>OW052095.1:0-4800000 GCA_932526535.1 Caradrina clavipalpis
ATCCGGCAACGCATATGCACCTGGAGTTCAAAAGCCTGACAGACCAACAAGAACTGGATGCAAATAGTGACTTCGCCGTCAAAATCTACACTGATGGCAGCAAGATTGACGGCAAGGTGGGCGCCGCAGCCTCGTATTGGGAGGGCGATGCGGAGACAAAGGCCGTCAAGCTCAAGCTGCCATCGTACGGCACGGTCTATCAGGCCGAGCTCCTGGCCATATGCAGAGCCACGGATGACATTGTTCGGGGTGCTCAGCAGAGCTTCGCGATATACAGCGATTCTAGGTCTGCGCTGGATGTTGTAGTAAATAATGGTTCCCCGCACCCCCTGGCGGTCCAAGCCCGCAAAAACCTTCGCACTGCCTTCGGTCAGGGCAAAGTTGTATCTGTGTTCTGGCTGAAGGCCCACGCGGGGCTTGCGGGCAACGAACGCGCCGACTGCCTGGCCAAGATGGCCGCCCTTCACCTGAAACGATCTCCCGACTACGACAAATGCCCGGTCTCATTCGTCAAGGGGCTCATCAGACGGGGGTCTCTTGGCGAATGGAACCGAAGGTATCAGTCGGGAGAAACAGCCGGGACCACCAAGGTGTTCTTCCCCGACGCCATCGCCAGCCACAAAATTATAATAAAAATCCCGATGGACGGCATAACCGCACAGTTGCTG
The DNA here is from genome assembly GCA_932526535.1 of Caradrina clavipalpis. NCBI lineage: Eukaryota > Metazoa > Arthropoda > Insecta > Lepidoptera > Noctuidae > Caradrina > Caradrina clavipalpis. The sequence goes on from OW052095.1 coordinate 669, forward strand.
ACGGGGCACGGTGGGTTCTCAGAATACCTGACAAGGTTTAAGTGTAAGGAGGACCCATCGTGCACATGTTCCCCGGGCGTCCCACAAACGGCGCTGCATGTCTTGCTCGACTGCCCTATTTTCAGTCGAGCAAGATATGACAGTGAACAGGAGCATGGGGACAGGTACAAAAAGGAGAACTTGTGGGAGATTATGATAGACAAGAAAAGAAGGGAGAGCTTTTTAAAATTTGCTAGGAAGGTGGTGGAGGTCGTGGCGGCTGGAAACAGATAGCGACTATTGCACTGCAAGGCCCGGCCAGCCACGACTGCCAAACGGAAAATCCACACAATTAAATAAAATAGGAAATAAATATACATATATGTTTAAATGTGGCGCCTACACTATACATACACTACATATCTAAAACCACAACATATTGACTAAAACACTACATCGGAAAGTATATCAAACAGATGGGCTCAAGGTCGCGCAATGTATTGATAAACGTCAAGAGTTTGCGCGACCCTTGAGAAAGGAGCGAGCTACACACAAAACAACATGGACACAGATTATAAAACATCACAAATATATACACACATAAATACAAAAGATGGGCTCAAGATGGCGCAAGTAATTGATTGGCATCAAGAGTTGCGCCACCCTTGAGAAAGGAAAGAAATACACAAAATATAGTATATAATTAAATATAAATAAGAACATATTATCTAAAAACACAATTTTTACAGATGTATAAAAACATATTTATTTATTTATTTACTCAATCATTTATTTATCTATCTATTTAAATTTGATCACATCCGAACTGTAATCACGAAAAGAATTAATAATAACAAAAATTATCCTACAACAAGCAAGCAAGAGAAAATAACTTAACGAGATGCAAATAAGGAAATAAAAGACGAACAATACAAAATAAAATAAATATACACGTACGAAATATATAAACAACACAAAATTCTACAATAAAATATAAATGCCCATCGCACCTAGCCGGGAGCCCCCCAAATGCTGTAATTGCAAGAAAGCCGGACATGATAATCTAGCTCACAACGGGTTTAGCCGAGATTGCCCGTTGCGCAGGCGGTGGGATGCAATAGCGCGGTCCACCGTCGCGTACTGCTGAAGGCGCCACCGCGATAAACGGGTCCACACATGTTCCCACCTGGGAGAAAACACTCAACGGGGTAATTATGCAGGCAGTCGGCGACACTCCGACTTCTGAGACTACACGGGGGGGGGGGCATACCGTGCTCTAGCCACGTTCATAAAGCCGCGCGCGCGATGTTTGTCCTCAACCTGGCGGAAAGCTGGGAGTTAGGTCGGGGTACGACGGCCTCGGGCCACACCGCCATTACCTTCAACGTGAATTTGCAGAGAGGTGAGCGAACACACACACAACGGACGACGAGGCTTTCAAAGAAGGCTAACTGGAACCAGTTTCATCCAGCAGACAAATTGCTAAATTAAAACGCAGTACTCCACATTACTGTATTTAAGTGTAGTAACGGCTTGCGAAGTCGTAGCCATAGTCGTAGCAGTGCCATTCATTGCCGCGTTTTGTCTTAGTAAATCAGTTCGGCGACGTCATTCGGTGGAGTAATACGAATACGAATTTGCAAAAACATGTTTTTTTTTATTTCACCCTAATGCTGCATATTATAAGAACATCAAGTAGGTTTTTAACATCCGTATAGTTTACTCAATACTTTATTTGCATTCCACGATGTAAAAACTAAGGTCGTAGCTAAGAGACTAAAAAAACTTTAACCTTAAAATGCACCTATATAAATCGTTGAGAAGACACAGTACACTTCAACTTAGTTCCGAGCATATAATAATGGCAATAATTACTAAAAAAGAATGCAGTAATCGACTTGTGCTAAGACATAATGCAGTAATACGCGCAAGTGCTGCATTTAGTTTTAGTATCCTGTGACTCGGAAACGACCTGATACTAAACCTAAACGCAGCAATACGTATTATAATTGCATATATTAGTATATTAAATAAAGGAAAATTATCTTGTAAAAGCTTGATATGATTCCGATTTTTTAGATATATAATATGGCCAATAAAATACGAACATATTGCTCAGGTGATATGAAATTATGTTTTTTGCGTTTATCTCGTAACCGCTATTTTGCGATTACTGCATTCTTAGTTATGACGGCAGACTGGTTGTCAGACTTCCTGGCTTCTGACTATCCGTAACGACTGTCAAAGTTCTACGAATACTAGCCGGGACCAACTGGCCGATGCCTGCCGGGGCTGCGGGTTGTTCGAAAGAGATACCGCGCCCCCGGAACGCAAAGGGCATATGAAGGAACATAGACGGGTTTTAGTCAGTAAAAGTCTGACACTAAGGGCGGGGGAAGTTATTTGATGATTTCCCGTCTACAAAAAAAAAAAAAAAAAAGCCGGGACCAACAGCTTTACGTGCTTTCCGAGGCACGGGGGTGTCACACCACCAACTTCCAAACTCCGGGCTGTTTACTGAGAAATTCCACAATGGAAAAACCCATTAACACTTTTTGCCCGACCTGGGAATCGAACCCGGGAACCCACGCTCACCAGTCGCGCCATAGGGTTAATCATAAGGATCAAATCTCTGCAAACATGTGAAAATAAAATGAAAATAACAAAACAAAAAAATTTAATGTTTTATTTAATTCGGACGAAAAAGACAATCTTGATGAGTGACTTATGATGCACTTGTTCTAGGTCAATGATCTGTGTGCCTTTCATCCCAGCCTGTCTGGCGTTCTACCGTGATTGAGGGGACATTCATCAGAACTTTTTTAATAACGTCTATAGGGCAAAGTTTGTATAACCTCTAGGTATTGTGAATGTTCTAACGATTTGGTTTGTAACTTGACTTCGTTGAATGTTTGTAGAGGCAGCTCACCTATAACTAATGTAGTTTCATGAAAATGAAAACACCTTAATTCTTTCAGTTAGTCTTTATTGGTCGTGTCAAAATTTACACAACAATTCAATAAATTATTTTTTATTTTATAAACCTTTCTTTATAAAAAAAGATACAGATAAGCCAGCGGCGAGCGGGCGCGCGTCCGCCGCCGCGCTGCTCGGCGCAGGCGCGAGCGAGCGCGCGGCCGCTCGGCCGGCACGCGACTCGCCGTCACAGACGGTGGCAAGGCCGCGCTTCAATTTGTACATTATAAAAATAGATCCCTTAATTTACACTAATCTAGGAGGAGAACGCATCGGCTACTCGACTTTTGAATGCACAGTTTTTAAAGTATGATATGAAACTACAATTGGAGCACCATTTCATTAATATTATCCCCGCGACAGGCGGGTCGCGGCGTCTCGCGCGCACAGTCTTACCGCTCGCACACTTCACGTACACGCGATTTCCAATAAGAATCCCTATCTAACATGATATCTACGATTTACATAAAACTAGGAGCCGGGTACAATTACTATGAAGACTGCTTTAGATAAATGCGAGTCATATGTAACATTCTGGGCACTACTGAATGCCGCCGGGCATGCGGTCGTGTTTGCCGTCACTGTGACGCCCACCAGTGTCCAGCGTGTCACAGTGCCGTGGGCAGGTTGTCCGGTGTGCGCTCTTCATGAACAATTTACTGACAGATCAATGAATTACACTTTATTGTACATATTTGTAACTTAAGGCGCTTTTGCAGACGACGGATCGGGGCAGTCTTTTTAACCGCGAAGTAATAAAAACGGCGTCTGATCGTCGATGGCAGCGGCTGCTCTCACCGCGAAATACCTACAGATATGTCTTTTCCCCTCTATGTGCGTTGGTAGTATAGGATTCCCTAAGCACTATCGTTCGCGGTTAAATTGACTGGCCGGCCCGCCCCGACGTGTGTTTCGCGCCTTGTTTGCCGCGTACATCGGAACTACATAGTGAGAAAAGAAAATTACACAAATGAATGTTTATCACTTGCTTACTGGTATTTACAACATGATCTATCTAATTCGTAATTATAATATATACTAATACTATTTACAAGTCTTTTAATTCCTATGTCCTCTGTTTGTACGGTGAGCAACAAAAGTCGATTAATAATGTACTTTTACATGTCATTTAAATAGACACGAAATAACACAATTTACCCAGGCTATTCAGAATTTTAGACAATACCCAAGAGTTCATTTTTTATTAATAATTTTAGATCCATTTCATATTTCCTTTGATATTGTGCCAATAATAAGGATTTAAAAATTATAAATCTTAATTTACTATTGTTGCTGACTTGTCACTTGAGGAACAAGGAAACACGCGTTCACTTCTATGCATAATAATATAATTATTATTCAATTTACATTGAAGTGCATTATAATTCTCTTTTTTAAATTTATCTATTTGTGAATCATCATTATTATATTATTATTTACTTTATGGACCAACAATCGAATATTGAATTTCAAACTATTAGTTTCCATGAATATTTCATTAGCGTGACGGAGGATCGTCGTCATCATATGCCTTGGTCCATAACAGTATTACGTAAAAAGTTCAGAAATCACAACCAACTTTTACCTACCGCGCATTATTCAGTTTCATGAATCTGACATTGGAACAAAAATCTCACCAATCTTATTTAATAATGATGATTCGGATGACGGTGACATGTCAGCGGTACAAGTTCTAACACATTCAATTCTTATTCCTACCACGTTATTATAACAAGGTACGTCAGCCTTCTGCACACTGCAATAAACGAGTGTAGTGTTCAAATAACAAGCGCACGGGCGTGGTGGGCGCGCGCGTGCTAGAGGCCGCGCGCGCACTCGCGCGGGCGCGCGCTCGGCGGCTCGGCGGCCGCTGGCCGGCGTCACACGTCTGTGTGGCGCGCGCCGCCCGCCGGCTCCGTCTCCGCGTCCGACTCCTCGATCTCGCACAGGTTCGCCGACAGCTCGCTGCCGGAGCCGTCGTCCTCTCCTCCCAGCAGCGAGTTGCGTTCCTCTGTGGACAGAGAGCGGCCGGTGACGGACCATGCGTAGCAGCGAGCGCGGCGCGAGCTGCGGCGCGAGGCCTCACCTAGCATCGTGATCAGACTGGCGGCGTCCGGCTCGCGCAGGGAGCGCGCCCGCAGCTGCTCCGAGTCGCTAGCGGTGCGAGCTCCGTAGTCATCGGCGTGCAGCAGGTACGACGACACTACCAACAGATAAAGAGCGCACCGGTCAGGGCTGCCCGAGTAGACTACTAGACTAGCAGAGAGGTGGCGAGTGTGGCACTCACCGTCGGTGAGGCGCGCCGCGTCGGCGTCGTCGGGCGCCGAGTCCGTGTCCCGCGCGGGGCGGGCGGCGCGGGCGCGGCGGCGCGGCGCGGGGCTGGCGCCGGGCGAGGACGAGTCGGGGCGCTCGGAGCCCGCCACCTCGCTGATGCCGGGCAGGGCGCCGCCGCCGCCGCACCAGTCCGAGCAGTCCCAGTGGTAGCCGCCCACTAGGTGCGGCTCCACCATGCCCGTCGCCCCCGGCGGCATCGCCCCCACCGCCCGTCGCGCGCAGCCGGGTGATCTCGCACGAATTCGGCTCTTACATCCTTTCAGATCTGTGATACAATTTCGGGAAGTATGGAACGCGTCTCTGTTTTAAAGGCCTATTCAGACCTAAGCGGTTTTAGGGTTTTGTTCTCATTGGCGAACGATCACGCAAAACCCTGTAATGAGTCCTGTGTCACCTGGTCTCGGGGTCTCTATCGAACAATTAAAAACGGGTTTTGGATACCGAATTTATTTCCGCGTTTAAACCCCGTGAGAGAACCGTTCACTTAGACCAGTGCGCAGCAACTGGCCGTACGTCCACGCGTCTCGCTTTCTTGCATTTCTGCTTGCCTTGCACTCTGCCATATATACTTACATGTGTTCCTACACGGTATTCGCTACCGTCTGCGGCAGAGAAAACCCAGTGGGTATGCGGTAATATTACTGTTCAGACCTAAGCGGTATTCGCTACCGTTCGTAACTAGAGCGACCTGAGCGAATATCGCTCAGGTCGCTCTAGCCGCGGTACTTGATACTAAATACCTGAGCGAAACCCGCGCGGTATGTACCTCTACCCACAGCGGCAGCGAATATCGCTCAGGTTTGAATAGGCCTTTACTGAAGACTTCGATAATAGTCAATTCATCCTATACGCAATGCGTAGTTCCGAAGGAGCTCACCGTCGTTCTGGGAATCGATGTGTATATTCGAGTCGATCAAATAGCGAGACGAATTAGTTTACCGTTATATATCTTGTTGTCGACGAAGGTGTGGAGATGCATCTGCTCGGACCAGGGCTTGCGGTCGACGACGTCGATGTTGAGGTTGCGCCGGTAGTCCGGCGGGATGCCCTCGAGCTCGTCGCCCGCGGAGCCGTACGAGCGCAGCGTGTCCACGTTGTTGAGCGGCGGCGGCTCGGCGCAGGACGCGGGCCGCTCGCGCCGCACGGCCTCCAGGTTGGACAGCTTGGAGGCACGCGGCGCCAGCTTGTCGAGCGCGCGGCTGTTGAGCGGCGAGTCGTCCGCGGGCTTGCTGCGGCGCGCGCGGCGCCGGCGCAGCGCCAGCGGCAGCGCGGCCGCCAGCAGCAGCAGCGCCAGCCCCGCGCCCGCCGCCGCCAGCGGCCAGCGCGCCTCGCACGCCCAGCGCCACGCCGAGCGCAGCGCGTGCGCCGGGCCCGAGCCCGCGCCGCCCGACACCACCGCGTCCGAGTACAGCGGATTACCACAGTTCATGCCTGTATATAGAATAACTTTATAATTTTGCAGTCAGTTAGGTACAATGCTTAAATAATTAATGGGAAATATAATTGACGCTCAAACTATTCTGTTATGATATGACACGGCACCTGTCTTGTCTGGCGGGCACAGGCAGCGGAAGGAGCCGGGCTCGTTGACGCAGGTGGCTCCGTTGAGGCAGGGCTCCCCGGCGCACTCATCCACGTCGTACTGGCAGCGCGGGCCGTAGTACCCGCGGCAGCGACACGACGGGCCCCACTCGCCCTCCTCGCACGCGCCGCCGTGCGCGCACACGTCGGCTGCGCACCAGCGCCCGCGCTCGCAGCGCTCGCCCGCCAGCCCGGCCGCGCACGAGCAGCGGAAACCGCGCGCGTCCGCCGCGCACGAGCCGCCGTGCAGGCACGGCGCCGACGCGCACGGGTCGCCGTCCAGCTCGCAGCGCGCGCCCGAGAAGCGCGCGTGGCACGTGCACGCGTAGCCCTCGGACGCGTCCTCCAGCAGGTCGGCCACGTCGCGGCACGAGCCGCCGTTGAGGCACGGGTAGGACGCGCACGGCGTGGGCGGCGGTAGTGCCGGGCACGAGCTGCCCACTCGCACGCGCACTCGCCGCACGAGCTGAGCGCGCCCGTCGCTCGATGTGCCGCCTTCCTCTAACGGTAGCATGGCAGCTCCTAGCTTCACTTCGGATATGCAGCCATGAAAGCCGTATGTCACCTATGAAATCGAATAAGGTAAGTGGGGTCGATCTCGAACGAGTTTCCATTCAAGGTGTTGATTAGACACGACGAGTACCTGTTCGGCGGCGAAGGCATGTGCATGTCGCTGCAGCGCGGCCCCGAGCAGCAAGCGGTCCGCGCGCACATCCAGCACTGCAGCCGGCGCCGGCGTCTGCGCGTGCGCGCTGCGCCGGTCTACCGTCAGCCGCATGCTGGCGCCGCGCCGCTCCAGCCGCGCCTCGTGCCACAGCCCGTCCGCCACGGGCACGGCGGCTCGCACCTGCGCCGGCCCCGCGCCCAACTCCATGCGGAACTGCAGGTAGCCCTCCGCAACCTCCAGGGTGGCGTAGTCCACGCGGCCGGCGGCCTGCAGCAGCGTGCCGCGCTCGCGCCTCGTGCGGAAGCGCAGCGACAGCGCCAGCTCGTCGTCCAGCAGCCGCGCGCCCGCCACGGCGCCGCGCTCCAGGCGGTACACGAGGTAGCCGTCGCCCGCCAGGTGCGCCACGCGCGGCGCGCCGCACTCCGCGCAGTCGGGCGGCGCGCGGTCGCAGCGCTCGCCACCGTAGCCGGGCGCGCAGGCGCAGGCGCCGCGCAGGCGGTGCGGCGGCGCCACCAGCGCGAACACCTCGCAGCTGACGGCGCGCGCGGCGGCGGACAGCTCCACGCGCTCGGCGCAGGCGCCGTGCACGCAGCCGCCGCACGCGGCTCGCAGCAGCTCCTCCACCACGAGGCGCGCGCGCTCCTCCAGACGCTCCAGGTGCGCGTGCAGGCGCCGGCGCAGCGCGTCCGCCGGCAGGAAGCCGCCGGGCACGCGCACGGCGAAGGCCACGTCTAGGTCCTGCGCCACTTGGCGCCGCACGCGGCTGGCGTCGTCGGCGTCGCCCGCCTCTCCGGACGGTTGCACGCTCACTATGATGACGTCACCGGGTTCACAGTCGGTCGCCTCGCCGATTGCTCTAACGAAGCCTTTGCGATGACTCAGGATAAAATCGCGATCGGTCACTTCCCGGAAACGCACTACGATCGCTTGCGCGAGCATCTCGTCTGAAATGAGTGTGACGGTAACCTTAACGATCGCAAACCCGAGGAATTTCCCGTCGCCAACGGTGACATTGAGTCTGTAATCTCCCACGTCCAGTCGAGGCGCAGCTTTCAATGTTCCGTCAGCCACGTCGATCTCAAACAGGTCTGTCGGGGGATAGGGTGCGCCGTCGACCGGAGCGATAGCGTATGTGAGAGTGTCGTAAGCGTCGCGATCGGAAGCGAACACTCGACCGATGACTCCACCCGGGAATTCGTCCAAATAAGAGTTGACGACGACTTCTAATGGCGTCACTACCGGTGGGTACTGAGATTCTTCTATCACTCTTATGTACACCCACGCATCCGAGTACAACGGTGGCGTGCCGTTGTCAAACACGCGAACTTGTAACACGTAGCGGTCCTTAATGCGATGATTGAAGCGAGTTGCCGAGCGCAAGTAGCCGTCCTGTTCCAGACGAAAAGCACCCATTTCGTTGCCAGACTGAAAATCGAATGTGTAAGGTGCAGCATTCGGTGGAGCGTCAGCGTCCTCCACAACAAACTTTAAGATAGTATGTCCCAGCGGCCGATCTTCCTGGACGACTGCGCTGTAATTAGACTGTGCGAACAGCGGTGGGTTATCATTCGCATCGACCACTTCGATGTTAACCAGAGCGGAGGCCTCGAGGGCCGGCAGGCCATGATCTCGCGCGTGCACTTCCAGCACGTAGGCGGGTGCAGTCTCTCTGTCCAACGGCGCCGCTACTGACAAGTAACCGGTATCGGAATCGATGGTGAAGCGGGAGTCGCGGTCACCGCGAGCGATGGAGTACGAGACACGGCCGTTGGCGCCCGAGTCGGCGTCGTCCGCGATGAGCTGCAGCACGCGCGTGCCCGGCGCGGCGTCCTCACGCACGCGCGCACCGTATGACGCCTGCGAGAACAGCGGCGCGTTGTCGTTACCGTCCGACACGCTGATGTTGAGTGTCGCCAGGTCGCTGAGCGGCGGGGTACCGCCGTCGATGGCCTGCACCGTCAGCAGGTACTCCTTGTGGCGCTCGTAATCGAGAGGGCGCGCCACGGTCACCACGCCGGAGGCGCGGTCGACGGCGAAGTCGTCGCGGTGGTCACCGCCCACTAGTGAGTAGTACACGTCCGCGTTGACGCCGGCGTCGCGCGAGGTCGCGCGCACGCGCAGCACCTCGGTGCCGGGCGCGTCCAGCTCGGGCACGGCGGCGCGGTACTGGTGGAACTCGAACTCGGGCGGGTTGTCGTTGACGTCGGCCACGGTGAGCCGCAGCGTGGCGGTGGCAGAGCGCGGCGGCGAGCCGGCGTCGCGCGCGCGCACCAGCACGCGGTGCTCGGCTTGCGTCTCGCGGTCCAGCGCGGCGCGCAGCGTGATGATGCCGCTGTCTGCCGCCAGCTCGAACGCGCCGCTTGGCTCCTCCACGAACGAGTAGCGCACCAAACGGTTCTCACCGAGATCTGCGTCGGTCGCATGTACCTGACAATATAATTATAGCATTTCTTACAATGTAATGAATATGTCGCAGTATGACAGATAAAGCCGTAATAATATAGTTACATCCCTAGGGATATAAATATATACCGTAGCATAGTTACACGAAAGCGATTCATTACTAACTTACTAAACTTCCTGGAATTGAGCTAGTGCACTAAATTAAAATATTGCTTTATCTAAGGAAAATCCTCTGAAATCGCTTTCGTAATAGATTATGATGTACCTTGGCGACGAGCGTGCCGAGGTCGGCGTCTTCGGGCAGCGTGACGCTGTACGTGGCGGCGGAGAAGCGCGGCGCGTTGTCGTTGACGTCGTCCAGCGCCACCTGCAGCTCCGAGCTGCACTCCCAGTCGGGGCGCTCGCGGTCCTGCGCATGCGCGCGCAGGCGGTAGGCGGCGCGCGCCTCGCGGTCCAGGCGCGCCGCCACGCGCACCTCGCCCGTCTCCTGCACTCACAGCGCGTCACACACCGCACACACGCACACCACCACACCAACCAGCACAAAACGCAATCAAAACGTACTTGGTACATGAATGGTATACGTTGTACTGTGTTGCACCTCGCAGGAATAATGTAATGTACTGTGGCCTGTCTGATGATTACTAATAAGGTAGAATATGAAATAGGTAATTTGGAGTTAAATAGGTATTATGATATGGGTGAAGTTGAGCAAGTTAATAAGCATTTTAATGATTTACGTTTAGATCCATTGTTTAGTCAGGATAGCTTTGATACTTAATGTATTTATATTGTTGCAAATCATGCTTCTTTTGGGACGCCATTGTTGACTGGTTCTTATGAAAATGTTAAAAGGACTTCTTTACGTAGGCATGTAAAATTAAGTGGACATCCTAGATGCAAATAACGTGTATCACTCAATCTGTCCGTTTGAAGAAAATGCCTGTCTGCGAATGACAGCCGGGACCAACAGCTTTACGTGCTTTCAGAGGCACGTGGGTGTCACACCACCATCTTCCAAACTCCGGGCTGTTACTAAGAAATTCCTAATGGAAAAACCCAATAACACTTTTTGCCCGACCTGGGAATCGAACCAGGGACCCCTCGCTCGGCAGTCGCGGTTGGACCACGAGACCAACGGAGCAGTCCTTTGAGCTTACGTGTAATATCCAAAAGAAATATTACGTAGTTATGTAGTGTAATGCGGTTATTCAAAGATCACTCAGATCGGCACGTGTGTGGATTGAGAGTTCCAGATAAAGCGATCAAACTTAAAAAAAAAAAATATACCCCCGACACAAAAACCTAAGTTCCCTTTAAAAATACGTCGCGTTGAGGGACCGCTCGGGATGATCGTATCCTAAATGCAACATCGGCCCCCTAACGCGACGTATTTTTTTATTATTTTTTTACTTTTTAAAGGGATGTTAATAATTTATTGTGTCGGGGGTATTTTTAACCGACTTCAAAAAAACGGAGGTTATCAATTCGACCCGATAGAAAATATGCATTGTTTACGCAATTACACAACATAACATCGCGCCTGTACACTCGAAAGAGTTACACAGATGTTTACGTTTGATTCCCAGGTGGAGCAAAAAGTGTTATTGGATTTTTCTATGAAATTCTCAGTAGCAGCTCGGAGTTTGGATTTGTGCCCGGTTAATGGCAATAGGGTCACCCCAGTAATATTTGAAAATTTCTCATCTAAGTAAACGAAATCGCGTATTCTGCTTTCTTATGACTTTTTTTTAGTGGTGTCTTTGTTGCCGGTGTAATTGATACTAAAAAGCGAGAAATAAAAAACTTTTTTACAAAAAAGAAAACCGCCTTCAAAAACAATAAAAAGAGAAAAATAACTTTAGCTTTGGAAGTAGGCGGCTTTGGTTCTGTTTGTTGTTTTGTATTGCCGCCGACTTCCAAACCTTTTTATCTTTTTATTAGTTTTTGAAGGTGGTTTTCTTTTTTGTAAAAAAGTTTTTTATTTCTCGCTTTTTAGTATCAATTACACCGACAACAAAGACACCACTAAAAAAAAAGTCATAATTTTTTACATCGAATCGATGGGATGGCAATATCCGACACGACAGGGCAGAGACCAGGCGCAGGACCAACGGCATTACGTGCACGACCACGACCTGGTCTTCCCGGACTTTGGTGTAAGGGACACCTATCCGTAAACATAGCCAGGGCACTCAGAACCCTGTTCTGACTTCAGAACAAGTGGAATTCCTTGTCAGAAAATATTAAAATTATTCCGTTTTTTCGGCAGATCGAGTTGAAAAATTGGCCTGTTGCTTTTTTAGTCGCACCTTATGGCAATAACGATATCAATTGTGGACCTAAAACAAGGGCACAAGACATTTTTACTAACCGCTGAGAACGATATAAAAGGAATAAAAGCAATTTCTCACTTAGCGGATAAATATCAAAAACCTCCATATCTCTTTACTTAGTACAGAGAAGGCATTATGTTAATTTATGCATTGAGAGAGTAGTATTCCTTCTTGGTCAACTCCCACAAGTGTTAATCCGACGTGTAGTTCCGTGTTATCCTCACCTTGTGGATGGAGAAGTGGTGCGCCATGTCCCCGGTGAGGTAGTAGCGCAGGGGAGCGCCCGGCTCGTCCGCGTCGCCGGTCTGCAGCGTCATGACGCGCGTGCCGTTCGCCGCGTCCTCCGGCAGGCGCGCGTAGTAGCGATGGCGCAGGCAGTACGGCGGATTGTCTGCACATGGAAACGAATGCCATCACTACCTTTGAGCAGCTATGGGGCACATCGTTATGTTATTGTTCTTTATTTATTAACTTGTACTGTTTTTGGTGTGCCGCATAGGCTGTGACATTTTTTTTTTTATTTTTTTAATTTCCTTCTTATCGAGGTCGAAGAGCGAAACGGGCGGACGACAACTCACCGTTGACGTCCAACACGTCGATGCGGACCCGCGTGTGCGCGGTGAACTTGCCGTCGGTGGCGGCCACCTGCAGCTCGTACAGCGGCTCGGCCTCGCGGTCCAGCTCGCGCGCCACGTACAGCTCGCCCGAGGCGCGCAGCTGGAAGCGCGCGCGCGGGTCGCCGTCCTCCACGAAGAAGCTGAGCGGCGCGGCCGTGGCGTCCGCGTCCAGCACCTCCAGGCGCGCCACCACGGTGCCGGCGGCCGCGTCCTCGCGCACGGCAGCGGCGTAGCGCGCCAGGCGGAAGGCGGGCGGGCAGTCGTTGTAGTCCAGCAGGCGCAGCACCAGCGTGCCGCGCGCCACGCGCCGGGGCAGGCCCGCGTCCGCCGCCAGCAGCGCCAGGCGGTGCTCGGCGCGCAACTCGCGGTCCAGCGGCGCCAGCGTGCTCACCCAGCCGGTGTACGGGTCCACCGCGAACAGCGCGCCGTCTGCGGCGGCCTCGCCCTCGTTCTCCGTGGCGAGTGAGTAACGAACCTCGCCGTTGGTACCCGAGTCTGGATCGTCCGCCATCACTGAAATGTTATGCGTCATATGCATTACTCTTATGAGTAAATATGTTTTGCTACCAGTACTTAATCCACAAAAGACATAAAATATAAATAGACGCTGACTCACTGTGTCAGGGCACCAGTTTTGTAGGTATTACTTGGGCCCACTTCAAATTTTATTACTGCTACACTATGTTTGTAAATTATGAATAACAGATTGATGTATGTGGGGTTGATGTTTTGATTGCTTAAAGCGTCAAAAAAGGGCTCTGTGTGAAATGTTGATACAACGGCAGTGATAAGACCAACATCCATACTACGGCCTGAGGCTCGTTGTTCTAGATATTTGCAATGTTTGGTGGTAATAGTAGTATACAAGTTACATTGCACGAGGCTGGTGTGCGGGGGCGTGTTCTCCGCGACGTGCACGACGTACGGCTGCGAGTGGAACGCGGGCGCGTGCTCGTTCACGTCCAGCACGTGCAGGCGCGTCACCACCAGGGTGGCCGGCGCCGGGCTGCCCGACCCCTCTGCTATTATACCTGGAGAATATTAACAATTAAAAAAAATGATTATAATTAATTTTCACATTATATACATACATACAATCATACATACAATCACGCCTATATTCCCCGAAGGGTTAGGCAGAGGTGTACCAATGTACACCCACAGTTCGCCGGTATGTTTTAGGTCCCATGTAATAGGGAGCGAGCCTATTGCCATAACCGGGCACAAATCCAAACTCCGAGCTGCTACTGAGAATTTCATAGAAAAACCCAATAACACTTTTTGCTCGACCTGGGAATCGAACCCAAGACCTCTAGCGTAGCAGTCGCGCTTAGGACCACTAGACCAACGAGGCAGTTACCTTATACTTATATTGTTCACATTATATATTGTTGTGATATGCATAAACAACGGCATGGGTGGATTCCTGATGCAGCTCACGTGTTTTAAAGGGGCGGGGCCGTGTCCAAGAAGTACTGCATACCTACCTCCCAACTAGCAAAATAATCCTGTAATGCGATTTTATAATCCTATGTGGACTTATAAAGCTCCGATAAAGGTTTTGGTGGTTGCTATTATGCTTTTAACACCATAAATACATGCTGTTTTTGCCTAACTACGTTGTATCCTATAATGTGCACATTTTTTTTTAACAAAACCATAACATATTTCACAGAAAATTCACGTTTCCCTACGAATAAGCTATAAGACTAACAATTTCACAACAATAAGATTTTATTTTTCTACTATGGTTGAGATTAATAAATTCTGATTCATATAAATAATCAAGATGTTAAAAACACCTTCGCAAATGATGCATTATTTTAAAACAAATTGTTTGGCCATATTGTTTGTTTCTACACGCGAAGACTTGTAATTGGCTTCCTGTCATCTATAGTTTCCTTTCTACTTAGTTTGTTAGCTGTAAGTCTTCCATGCTGCGTTAAATAAATAAATAAATAAAAATGGCTATAGTGAGTCAACCTTAAATGTTAGGCATGTACTACCGCGGACTTTTTTTAGTAGATTTTAAAAGGAACAATTCTCTCATACATTATTTTTGCGTAACTGTAACCGTTTACGCAGCGCACGCAACGAAAGCCCTCAAAGGGATTTTTTTTCCCGTTTTTGCCACATTTTTCACTGATTGCTCCGCTCCAATTGGTCGTAGCGTGATATTATATAGCCTATAGACCTTCCTCGATAAATGGGCTATCCAACACGAAAAGAATTTTTCAAATCAGACCGGTAGTTCTTGCGATTAGCGCGAACAAACAAACAAACTCTTCAGCTTTATACAGACGGGCCTGTTGGCACTGTTGGGCTAGTTGGCCCTGACTGCTAAGCCGGAGGTCGTGGGTTCGATTCCCACCTAGGACAAACTCTGTGTGATGAGCATGGTTATTTGTTCTGTGTCTGGGTGTGATTTATCTATATTATGTACTAGCTGTTACCCGCGGCTTCGCTCACGTCAGCCTTAGTGTTACTTAACCAATTAAGGATTGAATACTATGTCTTCATAGTCTTCCAACTGTCAAATGGTTTCTAAGGTTAATAATAGTTACGACTGTGGGTTTTAGAAATAAGTCAGTAGACGCCCGGAGTCCGATTTTTTGTCCGGTTGGTAATGAGCTTGCGCCATACCTGGGATTAAAACATATTTATGCGGAGGGTATATGATATGGCTTTACAATTCTTTTCGAAAATACTGTGGTGTGTGTGGTGTCAAAATTTACTTGTTTTTCTTTCTCTAACCATTGAAAAGCATTTTTAATAGGTTCTGCTATAACACTTACATCGTAGCTTCGATCTGTCTAGTATCAAAACCGTAGAAATGAATCTTGTAATCAGAGCAACTGCCAACTAAATCTGAACTTCGTGTTATAACCAAGTTAATAATAATTATGTTGTTGGGAAAAAATATGGGTAAAAAACAGTAAGCATATGACTTATTAAAAGCCTTCATTTTCATTTTGAAGTTCAGTTTTTAAGCATGCAGAATATGGTCTGTGTCAACAGCAGAATTGCCAGATTTTTTTCTGGAAGAAATTCTGCATGCGATGCATGATTAATGATTGATGCATGATTCTACATGTATCGTGAAAGCTTGAACTCTGAGAGACATTTTTGATATACGTATAATTTTAATTAATTTTGGTACACTTCCTGTTGTAGCTAATTTATTTCTGTTTAGCTATTGGAATAGAAGTATGCTTTTTTGGTAGCGTAGCGCAGCCCAGACAGTATAGTATTGCACACATAACGTTTGCAGATAAATCGTACGACACTTGTATGAAGTGTCGAGGTTGGTAGGCCCACGGTGCGGTGATACTTCTTTTTTAATGATGAAAAATCGTCATTTGAGTTCTTCCGTTCTGGCGGAAGGGAGTGTCAGACTCTTACTGACTAAAATCCATCCGTTTTCTCCTAATGCCCATCGCGTTCCAGAGCCGCGGTGAGTCTTTCGAACAAATTCCGCAACCGTGGCAGGCACTGGCCCTAGCGGGCCCCGTCTTCTGTGCTGATATCTCTTTGAGACGTGTGTGAAACACAACGCGACGTCGGCACGGGTATGGTTCTGATCGGCCGGCGAGCCACCCAACGCCAAAGCAGGGCAGACCTCCACCTTATGCTTCACCGTGTCCACCGGATGATCCTCACAATGATATCATTCTGGCGTGTCTCATGTCAACATGTCCGGAGAATACCTGCGTCAGAGCATCATGGTGTTGCGGCGATCCTACTATCGATATAACTTGGTAACTCATTAAATAGTCTGAGGCGCCGTTTTTTACTTACGAAAAATATTCTTAGCGTAGCTCGGATTTGTGGAATCAGTAGAATTCTGTTCCGGTCATTCCTCTTCAGTCGAACCATGCATATTTTTTAAGTTATGTAAGGGAAAAACTAAACCCGCCTAAACCTGTTTTGTTATAATATTGAAATTGATGTTATATTATTGAAACAAAAAGTAACAATTGATTGGAATTGAACCCACACAAAATATTTTACATGGTGAAACTATTCACTTTATTTACGTAACAATTAACTAACAATAACTATTCCCATACATGTCATATTTGAACTGCCCCGTTGGTCTCGTGGTGGCAAGCAAAACTGTTGATCGTGGGGTAATGGGTTTTTCATTACGAATTTCTCAGTAACAGCCCGGAGTTTGGACGTTGGTGGTGTGACACTCACGTGTCTCGGAAAGCACGTAAAGCCGTTGGTCCTGCGCCTGATCTCTCCCCGATTGTGTCGGATTGCCGACACGTCGGACTATGAGAGTTATGGAAGAGGAAGCGTTTGCTCACACACTTGTGCATTTTAATATCTCCTGCATTGGCCAGTCTGCTTTAAGATTAGCCGTCGTGGCCAGAATCGGTCTTGTATTGAATTCTATTACACAATTAACTGCTTAACTCCTTGTGGCTATGACTTGATGATTTTTATTTCATAGGATAAATATTATGTTAAAAAAACTTCAATATTTTATGTATTTTATAACAATCCCGTGGTAAAATCTTCACGGACAATAAACATAATGCAATAATGCTTACCTACCTAACTCCATTGTTTATTACAAATACCCAAATAGCCTCACTATTTATTACAAAACCCACCACCCAAAGAGAGAAGTAGATTGTGGGAAGGAAGACAGCCACCACCTCATAACTACTTGAAGCTGCCAGAGTACCTGCTTCCCGGTAGTGAACTCAGTGATGTATCTAGAAGGTACTGTACATGTCTGAACTGGTGTAAATTATTGTTAGGGGAATCATCGATGCGAAAATAATTCAATCGCGTTATATAATACAGCCATGTGTTGCCCGACATTTAAAGACTATTTTGTCGAAATTTAATTTAAGGAGTCAAACAGACAGTTTTTTTTTAACAATACGTATATTTTCCGCTCTACTATCGTTCCCACAACTATCAGTTTGTTTATTTTTGTTGATTTTGATAAATGAATAATTTTGACTTCAATATTGTTTAAATGAAACTATGATTGAATAGACATTATTTTTTGCAGA
Organism: Caradrina clavipalpis; assembly: GCA_932526535.1. Taxonomy (NCBI): domain Eukaryota; kingdom Metazoa; phylum Arthropoda; class Insecta; order Lepidoptera; family Noctuidae; genus Caradrina; species Caradrina clavipalpis. Next base: position 18,595 of record OW052095.1, read on the forward strand.
AATAATAAAATACATATTTGAAAAATAAGAAAGCAAAATGTTATGGCGAAAGAATGCCTACTTCAATTTTATAAAAGTTTGGAAATGTTCTAGCATTAAAAATGTATTTAAAAAATCACAAAAAGTAAAACAGTTTTTGGGGTTCGAACTTAAACCCAGCGACTCGTAAGGCGGTCATCGAACCATTAGACCAAATGCTTCGATAGGAAATACTCTAAAATAGCCGTTCTAGTCTGTCACGATTAACTGCTTAGCTCCTTGAAGGTATAGCGTTATAATAATTATTTCAATAGTTTAAGCCCCAGCTACCTAAAGTATTCTTATATTTAGTCTCGTATTTTTATAAACGCGGTGTAATATGTAGGAGAACAAAACATAATGCAACATTGCTCAGCCCCCAAAGCAAATAGCGTGATAATTTATAGCCTACGGTCAAATTTGGCCTATGTGGAATATATATACAAAAATTGAACAGAATCTGTCCGGCAGTATTTGCGTGATGCGTTCACAAACATACAGACAAACAGACAAACAGACAAACAGACAAAAATTCTAAAAATTGTATTTTCGGCATTAGAATCATTCCCCGACCTCGTAGCAATCACTTTTTCTCAAAAATATTAAATGTACAGTTTTGACATCGCTACAATTTTATTATATGTATAGATGTATTTATAAATTATATAAGTATGTATATCAGTTGTCTGGTTACCATAACACAAGCCCTGCTTAGCTTGGGATCAGATAGCCGTGTGTGAGTTGTCCCAAGATATTTATTTATTTATTTATATCTAAATATATACAAATTCAAAGGTGACTGACTGACTGAGATAGTGATCTATCAACGCACAGCCCAAACCACTGGACGGATCGGGCTGAAATTTGGCATGCAGGTAGATGTTATGACATAGGCATCCGCTAAGAAAGGATTTTCATCAATTCTACCCCCAAGGGGATAAAATAGGGGATGAAAGTTTGTACGAAACTTTGTCAATTTTAAACCGATCGAGCTGAAACTTTGCATGCTTAAAGCTTATAACGCTTATAACGCTTGACGTAGGTATCCCCTAAGAAAGGATTTTGATAAATTCCACCCCTAAGGGTATAAAATAGGGGATGAAAGTTTGTATAAATCTTCTCAGATTTTCGACTGATTGAACTGAAATTAAAGATTGGAGCTACTATGATGAAGACGTCCGCTTAAATAGGATTTCGATAAATTCTACCCCCAAGGGGATAAAATAGGGGATGAAAGTTTGTATGAAACTTTGTCAATTTTAAACCGATCGAGCTGAAACTTTGCATGCATAAAGCTACTATAACGTAGGCATCCCCTAAGAAAGGATTTTGATAAATTTCACCCCTAAGGGTATAAAATAGGGGATGAAAGTTTGTATAAATCTTCTTAGATTTTCGACTGATTGAACTGAAATTAAAGATTGGAGCTACTATGATGAAGACGTCCGCTTAAATAGGATTTTAATAAATTGAACCCCCATGGGGTTAAAATAAGGGATGATGGAGGATGTAAACATATTAGTTTGAACCTATCAGTACCTAATGGAACAAAATACCTAATTAATAATAATACTTCTTAACGCGAGCGAAGCCGCGGGCAAAAGCTAGTTTATAATATTAAGTATTGATATAGTATAGATAATAACAGGAGTAATTGCATTGACGTAATTCAATTAAAGGAGCAATATACGTACGTAGGCGTATATGGCATAGTAAATGTAGACTTATAAAGTGGGCTCGTTTTGCGACTTGTATGTGGATATAAGTCTCATAATTATAGTCCTCGATAAATGATGGTTCTAGGATAGTTTAAAACCTACTTTTTGCTAGTTGGGCTGTTCATCCAGTACTTATAAAATAAAAGGTAAGTTTAATGTACCTATCAAATGTTCGGAGGCTGTCTCGCGGTCAAGCTGTCCAGCAAGCACGAGGCGGCCGGCGTCGTCGACGGCGAACAAGTCGCGCGGCCACAGCGCAGGCGCGAGGCGGTAGCGTGCGGGCGCGGCGGGCGCGTCGGGGGCGCGCAGCTCGGCCACCAGCGTGCCGGGCGCCGCGTCCTCGCGCAGGAACAGGTCGGCGGGCGGCGGCGACACGCGCGGCGCGGCGTCCTGTGCGCCCAGCACGAACACGCACACGGGCGCCTCGCCCGCCAGCCCGCCGCCGTCGCGCGCGCGCACCCACACCTGCACGCTCCGCGACGCTGCACACGCACGCCATGGGTGAGAGAGCCGCCCGGACCGACCGAGCGTGTCGGTTCAGCTCGGGCGCGATTGCTTACCGAATTCCGTAGCGTCACGTGCGAACGACAACGCGCCGGTGTGCGGGTCGACGGTGAAGAGTCCCGTGGCGTCGGAGCGCACGTCCCCCTCGTACACGGAGTAGGTGAGGCGCGCGTTCTCCCCGGCGTCGGCGTCGTGCGCGGTTAGTGTTAAGAAGGGCAGGCGCGGTGCGCGGTCGGAGCGCACGGCGGCGCGGTACTCGCGCAGCGGGAACACGGGCGGGTTGTCGTTCAGGTCGGACACGCGCACGCGCACCACCGTGTGCCGCAGCAAGCCGCCGCCGTCGCTGGCCGTGACCGGCACCTCCCACTCAGCGCGCCGCTCGCGGTCCAGCGGTACGCGGCTCGTTAGCGCGCCGCTCGTAGCGTCTATCGCAAAGGTCTCCCGCAGCCGAGCAGACGGGATGGAATACGTCACCGTTCCGTACTCCCCGGCGTCGTCATCGTACGCCTTCACCTACGACAGCACCAATTTAAAAATCATTTCAATGGTTATTTTAATCGAACAGTCGTAGCTGCATAACTAAAACATCCAACGTGCTGTTACCGTGGTGAGCAGCAGCGGTGGTGGTTGGTTCTCGAGCGCTCGTGCCTCGTGCACGAGGTGCGGGAAGTGCGGAGGCGCGCGGTTCACGGGCGCCAGCGAGAGCTTGACGCGCGCGAAGGCGGCGTGCGCGCCATCCGACACCGACACGTTGAGCGAGCGCAGCGCCGCGCCGCCCGGCGCCGCCTGCCACGCGCGCGGGTTGGTCAGCGTCAGCACGCCGGAGCGCGCGTCCACGGAGAAGGCTCGCTGCGCGGCGCCCTCCAGCGCGTACCGCAGCCGCGCCGCGTCGCGCGCGTCCGGGTCCCACGCCGCCACGCGCGCCAGCCCCGTGCCGCGCGCCGCCTCGCCCGACACCAGCGCCGGCACCACGCTCCGCTCCATGCGTGGCGGGCTGTCGTTTACATCGTCCACTGCGAACCGACACAGCTCAAACTTAACGGTTATTACGAGTATGGGTGTAAGTTTTAAAACAATCAGGGTCAGATTCTCACCGGTGATAAAGAGATGAGCGGTGGTGAGTAGAGGCGGCCGGCCGGCGTCGGTGGCCGTCAACAGCAGATGGTAGTGCGCTCGAGTCTCCCGGTCGAGCGGCGCGGCGACGCGCACTGCACCCGTAGTGGGTTCTACGATGAAAGCACCCTCGGCTGCCGATTGCATTTCGGCAAGCGAGTATGTCACTTCACCGTTTTCGCCTGTAAGGGAGATAGAACCCGTAAGAGGCGCGTAGGGACCGAGCTGGCTGCGGGGGCGCGAGTCGTACCGGTGTCGTTGTCGGTGGCGTGCACGGTGACGACGAGCTCCCCGATAGCGGCGGCCTCGGACACGGCGGCGCGGTACACGTCGTGCGGGAACTCTGGCGCGCAGTCGTTGACGTCGAGCACGCGCAGGGTGACGGCGGCGTCGGCGAAGGCGCCGGTGACGCCGTCTGTGGCGCGCAGCACGAGCTCGTGCTCGCGCGCGCTCTCGTAGTCCAGCGCCGCGCGCGCCACCAGCACGCCTGCGGGTACACAACCTACTCACTCTGCTTCCGCTGGGTATACGTTTTATTTATGTGCAATCAGCCAAGCGAACTTATAAACATAACTGCAATACAATATAAGTAGTAATATTTTCTGTTTGTACTTTTCATCATGCTTACATTAACACCACAAGCTTCACACTCGCATTTTAAATAACAATAATTGTGCATTTGTGATGACGGACCGACATGCCGTTGATGGAATGAGGAGAATGTGAGAACACAAGCAGGAGCACGTATACTCGCAGTAGTACTAATACTGGGATAATTTAGGGCAAAACTACAATAAAACAATAATAAAAAGAATATGGCTTTTTTATAGGCAACCAAAAAATAACATTGTCATGTTTAGCGGGAAACATTTTTCTGACAACATTCAGAATGAGCGAACTTTACCATTGACACTGCGGTAATGTCAACACTACGATGTACAAGATGGTAAGATGATAATGATGTGATGTATAAGATTTAAATACAATAATGTTTAAGAATAGACTGCGTAAATATTTAATAGGAAAAACATACTACAGTGTAACTGAGTTTTTAACAGAAAAATACATTTATTTGATGATACTGATAATAGAAGGCAATGTTAATTTTAATAGTTATGTGATATTTAAACTGCCTCGTTAGCCTAGCAGTCGTAAGCGCGACTGCTACGCTAGGGGTCTTGGGTTCGATTCCCAGGTCGAGCAAATAGTGTTATTGGGTTTTTCTATGAAATTCTCAGTAGCAGCTCGGAGTTTGGATTTGTGCCCGGTTGGTGGCAATAGGCTGGCCCCCTATTATATGGGACCTAAAAAAACATACCGGCGAACTGTGGGTGTACATGTACACCTCTACCTAACCTTTCGGGGAATACAGGCGTGATGGTATGGGTATGATGGTGATATTTAATTGGTAATTTAATGTTGATGTTAATTTAATTAGTGATGTTATATTTAATTGATGATTGAATAATAATGTTAATGTTAATTTTAATAGTTAATGTGATATTTAATTGATTATTTAATAGTAATGTTATTTTTCTAAATATTTGCATGCCGGATGGTAAAATATGGCTAAACTGATTTATATTTATAACAACTATTGTGTACCCATATTTGCAAATAAACTTATATTTTATTGTATTCTATTCTATTCTTAAAAAAACGATTAATCATGTGTTTTATTGAAATACAGAACTATATTCTGAAACTACTCCTCAGGTGCTACCAATATCGTCCCGAACAATAAAAATCCATTATTGATTATCATAGTATGCATGATGAATGCTTGTTGTTACAATACTGAAGGACAACGCAGTACCTAGGTATCTACACGAACGATTGTAAGTAATGTCTAGCAGACGGACACTGTAATGTAGACGGCAGCAGAGAGCGGGAGAGGGCTCGGTAAGCAGAACAAGCGCGGACACATGCGAGGCACTCCCCGCGTCGGGAGGAGACGTGTGTGATGAGTGAGCGACGGACCACTGTATACTCACATGGACTATTGCCTCTGTCGGGTGCTGCGGATAAAAGCAATATGTTAGTAACGCAGTCAGTTCGGCCACCACCTACCGCGAGTTATTGTCCCGCGCCGACACGCGCCGACCCGCCCGGTCTCAGCTTCTTTATTACACTTGTATTGAAGAACAGTAACATTCCATGCAGGCAGGGCTGCCGGTTGTTGTAATAACTTTATTGCTACTCAGTTTTTTACTTTAACAGCTTCCTTAAGAGAGGCGTGTTAACGATCAACCTGTCCCTTTTAGGAGGACAATTTTACCAAAATCAATAATAAAAGCACCGACCGACCGATGAATACTTTCCCTATAGCCGATGCGTCATTAAAAGCCTGAATGCTCTAAAACCTAAAATCTTGATAGTTAAGAGCCCCAATCCGCGTGATTTTTCAGAGATCCAGAGATTACCCCCTACAACCTCACAGACAATAGTATAGATATGTATGATAATACTGAAAAAATGTATCGTTCGCCCGATACATTATTAATATTTCCCAGCCTAAAAATGTTACCATATTATAATATCCACCTATAAATTTATTTGAGCCAAAACTTTTTATTTAATACTTTTGTGTAGCACAGGAAAGCCGCGACGAGTCGCGCGTTTACTTCGGATGTCCCGACCGCTCGGGCGGCGGCCGCGAGGCGAACACTGATGTCCTTCCAGTATTCAGTGCTGCCACAGGTCAAAGAATTATTTCTAAGAGTTGTTCCAGTAAAGACTTCCATTATTCACATTTGAGGACAATCTATTCAAAATCGAAAAAACAAAGTATCTGAAGACCCCATCATGCAATTACATTGTGAATTAGAACAAATTCATAAACAATTAGTATGCGTGCGCTACCACTCGTGAGCTCATCGTCCTATCCCAAACAACGTGCGGGACGAGGAGCCAACAGGCAGCGAGCGGCGTGCCCTCACCCGTGTCGAAGTGTATCTCCAGCAGGCCGGCGGCGTCGTCGCGCAGCGTGTAGATGAGCTGGCGGCCCAGCGGCGAGGCGGCCTGCAGCGGCGGCGCCAGCGCGTCGCCCGGCGCGGCGTCCTCGCGCGCCTCCAGCACGTAGTGCGCGCGCGCCCACGCCGGCGCCGCGCCCCCGCCCCACACGCGCACCGTCACCGCCGCCTCCGCGCCGCACGCCGGCACGCCGCCGTCGAACGCCGCGATCACCAGCGAGTACAGCTGGTTGTGCGCGTCCACGGTCTGCTTCAGCGAGATCTGTCCGCTGCGCCGGTCCACGCGGAACAGCTCGCCGTGGCCGCGCTTCATCTCGTAGCGCACCTCTCCGTTGTCGTTGGCGTCCGCGTCCACGGCCCGCACGCGCAGCACGGGCGCGCCCGGCTCGGCGCCGGCCAGCACCGCGGCGGCGTACGGCCGCTCCACGAACACGGGACAGTTGTCGTTGACGTCGGTGACGGACACGTGCAGGCGCGCGCGCGCCACGCGCGGCTCGGCGGCGGCGGCGCTGCGTGCCTCCAGCAGGAGCGTGTAGGCGTCGCGCTCCTCGCGGTCCAGCGCGCGCCCCGTGCTACGCACTGCGCCGGACGTTTCGCCCACCTGCATCACGTGACATCGCTGTTACCATGTCTGCGCAATGTATTGGCAATAAAACGATGATTGAAACTCGATCTGCGTCCCGGACACGCAATTCAATACCAATATCGAAACCCAACATGTACCTAGATCAAGCTCCGCTCGTTAATTTAATAAAATCTTGTAAAGCTCACCTCAAATCCTTCGATTGGGTTCAATATCCTGAACTCAATATGTTCGTTGAGCGCCGCACCGAGCACGTTTAGTACGGCAATCGTCGTCGGTTTCGTGGAGTTTTCAACAACCGAGCCGTAGTAGTCGGACTTCTGGAATGCGAGGCCTGAGTTATCGGCCTCTCGCACGCGGATCTCGACGCGTGCCGTGCTCGAGTACAGGCCGTCAGAAGCGCGCACGCGCAGGTGATAGGCGTCCGCGAGGTCGTCGGCGCGCGCGATCGCCAGCACACCGGCCGGCGACATCGCGAACGCGCCGCCAGCGTCGCCCTCTATGATGTCGTACTTGACGGCGGCGCCCGCGGGCAGGTCAGGGTCGCTGGCTGCGAGCGCGGTCACCGTCACGCCGCGCGACGTCGGCAGCAACACCGTGGCTTCGTAGGAGGACTGCGAGAACGTCGGCGGGCAGTCGTTGACATCTGTCACCTCTATGATCACTTGTGCGACACTCCCTGATGGTAATCTCGGCGTCCCCATATCGATAACCTGTAAATATAAGTATCGTACAGCCACTCGGCAGCCAGAGACGACCGGTGGTACCGCGGCCGAGCGGCGGCTTACCCTAACGCTGAAGTCGTGGCGCGCGGCGCGCTCGTAGTCCAGCGGCGCGAGCAGGTGCAGCGCGCCCGTGGTGGGGTCCACGCGGAACAGCGCGGCGGCGGCGGGCTGCAGGATCTCGTAGGCGCGCTGGCGGTTGGCGGGCGAGTCGGCGTCGTCCGTCAGCAGCACGAGCGGCGCGCCCGGCTCGCTGCCGGCGCCGGCGTCCACCACCAGCGCGCCGGCCGGCGCCGCCTCGGACACGCGGCCGTGGTACTGGCGCCGCTGCAGCGCCGGCGCGAACTCGTTGCGGTCCAGCACGTGCACCGACACGCGCGCCTGCGCCTTGCCGCCACCCTGATATATTAACATGTACTTATTTATTTGGGACAGGCGTGTATTACAAATATCGGGAGGTAACTGCAATTTTTTTTGTTCTTATATTAAATTGGTGTATGCGTTTATTCAAGACTTTCAGCAGTGTAGCGTTGCCGGTAAGTTCTTACTGTCATTAAATACAATTCATTTAAATGTTAATAAAATAGCTTACGAAAAATCATTATGTTGATTTAATTTACCATGTTGATTGCGGTAACCGTCAAATTGTAGAAGTTTCGCGTCTCGTAATCGAGCGGCGCGGCGGTGGCGAGCAGTCCGGCGGCCGGGTTGAGGCGGAACAGGCCCTCGCCGCCCTCCAGCGAGAACCAGGGCGCGCTCGCGCTGCGCACGTCGAGCGCGGCCAGCGGCGTGCCGGCGGGCTCGTTCTCGAACACCTCGCACACCAGCTCGGCGGCGGCGAAGCGCGGCGGCGCGTCGTCCGGCTCCACCACCAGCACGTGCAGCGGCAGCGAGGCGGAGCGCGCGGCGGGCGGCGGGTTGGCGGCGCGCACGTGCAGCGTGTAGTCGCGCGGCCCGCCCGGCGGCAGCGCGCGCGCCAGCCGCACGTCGCCCAGCGCCGCGTCCACCGCGAACACGCCGCCCGCGTCGCCGCCCGCCAGCGAGTACACGATGCGCGCCGCGTCGCCCGCGTCGGGGTCGGCGGCGCGCAGCGCGGCCACCAGCGCGCCCGCCGGCGCCGCGCGCGCCAGCCGCACCTCGGCCAGGCGCCGGCCCCACGCGGGCGCGTGCTCGTCCGCGTCGTGCACGCGCACCGTCACGCGCGCGTAGGCACGCGACGCGCGCGGGGCTTGATCGCGTGCCCACACAGTGAGCTCGTGAACCGCAGCGCTCTCTCTGTCAATTAATAATACAAAATGAGTAGAAAGTTAGAGTGGGGTGTCTGTTGTTGTGGTGGTGGAGGGTGTATCGCTCACCTATCGAGCGGGTGCGCGAGCTCGAGCACTCCGCTGAACTCGTGCAGGCGGAACAGCCTGGCAGAGGCCGGCGCGCGCGAGGCGTGCACGCCGTACAGCAGCCGGCCGCCGCCCGCGCCTGCCGCGGTTGCTCGCAGCGCCACCAGCGCCTCGCCTACTCGCGTCGCCTCTGAAGTCTCTATGGCGTATTCCTCGCGCGTGAACGACACTCCGCCTTCATTTGCGTCGTTGATAACAGTTATATTCACCTGTGAAGATGGTCGGGTTAATAGGACAGTGGAACGGACGTGACGAAGTAAATCTTGACACAATGTCTCACCGGAGCGTACACCACATGCAGGCCGTCGGTCACAGATATATTGAGGAAGTATTGTGACTGTCGCTCCCAAAGCAAACGACGAGCTAGGACCAGGCTGCCGTCTTCTCTTCCGATATAAAACTCTTGTCGAGGGTCGCCATCTACCAGTTTAGATAAAAATATCAATTGCCTTTATGCTTAGCGTCGTTCTTGTATTTTAGGTGGTTTTTAGTTTAATTTACAAGTCGTATGTATGTATGATATCCAATACTGGTTATTGTGCCTACCCGAAATTGTGTAGTACAGAGCATCGCCGTCAGGGTCAGTGGCTTGCAAGACAGCGAGTAAGAAGCCGGGCGCGTCGAGCTCGGCCACCTGCAGGGGGGGCGGCGCCGGCAGCGCGGGGGGCGCGCCCGCCCCGCGCGCCACGCCCCGCACGCTCGCGCGCGACACGCTGCAGCGCGGCCGCGGCCCGCCGTCGCACGCGCGCACCTGCGGCGCACTGCATGTTAGCAAACCGTCATCAACGAGCTGTCCGTGCACGCGGCGCAGAGAGTGAGCATACCGTGACGTCGTACGAGTCGCCGGGGGACAGCGCCAGGCGCGGCGCCATGTACAGGCGGCCGGTGCTGGCGTGCACGCGCAGCAGACCGCGGGCGGCGCCGCGCGCGCGCGCCCAGTAGCGCACGGTGCCGTTGTCCCCCTCGTCCGAGTCGAACGCCACCACCTGTCAGAGGAACGGAGCCGTTAGTCACGCGACACACTCTTAGCGCGGCGGTGGTCGATGAACCGAGCAGAGACATTCGAGTGAGTGCTCACCGTGGCGACATAGAGGCCGACGGGCGCGGGGTCGTCGTACAGGTCCCAGGGCGCGCGCGCCCCGGAGCCCTCCTCGTCGTCGTCGGCCTCCCACTCGGTGCTGCTGTCGTCCGCGGCGGGCGGCGCCTCCTCGCCGGCCGCGTCTCCCTGCAAAAGACACCACACTGCTGCACACTACCACTCCACACACAATATTGTTAATACTCGCCTGAACATAACACTTCTCGTGGCTCTCGCTTCAGTGTCAAAGTACCATCCTATGTTGTTAATCATACCACTCCACACGTTACTGATCAATAATAAAGCATGCATAGGCTCCAGTAGACCGGATGCGTATGCGTGCACGTAAGCGTAGACGTGCACGTACCACTGAGTTGTAATGTATGGAACTGTATGTGACAGGGCACACCGCTTGCGTATTACGCACGTTTACGCTTACGTGCACGCATACGCATCCGGTCTGCTCGAGCCTTTAAAGTTAATCTGATGGTACGATAGCTAGAGAGGGTGAGAGTACCTGCGGCAGGGCGTGCACGTTGGGGTCGGGCGCGGGGGCGGGCGCGAGCGGCGCGGGCACGTGGATGTCGTAGAAGCGCTGCGCGAACACGGGCGCGTGGTCGTTGACGTCGAGCAGGCGCACGGCGACGCGCGCGGTGCTGGCCAGCGCGCCGTCCGACGCCTGCACCTCGAGCGCGTGGCTCGCCGCCGCCTCGCGGTCCAGCGACCGACCCGTCGTCACTATCTCGCCTATACAAACCAAAAACATAATTCATAATTTTAGTAAAAAAATATCTCTCGGCCTTTTTACTTAATTAAAAGTACCTATTCATATTTTTACGATAAGCGTCGCCGCTTACGTTGTTTTCATAGATTAGATCTTTGTAGTATAATCCATACTTTACTAGCACTTTGCCCGCGACTTCATCCGCGTGTATTTCGTACTTTCCTCTAACAATTACGAAAGTTTACGATTTTTATCATTTATTTTTATAAATAAGTATTCGGGCCAATTTTTAGGGTTCCGTAGGCAAAAAACATGGCAAAAAGCGGAACCCTTATAGTTTCGCCATGTCTGTCTGCCTGTCCGTCCGTATGTCACAGCCACTATTTTTCGAAACTATAAGAGCTATGCTGTTGGAACTTGGTAAGTGTATGTATTCTGTAAACCGCATTAAGATTTCACACAAAAATATTAAAAAAAAACAATTTTGGGGGGGTTAATCAACCCCACATATGTGTCTTCAGAAAATAATAATATTGAGCTTTCTAATATCATTTTTTTCTAAACTGAACAGTTTGCGCGAGAGACACTTCCAAAGTGGTAAAATTTGTGCCAGCAACTGTAACTTCAACACTAAGAGAATGATATAAAACCGAAAATTGGTTTGAACTAGATATAGTAAATAGTCATTGTAAATATTGGTACGGAATCCTACGTGCGCGAGTCCAACTCGCACTTGGCCGGTTTTTAAGTTTAAGTATAGATTTTTACACATAATGGCACGGAACCCTTCGTGCGCTACTCCAACTCGCACTTGGCCAGTTTTTAATAAGTGTTTGGAATAAAATCCACCCCTTAAAATTTAAAAATCGACTCCTACCTTGGTGGGAAAGGATAATTTTTTCACCAAAGTAAGATTTTATTCTGGTCTTGTAGGTACCTTTCGCATGCCTATTGGTATAAAATGTGACTGAACTTTGCTAATTGTTTTTTTTACACCATGTACTGTACCCATATTTGCGAAATAAATTATCTTATCTTATCTTATCTTAAAAACGCCAAAGCAAAAACTTTTTCATCTTTTATCTTTTTTTAACCGACTTCAAAAAAGGAGGAGGTTCTCAATTCGTCTGTATGTCTGTATGTATAATATTTTTTTTTATGTATGTTCACCGATATTTTCGTCAATTATTGACGGATTTAAATTTTTTTTTTTTGTTGCATAGAGTTCACTTCCGAGGTGGTCCCATTTTCATCAGTCCAGGATCTGATGATGGAATCCAGGAGAAATCGAGGGCAACCACCGAAAATTGTATGCTCGTATGGTGTTTTTGTTACGTAATCAATGTAATCATGTCTTACTCAGGTATATGCTTCATGGTGTCAACATCTGATGCTGCTGTCCTGATGATGATGCTACAGTACTCCTTAACGGTAGTAGTTTTTGAGATAGGGACTTTTTAACCGACTTCAAAAAAAGGAGGAGGTTATCAATTCGACTGTATTATTATTATTATTTTTTTTTTTTATGTTTGTTACCTCGAAACTCCCGACTGGGTGAACCGATTGTCATGATTCTTTTTTTATTTGAAAGCTGGTGCTTCCCGTGTGGTCCCATTGCCACCATTTCAATATCTGATGATGGGATCTTGTAGAAATCGAGGGAACTCTTCAATAAATAACAGCAGATTAACCGCGATTGTTGCTATATCATATCTAAGCATTGTTTATACCATCACACAACATAACATCACGCGTGTACACCCGAAAGGGTAACACAGATATATTTAGTAGTATTCGAAAATTTGTTCTCCAAGTAAACGAAATCGCATAAGTATTCTGCTTTCTTATGACTTTTTAGTGGTGTTAAGTTAATTTACGTAGTATGACAGTTCCTTCATGGATTTGGATAACAGGAAGTTGATACTAAAAAGCAAAAAATAAAAAACTTTTAAACAAAAAAAACAACCGCCTTCAAAAACTAAAAAGTGAAAAATAACTTTTGCTTTGGAAGTCGGTGGCAATTCAAAACAACAAACAGAACCAAAGCCACCGACTTCCAAAGCTAAAGTTATTTTTCACTTTTTAGTTTTTGAAGGCGGTTGTTTTTTTTTGTTTAAAAGTTTTTTATTATATTATGTTTGTTCGCGGATAACTTCGTCGTTTATGAACCGATTTAGATTATTCTTTTTTTGTTGGAAAGGGTAAACTTCCCAAATGGTTCCATTTAAATTTCATATAGATCTGATGATGGATTACGGAGACAGACAACGGAACTCTTCAAAAAATTTCAGCAAATCAACCGCGATTGCTGCTATCGCATAAATTTTAATATGCATTGTTTACGCAATTGCACAACATAACATCGCGCCTGTACACTCGAAAGAGTTACTCAGATGTATACTTACAGTAATATTTGAAAATTTCTCATCTAAGTAAACGAAATCGCGTATTCTGCTTTCTTATGACTTTTTTTAGCGGTGTCATGTTAATTTACATGACATGACAGTTCCTTCATGGATTTGTATAAAAAAATTGATACTAAAAAGCGAGAAATAAAAAACTTTTTTACAAAAAAAGACAACCGCCTTCAAAAACTAAAAAGAGAAAAATAACTTTAGCTTTGGAAGTCGGCGGCAATACAAAACAACAAACAGAAGCAAAGCCGCCGACTTCCAAAGCTAAAGTTATTTTTCTCTTTTTAGTTTTTGAAGGCGGTTGTCTTTTTTTGTAAAAAAGTTTTTTATTTCTCGCTTTTTTGTTTTATATATAACAAAAAAATATAAAAGATGAAAAAGTGTTTACCTGTATGTATATTAGAACCGGGTTTCGAGTTAATCCGACAGCTACTTATTTATTTTTCTTACTTATTAACTTTGTCACCCCCTAAATCCCCTGGGAGGGTTTTTTTAAATCTAAAAGTGTCAATCTTTATTAGTTTTTTAACCAAAGAAATCAGAAGTTTAATATTAACTGTATCCCGTCTATATTTTTTCTCTACGACGCGACGCACCCTTTTAAAGATATTAGCGAAAAACTCAAAAGTGGGAACTTTATGGGTTATTTACCAAGTTATGTTAAACAATACGGTATTATTACTTATCCAATTAAAATACATTACATATGTTGTGCTTTTCATGTAGATCAAAATTGCCCTTCACAGCACATCCTTAAAATGAATATCTTAGAAGATATCAGAGATTAAACCGGGGTCAGTGCAGCTGGCGATGGCGGGGCGGTACGACGTTCGCCGGGACCCGGGTCAGCTAGCCACGTAATCAAATTGAAAAGTCATTCTTCGAAAATTAGCCATTATTTATCGTAAAAAGTAAATGACAAAAAAATGTTATTGTGGGATATCCATAAGAGATAGACATATACATCGCGGAGTTTTCTGTAGACCTTTTCAATGTGTACAATACTTAGTACATTATTTTGATAAATCTCGTAGGGTTCAACCGACATCACATTAGAAACCTCAAAAATAACAGTATTTCTCCACTATTTAATGGATGTTATTATACATATAAACCTTCCTCTTCAATCACTCTATCTATTAAAAAAAACCGCATCAAAATCCGTTGCGTAGTTTTAAAGATTTGTGCATACATAGGGAATAGGGACAGAGAAAGCGACTTTGTTTTATAATACTATGTAGTGATATTGAATGATTAGGTACACTAATTTACAAAATTTAACTTTTTGTCTGTTGCCGCGAATTCTATGGTTGATAATGTTCACTTATGACTTGTTTTTGTCAAAATATTATGATCAGCTCGAGTTACTTTGCTTTTGATTTTTATCATTATTAATCGATAACAGGCGTATTTTACTGTGTTAATATTAGTATCTAAAGTTTTTGCGTCATAAGTAGTTCAAGGAGACGTTGTTTAAACAATCCAGATCATTTTTGCTATTATGTGGAGAATATGTGTTTAACGATTGTAGAAAAGTTTTATCGGAGTTGGTGAAAAATACCTATTTTGAGTATTTTGGAATGCTCTTGGATAAAAATAAAAAGTCTTGGGCTCACAATTGTGTTTGTAAATCGTGTGTGGAATATTTGAGATTATGGAAAAGAGGTAAAAGAAGTGCATTTAAATTTGGAACACCGACTATTTGGCTAGAAGTCTAGAACCTAGAAATCATCTCGAAGACCGTTTGTTTTGTAGCGTGAACACAAACGGTTTAAACACAAAAAATCGAGGTAAATGGCAGTACCCAAGTAGGTACTAGTTGGGTTCAACGTTCAGTGCAGCGTTCACCTGACTCTTCAGTACCTAAAAATATATCTGAACGCTTCGAACAAGACAAATCTGTTCAAAACTAGTTGAAGATCTTTTGCTACAAATAAAAGTATGAGGTGCAATATGAGTATAAAACTCCACATCCTCCATAATCACCTGGAAAGGCTTCCGGAAAAATTGGAGCAGGGAGAACTTATGCATCAGGACTTCGCGTCATGGAAGAGCGCTATCAGGGTTTCTGGGATACGAATATGATGTCTGACTATTGTAGGACTCTGATACGTGATTTTCTAAAGTCTACACATTAGAAAAAAGCTTTAGTTTTTTAGAACTTCATGCTTAATTATTTTTGTTAGTAAAGATTTTCTTGGTAAATAAGTGTTTTTTTTTCTGTTTTAGACCTACATTATGCGTCTAAGATCCCCACCGCAGCTAACAAAAGAGCCGATATCTTTGAAACCTATATTGCTTTATAATTTTTCTATGTTATTTTGCTCTCATACCTAATTATGATAAATTGCACCTACTATGTTTTTTCTTCACCACCTTTGGATGACTGGCGTTACATAAAGATTAAATAAATAAATAAGCAGGCTTTTAGAAATGACAAGGTTCCTTGGAACGGTAAGATACCGGTGTGTTCGTCAATGGAGAACAGTCCGTCGGGGTTGCCGGCGACGATGGAGTAGGTGATGTTGGAGGGCGAGGCGTCGGCGTCGAGCGCGCGCACCCGCGCCACGCGCGTGCCGGCGGCGCAGTGCTCGGGCACGGCGGCCGCGTACGCCGCGCGCTCCGGCCACGGCACCATGTCGTTCACGTCCTCCACCTCGATGTACACCTGCACACAGCGACCAACCATTGTCAGCGATTGCTTGTACGCTCTGCGGTTTACAGACCGTTTCAATCAGTGCTTTAGAAGAAAATTTTGTGTTGTTGCTGTTAAGGTGCTCCCTCACCGGGACCATTCACGTGCATTGTAACATTATAGATTCGACTTTGAGCATTACATTACAATAATACCTCCCTGACTAACGAGCTTTGCGTGTAATGTAACATATTGATTCGACTTTGAGCATTTCATAGCAAGATGTCAGACAAAGCGGTTACTGTCACGTAGGCTACTGAGTGGGCAGGCGGGGGGCTGGGGGAAGTGGAGCTCATTGATATTACAAGTTGTATTAAGATATTACACATTGTATCATTACAAGGTGCGCATTGTAATGCTCGGTTCTTCTCCTTCACTGATGTATGCCCGTTTTGTACCATTACAAGGTGCGCATTGTAATGCTCGGTTCTCGTCCTTCACTGATGTAATGCTCAAATCTGTAACGTTACATTACATGCGAATGCTCCCGGTGACGGAGCACCTTAAGGTTTCTCTCGTTAAACTTCTTTTTTTTGCATCAGCTGATCCCAGCGGCTCGAATGCCCAACGGTTTGAGAATGGGTGTAAATGGTACCTGTACGCAGGAGTGGCGCGGCACCAGGCCGTGGTCCTGCGCGCACAGCGTGAGCCAGTAGTGCGGGGTCGACTCGCGGTCCAGCGGCGTCAGCGTGCGCACCACACCTGTGCCAGTCACCAACGTGTTAGCGCATGTTCTGAGTACTCACGTGCAAGTGTCGGTGTTAAGGTGTAGGTATACCGATTAATTAGGTATCACAAAACGAAATTATAAAACGTTCTGGAACCATCTTTTATTTAAACATTATTGTAACATTATTTTATTAAATTAAGGGCATTGGATTTTTCCGTGAAATTCCCTGTAGGTAACTAGGAATTTCATAGAATAAGCAGCTCGGTGTTAGGATTTGTGCCCGATTAATGGCAAACGGCTCGCTCCCTATTACATGGGAGCTAAAAACATACAGACGAATTAGAACTTCCTCCTTTTTGAAATCGGTTGAAAATGCAATATTATTTTATTCAACCCGATTCACTGCGATCACGTAGTAACTCTTGTTGGCTCACTATAGATATGCGTATTCCTCGTCATCATCTGCCTGACGTTTTTCCAATTACATATTGTTGTAATTATGATTTAAGTATTGTTACCTAATTAACAACGGTAACAACAATACTATTTATAAAAAACAGACACATCAGGGTGTGCTTTATCAGACAACCATCTGATGTATACCTGCGTCGTCCACAGAGAAGTGCGCCATGCCCGAGCCGGCGATGATGTAGTAGGCGAGGCGCGAGTCGCGGCCGGTCGGGTCGGCGTCGGCGGCGGCGGCCGTCAGCACCACGCTGCCGCGCTCTGCGTCCTCGCGCACGCCGCCCGTCAGCACCGCGTGGTCGGCGAACACCGGCGCGTGCATGTTCTCGTCCACGTCCACTACCTGACAGTAATCACTCATTTTCATTCCTACTTTATTAGGGAATAATAGCGAGTTTCTTTACTTGTAAGATGCGTACCTCCACGATGACCGTTGCTTCCGACCACAGCGCTGGCTGGCCGCCATCTGTAGCACGTACTGTGACACCATATACCTAAAACGTAATGATTCGTTACACGGGGACAAGTAATATTTGTTGAGTTCTGCGTGCATCTTCAATGTACTCTATTTAAAATTGTAGTTGATAACTTACTTGTCTCTCCTCGAAGTCTAACAGTTTAGCCGTGCGCAAGGTGCCAGATGTGGCGTCGACAGTGAACACCACGTCATCGGCTGCCTGGTCGGGTAGCGTGTAGGATACGACGCCGCCGGCGCCCAGGTCGGGGTCAAAGGCCTCCACAACGGCCACTAGCGTGCCCACGGGCACGTCTTCGCGGACGCGAGCGCCGTACGTACCGAGCGCAAACTTCGGCGCGTTGTCGTTGACGTCGTCCACGGCCACGCGCACCAGCGCCTCGGCGTGCAGGCCGCCTCCGTCCGTGGCGCGCAGTGTGAGCTCGTAGAGCGCGCGCCGCTCGCGGTCCAGCGCCGCGCACACGGTCAGCACGCCGCTGTCGCGCTCCACGCAGAAGTCGCCGTCGCCCGCGCCGCTCACGCTATACGTAATGCGCGCGAAATCACCCGCATCTCGGTCTGTTGCGTTAGCGCGAAATATAGCCGTACCATTTAGCGCGTTTTCGGTAACACGAAAGCTCGCCAGGGTCTTTTCAAAACGTGGTCTATTATCATTGACGTCGAGAACGGTGACAGGCAAGAGGCGAGAAACAGAATGTTGCGGTGTGCCCAGATCATACACTGTGATGTTAAGATAATATTCACTCTCTCGTTCACGATCTAAGTAACCGATCACTTGAAGCTCGCCCGTGTCGGGATCGATGCGAAATGCGGAGTCGGCGTCACCTCCGGAGATGCCATATACAAGTAATCCATTATAGCCAAGATCGCGGTCGCGCGCTCGTAGTTTTACTAGAGACGTGCCGAGCGCAACCGACTCGTTTACCTTCACTTCTACGGGAAAATCAAGAAATTCAGGGGCGTGTAGATTCTCTCCGTATCGAGAAGGAGCCAAAGAGAATTCATCAGTGAGATCTTGTGGTGCATTGCTTCTTTCGGCGGCCGCTAGTAGCTCGGTGAGACGGCGCGCCACCCCCGTGTCGCGGCATTCCAGCGCGCCCGCCTCTGCGCCGGACCCGCCGCTACTCACCAGGTGCAGCGTCAGCGACGTAGCGTCGGCGAAGTGCGTGCCGTCCGTAGCCGTCACGTTCAGAAGTCTCGAATCAGCGCGGACGTCGCTCAGGTCACAGGAAAGACTCACGACGCCGGTGCCCGTATCCAGCGCGAAACAGTTGTCTTCGTTGCCGCCGATGATGCGGTATGATACCACGTCACCAGCGTCAAAGTCGATTGCAGAGAGTGTGACGATCTCCGAACCGATGGTAAGCCGTCGCGGCAGGTAACCTACGCAATCGACGCGCTCAAATTGAGGCCGGTTGTCGTTGACATCGTCTAGTCGCACCATGAGCCGCATCTCAGCCTGCCTGCGATACGGAACTCCCCAGTCGCTAGCTCGTATCCGCAGCGTGTACTCGCGCCGCATGCTCTCGTAGTCTAGCAGACGAGTCGTGCGCACGGCGCCTGAGAAGTGATCTACGTCAAATGGGACCGGTTGTAAATTGGCAATACTGTAAGAAATGTATGCGTTATCCCCAGAATCAGCGTCTCGGGCGACTACACGCGCGACCACAGCGCCACTCGGCCCATTCTCTTGGACTGTCACCTCGGTCACTTCCCGTTCGAAAATGGGATCGTTATCGTTCGAGTCGAGTATAGTAATTTTAACTTTTGCAGAAGATTGTTTTCGTGTTCCGGCATTACCCTGATCTATGGCCGACACAGTCAAGGTATACAGTGCTTTGTCTTCGGCATCTAGCGGTACTGCAGTATACAATACACCCGTGTCTGGATTAACATAGAATTCTTCCCCTTCGTTACCGCCAACAACTTCAATATAAACACGTGCGTTTCGCCCTTCGTCGCGGTCGCTTACTTTGAGCCTGATGACGGGCGTGTTCGGTGGCACAATCTCCGGAATGCTTGCCTCGTACACCTCTCGACTGAACACGGGTGCATTGTCGTTGGCGTCGACTAGTGTGACGGGCAGCGTGAGGTAGGAGGCGCGCGGGGGCCGGCCGGCATCCACGGCACGCAGCGTGAGGTTGTACCCGGCGGGCGCACGCTCGCGATCCAGCAGCGCGTGCACCAGCACGTCGTACTCGCCCGCCTGGGCCGACGCGCGTACGCGGAAGTGCCCATCAGGGTCGCCGTCCACGATCTCAAGGCCGGCAATTCGCCCGTGTTCTCCGTCGTCTTCGTCTTTCACCTCCACAATGGCATAGATTTCTGCAGTGGAGTTTTCCACCAGCTCAGGCATACGTCGTACGTGTAGTTCCGGGGCATGTAAATTAACCCGTTTCACTCGTACTGCGACAGAGGCGCGCGCGGCTGGCGCGTTCTCACCTCGTGCTAGTAGCGAAGCACGATCGCGCGCCAGCACCATGATCTTATGATATGTGCTCTCGGCCGCCGATAGTGGACGAGTGATGGTGATGACGCCAGTCGTTGGATGGATGGCGAATCGATCCGTGGGCTCCGCCAAGCTGTAGTAGATCTCACCATTGAGGCCGAGGTCGGCGTCCTCGGCTGTGACGCGGGCGACACTGGAGTGTAGCGGCGCGTCCTCCGGCACGACGGTCTCATAGTCAGTCGGGTAGAACAACGGGCTGAGGTCGTTCTCGTCGGCAACGGATACGGCCAGTACGGTGTCGGCCTCGAGTTGACGGCCTCCAGGGAGCTGCGCGGTGGCGCGCACGTCGAGCCGATACGCGTCGCGGCGCTCGCGGTTCAGCACATCGGCGTGGCCAGCTCGCGTTCGGATGGACAGGAAGCAAAAGTCGCCGACGGTTCGCTCCTCCGCTTTAAAGAACTTGTCTTTATCGCCGTGACGGATGCGGAAACGAACGCGTGCGTCGGTTGCGGGCAGATGCACGCCGAGCGGGTCGGCCGCGGGCGGCTGCTGGGCGTACGTGCGCGGCGGACTGTTCTCCGGGATGCTCAGGTTGTAGAGCGCGACGGTAAAGCGCAGCTCGGGGGGCGGGCCGGGCCCGCCGCTCACCCGCCATACCAGCCCCCACACCGCCGCCAGCGCCAGACACGCGCGCACGCCACGCATCGCGCTACACACCGCGCTGACAAACTGTGGAGAACATCAATATCTTATCAATATGTAATTATATTCGATAGTTTAAGTTACGAGGAATAGCGAGGCCACATGGATTGTTTCTAATAAGCTAATAACCGATAAGCGTATATTCTTACTTCATAAAGTGTGTGTGTGCGCGCGGAGAGGTGCGCGGCGCGCGCGCAGCACTGGTCACGCGGTCAGTCGTGGCGATGCGCGCCGCATCCCCGCGAACCTGCTAACAATCACACACTGTGCGTCAATTTCGGATCTTATTACCATAAGCATACATACATACATAAACTCACGCCTTTTTCCCATGGGGGTAGGCAGAAACCACGGACGCCACCTGCTACGATTCTTACACACTCCTTTCGCCTCGTCCACATTCATACATCTGGTTACGAGCACGCCGGTTACGAGTACTGCGCACCTGACCTTTCTGAAGAACCTCACCAATAAGGTCAAGGTAGGTCTTTCTAGGGCGTCCCCTCCCGGCATTGCCACTCACATCTGCCATATAAATCCCTTTTGTCATAAGACAACATATGTTATTGACATAAGATAAGTATGAAAGCAAAAGTAATCAGAGTAAACTTATGGAAACACTAACAAATAATAACGAGTGACATTAAATTACCCACTAATACCTAAGTTGTGTATGTATATTGCTTTTACTTTTGCTGTCAAAAACATTTCGATGGATGACTTAAAATATCCGTAACTCTAATGGATAAAACGGAACCCTTATAGGATCACTTTGTTGTCCGTCCGTCCGTCCGTTTATCTGTCTGTCTGTCACGACCCTTTATCTCGGGAATCTCGGTATCAAGTTGAAATTATTACATATACTCAAGTCTATAGTTCCTTGAAGCTGTGAAAAAATCATACTTCTAAGTTTCTTATTTTATGGGACAAGCCCACCACACTTTTCGCAAACCACTGCAACTCCTGGAACCCAGAATCAACACTGGCGAACGCAAGAAAGGCGTCGAAACAATGAAGCTCGACGAGTTCCGGAGAAACGATTCAACTGCCTTTGGTGGATCCCGCAACGAAATTAATCAGAAAAGATTAGCGGAGGAGTAAGAAAAACATAACTTCTAAACAAACACATTCATACTTCATACACACATAGGTATATACTTTTTATTTTTTGAAGGCGGTTGTCTTTCTTTGTAAAATGTTTTTATTTTTCACTTTTGAGTATCTAGTTCCTGTCATCCAAATCCATGAAGGAACTGTAATACTACGTAAATTTACAAGGCACCACTTAAAGTGCAATTTCATTTACTCGGATGACATATTTTTTCAGTTATCTTGATTTATAAACCAAACTACCTAACCGATTTCGATAAAATTTATATGGGACCATCTCTGAAGTATGACCTATGAAACAAAAAAGGAATCATCAAAATCATAATTGGCGGAAATATCGCGTAACATAAAAAATATGTAAGAAAAAAACATACAGACGAATTGAGAACCTACTTCTTTTTGAAGTCGGTTAAAAAGGCAATAATTTCTGTACAAAACGTACGTAAGGGACACAGCACACACGCTACTTTTAGTAGCGCGAATCGGCGAATTTGCAACTGTATCGATACTGCATCGCGTTTTGGCGACTCTCTGCGTTCGATCGCAGCTGCCAAATCGCGCGATTTAGCGATGCTGTATCGCGTTTTGGCGACTAACTGCGTTCGGACGCAGTATCGGAATCCCGAACTGTTCCGATGTTAGATCGGGTCGGCTGTAGTGTTGCTGATCCATTGTCGATTATCGATAGTTTGCCGATTTGCAATGGTATTGTTTATCCCACTAATTTTATAAATGCGCATGTTTTAGGTTAGTTAGGTGGTAGGTTAAGTGTTAGGTGGATGATGGATGGAAACATTCATCCATCCATGCTCAAAATGCATAAGTTTGTGAGGTCAGAAACTTCGCATTTTTTACATTACAATTACAATAAATGGATGGATGGATGTTTTCATCCATCCATTCATCATCCATCTATGCCTCCTCACAAACATTTGTATTTAAAATCCTACTTATATTATAAATGCAAGGGTACGTATTTGAATATCGAAGATTAAAATACCTACTGTTAAAATATCGATGTTCATAACATCGAAAATGGAAATATCGAACGACCATAAAACCGAAAATTAAAATAACGAAAGTTTATAGTATCGAATGGTTAAATATCCTACGTCCAATATATCTAAAATCTAAATATCTACAAAAGTTACATCGAAAGATCCAAATATCGAAATACAGATTATCGAATGTCCTAAATATCGAAGTACAAACTATCGAACGTCCTAAATATCGATGGGTACATATAATATTTGAACATCGAAAATTAATATACCTACGTGTAAAAATGGGTTAATTTTCAACATTTAATACATTCATTAATTCACCCTAAAAATACGTACCTACAAGTTAAAATATCGAAAAAAAATTGATATAAGTAGTACGAGTGGAAAAAGGTTGCTTCTGCAACGTCTCCGGCGCTACGGGAAGTGCAACCCCTTCGCCCTTGCGTAACAAAGAATAGGCACCCATGATCACCTCCGCAGCTTGGATGGATGTTTTCATCCTGGATGGATGAAAACATTCATCCATCCATCCATCCCTCCTCACAAACTTTCGCATTTAAAGTCCTATTAATATTATAAATGCGAAAGTTTGTGCGGTTGGATTAATGGATGGATGTTTGCGTAATGTAAGACGTGAACTGGTTATAGGATGTAACCAATACCGCCTCCGGAGCGATTGACATTTTCGGTTTATCAATATTGCAGGCAGCAGTGCAGCTTCATTAGAATCTATTGTAAGTGTGTAGCTTCGTCAAAATCACAACACAACACTAGTCGCATTATGTTCCACATAAAGGTCTGCCCCCACGACCGATAATCGGGCTGATTCTCGGTCGTTTTTTCTCGCCGGCAAAAAAGTCTGTAAAAAATCGGCCCGATTATCGGGCCGATTTTTGAAAGGTTTTTTGAGTACATACACCCTGACACACCCTCACACACACGCGGAACTGTGGGTAATGTCGTACCTTATAGTTCCGAGACAGCGACACGCCGGCTGACGCTGAAAACCAGCGCTGTGGTTCCGTGTCTCGTGCACGGGCCACGGCTTTATGCTGAACGTCAGCCTTTTCGCGCGGTAGTAGCGCATTATAGATTATTGTTTTTGTTATTTTTATTTTTGTGTTGTGCGTCGCATTCGCGAGAATAAATGGTTTTTCTCTCTTTCTTTTTTACACACAGACAGCACAGACAGATTTTCAGTTTTTCAGTGGGACAGTTTTTTGTTAGTTTTGATTATCGGTCGTGGGGGCAGACCCTAATTATGTCAAAACGCTGCGATCGGCATCTTACAGTGTGCGGGGGGTAGATCGCGCTTCCGAAAAGCGACTAAATCGCTGCGATTGGCGATTTCAAGTGTGCGGGGGGTAGCGATTAGTCGCTGAATCGCGCTTCCGAAAAGCGGCTGATCGCCGATTCGCGCTACTAAAGGTAGCGTGTGTGCTGTGTCCCTTACGTACGAAACGTACGATGAGCAATGTATTGATTGTTTGTATAATTTTAACCATTGGACCTTTGGTTAATATAGTTTGGTTAGTATAATAGTTTCTCAGTCCACTCGTAAGCCCCTAAAAATTTCGGTAAACAACCTTATTTCAAAACTATTAAACAAATGATCGCAGCGCTACCTTCATCGCACTGCGCTGCGGTCATTGTGGAGGTGTCAGGAGGTGCAGGAGTACAGAGCGGGGAAAGGGAGGGGGTGGGCGTGCACCTGAAGGATCAGCGTGTGACGGAGGACGACAATGGCCTGCGTGCCATGTGCCGCACAAGCATTCCCCTTGTGCCGCAAAATCTGGAAAGCCTTAACTTATTTTTTATTTTTAAATGCCTTCAAAAAGAATGATTACTATTGATTACCTATTTTTTGTTTGGTAGCTCATACACCAGAGATTGACGCATAAAAAAAATATCGAAATCTGTAATGTTAAGTACTGAAAAAATATGTTAACTAGTTGCATAATTATGTTAAATAGTAAACTAAATTGCACATTTTGCTAACATTGGTAACCATGTCAGAGGCCCTTGAGGCGGTTTAGAAACTAATCATATAATAATAATACATTTATTTCCAAAAAACTTAGTTCTATGTTACAAAAACAGTTTAGCAGTCATTATATAAAATATATAAAAATAAATGGATAAAAATGAAGCAATGCCTGTATTTCTGTTAACAGTGCCATTCCCCCAATTATTGTTAAAGTAATGCTAATAAAGACAAATGGAGTGGTGGTACCATTTTTATATGTTTTAATACGTGTAGAACTATTTTTATGCTAAATTTTTATGAAATGCTGAGTGAGAAATCTGTAAATGAGCAAATTGTCTATGAGGGTGTGTGTAGGAGTGTGTGAGGGTGTCGGCGCTGAGTGAGGTTTACTGGAAGCTAGATATTTGTAAGTTAATTTGGATAGTGTGAAACATTTGGAATAAAACATAACACAACATCAAAAACATTTAAGTCATCGTGATTATGTGCATCAGGAGTTCAGTCTCATCATAGGTGTAGTCACTAACTTTTTTCTTACATTGAAATGTTGGTAGAGGGTAGATGTTAATATTTTTATTCAACTCTGACACTAGGGTGTGTGGGGCTGCTAGACCTTAGCCTGCGTACATAGACGCGTAGGTTGGATCGTTTGATTCCCTTCAAGATGGTTGAGCTAAACGGTGCTCATGGACGCGTCATATTCGTGAACGGGTGCTGTCAGTTGGGATTGGTCTTAACTGCCATGGCTTACATCCTTATTATAATTTTGTTATATTTTATATTCACCTTCATTGATTTCACATACCAGCTGTTGATTTGCATCCTCGTCAAAGGAGACGGATACGCTTTCATACATTCCTGGGCCCGGGTGTAAAAAGATAAAATTGGTGTCAATTAATGGTTTATAATATAATAACAAAGTATTACTATACATTCGGCGAATTTTGAATCTGAGAGCAGAGTTATAAAAGGTTTTCTAAAAGTGAGGTTATGCAATAAATTGGCAAAAACCTATACTAAACCGACGAGTTTTGAAGAGCGATTGCTATTTTATTATGTTATACTGTTATTTACTATATTAATTGTACTGTATTGAATGTATTGTATTGTATTTACTATATTAATTGTATTACATTAGGAAACTCACAAAACGACACTACGAAACGAGTGATTGACAGTCTACTAGAGCTGTCAAAAAGTATTCTATGTCACTGCCAGCACAGATTAAAAATACAAGTAATAAATCGAATTTTAAACGAGAATCAACTTTAAGATTTCTTTATATAATGTTGCTTTTTTTTAACTGCCGGCATTATGTTAAATCAATCATCTGGTGCAAGATATATTGTGTTCAATTGTTGAAACTCATCCACATTAATCGATTATAGTAATCGATATCCCCTTTTAGTCGTGAAATAAACTTATTTTTAAGATTTCTCTTATTCCTGATTTTGAATTAGGCAATTTTTTTTGTTATTTGAAATAGAGAAATATGACGCTTTTTTTAACCCATATCACAACTTAATACAATTTGGCCCAGAAATCCCCGTCTCCTTTTAGGAGCTTGTCATAAAAAAATAGAAGTAATCAAATAACAGTATTCCAGAATACTCCTCTTGCAAAATTCAGAACCGCCCAGTTGCGTATGCGGTAGGCAGAGTTGTCACGCGGCTTTATCAATGTGTACATAGTGCCTAAACCCTCTGGCGAGATGGCTAGCTCGAGTTCTAAAATAACGTCAAAAAAAAACAATTTGTTTTATTATTGATTCGTGTTAAGAATCACGAGCATAGGTAACTCCTTGAATTTGACGAGGATGCAAATCAACGCCTTGTATAGAAGCAACAAAAATAATTATTGTAACCAAGATTTTGTAAAAACCAAATTGAAAGAAAAGAGTGTGTACTTAGTGTGTGAGTGTAACTAGCTTCAATATTAAACTGTAACTTCTTGAAAATTCGTAAGTGCCTGTAAAATGTTCTAATTGAAATAAATGTTTTAACTTGGACTTTAGTGCCTACACGATAAAGAAATAGGATTTTGCTTTCTTGTGACTATTAAGTGGTGTCTTGCTAATTTACATAGAATTACCGTTTCTTCGTGGATTTGGATGCCAGGAACTAGATACTGCGGAAAAATAAAAACTTTTTTTTACAAAAAAGGGAACTGCCTTCAAATACTAAACACCTAAAAAATAACTTTAGTTTTGGAAGTCAGTGGTAATGCAAAACCACAAACAGAATCAGAGACAAGAAATCAAAAAGCTGGATGTTTTTTCTTACTTAACACATAATTATATACCATAACGCCTGTGTTCCCTGAAAGGTTAGACAGAAGTGTACAAAAATGTACATCCGCAGTTCGTCGGTATGTTTAGGTCCCATGAAATAGGGCGAGCGCCTATTGCCATTAACGGGGCACACATCTTAACTCCGAGCTGCTAGTGAGAATTTTATAGAACAACCCAATAATACTTCTCGACCTGGAAACCAAACCCAAGACCCTTAGCGTAGTAGTCGCACTTAGGGCCACTAGGTTAACGACGCAGTTCTCGAGGAGTTCGAGATTTTTCTTACACATACATTACATTTTGGACTCATTTGACTCATTGGACTCATTGGACTCATTTAGACTTTGTTGTGAACAGACGTGTCGAAGAATTATTAAAATAAATAAATAATTATTTGCTGATTTGTGACCTGGTTTTGGAAATAGCCGGCAGTAAATCAAACTGTGTCATACCTACAGACATAATACGTGAATAGATTTTTTGCGAAAATGTGTATAAATCATTAACAAGTAATTAACTTGTATCGCAATGGCAAGTCCCTTCAGCCGAAGCGGCAAATGCGCTCGGAGCCCACCTCCCACACCTGTGCCCGCTCCGACATCAGCACCTGCAGCCCAGCCCGCATCCGCGCCTCACCCACAGCCGCCCAGCCAAAAAGACGATGCCACGGAAGTGATACCAACCTCTGAAATCCAGAACTGGATGTCGTCCATTGAGCAGTGCTTAAATGAGGTGTGCGCTATTGCAACAGAGGGCAAATTAAACTCGGAGCAAAAACTGCGTATCAGTTCCCTGTGCCGAAGAATTGGAAATGGAACATCGCAGATGGCCGTGCAGTACCAGTCCGTCAAGCAGAAAGTCCTCCTTGCCAGCTCCACCATCCGAACACTTGAAGACCAAATTGATTTGACGCATCAACTACAAGACCTAAAGCTGACAATCGGTTCGTCAATTAAACCTCGTCCGGATACTTCCTTTGCCGATATGGTCAAAAAAGGTACCAATAATTTTATACAGCCGCAGAATTTAAGCTCGTTGGCCATATACCCGAATGACAAATTGAAGTCTAGTGAAGAGACGAAAACACTTGTACAAAAAATTATATGTCCCGAACAATTGAAACTTCAAGTAAGAGGACTACGCAAGACCAAAAACGGCGGTGTCATTATCAGCACAGAGAAAAAAGACGATATAGAGAAGGTAAAAAAATCCATGCAGACATCAAATTCAGGCCTTACCGTCGACGAGCCGCAAAAAAGAAAGCCTAGAGTAGTAGTGATTGGAGTGCCCTCAACCATGCAAGAGAAGGAAGTTTTTACTTGTTTGTTCAACCAAAATCTAGCCGACAAACTTCAGGATTGCAGCCTCGAGTCCTTTTTGACTTTAATTAAGTTAAGTCATAAGTCAGGTAAGAAGGACGCTGAGACCTGTAATTATATACTAGAAGTATCGGCAGATATACGCAAAGCCCTGATTTGTAAAGAGAGGGTATTTGTAAATTGGTCGTCGTGCCCTGTGAGAGATTTTACTCTAGTCACACGGTGTTATAAGTGTCAGCAGTACGGACATGCGGCCAAGTCATGCAGGGAGACCACCTATACCTGTGGCCACTGTGGTGATCAGGGCCACTCCATTAAAGAGTGCACAAAGAAGGCCGAGGAACCCAAATGCGCTACTTGCTTGCACTTTAATAAACCGGGCAATCATAAGACCAGTGCAGCTGATTGTCCCGCGAAAATAATGGCTGAGAAAAGGTACATAAACTCGATTGATTATGGAGGTGCCTAGGAGCGGCGTTAATTACGATGAAGTCATAATTATGCAATTTCGTCTTTGACCCAATTTTACGATTCCGCTAATCCGCCGTATTGAATGTTGTACCTACCTAAACGAAAGTGCACAACAAGCAGTGCAGAAGAACTCGGTCAATACGGTCATAATAACATACGTACCTATCTCAACTGATTAGTCAGCATAATTATAATTTATCTACTATTGCTTTTTTTACACCTTTACACTATATTACGTAACATAAGAACTCTATCAGAATAAGATTATTTATTTAATTTTTAAGACTATTTTAGCTCATCTCGCCTGAGACACAGGTTTTACCTAGTTCAGGCACGTAAATCTTAGAAATATAACCTACATTTAAGCAAAATTGTATTAATTTTATTTTTTGTTATTTGAATAAATGAATTTGAATTTGAATTTTGAATTTCTTACATTATATCTTCACGAATGTATTGACAATGTACTATCATAATCAGTGATCGGAATATAATAATAATAATAACATCAGCAACTTGCTCTGAAATACCGCCTTGTAGAATCGGAAGTACCGTACTATAGGTATGTGCCCGACCCAGTTCTCGAAAATAGCCATGTCACATTGTACTGGGACCGATCCATCATCACTAGGGTTGCCATATGTCAGGAATTTTCCGGACATGTCCGGAAATTTAGTGCTTTGTCCGGAATGCGGGGGGAATCCTAAGCCGTCAGGAATTTCTACAATTTAAGTAAAAACCACAGATCCATAAATCTCACATCCCTAACGCGCAACAGAGGAGAGGCGTTTCCTTCACAATGAGCAGTTTTCAGATAGGTTAGTTTTAAATATCATCAAGAGATGGCGGTGCCATCTTTCCTCCACTTTTGGTTATTTTCTTTTTATTTGATTTGTGGCGGCACTGACTACTTGATGATATACGCGTATATTATAGATAATATACGCGTATATTTATAGAGGTCAGTGTATGGGAAGAAAGATATGATAGTGACAGATTTTTTTTTTTGGAAATCCGGAAATTTCATCCTATGTCCGGAATTTTCTCCGGAATTTCGACTTTTCAATCTGGGAACCCTAATCATCACTGACAGGACTATTGTAGCCAATAAGCCTGATATAGTGGTGGTGGATCGCTTAGAGAAGCGCGCAATGATTGTTGACATAACAGTCCCACATGACGTGAACCTCGTGAAGGCCGAGAATGATAAGAAGATCAAGTATCTTGACTTGGCTCGCGAGGTTGTCGACATGTGGGATGTGGACTCAGCGATCATTGTGCCGATAGTCGTTTCAGCCAATGGCTTAATTGCCAAGAGCCTCGAACAACATGTTAGGAGGCTCTCGTTGGGCAGCTGGATCAAGGGCTTGATTCAGAAAGCGGTTCTCCTAGACACGGCGCGTATCGTTAGGAGATTCCTTTCTCAGGAGCCCTGACCACCGGTGGCTTGGACCCTGTTCCCGACGCCGGTGGGCTACTATTTTTTATATTTTTAAAAGTTTTTATTTTTTTATACTAATATTTAAAAATGTAACTTATATGTATATACAATGAATAAATGAGAATAATAATAATAATCATTTATTTACAAGTAACAAGACTCATAGTGTTAGTAACAATATAATAAACTATGTTAGTAAAACAATCACAGAGACAAAAACCAGACATAAAAACATAAAACAATCGCAGATGACGGCAGATGATGACTACTGCAAGGTTACAGGCTCAGCCGAAATCTTGCAGCAGTGGTTAATAAAAACACAATCCAACCTACTTGCTATCATAGACAGGATGCTGTTGGCACTGCCCCGCACCCTACGGACCAAGGATGCACATCGCTTTCGCATCGTCGCGAACAAGCAGTTTAAGCGAGCTTCAGCAAACATCCCTGATGAGCTGCAGTATCGGGGCAACCCCTTCAGCACCCTGAATGAATTATTATACTGGACGCGAAGGGCGCCGTATGACTTTTGAGTATAATGTACCCACAGTGCACGAGTGTAAAAATACGTGCAATACGCACTAAATATAGTGCGCTTGACCTCCACTCCTTAGAGGCACGCCTGAACCTGCGGGCAATCATGTTAGCTCTCACACACAGCGCCCTCCGCTCCCTGTCAATATCCTCATCATCCCTGAGGCCAGTGGTCAATAAGTGACCCAGATATTTAAAGCGGTCTACCTTCACAAGCGATACAATAGAGCGATAGGTAGAGCAAATGTACCTTAAGTTCAATGAACAGAAACAAAAAGTGGATACGATGATTAAGAACTTTAATCACAAGGAAAGACTATTTTTTTTATCATCACTAAGTACATTTCATATTAACGTTATAAATACAGTAAACTAATTGAATTAATTTTCGTTTTAAATCGACTTCAATTGGCATACATTCAGGTGAAGCACGCGGCGGACCCTCCGCCTGATGGTTTCGATTCCCAGAATATGGGTTATTCCCGCTCGGTAACACCCTTTCGTCAACACTGTTGACGATCGGGAAAAAAAAGTTTCGTTCGTTCACAGTGTTGACGAACGTTACTTTTAATTCCCGTTCGGTAACACCTTTCGTTCCTGTCGTCAACACTGTTGACGATCGGGAAAAAAAAAGTTTCGTTCGTTCACAGTGTCCATCAATGCTGGTTTTTATTTTTAAAATATGGAAATAAAAATAAAACATGTCATGGATTTTCAAATGTTTAATTACGACGAAAGTCTAGTTTAATTGATAAAAAATGTTGGATGTTGTTCCATTTGTAGAATTTAAGTTTGCAAACTTCCCTTTGCAGCAGGCAGGTATAGCGATGCCGCGCCGGCACTGCAATAATAAGTATCGTTCATTTTGGGTAGCTAATCCTGATTTATGCATCGTACTTATAGTACATAATTAGTTCTAAATTCGGACATGTCGAAACAAGATTTAGCAGGTAGTTCTAGTGGAAAATCCGTGTTAGTGCGTATAAAAAAAAAACGTGGGACTGTTTTACTACATGGCGGTCGCCAATATTACACAAGAAGGGCGCATAAAAGTGGTTTAGTTATTTGGAGTTGCTCTCAACGTAAATTAAAGTGCAGTGGAGTTTTGAGAATTAAGGTAAGTGAATTACCATAGCATTTTACGTAAACGTCTAAACTCACTTTAGCTTTATAAAAGTCCTATTATCACATGATAAGGCCATTTTTTATTTTCTAGTTAATTGTGTTTTAAAAGATGTAACATAATCATAAAACATTTTAAAAATCCATGATATGTTTTATTTTTATTTCCATATTTTAAAAATAAAAACCAGCATTCATGGACACTGTGAACGAACGAAACTTTTTTTTCCCGATCGTCAACAGTGTTGACGACAGGAACGAAAGGTGTTACCGAACGGGAATTAAAAGTAGCGTTCGTCAACACTGTGAACGAACGAAACTTTTTTTTCCCGATCGTCAACAGTGTTGACGAAAGGGTGTTACCGAGCGGGAATAACCCCAGAATATATTCCAAAACTTGCTGTCTCTTTCTATCTTTTGTTGTCACTGGTAAACAATGACAAAAGGTTTGAGGGATAGAGGGGTGTTTCGCATTCCAAACATTAGCTTTCGCGCTTACTAACGTCGTTCAAACGAAGATAAGGAGATTACCTTTATTTTTTAAAAACAATAAAATCGTGCATACTCCTTTTTACCCGACTACGGCGAAACAAATAGGGCGGTTATGTTGTTAACCGGTATGTATGTATGAATGTTCATAATTATGTTCCCTCATAACTTCTAAACCATCTATCGTAAATTAACAAATGTGGTGTCATGCGTTTAAATTTGCTTATTGCTTAGTGTCGATACTTATCTTGATTTACTATGTAGTTCCACTATGGTCCATTGTGTGTACGCGACTATTCAGAGAATAAAATCCTGCAAAAAAACTGATACACTGGCTACACTATCCAGCTTATGTCATTCACTATTTTCGCGTTGTGTTGCGCAGGCGCCATTTTTTACGAATTATTTTTTTTATTTATTACGAAAAACTTTTTACGTATAACAAAATGCCTAAAGAGGATAAAATGTGGAGAAAGTTGAAGAAACTGAACAGACGAGCACGAAGGCGCCGCTGTCGCCTGACGTCATCGTCGTCGTCCTCTAATAACGGGGATGTAAGAGAATTGCCTTCTGTGGATGAGGCTGAAGCTAACATCGCAATCGATGTTGATAATGCAGGTATCTCAGACCAACAAAAAAAGAAAGACGGCGCGCCGCGAACATCAAAAGTGAAGCCACTTTTTTATCTATGTGTGTATCGAAGGGTTGCCATTTGTTAAATTTTTTCCCTATAATTTGGGGATATTTTTGTGGGTAGCACTAGGATAATAATGTACGAGTAAGATATTGTTGAGTATGGTATTGTACCACAATAGTTGCGAAGGCTTCTACTCCAAAAAAAAAACGTATATTTTCAATCAACTTTATTAAATTCAAAAAGACCATAAAAAATCACTGACTCTAAAGAAAAAGTAATATAGAAATAAACGGTATCGAACAAAAAATATTCCCTTTTAAAAACCTTGTTGCTGAGTCAATTTTTTAAATTGCTTCCTTTTAGATTTTATTGTTAGTGAAATTGTTTCTTGTTTGGAAACGTGGTGAAATCGTATATTTAAGTATTTTTCAATAACACATTTAATTAAATTGACTTTATGCTCATTCTGGATCATTCCGACTATTTCTTATAGCTACTATTCATTTATTTTTTATTTCATTATTAATTGGAAACCTAAAATATTAAATACATAAAAAGAAAAAAAACTAGTAGTAAGAAATCATAATTATTTATATTAACCGAATGGGGAAATTTTAAATCGTATTATGGCAACCCTCACACTTTATGTCACTGCTTTCGTTCGTTGAGGTTTTGTGTTCCGAGTAACCTAAAATTCACAGTTTATTAATAGAGAAACAATGTTATTTCATGTACTTACAAGTGAAAAGTGATTCCGTGAGACTTTTTATGTAATTTGCTGTTGTTTTTGCAACTTTTCACTACACAGGAAGGCATAATTCTATGTTTTAAATCTAAGTTTACTTGACGGCGACTCGTGACGTACTAAGAGTAGCGGTGTGCATAACAGCTTAAAACTTTAAATGGAATTAAACGTTAATTTTTTTTCAAAAGTCACTTTTATTATTAGCTTATCTGCTTATTGGCTTACTTGCTGATAATTTTAATGTCTCACATTAAAAATGGAAAAAGTGTGTTGTTTGCTTAATTTAAACAATTTCAATGAACTTTTCTTCGCATTTTGCAGGCTTATTACTGACTTAGGACATATTTCTCTTTGCAACAAAAGTTTCAACAATGTTTTTACGTAACTAAGTACCTACAGATAAAAAAAAAAAAACTGGACACTAATTGTTTATCATCATCATCATCATCTTCCTGCCCTTATCCCTATCCTTATCCTTATCTTTATACAGTTATATTTAAATAATTACACTAAATATTTCGTCATAGGTAAACAAACCATACGATCGCGAATACGCGATCACGTGCGCAAACATCAACGACAATTTGACAGCAATCAATACTTCACCGACGCGGATAAAACGATACTAAATTTAAAAAAGCCAATAATGAAATAAGCAGATATGTGGATATAACCCTTAGAAATGAAATGTTGAGTATTTAAACCAATTTTAATACAATGTAAGGTCATTCAATTCGGCAGGTTTATACAGTCACAAATCGCGACTTAACGAAAGACAAGCATTTTATACCTTAACGTCATTAGTTTAGAATCTGTTTTCGTATAGTAATTGTCCGCCTATCGATTAAAGTTGCATTATGCGCCATCTATCCGGTATAGTAAACTCATTAAGAGTATCCCTCACAAAGTCACAATACTATAACTAGATGGCTCTACTGTCTATGTAAAGATCGAAACATGAAAAGTTATAATTTTAAGAATAAGCCAATAATAATAATTGCTTAAATTAATAAATGTGCATATGTGCTTAAATTAAATACACTACTTTATTATTAGCTTATCGTTTAAACGCCCATCGCTAACTAAGAGCGATGAGCATGGTTTTAGTGTAGGTGTGTGCGTGAGCGTGTATGTTTACTTGCAGGAGCACGGTTTTATGGCTTCACTTTTGATGTTCGCGGCGCGCCGTCTTTCTTTTTTTGTTGGTCTGAGGCAGGTAGGTATGTAATTTAAGCTAGATTGTAAAGATTTCAGTAGGTTCAAGTTGGAAGAAGGAATTTATTAGAACACGCCATCTTGCCGGTGTTTAGTACATGCGTGCTTGTAACATGAAGTTCATGTTGAAGGACTACGAGAGTCTCGTAATGAAACCTCAAGTTGAGGTACAGTGCTAATAATATAGGTATATCTAGAAGTACTATGATATATCTACACGTGATATTGTTTTCTCACAAGAATAAATCATTTTGACTAAGTTAGTCAGATGATAAATTATTATGTGCCTCATGAAATGAAGGATGTTGGACTAATGGAGCTGGATGATGCAGTATGGTCAGCTTTAGGAAACCCGTCAAGTTCGGAAAAACTTATGGAGATGACATCCATCCTCAAATTTTAAAAAGAGTATTTTGACCGATGGTTTGGATAAAGAAGTAAAAGCGGATTTGTATAAAAAATATTTGTTTCCAAAGAATTTCCCTTTATTGGAAGCACCTAGATTAAACTTAGAATTAGAAGGATTTTTTAGCGACCCAATCAAAGAAAGAGATTAAAAGGTGGAGGAACAAGAACAACAGTTTAGAATGGGTGCTATTTAAACAGGCTTGTTTTTTATAGCATTATTCGCCACAAAAAAAAATTGCCTTTTAAATTACTAAGTCAGCCACAATTAACGAGCATCTAATACTATCTTAGCCACTAGTAATCGTCTATGTAAACCAATCTAAATTCAACTCAGCATGATGGTTATTTTACAGTAAACTTCAAATTAGTAATATATGACATCCCAAAATATATTTATATAGCTTCTAGTTTTTTAACTCAGTACGTTTAAAATGTAACTCAACCCACATTAAAAAAAAGAAAATTAAACCATTACTGGATTATTAACGCAGCTCGCGCCTTTGTTGCTGGATAATCACAGCAACTAGCATAGGCGTATATCGGGGGCGGGGGGGGGCCGGGCCCACCCCTCTCGCGCGTAAACCGCCTCATCTGGACAGGCTCTTATTCGACGGGACTCTTCGCCGACAGGACACTTCACCGACAGGACTCTTCGCCGACAGGACACTTCACCAACAGGACTCTTTGCCGACAGGGTCGGGGAACCCCGCTTGGCGGAGCTCAAGCGTTTACAAAAAAAAAAAAAAAACCACAAAGTGGATGGAGGGGTCTGTTTGCTCGCTTCGCTCGCTCTCTAGACCCCGCCATCCCCTTCTAACCTAACCTGTCCGAGTCGGGGTGCCCCGAGTCCCAAAATAAATTGCATCGCTGATGAGCCCTGTCGGCTATTTTCACGATAAAAGAATATGATGTATTATTACCCGACTACGGCGAAGCAAAAAGGAGGGTTATGAGGTTGACCGGTATGTATGTATGTATGTATGTATGTATGTATGTATGTATGTATGTATGTATGTATGTATGTATGTATGTATGTATGTATGTATGGATGTTCATCTGTTCCCTCATAACTTCTAAACCGTCTAACGTAAATTGACAAATGAGGTGTCATTAGAAGCGTCTTGATCGTCCGCTGGTTATAGGCTACATTATGTTGCAATAAATTGTATGTGGCGCCCTCTGGGGCTCAAGAAGATGTGAAAAAAAAATTTTTTTCTTCCAAATATGGTCGTGTTGCATATCAAACTAAAGGGCTTAATTAGCACATTTCAAATATATATATATATATATATATATATTATATAAGTAAATTGTACATAGCACCCTTTAGAACGCATCATAAACCTATCTAACTAACCAATATTTCGTTTGGGAGACTTAATAGATTATTATTTCATATATTGTGTATATATGTTGCAGTTCCAATAATATTACGCATATAAATGTCTAAATTTAAACCCCAAAATATTTTAAATAAAAAAGAAGTTTAAAAAACTAAAACCCGACTACAAAAAATTCACGTTCTAAAAAGTATGAAACAAGAAAACATTCTCATCTGAAAGCCGTGGTCGTATGCCACCTAATTCAGGTAAAACTGTATGTATGTAGTTATAGAACATGAATCTTTAGCACTAAAGTTTAGGGTAAAGTGGCATACGACCACGGCTTTCAGATGAGAATGTTTTCTTGTTTCATACTTTTTAGAACGTGAATTTTTTGTAGTCGGGTTTTAGTTTTTTAAACTTCTTTTTTTTTTACATGCTAAGTTATAATAAATGATGCTGACTGACGACTGTGGAAGCCTGAATTAAATTATTTTGTGGACATTGTGTTGAAGTTGTAAAACGTAAAATGGTGACGAGATGTAAAATCCGTGGCCGAGTTAGTAAATTAGGTGGCAATGCATAAATAAGAAGGACAAGTCACAATAAATGATATTATCTTTACTTGACGCTTTCTATAGAATATTAGTGGGCGTTGTAAAAAAAGACGAATTAGTTTATGTATGTGTGTATGTGTTTTTGTTTCTATGTCATTTTCCCGTTGCTTAGTTATAAAATTGTAATGTAATTCTCCAGGCCGATTCCGGCCACGGCGGCTAACCTTAATGCAGACTAGCCACGTACGCAGGAGATATTATAGTGCACAAGTGTGTGCGCAAACACAGGTGCACTCCCTCTTCCCTAACTCTCATAGCCCGATGGGACGGCAATCCGACACGACCGGAGAGAGATCAGGCGCAGGACCAACGGCTTTACGTGCTTTCCGAGGCACGGGGGTGCCACACCACCAACTTCCAAACTCCGGGCTGCTACTGAGAAATTCCTAATGGAAAATTATAAAATTAGAAGTTTAATCACGTGTCCAATAAATGATTGTGTGGCTAGACCTATAATTTCCCGTTTAGAATTACCTTAGCGGCAGTTTTATTAGCGGTTGATAATTTAGTAAAAACAAATGACAACAAGAAGAACATTGAAATTTTGACTGATGTGTCGAGACTCCTTAGTGACTTGCACTATAATGATAGATGTACCAGAAGAAAATTAATTGCAATCAACCTGGATAAAAATATTATTAAAACTGCAGAGTCAGCTAAATGGGAAAGTTTTCTGTTTGGTGAAAAGTTCAATGAAAACATAAGATCTGCCAATGCTATAAAAAAAGCAGCTCCTACAATACTTAAAAATATAATTTTGTAAGAAAACCCATTCAACACAAACCGTCCACATATTATTTAAATAATGACAAAACTTCCATGCCCCTCGACACTCGAGTCGAGTCAAACAAGGGGGGGAGGGGGGGCAGATATCATCCGAGGACCACGGTGAGGCAGCACCAGCCGAGGACCTCATCAGGCAAGACATATCTACACAAAGCTGTCCGTCAAACTTAAAGGTAAAGACATTAGCATGTCGCCTAAAATATTTATATTTGTGTTGGGAAAATATCACACAAGATAAAGTTATTTTATCATGGATAAAGGGTTATAAAATTCCTTTTATGAAACCTCCTACACAACAGGAAATAATTATTTATTATCAGAGTCTGAAAATAAAATCGTAACTAAAGAATTAGCTAGATTACTGGATTTGGGAGTTAAAAAGTGTACCTCTGTCAGTGGACAGTTTTTATCCTAAATATTATCATACCTAAAGCAAATGGTGGTACCAGGACTACCAGGGTTATATTAAACTTAAAGTGTCTGAATAAGTTTGTTTACACAGATCATTTTAAAATCGATGATATTAGAACTTTATGTAAACTTATTTCTAAAAATAATTACATGAGCACTACTTTTTAATACCAATGGATAATGATAATAAAAAATATTTGAGGGTTTATTTTGAAAATATTATTTATGAATTTAATTGTATGTGCTTTGGTCTGTGTGCTGCCCTGCCTAATTTCTTACCTACGCAGTGCTGGATTCAAATCAGTGATTTATCTTGATGATATTATTTGTATTGGAGATTCTTATGAAGAGTGTTTAGAGAACTGTAGTAAGACTGAAAAACTTTTGGAATGTCTGGGTTTTTATATCAATAAAGATAAAAGTAATCTTCAACCAAAACAAGTAGTTGAATATTTAGGGTTTGTGATTAATACAAAGAATATGACACTGTCAGTGACAGATGTTATTCTCTGAATAGCCGCGTACACACAATGCACCATAGTGGAACTACATAGTAAATCAAGATAAGTATCGAGGACTAAGCAGGAGTATAATTACAGTAGAACTTCACTTAGGTAAGCTCGTTTAATTTAGTAATTGTCTGCCGGCACAGCTCAAGTATAATAATTGATGACAATTAATAAGCCTATTTTCCATATTTTAAACAATATGTAGCAACTGCCTCGTTGGCCTACTGATCCAAAGCGCGACTGCTACGCTAGAGGTCCTGGGTTCGATTCCCAGGTCGAACAAAAACTATTAAAGGGTTTTTCTATAAAATTCTCAGTAGCAGCAGCTCGGAGTTTGGATTTGTGCCCGGTTAATGGCAATAGGCTCGCCCCCTATTACATGGGACCCAAATATACCGGCGAACTGTGGGTGTACATTGGTACACCTCTGCCTAACCCTTCGGAGAATACAGGCGTGATGGTACATACATACTTATAGATTTTTTTGTAAAGGTAACCCATTGGCATGACATTGTATGTATAATTCCTGATATCGAGCATTTCATTACGTCAGGTTCCTAGTTCTTTATACTCATGCCCAACTATCATTAGCATACAGGCACCACCACGTTTTCTATTCAACCTAGGCAGCATGGCATGTCACTAACTTGTAATTAGGTATAAATGTTATAATTTTTCTTGGCCTGAAATTATAAAATGCTCGGTTACACATATTACGTCCCCAACTTTCTGTTTACTTGAGAACTCTTGAATGTAGATATTTAAGTCTGATTAAAGTCGGACAACATTTTGATGTGGAACATACAAATTATAATCAAAGAAAAAATGAATTACTTGGAGACACGGTGTTAACATTTTCATGTACTGTAGCTTCACATTCTGTCGATGTGCTCTCAGATATAGTTAGCAGTAAATTGTGAAATATATTACGCATTCGACACAATGATCATTCATTGTGTAGTCCGTAACTTTTTGATGTAGGTGACTAAGTCGTAGTAAAATGTGTCTTCTGCGATGGAATATTATATATGATAGAATATTATTTAATTTATTGGCACTAACAATGCATAGTTTGTTCCTAGTGGATTCTGATTCGGTAGCCTCTGTGTCCTCTCTCGAGTTGTGTCCTTTATAACCGACTTCAAAAAAAAGGAGGATATCAATTCGACCCGTATGTATGTAAAATTGCCAGAACTGCCCAGTTTTCGTATAATTATGTTAGTCTATATCAGCGTCTGAACAAATGTGCCAAATGTCAAAAGTGTATTTATGTATGTATGTTTTTATGTTTCTGTTCGCATATCTCCGTAACTACAAGTCCGATTTAAGTAATTCTTTTTTCTTGTTGTACTAGGTATTGTTCAACTTAGGGAATACTGCAAGTTTCATCAAAATAGGTTCAGTAGTTTTTGAGATATGGAATTTTAACCGACTTTTTATTATTCATTATTAGTGGTGTCTTGCTAATTTACATAACATGACAGTTCTTTCTTGGATTTGGATGACAGGAAGTTGATACTAAAAAGAGAGAAATAAAAAACTTGTTTACAAAAAAGACAACCGCCTTCAAAAACTAAAACGAGAAAAATAACTTTAGCTTTTGAAGTCGGAGGCAATACAAAACAACAAACAGAAGCTACCGACTTCCAAAGCTAAAGTTATTTTTCTCAACTTCCTGTCATCCAAATCCAAGAAAGAACTGTCATGTTACGAGTATGTAAATTAACAAGACACCACTAATAATGAATAATAAAAAGTCTTTTTTGTCGTGTTTCTAAAGCAGCCCCTAGGTGTGTTTAGTTTGTCTATAGGAACTGTTTATTGTTTTTTAAGGAATAGATATTATAATTAGAGGTATTCAGTGAAACAAGATTTAGTGAGCATTTACCCATTTTGGTAAACAAAAACTGTAATTTAAAAAACTAAAAAACCCGACTGCTTTTCTGAGTATTCATGAAAAAGACCAAAATCAAGAAAGTTGTTGTATCCGATTGCACTTAAAATTGTAGCAGTCAGGACCCATTCTGGACCATCTGCAATGTAATATAGGTATGTGCTCTCAATACACTAAGCCTCCATTACTAGAATGGGTCCCGACTGCTACAATTTTAAGTGCAATCGGGTACAACGACTATCTTATTTTAGGGCTTTTTCATAAATACTTAGAAAAGCAGTCGGGTTTTTTAGTTTTTTAAATTACCGTTTTTTATTTTTTACTTTTTTATTTTTTATTTACCCATTGTCACTTTCACAGTGCAATTTGTCAGTTTCTCAATACAAATCTAACGACACCTCTCAAGCTAAAATCCATCGAACCGTTCAGGCGACAGAGCGATCCAAACATTTGAATTTAGCGTCAAAAATCCGCCATTTTGTTTTTTTTATTTTGATATACCCAGTGTCACTCTCACGGGACTCTGAACGCGGATCCGTGGGGGCGCCCTTACAAGACGGTGCGGGACAAGATCCGCACCTGGGCCCCCCCGCTGACGCAGAGTCTCCGGCCGGAGCTCGTTGAGGACGTGGTGAGCGCTCTGTTCCCCTCGCGGGGAGAACATCCTCCCCCGCCCATGGCTCCGCCGCCTGCGATGCCGGAAGCGGACCACACTGACGACGACACACCAGAGGTGACTGGGGTAGACCTGAGGGTGGCGGTACGTAAGCTGAAAGGCAAAAATACCGCCCCGGGACCCGACGGCTTGCCTGGTAAAGCCTGGGTCCTGGCCTCAGAGGCTCTAGGGCCCCGATTGGAGGGGCTCCTAAGCGCATGCTTGGAGAGGGGCCAGTTCCCACTTCGTTGGAAGACGGGGAAGCTGGTCCTCATTCGGAAGCCGGGGCGCCCTGCGGACTCACCGTCCGCATACCGGCCCATCGTGCTGCTCGACGAGGTGGGCAAGCTCTTTGAAAGAGTGATTGCGGGCCGCCTCGTCGGGCACCTGTCTGGGATGGGGCCGGACCTTGCGGACTGCCAGTTCGGCTTCCGCAGGGGGCGCTCTACGGTGGATGCCATCATGCGCGTCAGAGCTCTCTCGGCGGGGGATGCTGTGTCCCGGGGCAGGGTTGTGCTGGCGGTGTCGCTGGACATCGCCAATGCGTTTAACTCCCTGCCCTGGTCCTGCATTAGGGAGGCACTCCGGTACCACCGGGTGCCGAACTACCTCCGTCGGGTGGTCGGGGCCTATCTGTGTGATAGAGCCGTGATCTACCCCGGTCGAAATGGTGAATGGAACCGGCGAGAGATGTCGTGCGGTGTTCCGCAGGGATCGGTGCTGGGGCCGCTCCTGTGGAACATCGGCTACGACTGGGTGCTACGTGCTGACCTCCCCGAGGGCGCCAGCGTAGTGTGCTACGCGGACGACACACTGGTCCTGGCGCAGGGGTGGTCGCACGAGGCGGCGGCCGACCTTATGACACGCGGGGTTGCGATAGTCGTCGAGAGGATCCGGCAATTGGGTCTCGAGGTGGCCTTGCACAAGTCCGAAGTCCTGTGCTTTCATGGGCTTCGGAACGCGCCACCTTCGGGATCCCAAATAACGGTAGGAGGGGTTTCCGTCGGCGTCGGGTCGACGATGAAGTACCTGGGACTTGTCCTCGACAGACGATGGAACTTCGTGGAGCACTTCCGACGTTTGGCTCCTAAGTTGGCACGGGCTTCGGCCGCTCTAAAGCGGCTCTTGCCCAATTTGAGGGGGCCAAACGCCTCCTGCCGGAGGCTCTACGAGGGGGTCGTGCGTTCGATGGCCCTTTACGGGGCCCCGGTGTGGGCGCGGGGCTTGAGGTGGCTTGCCGCCCATTACCTAAACGCGTCCCAGCGGGTGATCGCCATAAGGGTCATCCGCGGATACCGCACGATCTCCGGCGAGGCAGCGAGCCTCCTTGCCGGATTGCCGCCATGGGATCTGGAGGCGCTGGTCCTCGCGCGCCTACACGAGTGGCGCGCGGAGGCACTGGGCCGGGGCGAAACTCCGCTGCCGCGGCAAATTGCCGCCCTGCGGACGGAACTCCGGCTCGATCTCATGGCGACATGGAGAGAACGACTGTCGCAACCTCGTGCAGGGCTCGCCTCGATTGAGGCGGTAAGACCCCTCTTTGAGGAGTGGCTGGAGCGGCGCCACGGCGCCCTCACCTACCGCCTGACGCAGGTCCTCAACGGACACGGATGTTTCGGGAGGTTCCTGCACCTCATCCGGCGGGAGGAAACGCCCGGGTGTCACCATTGTGAGGATCGCCCCGAGGACACGGTGGAGCATACTTTGGCGGTGTGCCCTGCTTGGGCTGAGCACCGCCGAGTCCTCGAGGCGGCCATCGGCGGCGGCGCCCTCTCGCGTCCGGCACTGGTCCAGGCCATGGTCCGGGGCGAGGGGGAATGGGAAGCAGTCGCCTCCTTCTGCGAAGCTGTAATGCTAGAGAAGGAGGCGGCGGGACGGGAGAGGGAAAGGAGGGTCCCCCGTCCCAGCGGCCGCCGCGGTAGACGATCCGGGCGTCGGGAGCCACGTGACGACTCCCGGCCACCGTAGACGCGGGTCTGTGGACGGTGAGCAATGGGTAGCTCACCGTCCGTACGTTCACTAGCGACAGACCGTGTCGACGGCGCGTTCGTGTTCCACGCGCGCCTCAAAGAGATGTCAGCAAAATTGGATGGGGCCACTGAGGGCCGATGCCTGCCGGGGCTGCGGGTTGTTCGAAAGAGATACCGCGCCCCCGGAACGCAAAGGGCACATGAAGGAACATAGACGGGTTTTAAGTCTGACACTCCCTCCCGCCCCGCCCAGGGCGGGGGAAGTTATTTGATGATTTACCGTGTATAAAAAAAAAAAAAAAAAGTGTCACTCTCACAGTAAATACGAATCTAACGACACCTCTCAAGCTAAAATCCATTGAGCCGTTCAGGCTGCAGAGCGTGCCAAACAATTATACATACAAACATACTCTCGAAAAACATAACCCTCCTTCTGTCGCAGTCGGGTAAAAATAACCACAGCGTGGATGGCGGGGTATGTTCGCTATCTTCGCTCGCTCTCTAGACCCCACCATCCAATTCTAACCTAACCTGTCCGAGTCGGGGTGCCCCAAGTCCCGAGCTCGCTTCGCTCGCTCTTTCATCCTATCAGAGACAAAATTATTGCACTGCAATGCTGCCAATTTAAAGGTTTTAATATTATTTTTGAGATTCTTAAATAAAAATGTATGTATTTTTTATCATTATATCAAAAAGGGAACTGCTACACTGACAAAACGTAATTCGTCTAATAGAATTGTGGCCTAGTGAAATGTTTGGCAAATGATAAATGTCCCAAACGTTTTGTATCATTATAATAATCTGCTTAACAATAATTCTACCAAATAAAAAGTTGTCATATTTGCTAATCGTTAGTTGTCAACGTGAAACATCGGCGAAACGTTGGTTGGCAAGTGAAAATCTGGCAAACAATTTTTGGCGAAAAGACAGGATACCGCTTAGCTCGCTAATACGGGTGAGTACACGAGAATTCCTTTACATCGATGTAATTAATAATTATCACCATTTTCATTATAAGTATCTACCTACTTTTATATAAATATTTACAACTAGCTTCTGCCCGCGACTTCGTCCGCGTCACAGTTGATGTGTTATCCTACGGGTACCGTACATTTTCCCGGGATAAAAAGTAGCCTATGTGTTATTCCAGACTATAATCTATCTTTGTGCCAAATTTCATCCAGATCCATTCAGCCGTTTAAGCGTGAAAGAGTAA
Source organism: Caradrina clavipalpis (assembly GCA_932526535.1). Lineage (NCBI taxonomy): Eukaryota > Metazoa > Arthropoda > Insecta > Lepidoptera > Noctuidae > Caradrina > Caradrina clavipalpis. The sequence goes on from OW052095.1 coordinate 63,443, forward strand.
CAAACATCCATACATCCATACATCCATACATACAAACTTTCGCCTTTATAATAGTAGTAGGATAGGATAGTATTAGTTGCGGTACCACACATTAGATCTAATCGAGATAAATGCGCCATAAAGATAAATAAAGTGTTTTGCCATTCTGTATTTTGATAAACAAAATACTGAAATAATTATGTGTCGTATTTCTGGTTACGCAGTTGGCACAAAATATTCCAGTGCCTTTTTTTTTGTTTCTCGCGGACTGCCTGCGCCTCGAGGATAGGGTTCCCAGATTGAAAACTCGAAATTCCGGATTTCCAAAAAAAATAAATTGTCACTATCATAATTATCTTTCTTCCCATACACTGACCTCTATAAATATACGCGTATATTATCTATAATATACGCGTATATCATCAAGTAGTCAGTGGCCGCCACAAATCAAATAAAAAGAAAATAACCAAAAGTGGAGGAAAGATGGCACCGCCATCTCTTGATGATATTTAAAACTAACCTATCTGAAAATTGCTCATTGTGAAGGAAACGCCTCTCCTCTGATGCGCGGTAGGGATGTGAGATTTATGGAATTGTGGTTTTTACTTAAATTGTAGAAATTCCTGACGGCTTAGGATTCCCCCCGCATTCCGGACAAAGCACTAAATTTCCGGACATGTCCGAAAAATTCCTGACATATGGCAACCCTACTCGAGGAAGACGGTGGGTGAGTCGTACTCCTACCAACTAAAACCCCACGGTGTTTCTCCCAACTACCATTGCCCGGGCCACGGGTATCGCTCTGAGCATTCTTCCGCACCCAGGCAGGTATTGGCCCAACACCATCACAAGGCGGGCCCCGTCACCTGGTGCGGCTGACAGCCACCGGCTGCACTAACTCAAGAGAAAGGGCGCGGGGAGCACTATGCGCGACATACTCTGTTCAGGCGGCGGACTGACCCCCAGTCCTCTGCCCACAGGCCCTATTTCATGGCCGGAGATCGTCTCGCGCCCTCCGGCGCCTGGTGCATATGCTGCGGGTGGGATGAGTGGAAGTAGCCTCCCTCCCCGCAACAGTGGCGCGCGCCTACAGACGCGTGCCTGCAGCCCCACAGCAGGGCGTTTGCTCATAACGTATGGTGGCCTACTTGCCGTCCGGGAACTGATAACAATCCACGCGTGTTTGTATAATCCTATTAAGTACTATCTAGTTCCTCGATAAGCATTTGTTTGGTCCTCGCCTATATCACTCGGCGCTATGTACGTAGGTATACACCTACTTTTATTAAGTATCAAAGCACTACTGTGTGCGCAGAACGTTGAATTTTTTGTGGATGATCTCAGAATGATATATTGTGTGACCCAATAAAAGGCAATCATTTGACACTGTCACACTGAATATTCTCTTTCTAAATCTTATCTAATTTATTCACAAAGAAAGCAAAAAAAAGAAACATCTAGTTAAGTATATCATAATCGAGCCATTACCGCCGACTTAGCGTAACCGACAAAAACTAAATTTTACAGGCGAAGGTTTTTTAAAATATAGCAAATTAAGTATAGTTAAATTAAAATTTAAGTTATAGCAAATGCTAATTCACATTGACAGCGCAATTATTAGCAAAAATATTTTTAAAAAGCCTTCTCCTATAAAATTTGGTTTTTGTCGGTTACGCTAAGTAATGGTAATGGCTCGATATGTTATTTAAAATGTTTGTACACTGTGTAGTTTAGGTAGGTATGCCGCCATTTAAATAGGTACACAGTAGCATCAGAACTCTGTGATCAGAACAAAAAATCCCTAAAGAAAGATGCAGGTACCTAAGACGGGATAAATAAATAATGCCCTCAATGTGTGTTGTTGGTTAACGTGGAGTTTGTGTCAGATGTGCGACGTGCAGTGGACGGGGACTGTGTGAGTGGGGTGTGACGTCACCGGCGCGCGATGCGTCACGCGTGGAGCCGGCGCGGGCGCGGCTCCACGCGTGAGCTGCCTGTCGGTGAGGCGCCGCTCGGTACTGTGCTTACTATTCTGCGGCTCGCATGTGCTTCGACCTCGAGTCGTACCACGTAGCGCCAGCGCCCAGGTGTTCCACTTCCTTTGTTTATATTACACTTATGCCGCGCCGCCCGATGGTAAAGCACGCATAGTCAGATAGGAATAGTCAGTCTGTTGTCAACATTATCTGACCCACCCTAAACACAACCAAAATTGGACCCTCTGCCTATGATAATAAGGTTTAATTTCAATTTATCGATGAATACAGACACGCATAAACCCACCCAACGTTGTCGGAGCCACCGGCATTATAATTATCATTTTGTTAAGCTATTTTAATCATTATCTCGTTGACATTAAAGTTAAAAACCTTTTAAGTCACCTTACATAATTAGAACCCAATCTTGAATTTCGTGGAGTCTTAACAAGTTCTTGTGGCTTGGCGGTTTGATGTTGGATTGGCGAGGAACAACATGTGGGTTCGAAAACACAGTACACCTGTTATCAGTTTCTTTTTTAATTTGATTTCATTTCTACAATATTGTTTGCATTATTAAAGAACGACCAATATGATTTACGCCTAATAACTTATCTTGTAAACAGGTGGGTAAATTAAAAAAGTTTAAGTTCACATATATTTGCTTCGTGAGGTAGATAATAAATTAGTCTACTTAAGTGACAAAAGTTACACTACGCCTATTAGCATTGACTGCGCACACACATTTGTAAATCGTTTCGCATAACTCGTTAAGTATTTTTAAGCAATTTGGTGTAAAAAAGCATCATGTCGTAGCTTAATGACTATACCAAACATAAAATCATATTTTTACATGAGCAGAATGTTGGAATTGGAGAGATTGGTCGTCGTCTTAATATAGCAGTAAGTGTTTTTTTTATACCTATTTTATTTAATTGATTGTGATTAATGAACGCGTAGTTGGCTATTTTACTATTACATTCAGTCCTTATAAGTTACATAAACGGTTCCAAAAATGTATTTTTTTTGTTTTAGAGAAATACGACTGTAGCTACGACGTTATGGAGACAAAGTAAATATTCAGCGGATTCGTCCAGGGGCAAAAAACATCAAGTATAGTCCCGAATGCGATTGCCCATTAGTGTAACCGCAATAAAACACCATATTTCAGTGGAAACAGTGAGAAGGCATTTACACGCTGCTGGAATAAGGAATTATAAACCGGCACAGAAAATAGCATTGACACCTGCTGAAGAGGGGTCCGTTTTGCCCAGGAATATTTAAATTTTAATTGAGAAGAAAATGTTGTGATCTTCACTGATGAAAAAAAAAACATTTAAATCGAACAAAGATGAACGTAACAAGGAACGGTGCGCCATCACTCCGCTACTAATTAATCTAGGATATTTTTAAACACACCATGTAAGTAAATGCTCAATGGATAGATTGTTAAACCATTAAAATGTTGCCAATTACGTGGTGATGTTATTGTCATAAATAGTTTTTTTTCTATTTAAATGACATGTTTATTCACTACGTATAATAGGAAGCTATAAATCTTTAAAGCATTTCACAGATAAAATAAATTTTCTCGATAACAAACTTTCAAGAAAACATGCCTTTTTTAATGTTTATAAATGGTTAGATTTGATTATGGCATCCTCATAATATATTGTATATTAATTTGGAAATATGTGAGCATTTACTTACTTTATTTACCTAAGTGTTTTAATGAAATAATAAACATTTTAAATTTGCAATTGTTTAGTTTTATTTCTATGCGTTGTCCATTAAAGAACTGTAAAAAAGTATAATAAAATAATTAAAAAAGAAACACCTGAGCAGAAGCTATATTTAGGTTAAACTTGATTTCGAACGTAAACAACGATTAGTGACCACAAGACTAAAGAATTTAAACCATATATATACTTTAATAAAGTTTATTCTTGCACAGCACAAGCAGCCAACCTTATCCTAGTGCAAATAGATTATTTTGTATTTTATCCCTTCATTATTATTTAATCACTCCATTAAGACATGATAATAAAAAAAACTACCTATAAAATAGACAAAAATAAATTGTAAAGATAAGTTGTTTTTGCAATTTAGTAAGGCAAGGAAAATATGTTTGCGCGTTGTCACTGCATACCCTTAGTTAGTAGCATTTGAATACCAGTTTTACAATGAATACAAATATTTATTTTTCAACTACCCACTTAATACAAGTTATGCCAAAATATTACCATTTTAGAAACTTTATATTTGAAGATTATCCGTCTATAGTTCTTTACAACAATACAAGAAATACTTTTAGAATAAATTCTAAATTGAAAGCAAAACAATATCTTCGTCGCGGGATTTGATCTCGCAACTTGTCACTCTCAGTCTTACACACAGACCACGAGACCAGAGTTACTTGACCGAACTCATTAAAATAAGCTATTACACTTATTATATTATAACAAGTTGTTATAAGATTTAACCCAATGCTAACGTGATAAAGATCAAATTTGCGTGTGTGTATTTTTATTGTATTTATTCCTTCTCAGTTCTCGAGCACTTGACTGATAACCTCATATAAATTGAAATTAAACCTTATTATCATAGGCAGAAGGTCCAATTTCGATTGTGTTTAGGGTGGGTCAGATAATGCTGACAACCGACTGTACCAATAGGTACCTAAATAACTTCTACGAATAAGTGTAGATCATAAATGAATACAAGTTATTCAGGTAGGTATCTGTTTGCCTTTGCTATACCTAGGCACCGAGTTTAACTATTGTTATTAAACCAAGTTCTGATCATAGATTAGGCAACGAAATCTTAGGGAGACGCATAGATGATGTCAGCGCGGCGAGCGCAGGTCATCGCCCTAACCTCGATCGTTGTTTGGCGTAATGTTAAAAAAGTCGACTGTGTTTTGTTTGTTCAGAAAAAAAAACAGGTTTGAGTTAAGTCGGTTACGAAGTGATCATAATATTATTAGGTATTGCAGGTACACGAGCAGTCGGTGAAGTGTGAGGAAAGGACGAATTTGGATTTAAGCCAGCTCAGGTATGCGCGACAACATCCCGCACTCCGCAGGCAGCGCACGGCTTGGGCAAATAAATACAACCGGAGTATGGGGGGCGCGGCGGGGGCGCGGGGCTGCGGGCGCCGGCAGCTGCGCGCGCGCACACCGCCGCGCCGTGTTTACAAACAGGCGCGCACATGTGTGCGTGCCCCACTGCTCCCCCATCGCCCGCCAGCACACGAACACTGAGCACGCAACCTTCAGAACAATCATCGCTCAAATTCTACTTTATGTTTTTAGGGCATACGAGTTTAACATCTTGACCGGACTTGGTGCCATCAAATGTAAGCCTTGATTTTTTTTTAAAAGAAGAGACAGTTGTCAAAGAAGCTTAATTTCAGCAGATTTTAAAGCGATTGCACTATTGATCGAAATTAACGAAGCTGTTGGTTCCACTAGAAGAGACGTGCTCAAGCATGTCCTCAACAACATGCACGGAGCAAAACTATACGTAGGTATATAGGTAACAACTCAGAACCCAACAAGTCTGATAAAACTTGGTTTCGTTAACTTGAACCTCATCCGTTCTGTGGACCGTAGTCTGTGCAGTATGCTTTCTTTACTTTGAGACGTAGAATATAAAATGCTGCTGATCGTATAATTTAATATAACCTACCACTATAACTACTTATATCTCATCTGATCACTTCATGATCATGAAACGGTCAACGCTGTACTGTACAGTACGGTTAAAAACTACAATTTGGGAATACTAGGAAGTGCCTGGTGTGGAGTGATTGTGAATGTGCAAGTAAGGAAGGGGAAGGACCGGGGGCGGCGGGGGCGGCGACGCTCGGCCGCTGTCCGCGTTTGTTTATTAACAGGCGGCCGATGAACTTGGTACAAACGTGTCTCCTCCGCGCACCCGCGATAAGCTGCATCTTACGCAACTCTCGGGAGTGCGCTGCCTGTTCGTAAGTCGGTCGCTTTCTTCATCATCTTACGCCAGCCCTCCCTTCTCTACTGTGCTCCGGGACCACATTGAGGAGTACCTATCTAACACACGGTAATATTGACAATGCTTACTAACAAAATCACCGTGTTTTGCTGGGAACTTTCGAACTTTGGGAACTTTGGCCTAGCGTGCACTGGCGGCACGCCATGGCATGGGATGTTAAAGTGACGAAAGGTAATGAACATAAACAAGGGAGTTTGTAAATAATTATAATATTTCTTGCAAGCGACTCTTCACAATAATAATTATTTATACTCATGCTCCCTAAAGAATTTCGGTCACGGCAGCTCGTAGGGAATCCCATCTCGCATCAAAATCGTAATCCCGCAAACCTGCGGGATTGTGGCCATCAATCCCGCAGATCCGCGGGATTTGCGTAATTGGCATTTTTAAGTACCTACCTATTTTGTTTTGTTTTAAGTGGTTACATATTTTTAATATAAATATGGATTGAAAGAAGTTTATTAAAATGAATTTTTGAACGAACTTTTAAACTCTTTATAAACTAAATTGACACTCATTTTAATTGGCACATTAGGTACATCATCATCATTGATATGTACCTGACCCGTGAGGGCGGGCGGTAGATCGAATGTGGGATGTGCTTGAGTTTATACAACAACCAAGTAAACAACATACGTAATAAAAAATTGTAGCAGCTGTTCCCATCACAAGTCAGACATAAAATGACTCATAACCTCGCACATTAAATCAAATAGGGGCAAAAGTAGGGAAATCTCTAGTCTTAAGAAATGAGGGGGATTACTTTATTTTTCACAACTAAATTCGGGCATCAAGGTTATTCCGTGTGCCGAAGAGGAATCCCTGGTCATAGATTACTTAAAAGGACATTGATTACGTTCCCTTTAATTTATTCAAAACTCACAAAACCGAAATTTATGACAATTATTCTTTAAAAAAATATTTTCGGTCCCGCAATCGTGCTGGATCCCCGCTTCAATCCCTCGTTTTGACTTCCGCCAAAAAGTGCGGGATTGAATTCCCTAGCAGCAAGTCTCGATAGTGGCTGCTCTCCTTCGCTCATTCTAATACGGTAAGACAATTCCGAGTCGACCGGGGAGTGACCTGCCAGGGCTAGCCGCCTCACGGGCTTCCCAAGGCAGCTCCCGAGCCGTTACACCACCTACTTCCAAACTTCTGATAAAAGCCCAATTGTACAAACTTACATGAATCCAGAATACAATATCCCGAAAATTGTTTGGCAGATTATCACTTGCCAACCAACGTTTCGCCGATGTTTCACTTTAACAACTAACGATTAGCTAATTTTTGTAGGACAACGTTTCATTTGGCAGAATTATTGTTAAGCAGATTATTATAATGACGCAAAACGTTTGGAATATTTGTCAAAAATTTAACTAGGCCACACAACTATTAGACCAATGACGTTTTGTCAGTGTAACAGATCCCTTTTCATACATTGATATTATAATGATAAAAAAAAAAAAAAATTACATACCTACCTACATTTTTTTATTCAAAAATCTCAAAAAGAACAAGGGCAAATAAGTAGGACAATTATTTTACTTTTAATCAAGCAATATAATTATATCACTAAACTTGAACCGTATTATAGATTTGGTTAACAATAAACAACTAAATGAATATTACGCAAACTAAAACATTCTGCTACTTGAAAGTTGGCATTTTAAAAAGTGTCATTATGAAAAGCAGACCAAACGTACAGTTGGTAACTGTGAGCTGTGAGGTTGGGAAATAAAACAAAATTATATGATACTAGCTTCTGCCCGCGACTTCGTCCGCGTCACAGTTGATGTGTTATCCTACGGGTACCGTACATTTTCCCGGGATAAAAAGTAGCCTATGTGTTATTCCAGACTATAATCTATCTTTGTGCCAAATTTCATCCAGATCCATTCAGCCGTTTAAGCGTGAAAGAGTAACAAATATCCATCCATACATACAAACTTTCGCCTTTATAATAGTAGTAGGAAGTTGGCAAATGATTATTCGGCGAAATAAATTTCTGCGAAACGTTGGTTGGCAAGTGAAAATCTGGCAAACAATTTTCGGCGAAAAGGCAGAGATCCCCAGAATATAATATTACACCCGTTTTTTCATAATTTTTGTAAACATTTCTTACCATCAGAATTTTCACAAACAACCGGTGAAGCATTCAAAGGAATTACGACTGGTACGATGTACTATCCGTTTTGCATATAGGAACCGGGCATTACTTATGAGTATATATAGTACTAAAACTTTATTTCAATACTAGCTTATGCCCGCGACTTCATCCGCGTGAGTGTCGGTTATCACGGGGTTTTTTAATATAAAGCGAATTCTTTTTCTTAAATAAAATCAGGTAACTAACAGTGAAAGTCCCGTCAAACTGGGTGCTGCCGCTTAGGAGATTAACCGAAACAAACAGACAGACAGACAAAAGATAAATAAATGGTTGATTGATAGCTGGGTCGTGTAAACATTTCACATTTCGTAAAAAAAAACTCATTTTGACATTACAAACTGACACTTAAATATTATTTATTTGCATAGATTGGACCTAAACGCTTTACCTACTTTGCTTCTGAGATAACGCTCGCATGAAATAAGTACAGATGCGATATTCAAGTTATTACCATTATTATGTATTTACATGCTTAACCTCTGGCCAAGGTGAAAGCCAGCCTTTGGGTCACGAGAAGCGTCAACAAACCGTTTAGACAGATCTCTAAAAAGAGTATGGGCACACGGACCCTACGGCCCGAGGGTTTCCCCCAAACAGCTCGAAAATATAGCTACCATTGAGGATACCATACTTACGCCGTTTGAGGTTTTCTGCAGCCGCAGCGGCAGCACCAGTACAACACGCAGAACTAAGAGCGTCCCACACTAAAGGCCTACTCGTCTTCCAAGGAAATAAAGACATTCCGTCTGGTCTCTTGCCATCGCCGCGTGCCAAGCCGTTGGGTTGTTAAACAGCTGGACGCTGGAAGTTAGCGTAGCGCGCTATACGGCCCGCACTCCGGCTGCACGACAGGCCGTAGTGTCCGAGGCTGCTGACAGCTTCCCCACAGCGACAGCGATGTGAAGAACAACAAGGAGCCCCTAAACGTAACGGAATGCGCGTAGTAAAGAGTGCATTTACTCTACTGACAAAAGACAATTCGTGTAATTAAGTGTAAAGCACCTGGAAAGTCCCCCGCGCCGTCCGCCTCACTTGTTGTAGTTCAGTATACACTAAACTTACATGCACGGCAGTGTAGTACGCTGTGAGCGGCACACAGTACATGCCCACCTTGACTCTGGCTTAAGAGTAGAGTTAAAAATTATATTTTATAACAAATAAATGCTACTTTGATAGTCTGTCTAGCTTTTCAGAAGATTTGGAGCATAATAGTTTTTTTTTTAAAATAATATCTATTGGATTGTGTTTTAAAAGTTAAAACATACGAAATGTTAATATGTGTATCCACAATGCGAATCCTGATGCTAAAAGTAACAGCTATTGTATTTTGAAACGACGGCTAAACAAAGTTAACATTTTTTTGGACGTGTATCATTATTTGCTTCAATAGTAGAGGACAATTAATTAATGTAATTAGCATGAACTATAACATATATTCGTTTCGGTAAACATCCATGTTTTTGTTTTAGCGAGTATTAATTTAGTGACAGTAAGGTTAAGGTATCTGAGTTACGTTTCTGTTGTCTGGTGGCACCAGCAGCACCTCACAGCTCGTCCGTGGACAGCAATAAGTCCACAGTTCGGTCGTACTACAGACGTACATGTATATTGGCGCCTCAGTTCGTGAGTCCGGCACAAGATGGCACGCATAGCCTGTTCCGTAAAGGACCTCAGTCTTATTGACACAACTCTGCAGGTACAATTTAGGTCACTATTACAAGTGGTGTTAGCTTACAATGTTATATAATAATCAGTATAATGTGTTTAATTACATTTGAGGAACACCACGCTATCTTATTAATAAGCTCGATTGATACAACTGTTTTGTAGCGATAGACAATCGTAGGAGTAGTAAAGTCAGTTCTGTCTTGACTTTATGATACATAAAAACTGCAACGTGTACGGTGCTCAAAATAGGTTGACTCAAAATTGTTACATCAATATCAACACAATCACAACAATATCAACTGATACATTTGTCAGGCGCGTTTTAGATGAAGCCACTTGAATCCCCTGTTTGACTTACACATTAGGATGTATTTTTCAAAGCGTTACTTGATGTGTTTTATTATAAAAACAGTACGCTGAGTGGCTGCCTTACGTCGCCTTACGTCTAGAATGACCAGAGCCTAGTTCCGCGACCACTACGTGCTTCTGACGCACTCGTTCATTCGTTTGGCACATCGGTCTCTCCGGTGTTCCAGACTACTTATATTGTACAAGTTGATCTTTACAGTCCAAGTTTTAGAGAGCAGTTGGAAAATAATTACTTTTCCCAAATTATATTTATTAACAAGATATGCGGTTGGTCTTTTCTCAATACTAAAGCTCTCACCTGTTTTCTCTCTGGTGTATGTCTTTAAGGCAATGATTTACAGTAAAGTAAATACCACCTATTTCTATGTCTCTGTGTTCCTTTTCAATGATACATTATGTTGATAAGCGTTGAAACTGCTCTAAATTGCTGTCAACAAGGCCTAGTGTGCAAAGATAAAAGTTAAAAACTATTATTGGAAAAAGGAAAATATAGGGACACAGTTTATATCCTTCTTATTTAGTTTATGAAATATCTTTTATATTAGTTCAATATTAGAGAAGGAAATAGATGAGAGCCAACTTATGACGTTTTATTTAGTCTATTCAGTCGGATCTGCAGTTGTCCTTTTGGCGCACGCCGACATGCATAGCGGTCGCAGGCGACACATACAATCACGCCTGTATTCCCCGAAGGGTTAGGCAGAGGTGTACCAACGTACACCCACAGTTCGCCGCAACAGTTTCTTCTAATACCAGATTATGAAAAATCTCTCCGGCGCGATCGTTTCTTGTTAAAACACTGTGTTGAGTACATTTGAGTCAATAAGAAATGTTAGAGATATTGGTACGTTTATGAGAGAGGTGTTGAAGAAGTGAAGTTGAAGGAGGATAGGTACAAGATGAGTTATTCATGAAATCTTCTGGTGATGACAAATGTCTGCACAATAACACTTTTAGCGATAATATGCTCTTTGTGACACCCCAAGTACGTACCTACATTATATTTTTCAATGCTCATACAATGTACTGAATGTACTGTAATTAACTGCCTTACTTTATCTTGTACATCACTGACATTGGTGAAGAAGAAACATGGAGTTAAGGTCAAGGTGGGGAAGTTCGTCTACGGGGGAACACCGTACAACGTCATTCTAAGCTGTTTCTGAATAGCTACGACGTTGGTGTCTCGGTCGCTAAAACTGAGTCACTAGTTCGTCCTACCTTTAAATTATAGATGTCGTAGTGTGGAGTTCAATAGCAAAAATCGGTCTTCAAACTTTTTTGTCGTTGATAATTTGAAATACGAGTGAGTTGCGTCGACGTTTTACCTAACGTGAAATTTTAATATCAACAGATTTTTACGTTTTGTAGTGGTAAGTGTCTAGTCTGTATTACATTTTATTGTTTTATTATATCCTTGTCGAATTTAAATCATTATTTATAGAAATATTGGTTGTGATAAAAACTTAACTTAAAAATTAAAGATTGGGGTAAGACTGTCTAGTATTTTAGGGAAAGGCCGTCATGTGCCGATCTTGCCCCAAGTCAGATGTTGATAACCTTTTCTGGTATAAGTGTTTTCTTTGAATATTGTTTTATAGTTATACAGTGAACGCTACTTATTTGCAGGTTTTCTTTTCGCCAATTATGAATAGGTACTGTTATGATATTAAGAGTGTCTTTTCACTAGAAATATAATGTAATTATTTTCATCAGTCATTTAACCGATTTAAAATTAGTTTATTTTATTCTTCAGGTAAAATAACAAAAATGACTCAAAATTACTAGAGAACAACAACAACAAATCGTCTTACACTAAAGAAAAATTGCTAGACGCTGCACAAGCTGTCCGGAATACAAGGCTGCTCGTATATATAATATACCAAGAATGACAATGACGTTGTTTTTCTTCCAATGTATTTTCCTATTATAAAATAATTCTTTTGAATAAAAAAAAGGAAGAAAAAGGGGTTTTGATTATTGCCTTTCATCAATATGCTATCTGCCAAAACAGTACTAATATAACCAAGTGTTTGTTTGCTATCATTTCGTTTTTCTATTGTTTAAAGACCATCTGGATCCACCTAAATTTCAAAACGTATGAAAGTTCATATCGCATTTCACCTCATAAACATACTTATCTATACCGTACAAAGAGAATATTAAAAAAAAAATTATACTGATTTTAATGTTGACGATCCCCGCCCTTGCAAATATACCGGACTTACCCCACTTCATGATTTTACCGCTGTAGATTGTGATTCCTACCTTATATTGTGGAACTGAAAGCATGTATTTGATTAATTTTCATTTTCGAATATTTTCTGAATACGACTGCTGCAAATATCGATCAAATTACAAACAAATCATGCTTATGACGGAGTTACCCCAATTACTCGGGAAAGTCCGTCTAGTGCCCACCTCTTAAAAAAACGCGGCTATTTCTATATTGATATTAGTTACATTGATGTTTGTAGAAGTAACTGATAAATAAGGAATCTTAAGTCATCATTAATATATAAAACACACAATTAAGTAAAAAAAACAGTCATAGGGTGTTCATCAAATCCAATTTGCAATAAAATATGCCGGACTTCGACACCTTGACCTTATAATAATATTAATGTAAGTAAGTCTGATTTATCAATCCGCAAGGGTGTTGTGTCCGTGTTCCTTCTCTGCATGAGAAGAAGAATCTGCCCTGCAGTGGGTCCATAATATGCGCGTATTATTATTTCAGTAAAACTTGGTCGAGTCGGACCTGGATAAGGGAGAAAGCCCCATACAGCCGGAACTCATACTGATGTCCCAACACTTAAGCACTAAAATACCTGTTAGTCGGACAAAACAAGCCGCGATAGTTGGGATTCGAAGATTAACAAACATCCATCCTTCCTTACAAACTTTCGCATTTATAATATTAGTAGGTACCTAGTCTAGTAAGTAGTACTCGGAGTAATGAACACAAACCCACGATTTCGTCCGCTTCGAAGTAGACAATGGTAGTGAAGGTGTTATAGAGTAGCACATAGCGCTCGTGCTGAACTAGTAGTTCCTAATTAGTGATTTTAATAAATCATTGAAATGGGTACATCGAAATACATTACTCGGACGCGCGTTGTACATATAGTATTAGTATATGGACAGTACATAAATTACATTACAAAATCACACTGGTTTTTGCCGCGTACCCTCAACCTACGATTCAAAGCTTAAGAAGGGTCCTAAACCATAAAGATTTAATTGGTTTTATTTGAGAAATATCCCAAAGCATAATTTTTAACTCATTTCTGCCCTGTACAAATCGTAAAAACTTTTTTACAAAAATGACAACCGCCTTCAAAAACTAAAAAGAGAAAAATAACCATAGCTTTGGAAGTCGGCTGCATTGGTTATGTTTGTTGTTTTGTATTGCCATCGACTTCCAAAGCTATGGTTATTTTTCTCTTTTTAGTTTTTGAAGGCGGTTGTCATGGATTTGCATGACAGGAAGTTGATACAAAAAAGCGAGAAATTAAAAACGTTTTTACAAATATGACAACCGCCTTCAAAAACTAAAAAAAGAGAAAAATAACCATAGCTTTGGAAGTCGGTGGCTTTGGTTCTGTTTGTTGTTTTGTATTGCCACCGACTTCCAAAGCTATGGTTATTTTTCTCTTTTTAGTTTTTGAAGGCGGTTGTCATTTTTGTAAAAAAGTTTTTAATTTCTCGCTTTTTAGTATCAACTTCCTGTCATGCAAATCCATGAAGAAACTGTCATGTTATGTAAATTAACGAGACACCACTAAAAAGTCATAAAAATCAGAATATTCGATTTCTTGGATGAGAAATTTTCAAATGCTACTGTATAAGTACATCTGTGTAACCCTTGAGTACAGGCGTGATGTTATGTTGTGTGATGGTGTAAACAATGCTTAGATATGCTATAGCAACAAGCGTGGTTAATCTGCTGTTATTTAATGAAGAGTTCCCCCGATTTCTACAAGATCCCATCATCAGATATTGAAATGGTGACAATGGGACCACACGGGAAGCACTAGCTTTCAAATAAAAAAGAATCACGAAAACCGGTTCATCCAGTGGTTAATTAAGAGGTAACAAACATTTAAAAAAATACAGTCGAATTGATAACCTCCTCCTTTTTTTGAAGTCGGTTAAAAAAAATAGATAATTCTAGATGGCCCATCATTTAACATTTTTGTAGCACTTAGAAATAAAAATTCGCTGTTCCATAATGTATGCCCTTCTAAGTATTACACTTTTGTTTAGAAAAGCCGGTGGGCTGGAATCATTCACAGAATGTATGATAAAAGTTTACCAATGTCGCATCAACCTCAACCTTCCTGTAAATAATCGTCTATAACAAACACTAAACACAGCGGTCACGCTTGACACTTAAGAGTTCTAGCTAAATTATTCAGAGAAACACGAGGCTCACACAAAGGATAATGGTGATGATCCATAGATCATCACCGAAAAATTCATAAATTGTATGAATCAACTAGCTATATACCCCGCGGTCTCACTCGCGTTCAGATACGTCTTTGATTACTGCCCCGCTTCCGTTGGTCATAGCGTGATATTCTATACCTATACGTATAAACCTTCCTCTTGAATCACTCTATCTATTGATGAAAACTGCATTAAGTATTTGTTAAATAAACAGAAAAAAGAATTATCATTATACAGGACGGATTGTACTAGAGGCTGTAATGGACTCCAGGTAACGAGATGGACCGGGATCGGGACGGTGACGATTAAAATCTGTTGCGGAGCTGTTGTTGTTGTGTTTAAAAGATCTAAGCTAAGCTTACATGCAGCGGGACCCGGAGCGACTTTGTTTTAAACTATGCAAAGATTAATCTCTACAATTGATATAGCGTCAATTTATTACCTCTCTAACTCGGATTTTTTTGCAGAGCCTTTTCGTTTTGTTTACTTATTCTTCATCTCTATGAATAAAACACTGTAAATGAGGCAGATAATTTTATACCAGTATACATATATGTAGTAGTATGTTGCTGTGCCCTAACAGGCTCCGTAACTGTTCTTTAGCTATACTAGGCATGCCTTTTAAGTTCTGTCGTTTTCATATTTCCCAGCAATTTTGAATTTGGAACTGGTATATATTCGAATGTGTTTAAATTTTGAATCTCGAAACAGTTGAAAGTATTAGGATTAATGCTATTCTTTAGTCACAGCGTGGATTGGAAACTGTCAGGTTACGTACGAAAATGAATCGCTCTAAGGAAAATAAATATAATCGTGCAATAATTTTCTACAACTTTGGAAGAGGCCTGACATGGCCTCAGTGTTTTGAAGAGATAACATCTGTGTTCAGTGATGAAGCCCCATGTCGGTGGACTGTCGAACGCTGGTATTTAGAATTCCAGCGTGGACATACTAGTGTTAGTGACAAATCTAAGTCATCATCAATCTAAAGTGGTATACCACAGTCGGTTTACCACAAGTCATTGCCGATCTTCGAAAAAATAACTCAAAGCGACGCATCATTCTGCACCACGACAACGCAAACTCACACAGCGCTCGTCAAACGATTGAGTATTTGAAGCAGGAAAAAGTAATTCTTGACCATCTTCCATACAGTCCTGACCTAAGCCCTAACGATTTCTTTACATTCCCTAAAATTAAGAAAAGTCTTCGTGGTCAAAGGTTCCAGTTCGGTGAAGAAGCAGTCGACGCTTTCAAGTCAGCCATTTTGAACACCCCCACTTTAGAGTGGAATAAATGTTATAATAACTGGTTTGAGCGAATAGAAAAGTGTATTAAGCTACGTGGTGAATACTTTGAAAAACAATAAAAGGTACTATAAGGTTCTATTTGTGTTTTTTTCTTCAAACGACAAAACTTAAAAGGCATGCAAGCTGGGGGTTTTCTTTATTTTATTTTCTAAGCCTCATGTAACATCGTTTATGTACATTATGGTATGCAAATAAATGAATATGAATATCAGGATATCTGAGACTGAGGTCATTGGAATACTTCTTTGAAATAGAAAAATTGCAGATGTCTCAATGTCCCAGTTATCCAGGTTTCACTGTATTTAAACAATGTAGAGAGATTTTTATGGTATTTCTTTGGTGTATGGCGTCATACCAGTTCATCAATTTGTAGCATCACATATGTGTCACACAGTTCATTCTCAATAATTGTCGGACTCAATGAAACAATAAACATTTGCGAGCTTGCGAGCAGCTGCAAACATACTGTTGTGAAGTACCTCACCGACCGCGCCCGACTACCGACACTACACGGCTTATGTGCTGAACATGCTTTTTAGTTTAGACAGACATGACTGTATTACTACACAACATGTACTACGCACCTGCATTCATTGTAGTTGTAGCCGTACGTTTTGTGTCAGCTACACACTATCTGAATCGCTCTTTATCTTACACTGTATTATGATAATTATGACTAATCTGAGTCTCATAAATCACGTCGTGATTAATACCAATTTTGTTAGGGGATACAAACAGTTTTTTTTTGTTTTTAATTTATCATAAATAGCTAACTTTTTGGAAAATAATGAAATTATGAGAACTGATCTTGCAAAAAACCTAGTATATTTTCAGTATACTTAAAGTTGTTACCAGGAGCCAGAGTAACTTACACGCAGATAAAGGTTCAATTATGCAAAGTGCATGTTGATTGAGGAGTAATTAATAGGTAATATAAATAAATACCAGATGAAGAAGAGAGCCTAATCTGATTATTTACGGCTGTAACTGACATAGCTTACCAGTAAAAGGCGTTGTTAAGGACGTCCTCGCATGAATAGATTGTTAGAAATTAAAATAAAATATGCAGCTGCCTTTTTCTTTTTAATTTGTCAATTTCCTAAGGTTTCCTTAGCTTAGAAATTTTAAATGAGAAAACTCTAAAAGTATGTCAGTGCGTAAAAGAGGATGTTTGTTTCCAACAGAACTTTATTATGTTCTTAGCAGGCATCCACTTGGAGCATTCCACGATGTAGGCACTCGCAACACTTAAACTCGTGGCGTTACCTATTTCATTTTTATGTTTTAATGGTTTACTCCACATTGTCAACATACTCCAAGACTGTACTCTAATTTATTGGTGATTGATGTAGCACAAGTGCACAACTTTCCCCTTTTACCCGAGTCATTCACGGGGTTTCATATAATAATCCGGCCACCAAGACTGTACTCTAATTTATTGGTGATTGATGTAGCACAAGTGCACAACTTTCCCCTTTTACCCGAGTCATTCACGGGGTTTCATATAATAATCCGGCCAGTTTTTCTAACCCAAAATCACTACCTGAGACTAACCTAGCTTCTCTTATATTTTTACGTTTTCATTGCCTAGCTTTGCTCTGTCTGTAGGTGGAAACGGCTCGCGTTGTATGGGCATGTTACAGTATGTAATGTACGTAGGTAGCCACTTGTAGTCGAACCTGGAGCAATGTACCCACTTGACATTGTGTTGCGCTCTATTCAAATTCAGATGATTTCTGTGGGATCCATTTCATAACGGTCGTTTGGATTGAATTAAGGTACTTATTAATCTAACAAAATTGGTTCATCAAGCGCAAATTTATGTAATTTATCTTTAAAATGTTTACCAAAAAGTATTAAAGCCAGCATTTAGGGTTGTGATTGAGAACCAAAGAGTTTATTAGACACCTAAACAGATGTTGCGTGCGTTCTGGCTTGTGGTCGTTACTTGAGCAGTTAGTTCAGGAACAGAGTGAGCTACATCACAGCATTACACAATACCGCTTGCTAAGCGCGCTCGTTTCAGCCTCTCTAACTGTTCTGTACGTGGGCTCAAATCTGGGTTATGATTTTGGACCTCTTTTGGATTGAATTTATTATACTTAATAATTTGATCAATGGGTAAGTAGTCTTAGGATTTTATGTACATTGTAACAATATTTTGGTGAGCAAGCCATAATTATTGTAATTTATTCCATAGTAGCATTCGTGATTCTTTAATAACTAACCGATTCGGGAGAAACTGGGCATATGTACGGCCAGCTTATTAATAAACAGTGAGGTAGTGTATCAGCTTCGTGCACTTTAACTTATCATGATCTATTTAGTACCTACTTAGTAACGAGATTTTCTGTAGCCTAACATTAATGCATAATTCCGGGGAGGTTTCTGACGGACTCAAAGTCCTGCGCTCACCTTTAGAGTTAAGTATCAAATCCCAATGTGTCCGAAAGTATGCACACCGTGTTGGTGTGTCGGGACTCGTTTAGAAAGTATTAAGCCACAGACACTGTCGGCGCTCCGACACCGGCCTCGCACTCGAGTTGAACCGGCTGCACCACTGCACACTGCACACTACTTGCACTCAGATCGCTCACAAGCTATACAACACTTTGCCACTATTGGTTTTAAATTTCACAAGTAAATGCTCCGGGTGAGTCGCACGACTATACGTAGAGGTGTGCGGGGGAAGGGCTCGGAGCGGGCGGCACGCGGTGCGTGCTTAGTGTGGCGCCGTCGTTGGCTGACTGGCCGGACTGCATCGGTGAGCTGTTGGAAAGACCGGTTGGCGGCCGAAGCGTAGGGAGCGGGGGGCAGCGCGGGGTGCGCCCCTCAGCCTATGGGGGGGGGGGGGGGGGGGGCTCTCTCCGCACGCAGCTTGCCCTATAAACTTGTTTTCTGCCTGCTCTCAAATCGTGAGTAGGCTGGCTGGCTCCTCGTGCAGTTTTGTGAAAGGCAAATTATTCGCATCACCGAGGTTGCACTTCGATAGTCTGTTCGTATCTGTATACCGCTGCATGGGCGGCTGCATGCCGTCGAGTGGCTTGCCGAACCGGCTCTGTTTACAAAAGTGAGCTAGGTAAAGGGTTCTATGTTACATAGGTTTCTAGATACCTAGTTAATAAGTGTATGTTACTTAAAGTTGGGTAGGTTAAGCAGGCAGTTAGGTAGGTACCTACTTAGTTGTTTTTAAAGCCTATTTTATTATTATTGTTACTTTAACTGCCCCGTTAGTCTCGTGATCGCAAGTGCGACTGCTGTGCAAGGGGTCCCGGGTTCGATTCCCAGGTCGAGCAAAAAGTGTTATTGGGTTTTTCTATAAAATTCTCAGTAGCAGCTCGGAGTTTGGATTTGTGCCCGGTTAATGGCAATAGGCTCGGCTATTACATGGGACCTAAATATACCGGTGAACTGTGGGTGTAAATTGGTACACCTCTGCCTAACCCTTCGGGGAATACAGGCGTGATGGTATATTTATATTATATTTTATTTATGTTACTTACCTTCTGACTCTTATTAGATCGTGTGTGTATACTGCTAAGTAGTAACAAAAAATCTGCGTAAAATATGACGCAGATTTTTCACACATTACATTAAGTATTTAATGTTAATATTTAAATAATAATAAGTAAGTAATTTAAACTTTAAAGCGAAAATCAAGTTTAGTATTTGTAGAATTAAGTAAGTATTAACGAATAAAGAATAGAAAGAAGAAAAAGATTGAGAAATAGAGAGAAAAATAGTTTAATAAAATACAATAAAACGTGTTACGATGTTTTGTCTCTGCATCACCCTAAGGTAGACTGGTAGAAAATGCCTAAGGCATTAAGTCCGCCTTTGTACGGTGTATTTTTACATTTGTGCATAAAGTTTAATAAATAAATAAATAAAATAAAACATGTTACAATTTTTAATGCGGAACAGCGATTTTCGGGACTTCGGGAGCCATTATAGGGAAGTATTATTTTTAAGGGAATTCGAGCCTTTTCAGGTTTCCGTACGCAAAGGGTAAAACAGGACCCTATTACTGAGACTTCGGTGTCCGTTTGTCTGTCTGTGTGTCTGTCACCGGGCTATTTAATGAAGCGTGATAGACAGCTGAAATTTTCAAAGATGATGTAGGTAGGTATTTCTGTTGCCGCTATAACAACAAATACTAAAAAAAAATACGGAATAAAATAAATATTAAAGGGGACTCACATTCAACAAACGTGATTTTTTTGCACGTTTTTGCCCGATATTGATAACGGCAACAGATCTTTATTTTATTTTATTTCAAATCAACTTTAAATTGCTAATAATTGTGTAGATCCTAATAGGTTGTAATTTAATTATTATTTAGTTTTAACTTTGTAGTTTATTTATTATTTCTAAGTTTTGTGTAACATAAATAAATGAAACACTTCTATTTAAAGACTATTGGTCTCTCGAAATTACGAATGATAAGAGAAATCCAAAGGTGATTTAACCTACCCTTAACCCCTTTAACATTGTTTCTCGACTTTTATTTTTTCTTTTTAAAAGTACGTAAGGCATTTGGTCTATGGAATATCGATGACTGTGATGTCTTTAGCGAGACAGATCTCCAATCCAAGCCACGGTGCCCTAACCTGCCCTGTGTGACTGCGCGGCCTGGCATGCTCCGGTGTGTGGAGACGTGGCGGGCGGCGGGCGGCGCTGGCACCCGGCAACTGGAGCAACGACGAATAATTACTCGTGACAACAGACACGTAATTACGTGCCCTTCATTAGGATTAGCGATACAAAAAAGCAACATTAAACAGTACGCATGCGATGTGATCACATTATTATGACAGTACCAATGTAGTACTTTGACTTTGGCGGAGCGAGATTTTTGATGTCATTACATGACACAAAAATATTAGTGACATGTCCATGACCAGCAGGCAAGGAACCAGCATGTACCGGCACGCGAGGCAGCCCTATCGGGCCCACTGCTGAACTCTTCGGTAGGGACCGTTAAGCTCATCTGGCGCAAGTGCGAATCAATTAGTTCCCCAGCACACAAGGTGAGCTGCGACTCGGTCACCACACCTACAACCACGTCTGACAATCGCTGTCGCCTCACTCACACTTTTTGTATGTTTGTTACCTCGTAATTAACCACTGGGTGAACCGATTTATATGATTCTTTTATTATTTGAAAGCTGGTGGTTCCATTGTCACCATTTCAATATCTGATGATGGGATCTTGTAAAAATCGGGGGAACTCTTCAATAAATAACAGCAGATTAACCGCGATTGTTGCTAATATAGGCATTGTTTGCTTAAATGGGGGCTCCAAACACGTTAACAGGTAATGTACTTACTATTTAGCACAATAAACTATTTTGTATTTTTTTGTATTTGTATATCTAAGCATTGTTTACACCATCACACAACATAACATCACGCCTGTACACTCAAGGGTTAGACAGATGTATACAGTAGTATTTGAAAATTTCTCATCCAAGTAAACGTTATCTCATATATTATTCTGCTTTCTTATGACTTTTTAGTAGTGTCTCGTTAATTTACATAACATGACAGTTTCTTCATGGATTTGGATGACAGGAAGTTGATACTAAAAAGCGAGAAATAAAAAACTTTTTTACAAAAATGACAACCGCCTTCAAAAACTAAAAAGAGAAAAATAACCATAGCTTTGGAAGTCGGTGGCAATACAAAACAACAAACAGAACCAAAGCCGCCGACTTCCAAAGCTAAATTTATTTTTCTCTTTTTAGTTTTTGAAGGCGATTGTCATTTTTGTAAAAAAGTTTTTTTATCGCACTACTGTAGTGCGATTCTCTAAAATGCAAACTCGAAAACGAGTCTTACTAAAGTGATCGCGCTCACTTCGATAACGAATCAAGTTGTCATTGGTTTAGTATTCGTTCGCCGTGGTGACGTCACCGGCGTGATCGTGTTTAACAGAATACCATTTTGTAACCTCAGTGCGAATTCAGCTTTCGAATTACGGAGTGAGGCTTAGAGAATCACACTGCAGTACTCACTACTAACTACTAACATGTTACATCGGGTATTATATATACCTACTTTGTATAATATACTGCACTGTACACTTACTTACTACCTTTTTTTTTTTTTTAAAGATGGTAAAATCATCAAATGCCCCCCCCCCCCCCGTCCTGGGCGGGGCGGGAGGGAGTGTCAGACTTTTACTGACTAAAAACCATCTATGTTCCTTCATGTGCCCTTCGCGTTCCGGGGGCGCGGTATCTCTTTCGAACAACCCGCAGTTACTTACTACCTAAGATCTTTGCTTAGGTAGTAAGTGTACAGTGCAGTATATTTTACGTGTTGCATAAACACATTATATGTAAAGACATTATGTATGTATGTGTGTCGTTGTGTCTATCTATTAAAAAGTAAATCAGATATTCTCAGAAAATCAGTAAATCAAATGAGTATGAGGTTAAACCATACACGTATTCGAGAGATATACTAAGCCTTAACTTACATATTTTCAAAAGGTACATGTATAAAAGTTAGTTAAACCCGCACAGTAGGAGAAGCTTTCTGGCGGTTTTTATTAACCGACTTCTTACTTGTACCGGTCACTGTGTGTGTGAATGTTTGTTTGTGAGTCGATATACAATAGGAATTGCCCGAATCGCGTCAATCAACATATTATACTTTTTAGTAGCTATGAATACACGTACTTATTACAGATAAGCGACAATATTGTAACAAATAAAAAACTGCACTTTAAAATAGTACATTTGCTTAAGAAATAATTTAAGTAAAGCTATCCATCCTCAAATATTTACTAAGTAAGGTATATGTACTGAGTCAGATTGAATATTGCCTTCCGTGACGTCTGATAAAAGAACGCGGGACACGAGATAAGATTTGGAAACCGCGGATCGGAGGGGCGCGGGGTGTCTCGGGGCGACGCACCTCCGACGATTAGATACCGATCACTGGCGAACACGCCGCTCCCCGCACTGCGAGCCGAGTGCTGGGCAAACAGCGCGACTCCTGGGTTGAGAGCATTGCGAGCATGTCGCGACCGTTATCGCCGAGCGCCACCGACGACGCGATAACGCGACGATAGTCTCCCCGATATACACAGAAACACAACTTATTGGAGTACAGAAACTTCACTTGAAATTGTTGGCAATGAATTTAGCTAATTGTTTTAATTTTTAACTATACTTAGTAAATTGTACTATTTTCAGAAAATAAAATCATCAGTGTCTGGTCTGTCAGAACCGCGTTCACCACAATTTAGCGGTTATGATGTTATAGCATTATACTCATAGTATAGCGCGCGAAAATAAGGCGGCGCTGCCAGCTCACGCTATCCCTCGCCTCCCGCCGACCCCACCGCCGTGTCGCCGTTCGACACGGATCGCCGCGCGCGCTGGCAACGTGGATAATCCACCCCGCCCGCACGCGCCGGTTTAGTACGTTGAGAGTTTGTTTACCGGAACTACATGTTATCCGGTCGGTCCGCGCGACACCGCGGTTTATTTTGTTTGTGTAGAAGCAACCACCCCTACGATAATATTAAAGTGACTATTATTATGTACCTGTGAACATTTGTGTATTGAAATAAAAGCACCAACACCTATAACTGGCAGCCCAACGTGGTGCAGAACATAAAGTTTATAGAAGTACTTGTAGGTTCGTGAAGTACAATCGTCACTCGCCTCGTGTCACGGGGTTGAAGTTCGCTGTTGCTATGCACATTGCGTAGGTTTCGCGCGTAAATAGTGAAATAAATACGCGTTGTAAGTAACTAGGTTTCGTTCTAGGATTAAATACCTGAACCTAGGTTACTGAGTGGGACCTATGTGTATGTGTCTCGGACAATGAAAAGTGAAATAAATACGCGTTGTAAGTAACTAGGTTTCGTTCCAGGATCGAAATACCTGAACCTAGGTTACTGAGTGGACCTATATGTATGTGTGTTTCGGACATTTATATACTTACTTACGTAGTGAAATAAATTCAGACGATTTTATAGTGAAATAAATACGCGTTGTAAGTAACTAGGTTTCGTTCCAGGATCGAAATACCTGAACCTAGGTTACTGAGTGGACCTATATGTATGTGTGTTTCGGACATTTATATACTTACTTACGTAGTGAAATAAATTCAGACGATTTTATAGTGAAATAAATACGCGTTTGCGATGGTGCTAACAAGATCGCGTGCTGCGAGCCCAGCGTCTGCCGGCGCTCCGCCCAGCGGCGTGGCGCCGCCCCACGCGCCCGCGCCGGATTCAGTTCCGCGCGGCGCCGACGCCGAGGCCGCGGAGGCGGCTATGGTGGATCCGCAGCCTGCTGCTGTACCGACTTCGGTTACGATGTCGACCGACCAGCTACTGTTGCTGATAGACAGGTTAAGTCGCAGCGATCCTGTGAGTACATCTTTACCGTTTTTCGCTGGCCACTTTGCCAAGTGTACGGCGCGTTTTGACGGGGATAAGTCGAGCAACGTGTTAGCTTTTATTGACGCTATAGAAACGTACAAGGAATGTGTCCGAGTTGACGATAATAATGCGCTTCGTGGACTTCCTATGTTATTGACGGGACTTGCAGCCACGTGGTGGCAAGGTGTGAAGGATACTACCTTGTCCTGGCAAGCCGCCGTAGAGTCACTAAAACAGACGTTTGGGCCACGATTACCGCCGCATAAAATATATAGAAAAATATTCGAACGTGAACAAAAAGTAAACGAAGCGACTGATTTGTTTATATGTCATATTAGAGCAATAATCGCACAACTCCCACCTTTCTCTCTTACTGAGGTGGTTCAGCTAGACATGGCATATGGGTTGTTGCACCGACAGATCCGTGAGAAGATTCCGCGCTCCTCTTTTTGTACCTTCGCGGAACTTCTTTCACAAGCTCGCCGCGTCGAGGAGATTTTGGACGAGGGCCGTCCACGGGCCACAGCTGATAATAAACCGTCTACGTCGTCTGCTGTGCCGACTCCACAGTCGCCGGCAGTGCCTGCTTCTAATAAGTCCCGGCCCCATTGTAATTACTGTAAACAGTACGGCCACTTAAAGGAGGCCTGTCAGCGACTTACCAAACAGAAGACGACCAAGGACAAAGACAAGGCAAAGGAGGGAGAGCCGCTTGCGCCTGCGGTCACGTGCTTCGGGTGCGGGGCGCCCGGGGTAATTCGCTCCAATTGTCCCACGTGTAAAGAAAAGAATAGTGTAGTGTCGTCCGCGTCCGTGTTTCAATCAGTGTCCGCGAGTGACGATAAAATCGATTCGCGTGTGCGTCCCGTAATTAGTGTAGCGATTTATGGTGTAGTAGGTAGTTTATTGTTAGATACAGGAGCTAAACATTGTATTGGTAGCGTATCTTTGCGATCTCATTTAGTAAATAATGGTCAGACGTTTGATAATGTATTTACTGAATTAAAATATGCGGATGGTCGTACTTGTGCGCAAAATGTCGAAATAGCGCACGTTAGTGTAACAGTGCGAGGGATGGCGTTAGCTGTTAATTTTATTATGTTGCCGGGAGCAACTGAAAGTTTATTAGGTATGAATTTTATTCAGGACGTTGGCATGGTGTTGGATTTTGACCATGGTACATGGTCTGTGAGGCATGATAGGGCGCCCCTGCCGATTATTTTCGAATCTAGGTCATTGAAGCCTCTCGCTTGCTCGTCCGTGGGTCTTCGTGAGGACGAGGGATCTTACCTCGTCTCAGACGAACGAGAGAGATTGTCTGACCTTTTGAATGTCCACCGGGACATATTCGCTCCAGGGGGAGGACCTACCCAGTTTGCTGTTCATCGCATAGATACTGGAGATGCTGCGCCAATAGCAAGTCCACCTTATAGGGTTTCTTCTGCTAAAAAGGAAATAATTAAAAGAGAGATAGAGAAGATGCTTGAGGATGATATAATTGAAGATGCTGAGTCGGAGTGGGCGTCGCCTGTTGTGTTGATACCAAAGAAAAACGGGGACATTAGGTTCTGTGTTGATTACCGAAAACTTAATAGCGTAACTCGGAATGATAAATATCCACTACCGGTGATCGACGAGCTGCTGCAGAGCACTAAACCTAATTGTGTTATGTCTACGATTGATTTAAGAGCAGGTTATTGGCAGACGATTGTAGCTCCAGAGGATCGGCACAAAACTGCGTTCACGACCCCCTTTGGAACTTTCCAGTTCCGTCGTATGCCGTTCGGTCTAAAGAATGCCCCTGCCACTTTCCAGCGCCTCATGGATCGAATGAGATCTGGCCTCAAAGACGTCTGCGTCCTAGCATATCTCGATGATCTTCTGTTAATATCCCCAAATATAGATCAGCACCTGAAGGATCTTCAGCTGGTTTTCGACCGGCTTCGCTTGTTTAACCTGAGGGCTAATCGAGATAAGTGTGTCTTCGCTAGAGATAAAGTTACCTACTTGGGACACGTTGTTTCTTCTCGGGGTATTGAACCCGATCCTATGAAGGTCAAAGCGGTATTAAATATGACCCCGCCGACAAATTTAAAGGAACTTAAGACGTTCCTTCAAACCTGTTCTTGGTTCAGGAAATTTATTTCACAGTTTTCGGAGGTTGCGCGTCCTCTGACCGACCTGACAAAGAAAGACCGTCGTTGGCAATGGGGGGAGAGGGAGCAAGGAGCCTTTGAAGAGCTGAAGTTGCGGCTCACAACTAGCCCCATTCTCCGCCAACCAGACTTCAAGGAGCCCTTTGTTTTGCGCACGGACGCCAGCGCTTATGCCCTTGGAGCGGTGCTGCTTCAAGGCGCGACTCAGAAGGAAGAGCGGCCAATAGGGTATGCTAGCAGGTTATTAGCACCTGCCGAGCGTAATTACCACACCACGGAGCGGGAAGCTCTGGCGGTGGTTTGGGCCTTAGACAAATTCCGAGGGTACATCGAAGGAGCGCAGGTTCGGGTGTCCACTGATCATCAGCCATTGAAATGGCTCCTGACACTAAAAACTCCTAGTGGCCGGTTAGCCCGTTGGGCCCTGAAAATTCAGTCTTTCAACTTGACCATAGAATATACGCCGGGAAAGGTGAACGTAGTCGCGGATACCCTCAGCCGCCCAGTGACTACCGAATCTAAAGAACACAAGGTAAGTCCTTGCACTATTTGTCCGGTCGTAGTTGACCTACCTCAAAGGTCACCTGAAGACCTTCGCCATTCCCAACTAAACGACTTGGACGTTAGCAAAATTATATCCGATTTTGAAGATACTAACAATCCAGAAGCAGCTATGCGCTGGACTGATAGAGGATATTACCTTTCTCAAGGTATTTTGTACCGCTGTGATCCGGATGGAGATTCCGAAGAACCTCAATTAGTAGTCCCGGAGAGTTTAAAGGCAGAACTCCTTAAAGAGTTTCATGACGCGCCTACTGCCGGACACTTAGGTCTAGAGCGGACCTTGAGGAAGATTAAAGAAAAATATTACTTTAAAAATATGAAAACTTATGTGGCACAATACCTAAAGACTTGTGATCTATGTCAGAAGTATAAAGCCACTAATTTAAAGCCTGCTGGTTTGCTTCAAACCCCAATACATCAGCAAAGATTCGAAGTTCTCGCGATGGACCTATTTGGACCATTACCCAAAGGAGATAAGGGGGAAAAGTGGATTCTCTTAGTCGAGGATACCTCCAGCCGATGGATCGAACTATTTGCACTTTCTGATGCGACTGCAGAGTCGTGTGCAAAAGTACTGATCGAAGAAGTTTTTTTGCGGTACGGCTTGCCTCGTCGCGTTATCTCTGATAACGGGAGCCAGTTCGTTTCGGCCGTAATGCAAAAGGCTATGTTCGTGCTTGGAATTCATCAGTCATTGATACCAGTATACCATCCCGAGGCTAATCCTGCGGAACGCAAAAACCGTGAATTAAAAAAACATCTTGCCATTCTAGTTGGACCCGAGCATCGCCGATGGCCGTTCGCTTTGCCGATGGTACGATTCGCCCTGAACAGCGCTTACAATCAGGGCACGGGTCAAACCGCAGCGTTTCTTACCTTTGCTCGAGAACTACGTTCGCCTCTGACCGTACAAACGGATCTTCGAGCTATTGTCTCCCAGCAGAACTTCGTGCCCCAATTCACCCCGTATTTGAAAGAGTTTGCACGCGTCCTCTATGACGTGAAGCTCAGAGTAGAGGAACAGCAAGACGCTAGGAAGTCGACGGGTGATCAACGTCGTAGGGACGTTCCTCCTTATAAGGAGGGGGATCTGGTCCTCGTGGAGACCCACCTGGCAAGTAATGCAGCCAAGGGTTTTACCAGCAAGTTTGTACCAAGACGGGAAGGTCCGTATCGTGTCTCTCAGGTCATCAGTCCTACATCGTTTTCAGTTGTTGATAGCAGCGGGGTTGTAAAGGGGAGATACCATGCCAGCGCTCTGACACCTTATATAGGGTCAACACCAGTGGTAGTTCACCAACGTAGGCGTGGCCGACCAGCCAAGTCACTGCCGGGTCGTCCTTGTGACTTGGAGGGGGAGGATATAGCGCGCGAAAATAAGGCGGCGCTGCCAGCTCACGCTATCCCTCGCCTCCCGCCGACCCCACCGCCGTGTCGCCGTTCGACACGGATCGCCGCGCGCGCTGGCAACGTGGATAATCCACCCCGCCCGCACGCGCCGGTTTAGTACGTTGAGAGTTTGTTTACCGGAACTACATGTTATCCGGTCGGTCCGCGCGACACCGCGGTTTATTTTGTTTGTGTAGAAGCAACCACCCCTACGATAATATTAAAGTGACTATTATTATGTACCTGTGAACATTTGTGTATTGAAATAAAAGCACCAACACCTATAATAGCATTATATATTTAGGCTTTAGAGTTTGAGTATGTTAATGTTGAATTAATTGATAATGTGCTCGCTCGGTACCTAGCGCAGTACATTTATCGGACATATTATGTACTAGCTATAGCCCAGGACTTTATGCTTATATCTGTGGCGGACACAAACAGACCGACGAAACATTGTTTTTTTCGTATTAGTACCTTGTATAAATTCATTTATGCATTTAGAAAAAAAACTTCTTTACAAAAAAGACAACCGCCTTCAAAATCTACAAATTGAAAAATAACTTTAGCTTTGAAAGACGGCCGCTTTGGTTCTGTTTGTAGTTTTGTATTGCTTCCGACTTTCAAAGCTATAGTTATTTTTCAATATGTAGATTTTGAAGGCGGATGCCTTTTAAGTAAAATAGTTTTTTTTTATTTTTCCCTTTTGTCGTATCTACTTCCTGCCATCCCAATCCATGAAGGAACGGTAGTACTGGTAGTATCGAAAAATGACTTTGCTGCACTCTCGAGGTGTAATTCTGTTCATCACTCCGAAGATCCTCATGCGATCTTCACCATTTTTTTATGGGACTACCTGTAAGGTACCCTTACAAACGAACTACCCTACTACCCTACTACCCTTACAAACGAAAAATAATTTTTCAAATCGGTCCAAGCGTCTTCAAGAACTCGGGGAACATACACAAAAAAGAAATTATCCCGACGAATTAAGAACTCTCCTTTTTTTGAAGTCGTTTAAATAGCTGTTCATATGGCCTAAAAAAAACAATCATTTATTTATATACTTACATAAACTTACGTATGTTTTCCATGGGGATAGGTAGAAGCCATAGCACGCCACTTACTACGACCCTTACCTACATACTCTTTTCGCTTCATCCACATTCATACATGGTCTTACAAGCACGCCGCCGCCGGTTACAAGTACTGTGCGCCCGACCTTTCTGAATTATTTATTTGTATTTATGTAGATATGTAGTAACAAGGGTATATTCTAAGGTAGGACGTGATCTAAGTAAAAATACTACAGGGCTAGTGGTGTTTGCGTACTGTGTCAGCGCAGCGCATTACGATAGACGAGGCAGATGGGAACTAATAACTATGAGACAATTACAGTGTGATGCATGAGAGCGGCGCGAGTGTTCACAGGCCAATGCTAACTATAATTTATCTAACACAGACATTACCTCAATTAATGAAAAGTCTTAATACTTACATTAAAAGCACATTTCAAAAATCTATTCATAAAGGTAAGGTAATACACTTTTTTTTTTTTTTTATAGACGGGAAATCATCAAATAACTTCCCCCGCCGTGGGCGGGGCGGGAGGGAGTGTCAGACTTTTACTGACTAAAACCCGTCTATGTTCCTTCATGTGCCCTTTGAGTTACGGGGGCGCGGTATCTCTTTCGAACAACCCGCAGAAGGTAATACCCTAAAGTAATTTAAAAACCAGCCAATTGCGAGTCGGATTCATGGACGAAGGGTTTCCGTACCATTATCTATAAAAACGAGCAAAAGAATCACGTTTGTTGTATGGGAGCCCCCCTAAATATTAATTTTATTCTGGTTTTTAGTATTTTGTTGTTATAGCGGTAAGATAAATACCTACATCATCTGTGAAAATTTCAGCTAACTATCATGGTTCATACAGCCTGGTAACAGACGGACAGACAGACAGATAGACAGACGGACAGTGAAATCTTAGTAATAGGGTCCCGTTTTACCATTTTGGGTTCGGAACCCTACAAAGGAGTTAAAAAAACGAAGAGACTACTATCACAAAACATTCACTAACAATCTAGGCAAGACTTCAAGTTGGTACATTAAAAAGTGTTATAATTTTATAAATAACAAACTACTATAATATTTCAGGTATTCAGGTAGGTATCGGTGTTTAGGTTTTTGATCAAGAAAAGGTAGAAGAGAAAATTATGTTTTTTTTTTATCATGAACCTGAGAAAATCCAGTTCTAGACTGGACTATTTGCTGATTTTTTTCAAGAAATAAAAACATTAGAGACGGTTAAAAATGATTTATTTATTTATATGTTGTGCTACAAAAGTTAGCTAACAGAAACTATAATCGCTTGTAAACCGATTCCACGTGGTGTTGTTTGTCCTACTCTTCCTAGAGTGTAACTGAAGCGCGCGAACACGCGGGGGGGGCGATGCGGTCCGCCACCTAAGGGGGAGGTGTTCTTATTAAAAACCTGATGTTGTCAAACCTGCGACTTACAGGGTGCGCCTCTACTGTTGAGTTCGACTTGACATTTGGACAGATTCAATTAGCTGTTATCGACGCGCCTTCTCGTGATACTGACTGTCAACCTAGCGGAGGTACTCACCATCCAGTGATAAGGCACAGCTGCTACGAGTCAGTTTACTTTGTGCTCTGTCATTGAGCTAGTGTTTACTAGTCCAGCGAGAAGAAATTGTTAATATGTAGTAAACTTTTTTCATTGACCCGTGAATAACAAAAGCCTGCTCAACTGCAAAGTAACCCACACTCGACAGCGTTGCGCAGCGTGTGACGGAATTGGAGAGGAGGGTGTGCACCACACATTCAGACAAGTCGCTGGCGAGCGAGCCTTCTGTTCTGTGTTGTTACTCCATGTTGTTGCCGCGGAGCTGCAATAGTACGAGACGAGAACGGAGCGCGCGAGGGGGGGGGGGGGGGGAGGGGAGGATATATTTAGGAAGTGCAATCTGTGATCAAAAATAAAGTGGCGCGTGAGACGGCGCGTCCTACGTGTACACACGTAGGAGTTGGGAGAGCACGAGGCGAGCAGTAGCTGTAGCATCATGGTCACCACGGGGTCTCAACGGGAACGAATTATAATTAGTCTTGAAAAAAAATCATAGATGGCAGTATAGGTTACTCTAACAAAATTTACAACCACTAAATTGTGTTAAACGGCAGATTTTGGCTGAAGTAAGATTAGTAAATATTAAAACTTCATTGCTCAAGGCTGATTTATCTATTTACATTCATAAATCACGTAATTTCGTCAAAAAAAAAACTGAAAATTTTAACTTCCATTCGAACGTGATTCGAACCCATAGAATGATAAAGTCGTTAGATGCAGCTATCTGTTACCCATTTAGTTTAGAGCTATTTGCAATAGATGGCGTTTTACTCAATTTTTACAATAAGTGTAAGGGTAGCAACTATTGTTATTAATTTACGTTTAGTTACTTCATTTATGTTTACTTATTTAATTTTTT
This sequence comes from Caradrina clavipalpis, assembly GCA_932526535.1. Lineage (NCBI taxonomy): Eukaryota > Metazoa > Arthropoda > Insecta > Lepidoptera > Noctuidae > Caradrina > Caradrina clavipalpis. Next base: position 95,417 of record OW052095.1, read on the forward strand.
TATAAACATATTACTTACAACTCAGATCAAAGAACTAGGCAGATAGAACATGCGCGAACAACAAAGTGAAGCTAGTTTTTATTAATGTGTGCGCGGCTGATAAGTGGCGCCGTGTACGGACACGTGCATCTGTGTGCGTTTACGGTTTCCAGATATTGAGAAATACTTCCATATTTTTGTCCAGTTAAATTGTTCTCAAATATTGTAATGTAATGTAATGTAACGTTACAGATACGAATTTGAACATTACAAATAATATCCTTGGGGTCGAGTTAATAATATCGAAAGTCATTACATTAACAACATTGCTGTATCGACAACGTTCCATCGACGAGTTAATGAATCGACAGTAGGTACCCAAAATCAATGGTAGGTACGCTACATCTACAGTACTTACTCCAAATCGATTGCACGGTGTCGATCACAGATATAATAAAGAAGGAGATGTGAAATGATCGTTGAAAATGTATAAAAACCTATGTCTCCGCTTTTGCCCTTCCAACTCGTCACTACTACACATGCAGCAATAAGTTACGCAGTCGCGCACACACTCGCAATCTTAAATCAGGATGTACTACACAATCAATTATAAACCTTATTTGCCCAGACACAACGTGTATTTACCATTCACCGTACGACTTACTCACACAGAGATTTCTTTGTACTGTGGCAAAAGACACCTATTTTACATGTACGCTAGTGATTGACTAAAACGAAAAGTTGTCGATTCTTTCAATTTATTATTGTACTATAATATTTTTGAGGCCCTGAAAATAAAATATTTAAAAAATATATACATTATCAATATTTAAAACTGTAAATAATACGTAAGAAAATGAATAAATGAAAATGAAAAGTTAATCAACTTACTTTACGGTCGTTGGTTACGCGGTTACGACTACGATGTAAAATACTAAAAATGTATGTACGATGTAAATAAAAACATTATTTCACATCGGTCTTCCAACAGAGTTAAAACGGTTGAGAAATTGAAGCATAAACTATAATTCTCTTATCGACCTTATCGATAATCTACGTTAGTGGATCTGTACAGGCACGTCACTGACTGGCGGCGAGTTCCTACGGAGGGTACTACGCACAAATAAAATTACGACACTGTCGTTTTATGATTTTTACATTGCTTGTTTAGTTACGTAACTACAAAATTAGGTAGTGGTTAAGGAGCAATGTATTTGTTGCAAAAATAGTACGGTCGCTTTGTCATTTGTGATCAAAAATAACGTAGTAAAAGTAAGGAATATTTTACGATTTTGTTGTTTTTCGTAATTTTAGAGATAAATATAGTGTAATACTTGTACTTATATATGGTAAGAGATTCCATGGTTACCCAAGTTTTTTATTTGGCTTCGGTTTTTGCAACAAAACATTCCATAACACGGCATTCTTGAATTTTATGACAACTACGTTTGCGTTCGCTACGAGTTCCGACTGAGGGTCATTATGGCAAGTTGCGAGCGTTTCGCTCAAAACCTCGTGACACGGACACGCCCCCTTGGCACTTCTCCTGTATTTTATATTTCTGTGGTGTCGATACAGGCAGCGTACCTACTATCAATATTATGTAATAATATATCTTATTCCAGCGATTTCACCCTTTCCCACTACAACTCGAAAATTGTCCCACGGGAACGTAAAATCGGAATAAAAACTATCGTAAAAAAATCCAGGTTGTAAACTAGTCGTGTACCAAACATCCAAATCCGTTCAGTATTTTTAGCGTGAAAGAGTAAGAAACATCCATCCATTCTCACAAACTTTCGTAGGTATTTATGATAACTTAAAGCCGCAAATCGTTGCGCGAATCATATTGTGATCAACATTCAAACTGAAAGTGACCTTCGAATTGTAAAAAACGCGAGAAAAGTTGATAGCTCACTCACACAAATAAAACTGTTGTCCTTGAACTCACGATGCGGTGCAATGAAGAGAACAGAGAATCTATAGAAAAGCAACGCCCTCTAGAGTATCATTGCCACTTAGTTTCGATTCCACCTATTATTTAGGTTGACTCCTAGATGGCGTTGTAAAACTACTGTTTCTGGCAATTAGTGAGTCGCCGGTACTGCCATCTATTGAGGAAATGGAGAAAAAAATATTGCCAGTCGAATTGCCAGTTTTAGGAAGGTCACATTTCTTTGTATGGGATTGGGTATCTGTATTGTAATCTGTGATGGTCACATCAACTCACATCGCGCGGTCATGTTTACTGATAGTGCGTCTATGCAAACACTTAGGTAATGCTTTCGCTAGTGTAATAGTTGATACTACAGTACTTATTCATTTATTTATTTATATTACACATTAAGTATATTTTTAAATATTAATACCTATATAAAAAATAAAAACTTTTAAAAATATAAAAAGTAATATAGTTATTATTTGTATAACAATAAGAAAATATTTTTTGTTAAATAATATTTGGGAATCCAAAAACTACCCAAATATAAAAGGGAGGTGTTTATGAATCGTACGCTAGTATTGATACGATTTAGTGACAATTATAGTATTTCTCTAATAATATGAGTACCTAAGTCCGGCTCTGCTTAATTTAGAAACGTCTGCTGGATGGCGTTTGTTCGTCTCATTAAACTCAATGTTCAGAACGAGGTCAATAATTAACCAGCAGTACGTAGCTTGTTCAACGTTTGCATCTAATACATCCACCTATTTATTAGGAAATTAAAATTATCTAATCTAACTAGTAGCGATAGCTAGTTTATTACGTGAGTAATTATTGAAATTGAAATGATCGGTGAAACCGTCAGCAGCAGGTGCACCTCCTCCGACACGTGTTCAACGAATTATTCCGGAGAACGAGCACAAAGACGAAGTGATTCCAGCAACAAAGTGCGTCAGGCGCAACGCTACCGGCGCCGGATTAATTTCACAACGTATTCTATTTGTGCCATCGACAGAGAACACTATACAATTATATTATACTTATTTTGATACTAGCTGACCCGCCACGACTTCGTTCGCGTGGTATCCTACCCGTACCCTACCCCTACCCTACCCCTACCCTACCCCTACCCTACCCCTACCCTACCCTACCCCTACCCTACCCTACCCCTACCCTACCCCTACCCCTACCCTACCCTACCCCTACCCTACCCCTACCCTACCCCTACCCTACCCCTAGCCTACCCCTACCCTACCCCTAACCTACCCTACCCCTACCCTACCCTACCCCTACCCTACCCCTACCCTACACTACCCCTACCCTACCCCTACCCTACCCGTACCCTACCCGTACCCTACCCCTACCCTACCCCTAACCTACCCCTACCCAAACCCTACCCTACCCCTACCCTACCCCTAACCTACCCCTACCCTACCCCTACCCTACCCCTACCCTACCCCTACCCTACCCCTACCCTACCCCTAACCTACCCCTACCCTACACCTACCCTACCCCTACCCTACCCCTACCCTATCCCTACCCTACCCCTACCCTACCCCTACCCTACCCCTACCCTACCCCTACCCTACCCTACCCTACCCTACCCCTACCCTACCCTACCCTACCCTACCCCTACCCTACCCCTACCCTACCCCTACCCTACCCCTACCCTACCCCTACCCTACCCCTACCCTACCCCTACCCTACCCCTACCCTACCCCTACCCTACCCCTACCCTACCCTACCCCTACCCTACCCCTACCCTACCCCTACCCTACCCCTACCCTACCCCTACCCTACCCCTACCCTACCCCTACCCTACCCCTACCCTACCCCTACCCTACCCCTACCCTACCCCTACCCTACCCCTACCCTACCCCTACCCTACCCCTACCCTACCCCTACCCTACCCCTACCCTACCCCTACCCTACCCCTACCCTACCCCTACCCTACCCCTACCCTACCCCTACCCTACCCCTACCCTACCCCTACCCTACCCCTACCCTACCCCTACCCTACCCCTACCCTACCCCTACCCTACCCCTACCCTACCCCTACCCTACCCCTACCCTACCCCTACCCTACCCCTACCCTACCCCTACCCTACCCCTACCCTACCCCTACCCTACCCCTACCCTACCCCTACCCTACCCCTACCCTACCCCTACCCTACCCCTACCCTACCCCTACCCTACCCCTACCCTACCCCTACCCTACCCCTACCCTACCCCTACCCTACCCCTACCCTACCCCTACCCTACCCCTACCCTACCCCTACCCTACCCCTACCCTACCCCTACCCTACCCCTACCCTACCCCTACCCTACCCCTACCCTACCCCAACCCAACCCCTACCCTACCCCTACCCTACCCCTACCCTACCCCTACCCTACCCCTACCCTACCCCTACCCTACCCCTACCCTACCCCTACCCTACCCCTACCCTACCCCTACCCTACCCCTACCCTACCCCTACCCTACCCCTACCCTACCCCTACCCTACCCCTACCCTACCCCTACCCTACCCCTACCCTACCCCTACCCTACCCCTACCCTACCCCTACCCTACCCCTACCCTACCCCTACCCTACCCCTACCCTACCCCTACCCTACCCCTACCCTACCCCTACCCTACCCCTACCCTACCCCTACCCTACCCCTACCCTACCCCTACCCTACCCCTACCCTACCCCTACCCTACCCCCGTACCCTACCCCTAGTTTATTTCCAATCACTCTCATATACTCCAGTTATCGACCGATGCAAAGCCACTCCTTCAATTACTGTCAATTACACCGATTAGCGCAATGATGTACGGTATTGTCTAGTGCAGCCTTTCCCAAAGTGGGCGATAACTCCCCCTTGTGGGCGCTGCAGGCCTAAAGGGCGCCCTCCTTAAGAAGAGCCCCCTGTAAGAGACCCAGAGAAAAATTAGGGCGTTGTGTAGAGGTTTGGGGGGCGATTTGTAATTTCATCTAGCTACGAGGACTCATAAACACCGACTGAGCTCTCGGCTCTCGATTACAACTTGTGAACATTAACTAATTAAGAGATTGCTTAAACCCATTTCTTATCATCTTACATATATTTCTCTCCGGGTAGTTCATATATCTGTACTGTTTTATTTATTTAAACTTTATGCACAAAAAAAAATGTACTTAATGCATTAAGCATTCTCTACCAGTCAACCAAAGGTGGTGAAGAGACTACACGGCAGGTGCAAATTATTGTACGAGAGTAAATAAAATGAAATGTAGAAGAGTACAAAATAATTTTAATACTCCGTACTTTAAAAGAATAATACTTAACAATAATTTATGAATAGTTTGATACAGAGCGTGGAACGATATAGGGGCGCCAAATATTAAAAAAATTCAACATTCCAACCAAGTTATAACATTATATTAAAATGCACGCCAGTCATGACAAATTGACCAATTTCTAAACGGGTATGGAAAAAAGGGGGGCGCTAAAAATAATTTATTCTCAAAGTGGGCAGTAGCAGGACAAAATAAAGTTTGGGAACTTTTAGTCTAGTGTTTAGTACACCGACACTCGGGCGCAGCAGGCCCTGCATCGAGCAGGCGTCACGCCGAGCACCCCGGTGCGGGCGCCAACACACGGACAAACAAGGAAGGTCAGACCCAGACAGCAGGAGAAGCGGTGTGGAGAACAGGAACAAGATGCCTTTTATCTAATATTGGCTTGGTACGGTACAAACGTATAAGCCTTCAAATTGTTTCTCAAAACTTAGGTTAGCAAGAACATGTTATTATGAAGACAAGGTTTCCTGATAGTACATAATAATATGATGATATGAATACATAATTGTAATAGGATTGGATTTGCTTGTGAACCCGATTATCTGATTAACATCGCAGGAAGCCGCTGGATGAAGGCGCTTCCAACCGGGCCCTTTGGAAATCTATGGGGGAGGCCTATGTCTAGCAGTGGACGTAATGCGGCTGATATAATAGTGATGGTGAGTAGAGTGTGTCGGTGCTTCTGTAGCAGTTTGTTTACAGTTTTGTTTCGGTATCGAAAGCGCTTTAGTTTGGTTCGGGCGCGGTCTTCACTCCTCGTATTCTGAGCGGCTCCCGCGCGTTGTGCGCACACTGCGTACGGCAGCGTGATGCTACAACTAAATACTACTACCCGAATTTTGGTCTACGTGACAAACACATTACATACGCATTACATATTTAAATATAGAAATTTTGCACAGATATAGTTGTGCAATTCCTCTTCGCTCACACTCATAGTCCGATCATAGGCGTTAACCCATTGTAAACGGGGAGAGATCAGGTACGATTCGTTACTTTTGACAGAATAAAACAATAGCTTTCCTTACCGGGCCTGGGACTTGACCCTGGGTCCTCGTAGTCGCTACCCCCCGACTAACGAGGGACGGAGTCAACAACGTAGGCACGTTTCCTATGCGTGCCTCACGCTCGCCTTCACTCCATCAGATATTCACCAATACTTGCAGATATTTATGCGCATGTCGTTACTACTCGTGTCACCCATGCGGCGGATATGGAGCACCGATACGCGGAATATTGATCAAACAACTTTGTTCCTCAATATCATACGAACCCACTTCTTGTTCTGTCTATAATAATCTATAAATATATAAAGCGAAAGGTCACTCACTCATCAAGAAATATCGAAAACGCGCTTGAAATATATAGTTAACCGACTTTTACGCGAATAAAGTCGCGGGCAAACGCTAGTATTTAATAAAGTAATTATGACATTTATAGTTGACGTGGCGCGACTTTCTTGATAATCATATTAGTCAAGCTATGTCAGTTCATATCAGCCAGCTTGACCTACGTTTACTGCGTAGACAACGACTGCTATGAAGCCAGAGTTCATTATTTTTACCTCTTTGGTATGTGTTATGCTATTCTTATCTATTCGTGCAGTCCTTACCAGTAATGTGTGACCAGAACTTATTTTTTTCGCGCTGATCAAGCCATTTGATGATGCTTGGCTCGATCTGTAGGATGACGTCCGGCTGCGAGCATGAACGCGCTTCTTGATAGCGAGAGACAGACGGATGGACAGTGAAGTCTTAGTAAGAAGGTCCCGTTTTATCTTTTGGGTAGGGAAGCCTAAAAAGACGGAGGTTCTTAATAAATTCGGTTGTTTTTTTTTAGGATTCCGTACCCAAAGGGTAAAACGGGAAAATTTTGCTGTCTGTCTCTCTGTCCGTCTGTCACCAGGCCTTATCGCATGAACCGTGATACTTAGGCAGTTGAAATTTTCATGTAGGTATTTGTGTTGCCGCTATTCAAAATTCAAATTCAAATTCAAATTCATTTATTCAGATAACAAAAAATAAAATTAATACAATTTTGCTTAAATGTAGGTTATATTTCTAAGATTTACGTGCCTGAACTAGGTAAAACCTGTGTCTCGTATTAACAGAATCAAATAAATATTTGGGGGGTTCCTATATGTTGCCGCACTAAAACATACTAAACACCACAACACTACTCGACCGCTGCGATTGGCTGCGCTGCGAGAAGAGTTCGTGAGAACCCCGTACGCGACATCGACAATTGGACACAACAGAATTACCGACCGCCATTGCACATGTTCATAAAATGTAAAACTGTAATTTATATTCATTAAAAGGAGTTCAAGGAGTCATCGAGTCATTTTTTACCGACCTCAGTCCAGTCACCCTCGGTAGCATACGCGCAGCTACATATTTTGGGCGCTGGGCGAAGGAATACGTGTCGGAGTTGCAGACGAGAAGCAAGTGGCATGAGCATAAAGATGACCTCAAAGAAAACACACTAGTTCTCATCAAGGACGATAATTTGCCGCCATTGAAGTGGAGCTTAGGAAGAATTGTCAAAACTTATCCAGGAAAGGATGGCGTGTCACGGGTTGCTGATATACGCATGGCAAACGGCATAGTCAGACGGGCATTCTCTAAAATTTGTCCGCTTCCTCTGACTGACCATTGACGACATCAGACCAAATGAAGCTGCAGGGTGTTTCTCCTTACTTGTTGGAACCTGATGTTTCCAAAGCCGGGAGCATGTTGCCGCACTAAAACATACTAAACACCACAACACTACTCGACCGCTGCGATTGGCTGCGCTGCGAGAAGAGTTCGTGAGAACCCCGTACGCGACATCGACAATTGGACACAACAGAATTACCGACCGCCATTGCACATGTTCATAAAATGTAAAACTGTAATTTATATTCATTAAAAGGAGTTCAAGGAGTCATCGAGTCATTTTTTACCGACCTCAGTCCAGTCACCCTCGGTAGCATACGCGCAGCTACACTATACAACAAACGCAATTTTTTTGCCGTTTTCTACCGAGTCGTGCTTGGGCGGTTTTTTGTTTTGTTTTGAATACTAACACCTCAGATGGTAGAAAGAAAATAGAATTAGTAGTTTCAATTTCCACGGCATTTTAATAAGGCATTCTAATTATTACTTGGGTTTCATGTATGGTCTATTACATAATTTACGTAGTGCCAAAACATTATTTTTTTCAGCGAAACATTGCAAACGGTCGTCGCGGCTTGTTTAATGGCAAACTATATTGAATGCTTGGAACATACATAAATATAAATCGACCGCATGTGGCGTGATTGCAATCCAGGTTCAAGAGTAATGACGGTGATCGGCAGTCGGCTCCTCGCACAAGTTTCACCGACCAACGTCTCAGCTTTCGCTCGAAACGTGTCGAAATCATGTCACAACGTGTCACAATGGGCTCCTCGCTGCGGCGTGCCTACCCGCCCGCGCGGCGCGACGTTCGGGAGGGCTGTCATCACGGACGGAAACGGTGTAACAACAACTCTCGGACGAGACGAGGGTTGAACGCGAGCGGAACAAAGACCATGACATGACAGTAAACACTGCTAATAATTTACAAAAGGCAAAATACTTTGTAAACACGAGCCCGGTCGTGTGTAGTGAGCGGTACGCCCAGCACTCGTTAAGAGCCCTCCGCCGCGTCGTTCTCACCGGGACATGCGTGATAACGCACCAAATTCAAAGTCAAAGTAAATAAATTATTCCTATTAGACCATTATAAGGCACTTTCGGACGTCAATTAACTAAAACTATAACTGAATCTAGTTGCCCATTCCAAAAGGTAGTTTCGTATGGAGAAGAAAGGGCAACAAACTCCATACATACTCTTTAAAAAAAAGTATTACTATATATTGTACATTTACATTAATTGCATAAAAAATATGCTAAAGTCAAAACGATCTATCAACAATAAAAGTCACTCATAGTACTACAATATGTACTAAGTGCTACGAATTAAGAAATTGAGGCTAAACCAATTGTAATATTTAACACCAATATTATGATCGTAGATGATCACTTCGAACTTTTCAAAAGACAACGAATCAGTGTGTGAGCCATAATCACCAAATGTAGCATTAATGCAATGCAAAATAAATTCATCAGTAAGTACCACATGCAGGCGCGTTCACATTCTTTACATAATTTTGCAGGCCGATAGACCAATGGCACAGATTAAATAGGTCAATGGCGTTAGACTGCAACTTTAAGAAACAATATGTAAGAAGCCTAATATTATTTTTTGGTAGTTGTAGAGTGAGGGAAGAGGGAGTGCATCTGTGTTTACGCACACACTCGTGCACATCTCCTGCGTAGGTACTCGGCTAGTCTCCGTTGAGATTGGCCGCCGCGCCGTGAGTCCGTGACCGAAATTGGCCTGGAGAAACATGGATAAACAAACATAATAGTAGTAGAGCTCTTTGTGAAGAAGCTCGTCCGGGGAAGTACTACCATACCTATTTCTGCCGCAAAGCAGCGTGGCTATGTTCCAGTTTGAAGGCCATGGTTGCCGGTGTAATAACAGGCATATAAGACATTTCAACTTTATCTCTGGGTTGACAACGCAATTTCAAGGCCTCTGGTATCACAGATGTCTATAGGTAGTGGTGACCAACTTATTAACATCAGGTAGGCCGTAGGCTTGAAATGGCAAACAAGCATACGGCCTACAAAAATACTATGACATAAAAAAATACTACCTATGTAGGCGATGATGTGCCATGTCCGCACCAATTTCAGTAAGTAATCCTCGAAACGGTTATCATTTCTGTGAACCGTTTGATAAGTGTGGGGCCGCAAAATTATATGAGTGAAGTGAATTAGTGAGTCAAGCGGTAAAATTATTGCAATAATTCGACTATTGTGCAATGTACATCGGCCCGAGTATCTACGCCCACACTTGCTGCAGCAGCGGGTGGCTCAGCAGCAGACGTCATCGAGCTGTGTCCTCGCTCGGCAAGAGGGAGACGTCCTCGCCGAGCTGGAGTGCCTCACGACTGCGCCAGCGCGAGCGGTCCAGCGCCGGCTCCACACTCCTGCCGTGCTCACGCCTCGCCACTCCACTTCCGCACGGATTTCATAATGCGATGTAACTTTTACTTTTTTATTAATGTTATTTAATGATTTCTAATCTAAAGGGTAATAAAGATGTCTATTCATCTTATTATTATATTTTTTGTCCGTGTTAAGTTACGTCTTTAGTTACTGCTCCGCTCCCAAGTGTCGTAGCGTGATGTTATATAGCCTTCCTCGATGAAAGGACTAACCGATGCAAAAATATTTTTTCAATTTGAACCAGCAGTGTGATTCTCTAAGCCTCACTTCGTAATTCGTATGCTGAATCCGCAGTGAGATTACAAAATGGTATTCTGTTAAACATAGGGTTCCCACATCGAAAAGTCGAAATTCCGGAGAAAATTCCGGACATTGGATGAAATTTCCGGATTTCCAAAAAAAAAGGTACGCAATCAAAGTGTGAGTGACAGGTGTCTTGTTAACTCGCACGGATATGTTATTAAAAATCAATGTTAACAAACTTCAACAGACAAATCATTCAAAATATTACTTATGACATTCTGTCACTATCATATCTTTCTTCCCATACACTGACCTCTAATCAAGTACTCAGTGCCGCCACAAATCAAATAAAAAGAAAATAACTACAGTTATTACAGTTAACAAACAACAGTTACCTATACTTTTTACTTAAATTGTAGAAATTCCTGACGGCTTAGGATTCCCCCGCATTCCGGACATGTCCGGAAAATTCCTGACATATGGCAACCCTAGTTAAACACGATCACGCCGGTGACGTCACTACGGCGAACGAATACTAAACCAATGACAAGTTGGTTCATTATCGAAGTGAGCGCGATCACTTTAGTGAGACTCGTTTTCGAGTTTGCATTTTAGAGAACTGCTGTAGTTCCTGAGATATGCGCGTTCAACCAAACCAACAAACTCATCAGCTTTACATTAATTACTCTTCTTCTTCTTCATCGTGTGGGCAGTAAGGTCTTACGACCCCACACACTCTAGTGTCAGAGTTTCTAAACCGCCTCAAGGCGGTAATCTATACTAATGTATTATTTTAATTTAAACTATAAATAAGAATAAGAAGAAAATATACATTACTTAACTATGTTTTTTTTTTTTATGTATACATTCTGTGTAAAAAGTACCGGGAATTGTTCAATAAAACCAAAAAAGTAATTTATTCGTCAAAATTTATTATGTCACCTTCAATGTAGGCCCCTTCGCTTGCAATACAGCTACGCCAGTGCTTGAACCAGTCCTCCATATTTTTTTTGTAAGCTGATTAAGGTATGATGTTCACCTCCTTCAGCGAATTTTCTTTTTTAGATTCAATCGACTCGAATCGTGCCATTCTGCAGACTATTGACTAGTTTGCTTATCGTACTCATAAACCCATGTCTCGTCGCCAGTTACTATGAAATTCATGAAGGTGAAGTCCATAGAAGCTCGGAAAATCATGTCTTCTGTCTGTTCTGCTTTCGATGCTCTTTTTGGACGAAATTGAGCTCTTTTGGCACTCATCGTGCGGCGACGCGTCTCATGCCCAAAATGTCAGTCAGAATATTAGGAACGGATTTAAAAGATACGTTTACCTCTAGAGCATCGTGCCTAAAACTCATACCTACGACGATTTCCAAGTACCAGACTTCTGATTAAAATGATGTTTTTATCATTCGCAGCTGTTGGGGGTTGATCAGAACGAGGCAAATCAACTACCACTTGTCAACCTTCTTTAAATACTTTATACCGTTCATATGCCAGTGTTTTTGAGATACACGAATCACTTTAAGACTTCTGCAACATTTTTAGTGATTTGGCCCAAAAAAATCGTTTCATACGCAAAACGTAAGGCAAACTCTTTTTGTTCAAAAAATTCTTCCATAACAAAATCGCAGAACACTTACAACCAAAAAGTACAAAAACGGCAGCTGTATTTACACTGAGTGACATATAGCGCTCAAAGTTACCACGGTAACTCAGATCAGAGCTACCAATTTATAGAAAATAAATATATTTCGATAGGTTTACCGCGCTTTCTGTAATTTAGGAATTCCCGGTACTTTTTACACAGAGTAGTACTTTAATGAATGTATCCCTTTTTATTTAAAAAATAATAATATAGGTACCATCACGCCTGTATTCCTCAAAGGATTAGGCAGAGGTGTACCAATGTACACCCACAGTTCGCCGGTATATTTAGGTCCCATGTGAAGAAACGCTCAGAAGGATAGGGTTCTTAATAAAAACACAAGCTTTCACAGAATATTCTATTTACTTCGCACAGCACAGCAATAACAGTATAACCCCATGGGTCCTGGTTCGAATGACAGACCGACGTCAGTGTAATGACAGACTGTAAAAACGTCAGTGTAATGACGTATGACTGTTACACATGTAATAGGAGAATTTCATAGATAAACCCAATGACACTTTTTGCTCGTCCTGGGAACGAATCCAGGACCTCTAGCGTAGCAGTCGCGCTCAGAACCACTAGGCTAACGAGGCAGTTATTCTTTTTATTTTTGTCTGTTATAAATACGATAAGATTTGATTATAGGTGTTTATCAATACTTTTAATGTTCTTTTGGTTGGTGTCACCTAGTTTGGGACAGATAAGTAATGCCTAAAGTAATAACCAACGCTTCACACGAAAAACTAAGCAACAAAACCATTCTTTACCTATTTATTTATCATCACTTACAACTATCATTACAGGCAGGCACAACCCAATGCAATAGCGAAGCAACCTAACATATTACCTACATATGTACCTGTACCTACTATTATTAGTTTGTATATATAGTATGCCGCAACTTTATGAAAAAAACACGTTTTTGATCGTGACAGACCCGCATGGTTTCTATAAAATTGGGTAGGATAAATCCCTGTCAACCGAAATCGTTCGTTTGATCGCTTAAATTTAATCATAAACCTAACCAAGTTCTGGTTTTTGATACAATAAAGTAATAATTTTGTCTTTTGCCGGCTCTTGATCCAAAACCTGATTTTATCGTAAACCTACGACAAATACTAACGATACGATTCGTTCACTAAACGATAAAAAGCGGGGCACAACCATAACTACATAAGCATAGGCAGGCTGAGGGCCGCGACATGGATCCCAAGTCGGCAAGCTGGACTTGTGTGCTACCTCCTGATACCCTACCTCCTGATAAGCTACAGTGCTGAATTGATAAAGTTTACTTTGCACCGACTATCCAAATGGTGGCCACTGATAACTGACGCAATTATTTAGTGTGTACAGCAAGCAGCTGTGATCTTGTTCCGTGTTCCCTGTGAGTGTAAACACACACGTGTATCGCACATAGTGAGTACCGGCGCGGCTCCGGCGTGTCCCACGGACGCCGCGTCCTACCGCCGCGATATAAATAGGACAGACCGGTGCGAGCGTTGACTTGCTCCTCAATCCTTTTGATGTCACACCGATATCCCGTGCAGCGGTGCCGCATGGACTTTCACGTAGCGCTACACACAGATTTATAATCATTAATTTGTGAAGGTTATGCGCGATAACCTTTGCTAAACATATTGCCTATCGTATTGTTTTTAGGTTGTGCGCTTGTTTGTGCAGGTGCTTAGCGCTGGACGGGTTAGTAATTCTTTAAAAAAATGACATAATTGTTCACTTTGATCATCACCAGGCAGATGTAGTGAATCAGATTCGTCTGTTTAGTGTTTTCTCTCCACATGAGTATGGTACGTTGGTAACCTGTAGCTGAACGTGTTGGGGACAGGTGCACCGGAGACGCGCGTCAAGGCGTCTCGCCCGCACGGTCGCCCCTCGACACTCTCACGCTCATCTGTCGCCTGCTCATCATCTCTATGATTCACGTTTACTCTCAGGCTAGCAAGGTAGCTAGTGTTAAGGTTTGGGAATGTTATTCCTATTACGAGTACTTTAATATTGTTAGGTAGGTACTATTATAATTAGATCATGTTAATTTTGATTTTTACAGCAGTCTTTTAAGATATAGCTGGTGTTGCAGTGGAGAGAAACACTCAAAGAGAAACACACATTTAAAAAAGCAACAATTTGTGGTTCAGTGTTATGAATTATGTGTATCGGCCTACTTGGGTGCGTACTCGTTTCAGACCTCCAAGCAGACCATGTAAGATTGGAGCCAGCGGTAACACTGTCACGAAGCTGTCGGGTGCTCAAATAAAACAATCACTGAAAGAACTTCATTAGTGGCGTGAGAAAGTGTTCAACAGTCTTACCTGGTGGAGACAATCGCTTAGCAACTTAGCCAAAAGCTTTGACCATCATCTAAGAAGGCCGTCGTTGGGCAGTTAGATCAAGGGCTTGATTCTTCTTCTTCTTTTCGTGTCAATTGACTCGTTTCAAATTTTGCCCGACCAGTATTGAGCAGCCTGTGGCTTGATTCTGAAAGTACTTCTGATCACGGCTCGCTTTGTTAGAAGGTTCCTCTCTCAAGAGTCCTGATAACAGGTAGCTTACACCCGATGCCGAATTTTTATTCCTTATTTAAAGGAGTTAAAAGTAAAGAACAATAAATAAAAGTAGACATTTTCATTATAACAAAACAGCGAGCCAAAGTAATGTGATAGCTAGTAGCTCATGCTCATGTTCAGCACTGTCCATCTCAGCCAGGACGAGTAACATTGAGTGTTGAAACGAGTTTTGCCAAAGGTGCACATAAGTCGTGTAAGTGGGTCACCCCGGCCGCGACGTCGCTCTGCGGTGCAATGTTATGCTGATTGCGTCGGCGGCGGAGAGGTGCGGCATCGCTGCACGCTGGTGAGATGGATGGCCACAAATGGCTTTTTAATCTGCGAGAGATCGCACTGCGCCGCGCCGCGCTCGAGTGACGTGCGACGTGATGCTCACAGAGCAGCCACGCGACTGTACTTATAACGTGAAACAATTCATGTGATATTGAATCGATGGTCGATTTGACTTGCACGTACAGTCGGTTGTCAGCATTATCTGACCCACCCTAAACACAATCGAAATTGGACCTTCTGCCTATGATAATAAGGTTTAATTTCAATTTATATGAGGTTATCAGTTAAGTGCTCGAGAACTGAGAAGGAATAAATACAATAAAAATACACACACGCAAATTTGATCTTTATCACGTTAGCATTGGGTTAAATCTTATAACAACTTGTTATAATATAATAAGTGTAATAGCTTATTTTAATGAGTTCGGTCAAGTAACTCTGGTCTCGTGGTCTGTGTGTAAGACTGAGAGTGACAAGTTGCGAGATCAAATCCCGCGACGAAGATATATTGTTTTGCTTTCAATTTAGAATTTATTCTAAAAGTATTTCTTGTATTATTGTAAAGAACTATAGACGGATAATCTTCAAATATAAAGTTCCTAAAATGGTAATATTTTGGCATAACTTGTATTAAGTGGGTAGTTGAAAAATAAATATTTGTATTCATTGTAAAACTGGTATTCAAATGCTACTAACTAAGGGTATGCAGTGACAACGCGCAAACATATTTTTCCTTGCCTTACTAAATTGCAAAAACAACTTCTCTTTACAATTTATTTTTGTCTATTTTATAGGTAGTTTTTTTATTATCATGTCTTAATGGAGTGATTAAATAATAATGAAGGGATAAAATACAAAATAATCTATTTGCACTAGGATAAGGTTGGCTGCTTGTGCTGTGCAAGAATAAACTTTATTAAAGTATATATATGGTTTAAATTCTTTAGTCTTGTGGTCACTAATCGTTGTTTACGTTCGAAATCAAGTTTAACCTAAATATAGCTTCTGCTCAGGTGTTTCTTTTTTAATTATTTTATTATACTTTTTTACAGTTCTTTAATGGACAACGCATAGAAATAAAACTAAACAATTGCAAATTTAAAATGTTTATTATTTCATTAAAACACTTAGGTAAATAAAGTAAGTAAATGCTCACATATTTCCAAATTAATATACAATATATTATGAGGATGCCATAATCAAATCTAACCATTTATAAACATTAAAAAAGGCATGTTTTCTTGAAAGTTTGTTATCGAGAAAATTTATTTTATCTGTGAAATGCTTTAAAGAGATATAGCTGCCTATTATACGGAGTGAATAAACATGTCATTTAAATAGAAAAAAAACTATTTATGACAATAACATCACCACGTAATTGGCAACATTTTAATGGTTTAACAATCTATCCATTGAGCATTTACTTACATGGTGTGTTTAAAAATATCCTAGATTAATTAGTAGCGGAGTGATGGCGCACCGTTCCTTGTTACGTTCATCTTTGTTCGATTTAAATGTTTTTTTTTTTCATCAGTGAAGATCACAACATTTTCTTCTCAATTAAAATTTAAATATTCCTGGGCAAAACGGACCCCTCTTCAGCAGGTGTCAATGCTATTTTCTGTGCCGGTTTATAATTCCTTATTCCAGCAGCGTGTAAATGCCTTCTCACTGTTTCCACTGAAATATGGTGTTTTATTGCGGTTACACTAATAGGCAATCGCATTCGGGACTATACTTGATGTTTTTTGCCCCTGGACGAATCCGCTGAATATTTACTTTGTCTCCATAACGTCTTAGCTACAGTCGTATTTCTCTAAAACAAAAAAAAAACATTTTTGGAACCGTTTATGTAACTTGTAAGGAGTGAATGTAATAGTAAAATAGCCAACTACGCGTTCATTAATCACAATCAATTAAATAAAATAGGTATAAAAAAAACACTTACTGCTATATTAAGACGACGACCAATCTCTCTAATTCCAACATTCTGCTCATGTAAAAATATGATTTTATGTTTGGTATAGTCATTAAGCTGCGACATGATGCTTTTTTACACCAAATTGCTTAAAAATACTTAACGAGTTATGCGAAAGGATTTACAAATGTGTGTGCACAGTCAATGCTAATGGGCGTAGTGTAACTTTTGTCACTTAAGTAGACGAATTTATTATCTACCTCACGAAACAAATATATGTGAACTTAAACTTTTTTAATTTACCCACCTGTTTACAAGATAAGTTATTAGGCGTAAATCATATTGGCCGTTCTTTAATAATGCAAACAATTTTGTAGAAATGAAATCAAATTAAAAAAGAAACTGATAACAGGTGGACTGTGTTTTCGAACCCACATGTTGTTCCTCGCCAATCCAACATCAAACCGCCAAGCCACAAGAACTTGTTAAGACTCCACGAAATTCAAGATTGGGTTCTAATTATGTAAGGTGACTTAAAAGGTTTTTAACTTTAATGTCAACGAGATAATGATTAAAATAGCTTAACAAAATGATAATTATAATGCCGGTGGCTCCGACAACGTTGGGTGGGTTTATGTGTGTCTGTATTCATCGATAAATTGAAATTAAACCTTATTATTATAGGCAGAGGGTCCAATTTTGGTTGTGTTTAGGGTGGGTCAGATAATGTTGACAACAGACTGTACGTCCTCGCGATGCAATGTTATCGATTTACACTGTCGCGTCGTCAAACTGAATGCCCGAAGAACGTTTGCTCGAATGAATGACTGCCAAAAACAGAACTTCAGTGGAAGAATAATACTATCTGATACTTAATTAATTTTACATATTACAGTTTGTCTAATAGCGCTCATTGATGGAGAGTTAATTCTAAAATCTCCTTTCAGGAGCACCAACGGGCTTCGGCCAGTTGTTTATTTGGCCCAAACAGGCGAGTGAATATCAGACAATCGTGATGCACTCCGTCAAATTATCATTAATTGTTACCTATTGATAGAAATCATTGTACGACTAACATTAATGTTTGCTGGTTTAAAAAATATCATGTTGAACGTAAGTAATTGAGGTACTTGTTGTACTTAATAATATTTGGCAGCATTGGTAGCCTTTTATTACAAAATAGGATGGCCGACCGTGGACACAGATTACCAGGTGCGCGCATCGCCATACAGAATAAGACTGACTGAGAATTGCATGCAAGTCGCAGTGACATCGAGCTCTCAGGCGCTCAGCACATTTTAAGACATATCACAGGTGATTGGGACGTAGGTAGATACGCGCAATATGATGGAGCTTTGTGAACAATATGCGACTCTGTATCGCATTCAGTCGTGAGTAACGCTACGTGTTGGCGGAGGTGTGCACCACACGGCGTACTGGCAGCTGTCGCGTCGTCGCCGCCTGGAGTCACACCGACTTGCGCTTTCGATTTTCGTCTTCGGGGTAAGAAAGAAATTAAGTTCCGCTAAATCAATACAAACTATCATTGAATCAATGACATACATAGCCCGAGAGATTCGTATGCGTTATGTGAGGCGCGCAAACAGCTGAGAATGTTAATTATTGTAATTTTGTATGATTTGATTGAAAGACACTGTATTTGTCTTACTTAACAAATATCAACCTATGGACAAATAATAAAGTAATTGTTGTTTTGGGTTGTGGACAGAGAAAAGCTAACATTTTCCGCCGATCTCCAACTGCGGTACGAGCAATAGTTTCATTATTTTACTGAATTGTCTTCATAAAACACTTGTCTTGTTCTTACTAATTTAGTATTTAAGCAGTTTCATTTGTTATTATTAATGTTCTGAAATTGTAGCAACTCTCCTTAACCTCTGACATATTGCTCAACTTACAAACTAACTTTAGCCTCTTGAAGGCTTTAAAAGCTCGTAAAGTTGGTACCTCGTAAAAAATAATTTGATTAAAGGAGAGTGGGCAACCTGGTCTACCTACTCAACAGTGATGTAACATACGTCGTTGAATAGGTAATTGTGTGTACTCCATTTTGTTATATGGCAGTTAAGTTGTAGGTAATGGGGTTCTTGAGATATTTCCCAAAAACAAGTTAAAGAAAATTAATTTCGCTGAATGAACATTAGTGCAAATCTTCATTAACTATAGCTATATAAGCGCCGCTGCCTTACTGCTTTAAGATCATGAAGTCGTCACATGTCTTAATCACTCAGCTGTTTAACTGATTACACTTTAGGAACAACAGTTTGCTATTTTCAAAAAGTTCTTTTTTCTAGTTTTCACGATTGGTAATCACATAATAACTGATGTAGCTACTGAAGGTAACAGGAACTTTCAGTAGCGCTATCAGGATGGAATTTGGTGTGGACAAATGTGCGGTCATGTATCTCAAGCGAGGGGAGATTGTGGAGTCCGATGGAATTCAACTCGGAATCCATAAACCTTAGATCCCTTTCTTTAACGGAGACCAATAAGTATTTGGGTATGTCGGAAGCGTTGGGCATCAATACTGTTGTCGTGAAGCAATCGTTGAAGGAGCGCTTCTTTGGCCGCCTGAAAAAAGTATTTATCAGGCGGAAGCAGGGTTCCCTACAACGAAGGGTCATGCTGGTATTGATGTACTCTTTTGGCATACTAAAATGGACTCAAACGGAACTCAATGCCCTGGATGGGAGGGTTATTTTTAATATTCACCTTCATTGTTTTCACATATAGAAGTAACAAGAATATTGTAACCAAGACTTTGTAAAAACCAAATTGAAGGAAAAGAGTGTCCATGGAGTTTCTTGCTCGTTCTTCTCCATAGAGACCTACGTTTTGGAACGAGCAACTAGCTCCAATTTTAAACTGTAACTTCTTGACAATTCAAAAGTGCCTGTAAATGGTCTAATTGAAATAAATGCTTTGAGTTTGAGTTTGGTCGTATATCGAATGCATCTCCCACGGTCATCGGTGATGAGACTGTATATTCCGCGGAAGTGTGGAGTTCGTGGTTTCTTAAATGCTAAGACTTTCCACAACCGCGAGATATGCAGTCTCAGGGACTTTTTCCTTTTAACCGACGCGACGTAGGAATGCACCAAGATGGTGCATGGCATGGCAGTGGATAAGGGCCTCACCCCACTCTCCTTGGCTAAAGAGAATTGAAGCAAATTAGTAGTGCTGGAGACTAAAAGATCGCGAGGAGGTATGGCAGAGTAAAGAGCTGCACGGACGCTTTTTCCGGGCCTTGTAGATTTCTTAGCGTCCGTATCCTGGCTTCGCTTCGGTGACCTATTTGGGGAAACCGAAGGTTTTGTCTGTACAATTATGGATGAAGTTATCATGACGAATAACTACCGGAGATTTATTGTGAAGGATGGCACGGTTGACATTTGTCGGGCATGCCACCGGCCGGGGGACTCAATCCGCCACATTATCTCTGGGTGTTCTCGTCTAGCTAACGAAGAGTACTTGCATAGGCACAACCTTGTAGCCAGGATCATTCATCAGCAACTTGCTCTGAAATACCGCCTTGTAGAATCGGAAGTACCGAACTATGGGTATGTGTCCGACCCAGTTCTCGAAAATAGCAATGTCACATTGTACTGAGACCAATTCATCATCTCTGACAGGACTATTGTAGCCAATAAACCTGATATATAGTGGTGGTGGATCACGTAGACAAGCGCGCAATGATTGTTGTCATAACAGTCCCACATGACGTGAACCTCGTGAAGGCCGAGAATGACAAGAAGATCAAGTATCTTGACTTGGCTCGCGAGGTTGTCGACATGTGGAATTTGCACTCAGCGATCATTGTGTCGATTGTCGTTTCAGCCAATATTAAATATGCCAAATAAGTCATAATATTTAAAGCTCGCTCTTTTTCCAACAAAGCGCACGCGTCGAGAGGCGTGGTTTACCAACTCCTCCAAGTTCGACACGGTCGCTAGTCACTTATGCAGCCATAGTTAATGAAAAATTGCATTATTGTTCTATTTTGCGAAATTATTTTGCTTTAGCTTGTTTTTGGGAAATATCTCGAGAACCCCATTACCTACAACTTAACTGCCATATAACAAAATGGAGTACACACAATTCCCTATTCAACGACGTATGTTACATCACTGTTGAGTAGGTAGACCAACTCCCATACATTTTTGCCCACTCTCCTTTAGCAACCGCCTTATTCAAACTTCATCGTTCATCTTTAAGTAAGTCCTGAGTATGCCTGGTATCTCCCATTTGCGAAAAACTAAGTTTAGTCAAAACACGATATTTTGTTTCCAAAATACCCTTCATTGTGCATTGATTGTGCTTGCCAATCCAGGGGATTGTCACAGCACCAACTTTCAGACTCCGGGCTGTTACAGAGAAATTCCATATGGAAAATCCCAATAGCATACATACATACACCAACTCGCCAGCACAACTTAAAGTATGTTATGTTAGGAATTGTACGCCTTTTTCCTATGGAGGGTAGGCAGAAACCACAGAACGCCACCTGCAATGATCCTTACATACTTCTTTCGCGTCTTCCGCATTCTTACATCGTCATACCGTCAACCATGTCGGTTACGAGTACTGCGCACCCGACCTTTCAGAAGGGCCTCACCAATAAAGTCAGGCTAGGTCTTTCTAGGGCCTCCCCTCCCGGCGTTGCCACTCACATAAGCCATATAAATACTTTAGGTTAGTCACCATTCACTCATTCTTTCAACATGACCGAACCATCTAAGCATACTCTTTTCAACCACATACTCCATCCATTTTCAATTACATCCTCTTTAATTCCGCAACGTTCTCGTATATTTCATTCCTCACTCTATCGTTTAAAGTTACACCACACATACTTCACAAGAAACGCATTTCCACTTCTATTCATATTTCCTACTTTCATGCTTCGTTTGCCAACAACATTCACTTCGATACGTAAGTGTAGGCACTAGCACGCCATGTGCTGGTACCACAGCCAGTCGAGCCTATTTGGACATCGACTGGTTGATTGCAACCGCATGTATAGCATTCACTTTATTTATTAAACCTAATGCACATAATGTATAAAATACACCGTACAAAGGCGGATTTAATGCCTTAGGCATTTTTTACTAGTCTATCTTAGGGTGATGCAGAGACAGAACAAAGTAGGTGCAAGAAACAGAAAATTTCCAAGAATAAAATATAATAATAAATACATACATATATAAATACAAACAAAATATACAAAGAAGGGAGAGATAAGAATACATAGGTGGAGAAATATAACAAATTAATAAACTTACACTTTACGCTTATGCACTTACGCTTTTTACTTTATTTTCCGCATTTACTCTCGTTTCCACATCAGCATCAATCTTTCCATCTTTTGTAAACATACCTACTGACCAAGTATAAAAACTCGTTCATTTACTCCACACTCATCATTATCAATTTACATCACCAATTTTTGCATTACACACCGATACATCCTCTTCTCTTTCTAAAACGATAATTTTCGTTTTGTTAACATTTGTCATCTTTTTTCTCTTAAACGTTTCATTCATTAACGTTACCATGTCTTGCAACTGCTCCGCCGACGATGCAAGAAGAATTTGACTATCTACGTTTATGAGGCATTTGACAGGCAACCCATTCATTCTTAATCCACACTACTATCCATGTATATGTTGAACAACCAAGGAGAGGCTACACAGCCATATCCTACACCTCTTGAGATGTAAAACCAGCCCGCGCATACCCCATTCATCCTAAAACAAGCACTAAAATCTTCATATAAAGATTTCAGTGCTCGTATCAAGCGCCCGTCCACACCATACATAGATAGAGTCGACCAGAGCTCTTCCCTCCACACACTGTCATAGGCCTGCTCCAAGTCTACACAGTACACTTTCTTGTGCTTTGCCAAATGTTTTTCCGTCACATCACATACTCGCTAATATGATGTCCTAGTTACTGCTCTAGTCTACGTCGTTCACTGCATCATCTGCAAGTCAGCTGCTCCTGTCCCGTGCGATCTTAAAGTACAGTAGTAATACCTATCAAGGCCATTATGACATAATGTTGTCTCATTGACAGCGAACCGAAGTGACAGTAAATAAAGTGTAACGTACCTATCTACACTTCGGCTCTTAAACGTGCAATTCTTTCTGTAAATATCCAAGGACCACAACGTCCGTAACATTACAAACGGCTGTTGTAACAACAGTGGAATAAAGTTACGTTCTTAAAATGTTTTTAGTGGACTTTTCTCTACACTGGGACTGTTATACAATTAAATAAAACCCTTTCGTAAATATGTGGCTCTTGAAGCAAGTTTGACGAGTGGTAACATATCTTACAATAATGAGCATGAGTGATAAGCTGTGACTGAGAAGTAGAGAGAAACAAAAAAAACTTTCGAGCACCTGAATCCTGGCGTGGCTTAGTGAGGCGCAGCAGCAGATAAATGGAACGTTGAAAGCTAATAAAGCGGTGGTTGAGAATACTGTAGCGCTTTAGAGCGCGGCGATAGCGCTCATTCCCGACGAGACGCCGCCACCGCCGTCGAGCCTATCTCTACACCACAGCCACGTGCACTAGCGCAGAAGGTTAGATTCAAACAGCGAGTGAAACGATACCAGCTAGGGCTCGCAAGATGTCACAGTGCCGCCCGTTCTGACGATGAAGAGCGGATCGTCTGCACCTGGCTGCGTTGTGACAGTGGCGGACATCGATCGCTCCGCTACATTACACTTCAAATGCTTGCCATTTAACCATTTTATTTCTGAAATAGTCTTGCTAACCTAAACTAATCTTTCGGGGTTCCCACGACATAGTTTGGGTAGTCTTTTCTGTTGGATTTGGAAAGCCGTCGATTTGTATGTGAAACTTAATTGTTCACAATGTAGACCCAATAGTCATAGCATCCCCATTAATTAAACGACTACTATGTACGTACGGTCTGGTGGTAATAAATATAAACATATTTTTAATTAATGGAATTATCGATACCTACAATGAGGAATAGTTTCAGTGAACAGTGAATGTGTAGCGAGGCTATCAACGACTTCTATAACTAATGGAAATCAGATCAGGTATCGTTCTTTTCAGTCCTGCAGAAATAATTGAGAATGTACGTAACTATTTATTAGGTAGTCAATAATTTGTAAAGTCTGCTCAACCCGCTGTGGTTAGCTGCTGTGTGTATAGTTTTCCTTTTCTGTAATCACCGGTGACTGGCGTTCGTACCTTGTGACGGGGCCCGCCGTGTGATGGTGGCGTGCCCATACCTGCCGGAGTGCAGAAGAATGCTCAGAGAGATACCCGTGCCCCGGCCAATGGTAGTCGGCGGAACACTGCGGGGTTTTAGTCGGTAGGAGTCTGATACACCCCTCCGTCTTCCCCGGGGCGGAGGCAGTCCACGATAAAATATCCTAATAGCCCTCCTTCTGGCACTGTCCGGTAAAACATTTAGTTTTTTTTTTATCGTAACTATGATTAAAAGTCATTATCGTTATTCTGATTGTACTTATACTTTAGTAAGTTTTATGGAAGTATGCGCTGCAATCTATAGTGTGAGTCTGGGGCGACAAAAAACAACTTTCGGAAGTCGGCCACAATACAAAGCAACAAGCGGAACCAAAGTTACCGACTTCCAAAACTATCGTTATCTTTTACTTTATAGTTTGTAACGTCCCCGATGCAATGTTATCTACTTCAACAGCGTTGTTAGTTAGTCGCCTCGCCATACAATCGTTTTTTGACTGTTCGGGAGGTCGCGCGTCGTCGTCGCCGCGTCATGAACTAAAGTGGTACAATTGATGTCGCTGACTCGCGGTACGAGCATTGAGTTGTTACGATGATATAATCGCCGCAAAAAACTTAATTATCAAGGTAAACGATCCATGAGCGCTCCGACTTTTAAACAGCTGACAACATTATGTATCTTTCAACAAATGTAATATGTATCTTTATATTATGTATGCACGCTTATTCACGCAAGTGTTATTCGGTTAAATGCAATGGTGATTAAAGTAGGTAACTATTATTAAATTCGACTATTCTATTGGGAGCAATCTAATATCCGCGATAGCTTATTCGGATGAAGCGCCTATGATGTAGTGTTATGTTATGGGACTGCAGTTTGTAAATAATACCCGTTGTGTGCGAGGGGGGGGGGGGAGTATATTATGGTGAATTGAAGTTAATGCCCGTGCATTTGGCACGCGTCGCGCGGTGCTGCGGCCGCGGGCATTTTACACACACAGGCATCTCGTGACGTCACGGACACACTCACACGAATCGTTAATATCGATGAAACATGTGCACTCTGAACGACCGTTGTTTGGTGGGCAATCCTAATGGCAATGCCAAACACTGGCATATGAATGCTATAAAGTATTTTAAGAAGGCTGACAAGTGGTAGTTTTTTGGTCTCGTTTTGAATGACCCCCAACAGCTGCGAATGATGAAAACATCATTTTTATCAGGAGTTTGGCACTTGGAAATCGTCGTGTCAGTTTTAGAGATGATGCTCTGGAGGTTAACGTATCTTTTATATTCGTTCATAATATTCTGACTGTCATTTTGGGCATGAGACGTGGGGCTGCACTATGAGTGTCAAAAGAGCTCAATTTTGTCCAAAAAGAGCATCGTCCAAAAGAGCAAAGCAGGTTGCTGAAGACATGATTTCCCGAGCTTCTACGGACTTCACCTTCATGGATTTCATAGTAACTGGCGACGAGACATGGGTTCATGAGTACGATATGCAAACAAGTCAACAGTCTGCAGAATGGCGCGATTCGAGTCGGTTGACTCTAAAAAAGAAAATTCGCTGAAGGAGTTGAAGACCATGCCTCAATCAGCTTATAAAAAAAATATGGAGGACTGGTTCAAGCGCTGGCTGTATCGAAAGCGAAGGGACCTACATGGAAGGTGACATAATAAATTTTGACGAATAATTTACTTTTTTGGTTTTATTGAACAATTCCCGGTACTTTTTACACATAATGTATTATAAACCATCCGTATTTATGTACGGTTGAACTTGGCCGCAGTAACTACAGAGAGCCTGTTTACCAGGACCTGTCAGACTGCGGTGGTGACACCTGGCGTGCGGCTCCCTGTTCACGAAATACGGCACCCTGTCCTAGCGGGTCAGGTCAGGGTACGAGTGTGACCGAGCTCGCGCACTCAATGCAAGCTGGTTGTCGTTAGTTAACAGGTTGGAGGGCACGGCACACAAAGACGAATCGTATTTTGCTTAGGTTGTAATAATACTCCGCAACAGGAGGCCATCAAACACCAGCAAACATGAACACTTTAGTACTGCCCTCAAAATCTTTATTTTCGCGACCACGGCTTTTTGAATATTTATCGGCCTGTTGACATAATTATGTAAAATAATTTCGGCGATTGTATTATCAATTGACTAACATGGTCCATTACATAATGCTGAGGTATTTTACGTTTTGGCTTCGGCATTACACATAACAGCTCGCTATTAGCTCTTGCGCACGATACCGTTTGTGTGGAAACGAATCATACATAGTAGAGCGACATGTAGACGACCATGCGGAATGTTCCGTGATTGTTTTGTTTTGACGTTCATTAAGTTCATTACGCGCCGGCCGCCGCGCGCCGCCCTGTCACTGTGTCTAGCTAGTGAGCTGCCAATGTAATAATCACAATTTGTGAATACAGTTACTGTGATCTATACAAATCAATTAAATTGAGATTTTTAATATCAAAACAACAGTTTATTACATACTTACACTCATATGCATTTAATATGAGTATTAACATGGTCTCAAAAAACTGTTATTTTCATTTTTGTTTGTACAGACATACACATCGTTCCGGGTATTTTCATAAACTTTGACCAATTTTAGCGGGTCTTTCACCGGCATAGGCAGACCATGCCCATCCATGTAGGCAACTATTTTTTTATTTTGAGAAATAAATTACGGCAAAAAAAGAAACAATCGATGAAGGATATTCTCGTGGAGTAAGTCGCGGGCACACGTTATTTATATAGTTACTTAGTAGATAAAAACAAAACAGTAATTACACAACACTCTAGGTTTTGCCAGCGAATTCGTCCGTCTAGTTATAGTAATAATAGTATAATATGTAAGTAGGGTAGAATAACATTAGTATAGATTGTCACCGCAATAGACGCGAGCACGCCATCCAAACTCATTTATTCATGGTGACAGTGCACCAAGCAGCAGTCTTACAAGTGTCTCAACCGAATCACTTCCCGGACTTAGTATTAACACCCAATTCAAAACTCCTTTCGAACATTGCACGAGAGCGCTATCGGCATCGACACCGCGACGCAAGTATCGTCAATCGATCGAATCGATCGTTTACGTAGCAATATCACTTTAACATCGCTTGTTTTTTACAGCTATGGAGTCGGTGTTCGTAGTTCAAATAAAGTCACCAACTGAATGAAACAACAATAATCGCCTGCATGATGGTGTGACGTGACAATAATAAACAATAAACTGTAAATCGCTTCGTTCAAAGTTATTGACGAACTGCTTATTTGCTTCTTTAGTATTGTCATTTTTTCAGTAACCGTGCGGAACGTTTACCTCCTGATTCACGATCACGCTGATTACCTGGAGGAACCTCGTTAAACTTATGAAAGGCACTCATCTCACTAGGCGGTGGGTTACTAATGGTGACTCACTACCGGCTGAACATGATCAGGGTCACGTGAAGAATCAATTCGAACAAAGCAGTACAGCAACACTGTTGTGTTGCTTGTCTTGTGTTGTTGTCTTCATTTCGTCTATTCTTATTTCGTTGTGCCTTGTGTGTTGTTGTCTGTCTAGTGACAACAACGCAGCACAAGCGAGACAACACTTGATTACACAGACATGACAAAGCAAGACGACTCTCAAAAAGATTGAGTAGGTGTGTGTTCGTATAGAGTCCCTTTAATGTCAGCTTTGATTTCCTTTGAGTATTGAACCAAACTGGAAGGTCGTAATTGTCGCGACTCTTGTAGATCGGTAATGAAACCGCGACGCGGCGGTGTGAGTCGCGACACAAGACGCACGTACGCGCGGCACCACGCGTCGCATGCCGCTCGTTGCCACAGCTATGTACGGAGTAGCCACGCAGCCACTCAGCCTAGCGAGTCCGTCACCGCGGCGATCAATTACGTAAGTTTGTTCAGTTTGCTTTTATACTCCGTTTGACGAACCGACGACGCCGACGTGCGACGAGCTCCGGTAACTTTGTGTTGCTGTTTGTAAATAACAATTCTGAAGCGTCCTCTCTACCTACGGTTTGGGTTCCTTTGTCAGCGCTCGATAGCGCTCGATAGCGCTCGCTTGACAAATATAGCATAGAGTGCAATTTTATGAGGTGCATCAAACTGAATGGTGTGACGAGCGCGGTGACGTGGGATACAGTGTGTGTTCGGGGATACAGTGTTTTAGGACCATATTCGTTTAACATTACTTCTTATCAGCAAAAAAAATATTCTTGCTAAAAGTAGCGTCTGACTACAACACAGAGCCCTCGCTGTGTATATTATCGTGCCGTGCACAAGCGGGTGGAGACCAAGCCGTGACTTCATACCAGACATTAGTTTAATACTTACACATCAGCTGCCCTTTGTGCGGGGTCACTGACCGCTGGTATTCATTAGCAGTGACCTTTAGTGTGCGGAGGCGGCGGCTGTCCCGGACGACAGCCTTCAGCGTCACGTCCTGAACTAACATCCATGCAACATTACATTCATATATTAATACGTAAAAAAAAAATTCATACTAGTTTGTAAAATCTACACAAAAAGTGAACCAAACTAAACTGGATAATAATCCTGACTGCCTAAGAAGTGAACCAAATTGCGTAAAAAAATTACTTCAATTAAAACCTGAAAATAAAAAAACGAATAACAAAATAATTATTGTTGGACAACGACTAAGTTTTTGGTATGAAAAAATCAATGTGCGTGTACCATAAGTAGCGCGCAATGTAATGCACGCAGGACACAGCACAAGGGACGCGTGTGGGTGTTTAAAATTTAGAACATTTCAAATTTTTTTTTTTTTAATTTTAACATAAGCTGGATCTTTGTCTTTAAATAACTCCGTAACCAGGTGGTTCCCCGGAATGGTCTAGCTAGAACAATAATAATATCGCCATAATGGGAGGAACATGTAACTTTCGTCAATAATGCTGTTTATATAAAATGTGGTAACGAGGGCATTACGTATCAATACATTTGCCTTGTTTACTCGACTGCACTAGAAGGAGCGCTGTGTCCGACTACTTTCGAAACCGTGGATAGAAGTGTGTAGGCAGGTAATGAATATCGATGCAAGCGGCGCCCACTGCCCTGATACGCTGCGCCGACAGGCGGTGCATAGTAGAACAACAGGATAGTCTTGTACTTTATGATCCGCCAGAAAAGCTTAAAGTTTATTAAATTAGGCCGAAGCTCTTAAATGACGAAGAATTACTTAAAACACTTAAATATTCGTGTTTTTGCTTCCACATCTGGATTATAAGAAAGTCTGAAACTGTATCAACATCGACTAAGTTGCGTATACTTTAACTTTGTTTATCCGTTACTTATTTCGTGCTCATTGTTTCTGGTGAAGAGCATCGCAGGAGGCAGCGCGTCGAAGTTACTTTAAAACACATGCAAATGTCGGTGATAACGAATCAATAATAGTTTTAACTTTAGCTAATTAACTTCATCATCAGGTTTACCGTACATTGGCCAAAGGTAGTGTATGTAGGCATGGTTTGTACCAAAGTACATGATACCTGTAAAAGGGTCCGAGCATCCGAGCTCTCTCAACTACGTACTCGTCCGTCTCTCGGAACAGCCGCGCTAGAGCGAACGCAGGGCTGGCGACTCGCACTGCGTTATCGAAGTATTTCTGCTCAAAGAAAAGTAGGGACAGTTGAGGAAACTAACCTAGTTTGTTAACACGACGTCCAAACTAAATAGGTTTTAGTGTTTGCAATCAGCCAGCTCCCCTCGGTTCTAGTTCTTATTCACAGTGCAGTCACCGCCATAACTGAGTAAGCAGTTCATAACGTAGCGCGTTTAGTAGACGTGTATTAACTTATTCACGGTACAGGTGGTAAACGATCAAGATGGAGCTAAATGCAGCGCAGTCTGAGAACAGCTGAACTCTTGTTTGACTAAACGTATATTATGCGTCGAGATTTATTTGCCTATATTTGCAAGAGAGTTCAACCACTGTTGCATAGTCAAAGTTATAATTAGATAAATCATTCTTCAAAAAATATTCGTAGCAAGTCTTCGTAGCAAGCTACGAATGTCGTAGGCTCGTAGGCGATCGCTATTTATATATTTTTTATCTGTTCTGGCGCCCAAAGGTCACTGAATTTTATGTCACTACGAATTTTTTTTAAAGTGGGCTTTTGCTACTTACCTACTAGAAAGAGAGTATTGTTTCTATGTTATATTAATATGATCGCGTATGGTACGAATTAAATGGAGCCAATTTTTTTTAAATTTCTATATGAGTGAGTTTAAACATATATACAGGAGAAATGTTATCCCTTTAATTAAATTGCAATTAAATTATTTATAATTTTTTTCACTGTGAATAAATTCCTTTTCCTAAGAAAAAAAATAATTTCCTCTTAAGAGGGTCGCTTTCCTTGACGACAGACAATAAAGTTGGGGTGCTGGTCAGAAAACCTCCACGCGTGCCGTCGGCTGCTTGTCCCCCCGGACACGTCTTGAGGGAACGGCAGCTGGCTGGCCGGTGCACCCTGGGCGCGGGTAGTGATCTCCCCTGAGGAATGGGAAGAGATTC
Source organism: Caradrina clavipalpis (assembly GCA_932526535.1). NCBI lineage: Eukaryota > Metazoa > Arthropoda > Insecta > Lepidoptera > Noctuidae > Caradrina > Caradrina clavipalpis. The sequence continues at coordinate 126,233 of OW052095.1, forward strand.
CTATTCTTTGGGGAATGTCACTGCTCGTGGCCAATATTCTGACGGGCGGGGTCCGAGGACGGACCGAGGGCGTTTCTCCGCGTGTCCCTCTGATCAGCAGAGGGCACAGCGGAAGAGTGAGGACGGGCTCGGCGTGCACTCACCCTGCCACCGAGCAGACAGAGGTCCTTCTCTGTCACCGTCGTACATCGTAACCCCATATCGGAGTGTCGTGGTCATGTCTCGCGGCTTCGATTGGCACCGAGGGTCTTGGCTTAACCGCCCGGACCGCGAGGTAGAAACCCTCTATAAAAAGTCACCCCGAATCCCAAGCGGCGGCGCACCGTGACGGGATGTATGGCTGACGGGCGTCCCTATGGGTCATCAGTCGCTAGTGCGAACCATTAGTTTTTTGGTTGGATGGTTGGATAATGTTTATACTCATGGGAACTAATATGAATGAAATAATCAATAAAACTAACAAAGACGCAGGAGGGAAGGGGGATGCCGGGTCGGAGTCCGACTCGGCTTCCAGCATGGTAAGTGTGAGCTCGTTGGGCTCCCGCCATGAGATCGTGTTGCCGGCTTCGAACTTTTTCAAGAAGCGGCCCAGACCAGAGGATCGGGTGTCCTCTGAGGACGAGCTGGCCTCGGCTCGGAAGATCCCCACCAGCAGGCGCGGTGGGGCCCAGGAGCTAGGCCCAGGGAGGGTTTCTGCCCGGAAGGGACCGGCGACGCCTGTCGCTGAAGGGCAGTCCCCCTCCCCCTCCCTAAGTGGGACTGGCGGCGACGGTGTGGTCCAGCCGGACACACCGCGCGTGGTGGAAGGTGAACCTGGCGGCTCCGAGGAGCGTAAGTCCAGGTTCAGGGAGGTGGTGAAGGACGCAGTCGCGAGTGTGGCCCGGAAGAAGATGAAGGGGTCTAAGTCCGGGGTTAAGCTCCGGGCCGACCTGGCGGAGCTTATTAGAGTGACCAGCCCCCAGCCCCCCAGGGAACCCAGCCAGGGAACCCAGCCCGAGCTGACATCGCGTCCGCCGGCGCAATGGATTGCCAATAACGGCACCATTGCGCCTCCCGCAGGCGGATACCGTAGGCACGGTTTGTGGGCGGTGAGCAATGGGTAGCTCACCGTCCGTACGTTATTACCTAACGACAGACCGTGCCGACGGCGCGTCCATGTTCCGCGCACAGAGGTGTCAGCCATCGGAAGGGGCCACTAAGGGCCAAATGCCTGCCGGGGCTGCGGGTTGTTCGAAAGAGACACCGCGCCCCCGGAACGCAAAGGGCACATGAAGGAACATAGATGGTTTTTAGTCAGTAAAAGTCTGACACTCCCTCCCGCCCCGCCCAGGACGGGGGGGGGGGGGGTCATTTGATGATTTTACCATCTTAAAAAAAAAAAAAAGACAATAAAGTTGTTTCTTCTGTAATAATAGTATTAGCGCATCAGAGCGTGGGCAAGCACACGCAGCGTCCCAGTCCAGTGCGTCAGTGTTCTGATCCCAGCCAACACTCCGCTGTGTGTAGCGCGGCGTGTCACCTCGAGACATAACGCTGCACTTACTGTGCTCAGGTACTTCGCGTACATGTCATTACTTCACATTTATGTGCGCCACTCCCACCGTTACCAAATGCCCTCTTAATGTAAGTAGCTGCCACCAGTTATGTTTTATCGCGTTCCGTACACACCTACTTATGCATACGCGTTTGCTGACAATCACAAGAGCGCACGCAGCGGCTCGGCGCGAGGAACCCCTAACCTACACAATATTTTATAACGAAATATCTATACAATAAAAACATTGCAGGCATTTACAATCACCTATCTATAGTAACATTTTAACTAATAAGTTTGTTTGTATTTTTGTTACTAAGGTAAGCGATAGGTAATCTCTAAAGGTACTGGTCAGATTACAAATATTGTACCTACTCATAAAAAGTTACACTATTTTCGATTGTCATAGAATATGTTTTATGATATATTTGACTTCCACGTGGATGGAAACGCGGAGAGAAAGAAGTATTTTATAATTTCGGGGCTAAACTGGCTAAACACGCACCCATGCCATGCCGTAGGCCTGCTGTAACATGTATTTATGAAGTTGCTGATGGATATCCTGGCTCTTCGTTACCTACGCGAGAGCTCCCAGAGATAATATGACGGATAGCTTCTCCCGGGCGATGTCCCACTTGACAGCTGTCAACCGCGCCGTCCTTTGTAATAAGTCTCCGGTGCGTCATAATACATTCTACCACGATTGCACAGATAAAACCTTTAGTTGCCTCAAAGAAGCCACCAAATTGCAACCTGGTAAACGTATGGCGGATCCCGGAAAAAGCCTCTGTGAAGCTCTGCCATACCTCCTCATTATTATTATTTATCCCAATGATTACGCGTATAATGAGGTGCACAGTGCAAGTGTCGTGCACACCGCCACACGACACCGCGCGTGTGGCTTGCTGGGGGCGCTGCGAGTGAAGCCACACTAATGTGACCTATTAGCTGTCGGTCGGCGCGGACTGTGGCGCGCCTCAGAAGCCCTGCATCCTTGTTGGGATGCGTATATAGAGACTATGTCAGTTCAGTACATTTATGTGTTAGACTTTTAGACAGAGTAAATTACTGCTTACTATTTACCTCTGGTAATTTTCTAATTTTAGGGCTCCGACGAAAAAATGAAACTATACCCGACCAATTTAGTGTTGTTATTACAGATAATGAAAAAAATATATATGTTGACAAGTACACGCAGTGTGCAATAACAGTTCATTATCTCCTTTACAAAGGAAACATTGACATAAAACATCGACGTCGGCTACGTTGTACAAGTTTATGTAAAATGTAATACGTCTTCAGTTATATGCCGTGCTTCCAAGTAACAACGCCAGACCTCAAGTCTAGAAAGATGGTTATCGCTATTGTTCAATTGGCAAAGGCAGACGAAGACGTGAGTGTAAAAGTTGTACCTTACCCATTCTTAAACCATATTTGCGAAATTTTCCATTAAAACAACGAGCATACAAGGAACACATAGCGATACCGCCCGCGCCACCAGACCGCTCGCCACTAATTACTTTGATAACATCTTCATGAATTTAAATGAATTCCCGAACGTTCCCGTGTTCGGCGTCCGCGTCACTTCGCAGCTCTATACATATTTAATTGATCCGCTGCTGAGCGCAAGACGTAAGTCTGTAGATCGGATTGTAAACATTCGTCTGTTTGTGATGAAAATGTTTGTACGTATTGCTGTTGCGCTTGCGAGGGAGTGCTCCGGCTTCCCTCGGGAACTGTCACATGAGGGGCAGAGGGACCGCGCGCTCCTTGCGGGACACAAGAGTGTCATATCTCCAGTAAGAATGCACGTTGCAGAAAGTAAGCCTGCTGTAGTTTATGTTTATAATGTATGTTGTGACTGAGTGTCCCACTGCGGCATGCGGCGTTTGTAATGCCGTGGCTTCGAACTCGGAACTCGGCTGTTGCCCCAAAAGGTCCACTCCAAACTGTAATACAAAGTTTAAAAATAAAGTTGACAGTAATTTGCAAAGACTCAACAACCAGCCTGTTTTAATTATGCACGACCGTTTGGAAGTTGTACTTTGGGGTTCCGTTGTAGCGGGCCGGGCTTGTTGCCACTTGCAACTTGTTCGTGTTTAGGGAGTTCGACTGGGGCGGTCGCTCCCTTGCTTTACCTCGAGTGACGTCCAACAAGGTCAGAGGAACATTCGGATGACGTTTGACCTCGTTGGAGGAGCAGACGGGTGCATAATGTTGTAATATTTCTGCGATAGGTACTTCCATTGAACATAGGAATGTCATCATATCCTCAGCCTGTGCAAACAGTGCTCTATGTCGTCAATTTAGCCGCACCGAGTGTTCGTTTCGTGGAAGCCGGGCGGTGTAGCATTAGTGTCAAGTCACCGGGGGCGCGGCGGCGGGCGGCGCGGTTGTACTCAAATGGTCCGCATGTTATTCGCGCGCGTCGTCGGTTCAATTCGCGCTGTCGCACATGTATGAATCTTTTATGCGAAGGACCGAGCGTTCTTCTTGTCTCTTTTGTGTTATTCGGAATTGATGAATGCCTGCGCTTAAAGGAAATTTTTATATATCTACAGCTTGTGTGTAAGGTACAATTATAATATGTTTTTCAACACACTGCCCGTAAAGTGGCTCTTATTGCACCGCTTTTATGTTTGTAATACAGCGTATTACGCAAACGTGCTTTTACATAATTGTATATTGTAAACTTGTCCAGGATAAAGAGGATTGAAAAGGTGAAGGAGAGGCCTTCAGCGGGACAACACATGTTACGTTATATAAATAATAATGCGTTACTGGTTGTGTTTTTATCAAATGAGTTTTTGTTTGTTAATTTATAAAATATGGTAAATAAATACACAAAAACAGATTTATATACATTTTGTGATTCCTATTAGTTTTCATATCTCTGGTGTTGCTCGTGGAGGAGCTCGTGGCTAAATAATTACAGCCGCATAGACCGATCTTCCGGGTTAAGCCACGCTTACCAGTTGGGCTGTGGATGGGTGACCATTTACTATAGCGATTTTCCTCCGTGCCTCGGAAAGCACGAAAAGCCGTTGGTCCCGGCTGTCATTTGTAGATCTTTGACAGTAGTTACTGTTAGTCAGAAGCCCGAAAGTCTGACAACCAGTCTTACCAAGAGTATCGTATTACCCATTACTGGGTTGTGGAGGTCTGATAGGCAGTCGCTCCATGTAAAATACTGATATTCAGCTGCATATGGTTCGACTGGAAGCCGACCCCAACATAGTTGGGAAAAGGCTAGGCAGATAATGATGATCTCTGGTGTTGCTGTAAGGATAGTTGAAACAGTAGCACTTGCACTTCGTGACCTAGACTAACTGCAATCTGTACTCGCTCTGCTGAGCACAATGTTCCACGGGAAACAAACGTTCACTCAGTGTCCGTGTTGAAACTAGAAGAGGCTATTATTTTATGCCCTCGCATTTACAATAAAATATAAGTGAGATCTGCAAATGGGATCGTCCAAAAATAGGGGCGCGTGCCCTTGACCCCGACCGGGCGCGCGCCGTGCCGGCCGGGCGGTGCCGGATACGTGTGCACCGTAGGGCGTAGTGACGAAGGCCCGCTTCAAACAGTGTGTGACTCATCGCTCTCGCCACCCATGATATCACATGAACACAGTTGGTATGCCAAAACACACTGGATCAATCTGTTAAAGTTCTAACAATATTGGAAAGTATAAGGGCTATAGATAGGCTGGTAAGAACTTTTTTCTAGAAAATATCTAATATGACAAATAATTGTGACTGTCTCCGCACAGGCAGTTACTGCAGGTCTGTTAGTTTGTGCATATGAGTTTATACGATTGTACACGATATAGGAGGCACTCCTCGTGTGATGGGTAACGTTTACAAAATCTTTGACGTCATTATTAGCAGAATAATTGGGAGTCGGGCGGTTGTTATGACGTGATGGCATTTTAAAGCTGGTATAGTTACGTCGTGTAGTCCTTCTGCTCGTATGCATGCCGTGTCCGCGCACTTAGCGTCACACTGAGCCAATCGTTTCAAGGCCATCGCATTTGCTCGCAATTGCTGTCATATTTACATTATTGCTTCAATCAAAGAGATCGATTTAAATCAAGGAATCGATGCTGGATGTAGAACACTGATATTCAGCTGCATCCGGTCAGACTGGACCCCAACGCAGTTGGGAAAAGGCTAAGCAGATGATGATGATTACCGTTGCCACTGTTCACACTCGCGCTCCACGCGCGCTGGCTAGACATAACTTCCCCAAAGTCGGTACTGTTTTAAAATTACTACATAAATCGTATGGTATATAGGTAAATGTCTGTTTAAATAAAAAAAATATCTTAAGATCAGCACAAGTTAAGTAATCATATTACAATGACACTAATTCAAAAGTTCTGTTGTTGAAGTGCGACATGTTCCGAGCGGTTGTAGTAACATTACTCAGTACAGTTGAGAGTCGCGTCGTCCTACACTCGCTGAAGACTACACAAGCCGCTGTTACGAAGTCGCAGGAAGTCTGTTCAGCCGGAGGTGTGTCGCTACAAACTGCTATCACATCGCTATTGTGCGCACAACAGTTGAACTCAGCTGGCAAACATTAACACTGTCGCCATTTTAATTTGTTTACTGTCTAAGACTGACAAGCAAGCTAATAGAAAAAAAACCTGTTCTCTGTTTACACCACAACGCACCAATTATCGGTTGGTGTTTCATTCATTTTAAAGCCGTGCACCAAGTGCACCCAGGAAAGAATAAAAATATACTAAATAATAATGATTGTTTTCGTGAAGTCAATTTAAAACCACACTCAAAATTAAACAAGACAATTTGGCGTATAGGCGTATCGATTTTATGGCGTGATCGTCTTACGTAACAACCATGAAGCAGGGCGCGCCTGCTGCCCACTGCTTGCACCACGCCGGTAACGAGGCTCAGTCGAACAGTCACAGTCGCCACTAAGAAGATTTCGCAGCCCGACAGGCCAGAGCACTCGGCCGAGGGTGAAGATTAATTACTGACAGCCACTATGTCGGCACACATGTGAGGGGTTACAGTCGAGCGCTTACAACCAAATGAAAGTTTGCCTCATTGTTCCACACGCTTGAGCTTGAGGCACGTCTGTAACGCATGATCTAATGATAATGAAGATGTAACACCACATGTGACTTTTTAGTGGCGGAACTGTTAGCTAGGCTACCTGTTTAACCCTAACTAACTGAAAACTTTCCGGGTCATACATAAGTTACATACTATTATAATTATGATAAATTTATTTTTTTATTGGTGCTGTAATTAGTTATGACACGAATAACACGAATATTAAATGTAAACGCTTTCTTGTCGGTAATGTTGGGTTGACTATTTGTATGAAGTGTTATTTATTACAAGACGTTGTGCAAATCAAACCACGCTACAAGTGGTTATGAACGTAAGAGGAACTCACAAATGTCTTGTTTTTGTGTGGCGGTGAATGGTCCCCGATACGCTGCAATACTTCGCGACCCAGGGGTGCCACATTAACGCACTAAAACACTCATTCTATTTTCACGACACATTCGAAACATTTCAGTAAACTCTACACGAATTCTATTATATTACAAGTAGGTACACGATTTTATATAAAAGTTAATTATTCCTAATTAATGAAAATCGGTCTAGCAAACTGCTGAAGCGGAGCCTATTTAATACAAACAAACAACATAATCTTTCCTCTTTATAATATTATTAGTGTATTAGTATTAGTACATAAACGTGTCGCCACATACGGCTACAATATTCAGAACATTTAACAGAACTGAAGACTACATAATTATAATGATAATGCACCGTACTCTGACAAATAAATGAGTATGATCATCATGTTTTGAAACTCTTGGAAAACAGAGCATCATCAAATTCTTGTGAAATAAAAAGAATAATAAAGAAAAGTTGTGTAAACCATATTAAAGGAACTTTGGAACGAAACAGTGAAGTACGTAGTTTGTACGACTATAATACAAAGTCCGAACGAGTCAGGAGCGTAGCTTTATCTTTAGATCGGACACGTTTTGCTGTTCCAAGCACAGAGAGGTGCGTTAGTGCCCGGCGCCGCTTCGTCAGGGATAACTCAGCGAACAATACATTCGATTGAAAAGTAATAGAATCTTGCAGAAACTCGCAAACTGAGTGTGCGGCGGAACGAAGTTGAAACGTGACGGCGATACGGGTCACCGTGCCACCACCATGCGGCCCGGAGGTGTATTTCATTGCTGCGTCCTTACTTTTATTATCTTACTTTTAGTTACCATAATCGAGGAATCGCGGAGCTCCCCCACAATGAAAAAAGTGAGCTGAAAAAGTGAAATGAGCTGCATAGCTTCCGCGGGCTGCATTACAATGACCGCAAAACTTGATGCGAAGTTGTCGTCCGGCGGTAGGAGCGCCACGTGACTGCTCGTTATTTGCAACAGTATACCAAGTCGCGTCCTAGCTCACTCCTATATATCAAGCCTGGTCCTGTCGTTGTAATTTTTGACATTTCTTCGTTTTTAGACTGCTTGATTTGCACGTACCCCCTGGAGAGAGACTACACATAGTAGTGTGTGGCTTCATTATAACATAGCTCACTATATCGGCTTCTAATCAAACGCATAACAGTTAAGAGTATGTTAACAATACTTGACGTCGAGTAAGCACGCATTCGTGGCGTGTATTGGATTGACGCGTGTAACAAAATAAATGCGCTGCACGCGGCGTAGCGGCGTGGCGGTGTGGCGCGGCATAGCGGCGGCGCAGCTGCGGGGTAGCGGCGGCGCAGCTGCGGGGTAGCGGCGGCGCAGCTGCGGGGTAGCGGCAGCATAGCGGCGGGGTAGCGGCGGTGTAGCGGCGCCATAGCGGCGGGGTAGCGGCGGTGTAGCGGCGGGGTAGCAGCGGGGTAGCGGCGGGGTAGCGGCGGGGTAGCGGCAGCATAGCAGCGGGGTAGCGTCAGCACGGCGGTGGTGGCAGCGGTGGGAATTGATGAAACAAAAGTTTTATAGAAGTAGGCTCGAGTGTACGCTTCATTCAGATAAAATAAATAAGTAGGCACTTTTATTCTATTACTGTATTTTGTCAGAAACTATTCCGTAATTTCGTATCAGGAATAATTCAAGTAAGGAAATCGCTTACTTTAATCGTATTAGAGCTATCTGTATCTCGTACTTGAGACGCGCGCGGAACAAACGCAGATGTCAACACCACTACACCACGGTAAAGTGTTATGAAATAGTTGTAAAAATAACAACACAACATAACGTCTTCCTCACGAATACAATCTTTAAATTCCTCATGATGTAATCTGGCACATCTTTCATTCTTTTCACGTTGAATGGCGTATAAAAAAGAAATTCATTTTGTGCGGGCGGGAAATTAATAATTCTAAGCCGAACAACAATACTGGAAAGAAATGAGAGCGCGAGAACGCGTGGTGCGCGCAGGTAAGCCGCGGGGGTTAGGCGCGCGGGCGGGGGGGGGGGAAGCAGCAGGACGGCAGTGGGGGGGAGGGGGGTCAGTGTTCACGGCCTGCCTCTATCGCGCACAACTTAAAAGTCGTTGAATTAACTGTAAATCTTTAATAAAAACTTGTGAAACTCGGCTAGTTAGTGTGAAATTGAATTTAAATTGGCCCGCGAGCGCGCCACGCCCGCTCTACTCGCAAAAAGTTCAAAGATAGCCGCCGAGGGCACCGGGTGCTAGGCGTGGGGGCTTCCTTTGAATTATTTAGTCTTTGGCGTGTGTAAGAGATTACTGCTAATTCAGTAACTTGTAAAGGGTTTACAACGAGGTTAATCTAAGGCTAATTAAATACTTAATAACTATCACTATTAATTGCCGTAATTAATAGTGACATAAGAGACACGCGTGTCAGCATTATATGGGCAAGTGTGTTGAAAAGTATATTTTCATGTTTCAAGTTGCCAGTGTCATTGTATCGCTGTGTTATAAAGTTCAAAGAGAGTGACGTCCAAGGTCACGGCTAATGGTGTCTGTGTCGAGTCGACGCGCCGAGCGGCGGGGCGGGGCGGGGCGGGGCGCAGCATGCCAGGCGGCTACAGAAGACCTGCACCGTGACGTTCAGGAACATTACTGTCAGGATTGCCATTCTTTTGTTTATCAAATGAGACTACCTAATCTGTTTGACTAAATAATTAAATTCCAAGTGTTGTTGTTTCTCCAACGTCTGCGCAACGTTGTCGCTGCACAGTCACAACGTCCACGTTGCGAGGCTATAGTGGCAGGCGTTCCGTTACAGTTGCATTGACGTGTCGTTGTTTGACAACAGTTACAATCACGCCGTCTCGCTCTGTTCGTATCCGTGTCTGTCCGGCAGCATGTGCGTGACGTCAACGTTGCGTTTAGCGGATGTGCAACGTTAACCTCTAGAGACTCGCGTACGCGCAGTGATGTCGCTCCGCAGACGTTGAAGAAACGCTAATGGTCGTAAAACGCCAGAGGAGTAGCGGCCTTAATAGCTGTGTAAAGTTATGTCAAGTTCAAACAGATGCAGACGTTACTCATGACATTTACAGGAACACCGCAAGCAGTAGTAAGGCGATTTTCCTTACATACCTATATCTAAGTTATCCTTCTGTACTTACCTTTTGTATTCGGTGTAAGGCCGAAAGTCGAGCCTGCTCACTCGACGCTGAAAATACCGCGCAGACGAACTGGCTACATGAGTATAATGCCAGGCTACCTACATATGTAACTACATGCATCTTTAATTAGAAGAAATTAGCAACTTCCTAAAGTAAGGATTAATGGCACAGTTGGCGCAGTGCGCAGCTATTGACTGGCATTCTGGCGCGGGTTCGATTCCCGCACGAAACACAATAAATATTTGACCTACACGAATATTAAAACCAAGATTTTGTAGAAAAAAAAATCGAAGGAAAAGAGTGTCCATGAAGATTTTTTGCTTGTCCTTCTCCATGGAGACCTACGTTTTGGAACGAGCAACTAGCTTCAACTTTAAACTGTAAATTCTTGACCATTATTCAAAAGTGCCAGTAAATAATCTAATTGATATAAATCCTTTGACTTGGACTTTTGCATTTATGGGCGTACTGTTACATTAAACAAATAATAAGTTCGTCAAGTTTTAAAATATAAAAAGAAGCTGCAACACGTGTTGCATTACAGTCCAAGCAGAACGTTACTCTTTAATTCCCTTCGCTTGAGAAAAGAGGCGTCTCTGCAAAGTTACATGAATTTAAACGAGCATTATCTGCACTTAGCGCGAACTTTACAAAGTGCGTTAAGTTCAGCTTTGATCTTGCTCGAGCGCTTCTCACTACAGTTTACATATTAAATAAATAAATATATGTAAAAGTTGCATCAGATTTTTGCTTCTCATTTGTTTAATGAACTGACTAGTAGAAGTATTGCAGTTTAATCAATTAAATTATTAATAACATTTATTAAATATGTTGTTTGCCTATTTAACAAAAAATATTTTTAATAATCGTACATTACACGAATGCAAAGCTTTTTATTTCGCATGACTAGTTATGTTAGAATATAAAGAAATCATTACTTACCTATCCATCACCAAACCGTACAATGTTCATTGCTGGCATTAAACATTATTTTGTAATGCGTGTCTCCAGCGCTCAGTGCTAGTGTTCCCACATGTCGGATCGTGAACTTAGCTCGTGTGATACTGGCGCCCCACACGGGCCGGCTAGTGGCGCCCAACACGGGCCGGCTAGTGGCGCCCAACACGGGCCGGCTAGTGGCGCCCAACACGGGCCGGCTAGTGGCGCCCAACACGGGCTGGCTAGTGGCGCCCAACACGGGCCGGTTAGTGGCGCCCAACACGGCCCGACTAGTGGCGCCCAACACGGGCCGGCTAGTGGCGCCCAACACGGGCCGGCTAGTGGCGCCCAACACGGGCCAGCTAGTGGCGCCCAACACGGGCCGGCTAGTGGCGCCCAACACGGGCCGGCTAGTGGCGCCCAGAGCAGGACGGGACACCGGCGCACAACTTGGCCAATTAGCCTAATTGATCACCCGCACTAATTACATCGCTGCAACTTACAATGCTAAATGGTGTGGCTAACATATGAATGTAAACATAAATAAAGGCAGCTGAAACTACCGCCAACCGAACTGAATATTTTTAAGTAGGTATAATAACAAACATAATGTCATCCCGGAGTTTAACTGATATTATAATCCAAAAGATGCCTTGAAAACATGACAATACACGCGATATAATATAATCTATTGGACATAATAACCAGACTCCTTCATAAACTAACTCTATAGATAATAACTTGTAGGTTATTTTCCATCCATCCATTGAAGATTCATAAGTAGCAAAAATAATTAAATAATGATTCTTTATTATTATTTATGACTAACAAAGGTCGTTAGTCATTCACACATTTTACGTTGATTATAATTCCGGCCTGTCAATGAGACATACATAAGTCTTGACACCGCATTCTTCAAACTTGTGTTTGTGTTCATAATATTGACACCGAATTCGAGATACACCAATGCGAAGAAAAGGAGCAAAAGAAATCAAGAGTAGTCGTATAGTTTGAGAGGAATGCGCAAAGCGGCCGAGTGTGAGGCACTGAGGCAGGCGTAAGAATGCTGACTCCCGCTGAGTCAGCGCACACGACGCTTGCATACCGACGACACCAATCAGCTTCTTTGCGATGCATCTACCGTAGGCATTTTGTAGGTACGTTTTGCTGAAATGACTAAATATAATTCACACGAATGTCACTACGAGCTCAGGAAGTAAAAGTCGCGCGGGTGTGCGTCATACGGAAACACACTCTTCAAGTGTAAACTTAACGTTTTCTAAAACTCAATCAATAGCAATCTCAAATCTTTTCAGTACCTTTAATAAATATAATAAATTTCGAGTACACCAAAATAAGTGTTTTGCTATAATCGACCAGGTACGGTACTGTACAGTCAGCGTCAGAGAAAAGGAACCTCCCAAGACTACGGTCATACGGTTTGACGTTATTAACAATGGGGGTTCCTTTTATCTTACGCTGACCCTACAACCAAGTCAAATTTGGGCATACATTACAGTCTCAACGGATAATATTCTCCAGACTGATTTTGGTCACGGTGGAAAATCTCAATGGAGACTAAATAAGGACGCAGGAGATTGTATAGTGCACAAGTGTGTGCGCTAACACAGTTACACTCCCTCTTCCCTAACTCTCATAGTCCGATGCACGGGCACCGCCTTTACATGCAATAGATAATTATACACTCTGTAAATACTACAATAGAAATTCAAACTTATCCTTCTTCTTGTTTTAATATAACCCTAAAAAGGGGTCATTGTGCTCATCAAACAACATTCACTATAGATGAATGTAGACAGAAAAGTTACGAAAAATATTAGATTAAATTAATAAGAATAATAATTATCTTGTTTAATAACCCTAGTGATGATGCTCCGCTCACTGTCGAGCGACAGGGTCTTCCTGTAACTACCAGTGCGGATCAATATCTATATTTGCATCGCAGTGTACCCCTACTTACTCGCATTTCGTTAACAATTGCCGATTCCTCGATAAATTGATGACAATTTCACCATCCCCTTCACGTTTTACGCATAATAGTCTGATAAGTAACTTTTATATTAATAATGATATTGTAGGGCATCCATACAGTTACGTGTACTGTGTGTGATCAGTTATTCATTACGAAGTGGTGCTGTGTCCGACACACGTATATTGATACAAGTTTGGTTTGTAAGGGGTTTTGCACCGGGTAAACAAGAACAATGCGCCCATTTCGATAGATGATGAGTATTGAGATAATTCATAACTTATTGTTATCTGGGCCGTCGGCCGGCGCCGCTGCGTCACACGTCTCGTCGCGTGGACAGTCCGCGAGTGTATACAGGACAAGGCGAATCAGTTTGTTTGTTTATAGGCAAGAATTTGTGTCGTGTATGTGTCCTTCTTTACAGGTATCATTGGTCATCTCTTAATTAGCTGCTATGGCTTACATCTTTATTAGTAAGTACTATGTTTTCATTGTTTTTCGCATAATAGAAGCAACAAGTACCTACATTGTAATTGTAAAAAAGTTTCAAAACTTTTCTTTCTTCTCCATAGACACCTACGTTTTGAAATGAGAAACTAGCTACAACTTTAAATTGTAACTTCTTGACAATTCAAAAGTGCTTGTAAATGGGATTAATTGCAATAACTGCTTTGACTTTTATAATAATGATAATTTAACAATAATATTATGTTGTGTTATTTGTTTTTGTATTTTATTGGTTTCTGCATAATATTTGGACAGGCCGTCTCTCTCTTATTAATAAACATTTTAGCCTTTCCAGTTTTAGTTCCGGTTTGCAAAGTTACGCTGAAACTATTATCGCGTATCTTTAAAATACTACAATAACTCAAATTCGACTCATTTTTAACAAAGGTCAAAGATATTTTCCAGAAGGAATAATTTAAGATCTAAGTTCAGTCTAAACTGAACAGTTTGTCCTGAAACTTTAAAGTTTAGCTCTGTTCTTTGTTATAACAGAGTTAGATCTTAATAAAACTTGATTGGGTACAAAAGTTAGAACATTAGGATCTTGCCTGACAATGTTAGGAGCAGAGAGGAACATGGTGCTTTACAATATCGACGGTGATCAATATTTGAATATAAAAATGTTGCACACCGACTTTTTTCTACTCATCCCCCATATCAGTACAAACCGCACATGTATAAGCACAGTAGTGATCGTCGTATTAGTGCCAGCTTCCGACGTGGTCACGATCACACACACAGAGCTGCTATCATACCGCAGCTGTTAAAGATACAGAGTTATTAGGTAATGGCGTGTGATTCGGGACGGGCGCGGTGTCAGCCCGGTCTATTCCCCCGACATCCAATTACGGCATGTAAGTGATTGTTATTGTCGCGAGCGCGGTGTACATGGCGCCGTCAATACTCTTGTCACGGCTATCGAGCACAATTGTATCGTTAACTGTTATTTATTTACGCAAACGTCATCACTTTGCAGCACTTCGGCGTTCCTGTTGCATTGTGACATCGTTACTGCTGCAATTCACCATTTAACCGACGTTTTGTTAAATAAATTGGGGTTCCTTGGTGTTAGTTACCGCGTGTGAGTACCTACGCAGCATGTGCTACATGTAACTACCTACTGGTATATCAGATGAATGGTTATTGTATGGACTAAGTTTGACCTCACAGAAGTTCTAATTGTAACTAACACATTGTTTCAGTGCATGTTACATGACTTCCGATAGTATATGGAATGCGTCGAACGACATCCACAGACCCGGCTGGAAGGGATCCATTACGTTGTTAATCCTCCTTCTGACAATTCTCTACAAACTCTATATGTTAGGTACTTTCGTTGGCGACCAAGTTGCCCCATTAATTTCTCAAAAATCAACTGAATATGCAAATATCTGATTATGTTTGCTTAAAATCTGGTTAGCTAGTTATTAAATAGCAAATTATTAACAAAGCATCAATAAAATAAAATATATTATTTTGTGAACCTATATTGTTCCACTGCTATGACAAGGTCTCTCCAATTTGCCTTTAACATATTATCTCTTTCTGTTCTCTCCTCGGGACAATCCGTCATAAGTGAAGCCATGTTGTCACACCAGAGCGCTTCCCAGGCCTGCCTCCATCTCCATAATACTAACACTTTTACTAACTTAACATTTTTGCACATACTAGTCTTTTTGTTTATTTTAAAAAAAAAACGTTGCCCCATACTAGGAATTTCTCCTGTATCGTGGGTGCGTTTACAAACATATAAAATCACAACACAAACAGCCAGACCCGGAGCAACTATCTGTAGGTTATACAAATATTTGTTTCGTGCGGGAATCGAACCCGCGACAGCAGCACTCGATCGCTCGGCCACTGCGCCAACCGTGTCGACGAGTCTTACCGGTAGCAGTCCGTTACTGCTGCTGAATAAAGCACTTGCAATGCAGGTGTAGGTGCAGTGAGACAGTCATGTCAACTTGCGAATCTCAATAGAGGCCACGCCTTGGAGGTTCCAATACTATAGCCGAACAGTTAAAGTTGAGCAATAAAACCAGATAGCGTTAAATGATATCGAGTTAAACCGGCAGCAATGAAGGCTCGATCTCGGTGGAGGTCGTTATCAAAGTTTTTCGTTAAGTTTTGATTCCAGTTCAGGGATCCGAGCGGCCTCGCCCGGAACAGCCGCGCGGATTTATGGCGACGACGATTTATTGGCTCCGAGTCGACACCCGTCCTCAAGTTATGACGGCCTAACTCCTATAATTACGCCACACTAGGATCCCCGGCGACCCGCCGCTGACGAACTGACAACTTGCTCCTTTAAACAGATTGGATTTAAATTCATTAAAATCTTGTAGGGATTGACATCAATAATGAAAAATAATATTCATTTATACAGTTTATAGTTAAAAAACTACCATGAATTTCTATGCTAGGAGGTGCAGAATCGCGTTTTTACATTTATAGTAACAGTTTGCGCGTGATTGTAACAAATATATAATGTGTCTTACTAACTCAGGTGTAAGTACAATATAGGCAAATACCGCCTGTCTAACACACTAAGAGCAACATTCGTTACATTCGTTTATACGTAAGTCAGCTGGCAAGTAGAGGAGCTCCCGGGTCTTTAGGTGTGTGCATTTGTCCAGTAATAATGAATGTATTATAACGAATATTAGCGTGACTGTACGGACATAGTATGGAATCTGTGGCATCCTTCGCGCATCGTCGGCAGTGTCGTCAGTTCCGTCCGGGCCGGTCTGTGCACGAGCCCGGAACAACCGGCGCGATTGACGGTTCCGACTTGTGGTGATACGTTTCCAAAATTATACGTCCTAACCCGCAAAGCTGATTTTCGGGTCCGGAAACCGAGTTTATTCGCGCTATGTGCTCCTGTACGACTATCTATCATAAGAAATGAAAATGAATAGGTTTTCTGTAGGGATACCGGAGTATGTTTAACCGATCCTTAGTTGGCAGAACATTTTTGGCCACTTTTAATATCGGTAAAAACGCTTGAGCGCACGGAAATTAGATTTCGGAAATTAGGTCGCTAGTCTTCTATAATTAAATAATTTGCGAATAAGCATTCGGTAAAATACTACTAGTACGACGATATTGAAAAGTTTTCTACCAAACCGTACGTAGGTAGGTACTCGTGGCAAGCCTCAACCACGGTAATATAATAATCGTGCCTCAACGCCAACCTCAGCTTGTTTTCTGTACTTTTTCTTGTAATTGGTAGCTTCAATATTCCCTTAGGACTATTACTACCGATATTGCCTGCAGTAACGCAATGAATTTAAAGAACACAGCAATGCACTTAAGAACAACAATTTAGACAATTAGTCTTAACTGTTACTGTGCTTCGTGACTTACTGCCATACTCAGAGACGTTTAACGGTTACTTAGGTCGCTCCTTAGTAAAGATTTCGCTTGGAAATCTTTACTAAGGAGCGACTTAAGTAACCGTTAAACGTCTCTGAGTATGGCAGTTAATTCCTAAGTCGACTCACCTTGGAAGGCGTACTTAAGCTGTTTGTTAGCGTGTTCATTATAGATTTTCCGCATGTGGCCAAAACCAGTCGTAAGCATTGAAAAGGTCACTCCTTGGGTGAATTAACATAAGAGTCACGCAGGAGCACACCGACATCTTTTCAATCAACTGTATTACTTTGTCTGTTCTATAGGATTGTGGTATGGAACGGATTCAAAAGATGCTGATAGGCTCTACAGTCTAACTGACACTTTTGCCTTTGTCACAAATAAATATGTGGAATATCATGAAGCGCAACATAGCTGACACAGCAATTACAATTAATGACTATTAAGTAATTGAGAATGAGTTCAACAGTAGGTACTTACAGAATAACACAATGAGTTACCACCACTAAATATACCCAATTACAATTAATATTGATTGATTCATATTATCTATACATAATATATATCCTAACTATATTACTAACAATAGTATATTTCTACTCAGAAGCACTTTGCAATATTCGTTTAATTACTTTTTGGAGTCAAAAGTGTTTGCGTTTCAAGGGATTACAAGTTAAGTGGTGTTTCGGAATTAATGACCACCAGCCTGACCAGTTGCTGTGTTTCATTCACATCGTTCATCGATATCGTGGCTAAAATCCTAATAACCTCAAAATATTGTTCATTAGTATTATGCCTACAGGTGCTTAACGATGTGGACAGGTCGGCGATATTATGTTTTTAAGTAAGGTCATTAAATTAATTCTAACTCCAAAAACGATACACTTAATTCTGATTAATTATATTTATTTTCCTAATTAGGTCGATTTCAATAGGTAGATGCTTGTGAAGAAGCCGTGTGCTCCTACCCGTCCATGACTCGACATATTCACATTCATATTTGTGTATTTGCATTCCATAATATACATAAAGATGTTATAATAGGCTTATAGCTAAAGTACAATTATGGACCCTGGTAGGGCACAGCAACATTAAAGGAATTAACTTATGACTAAAATTCAACAATTAAATTTGAAGAATAAACATTTCTTAATCAATTACATTAGGTTCTAAATTATGTATTAACAGTTATCATTATTGAGATCAGTTGTATTATATTTTAATTTAAAATATAAACGTTCACTGCACTCATGGTTGTGCAGTGGACGAGCAAACTTGATGTAGGATGAAGATGTCTTCAGCTCGTACTGATTTAAACAAAATCTTATATGTATAAATAAATTCTATTAGTTTTTCGATACTGAGCAAATATACGAAATTTTTAAAGTTGATTTTTTAACACCCTGTATTAGCTGTCGCTAGCCGCCCGCCGTGTTGCCTGGTATATTAATAAGTGTAAGGCCAGGTTCGACACTCAGCAGTAGGTGGGGAGCAGCGGCTGGGTCGCGCTCCACTCAGTGTGTCAAATAGTCGGTGCTAGGAATTGAATGGTTCACCAGTGAACGATGTGCGTGAGATGTGCTACTACAACCTCATCCTGTGCCGAGCCAGTAGTGCGCACCACAGCTGCTCGCACAAAACATTTACATTCATTTTGTAATAGTAGATTGTATCAACATTCCCTCGAAAGATAAACTTACCAAAAGTGAATTGAAAAAGCAATTAATCGTATATGTATGTGTGTGGACGAGGTATATACATAATTATATTCAATATAAACTGCCAACGCCTACTCTAAGCGCTACTTTCAGGTTTTCATTATCAAGTTAACTCAATGATTCCTTCTTAAGCGGTCGGAAGAGTGGTTCAAGAGCCATCAGAGTGGTTCGTTGATCGTCGCGTTTTGTAATTACATTATATCTGAAGTTCAGCGACTCTCCATTACCGGGTCACGGGTCCAAGGCCACACTTTGTAACTCTTCCTAATATATTGTGTAATGCGGATAATCAGTCGCGTTTCAGCCACTTTTAACTCAAAGCTTTTATTAAGTGTGTGTATTTGAACGACGCCCATTAGCCGAGATGAATGCTGCTTTGCGTTGTACATGTTTGTAGTCTCTTTATTGTTGGCTTAGCGTTCAGATGATGACAAATACGCTCCCCACACGTTATAATAGCCGAGAGTGTCTCGCTCCTTGATATTTGGAGACAAGGTAGGTACATAGCAGGTGAGTGCCGTGTTACATTACATCGTCACTCGTTCGTTATAATCGCGATGGTTTTGCTCGGCAACTAAATGGTGTCATCTGTGTTTCTTAAATATGCGCGACCCATTAACGTGTAGCCTCTTATCGTGAGCGCCTACACTTTGACAGTAAACTGTGTCGTGTGGTACCTGCCTAAGTATGCGGGGTTATTCACCAACTGGACACAAGAGACCGGACACACGTGTGTCCAGTTGGTGAAACTCAAAGTTAGTATCACTTATTATTTCGTCATCTGGACACGCCAAGATTTTCATTCGTGTCCACTTAGTGAAACTTAAATTATATCACTTTTATGTTTTCGCCATCTGGACACAACTATTTTTTTTTTGCAAAAAAGGGTACAGTCAGGTTCATAATCGCCTCAATTTCATGAAAAAGCTGCCATACTTTTTTACTTGAAAAACCTTATTAGCTTCTACGAGTATTTAAGACAATTTTTGAAATAAAACAAATTTAAGTAATATCATGACGATTTATTAATGTGAAAAATACTATACTTAACTAATGTTATTTTTTGATTACCTGTAGGTGCTTTTATAATAACATCAGCGTGACAATATTCAATATAATCTTCGAGTAGGTATCACAGAAAAATCATATAAGGTCATACAAAAACACAGCAAAATATATTTTTATATTTTTCAAGGTTAAACGCAATGACGTTTTTAACCTTTAAAGATACACTCCACCCTTATACAAACTTGCAAAGCTTGCTTTCTTATTAAATGTAGTTACAGTAAAATTTGTACGAGTACGGAGTCAAAACGTTCATCCTTGATTTTTGGCATACAATAATAAAATAAAATATCAAAATATCATCAGTAGGTAGAGCCTACTTATGACATAACAATACTAAAATGGGTAATTTTACAAACAATAATCATTCTACATCACTTTGGAACAACAATATTTGACTCTTTGGAAATAGAGTATTTTAGTAATAATTAAGGTAATTGTATCACAATCATTTTACTAAGACTAAGATAATAATTACAGAGATCAATAAAATCAACAGTAAAACATAAAAAAATATTTATGGCACAAAATAAAATATCAAAGTAATCATCAGTAGAGCATACTTATAACATAACAATACTAAAATGGGTAATTTTACAAACAATAATCATTCTACATAACTTTGGAACAACAATATTTGACTCTTTGGAAATAGAGTATTTTAGTAATAATTAAGGTAATTGTATCACAATCATTTTACTAAGACTAAGATAATAATTACAGAGATCAATAAAATCAACAGTAAAACATAGAAAATTACTCGTAGTATAAGCCAGTATAAATATATTTTTATTTACTAAATTTTTTCGATACAGTGACCGATGCTAATTTCTCCTGATTCAAAATCTTTAACAGTGGCTGCGATCATAGTATTCTTTCTGATAGTTTCAATTTTTTTTCTTGATTTAGGTCCATCCATCACAGCCCGGCGGCAAAAATCATTCATGTCTCTTTTGATCGCTACCAGAAACTGTACTATATTTGGTTTCCGTTTCAATTTTGTGGCTATTCCGGCATTCCATGCCTCTACAGAATTATTAGTGCGATGATGTTCTTTATAGCAGTTGCATGTGTTTGCATAATCGGAATTTTCATCGAGCCACGTTCTAATAAAATAATCATAAAATTTTGTGACATCTTCAGTGTTTAAGCATTCAGCTATGATATATAACCAGGCATCAGATTGTGTGTCAGTCGGTAAAAGTGGCAATGTACAACATCTCTTCACGTGATCTTTCCACGAATTTCAAATTGTGAATAATTTTAAAATACATACTTAATTACCCATTCTCAGTAGTGGGACGTTCAGTGGCCGATGATGTTTGACACAAAACATTAATGTGCTTGACTGTACTTTATCTTAAATTGGGGTAAAATGCGAACTTGTGTCCAGTTGGCGAAAACATAAAAGTGATATAATTTAAGTTTCACTAAGTGGACACGAATGAAAATCTTGGCGTGTCCAGATGACGAAATAATAAGTGATACTAACTTTGAGTTTCACCAACTGGACACACGTGTGTCCGGTTTCTTGTGTCCAGTTGGTGAATAACCCAGTATGCGTACCATGTTACATTATTATCGTGTGGTAATAAAGTGGGCGACTCACTTACTGAGTTGACCGATGTTGAAGGCGCATGAAACAAGATGTGCTGTGCTAACTCTGTATTTGGATTGGCAGCCAACTCGTTCTGTGTCAGAGACTATTCAAAGGAACAGTACAAAGCTTCGCTCTTAGACGCTCTAGCACTTCTGTAAGTAATGTTGTATAATGTTGTGATACAACATGCCCCATTGTGTTTGTGTGTGTTGTGTATATATTTTGTCATTGAGTACTGTTAGATGTCGTCCGGAAGCAGGGGTCTGTCGCGCCGCCTGTCCCCTGCTTTCCGCAAGCGCCACTTAGCTCATCTGCTAGGGATACGATAGTCAGCTAAATGTTACTATTCCAACCGCTCGCTCGTATATTTACAACAATTCAATTATTTAAACAATTAGCTACAGTATGATCTTGTAACAATACGAAGCGTAATGCTTGTACTAGTGCCTGCCTACTTACGAATTATCTGGAAGCCGAACATTTTCATTAGGTTATAAAGCATGGGTGTTAGGTACGGCTTGTCATTTAATTTTACGCAACAACTGTTATACGTTCTCTTCATAATAATGAACAATTCCACACGCTACGTGTTACAATAATGCAGTGTAAACAGCGCTCGCGATGTTACTGCGCGGCATAAAGTAGTTGTGCAGTACTCAGTAGACGGCGAGCACCTGTTCCCACCGCGCTAAGTGAGCTATGAAAGTATAATGCCACCTAAGAATAGCCACCCAGGCTAACACGTGGGATGTCACACTTACACTGTGCAGTGCAACAGTGTATGATTGTGCACCAGCTTTATATCGTGTTGCGGCAGATTGTTCAGTGTTAGCACTTACCCGGCGTGATAGCGCAGTAAGAGAAGGTACTACGTGCTCGCAACATTTGTAATAGACATGTTGTTGGTTCGTGGTACTTCATGTATGTGTGTTAATGTGAATGGCCGAGTACGGGGAGAGCTGAGAAACAATAGACGGGTTGTGTGAGAGATGACATATCTAGAAAAGAGGTGAATTTTATAAAAAATCACGGTCCTAGTCATCCGAGACCCCTTTTTAATAGTCAACTGGTAATGAAAACTATGTTGTACAGTCGCTAGAAAAATATGAAATATTAAATAACCATAATATGTATTTTGTTTAACGTTTATTAAATTAACTGCCCCGTTGGTCTCGTGGTCGCAAGTGCGACTGCTGTGCAAGGGGTCCTGGGTTCGATTCCCAGGTCGAGCAAAAAGTGTTATTGGGTTTTTCTATGAAATTCGCAGTAGCAGCTCGGAGTTTGGATTTGTGCCCGGTTAATGGCAATAGGCTCGCCCCCTATTACATGGGACCTAAATATACCGGCGAACTGTGGGTGTACATTGGTACACCTCTGCCTAACCCTTCGGGGAATACAGGCGTGATGGTATATATATGATGGTTTATTAAATATCACCTAAATAAAAGTAGTAATGAATGAGTTGATTCATAAAACTGATCTTTAGCTTGTAAAAGTTCTGCGGCTGTAAGAGTAACAAACTGCCCTTACTACAACATAGTCCGAGCTAGCGGAGTCGCCAGACCTGTGACCTTATACAGACGAGGAGAGAGAGGATGTCGTCTGGAAGGTACGCGTGCTGCTAGCTTCGCGACTGTCTCCGGCTGGAGTTATGAAGTTTAGCCCACGGAAAATAACGTATGTTCGTTTTTAATTATACAGAACCATAAATTGTAATTGCACCTACTTTAATTCGAATTAAACATTCGATTTTTATTCTAGTTGCGAGTAGTCCGAGTCGCCTGACACTACTAACTAAACCGATTAAAATGGTTAAACAGAATGGATCAAACAACTGACAACATGGTTACAGTTTCAAAGCGGACTCAGTCGCCTGAATACCCGATCAAATAATACGAAGCATAATATTATGTATTGAAAAATATATCGAATGTACAGAATTGGCATCGTAACGATTTTATTATTGTATGTATAGATAGTGAGAGTCACACTACGGAAGCGTGGCTGCCCAGCGGCAGAGGGAAGTAAAGGCAAACAGGTTCGTGACGAGTGCGTCTGTCGCCTAATCACTATATCAGCCCCTACAACTGTAGTTACTACACAAGAAATTTACAGCCCTGAAGCAGTTCGCTGTAGGATTTTGAATCCTATTTCAGCCACGATCAAGGTTAAAATTTGTAAAGCCGATGTATGATCGAACTCATAAGTGCGCAATGCACACAGATCGAAAATTTTCGGCGAACTTAACAGATGTTTGGCTGAACTTGTGCTTTACTTATGTGAGACGTATGAATCCACAATGTTCGAACTCCAATGTAAGCTCGATTTGAGTAAAGATTGTGAACAGAGGTTTTGTATGTGTTGGTAATGTTGTATCGTAATTCTCGAAGTTGGTCGCAATCTCTTTTCCAGTCGGAGTTTTGGTTCATCTGTTTTTTTATACAAGATGATAGACAAGTCATCATTAAGTCAAACTAGTAGTCGCAAGTGCTAACCAAGACTTCCAGTTCAGACAAGTGTTACTGGGGTTTGCCATCAATCATGTCTTAGTATCAGCCTAGAGTCTAGATTTGTGCCGAGCGATATTGATCTTTATCAAGAAGGCGATTTCAAGACCATAAGATCCCTCAGTGAGAATCTCTTATGAAAGTAAGATATTGACGGAGTACAAAATGTCTGCGGTAGGTACCTGCTGCCCGGTCTCACTGGTTATTTATAACGAAATCTATCAAAGTGATTTACAACCACTGAGATTAGCATTATCGTCACGTCTCATCTGGGACAGACCTTTGAAAAATTACTCGTTCTGAAATTACTTGAACATTTAGTTTAGGACTCCACTTTTCCATACTTTCCAACGGTATACCATACAGTATATAGGAGGTAAATATAAGACATAATAGAAGTGCAGTGAACTACGCGCCAAACGATTATAAACCAAACGCAGTGTAACTATTTTCTGTTACTTTTAACCTGCCCTGCACGTCAACTGAAAATAACTGTCGTAAGGCCTCAGCATTCACTCTCTTAGTGTTTTAGTGTTTAGGCCAGTATATATTTCTTTCTTTGGTTACAAACCACAGAATTCGAATAAGTAGAGAATACATATTTAACTATACTTGCTTGCTAGTTTTAATTTCGGGCCATTTTTAAAGAGTAGGGTACTTAAGTACTTTACTCACTCTATGTTCAAATGTGGCTGGTTTTTTTATTGTACCTACATAAGCTATGGGTAAAAAAAGTTGTGAAAATAAAATTAAGATCAGCCGGTAAACGTGAGATTCATTTTCGAGAAAAGGCAATTAGACATACGTTTGCAATATAGTTTTTAAATTCTACTTTCATTTGTCATTAGTGCTTTTGTATATTAAGCGAAGGGTTTAAAAAGAATAACATTAGCTTTGTCTTTTTTGATTTTGCTATGAAAAAGAATCATCGATTTCGCTACAAAAAGTTAGCCGAGTACCCAGTAGTAGCCCGATTCCCCGTCTATTTTTTGAATTAATAAAAGTCGTGACAGGTGCATCTCAGCCACCGCGCGGGAAGCTTTGCTACAATATTGTTGAGCGGAATAATGAGTATTGTTTGTGTGACAGCTGCACAAGTAACAAAGCGTATCTTAAAGAGGTGTTCTGCAGGTGAGCAGTGATACACAATAGACGAGCTCGGTCTACCCACACGACAGTAGGTACTTTAAAACTCCGTCAAAGTTTAATTAAATAGTCTGTTGAACAGAGCCGCGGAGAATAACAAACGAATCAGATCCGTGTGGGATGTGCGGTTACCTCCACTACGTGCGTGACGTGTATTACATGCGTGCTTGTGAGTACCTGCTGACGGTGTGGTGGGTGCTGTCAACTACACGACACGTGACGACTGGCAGTCTGTACTCTTGCAGGGTTAGGCAGGGGAATTAAGTACGCTTGAAAGTATTTTAAACAGTGCTATAATTGTTTTATTACTTTCCATATTGTCACATTCAGCGACATCTAAGGCCGACAAACAGCAGCGCTGCAACGTTGCATCGCAAACATCGGCGGTGTCAAGTTTTTCTTCAGGAAATGGTAGGTTTTCTACATCCCGGTGTAGCCTCGCTGATACATATGTGTGCGCGTAAGAGCTGACATGTAACCGCACGAGACCGGCGCTAGCTTGCGCTTGACATCACCTGTCGCACTGCTACTGCAGTTAAGCGGCAACTCGCGGCGCTTCTGTGCTCATTAGCGTGCAAGCTAATGCAAGTACACAGATGGATGATAGAAACGAACATTTGGTTATCATGTCTTAAACTTACAGTAGAATCAGGAATAGGGCTGCATGGAGGACACCGGCATACCAACTAACCAGACGAGGCGACAAAACGACCGAATTTAAGCTTGATTTCCTTTTTATTTTTATTACAGTATTTTAAGCAAAATTAAATGATAAAAAGAATAATTATGTATGTATTATTTGGGTCACTCAGCGTTTCGTCTAAATTAGCTGTCGACCGAAGATGACAATAACACGATATCGACCGCCACACGCAGGTTGCTAGATATCTATATTTTATTTGAGATAATTTAGCTTTACCTTTCCCCATGCAGTGTGCGAAAATAAACACTAGAGTCCGTCCGCGGGAACCAGTTAGTTCATGAATGTGTGATAAGCACAGATCCGCTCTACACGAGATGCTATGTCATATTGGCACCTTGAGCGATCTCAGCTATTACGTGCATTATTGAGCGGACTATGGCGAGCGCCGGCCACGCGCCGAGAATGCATCGTGCAATAATGTGAGTATTAGCGATGTTCGTGCGGTTCCGTGCGACTTCGTGCGGCTTCGTGCGGACCACTGCCGTGTGGTGCGGGCGACCTGCCGCGATTTACATGTCAAAGTTGGCCTCACCTCTCCGCACATGTCAAAGTTGGCCTCACCTCTCCGCTAATGCGTTTTGCTAAGAAACAACACGTTGCACGTGGTAGCTATTAAATTGGCACTAGACTATAATATTTATACGCCGATCCTCTGACTTACCGACTCACAGTAGCGGTGTTACCAAATTGTAGAACATGACATTTAGTGGCTTCCCGTGGGAAACCTAGGCATGCAAAGGCAAATACAAAAAATTAAATTAAAAATTTAAAAAACCCCCGACACAAAATCCTAAGTTCCCTTTAAAAAGTAAAAAAATAAAATACGTCGCGTTGGGGGACCGATGTTGCATTTAGGGTACGACCGTCCCAAGCGGTCCCCCAACGCGACGTATTTTATTTTTTTACTTTTTAAAGGGAACTTAGGATTTTGTGTCGGGGGTTTTTTAAATTTTTAATTTAATTTTTATTTAATACTATTTATAGGTAAGTACATACTTATTATAATGTCGATTTTGTTAAGCTGTAAATACATAGGTTCCTAATAATTTAATAACCCACATGACAAATCATTTTTAGTTTTTCTTCCCCACTTTCACCCCCATAACTTTTAAACGGCTCAACCGATTTTTATCAAACATGTCTAAGAACACTCGCACGTAAGTCACCTTTCATACAAAAAAAATTGAAATCGCTTCATCCGTTCGGGAGTTGCTTGCTTTATACGAGCTAGTCTATTGAAAGTATCGTGCAGATGTAATGAAGCTCAATCTAATACCACATTGATGAGCAAAGAAATTCTGTATCACCTGTACATACTTATTTGCTGTAAACTTGAAAGACTGAGATATTTAACTAGATCTGTCCCTTCAGTGGTCTTTTCATTCATTCTGAATGTTCTGTTCGTGAGGTGCAAGGTTCCTACTGTACCTAATCACGGATCAAGGCCGCGCGGTGCATTGAAGCCGAGGCGTTGAAGCTGAATGAACATGATGAAGTCTTAAGAAATATATCTGAAGTCTAAGGAAAGACATCTTTGAACGCTTTTGTCGAAGATGTCGTTACAATAGTGGCTTTCACTTGAAGCCGCGATGTGTTCAGCACAGTGAGCGCAGATCTAGAGTACCGGAGGACGTATTGTTGCGAAAGAGTAACATTTATATATCTATTGATTGTTGTACAAGTCATACCTATATGATACGTGTACGTATAAGTTCGGAAGCCGGCCCGTTGCGCTGTTGAGAACGGAAGATGCTGTAATATTAATGTGTAAACAGGGTCATGCTCACGTTTGATCGTCGCTCACACCCGCGGGGAAGAGGGGGACGAGCTTATAATCATCAGATTTACGTGTGGTGGTGTGGTGGTGGGGCACTTCAAGCATACTGCACAAGGGTTTGTGGTTATATGAAGATGTGCGTCTGTACGTACTTCCTTATTTCTTAGTACATAACGGGGTAATTTAATTTGTTCCCTGTGGTAGTAAAATATCTGTCAACCTCAGTTTAACTACTGACTATTTGGCACCGGATCGCTCCATATAATGTGACGCACTGTTACCCCTCGTACCGCCCCCTATGAAGACATCACAACTGTATCAAACGTTAAACCAACAGCAATAATACGCCATACGTTCAGTCATTTAGAATTACCGACAAGGCAGTAATGTGCTAAATAGCTTTCAAACAACATCATAACTGATGCTCTGTCATGGTATAATGATCCTTAAGTGTGTAGAAATAAGGTTCTGTGTGGTTGTTGGCGGTGTAGGCAATCCTTCAAGTAGGGTGCTCGTAAAGTGGGAGTGAGCCCGTTAGGCACAACGACGTCACTTTGTGTTGCTCGCACTGTAACGATGGGATCTACATGTTATTATTTTTGACCTTACTGCCGCTGTAAGTGCATAAAGTCAACCAAAACGAAGTGCCTACCAACTCAGTTGGTACTTGGATGTACCTACTACATACTTGAGTCAACTACCAGGTCCGCAAAAGGTGAGCTCATCACCAACTAAGACTTTTGGACTGGGGTGACATTCTAATGTTGTTCAGCGTACGCTACGAAATGCTCCTGACGGTTTATAACAAATTACAGCTATTATAGGTATAACTATTACAAGATTATACAGACAGATAGACTATGAACATAAGATAAAAAAAAATACTTACAGCAGACAGCATGCGGTCTCATTCCCAAAGTCAGTTGAGCTTATGAAATTAAAGCAAGGGTAAAATAAATTGTGTATTTATGTAAAACCATCTTTATACAATTTAAAAGCGTGAAAGTAAAATATACTAGGTAAATATAATAGCTAAATATAGAATTAATTTAAAAAGAAAACATTTAATACATTTTTAGAACGTTATTTTAAAAGTAAGTTTTTTTATTGAAGAGGCATTTGTTGGCGTAAGTATTCATCGGCAATCACCGTGTGGCAGCACGCACACGCTCGCGCCCCGTGCGCGCGCGTGACGGGCGGCTCGCGTGCTCGTCAATCAGCCGTCGATCCGACACCTGTCCGTGTACCCCCGAGCGCGCACTATCATGGCAGCACGTCGCCGCCGCACCAACCACTTACACTTCACAAACCTTTCAGTTGTAGATGGTTGAAAAGGGCGAGAAGTAGGAACTACAATATTTCGATAGACCAATTAATGTCATAGTGTGAACGAAATTAATGAGAGAGCCGAAATAGAAAATGAGCAAAATTATGAACTGCCTCGTTAGCCTAGTAACTGACATACTAGCCCAGTGCTCCTAAGCGCGACTGCTATGCAAGAGGTCATGGGTTCGACAGCCAGGTTGAGCAAGGTTTTATTGGGTTTTTCTATGAAATTCTCAGTAGCAGTTCGGAGTTAGGATTTGTTCCCCGTTAGTGGCTAATCATCATCTGTTTAGCCTTTTCCCCCGTTAATGGCTATCTTAACTTATGTGTATATCCGAAGCTGCGCTGGAATGTATGCTCAATTGTAGTATATTGATGTGCCGAGGTACCATCACATATCTCAAACAAAAACAGCCTTGATTGCACAGATTTTAACTCATGAATTACAACAACAACAAACTAAGTGCACGTTCGGTAATGTTGAGTGTGACTGTGGATAGCTGTTGACGAGCTTTTTAGCGACATTAACTGTTTATAAGGTACACACATAATCTACATAAAATTAACTGTTTATATAAATAACATTCCTAGACATGTGTGTGTATAGATACTGCGATATCAGCGATTAATAACGATAATATATAAACGTCCCACACGAATGTTTGTACTCGATATCAACCTGTAACCGCTTTAACTCCAGTCATGGCCTGCTCATAACTATAGACGAAGGTATTGTCACTGAATGATTCGAAAGCGCTCAAAACTCTCCATCTCCTATGCTACACAACATAAACCGGTCCTCGCTCTTACACAGAACATCATTTATTGCACGCCAACAATGTGAATGAATCACGAACTCTCCACTATTTATACTATTTTCAGTTTCATACGAACTGTAAATTGTAATGTGGCGATGAATTTAAAGTACTTGCTGTGAGTGTATTGAATGATTCACGAGATCCGATAGGAGTGGGCGACGGGGATATGAACAGCGCGGCTGTCGTACAATGTGCTTTATTAATATTGATACGAGATTGAAACAAGACAGACTCATCAGTCCAGTTGGGAGATTGGCGGCCGCGTAACTACTGCTCCTATAGCAGATTATTATTAGCTCTGATTTAGTATTGTGTTTGTGTTTAAAAAGGATTCTATTTGATCTTACACTTGCAATGTTATTACATTGGTCATGAAACGTATGATTTGTGAACAAAAATAAAAGACTACATGAATGGTTGTTTCCTAGTCAGTTATGGCGCAAACAACAACATATGCGTTCTCATTGTCGTACTGCATACAAATGACAGAGAAACTCAATGACGTAATGCTCGTCAAATATTACAAAATATGATGCAATTACCGATTTACTTCAGAACAAGTTGAGCACCAAGTGAATAATAGATACTCGAAAAATCTAATAAGTATTCTAATACGAGTATTCCACTTTGTTGTTGCTTTAATTTTTCAACGTTCCTTGATAAAAAAGATGTTTAGAATTAAAGGTCATCATTCTCGATACAAAGGATCGGTTTATATAAGGTGTTACCAAAATATCTGCCACGGATTTAATGGGAAGTAGTATTGTGTTTATAGATTACAATAGTAAAGATAAATTATTGATAATGTGTCATATTTTTCTTTTTTGTGAACCGCGTTATGCAGACTAGAGTCAAGAGATCTTCCGAGCTGCGGGCAGACGCGGACGGGGATGCGGTACACGTTTGTGACACATCAGCAAATCGCGCCGGTTGGCAACTCTGAACTTATGCGAGCGCGCAAGAAGAGCACGCTAGCGGCTGGCACAATCCATCTCAAAAGCCTAAAACGCTAGTACTATATTCGTTATACTGTAGGCATAGTTATAAATTATGTCGACTGCCGCAACAAACACTATCGAAACTGCAAATCACCTACTTCACAGGAGAGTAATTCAAAGTTTTAAAATCGATGTAAGTACCTACAAGAGTTAGTATTATCAATTATATCGGTTTAAAAACTTCTTCAGTTATGACTTTTTAATTTTTAATTTTAATTTTTCCGACAGAGTTTTAAATTATCTTATCAATAATGTAAAAAAAAACTCTTTTTTTTTTGCAGTTTCGATAGCGTTCAAGCGCGTTATACCTATAATGTCACCGTTAGATAAGAACCACTTGACCGCACACCAACCGATTTTGTTAATCATTCAACAAACACTGATTGCTTACATTATACAACTACGGCAAGTGGAGTCGAGTCAAGAAGTAGTCCAGGTCGTTGATACGCCGGTCGCCGGTCGTACGGTCTACCGATAGATTAGCGCTTGTTCCAACATGGCATCTTATCGAACGCACCGTGTTTGAACATCGTTAGGATGACATAATAAAATTATTGACATTGGATAAGGAGTTCCCTTAGTGTCAATATCGATCAACAAGATTGCCGAAAAAACATGGGCATGGGCAACATGGGCGTCAACCATGACGGCACATATTGAAGAGAGAGCGGTATAGCCACAGAAATATGTGGATATAGCCATACGTTTAATGGTCGTGTATATCAAGAAACTTCACTACTGACGATATTTTAATAAAAATACATCCGAATGTTTTTGAATATCTCAATCTCTGTCAACCTTGTAGACTTACTTAGATGAATTGATTTCTGAGAGTTAACTTGATAGTTTATTACCTACTCTTAACCCATCTGCAGCAAAACCAAAAGGTGGGTTGTGATATTAGCAAGCTGGGTACATCTGTTTGTACGTATGTTCAGTGTTTCTCATGTCTCTTAAGCTAGCCGTAGCATGTCATATTACTGATTGATGAATTGGTTCAATGGCAACATCCGACCACGGTTACACCCTTTTTTTTTTTTTTTTATAGACGGGATATCATCAAATAACTTCCCCCGCCCTGGGCGGGGCGGGAGGGAGTGTCAGACTTTTACTGACTAAAACCCGTCTATGTTCCTTCATGTGCCCTTTGCGTTCCGGGGGCGCGGTATCTCTTTCGAACAACCCGCAGCCCCGGCAGGCATCGGCCCTCAGTGGCCCCATCCAAGTTTGCTGACATCTCTTTGAGCAGCGCGTGGAACACGAACGCGCCGTCGACACGGTCTGTCGTTATTCAGTGAACGTACGGACGGTGAGCTACCCATTGCTCACCGTCCACAGACCCGCGCCTACGGTGGCCGGGAGTCGTCTCGCGGCTCGCGACGCCCGGAGCGTCTACCGCGGCGGCCGCTGGGACGGGGGACCCTCCTTTCCCTCTCCCGTCCCGCCGCCTCTTTCTCTAGCATACGGTTACACTCTGGAAGTAAGATGTCACTCGCTTCAAGCAGTAAACTGGTAGTGGTCCAACAATGCTAAGCTTACATATTAAGTTAGATTAGAGAAAAAATAAGTTTTGAACGTAGTACAATTTTTTGATGATCCACCTCTGTCTCAACTTTGAACTAACAATATGTATCAACCAGTAGTGGCTACGAGTGCTGTAGATGCTGACAAAACCGCAAAAGCGTGTCACGTTACGTATATAGTAAGCATGTCCCTGCGTCACACCTCCCTCGTTACTATAGAGCCAAGTCAAATCAGTTACTTGCATTAGAGTAAGACCATGAAAAGTTACTTTTGACCGTTACATTCAATAGAAAAAATATTTGATTGAATCTAGTTGCCCCTTAAAGGAAGCATAACACGGCACTACATAGCCTCGCCACTAGTGCGCACTGTTGCACGCGTGTGGAGCGCACACACTCACCATTGATGCACATGTAGTTCAGCGGGGTCGTGACGCTGTGTCCGGTGCACTTCGAGTGGGTTCTGTCAGACGCATGGTGTTGTGCTACGTAACCATCTCCTCGTTCTTGCATACATACATATTACAAACTACCGTAAATGTAACAAATAAGTAGTGGCCCGTGGGTTTGATAATCCGTACTAATATTATAAATGCGAAAGTAACTCTGTCTGTCTGTCTGTCTCTTCTTCACGCCTAAACCACTGAACCGATTTCAATGAAATTTGGTAGAGATATAGTCTGGGATCCGAGAAAGGACATAGGATAGTTTTTATCCCGGAAATCCCTCGGGAACGGGAACTATTAATCCACGCGGACGAAGTCGCGGGCAAAAGCTAGTGTTCATATAATATTTTCATAACCTTAAAAGTTTAAGTGCGGTACATCCCTGTTACCTACGACATGTAACGAAGGCGTCCTAAGGTGTACACGTCTAGTTCTCCACTGGGCACGTGCAGCGCGGCGCGTGGTCGGGCGGGCACGCGGGCGCGCGGGCGTCGACCCGCGCCGGCCGCTCTAATTCGACGGCGCTTTGTGCTGCAACAGTTATGAATGACGCCGCTCGTAAACAATGCGCTTTATGACGTCACTCGCGCTTTGATCTTGACGGATCACAGCGCGCGCGCCGCTCACCACGTTGCATGCGTTTTAATCAATCGGTGACATTGTCATGTGTCGTTGTATCCGATTGTATTCAATGGTACCTGGTAATGGAAGATAAATTAATGGTATATATTGTGTAAATAGTAAATAAAAACCTATTACACGTTAATTAATAGTTTTAAAACTAAATGACTTAATAAAACTTACGCCTCCGTTACGTTACACGTCCGTGTTCCTCCGTCCTCCTTACTCAATATCATAAATATCCGCCTGTGAAGATGGATCTACTTACTGTGTAGATAAAGACACAGAAAATATACATACATGATACAGGTTAACTAGTTTATGGGAGATAGCTGTCTCTGACTCCGAGCTCATAATTTGCCTTTCATGTTATTTAGTCACTAATCACATGTCTTGACACGCTCAGAAGAAGCTGGTGGATGTGTGAGCACACGCAGGACAGCACAGTCGAGTAGGTAATAAATTGCCGCCACATAGAAACAGCCGTAGTCCGCTATGAACGCTCGTGAATTACACTTATTTCCTGTAACTTGGCTCCTAGCTCCACCTTCCGAGAACTAACTAAATCGGTCACGATATTTTTATTATAGGAAACGATAAATATTGCGTGCCGAGCCTCGTGCACGATGTTTGCCAACAAACGTCAACGATTATACACAGAAGAAACCTTCTGTATACCTTCTATACAAGTCGGACTGAACTCTAAATAATGAATTTCTAGAAGAATCTTCAGCAAATAAGAAGATAATAATTATGTATGGAGGGTGAGACTAGTTCTAGTGGCAGTGACGACTATGTATATGACGACACCTGCTGAAGTCCTACTTGATATCATGTAATTCAGCGCTGGAATAACTACTTATAACACTTGCGAACGCATGAAGCTTTCGCTCGATTTTGATGTCTCTCCTATGAATGCGTGAGTCCTGGCGCTGCACCGCGACCGTCAAGGACTAATGTACACATAGCGGCCGAGGCTGCAGCCTGTGCTACAGTTCGCTGACTACAGAGCAGCTCTCAACATGAAGGATATTAATAGGATATTAGTTGTAAGGAGCGGTTCGCGTGCGACACTCGCTCGCGCCGCGCGCCGCATGCAATCCGTTCTCGTTGCAGCTGTCATTTACTTGCCGACCGCAAATCTACACATTTCCTATCTGTAACAAAAAAAAAACGGTAATTTAAAAAACTAAAAAACCCGACTGCTTTTCTAAGTACTTATTTATGAAAAAGCCCTAAAAAACATAAAAAACGGTAATTTAAAAAACTAAAAAACCCGACTGCTATTCTTTGAAAATCCCTAAAACAAGATAAATTGTAGCAGTCGGGACCCATTCTAGAAATGGAGGATTAGTGAATTGAGAGCACATACCTATATTACATTGCAGATGGTCCCGAATGGGCCCCGACTGCTACAATTTTAAGTGCAATCGGGTACAACGGGTTTCTTGTTTTAGGGCTTTTTCATTCATAAATAAGTACTTAGAAAAGCAGTCGGGTTTTTTAGTTTTTTAAATTACCGTTTTTTATTTATTTTGATATACCCAGTGTCACTCTCACAATAAATACGAATCTAACGACACCTCTCAAGCTAAAATCCATCAAGCCGTTCAGGCTGCATGGCGTGCCAAACAATTATACATACATACATACATACATACATACTCTCGAAAAACATAACCCTCCTTCTGGCGCAGTCGGGTAAAAAACGTTATAGACACGGATTGCACGTGACGTGACATACTGAACAAGTACAACAAGTACTGTGTCGCATGACAGACGAGCGTCTCGTTAGTACAGCACGTGTGTTGCCCCAGAGCGTGCAATGAAGTACTGAGCGTTCGCTTACTTTATTAATATTACTAAATAGGTACCTATAAAGTGCTACCTGCCCTACGCTGCGTACAATGCATCAAGGCAGACGGGATTCGTTTGGTTTTATGTTCTGTGATGGTTGTGTGTGTAATTTGTGACGCGGGGCGGTAACAGCTAAAGAAAGTATGCTCATGCCCCGGGCGGCGCCTGCACCACAGCGCACCGCCCGCGCCGGGTGCTCAGCTAGTTATGAGCGCTCCAGATTTTATAATAGCATCGTCTAAAGTTACTCGGATAAATCTTAGATTATAAAAGCGGAAACTGATTGATGAGGTACTGATGGTCTGGTATAAGAAGACAGGTGATGACGTGAATGAAAAAAAAAGCTTAACGGTTGGACTAGATAGCTGCTTCGCTGAGTAGTCAGCAGTGTTTATCAGTTTCGGTATGATCCACGATTTTCACAAAATAATTGTTGATAATACCTATTGAAACTTATAAGTAAAAATCTTTAGTTGATCTCCGAAACTCTTCGAGCTTTATTTTATGCCCAAAGTGCGCAAGTGAACATGATCTCATTATAAGTTGTTCAAGTAAAAGATCCGATCACAATAAGCATGCTTACCCACTGGCACGTTTTGAAGACGCGTCGCGTCCGTGAACAATAATATTCACTCAAATACAATTGGTCGCACGCCGCGCTGCCCGCTGCCGCCGCCCGGTGGGCGGGCACGAGGAATATTAACGAAACAAAAGTAATTGCTCGAAATAAAAGTTAATGTAAGTTTTATTTTGTTCACTTTACATACAAAGATTCCTGCCAAAAGCGACTAACGTTTATTTAAATAAATTCAGTAATAGAATCGTCCGGAGATACCTTACGTGATTTGAAAATAAATGTGATAAGTAAATTTTTACCTCCATTATGTCAGTACCAAAGCACTCAGTAGTCATAATTAAATAAAACAACTTATTATGCAGTAGGCATGTTAAACGCAAACGCATCACGATTCGTTCACGAATCATAACTACTACACAGTGAACCACGGTCACGTGCTGACGCACAAGTAGTGGGTGCCGTAGACATAACATCCGGCGCTATTCGCGGCTCGGTTCATGTTATTGCAAGCTTCCGAAGAAGCCGTACTTAGATGTCATCATATTATCGTCATATTTATGACCATACAGGGCTACGTGTAAACGAACAAATAGATTTATTTAAATAGATGGTATAATAATTATTATGTACGTTATAACTAGAAGCATGAGTTATTAATTCTTTGAATAGAGAGAGTGCCTTCTGTCACACCGATAAAATTTGCGTACATTGACGTAAGGACTGCTACGCACTGCAGTGTAACACAGAGGCAGAGATTATTGCGATCACATCAATGGCTGCACATCGAGTGTCTTCACCTTGTTATTTGACGGGTAAAAAAAAGTGATTAAATGCTGGCAATAGGCTCGCCCCCTATAACATGGGACCTAAATACACCGGCGAACTGTAGGTGCACATTAGTACACCTCTGCCTAACCCGTCGGGGAATACAGGCGTCATGGAATGTTATGTGCTAATTCCAAGTTGGATATACAGGTATCTTGTATAGCCATGAATAATATTGTGATTGTTTTGTGCCAACAGAAGCGAAAAAAATAAAAGAACTTAATGTAAAATCTATTCTTAGCTAAAAGTTATCGGTGCAACATAGTTTAAATATAAGTCGACGAAGAAGAAAAAACCGCTGTTCTCAAAGTATGTGTGCGAAATGAAAGAAAAGTATAAAGTTGAAAGAATTCTCGACAATGTGGAGGTACTGAAACCTTGTGCAAAGAGAATATTTTAGCATTCATTATATATTTTTTATTTGCATAGCTCGTACTGAAACGTGTCATGGGATTTTTCTTTTGGAATTTCAATCACCGAAGTTATTCATTTTTTTTTGAAGAAGTTGTTGTTAACCGAATTCAAAAAAAGAGTAGATCCATTTGGTTCTCCAACTCATTCTGCAACCAACGGTTTAATGTGCATAAGCCTTTACGATAACAATCAAAGCTAAAAGTAGAATTTAACATAAATATATTATATATCGGTTGATTTAGTTGTATGTTTATTTACAGTACATATACAGGAGGCGAGCGGCGCGCGGCCGCCGGTGTGCACGGCGCCTATTTGTGGCCGATCGTGTGCTACTTGCAGACAGTTAAGAGCATTACACACACACTGGTGTGGTAGCCGCCGCCCGCTATAACCGCACGCGCCACAAGCTACAACTACTGGAAAATATTAATAAAAAAACCGAAGTTATTTTTACGCGGCTTGCCCGCTAAACGGAAATTCCTACCTATTACTACACTACTATACTACACTACTATACTATTATTACTACACTAATTATTCTACCTTAATCAATTCATAGATAAGAAACATTTAAAAAAAATGTCAAAGTAATTGAACCCTTTCGCATGGTACGATTTAGTAAATGAGCTGTTTTCCTGAAACCGTGTCACCTCGGTGTGTTTGACCGACACGCACACTCCACAGTGTGGATAGGTATTTCATGAAACTCGTGACGTCGTTAAGTAAGTAACTTCGGTAGTTATAAAACACATCATTCACGACTAAGCACGTCCAGGGACTGACAGAGGTCTATATGCCCACTGCGTGTCTTCGACTAGAACTATCGCTCTATCTTTTGATGATAAATCTAGAAAGTGAGGACCTTTTCAACTTTTCGGAAATAACATTTATTATTTGAGGTGACCTTTCATCAAAACAATCGAACGTTTTGTATCAGCCTCTTGGTAGTAATAGATCAGTTTACTAATTTCCCTCAAGTGAATTCTTTCTGTGCACTTTAAGGTGACCCACTGCTAGTGTAAAACAAGTCTACCGAGTAATCATTAATATCTGATTAATATAAATACTCAGACGCTTCCTGGATACCGCTCAACATGTATGAAAATATGTCATATATGAAAAAAGTGGTGGTCACTGGTAACTGTGCACAAGTGGCCCAGTGTGCAGCACCACTAAATATTGTAGTGCATGGAAAACATGAGGTCCGCCGTAGTGGCAGCGCAGACTCGCGGCCAGTGCGTGTGTGTGTGTTACTAGGTTTGTCAACTGCAGTTTATTGAAGTAGGATTACAGTCAAACTAAGTGAAAGAGGACCACTAGGCTACCGAGGCAGTTGATCTGCAAGTTCGTTTAAATAGTGGAAATGTGTTATGTGTTTCTGTTAGCGAGGCTGTTGTAGATGTGTGCGGGCGTCACTTACGCTCCACACGTTCCGGGCGAGTCATCAGATCATCAACAAAAACCTTATTTTCATTCATTAGGTACTCGTAATTGATTGACTTACATACATTGTTTATGATGCCAATGTCCCTTAACACCTACGTCCACATACTGCAAGAGGACGTGTAGCGATAAATAGACAAGTTTCAAACCGAAACAAGCAAAGTTTGTTCATCAATCTCGTCAATATTGCCTGAAGATTTCCCGCTCGATGTGCTCAGTTAATACAGTTTTTAGCGGCGCTCAATATCGCTGGCATGTGTGTCAATGTCGTGGCAAGTATGGTAATATTCCCAAACTTTGCCAATAAAGGGGAGCGTGCGGGGGCGGAGGTGAGGCGCGGGGGGAGGGCCGCCCCCCGGGGGCCGAGTGTTTGTCCACGGGCTTAGTGCGGCGAAGGAAGGACGCTGGAGACAGAATCTTGGAATAAAGACTGGCTTCCTTTGAGAACACATGCTAATTACATTCTTATCAGAACAGTTTTATTATTGTGATTTCCGTGTATGCGGAAGCCATATAAAATAAACACTAGGTACCTAGTACAGCAGAGACAGGGAAAAGCTGTTGATGTGATGAGCGTGTGCATCTCTTGTATCGTATAAGCTATATATATTGCAAAAGAGAGCTGTCAGAGCCATTTATAATCTCCGTCGCTGCGAATCTCTTAGGGAACTATTTAAAAAGATTAATGTTATGACAGTGCCTTGTACATTTACGAAAATATTATGTATGTAAGAAAAAATTTACATCTTTTTGATAAAATAAGTGATAGACATAATTTTAACACTAGAAATAAGGACAAATTAGCTCAACCATTTTTTAGATTGTCCAAAGTACACACATCTTTCATGGGGTACTTACTGTGTTAAATGTTACAATAAAATACCTAATGATATATTAAAATTAAATGAAAGAAAATTTAAAAATTGTATTAAAAGCACACTTTGTAAACAAGCATACTACAAGTTAGAGGATTATATTCAAGATAATAATGCTTGGAAACATGCTGGTCTTGCTCCTTAGGACAATTTTAAGTCTTGACAAAATCAACTGGTTGCTTATTTAATCATAAAACTAATTTGTTTTGACCAATAATTGTTTTTCTCCTCGACATTAATTCTACATTTGAGTTTGACTCACACACTGATTCGTTGTCTTTGAAATGTTAGAAGTAATCATCTACGATCACAATATTGGCGTTAAATGATATGATTAATTTAGCTTTCATTTCTAATTTGTAGCACTGAGTACGTATTGTAGTACTTTGAGTGACTTTTATTTTTTTGATTGATCGTTTTGACATTTATATTTTTTTTCTTATGGAAGGAATGTAACTATACAACTTATTGTAATACATTGTTTTTTAAAAGAGTATGTATGGAGTTTCTTGCCCGTTCTTCTCCATACGAAACTACCATTTGGAATGGGCAACTAGATTCAATATTAATGTTTTTTTTTATGTAATGACGTTCAAAAGTGCCTTTTAATGGCCTAATTGAAATAAATGATTTGATTTGAATGATATAATACTACTCGTATTATCGAATTGGTTCGGGTTCTTCGCTTCTCGGAATGTTGACACTTCGTGCTTCCAGAGACTCAATGGAGTACCTATTTAATTACATTTTTTTTTACATCAATTTTGGTTTTATTTGTAAGTAAGTACAGATCAAATCCATGTTTACCTCCTGATATTCACAATAAATGTAAATTGATAATACAGTTTGAGTGAGCTGTATAATAAGTGATCGGTGTCTGTCACCAATGGAAAATTACATACAATAGAAAGAAACAAGGGGAAAAGTCCAAGTTAAATGTTTTTGTCACAATAGCGCGACACATATCGAATGGAATAACATAGGTGACAAAAGAACTGTGGTTGAAAAGCTACAATAAAAGTAGCCTTGGCGCGCCTCGAGAGGCGGTACAAAAGAAGCATAATAATTCACGAATGAATGGTAAAATGAAAAACCCAGTAGCCATATAGTACGAATTCAGCTAAATGTAGCAAATACATTAGATACGGTTAAGTACCCGCCGTTATCCCGCCCGACTTAAAATGAACAAGTTTGGTGAAAATGATGACAAACGGTCCAGCCGCCCAGCCACCCAGCCACATGGACAGTGGATACGTCGTGTCGGAGAGATGGAGGACACGGCGGTGATCGAAGTAATCGACGATGCTGTGTGTGAAACGTTGGTCGAGCGAGAACATTGTGAAGTGGCAGTTTCTTTCTACATAATACGGACTTCTCGAGACGAATAGCCAATAAAATGTAGTACCGCAACACGTCACGATGCCATGTCGCTGGATGATGCCGTACTGGTGTACACGACTCGGTTGATGTGGTGTTGTAGTAGAGTGTAGGTGTGTGCGATGCAACTGCTCGCAGAACAGACTTTGTCAGCCGCTCGCGTCGGAAACAAACTTTACACTGATGAGCATATTGCATTCTTGAAATTTTGTTATTGTTTGTGTGCGTTAATTAAAACGAGACTTATTTTTAGAACTTTCTCTGATAATGTACATACTATACCTACAGACACAGTACATTCGACATTTCGAGTCGACTTTGTATAATGATAACTACCTGTTTTACAAAAGACCATATTTCCAGTGCTTTCTGGTCTCTGATTTCCGATCTTTGATGATCATGGAAATTGATCTGAGGAGTCGATGCAACCCAAACGGCTATCAGTACGATGCAGAGAATCGTGAATTCGTGATAATATCTTTAGACATGAAGAGGCAAACTGTTCCTCTAACAACAACTGTAGCAGTGACCGTTCAGTACAGCGCGCCGACTTCATACACATTACACACATTACAAAGTTTTAACGTCAAGGTATTTTTATTAATTATAATATTTTAGCTCAAAATATTTCCAGAGTTAGTCGCACTTTACGGTTCATCCATATAAAAATAATATTCGTAGACTTTTTAGCAGTTAAAAATTCAGTTTTATGTTGAGTTGAAGTGCTTAGCTCGGCTGTTCGCGAGAGAGTGGCGGCGCGCTGCGGCGACGCGCCTAGATGTCTTCACGACAACGCCTGTCATTTTTAGAGCAAAATGTAAAGTAATAAGGACTCTTTTGGTTGTTTTATGGAGTTGAGTTACTGTACATATATACTTACCTGTCTAAATTGATCTGAATGTATTCCTTATTTTTGTCTTCTTATAATAACCGGAAAATTCAACGTTTATGTAGCTTGGATGACGATAAGGCTTCCCATTGACTTCCGTTGGTGTCACAAGAGGGTACTTAGCCATTATATATTGGGATCCCCAAGCCTTCATGCATGGTGTGATTATGGCAATATCGCCTAAAGATAGTTCGTTATAGCGTTCTATGTGAGAGGTCAATGTTCAGCAGCGGCTAGTTATCAGTTGATGTATAATCATGATACTACTTTTCATATTTCAGTGCTCTCTCAAAGCTATGTGCCTATGTGTAACACTAGTAGCTGCAGGCACCCCGCGGTACAAGCGTCACACATATAGACAAACAACACAGATAAAGATTTACAGCTAATCATCGCTAGAACAAGTTCCGTTTGCAAAAGCAAGCGGTCTAGCTCACGTCGTTCTAAACATCCTGAAACAGCTCAACTTGTATATTATTCACCTAAATTATATTATTCCGCAGGTCATTAGTTGATACGTAAACAGTGTATTGTATAATTGCTCGCGTATTTTTCCGCAAGTATCGCGATGCGCGAACTTTTATTACACAATGCTTATTATAATTTATGAGCGGTAGGTTACGTAGCGCCGGCAATTAGGCTGTGTCACGCTGAGACCGCTGCTACGACTTGCCAGCCAGTTGTGTTGCTATTCCTGCTAGTATAATATTATATTTATATTTCCGACGTCTACAAAATATTGTGTAATGACAAGCTTTGTTTTGCAGGAAATGAATTTTATGAATCAAATCATCAGAATAATACAAAAGCCCTTGATACAACTAGGTCAAGTTAAAAAATGCTCTACATCAGAAACAAAAACAATCGACAGTTTATTTGAATGTTTTTTTTTCAGCGTACATATTATTTATTTTGCAAACAATGATCGAGTTTTTCATTTGCAAGTGTACAATAGGTAGTCACACAGGCGCGAGCCGAGTGTTTGTTCATTACAAACTGAACGCCGACCGACGCCGCCGCCACCGGGGTAGGTACCACCGAATGTAAAAAGTTACAATTGAAAGCTATAGTATTGCTCCGCAAGGTTATTCGCGTTTCACCCAGTCGGTACGAAAGTAGGTTGGATATAACTAACGGCTCATGAACGTTAAGGTTTCATTCTGAATCGAGTTTCTGTACACGCACGGGGAAGCAGCCCCACGAGCTACGAGCCACGAGCCACGACACGACGAAGTTTTTATACATGGAATGGGAGTAGAAGCTTTGTTGGCAAATACAAGTAAATAATCGTTGAATTGTTTAATATACCAGATATGGATCAGGGTCTGAAATAAAGTATTTTTATTTTATTTTCATTTATAAATACCGTGTACGTTATACAACACGCTGAGATAATAATTATTTGATCAAAGGTTTTTCATTTACAGACATGGTTGCTATCGACTGTACTACCGTACTATCACTATGCGTACAGTGTTAATGCGTACCTATATGATGACGATTCTTTGATTAGTGTGTCTCTCTTCTATCGTCGGTCGTCATTGCAGAGGATAATGCTTATTTGTGTCCTGGGTGTGTTATGGTTCACGGCTGTTCTTATGGTTTCCTGGAAAGAAATTGCTTAGAATCAAAGAAGCAGTTCTGCCCACCGATTTGTTTGTTGGCCCTTTGACTTATTCCTTAGTATTTTGTCCAGTGATACGAACTCTCTCCAATCTTCCAGAGTCTTCACGTGGTGTGACAGAATACGTACTATTCTACTGGGACCCTGCGGTGAAAAGTCGTTCGTTTAGTTTAATTCGTTTTCATTCGTTCGAGATGAACAACCAGTATATAGCACGTCATCTCGAAGGAATTAATTCCATCCGAATGTGTGCGGCATGTTCACCATCATCCATTGTGTCACATATTATCGGCAGTTATTCATTTGATCCGAGACTGCGGTTACTTTTGTTTAGAAACAAACGGTTAAAGGCTTTGATTAGGCCGTTGTAACTCCCGGGTAAACAATATAAACAGCTTACCTTGTAAATATTAACAGGTAGGTAGGTTAGTGTAACCAGGAACAACCCTCCCGATTCCCATTAACCGTTCGGTAATGAACAAAAGCTTTTCTTAAAGTATAATCGATACTCTCAATAACAATATTAGCGTGGACAAGATAATGCCGGGTATAATATCTGAGCTTGTCTCACCACCCGGGGGAATGCGCTAAAAGCAAAGTTAGTCCACGCTGCGCGAACAAACACGGACGTACAGAAGAAACACTCCGGACTGCCAGTAAAGTAGCTAGGAACAAATAAACCAGCACCGATCAATCAAATATTTATCCTTTTAATATAGATATTGAAAAAGGCAGTGTGTGGAGCAGATATCATGGAAATGTCCTTCACTTCTAGTTGTGAACTGTGCACGAGTACTCGCTCGTCAAGTACCACGTTGTGTGATTGATTTACCGCTTCAGTCGCTACGTAGTGGCGCGGGCGGTGCCGCGGCTCGCGCCGGTCGGTTTCGATATACACTGCAGAAACTTGCGAACTTTTTAATGGATTGTATCCTTTTTTCCTTCAGTGCTGACGATGCAAATAATGGGCCGAAGTTCTGCTATCACTTCTTATCTGCTACAAATTCTGTACGACAATAGTCAAAGAAACTTACGAAGTTCAAATAGATTAGTTTATAAAGGTAGTCTGTAAAGGTACCTATATGGAATGATTGACTAGCAAAACTTTTCAATTTCTCCGAAGGTTTCTAGTAAAGTTACATGTTACACAGTTACAGTTAAACAGCAGAAACTTTCACGACCGACACCGAGCATAACTCACATAGTCTATCCATGCGTTACGCTAGTGTTCTTAGAACACGGAGGAGGTAGGGATCACGTAGAACTGACTCCTAATGTAGCTGTAAGACACAAATAATAAGGACATTGCTGTAGCTAGAACATCATGTTACAAACAAAAGAATACAATGATTGTTGCTATCTCACATCCGTAGAATTACCTGACGATTTCAGAGACGGTACACGCTCCAAGTGTATAGTCGAAAATTCCTCGAACATCTCCGTTAGTGGTCAGTGTCCGAAAATTCCGGACAATTCAGGAATCTCAGACTTCTGGACGTCGAAACTTATCCCTTGGGCAGAGCAGCCGAAGAAATA
This sequence comes from Caradrina clavipalpis, assembly GCA_932526535.1. Taxonomy (NCBI): domain Eukaryota; kingdom Metazoa; phylum Arthropoda; class Insecta; order Lepidoptera; family Noctuidae; genus Caradrina; species Caradrina clavipalpis. The sequence continues at coordinate 170,842 of OW052095.1, forward strand.
ATGTCGTTAGAAAACCGCGGTTATGGAATCTACTTAGTGAGAATTTAAAGAAGGTTCGCTTCAACACCGCGCGTCATGTATTGAACAAATCTATTGTAAAAATATTACTGATAATTAAGATCTGTGGTTTTATCAAAATAGACGACTTTACTCTCTTTTCCTGGATGATACAAAAAATACAAGGAGTCATATATCAGGAAGATGTTACCGTGACTAGCAATTTGCTGAGCGAGGGTTGGAGTTGTAATTCTTCTGCTGCTTTCTGATCTGGTGGCGGCTACTGCTGGTATGCATAATGGAAAAATGATTATCGCAAATGTGTGTTCGTTCATTCTTGTGTAATGCATACAGCAGGCCTTCTGACGTGCCTACGAGTGTCTTTTAGTAATGGATCAGAAAGTAAAATACATTGCGTCGTATAGAGAGGCGGACGGTTAGGTCAGGCCGTATTGTTCGCAAACTTCAAAGCTAAGAGACATGTTCCATCGATTTGTCACGTCCTGCGCTTAGCTCGGACAAGTGTGGCAGGCTCCGCTGTGGAGCGAATGAGAATTAGTACAAGCTCGAGGACTACCTTGTTCCAAATGTTAATCGGTTTGCAGAGTTCGCTTGATATCAATTACCTCGTGTCAAACTCACGTACATACGTATTAATACGAGTATTACCTATTCTTCCATTTTCAGAGTTTTTCTGATTTGAGAAATGATTTGTGATTTAATTCTATACGAGTATACCTCTGTTGGTAGCTATTTAAACGTCCATCCATCCATACCATCACGCCTGTATTTCCCGAAGGGTTAAGTCGAGGTGTACCAATGTACACCCACAGTTCGCCGGTATATTTAGGTCCCATGTAATAGGGGGCGAGCCTATTGCCATTAAACGGGCACAAATCCAAACTCCGAGCTGCTACTGAGAATTTCATAGAAAAACCCAATAACACTTTTTGCTCGGCCTGGGAATCGAACCCGGGACCCCTTGCTCAGCAGTCGCGCTTGCGACCACGACACCAACGGGGCAGATATTAGTTAGCGGGGCTATTTAAATGTGCTTGTAGTAATTAATACTTGTACTAATAATGACACAACAGTGTGCCACACAACTACTACTAACACTTGTGCGTTAAACCCATCGTTAACATTCACATAAGCCTTTCCAAAGACCGCGTGTCGCACAATATATTCGTGTAGCATTTCATCCAGCTCTACAGATGTATCATATTTGTTCGTCGAACGAGTAATGTTGAGATATTGTTTTTGTGATCCGAATACTGTACGATACATTACTACATTCATTACAAAATTGCAATTGCAATAGAATGTAGTGGCGAAAAGTTCCCTTGAGATGTGATGTGCATATTTACTCGTTCACAGGAAGAGGCTTCATCATTTTGACTGACCGGTTCACTGACTATTCAAAAGTTGTTGTCAATGGTTTATTTGTTTTTTTTTTCACCTCAGATTAATTGATTTGAGGTATCTTTTAGATTTTAAAACAATATAATTATTTCAGAGTATGTGGATTCGTAACCGTGCTGTATGTATTGTTTGAACTATAACACAAAATTATTATTTTCATATGTACCTATGTATTAGAAATTAAGTGATTGTGCTGGAAACAGAAAATAAAAAAAATAAAGATGCACTATATCCCTGCGACTAACATTGTGGATAACATGAAGAATTCGTTGGTATTGTTTGTCAAGAGCGTAATGCTAACAGTATGTCGTTCACAAGATTTAATCTAGTGAAAATAAACGTTATTTGTATTCATATATTGAGGAATAAGAAAATTTATGAAACGAAAAGAAAAACGAAGCACCTTTTCAAACAAGAAGCTTTTAGTTTATTTAAAAGGAAGAAAAAATTAAAGGAAACGAAGTTCCTTTTAATTATTCTTTACAATTTATTTCCTCCTGAATTTAAAATGTTGTGTGAAATATGTAATATAACAGCTATTACGTTTTTAGTTAGGTCATGTTTTAGAAAATGAACCGATGGTTTATGAACCAATGTTTTATGAACCAATCAATTCTCCAAAAAGTTTGTTCTCATGATGTGCAAATGCTTCGCCTACAGTACCTATCTTATTGTGAGCCACCTACCTCTATCAGCAGTTTTCAAAAGAAACAATTATCAAAGGTTAAACATATGGCATGCATAATTATGTACAATTAAAGAACGTTGCTGGTGACAGCGTGGTGCCCGCGCGGGTCGCCATGTGGGGCTCCTGAATGGTTCGCGGTCATTAGTGAGCGCACGGTGAGGGGCACGGGGCGCGGGGCGAGGGGCGCGGGGGCGCGGAGCGGGGGGCGCGGGGTTGCTCCTCAGACAAATGAGCTAAATTAGCGACCCGATACCGCCAACAACGTACGAGTAATTGATCCGGCTAACAAGTACTGGTGCTCAATACTTGAGTAGTTAGCTGATAATAGAAAGTGTGTAGTTGACTAAATATGCTTTGTCCCCTTACAAAGCATATTTAGTCAACTAAATATAAACTACTAGAGAAAGAGATAACGTTGTGGCTAAAATAATTCTATTTAAAAACTAGCTGTAAGTACAGAAGTATTGCCTGGGCAATATCTCTGTACAGCTTTACATCCGTCACCGAACGTTATTTTTGGTTTACTGGAAATACCCCTCATGACTAACTGATTATTGCATTATAGCAGTATGCTAGAGGTCAAGGGTTTGATTCCCAGATCGAGCAAAAAGCTTTCAAAAATTCTCAACATAGCAGCTCAGAGTTAGGATTTATGACCGGTTAATGGCAATAGGCTCGCCCCTTAATATATGGGACCACCTATGCCTAACCCTTCGGGGAATACAGGCGTGATCATATGTGTGACCAGCTGGTTATTTGGTAGACATACCTACAGTAGCTTGTTGTATGTACCGATATTCGGGTAGGTAGGTATATGTTGGTGTGCATGGCTCAGCGATTGTATTAGCAAGTCATCACTGCACAGGCATGTCCTCGTGTTATCGCAAGTAATGGAGCACGCGCCGCTGAGCGCTGAGCCGGCCACAAGGCGCTGTGATGCTGTCCATACACTGTGACTGAATGGTTGCGTGAACTGATCGCAACCGACTTAGTGCATCAGGCCACTGGTCAGTGGACCTGATGCTGTAGCTTCCTTGGCCAGAGTACATACATGGTTTTAGTAACCTGATTGTGTAACTGTACGTAAGTAAGTACCAGCATTATCCAGATGTACCCTCAGTGTCCTGTCAACACAGACAGGTTCAGTAGTCAATACAACTTAAAAGTGCCTGTAAATGATAAATAATTTGAACATTTAGCGAAACCAAAATTCTGTTTTCATCAAGAATACTATTTTAAAGCTTTTGAAAACATTGCATTTAAAAAAGCAGTTTTAAGGTACACATTTTGGCCTTGACTGTATCACGTTCAGTGAGTAGGCATGAGAAATTGTCTCAAAAAAGCAAATTTCGTTCGCAAAATAAAACTCTTTTTGTTTCACTACATCCAGATAAAAAAAGAACATAGAATTACTTTGTTGTATGTACCAAGTGTCGCCGCAGGGACGATATTAGAGAGCTTGTTATTTCGGATAAAAACCAGGGACAAACCGCAAAAAAGGCTAAAAGTTAAATATGTATTTGAGGCTTATCAAATAATAAATGTAGGAGGTAATTCTTTGTGACGACACCTGCGTCCAGCCTTTGTGTGGATAAGGCGAAGGAGTAGGACTCTCGGGTACTGTGAGAAGTGATGAACTGTTGGGCTGAAGCATGAGCCTGCAGGTCTGAAGTATCTACCTATATATAGTACCTATGTATATAGTACGGACGCGTCTGCCATTCCAGAAACGAGTTCAGCTCACCTTGACCTGGCCTCTCAAATACTTTATAACTCCATTGCCTGATCTGCCCCATTGCCTGATCTGCCCGAATTTGCTTTTCGGATATTCTTCCTCCGTAGAGCACGGCGTGCGTCCAGAGCATCACACCACCACCGTGTGTCCACCTTGTTTGTGCAAGAGCGATCCTTGCCCACACATTACTGTAACGTTTACTAAAGAGGTCAGCTCCCTCTACGTCGTACGAGAGGCCACATTACTTTTTACTTCATATTTCGGGTTTACTAGGCAGAGTAAAGTTATGCAGGTTGTTGTTGCCTCCCGGTAAGCTTTTATGTACCAAAGAAAGCGCGTAATAACAGTTTGCAACAAGAGCCGTAATTTCTTCCGCTTTAAGTATATTCGCTCAGGTGTAAGACGGAACAATAGCCAGGACAGTGGCGGCGCTATACTACTTCCTTTGTTTACTTTTTTATGTTACAGAATGTATGTTGCTTTTAAATATACATCCAAGTTGACTGACTTTATACTGATGAACAATCTATCGGGGTTCATGAGCATAAACATCCAGTACTATGTGTCAACACTAATATTTATAAATAAAACCAGAATCAATGCGAGTAGGTTTTATATCACTGTTAACTGTCGAGGGTTAATGCTCCAATATCCTTTTGTTCTTATTTTCGTGTGGGATTCCTTATGTATTCCCCTTCTGGGGAGAACAGAGGGTTGTGTCTGACTCCTATCGACGAAAAACCCCACAGTTCCTTCTACTAGCATGAGTCGGGGGCAAGTTGGTCATCAAAGACCAGCGGGTGACTCGAGGCGCCACGGGAATTCCAGTGCACTCCTCGGGTAGTAGAGGATGTTCAGCTGCGTCTTGTATTACTGCCATCATCAATGTATTTGCTAAGCACATAAACATAATCGTACTGAAGTCGCGTGGTTTTCTCCACGAGACAAAAAACTATCGTAACTTGTACACAAACGTTGCATTGTCGTAACAATCGGAAAATAGTTTAAAAGTGTTCTCCGTGGATTTATAAATAAAACAGGAAAATGAAAAACAGTTCAGTGTCGGGAAGCAAAAGGTGCCTGTGTGGGGGTGTGTTAGTGTACGGGACACCTCACTCACACACTCGCACCCCACTTGACTGGTAGGTGTAGGGTTACCTCGTACCTGTTGAACATTAATTATGTTATTATTATTAATTATTTAGTTACGGCATTGTCGGTTGCTGTGGCCACACTTTTGTTATAATCGTTACATTTCATAAGGTAGTGAGATGCATTGCATTCCACGCTGCAGCTGTTTTCTACGAACATCACCAGGTGTTACTGTCGGGTACCTAATGGTTTGCGATCATGATTTCTTATGACATACCTACATTAGGTACAATTTTGCATTTAAATAAAATGTAGAATCTAACAATAAAGTTAACTTAAACGAGGACATTTGAATAACAATAATAATTATGTTAATACTTGAATGAGACCGCTCGCTCGCTCGAGGTGAGCCCAGCAATATGTTTCAGCTTTCTCTTTCATGACTAACATCACCTAAGTGCGCGTCCACACTGCGAGCCTGGCGCGGTTGCGACGACGGGCGCGAAGTATCAAACATATGAAAGTCACCTTTGCGTCCATATTGTAGTGACTAAGGCGGAAGCCTAGTGCGACGGGACTGAGCGACACAGCGCGCGTAAGTTTCAAACGCTTCTGTCTTCGCGTTCTGGCCACACTACGGGCCTAGTCATCGAGCGATCCAATGCGCGGGCGGCGGGGGTAACAAACCATTTCGGTCTTGTCGCTCGGCGTATGTGCGTCTGTATTTGTTTATGAGAGAGTTATGAATAATTTCTCCTCAGGTCTAATACCTTTGCGAAAGTTAGTATCTTCTTTGGTGGTTTTCGGTGATATTTTACTTAGTACTCGTATGTAGTCAAAAGTTGACACGGGCATACGAGTATACTCAAAGAATTTTGTAGGGTATAATCTCAATTCTTCATATAAGTTAAAAAATTCACCAGTTATTGCTCTGTTTTTATTTATTTCGTGCACACCATCTCTAGTGTTCAACACCTCCCATCTCAGGATCGGACTGTCTAGTAAAAACAGAAAATCCTTGTCCATAGTTACGTCCACGTACATCAGGTGTTGCACACCTGATGTACTTCAAACCGCTACAAGAGCTCGCGCCTCACTGTGGCCACCGCACGCCCCGCTCGCCGCGCCCGCCTTAGGCTCCAGTCACCGCGCTTTCAGTGTGGACGCACACTTACGTTTATTACAACATGCTTAGTATTCTATAATTATAATTGTTGTGGAATTACTCGTCTAGACTGTGATAATACGTACGATAGGTACATTGATGAGAATAAATAATTTTGTTCGCTGCTTAATTTATTAAATGATATTATTTGGTAAACATTTTGAAGGTTGTCGGCGCTGTAATTAGAAATGAGCGTACATAAATAAACTAAACTAGAAAAGAAACAAGGTTAGTTGCTACCTATCTAAATAAATAAGCGTTTGATAGCACAAGGCGGGCACCTACTTAGACGTATTGTTTGCTAGCAAATAGTTTTGTGTAATCCTAAATTATTAATTTGTTGCATCCCTAACTTCGGTCGGGTCGGACGTGCGTTGTACTGCTGCGGCACCGCGCTGCCTCCGTACCGCGCCCGGACCACACAAGTACAAAAATTGCCACACAAATCTTCTTATTTACTATGTGAACGTTGACATTTAGACTATCGAATGTATATAAATGCTCACACTAGGCACCCAGAAATCACTAAGTATCAATTAAATAATTAAGTAAACAAAGTGGGTGTGACAGTCTCGGCGACAATACTCGACGATGCCCAACTATGCGCCGCTGGAAGTTGGCTAATTACTTGAAGCCGCAATTAGATGGCAGAGTGGCTCACCGTAGTGACGCGACCTCCCGTGCTCCGCGCCTCAACCACCGGGTGCGAGGGCGGCGCGGTACTACTACTCATTATCATTATGACGAACACCCCAGTCATCTTGTGGATATAATTATGATCCAGAGTGCAAAGTACTAGCTCAATCACACAAGGCAACGATAATGCTCAATTCTTTAAAACTAGCTTTGTTTGTTGGCAAAGTAACGTATACGTAGCATTTCAAACACCTCTTTGTAGGCATATCCGAAGTAACCCTGCCTAGGAAGACGCAATTAGTCCACTAGTACATACGTAATGTGTCGCAGCGCAACCACTCGTACTTGTAGCCTTCGTGAAAAGTAGCGCAATGTTCTGTTAGCTAGCGAGCTCAGACATTCACTTGTTTCCTCCTGGTAATGACATGCCGCGAGTTGCTTTCCCAAAGAATGACACGCAATAGAAATGCACCAGATGCTTGTGTATATATCGCAGTAAGATAGATAAAGCCGTAATATAGTTATATCCCTAGGGATATAATTATATACCGTAACATAGTCATACGAAAGCGATTCATTACTATCTCACTAGGAATATAGTTATAAAATGGTGCACGTTTAGTGATATACTTATATTACTAGATTAAGTTTAGTGAAATAGCTTTCGGAGTGTGCGAGTGTGTGAGATTGGTTACCCAGAAATGCAATACAGCTTTCAAACATTACTTTGAATGATCCTATACCGAATGAAAACTTGTCACTGAGAGAAATATGCCAAAAATTGTCGCGCTTTGGTGGCCAAAGTTATTTAAAATGTTCCTGTAAAAAATCGAATATACAGTGTTCTACTAAAAGATGTGCCTGTAAGAAGCATTCAGTGCTATGTAATTCTAGATGTCATGATTCCTCTTCTTGCCTGGACAAAAATTAAAAAATACTTTTAAAGAAACCAAGATCTCAATTTGTTGATAAGAAATAAAGATATCTCAAAAAGTAGTTTAAAAAACTAAAACCCGACTACAAAAATTCACGTTCTAAAAAGTATGAAACAAGAAAACATTCTCATCTGAAAGCCGTGGTCGTATGCCACTTTGCCCTAAACTTTAGTGCTAAAGATTAATGTTCTATTACTATACACATACTGTTTTACCGGAATAGGTGGCATACGACCACGGCTTTCAGATGAGAATGTTTTCTTGTTTCATACTTTTTAGAACGTGAATTTTTGTAGTCGGGTTTTAGTTTTTTAAACTACTTTTTTATTTAAATTATTTTGGGGTTTAAATTTAGACATTTATATATTATGTAATATTACTGGAACTGCAACATATACACAATATATGGAATAATCTATTAGGTCTCCCAAACAAAATATTGGTTAGTTGGCTAGGTTTATGGTGCGTTCTAAAGGGTGTGTGTACGGGTGTATGTATAATTTACTAATAAAATATTTATATATTTGAAATGTGCTAATTAAACCCTTTAATTTGATATGTAACACGACCATATTTGGAAGAAAAAAAATATTATTTCACATCTTCATTAGCCCTAGAGGGCGCCACATACAATTTATTGAAACATAAGATAGCCTATAACCAGCGGACAATTTAGACGCTTCCAATGACACCTCATTTGTCAATTTACGTTAGATAATTTAGAAGTTATGAGGGAACAGATGAACATCCATACATACATACATACATACATACCGGTCAACCTCATAACCCTCCTTTTTGCTTCGCCGTAGTCGGGTAAAAACTAGTTTTAATTGTATTGTTATGGTTTAAATTCCAAAAAATATGATCGTTTCAATTATTATTACTTTAATACGTGTTAATGTCACAAAGTATTGCAACTAACTGCAGGATACATAGAGTTGATTTATTAATAAAGACAAAACCAATAAAATTTGGTTTTATTTGATTAATATATTTATAACACTGAACTTAATCTAGTAATATAAGTATATCACTAAACTTGGACCGTTTTATAACTATATTCCTAGTGAGATAGTAAAGAATCGCTTTTGTATGACTTTGTTACGGTATATAATTATATCCCTAGGGATATAACTATATTACGGCTTTATCTATCTTACTGCGACATATACACTGTGTATCTCAATTTGTAGACGCCAATAAATGTAGAATTTCGTATGTACTCCATTTCATTACAAAAAATACTATTTAAACACAATTTATCACAAGTGAGCCTTCTGCAGCTTTCCATTTACTTCCTCCATGCACACTTATAATAAAACAGTAGAGTGTACCACAGTCACAGCGGAATGTGTGTAGTTTCATGAAGTTTGCGGAGTTTGTTGGCAGGCGCGCGTATGAGCCGGCTGCTGTCACTGAGCACTTTGTCATCGTTACGAGCCTAGCGTGCTTCATGTACTTGACATACCGCACATTTATTTTTTCGTACTAATGGGAATGATTAACAGAAGTTTGATCGTGGTCATGGGGTGCTGGCAGGTTATTGTCAAATGGATAAATGGATTTCAATAACATCAGACATCAGAAACTTTGCATCTTGAATGAGCTTGCTTGCGCCTTCAACATTCTAGCTCAGGGCATGCTTGCGTTTCACAATGTGTGGCTAAGAAAATGCAGGTTTTAGCCAATACGCACACAGTTATTTTTTCCGCAGGGATCGGTGCTGGGGCCGCTCCTGTGGAACATCGGCTACGACTGGGTGCTACGTGCTGACCTCCCCGAGGGCGCCAGCGTAGTGTGCTACGCGGACGACACACTGGTCCTGGCGCAGGGGAGGTCGCACGAGGCGGCGGCCGACCTTATGACACGCAGAGTTGCGACAGTCGTTGAGAGGATCCGGCAATTGGGTCTCGAGGTGGCCTTGCACAAGTCCGAGGTCCTGTGTTTTCATGGGCCTCGGAACGCGCCACCGTCGGGATCCCAAATCACGGTAGGAGGGGTTTCCGTCGGCGTCGGGTCGACGATGAAGTACCTGGGACTTGTCCTCGACAGCCGATGGAACTTCGTGGAGCACTTCCGACGTTTGGCTCCCAAGTTGGCACGGGCGTCGGCCGCTCTCAAGCGGCTCTTGCCCAATTTGAGGGGGCCAAACGCCGCCTGCCGGAGGCTCTACGCGGGGGTCGTGCGTTCGATGGCCCTTTACGGGGCCCCGGTGTGGGCGCGGGGCTTGAGGCGGCTTGCCGCCCATTACCTAAACGCGTCCCAGCGGGTGATCGCCATAAGGGTCATCCGCGGATACCGCACGATCTCCGGCGAGGCAGCGAGCCTCCTTGCCGGATTGCCGCCATGGGATCTGGAGGCGCTGGTCCTCGCGCGCCTACACGAGTGGCGCGCGGAGGCACTGGGCCGGGGTGAAACTCCGCTGCCGCGGCAAATTGCCGCCCTGCGGACGGAACTCCGGCTCGATCTCATGGCGGCATGGAGAGAACGACTGTCGCAACCTCGTGCAGGGCTCGCCTCGATTGAGGCGGTAAGACCCCTCTTTGAGGAGTGGCTAGAGCGGCGCCACGGCGCCCTCACCTACCGCCTGACGCAGGTCCTCACCGGACACGGAAGTTTCGGGAGGTTCCTGCACCTCATCGGGCGGGAGGAAACGTCCGGATGTCACCATTGTGAGGATCGCCCCGAGGACACGGTGGAGCATACTCTGGCGGTGTGCCCTGCTTGGGCTGAGCACCGCCGAGTCCTCGAGGCGGCCATCGGCGGCGGCGCCCTCTCGCGTCCGGCACTGGTTCAGGCCATGGTCCGGAGCGAGGGGGAATGGGAAGCAGTCGCCTCCTTCTGCGAAGCTGTAATGCTAGAGAAGGAGGCGGCGGGACGGGAGAGAGAAAGGAGGGTCCCCCGTCCCAGCGGCCGCCGCGGTAGACGATCCGGGCGTCGGGAGCCACGAGACGACTCCCGGCCACCGTAGACGCGGGTCTGTGGACGGTGAGCAATGGGTAGCTCGCCGTCCGTACGTTCACTAGCGACAGACCGTGTCGACGGCGCGTTCGTGTTCCACGCGCGCCTCAAAGAGATGTCAGCAAATTGGATGGGGCCACTGAGGGCCGATGCCTGCCGGGGCTGCGGGTTGTTCGAAAGAGATACCGCGCCCCCGGAACGCAAAGGGCACATGAAGGAACATAGACGGGTTTTAGTCAGTAAAAGTCTGACACTCCCTCCCGCCCCGCCCAGGGCGGGGGAAGTTATTTGATGATTTCCCGTCTATAAAAAAAAAAAAAAAACACAGTTATTTTGCTGAAAACGAAACATGGTTATTTATTTTGTAGTAATTTAATTGGAATGCGAAACCATAAATAAATCATAAATATACATATTTATGATTTGAATATTCGGATAATTTTAAGTTGACGTACCTGACTGTGCGTCTATCGGTGATATAGAACAGTACAACTTCGACATCGCTGTAGCTGTGGCGGCTACTCACGCGTGCGGCCTCTAACATGTGGTGCATGCTGCTTGTATCCGCCGGTGGCAGGCGCTAATGATCTCACTGTAAGTACGCTAATTACCTGCCGTAGTGAACGTCCTGTCTCGCCTCAACTTCAGTACTAGGTGCTCCTGTTCTGGAGTGACTCCCTTTCAACTGAATGTTATCAGAAGTCAGTCGAGTTGTATACTAGTTAACTAAACAAAATACAATTTTAAAATTAATGTTATATTTGTCTAGAGTAAGAATTTTCATTAACTACGTAAGTACTCAATTCGTGAAAACAAGATTATTATCTAGGTTAGTTAGTAAATACATCTCGGTACTAAATAACCATAGCTGAGATTCATTTCACCTTGGATTATCAACCCTTTAACCTTGCTTAGCTTTAGCTGTTTTTTTAATTATGTCTTAACTCCGGCATGTAAATCTTATAACAAATAACTTCACAGCACCTGTGTACGGTGTTCTTAGCTCGGGCGATGTTGCAGCCCCAGCAGCGTATTGTGCGGAGTATGCTGCAATATCCGTAGGTATTACATTAGCAACAGAGGTCACATATTGCGCACACACAGGCTACCGGGACGGTTAGCCAATTAAAGCAACGTAAACAATAATAAACACAGAACAGTCATGCTTTTTCTAGCAACTTATAGTAATTACCTACAGTATCTTAACTTGTAAATTTGGAAGAATATAAATTTTAATTCAAATTCCAATTTCAAATTAAAGAGAAGAGAATATGATATTATCAATGAATATGATCTCAGAAAAATGGAAATCAAACAGTATTTTTTCTATAAACTGGTAACATTTTGGCACATAAAAATCCATGGCGCTCAGTGTATCCGCGCACCCTTCCCTATTGATGTAACTTTATCTGCTCCCCCATAAGTAACATTCGGCATGCGTCCCGGTGGTTACCGCGGATGATATATCTGCGACATAATAGCAGTTCAGTGCGCTCCGGGGGGCTGACGTATCGCGCTCATTTGTTATGCCGGTATCACGCCGACGACGTACCTCATCCACAATTGAGCATACATTATAAACAAACTGATACCTTACTTCCTCTATTCTATCCTCGCTAACCACTGTGATTCGTGATTCCGCTGGATATCACGCGGACTCCTCGCGGTTTCCGCCTGGAATGTATGTAAACGAGCTGCTTTGTCGTGCTACATTTCCAGTCAAGCATTGAGAACGGCTGATTAAGCATGTAGTGATGTCATATTTTTTTTCAATTGCTATTAATCCTCTGAGTGTTCCTGTGTTCTCCCGTGACCTTCCTGACGGGTGACCTTCGTGGAATCATTTGTATCTTAATAATAACGTGTTCATGTTCATGCAAGTGAACCGAAATGTTTATTGTTTCATTCAGAACTCTTTGATCCGACTGTATAAGGTACCACGAGTTTTGATTTATGCTCGGTTTGTTTGCGTGTCTGGCTTGGTTCTAAAAGAGGAATTGTGTTACAAAATACTGTTTTGGTATTTCGTAAGAGGCGTTTTGAATTAATGAATGTGAAGTTATGGTGGTCTATTCAATTAAATTCCCATCTTGCCAAAGTTACTTGCTCAATTTTGTATTTGGCCCTTACATCTTGTTATAACAGATGAGCCATACAATCTGCTAAAAGGTTGCCATGTAATTTCAATAATTAAAACAATTATTTCAATGCAGTTTTTGTTAAAAATGTAAAGGTCCTTATTACGTAGGTACCAATATATTAAAAAAAAATGATGTGTGTTTTGTATAATTCGGCAATCCCGTACAAATGTCATCCTTTCTTAATAACGCGGTACGACCAACAACCTTTTACTGTAATTAGATAGTTCTAAGGAAGAAAGAAGTATATTGACCGGTGATACTAATTTACGTCAGTTATTTATAATAGCGCCTCCTGTATCGTCATCATAGCTCATCACTCATCGCTATCAAGATTTCCGGATGATCCGTCACTGTGTCACCGGGATGCAGCTCGTAGCCGACGCCGCGGGCTGCAAGTAGTGGGCGGCGCGTGGAGATACGCTCTGTTCCAGGTGACTCTGCTCACAGTAGCGAGCCGCGACTCCCCACCATTCTGCTGCTATTACGCTATTTACGTAAATGCTGGTTGTTTGCTAAAGCAAAAGTCGGATTTTCACATAACGTTTAAGTTTTGATTTGCCTTGTCGGTAATAATAGTACACTAAGAATAAGATTTCATGATGCTGTGTTGCCTAGCGGGAAGCATTATTTGGTTCGAGTAGGTAGGTCAAGATACGATCAAAGATTAATAATTTTTATAACGATTCTAAGTTTTCCTTACAACAAGTTCAAGAAAAACTCTAAACACTAGGAAGACATCACAAGAAAATTAGTTTTCAGAGAACAATCTATCCAGTTACAAGTGAATTCTTGGAATACAGTGTTGCCTTGTGAAGCAGACACTCAATAGAATGTTAATGCGGCGGTGAGTCCTGGTGGTGTAATTACTGGCGCCTGCAGCACGCGTCGCTGTTGCCACACCTCCGTGCAGGAATACATTAGCAAGGTGAAAGACTTACGTACCATGATTCACCAAGTACCTACCTATTGGTGAATAAACAATGACATTTCAAGTAGCAACTAAAGTTATTCTAACTTTGGTTGAAACATAGCATATCATACAATTTCGCAAATCATACACAAGAGTCAGCACAATAGGTAAGAGCTCGTCTCTGTCACAACAATATTGCTCGTGACGACGATGAACCGAAAGAAGAATAAATAATGAAACACAACCGAGTCCATTGTCAGTCGAAACCAACAATACGTAAAGCTTGAACAGTTGAAGGCTGGCGTAGTTCAATTATTATTTGTCGAGTAAAATCTATGTACAATGTGTTCTCAACGAAATAATTGAAGGAGCGGCAACAATGTGCATCATCGTGGAGCCCCGCCCGGCTCAAGTGCGTGCGGACCTCTCGTCGGCGGAGCGCGCGAGTGCTGCGCCGCACAGCTGCTGAGCTTGTGTTGTGGAACCATCACAAATATGTTGGTTTCATTAATGAAAGAACCACTTCTCTGTTTTATTTTGAATTTACAAATACAAAAGAAAGAAAAAGGCGGCGAAAGGAGTATGTAAGGATTGCAGCAGGTGGCGTACTGTGGTTTATGCCTACCCCCATGAGAAAAAAGGCGTGATAGAATGTATGTAAGTAAATACAAAAGGTTTGAAATATGTAGTAAGACAAAAATTACAGTAATTTAACATTTGAATCATGATAATTATCTTGTCGCTAAAGTAACTCGGAAACAGAATTGGCAACTGTAGGATAGAGATAGGTCAGATCTCAAACTAACATCGATATGGCATAAGCGAAGTTTAGAATTCACATTATAGACCTCGAAAGTATAAAGTGCTCCAATCCACATACCGACAAATTAAGGGTCAACCCTTACAAACACACAACAAACACTGCTGTAACAACAGTACAAGATGAGCGTCAACAAAATAATTGAACCCGTGGTAACAATGTGCATCTCTGTTTTATTGTAGACTGCAGCATCTGCGTGTTTGCTGACGGTACAGAGCACTCGAAGCTAACTGCGTCCTGCGGAACTGTCGGAGAGGAGCGATGTGTACATGGCAAAGTATTTGCGAGGCGTTCAGACTGTTAGCTCATTGGAGGATGGGATGAGGACTTGTTTATCCTTTACCATGGTGATTCACGATGACTTCGCCAGTCCTTTTCTTGAAATTGTCTAGAAATTCTATTCAGAGTTATTCATCAACATAATTACCAAACGAAAATGACAAAAATTAAAAAATTTAAATTGTTATCGCGTGACCACCCCGACTTAATTTAGTATAATGCTTATAAGTGAGGGCTCTATATGTTTGTACAGCGTGTGTGTCAGTGCTCGTGAACAATGTTACAGGTTGTTAGGGCGAGTCCACAAGCGCGAGGCGGCGGCGCCACTCGACGGCTCGCGTGCGCCCGCCGCGGACACACTCACTGGAAATTGGAAAAATTTCTACTTTGTGATTGTATTGTAAAGTAGATAACGATCACTGTGTTACAAGTTGTATCTGAATTGTGAATGTACTTAGAAAAATAAGGGAACATTTTCCTTTTGATGTCTAAAATACATATTTGCGTAGGATTTTGAAAAGACGACTGAAGGAATTGCGATGCGATAACATTTATTATGAATAGGTGATGATTAATAAAACATAAGTAAAAAGAGATTTATCAGAAAAATAACGTATTTGAAATAAAAATGGATTTCTTGGAATCAATTCGGAAAATCCATTAGCAGTCGATGTTAACGCGACAGTTCGCTGCGCGGCTGTTTCCTTATCTCGGCTCGGCGGTATCCACGAGGAACTACTTACGTAGCAAATTGACACTCACAAGGACAATAACATAATCAGCTGTGACCTTCACAAACTAAAGTAACCAATTCTTTTACCGTTTCTTTAGTAGCCTTCCTTTTATCCTTTACCAAATTGGAAATAAATAAACCGTATTGTTATACACAATAGTTTCCGACATTCAGTAGGAACAAATCGATTTGGTAATAAAGGTCCGGTCGGAGTTAACGAAATGTTAGATTGGTATCGAACAGGAACGAGCGAGTGTATGGAACACTCCGCCGTGTGGAGTACTTTGTAGCAGATGTTATACAAGTGCAGACCGTTTGTAGATACACGGTGGAACATAGTGGAACAGTTTGTGTTTAGTTGCCACGACACAGTTTTATGAGATTAACATCAAAAGACACGTCCAGTCGTCCGCCTCCCTGTTTTTATCTGCGATTCTTGTCAAACTATGTAGTCCGCAAGGAACCACCGACCTCATAAATATTAAAAACATACATCCTCTTAAAAAAAAAATACTGTGTTACTGTATAATATCTTGATTATAGGAATACCGTAACATGAATTGATTTGATATGACAAAAAATAATCGAATTCAAGTTTGGTCACCTAACACAATACCCGCTGATATAGCTTTGCAAATACAATTCGGTTTCACGATCACTTGTAACACAACACTGAGATCGTGAGAGAGCATCTTTATTTAAAATTAGTAAAGTTTTGATAACCTCATCGAGTTTCTGGATAAGAAGCTCCACTCCTGTTTGTGGTACTTAAACACAAAAGTTAAGGAATCCTTAATGGTCTTCTGTAATTCAAACTTAATTCACTAAGAAAACTCTCCCTCGCCGCCGTTATCAGGAAAAAGTGCCAATTGGAAGCCTTCTTTTCTCACAGTTCGTAAAAAAGAAAGAGAACATAGTAAAACGATACTATTGTCTGCTGATACACACGACTTGTGAAATAAGTTTCGGTTTTCGGGTCGTGCTTTAACGTTGGTGCTTAATTCAGTTACTGTTGAGGAAATTTATATTACTCAACTGTTATTTATACATTAATATGAATTGTCATGTAGGTACCGTTTCCTATAAGCGGTTTTAATTTATTTAACGTCTCCCTACTCACTCGACCACTAGGCGCCCGATGTCCTGATGTCTGCACGCTTCAGGAATTGATAGAGGCTACTGATAGCGCCAACGTGTGGACCAATTCAATAAATACCACCATGAACACGCTAAGGTGAAGAAAGTGGTCCCTATTGACCTGCCTAAATAGCAGTTTGCAATCTGAGATAGCATTGTGAACTCAGCCATTTGATTGGATAGGAATTGTATGATTGATTGTAGGGGTATTCAATGCATTAGGTACTTGAATTTGGGATATAGGTAAAAGCTTATTTATAACAATTTTGACTCCGAAAACTTATGGTCGATGCTGGTGTCCAAAATCTCAAAGTCATGAACCAACGACATTTAAGCATGGTAGAAGTTTTTAGGAAGAGGTATGTGTGTTACTGGCTGAAATGCTGGGCCCCGGCCTCAGCATCAGGTACAGAAAGTATCTTACTCACGTTTAAGTATGATATGCCAGGTTTTATGTTTTACAGGATATTGTGAAAAATCATTATTCATTATAGCCAGACACTTTCCGCTGATAACCCTATTTAAAACCCTCTGTACCCGTCAATGACAGTTAATCGTAGCTCGATTAACACACTCACGAACATGGACGATCCCCTCCGAATTATTTAAAGTCACTTTTAATCAAAAATACTTTCATTACTGTTCGTCGTAATCACATCATTTCTCAGTTCACGGTTTTCGTTTTGTAAGATATATTTTTTTGTACAGAAATCATTCGAGTGGTACTTTCTACCCGAAGCGAGTTTGAAGGATCACATTGTTTGTTAATATTCCCTCATTACCTCTTTTCGTGTCAGTTACTGTTCTTGAGAAAACGATATGATTAACTTTTTGTTGGAAGAGCACGTTGACAGTGTTCTTGAATTGCACATTGTTTGATGATTTCCTTCAATAAAGCGAATTTTCTCCACAACAGCGATATAATTAACTACTTACGAATTAATGAAGAGTTTCTTTCCGTTTAACAAGATACTCATGTCGGAATGATTAATATTGCTTCGTTAATAATTAACGTTTAACCTGAAACTTAATTAAAATGGCGTATAATCGGATCTTTGTTACCAAATTTATTTTTGCAGAATCTTGGGAAACGTTTTAAGTTATACTAAAATACTGATTCTATTCCCAATCTTTTGTGCTTTCTATATGAAAAATCATAAAGAACATTGTTTCGTTCGAGTTTGCATTTCATAGAACCACCGTCAGTTCATTCGAGAAGCCATTCGATGCGATTAGCTGCGATTACGCGGGAAAGCGGATGCGGCCCGTGGCGTATGGTGTCGATCGTATGCGTCCGTGCAAGTTGCAGAAGAGCCACTACAATGCATACAATGGGTGACGAAAATTGAAACAAACAAAAAGGTAAAACAGGTATGTGACTGTTGTAGGTACATTAAGATTACATTAACTAGGTAGTCAACGAGGTAGGCGACGAAAATAGAATATTATATGAAATAAGACCTGCGAGCTATACATCTTATGTCCGGTTTCTTGTTGCTACTGAGAATTTCATAGAAAAACTCAATAACACTTTTTGCTCGACTTGAGAATCGAACCCAAGACCTCTAGCGTAGCAGTCGCGCTTAGGACCACTAGGTTAATGAAGCAGTATCTTGTTGACATCACAACATAATAATAATGTGTCAGTCAGTTGTGTGAGTGGGTCTTCTAGCGCTGCTCACGTGCGGTATCGCACCCCTCCGCGTTCGCTTCCTGCCGCCAAGTAGTTTTTAACACACTTCCGCAGCAATACGAAACCTATTTACTGTTAATAAACGTGTTTTCATACCGAAGTGGGGAACCGGGTTATTATGTTATAGCTGAGGCAGGGAACGTTACGTTTCATTAGTTTTAGTCAATAAAGTTAACATTAAAAGCCACGGCTTTTGTAATGATAATCGTATTTACTTAATGTCGGAAAATTCAATTCTCTTATTTATTTATTTTGTAGCTTTTAATGTCTAATTGCTGAGCAAAGTCTTCCTCTAAATCCGGCCCGCCTCGATGACACCGTCCATCATTTTACGAGATAATGTTTTTCAAAATCTATAAAAGCTAGTAAGGAAAGCGTCAAACCTAACTTTGTATTTGTGTAAAGTTTAAATAGATTTTATTATTTTCTTTAGCGAGATTTTATGTTTATTCTAGTTTGGATGCAACTTCTATAAATATGCGTGTTTTTAGAGCCCACTAACACTTCCTGTCCACATTCTTACATCGTTATAGCCTAGTTGGTCGCACAGTTAAACCGCCACAAATATCTTTGCCACATATTGGGCTATCTTTCTGTAAAATATAGCCGTCGCAGATAACGCCGAACGTCCGCTCCGTGTAGGTACTGGGAACGCATTCCGAGCTGAATGATGTAGATGTTGCTCTGTTTGCTTTATAACCGACTTCAAAAAAAAAGGAGGTTATCAATTCGATCCGTATTTATGTAATATTTCCAGAACTACCCAGTTTTCGTTTATGTTAGTCTATATCAGCGTCTGAACAAATGTGCCAAATTTCAAAAGTGTATGTATGTATATGTATGTATATATGTTTTTATGTTTGTGTTCGCCTATCTCCGTAACTACAAGTCCGATTTAAGTAATTCTTGTTTTTGTTGTACTAGGTATAGTTCAATTTAGGGAATACTGCAAGTTTCATCAAAATCGGTTTAGTAGTTTTTGAGATAGGGAATTTTAACCGATTTTGATGATTATTTTTTTGTTGGAAAGGGTATACTTCCCAAATAGTCCCATTTAAATTTCAAATAGATCCGATGATGGATTCCGGACACAGACAACGGAACTCTTCAAAAAATTACAGCAAATCAACCGCGGTTGCTGGTATCGCATAAATATGCATTGTTTACGCAATCACACAACATAACATCACGCCTGTACACTCAAAAGGGTTACACATAATGTATACAGTAGTATTTGAAATTTTTTCATCCAAGGAAACAAAATAGTATATTCTACTTTCTTGTGAGTTTTTAGTGGTGTCTCGTTAATTTACATACGTAACATGACAGTTTCTTCATGGATTTGGATGACAGGAAGTTGATACTAAAAAGCGTTGTAGCGTTTTGTTTGGTATGTTCGCTTTGGTGCCTAAAGTCCAGTGCTACGTCTTGTACAACGCGTGACTCTATTATCGGGGATTACTGAGGAACACACTGTTTTACCTGTGAAAACTTGTAATTGGCCTTTTTAATGGTATCTAAACCCGAACTATTGTATATGACTAGCTGTAAGTTTTCCTAAAATTATTAAAATAAAATAAATAAACACACGACCAATATATATGCGTGTTTTGCATCCAATATTTTTTTATCACTAACACTACTGGACTTACTTTGTCACTCCTGTATGACGTTTGTCGGTATAAGTGTAGTAACGAATTAAAAAGCAACATTTGCTCTTTTTTTTTAATTTTTTTTTTAAAGATGGTAAAATCATCAAATGACCCCCCCCGTCCTGGGCGGGGCGGGAGGGAGTGTCAGACTTTTACTGACTAAAAACCATCTATGTTCCTTCATGTGCCCTTTGCGTTCCGGGGGCGCGGTATCTCTTTCGAACAACCCGCAGCCCCGGCAGGCCTTGGCCCTTAGTGGCCCCTTCCTTGTGCTGACACCTCTTTGCGCGGAACATGAACGCGCCGTCGACACGGTCTGTCGTTAAATAACGTACGGACGGTGAGCTACCCATTGCTCACCGTCCACAGACCGTGCCTACGGTGTCCGCCTGCGGGAGGCGCAATGGTGCCGTTATTGGCAATCCATTACGCCGGCGGACGCGGCGTCAGCGGCGGCCGCGGGTGCGGCCACGGCAACGGTGGCGGCGGCAGCGGCGGCGGCGGCGGCGGCGGCGGCGGCGGTGCGGGGCCCTCCCCCGGACCTGGCGGGTACGGCGCAGGCCTTGCCCCCAGCCCGGTGATCGGCCGGCCTGTTAGCCCCCGCACATGCATCGCAGTGCGGCGGGGCATCACAAGCCGCGGCCTTGTGACCGTGCTGACCGCAGCGGAAACACAGGGCGCTGCGGTCCACCTCCGAGGCGCACCGACATGCCACGTGCTTCCCCACGTGGCAACGGTAGCACCTCAGGGGCCTGGGCTCGAGCAGGCGAACCCGCTCCGACACCCAGCCCACCAGTAAGCGGCCCCCCCCAACAATGGCTTTAGCCGCCGTCACTGGGCAGCTGACCATAATGGTCTGCATGCCCGTGCGCTCTGGGCGGATGGTGCCTGCCCTGACCTCTTCGGCACGGCATCCACCCGCCCTGGTGACGGCGGCCACCACCTCCTCCGCGGAAACTGAGTCGTCCAGACCCATGATGCGCAGATCTGCGCATCTGGCGGGCCTGGACACCCGCACCTCGTCCGCGTTTAGGGACGCTCTAAGCTTCTCAGCTAGAGCGTCCGCGGACGGGCCGCTGGTGGCGCCGGGGATCTCCAGCATTCGGGCCCCAGTTGCGGTGACCCTTAGCTGGAGGCCGGTTATCCCTAACTCGCCAAGGTTGATGGCCGCCTTGGCCCTGGTGAGCACCTGCGCATATGTCACGCCCCGCTTTTCCGCCTCCGGCTGTAGCGTGACCACTACAGCCGCGGATTTCGGGGCGCGAAGCCTGGCCGCGGCTTTGCGCTCACCACGTCGCCGCCGCTCCTCCGCCCGTCTGGTGGCCGCTCTGGCCGATCTGGCCGCCCTGCGCCCCCTCTCTCTTGCCCCGGCCACCTGCCATTCGGCTTCCGCGGCCGGAGGGTTGGAGCTAGGGGGCGGAGGGGGTGGAGGCGGCTGGGATGCCGCCTTGCCCCTCCTCGTGGGCGCATTTTGCGCCGGCACCGGCCTTGCCGGAGCCGGTTTCGCAGGGGTCGGCCCCGCCCTGCTGGGGGGCTGGCTACCCGGCCTCGGCGCAGACGCGGCGGCCGCATAAGAGGCCCGCCTGTCGCCCGCGGTCGTCCCGCTCGCCGCCAGTGGGGGACGCAACACGATGCCCTCCAGGACGGAAAACCGTGCCTGGAAGGCCGCCAGCTCCAGCTGAACCAGGTTCAGCACCTGGTCATCCACTGGCTCGACTGGCTCGGCTCTCCGGCTCCCCGCCTTGGGCGCCTGGCGGGAGCCGGTCCCGCGGAGCTCAGCCAGGTCCGCCTGGAGCCTCCTGTTCTCTGCCACCAGGAGCTCCATGGAGGCCGACAGGCGCGCCACCTCCGCCCGAAGCTGCGGGACCTCCCCCGCAAAACCGGCCTCCGCAGCCGCCGCAATGGTGGCCGAAGCCTCGTCCATTGCCCGAGACTTCGACCCCTTCATCTTTTTGCGGGCGACGCTCGCCACCGCATCCCGCACAACCTCCATGAACCTGGCCTTACGCTCCTCGGAGCCGCCAGGTTCACCTCCCACCACGCGCGGTGTGTCCGGCTGGACCACACCGTCGCCGCCAGTCTCACTTAGGGAGGGGGAGGGGGACTGCCCTTCAGCGACAGACGTCGCCGGTCCCCTCCGGGCAGCAACCCTCCCTGGGCCTCGCTCCTGGGCCCCACCGCGTCTGCTGGTGGGGATCTTTCGAGCCGAGGCCAGCTCTTCTTCGGAGGACACCCGATCCTCCGGTCTGGGCCGCTTCCTGAGAAGCTTTTCCAGCCCATCTTACTCATGGTGTGAGCCGAAAGGGCTCACAGTCACCATGCTGGATGCCGAGTCGGACTCCGACCCGGCATCCCCCTTCCCTCCTTCTGCAACTTTGTTTGCGCTTGTTTTGTAATTTATAAATTCCATAGTAGTTCCCACGAGTATAAACATTATCCAACCATCCAACCAAAAGACTAGTGGTTCGCACTAGCGACTGATGTCCCATAGGGACGCCCGTCAGCCATACATCCCGTCACGGTGCGCCGCCGCTTGGGATTCGGGGTGACTTTTTATAGAGGGTTTCTACCTCGCGGTCCGGGCGGTTAAGCCAAGACCCTCGGTGCCAATCGAAGCCGCCCCAAGTAGCAAAATGTAGTCCTGTAGTTATTCTAGGAGCTTGCATTTTTTAGCACTATAGAAATCCTGTAAACGTTTATAGAACCGCATTTAGGCGCAGTTTATAGGACTAAGACGTCCTGTGATCGTTGTGTAGCAGTCCTGTAATGTGCAATCGGATTTTATAATTATCTTAGTAGATGCTTTTACAGGATATAATTGTCCTATAAAGATTCGGTAAACGCACTGTCTAAGCACGATTAGTCCTCTAACGATCTAGTGCGTGACGCGAACTGGTGTAATCAGTCCTGTAACGATCTAGTGCGTGCCGTTACTGGTGTAATTGATCCTACATTGATCAGCTTGATGTTAAGAACAGCATTCGTTTTTAATCCTTTTTGTAAAGGGTAACCCTGGTTGTCCTGACAAAAAAAAAAGAGATTTATCCACATTATAATATATTATCTCTTTGCTTAACATAAGTAAATTTTGTCTTTTACTTTGTGTGTAAAGAATGCCTAATCAACTTGCAAAATTAATTTTATTGATAAAGTGTTCGAAGATAATGAGTATGTCTTCATGCCCCTTCCAAAAGAAACGTATTTATTAATATTGTTTATTCGATAATTATTAACATATTTATAAGCCGCCATGGGATCGGATCATGTGCCATGATATTGCATTCATCAAAACCTTTACAAAACTATTTAGTTTTGTTAAGACTACTATATGACATACCTACTTCGCCACCATATTTAAGTTTTGGGGTTCCTTTAGAGAAATACATAATAAATACACCGCATGCCAATACATGTAATACTATATTTTTTAATCAGTACTAAAATTATAAGAATAGTGTCAGAATTTTACAACACTTTCAAACTACCTCCATAAAATGTATTTCGACTTAGATGAAGAGTAGGCAGTGTAGGGATGCAAAACGATAAATCAATATTTAGACACTTGTACATTCTTTATTTTTCTTCACTTCTATGTTATTATTCGGTAAAAACGTTATTCTTGCGTTTTAATCTGATAATTACGAGAATAAGATAGCTCACACGATGGTTTTTTTTTTGCATTGTGGGCATCCCTAGGTTAAGCATATTTTATTCTTTTATTTAAAATTACAGAAAGTTCTGTTAAGGCTGAATTTGATATAGGTACATATTATTCTTAATAGCCCACAGTTTTACATCCTCTTGCAATTCACATTTTTTTCAAAGTCAGGACGGTTGTTATCACTATATTCATTTCTTCCGCTCTTGCTTTCATTATCTTTTTGGTTATTAGAAATTTCTGAAAAATAACTTCGCAGTCTTCTTGGACTATTTCATTTTTATGTTGTACGGAACCATCAAACAGTTCATGAGACTATTGTATTTAAGAAGAATCGACACGCACTCCGATTTTGATTTCATTTCAAGTAACTTTTTTGAAACTCATCTTCGATAACTGCCACTACGATTAAATTGTTTCCATTTGTTTAGATCTATTTTTATTTTTTTTGTTTTTTTCTGTTTAATAACAATATGGCCGGTTACTCTAGTAATATAACAGCAAATGTAGAATACATATAAGTAGATTTTACTTATTAACATCGGTGGGCATGCTAGTTTCGTGCGAACAATCCATTAGAAGTCGCGTCTCAGACAAATCAATCCTTTAATATGCTTGACCTATAACACCCATATTTAAGACGTTTATAGACGTGTATGTCTTATAGAAGAATGAAATAAGACGTTAACAAGTATAAACAATCTTATCAAATGCGTTTATAGAATCAAAATGCAACACTTGCTAATTAGTTTTATACTATGCGCTTATATAACTGCAAGATCTAGTAAGAATCGTATCTAGTTATAATATAAACGTCTATAAAACTAAGAAATAGGATCAAAAGTACTTGTAGCGCAAATCATCTTATGAGATGCTGTTGTGAGATCAGTTATCTTAGTCAAAGCGTCTATTAGATACGTATTAGACGTTTAGTCCTATAACTCGATAACTATAGGACTATTTTGCTACTTGGGGCGAGACATGACCACGACACTCCGATATGGGGTTACGATGTACGACGGTGACAGAGAGCCTCTCTGTCTGCTCGGTGGCAGGGTGAGTGCACGCCGAGCCCGTCCTCACTCCTCCGCTGTGCCCTCTGCTGATCAGAGGGACACGCGGAGAAACGCCCTTGGTCCGTCCTCGGACCCCACCCGTCAGAATATTGGCCACGAGCAGAGACATTCCCCAAAGAATAGGAATCTCTTCCCATTCCTCAGGGAAGACCACTACCCGCGCCCAGGGTGCACCGGCCAGCCGACTGCCGTTCCCTCAAGACGTGGCCGAAGGGACAAGCAGCCGACGGCACGCGTGGAGGTTTTCTGACCAGCACCCCAACATTTGCTCTTGCAGTTCGACATTTTATGAGACGGCCACAGTCCACACCGACACATGGGATATACACACACATTCAATGACACTATTCTTCTGATACTCACACTATAGTATATTAAAATCTGCATGCAGCCAACTAAGCGCCATTAACATCATAATAGGAACAATTTAATGGACTATTACTGAAGCGAGCGAGCCACAGTTAGCCAGTAGATTTAACTTGCAACCAAAGCTTGCAACTATTATCGGAACCAAACTTTGTTTCAAGGGTTGAGCTGTTGAACTTTGCTCGTATTGTTTTATTGTGTTGTTGTTACGCTAAATAGAACCTTATTGAAGGTAAGCAAGTTAGTATAGTTGGCAAGATAGAAGTGATACTGCTTGTTTAATTACATTGCATATTGTGAAATCTGTTGTCATAAATGTACAAATCAAACTAGCAGTTGAAGAAGAATATAGTTAAAATGAGAAGCAAAATGAAACATATAGCATGGCTATTATTTTAATAAAAACCGCGTTGAACATTACTATATCCACTTCTTTATAAGCACGCCATTCCACGTGAGGACCCCGGGTTTGTCAGTGCCGATGTATGTGCACACCATTTCGTGGATAATCTTGTTGACGGAACTAGGAGATGTTTGTCAACTGATTTAGCTGTTGTAAGAATAGAGCCGCTTTTGTAATTAAAATAAATTCAAACAATAACACGCTTTACATTTAGACTGAGCATCAATAACTTCTTATTGAAGTCGTTAGACTTTAAAACGTCAAGAATCTCCTTCGTCGTTTAGAGGATTATCCTAATTATTATTGTAAATGCGAAAGTAAGTTTGCTTGTCTGTTGCCTTTTCACGCCTAAATCACTGAACCGATCATCCAGGAATTTTGCATATACGTTGTCAGGTGTACAGAAACGGACATAGGGTACCTTTCATCCCGAACACAAGTAGTGTTCCCAAGGAAAACAACAATAACGTTCTTATGGTAATAGATGACTCCTTATGTATTTCGGATCATAATTGAATTTTAAATATAACCGACATTTTCGCGAAAGAATTCGCGGGCAAAATCTAGTTTGATAATAACCGTAATATCGTTTTACCGTAATCAAATTCAAGTAATTTGTTAGTTCTGAGGAGATCAGCTTCCAGTAAACTGTTTTATCGGATAATCGTATAATCTGTATTAATAATAATCCCTTAACAACGTTGGGGCAATAACCGGATTAGAGCACTCCCATCGCGAGAGGCTCGTGAGCATAAATAACGAAACGTATCACGTTATGTAACATTACTACTACACACGGATCATCTATGAAGCACTGTCATTAACAACAATATCACACAAAATTAAAAGATAGAGATAAAATAAAGGAAAAGAACAACTCCAGAAATTCTAAAATACATATTTACAGGAAGCAACTCAGGTGGTATTTTCCCTACTGGTATTAGTGTCCTTGGTCCAAGGACCGCTGAATTTTACGAGTTACATCCACTCCTTCTAAAGATACAGTGTTTCGAAAATCGGTATTTTAGTGATTTTCAAATTGTTTCGTCCGAAGAGCTTGATTCAGTGGTATTAATAGTAATCACAGTCCCATAAGTTTCTTTCACGGCTTTGTAACTAGTGATTGCCTGTAACTGTAACCAAATATCGCAGTAACTAGTTAACGTTGGCGCGCTCTATTCAAACAAGTGTATTCAGTCCGCTTTGTTCGCTCACTATTTATATCCATTTCCATGTAAATTAATATTGTGTTCCAATCCATTTATATGGAAGCATTAATGTGCTAGCTGCGGGTGAGAGCACTAACTCAATGGCGTTCGGAAAATATTAATATTCAGCACAGTAGTAGAGACTAACACAGTTACGAGCACTGTTTAACTAGTCAAACCATCACGCATGTATTCGCCAAAGAGTTAGGCAGAGGTGTACCTATGTACAGTGTACACCCATAGTTCGCCGTTATGATTCGGTCCCATGTATTGCCATTAATAGGGCACAAACCCTATCTCCGAACTGCTACTGAGAATTTTGCAGAAAAACCCAATAACACTTTTTGCTTGACCTGGGAATCGAATTCAAGTCGCGCTTAGGGCCACTAGGCTAACGAGTCAGTTTAAATAGTTATTTGTACAAAAGTTCGAAGTATTTGTTTCACTCAGTAGAAATAACTGGAGTGATCAATCAACAATACACTGATTAGTTAGCAAGATGTTAATAGATAGTGGTAGTCTGTATATATTATTTCGGGCCTCGTGTGAATAGAATCAATCTTATATTTATTTGAGTCTATTTATCTAGTGATGGGAAAGATATAATCGTATCTTCACATCTTCTAGTTTGTAAAAGAATCTGTAATATTATTACGCATAGTACGTAGAACTCAAAGTAGTCGTATCATCATGCAAGCTACTAGCCGAATTCCGCGATGTGGCCGATGTGCACAAAAACCACATCGGGATGTGGTTTTTTTATTTGGCTAATGAGCATTTTCGGGTTTTAATCCTACCATAACATATACAATAGTCGACTGTTACATTCTGCAGATGTGTTTATAATATCCAAGCCATTGCATTTTCTTTTAAATTTTCTACGTGCTTCTCATTGCATCTGTTAAAAGTGTTTTAAAGCCATAATTGCATAAACCAGAGAATCGACAGACGGTCTTCTCGTTATTTGTAGTCAAGTTTTCGACGCAGGTAATGCTAATCGCATATGCATGACGTAACTTCAACAGAATCTGTTTGTTGCACTAAGCACAACGAATATGTAACTAGTACAACATCGGGCTTTGCATCAAAACACGATGATTAAAATAATTATTACAAAATATTAATAGCTTCGAACAAACAAGGGCTAGTACTTACACTTATAATATAATGGCATAGCGAACTTTAAACTCCGTCACGTTACATTAAAGTTGCAATTCCTTTGCAGTATGTTTTAGGGAACGCTAGCAACTCAACAGTGCTATCACGCACATCCAATAATGCTTATCTTCTTTGTATAATACAGTGTTCACATGTAATATATTTCCTCAAGGAGCTGCAAAATTCATTATACGTACATTATACTGTTCGGAGAATTTCAAAAATTGTTTACTTTACTGTAAGAGCTTCTTCAGACGATGTTGTCGGTTCGGCGTTGTTTGTTTTAGTCTTATTATACACAATTTCGTGCTCCACTGATTACACTAATATCTAAATGTTTAGTACCTACGTAGGTACCTATTGTATTGCGTTGGCAGTTCAACATCAGTTTACCATAATCTTCATAATGAGTTTCTCTGTATTAAACGATGCCAGGAGTAATATCTATTGTTTATTTATGTAACTTACAGAAATATATTTGTTTATTTGTTCTAATTCCTAAAGCGAGTTCAACGTTTTGGAAAACGTTCCAGCTTGTAGACTGTTGCAATCAGTTTAATGATCGAATGTTGCGTACATACCTTTTCATTTTGATGTTCTTGTTCTAAATAATAATGAAAATGGCTGTTTAAAAATATACCTTCTCTATTTCATCAAAAGATTTATCACACTAATTACGTTATTCTTATAGTTTCCTCCATAATAATTGTAGGTTTAACTAACTTTCATGCTACAGATTCGTTAATTGAACAATTTAATGTCATCACAAGCAAGATGCTATTTCCATGATAGTAGGGGTCAGTGATGGCGGTGTGCCCTGCTTGGGCTGAGCACCGCCGACTCCTCGAGGCGGCCATCGGCGGTGGCGCCCTCTCGCGTCCGGCACTGGTTCAGGCCATGGTCCGGAGCGAGAGGGAATGGGAAGCAGTCGCCTCCTTCTGCGAAGCTGTAATGCTAGAGAAGGAGGCGGCGGGACGGGAGAGGGAAAGGAGGGTCCCCCGTCCCAGCGGCCGCCGCGGTAGACGCTCCGGGCGTCGGGAGCCGCGAGACGACTCCCGGCCACCGTAGGCGCGGGTCTGTGGACGGTGAGCAATGGGTAGCTCACCGTCCTTACGTTCACTGAATAACGACAGACCGTGTCGACGGCGCGTTCGTGTTCCACGCGCGCCTCAAAGAGATGTCAGCAAACTTGGATGGGGCCACCGAGGGCCGATGCCTGCCGGGGCTGCGGGTTGTTCAAAAGAGATACCGCGCCCCCGGAACGTAAAGGGCACATGAAGGAGCATAGACGGGTTTTAGTCAGTAAAAGTCTGACACTCCCTCCCGCCCCGCCCAGGGCGGGGGAAGTTATTTGATGATTTCCCGTCTATAAAAAAAAAAAAAGGGGTCAGTGAACTGCAATAATTCGTCCTCTGTCCGCCCTCCCCGTGATGCTTCGTATAATAGTTAGTTTAGCACTTTACAATCATTCGTAGTTGAAATAGTTTTCATAGCAACATTAACTTTTTATAGGTACCTAATCTCATTGTAAAGTTATTAAGTACGTCGCCAGCACTCGGTGCGGCGGCGACATCAAAAGCTAATTTATTGTTTAATGCAAAGTTAATAGAAAGTTTACTCTCTGGTAGTTATCGTTCTAGAAATTGCGAAGTTCATCAATTCAGTAATTAAGTTAGAATGGCGCGATCGAACCTGCCTCAGT
This sequence comes from Caradrina clavipalpis, assembly GCA_932526535.1. Taxonomy (NCBI): domain Eukaryota; kingdom Metazoa; phylum Arthropoda; class Insecta; order Lepidoptera; family Noctuidae; genus Caradrina; species Caradrina clavipalpis. Next base: position 200,412 of record OW052095.1, read on the forward strand.
GAGCTTGATAGTGCGACTCATTCATTCATATAGTTGTGACTTATTGTGCTTGAGGCAGTACGTGAAGGTGATCACATTACCGGAACGCCACCTGCCGTCGCCGGCGGTCGGCAATCATTCACACAAGTCAGACAGAAGTGACACAACTGTCACTATACATCGTAGCTTCAACACCACCATTGCTTCGAGCTTTCATCTTTAATTCAAACAATAACAACTCTTAAGCAACACTTAAGAGATATACATATGTGGAGATCTAAAGGGGAGGCCTATGTTCAGCAGTGGACGTCCTATGGCTGAGATGATGATGATGAAGCAACACTTCAAGTGAAGCGCACCATATTCCAACTCAATCAAGTAATCCCGAAATCCTTCTCCACGTTTGCTTCACGTCGGCGTCGTGTACGGAACGAGTCTGATTGAATTACGTCATGATTTGCTAATACTGCGCCGTGATTGATCGCCGATAATTAATTGAGGCCTCGCCTGAACCGGCGCGGCGGGGCCTCGGGGAGTATTAGTGCTGTAGTGCTGCTAATAGGCTCCACCCGCTCATTGTATCGTCCATCTGCTTTTGAACATAAGGTTTTACCTGAGTACATATCAGTCAAGTTTCTAAGATCACTTAACATTAGGTACATAACGCATTCAGCATTTCTAATAACTAATTAGGTATCGAACAAGCACAACAGTTTTATCTAAATATAGCAGGAACAATTTACCGGGAATTCAGCTAAACTTTGTTTCATTACATGTTTCCTACAAATTGTCTTCACTTCGCAATGTAACGAATTCGTACGATGGCAAGGCGTACGCTTGTTACCCGGATAGGCGTGCCAATACAATACAGAATAGTAATGTATACCGTTTTTGATCATTACATCGCCTAAAAGTCCCAGGGTGTCCCAGACCGCGACCCAACCCTTGTCCGTGTATTATTTTTCTATTAAACTTAGTATTTGTAGAACATTGGCACGTGGGTCGCCGCAGTTGGCCTATTGTTTCCAACTGCTCCATACTGCGGGACGCTCGAACATTCCGACGGATTTAGAAACGAAAGGAAAACTTGTAACAGCTGCTTATCTTGCCGTTCAATTCCGAAGAGGGTCTTTGCATAAAGAGGATAAGGACAGAAGGACTACGTATTGGACAGTGTGCAAGCTCCGAGCAATGTTAGTCAACAAACTTTAGATTGCCATCGCAAAGCTCTTATAGTGTTCAACCGCAATCATACAAGTAGGTGTGTTCACTTTCAAATTGTCCTTGTGACTGCTATGGTATAAATACGGTTTTCTGCGTTTATCTACAAGACTGGATTTTCTGCTCAATTTTATTCGCTACTCCAAAATTCGGGTCCGAATGGTTCTCAAAACCTTGTTACTATTTAGGGCACTATCTCAATCTTTAAACCAGGAACGTGTTTGGTTGGAGGACGAAACGATCTCGTTATAGTCACTCGGAGCGCTGTGCACACTATGAACAGCTTCGCTTGAGCGATAGTCGCATCGGGAAGGGTTTTATGTCTCGTCCCAAGCGATTTGGAAGTCCAAAAATGTCCACAAGATCCTTGAAATTTCTTTGATGTAAGTACCTATCTATATCGAAACCAAATCAAAGAATCTTAGAAATAACATTTGGTTCAGAAAAATAAGAGGTTCCATTGTTTAAATAATCTCAATTAACTTGAAGCAAGGACAAACAGCTGATAAAACTAACGTCACTTTGTCGGAAATATAATAGACAGACAACATTTCATTTCTGTTGTACCGGATGCTGAGACATAAATAAGAAGAAATCTGCCTGAAGGTAAACTGGGAATGTCAACATACCCGAGAAAAGGTTTGGGTGATTGTGACAAATAGGGGAAAAATAAACAAGTCGTGTTTCACCTTTGTCAAAAATAAACCTCACTCACACACGTGTGCTTCTAGCGCCATTATACCCGCGTGATACTGTAGCGAAGTGTAGCGGCCGGTGTGTATGTTATTAATAATTCCAAATTGCAAACACCGTTGTGCAGCGCCTGTTGTACGAGCGCTGTGGCCGCGGACTAGTCAGTGTGGCTGTATTAGTTGTGGTCTGCGAGGGGCGGTGTACATCGCGGCTCCTTGATTAATTGAACGTATGCGACTAACTCCGACACGGGCGCACGTTGCGGCTCACCGCACCTAATTATCGACATTCAATTAACTTTTGCGTGATCCAATCAGCTGATTCAATCACGTGATTTAATTAGGCCTTCCCGGCGAATCTAAGGAGGAGTTCGGGCGAACATCGGGTTGGAAGTACCCGCTCTAACTTGACTTACTTTTAATTGATTATTTTGAGGTCACCGAAGCCGTAGACTGGCTTATAGCGTTTTAACAGGAATAATATTAGTTATTATGATTACAGTCAGGTTGACAAGTGCTTTTTTACAGTTTGGCATATTTCACAAGTTATAGATGTTAGGTACTCTCGTATTTCGTATGAACATGTGTTTTTTCCATAATATAATTGTGAGAAAATTTTGGTAAAAAAGTACGCCTCAATTTTTATCTGTGATTTTTATTCTTTGCCGAGTTAGAAGTGCTATTAAAATAGCGCTAGCTGTGATGCCAGCACTCTGGCAACCTTGACCCGAACAAACGGGGTAGGCAGGTAGGCAGCTATGTATAAATAACAATTAGTTGAAGGTTTATAACAAAATCTCGACACAACATCATTTAAATTTACTGAAGCGTATTTATTGCGTTCCTTCTGTATTTTTTTTTCAATTTGTGGAATTGAAACGAGGTTTTCAAGACTTAAATCAACGTTTGTGTCGTTAACAACCTATAGGTATATAATAAATGAAATGCTACTGAAATGAAATGCCAACGTTATGTGTTAGTTTTATTTGAATTGTAAGTGACAGTGCTGTTAGTGTGCTTATTATAAATAAATAAATAGTGCGTATTGATATTTTTTATAAAGAGCTTTGAAGTATATTTTGAATACTAATCCTGTTCTCTCGCCTTATTTTATGAGATTTAAAATAAAATTATATTTAAAAAGGTCACGTCTAAGGAAAACTATTTTTTCACAACGAAAGGTTAACAGTTGCTCTAAAACAAAAGTAAAACAACACGTACACAGAGCATATGTTAATACATTAATATCTTGTGTATGGCAGATTGTATAATACGTGCTTGTAACATTGGGCTGTTTGATAGGCGCGTGTGGCGCGTGCTTGGTGTGGCTGAGCATGCTCCACACGTGTGACGTCACTGCCGAGCAGGCGGGCACCACGGAACATTGTGAAGGGCACGGCAAACTTACAGCCACGAACATTTGCTAAAAACCTGAACTAACGGAGTCACGCTGCGCTAGTTTAAACGTGTGCGAATTAGGATTTGTTACATACTGGATCTAGGTTTTTTTTAAACACACACATGCCAAAGCCTGAGAGGTGTACAAAATGTGCACCCACAGTTCGCCAGTATGTTTAGGTCCCATGTATTAGGGGGCGAGCCTATTGCCATTAACCGGGCACAAATCCTAACTCCGAGCTGCTACGGAGAATTTCATAACTAGAAAAACCCAAAATCACTTTGCTCGACCTGGGAATCGAACCCACGACCTCTAGCGTAGCAGTCACGCTGAGGACCACTAGGTTACCGAGGCAGTCACTTACTCACTTTTTTTTTAAGATACCTATTAGCTACTCAGTTAAGTGTTTGTGCTCAAGTGTGATTCCGTATATAATTTTCAGGGGTAAAAGAGACATTGTAAGTAAATATTTCAGGCGTACCTATTGTACTTTTTTTTGCATCTACCTTTTTCCAATAGTGTTGTTCAATAGTGAGACGTTGTGCCGGCGTGAGTTAAGATTACCTACATTATCCTATTATGTGGCTTCGGTTTACGCCTATGTAGGTTCCACGCAGGTACTCATCGGTGTAATTTATTAAATCGCTCCAGAACCCTTACCTGAATTCTTTAATTTAAAGAATGTTATTTACGTTTAAATAAAAATCCAAAAGAAATGTTCTCATTTCAAACAAAATAAATTTAAACTCGTGTATATCTATAACGACATAAATTCAAATATGAATATCTACGAAAAATCCGAAGCTATCCAATAAAGTGAAGAGTTGCTCCAATCACACAAGTTAAATTGACGTCGCAGCAACAATACAATCATACGATATATAACCAGGTGCACGGGAGCAGAGCCCCCAGTCATCTTTTCGAATAACTTTACTTATAAAGGCAAGCAGAATGTGCCTAGCTATAATTAAGCCATTTTATCTGAACACCCTTTAAACATTGTGGTATGCAGCAAATGATGCGAGAAGAATTTAATTCAAATGCAATCCATTAGACAAGAGAAAAGATGAATGGAATGTGTGAGGGATGAAATGAATGAAGAGGGTGTGAATAACGTGACGGCTAACAGAGGAGAATGAAAGAGAAACGCATTCAGCGCTGACCCGCGCCGCGTGGGACAAGGGTACATAGGGGACATGCCGACCGTACTGAACCAGATGGTGCGGTCCGTTTGCACACAGTGGTAACTAAGTTTTGATCAAAGTGTGCCCACACACGTATTTAAAACTATATTATCATACCTACTTAAAAACAAATACATTTTGTAATATGCAAATGAAACCCTTTTATATGATACCCCGTTTGACTTAGTAACCCCACTTTATAGTTACAATCTTATATCGGGTATCAGTAAGGCGAATTTCAGTTTGTGATTTTTATTGCTGTTGAGGATTCGATAACATTATCAAATCATCAAGAGCAATAAAAATGGCAAATTAGTAGGTTATTAACTACGTCCCGAGCGAATCACGAAATACGACGTAATAAAGACAAAGAAAACAGAGAGGATTAATGTGTGTCGCGCTAAGCTGTCCATTGAGATGTTAGCTAGGTTCGCGCTATTACTTAGAGTGCTATACAGACAAAATTCTCCAAATCTCAAGACGAAACCCATCTCTGTACTGAGTGAGTGTATTAGCTAACAAACTGAAATACGACTTATTGGAATGCCTTTCAGTTTCATGAAAAGCTTCTTTTTGAAATACTTTTAAAGACCCGACTGGGTTATCCGTTACGTATTTGCATTTGTGAAAGACAAATATCTGCGTATTGCTTTTCCGTTTTTTGATGACTTGTGAACTATTATTATCATTGTTAGATAAACTCGTAAGGTTGTGTTTATTTCAAATATAGGTACGACTTTGCATTAACTGACAGCTAGTTAAGGGGTGGGGGGAGGAGGGGGGCGGGGGGGGGAGGTGTAGAACCCCCCCTGTGAAGGAAAAGTTGCGGAGCCCCCCCCTTTTTGAGATATGATTTTTTTAATATTCTAACCTAACTTTTGTGTTTCGTGTATTAAAAGGTCGAAAGAGGGAAGAAAAGCGATTTGTTTCTAGCACTCGGCGGCCGCTGCCGCGGCACCGCTCGCTTCGCTCGCTCGCCTCGTGCGTAGGGGGTCAATAAAAAAAATAACCACGAAGGTTAAGACGGGAGCTTCGCTCCGCTTCGCTCCCGCCTTAACCTTCTAACCTAACCCAACGGAGTCGGATCCGCCCTAGGGGGGGCTTAAGGGTCAAAATCAGAGATGGTAGTCAATAGTTGTTTCGCTCTCAACTGCTAAAAACACAAACTGACTGACCCATCCTATATTATATTGTAGTCTAGTGACAACACAAAATGGCATCGTTTTACGTTCCGTTTCACATATCAGCAACAGTCGAAAAATTGTTATAAAAGTTAAATTTGATAGCACTAATTCAAATCAGCTAAATATATGCGTTATATAATTAAATTAGTTTAAAAAAGTATATTTGTCACTAAATATACATATTTATTTCATTATTCATAAGAAGTAAAACATTAGTGCGTTGTCCATAGGTAAAACGAAACGTTATATGACGAGACCAAATGTCAAAAGTGACAAAATATTGCTAATTTCTACGATTTTATTTTATTTTTTTCTCGTAAACTATTGATCTCCGCAACTTAAAACTTCGCATGGAGACTTTTAGGAATATGATCTCTCTATAAAAAAAATATGGACTTCCTTCTCGCTGTCAGTTAAAGTAAAACTTAGCCAAAATTTCAGTTATTATAATCTTTCTCATTACGAAGAACACGTGAAAAATGTGAGGCAGTGTGTCGCCCCCGAGTTTATTGAAATAAAAAGTAGTGGCGGGCGGTCCGGCCGCGCCGGAGCGGTTGTATCTCCTAAATGCATTTACTTTCCAGGAGACATTTGCAGGAAGTAGGTAGTTATGTTTTTTCTTGCAAATTCGTGAAACTACATTTTTAATGATTTACGTGTATGGAACAAGATAACTGGAGTACGTCTCGTACGGGTTTTATCGCAACATTTTGGTTTATTAAAAAAACCCAAGGATTTCTGATAAAACACATACCAGTTTCTTTACGAAATAATAAATAAAAGAATAGATAGGTACCTAACTGATATTTTCGCATTGTAGAATTTTATTTGGACTCACTGTCGATCGGTCGATCGGTTTGATAAGCAATATTATAAAGGTTCTGTTACTTTTCAGGGTCTCCAAAGGTAACCTAGAATCGTCAGACCTACACAAAAGATTGTAATCATTTGCTGAAAAAAACAGCGCCTAATAGTACCTAGTAATGTGGATTAAGGCCCGCCACGATTTTCAAGATGAAAGCAAAAATATAGTCTGTATATATGTTAACGAATTGAGAGACTTTATAAAAGGGATCCAATTTTAGTTTACTTTAGGATTTTGATTGAAGTAGTAAGTAGGTACTGGGAATCGAAAAATGATTTAAAAACGTTTTTGGGGTTTCGCACTAAAATGGGTAAAAGGGTTCACAGCCTTATGGTGCGACTTCGTCTGTCCATTCGTCCGTTCGTCTGCCTGTTACAGCTGCATAATTTCAGCAAATAATAAAGCTGTCGCCTCGTTTGTAAAAAAAATATAATATTTGCAACGAAAGTCGAAATGGGGGATTACAATTTAACTTTCATTTATGCCACGCGGTTTTTGAGTAGGTATAAGATTATGTATAAGATGTGATGAATTGATGATAGGTATAGAGCATAGTTCTCATAATGGAAAATTATTGTTATTCTCAAGGTTGCAAAATCCTCGGAGCGCCATCGCCAGTTCGATTTTCACTTTGCTGGGTTTTTGTAAGTACGATTACTTTTTACACTCTGTTCAAAATAAATTATGAAGAAGTATTTTTTCAATTTATTTGTGTAGCTGTAGAGTATTCATTGCGTCTTGTATAACTATGTATTTTATAATGGTAGTGGTTTCACAGTTTAGCGCTGGGGTGCTGGAAGTTTAGTTTAAATATGTATAATAATAATGAAGGTAACATTGCCCCATGTTAGTAGGTACAGTCAGCGCCAGAGAAAAGGAACCCCCCAAGACTACGGTTATGCGGTATGATGTCATTACCAAAGGGGGTTCCTTTTTTCTGACGCTGACCCTACTAGTACGTACATTCCACGCAGCACTCACATGTACGGAGGCCACAAAACGCGACGTTCGCTCGTCTCGTTTATTCTGAGCCAACAATATCACGATTACCAATCCTCAGTTTTACATTCAAAGCCGGCCCAACTATTACCAACTTATCCCAAGCAGTATACCACTATCTTAAGCGAGGAGGGATACGGTTGGTTTTAGTTTGACAGAGGGGTTGGTGGTGTTGGTAAGTGTAACTATTTGTTTTTGCAGGGCCGGCCACGAACAAAGGTCCGTGCTAATGAACAGGCCGCCGCCCGCGCTATTTACGACGCCCTCAGTGCCGGCCCCATTCACTGTCGTCTACTACCTAAGTGTTACTTTTAAAGAGGCTGCATTCTCTTCCATTTATCAAAACCAGTGTCGAAGGGTTCATGAAAATTAGCTGAGTTTAGCGCTTTTTGTGTAACTTGTACCCGGAGTACAATGCTGCCTGGAATTGAAGAGCTTTGTCGTACAATTAGTATCAACGCTCTATTGTAATGATTTTATTTAAGAATTGTTTAGGCTAGACGGTATTCATTATACTAAAAGCGAAATACAATACGTATAGAGCCTTGCAGTTTAATCATATTAATATAAACGAACAAACATAAAGTGCGATGATTTGGTATCCACATTTTCGTGGATAAACCCTAAAGGCACACACACACACACACGATGTGGCAAACACATCAGGATACGCTTACACGCAAACTGGATACCGGGTATTTTAATACAAGGGAGTGTTTTATAGAATCTGGAATCTTAATACTTGTAGACCTGGATACAGACAGAAACGTGGTGACAGAAGAATATGTGCTACACAATTCGCTCCTTGAATACAAAAAGGACACAAATCAAAATCCATAAATTTTACAGGACAGCCAAAACAAATTTTTGAAACTGTTTTTTTATAATATTTCATATATTTATTAATTAAACATAAGATGTTAATATATCATTAGATGCGTATTTATTAGCTCTATCTATCTACAATATAAACTTTGTAATAGATGTTACCTATTAAGAAAAAAAAGCATATAAGTCCCTTTTGCATTCAAAATTTGAACCAATATAATAAAAAATATGTCAAAAATTAAACACAGTTTTACAAATAAAAATGGTTTATTGTACCTTTTTAGTAAAAAACCGTATCAAAAAGTTTAATCTTATTACTAGGTAAAAACATAAGTGAATGGACACCAGGAGAACATTGTATAAAAAAATCTAAACTAAAAAATGTTACCTTATTATTAAGTAATATAATTGAGATCAACTTTGTACGTAACTATTATTCAGCAAAATTAAACATCTCTCTAAAACTACTTGTAAAAAACTATTTGTAAGAATTATAGAAAAAACAAGAGATAAAACTGTAATAATCATTATCAAAATATACATAAAATAACCATATTCATTAATAAATTCTCTAAATAACTCAAAAAATAATCAAGTGACGACACTAATTTGTCTCTCTTTAACATTCATAATTTAAACAAAACAAAATACAAGATCAGTTCTAAAGGCACATAATTCAGTAGCAAAATATTATACGAGTAGCTTATATGTAATAATACTATTGCACAATTACAATCTAAGTAGTCTTACAAAATCACAGTTATAAACACTTTAAGGCACTTTTTTCGTAAACTATTTTAAGTTACATTATAATCGTTATTTATTATTGTTATGTAAATGTTTGTATGAAATTTATAAGTCTTTATTATCAAAAGGAACTTTTAAAATTAACTATTCTAAATATTATCACAATTAGGTATCATTATCATTTCATAGTATAAAACAAAGTCGCCATTTCCCCCTTGTACGCCTTAATCTTTAAAACTACGCAACGGATTTTGATGCGGTTTTTTTTAATAGATAGAGTGGTTAAAGAGGAAGGTTTATATGTATAATAAGATCCATTAAATAGCGGAGAAATACTGTTATTTTTGAGGTTTTTAATGTGATGTCGTAAATAATTTCATTGTTTCCGCTTACATTGCAAACGCGGGCTGAACCCTACGATATTTATCAAAATAATGTACTAAGTATTGTACACATTGAAAAGGTCTACAGAAAACTCTACGATGGTATAGTCTATCTCTTATGGATATCCCACAATAACACTTTTTTGTCATTTACTTTTTAATTAATTTATTAACTAATTTTCGAACCGATTTTAACCAATACTTAAATACATTGTTGATTTAATACAGATCTATATGGCCTTTTACAGCATATGATTTAAATGAATATTTTCGAAGATATTACAGATTTAAAAATTGCGGGACGTAGCGTTTGCGGCGGAGCGGGCCGCTAACGTTCACAGTTTTTCTGTAGTGTATTTTGTATCAGCATTGCACCCGTGCGAAGCCAGGGCGGGTCGCTAGTCTAATAATAAAATTACAAATTTTCGTAAAAGCTTTGGTAATACCTGTGGTAATACTTAGGAATGATATTTTTCTCAATGAGTTTAAGAATACCCTGTTTCCGATTCTTGAACGGAGGTTGCCATATTCAACATTTTTCGTGCTCTATTCATTTTGTCAATCTGTAAAAAAAAACATCTTTAACGTTTTATAACTAAAAAACATAAAATACACACAGTTCTATACATATATTATACAGTCCTTAGTACATACACACAATACATACATACACTAAAACATACACACAATCAAATATATAACAATCCTTAATAGGGTAGTTTAGCCGGTTTGCCGGCCACCTCTGGTTTTCGGCCAGTACGTTGTTATATTAATATAATAAGGACACTTTAACCTACCCATTTAAAAAAACAACGCCTACTTAATGTATTGGTATAAACCCTACAACTTTTGAATTTTGTAGAATTTTAATGATCCAACTGTGTCGTCTGTGACCCTCCGAAAGTCTTACAGTGCACGCGTGTGTCGAAATTAGTGAAAAAAATAGTGCGCGCATAATTTTTGCAAGCTAAGTTACAAAGTTGTTTATCGGTTTTATAAATATAATTATTGTTCTGTGCACGGGAAATAAGTTTAATTAGTGTTATTTTAATTAAAATGGAAGAAAGATAATGTTATTTACATTTAAATTTGATGGCCGGTAAACTAGATAATGATTTGGGAGACTATTTACTTCTCGGCCGGCCGGCCGAAAACTAGAAGAAGACTGTTTATATTTAATTGATTCTTTTGATTATTAAATAAGGAATTCTTTAAAAAGAAATGCTTTATACACAAAGTAGAACCGCTTCTCATTTGTGTAGTCAGATGTCGGCCGCATGTTTTGACCTAATTATGTGGTAATAACACTTAATAGTTATTGAATATTTGACGGCCGAAAATTAGAATTTTAATATTTACCTTTCGGCCTAAGCTAATCGATAGGGTCGAAAACTAATAATTTACTAACTGATTCTCGGCCAATAAAAGCTAACGATAATAAATCAACTAACTGAATCGAAATCATCACTCACACGAACAATACAGGCATAAAGGGACTTCCCCAAAATTTATCTTATTAGCTAGTTAGAAAATTAAGCAAGTTGATCAGCGGCCGGAAACTAATTAATTTAAATTTGTTTTTCGGCCGTGTTTGAAGGGATGGTCGAAAATCAGTTTAAAAAATCTTATTTTCGGCCAGTCAAAAAGCTGATATTTTTCCATAATCTCAATTATTTTTGCTATGCCATATTATCCTTTTTCCTTTTTGACCAATGTTCCTACTATTATGTTTAAAATGTTTCTATATGTTTAATATTTTAATTAAAATCGTTGATTCATACGTATTTTTTGCTTTTAATCCATTATAGAACCTACTAGTTAGCAAATATAGATCATTTTTCAAATAGCAGATTAGTGGCCGAGAACTAGCAAAATAATGGCCGGAAACTAAAACAGGTGGCCGAAAACAGGCGAAATCGCTATTTTCAGACATTTTAATTTTCAGTAATTTTAATTTAACGCTGACGAGTAAAAGGTCTACAAATATCAAAACTACATTATATTTCGAGTTCAAAAATATTTTAGAAACTAGTCTGCGACTTTAATGTCATGGAGAAAAATCGTCACAAAGTCACACGTTCGCTTAAGTGGCCGAAAACCGGCTAAGTTACCCTATGACATTTTCAATACTAATTTGACAGGAATAACACCTTAATTATATTTAACAAATTTAAGCTACCACCTCATATTTAACATTCAAATTCACAGAAAATATGAGGCAATGCATTTTAATCACATATTTTTCAACATTTACGAATATTTACCCATATTATTATAGGTCCCTATAAACACTCACTGATATTATTTAAAAAACTTTAAATTAGTGACGAAAGCGAAAGCTTCGACAGGGACAGGGCTTCAATTTAGTTTATATTATTAATTTACAAACAAATAAATACATTTGTATGATTTTTAAGTTAAAAATCACTGAAGTAATAAGAATAGAACAAAATTAACATCAAAATGGTAATTTTTATTTTTAAAATTGTAACGAAATCTAAAATTATTATCATGCAAAACGGCCATATTTCTGGCCTTCCCATTCTAGCACGCTAAAAATAATTATTTATTTCACTATAATTTAATGCAAAAGGGACGTATTTCAAAATATGCTACTGTTGTATTATAAAATATAATTATACTTAACTAATATTGGATTACAAAAAGGACGCATTTCAAATATGGCAATTTTGTATTACAAAATATAATAACAAATACTAATGTTAGAATGCAAAACAGACGTTTTCCAAAATATGGCACTTTTGTATTATACAGGGTGTTTGGTGCATCGTGTGCCAAAATGAAACGGTCGACTGAGGGGGTCATCTGCTATCCTTTCAGACCCCTAAACACTTCTCATGCCCTGTGTATTATTTTTCATCGACTTTTTAAAGTTTTGTAAAAAAAATACCAAAATTTTACATTCAAGTACATTTTTTTTTTAAAGTACACGTCTTGGACTCTGTATTTTAATTTTATTTAGATGTGCATTGTACTACAGTACTTTTAAATTCAAAATTAGTGACATTAGCCATCTAGTTTTTTATTTATTTACTCGCAAAGTTTTGGACTTCAATTAAAGCTGTCCATGTTACAGCTATTTACATGGCTATAAAAAATAAACCAAATGAGACCGGGATCTAAGAACTTCGTCAAAAATTCTCTAGTCTATCCTCTTGCTAGTGATGTGCCACATGCCATAAAAATCTTTTTACAACTTCGTGAATTCGCTAGAATTGTGAATCGAGTCACAAAATACAAAATTCCAAATTATGGTTTAAAAATTTTGTTTTGCGTAAATAACACCTGGAAAACGTATTAAATATGTTATCTCACTCTTATAAGATAAAATCTGTCTCGTACTTCTCTTTTTTGGGGGAGGGGGTACTAGAAATAATAAAAAATGCATTTTTAGCATTTATTTCATATTTTTTTGCATATTCTGCTTAAATTGTTGTCCTCTATTGCGAATGCAGGCCAGACATCTATTTCGTATTTCCACAGTTGTTGTACGAAGTCGCATTTCCTCCTTAATTTTATTGAACGCCGTTTGAATGCGTTGAAGTAGTACATCCCTACTCGGAACTTCCGTGGCGTATACTAGTCAAAAACTAGTTAAAAGTCTAGCAGAGTTAGGCCTGGGGAACGTGCCAGTCATGCAATAGGGCCACCAATCCGCGCATTATGGAACACATTATCAGGATATTCCCTCACAGTCAAACGCCAATGTGCGGGACAGCCGTCTTGCTGGAATACTTTGAGCACATTTTCATTACATACGCACCTCAGCCACTAATTCGGGCTCGTCATTTTGAAGGAACTCCAAATAGTTGTCGCCATTGAAGTTTTCGGGCAGGTAATGCGGTCCAACTACCTGATTCCAATCACTCCTGCCCAAACGTTTACACCAAACCTTTCTTTTTTTTCTGGCTAAGTTCAGAAATCTTTTCAAAGGAGGTTAAGGAGGAAATGCGACTTCGTACAACAACTGTGGAAATACGAAATAGATGTCTGGCCTGCATTCGCAATAGAGGCCAACAATTTAAGCAGAATATGCAAAAAAAAAAATGAAATAAATGTTAAAAATGCATTTTTTATTATTTCTTGTACCCCCCTTCCCCAAAAAAGAGAGGTACGAGACAGATTTTATCTTATAAGAGTGAGATAACATATTTAATACGTTTTTCAGGTGTTATTTACGCAAAACAAATTTTTTAAACCATAATTTGGAATTTTGTATTTTGTGACTCGATTCACAATTCTAGCGAATTCACGAAGTTGTAAAGAGATTTTTATGGCATGTGGCACATCACTAGCAAGAGGATAGACTAGAGAATTTTTGACGAAGTTCTTAGATCCCGGTTTCATTTGGTTTATTTTTTATAGCCATGTAAATAGCTGTAACATGGACAGCTATAATTGAAGTCCAAAACTTTGCGAGTAAATAAATAAAAAGCTAGATGGCTAATGTCACTAATTTTGCATTAAAAAGTACTGTAGTACAATGCACATCTAAATAAAATTAAAATACAGAGTCTACGACGTGTACTTTAAAAAAAAAAATGAACTTGAATGTAAAATTTTGGTATTTTTTTTATAAAACTTTAAAAAGTCGATGAAAAATAATACACAGGGCATGGGAAGTGTTTAGGGGTCTGAAAGGATAGCAGATGACCCCTTCAGTCGACCATTTCAATTTGGCACACGATGCACCAAACACCCTGTATATTATGGTTACAAATACTAATGTTGGAATGCAAAACGGACGTTTTCCAAAATATGGCACTTTTGTATTATATATTATGGTTACAAATACTAATGTTAGAATGCAAAACGGACGTTTTCCAAAATATGGCACTTTTGTATTGTAAAATATAATCACACTTACCTGAAATTTTGAATCCAACACAGACGTATTTTGGATTGTGGCACTTTTTCACGCAAAAGACGTGCGTTTGCGTTGAATCTCCGGGCGCAACTAAGAAAATGGCAGTTTTGCACTGACATTACCTGTCAAAGTGAGCTAATGCAAAAATGGCGGTAAGTCAGTGTAGCCATAATATAAGCAAAAATGATGGGAGTTTTTTTTTCACTATAAAATATAGTCGGTTCAGGTGTAATTTTTGCAATAAAACGATTTTCATTTTTTTTTAAATTGTGGCCCTTTTGTATTCAAGGAGCGAATTATTACTTACATGTAACTTGGCTGTTCAATACTGCCTAACGTTTATTATTATCTTGGAGTATTACCAACTTTGTGATGTTGCCTTTCCATGTTAGTAAAGAGTATTTCGGTAGCAGTCCACAACAACGTAAATTATATAACGAGGGGTTTCCAACCTTCCAGTGGCCTTCACCTGACTTCTAATCGGAACTAGCTAATACCAAAAGTTTGGCCTGTTCCAATCGTAGCTATCAACAAATACTAGTTATGGCGCGGGTACTCAATCATGTTCTATTTTCATTGTGGCGGTGAAGGCAGTTTCTTTAACCTTGCCAGTAAGTTGTACGTCTCCTAGCGACAGTCGTAATAAAACGAATTGATTTCTCATTAATCGTAAAATGTAAATAAAAGTATGATAGATTCGATATTCTATTACATTCTCTATTATTACATAGGATAACAGTTTCTATTTTAGCCAACAATATATTCAATAAAAGTCTCCGTCCGTTTGGGAATTCCCTGGTCTTCTTCTTCATATTACTAGTTTTCCCTTCCGTAGTAAACCAGTTTCACCAGAAACGTTCATTTTTTTTGGTAAATGTCATCCACCCTTCTGTCTCTTTGAAAGAAGGACGAAGTAATAAAAACGCACATTTGCCATTACATTACTAGAACGATTAAGTAAGGATTCTATATTTTCCTGCTACTTATGCATGTGTCCTCAGACACCGCGTCGATCCAATTTGTCGTGCCGCCATCGCCGTCGATGTTGACTCTTGTTACGCAGCCAGTCAAAGAGAGGGCAATGCACAAAGCGGAGTGAGCTCTGCACTCGACGAGTTTGCGACTCGTGTGTACAAAACACACAGTTTCGGGATAACAATAATATTTTATGAACCAGCAAATACTTATTTTGAAATTTGGTTTACGGAAACCGTGCTTGTAAAGTAGATGTTCATATAAATAGTAGATTGAGAATCCGTATAACGTTTATATATACGTATACCTATTTCATTAATTGTTTATTCAAAGTTCTAGTAGATGGTCGTGTTCTGTTTTTCCAGGAACAAAAATATCCATCAGATAATACGACTGTATAAATTCGGTACAAGCTTACAACTGCGTTTTTGTCTGATAGCTGTAGCCTACAGCTGAACCCATATCGTTTCCGAATTCCCCAAATACAATACATAGTTGGAACTGTTACACCAATTTCATTTGTGCTTGCCTAGCTCCGTGCGTGACCTACACGAGTAAAATATGAGTGACACGTATACACACAACACACAATTTATCCGGAGGCCGCACAAAAAATCCAATTTAGATTTGCAAAACTGGCTTGTAGGAGCGATAACGTGCGCCTACACTGGCAACTGAGCTGCTCAACTCTGGGCAATCTGGGCAAAATAATTGTTGTTAGAGACATCGTCTATACTGAGCAATATGCTACTATGGTGTAATGAATAGGATTAACCTATTACTGTCCTGCTGGGGAAAGGCGTCTTCTCATACGAGAGATAAGACACGGGTGTTGATCATATTGTAAGTTCACATTTCTTTACGTTTTTTTCAGTCACTGTAAAAATAATATACGAAAGATGTTTAAGATAAACATAGAAAGTAGGCCTATTGATTGAGAGATTATTTGTTGTATAAATGGCCCGTATACTCGCAGTTGTACGGTGAGTGCCGTCACGCGTCGCGTTTGAATCAGTAGCAGGCAGCGTGGCAGCGCGGTGAACGAGGCCGATCCGGGCGGCCGACGGGTTAATTGAAGATGTAACGGGCCCGCGCTATGAATAATTCACAGGAGCGAACGCTGGCGGATCGCCAGCCGCGTTTAAGGGTTGAGAGCGATCGTAGCGTAGCGGAATGTTAAGGTAATGCGGGGCAGGCTGGCCTCAATAGGGGCAAGTAGTGAGTGGATTGAACATTGATACCGTTTGTGAGAACGAGATCATCCCAGGTGATGCTAGAGGATTATGACACTGACGACACTGGCGATAAAGCTGCTGCTTGATTTTCCTAAAATATTATATTTATTGATATGAGCTATTTAAGTATAATTAACCTATGTTATGGAGGGACAAAAAAAAAGAAGCTACAGAGGGAGGTAACTTTTGGCACAGCCGTTTGTACAGGATTAAAATAAACCAATATTGAGAAATAACTTATACTGTGAGTAACTCATAATTATTATTTTGTGTTCATCTATGGAGGTTTGTTATTATCAATTTAGTTATAATTATATAAATGT
Source organism: Caradrina clavipalpis (assembly GCA_932526535.1). Classification (NCBI taxonomy): domain Eukaryota; kingdom Metazoa; phylum Arthropoda; class Insecta; order Lepidoptera; family Noctuidae; genus Caradrina; species Caradrina clavipalpis. Next base: position 217,314 of record OW052095.1, read on the forward strand.
TATTAGTCTGTAAGCTTTCCTAAAATAAATAATAATAATTAAACAATTATTTTGTTTTATGTAGAAGTTCAAGAAAAATTTGCTGAATAGGTTAAGAAGAAAGGCTAATATTATACTTCATATCAAGATTATAATTTATTTTGAACTTTCACTATAACCATATTTTTCGACACCCACGTGATCGAAATCACGAGTAGTACACAATTATTTAGTTTATATTAAGTCAGGTTTTTTTATATAATAATCTAAATCTGTTTGCCCAGGAGTAGGCAAACACAGGCTAACAAAAAAAAAACTAAATAAATGCATTAAAAAATAACAAAATTTGGTTTTAGAAAAATATGTCAAAAATGACTCATATCAACAAACTATCATTGATATCCCACTAACATACAGAATATAGAATCTAAGAGAGTATATTTTTCAGGCAAGCATTACTCGTCTTTTTGTTCCCACCGCGTCGCTTTGTAATAACATCTGTAAAGTTTACACTGCATTTTTCACTGACCTTGTGTGCTTGTGTGGGGGTATGTGTGTCTGTGGCAAACAGTGGGATTGTGTCTGTTATATTCAAGTTCAACAGGATTTTGATGTGAAATGCACTCTTCAATTGTGGAATAAGCTCCTTGTCAAGGTTTTTTCAAGGGACTGCAGTATGGGGTTCTTCAAGGTGACACTGAATAGATTTTTTAAGGGCAGGGTCAGGCAGCGTCCATCAGGCGGGCCGTATGCCTGTTTGCCATCATCGTGGTATAAAAAAAGCCCTGATTTTTTTTATAGGATTGTTTTGTATGTATGATTGTATGTACTGAAGCTGCCAGGATGTGCCTGAAAACTAGTATCCGTCTGATAAGCCAGCTTCTTCTTACTATTGTGCTGCTATCTCTGGTAAGCGTCACCCTTTGTCCTAAGTACAATTAGACTATTTAGTTCACCTGTCTGAAGAAGTTTAAGATCTGTGCTGCAAATTAAACGAGTCGGTGAGCAGCGAGTGTAACCGCCGGATCAGACGCCGAGACGTCACGACAAGCCGTGCAGGAGAGACACCGCTGTAAGCTGAGTTCAGCGCTCCGCTCGCTCGCTGCTCCGACGGTAAGCTATTCAGGGAAGGGTTATTAAAGGACAGAGGTGAGGGTAAGAGAGCGGAGTATTTACAGACATGAGAAGGCAAAATGAAGCAGATGTGTGGGTTTAATGCATTGAGCTATATTGCCAAGTTCACGCAAATGACCTCTCAAATTAATCAGATTAGCAAAGCGTCTGTACGGATAATTATATAGAATAATTATTTTATCCAAGTTGTAACTGGATATCTAAATTAATTTTCTAAAATTCTTTAAATGGACACTATTGTAATTATAATAAATGTTAATAGCATTATATTTTTGTCTAAGAATTTTGATGGACGCCAAACTTAAAAGGTCGCTCTTAAAATGTACACTTACTACTTACTGCTACTGACATAACTGATCTAAGCAATGTGAATGTTGTATATAAAAACAAGCTTTTTGTGATCTGCTGATAAGTTTTAGCTAAATCACACTTTAATGTAATGTTCCATGAGAAGTATATTTGTGTGCAAAAACAATTCGCATAGGAATATTATTTTAAGAAAAATATTAATGTCAACATTTATCCATTTTGATAAAACATTTGGTGCATCTCTCCGCGTACCGTGCACCTTTCCTCAAAGCCTGCCATCGTATAGACCTTCTGGTAGGTATCTCGTTAGTTTGTATGAGAACAGTGTCGGCGACTGGTTGTAATGGCTCAACTTGCTCCGTCTAGTTCGCAACTCCAGTGATTGGCTTAATAGTCCTCCTATAGATTCGGGCCGCAATGGCCCGTTAAGACCGTATTAGTGAAGAGTGTAGTGCTCTGAATAGCAAGACAACGTGCTCTTCATTTAGTTTAGCATCCTGTGTATCCCTATTAATGATTCATGCCCAATTCCTAAAACGTACCCATCAGTATTTGTTAACCATAGTAACAAACATAAATACTTTCGTATTTTCTCTGTTGATTGAAGTTTATTTTTCAGGTTTATATTCATAATTTTTGTAAGCATTTCTTACATTCACTGTGTTCACAAGCGCAGGTCAAGCATTCAAAGGAATACCGTCTGGTAAGATTAACTATCCGTTTTGCATATAGGAATCGAGAATAATTCGTTCTTACTCATACAAGGAAATGACATAACATTAGCGTGATGACTGTATAACATAATTGGGTCTTACTGGCAAAAATTAAAAAAAATTAGCGTCTCCTCTCGTTTCATATGCTACCCGTGAGCTGGCGTGTGGGGTCAATCAGTGACCTCTGCGTGACCCAGTGCCGCGTGTAGCCTGACGCTCAAACGCGCATTAATATTAATTCGTGCCATAACCGGCTAGTCGCACTACTGTTAACATACCGGATGTAGGGGGAGGGGCAGGTGCCCATCGCGGTAGGGGGGGGGGGGGGAGGTGAAGGGCTCTTGTTTTGGTACTCGAGTTAAGTGAAAAAGGAAGAGAAGGATTTTGCTTGTGTGCTGCAATTCACGATTCATAAATGTAGCATAATGTATTCCAAAACGATTTGATAGGAACTTGTAGGAAGCTTCTAAATACTTTAAGTCGTCTTTGGTTTGCATCAATCCTTGATCAGAACGACGTATATTTTCCATGCTTGTTTAAACAATGAACCACGTCATCAATGACTGTTCAAATTAATGACAGCAGCATAGCACTACCGTTACGTCGGATCAGTGTACAGGAAGCAGATGTTTAGCTGTCGGCGTTTACAAGCCCACCGAGAATCGGACGGCTCACTAATTTCATGTAGTTGTAGTTGAATACTTCAGGGAGGTGGGAATAGGCCCGTTCTGTCCGTTGCGCGATCCAGTGTAGTAACACGAGGGCCGTCTGTTAGTGTTATGTGCACGTTTGTAACCGTGGCGGACTGCACGTACTCACCTCCGGAGCATCACTCGTGTCCCGACATCTTTATGTGCACTGGACGTAATCAGGGGCAACGCTGTGTTCACAATCTAGGTGAGGTGCGGCACCTTGTCACTTTATGTTACACACCTCTGGTTTCTGAAAGCAATGCTTTACATTCTGTCTGGATATTCATATGTTCGTTTTAAGGCAGATCTTTAAGAAAAACTTCGATTGTTATTTTATTTGTCTATTGTTTAAATTGATAACTCGAATTTTTTCTCTGGGAAAAAAACTATTGTTATTATTATGTCAAACAAATAAAAAGCAATGTTTTCTTATGTAACGTCTGTCAACCCTATGATGAGTTCAAGGCGCCTATTGTTGTGTCCGTACTCTACGTGCCGGCGGGGGGCGGGGGGCGGCGGGGCGCGGGGGGCGGTTGCGCGAATCAATCAGTCAATGTTTGCACGTGAGTGTCCGTCCGACAGATCGCAATCCCACTGTTTAGAAAAGTTATTCCCTTTAACCCGAGTCGAACCCAACACTCGTTTATATTCCCTTTATTTACCTACGAGTACATACGCTACTTACCTACTATAAATGTGTAAATACTGTCATGACGTGTTATGATGTACGGACTGCGTGACTGACATAATATGATTGATAGTATCAGCGCACAACCAAAACTAGGTACTAGAATTTAGGAACGTGAAGCTTTTCAAAAGCTTCCTTTTTTATTGTAAATGAGCACTAGGGAGGGTTTGATATTGTTTGCATGGAAACATCATATTTCATAGGTTAATTAACTTAAAACTTTTCGCTAATACGTACCTAACTAAATTATAGAGTTAAACGCTGTTAGTTTTCCAAACTATCCCTCAATGGTGGTTTACACCTCCTGTTGAACTTTGTATGGAAGAATCTTAAATGAACTTGGTAACTTGGTACAAATACTGACATATGTAAATAATATTAGTTTATCAAAACTGCCGTCCTAGGGGGCTCGAAGGGGTGTTAAAGTTGGTAGGGAAGACTCACAGCGCTGGCTGAGTAACTCGCAATATTACCGACTATTATTGTTTATTGATGTGTTTATGTACAATGGACAACGTAGTTATTTAAATTCAATATAAGACGAATTAGCTAGTTACGAGAATTAGAAGTTTTGATAGGAAATAAAGGAGTTAATCAGGGGGACAATCTAGGTATGAAGTTTTACGAAAATCCAGTCGTAGGAAGTATTTGCCTGTATACCAAATAGCTTTGTTGACTGTACATATAGAAACCGTTTAATAAATACGAACAAAACATTAATTCCAGCATTTTTCATAACACAAACACACAATACGTCAAGACTGACAGGTGTACCTCGCTGGCTTGCTATTATGCCCAACAATGGCGTCTACACAAAGAGCGCAAATTGCCGCTCAAATTATACGCACTCGTTTAGCTAGCGATTTGGCACGTGCCCGTACTAGCCGGCGATTCTTCACATTGTCCGCTATATGAACATCATGGCGGCGGCGGCGCGGCCTTACTCTATTGATTTTGAATCAAATTAAAATAGCTATTCTGAACTGCGTTCATGTTTGTGATTACAGCAAATGTGCTCTAAGTACAAGTTCTGTCCGGTTAGCCATGTCCAACCATTTGTTAATAGTTTAGAATTCCAAATAAAATACAATAATCGAACTGGACAGACAGCCACTTTAAAAAAAGGGATTCATTGTAAGTCAGAATAAATTAATATTAAGTAAAAAAGGGCTAATTTATTCAGTCTGTCGTAGAGTAGTTTAGGTAAAGCGACAGCAATACTCAGAGGTGCTCCATAATAAAAGTACAGTTACGATTGTAGATGTGACTTTAGCTCCTCTATAAAATAAAGACATAACCCAGTTTGGCAATCATGTAACAAAAACAACTGGACCATTTCTGGAATGACGGTTCCATATTAATAGCCCAATTTGGGAAAAACATGAAAATTTGTCATTGATTTGAAATTACGATATGAGCGCAAACTACCGATGCGATATCGTTATGCCCGGATGGAATCTGGAATGAATGCGGTTGCCTTCCCATTGAGTTTTTAACTCAAACACTAGCACCGAACGATTATGAACCAAGGATGCCTTGAAATTAATCAAGGGTGGTAAACCGACTATTAATATATTTCCATGCATTCAATGTTAACTTTCATCGTTGATTGATAAAAGTCACGTAATCCTTCTATATTGAAGCCCAAATTTCAGTATGAAACATCACATCAGCCACTGCGAAATGCAAATTAATCAGTGAGTGTTTGTGCCTAAATACCGCAAGCCTCAAGGATGCAATAAGGCAGTTACGTCACCGTCTAAGTGGGGCATTAGAGTGGCGACACGTCGTTAATATGCAGCTCCCGAGCGGGGCCTGGAGTGTGGGGGCGGAGTGCGGCGGGGCGAGCGCGGGGGCGGGGGCGTGATGCAGGATAACGCGAACAGGTGGGTAATAGTGCTAATGTCAGAACATCGGCTACTAATGTGGTGCCATGCTGTCACAGAGAGCCGCGTGATGCGATGCTGTGAGATTAACTTAGTATCTGTAATCTACTCGTACTACATACTCTAAGCTACCTAGTTAAAACATTTTCGTGCAAGTATTTACAGATTCATGAAATGAATACCCAACCACTGAAATAATCATGTCTTAAATGCCTGATCATACATTCATAATATGTATTTATGTCCGTTTTAACTTCATTACCGTTCTAAATGCCAATAAAATCCTTGACCAATTCCAGTATCAAAATTGTACACATATTGGTACTTAGTCTGTCGCCTTTAATAACTGAGCTCATAATGAACAAGTAATTGCTCTCTAAATTGGGCTATAAACGATGATGATGTCGGCGCGAGAAACTCAGAAGGTCCACTCCACTAGGTACACTCACGACTAACTGAATATTCTTGTACAGCGGGATGTCACCCTCGGGTGTGAAAATGTTGCTTGTCGTGTGCCGCGTGATTCTGTTTTGTTTCGAGTGAAGCTTCTGCGCTGTGTGTGTAGTGCTGGTGGACCGATGAACGGCGGTCATTACGCGTAATAACCGAGGAGTTGCGGAACTAGTGATACCGGTCGCTCGTTTGACCTGCTGAAAATTTCCTATACATACTAACGTACGCACGGTCAGCAACTAAAGTCGGTTAACTATGTTACTTTTACATATCATTTAAACAGACACGAAATAATACAATTTGTTCAGAATTTTAGGTAATACCTAAGAGTTTATTTTATCTCAATTTTAGATTTATTCATATTACCTTTGATATTGTGCTCATTAATAAGGATTTAAAAATCTGAAATGTTATTCTACTTTTGTTGCTGACTGTACCCACAAACATACAGTTGAAGGTTCTAGAAACACGTAATGTGTTTGGTGTCAAACAATTAACTGACTTCCAGTGTATAGGACTCTCTCATTGATACTGTTATCACCACTTTTGTCTGACTGTTTATGAGTATTGTTCATTTTACAGGTAATACGAAATCGACGAATAAAAAGTGTGTCTCACAATACGGCTTGCGTTTAATATCACCTGGCGCGTTCATGGCACCGGGATATTACTGCAAACAATGATCATAAAAGTTTTAGTAGGTGTTGTACTAACTCGAGCACACCTGGAGTGCTCAGTAGTGATCTCTTATCACGCCACAGATCTCATGGTTTTAAGATGCTAGCTTTTCTTACGTTATTTCAAGATCGTTGAAATTTTGAGAGTTCATAGAGTAGTACTGTATTAGGTATGCGTTTTTATTTATTTTAATGCTGGGCTCTATTTAAGATATTAGGTAGAAAAGATGCCTTACACATACGTTTAAGAGTAACGGTTGAAGTTATCCATCTGTTTTAATGTTAACTACATAATATACCTGGATCTATTCGTAATATTTTGGTTACGATAAACTGACGTCGGTGTGGCGCCTCGGGATCTCAGTCCACCAAGTCTAGAACATCCGCATCGCATGACGCCACGCCATCTAAAATAGTATCTCATTGGGACTAGTTGACCAGTTCATTTGTCAACGCAGCGGTTAAAATCTGGGACGAGGCGCGTGACAGATGGCAGCCTGCGACTAATTAATGTGCTCATAATCTTCGAGACCAGCTCGGAAATATTCATCAATCTACATTACGGTTTAGTTCGCACAACTGTGTTAGGGATACATTTTTCTTTGTAAATGTGAATAAGTGAAGCGGGATTCTTTGAAGTGAGAAATTGATTTTTTTAAGGATAAAATACAAACATAAATCAAATAAATCCGGTAAATGGAGATGGTTAATACGCCCCACGTAACATAATATCCCTGTCATTCATCTTCCCGCTGTCTGTTCGCCCTCGACCACTCACTTTTAAGGTTTCACGGTAAACGCGGCCACGTAGCTACGATGCGGTACCTTAACACTAATTACAAGCTCCATGCGATGCTTTCCACGCCTAGTATCTAGCTAATTCGGTAACATTGCCGGATTGAACATTCATTAAGTGATTTAGTAGAACATGTTTTGAAAATATACATACACCACAAAAAGACAACAATTATTTTCAATTTTCAATGTACTCCTTATTCGTTCGTATTTACATACGCTATCGTTAATGTTGCATAGTATAGTATGTAAATATTTGCCACAATATGCAGAATCCAATTCGACAAACTTACCCAACTTGTATCATAATGTACTTATGCCCTATGAAAACGTTACAGAATAACTTACGCTGTTGAGCTGTACATGCCATCCCTGGTCTTGTTCATTGCTTACTGGGTTGTAGGTTGAACCTCATCTCACACTAAATCATGATGATCCCAGACTGTATATCATTATGGTCGTCGTTATGAAATATAATGTTAAACTCACATCCAAACCACCGAACACAACTATCGTTCCCAAGACAATTTGTAAGCCTCTAAAACAGCAGAATTGGGAGTGTATGACGAATCGCATCCCATCTCCCCATCTTGCAGTAATTAATGCCACTGCGGTGTAAAAGCTGAAACATTGGCTCATTTATCAGCGCTGAGACTTCATAATTGCCTATAAACTTCCCTAGATCGGCCTTGAAGCGGTATTAGTGGGTGCGGAACTGTTACAAGTTTTCCGTTTTAAATTAATGGTTGATAAGTTTGGAGAAATTGTAGTATGTTTCATGTAATCACTTTGAAATACTGAAACTGTCACGATATTAATCATTTTGATACAAACCATCTGTGAAATTTGTTCTCAAGCATGAGATAATAATTTCATTTTAGATGTATCTAAAACGGAAGGGAATGTTCGCCAATCGTGCAAATAATTTCTGACGTAAACTAATCAAATTCCATTGCTGCTGCAAATGCAACTCAACAAGCATAGGCACTTGTACGCAGAACGCATAAACCAAGTTACCGTTGACGAGGAGACCAAGTCAGTTCTAAACTTAGTTGGTCCCGTTAATGAAATGTTATAATAGAGCAATTAAACCATCGGCCGCAGCAGCCTTTGTCCGGCGCTAAACAACCGTGGGTCACGCCAGCTGCTATTGCATCGGTGCACCGGCTTATTTACCAACTTCCTTCGTTCATCAAAGCAGTTTGAATTCTGTTACTTACTCGAACTTCAAAGTTATTAACGGGAGTAAGCTTCTGTTTAAATTCAAGCGCATTTGTTAAACTAAAGTAATTTATTTCCAGTTTACAATATTTATTTAGATTTATTAATTTCTTGGACTCATCCGAAATGTCAAGATAAGTAAGCTTCTTATTGAATTTTGCTTATGATCTGCATACCTTCCAATACCTACATTTCCGTCTTTGCATCAAGCCCCAGGTGCGGTATGTAGGTACGTAGGTCTCAATCTTTTCTTTAACATAATTCATCTGTTATTCCATCCTCTATACATTTGTCATCCAGTCCCATAGTATCTGTCTGATGTTCATCCCCATCCAGGCATCTTCTACACCTGTAATTATCGTTTTTGATGATAACCAAGAAAACAATGGGCACATGTTTTGTTCAAGCCAAACATTTAGTTTGAAGCATTCTTCCTCGTCCTATTAAGCTCGTACATTGAGTATGACACTAAACAGCGCTTTGTTGTCACATCAGTGTCAGCCGCGGATTTCTGGAGCGCGCACAAAGGGACAAGTGTCACACGCTTTCTTTTGTTTCACTAGACACTCGCATCTGGACCTGACGTGTAAACAACCTCTATAAAAGATAAACAAGTATTGCCTACTAGTCATTCAACAACAGTGTCTCTATCTGTTAGTGCGTCATTTTGTTTTGTCATTTATATTAAACTTAAATGAATGACTAATATTTTCACTAGAATAGTTTATCCCTGTATCAGACATTTAAATTAGCAAAAATGATAATTCAATTTTAAATCTGACAAAGAGTTTAGTTGACTCTGGTCGCAAATAGTTCTGATTAAGTCACTCGTACAAGAAATGTGACCTCCTTAAAGTCATATAACCTGAGTCCTCTGTAATTTTACGCTATTAAATACTCACGCTGGAGTGTGGTTGGCGTGTGGTCGTAACGTGGCTCGTGTGAGCTAATTCTAGCTTAATGTGTGAAGTAAATACACGTCTGTGGCAGCCCTGAGTCCGTGAGGCGACCGAGTGTCTTTCTGGGTGAGGTGGTACACTCTGTGGGACATCTAATGCACTGAGTTAAGAAGATTTAACGGAAAAACGGAAATAGATAAACTTTGAAGAGTTAAGTCGTAAATGTTTCTAGAAAAATAATTTCCTGTGAATGAGAGCAAAATGTATGGGATGTGGGACTGTAATTTACATTTTGTGCTCATAGTTAAGTGTAGAACCTGACTGCCTTCGGTTACTGAAAGCTTATTGAAATTTCTGATATAATAAACTGTTGCTAGTAGTCTACTTAAATAGCAAAAACCAATCAGAGAACGTGGTAGCAGATTGAATTCAGCTGGCCACCTCAGTAGCCTGTTCGTTCCAACTGTTCTAAGTAGTACAGGTAGTGTTGGTAACAATGTTGTTACGTGTCTATGATGCATGGTAATGCTCTTCGTTTGCAATCCCTCGCGTCTCTGCCACAAAGCCAGTCGTAATGCAATCAGCGTCACACCTGTCCAGGCAGTCCTCGGGGATGCCCACATTGTAGCCAGCACTACGTACACATACCTAGTATACACAGTAAACATCATTGTTTAGTTTGGGCACCACGGAATAATCAATAAGTCTTTAATTAAAGGAAGGTTCTGCCTACTACCACCCTACTACAGTGACTAGCCATTTGTTCAGTAGGTTACAATTTGAACGTGTATTTTGACTGTGTCCCGTAGACAATGAATATTGAAATAACATAGCTCAGACAACAAATAGACGTTACTAAATGATATCCGAAGCTGAACGAAAATTGCGTAGATACAATTTACATGCGATGTCTGTGTATGTTGGTAAACCTGAACCCGTAGCGTAGTTAAACTGAGTAATCCATTGCTTGTATTTATAGAAATTTTATAATAATATACAATAAAATGTTAATAACTGAGAGTAAATTGTTTGTTTAGATACTAGCATTGCATAAACAGGTACTGAAGCTTGCAGTAGTAATGTACACAACATTAGTGTATTCCTCAGTAACAGTGTGGGCTGCGGGGCTAATACATTATTCACGCAATTTACTTTGAGTGTTGGTATGCAGTGGTACCTATTAATAGTTTCTGTCAATACTGATGAGGTATTCTGGGAATACGTGTTCAATGTGTAATATAATCTACTATAGTATTATTCAGTCATTCTAGTGAACGGCTTTGAGGTGCCCTAACTACACAGATATAATAGGAACCGATGCCCTCGAGTGTAAGCTGGTGTCGAGCTGTCGTGCAGCCGGAGTGTGGACTGAATACATTGAATATGTAACTGGCTCAATAAACTTTTCAGACGACTTTACATAATTCCAGATCGATTTATAGTCCGGCTAAAGTACGACGCGTGACGTCGCACCGTCGCTCGACAAGATGTCGCGTAGTGAAGTTCCACGACATCGTAGACTTCTCTTCTTCTTCTCTACTTTGTTCTACTCTGTGACGCCGCACCGCTGTGCCGCTCATACCCGCAACTCGTTGTGGTGATGCTAGCCGGCGTTGCGGTGCGGTGTGCACATGATGCGGGTACCGTCAGTTAAAGCGAAGTCAACCTCTTTGGCTGTAGGGAACTATGACTGTCTTTAAATTCGTCTTCCTTCTATGTAGTTATGTATTTAAACAAATCCTGATCCTTCAACTCACGTGCGATGTGATGCAATGTGCATCCTCTGTCCATAGGGTGCGGGCCAGAGCCAACAGCATCGCATTATGGTTGCAAGCAGTCTGGACCGTGCGCTTGTGCATTACTGCTGCAAGGGTTTAGTTGGTCCTGTGACCTGGCAGTACTGTAGTGTTAATACTAACTGTTTTTTTTTTCATTCTTGGTTTGCTAACATGGTTAGTAATTAAATTGTTACTAATGCTTTCAGAGTTTAAAATAAATGATTTTATTTTTTATTTTATTTTATTTGGGAAAATAAACGGTTACACATTAGAATATAATATGCTATAAAACTTAAAACTAAAATGGAAGTATAAATGTATAACCAACAATATTTTCCACATAATATAAAAAAGTTAAACAGACACGAACGACGTACGATATCAGTCACATTGAGAAGTATGATCAAATATACAATAAAACTAAACTGAAGTTTATACAGTTTAAAGATAATAAAAAGAGAAAGAAGATATTATAACATTTAAAATATAAATAATCATTTTAGGACGGTGATGAATGATTTATTGTAAAAAAAAATGTTGTGACAATTTTGATTTCAACAACAACAATCACATAAAAACAAATAACTCTATCGTTGTTTTAAATCAGAAACCGACATGTTTTCAAGCAGCAGTCTGAATAAATTACATTTTTACAAAGGAAATGAAATGATAACAAGAAATACATACAAAACCGCTTCGGTGTAGATTGTGCTGCTCTATGCTATTCCACAAAAAACAAGTCTGTTCGGGAACATATTCGTTTAACAAGGATGCCTGTATTATGATTGTCTTGGTTTTAACTGACGCTTTTTACGGACATCGTATCATTTCATTTGGATCTGCTACTGCGACATTGTATGGAATAACAATTTTATTTGTTTTTGGAAGTGAACTTGAAAAATACTACTATACTTGTGAAATAGCTGATGAGTTCCGCTCATTCAGGGAGCTCATGTTTGGTATGTTGGGCCTACTTCGAAAGCAGATCTTGGAGGGTGTTTCGCGTATTTCGTGCATACGAGGGCGAATCAAAAAGTAATGAGAATGAAGATAAAACGCGGTAATTAAAGTTAAAATAATATTTTTTTCTTCTACATAGTCTCCTTACAAATCAATACATTTATTCCATCTTTTTTCTAAACCCAGGATTCCCTTTGAAAAAAATATTTTTCTTGACCCTCCCAAAACGCCTCAAAAGTGACCATCATTTCGCTATCGTCTTCAAATTTCTTGCCTCGGAGGTGTTCCTTGAGCCGAGGAAAGAGGTAGAAGTCACTAGGAGCCAGATCTAGCGAATACGGAGGGTGTTCGAGCAGTTCGAATCCCGTTTCTTGAATGGCAGCCATCGCAACTGCGGCTTTGTGAACCGCTGCTTTTGCTCGTCGGTTAACATCCTGGGTACCCAACGCGCGGAGACCTTTTTCATATGCAACTCGTTCGCAAGGATTTTTTGAATGCTGCCATATGAGATCCCTGTGATCTCAGCTACATGCCTGATGGTCACTCTTCGATCTGGCAACACAACATCTTCGACTTTTTTCACGTTGTCTTCAGTGAGGGACGTGGATAGGCCTCTTTCGCGATGTTCATCTTCAGTGGATGCTCTGTCCAGTTTAAATTCCTTGGTCCAGCGTGCAACTGTAGAATATGGAGGAGCAGAGTCCCCCAATTTTCCCACTAAGTCACTGTGTATGTCTATTGTAGAATTTTTTTTCAAACAGAGGTACTTGATGACTGCTTTAATTTCGTTTTTCTCCAAGTTGGTGTTATCTCTTCGACAGTTCGTATTCAAATGAATATAACTCCCGGAAATCGTGATATATGTATATGATTTTTTTAGGCTGAAGTAGTGAGTACATAAGCAAGCAAAAAAAACTTTTTTTGCGTTTATATGCGGACCTGAAGTAACCGATTCTCATTACTTTTTGATCTCCCTATGTCATGATATTTTAAAATATCCAAATTATTTTCGAATTATGTTGTTTTTCTTTTTAATATCATTAGTATATAGATAATCTTTCAACATTTTGTGGATTTTACCTTACCTTTCTATATATAATACAGAAATAACGATGATATCAAAAATCAGGGTGCGATGGTAATGAGAACGTTAGGGAGGGTAATGATTTTTACTTGTTAAGCAAATTGAAAGGGGTGCGAAGGTAATATTTTCATAATTAAAAGACATCTTTAATCACATACAATTCTAATTGCTGGAAGGAAATAAAAATAAACTTCTAAATATGTATTGAAATAAAAACAACAATCGTATTTTTTTTATCTAAGGCCATTCTCCTTGCGTTTGTAGAAATTTAACAGTTGGATCTTTCTTACTGCTTTATAATAATCATAATATTTTGAAAAATGAGATCAAACATCACAAAATATGTTTCTTAGCAAAAACTAACAAGCTTAGGTATAGTACGATTCAAACTTAATGGCGGCTCGGGAGTTAGCTGCGAGTGCAGGTTAACGCAAATTTATTCCAGTTAATATTAATTTTGCTTCCTTTTAATGATTTCTAGATATATATTTCTGCTATAGAAATATTTAAATGGAGCCTAAATTATTGTTAACTGGAATAAATCTGCGCGAACCTGCACTCGAAGCTAACTTCCAAGCCGCTATTAAGTTTGAATCGTACTATACTAACTAACAAGTTAAACAAATGTAAACTTATCCAGAAGACGCTGCATGCAGGTCGCTTCCAACTGGTATATGTGGAGATCTAAAGGAGAGGCTATGTTCAGCAGTGGACGTCCTATGGCTGAGATGATTATGATGATGAAGAAAGCTTCGTTACCGGAATAAAAAAAGATCGGCAGCTTAAAACTAGAAATTGAAAAACTGAAAAAACAGAAAGACTCTCTTCAAAAAAGGCTCTATAGAATAACACATAGGAGAAGGAAAAATGATAAAATATCGACAGAAGAAAAGATTGAACATTTGGTAGAAAATGTGAACATAGAAAAGCGCGAGGAAATTAAGAAGAATCTATTATTTGGTGAAATTCTTTCAAGTAGTGTCGGGGAAGGATACAAGGGCTTGAGAAAGAAGGAATAAAAAGAGTTATCTGATGTGATTATGACTGAAAAAGATAGATTTAGAAAACATAAGCTCTTGAACTCTTGAACTCTTTTTTTTCCTTCTTTCTCAAGCCCTTGTATCCTTCCCCGACACTTCTTGAAAGAATTTCACCAATTAATAGATTCTTCTTAATTTCCTCGCGCTTTTCTGTGTTCACATTTTCTACCAAACATTCAATCTTTTCTTCTGTCAATATTTTATCATTTTTCCTTCTTCTATGTGTTATTCTATAGAGCATTTTTCGAAGCGAGTCTTTCTGTTTTCTCAGTTTTTCAATTTCTAGTTTTAAGCTGCCGATTTTTTTTATTCCGGTAACAAAGCTTTCTTAAAAGAATATCCTTTTGAGGACACCGCTGACAAGACATTGTGTTACCGGTTAAACAAATAAGAGATGAAGCCCCATCCCCAGGTATGGGGATGGGGATGTTGCTTTCAGTTCTGCATACTTTTCGGGATCTTTCTTAATTTCTGCATACTTTTCTTGTTTTTGTAATCGATCTCGCTCTAGTATCTGGTCTAATGTTTGTTTTGTTCTCTTTGGCAATTCTAATTCTTAATAATCTGGAACAATACAGTACCTAAATGTAAGTGCTCATCCTTAGCAATCAAGAGTAATATACCAATCTTAAAAATATACTCATAAGCTTGTTTTAAATAGAAAAAAAATCCCAGCGGGAAAAGATCTCACGATGCACTTAAGAAACGTGACTAATTAAATATATTTGCACAATAAAAAATATTAATTAATTGTCTTGTAATATATTTTAATTGCCATCGTTTTGGCCTCATTACCATCGCTTAAAAAAAACGACGGTAAACGAAGGCAGTGAGGAAGAAGGTAATGAGGTTTCAGAACTTTATTATTTTTTTCTTAAATAATATGAACATTATGAATTTCATGCATATACTAAACTACTAAGGTACTTATTAAAATTAATAATTAGCAATAAAATGAACAAAATCTTTAATACTCACTCAACAATACGGGCGATAAGAAAGAGAACGTTTCCAAAATATTCACCAGCCGCGAAACTTTACACTTAAATATTTTTTTACCACAAACAAGTGTGCACCTACTTTGACGTTTGCTGGCTGACGGAGACGTGCGCGGGGAAGCACGCGATGGTGGCGTCGCTTAGAAAGTCATACGCACACTACAACTTAAATTTTATTTCAAACCGATGGTAATCAGAAAAAATAAATGTTAAATATTTATAAATAAATTGTAATTTTATTACTAGGTTATTGTTATTTATTTTAGATGTAAACGTTGTATTTTTTAATGTAGTTCTTTATTTTAATTACTTTTTTTATTTTCAGTATGTATATATTTTGGTAAAAAGCAAATGTATTTAGGAAATCAGTAAATGGACACCGAAGGAAATGACAATTAGTAAAGTTTTTTATTTATAATTTAATAATCGTGTTATTTTGATCTGTAAATGTTCAATGCATGTAAGCACAATTTAATTTTGATTGGTTGCCTATATGACAAATATAAATATTTCATTAATTTATAAAGATTTTTGGTCTGGACATGTAATATGCACGAAAATTTATAAACACCCTGAAGTGCTCTAGAGTGGTTGATGGGTTGGAGACCCGTTCTCGGCGAAAAGCACTGATCTTCACCGGCATTGCTGAAGCTGAGAAGGAGGATTGCCAGGCCTTGATAGTGGACATTCTTAAGAGCAAGTTGGCCTTAAAGGATGTCACGGAGTCCTCTATCACAGTGTGTCACAGGTTGGGAACGTCCAGCAGTAGTCCTACCAGGAGCAGACCAATTCTGGTAAGGTTTTCATCCATACAACTCAGATCTGCCGTCTGGAGAGCCAAGGTGAACCTCAAAGGCTCATCTGTAACCGTCAAGGAGTTTCTGACCAGGGCTAGACAGGCTGTATTTGGTGGGGCTCGGTTGCATTTTGGGATGCCGGCTTGTTGGTCTCAGGATGGGGTCATATTCATTAAGTCACCAGATGGAGTGCGGCACAAGATCACTACTATGGAAGAACTTAACCCCTTGGTGGCGAAGTACCCCAAGAAATCTGCAGTCACACCTGGTACCAAGCCCAAGAATGCGCAGTTGTGAGGTTGTTTTAGTGTTTGGTCCTTGGTATAATGTTGTTTGCACATGACTTTGTGTTTGTGTTCGGGAACTTTTTCTATCTTGAAAATAATGTTTGTAGGTTTACTTATATTTCACACTTGTTTACCCGCTTATTCAAAGTCTAATATTCACTTTTCATTCCTTTTGGTCTGGCGGTAATTGTTTTTTTTTATATATTCGGTCGGTATAAAATTTTATTTTTGTTATAACTTGTCAATTGATATTTTGTTGCTTGACGTCTGTTAATTTGACGTATGTCATATGTCAAATTGTTTGTATCATGTGTCAATTTAATACGACAATGACAGCTGTTTTTCGTTTGTTCCATGTTTGTATATTGTGTTGCGTTCCGTTTTCACTGTTTGTTGTATTACTGCTTTATTTTAATTTTTTTATTAGCTTTATATTCCCGGACATTGCATATCCGTTTTTTTTGTATGTGTTTTGCCATAATTGCTGTTTCTTTGCTTCTGTTTTACTGTTGTTATTATTTTTTTAAATCGTAATTTACTAGTGTCGCTGGTAGGTGGTGAACAGATAGTAGTTTTGAAGTATTTGATTTTAATTTAATTTAATTTTAGTTTTTTTTTTTAAATTTAACGTACCTTTATTTTATTTATATATATATACAGGGTGTTTGGTGCATCGTGTGCCAAATTGAAATGGTCGACTGAGGGGGTCATCTGCTATCCTTTCAGACCCCTAAACACTTCTCATGCCCTCTGTATTATTTTTCATCGACTTTTTAATGTTTTACAAAAAAAATACCAAAATTTTACATTCAAGTTCATTTTTTTTTAAAAGTACACGTCGTAGACTCTCTATTTTAATTTTATTTAGATGTGCATTGTACTACAGTACTTTTAAATTCAAAATTAGTGGCATTAGCCATCTAGTTTTTTATTTATTTACTCGCAAAGTTTTGGACTTCAATTAAAGCTGTCCATGTTACAGCTATTTACATGGCTATAAAAAAAAAACCAAATGAGACCGGGATCTAAGGACTTCGTGAAAAATTCTCTAGTCTATCCTCTTGCTAGTGATGTGCCACATGCCATAAAAATCTTTTTACAACTTCGTGAATTCCCTAGAATTGTGAATCGAGTCACAAAATACAAAATTCCAAATTATGGTATAAAAATTTTGTTTTGCTTAAATAACACCTGAAAAACGTATTAAATATGTTATCTCACTCTTACAAGATAAAATCTGTCTCGTATCCCTCTTTTTTGGGGGAGGAGGTACTAGAAATAATAAAAAATGCATTTTTAACATTTATTTCATATTTTTTTGCATATTCTGCTTAAATTGTTGGCCTTTATTGCGAATGCAGGCCAGACATCTATTTCGTATTTCCACAGTTGTTGTACGAAGTCGCATTTTCTCCTTAATTTTATTGAACGCCGTTTGAATGCGTTGAAGTAGTACATTCCTAGTCGGAACCTCCGTGGTGTATACTAGTCAAAAACTAGTTAAAAGTCTAGCGGAGTTAGGCCTGGGGAACGTTCCGGTCATGCAAAAGGGCCACCAATCCGCGCATTATGGAATACATTATCAAGATATTCCCTCACAGTCAAACGCCAATGCGCGGGACAGCCGTCATGCTGGAATACTTTGGGCACATTTTCATTACATACGGGCACCTCGGCCACTAATTCGGGCACGTAATTTTGAAGGAACTCCAAATAGTTGTCGCCATTGAAGTTTTCGGGCAGGTAATGCGGTTCAATTACCTGATTCCAATCACTCCTGCCCAAACGTTTACACTAAACCTTTCCTTTTTTTCTGGTTAAAAGTCAGAACTCTTTTCAAAGGACGAAATGCGACTTCGTACAACAACTGTGGAAATACGAAATAGATGTCTGGCCTGCATTCGCAATAAAGGCCAACAATTTAAGCAGAATATGCAAAAAAATATGAAATAAATGTTAAAAATGCATTTTTTTTTATTTCTAGTACCCCCTCCCCCAAAAAAGAGGGATACGAGACAGATTTTATCTTGTAAGAGTGAGATAACATATTTAATACGTTTTTCAGGTGTTATTTAAGCAAAACAAAATTTTTATACCATAATTTGGAATTTTGTATTTTGTGACTCGATTCACAATTCTAGGGAATTCACGAAGTTGTAAAAAGATTTTTATGGCATGTGGCACATCACTAGCAAGAGGATAGACTAGAGAATTTGTCACGAAATCCTTAGATCCCGGTCTCATTTGGTTTTTTTTTTATAGCCATGTAAATAGCTGTAACATGGACAGCTTTAATTGAAGTCCAAAACTTTGCGAGTGAATAAATAAAAAACTAGATGGCTAATGTCACTAATTTTGAATTTAAAAGTACTGTAGTACAATGCATATCTAAATAAAATTAAAATAGAGAGTCTACGACGTGTACTTTTAAAAAAAAATGAACTTGAATGTAAAATTTTGGTATTTTTTTTGTAAAACATTAAAAAGTCGATGAAAAATAATACACAGGGCATGAGAAGTGTTTAGGGGTCTGAAAGGATAGCAGATGACCCCCTCAGTCGACCATTTCAATTTGGCACACGATGCACCAAACACCCTGTATATAGTATATATAGTATGATATCTGATGATGATTCCTTTTGCTCTGCTATTAGTTCTGTTAATTCGTCTGCTAACGTAAGTTTTGACTCCCTGCCTGACACTCCGGGTGACTTTGTGCGTCGAATCTTCACGAATCCCAAAGGGCACTTGTTTAATGTTTGTCACATAAATGCTCAAAGTATACCGAGTCATTACAATGATCTGCTTGACACCTTTTCTGATGTCAATGTACACGCTGTTCTGGTATCTGAGAGTTGGTTCAAACCTCATCTCCTTTCTACAACCTACCCTCTTCCTGGTTTCATTCTTGTCCGTAACGATAGGATTGGTAAGGGAGGAGGTGGTGTGGCTATTTACATCCGTTCTGATTTCTCTTTCAAAGTCCTTGCCTCTTCTTGTTCTAATTATAGCGCCAGCGCAGAGTATCTCTTTCTTGAAGTTAATTTTAAAGGTGTAAAAGCTCTCCTGGGTGTTGTTTATTGTCCGCCAGCAGTCGACTATTTTTCCAACTTAGAACTGGCTCTGGAAGCTGTAGGATCGGAGTATGCACATTGCATCATCATGGGTGATTTCAACACCGACCTTACTTTCCATACTCCTCGTACCCGTAAACTTCTCCATATCCTCGAATCCGTCAGTCTCCAAGTCCTTCCATTGCAGCCTACCCATTGTAACATCTCAGGTGTTGACACTTGGCTCGATCTAATCCTAACATCCACTCCTTCTCTCGTTTCCTCTCATGGTCAGTGTCCTGCTCCTGGTTTTTCCCACCACGACCTCATCTACCTATCATATGTCCTTAAACCTCCCAAACTTCTCCCTAAAGTGCTGCACATGCGTTGTTTTGCGCGCATGGATGCGGACAAGCTGCGTCAGGATGCGTCGGAATTGAGTTGGGATCACCTTACAGCGGCAAGGACCATTGATGACAAACTGTGTCTTTTTAATCAGACTGTCCTTGCGCTCTACGACACCCACGCTCCTGTAAAGAAGGTGAAGCTTAAACGTCCGCCAGCTCCGTGGATGACGAGAGGAATTAAAATGGCGATGAGGCGTAGGAATCGGGCTTTTCGCAGATTTAGGAAGGAACGCGATGAAGAAAATTGGATTCTTTACAAGGTCGCTAGGAATCGGTGCAATCAGATGATACGCAACGCTAAACGCCGCCATATTTTTGAGAATATAACGTCTTCTTCTCCTGCTGATATCTGGAAGTTCCTTGGTACTCTGGGTATCGGCAAACAACGTCATATGGATTTCCCTAAGACTATTGCCTTAGATGATATCAACCGTCATTTTACTACTTCCTGCCTCTTGGATCCCCAAGTGTTGTTTCAGACGGTTGGTTTCATTGCAGGCTTAGCTAGGCCCGATGTGGATTCCTTTAAGTTTTCTCCGGTAACCGAGGATGAAATTAAAAAGATCATCCTATCTATCAAATCCATGGCCGTGGGTTGCGATGACATAAGTCGTTTTATGGTCACTTCAATCCTCGACTTCCTACTTCCTCCTATTACCTATATTATTAATTTTTCTTTAGATTCTGGCGTATTCCCGTCCCTTTGGCGCAAAGCTTGTGTCCGTCCTCTCCCTAAAATCTCAAATCCCAGCCTGCCCAGTCACTTCCGGCCCATTTCCATTCTCCCGTTCCTGTCGAAGGTGCTTGAGGCCTATGTCCATAAGCAGTTTTCGGGGTATGTTTACCGTAACAACCTCGTGAGCTCTTTGCAGTCTGGATTCAGGCCTGGTCACAGTACTACATCTGCCCTCCTTAAAGTGACTGGCGACGTTAAGGAGGCAATGGAGAAATCAAAGGTTACTGTTATTGTATTAATTGACTTCTCCAATGCTTTCAACGCTGTCAGTCATGATATTCTCCTTCCTATGCTCTCGCATCTTAAGGTTTCATCTGAGGCGCTGGAATGGTTCTCTTCATATCTTCGGGGACGTCAGCAGTCGGTTCGCGTTGATGAGAGTGCATCGAGTTGGCGTGATCTTGGCGCTGGTGTTCCTCAAGGCGGCATTCTCTCTCCTTTATTGTTTTCTATTTTCATAAATTTCATTACTCCCTTTCTTCAGTGTGCGTATCATTTGTATGCCGACGACCTTCAACTGTATACTGCGACGCAGGTGGATAACTTGTCAGCGGCCATTCAGGATATAAACCGGGATCTGGATGCCATCAACAATAATTGGTCTAACAGATTTGGGGTGGCTGTAAACCCCACAAAATGCCAGGCTATAGTTATAGGAAGTTCACGCATGATGAGCAGAGTGGCGGTATTACCTCTTCCTCCTATAGTTTTTAATGGTGCTGTCATCCCAGTGAGCCCTTGTGTGAAAGATCTCGGCTTATATCTTGATTCGACGCTAAGCTGGCATAGTCAAGTTTCCAGTGTTTGTCAGCGGGTCAATGGTACCTTGCGTTCCTTATATCGTCTGAGAAACTTTTTGCCTGCTAAGACGAAAACAATGCTTGTGCAGACTTTAATCGTTCCTATTCTTGACTATGGTGATGTGTGCTACTTCGACTTGCATTCAGTCCTGTTGGATAAGTTGGACAGGGTGCTGATTAACTGCATTCGGTTTATCTTTAATTTGCGGAAATATGACCACGTATCGAGCTTTAGAGCGGAGCTGAAGTGGTTGCCCATTCGTAAGAGAAGAAATTTGCGTGCGTTAACCACGCTTTATTCCCTCCTCAATTCTCGCTCTCCTCTTCTTATCTTATTTCTCATTTTCAATATCTTTGTTCTACTCATGATAGGAGTCTACGTTCCTCTAATAATCTTCTTCTTAACTGTCCTTCTCATACTTCTGATTTTATTCATTCTTCCTTTCATATTCAGGCTATTCTTCTTTGGAATGCGCTTCCTCTCGATATCAGGACGGCCATCACTCGGTATGCTTTCAAGCAGGAGTTGCGGACTTATTTTTCAGAGCAATAGTAAGAGTTGTCTCATTTTTCTCTTTTCTATACTTTTCATTAGATATGTATGTATTTTATATGTAGGTATATAGTTGTATATTTATGTATGTATGTATGTGTGTATGTATTTTTATGTATGTATATTTGTTTTATATTCGGTATTAGGAATCATTTAAATTATTAAGTCATTGTTAGGTATAGTCATTTTCAAGTTTAGAGTATTAAAATTATTTTGTACTTGTGTACATTTAATTTTGTTTACTCTCGTACAATAATTTGCACCTGCTGTGTTATCTCTTCACCACCTTTGGTTGACTGGTAGAGAATGCCTAAGGCATTAAGTCCGCCTTTGTACTTTTTTTTTGTGCATAAAGTTTAAATAAATAAATAAATAAATAAACTTGGAAACTTACTGCAGGAAATTCAATCAGCCGCCCATCTGGCTCTGACTATATTATCTACATTTGTGACACAATCTCGCAATAGTTTTATATAGTTCAGGTGGTTCACGCTTCGCTATTTACTACTTCAATTGCGTTGTGTTTATTGCAAATCATAAAACTATTAGTTTTCTCTAGATTATCAGTTGTAAAACTAAATCTTCCTCTTGCCCACAAACTCTGTGGCCAGTACGTACACAGACATGCATTTCCTTGTAATTTGGCGGCGATTAATTTACATTTGAAGTGAAGTAGTTAGCTGTTTCCGCGATGTAATTAACCTTTTTAGAGCTTCGGTTGTTCAGAGCTCGCTGTTCATTGATCATTTTAGTTCTTATTAAAGTTTTAGTTAGGAACAGTTGAGTTGAGGGATGTTTTATTATTTTCGGCATTTAGTCATTTTATCTGCAGGATCTGAAGGTTTTCATTCGTTTCTATATCGGTTGGTTTAGAATAGTGAATTACGAAAGTTATAATTGCTTGGTTGATTAGAAAGCAAGCACTAGTATTTTTTTTTGTTAATAAAGAATGTTTGCATCGTCTAATGAAAAATAATTGTAGGCTTATTGTTTTTTTGTGAGGGACGTTTTAACCTACTGGAGGAAATCACGTGAAATGTTTTCCACTAACGACTGTGAAATGGGGTCAATATAATATATATGTCGCATCCGGCAAGTGACGTTTACAACAAAACAAGGCACGCCACCTAGCGGCAACTATCAAGACTAGAGTTGGCGCGCTTTGACAGAGTCGGGGCGTTTCCAGTCGTTTACATTATTCAAGAAAACGCGCCAAGACGAGGATTCTGATCTTGGTGATCGACCAGTGAAGTCGCTTCGGAACTGTCCTACGTTTTGTTGAGTTAGAGTTTCAGTTGTTAATTGTAATTAGTTATTTCGAAGAGTAAAGTGATTAATTGTCTAAGTGAGTGTTATTTATTTGCACGATTACCCATATAAACCCGCCTGATGGCTGATCGTAGCTCGAACCATCCCGATGACTCCGACATCAGAAGTGGGATTCAAATCGAGCAAATAAGAAAACACGCGGTGATAAAATAACCTTGAAAACTCACAATAGTGGTTATTTTTGAAATACAAAACCAACCAAGTGGCAGTTAGTTTTTGAAATGCAACAACGACAAAGTGGCGGTTATTTTTGAAATGCAAGACCAACAAAGTGGCTGTTATTTTTTGAAATGCAAGACCAACAAAGTGGCGGTTATTTTTTGAAATGCAAGACCAACAAAGTGGCTGTTATTTTTGAAATGCAAGACCAACAAAGTGGCGGTTACTTTTTGAAATGCGAAACAAACAAAGTGGCAGTTCCTTTTTGAAATGCGAAACCAACAAAATGCACGTGCTGATATAAACTCTTAGAACCAAACCAGTGAATAGCAAGGTCACGCATGCGGCAGGCTGGGACACAAACAAGCGGATTGTTACACGAAGAAGGATGTCAAAAAGCCGTTGCCTGTGCCGGCTACTCCGGGCGCCGCCGGGCGGCGACAACAAGGCAGCAGCAGCGACATCAAGGCGGCAGCAGCAGCGACAACAAGGCAGTAGCAGCTCAATGGTGTCCGTCAAGAGTGGCTGCAGTAGCGGCGGGAAGCGAGCGACGCGTTGGAGTTTGCTACGTTAGCAATCCTTGCGGTGTGATGATGAATACCGGTGAGTCGTGTCCATTTTATTACGATTCTGGTGCCGAATGTTCTTCATCAAAGATAATGTTGCGTGAACTACCCCGTTGGTCTCGTGGTCGCAAGTGCGACTGCTGTGCAAGGGGTCCCGGGTTCGATTCCCAGGTCGAGCAAAAAGTGTTATTGGGTTTTCCTATGAAATTCTCAGTAGCAGCTCGGAGTTTGGATTTGTGCCCGGTTAATGACAATAGGCTCATCCCCTATTACATAGGACCTAAATGTACCGGCGCACTGTGGGTGTACATACTGTACATTAGTACACCTCTGCCTAACCCTTTGGGGAATACAGGCGTGATGATATTATAATGTTGCGTAAAATTTTGTAGCAAGCGTGTTTACATTATTTTAACGGAATCGATCAAGGTCATAGTTTTTTGAGAAGTACCCTACAAATACGAGCATGACAGGCTAAGACGAATGTCTGAGTGCCAAGTTCCTCTAGAAGTAGAAGATGTTGAACCGTGTGATAGTGGTGAATCTTAGTTCGGCTGATCGGACCGTACCTGTTGTCATTTCGTAGCCGTAGTCCGTTAGAAGTCGGTATCTGCTTTTAGTAGTCCGTAGATACGCGGTGTGCGGGTGGCACAGGCGGAGGTCGGGTCTTGTAGAGACCATAGGGTCCGTGGGACTCAGCATTCAAGAGAATTGAATGAAACAAACGCGAGGTTTGTTGGAAGGGCTTAAGGAAAAGCCACAGGCCACGAATAACATTCCTGCTTTGCGTTTTTATGATGCTCTAAGGATGATTTAGTAATTGTTCTAGTATTTGTAGTTGATCTAATCGTTTAATTAATTAAAATGTTTAGTTTACATTTTTGATGTAGGTAGAACTAAAACAAAATTATTGTGATAAGAAATTCGTTTTCATTTCTAAAGTTATTTTAAGTTTGTGTCAGGAGTGACCGAACGGTATGTACTGCGCTATTTATCTTGTTACAGAGTAAACACACGAGGTCGTGGTCTGGAAAGACCGTAGTGCGTAGTCAGTGGATGATGCACACGGGCGATCTACTTGGTGGATGCGCACTGGATCCATGCGCTGGATGTGTGAGAGCAATGCGATTGCTGGTCAGCTGGAGAGCCGTGGTTTTAAAGGTTTCGAACGACTATGGTACATGACACATGGTATGGTATGGTATGGTATGGTATGGTATGGTACATTTTAATGATTATTGTATTTTCAATGATTCCCAATTTTACAAAGTTAGTAAATTTACCCGCTAAAGCGTTGATAATTTGCATTCACTTTATTTTTTTAAGTTTATTCAGATTGTTTACTTGTGAGGTTCCCGTTAAGACAATAAACGAGAGTAGTGAGTAAAATGATAGTGCTAGTGAGAGCACTGATGTTGTTGTTGATTGAAGTATTTTGACGTGATTTGTTTGACTGTTGTTGACGAGTTGTGTGACCTTGGCTGGAGGCCTTGAGTACACTTGTGAAGCCTTGGTGGGAGTGCCTTGGCGAGACGTTTGACGTGTTATTGGTGGCCTGGCCATGGTGATTTGGCAGGTCCGTGATAATGATTTTGACTGTGGACTATTGATGACTTTTTGGTTAACAACAATTGGTTTTCTTTGAACTTTTGGAGATTTTTGATAACACGTGTGTAACTGGAACGCCTCATTGTTTTTGTTATTGTTTTCATCAATTTGAAAGAGTTGCCTAGGTTAGATGCCAAGTACAGAGGACCATTTCAAATCGTAGAGGTCCTAGACGGAGATCGTTACCTTTTAAGGTCGTTAGTTAATAAGCGTACTTACAAGTATGCACATGATCGCGTTAGAAAAATGCCTGAAGGCCAAGTACCAATTGAGGTTGTTGAGGAGTCAAATTAAATTGTTTGTGTGTGTGAGAAGTACAGGTTCTGGATTCGTTGGGTCGGAGACCGTACCAGAGTATCGTAGCCATAGCCCGTTAGAAATCGGCATCTACTTGCTAGACCGTGGGTACGTGGTACGCGGTAGCTCTGGGTAGTATGGTCGGGTCTAGCCTTGAAGCCAAGACCGTAGAGTCAAGGACGACTCGGCATTCCTGCGGGAAGTGCATATGTGACAAATGTGTTGCAGCTATGTTATAGCTGTGATTGTTGACCGCGAATTAGATACCTGTGGCTTTGTTGTTAGTTCATTAATAACATCGGATCGATTGATAAATTATCAGTGAACATATACCTCAATAGTACTTGGACACTTTGGTTTCCATGTTGCTATTTAATTGTGTACCTAGCTATTGTTTTAAATTGATTTTGCTATTTTGAATAATTTGAGGTTTGATGTAATTGTTAGTAAAGAAAACAAACTTTACAGTTCAAATTTCTTTTATTGTAAGCCATGGTCGAACGTATACTGTGCTGTTGTAATATCATTTCAGACTAACACACGAGGACGTGTGTCCTCGCAGGATGGCCGTGTCGCATCCGGCAAGTGACGTTTACAACAAAACAAGGCACGCCACCTAGCGGCAACTATCAAGACTAGAGTTGGCGCGCTTTGACAGAGTCGGGGCGTTTCCAGTCGTTTACATTATTCAAGAAAACGCGCCAAGACGAGGATTCTGATCTTGGTGATCGACCAGTGAAGTCGCTTCGGAACTGTCCTACGTTTTGTTGAGTTAGAGTTTCAGTTGTTAATTGTAATTAGTTATTTCGAAGAGTAAAGTGATTAATTGTCTAAGTGAGTGTTATTTATTTGCACGATTACCCATATAAACCCGCCTGATGGCTGATCGTAGCTCGAACCATCCCGATGACTCCGACATATAAATATCATGTTTTGTAGAATCAACCAATGTTAAAGTGGACTTACTTACCATTTTCACATGGTAAGTAATTACTTACTATGTTCACTTGGTAAGTAATTTATATTTTACAATATATTTTAATTATGATAAACAGTGAAATTGTCTATCACATTTTTATAAAAGTTGGTTATTTCTTTACCCTTTGAAATTACTGACTCTTTTATTTCTAAAAATACTTAGTTTTTTAACTTTACCTCACACTAATAATTTCTTGGTCCTTGGGTACAAACACACTATAAACTCACATATATAAACAACACACGAAGTTTGCCTGCGATATACTTCACTCGTTCCAGCACTAAGTATGAATAATATTAGGTCTCCAATTCCAACATACTTATATTTTAATAGACCCAACATTTTCTCATCAGTTCCGGCGGCACGTGCCGGCGCCGGGCCGGGCCGGTCGGAGCCGGCACGGCTGCGGTCCTACAACTTTATTACACTGTCACAATGTATTAAATCTCACGTCTCTAACTAATTTATGAGGACACCGGCCCGTAATGTTAGCAAATTAAACGGGTTTCTTACTAGTTACTGAGGACTTTGTTCTTATTCAAGAAGTGCTTTACTCGCTTCTTTTAGCGTGACGTCAGTCAACGCTTATACATAAAAGTACACGAGGGTGTGTCATGCTTTTCAGATCAATGTTTGTAGTACCTAGTCAGGTTAACTTTTTAAATTTATTTTCTTTATTTCACTTAACCATTATGTATGTGTGTGAGAGCAAGTTCATTTGTGGTCGTGCTCGAGCTGAGCTCGACTGCGGCCGGACTCGAAGCAAGATGCATTGTGGTGCTTGAACACACGTACACTTACAATTTGTTGGATGTAGTGGCCACTACTGGAACACTACCTTGTCTGTGTTTTAATTCATGATTCATGAAATAGTATTTGGTTCAATCACTTCTATTGTCTTTCTTTTCTAAAAGAAGTTAGCTGATAGTTCAGCTTTTCTATTTATCCTTACTTCCACAGTGCCTAAACTTGTGGACAGTTTGCAACTCGACTGCATCGAGTTATTAAAATTCCCCGTCAGCAGTGCGGCCTTAGCGTGTTTACCGACACGCGACTAATGCCGTTATTTCAAAGGAATTTCGCCAATAAAGCTTTTCAGTGGAGCACGCACTCTATAAATTTAACCCTTTTGTTCGTTTTCAAATTATCTTTAGAGCATGAGTTACTGTGAGCTACCTTTTTGATATATTGCGCGTTGATACGGATCGCCCGTATTTTGAGAGCTATTGTATGAGTAGGTACCGTGTGGGTAGTTCATGTGTTGTAGCTAGGTACAGCCAAGAGGTTGTTTGGCTTTGTTAGAAGTTCTGCCGGCAGCATTGTTTGTGATCCGCACGGGAGTTCAGAGGGCTTGCCTGTTGTGTGAGCAATTATTGATAACATCTCGCGTGTACAGCTGATTAAACACAACTTGCTATAAGTAACGTTACTGCATGTTCGTTCCAAGTTACGTTCGTACTAATAAGTACCTCTGTTACTCACTTTTTAAAATAAATTCTGACCATCTTAAACAAAAACCAATTGAATTGTCTTAGGTTTTATCTGTATTAAGACTAACATCGATAATTATGATTAACATATTATTTTTAATAATATGACCCAAAACATTACGTTCATTTGAATTCGTGGTGGTGCCTGTCACTGTCGTAATTTCTGAAATAAAAAGAGAAATTGTCATTCGTAGATCGAAAAACATCACAAACATCATGTTATTTATAATAAGCCAGCCGTCATAACCGACAGTTAATCTTATCAACATTATTTGGAACAGAATTCAATCTACGGAACCGCTCGGAGTTTCTTAGGTGACAGTTTAATCAACGCTACGACTTTATACAGGGTGCTTACTGGTTAACGACAGTTTTGAATTCAAGGGTAACGAGGTAATATTTTGATAAACCTACGTCATTGAAATGGATATATTCGTGCTGGGTACCTAAGTTCTCATACCTTTTTCTAGATGACACCGACATGAGCATCAGCATTTCTGAGAGTTTACCTCCACAGACATTAAAACTCAACTACAGTACTGTAATTTATATAAGCACAGTATCCTGAAAGTGCAGCCGCAACGCCCGCTGCTGCGACCATCAATTTATTGTTTTAATATTTTTCAAGTCAGTTTTAGATGGCCGGCTAGGTATTAAATTGAATATTAAATGGGCCAATTTTCAAAACCTTTTTATTGTAATTTCCAATCTCTGTAAATACGTTCGTTCAAAACACCCTCTATGAACAAGGGCAGGTAAGGTTTGGTCGTAAAGAGGCTCGCGACCCGCCGGGGAGGTGATAACCAACTAAAACCTATTACGTCACGAACTAATAAAGGGATTATCTGAAGTCGCGGAGTGAAGGCACTGTCTGAAGTGGCGCGGGACTGACTGCGTGTGATAATGTGTCTGCTATGACGGAGGACGGCTTCACATGGTGATACTAAGATTTCAAAGTTTGGAGTATCCGCTATTGTATGCGGAAAATCTGTGAGAAACCGTCTGTCCCGATTGTTTCTTCACACGAAAATAGGTTTTATTTTATGAAGCAGTTAAATACTAGTCGTTGGGTCACAACAACCGAACTTCTCACTTAAGACTGCACTAGTTAGTAACTTGCTAAATTGATCATAAGCTCTTTGGTGCCGAACTCAGAAAACTCTTTTTTTTACAACAAGGCCAACAAACAGCCGCAAGGTTTAAAAAATAAGACGAAAGGATATTAAAATCCCATAGCGCCATTTCAGGAAAAACGCAGAACAATACACATTCAAACGAAAACAAATAAATTTACTTAACCACTAGTTCGGATACCTACGTAAGACAGATCTCACGAAATGTTCAACAAAACAGATCCCAACACAGAAGTCGAATCAGCTCCAAATAACATACATTACAGAACATTAAGTAAATAAATCGATTCAGTCCCGCACACATTAGACATTGTTTACCTCACAAATTGAATACAAAACCTTTCGTACGCGCTCATTAGGAGCGAAAGACCAAATTATTTGCCGGCACCGACAACGGCAATAAACTAAACTTATTTGTATTTTCACGTCCTAATAATGTTGTTTTGTACTAAAACTACTAATCCAATCCACTCGCTGTTTACAAACAACAACGGTTCTAACGGTTGCGCGTTCATTGCTCGTTGGTGACCACTGGACTGTTTCCACATCCTAATTGCGCAGACAATGGAGGTATAATTTAGTTTTCGGATAATCAATAACGTTCGGGAGTTTTTATTTCTTAGGCGTGGCGAACATTATCATATATTTATTGTTTGCTGATATAGAAATGGAGGCAATAATGGACATAAAAATACTAGCTGAGGCCAATTTGTGGAAGAAAGAGAAACTCTCCAGTTCATATGTCACTTTTATTACTAGCACAATGTGCTAATAAGGGCTTTTAGATCTTTTATTAACAATATAGTTCAGTGTAGGCTTAAATGGTGTACACCTTTATCTATACTTATTACTTATCTATACTTAATATTATAAAGCTGAAGAGTTTGTTTATTTGTTCGCGCTAATCTCAGGAACTACCGGTCCGATTTGAAAAATTCTTTTTGAGTTGGATAGCCCATTTATCGAGGAAGGTTATAGGCTATATAACATCACGCTGCGAGCAATTGGAGCGGAGCAACCAGTGAAAAATGTGACAAAAACGGGGAAAAATATTTTTTTTGAGGGCTTTCGTTGCGTGCGCTGCGTAAACGGTTAAAGTTGCGTAAAAATAATGTATGAAAGAATTGTTCCCCTTAAAACACATGCCTAACTTTTAAGCTTGACTCACTATAGCCATTTTTATGGCCAGAAAATTTGTTTTTAAATAATGCATTATTTGCGAAGATGTTTTTATGAACATAGTATTAATCTTAATCGACATAAATACGTTATTTATCACAAGTGTTTAGTTTTGAACAAAATTGCTCTTTACATCATTTCATTTAAATGAATATCTTAGGAGATATCACAGTTTTAGCATAACTTTGCAGCAAAATAATGACTCTGCGAGACATTCCGTAGCTTATACCTCAAAATAACAGATTATAGGCTACATAACATCGCGCTATGAGCCACGGGAACGGAGCAGTTACCGAAAACCTAACGTATCGCGGGTGAAACCGTGGGGCACAGCTAGTGTAAGATAATAATGCATTCTAGAGTTCAGCCATTACTCACTAAAATACTCTCATTGGTCTAACTTTTGCAATCAAGAAAATAATTGGCAGATCTTTAAAAAAATATGTAGCAACGGTGAGACGATTATTTTGTGTGGTTAGAGCAGCAGTGTGATTCTCTAAGCCTCACTTCGTAATCCGAAAGCTGAATCCGCAGTGATATTACAAAATGGTATTCTGTTAAACACGATCACGCCGGTGGACGTCACCACGGCGAACGAATACTAAACCAATGACAAGTTGGTTCGTTATCGAAGTGAGCGCGATCACTTTAGTGAGACTCGTTTTCGAGTTTGCATTTTAGAGAATCGCACTACAGATAATAAAAAGATACACTTTCTCGACAATAAAACTGCACCTTCGTTATTTGTCGGAAACGCTCGGGTCCCGAAACAACCGTGCGCTAGAGTTGTGATCATCGCGCTTTTCTACGTACCTATACAGTTCTTAGTTTATTGTTCATATTAGGGATGGAACGAACTGGGTCAGAATGGGGACGTTTATTGTTATGAGACACCGGAAGTAGGCTGTTTCCTGTTATGCCACGTGCGGTAAGTACTTAAACTGTTCGCAGTTACGTAAGTACATAGTTGGCAATGTACCTTTATTATCTGTTAGGGAGAATGTTGGTATCTGTAAGCATTTGTTTTTAATACTAAGGTAATTATTACAGAAACATATTTTCTATGAAAATGAAGTAGAGGTCCTTAAGACAAAGCCTTCTTTTTTCACAAAATGCAAACCCTAGATTACAGGTCAAAAAAGCTTCAATCAGCTGCTAGCTGCTTCAATCATACAATCGTATAAAATGCATTGTTTCCGAATGACCTTCATTAAAAAACAACAACACAAGCTTCCTTATTCTCCGAGGGTGCTTTCGGCAGCCCCCCCCCCCCGCAGTGGCACCACAGCTCCACAGGACGTGACGCGAGTGAAAAAATCATCATTAAGAATGAAAACTTTAAATTTTTTATCACTGGATTGTAGGGTGTAGGGTTGACGAAGAATTTGTTTACCTTTTATATCAGGAAATATAAAAAAATAAATTGAACTGAAACGTGACGGACTCATAAATATTTGAAGCGGATAATTATATAAATAATATTGGAATTATAAATTCAATATTTAATAATAAATGTGACAATTTATATTGTACCCCAAATTCCTTGATCGGAATTGTAGCAATCTAATTCAAATTGAAGGCGAACTCAACTAGTGGAGAGCAATATCGATAATAATACCTGTCCGACGCCGAAATAATTACTTCAGAGAGGGATGCCTACGTCAACTGACAGTATACATTCCCTGGATACCGGGAGATACAAACTAGGTACACTGGTATTTGAGATACCACAGAAACCTTATTTCGTTACTGTTTATGGTAGGTACATAAAATGTTGTTTTAAACCAAGTTTGTGATAGGAAAAGGGAAAAGAATTTGACGAAAATCGTGGACGGGATAGTGTAGTGCCTGTGGGACTGAAAATAATGGGCTAGCGAAACCGTCACTTTGGGGTCCCGCAGGACACCTCTCAAAGTCATCAATTGTTCGTTTGCGAGGGTTCTCTTACAAAGGGGATTCGTTTCCGTCCATAAAGGGATTCCTTGTCGTCGCAAAAACAAGTGAACCCTGTCCAGTTCGCTCTTAGTCTGCATGTATACATTATATTACTGAATTGATTCGTATTAGTGAAGTTGCTTTGTTATAACAAAACATGTTGAAAGTATTAGTAAATAAATGTTAGATTTTATTGATGAAAGATGAAAGTTCTGTAAGATACAAAATTACTTCGGAAATTGCTTACCGTTTCTTCTCTAAAGTGAGTGATAAACTTAAAAGCAAGAACGTGTACTTAGGGTTCGATGATTATTTTGGGGGATCCCTTCTTTTCGCATAATATTTTTTGTCCTAATATACTTCGGCATAACGATTTTGGCACAATTTGTTTTGGCATAATAATACTTTGGCATATTTTTTTTTAGGCATACATTTTATGTTGGCATAATCATGTTAAAGACTAATTTGTTTTGGCATAAATTTGATTCGCATAACGTTAGTAGGCCTAATGACTATTAGCATAACGTTAGTAGGCCTAAAGACTTTTAGCATAACGTTAGTAGGCCTAATGGCTATTAGCATAATAATATTTAGGCATAAAAATGTTAAAAAATTAATATGCTGTGCAACAAAAGTTAGTCACAGAACCGAATTGCTGCAAAACCGACTTCACATAGTCTTGTTTGTCCTACCCCTAGAGTGTTATTTAAAATCGCGTAGGCGCGTAGGGGCGAGGCGGCCCGCGGGCTGAGGAGCAGGCGGCTGCGAGCGAGCCGCCGCGGCTGAGGCTGGCCGGCGAAGCCGGCCAACAAGCCGAAGCTGCGGTGGTGAGCGAAAGCCGTCTGCGACGATTAGCACGCGTGGGGCCGCCGGAGGGCCGCAGCGCCGGAGCCGTCACAGAAACCCTGCCTGCTGCATGCTGCTTGCTTGCATGCTTGCTTGCATGTTGCATGCTTGCTTGCATGCTGCGTGCTTGCTTGCATGCTGCATGCTTGCTTGCCTGCTGCATGCTTGCTTGCATGCTGCATGTTTGCTTGCAAGCATAAAAATTGTATAAACGTGTATAGTGTCTAATATTCTAGGTGTTAATAATTATTTCACTGTTATACCTATAAAAATATGTTTTAATATTTTATGCGTTATTTATGCCGTTGTTATTTATTTATTACTTTTATGCTTTAGGATATTATGCTTAAAAAAGTTATGCTTTAGAACTTTATGCTTAAAAAAGTTATACTTTAGAACTTTATGCTTAATAAGTTTATGCTTTAAAATATTATGCCTAATCATTATTATGGTTACAGATATAATGCTTAAAAAAATTATGCAGTAGCTGTTATGCGTAATTATATTATGCGAAAAAATAATTATGCCAAACAACATTATGCTAAGTTATATTAGGTCTTAAAATGTTATGCTAATGGATAGGGAACCTTATTTTGGCCAATACGTCACTTTAAGTACGTGTACTGCTGTATTACAATAAAAATAGCAAGTTAAACAGCCCTGTAAGCAGTTTGAATAGTTGAGCATGGCGTGAGGAGTGAACACAAGGCCGGCACCATGTTTTATACAACAACTCGCCGAGCGACTCAGCAGACTCTCCAGCAGGGACGACGGTGGATGATTCATGTTTTATGAGCCCTCACGGTTTTTGACAAAATAGTCAACTTTTTGGTATGTTTTAGATAAACGTAGGTAATTCATTTGTTATTAGGGGTTGATAAACGATTTACGGATTTAATCATCATACTCTTTTACTTTACAGCCTAAACAACAGTCCTCCTATCAATGTCTGAAATGTTTTTCTAAAGTGAATAGAGTGGGATAGGATCGATTCCTACTACATACACATATGAGCTTTATCGCTTTGTTACCGACATTCCGATGGAGCGCGATGATACCACTCGTATCGACGTGAGCATAGTGGGCAGTTACAGTGTTGAGGAAATAAATACGTAACCAATGTTAGTTTAATGTGATTAATATGACAGATGCGGCTTCTTAATTATCCTTATAAACCTTTCCAGTAATAATGAGTCACGATGCTAAGTACCAGGTTAACATACGAGTATAAGGTGAGGAGTCTTAAACAATCACAGCACGAAGCTCTCGTGTTCGTGACTTCAATGGGTTCTTATAACTTTATAAAGTAGATTATTAGACCTACTTCTACAGAAATTTAATTATGACTTGAAATAGCAAATACAGTTAGCTAACTTCGGTTCCGTGCTTTAATTTTACAGTGTTGTAAACCTGCGGGAATACTGAGTTCCTATGCATATAGAACGGGAATAAAAGGGGTTACGAATAAAACCAAGTGGTCTACAAAAACGAAACGTTGTGTTTTGTGCGTCGTTTTAGCAAAAGTGCGCGTTTTCACCGGCAGCTGCGGGGTTTAGCTGTGATAGTGGAATGGACACGTTTGTCAATTGCACTTTATTACAAATGATAGTTTGTGTGTGGTGTCCTATGTGCTGCACGCTTGGATAGCGTTCTTATCGTGTATCTGTGAGTGATACGGGATGTTGATATGACATATAATTATGAAGGATGCTGTAAAAAAGACAATTCAAAAGTGCCTGTAAATGGTCTAATTGAAATAAATGCTTTGATTTGATTTGATTTGACAAGACCCATAAGTGCTGACGCAAATACAAGCAATGTAACGCCGCAACGCAACAACGACGGCTGTTTCCTCAAGAAATACTACCAGAGATGTTGGTTGATCAGCCCTAAGAGAAGCACCAAATGACTCAAAATGTAAGGACAAAATTTACTATTAAGTTAGGTATTACGTTTACACATCCATTACTCGTTTTCCAACTTATTGTTGAACCGATTGTGGTACGCTCAACCTGTTAAATATAATTAAACAACCAAATCATCCTAACCGCTAGATTGTGATGTGAATACGTTTGTCAGCCGTGTCAAAATAAGCCAGGCATATGTATAGTTCCGAATACGATAGCAACACAGGAATAATAAAATTTCACTGACTGACTGTTGTATCCGAATCTCAGTGAACCGGAAAAAAGCAAAAAAAATGTAAAAACCACGTTTGCAATTTTTGCGAATGAAAAATGGCGATACGACGCGGGGCGTACGATACGATACGGCCTCGCCCCGCGCTACTGAGTTATTGAGCTGCCGTCTAAATTATTATAGCTGCATACTGTCGCTGAAGAAATAATAGATGCAGGGAGATCTGAGCACACGCGCTGTCGCTCAACTCTCACGTGTTCATAATTTTATGTTACGCAGAGATTTTTCCCAGCTACAGTTCCAAATGTAAAAATGAGATGTAGACGAAGAAAATACGGAATGTCTCTATTATTTTCTATTACATAGGCACATAGTCATATTTTCTGTCCGTTTGAATGATAACGTATAATCGTTTATACGTTTATCGTTATTTAGTTATATCTATATCTAAAGCAACAGCACAATGTTTGCCATAAATATTCGTTTGTTTTTTAGTACTAAGGACGGTGGTCTAAAAGTGTAGCGACTAATTTCCTTGTTTTTCCAAGTACTATGGCTTTTTTTTTTTTTTTTTTTTTTTTTTTTTTTTATAGACGGGAAATCATCAAATAACTTCCCCCGCCCTGGGCGGGGCGGGAGGGAGTGTCAGACTTTTACTGACTAAAACCCGTCTATGTTCCTTCATGTGCCCTTTGCGTTCCGGGGGCGCGGTATCTCTTTCGAACAACCCGCAGAAGTACTATGGCTGCTGTTAGCTTTTAGTTGGTCCTTACTCGCTCTTTGTTACAGTCATTCCATTTTGTCCATGTTTCGAGGTAACATTCATGTCGTGCGACTATTTCGGTGGAATGTTTTGCCGTCCCACCACAAGCCACATTCGAAGAAAAAATATTCACGTTATTCAAATAAACATGCATTCTGTAACATTCCTATCTAATTTCGATTCGAGAACCGACAGATACAAATAGTTATTTATTTGGAACGCGCCTAAAATAAAACATCTATTTAACGGCATAATAAAAATACCAACATATAAAGCCACAACGTGACTAACACTGAAATGATAAAAATAACGCGAACAAGTCACTCACTCCCTCAGAGAGTGCTGAACAAATGGCGCGTTAATGCCTTATTACACGCGCGACACGGGCTCACGACACGCGGCCGGGACGCGGCCGGCACGTGACCGTGACGGCGCCGGCACGGGGTCGCCGCGACGCCCAGTTATTATATTTCCCATACTTACGTAAATCTAGTGTGACAGCTAGACACCGCTTGTGTGTGCGCAAAATAATAAACATTGCAGACTTTTACTTCAGGCTCCGACAATAAAAGACCATTTTATAAAGGTTTTATCTTTGTTGTTGAGCGCGCAAATTGTGAAGGCAGGTAAACCCCTTCTAACTTTCGTGTTACCCTTTTACGCGTCGCAATTTATCAAATTATACGTTTTTTATTTACAGGTGGGTAAAATAATTTCGACCTTTGCTTACTCGTCAGGTAAACGTAATTTTTTGCTGTCTAACGTACCTATTCACAATTTGTTCCTCGAAAATTAAAATTTGGTCCTTCGTTCCGCCGCCGTTACTTTAAATTAATATTGTTAACTTTATTTCGTTAACTATTAACATTGGAAGTGACGTGGGAGTTTCACAAAATGTTTGTGTTTGAACCGTTTAATATTCCGCGCAAGTCGTAAAAGTCAACAAATGGAAGTAGGATTGTAATAATCCTAGTAGCAACCTTTTAATTATTTGTTAGAAATATATTTCTTCGTACTGCGTACCTGTAGAGACATTAGTTATACATTTTATGTTAGTAATTGATAAAGTTTCTTGTGATACAGAACAGCTATGGTTTTTTAACTAATGATAAGCTAATTTGTTTCCCAATAACAAATAAATAATGGGCAGTTGAGGATTCATAAAGTCTGCATATCATTTATTTAGGTATTATTTAATTACAAGACAAGATTTTTATTCGGACAAGCGGCTATATCGTATTATAACAATATCTATTAAAAATGTTTCCGTTTGTCGTAAAAGAATAATACACCACATTATAAAACCAGAATGTGGACAGTTTAATAAGAGCCAGGTCCCACATCACACGGCGCGCGGGACTATCTGGCTAATTTAATTAACTCGTACACAACGCTGCTCCTGACATAGTTTCATATTCCGGAATACTTCTCTCTCACCCCTTGTTACGTGTGTCTGGTCATTATGTATAACAATAACCTGTGAATACTTAAGGAATTTGCAATTATTTGAAACGGCACACGGCATTTGTCAAACAGGTAAATAAATACAAAGGAATTAATGGATGCATGCAGTGCTTTTCTATGAAATTCTCAGTACGAGCTCGGCGTTAGGATCTGTGCCCGGTGGCAATAGACTCGCCCCTTATTACATTTTGGGGTCGGCAACCCACGAGTGATGCCTCTGGTGTTGCAAGTGTCCATAGGCAGCGGTGACCGCTTAACATCAGGCGAGCCGTTAGCTTGTTTGCCACCTTCAGTGGTACAAAAAAAACACATGGGGCCTTAACATACCGGCGAACTGTGGTTGTACTTTGGTACACCCTTCGGGGAATACCGGCGTGATGGTATGTGTAAAGTAAATAAATAGCCCTGGGCCCTGACTATACATTATCAAGATAATTACGATATTAGTCGGTAGTGATGGTGCCACACTTGTTTCTAGTAATTATTCTCGAAACTTGAATCTGAAGTATTATTGCAAGGTATGTGCAAATATTAAAGCAAAATCCAGACCATAAAGGAAGTGAAACACTCAAAGAGCGGCGACTGTGGGCCAAACGGAGGACAAACGAGGACAAGCGGGGACAAACGGGGATCACCGGGGACAAGCGGGGACAACCCGGGAAATCTTTGAAGTACGCCGCGTTTTGTTCTTTTGTTTATGGCTTGTGGAAAATTAAAGAGGTGTATTATTATGGCTTTGAAAGTAAAAAATTGTTAGCGATGTAATGACGTAAAATTATTACCAATGTGATGTTTTGGTAGCCTTTTAGATATATGTGTAATTATACGAATAATACACGATTTTGTCGACTATAATAACGATTGAAATATTATACATAGGTATTTATAATTTATGTAATAGCCTATTTTCATTTTACTTTTTTTGTTGTGGGGAAAAAGTATTTTATGTATTTAGTTAACTTTGCCTGAACAATGTTCCACAATAAAAAAAAAACAATTAGGAATGCGCTTAAGCTTGATTAATGTCAGTAAATCCATAAAAAAATATCTGTAGTAGGTATCAATACAGATCGTTACGGACTTCCAACAAGTAGAGCGAACTTGGTTTGTTTCCCAATAAATTGTACTAAATTTGACACGAAACAGACGTTTATGAACGAACAACAACTTTTATTTCCCAATACACGTAACGATTGTCGCTATAATATCATAAAATCTGCCGACGTGCACGGAAAGGATTTATTGTTACACGAAAACAAACCTTAGTTCCCAAACATAAGGTTCAGAATCAAATGTGACTGTTGATAGGTTGACGTTTTGCAGGCCGTTCGGCGCGACAAGGTGAAGCCGTTTCACACTAAAATGGCGCTCAAATATAACGCCTCTTCGACGATTTGATGACATGAATGGCTCCCAAAACGTACAAAGAGACGATACTTTACGCTTATTAGGCTGTTTCGTGGTCGCCTTGAGAGCGAACAGCGGGAACATTACCGGAACTTAACGCAAATGGTTCTATTATTGCGCAAATAACTTGTGACCTCCTATCGGCTGTGGCGGTGTAGCAATCTTGTAGCTCGTCTCGCTTTTTGCTGATTGAACAATTATCACATAGCTGTGTGTTGTGTTCCAAATAATATTAATGCATTTGATTATCATAGGAGTTAGTTAGTAATAGAGTTGGACAAGCTCCAGGACGGAGGCTGCCCTGCAGTGGGACGACTCAGGCTGGGTATAGACATTTAGCGGCTGGTTAACAAAATATGTAATTGGTAAGGTGAATACAGGCAGATATATTTTTACATAAAAAGCAAGGGTTTTTTGCTCTGGTCTACAGTAATACTACTTAGCCTTTTTCGGGTCGGGTTTCAGTCTTACCAGATGCAGCTGAATACCAGTGTTTTACATGGAGCGACTGCCTAACTGACCTCCACAACCCAGTTACGGGGAAACAAGATACCTCTTGGGAAAAACCAACAACACTTTTTGCTCGACCTGGGAATTAAAATCAGAACCCCACGCACCACGAGATCAACAGGGCAGTCAGCAGTTTTATTTTGCCCTGGTCATGTACACATAATAATATCTTCTCCCCACAAAGGATGGCGGCACTACAAGCTAGCTTCTTCCACCTGTTTTCCTGAATGTACCGATGTTTTATTGGGTTCGTCATAAATCAACGGTTTCCGTGAATGTCTTCTGTGTAATTTATTGGCGATTTTATTAATGGTCCGACGGTATTTAGAAATACCTTTTGTTACGTCCTAGTACGTAAGTATAAGAGAATGTTCATTAATTTGTGGTCCGTTTCCGCTACCAGACTTACTTCTTTTCTGAACGTTCTTTTAGGTTTTTCGGATATTACTATATGTCTTAGTTAGTAGGTTTAAAATAAGTCTAGTTTAAAAGTAGACGAAGTCGCGAGTTTAAGCTGGTACCTACTTTATTATAATAGTATTAGCTTATGCCCGTAACTTCGACGTCCGGTTTTCAGCGGGCTTTGATTTTTTTTAGGAAACTTAATTCATTTTCTAAAATAAAAGAAATCTAACTTGCTTGTTATAACCGTATCGCATAAACATTTATAGTCATTTAGTAAAACCCTGTTATTTAGACATTACAAACAGACACTTCAATTTTATTTATTGTTGTAAATGATGGTGTTAATACAGCTACCAACCAGTGCGAGAAAATTGAATAAATCTAACAAATAGGTACCTACTTGTAAACAATTGGGAACACAGAACAGCTCTCATAAAAAAACTCGATGGGGTCAGTGCCTTCTGGCAACTGGTTAATGTGTTTTCTTCCATTCACATACTCATTACGATCGTGTAAATCGCAATTAACAAATGCTCAGTATGTGCTGACAGCTGACTCGCTAAGGGCCAGTAAACCTGCCTGCCTCATCACGCCACTTAACTTGCTTGTATAGTGAGTCGTTTATCAGCTCTCGACTATTTTATTATCAGATTGGCGCAAATTCGATTTACCTTCATTAAATAATTACCGCGTTCAGTGGCCCGGCTGACGAGGTTTCTGTTAAATTCCTTAATCGACCAAAGTGTTATTAGTATCTTCATCATTATTATATGAGCTCAAGCCGTCCTTCGTCATTAAGAGTGATTCCGACGTTGTACACCCACCTCCTTTATTTTGTCCATGTTATAAGGATAAGCCTATTTCCAGCGGGAATAGGCTTTTTCGTCGCGTCCAGTGCCTTTCCATTTCTAAATAATTTCATATTATTTTACTCGTATGTGGCAAGTGACGTGACATCACATTACAAAATAAATAATTGAATTACGTTCACATTTCAGTGAGTTTATCGGATCGTTAATTGGTACGGCTACAAACAAATTATTTATTTACTCATGTAATTACACGAGGCAAATAGGTAATTCAAATAAACAGTTCGACACAAAATACAATGCTTGTGTGATGTTTGACGTGGCTCTGTCAATAATACGGGAGGTGAAGCGACGTGAGACGTGGAATGTGCAGTGAGGACACACATGGCCTACATCGCTACTGTGCCAGTAGATACAACCAGACCGTAGGCCACTTACTCTTCTTCTTTACGGAGGAAAAGCATCGAAGCATCGTCGCACCGAAGTAGTCGCGGTGACCTAGACTATTTTTATAAATAAGTCTCTTTTTTATTGCTCTGTAATAATCCTACATAAGAATAAAGTATGAAAATACTATTTTCATATAAATTATATATTTTTTATTTTAAATAAAAAAATACTAAAATTACATACAAACACACTCGGCAGTATAAATAAACATTGCTTATTGCCAAAAAATAATCCTCCGAATAAAAGGTAAATTTTTACTGGAAAACGTGGCCAAAAGACCACTCTCCTCTATAAGGCACAAAAACTCGCATAGAGCGCGTAACGTTGTTGAACGGATTTGCTTTTATAACCAGAGCCCGACCGAGTTCAGCAAAAATAACTAACCCGTGATCGTTCACGATAACAAACGGTCATCTGCCAAGTTGTTCACTTGAAAATTATTTTGTTAATCAAAATAAGCAATAATATGCGTGTTGAAATATTATAAGCATTATTCAATTGTGTGTAAGAGATCCAATTCAGATACAAATTACTGTTAATGAATATTATTAAATAACTAAAATAGCGACACAATATGTTGAGAGGATATTTGAAACTTCATTATTAATTTAATTTTTTCGTTGTTGTGTTTTAATCAGTTACACACAATTGCATTAAACTATTAAATAAACTTTCACAAAACTTCAACTATGTTAAATGTTTATTTTCTATAAAATAGGTACACAAAACATGCACGATATTTCCAAATAGTTTAAGTATGTTTCACGTTATATCTCCGTGATGTAATGACACGGAGGAAGGTGGGGAGATCTGTTGAACCGAGAAAAATAAGATGAATGTCGGCGGCGGAGCTTTGAATAAATTTAGGAGAAAATACTTTTACAAATAGGTAGGCTCATTACCCTATTATGTGATGCTGATCAAATGATCTGAGGGTCTCGTCGTAATTGAATCGTAGGTACTCATATTCGGTACCTACATCCTAATTCAAAGCTCTGAGGATCCGTCAGCCCCGGCAGCGGCAAGGTCTTTCAATATTGTTGAGGAAATGAAAGAGATATTTTGATGAAATACTTCCATACATTAACCTGTCAGCGATTATGATTGACAATGTGCTCCTAACA
Organism: Caradrina clavipalpis; assembly: GCA_932526535.1. NCBI lineage: Eukaryota > Metazoa > Arthropoda > Insecta > Lepidoptera > Noctuidae > Caradrina > Caradrina clavipalpis. The sequence goes on from OW052095.1 coordinate 259,845, forward strand.
GCCTCAATACTGAAAAAATACACGCTTCTTACACGTGTTTGTAAATATACATTTACTTACGTCTTTTCTACATCAATATTTAGCTTTTGACGTTATTAGATAAAAAGTAAAAAAATAAAACAGAAATGTTTTTGCAATGCAAAACTGTTGTGAGAGGGCTTGGGTTCATCTTCCAGGGAAAACAAAGTAGGTATTGAGTTATATACTATTGGGTTTTCCCCAGTATTGGCCCAAAGCTTAGAAGTTGGTGATGTGAAACTTTCGTGAATCGGCTAGTACCTACGTGAATCCGTTAGTCCTACGCCTGAACCATATAGGACCCGGCCATATAGGATTGCCATCCTCTCTGATAACGAGAGCCAGGAAAGAGTGGAACTAAAAGCGGATTTTATATTTTAGATCCCGTTTTCGATCCCGAGCCATTTCATCCTTTAAGGTTTATTTAAGCTAACCTAGTTCACGCTGTTCCACAAACATTTTGAAACAATATGTTCTGAATGTTTATCGAATGATCGAGTTAGTTGCAACAAAAGTTTGTCGGTCTAACACTGTGTATGCGAGTGGGTCAGCAAGTTATGACAGTGCACTGGCGCAAGTTTTAAAGGTCAGTAGGTTAGTGGATAGCGCATAAATATTTTTCACCTTGATGTATCATGTTACGTGTCATGTTACAGACTTCGTGAAGGAAAATGAATTAGGCGTAGTCTAAGTAAGAGACGAGTAAACTGTAGGCTAACTTTGGTTATGTAATAACTTGCTACTGATATTCTGATATTATTTTCTTATTACTGATAACTCTGACACTAGGGTTTGTGGGGCCGTAAGACCTTACTGCCCACACTATAAAGAAGAAGACTGATATCCCATATTTCTCTAGAAGTTAAACTTATAATCACATGACTGCTATCAAATACAAAATGTAGTACAAGTACAACCATTCGTTTCAAAAGCCTCATAAAATAAAACGTCAACAACTAAATCGATACTGTGAACTCAGATTGTAATGGCGATATTATTCATTGCAGCTCATCATTCAGAAATATAACAATACAATATCTTGTAAGACACTACACTTTCACAATATTTTTAAATTCAATTCTTAAATCAATTTATCGGGTGTCGACTGTGGTCCCACTGGATAGCTACACCAGGATCGCCATCATATGCGTTTGCTGTAAGCCTTACTGCACGGCAATAAGGATCATATTCGCTCGTGATGGGTCTGCAATGTGAGTGTGCTGAGTGGGCTCTGCAGTTACTTGTCAGTTGATATCTCTATACCGTTGAAGTATCGTCCCCGAGGGAAGCCGGGAAAATGGGACATTCAATACCTTTCAGTTATCAATTACTGAGTAACTACTAACTTATATACACGGCGTTATTACAGACGGATACCACCGGCACCACGGCACCCAGAAAGAGGAAAATTGATGGTCCACAATACAACATCGCAAAACAAAACATTTCCTCGGTAGACTGCATTGGGCTGCTAAGAAGAAGATAAAAGCCAAAACAGCGCATACCTATTAGATTTAAAAACAAATCGCGTAACATGTTTCAGACCCCTAATTTGTTCAAATAATATTATTTTTAAACGGTAAAACTCACCCTTAACTACATTAATTTAGTTTTGGAACGTGCCTATTATAGTAAACCTATAGAGGGATCAACTGCCATTATGCCGTCGTACGGAACCCGTGGCGACCGCCTCGTGTCCCGCTGGGTACTCGGCATTATGTGTACTGCTCATTGTACGAGTGTTTTTAATGAAATTAAACAATACCGCCATGTCTCCGAGTAATAGAAATACAAAACATTAATTTATTCTCGCTAAAATAAACAAAGCTGAAATGAATTCGATGTTGTTTTTGAGAATAGAACTGTCCTCTCTCTTTATTTTTTCTACAATTGGGGCCTTGTGGGCTCAGCCAATTCTGTATTATTTTATTTTAATTAATTGTGTTTAACTTTTAACCTTGCTATCATCAAACAAATATAATATATTGTTAGCTCATATTTTGATTACAGTCAAGTGTGCTAAAATATGTTTGGCTCACGTTAAAACTATATGTATTTTAGTAGACTGGACCTAAACTAAAATATTGCAATCGCTTTCAAAATATAAGCAATTCCAAGCATTACTCCGCGGCTATTGAGTCCATACAATTCTGCAGCACTTCAGAAAGATTCAGAACTCGGCTAAACATTTGTAAGCCACTTTGTATGGCGCGTATATTGGGAGTCCCAGTGTGCAACCCCAGCGACCTCTATTTCCGCAGTTGCAAAGAATCTCTGAAACGCCATTTAAGTTGAATAGTGCGGCCCCACTTACGCGTGTCGAACGAGTGGCTCCGTTGTGCGCAGGACTTATATTTTACTAACATTGTGCGATGCAATCCCTTTAAAGAATTCGAGCTATTTTCTCGTTATTTTTAATAGTAGTACAATTATTTTCAAAATGTAAATGGACTATTTTTTACAGGTAAAACTGAAGCAAATTTCGTTCAACACATCCTCTAAGTTTTAAGGCAATATAATAATAATAATATCTGGTTCATATTTCTCGCTTTCGGGAGCGTATCTTCAGAATATCTTAGCGCTTGTTTTTGCGCGGTATGATTAATATGAGGGATTAGGGAGCGGGTTCTATCTGCCCGTCCTCTGCGAAAGATGTATGAGCCAGGTAATCACGTATGAGCTAAATATAAGTACAACCTACTTACGTACATCCGTACTAACTTAGTAAATCGGTTTTACTTTTAGGAAAAAATGTGTTATCCACCTCCTGCTAACAAGAAACTAATAATGGCAATTTTGTTAATTGGTGATCCATTATTGTTCGTACATTGCACTGTAGCTAAATAGCTCACAAAACAAACATTGTAATGTATACAGCAGTATGATTGCCTAAATGTTTTCGTCTACAGCATTAACATGAATGTTTTAGTCATTCACAAATGGTCCTTAGCACAAATTTAGCAATTTATATTCAGAGTTTAGTTCGTTTTTAGGGTTCCGTACCCAAAGGGTAAAACGGGACCCCTATTACTAAGACTTCGCTGTCCGTCCGTCTGTCTGTCTGTGTGTCCATCTGTCACCAGGCTGTATCTCAGGAACCGTGATAGTTAGACTGTTGAAATTTCACGAAATTTCACAAGATGTATTTCTGTTGCCGCTATAACACCAAATTCTAAAAAACAGAATAAAATATATTTATTTAAGGTGGCTACCATACAAAAAACGTGTTTTTTTCCTTTTTTTTATAGGTAATGGTATGGAACCCTTTGTGGGGAATGCGATTCGTACTTGGCCGGTTTTCTTTTTTGTATTATATGCGCAAGCAACAAATTGCGTGTAGAATTTTTATTTAATGTTTTTTCTTTTATGTTTTTGTTTTCGCCATCCTCATAGCACTAGGTAACTGTAGCCTGTATATTAATGAATATAAAAGACATGAAGGAGAACCGGATTGATGGACGTATCTGTAATTACAATAATTATTTCCCTCATACTAGGCTTGTAAGTGTTGAGTGTCATAAGATAGGTATAGGGTTTTATCATAAGCTATAGGTACTTGAATATTGCACTGAATAATACGCTATAGTTTTGTTTCTGTTACTGATCATTTCTGTTTATCGAGCGTATATTCCGGCATATCTATAAACTTATTTTATGTTTGAAACTAATTACAGTCTACACAAAAACGAATCTAGAAATTTAAGATAAGTCTTTAAGATTTTTTTCAATATCTTGTTATCGTAATACAAATTTCAATGCAAAAACAAAGGATAAAAGGCATTCTATCATCACCAATATTCTATAGCAGGTATATTTCTGTGAGCTCACCGGTGTTCACCCAGCAACAGTTCTGAGAAGTCGTGAGCAATGTCGCGGAGTCATCAGGTTGACGGCACAATTAAACTGACTCGCCGGGCGATCGGGAAGCGATCGGCTTATTCCGGCCATCGGCTTCCAAACGATGTCGATACAGCAGTTACTAGTACAGAAGGTGCACTGACCGTTAAACGATAACGCTAACTTATTAGGTGAAAATACCAACGTGTGGGACACGATGCGTTTTATCACCTACTGACTCTTTGATCTACACTAGTATCTATTTTCTGTATATTATCTACATAACATAATATCACGCATGTTTATCCTAAAGTGTTAGACAGAGGTGAACCAATAGCAAATCCACTTTTGGTCAGTTATTTTAAAGTCTCAGGAGGCGAATTTAGTGTCATCAATCAGGCACAATTCAATACTCCGAGCTTCTAGTGAGAAAAATTCCTGATAGAAAATTCCAATAGTACTTTTCCCAGTCCTATAATTGAACTCTCATAATGCTACGTACTCTAACTAGACCAATGTGGTATAAATAAAAGATGGTGTAAAACATATTGTCTATCCTTTCGTAAGTTATTGTTAAACTTATTCGATCACTTCTTAACATTCTAGCTCAAAGTTTAAAGTATTTTAGTGATGTAAAAATTCATCGTGCTTGGTTCCGAGCCGACCTACTGCATCCTGTCTTTTGTGACAATTAGCTAGTGCCGCCCCAGCCCAACGTCTTCAGCAGTTGATTAAAATATTCCCAACACTTATTTTTAAAATCCTGTTATAGGTTTTTGTGTGCAATCAACTCGTTTTTGAATTTCCTTCAATTACTTGTTGGGAAACATCAACAAATTAACGAGTAGTTAACACTTCTTCACAGTTACGCGGACGTATCATATAATGTTACTCTTCATTCCCAGTTCTACGGAAATAATATACTGTGTGTAGTTGCATTATAACGCTAATTACCTGGCACACACAACGGCATTAGCATATGAATGACTTAAGACCGACAAACTTGGGCCACATTAGCTCCGCCGCAGCAAAGGTACTAATTACCGCACACACACACACATCACACGCAACACACACACGTAATGCACCTAACTCACTCGCGTTTAACGATGCATACATTTCGTACACGTGGATCGTAGACGATAATCAAGGGAAGTGGGAATTTCCTTCTACAAATCAAAGGAACATTACGTTAATCAAATTCTTTTGAAGAATGTAAATCATCATAAATCATATATTTATTTGCAAACATGGGTGGAATATACATTGATGTTTTCTTTAACTGCCCCATTGGTCGCGTGGACGCAAGTGCGACTGCTGTGCAAGGGGTCCCGGGTTCGATTCCCAGGTCGAGCAAAAAGTGATATTGGGTTTTTCTATGAAATTCTCAGTAGCAGCTCGGAGTTTGGATTTGTGCCCGGTTAATGGCAATAGGCTCGCCCCCTATTACATGGGACCTAAATATACCGGCGAACTGTGGGTGTACATTGGTATTGGTACACCTCTGCCTAACCCTTCGGGGAATACAGGCGTGATGGATGGTTTTCTTTAAATACTAGAGTTCTCCATGTTTAACCATCACATGGGTATGCAAAAATTCTATTCTAAAACAGTAAATTAATTAATTATGTCAGCCTTGTCAATCACAGTTATAAATTATAATAATATTTATATGTCAGAACATTAAACAATTAAAAACAAATTGAAATATAAATTAATTTAGTAACAATATTGGATCTTACAAAACTTTGTTCTTAATAATTTTAAACCCTCATGTGTTAAATCGGATATAGTAGGCCTAGCATCTTTCATTTAAATAATCATTGATATTATATAATAGCATTTCGCAACTAGAAATTCGTAAAGCTTTTTTTTTAATTGATCTATACTTTTAATTTCAATTAGGTTTTTAGGTAGCTTGTTATATATTTTGGGTGCCATACCAAGAAAACTTTTATTAATTAAATGTCTTGATTAAATATTCATTATGATGATAAAATATTAATTTAATGTTCACAGAGACAATGTGTAGGTAAGTATACAGTTTTAGAGTAATTATTGCAGAAATTATTAGTAACTACATAGAGTTATGGATTTTCACGTTGGTGAGCAAACAATTGACCGATTCCAATTGCAACGATTGTCCAGTCTAAAAGATTTTTTTTGTCATGTAAGTTTATTTATTTGTTCTACGTGACAAAGTACAACAATCACTTATTTACTTACTTTAACTTATTAAAACCGAACGTGCAAACCTTTTTATAGTGTATTGAAAACCCTTTCTAACTACGTACCTAGTCACCTACATAATGTGCCGATTTTGTCCGAGTTTTATTTGTTTTACCATAACAAAGGGAAAGGGTTTCACTTGAAAACATTTACCTGTTGAAGACAGGCATACGATATTATGTGGGACACATTATTTTGTTGAAAAATGAACAAATAATAAAGTAGCAGATGTGTTATACGACACTGAAGGGATCAAGAGCCAGGGACGCTCAACCCGAGGGCGCGACGATCTGCAGGTATATACATAGTTTATAAGGATAAGCTTCTAGGTGTTACACAGTTACTTATAAGTGTTTAAGTTGTGTATGGCTGAAATGTCTCCAAAATACTTACAAACTCAATTTTAAAACAGAAATTTAACATACATACCTTCACCCCTGTATTTCCCGAAGGATTAGGTAGAGTTGTATCAATGTACACCCATAGTTCGCCAGTATTTTAGGTCCCATGTAATAGGGCGCGACCCAATTGCCATTAACCGGGCACATATCCTAACTCCGAGCTGCTACTGCGAATTTAAACCCAATAACCCTGCTGCTTAACTTGGGAATCGAACCGCTATTAGGACCGCTAGGCTATCGAGGCAGTTAGACATTTTAATGTATTTTAATGGGAACATGCGGCTTGGGTATTAGAAGATTTGAAAGACTTGACAAGAATAAATAAATATTAATATTTTTGTCAAAGAATAGAGACGCGGGCTAAAACCGAAAGCCTCTGAGGAGATAACGTTGGAAGTTACAACCAAAACAGTTGATGTGGAAGTAGACGCCAGGTGCTAATGTTTGCTCTATTACAAACAAAGAATCAAAGTTAAAAGTTAGAGTGAACAGGCTCCTTCTGGGTAAGCTCACTTCATCGTAGACTTTGTCTATGTCACCTCTGACCAAGACTAGAGTAAGAACTTACCCATACCGAATAAAAATAAAACAACATTTTGTTAAGGATTGTAGTAAAATATGTACGAAGACCTTTTACTCGTTTATTTTGGTGTTTACGGGCGGCCACAGAAATAGCCGGCTTCAGGTATTTTTACTTGCCTACTCCCACTGTATCAGTGACGTCATACGCCTTTGCTTAGTAGAATACAGAAAGAGAGTGAAGGGGTTAATTGTGGAAAAACGAACGGTGGACTGATTTAGAAATAACATAATTATATTATTGTTTTTAATGGAGAAAGGGAGGGCTTTGCGTAGCTTTGGGACACACAATAGGCTAAATACAATACATTATACTATTCTCACTTCTACCCGAATAGCTTCCTTGTATTTAGTTACATCTTCCAATTTTGACATACCTCTCAAATAATTTGAATTTCCTTCCCGCATGACTGGCATTGTACTTTTCCTCCTTGCATGCCACCATATTTGTACGCTACTAGGCATAACATAGCGACCTATGTACTTATTTAAGATCTGTATTCACTACCTATGTTACACAATTAATAAATGATTTGATTTGATTTGATTTGAATTATTATTTTTACGAAAGGTACTAGACTTCCTCTACTATTATTTTTACCCGAAATAGAATTCCGCACTTTATATAGAGTTTATAAATGTTATCACTATAAATAACTTACATCATTGTTACTATCAGCGGCTGATCTAAACCAGCGTGTGGCCACAAAGTGAGCGCAGGTATATGAGTCAGGTGCAACCGCATGCAGAGCCACTGCATGTTGTAAATGTGCTGGAGGCAGGCGGCCGCGGGACTGTGGTGTGACCACCACTTGCTGTGGCTTCAAGTGGGGTGACCATATTGTGGATTTATTTCTATTCAAAATAGTGTAACTAATGGCACACTGGTTCAGTCACTTTGTAGTACGAATTCAGGATTTTCATATGAAATAAGCGGTCTGTAGTAGCTTTGCCGGCAGACGACAGGCAGCGGAGTATATCCGAGAGTTTCCATTCTAAACAACTTCCAGCTCACATTTAATACAAGCTTTCATATTCATAACTTATAAAATTGAATTCCAAATATATGTAGTTGTCGTAATCCCAGCCAGAGCGTACACCGCTGTATGAAACATGTACACACAGGTACACATTATATTTACGTGTACGATACAGATTGTATATAGCGATAGTGGAGGGCAGCCTCTCATTTACATAATAGAGGCATACAAGGCGAGCTGCTGCCGTCCTCAGCCAAAAGGCGGTACTTTGATGTACCCGCGAGGAAATCGCAGTTTTATGCTTTAGGTTGTCGTAATATAAAACTATGTCATGCATATTTTAAAAGGGCGTTTCACCTTACCTTTACGCTTTCAATGTTATTATAATATGCTATTTTTTTGTAAGTCTGCCATAAAATTATATAAGTTAAAATGAGACCGTTTAGCTTCATCAGTACACTGGCTTGGCTCGCCTCTGGCTCGGCTTGTGGTTGAGTAGAACAGTGTAGCGCTACGCCGCTACGCCGTAGTACACGTAGCGCGATAATGTGCTGCTCATTAAAGCAACTGCATCTTGTGGTTAAGTGCGCTTAAAATGGTTTTATTAAATTATAATGACTACGTGGAACTACGAAACTCAAGCGTGATACGTTATATTAAAGATTTTTCTCGTTTTATAAACGTAAGCTTTTCTGAATAAATTTTAATACAGCCTTTAGTATTTAAATACTTAGGTATATAATCTGAATGAATATATGAAAATACGACTGGTTATCTGCTTATTTATCTTTTTAAAGTGAAAATCATTTTGAATCAAAACTGATCCGCTGCAATACACCGAAACAATAAAACTATACCATTTCCCAGGTGGTCACTATCGTACATGCGATTGACATAAAATGTATTTCTTGAAGTAAAACAGCAGTAAAAGAGAAAGATGGATCGCAATGAGCCATCAATGTTATATGTGGATCGGCATGGACGGCCGGTCAATAGCACGCGCTCGTTTTATTGACGAACATCAAATATAAGAGCTTGTAGAATAGGGAACATATTTGCACGGAATGCTCGCAATACGCTGGAATGAATTACTTCAAGATTAAGCACACTACTTTGAAAAACAACCAGTATACTGAGCTATATGGAATAAAATAATGTGAATATAAAACAATGATATTGGTTTCGTTAACAAATTACCTTTTGCAATCGATGAAACTCACTTTACAAAACAATTTGGCAATTATATTTTTTTCTCTTTTTGTCTTTTGCTTATACTATCCTCTTGCTGGGGAAAGGCCTCCTCCAAATCCGTCCGGCATCCGTCTCTTTTTCCGCGACCGCAAAGTTATGAATTTAATTTCATCCTGAAGACTCATGCTGTTCTGTCCTCGTGCAGAGTTCTTCATGATCGATGGAGACATGATAGGTTTCATAACATGTTTCAAACGTCGCGTCAGTCGGTGGGCGACGGTTCTCTAAACCGTATGTATAATCCTTAGGAGAGGCGAGCGTCTCTCATATGCCGCTCAAATCTGTTAAGCTTGTACGACATGAAAGCAAGTATACGTATTATGAAAGTGCCGGAACATATGAGTTTCAGCTTAAGTCGGAATGTGTAGTGAATAGCTGACATTTTTATAGAGATGGATCTAACGTTGCGCGCGAGACGGCTCATGTTTGTGGTAAAGTTTAGGATTCTGCCCACTACACCGCGCCATACCATGAGCGTGATATGATGAACGTGACAGACAACAACGTATCAACTGAGTATTGTTGACGTGCCGCGCATGGCACGAGGCGAATGGTGGTCGGTGACGAAACGGACAGTGGGCATAGTTTCATAGCATGCTCATGAAATCATATGGCGTAATGGGTTGACTGTTTTAAAGGAGAATGATAAAGAACAGTTATCCATCTATTTTATGATAATATTTCGTTTATTCTTATGTAGAAAGCTTTAAAGCGAGCTATAGCTATTTATCGCGTATATTAATTAGGTAACCTATTAATACGTTAGTGGCACAATACAATACCACCTATCGCTTGAGGTGAGACGTGTTTGTAATAATTATTAATAATTACTATATTCAGAACACGGTTCATTCTGACATGTTACTATTCCTAGTCGAGACTTCACAACCACTTATTAAGCTTGCGTACAGCGAGCCTGACAAACCGTGCACGTAACCTTACCTCCTCCCAACACTAGGTACGAGTATATTGAATGGTTTCCACGCAACTTGCCTGCCATTTCCAGCGGCGTTAGGTTCCGAGACTAAGTGCGTTCGATGGGCGGATCGGGTGACTTGAGAGCTCATATTAATAGTGTGAATGAAGACGTGGGCTTGTTTGCGGGACTATGAATAGCTCTTGTGTTTACCACAAATATGTCCTATGTAGATACATGTTGTGGCCGAAACTGTCGGTTTACTTTGATCAAGACACTTTAGAGCCAGACGTTCACTACATTTCACCTTTTTGAATGTGTTTAAGATGACACAGTTATATTACTTGGCACACATTATCAACACTATGTACAATATTACATAATGTACTTACCTAAAGATATATCATAGATCTCATTATAAAACAATCATGAACAATTCTTAGAACGCTAACATGAATAACACTCAAAGTAGAAGATAATAATTGTATAATTCTGTGCGACATAAAGCCGTGTTCGTACCGGAGCGAGGTAATGATCATCTCCAGACTGTAATGCTGTAATAAGTACGTTAATTAGCAGAATGTCGTCGTAATGAAGTAGGTACACGTCACCGAGTATCGAGATTACGCCTCGCAAGTGTGTTCTACGCTTATTTTATTTTATTCACGTAATTACGACATTCATGTTCTAGATTTCCATTTCATTTATATTGCTTTTTGTTATAAAAATTAATGTCTGGTCTTGATTATTAAGTAGTTACTAAATAGATACACGTTAAAAGAGGTCTAGAGTTAAATATTAGCAGTGTGCTATATCTACTTGACTATCGGTCTTCTCCAATCTAATCTGGGTCATTATTTGTGGAGGGCGCAGCATGTTTTTTCTTTCATAATAGCTATGCATACATACATACATCGACTAAAAACAATCTTAGCTGATGCCATCAGAAGATCTGAGTTCAGTTAGCTTTAATTTTAAACAGCATCTAACGTAATCCACTTAAGTGTCCGTGTGACTATCCATTCGAAGCACTCCAGCATTGGAAGTGATCTGGTTGCCGTCACATAAATCATTCATAGTGCGCGTGTGGCGATCTCGTAGTCTTAGGGAAATAATAAAAAAGCCGCTGAGCCGTGAAGGCGATCGTGACGAGGGTGCAAGGTGCGCCGGTGTCGAACACGGCAGGACTCTGCCCAGCTGAATATGTAATGCCTGTAGGTCACTCCAGGCGAGGTGAGGCTGCCAATGTCGAGTGCCAGGTTTTATCGTTTTGGTGTTTTGGTTTGGTGGACAGTATTTTAGGACTTCGTTGTCTGAACGCATTGGAAGTTAACTGCGTTTGAAAATATGTATGATTGTCAATTGCTAAACGTATAGGGCCTTACTTATAAAAACAACGCTGATTCATACTCAGCTACCTCTTATGTGACTGACTGAACGATGAAACACTATTTTAATCTGCCAACACTTAGACGGTCAGCATAGACCATGACCAAATTATTCGACTAAAGAACGAAATCGAACGAACAATTAAGCATAATTGTCAAAATTTACAATAGAATCCATAGACCAAAAATGTCATCGTCACAGCTGATTGTAATCCGCCATCTTACTTCCGAACTATCCTTAAACAACGGGTCGCTGCTGTTTAAATTTTCTGTCACTTAGGCAACATCTCAACGCTGATTAACGTTTATAGGTAACATTTTTCACCTGAGACACCGTTGAAAGTGGTTGCTATGTGAAAAATAATTGATTTTTAGTCAAGGATTTGAGAGTTAATCAATTGAGAAGTAGCTGAGTATTATTTAGTGTTATTTTTAAGTAAGGCTGCTAGTAGCTAACGAGTTAGTAGTTTTTGTTTCGGTCGATGTTATGTTTACTATTTTGACCACTGAAATTATCAACTTACAGTGATTCAAAATATATATATTTATTTACCGAGTCCCTGGAAACGACCTGTAAATAACAACATTTATTTTAAAAGCGCACACATTGAACCACACTTGGATTAGCGGCATCGGCTCACAGCACTAATGGCTATTAAAAAACGCAAGCGACCGCTCACGACACCACAACACGAGCAAAACACTGTTGACATTCAGGCGAGCGAAAAAAGCGGAGACAAAGCCTCACGGAGAGCGAGCGAGCGGAGCGACGGACAGGCTTTGAGGCTTACAATTACACGTTTTACGAATGACACACGAAGCGACGCTTTAGACAAAATATGTTGAGGAAGCCCGGCTTTAATTTCGTGGGCGGTAATGTGGGCTTTTAATGTGCGCCTCTTTTATGGTGTGTTCGAAAAAATGTAATGAATAGAGGTCTCTACCTGGAAAAACATGTAGGACTTTTATATTATAACGCAATATTCATAGAACTCGCTATTTGGGACCGTGCTACTGGTTTTCATAGGTTTCTGAATTTATATTCAAAGTTAACAAAAATAACTACTTACCTGTAAGGAACGACTGTATATTATATCTACACATAAGTTATTCAAAATATACACTTAAATAACAGTCGCCTGTCTAGTTTATGAAAAGAAGTGAGAGCTTGTTAATATCGTGAGTAGTAAGAACAACAGGAGACTCCGCGCTACTGCCGACACAACGTGATCATTTTTACAGAAATACCTTTTTCGAGGAATAAGGAATGAATAGTAAGAATTTACACAAACATTCTTAGGGACGCTAAGCTCACGAGACCAAGAATAATATTTCACAAGTGTTTTTGTAAGGGATATGAGTAAGTGTGACGACAAGGGCGACGGTTTCGTAAGATATTGAAAATTATTTAGAAGCTCTTTTGGGTGAGATCGATTGCTCGTCCTTTATGATGATTATATTCTGTCGATGGGGAACACTTTCCTCAACCGTCGCTTGCTTGAATATTTTTCCTTGAGGCACATACTTATAAGACAAGCTGTTGCAGCTAATAACTTAGAGAAAATACCACAACATTTAGAGGACACAGTTTTACGAGTAGTGTAACCACATCTACTGAGACGGTTGTATATTAAAAGTGTCTACTAAATTATGTAGTAATGTGATCCTGCAAGAAACCTTAACTTATTACCATAATCTGAAATACAAATTCTATAAATAAACTACTTTCAGGCAGTTAAAAGTAACTTAATAACTTTTTTTCACAACAGGGGCAAGGCTATCGGGGTTACAATAAAGTACTTTGACACGGATACCTAATTACGGCCATTCGCAAAAAAACTTGTCGGTAAATAGCTAATTTCCGTGTCTGTACAATATCCGCGTTGCGTTATACGATGAAGTGTGCGGTAGACTGGAGTCGGATGGACACGATACACGGCGCGCATTGGAGCGCGAGTATTGCATAACTGACCATAAAAAGATTCGCGCTTGGAGTGATCACACACGCACGATAGTGTGCAGACATGTCGCGTGCTACATTTAGTGCGGCTTCAGTCAATCGCGGGGTGTGAGGGTAATAGAGCTGGTTTATTATTCAGATATGTAAAGACTCCAAATGTTTTTCCATTATCATTTTTTGAAAAAGGTTTATAGGTAGTCTTTTAGCTTTAAGTTGACTTGGATATAAAAATTATATATAAACTGTAGAAAAGGATAATTTTGCAGTATAACATCCGCCTCCAAACCTGGTTACCAATATTAATAATGCATCATAATACTAAAAGTGTTATCGCTTCCAATTTAATAGAAAATGCTCATAGGGTAAAACCCGGATAGTTGCCTCGGGGGGATACATGCCCCGGTTTTTAATACACTATGTTAGGAATATAAATAGTGTTGGCACTTTACTACAATAAGTAGTGACCCCCCTGCTGGCCTTAGTGCAGCATAAGCCATCGGCATAGTCCCACCTATTTTGTCCGTGTCAGCAAAAATCTTCCGCGGCGTAACTTTGACGGGCGTTATAATTATATTGGTAAGTAATTACTATTGAATATTTTTATTACTGATCGCGGTTTCAGTCAACTTTTTGTTTCTTTGCATGCATTAGAGTTTAAGTAACATTGTTTATTATGTTTTATTGCTAATTAATAATTATTTATTTTGCAAATAAAAAGGGCAAGTATCCGTATCAAAAAGGATAGTCGCCCTACTTACTTTCGCGGATAGTTGCCCCTAGAGTGACTAAAAATTCTTTAACAAACAAAGCCGGATTATTATTTTTTTCCGTTGTTTCTAATTTACTGTGACTCTAACTTGTTGTAAATAAAATAAATATCTATTTAACTATTTTATATATTTATTTTAGATAAGCAAAATGCCTTGCAAATATAAGCGAAAACCAGGCGTGGTACCAAGCAACATCAACTGGACAGAAGATAGCTTAGCACTTGCCTTGGAAGAATTAAGACAAAAAAAAAGTTTCAATGAAATTTCTCGAACATACGGAGTATCCTTTAGAACCTTATTATCTTATTAAAATCATTAAAAGGAACTGAAAATTATTTAATAATGTTAATTAATATTTCAAATTGTACTTAATAAAATATCTCAGGAAATTATAAATGCTGTTAAATAAATAATAAAGATTACTTTAATTGATACAAATTTCTTTGTTTTCAAAATAAAAATCATACCGAGGTTACTATCTCCGCACGAGGCAAGTATCCCCGGAAGGATTTTCCACGCTAGGCTACTATCCGCCATAGTAGGCAACTATCCCTTTTCTGAGAGGTGAAATAAAACAGTATTTATTCAAAACCAGTGTTAATTAGGTATACAAAAATAGGCTTTTATAGAAGATAAAAGACCTATATTTTGAGATACAGACTTAATCATTTTCAGCCAGTTCATATTTTTACAAAATAAAGCTTTTTCGAAAAGTGGGGCAACTATCCGGGTTTTACCCTAAACAGGCTTTATGTGATGAACGATGGCACCGAGGTGGTGTGTTGTTAACCGCTCACAAGTTGCTCACTAATAATATTAATGGATGGAGCATTCATTTAATAACGACAACATGGGGTAGCATGCATCGCATCCTAAATAAAAAAATTAGATAAAAACTTTTTACAAAAATAGACAACCGCCTTTATTTGTATTATTATTTGTATGGCTTACAGGTAATTATACCATGTTTTGTTTTTTGTGTATGTGAGTTTACAAGTATTTAAACCACTCACTATACAAAATAAATTCTTAGGGTGGCGCAAGCTTTTTATTTTAATTGAATTTGCATTATAGATGGGATTTTGAATATTTTAAATATCTATATAACAGACCTGCAACTTAATCAAATAATGGTACTGTGTCTGACTCGTCATATTGTCTCATGGTAGGTACACAACTACAAGAGAATGACGACTAGATGTAAGCAAAACTTTTTCAATTTGTGATAAGCATCATTTCCATTACACTACTTGTGCCAAATATCCTATCTGTATTATTAAAATATAACGTGTATGGCGGCCTTGCCCCAGTTCTCGATACCACACGAGATTCCCTTAATGATTATAACTACGGTTGTATGCAAATTCTCTATGTATGTAACTACATATTATTATGTAAGCAACTGGAACACAAATATAGTTGGCAAACAATCATTTATTTACATTTGCCGCGCGCTCCAACACACTAACTGACTACATTACAAACTCGTCTGCCGTGTACTCATCAGCGTGTGTGTGAGGGACCCATCACATACAACCTGTCTTGTTACTGACGTGCAACAGTGCGGCGATGACGTCATGAGCAAGTACCTTGTTAGCCTAGTGGTGCTAAGCGCAACTGCTACGCTACAGGTCTGGGGTCGATTCCCAGGTCCAGCAAAATATTATTGGGTTTTTGTTTGAAGTTCTTAGTAGCAGCTGGGAGTTAGGACATGTGTCCGGTTAATGGCAATAGGCTCGCCCCCTATTACATGGGATCTAAAACATATCGCCTAACTGTACTTACTGTACATTGGTACACCTCTGTCTAACCCTTTGGGGAATACAGGCGTGATGGTATGTTTATGTTATGTTTAGGCAGTTTAATCAATAAGTTATGCATTTTGGAGTACGATTGATCCCATTACTAAGACGCGGGCAATCCAGCAGACACGGCGGATAAGTGACTTAGTGTCATAGCCAGAGCTAGTCTGTCGCAATACGTAGTGACGTCATTGCTCAAGCTTCGCTCGGATTATTCAAGATCGCGTGCAGTACGGTTAACCTGTCATCGTTGTGTGACAAACACACCGAGTATGTGAACTTGACGGGTCGGAACGGTTGAAGCTTTTCAATGCAATGTATAATCAGGGAATATATTTTTTAGTTGATTAACTAAAGTCAGAGTCAAATCGTTTATTTTAATTAACAATAAAAGCACTTTTGAACGTCATTTACAAGAATAAAAGAGTCCATCTAGTTAACCCTTCTAAAAGATAATTCCGTAAGATACTCGGCTAGAAACCCCATGTTTATTTACTACTTAGTTTTAAATATCATTAATTTAAATAATTATAAAAATGAGAAGGCGATGTGCCCATGAGATGGTAGAACATGGAGAACTATATTTTCAAGAAAACATCGATGTACCATTTACCCATGTTTGCAAAAATAAATGATTTGATTTGATTTGATTTTGATTTGATGTAACTAATATAAAAAACTACTATATACAGAATCAAGACAATTTGACACGGAATAGTCTTTTCATACGACTGATACAAAATTATAGTTGTTGTGATTTGGTGTATAATACGAAACAATTGCAAAACAGAATTTACGATAGCCTATAGTAAATCCTGCAAACAGTCTGTTTCCCTGCGTGTAGGTACACCCGAGCCTACACGTGTCCTGTCCAGTCCTTTCAGTGAACGTGCCCGAGACACGCGCATAATAGAGCCGTTACAATTCAGCGTGCATCCGTAGGGTTAGTAGGTAATTTAACTTTTCAACGAAATGAAATGTCCGGTTAGCTATAACCGGTGTGTTTTATCGCCGCGCTCCATCCGGGCCGGTCGGACATGTCGGACCACCGGACAAGTGGCTGCATCCCCGCTGATAAAACGTTTAAGCCACAAACAGCGTTGTCACAACAAATAAAAGATTTTTGGCTCCAAGTGTATGTTACGACTTATTAATTTATGTGTTTTTCGTGAGGCCTTCACGAGTTATACTTAAAGTACGACAGATGATGCTAAGCTTGCTCTGAGGGGTTGAGAAAGATAATAATTATAAAATTTAATAGAAGATGTCGACGGACTTAGTTCTGCCAATTATACCACGGCTCGAAACGTTCCCAATGTAACACATTTCAGGCACATAGGAAACTTTATCTTTTCATATTATAATTTTACTGAAAGCTAATATTTTTCTAACAAAACAATTATAAACGGATATGATTGCTCGTGTAAGCCTTCAACCTGAACCCACACAGTTGGTTAATTAATTTGATCAAACCGATGTTCTGCACATACCTCTACTAACTTGTTATTGTGTTACACGCGCGGATGATAAAGGCACGTGTATTATTTAGACGAGAATAATTAACATTCATATTATTTTACTGACATTTAATAAAGCTACGGAAGTAGTTCAACAAAAAACAACGTGCGTACAACACAGGGGGTATTCTACTAACTTATAGGAACGATCAATCTTAGTCAGCGAAACAATCTGACACATTATCTTAACATACCATCACGCCTATATTCTCAGAAGGGTTAGGCAGAGGAATAGCATTGTACATCCACATTAACCGGGCACACAACCCAACTCCGAGCTGCTACTGAGAATTTCATAGAAAAACCCAATATTACTTTTTGCTCGACCTAGAAATCGAACTCAAGACCTCTAGAGTAGCAGACACAGTATCTTGATGAATCTGTATCTCAATTAGTATTGTATTTGTCTGCTGAGAAGTTATCATGCTACATAGCCTCACTGCAGCTCAGCGCCAATACGCGCGTCCCCGTGCGAGTGTATCGCGCACTGAATATTATATCAGAGGTGGTGCCCTAATGTGTCCTCGATAAACCTATTTAAATATTTACATATAAAAGAGCTGAGCCTGGCTAATGGGCTGACTCAGGGATGACAAACTTCTAGTTGAGTGCCTATTCATTTGGAACTTTTAAAAGGGTTTAAATTATAAATAGACACTGTAGGCATATCATGTTCCCAAGGTAAGTGGTGTTTAGTCTAGAGATAGATGATACTGCCAGGTGTGAGTCATGTGAAGGAACATATATTGAGGACTCTGGACGCGCTTCACGTGACAAAAAGTAACAGAATAAGCATTTGTGTTTCTACGTACTTATAATTACTAGATTCAATGATATTCTCTTGAAAACCAATTTCAAAAGTGTCTTTTAATAATCTAATTGAAATAAACTATTTACCTTTGACTGTTGAAAGAAAACATTAATATTCAGGCCCGATTCAATCGATGTAAAATTGACAAAAAAAAAAAACATAATGGCACGTGATTTTACTCAATAAAAAATAAAGTAATTACCAAGCAACTTGCCAAATATCTTAAACGAATTACCGCGAGTAAAACCCTAACTGACAGCCCTGCCGCTCCCAGGGGCACTGAAGAAGGGAACGTAATTTATTCGCGGCTTGCAAGACAGACGTAGGTATGTAGTTACCGTAATAAAAGATGTACGCCGAATTATATTACTTTACTGTCTTTACGCTCGCAGGATATAATTTGATGAGCGTGCCGCCGCCGGATGCAAGCTCTCACACCACTTCGCTTTACACAATTCATTTAGACGTAAAAGTACTTAAAAGACCAAACAGATCGTAAGTACCAGATAATACAAAAAATCTCCACGATTATTACACAGCCTGAGCTACGCCGTAGCGAGGCCTTTGCTACGCCGTAGCATAGCATGGGCTACGCCGTAGCGAATACTGAATTACGATGAGGTATGACGTAGCACTGTGGAATGATGGCAGCATCTTAGGGTAGTAGTTTTTGATTGGTAATAAAATAGCCTATAATAATTGTAATCAAGCTAGTAGTACTGAATGATACTTGATTTGATTATATATAGATCGTGCTTTGAGCGTAGATATAAAGCCATCTGCCAGACAAGCTCCTTTCGAATACGAGCGTTCAGATATAAAATATTATATTAGGTATATTCGAAGCATTTGCGATTCGTTTGCACTATCAATATTCGTACTGAGTGGTGGTGTGAATATGTTCTCCTCTATCAATACGTAGGGTGACAGCGTCTTACCATAAATAAATAAATAAATAAAATCAAGTGCTTTACTGGCTCGACCTACATCGCACCTCACTCGACCGCTGTCCGCGGCACCACTAGTTTACTACTACTGCACGCGAATCTACATATTGTAATCGATCTATGTTTTTTAACACGATTTGCTACACAGACAATTTTGCTTTTTGTTCTGGTAGACTCATAATATTTACTATGTCTGTAGACGTATGTGAACAAAACACAGTATATGTGAAGGAGTACACCAATATAATACCTTTGTTAAATATTGTTTTTATGTCATGATTTGTGTAAATGTTTTGTTGGAGATCATAAATAAATAAATAAACATTTAAATAAAAAATATTAAGGAGTGTTTCTCTTTTCAGTCAATAACAATCGGTGTTGATAAAAAAATACTCTTGTCTTTACTATCAATAAACAGAGCCCTGCTTTAACCATACAACCGTCTCAGTACCGACAGGATCACGAGTACACACTAACCCCCCCCCCCCCGCTACCTGTAAACACACACAATCCACAGTTAGTAAATAATTACAGCGAGTAGATTGCACCGAACTGTTGACGGCGCGCGGAGGCGCCGCGTCCGCAAATACGGGCGAGCAAACTCGCTGATTGATGATCTGATCAGTCTGATCACACAGGCGCGATCGATTGCGCGCCCTGATCGCCGCTGATCACTGCGCTGTGCTGTGGCTGAGATGAAACTGTGTCATTTGTTACATTTTACATTTTGCTGTTAATTTTGTAATACTTGTAGGAGTCTTTTATTTAAAGGTTGCTGAGGTGCAGTGAGTACTTCCATAGTCAATGTATATAGTTAAAAATTAATGATTATATATTTGTCTTTCATGTGTTTCTAAGCCTAAACTTTTGTGGGTTTAGGTACGTACATCTGTAAATATTACTGGCCTAGAAAACAAACAGACAACAAAGTCGCGGGCAGCAGCTAGTTTGCAATCAAACTGACATACCCTGAACTTAGAGCGCCGTCCCTACAGACAACAAGCCTCTACAAATACTGGATTCTCTCTAATTGTAGTAACATCAGCGGAATACTGACGTTAACTAACATCCGAAACAGTATCTCTTCAGTACACAATTATTCGTATTCTACTGTCCCTTTAGTCTCATGGTCACAAGCTCGACTGCTGAGTGAGGGGTCTTGGGTTCAATTCCCAGGTCGGGAAAAAAGTGTTATTGGGTTTTTTCATTAGGAATTTCTCAGCAGCAGCCCGGAGTTTGGAAGTTGGTGGTGTGTCACCCCCTTGTCTCGAACGTAAAGCCGTTGATCTTGCGCTTGAACTCTCTCCATTGGTGTCGGATTGTCGACCCATCGGACTTTGAGAGTTAGGGAAGAGGGAGTGCACCTGTGTTTGCGCACACACTTGTGCACTATAATATCTCCTGCCCTGCCCGGAATCAGCCTGGAGAAATATCTGCGGAATGCTGACGTTGATCAAAACATCGTAAACAATATCTCTTCAATATACAATTATTCGTATTCTCAAGTATAGCTACTACAAGCTATCAATTAGCACAATAGATCGTCGTCTCCGGGCGGTTCTTTATTTATCCGTCGTTTGTCAACGTCGCGACGGCTGTAATTGCTGATGCTGCTACAATCGCTGTGCAGCGGGTGAGCGATCGTCTCTGATGGGGGTTTCAATAAACACAAATTGCTGTTTAAACGTTGCAAATATAGCATAGCGGGTCTTTAATTAATAACTTGACGTAAATAAAACTGGTAATAAAAATAGATTTGTATACGATAAGTACATAATATATAATATGCTTATCTACCATCCATCTGGATACTTGGGATTGGCATCTAACCTGATATTCACTTCACCTAAGTCCGGGAGATTCTTACAGAAGAGTCTGTAAGCTTAAGGTTAAATAGTAATGTGTCAGCTTTTGAATTTTTATATTTTTTTTAGACCATTTTACTTTATTGGGGTGGGTCCTTGAGCACACTGTATGCCGCTTCAGCATTTAAAAAAGTAAAAAAAAAAACACAGTTCTCGTGATATTTTTATTCCATTTCTGAACAAGGATAGAAAATATATGCCTACCAATATTCTGCGTACCATCAAACATTGCGGGATGGTCCAATATTATTTTTGTCAATATTTTCGTTTAAATTTCCTGCGAACTGTATGCCAAGAATATTTTTTCAAACTCTGGTAACTTTGCGAGGAATAACGGTACGTTGGCAAACACTGCTATTGTCTGTTATCAATATGTGGTCCTAAGTGAAAATTAGCTTACGCTTGCTGTAGAATGTATGTTTAATGAAAGCGTAACTAAATAAGCGCCAGTTTAAAGTGTTTCATAGATAAACATGGACAATTATGACCAGATTTAACTTACAATAAAATCCAAATATCTGTTCCGAAATAAACGATACCAGTCATAACTTGGATTGTTGAATGCATTATTTGGATTCCGGGACGGTTATTTTGAATACCAAACCGTTCTAATTTTATAAAACAGACGGGCGAGTATAACAGTGAAATGTTTGTAGTCACCGTCACGGACTATTACCTACATTTTAATAAACGCGGGCTACAAATTATTTCACGCTTATAAATGTGGATCGCCTAATCCGTTTTAATGTAAATGTCAAATGGTCTGTGAACTTTATTTCGGTTCTGCTTTGTTCCTAAAATTATAATCCAAATTTAACGCAGACCATGTTATTAAGATAGATGACCCGTGGTGATTCAAAGTGACAATTACTGTTTGCTTGGCAAAATGAGTAGGAAATCGTAACAAGGTTTGTTATTATGCTAAACATAGTTATTAACGTATTCTCACGACGAGACGTTTAACCGTTTCAACAGGTTTGTGCGATGAAAAAAAGGTAATAAAGTTTCAAAGCTTTTTATGACGAGCTTGTTTGACAACTGATATTCCATGCATGCCAAGCTATAAAATGATCGTTATATCGCAGAAGAAAACTCATTCTTCCTCAATTTATCTTGATACGACAAAAATAAAAGACAGGGCCTTAAAGTACGGCTTTATTACTGATGTATTGACCACAAAAACGTACGCTCAGCCCCGATAACCCGCCATGATGCATTGGCGCGGCGACAGTTATTGCTGCCACAGATTATATTTCAAGATGGCGGCCATATTTCACTGCGACACTAGCGCCCGTTGTCTGATACAATGATGACTGTGATAAAGATAAATCATCATTTCTTTTTTTTTTATAAAATTAATTGGCTTTGTTCTGTTAAAAACTGCATGGTAAGACTTTAATATCTTGACAAAAGTTTGTCGTCATAAGATTTTGCCAAACATTTGTCTATTTGTGAGTGATATGAATTTTGTTTTGTGTAAGTACACAGAGGTAAAAATTAAAAGCTACAATTTACAAACACAATATTGTATAAAATACTTTCCAAAGTAAAGGCTTTAAATAATTTAAGGTATAAAGCAGATTTGATAACAAAGCGGGCTGGTGTGCGCATCACCGTTGTTAGTCAAAAGCAGTGCTCATTAAAATAATATCGCGTAATAGCCGGTGATTGTGAGTTGATCACTACATCAGTCCACAACATTTGTTTTAAAAGCAAGATTAATTTACATCGTAACACTGGTTTTAGTCTACACGAAGGAAAGAGACAGTAGAATTTTGTGATGAGAGTGAAAAGGACAAAATTTCACAAAGAAATAATTGTGTCGCATTATTTCATGAGAACGGACAACACAATATAACTTTTTATGTGACCCTGTGTCTGCAGTTTTAATTTAGTGACGTAATAAGTTAGTGTTAGCTGGAAAGTATTGTTGTTCATGCAAGCATTATTTGCAATTTTATTCTTTCGAAATTAAAACTTTTCTTATTATACTGTTAGCATTTTTTAAGTTTTCACCAAGAGAAACAGAAGATTTAAAAATGAAAAACAGCACTAGACAAATGCAACAGACTGTTCCGATGATATGATGATGATGTGTAATGATGTTCTGTTGCTGTTGTTGTGTGAATCTTCTGAGTGTATACGTATATGTCGAAACTATAAGGATTTTTCTTGGTATAAACAAATATTTGCGACATCTCTTCGTATTCCCAACAAAACACATAATGGGTCGAACTGTTTTATAGTAATATTTTTATTTATTTTCCTTTATGGCCGGCTTATGTTGTATTGAGTGAGGGGTAGGGCTTCGATTACAATACCCAGCAGGCGGCCTGTGATCGAAATGTGCTTACGAGGTGTTATTGAGCTTTGTGCACGCGTCATGTCTGTAGTAATGACTTCGTCGTCACTACGACACCCGCGGGACTGGAGACTGAGCCGTAATCTTGTAGCCAGTTGTGGCGGTGATGTTTATGGGTATAACTTACTGATATTGCAGTTAGTGTTGATATTTATTTATTTATTTATCATCACTTACAACTAGTAAAATCACATGTAATAGCGAAGCAAACCTAACAATAACAACTTATATCCTAAAACTTATAACATATTATAATGTTATCCTTGTGAATTTACTCAGTGCACAGGCAAAAACGATGTTGATGATTGAAGTATTGATATTAATGAGCGCACAACACACGCATAACAACGCTGTGATTTAACGTTTGCCTCTGAACGCATTTGTAAATACAAAGCTCATGAAAATCTTTAACAAAAAGTTGATGACAATCGTTATTACCGCGCTGCAAACAGAAATATTTAATCGAGCGCTCATAACGCAATACATGCAGGCCTCCCTGTATGTTCTGCGGACATAAAAATAACAGCTTTAGCGAAAATACACACCATTCCATTTAAAACGGCTGATTCGTATCACAGTTAAATTTAAAGCGCTTGAAACTATCGCTGGATCGCTGAATAGTGCTAATTTTAGTGCTTTTTTATTGAAATTTACTTGAAAGTGTGACGCAGCGAAAACGGTGCTTCTGACCATTAAAGTAATAACTTTACAGAAGTTAAAACCGATTTATTTTTGTTTGCTGAATCACATAAAATTAATAAAATGAGGTGTTTGAACTGTAGCAATTTAAGTTATCTAGTTATGCAGCGGGGAATTGTGGCCTTATTATTAATAACTTAGTTGATATAATATCTAAGTGAACGAATCCTGTCAAATAATTATTTTCATTTACAAAGTCAAAGCATTTATTTAAATAAGAAGTACACCGTTTTTATGAGCTTTTGAATTGGCAAGAAGTTATAAAGTAAGTTGAAGCTAGTTGCTCGTTCCTAAATGTAGGTCTCTATGGAGAAGAACGAGCACGCAACTCCATGGACACTCTTTTCAAGTTGGTTTTTACAAAATCATGGTTACAATATTATTGTTGCTTTTATGTGAAAACAATCAAAGTGAATAACAAAAAAAAAAAAACAAAGAAATAATAATAAAAAAGAAAACCATGGAAGTTAACAGATGAACAATTTCAACTGACAGCGCCCGTTCACGAACGTGACGAGTGGGTCAGCATCACTTAGCTTAACATCTTTGATACATGTTGAGCATTGTTGCTGTGTAAATTAAATATTTAAAACTATTTCCATTGAACAAGTCCGTATCTCCGTCGTTTAGGAACCTAACAGCCGGGAGGTACATCAACAGCCCGGGCGCGAGGTGCCGCGCGCCACTAATATTTGCGCAGCCAGCACCGCGCGAGAAATGTAGCAAGTTGGCCGCGAACCGCGACAGGCTAAAGAAAATTAACTCTTTAACTTGGAACTAGATTAGTTGCTTGTGTTATTTGTTAGAAAGTCGGGAAGACCTGGATTTTCTTAATTATCTGCAAGTTTAATAAGACGTTCGCCTGTTTACGTTGTTTCCCATTTGTGGTCAAGAGAGTTAAGAAAATGTTTCAATTTTTTATATTTTTTACGAAAATGTCAACAATATAGGCAGGTAGGTATATAAATGGCCACCACCTGTATGTGTACATTATGGATTGCAATAAACGATTTTGATTTGATTTGATTTAAATTTTGCCTTATGTGTAAAATGTTATTAACCCTGTGTTCCTGCACCGTCCGCCCTCGCGTCTCATTAGAACAGTTCATACGGTGGTTTTGGCAACTACTACGTCACCTTGAAAGTTTGGTGTGTCGCGACGGGAAGTTCGCCCTGATACCAACTTTGTTGGTATTTCAAAGATTCAATTAAACTATTTAGTTACACGAACGTACGGGCTTTGCTTGACTAGGCGCGGCTGGTGTGTTTATCTTTGAGTAGGTAATTGTGCCGGATATTAAAATCAAGTTATAACTGCCTTATTAGCCTAGTGGTCCTAAGCGCGACCGCTACGCTAGAGGTCATGGGTTTTCAATTAAATTCTTACTGAAATGCTCAGAGTTAGTGTTTCTGACCGGTTAATGACAAAAGGCTCACCCTCTATTGCATGGAACCTATACATACCGGAGAACTGTGGGTGTACATTGGTACACCTCTACCTAACCTTTCGGGGAACACAGGCATGATGTATGTGTACGTGTGTGTTATATATTATTATTCATACCTCGTATGGACACAATATTCGACGCAGCTAATTTCTCATCCAACTAGCAATTTAGCAGAACATAATTTTCAAAGCTACTAACCTATTCTATCTCTATATGCTATCTGCATAATAATCAAAGGAGCTGCCCCGGCGCTGTCCGAAACCGGAATTATGTTAAACCAGTGTGACACTAGTTTGCAGATGTCTTCAAATGTGAGTTATTTGCTAAGTAAACTGCGCTCCGGAGATATCTTAGCTGTGGCCTGATTTGTGTAGCACATGTGGACTTTACAAGTGTGGGCACGACTTGCCCGGCGAGTGGACGCTCGAAGAATACTTATTCGTTCTGCTTGAAGACAGTTCGTTACTCGCGCAACTTGCTAGGCTAGAGTTGGGCTGAGTTAGTTCTCGCACTCGTAGTTAGGATCGGAATTGCACTCGAGTTCAACGCCCGAGGTAGTTCGGTTTGTGGAAACTTGATAGTCCAATGTTTAAATTTATGTACTTTTGGTTATAATTATGCAAATTGATAAATTAAATTATCTACTGGGTTGCCAAATATATGAAGGGGTAGCCAACCTATAACACTACCTATAACATGAATTTTAACATAATGAATTTTATCAGCCTGGAATTTTAGGAACAGCCACATTATAATTATGAAAATTAATTTAAACTGTTACAAAACTAGTCATCAAACTAGACATTCAGTTATTTCATTTTAGACTAGTTTAAATTATACAGAAACTGCTTACTTAAGTTCATGTACCAGAATTGAGATCAAGAGGTCAACAGGATTACTAAGATATTATGCTTTCTAAGAATCAAATTTAAATAATAATTTATGATTAAATAAATTTTATACAAAAAGAAACTGCTTGAAAATGTATTAAAGATTTGCAGTTTAAAGTTTCTAGTCTATTATTTACGAACAAACATCACTAAATCCCCATACAAAACTCAATTTAAACTTAAACCATGAGCAACTGCGTCAACAATTAATTTAGTGAGCGCGCTTATCGGCTCGGCTAAGTGACATTTTAATTTGTGTAATTTAGTCGCTGCTCGGCGCCGGTACACAAAGCTAAGTTCCGCGCCGCCACTTTTTGTTCGCGCATGTTTTGCGCGCAAGATAAACGCGTCAAGTTTACCGCATGGCGGCGCAAGTTACGAGAGATCGTATCTGCGTTGCCATGGAAATTAATAAAAACTTGCCTAGGTGGAAATTGCTGAAAATGTTTGTGTTCAAATTTTGGGAAATTTTGCATAATTGCTTTTTGATTGCTTTCTTTTGATCATTTTATGCTGTTTTGGAGAAACAAAGCAAAGACTATCTAGGCAATCACCATTATACCAGGAGGCTCACCATGTTTAAAACCTAAACTTACGAAGTGAGGCACCCTCTCCGTCTCATTCACAAACTTTATCTCGGCGCACATACATCGCCACCTAACCACTGGATAAACTCTTATATCCCCAAGTTCGCAACTTGTGTTCGGTACCTGTAAGTATGTGTTACAAGTTTTAGTTTATGTGTGGCCAACGAGGCGTGTTATTTATTTACCAACAAGTAGCCGTAACGTGAGGCCTGCTCTGAGCTACGGGCCTAATGTCGCGCTCATAAACTACCAGCGGCCGCTTGCTTTTTGTTTATACTCGAACATTTTCTTGTGGGTCTGTTACACGAGGACAGTTTCTCGCCTCGGATAAAAACCAATGCATGCGGATATATACTTAGGTACTCGCATGCAGAAAGCCGAGAATCGTCTTGTCATTTAGAATTGGCAGGGATGAGATTATCGCCCGATGAGTCTCGCATGGCAAGGTATTAAACAAATATTTTTTCTCGCTCAGCCCATCTGTTAGTGCGACGATTGCTTGGCGAGTCTCGCATGGACAATAATTGATCATTCTTGTGGCTCTAGGTACTTTCGAGAAGCTTTCCTCGTGTAAATGGTGCTTTTGTGCTAGAAAGTTGTCTACTATTGTTTTTTATTTGGTACTATGATTATCTTGTCTTAAACTATAACGTAAAATCGAGCTTAGGTTCTTTAAAATTTTTTTTTTCTGGCGTCAAACTTATTTCTCTAAGTAAAGCCTCATGTTTTTATGAGGGTAGACTTGAACTTTATGTGGAAGTTAGAATTTAATTTAACTGAAGAAGTTATTTTATGCGTTGGTATAGTCCGTGTATGCTAAGATGGTGGTGGATGAGACCGGTTTACGGCCGGAGATGTGCGGGGCGGAGGCGGTGCGGTGCGGGGGGGGGGGTAATGGGGAATTAGAGTGGCTTTATGAAAGTTTGCTATTTTGACTGATTAAAACTAAATCTAAAATAAACTATAAATCTTTATTTTAAATAGGACTCTTTTGAAATATTCTGGTAGAGCAAATGATGGAATATAGAGATGGATGGTAGTTTATATTGATGTATGGTAAAATATGAGATGATGAGCTGGGGCTACATGTTATTTTGTTTTTATACATCAGATGGTGGCAAAGAAGCTTACGGCCCGCCTGATAACATGAGCGTTCACCGCTGCCTATGGAAACTTGCAACACCAGAGGGTCGTCCCATCACTCGTCAGTTGCCGACCCCGTAAAAACCTAAAACTCCTTTCTTGAGAAACCCCATGCTGTAGTCTCTTGGACTGCAAATCGAAATAAAAAAATTGAAATTGTTGGAATTGAAATCATGGGTGGTGGTGGTATGTAATCATTCCAAACCACCGATCTAATAGAGCATTCCAAGAAGCCACTTCACCTATTTATAAAAGTAAACTGTCTTATTTCCCCTTTCACTAAAGAATATAAGCTGTAGGCACACTTCATAAATCAATGTCACGTAATAAACGTCACGATAAATGTATATTTGTCGCCCGTCAAACGGTGGGAATCACGAGGAAACGCGTGAAAAACCCATACTGTACCAAAGAAAAACTAGCCAGCCAAAAACATACTCTAACTATAACTTGTAGAGTGCAATATTCAGTGAAGGCGGTAATAGAAATACGTTAGTGAATATCGAATAAGGTCGGATCAGTGATTGATATCACTTTTCATGCCACATATATATATACAGTATTATAGGGGATTTACGTATAGTTACCTATTCACCGTACGCTCTAGTAAACATAAATAAAAGAGAGATTGAGATCTTAAGCCGACCACAGACGTCAGGTCGGACCGAGGCGAAATATATTGTATCACTACACTGATAACGGGTACTTGTCGGAGGATAAAATACACGGCCCCTAATAACTTTATAGACATACTGCATGAGAGGAACGTTTATGACAGTTGCCTAGTGTGTCATTTCACTCAGCTTTAAAAGTTTATCAAAATAATAAATGTTTAATCAATAGGGAATACCTATTACGCATGATTTTTTTAAAATTAATTTGTCATTTATGTAATAAACAGTTAACTAAAACTATTTTTCGAACAACCATAAAATTAAAAAAGATATAAGCTATCGAAGATTTGTTTCTATCTCTTTCTAGCAAAACGGAATTTAACACGGAGTTTGTATGGCCGTTGTAACATGTGACGTCCATATCATGTCGGATCTCTCTGTTTAATGGGTGCGTAAGTATTAGTTTTATTAAATGCTTATATCGGCCGTATTTCTGGACCGATTTTTATTTTAATTTCACTTTTTGTCATCTCTACTACGGTATGCTTTTATATTCTGTTAATAAATGCGATTAAAAAAATCATGCATATTCCCTATGATTTAATCTCGAAAATATTTAAATACCACTAGGTGTCAATGCACATTTTGCGTCATTTGTATGCTAACATAAGACGATATACTGACATTAACATTTTTAGTAATTCAATGCCAATCAGAAACTGCTAAGTAAATTATCTCGACCGCACAATCAGGGATCAATCTAGAATTGCATCCGTCCAATACCACAGCCGCTGCGACGGACCGCCACGTCTTCGGATACAACCACCGTGCAGCCACACGACGTCAATATGAACCTTAGCTTTTACGACATAGAGGTGGGATGGCCCGCAAACGTAGTTGGTTTCGTGTAATGTGGACGTAATTGTGTGTCAGAGCCACACATATCCATTACTGATCCACGTAAACTCTAGGGATTAGTTTTTGATATAGATGCGATAGTAAATTGAAGCCGGTTTTGTTGGACGACACTCTTCAAATGTTATTGAAGGTTTTCGAGATATAACAATTTGTTATTGGAAATTAAATACATGTCTCTTGTCAGATTTCGTAAGGGTATTTGATATTTCTTTATTATTTTCTGAACTAAACTGTATTTATATGTATAACTTATTTTAATATTATATAGCTGAAGAGTTTGTTTGATTCGAATTGAAATATCTTTTTATGTTGGATAGTATATTTATCGAAGAAGGCTATATTAGGCTATGCAACATCACGCCACGAGCCCTAGAAGCGAAGCAGTAACCAAAGACGTAACTGAAAGCGGGTAAGAAAAGCGATCCAAATCGAGCGCATCTTTTTAATCTCGGAGACTAAATTGACAGTTTCATACGTCAAATATAAAAATAATGTGCTTTCGGCTCATAAACGTAAAGCACACTATTTTCAAGTTTGACGTAAGAAGCCGTCAAATCAGTCTCTGAGATTAAATAACACACTATAGTCAGTACCTAACTGGCCATTATTTTTCAAACATGATATTCTTACTGCCTCGTTAGCCTAGTGGTCCTAAGCGATACTGCTACGCTATAGGTCTTAGGTTCTATTTCCAGGACGAGCAAAGTATTTTTGGGTATTTCTTATGAAATTCTAGGATTTGTGCTCGGTTAATGGCACTAGGCTCGCTCCCTATTACACGGGACCTAAACATACCGGCGAACTGTGGGTGTACCTTGGTACACCCCTGCCTAATCCTTCGGAAAATACAGGCGTGATAGTATGTGAGTGATATTCTTACTATAATAGAATAATACTAGGGACCAAATACGCTGACATACAACTCAATAAGTTGGGTATTAAAAACATAAAAGGTCCTCAGTCTTCTCAGAAGAAAGGCTAGGGGTCCAAAATGATTCGATAAACCCGCATAAACAATCTCTATTGCCAACTACGCAAACTAAAAGAGTGTGCCGACACACACGAGGTACCCCTCCGCCGCGTCATTGGTTGACATTTGACAAGGAATCTCAATCACGTGCTGAACCCTATCCTTCGCCGGAACCCTTCTGATAAATTATTCAGGCGTAATATAGGTCTCAGACCTAAGTACTAGGTACCTTTTTGACCTCACGAGGGCTAGTACTCGCCGTAAATTAAATATGCCACGCCATTACTCAATTTTGCCAGAAACCGGGACTAAGAGAGCCAGAGGGCCCCTTATTAAACTTTTTACGATTGAAGTTGGCTCAAACATTAAATATATTGGCTTCGCTTGGCCGGAAAGACGAACGCTGTCTATTAGGAAGGGAGGCGCGAAATGTTAGCTCTTAACTATTCTGGAACAAGTATTGAGTCTTTCGGTACTAACAACTAGATAGACTGAGACATTAAGTCGCCAGACCTACGTCATTTTGGCAAGGCTGAAATTTTGAGAATAGAGAAATGCGAACTAGCTTCAATTATGGATCTATTTTTCTATAAAGTACAAAGGATACTGCAGCGGTGGAGGGATCTAACGCTACTTAAAACGCGTTATATCCTTTAACGTTCGTTTATTTTCGTATTCAATTTTATATTTTAATTCTATTTTATTTATTCAACGATAGAGACTAATGTGTATGTAGAATAAGGTTGTATACGCTTCTTCAATTGAAGTCTCTACGGTATCTTACTAACTTTGAATGTTTTATTGATTTACAGGAAATTATTAAAATCGCATTAGTGCTAGGATATTCTGTGATTTTAGACCATGAGAACAGAAAACTTGTGGGTTAATTTCACTGTTTCTTCTTGTGCGGCTTTAGATTAATGCACTGATATAATTTCAGGAGCCATTCTAAATTGCTTAGTTCCATCGTTCAAAACGTGTCTATTTCTGGTATAACCTTTACATTAATCTCATGTTAAGCTCCCCCATTAAGATATTTGCATAATATTCTGTGATACATTATCAGAGTAGGTCTTATTACTAAGTAACGAAACGCTGGTATGTTGAAAATAAATTTCCCCAATTTGGTAAATACTGCCAAAGTGCCAAATGAAAAAAATAAACGGTTAGCCCTACGATTGTTATAAGTAAAACAATAGTCCTATATTATTGGCTTGGATAATAAAAATAAACAAAACGAAGCGGGGGTTGGTAACAAAGGCTCGGCATCCATTGGTCTGTCACAAGCAGACAGCGAGGTTGTTACCGTCGTCCCAGGGATGCCAAACGACTTTGTTTTTCGCAAACGTTTTTTTGCGGAACAGCTAGTTTTTTATTCCGTTGGGATTGACGTATTTTTTAGTTTATAGTCGAGAGTACGTTTCTGAATGAGAGAGATATCTGGGCAGAGGGTTGTTTGCGTGAGCGACGCAGCAAGCATGGGGTAGTGAAATGTACTCCACATGAGATATTCAGGAGAGATTGTTGTGATGGACAGTCACTTCTGTTATATCTAAATGTTAAAAGACACAGCGTAATTATCTTGTTTGTATAGATAACATAAAAAGCTTTACATATTGAAAGTATGAATTTAATATAACTTTGTGACAGCGTATTATATAAAACCATATCAAAATTATTAAGCTAATCAACCATGAGTTGTAATTATCTGCTCGGAGCGATTAGTTGTAAATATTTATTTAAACATAATTCAACTGACCTTGTCAAGCGAAACATAATTATAAAGATTTCAGGACATTTTGTCTGTCATCCAAATGGAAGTGGAAGTTTGGGTCGGTAACGAAGCTGTTATCCGTCGTGTGCCAGCCCTGGCTATTATTTCTCCTTCTGCCTATTCCCCTGGGCAGCCCTACACTGCGGGGGTCTCCGTTAATATTTCCACGCGAGAGATTTATCAGTGAGTGACGTCTTCGCGGCCTACTGCAAGCTGTCTAATACATTGTCCTGCTGACGTCAGCACAATGTTACCGCCGCCGCTGAGGGCTTTGACAAATTAAGATATACCTGTAGTAGTGCGCTTGCTTGGTTCTGGTGTAGCCGTTGTGACGAATGACAAACAAAAAAAAGGACCCAAACCGGCTGAATGTTAATATATCGGTATCTTTTCATGGCGTGAAAGAACTACAAACGTATAGATGTAAACAAGTTTTATAGTGTTACTACAAAGAAATAATAAGATCCTGGATTCCATTATGTGTTGGGAAACATTTGTTAGATGTAACTGTGAGTCATATTCATATCATTATAATAGTCACAAATTCCTTCGTTTACAGATTTATGTCGAAAAGCCTCATCTCTCATTTATTTCAGATGGGCAAACGGCTTAACTCGCACATCTCAGCCACTGAGATACACTCTTAACAATGAATATCACCGACACCGGTCTAACTTTGCAACGCCTCGGGCGAACTCCACAAAGGTGCAATACCTACCCACGACCGTGTGCATAACATCCTAACTTTTTAGGAAAATCCATTCAAAAACTAACCTTACTTCATCTTCACAAGGTTGTAATTTTATGGGCAAGGTATTTAGAAGTGGAATGTTCTAGAATGTTTCCAAAAGGTTTTGAAAGCGCGGTCTCCTGGCATGTTTACTCTGGCTCTCTGCGGCTGATGTAAGAATGACCTCAATAGCCAGCGGATCTGCTTCTTGTGCTGCACTTTGCATTGAAGTGCATTAACATCTGGCTCATGACGTCACACTCATTAGGTATTCTATGCATAATGTGTTATTATGTGTTGCGATGGACACTGCGCTGATTTGAGCGCACCATAGCTGTAAATATTTGTGCAAACATTAGTGTTGTGATGCATAATGGTTATGTTCACGTTTGGCCGGTTCGCCTCGATAAGTTTTAATTATTCAGGCTTGTTGTTTGGTACTTAGTCAGTTCGGCAGTTTGGACAGACTACGTTGAAAATAATTCTATTGCCCTGCCCAAAATGCTTTCCTCTGGTGATCAAATTACGTACTACAAAATACTTGCGCACTTACGTGGTACAAAAATATATAAGAAAATACGTCAAAATAAAGAATACCAATTTTTTTTTACAAATCCGTTGGGTATAACCAAACAAGTAGAGTTCAAGACTTTCATAATGACATTATTTTAAATATTACGTGACAATTTTTTATATATTGTAAAGCTTTCTATAGTTTATAAAAGTCTGTCGTCAATTAGCTCCAACAGCGCGCAGTAACTACACCGCCACCGGCGACTTTACAACTACAATAGATTCCCCGGCTCATCCGGGCTGATAGCAACACAAACAAACCGATCCGGCCGTTGATTGATCAGTGAACAAATACTATGACAAATATATTAGCTGGCTCACAGGCGGCGACGGGGATTTATTGTGTTATCACGAGCGACAATAAAATGCGCCGGCTTTTTGTGCTCTCTGTGTACACTATACTATATTCTAATTTGATTGTTTTTATAGAGTTTATTTATTGGAGCTGTATTTTATTATTTAGTTTTTTTTTCATTTCATGCGAAGTAGTTTATTTGTGTCGAAGTCAGTAATCGGGGAGGAAGGCTTCAGAATAAGTCACTCAGACAAAAATAAATAAAATGTTAAAGAATCAGATTTCATTTTTCTCTTGAACAAAATCGTACAGGTAAGTAAGATGAAGTTCATAAATATGATATGTATCATTCTTAGTAAAAGTAACGTAAAAGGAGTTCAACGTATTTTGACAGCAAGATGAGGCGAATATAGTGAGTATTACGTGAAGTAGGCAGGCTCGAGATCACTGGCTCATTTCCCCTGGCTCGGTTTACGACTCCCCGGGAACATGACTACGTGATAAACTGAGATTAGCATGCGAATAACAAATTTATATTCATAGATTTAACGAATCAGGACTTCAACTATTCAGCCTGATCCGAGAGTACGAGCAAAACAAAGTATATCTAGAGATTTCAATGTAAAACAAGTTGTTAAAGGGAATGAAGGCTAAACATTATTTTGTTTTGCTCTCAGTTTACCGGAAACTAATGATGACGGTCTTGTTGTACCAATACATCTCTTGAAACGAACGTTTTACAACTAAACTCAGCTAAGTTGTTCCTGCGGTACATTTTAGAAAGATAAGAGATTTTATGAATAAAATGGTATTGGCAAAGATTTCTCAGAAATCCATACATGAAAAAAGCCGTAACGAAAATAATAGAAGTTAGGATCAGAAAACAGTTGCAATCATCCACGAATATGAAAATATTGTGAACTACCTTACCTATAATTATAAACATACCAAACAAAATTGTCTATGCCTGTGTCTAAGCCTATTGTGTCGTGTATGTTTTGGTTGACTGGTAGAGAATGCCTGAGGCATTATCTCGGCCTTTGTACCTTTGTGTACGAAGCTTAAATAAAAACACATACCTACCGAAAGTAGACGTCACATTCACACAATCTAGTTCCAATAACGTCGAGGTATCCTTGAATGAATTGAAAGAGTGTGAAAGTAAATGTTATTTCCCCACAAGTAGGCAGCGTCGTGTAAAGTGAATCTATCATCAGCGACCCTCTTCAATGGCGCTTAGCTGTAGCAGTCCGGCCGGCTTATGGTGGCTACACACTTTACTGTAAGCTTGACAAGCCTGCATGGACAAGGATTTTGGGGAGCATCTCGTCTATGTTATGAATTTGTTCTTTTTCCCCTAAGGCGAAGGCGTAGTTAAATTTCATTGGCACTAACTGAAGACGCCACTTCTACTTTTCGAGGAACAGAGCGTAAGGAAACACGTGCACCCTACTAGCGTTTCCTCAATACATTACCAACTTTACCAAATTAGTATTACATCTTCTCGTAATCTCAAGACTTCCAAATCCAACTTCTAAGCTTCGACCCGGCGGGAAAGTGCTCGCTAGGCTGTAGGTTAGTGGGAAGGAAAATGTCTCCTGCCAGAGTTTTTACCAGGTCTCTTTGATGAGGCACTGAATTTGTACTTGCACAAAACCATGATACCGATACTTCTTCATCCAGGCAACTCCGCAGTTACGTATGCTGCCTTCAGTTCTACTTGAGCGAAGTCCTGACGCGATAAGTGATGTTTAATTGATGTTATGTGTTTGATTTGGTACCGAGAACTTCAGCCGTTAAATGGATTTTAAATGTTAAATGAACTACTGGTTAAAAGTGTTTAATTTATTTTTGTAGTTTATGGGCGAAATGTTGTTTGATTTCTGTATTTCTTTAGAATTTTGAAAATATATCGATATATATGACGTGGTGCCAATATGAAAGGAGTTATAATATTTCTATATGTTATGCGATTAACTAAGGTCCAGTGAAAAAACTGTCTATCCATCCCATCGTCTCTAGCCTTTAGCAAATTAACTGCAATATAAGTCCTAGTATTAATATACGACGCAGGGTTACCTTGTGTTCCGAGGTAATGTTGTGAGGAAGGGTGAAGGTAGCTGTCTCCTAAACTATTCTAATAACACTGTCGGAACCACCTGCTGGATACACGACCTCTAAAGAAACCTAGACTACCTTTAATTGTATGTAAGGGCTGCCTGCCACTTGTGGGTTGAATTTACATCTTTATATTATTTTTTATATACAATGTACTGATTATACGTGTGCGTGTGTATTATATTTCTAAAGTCAAAGCATTTATTTCAATTACGCCATTTACTTTTGAATTGTCAAGAAGTTATAATTTAAAGTTGAAGCTATTTGCTCGTTCCCAGACGTAGGTCTCTGTGGAGAAGAACGAGCACGAAACTCTACCGACACGCTTTTCTTTCAATTTAGTTTAAAAAAAATCTTGTTTACAATGTTTTTGTTGCTTCTTTATGTGAAAACTAAATCCAAAGATAATAATATGCCAATACTTACAAGTAGCTCTACTACAAACAAAGACGAATACAGTATTTGTACTCCTTTTTTACTTTAAAAGAGGCTGAGCTGTATATGTATATACGTAAGTATCCTTTTGTTTCTTGACGAAACGTAACGAAACACAAATTAAACAAGATGACGGACTATCCCGCACGTAAAGGCGCGCACGTGCACTAATCCGGTGATATGTCATAATGTACGGAATCGCTGAACATTACATCTGTTGTTATTCTGCTCAGCAGACGCATATTACAGGCTGGGCAGCCTCGGGTATATTTCGGTAGAGCTCGGTGTGACTTCGGCAAACTTAGCCGGTGCTCCGCTAAGTCCACCTACTCGCAGGGCTCAACGTTTATCATACTGTCCTCGGGAGCTGTCCCTTCATTTCTGGTGGTCTTGGCTCGAAGCCAGACCATTGTAAAAGCACTGAGATCCAATCATTAGGTGGTGTTTCTTGCAATGTTATAGAATTATTTTCCTTCTTTATTTCTTATAAAAAGTTCAACTGCAGATTATCAGCTTTCAGTTGGCTTACTTCCCAATTTTTTTTTTAAAGTCAATATGAATAACTTAATTAATAATTCCATTAATATTTTTAAAATAATGATCTGTTTGATTATTTCTTTATAATATTCTCATAACTAGACATAATCGTTCTAAACACAAACCTAGTACATGACGTTCTTTAGTCAAAATCTTTTAGGAGTCCATTTATTATTTACCTACATTACCTTTGATTTGCGGTTTGCAGAGGAGGCGTGTAATTCATTCAAGTACCTTGTGTTAAAGGTTGACCCGAGAGCAGGGTTACATTATCAAACTATTTAACTAATTACGTTGACAAAAGAGACCGAATTTCTCCACGAGTGACCTCATTTTTGTTTACGTTTCTGGAATGATTTGTATTTGAATCTGTGTGACTCAACTAAATCGGGGATTTTATATTGTTTTGGTTTTAAGTTTAGTGCCTGTAAATAGTCTAATTGAAATAAATGCTTTGACTTTTGACTTTGACTTTGATAATTTTTTTTTTCATAATACGACGTAAAAAACATTCCTTTCTGGACGTGGCATGTCAGCCATTTTGTGTTAGATACTTGATTAAAATATTAATCAAATTCGTATAAAATGCTTTTTTTTCGGCAGCCATTTTAGAGACAACTCAGTGTGTCATCTATGTTTAAAATGTTCGACGCTTGAATGATCTCCTTTTTATAATAATTTAAAAAAAAAGTTAAAAGAAAAGATCTAAAATATTCAAATCTTATTTGCATGATTAGTAATTTATTTCTAATAACAAACATACAACAACAAACAAAAACATGCATTACCAAAAAAATTTCAATTAGGTAATGTATTTTGTAAACAAACTTACTGCTTAGTCAATTTTACAATGTTTATTTGTGTATTTATTTACTAAACTGCCACTTTACATTTTCTTCACACTTTAGAAAGATCACTATGTAATGTTAAATAGCCAAATAAATGTCAGCGTGGTTGTATAGTGGTAGTCGGTATAAAAGGCTTACAAGAAGCTCTTGATCCATCGCAGATGTGAGGTGATGCGGGTGTGGCCTGTAGGGTAGCCAGCGTCACAGCCGGCGGCAGCCGTGAACGACACCAGACCCACCTGAGATTGGAAGAAAGAACAGTGCTCTTGAGTAACGCAGAGATAAAAGTTAGCTTTACGCTAAACATTAGTATAGTTACCACAATGCAAGGGTCTACACACGAAATAAAACATGTTGAAACATATTATTGGTTTCAGTTCCTCTCGACTCTCCAACCAGCTTCATCAGTTACACTACAAGCAGCAAGAAGTCATACCAGCATATCCTCCCCGGAGGCCCCGAGGTACCGGCGCAGGATCAGAGGCCCGCCGTAGTCCCCTCCGCACGCGCCCCTGCCGCCGTCCCCGCTGGTGCAAATGTTAGCCAGCGTCACGATGGGCCCGTAGATCTGGCTGCACTCGGTGTTATTCATCACCGTCACGTACACATCGCGAAGACTCGCAG
Organism: Caradrina clavipalpis; assembly: GCA_932526535.1. NCBI lineage: Eukaryota > Metazoa > Arthropoda > Insecta > Lepidoptera > Noctuidae > Caradrina > Caradrina clavipalpis. Next base: position 298,681 of record OW052095.1, read on the forward strand.
ACCCGTCCAGCGGACCAGCTGAAGGTGAACAATGTTGATTAAATAGATATTTCACCACGGGGTTGCTTCTAAACCAAATTCTGAACTTTATCGGGTGTAAGGGACATCTATGCTTAAACTGAAACCATAAATTATATATTCTGAACCGAGTATCAGAATGCAAGATTTTTTATAGGAAAACCGTAAGTAAAGAGATAACGTAAGTTTTATACTTTTCCGCTAAGTGAAAATTGGCTCTTATTCCTTCTGTATCGTCATCAGCGGCTGGTAAAAAATATTTTTCCTTTGTTGTAGGGCAACAAATACCGTTAATGCCTTTAGGGATGACTAAAAAAACAACAGTGGCCTTTTGCAATGCCGAAAAAAGGAAAAAAAAAATTTTTTTTCCTGCATGAAATTTCCCTTGTTCTGAAGTCAGAATAGTGTTATGAGTGCACTGGCAAAGTTTACGGAGAGTCCCTTATACCTCGTATAGGTAGCTATTTCATCACTTCTATTTGCGAATGCGGTCCTAACTCGCACTTTACTAAAGATATAACTTACTCGGGGAAGTTCTTCCAAATCCTATTATTTCAGCCGTGTAACCTGCAAGTGAACTGAAATAGGCGACCGGCAGAGTAATCGGCTGAATGTAATCTGAAATAAAAAGAACACGTTAAAATATAAATGAAACTAATGATACATTACATAAATTAACTGGAAATAGTTTGTATCAGTATTAGATATATGTCTATCGAAATAATAATACGAATGCACATTTTATAAATACAAAGAAATTGGGAAAAAAATATTTATAAAATGTCAAGTAGCTGGCTTTATAAATGCAATAAGCTTGTGTTCGCGTGTGTCGTAGCCTGATGTTATAGCCTATAGTCCTCCTCAATAAATGGACTATCTAACACAAAAATCTTTTTTCAATTCGAACCAGTAGTTCCTGCGATTGGCGCGTTCAACCAAACAAACAAACAAACTCTTCAGCTTTATAATATAAAGTACAGATAATACGTACTGCTAGTGGAAACATAAGGAATGCTGAGCATCGCGACGTCGTTGGCCAGCGTGTCGGGGTCGTACTGGGGGTGCAAAGTCACCCAGGTCACGTACTTGCGGGTCCCTCCAGAAAACAATTTTGCAGAACCTAATACAACCTAAATGAAAAGAAAATAGGAATTAAAAATAATACACGACGAGAGTTTCTTGACTTAAATACTTAGTCAGTCATTTATAGGAGAAAAAAATAAAGTTCACATCATCACGCCTGTATGCCCGGTATAACCTAACCTGAAAGGTTAGGCAGAGGTGTACCAAAATAATACACTCACTGTTCGCCGGTATGTTCTTAAGTCCCATGTAATAGAGGGTGAGCCTATTGCCATTAACCGGGCACAAGTCTTAACTCCGATCTGCTAATAAGAATTTCATAGAAAAACTCAATAATACTTTTTGCTCGACCTTGGAATCGGGCTCAAGACCTCTAGCAAATAAATAAAGTTATTATGAAATAATATAAAATTCACCTGTATTTCTTTGCCCTCGTTCTCTCCGTCGTACCAGCACTGCCCGACAGTTACCACATAGTACTTGCTGAGCAGCGCCCCCCCACACACAGACGTCTCATCAGTCTTCAACGTGATTATCAGACCCGCCTGGAATACAAATAACAATAAACTATTCATAACGATTTAAACTGTTGAAATAGATTATTTTTGCATCTTTACAATGTGGTTGTTGGCAACTGTATATAAAACGTCGTCGTCGTCTTTACACTTACTAACTGCTTATTAGCGCTAATATGCAATAAGTAAGTGTAAAAACAATTATAGATTACTTTGGAGATTTACGTTATATTAGAAAACTCATTAATAAACGGTTGAACCAATTTTGGCAAAACAGATTGAAGAACCATCGCTAGGAAACCTGCTCTCATATAACAAAAACCGCATTGAAATCGGTTCACTCGTTTAAGAGCAACGGTGCTACAGACACACAGACACGTACGATTTATAACTCCTCTCTTTTTGAGTCGGGGGTTAAAAATTATATGCGACCAAAAAACTATAAATACTCACAAAAAATGGATGTTCCCCGGTATATGAGCCAAGGCCGCCAGCAATTCTCATGGACTCCTGCTGTCTGATCCTCATAGCGGTGGGTATCCCCACGCGCTTGTGGTACCTTTCCTCGACTGCCTCCACCACCAGCAGTCCCAGGACACAAACTAACAGAACCGGAGCCTTCATCGTGACAGATGAGAGGATAATAGTGAAGGACCAACACCGCAACTGTCTTTATATTGTTATGTAGGTAATTGATGCGAATTTGACGTACCTAGTGTTTAGATAAGTTGGAGTGTCACTTTGGAAGGAGTGTATTAATTGTGAGTGTTTTCAGTTCAAGTGGATGTGTGGACTCATTTGTTTTTAGCTACAAAACAAGAGATAGAATGAGGAAGTTTAGATACTGTCTGCTTTCTTCATAAATGATTAAATACTTAGAATGCACTAAATATCTACGTATTATTTCTCCACCTAATTTAGTATTTAAAGACGTTCATGCCTTATGGTGGCACCTCTATGCACTGCAATCCCAAAGGCAACCTAAAAGGTCTCATGTGCCTGACTGTTACTACATCCCACCATACCCGCTTACTCAACATCTCGTTTGCTGGTTCACACAGAGTTAAACTGACTCTGTTTCATTATTTGGCTCTGCCAACTTATGCACGAATATCATGTTCAGAACTATGCGTCACAAGTGGTTGAGAATGACTGCAGTAGCAGGTGAAAGTGATAAGAAGGTGCTTAAACTGCAGTGTTCCTGGTTTCACTTTGAGTAATACCACAAAGTACTTTAATTCAATTAGACTCCCATTTTTATTATAAAGTATACAAATAAAGTAATAATATTATAAAGAAGTAAGATTTTTTTGTTTGTTTGTAACGAATAGGCTCCAAAACTACTAGACCGATCTCAACCATTTTTCACCAATAGATAGCTCCATTATTCCTGAGTAACATAGGCTATATAACATCACGCTATGAACCACCAAGCCAAGCGGACGAAGTTGCAGGCAGTTTGCTAGTAAGGTATATTACTATAGACTGATTCATGACTCCCCGAAAATGTTGTTAGTGTTAATAACACGGTTACAGCAGTTTATTCAATGGCATGTAAAATAAAATAAAACCTTCCACGCGGCACGACTATAAAGTATCGTTTTCCAAATCACAGTGGCGCGATAGATGTAACAAAAAGATTAATTGTCTTTTAGAGAGCTTTTATCCGATACTTTGTAACGTTAAACCTACTGGTATTCCCTTTTTGAACTAGAGATAGCTGTTATTGTAGCCTTTTTAATAAAAGCTTTGCCCACTTTAACATTCCTACTATGTAATGATAGAAGATTACCAGCTTAGTTAGTTAGCGTGTCGTGATGGCCCAGTGGTTAAGGCGCCCACCTCTCATGCACGAGGTTGTGGGTTCGCACCCGGGCACGGGCAAGTACCAATATGACTTTTTCTAATTCATATGTACTTTCTAAGATTATCTTGGACATCACTGAAATCGGTAACCATTTCATTGGCCCTTGAAGCGGTATAGAAACTCTGACACTAGGGTGTGTGGGGTCGTTAGACCTATGTCTTCTTCTTTATCGCCCACACTATAAAGAAGAAAATCAGGTTAGTTTATCAACACCCGTCAATCATACGTGTCGGGCTCAAATTTCCCCAACAGCCTGTATATTATAAGGCGGGAATTACAAGTATTTCTGCTCAAAGCAGCGATGATTTTATAGACACACGACACGTTTCAGCTTTGTGTCTGGGACGGCCGCGCATATTCGATGCCTTGAGCCATTACAAATGGGACACATGTTATCGCGTCCTGCGTGCTCGTTCGCTTCAACAATTCGCGGGCGCTACTGAAGACGCTACACTCGTGGCAGGCCTACCCGATATTGGAAGCCTTGACCACTAACAGAACTATGGATGGGCCGTGTTGGTTTGTTTGTCATTCAATGCCTTGTTAGCCTTGTGGCGCGAAGGCTACGCTAGATATTTTGGGTTCGATTCTTAGGTTGAGCAAAAAGTGTTATCTCGGGGAATACATTCGCGAGGGTGTGTGTGTGTGTGTGTCGATATTTACTTTGAAAAACGGTATACTATTCAAAACTATTGTCACTTTGGACCCGCCGCCCTTTAATCTGCGCTGGAGTGCTCACTAAAAACAGTTACGTTATCCTGTCATCTGATTAGCATAGCGCAGATAGCTGTTAAGACCGCTCTCTTTACGGCATCATTACGCTCAGCTCGTTTACGACACAATTTGATATGAAGACGATAACGTTTATGACTTTGGATATTGTATTAAATTTCGATAGATCGTAAAATGTTTTAATGCGAAGCGAGTTAAATGGTGTGTAACGTGTCATGTTGTCAATGGTTTGATAACAATGGAGAAGTGTTGTCGACGGGGTCACATTAGAAACTGCTGCATGTTTGTAACAAGATCTTGGACAGTACAATACATAATTAGTCATACGTCACTCTTCTCGTTTATTAGTTTCATATCGATACTAATATTATAAAGAGGTAAGATTTTTTGTTTGTTTATTTGTAACGAATAGGCTCCGAAACTACTGGATTCTTTTTTTTTTTGACAATACATAGCTACATTATTCTTGAGTAACATAGGCTATATAACATCACGCTACGACTCATAGGAGCGGAGCATTAGCCCAAAATGTAACTTATGGCGAGGGAAAAACCACGCGGTCGAAGTCGCGGACAGTTCGCTAGTCTTATTATAATATTTAAAAAGCGAAGTTAATGATAACAGTTGGTTATTTCTTTTAAGATTTATCTGTTTTCCTGAAGTGCTGCTTAAAATTTTTATTATTGTGTTGTTATAAGCACCCTTAGACTCTTAGGAGTATGTTATGTTCAGCGGGGTGTGGGGGTATGTGTGTGGGTGGGGTGGTTTTATTACCACATTGGTGCCTCTAACTTTAACAATCATGTTGGTAGTACCACGTGAATCGGAATCAAACTTCATAAGTAATGTAAAAACTTTATAATTACAGCATAGTTCGAGTACATTCAACCTTTTAGATTGGTGAATTCTAGAATTTGGTAAGTTTTGGACTATACGTAGAAACTTTTACATTCCCGAGGAACCTTTTTGCCATATTAACGTATCGTTCTTCTCCATAGAGACCTACGTTTTGGAACGAGCAACTAGCTTCAATATTAAACTGTAACTTCTTGACAATTCAAAAGTGCCTGTAAATGGTCTAATTGAAATAAATGCTTTGAGTTTGAGTTTGAACTATGTATCCAAACGCCACGTACCTACTGTGCATCTAAGGTGTCCAAAACTAAAACAATCGCAAACTAGTAGTAGCCACACACTGTCGCCGTCTAATGAACATGGTATTATTTAGAAACTGGTTTTGTCATCTTGCAACCAGACCACGGCCGACCCGTCGACCAGACAATATTGATCACCTCAACTATTATCAAAAACCTAATCCATCTTTAATGCAGCCAACCACCCTTGGTCGATAGTTAGGATTTACTAAGTATGTACACTAAATAATTGCACAAAAACTTTCACTTTTTCTTTATTAGAATGAAACATTAGTTTGTCGCCTGCACTGGGCAACTAGCTTCACCTCTGACTGACCGACTCCTTCTAATTAATTCAAAAGTGCCTTGATTAAATGTTTTCAATTTTTCCTTTTACCATAATCAGGTAAACGTTTATAGACAGATTTATTTATAGTACACGTAGGTAACCTTTTTCATCCCTTGTCAAAGGGTATAAAACATTAGGTACGAAAATACGCTCATTATACTAATGATCTGCGAAGGTTTATTCCAAGACCCTTTCATGTATCACTAAAGAAATACGAATTACGAACAAACATGTGTATAATAAATGACTATTCATAAGCTGCTTCGTAAACGTGTCAAAGTACCACATACATACATGTATGTCGGTACATACATACATGTATGACGTCTTTAGGGATACTAGATAAAGGTCGGCTTACTGAAATATTTTTAGAAAAAAGGACGGGATTATTTCTTACTAAAGACACATTTCTAATACTAAAGAAATATTCAGAGTAATGTTAGTGAAAACCTGAACTGTTAATGGATTTTCAACGAGTGTTGACATTTAATTAAAGGTGCTTCCTGGACTTGGGTGCTTCCAAGCCAATTTTTTTACCAAAGACCCTTGCATAGCTATGCGTCACATGTTCGAACACAACACACGGGGAACTACATATTTCATTAGTCAAGTTGCCTTCTCAATAGACAGCCACTATCACACGATAACAAACAATGTAATTATATTATTGTGTTTCTAGAAATAACTTGTAATAGCAGGCAGTGAACGAATGACACTCGAGCTATCCACTAAACAATTCAACACTTCCAAACTACGCAACATGATGGCCGGGTACAGTCGACCACGTAATAACTTAACAATGAACCACAATGAAGTAATCGCGATGTGGTGCACCACTGTGCACGCGGTTGTACCTGCCGTGATTCATTGCAGGTTAATATTACATTTTATTAAAATGGCCCCTCGCGGATTGCAATGCAGTCGGAAATTCGGAAATGTCACGTGTTTCAGTTTTCAGCGACACTAGCGGTTAGTATCGCTGAAAACTAGTAGTAGTAGTACTTACTATTAGTTAGGTATAGAATTGCTTCTGTAAGATGTGAGCTTTGAAGTAAAGCTATACTAAACATAAAAAAATATTAGGTCCTTAATTATGGGCGTCGCACATAACAGCAATGTAGAACGTTGATTTAAAAATAACGCATTTTAAGGAACTGAGTACGTTTACATTAGCCGACTGAACACTAGACATCAAAGTCACATTGAAATAAAAGCCCCTCAACACAGGTATTCAATTCATTCCATTATACGGCACTAGCGTTCATTAACACCAGCGATGCTCAATGGGTCGGACAGACCCCCCCCTGCTCGATCCCGCACGCCTCGTTAACGACAACCTTTCATCTGATTAACTGCTAGCCTTTTAAATACCCCTCTGTTTCCCAGTTTTATTGGGCGGTTTCCGAGCTCGGGCGACGTGACACGTCATGTGAGAGACGCGATCAAACAGCTTTATTGCAGCCCTATTGCCGGCACTCAATAATTATTGCAATAAAATCAATGTCTGTATGAATAATTTGTGTGAGGTTTGTGTTTCAGTAATGCGTCGCCATTGTGGCAACGAATGTTTGTTGGCGGATAATTGGATTGATTGTTATTAGTACAACAAAATGAATCTGATTTCTGTGAATGCTTTTCGTGCGAATTGAACCGAGTCACCAATTGAATACAATTGGCGAATAGTAAAGATATACAAACTAAATGGTCTATAAAACAGATGGACTTATTTTAATAAAAACGATCGTATTTCCAAAAATTTATTGCTTTGAATACAAAAACAATTTTACGAATGAAAAAGTGATGTTTATTCGCAAAGGTACCTTTTATACCCATTACTTTCTTAAGGGTTATATCGCATTTTTATGATCGACAATTTTCTTATCTAAAAGCGTAGACATAAGAAAGTGTATCGTAACAACGTGCAATAAAATTGTCTGTCTCTGAAACTTGTAATTTCAGCAAAAAGAGATGTTACACGTTTAGCGAACGAGCGACTTTCGCAAGAACAGAAGACGAGATTTTTGCTACTAATGTCGCTATTATCACGCACGATCTGATGAACGTAATAAAAACACCTTATAAACTAGATTATGCCAAGCTACTTTAATACGTAAACTGAAATGAATAGAGTTTAATTTCCGTTGATGCCATGATTGGGTTATTGAATTCCTTGCACCCTCTTGCTCGGCTCACGTAGTTCGTTTTCACACAGTTAGTGAGATGTTTCCATGGCTATTTGTCTAATGTATACTTGTGGAGGCGATCTAATTACGTCGTGAACACAAGTGATTACTATCGATGCTCTGAAACCTTTACAGATTGATTGTGACTTTATAACACACCTTTTCTTGCTCGATTGGTACAAGAAACTATTTTACTATTTTTGGATTAATACGAATTGAGAGAATTAAGTTCCAATTAATTTGAGATATTTTAGTTCTACAAGCTCTTATGTAGTTAACTGTTAGTTTTATTTTGAAAATATTTAAAAGTAATAACTGTTCAATTAAAATCGGAATCCAACTGAAAAAATAACAATACAACAAAAAATTTATACAAATACTACTAATGAGCTGTTACTGCTGTTAACTTACTGCCTAACCCGACCTACTTATTACCTAATGGTTTACTGATTATTAATTGTTTAAAAAAAGACGTTGCCCTATATTAGGAATTTATCCGGTATCGTGGGTGCGTTTATAAACATATTTATATAAACTCATGAACACAAAAAGCCGGCCATACAAATATTTGCTCCATACGGGAATCGTACCCGCGACACGCAGCGCAGCAGCCAATAGCTCAGCCACTGCGCCTACCGTGCCGACATAAATTAAAACACTAACCCCCTACACGATATGCTTAAGTTTATGTTCGAAAACAAAAGCATACTTAATAGTAATACCTTCAGAATTACAACTAATGAGAGATAGAATCAGGAATGAAACAAAATTAGTCACGTACCACATTTTATGTCAGCGGTCATTGAATAAGAAATGGCCGCTCCAAACGCGTTTTAAATGCCTATTCAATTTTGGGGCGTAAGTAGCGTCCAACACGGTTGGTATTGCATTGTCTTCACTCAATTATGACAACCCTGTACCCTTATTGCGCAACACAAACGAAATCTGGTTGCTTCTTACATTTGTGTTTTTAAGTAGTGGTAGAGTAGAAATAGCTCGGGAAAGTACTACCACCATATTGTGCTCACTATTTCTTCCGGTTCACTTATTCCGGTTTGAAGGGTATAATATACCGCGTTATTATAAAAGCCTTAGCTAAATTTTTTTTGGTGAACCAGAATCGATAACAGAACACATTAGTAAAGAAAAAAAAAATAAAAAAAATTACATGTTTTTTCCATAACTATGTCCCGAGAACTTTTAGAAAGTGGGATAAAATAGCAAAGTGAATGACCTTAGGTTCGGTACGTTGCGCACACACAAGTAAGCAGCGAGCGAGGGAGTACCTACGCACACAGGAGCGGTAGGGATGCTCAAGGACGAAAGGTACGCGGGGAAGGGCGGGGGTGGCGCACGCGGCTGCCGTTTGGCGCAACATCAAACAGTAGCCCGCCGGTCGCCGACTCGTTGTCAACGCGTGACGCATTGATAGTTTCGCGAACACCGCGCTAACACGTGAACGGTTAAAACGATTATCTTCATAATGTACAGTAACCGGGAATATTATGAAATGGTGAGAGTGTACATTTTAAGTGGCGAAAGTCTTTACGAAGCTCGAAGACTTTACGAGGCGGAGAGCATCCCACGATTACGTGCCCAAGGACTCAACCCAACGGTGCCTCATCGTAACACCATTCTAGCGGCAAATCAAAGGCTCCTCGATTATGGCCAATTTACAATACCTACACACGCTTCCGGCTCTGGTCGACTAAACCAGATCTCTATCGGAGTGGAAGACAACATTGTGAATTACTTCCAACGATACCCGAGAGCAAGTACTAACGACGCTGCCCGAGTATTCAATTTGAGCCAACCGACAGTGTGGAAGATTTTGAAGAAGGCCGGTCTTCATCCGTACCATTATCAAAAAGTACAAAAATTAAATGATACCGATGCCCTACCACGCCGAATCCTCTGTGAATGGTTAATTCAAAACCAAAACGTTAACATTTTGTGGACTGATGAAGCGTTGTTCACTCGGGTCGGACTTTACAACCATCACAACGAGCATTGGTGGTCCTTTCGAAACCCTCACGCAATTCGTGAAGATCACCATCAAGTGAGGTTCAGTGTGAATGTGTGGGCGGGGATAATAGGAAACACCATTGTCGGACCTTATTTTATCGAAGGTCACCTTACTGGAGGTACCTACCTCGATATGTTGCGGGGTGTAATATCAGACTTTTTGGAAGATTTGCCGATCGCGTATCTACACGATTTTTATTTTCAACAAGACGGGGCACCCCCGCATTACGCACGCGATGTACGTGAGTACCTAAACATTGAGTACGGAGAACGATGGATAGGCCGCGGCGGACCCGTGGCTTGGCCGGCTAGGTCACCGGACCTCACGCCGTGTGATTTTTATTTGTGGGGTGAAATTAAACGTCTTGTTTATCTTGAAGAGTTGCAAAGTTTAGAGGACCTTAAAATAAAAATTATTCGGGCATTTGATACTGTGAAAAGTGATAGTGCAGTGCTCGGCAGACTCCGGAGAAACATAACTAAACGAGCAAGGCTCTGTTTAGAAAGAAACGGCCTCCATTTCGAGCAATGGTTGCAGTATGATTAGGTAAGTTTACGTATTTTATTCATTTTAATCAACATCAAAATTGTAATGATGAGTTGGATACAATTTTTCAGACGCGAAAATGAAGGAAAAATTATTCCGTGTTTTGATTTTGTAAAGTATGATAGAAAAATGCACCTTATGTCAAATGTATTACGTTCGTTAGTTACATGGTTTACGGCACACGTTCATGACCGCCAGCTGTGCGGTCGCTGACCGCAGCACGTAGGTACGTTGTGCGCCGAGCGTTGACAACAAATTTTGCTATTTCGTAGGACTACTTAAAAAGATAAAATCTGCTTATTCGTTAATAAAACATGAATCAATATAAAATTAATAAAATATATTTTTAATTTAGGAGACATTTTGATAAAATAGCTAAGGTATTCATAATAACGCTGTATAGGTGCTGGTGTAATTACAGGCACATGAGAAATTTCAACTTTGTCTTTGGAATGGGAACGCATCTGCAAAGCCTCTGGTATTGCAGATGTCTTTAGGCAGCGGTGACCACTTAACAATTACAGGTGGGCCGTCGGCTTGTTTGCCATCCAATGATAAAAAAAGAAAATAATAATTTGAAAATCTCTTCCATGAGACAGTAAAGAGAATGCACTAATATTGTTGAATTGTCAAGATAAAAGTGGTCAACAATTCGTGTGCTGTTTAGATTTGGCCGTGCGCAGGCTGTAGTAAGACGATGAGGCGCAGTAGGGGACTATTTGGGCCCACCAACAGTCGTCCCGGACAAAGTAGTATCGCTTCTACAATGTATTCCTATTCTATGTAGTAGCAGTAGTGAGGGCGGCGCACGCCACCCCTATCAATCTGAGATCGTATCGTTTTGATTGCTGTTCAAACTAATAGCGCTTTTCAAACTGCTGTTAGTTGCTGTACATTATACTGTACAAGTGTTGTTTTGTACTGGAATTTTGTTATGAAATGTATTAGTATTCGTTTTGCATTAAAGCTTTTGAAATTTTTAGATAAATTCATTCATGTCCTACGGTATGTCTGTATGTACTATTTCCACCATAATGATTTAACTAATGTGTTGTTTATTACAGCTCTAATTAATTGTTCACCGGGGAATACAGGTGTAGGATGGACTTTGTAAATTATAATCAGAAAGGGCCAGGAAGTTTTACTTTGAGTTATACTATTTCTGAAAATACGAATAACAAGTCGAAAAAATCAGTAGGATCTAACCAATAACGTTCAAAATCGCGTTGCAATCACATCACGAGCAAAATGTAAGTCAGTTAGAGATTTTGACAGGTTTTTTGACAGAGATTTGAATGCAAACGTTCTCAAAATTACAGTAATTGCTCCCCTGATCTCGCCTATAGCAAGCTTGCAATTTTTTTGCAACTCTTCAGTAATACTAATTATATCAAGCATAGATACGTTTATTTAAAAAAAGTTCAAACCGTTCTCATCCTAATGACAAAATACACGCCAAACAAACAAAATAAATCTTATTTATCAATTAAGGCGCCTCCTAACATTTAAAGTCCCTACAATTTACGAAAAGGTCCTCTTACTCCAAATACTACTCGCGGCGCAAATAGAATTCAAATTCAGGTAATTTTTTAAAACCCTCATCAATAGAGTCCATTTGATCGGGATGAGAACATTCCAAAAAAAAATACGTAGGGATAAGAAATTGTAGGCTAAGTGAGTAATGGATTATATTGATGACATTATGTGGAGAGGGATTCGACAGACTAGGTCGGCTCGGCTCGCCCGGGTAGGGCTGCGGGACTCAGCTGAATTGTTTAGGGTAATTCTCAGCCTTGTTCATTTGAAAAGGCCCTGAAGTTTGAGTTCATTGTTAAAGTGTAGTTTACACTACTTAAGGATTGACTGAATTCTGAAACAGTAAAATAATATTTGTTTGTTTAAATGCGCTGATGTTTCAGAGATATATCAGTCGAATCAAAATTTTAGTATATGATATCCAGATTCATGAGGAATATTATAAGATACTAGCTTCTGCCCGCGACTTCGTCCGCGTCACAGTTGATGTGTTATCCTACGGGTACCGTACATTTTCCCGGGATAAAAAGTAGCCTATGTGTTATTCCAGACTATAATCTATCTTTGTGCCAAATTTCATCCAGATCCATTCAGCCGTTTAAGCGTGAAAGAGTAACAAACGTCCATACATCCATACATCCATACATACAAACTTTCGCCTTTATAATAGTAGTAGGATTTAACATCACGCCTGCAACACCACGGGAGTCGAACTAAAGGCAAGCACTGAATCATGCCAGAAACCGGAAAACCCAAAAAATACGTGTTTATAAAATGCGGACCGTGGACTGAGGGATGTCCGTCCGTCACATCCGTTAGCAATAAATCGTGTTCCGTCGAATCCGTCACGGTGACGGAGCGCGTCACCGGCGAGCTTCAATTATTTATGTGAAACAACGCGCCGCTAATTGTGTTATGGACACACACTCTTGTTACTGTTGACAACTTATACAAATAAACATGTTTTTTCGCTCTCAAAATTGTAGCTTACTGACTGATGGAACGACGAAATAATTTAGCCTGATAGCTCACAGAATTCATTCAATCCCATATTACAATATTTCATTTTCCTGTTAAACCATCAGCCAATATTCATAAAACATTTCAATAACGAAATTTTAACCCCAGAAATAATGGCTCTATAATGTATTGACAATGTAATCTCGTATTAATTATTCACGTTATTTCAATTAAACAGAGAACCAAATTACATTAATTAAATCCAAAACGGGAAGCTCCATCGTTGACACAAAAGATTTTGTTTTGTTTCGTTTAAAGCTTTTTATTAAAATGCAAATTAAAATTACGTATAATTATTACATCCATTGTACCGTCACAATACCTATAAATTAATATTTTAAATGATACCTGCATAGTGAAATCAAGTTTAGTACCTATCGTAGGGGGCAATTCTACAACTTATAAGAATGATCACATTCTAATCTCAGTCTCGATCTGTCAAAAAAGACTAATCGTCGTCAAGTCGCTGACATGAGGTTGCGACTGGGTTTTGAACATTTCTATATTAGTATAAAAACGTGTGTGTTTTACATCTGCACTCATGTCTTCTAATGACATGAGTGCAGATGGCATAAAAAAACACTAAAAATCTTTCATCGTTTCAAATACTCCACGGTACAGTGTATGTTATGTTACTTTGTTTGGGTCCGAATCCCGCACGGAACAAATATTTGTATGATCTACAGATAGTTGTTCCTGGTCTAGCTGTTTGTGTATGTGAGATTATGTGTTTGTAAACGCACCCACGATACAGGAGAAATTCCTAGTGTGGGGCAACGTTTTTAAAAAAACAAAACAAGCTTTGTAGGTAGGATAATATTAAATTGCATTAATGACAAAATTCTAGAAACAAACCACTATTTAATGCTAAAACTATTCATGAAGTGGTCAGTCCACAAAGCATTTCCCAGTTCGGTAGCGCGTTGTCATACAGACTAGTCAAATAAAAGAGCCGCGTAGTAGTCCCACGTGCGACCTCAACCCGGAACATTATAACAGATTTTGGTTTAAATTACTAGATGAAAGCTTCACTATTCAGCGACAATAAGGCCTCTACGACTTGTTCTAACCAACTTTATTCTACCACCGAATCAACTCAAAATAACCTTTAACTGTGTGAACATAAAGTCGTAACGGGTTGACCGTGTTACGTGGCGGGTCATTAGTTCCAGGATAGTGATATTTCGCCGGCCATGCATCACACTGATATATGACATAATGAGGATAGGAATTTAGTGTCATAAAAGAGCTTACTTGAACATTATTACACAGACATTCGAGCCGTGTTTTGTTCCGAGCTATTTAATTATTGTATGTTCATACGTCTAACAAAGAATAATTAAAATGTCGGAGTTTTACAAAATTTAATCGCGTTTTAAGCGTGTTCTTTGTGCTGAAACGTAAAATATTGTTTTGGTTTCATACTCTAGCTATGAATGTGGGAAATGAACTTGTTTTTTTAGATTTCGTCCGTAAAACTCGCGCTATTTTCAAAAGATTGTGTGAACATTTTTGAAACTGAATTTCACTTCAGCGCTCTTATGAATTCTCCTTACTCCTTGAACTTGCAATATCGCCTGACGTCACAGTCAGCAGAACGTGTAGAATTTTAAATTGGCGTGCGGTTCCGGGCGGGGTCGGGTCGACTGTGCCCCGTGGGTGACGGCAGTGGAGCATGTGATTCTATCAAGTTGACTTGTGAGTAACAATAGCTGCATTCCGCACGATACCGATACATATCTAATTCAGATTGGAGTTAAAATGCAGCCAAACGAAATCACCTTGTGAAAGGATAACAAGCGATAATTATCTGATGCTGAAATTTTCTGCAGTGATCCATAAGTAGAAAGTATTGTGGTTTACACTTTCAAATCAATATTTTAGAATAATGACTCCCCGAAGAAGCAGTATGCATTAATATCTACACAAAGTCATAAATATGACATAATAGTAAATACCGCACACACATTAGAGGTGACACACAGCCGTCCGACATTACCATACCCCGCGTGTGCGCGCACTGCTCTGAATGCGAGGAGTTTTTAATAAAGAGCTCGGCAGACGATATGCATGCCTTGCGCGCCTGTGTAGACGCGGCCCGTTTGTGAACATAAATGGTGTTATTAATGAACAATAAATAGGACGCACGTAAATAATAAAATAGAATGAGGTAATCCATTTATACGAAGAGACGTCTAGAAAATAGCCATTACTAGAGAATATTAAAGAGTCCAAACTGTAGATCAAAAAAGGAAAGTTCAATGACACAGCTTTTGGACCCAATAGCGGCAGACTCCAATGGGAAGAAGGGATATTTCATTTAAAAAAATATTGCACTAATTGAATTTTTTTTTCATTGGTTACTTCATATAAAATCTACATATTAATAATTTATTGAAATAGCAATAATCCTTACGAAAGACGTTAGGACAATAGGAAACGTAAGAAGAAGGCGAAGGTATCGCAAAACTTAATGTTATTATCGGTTCTTTACTAGTTTGGTGTTCTATATAACTAAATACCTAATACAATTAAATACAATTATGACATCCGCAGGGATGTCATAATCGTTTTATTTGTATTAAAGCTAAGAGGAAACCTGTAACGTATGGATTAAATATAAACGTATACAGTACAGACATTACAGTCTTATTGACAAAACTTAATTTTAATATATTGTTCCATGTTTTGTTTTGCATAGCTTAGAACACACATAATCCACTAGGTATCTCAGAGAAGGAAACATGAGACGAAGTCCATTCATTAATAATAGTCGGTAAACGTATGATTCCCCTGGAGGCGTGTTACGTAGCCAATTGTTCCGGCAAAGGATACCTCCGCAGAGTCACAAGACAGGGAGAGAGCAGAGGGCCGGCTTCAGACTCACAAGTGAAGCGTGCCGTGACTGCGCTTGCGAAACTCGTCAGCCTGTGTTGTACGGGCCCGACCTTCTGTGCTTTAATATATAGTGGCAGGGTACAGTACAATAGCAGGTACAGAGCCTACTATACATCACTATGCACGACACTCGATTATCTCTGGGAAGCTCCGGGGAAATTACCGTCATTATAGTTACTTTACTCATTAGGTAATGCTGCTATATACTGCACAGGATAGTTTGGGCTGATTGAATGCAAATATGTTATGCGAACCACACTGTCAATGTCAATACGGTTTTTCTAATTTGACAGCACGGTTGACGCACTGGCTGACCGATTTGCTACTGCGATGCGTATTGAGGGCCAATTGCGTATTCCGGCATGGACCAAATATTTGTCTACAGTGTAGTTGTTACGAGAATTCAATCGAGTACATAATGTCGAATGTTTTTTTTTAGAAAATAAACACGTGTAACATGTTTGCCAATACACACGTGAAAAAGATTAAAAGAAAGTCATAAAACTAGAAACACAATGTTGAGTGCGAGCCCCGCCGCGTCGGTGAAGAGTCTCGTCCTATATAATGTCCCTCAAATATTGACGCACAGACCCTTGGCTCAAACATTATTCTTTCATCGAGCCAATGTTTGTTCACTTTCCTAGCCAAACAAACTCGGCCGCGTTTTTCAATGTCCCCACAAAATCTGTAGCCTTATGATGCGTGAAATTGTTCGTAGAAATATGAACAAGTTCGGAGAAAAGGTAAACGTAAGGATTAAATCATGGTCTGTTAACTGTTTGTTGAGTGTTCGCCCCTGTGTGCGGAGGCTGTACTCGAGACCGTTGTTAGTAGAGGTAAGACACAGAAAGAAGATGTACCTATTTGATTCATATGAGATTACCTACTACAGCGAAGGAATGTTTACAAAGAAAACTGAACTAGACAAAAATTCTTCAATCTTCACATAAATGCAAAAACCTATCTACATATTCAAATGTTCCAAAAACAACGTCGACATAGAACGTTCAGCGGAAAAGATAAATATCAAAGAATTCATGTTTGACGGTGGCTTCAAATAACGTCCGCATCTGACGGCGGCGCGCTATCAAATGTCGCCGATTGACGTCCCCGGTGCCGAACCCGGTTACACCGATTCTTCGCACCCCTTTGATCTCACTTCCTGGGGAAATGTAGAACAAATTCAATAACGTTATAATAAGGACATTTTGATTTTTATTCAGTCGAATACCAATTTTGTGACTAATTAAATCTGGCTTGGCAATATCAGTTATCGTTCCTGTTATGTTCAAAATAATGCAAGTTTACTACAGGTATCAAGTTGTTCCGTGTAACGCGTTCATGCTTCCAATTTTAGCCCAACGTGAAACCCAATTTTAGATCGCCCAGTTTATATTTGAATACAGGACGCAGTCTGTCAAACAAGGCCGGGCACGTGGGCGCGTCCTTTGTGCCACCAATAAATTCGTAAAGCGTTATGTTTGGCGACGATCAATCACGGAGGCATTAACACGAACCCGGCTCGGCTTGCCTTTTATTTCATCGATGTCCCTATAGAAACTTCAAAATATTGAGCCAGAACTCTTCATTCGATTTTAAACTCTTTGGTTCAAGGATTAAGTTTGAAGTTTTTGTAGAACCCTGCAAATGTTGAAGGCTGAATGTAGGTATCATAATAGGTTTGAACTTACTTTGCGAAGTTTGTGCCCAAAAGAGATAAACTGCTATCGGCCACAGAAATGTTCAACTGCGGTAGAAACACGTATTATGAGCAACAAGTTACTTGTACATGATTACAGAGTTTAATTCGAGTCCTGAATATATCGAAACGATACTAGTTAGCAGAAAGAACAAAGGTTATATACCCACACAGACATACATTATAGGTCCTGCACCCCTTGGCTATGCGCCAAAGTCCGGATATATCGTGTTGAGTGATCAAAAAAACATTATATTGCCTACTAAATTTTCTAGCCTTTGTAAATCTTTCGTGAATATTTAAGTGTAAGTTCGTTACAATTTTGCGAATATTTTAATATTAGATTTTTTACCAGAATAACTTAGCATAACAAACCTCAGCATATTCTGTCCCCGATTGCAACTTTAACAAAATAACACGACAACATAAAAACAAAGTACATTCGCAACATTCAGCTGTCACAATATCGTCCGAACAATAAAAGTAGGTACACGATCATTACTCGAGCACTAAGTATTAGATCCCAAACTGCTGACCTGTCGTTAAACCGGGGCTGAACGACACTCGTTAAAACTTGGCTTTTGACCTACACTCTAACACTACTGCGAAATAATATTACCAAATATTCATCTGACATTTTTGTTAGAATACACGTACCATCACGCCTGTATGTATTCCATGAAGGGTTAGGCAGAGGTTTCCTGATGTACACCCACAGTTTTCCGGTATTTTTAGGTCCTATTTAATAGAGGGACTATTGCCATTAACCGGGCACAAATCCTAACTTCGAGCTGCTACTGAGAATTTCACAGAAAAACCCAATATCACTATTTGCTCGACCTGGGAATCGAACCCAAGACATCTAGCGTACCAGTCGTGCTTAGGACCTAAGTTTGTCTAAATTCCTTATTGAGACAAACTAGACTGGAATGAAAAAAGATGTAACTTACAGCAGGGACCCGGTGCTAGTACCTAAGTATTTATAAGGTAAGGTCTCTGCTGCTATCCATAGCTGTGACACTCTATTTCAAACTGAATGTTGGACCATACTGGCGTCTGCGCCCTGGAGCACCTAACTCACTGAGGGGGAAACATATTTTATCTAGGTAGATTATCCTTTTGAAAGTGTATGAAGAATTCTATACAACAATAAATTACATAGGTATCTAGTTTTCCTTCTGGTTCTTATATTCTCAATATAATCAGGTTTTCTAAAAACTACAACATAAAACGAAAAGTCGACACTTTGTAAATAAAGTATTGTACAAATAAATTTTGTAACTAAACGCAGGAACTGATTATGAAGTTTATAAAAAATATTATAAACCCAAAGTTTACTAGAAATTCCTTTCATCGTTTAGTACCTACGTTTAGATGAGACCACAACCTGAAGACCACGACAGAGTTCATACATAGCACTTAAAACAATCTAAACTTTTGGCATTTGTAAAGTATAAAAATATATTTTTAACTATCATCCTTATTAGTATTCAATAAAAGCGTTATCAAAGTTAAATGATTACCATGAGCATGATGTTGACTGTACGTTCGGTAGGTACATTATAATCCACACTAAGCCTGGCTATAATCGTGAACGTTTTATTTAAGCTTCCATTTTTATTTCGTAATAATATTCTTTCTGTGAAGTTAAAAATGACTTTAATTTGGGTTTTATTTTATGGATCGTATTTTCCCCCGAGTTAAGCATTGCCAGACTTTTGTGACTTCCTAAAATACTGTCGCTCTTGATTTTATAACTATGCTATTACTGAAAAGAAAATGTGATAAATGTTAGAATTAAAGACTTTCATCAAACATTTTCTACAAGCATTGACAGTTAAATTATATTCATCTCTGCTAGAAGGTACCACGAACATAAATCCTGCAAACGTAACCAATCTCAGCAGTATTTTAAAATTCAGACTACAAGATAAGTAACGTACTTTCACAAGAAAAATATGATGAAAAACGCTTCACAAAACTTGTATTCTGTACAGAGATCTCGCAATACCGCATACATTTTTAACTCTGCCAGTTTATGCTACTCTTCATCACAGCCTCTGAATCTTTAATACCGACAGATAATTTAATTCGTCGTTGCTGCGAATTATTCACGGTAACGCCAGAAAAGATTGTTGCGTTCCAGCCCTTGTTTTGCACGGATTATTGTCTAAATCCGGATGTTAAGTCCGTGTACTGCGGATAATGCTATGTTTCGCCAGCCGGCTCTGTTTCCAAGTTCAGAAGGTGTGCACAGACGAGCACGGCTTATTTTTGAACGATTTATGAAATGTTTCAGCACGTAGATCAGTATTCATTAGAACAATACAACAGTGGTGGTCTTTAGTCTTATCTGATACAGAGCAAGTCAACTTAGGTTCTGGCACAGTTCCAAGGAAATAATGGACGATATTTTAGACGTATTGCAGATAACACCTTTTGTTCTGTCAACACCTAGGTACGTCTTCATTTGCATTCAGACTCCAATCCGATTACTCTCGCATTTGTGTGGTATGTACCTTATATTCAGCTCCCCCTTTTTATAACACTCGTTGATATAAGACTGTTAGGTACAAGTACCATTACAATTGTATAAGGTACTCTGAAAACTTTAACAAGGAGAAGGCGTGTCGGCACGCTCAGGTGGCAACCGGTCATCATATTCGCTCACCGACTCTCCGCACAAAAACTTCGCCATTAAGGTCAGCACAAAGGCAAAAAGAACAATAACAAATATAAATCTTAATCCATTTTAAGAAGGTCCATTTTCTTTTGAGCAGATAAACCTGTCTAAAGCAATCATCTTTTAATTTGTTCTGTAACTTGTTGGAAACTGTACAATGGATGAATCGAATTTATTCGAAGTGTTTCAATTAAAAACGGATAAGGCTAAAGAAAACTTCTAAAGCTAAGTAGGAGTAACTCCTTTTAAGTTATTTTCGTACAACATGAGAGCTTAATGATGTGTTCAGTACATGGAAACCTGGTTCCACCATATAAAATTTTAAGACTGTGTGTCATTTCTTATTTCGCGTCTTTCCATAAAACCTGTTTTCATTCCTTTGATGCAGCCGGAGCTTTCCGTTTTCCTCTTCATATTTTTCCTTTGTAACATTTTTTATTAAAGATCGAAGATAGTCCTTATCAGGTTAGGGATACAAGGCGGTACATACACTCTGCTTGATATACGGCTTCCCTCCGAGCACAGAGCAAAGCCTCTACAATATGATTTAAATATTGCAATAGTGCAGAAGTAAAAGCTTTCTACCCGACTTTACGAGCACGGCGACCCACTTTCATGTTCAGGGAACAAACAACTGACAGACTATTTTTTACTTCCCAAAATCAACAAGAATGCAAACAAATACTAGTAATGTTAGACCATGGTGTCTTTGTTATCACAAGCACTTGGTGTTTTATACGTCAAGTTTGTAGGAAGTCATAAAACGAAGTTGGTCCTTAGGCCAGTGGAGTGTGTCTTCAATAATTCTCACAAATAAACAACTTGAGGACAAAGTTTTCGTTCGGACTCCAAGTTTGTTTAGGATTATTTGACGGGTTTTGATTGCGGGAGAGAGACACTGTTAATGAGCTGAGCATTGTTCTCTTTCGGAGTTGCAGTTTACTAATATTATGTTCAGGTGCCTCATTTGCTGGCACTTTATGTGCTTAGCCCTCGCTGGGGCCGCGGTAGACCACCTAGGAGTTGGACGACTTGGTCGGTTTCCTTGAGAATTATCAAGACTTAACCCAAAGTCACAACCGATGAAAGGAACCGAGAGAGGCGTGTGCCCAGCAGTGGTATAGTAAGGGCTAATTATAAAACTAATAACAACCGACTCTTTAGAAAACCTTTCCTCAGCTTTTTCTCACGCCTGTTAAATTCTTCTTCATAACACACAAATCTGAATCAGACACAGACTGCAAGAACAAATGAACAATAGTATTAGTCAAACAAGTCGGTAACAATGGCTCGGCGCCGGCAAGTTGGCTCGCAGCCGCGACACCTCGCCTCTGAGCCGCGCACAGTTCCGTCCTAATTAACACGGCAGACAATCACAACAACTAACTGAACTGAACTCATGTCGCCCTTGTTTATTGAAGTATTCGTAACGGACGCACAGATATGTACCAAGTTGGAAATAGTCGCATGTTCATATGTTCAAGTATCTATTCAAAGGTGTTTAATAATAGATTTAATGGTCTATTTCTAATATATTATGGAACAGAGTTTACAACGATTTAGCTTTCCCAAACTGAGAAAGTTACATAAAAATGATGTTTAAAGTAAGTCTGAAGTTAAAAAATTAATAAAGGATTCAGAAGAAAAATTCTTAACAAAAATTTTATTCAGGCAACTCTGTACTGAGAAAAAATAAATTGTTTTCCTGTTTGTAAGGAAGAAATGAGAGATACATTAAGAGGACACTCACGATATTTAAACTGATTAGCAGCTCAGCAAACTCGTCGCTCCTCTAAGACATTAACTCACGAGCAAGTTCTCATTCGACAGTACATTATAAGTCAGGAGCGGCGGTGGTAGTTGTACGACGATGCATTTATGCAAATGGCGGCCGCAAATCTGATGAGCCGCGCTTACACCGACGGGTAATCGCTTTCGACGCCACTGTACGGAAAATTTGCAATTTCATTAAATAAGCTGAAAAGACTTTAAATGTTTGGCTTGTTCGAGAGTTCCGAGTTGACGGGGAAGAGGATTATGGTTGTTCGAAATAAGCTAGTTGCTTTCTACTATGAATGGAAAATTGGTACAAAATTTTGCGTTAAAAGTCCTTCTAACTTATGTGGGATTAGCAGAAATTAAATAGAATGCTGTTCTAATGTTTCTTTGCATCTCTAGTCTAAAGCTTATGTAAATCCTGTAGTTCTACATTTTATTAATAAAAACGTGAAGTAAGTGTGTTCACCAGGTGAAATTAAATTCAACATTGCTGTTTTATAAAATAGAACACGTGTAAGCCGACTTTTGTCATTCGAGTGTTGATATTTGATCCTGTTGTAATTTCGACACTTTCATTCAGAGCTACTATTAGCACGAGCGCACACGTTCATAAAATGTTCGATTTGAGTCATTTTTAGAGTTGGAAATACGTCTATCGTAAAATATTTTGATTTAATTTCATGCGACTAGTAAGTGTAAATCATTGATATGAATAAAGCATTCTAATTATGTGTTTTCATTATGTGTGAAACAGGTATTTCTGCAAGGATAAATTTCGTAATTAAAAATGTTGTGTGCGTAGTTTTATCACCCGCATCAAGTTACGTCTTTGGTTACTGCTCCGAACCTTTTGGTTGTAGCGTGATGTTATGTAGCCTATAGCCTTCCTTGATAAATTGAATATTCAACTCAAAAAGATTTTTTTAATTCGAACCAATATATCTGAGATAAGCGCGTTCAACGAAACATTCAAACAAACTCTTTAGCTTTATAACATTGGTATAGATTGAGACTGAGTTTAGAATGTGAATGTTCATAAAAATACAGGAGTTGCCCCTCAGCAGAGCATCAATTCAGCCGGCATACTTACCCACTTCTCCAGAATCTGAGTCTGCGAAATCTTTCACCCTCCACTGGAATACTAAACTAAGAGAGCAGATGTATTGAAAGGAATATGAAAAATAAATGGATTTCCAATACCTGTGTTATTTGGAAACTGGATTATTTAAATGGTGTATTTGATAAATAATGATCTGCTCCAAATGGCATTTCGAAATAGACTTTATCCGTAGTGTTTAGGTAAAGTTATGTTGCCGGCTTATGCCTAATTGTTTGTTTCTTTGTTATATTGGGGTTTTAAAAATAGTAAAGTAAAACAGACAAGACCGATGGTATTAACTAAGAATAGACTTCAATGTGTACCTCGATATTTATTTTATACTTTCTCTTTTGAAACAAAAGTAGGATCGTCATAAATAGAAACGTAACAATAGAGTTAAAGTTAATCACAGTTAGGTATATTTTCGTTTGGTTTCCTTTTCGCCCACGGATACAAATTCTGTTCGATTGGATACAAGGTCGGGATGAGTGCTACTCAAGCAACATACAAAGCAATACTTTTATGAAAACATTGTGAGCATTTCATGTTGATGAAACATTTTACAACCTGCTGCGTGATTTTGTTTTCCGATATATCTTATTTGAAATATTTGATATAAATACAAAATCCATAAAGAGCTTCAAGCTTCGCCCTTTAAACAGAGAGCAGAGAACGTAAAAGTGCAGGAAATCGGATTGCGGTCACTTGCGGTTGGCCCCGGAAATAAACAGGGGAGCGATACGGACGGCTCACTGCGAAATAAATTGTGTTTTAGTTTGTATTTTACAATGTTGATATTGTGAGATTTTATATCTCGATAATAATGTTTGTACAATGAAGGAAACAGAATTATTTATCATGTAAACTATTAAGTTAAATTGTCAGTATTTTTAAGCACTACTCTAATTCTTTGACAATTGCATGAGATGTCTATAACACGATTGATACACATCAATCGTGTCATTTTCCTGATTCTATCTACATAGGACAGACAGCGTCATCAAATGGTTACCCCTCTTGCATTAAAATTCGTTCGAAAAGGCGGTAACCAGTTGAAGACGCTGCCTGTAGGTACCTGTACTATGTATGAAGTGTTACCTTTACGTTATAGTTATAATTATTATCAAATTAACATTAAGCATTTTTGTTCACAAACAGTTCTCGTCGACTGACTGCCAAAACCAACAAACTCACACAGGCGAACGCGGAAGTGTCGCCTCGTCAAAGCGTCGCACATGACCTGTACCTATCATATCTTAATAAGGTACTAACTCCACTTCATAAACTGTGCAAGTAGTAAACTTTAACGTCGGACAGTAAGCAACAGTGTTGCCAGGACATTACTGTAACGGCTACATAAAGACGAACTGAAACTCACTTCACTGCCACTTAAATTATATTTAATACGTATCTGTGTGGTCCAGTCGCCGCAGACGGGTACACCATCACGGCATTTCCCCTAGGGGGTGTAAGAGAAGAGATGATTGCACTTTACTGGTCTTGGAAACTGAAGGCATGGCAAAAAAATTGTTTGAGAGAAATCTATACTGATATTAAAAACTTGAAATGATTGTTTGTTTGAACGCGGTAGTCGTAGGAACTACTGGCCAGATTTGAAAAATCTTTTTGTATAAAATATCTCGTTTATCAAAGAAGGTTACATGCTATGTAACACCACGCCACGATACTTACGAACGAAGCAATAACTAAAGACATTATTTAACCCGTATCTCGCCGGAGCTGCGGGTTGTTCGAAAAAGATACCGCGCCCCCGGAACGCAAAGGGCACAAGAAGGAACATGGATGGGTTTTAGTCAGTAAAAGTCTGACACTCCCTCCCGCCCCGCCCAGGGCGGGGGAAGACATTTGATGATTTCACATCTTGAAAAAAAAACCCGTATGTAATTTTTTTTTTATTTTTCTTTCGAACATTAATTTGCACCTGCCATGTTATTTTTTTACCAACTTTGGTTAACTGGTAGAAGGCAAAGGCATTAACTCCACCTTTGTAATTTTTTGTAGCATAAAGTTTAAATAAATAAATAAACCCGTGTGAAACCGCGGGGTATAGCTAGTAGCAAGATAAAATAGGCGATGGAAAAAAGAAACCTTTCAATATGTCCGTCATACACGGTTGCGGTAGTGACGTGACACACTACCTGGAGCCCGCGCTAGTGAGGGGTGATACGTCATACGCAGACACGCTGTACGTCACCCGAGCACGCTGTGTTGCCACACGCGAGTGATACATGTCAGTCTTAATATGAACAGAATCCATATCCATCATCACCTTAACGAACAAAGTATCCATAACAAAATATAATGTGACGTCACATAGTCTATAATTAGTGGACCATCAAGAGGCTACCAACGATACACTTTTGTCACACGTTGTACACTTAGTTCGAAATAAACGCTTTTGACTATGACTTTGATTGACTACCTCATTTGTCAAATTATGATGAGTAGTTTAGAAGTTATGAGGGAACAGAGGATCATACATACATACCTACACACATACATACATACCGGTCAAAATCATAACCTTGCTTTTTATTGCGCCGTAGTCGGGTAATTAACCTACAGAACTCTTATCATCTTTCTGCCCTTACCCCATGTTATTTGGAGTACACGCAACACATTCTCTTCTTCCATGCCGCCCTGTCAAGCGTCATGCTATCCTAATATTCAGCCATGTGACCGCTAAATAAAACAAAATACATTCACTTTGTGATGCATGATACAAACGCTACAATAATTTCCCTACAAATTGTATCATTTCCCAGCCGTCACACCTGACGTTCAGAAGATGAACGTAAACATTGTTGCTGTTCTTATTTTCCCCTGTTTGTATGTATGCGGAGGAAAATTATGTAGATAGCGTCAAACTAGGCGAGACCTTGCTCCTTTATTTGAGGTAAACGATCGGCGGCGGCCTGAAGATGTATCTGTTAGATAAAAAAATATCCATTTTTTGTACACCTTGAAGATAGTATAAAATAACTCAAAACTACTATACATTCTTTTTAAATGGCTATATATCTAATATAATGTTACTGTAGGTACCTACCTACTTTACCCATGCGAAAATGACGAAAAAATTGAAAAATTTAATATTGTTACGATATTCTTTATTAAAATACCAGCTCCGTAAAATCACCGCGTTTCCCTTAAATTAAAAATATTTGCGGCATCATTAGGGTATCGAACACAAAACCATTGTCAGGAACCCAAGCGGGAAATAAAGGGAACTCAACCTAAAAATGTAAAAATATTTTTCTGCTTAGTCACCCCTGGGAGGGGTTGCCGGTAGAAATTCTAAAGAGCTTAGAATAATTCCATTAAAAGAGCTCCCACAATAGAAATATCAGGGATGCTGGGTATATTGCTGCAACCTCAAAAACAATTGCGTCAGAGTTTAAGTACCCGACCGAAACGTTTCGGGAAATTGAAGGGGAAGAGAGCAAATAAAGCCAAAAGCTATTAATATGGGAAGATGTCAGAATGGCAGGGCAATTGTGCAGATAAACTGTGAGTGCAGGGGTGGGCAGCGAGGCAGCGACGCGTGCCTCCGAGCCAATTAAAAATAAATTAAAAGTCACACAAATCTCCGGGACCTCCTCGACGCTCTACTGTAAATTGTTATAACATTGAGGAAGCTTTTTTTGCACAAAATAATGGTGTTCTTTCTAGGGTTCCTTACCCAAATTGTAAAACGTGATCCTACTCGTATTACCAAGACTCCGCTTTCCATCCGTCTGGATGTCTGTCCGTCTGTCATCAGGCTGTATTTCAAGAACTGTGATAGACAGTTGACATTTTCATAGATTATGTATTTCTATTGCCGCTATTACAAAAAATACCCAAAAAAAAGAATAAAATAATTATTGAAGAGGGCCCCCATACAACAAACGTAATTTCTTGGCGTTTTTATAGGTACCTAATGGTACGGAACCGAGTCCGACTCGCACTTGGCTGGTTTTTTCAATTATGAGCAGTAAAGTAGCCGACTTTGAATGTTCGTGACCTATCTTAAAAATAACTTTCGCAGAAAGGTCAGATGTTGTCACAAAACACACCAACAGATGCGATATCTTCAAAAGTCTATACTCGTAATAATCATAATTGTTTAGCATTGCTAACTGTTGCAGCTGAGAGAAACAGTTCATTCTTCCTCAGAAGCATTACTGAACAAAAAACGCTGGCACACGCACCGTTACTATTAATAGGCACTTTTACCGTCGCTGATTCAATAAAACCCTCTTGCTGGGTCACGAGTTCAAGGCAACAATGGAACAAGTCGACCTTCACTCACGCTCGCCCTCCTGATGCTATCACCTCCGCTGACTGTGATAGATCGCCGCTCACATACGTCCTCGTCATCCATCCAATCTGAATACTGATGAGGCACATAATATACGCGATTGATCAATGGTAATGCAATTACATAACAGTACCAGGTTTGAATAAATTCCTTGGAGAGAACCTACCTTCTATAACAGACAGATTTACATAATAAAAAAACCGGCAAAGTGCAAGTCAGACTCGCGCACGAAGGGCTCCGTACCATTATCTATAAAAACGGCAATAAAATCATGTTTGTTGTATGAAGTATATGTCCGATCTTCCGGGTTAAGCCACGCTTGCCGAGGTTGGTCTGTGGATGGGTGACCATTGACTATAGCGAGTTTCCTCCGTGCCTCGGAAAGCACGTAAAGCCGTTGGTGCCGGCTGTCATTTTCTAGATCTTTGACAGTCGTTACTGTTAGTCAGAAGCCCGAAAGTCTGACAACCAGTCTTACCAAGAGTACCTATCGTATTACCCATTACTGGGTTGTGGAGGTCTGATAGGCAGTCGCTCCATGTAAAATACTGATATTCAGCTGCATCCGGTTCGACTGGAAGCCGACCCTAACATAGTTGGGAAAAGGCTAGGCAGATGATGATAACTATCACGGTTCATGAGATACAGCCTGGTGACAGATGAACAGACCGACAGACAGATGGACGGATAGCGGAGGCTTGGTAATAGGGACCCGTTTTACCCTTTAGGTACGGAACCCTAAAAATGTACATAGCTTCAGAAAACCAAAATTTAAATCTCACATCATATTTCACTGCAGCACTTAACAGATTAAATTCAAATTTAATTAAATTTTACGAACCAATAATTTATTATCCGCAACTTGGGACGAGCATCGGACAGTCATCAAACGGATTCTGTTTAATGTGCGCTCTTGGAACGTATTCATATTTCCAGAATCAGAATTAACGGAGGCTTTTGTAATGTCATGTTTAAAATTTGCATGTTCGTGTTGTCGAATTATATTAATGAAATGCTCGTTCTCGCAGACCGAAGATGTTTTACACTTCACATGTATTGTTCATATCTCGAAACATAAAATGAAAATTAATTAATATTTCCAATTATTTCGTGTTTCATTCCGTCCGTGACCGCAAGTGTTGAAAAGTGCTTAAAACTTGGGCACTCGTTAAAGGTAAAAACAGCGTGTTTTAATTTGTGTAAAACATCATACATTAATATTCCATGTGTAATATTATGTTAAAAGATAATTCGAAAAGTTTTCATTGATTATTCCACACAAATGGCTAGATCTGCTAGATTAATCAAAATTGGCGTAGCTACACAAATAGAACCATTGGTACAAAGCCTACAAGCGCCCTTATTATAAGACGGTTACCTCAATTAAGCATGATTACTCTTATGAGCTACTTAATAATTATCAGTTTCATCACGTCTGTAGACAATAACGATACAATCATACAAGGTTACAAAACATGAGATTTAACATGTACGCACGTGTACGCCCTTCAAATAATCTGTTTAATTCTTTAAATTAATTCTACAGGCCTTCAATGAAAGCTTTGTTAAATCGTAACAAAAATCCTGCGTGTTAGTTAGAGTAGTAAATTGGAATTCACAGTCTTTAGTTGAATTAAATCCAACATTTTGTTAAATTTATGTCTACGAGGATTACTCGACAGTTAGCACCGAGTTTAACGTTAATCTAGGCGACAATTTATTAATTTTACTAGTTTCGAAAAAAAAAAACATTTTTGCTTGTAGAATTTTCGCTTTATAGTTTTAACATCTGCTAAGGCTTTTCCCAATTATATCGGGGCCAGCTTAAAGTGTAACCGGATGCAGCTGAATGCTTACTAGCATTTTTACATGAAGCGACTGTTTTACTAATCTGCACAACCCAGTTAGTGGACATCACGATACCCTCTGGCAAAGGCTTTTGGGCTTCTGTATACCCCTAACAACTTAGCAATTGGCACTAGGGTGTTATCATCTCTAATTAAAATAATTAATAATTTGATCGCTATGTCATTATTTAATTCTGACTTTTAAAAAGTTAAAGTTTTGACCTTTAAGTCTAGTACACGTGATCCTACAAAAGTTCTTAGCGTTTCACCGAAGTCATGTCAATAACTTTTCAATATTTTTTACTTGAGCACTTACTTTATGTAAAGCCATTCATTCATTTTCAAGATCAGAAATATGATTACAGATGTAATACTGTTTCGTGCATTAGGTAACATTAAGGATCGCTTAAAACTTGAGTTCTTTCTAATATGGCTCGCGAAACTCCCACGTAGTCTGCTTTTTGTACGTTATCTGAAGTGGGACATCGGCGTCTACCATTATGGATAAAGTTTTGGGTTTCGCAAAAAATATGAAATGTCAAAGAAAAGTGAAATGAAGCACACGTAGGCGGTTCAGAAAAAAATATAAACGATAGCTTGAAGATGTCTTTCTGCTTAAGTATCGTAATAGTGGCATAATTGGCGCTATTAGGTTCACTTTTATCTTCGTAGACACAGTTTGTTTTTATTTAATTGCGACTTTGAATGTTATTATTATTATGGCATGGAACGCTAATAAAGTTTGTGTTGTAGCAATGCGCCAATGTTAGGGTAACATTGGAAATTCTAAAACATTCACAAACAGTATTGCTCTCCGCGAAAATGCTCAACAAAATAATCAACTTGGCCCTTATTCTAAAACCACCGCTATAGTTTCCGGCAAACGGGAAACTGTTCCTAAAATACCTCAAGACAATTCAACTACCAATATAACATCGTCTAATGTAGGATAAGCGTACGAGGAAAACGCTGAAGCACAAAATGTTGGCAAACAAACGTACGGAGGACGCCATACTTAAAATACTTTTTGTCTTTCCATCCTATTTGGAGCTCGTCAATTACCTTTATATGGAAAATTACAATGCAGCGAGCGAGTTGGAAAAGTTGTGGGCTTGTGGTACACTTATAATGGATCTTGTTATCCTCCCTGAATAATGTCGCAGGATCGTCGGTAATGCGCAGTTCGGGGAAGCCATTTGTTTCATGTGAAAGAGAGCGGCTTTATTAGCTTTTTGTTTCGCTTGGATATGGTAATTATTGTTGGCTTTGATTTCGTTTGACTAAAATATATTGTAATTAAAGAGTTTATACATCTGCTATTATAATACTCATGTTTGACATATGTGACTGCACGGTGAATTCAATTTATAAAATGAACGTTATATTTTTCCCATTTCATTCATAATTAATTTAAAAGTGAATACTTAAACATTTCCTGCTTTTAACTCATGACGAGGAATCAAATTGGGTTCCCGTCCTTTTAAGTAGGAATTGAAAATATTATTCTGCGATCCGTCTCGTTAGACAATTTGATTCGATTGAATTTGGGTAAAATTGTATGAGGCGAGCCCCGGCAACATTCATACAGTCGTATAGCTGCTTAACAAGTAATAAAAGGAAAACAAAATAAAAACCTATTTGAAGAGTTTATGATTGAGTAGGTACGTCGGTATATTACATGATAAAATTATTGATTAAGAACCTTCAGTTCTCTTTTGCATGTTTTACACAAATATTAAAAGGTTGAAATTAAGCCAATACTGAGATATTATTTTGAAATCTGTTACAACAAGCCATCAGGTCCCTACGCAAAGTCAACTAATTGAAACGTAAGATATTCTCAAATAGAACGTACTTGCTTATTCTACAAAACAATAGCATCACCGTACAGGTACAAAAGAGAATCCCTTCTTCCCAAAACCGGTA
Source organism: Caradrina clavipalpis (assembly GCA_932526535.1). Taxonomy (NCBI): domain Eukaryota; kingdom Metazoa; phylum Arthropoda; class Insecta; order Lepidoptera; family Noctuidae; genus Caradrina; species Caradrina clavipalpis. Next base: position 329,944 of record OW052095.1, read on the forward strand.
GATTCGTCAGAAAGTGGGTCGCCGCGGATGAGAGTCGCAAACATTGCCATTACCCGCCGCACTCTCATATTGTATCGCCTTTGATCTGCCGCTCCGCGAGAATGTAATACCCAATACCAAATATTTGAACAATATCGATAGATTTAATATTATCTATGTATTTACGTGGGTACATCATTTTCGTAATACGTGGGAAATTCAACAACTGTTCTCGTGAAATAATGTTGCTTCATTATGGAGAAACATATTCAGAAGTTACCGAGGATTGCCAAGTAACAGGAAAATAAATATTATTGACTCGGTTAAAAATACTTCATAGGTTTATTGGATTTCCCGGGAAGACGCAGGAAATTCATAAAAAATTCAACAAAAGCGGACTTTATTATTCAAATGAGAAATCAGAACTGATATTTGATTTGTCGTCAAATAAACAAAATAAGGATATTTCCGGAGACAGGCTGGTAATTTTATAAAATTTTGTAAATAAGGGCCAATTCAGTAGAAAAGTAATATTTTGTTTCCAACCGCTACCCGCGCTAACCCTATCCTGTGACTCATTATTTTAAATCATGACATAAACGGCTCAGTTTACAAGACCCAAAGCGGGCTCAAAAAGTAAGTGGCCATGTTGTGCCGTAACGAGAATAATAAATAGCATATTTGACAATACACACTTAGGCCAAAATTGCCAAGGCCTCATTTTTGGGCCGTGATTTATGTCCAGCCCGGGACGGCCTCCCGCACAAATTTATCGCTGCTCTACGAACACTTTATTTCTCCGCATTATTACAAACAGTCTGTTTCCTACAGATTATCATACATTACAAGTTCTTGTAATTTCTGCGATACGATAAATTCTCCTTTAGTTACCTAGGTACCTGTTGCAAAAAGCTATAGAGGATAGCATTATAATTAAAAGATCGTGAATTATTCATTGCTCAATTTTTTTAAATATTTTTTGAAACTACCGTTTAGTAATTTTTCAAATCGTAATTTCAGCCTAAAAAGAATGTAATGTTCCTAGATAATAATTACTTAACTTTAATGAAGTAAAGGAGTGTAGGCTAAAGCATTATTTCCATTACGGTTGTTATGTTTGAAAGGAGTATTATTATTATTTCCTGTCTTGTCTCTATTTCTTGGTAGATAATTCTATTGCTACAAGCTTTTAATTTGATTACCTACATTAAAAATATATATTGTATTGAATACTTTTCCTTTCTTTTTCTTTAAAAAACGTTGCCCCACTCTAGGAATTTCTCCTGTACCTACATTTACAAACACATAAACTCACATACACAAACAGTCAGACTCGGAACAACTACCTGAGTAGGTCATACAAATAGGGAATCAAACCCGCACTTTAATTCGTGCGTGAGTAAGATAACCTGATATCTGAAAAAATAGCACAGTAGTAAAGTTAGCTAGTATCTACGAAGTATGCATAAATATTTGATAGCTTTTTAAATGACATATGTCTATATAATATTATCTACAAAAGAAAACTATGCTCAAATTAATGGTGTAGTAGGTTTTCCTTTCTGACGGATCATGTGGGTGTAAATTTAACTGTGAGCTTCGCATCTCATTCTAAGATTACTATTCTGTTTACTTTGTAATTCTTGTTCACATCTCTGGATTTTGAATAATTCTTACCAATTCACACCAACACTTATATTTAAGCTTCATAAAAATAACCGCCGTAAAACTGTCCATCTATCAAAGTGAAATATAAAGCGGTTCACAAGTTTGGACAGTTTAACGAGCACATTGAACTACTGAGCACGGATGATGAGCCGCGTTATACAGCCGTCGAGCCAAACAACTTTATACTGCAAGTTGGACGAGGCGAGCTTATGTATCGATCACTTTTATTACTACTTCTACTAGCTTCCGCCCGCGACTTCGTTTGTGTTAAAGTTATATTATACCCCGGAAATTGTAATTTTTTCTTGAATAAAAAGACGCCTATGTGCTATTCCAGACTATAAGCTATCTCTGTGCCACATTTTATCCAGATCCCTTCAGCCGTATTTAAAACTCTGTCAATCATTTGTGCAATATTCAAGATTTGTAAATATACTAATACTACATTGAATTTAAATATTTATAAAGTTTATTTATTTCATTATTTATACAGTAGTCATAGATGCAGTAAAAGTTTAATATAGAAAAACCTTAAATCACGTTTTGAACTTCACTTTGCTAATTGTGTTGTAATTTGTTATTAATGGCAGGGTAATTAAAATGATACATCAACGAATGTTTTCTAAACGAATCACTTAAATTCAAAGTTTATGTCACAAAATTTCTTATTCATCCTAAAAAGTTATTTTTCATACCAAATAATAAAATAATGTCATAACTAATGCTTTAAGTAAAATTTCTCCACAACATTAAAAACCATCATTCTCTTCCTCCTTCTTTACGTCTCCTCTTAGCTCTCTCTCAATGTCTTCTACAGCTTTTCCTTTTGTTTCAGGCAGTACTAGCACAGTCACGGCAGCTCCAAACACATTGATAATAACAAACATGTAGAATCCAACGTGAACCCCGAAGTTAGTGGAGAGTGCACTGAAGGTAATTAGTTGAGCAAAACTCATCAGCCACGCCAGCATCACCAGATATCCCATCAATTTTGCACGGATCTGAAAAGGAAAATAGTTCTTATGATATCATCTTGACATTAGGTAAAAATATATCAATTTTTTTAAGTATCCAAATATCACTAATTATTTTATAATATAGAAATATGTAACGGTGGTTACATGAGATGCAGAACACACAATAAAAATGTCTCCTCACCTGGAAATTAAATATTTCAGGCATCAAAATGCATGGTAACGGGGAGACGCCTCCACCGTAGCAAGTTACTACTACTATCATCATTGTCACGCTGATCCAGCCAGGAGAGACCCATCCGTACTGCTTCAGCAGTATCGAGGTCGCCAGGCAAGTGAACGCGACGGCTGTGGCACCAAAAGCTAGTCCCAAGATCGGCTGTTGGAAGCAACGATAAGAAAAATAAGTTTCAAACTTGGGGGGTGTAAGCGACATTCAAACGATCTTTTTTTTTTAAGCTAAAGTTAATTTCACGCAAGTTCTGTTTCTTCTTACTTACCCATAAAAGGGACAGCCTTTATGTAAGACACATAAAGGTGTAACAAAAACCTATTTCTTGACTGACCCTAATATTTTTGTATTTACCTTTCTTCCCAGCCTGTCAATGGTAGCCATTGTGACCAAAGAACCCAAAGTCATGCATATAGGAATGCTGAGGGATTGCAGCTCTGGACTGATTTGCACTCCTGAGTCGGACAGCAGAGTCGCAGCGTAGTTGAGTATAGAGAAGCCGCCGTTAGTGGCGTGTGCCATGATCACCATGGTCATGATGATGAACGCTTTCCGCCATGCTTTTGTTTTGACTGTGAAAACCAAATGTAAAGATTTGTTTTTGTCCTTTACTTTATGAAAATCATCTGAACAGGTTTTTCTTTACGTTCTTCGCTTATTATATTAGATACAATTTAACCACTAGATAAGACGAAGATGAAAAATATGAAGTTTTCATACTCACAAACAGTTACCATTGAAATACTAGGTATGGATTTAAAATATTCGTCTTCTTTTCTGATCATATCAACTTCTTGTTGAATTTCTTTGTCATTCACATCCATACCTCTCAGAAGTGCTAGAGTTGCTGCAGCTTCCTACAATTTAGAGAACACACATAATGTACAAGTAACATAATCAGTCTGAAAACTGTAATAGAGAAAATCATGTTTTGAGTAAACGCAACTTCAGCCAATAATTGTAACTCTAATTATATTAATATTAACTTGGTAGTTTAAAAACTTTGTTCACTTACAAAATGGGGTAGCAATAAAATATTACTTACATCTATCTTTCGCATCTTTACTAGGAACGAAGGTGACTCAGGAGCTTTGAAGAAGAGTACAAACGTCAAGATTGGTAGTCCAACAACGACCCATAGCACCGTGTGGTAATCCAAGAACCCGCCCATCGCATACATCAAGAGGAACCCAATGCTTTGAGCCAACGATGCCACAGACGCTAAGGTACCCCGGATGCTGTCCTGGGCGATCTCCTTGACGTACATTGGAAGGACGTGGAAGCAGCCACGGCCAGCAATTCCACAACACAATCTAGCAATGATAAGACTTGTTGTACTGGCAGGCAGCATTGTAATTATCCACGATATCTACAAAAAATATGAAACGTTCAACTCCTCATTCAGAACAAAAATAATAGAAACTGAAAACATTATAACTATACTACTATACTAGAAACATTCTAACTGGGAAATGTTTCATAAATATAAATATACCATCACGCCTGTATTCCCCGAAGGGTTAGGCAGAGGTGTACCAATGTACACCCACAATTCGCCGGTATATTTAGGTCCCATGTAATAGGGGGCGAGCCTATTGCCATTAACCGGGCACAAATCCAAACTCCGAGCCGCTACTGAGAATTTCATAGAAAAACTCAATAACACTTTTTGCTCGACCCGGGAATCGAACCCGGGACCCCTTGCACAGCAGTCGCACTTGCGACCACAAGACCAACGGAGCAGTTGAAATGTTTCAAATAATGTAAAGCTAAGCTAAAAGAGACGACGTTACTAAGTCAACTGATAAAGTTCCCACAAGACTGGCAACAATACTACGGTGTGTGGCTATGTTTAACTTGAGGCCATAGAATTCAGCCAAAATATTAAATAATGCTATTTTGAGCTGACAACATAGCATTATTTAATATCTTTATTTGCCATGGATACGCTAAGAAGAAGAAGCATATGGGTCAGTGGGTCATCTTAGGGGTAGACTTAGCTTGTGGGCACGGAAAATGTCGACTAATCTTTTAAAAGCTTCTAATATTCATGAAAACCCACAACTCTAAATAAAATTACAAAACTTACCGCTTGACATATAGTTATAATCATTATGCAAACTTTACGTCCAAATCTATCTACGATTTGTATAAACAACATGACTCCAAACACACCCGCCAATGATGGTGAGCTGGCAATCCAGGATATTTCACTGGCAGTCAATGGTCTCCCAGTAGGAGATTCTTCGGACTGCAGTATTTTGGTCATGGGTGATATCCAACCACTTTGGAGACCGTACGTCAGAAATGCCAAGTTGCCTACGAAGGGACAAAAATAATGTTCTAAAATTATCTGTTATGATCTTATGAGAGTTTGGGTTACAGACTTTACACATATCTAAAAATTCATGCATACAGAATTTTGGAAATCGCGTTATGCACAGCTTTTCTCAAAATATTTTTTTTCTTACTTCGCCCCAACCCAGGAATTGAACCCACAACACGCAGAACCCAAACACTTAGCCTCAGCGCTAACCGTGCCGGTCCTATAAATGATTTGTATTTTTTAAGTCCAATCCTGATTTTGACACTAGTGACATCAAACTTACATAAAATGGTGACCGCCCATTGCACTTTTGTGTGTCCTTTTGACTCTGAGATTCCACTGAGCGTCATTTCGACTGTTCAATTTTTAACTACAAACAATGGAGAATGAAGTATTTGGAAAAAGTGCAAACTTATGGCAATGTCAGGAATGCTACATACTCGCGTACGGCTCTCACGAAACTAAATGAGACTGGTACAGATCATTTCGCGAAAGTGCTTTTATTTTAACTGTACTTTACTTTTAAGGGTGTGTGCAACAATTTACTTGTTTGCTGTCACTGATACCTATATTTAGATGATTGTTTGATTTAGAATTTAAATCAAATACTTTCGTGAACTGCTTGATATAAAAATTTGTTTGTGAAGATAATTTATGACGCTGTACCTATATTGTTGATTTTATTTAAAAAACCTGTTTGATCTAGATCATACCTTGAAAATAAGTCATGGTATTGTTTTCTGTTGGGTTGTTAAACATTTCAGTTCCAACGGTTGCAAAGAAACACAGTAAGTATTAAATTATTTTTTCTGTGGGTACGACGTTAATCTAAGTGCTATCAGAATGCTGCTCTTAACGTTTATTTAGTTTGAAGACTTTTTTCATATCAATAGGTGATAATACTAATTGTATTTGGCAAATAAAATTAAACTGGAATACTAAAGGATAATCGAAATTTCGACGGGCTTATTTTCTGATTTATCTAAGGCGTTTGACCTGGTTTCACATAACCTGCTTGTTCAGAAATTAGAAACTATGGGAATTAGGGGACCTCCACTGCAGTGGATATCGTCATACATATCCGACAGACAGCAGTGTTTTACTATCACTAAAATTAATGCCCGTAAGGACATAGTGTCATCTCATACCGGTCCGAATTTAAAAACACCAAAACGCGGCTTTCCTCCGGGTGGTACATTTGGCACGATTTTAGTTCTCCTTTATGTGAATGACATTGTTGACGTTACTAATCATAAATGCTTTCTGTTTGCTGATGATATTTCAATAATAGTTTCTACCGATAGAAAATTTAAATCAATGATCATGAAATAGATATTAATAATACTATAGATAATCTTATAAATTGGCTAAATAATAATAATGTATCTATTAACCTTAATAAATCAGTGTATATACAATTCAAGAAATCTTATAACAATAAATTTAATTTTTCACTAAATATCTCAAAATTTCAGCAAGTAGCTCAAACTAAATTTTCGGGAACGATCATAGAAGAATATCTGGACTGAAAAGCACAAATCGATGGAGTATGTAATAAAATCAATAAATTCGTATACGCTCTTAGACGAATTAAAAATGTTACAAATATTAAACAGCCTTAATGTCCTATCGTGCATATTACGAGTATGTCGAGTCCTCGTTGTATGGCCTAATTGTATGGGGAAACAGTACCGACCATAACAAAGCATTTATCGCTCAAAAGAAGTGTGTTCGAGCTATTCAGGGCATTCCACCGGGCGAGTTTTGTCGACCGATATTTAAAAAACTTGGATTGCTACCACTACCCTCATTGTATATAACATGAAATCCCTCGATTAGAAACATATAATAAAAGCTGTTTAGCTATGGCTGTGCGTATATATAATAAATTACCATGTAAACTTAAATTACTAAATAGCAGACTGTTTAAAATACACCTGTTTAAATGGCTAAATAATAATATTTTTTATAGCATTAAGGAATACCTCAAACACAAGTTACGATAACCACTTTGCACGCTTTATTCTTAAGCAAAACATGTTTTGATCTCATATTTAACTCATGTAACACCTTTTATACCATGGTTTATGCGAAACAAATAAGTAAATCTATCTATCTAACAGCAAAACCTGCTGAGTTATATGTAGGCCCCATTGTAATTTCTCGTCTAGTGCGATTCCTAAGAAAACTGTTATATTATTAGAAGCTAGTTTTTCGCCAGTGATGCCTCATGTGTTTGCAAGCGTCCATAGGCAGCGGTAACCGCTTAACATCAGGCGAGCCGTTAGCTTGATTGCCACCTTCAGTGGTATAAAAAAAATAAAAAAAAACAATATGAGGTCCATGTGACCTCATATTGTTTTTTTTTTTTTTCACTACTTTTTCACTACTTTGGTAAAGAAAATCTAATACATTTGGTTTTCTTTTCATTTAGTATCGAATTGTTTACCGTTACACAATTTTGAACCTTGAAGGAATGAGCTATTTACGTCGCAAGATTTTTAGAACGCCATTTAAAAAAATAGGTATTAATTTTAGGTTGATTTTGTAGTAATTGTAGCGTATGTGAGCAGGTTTGTTCCCGGGAAATGAAGCAACTTTTGACACTGGTAAGTATTATTTATTTTTACTTAAGTTTGTTACAGGTTTTAGATGGCGGATGGCGGATGGCGGAAAGCAACAGTAGACAATTATAGACTTTGACATTGACGGACGCGAACGTTTTTCTCTCTTCACCGCTAGATGGCGTGCACCACAATAATGATTTCGCACTTAATTTATGTTTGGGTTTGCAGCTTCCCCAATAGATGGCGTAAACATTCCCCCGGCCTTGGAAGCACCAGCTTTCAAAATAAGTAGGTAAGTATGTAATCAGGAATCGTCGTTTGCCGATTGCAGTGGTAACGGGCAAATCTTGGAGAAGGCTCGTCTAATTGTTCCAGCACTTGTGTGAATGTCCGCTACTCTAGCCACACCGTCTTTTCCAGGAAATACGCGTACAATACGACCCATGCGCCATTTCAACGGCGGTAGGTTGTCATCTTTTATAAGGACAAGGCTGCCCAGTATGATGTCATCCTGCTTAGTCTTCCATTTTGTTCTAAGTTGTAGTTCCGATATATATTCTGTGGACCAGCGTCGCCAGAAGTGCTGCCGTAGTTGTTCGACTCGTTCATAGCGAGTTAGCTTCGAAGTCTGCTTGTCTGTGACGTCTTCAGAAGGTGGAGCTGTTAACGGTCGGCCTATGAGGAAATGGGAGGGGGTGAGAGGAGTAAGGTCGGAAGGATCTGAGGAAAGAGGTGAAATTGGACGGGAGTTTAAAACGGCTTCGATTTGTATCAAAGCTGTGCAAAACTCCTCGTAAGTTAGTCGCGCGTTACCTACTATTCGCCTCAGGTGATGCTTGCACGAGCGTACCCCACTCTCCCATAGACCACCAAAATGCGGAGAATAAGGAGGGATAAATCGAAATTCAATGTTATTATCTGAAGCATAATTAACAATAGATTCTGAACCTTTCTTTAAAAACAAAGGAAATTCTTTCTCTGCACCTACGAAATTCTTGCCATTATCAGAATAAATGACGCAAGGTTTTCCTCGCCTACTTATAAATCTTTTTAATGCCAATATATAATCGTTTGAAGAGAGACTTGTAACAAGCTCCAAATGTATAGCTCGAGTCGCAAAGCAAATAAATAAACATATGTAAGCTTTAGTTAGTTGAGAACCCCTGCCTTTCCGGTTGAGTACGAACACTGGGCCCGCATAATCAACACCCGTACGCATAAATGGGAAGCCAGGTTCCAAGCGATCAGGCGGTAAGTTGCCCATGATGGGTACCAATGTCTTACCTTGAAAACGTGTGCACTTCACGCACTCATGAACTATTTTTCTTGCTAAGTTTCGAGCATTTAACGGCCACCAACATTCACGCACTGTAGCTAAAAGAAGTTGAGGGCCCGCGTGTAATAATCGGATATGTTCATACCTAAATAAACTAATAGTAAAAGGATGTTTACTACACAATAAAACCGGATGTTTTTTATCATAGGTAAAACTAGACGAATTAGATAATCTTCCACCAACTCGAATAATTTTATGTTCATCCATAAAAACATTAAGACTAGAAACCCTACTATATTGTTTACAAGTACGTTTAATAGGAATATTACTAAACAAATCATTATAAATGTCTGGAAATGATTTTATTTGCACTAATCTAATGAGCATTCTTTGCGCGGTATTCAATTCGCTTACTGATAAGAAACCGGTTCGACGGCCGTCTTTGGCAGTCGACTTGATGCGTGTGTTATCTATAAATCTTAGTATGTACGCACCTATTCGCTTAAGTTTAGAAAATGAGCCATATCTTTCAAAGTTTATTAAATCTTCGCACTGTGTAGAAGGTAAACATGTTTGTTTACATTTTAAATCTGGTAAATTACAAACATTATTATTTAAGTTATCGCAATTGATCTTATCGAAATTATGTGAATTGTTATGTAAAAAAGACGGACCATACCACCATAAATCGCAATCTTTTAATAAATCTAAGTTACAACCTCTCGACAATAGATCAGCTGGGTTGTCTTTGCTACTTACGTGTAACCACACTGAGTCGCCCGTGAGGTCATTGATCTCGGTCACTCGATTTTGTACAAATGTTTTAAGTAAGTGTGGTGACATTTTAATCCAACCCATAACTATTGTGGAATCCGTCCAGAAATATATTTTACTAAATTGTAACCTTAGAGACTCGACAATTTTCTTATATAACTTGGCTCCTGTTAAGGCACCACAAAGTTCTAAACGAGGAATACTAATGGCCTTTAAAGGTGCAACCTTACTCTTGGCACACAACAAACGCACGGTTACGTCCGAGTTATCATTATAAGTACGTAAATAAGCACACGCGCCGTAAGCGTCTTGGGATGCGTCGGTAAATATATGAAGTTCCGTATATTGAGTATGATCACCTTTAATATGGCGGGGAATACGAATATCTTTTAAAAATCTTAACGTAAATATAAAATGGTTCCAAGTGATAAGAATATCCCTAGTAACCGGAGTATCCCAGTCAATTTTACTTAACCATAATTTTTGTAACATTATTTTTGAAATTATAACTGCAGGAGAAAGAAGGCCTAGTGGGTCGTATATTTGTGAGATAACTGATAACATTACCCGTTTAGTTAAATTCGACTCGTTTCCGTTGTTATCAATATTCGTAACAAAATGCAACTCGTCACTAGTGTTGTGCCAACCTAACCCGAGTGTTTTAGTTTGCGCATGCTCGCCTATAAAATGTTCGGTGGATTTATTTGGTAATTCGTTATTAAATGTCCACTTACGCAAAGGAAAACATCCTGATTGTAGTACTTCTGAAGTTTTCTGACATATTTTAATTAAATTATCTAAATCATCATCACCCGTGATAAGATCATCTACGATAATGTCTTGAGTGATAACGCGAGCGATATCGTTTTCGTTACACTCTAACGCTAACTGTCTGATACATCGCATGCTTAAATATGGAGCTGACGCAGTTCCATAGGTAACAGTATTCAGTTGGTAGGTATCCAATGGATCCGAGGGATTATCGCGCCACAATATTAATTGTAATGACCTTTGATCAGACTGGACAAGAACTTGACGAAACATTTTCTCGACGTCTGCACATGCTACGTATTTATATTGTCTGAATCGCAACAAAATAGAAAAAATATCATTTTGTAACGCGCGTCCCGTAAACTGAATATCGTTTAACGATTTATTCGAGCTAGTGACAGCACTAGCGTCGAACACTACGCGTAATTTTGTAGTCGTACTATCCTCTCTAACGACTCCGTGGTGTGGAAGATAATAGTTAGGCTGACTAGCCACTCAGTCAATTAAATACCTTGGTGTTATAGTTGACTGTCACCTCAAATGGCACCAACAAATCAACTCTGTAGTAAGTCGCCTAAGAAAACTCTTATATGTTTTTAAGAAACTCAGAGGTGCAGCCAACTTTAATACCCTAATTAATATTTACTTTGCCCTTGCCCAATCAGTAATGGGATACTGCATCACAGTATGGGGAGGGGCGCATAAGTCAGTGATGTTGCGGCTCGAAAGAGCACAGAGAGCAGTTTTGAAGGTCCTTGCTAAAAAACCGATCCTATATCCCACAGCGTCACTCTACTCTCTTTGCCAGGTCCTAACTGTGAGACAATTATTTATTTTTAGGACAATAATACGTACGCATTCACACCTTAATTATGATCCTGACAAGTGTACCAGTACACGGCGATCTGATCGTGTATGCAATACTGAACCTCGCAGAACAGCCCTAGCTCGTCACCATTTTGCATACCTAAGTTCAAAACTTTACAATAAAATTAATAAAAATATAAATATTTACCCCAATACCATTAGTCAATGTAAGAAAACACTTTGCCTCTGGTTGAAATCTCAAACCTACGACTCAACAGAAACTCTCATGAAGGTCTAACTTTTTAGCACAAAGCAACACACGCACACACAAACTCTCACACAGTCACACACCCCCACGCATACCTACAAACACACGGCATACCCTACGACTTGATACTTGCATTTTATTTTATTTTTAATCTTAGTATTAAGTAAATTTTCTCGAACCTTTCCTAGTACCCTTCACTTAATCAGGAACACTTATCCTCTTGCTAGGAGACGGGCGTTGGCAGTTGCGCCACAGTTTTTAACTTTTGCAACTGCCATCGTTTATATCTGTTTAATACTGTATTGTTTTCTGTTCCCAATAAACGAATTTTATTTTTTTTTTATTTTATTTATTTTTAAGTATCTAACTTCGACATGTGACCTAAATCATTATATTCTCGCATAAAGTTAGTGTACATACGTTTAAATTCCGGAAAACGTTCAAGTTTACTTTCTAATGATAAAAAACGTTTCTTCGCTAACGTATAAGAATCACCTAGTATGTCAGGTGCCTCTCTAAGCGGTATACGAACCGAAAATCTACCGCTTTCTTCACGTTTAGTCGTATTATTAAATAATTCCTCACACATACGTTCATCATCTGTAAGGATTGCAGATGGCGATGAAGGAATATTTTCAATTTCCCAAAATAACCGGAGCTGCTTATCAATGTCCTGATTAAAGTGACATTGAACGCGAGTAGGTTTCGGGTTCTTAACAAACACAGGTCCGGACAACAACCATCCCAATTTTGAATTTTGTAAGAATGGTCCACTAGCTAAACGTATTTTATCCGTTTCTAAAAGATCCCAAAACCTATCTGCACCTATTAGCAAATCAATATCCGAACTAATATTAAACGTAGGATCCGCTAATTGTAGGAAATCAGGAATACGTATATGACCAGCTTCAATATTTATCGTAGGCATACTGGACGTTATGCATGGCAAGACAATACATCTAAGCTTGGTATAATAATCGTTACATTTTGATCGAATTGAAATATCGCATAAATGGGTCGACTGTGCGACAGATTGTCCCACACCCGAGATTCGAACTGTGGACTGTATAAAAGACGCATTTATTCGTTTAGACAATTTCTCCGTAATAAAACAGTTCTGGCTCCCGCTGTCTAAAAGCGCACGAGCCGTATGATAAACGTTATAATTATCGGCTACTTCCACCAACGCCGTAGAAAGTAAAACCGTACTTATCAGTTTAAAATCACTGGTGATTTTATCGCATGGAAATGTGTTATTATAATTATTAGGTAAAGAATGCAACGCAGTTGTCGCACTGTGTGTAACGTTCGCCTCTCCGCGCGACTCGGTACGCACACATGCATTGTTACTGGCGCTTTGATTATTATTATTTTCTATATGTAACAAACTGTTATGTTTTCGCTGGCATTGCTTGCACGGTCCGAAAACACAGTCATCTAACGTATGACCCGCTCGCAGGCAGTTACAGCATAACTTCTTATCACTAACAACTTTCATTCTATCTCGAATAGACATTGTGACTGTCTGTCACGTACTCTTATTAAATAACAAAGTATTATATTTATTTTAAAACGCTCCCACGGTTCAAGCCACTTAGAAACTCATAAATACTCAATTTTATGGGAAACAAACTAGGGCCAAGTGCCAGCCCTCACGACGGGCGCCAATGTTTTTATCTAATTCTAAGGAAACGAGTAAAATATTAACTTTCTAAGCGCAACTCACAATACTTGTGCACATCTGGTTATCATAAATGAGCCCCAAGCAATATTTAAAAGGACCCTTAGAACAATCGACAGATCGTACAAAAAATAAAGGGCAGTAAATCGTTTCTGCAAAGTGCATGGACTGAGGGTAAGGACTTGGAAGTTTCGGGAGGCGAAGGGACAGTCGGTCGAGCACCGGAATAGGAGACGGTCGTGGTAGGCTAAGCCAGTGAAGTTAGGAAACTGTAGTTGTTATCGAGGAGGCTAGGTTCATGGGGAGTGATTGTTAGGAAGCGGAAGAAGGCGGTTCAGGTGGAGAGCAGGTGTAGTAACCCGGGCTGTAGTAGTAAGTGAATTGTAATCTAATTTATTGAAGGCGATATTTGGTAAGTGTTGCACCAATTAAACTTAATAGTTATAGTGTCCTAAACAATATTCTTAATGCAGGTTTAGTTGTATTGTACTCGATAGGTAGTAGTCTGGTGATGTCACAGAGAATTCATTAATAGGAATTTCTTCTAGTGTGGCAAATTACTACTTTATGTTATAGTAGGGTTAACGTTATTATTATGCTCATTTACTTGTATATTATGTGTCCATCTCTTAATCCGCACCCTTGGCAGGGATTCATCAGAAGCGTTTGGTTTTAGGGAAACGGAGACGGCCTTCCAATACACTCCACACATACACACACACACGTACACTATACACTTACACACCTGACAATTGACCATTGATTGACTTTCAATTGACTCACACAATATGGAAGGCAGAACCGTAAATTCACAGATCATGTAGATCTTTATTTGGGATCTAAATGATCAACACGTTTATCAAGCTAGGCTACAATGCCAATCTGTAATTAATAATGCAAACGGTATAATTACCGTGACACAACCAAACGTTACTGATGATAACTGCTTCCTACAGAAGGTCTCGCACGGAGTACTTTGCGGTGGGCTTGTTGTGCGCACATTCCCAGGGAGGGGGGTAGGCTCCACTAAGTTCACAATCTATATTGTTAGCCCCGTTCTAAGAACGCTAGGGTCCGTGTCTCGTTAAAATCACCCGGCTTGGTACTGGCCATTTTATGAATCGTCACACTTTAGCGAGACACGTGATCTGGATGCTAAGCTTCTGAAATATGTTGTGAAGCATCCTCTAAACGGGGAAGTTTAGGGGAATGTGCAGTGACGAAATACCACTCCGGCGTATACCAAGCTCAACCGCATTGCATTCTGCCACAGACTGAGTCTACGGTGCACTTGTGCTAGTTTTGTATTGTCTTAGTAGAGGGCGCAGTCTGCCGTAAGAGGGTCAGTCTTATTAGTACGCGAATAGGAAATGTACTAAAAACTTGTCTTCCTCAATGACAGTGGACTTCGCAGTCTTCCGTCTTAGTATTGTGTAAGACATGTAGATAGAGCTTAGGGAACGTATTCCGCTAGAATCGTAGCAGTGTCCTTAGTGGACCTATGCGTTCAGGTCTAGCCGTATGCGTATGACTAGGCAGCCATCGAAAGATGGTTGCTAGTCACTGAAGTGGGTCCGTCATTAAAATTGATAAATTAACGTAGTCCGAAATAATGAATATCTTAAGCGCAAGTGTAGCGGTCCCGTCATCTCTCCTTACATTTTATATTATCCCTTTGCATACCCTCTTGTCTTCTTAACTTTAATTACATTATATGGTATTATGTATGTCTATATAACTGGGAATTCCCATACTAGTATCTTTGGTCCCCCTCCTTGTCTTTAGCTTTCAAAGTCGAGACAAGGCAGTATAGTTCTATGGGAATTCATTTCGTATAATCGGTGGGAGAGTGGCCAGTCTGGGACGAGCTCTACAGGGCCGCGCGGATGGCGGGGCGCGACCCCTTCCCCTTCAGGGAAGCCGATGTTTACTCAAATATTATAGATTTAAGAAAATCGAAAATTTTATTAGCCTAGTGTATCTCAGGAACAGTCACAACATGTTAAGGAATGATATGCACGTGTATAACGCATGACCTTGATTGCACAAAACACAATTAGGTAAGTTCTTTTTAAAGTTATTATTATGATAGTTGTTACGAGTAGTTTTGATAGTAGATGAATAACTATGCACGCGGTTTGAACTTCGTTTATCACTGGTATGTTGATGCTTATCACTTTGAGGTAATTCCTTTGACTTTACGTGGTTTACACTAATCATTTCTAACGTATCTGCGCGGTTTCTGAGGAATGATATTAAGTCGTTCAATTTGACCTTATCGCGTGACCCTAAAGCCAAGGTACCTATGTGGTTCTCCCATTCCCGTTCCGTGGAAGAATCAAGCTTATTAACGACTAAGTAAATAATTAACGTATCCCAATTGAGTGTAGGTTCATTGAGTGACGTCAAAGCGCGTAAATTACGTAGGACAGTATCAATCAATTTACGTATTTGAGACGGTGATTCCTGTTTCACGGACGGAATATTATATAACGCTTTCACGTGATTATTTACTAACAGTCTTTCATTATGATATCGGCTTTCTAGCAACTCCCAGGCGTGAATGTAGTTGGCAGGACTGAACTCTAGGGCACTGATAACCTGTAACGCGCTTCCACTTAAAGCCGAACGTAAGTAGTGAAATTTTTGTATTTCATCTAAATCGGTACGGGTATGGATCATGGTAATGTAGGAATGTTTGAACTCCAGCCAGTGGTCGTACGAACCTTCAAAAATAGGTAATTTTATGTCTGGCAACTTAATGTTGACTGGCTGGCGGAAACCGTCCCGAGCTGATACCATAGGGCGCTCGCTGCAAGCCTCCGCTTTATTAATCAAACAGTTAGCACTGGCCATAGCCGTAAAATATAAAGATTCTAACGCTTCAACATATTCTATATTAGCGATTAATTCCGATTCCGATAAAAGTAATTCTATGTCACTTTCAATATTATTAAATTTAGAAAATGTCTCGCTGGCGGCCTGAACTCGCAACTTCAACTCAGCTACTTGTATGGCAGTCAAGGTGGCCCCCACAAACGAGTCAATAAAATGTTTAAATTGCGTTAAGCGGCCTTTAACACTACCCCTACGTTTTTTAAGTTCAGAAAGAATTTCCTCCTCAGATTTAACCGACATTTTGGCGGGCTACGAGTAAGCGTGTGTAGGTACTTACGTGAAGTCCCGGGCGAGCATCAACGGAGCCACGTGTTCGCAACTCTTGCGTCGCGTAGATACAACAAAACTGTAATCGTATAAACACAGCGTTAACACAAATCCTTAACGTTTAGGGAAAGGACGGGAACAAAGACCTGACCGTTTTTCTTCTCTCGTAAATGTTTCAACAAATGGCTGCTGGTCCGACTCTGGCGTCGCCTTCGCGTGTCGGCGATCTTCCTTATTCGTTTCTCAGACTCACAGCCGACTCGAAGGTCCAAATTATGTAGCGTATGTGAGCAGGTTTGTTCCCGGGAAATGAAGCAACTTTTGACACTGGTAAGTATTATTTATTTTTACTTAAGTTTGTTACAGGTTTTAGATGGCGGATGGCGGATGGCGGAAAGCAACAGTAGACAATTATAGACTTTGACATTGACGGACGCGAACGTTTTTCTCTCTTCACCGCTAGATGGCGTGCACCACAATAATGATTTCGCACTTAATTTATGTTTGGGTTTGCAGCTTCCCCAATAGATGGCGTAAACAGTAATTGTGACAAATCATTTATATATTCTAAAAAGGGAAACGGATCCAAAATCTAACTTTGATAAACGCCCATTGTCATTTCAGACGCCAATGAGTTTTCGCCGTTCGCCTGAACCTGTCTATTTTACAGTCTATTGTATGTTTCGCGCAGTATATGTCTATTCTGCCATCTTGGATGTTCCGCCATATTAGATTTCGAATGACGTCACATTATTTTTTGAGTTACGCTCAACAAGCCCTTTCATTTGATACCCATATTGTAGAAATGCATTAAAAATAACTATTCCGCTATCTTGGATGGTCCGCCATATTGGATTTAGAATGACGTCACTCTCAACAAGCCCTTCCATTTGCTACCCATATTGTAGAAGTGCATAAAAATAACTATTCCGCCACCTTGGATGGTCCGCCATATTGGATTTAGGATGACGTCACATAGCTTATCGTGAATTGCCAACTAAACGTGTGTACAAAATTTCAGCTCAATTGATTAAAAATAACTGCTTCAAAATTGAGTAGCAAGATACCGCCTGAACAAAATACATACATTGCAAGTTAAATAAAAGCTTTTAATAATAATAATAAAAAGGAGCGTAGGCTGGAGCATCATTTCGATTACTATTTTATTGTTATGTTTACAACATTATAATGAGAGGAGTATTATTATTATTTCATGTCTTGTCTCTACTTCCTGGTAGATAATTCTATTGCTACAAGCTTTTAATTTTCTTACATACAATCATGTAAAATGAATATTGTGTATAATACTTTAATTCGTGCGTGAGTAAGATAACCAGATATCTGAAAAAGAGCATCCCATGGTATTGAAGTTAGCTAGTACCTACGAAGCAAGCTTGCAAGCATATTTTTGGAAGCTTGTATAATGGCATTAGTCTATATATTGTCTTCAAAATATTCTACCATGCTTGGTAAAAGTCTGGGTTCTCTGGAATCATCGATCATATAGATGTGAATTTAACGGCGAGCTTCTCATCTCTTTCTAAGATTACTATTCTGTTTACTTTACAATTCTTGTTCACATCTCTGGATTTTGAATAATTCTCACCACTCCATTTCATTTCCTATATTTAAGCTACATAAAAATAACCATCGTAAAACTGTCCATCTATCAAAGTGAAATATAAAGCGGTTCACAAGTTTGGACAGTTTAACGAGCACATTGAACTACTGAGCACGGATGATGAGCCGCGTTATACAGCCGTCGAGCCAAACAACTTTATACTGCAAGTTGGACGAGGCGAGCTTATGTATCGATCACTTTTATTAGCAACTGGCTCCCCTCGCCTCGTTCTAGCTTAGTTAGTTCTTACTTAATTTTAGCTTCGAGCTAGTCCTCTACTTCGTTTCTTTTTATGGGACAAGCCCGCTACCCTGTTCCCAAACCACTGCAACTCCTGTAAGCCAGAATCAACAGTGGCGACCTCAAGAAAAGCGCCGAGACAATGAAGCTCGGCGAGTCCCAGGGAAAGGATTCAACTGTCTTGGATCCCGCAACGAAATTAATCAGAAAAGATTAGCGGAGGAGTAAGAACAATATAATTTCCACTTCCCTCCAAACAAGCAGGAGACAGAACAGAATTAAGCCAATAGGCACAAAGGGATTATTTACAACTGGGAGAAGCCCAGATTGGCAAGCACCACGGTTTGCAATTATCATTAGCTTAATGGGTCTTAATGTGAACTGTTACATTTGATTCCAGTAATAGGTATGGCAAAAACGCTTAAACGCAAAATTAGTTCTAGTTTCTGCAAGGTCCGTGTAATAAACAACACCGGATGTAACCTGTACACTATATAACATAATATTTCGCTCATTCTGCCAAAGAATTTTACTTCGTTTCTGTTAAAGTTATATTTTCCGGAATATAAAGTTACATATATCCTATTTCAGACTATAAGCTATCTCTGTGCCAAATTTCTTTCAGATCCGTTCAGCCGTTCTGGCGTGATTGAGTAACAAACATGCATCCTTCCAAACTTCCGCATTTGTAAGAGTAGAAAGGTAATCATTTAGAACCCTCTCAATGGCTTTTGCGATATTCAAGAATTGTTAATTGTACAGTACTACATTAAATTATAATAATTATGAGAAAAATGAGGGTTCTTCACTCTTCAATTATTTTTTTTATTGAAAGGCAGCCAAAAATTTTGGAAAAACCTTAAAAAATAACACATATTTGCTAATATTATTGGGGTAACTAAAATAATAGATAGAAACAAATAATTTAAAAACGAATCACTTATATTCAAAGTTTAAGTCACAAAAATCCTTATTCATCCTAAAATGTTTCTTTTCATATCAAATAATAAAATAATGTCATAACTAATGCTTTACAGTAAAATAGTTTCGTCACAACATTAGAAACCATTTTTCTCTACATCCTTCTTTACTTCTCCTCTTAGCTCTCTCTCTATCTCTTCTACAGCTTTTCCCTTTGTTTCAGGCAGTACTAGCAGAGTCACGGCAGCTCCAAACACGTTGATAATAACAAACATGTAGAACCCAACATGAGCCCCGAAGTTAGTGGAGAGTGCACTGAAGGTAATTAGTTGAGCAAAACTCATCAGCCACGCCAGCATCACCAGATATCCCATCAATTTTGCACGGATCTGAAAAGAAAAATAATCCTTTAGCTGCCATCTCAATTTTAGGAAGAAGTATCGAAATATCAGTAATTATTTTAAGACGTAGAAATATGGAATGGTAACTTAAAATGCAGAACAAACAATAAAAATATCACCTCACCTGGAAATTGAAAATTTCAGGCATCAAAATGAATGGTAACGGGGAGACGCCTCCTCCGTAGCAAGTTACTGCTACCGTCAACATGGCCACGCTGATCCAGCCAGGAGAGACCCATCCGTACTGCTTCAGTAGTATCGAGGTCGCCAGGCAAGTGAACGCGACGGCTGTGGCACCAAAAGCTAGTCCCAAGATCGGCTGTTGGAAGCAACGATAAGAAATATAAGTTTCAAACTTGAGGGTGTAAGCGACATTCAAACAACCTTAACACAACCAGCGTATCAACTCTGGGTAACTTATCTTATGTTAATTTCACACAAGTTCTATTTCATCAAACTTAGACACCATTCCATAAAAGGGATGTCTTTTAAATAAAACACAAAAACGACCCCTGGGTTTTAACAAAAGTCTCTTTCTAAACTGAGCATAATATTTTTGTATTTACCTTTCTTCCCAGCTTGTCTATGGTAGCCATTGTGACCAAAGAACCCAAAGTCATGCATATAGGAATGCTGAGGGATTGCAGCTCTGGACTGATTTGCACTCCTGAGTCGGACAGCAGAGTCGCAGCGTAGTTGAGTATAGAGAAGCCGCCGTTAGTGGCGTGTGCCATGATCACCATGGTCATGATGATGAACGCTTTCCGCCATGCTTTTGTTTTGACTGTAAAGATTTGTTTTGTCAGTTAATTTATAGAAAACATCTGAATAGGTTTTTCTTTACGTAATCCGTTTATTATGTTACTATATATTTAACCTTTAGTTAGACTTAGATTCAAAATATAAGGTTTTAATACTTACAAACAGTTATCATTGAAATAGTAGGTATGGATTTAAAATATTCGTCTTGTGTCCTGATCATATCAACTTCTTGTTGAATTTCTTTGTCATTTACATCCATACCTCTCAGAAATGCTAGAGTTGCTACAGCTTCCTACAATTTAGAGAACACACATAATGTGTAAATAACATAATCAACCTGAAAACAATAATAGAGAAAAACAAGTTTTGAGAATACGCAACTTCCACCTACATTTTTAATTCTAATTATAATAATATTAACTTGGTAATTTAAAAACTTTGTTCACTTTAGAAATAAGGTAACAATCAAGTATTACTTACATCTATCTTTCCCATTTTTACTAGGAATGAAGGTGACTCAGGAGCTTTGAAGAAGAGTACGAATGTCAAGATTGGTAGTCCAACAACGACCCATAACACCGTGTGGTAATCCAAGAACCCGCCCATCGCATACATCAAGAGGAACCCAATGCTTTGAGCCAACGACGCCACAGACGCTAAGGTACCCCGGATGCTGTCCTGGGCGATCTCTTTGACATACATTGGTAGGACGTGGAAGCAGCCACTGCCACCAATTCCACAAAACAATCTAGCAATGATAAGGCTTGTTGTACTGGCAGGCAGCATTGTAGTTATCCATGATATCTGGAAATAATGATCTAACGTTCAACTCCTCATTCAGAACAAAAATAATAGAAAGAAAAACATTATAGCTGGAAAATGTCTCAAATAATATAAAACTAAGCTAAAAGAGAAGACGCTAATGGCCTTATTAAGTCTGACAAAGTGCCCACAAGGCTGGCAACAGTACCACGGTGGGTGGCTATGTTTAACTTTTCGCCAACAGCCTGTGGGCTGATAAAATAACATTTTAATATAGCTATATTTGCCATCGAAGGCTAAGAAGGAGAAGAAGCCTGTGGGCACGGGAAATGTCGACTAATCTCTTAAAAGCCTCTAATATTCTTTGAAATCTACCTTTCAATAAAATCACAAAACTTACCGCTTGACAAATAGTCATAATCATTATGCAAACTTTACGTCCAAATCTGTCTACGATTTGTACAAACAACAGGACTCCAAACACACCCGCCAGTGATGGTGAGCTGGCGATCCAGGATATTTCACTGGCAGTCAATGGTCTCCCAGTGGGAGATTCTTCTGACTGCAGTATTTTTGTCATGGGTGACATCCAACCAGTTTGGAGACCGTACGTCAGAAATGCCAAGTTACCTACGAAGGCACAAAAATAATGTTCTAAAAATGATCTGATGTTATAGGAGTTTGCGTCACAGACTTTATACATATCTAAAATAAAGCAATTCATAAATATATAATTTTGGAAATCGCGATAATCACTTAACCAATTTAGCTTTTCTCAAAATATTTTTTTTTCTTACTTTGCCTCAAGCCAGGCATTTCTCCTGTATCGTGGATGCGTTTATAAACATATAAACTCACATACACAAACAACCAAATCCGGAACAACTACATGTAAACCATACAAATATTTTGTTCCGTAGGGGAATTGAACCCGTGACATGCATCACCCAAATACCTAGCCTATGCGCCAACCGTGCCGTTCCTATAAATGATTTATATTTTTTTAAGTCCAATCCTGATTTTGGCACTAGTAACATCAAACTTACATAAAATGGTGACCGCCCATTGCACTTTTGTGTGTCCTTTCGACTCTGAGATTCCAATGAACGCCATTTTGACTGTTCAATTTTTAACTACAAACTATGGAGAACTTGTTGAAGTGATTGTAAAAATTGCAAACTTATGGCAATGCCAAAAATGCTACATACTCGCGTACGGCTCTCACGAAACTAAATGAGACTGGTACAGATCATTTTGCGAAAGTGCTTTTATTACAAATGTAGTTTACTTTTAGGGTGTGTGCCACAATTCCGGCGACTCTTGTTTGCTGTGACTGATACCCATATTTAGATGATTGTTTGATTTAGAATTTAAATCAAATACTTTCGTGAACTGCGTGATATAAAATTTGCTTGAGCAGATAATTTATGACGCTGTTCCTATATTGTTGATTTTATTTAATAAACCTGTCACATGCGATAATCTAGATCATACTTTGAAAATAAGTCATGGTATTGTTTTCTGTTGGGTTGTCAAACATTTCAGCTCCAACGGTTGCAAAGAAACACAGTAAGTATTATTAAATTGTCTTTTCTGTGGGTATGCTAGTAGTGCTATCAGAAAGCTGCACTTAATGTTTATTAAATTTGAAGGCTTTTTTCATATCAATAGGTGATACTACTAATTGTATTTGGCAAATAAAATTAAACTGGAATGCTAAAGGATAATCGGCATTTCAATTAGAAAATTGAATCAAATATTATAATACTTTTAAGTCAGCGCGCTTGTGTTAGTTCATCTCTAGTTTCGAATTCATTAGCAGAGTTCAACTTAGGATTGGTATTTCGTATGTCGGGCTGGTTAATTGGACAGTTAACGGCTGGACATTTAACTCAAGCTCAATTTATTATTCAGTTTTTTTTTCAAATCGTGTATTTCTTAAGTAGGTAGAAAAATGATTTCGGCTAATAATTATGTTCATTATATATTTTTGCGAAAGTTGTCAACCTTGAAAATAAAATAGATACCTACTTTCATTTTTTAAAATTAGTCAAATGTTGATTTAGCGTAGGTGACACGGATGACACCATCTTAATATAAATGGAACAAATTACAATGGCTGTTGTGTACATTTACGTTATAGGTAATTTTATTGCCTTATCTTGTTTGTACTTGGCTAATAGTTGTCTAGTATCATGAGGTGAAGTGTTACTATTTCCTGCCAACTATGTCATACGCTGTCGCTGTTACGTCATCAATTTCGAAATGTGAAGGAGCTCGTCCGGGGAAGTACTACCACCATACCTATGTCTGACGCAAAACAGCCTTGCTGTGTTCTGTATTTTTGTAATTACTTCCAAACTAAGTTTGCACTAAAAATCAACCCATTAAAATAAATAAAGTAGTAGTGTTGTAGGTGATTTTGATTAAGACTAAAAGCATTCTTAGTGTAGGAGTAGATTACTCGGCAGTCCATTGTTAGATAGTTACAAAAATAAATGGTCAGAGCACGGGCGAGGATTGGAATCCGCTGCAAGAATTAAATGTTCGCTAAGTGCTCCCGGCGAGTGCTTTCTTGTACAGAAGTGGATTAGTATTGATCGTCTCCTTACATCCGTTTGACTTGCTACCGTGTTCATTTGTACGAGAACATCCACACGGTTAACGAGCATGGGTTTAACTATCTTACTTATATTTTACTACTATTATAAATGTGAAAGTTTAGATGGCTGAATGTTTGTTACCAGCCAGAACGGATGAAGGGATCTGGATGAAATTTAGCACAGAGATTGATTGTAATCTGGAATAGCACATAAGCATTTTTATCCGATGGAAGTCGCGGGCAGAAGCTTGTATAAGAATAAATTAACCATGCTAAGAGGGTATTGGTTTTCAATTTATCAAGTTTAACATTAGGTTTTTTTTTTAAAGAGTTTGTATCGAGCTTCCTGCCCGTTCTTTTCCTTACGAAGCTACCTTTTGGAACGGGCAACTAGATTCAATATATAATTTTTTTTCATATAGTTGACGCTCAAAAGTACCTTTTAATGATCTAATTGAAATAAATTATTAGACTTTGACTTTGGTTCTTTGAATTAAGATAATAATTATGAGTAAATGAGTAATGAAATAAACATCTATAGTAAATGCAATTAAAGGAAAACGAAAAATATAAACCCACCAGAGAGTGTAGGTAAGTACTAAAGTCTTAGCAAAATTAATAAAGAATAACATCTCTACATGCCTAAGCATGCACTAGATAAGTCATAATGTCATAAGATGTACCTATGATGATAAAGATGATAATATAGAAAGCTAATCAAAATATTCGCTAAGATAACCGATAACCTACTTTTACTGTTTATGTACAAATATTAATGATGGTTTGTTTTTGATATCACTTCAATCTCTGAACAACCTGACAGTTAAGTACCAGTTAACTATTGACTAAAGAATATTTTATATGTTTATTTGTTAGTAAAAACATTCAGTGCTAGTTTTATTCAGTTTTTCTTAACACTTTTATAAGCAACTCACAAACCTATATTAGTAATTATCATTCTTAGGATACATTTTATTACTATTCATTAATATTCTAGACTTTTTCTCAATTAATAGTTATTACTTTTCTGAGACTAAGCTTCATTATTGACGAGATGAAAGTTAGCCACAAAATTCAGAGACTAGGATTATATTTTTGGGTTCATTATTTTTTACTTAGGGTTATGGTAGGCTTACTTTGAAACAAATCTTTGGTTAGCAAGCATGCCGACACCGACGACCCACCTAATGATAGTGGTCACCGCTGCCTATAGACATCTGCAATACCAGGGGCTTTGCAAATGCGTTGCCATTCCAGAGGCAAAGTTGAAATGTTTCATAGGCCTGCCATGCACTGGGCGGCACCCATACTCTTCAAACAGAATAAAGCAATGCTGGTTTGCAGCAAAAATAAGTAAGGTGGTCGTACTTCCCCAGACGAGCTCCTTCACAAAGAGCTCTAAGTACTACTATAAAACCTGTAGCATAAAACAGCACATGTAACTGCCTCTTTTTAAGCCCTAAGATATTTTATCGACTAAATATTCGGAGATTGCGCAGTGAAAATTACTAATGCATAAAAACAAACAACAATGTTGTCATCTAAATAAACTTGTCCTAAAAGTAATTTATGGACAAGTAGATATTTTTTATTAGGTTTGTTCAAGGGTTTTTGTTTCTTCTTTTATCTTGTTTTTGTTTAGTCAATAGTAGTTTGACAGCTACTGGGTGGCAAATATCTAACAGTCACCACTATGTCTCGGTGTTAGCGTACAAGTTTAATGAGCAATAATTTCGGCTTATTGTACCATTGCTATTCAATTAAAAATGTGTGAAAAACTTTATGCTTAGTCAAAATCAAAAATCATAAAAAGATGATAAAAAAAATATTGGCTCTTTATATAATATTTGCGTTCTGTAGTTGCAATGCTGAACCTACCTGAAAAAGTATTTGGTTTGCGTGTATTTTTATAAACTGCTTAAAGTGAGTATTTTACAATCTTGTTTCATTTTGTGCATTTGTGCAAATAAATAGTTTAACAAAATATAACATTCCAATATCGCGAACATTTTCAATAACAAACATGTTTTATTTCAACGAAGTATTAAACAGACTTGATACGTACAATGGTCATTTATTTATGATTCATTTTTTTATAAAATTTGTTATTCTAGTTTGTACTGTATTAAAAATATATCACACATACCACATACCAATACTTCTGTATTCCCCGAAGTGTTAGGCAGAGGTGTATTAATGTACACCCACACTTTGTGTAAAGATCTATAGACACCTCAACAGGCTGAGGTCATTTGTCATACGTGTATCTGCAGGTGCATTGATTGCTGATTGAATGCAATATAATTACAAGCTTGACGACTAGGGTCAGTCAATTATAGCCCGTTTTAGTTGCTAGCTTGTAGTACTACTTGACAATTCAATACTGCTAGGGCTCCTCAACAAACACGTGTACGTATTCCTAACAATGGTTCTATTATTAGCGCGTCTGGTTTGCCCTACAATCCCCCTATCTCATGAACTTTCCTAACAAATATTATGTCAACGATAACATTTTGATAACCTTATAAGGAGAGGAGAGATTACATTGGTATTGTTTGCCTCGTGTCCTCCGTGATTTATATTGTTTCTACTATTTAATATATAAAAACTTTCCAGTTCTGAAGTCTTCTAGTGACGCAAATGTTAGTATTTAAATAATTTATTTAAATATGCCTACTTGATAGCAACAGTATTGTCAATATACCTACCGTCACTGTTACGCATTACTTACGTGATTATTTCTGTACATACCTACTCGCTGCATGTCAATATTGATACAAGCCGCGGGATTATGATATCTCTGAATAAATATTTACTCACATCAAGCCAGAGAAATGATAGGAATTTTACTATTTTGGAAACTAACATACCTATACCTACGAAATACATATATAGAGTAATGTAATAAACAAAGTTACTTTAAGAATTTTCTAGGTGTAAAGGAATCTCCAGTGTTGCGGATTTTTTTTTAAGAGTCACCGCGGCCCTTATCTATAATAGCATTGGAAAGAACACGGATGGGTTTTAGTCAGTAAGAGTCCGACTCTCCTCTCCGCCCAGAACGGAAGAAGTCATTTGATGACTTATCCCATTCTCAAAAAAAAGTTGTGAAGAAATCTAACTATATACCCTTCAGTTAATTGTCTCAAGAGTTGTGAAAAAGGATTTTACTGTGTAATAGACAAAACAAAACAAAAAACCTTTTTATTTATTGACAAAAAGGATGACACCACGAGAACATCTTAAACAATTTCTATTTAAGTTTTTCCAACACGTAGCAACCAGCTACATAAAACGTGCGGATACTCAGCCACCAAAAAGAGGCATACACGGTGCGAGGACATCGCAACGAAGACTGTTACTATGGATTCAATTCATGATTTTGTACACCACCGTGACGAAATATTTCGTCGGTTATGCAAAAAAAAATCCAAACTGTGCCATAAAAAATCACATATAAGATCAAATGTAAGGAAGAGTTTTTTTTTCTGTCATTGAAATTTGAACTCTATTAAGTCTAGAATTCCGAATTCTTCCAACCGTGTATCATACTAAAATATGAATGATACTTTCAGAATTCAGTGTCCCATAGATTTTTCAGCAATTTTTCCCTAGTAACTGGTTTCCTAGCGACTATTCACAGTTCACATTCATCCACTGCTGCACAAGCATGCACTTCGCGCATAAGTGTCGCTGCGCCGCCACCAATATCCTGCGTTCCACCGATTTCCTCATAATTTCCGGCGCTCCTGAGTCACATATTGCAGACGTGCGCCGGATATCGTGCGCGGCACGTCAGGAGCCACTTATCATGTAAACGGTTGGAGCTGCTCTTCAAAGGTCAAGGGTCAACCACGAGGATTGAGGAAGCATTATAAAGTGTTTCGTAAATTACGAAGTGAAGTGTTTTTCCTTATTTACGGGTGTGGAAACGTCTGTGAAGATGTTGTTAGAAATATGATTATAAGAAAGAGTTTCCTTTATGGGTACAACATTATGTTCAATTGATTTTATCGTTGAACGATTTTTGTGTAATATAAACATAACATACCATCACGTCTGTATTTTCCAAAGGTTTAGGCAGAGGTGTACCAACGTGTACCCGCAGTTCATCGGTATGTTTAGGCCTCATGTAATAGGGGGGAGCATAATATTAATAAAATATAACAAATTACTACTTACGTACCCAAATAAATATTAACAAGCCTTATAAAATATTGAATAGGTTTGTAAAGTACCTACTGTCGTGTTTTTCCTGCAGTATAATATTATCGTGTTTCTGGGAGCAGGAAGTTTGGAAATTGACTAAATTAATAAGGATTAAGGTTCGCCCGGGCCGCGGGCGTCTGCCTGCTTAACTGCATTGCGACAATATTCCGAGATATCGGGACGACAGTGACTTGCCCAATTTATAAAGTTTTAATTATTTTATTGTTGAGCTTGTAAATTCATGTTTTGCGTTGTAAAGAAAAATAAAGTTTAAATTCTCTTAATTTAATGAGATAAAGTAACAGTAACTGCTTTGTTGGCCTAATAGTGGTCCTAAGCGCGACTGCTACGCTAGAGGTCTTGGGTTCGATTCCCAGGTAGAACAAAAAGTGTTATTGGGGTTTTCTAGGAAATTCTCAGTAGCAGTTTGGAGTTTGAATTTATTTGTGCCCGGTTAATTGCAATAGGCTCGTCCCCTATTACTTGGGACCTAAAAATAGATCGGCAAACTGTGGGTGTACATTGGTAGGTACACCTTCACCTAACTTTTCGGGGAATACAGTCGTGATGGTATGATGGTATGTATAAAGTAGGTAATTGTAAGATAAACCAATTGAATAGGCTACTTATTACCAGCCGCCTTTGTACCCATACGCGATAGCAATTTAAAACTATTTCACGTTATTACTAAAATGGGAGCTCCCGTAGTGTTTCTTTTTACTACATTGAGGCTTTACTATTAGTATAAAATTATTCTTTACATCCAAGTTATTATAATGAAGAATAATTTCAGCACTTGTGAATAAATTGGCTACTTCAGAAGTGTTTGTATTATAATGATGAAGAAATATAAATTATAACTTTTTACTTTAAGTTTGCTATAATTAATATTCACTTTGAAGTGGTATTCATAATTATTAGGTACTTAAGAAACACTTAAAGTTATTTTTTAATAAGTTTTACTGTTTTAAGCATTTTGCTTATGATTCAAGAACAAAAATAAATATTGATGAGAAATGTTTAACTTGTGAGTTTACTTATACAAAAGAAAACACCAAATATTTCAGGCAGATGTTTGTCATATTCATTCTTTGTATTTCTAAACGGAAACTAGATCTGATTAGTTCATAGTAACTCATACATACATACATAAACTCACGGCTTTCTCCCATGAGAGTAGACAGTAACCACAGATCGCTACCTGCTACGATCCTTACATACTCCCTTCGCTTCGTCCACGTTCATGCGCATCCGACCTTTCTGAAGTACCGCACCAATATGGTCAGTGTAGGTCTTTCTAGGGCGTCCCTTACCGCCGCCGTTGCAACTCACATCTACCATATAAATTTTATTTGTACATAGTGGTGAAATGGTGTAGGTAACTGTACTTTTCTAATAACGTTTATTTGTTAATTTGCTTTAATTTATAGTCAGTATTGTTTTAGTCGATTTGCGGTAAGCTAACAACAATGGTTACTGTGCATAACTCGCACTGTTCTGTACCGCGATAAACATCATCACACGGGTCCCTCCGTACCCGGCGCGCCGTGCACCACATCCCTTCGTACGATGATAGGAACACAGTATGTCAAAGGTTCCCAATACCGTACCATAACTTTGGTATCGTGCGTACAATCGCGGCCACTCCGCATTGTTATCAAATATCATACATAGTCATAATCTGATTGATTTTATTAACATTCTGCACGTAACTGTATGCGTATCGCGCTAATCTGTACTTTTCATTGTAACTGTAGTGAAACTATGTTCGACACGATATTAATATACCATTTTATTGCGGTGTAAATAGTGGGGTTTCGGAATTGTTTTAACATTTCTGTATCACCTGTACTGCCTTATTAACTTAGGGGTC
Organism: Caradrina clavipalpis; assembly: GCA_932526535.1. Taxonomy (NCBI): domain Eukaryota; kingdom Metazoa; phylum Arthropoda; class Insecta; order Lepidoptera; family Noctuidae; genus Caradrina; species Caradrina clavipalpis. The sequence goes on from OW052095.1 coordinate 359,823, forward strand.
CTAAGCGCGACTGCCTACCCTATAGGTCTTGGGTTCGATTCCCAGGTCGAGCAAAAAGTAGTACATCATCACGCCTGTATTCCCCGAAGGGCTAGGCAGAGGTTTACTAATGCACACCCACAGTTCGCCGATATATTTAGGTCCCATGTAATAGAGGCGAGCCTATTGCCATTAACCGGGCACAAATCCAAACTCCGAGCTGCTACTGAGAATTTCATAGAAAAACCCAATAACACTTTTTTGCTCGACCTGGGAATCGACCCCAAGACCTCTAGTCTCCAATCCAATCCAATTCCTGTTTTTTATAGTGCACCGACGACGAATAATGTTTTGATTGACTGTCTGATTCCAAACTAAATCCGAAGAAAGCACTCAGTACACAAGGAACATCGCGAATATTCGGATACTCATGTGTATTCTTAATGCGTCATTAAAATAAATAGCAATCAAACAAGTACAGACGATAGTGAATACTTCAGTGACATTATCAGTGTAGGTATTGCTGCGAGTTCGTTTGTTGCTGCATTCTGTAAATATTTACAATCGGGCTTCAAGATAAACTGTATTGCTTGTATTTATAGTTGAAACAAAACGTGATAGTTCTAAAACTGGTGAGTTAACTATCTTGCAGTTGCTAAGTGACATTATTTATCAGTTTAAGAATAAATTTGACAGATGTCATCATCATCATGATGATGACATTTGACAGATGTCGTTGGTCGGAAACAAATTCTTTTTATTTACCCGCGACTTCGTTTGAGAACGCTGTAGAATTAAGCCAAATACGTAAATTACAAAGTTAACCTAATACATAAATTATACAATCATGAGGACAAATTAAAATGTATTTATGCAACAAATATATTACAGTACTTTTCGTTCCAATCTTTTTTTTTTTTGTAAGTAAATTTTGAAACAGAACGTGCCATTTCTCGTCCGCGCCGAATGTTACCTAGTGGGCACAAAGTACTCTCTTTAAAACAAAAAGAAACCATTGAGAGTCAATAATTTCCACGGCAAAGAATCGTAACAATAAAGTTGGCAATTACAACAACAGTCGGAAGGGTCAACAACTTGCGTTAGAGCCCTCGATTAGTGTGTCCTCTCCGTAAGTACTTTTCACCACTTCAAACTATACTTCGCAAGCTATATTTTAACGAGGAGTTATGTAGCTTCAATAACGTCACCATTAACATTAAAATCTATACAAATAAATAAAACTGAAGTGTCTGTTTGTAATGTTAAATGAACAATTTTAATTTACTAAATGTATATGAAAGTTTATACGGTAGGTACTAGTATTCAAGAACAAAAATAAATGTTGTCTGTCTGTCTATCTGCTTGTTTCGGCTAATCTCTGAAATGGCTGGATAGATTTTAACGGCTTACTGACTTTCACTTGCCTATAGCCAATATTAAAAGGAGTAAATAAAGCTACGTTTATTTTAGAAAAAAAAAAAATATTACAAAGAAAGTGGGTTACGCGCACTGTTATGTTTTATAACCAGAACGCGAACTAAGTCGCGGGTAACAGCTAGTATAGAATAAAAATTAAACAGAGGTTTTTTCAGGTCATGAAATTATAGAGAAGTCGGAAGGTACAACAACGATAGAAAGGTCAACAATAGCCATTCACAACCAACAATATATTACATAACTTTTTCTTCTACTTGTATTTTGATTATCTGAATACAACTTTTAACTTCATATAAATTTAAGCAACAAGTTGTTACCCCAAGTTCTACACTAGCAGTACACAATACAGCATCCTATTTCTCTCCACTATTGACACTTTTTGTCGGCGAAAAGCAGTTGACAGGTTTATTTCAGTTTACACACAAGTATAAAATTTATGTACTTGCTCTTTAGTGAGAATGGAACAGTCCGCTACATGGATCTTAGCAGAGGTTTCTTTTGCTCGTATGTATTGATGTGCTATTTATGTAAAATAAACCAAGTTAGAAGATTATATAGTATTCAGTAATCGTTCTCGGGTTCGCTTCTCCCGCCACCTTTACTTCAATATTTGCTTCATCGCTTGCGCTACTCAACGGCCCCAACTACGCAGTATCAACACAATAGGTCAGTAATGCCAGTGGCAGACCCAACAGGAATCCTTCGCGGTTAGCCCCCCTTCTTCACCCCCTACTGCCCCAGTCGGGATAGACACTTCAGTGGCCTATAAACGTTAGTGAGACTATTGGAACTCTTATGGCACAATTTCCTGTCTGCAAATATTTAGAAGTGCTCCCCCAAATTGGATGAGAGAATGTGAAGCATCATAAAAATAAATTGCTAGATATTCAAGTCTATAAAGATCAAGAGACCGTAAAGCTCAAGACTGGGGCGTCGAATAAAAATAGTCGTCGGCAAGCTCTGTTGACAGCTCGATGCACTTACATAACGATATCGTGAGGAACGGAACGGGGAAGTCTATTTTCATTCCTCCTCCAATCCTAATAAGATTTTGGAATGTCACAAAAGAAATGATGAAGAATAAGATTTTGTGAATTAAGACTACGGCACAGTAAGAAATATAGGTACATTTTAAAAAATAGCGCGTAAAGGAGGCGGGAATTGTAAAGAGTATTAGCGCCAATACATTTTATTTTTTAAATTACCAACAGAATAAACCAAAATAAATCGTGTGGGGATTATTTAGCAAATTACATTACGTGTACAGGAATTAATTCCGAATTTATTCTATCGAATTTTGCGTACCTATGTAAAAAAAAAGTGAGATTAAACGAACGCCCATAGAAATCGGGTTAATGGGAAAAAAGTAAGAATAATTGAAATAAACACAAACGGAGGCAAGAGGGATTGCGACACTTAATCCTTTTACATCTTCAGAATAAGATTTCCTCTTGTAAACGCCTTTAGGGAATAAAACAGCTTTGCTTTTGATTGAATTTTAGAGGAGGGAGTTGTTTTCGAGGCACTATATCAAACGTGGAGTATACATTAGATAAACTATAAAGTTTATATATATTTTTTTACTTTTAACTAATGCCTATTTTCTTGGATTTTGGCAGATGATAGATTGTATTTTTTTATTCTTTAGCTTTATTAGTAAACTACACAAAAATGCCTAACGAACTTAACAGAAATAAACATTGATTTGTTTTACACATCACATTAGATGCATGATTTACGAAATGTATCTTAAGTTTTTTTTTAAGGTACTAACAAATAAATCAGATAGCTTATCGTGTTCATACTCCAAGGCACACAGTCTAGGAGCAACTTGGTGTAGACCTAAGGGAATAAGTTTTATCTGTTCGTCGGCGTCAAATGATCGTCCTTGTGACGTCACAAAATGTTATATTTTGGAAACACTCTCAGAGAGTAAATTAGATTAGTGTATGTTATGATGTTTATTTATATGCTATTTTTCTTTATTAAGTGAGCAGACGGTAGGGTTGGCGGCTTTAGATACCAACTGAGAAAAACTGAGAAAAACCACACCCTGCTGATCCTGGTCTGTTCTGATTTGATCTAAAAATACAAAATAGTCGTCCTCAATTCTACGTTAACATCATCATCATATTATTATCAACAGTAGGACGTCTACATAACAGCTCGATATAGGTCTCCCTCATAGATTTCCTAATTCCGAGTTGATATCCGTCTGTTTAATAAGTTGTGAGTGTTGTAACATGATTCTTAAAACACATGTTACCGCACGCCTCACCTACTTCCTACCTCATGTGTAACGGAAGTCGGGCTCCTCGCTGGAGGAAGCCCTGTTCCACCACAAAACGGAGCAATCTAAATCACTCCCACCTGATTCTTCAGGAACTCATATAAAAACCGGTTTTATTGTCGGACGTGATAAAACGTTAATTGCGTCTATTGTTGGAGGAGGGCTCGTAAAAATTTGTGGTGCCCTTTGTACGGGCTCCGTTCAGAACCGTTTGATGTGGAACCCTGTTGATACAAGTGTCGGGTTCTGTACTTGTACGAGTTCCTGTTTGGTTTTAAGGATTGTTTTATTGGATGCAGATGAGCCGGGTGTTGCGTGGTTTTGTAGCTGTTCGTGAGTTTATAGTTTTATTTTAATTTGTTTTGGCGTTTTTAATTATTTCTGTTTGCAATTTGAGCGCAAATTAGATTTTGTAATTATAACTTTATTAGAACATGCTTTTGTGTTATAATCTAAAATAATGGCCAAATTCTGGGCCGGAACAATATAATACCTCTTTTATAGTTTGTCATCGAAACGCTAAGAAGAAGATCTAAAATAATAACTACTATGGATACCGGTCCGGTGTTTAAGCAAACATCACGTTTTTCATTTTTTGAAATGTTTCCCCTGCTACACACTACAATCAAGGCCACAAACATTCAAACCGGGCAATCCCACCACTCATACAATCGAACTCCACAACACAGATACGTACACCGCGCACGTCCGCTCAATCGCGACCTTCCTCACCAGACAACTCGACATTGAATTATTTAGACAGATACCTTCACAAAGACCCTCAAATATACATACAAAAGGTCAGAGCAACAAAGAGGCGATTGTACCCGCTGATTACGTCACGACATGCCCGAACAATGGCGCCGTCAAAAGAGTGCTCGATAAGAAGCTAGATAGAAGTGAAATGAATTGAAGGAAGGTCCGGGAAATGGTCCGCTGAAGTGGGTTGTGATAATTAACACCTACTTTTTATTGTGGATACTAAAACCTTGTTTTTTATCTTTATTGTTAGGTTTTGGGGTTTATTGTAATGTGGCGGCGTTTGGTGATACTGAAAGAAAACATCTGTCCAAAGAGTCCATGTGTTCCTATCTCTTTCCCGACACTAGGTCGGGAAAGAGATAGGCTCGGTCTAGGCAGTCAGTTACATCCTCTAATATGCTGCGGCTACAGAACCATTTACCTAATGTTGTGGTAAGTATACTCGGGATACCTCGTTTATCTTGAAAATATTATTATGTATTAAGTTCTACACAAAGCAAACATAAATAAAGTATTACTTAATGGTTGATTTCATAAAACCTGCCGTTATAAAACATTTAGTGTAAAATATAACAAAGGAAACTAATTCAATGGACCCTCCATAACTTTCGTGTTCATAGTTCATCATAATTACGTCGGGAGCGCACGAAATGTCACGAAACCAAAATTAAGCTAATGAATTGATTTGAAGATTGCTTTAATTGAATACGGTACTCGTGTTTCATGAAAATATGACACGTATTTTAATAAAAAAATACAGAGAATAAATGCTAATGTATGGCTAACAAGCCGACGGCGCACCTGATTTTAGGTGGTCACCGCTGCCTATAATAAACATCTGCAATACCAGATGCCTTGCCTAGAGACAAAGTTGTATGTCATGTGCCTGTAATTACACCGGCACTCATACCCTTCAAACCGGAACACATCAACGCTACTTTGCGACAGAAATAGGTATGGTGGTAGTACTTCCCCGGACGAGCTCCTTCACAATGAGCTCTACTACTCTACTCTTTCTCTTCATGGTTGACACAAGTACCTAGTTACATGATACCTTCTAAACTTGTAGCAAATTGTTATATGTTGAGGTCTCATTTCATCTCAATAACGTTCATGCTTGACATCGTTCCACTTGAAACTTATTAAACCGTAAATGTACCATGTGAGTAAATAACGAGGTGATTATGAGACCACGATAAGCGTATCACTTACGTGACACACTCCGTGTTCCCCAGACCAGCTCGGTCTCCCATCACGCCCGGGGGGATCACGCCCAAGTGTCACGAACTATTCGTTATGAAAATTTTCTAGCTTTCGTATGCCTTATTGATTTTTATGAATCATTTAGATTTTCTTTTTTTATTGCCTTGTTAGCCTGGTGGTCCATACCGTGACAGCTATGCTAGCAGTCTTGGGTAAAGTCTAGTCTAGACTTTCGAAACCCAGGTCGAGCAAAGAGTGTTGTTCGGTTTTTTCTATGAAATTCTCAGTAGCAGCTCGGAGTTAGGATTTGTGCCCGGTTACTGGCAATAGGCTCGCCTCCTATTACATGGGACCTAAGTACATATATACCGGCGAACCGTGGGTGTACGTCAGTAGACCTCTGCCTAACCCTTCGGGGAATACAGACGTGATTGTGTGTATGTATTTAGTATTGCAAGAGTTTTCTTCGAAAAAGTTAGCAAAATGCTTGATTTTAAGTGTATCAATCATTCATCAAGATGAAAATGTATCTAATGGTCTATTTAAGCCAGATGACAATCACCTTACCATCCTCACCTTACCTTCCGAACATTTTTCTAAATGAAATCGCACAAAATTATTTAAACCAATACAGTATGAATGTTGAAGTTGAAGTCATGATGGAAGGTAGACATCAATAGAGTGCTGAGATCAATGGCAGCTCGTATATCTCAGCGGAATCAATGGCATCGGTGCTGACCTGCGGCTACTCTCTAAATGTATTCTTTTTCTAAATTGAATATCCATGTTGCTACGAGTTTGATCATTTGTCTTTCTGTGGGAGGAAAAGAAAAATAGACTCAATAATTATTAGTACTTAGTAGGTTATGGTAGGTTTCCGTTAGCGAACAAACAAACAAACCCGAATAACAGCCATAGGTATATTTGTAAGACACGTACCATTTGATGATGCGATTGGCGCAGTAGCTAAGCAATTAGCTGCTGCGCTGAGTATTACAGGTTTGATTCCTGCAAATATTTGTACTGCCTACAGATAGTTTCGGGTCGGGCTGTTTGTGTATGTGAGTTGCCTGAAGACTTCACATGAATAAATGTTTGTGTAGGGTAAAATAAATGAAAACTGAAATTCTTAATGTGGAGCAACGATTTAAAAAAATGTAAGCGATGCCGAGGTACAGCCTGCTTTGTGACTATACTCTTCACTTTAACAGTCAACAGCAAAGTAGTTAATTTACATACGAAATGCAAATGCCCATAAAATGCCACATTAATCCCACTAGCCACATGAAACATCCACTCAACCATTATTTCTCAAAGGCCCACTCCCACACTTCCACCATTACCAGTGCAATAATGATAGCGTTGCACACTGGAGCCCTACATGAATAATGCTCCATAAAGCCTTAGAGCCTTTCCACTCGTATTTACACTGTCTCCCCAGTCTAGACGAGGCTCTTCACTTTACCAAGAGCCTGATATTAATTTCAAGCCGAGAGCTGCAAAAGGGAAATTATTTTCCGCTCTTATGAAAGTTTAGAGTTTATAGTAAAATGTTGGTTGGTTGAATGTGTTTTTGAGACGCGTTAGTGATGTTGTAAAGAAGAACAAAGTTTGCTAGTTATGATATTATTACAATATGAAAACTTTTATAAGAATACATAGATCCAGCTATTATGCATGGTTGTAAGTAATGAAAACATTAAACTTAAACTTTAAAGGCTTACGATATCACACGTATTCGTATCTTGGCTTGTTTACCTAAATAGTTAGCGTAAGTAACTTAACTGGTTAGCTTTAGATACTCTGATACTGGGTGACTTAGTAACTCATCGATATGTCTCCGTCAAAGATAAATTAACCAATAATTGTACAGTCACATGCATCACTAACTTTAACCTTAATGTTTACTAGCTTCCGCAAACGACTTGGTCTGCGTGGCTTATTTCATCAGTTTTAAGTTACGTCTTTGGTGACTGCTTCGCTCCCGTGGGTTGTAGCAAAGTCAAAGTCAAATCATTTATTTCAATTAGACCATTAAAAGGCACTTTTGAACGTTAAAAGTGTAATGTTAAATAGCCCATGTTACTCAGGAATAGTGTAGCTATCTATTAAAATCAGTCCAGTACTTTCGGAGCTTATTCGGTACAAACAAACAAAACAATCTTTCCTCTTTATAATATTAGATTAGATAAATAATGAATGTCAGTGAAAAGCAAATTTTCACGTATAACGTGAAAATTAATCAAATAAACAAATAAAACATGCCACGATACTACGATAAAGCTAGCATGTTCTGTCAGTATTAGTACAAGTGCAAACATTACGTAATATCTAGACAAATATGAACGGTAAACATATTTGTTGACACAGGAAAGACATCTCCTATCACTGACTACAGTTTAAAATTATGACTGATAACGAATGGGAAGGACGTATTAAAGTTGCTCAAATATAATATTTGTTTTATTTTTTTGTTTTGTTTGCGGAGCTTTGGACTTTACACTTAATTCTGATATTTTTATTTTATGGCATAAGTAAGTGTCAGAAGTTCCCCATGTTTGCTGAAAAGGTAATCTCGTGGCTCCGTCTGGGACGGTGTGGGACGGTTGAGTTTAAGCTTTTAATTACGGCTATATTAAAATATTCACATGTTCAAACTACACAAACAAACTCAATGGTAATTGTTATATCCTTGACTTTTTGCGGTACAAAACTGCTTATCAGTAATTGACTTCTTGATTTTTTTTACTGCCTCGTTGGCCTAGTACTCCAAAGCGCGACTGCTACGCGGTCTTGGGTTCGAGTCCCAGGTCGAGCAAAAAGTGTTAATGGGTTTTTAACTGCCTCGTTGGCCTAATGGTCCTGAGTGCGACTGCTACGCTAGAGGTCCTGGGCTCGATTCCCAGGTCGAGCAAAAAGTGTTATTGGGTTTTTCTATGAAATTCTCAGTAGCAGCTCGGAGTTTGGATTTGTGCCCGGTTAATCGCAATAGGCTCGTCCCCTATTACATGGGCCCTTAACATACCGGCGAACTGTGGGTGTACATTGGTATACTTTCGGGGTTTTTTTTTACCATAATAATATACCTATCATTTTTCTATAATAATATGCCTTTTCCCAGTATACCACATTATTGATACCAGTTTCCAAACTTGTACACTTGAGCAGTAGTGAGCGACCTCATAACACCCACTCGTACATTTTTTAACAACCCTCGATCCCCTATCTCGATGTCAAGATTGAATCGAAATCAAATAATAAAACTTTTTATTGATGGCTGAGTACTTGGACCTTTAAGGAGCCCACAGGGGTCCAGGTCTAGCGAAGGTCTGAATACTTGAAATGTTTTCTTTGTGAAAACTTTCACAATATTGCGTCGGTTAAGTGAGATGCTTTTTGATATACATAGATTGGATAGGTTTCGGTTGGGTTTCGGTCTATGGAATAGATCTTTGTGATATAAAACATAGTGGGGTTGCCCTTTAAGGTTTTGTTGCAATAAAGAGAACACATTTTTAGTAAGCATTTAAATATAATCATCATCATCTGCCTAGCCTTTTCCCAACTATGTTGGGATCGGCTTCCAGTCGAACCGGATGCAGCTGAATATCAGTATTTTACATGGAGCGACTGCCTATCAGACCTCCACAATAAATAAAATAATATAAATATATTTTATTTATTCACGAATAAAGTTTTATGTCGTGCGATTGAGACAAGAAATAACATTTGTCTAGAAGTCACACCAAATGGTGACTTTTTTCTGACACGGGTTGTACGTAGTATTTAGGATTCAAAACTACAAGTCTTCTTCTTCTTTATCGTATGGGCAGTAAGGTCTAACGACCCTACAGGCCGTAGTAAAAGAAGAAGAAGAAGAGTTCAAAACCACCAGTTAGTGTAATTATTTATTTCTGGCTTCTGGAAGCAAAAGTTGATATATGTATGTATTTCGTGACACTTAAAAAACTGTAGCTCTATGAGTAACAGAATTTTCATAATCAGATTAGAGATTACAAACAAACTTCCAACCCTTCCTCGCTAATTCAAATAAGTCAGTCGGTTTGGAACAAAATTTCCGAAAAACAGTTACTTACCTCCGAAATTCCTGAAATTCAGAATCCAGCTTCAAAGTAAAGCAACGATCGGTTGTCCAAACACGGCCCTCGTAAGGATAGTTCCAAATTCAAACAGGTCGGAATGTGTGCCGAAGTTAGCCGAAGCTGAGAGTAAACCTCATGAAGCACCTCGCTGCTGAACGGGATTTCAGGAACTAAAAACTCAATTTGTGGTGCAGGTGTTGCAAGCTCGGAAAGTATTTATTTGCGTTGGCAAGTTTGTTGTCGCAATCACACATTCATCCGGCATGGCGATTCGTGATCTTATTTGTATGGATTCAGGTCACCACGGAAATAGAGAACCGGTATTATTTCACGCTCTGTAAAAAAATATCGTCAGTCTGTGTGTGGATGCACTGCGATTGCTGTATTGAATGATCGAGGGGAACAGATGAATTGACGATTTCTATGGTGATGTTCCTACTTCATAATGTGTTGTTTCTACTTCAAAAGATCATATCATCATCACGGCTGTATTCCTTAAGGGTTAGGCAGAGGTGTATCTACGTACACCCACAGTTCGCCGGCATGTTAAGGTCCCACTGTGGGCGAGCCTATTGCCACTAAGCGGTCTTAAATCCTAACTCCGAGCATAACACTTTGCTTGTCCTGAGAATCCAGCTCAAGACCTCAAGCGTGGCAGTTGCTTAGTATTGTTGTGTTCAATAAACATTAGTTAGTAAAGCTTTGAAACAATTAAACCTCGGTGTTAGTATTCATGTTGAAGCACGCTCGTATTACGGCAGGTAAGCCCCTAAACATTGCTCAGCTAAATAAGCCCGCCATTACTAAAGCGCTTAGTCAGCCATTTGATTGTTGGAGAATAAAAGAGTTTTGTATTAAAGAGATAAATCTCCAGGGAAATAATAATCGTTAAGCCGGGTTGAGGAGTTATAGCAATCGCGGGCAGGAGGGATGGGGTCCAAGATGATGTCGATGGTTAGGTAAACGTTATCAAAACGATTCTTTTTTACACATATACCTAAAAAATAATAAAATGTATGTGTCTGTTCGTAATTTTAAGTAACAACTTTTTACAAAACATATGTGAATGTTTACGCGCGAAAAAATCATTTCTTTAATTTTTATGGCCGTCGATTTATTTGTTCTGAATAATCTCCGTAATGGCTGGACCGATTTTGATGGGACTTTCACAGGCAGAAAGCTAATGTTATCATTAGTGACTATGGTTACTTTTATTTTAGAAAAGGTCCCAAGTATAATCTATTTTATGAATAAAGGTGAGAATTATCGACAGTGTCGTTAGCTAGGTAGTTGCAAGCCTACTGGCGGGTACAAAGTCTGTACAATTAAAATATATTACGCCCTAGTTAAGTAATTCATGACGTCACGTCTGAAAACTCCAGTTTATTATTCTAGTTTAATTCTATCAAGTCTTAATCCACTTGCCATTTTAAACTTCTCACTTTGTCTAAGTTTGGCTCAAAATAATAAACTCAGTACCAACTTTAACATTAGAAATATATTCTGTAGCGCTTAACTTCAGTATACAAAAGATTATTCTACAAATAGCTGATGTCTAATAATATTGTGAGAATTTATAATCAATCAAATAAATTACTTGGTGCCGTCACCCTGTTAATGGGTTCCATTAAAAAGCTTTGGATTATCGCGGCGACACCTGGGAGTGATGGGGGTGACACCCGGAGGGTGGGGTGAGTTAGTGAGCTAACTGAATAAAGATTTAGACCTTTTAACAACATTTTATTATTGCTAATGCTATAGACGGTCCTTTTACAATACTGCCTGGTACTTTTCAATATTGAAGTTGAATATCTTTGTTGTGTTTCGATAAAATTGACTGTTCGCGCAGTGACTGAGTAGTCGGCTGCTGCGCTGCCTGTCGCGGACTTGATTCCCGCACGAAACAAATATTTATATGACCTCCAGGTAGTAGTTCCAGGTCTGGCGGTTTGTGTATGTGAGATTATATGTTACGCACACACGTTAAAGGAGAAATTCTTAGTGTAGGGCAAAGTTTTAAGAAAGAAAAAACTATAAGTTGTGCCTATCCAGAAATAAGCTATCATTCAGTAGCAACCACGTGCGAGAGAACAGTAGCTAGTGGTTTCACACATAAATTCTTAAAACTAGTAGGTACCACATTTGTGCTAGAAATAGTAATCATCTGTTACAGCTTTTAGATGGCTGAAGATGCGGTTAGTTTGGTGTTGTAATACCTGTCCTGCTATCTTGCAGGCGCTTTCTGCACGACCAACCCGCTAATTATCTTACTGATTACCTAATCTTTTATCAAAACATGAGAAGAATGAAAAGAAGAATTTGGTCCTACACAGGTACTCCGCACTCTCAGTGACTGCAAACTCCCCGTAGGTACCCGATGCGGATATTAGTATTCTGTGAAGGCATACAGACACATTATCCGGCAGAGCGCCAATTCTTCACGTAAGCATTGCTTTTATTACTCATATTTATGATTGTCGTAAAACAAATAAGATATATTTCAGACTACGCTTCGGAACATAAATAGGTATTTATAAAACACTTCTAGGTTTCTGGAATTGCAATGGGGAGTTCTGTGTGAAACTGTTTATAAGAAAATAAAAGGTCTTTAGAAGTTTGAAATGCCTTTTTGCATAGTAGGTATATCTAACACAAGAACATACAGTTCATAAAATTTACATAAAAACATTATGTGCAAAATCAGATCAGAATGAAAACAGGTTCATTAAAAGCATCTGTAAAAGATAGAATTTCACACAGAAACATGAAATGTTTTTTCAGTTTCCATATCATTACACGCACATTTTAAACCAAAAGCATCTGCTTTTAATATCAATCGAAATAAACAAACACAACGGTATAACCACATCACATCACAAAAATCCATTTTGATCCAGAAAATACGACAGAAATACATTGGGTAGTAGCTACTCATACTAATACCCATCCACACGATCCGCCGGGATTACAATTTTGTCCCCGCTCCTTCATGAGAAAAATAAATAAGGCCAATGTATGAAGCGAGCGGGAATTTCATAATAGGGTTATCATTCCATTTTTATTGTATCAGTAATGGAATGGCGTTATCTTAATTGAAATCTGACGAAAGGAATGGGATGTTGACGGGATGGACCGGTTTGTGACGTGTGAGGTGGTCAGCACGTCGTTTGTCTTATGTTTTTATGAAGCTGTCTTACAGCTGTCGTGATGGTGGATTATAACATTTTAGTGTTGTCTGAGTGATTTACATATTGGGCAGTCATATACAAAGTCAAGTCAAAGTCAAAGCATTTATTTCAATTAGACCATTTTAAAGTGTCAAGAAGTTACAGTTTAAAGTTGAAGCTAGTTCCTCGTTCCAAAAATTAAATTAAAAATTTAAAAAACCCCCAACACAAAAACCTAAGTTCCCTTTAAAAAGTAAAAAAATAACAAAAAAAATACGTCACGTTGGGGGACCGCTCGGGACGATCGTATCCTAAATGCAACATCGGTCCCCCAACGTGACGTATTTTTTTTGTTATTTTTTTACTTTTTAAAGGGAACTTAGGTTTTTGTGTTGGGGGTTTTTTAATTTTTTTATTTAATTTTTTATTTTATGCTTTTTATAGGTACCTACTTATTATAATGTCGATTTTATTAAGTTTGAGACCCCACTCGAGTATATTTACAGACATTCGGTTTTTCTTCCCTACTTTCACCACTACAAATCACCACAACTTTTAAACGGCCCAACCTATTTTCATCAAACATGTCTAAGAACACTCGTACGTAAGTTACCTTTAATACAAAAAAAACTAAATTGAAATCGGTTCATCCGTTCGGCAGCTATGATGCCACAGACAGACACACCGACAGACAGACAGACAGACAGACAGACACGTCAAACTTATAACACCCCTCTTTTTGCGTCGGGGGTTAAAAACGTAGATCTCTATGGAGAAGAACGAGCAAGAAACTCCACAGACACTCCATTCATACAGCTACACTACCTACCTACATTAAGACTAGGTAAGCTTGAAGGATTATATACACGAGGCAAATTATTTAAACAATCCATTATACCACGACTTTGAGCCAGTGAAATTAAAAATTCATTAGACCATTTTTTTACCAGTGTTAAGTTTTTTAATGTAAAAAGTTTTTAATTACATAACCACAAAACTCAAAGGACCGAGGGCAGATATTAAAACGTTGAGCTTGTAGCAATCTAAACATTGATTGGTTCCTTATTACACTAGATAGTGGCATTCAACTGTAAACGGCCTTTATTGAACTATAATAAGCCATTTAGGCAGTTGAGTCGTAATGTTGTTACAGCAATAGGCATTAATTGAGGAAAATTGCTCGATATCTGTATTGGATGGAACCCGTCGTTATGGCGCCTAATTACTGTCATTTGTTAATGTGTTATCGTCACGCTTGACTTCTAAACACTTAAATGTCTTTTATTAAATTATTACGTAACTGAAGTAAACCCCTTTTTCCTCATGTGGTTTGTTTTACTAAAATATTCTTATAGAGATACATAACGACAGAGATGTTTCTCTGTTTGTACGACAACAAAAAATAAATTACTTACTTATTTGAAAACAAATTAATGTTGCTGTTTGCGATTTCTGATTCAAACAACATTTAATTTCCCTATTTGACTAGAAAGCAATTACATCTTCATGGTTCAAATAGTAAGGATATTATATTTTTATTATTAGACTGAATAATTGTATAACAGAGCTGGGTACCTGCTTCCTCCATGTAGATTCTTAACTTTGTACCCTCTACCGTTATATCCGTATTCAAATCACGAACAAGTAATCAGTGGCAAGCATGCGACTGCCGCCAGATCCGTGCGATTAGACGCGGAAACGGACGACCGACACCGGACGGCGGAACAGCATATTTTAGTGGCACCGGAATCACCGTGCACAATTGACTACCCCTGCAGTTTTGATTGCACGAAATATAAATGAGGCATATACTGAATAGAGAATGTGCACGAAACAGCTGACTGCGATTATTTATGTGAACTATAATATTAATAGGTTTTGTTTGTGGTACCAATATTACCAGTTAAGAGGCTTTTCTTCCAGAGAATTGCGTTCCCCGACCTGCCTCTTTTTACGGAGAAATAGCTGTTATTAAACGTCAATTTAATCTTGAACAAGTTAACGTCGTTTCCAACCTCTCGATCGAGAAAAGACTATTATATTCCTGTCTACGAGTATATAATATTTTGTTGGGATCGGCACACGGAAGGTTGCAAAGGGTAACTACCTATTCCCTTAATGAAGATCTGACCTTTTCACCTGGTTACTCTTTTAACTCATTATCTTTGGGATGGCAGGACAGGTTAAGGATAAATAAAGAAACATTCTTTTCAGAGCTCCACTTAGATAACAAATGGGTTTGGAATTCGTTTTGTGCAGGAATGTTTTCTGTTTTTCGAAAGCGTAAAAAGGCGTAGAAAAAATACTCTTGGAATTAAGTAACCACAACAATAACGCAAGGAAATGTTTCGTTGTGTTATCACATTTTATAGATAGAATGACTTTCATACATTTGTCTCACTTCGAAGTAAACAACACTGTCAACAAATCCTTTCTTCAAAGTAGTAAGTCCAA
This sequence comes from Caradrina clavipalpis, assembly GCA_932526535.1. Classification (NCBI taxonomy): domain Eukaryota; kingdom Metazoa; phylum Arthropoda; class Insecta; order Lepidoptera; family Noctuidae; genus Caradrina; species Caradrina clavipalpis. Next base: position 375,218 of record OW052095.1, read on the forward strand.
CGAGGCGTTCTTTCACTAACAACACAACTAGTACAAGTTAGGGTTCAGTAGCGACGCTCGCATAATACGCAGATCAGGGCGCGCTGACGGGGCAGGACGCGGGTTTTCATTAGTGCGCGACTTTCGGAGGATTACCGAAGAGTGCATTGTTCGCCTCACAAAGACGACTCTAAGATGGGCACAGTGAGTGCCGGAGGAGTAAGTCAGGTTGGGTTTGTTGAACATGGGTTTTTTCCTGCCTATTGAATGAATGTTTTTATATTGAATTGACAATAAGACGCCGCGGGAAAGTCTTGCGAGTAAGCTAATTCAAAAGTTGGTTTTCCTTTTACTTTATTAAACATTCTGAAATGTTATCTTTATATAATCAGTGTCAAAACTTATTTTCAGAGTTACAGAAAATGATGATCTTTCTTTGGATAATATTTAAATAAACTAGTCCTACTATCCTACTTCCTACTAATATCATAAATGCGAAAGTTGTGAGGATGGATGGATGTTTGTTGCTCTTTCACTCTTTAACGGTTGAGCGGATCTGGATGAAATTTGGCACTAAAATAGATTGTACGTGGACAAGGTAAAAGGAGTATGTAAAGATCGTAGCAGGTATCGTTCTGTGGTTTCTGCCTTTTCTGAACATACTTTTGTTTAACAGTATGTTGCTACGATAAAAAAAGTAAACACTTTTTACTAAATAAATCGTATCCAAAAAAAATGGAGTCTTGTTCGCCGTTGTCAAGTAAATAATACCCTATTTCCAATAGATATTGATACACAATATTAAAAGGAAACTCCGTCGTATATTACCGCGAGCATTAAGTTAGATAAGACTAGCGGACTGCCCGCGACTTCGTTAGCGTGGCTTATTTCACACGCGTTAAGTTACGTTTTTGATTACTGCGCTGCTCCTGTTAATCGTAGCGTGATGTTATATAGCCTTTGTTACTCAGGAATAATGTAGCTATCTATTGGTGTAAAATTTCTAAAATCGGTCCAGTGATTTGGGAGCTTATTTGTTACAAAAAAACAAAGAAAAGAAACTTTCTATATAAGTCTACGTAGATGAATAAAATACAGTACTTCAAACTCCCGCTAATACTTCCGCTAATACTTTATGACATACGGAACCATGGCAATGTTAACAACATGAGATCTCACCATCACCGGGTAGGTACTCCGCGATAAGGGAAGGGGTCGGCTGGCATGTAAACGTAATTATGGAAATTCGGCGTGTTTTTACAATGCAAAATACGCGACGTTATTTCGGCCTGATGTGTTGTAGGTCATTCCACAACTTTGTAGGTGTAAGCACAAAGAATTTGGTTCGCGGAATTTTCGGCCAGATGTGTTACTACGCTAAAATTAAATGAGCTTTTTACATAATGAGAGGAGTCATTTCTGTTGAGCAAGTACAGACAGTAAACAAAATTGTTATAAAACAAAACAATAAACGTCCCACAAACCATTTCATTTAATTATTTTTAGGAATCTCTCCTGTATTGTCGGTGCATTTACAAACACATAAAATCACATACACAAACAGCCAGACCCGGAACAACTATCTGAAGGTCATACAAATTTTTGTCCCGTTCGGGAATCGAACCCGCAACACGTAGCGCAGCAGCAAATCGCTCAGCCAGTGCGACATCCGTGCCCATCTGATAAATGTAAATTCTAACCATTCATATATTCAATGGCGACATGTATTTAACTCACTATGTGATGTTGCACTGTGGAATGCGCTCACTGCTGGTTGCAATTACATTCTGTCTCAGTTGACTGCCCCTCTGAATCAGCTCGAGTTAAAACTTTAATTTTATGACTGGATCGTTAAGAAGGTTCGAGTTCACCGTGTTACCAACTTTGACGCTAATTGAAATTACTTTGTTGGAGATAACTGTACGTAGTTGGATGTAGGTGGGAATGTACTGTCAGCAGGAACAGTCAGCATTTCAAGTTAATTTTTTTTGGATTATTCTTCAATTGTGCTCAATAATTAGGTTTAAAAAAAAAAAACAAAAGTATTGAGCATGTTTTGTTGCTGACCGTACAAAAAATGTGTTGAGGTGTTTTAGTCAGATACAAAGTGTACCTTGATTGTAAGGTTCATATTACTGTCTCAATCTTGGCTTGTATTAACAAAAATGTGTGCTTGTAGTCTTTCCACGTGTGCCGACAAATGAGTGTTGCTGCGAATCGACCAACAAGGTAATGCATACTGACAGCTCTCGGCTAGGTGGGGCGACACTTTACAAGAGCAGACTGTACACTGAAGAAGAAGTGTCGTGGCATGCTTTCTGAGCCCAGTGACCCAGCAATGGACAGCTATCAACTGAATCGAAAGGCCAAACATTATTTTTCATTGAAATAACAGTAATCTAATAACAACGCACCCTCGCTCTACATTCAGATACCAAATTAACTACCTAATTGAAGCTCCCAGAAGCTGTAGTTTATGTTTGGTTTGTTATTTGAGCTTAATTTATTTTGGGTTTATTATTTGACAAAATTAAATTATCGCCATTGCCTTAAGGAAAACCTTTATTCAGAGTCTTTATTTCCACACAGAAAGAAAATTCTCGTTAAGTTTTCTATCCTTATTAGGTATAAGACAGTATTTTTTAATACTTTGATTAAGTTTTCTAGAAGGAGGACTTAATAATCCACAGTCTAAAAAGAATCCTTGCTAATATAACATGCACTGCCTTTTAACTCCATTCTATTAATCAAGTGTTCTATTCTATAGCATTTTTCCGATGGTTGAACTAATGAGCGAGTATTATTCACGTCCATTGTGGTCGGAGCGGCAATTAGGACATTATCGACGCTGGCTCCGCTACGTATTATGGAAATCAACGATTTTATTCGATGCTAATATTTCAATATTGACTGTGAAGGATGGAAGATTGGATTTTGTTTGTTTTACTATGATCAATATTAGTTCTATGTTTTAGTAGGAGTGATGTTTGTTTTACGTCCATTGAATAATATCTAACCATTATCAAAGGAATTTGCTTTATATGGATCGTAACTGCTTCTTAGCAATTCTTTTTGATAGGAAGTGATAAGTAGTCACATGTAAAGTTAGGTTTCTCTGTACACGATTTTGTCAAAGTCTCGTGACTGTAATAGAAGTTCTATTTGCAACTTTTGTTTCTTAAAGAAACAGAGGAAAGTTAAATAAAAACCTTGTGTTAACATTGTCTAGCGCTGTGTACTTTCAGTCCTAATGTGGTACAAGAGTTACAAGTTTGTTTCTAGTCAAACTTTATTCTTCGAGTGTAAAATTTGGGTCACAAATATTTAGTATAGTTAAGTTAAATATCTTACCCAAAGGTTTTCACAGTTAGGTACTTCTAAGCGCAAAGTTGCGGATTCAAAGTTTTCGTGTGGAATTGTCAACACCAGGGAAGCAGGCGTCGTGATCAATACTCTTTGTGTGAACAGAGGTTTAGTGCAGTGGGATCATTAAAGTTGCTTCTTGTATGAAACGGTAACCGGCCAAGCTGTGTTGGTTTTAGGCAAAAATGTCATAATGTATACGGTATATGTAGGTACTCTTAATTAAGACCGTATTTAAAACACGGCTTCATTAATTTTATATCATTAGTAAGAATAAGATCAAATATTATCTTTTCATACAAAAAGCTGCTAAAAAAGTCAACGAGCGTTATTTCAATGAACATTTCTGTACACCAAATAAAAAAATATAATTTTATTACTCCCGAAACTCCTTAAAGACGTAAAATAATTCATTAACTTTGTGCTTAATTAAGGAACATTGAGATCAGTTTCGTATCGCTTTAATATTTGTTAGCACGATGTCAAGAGGCTTCAGCAATTTCGTAATTTTGTTGGAAACCAAAAGATTAATTAGTGAACATTACATAGGTAATTAATAGAACGAGTAGCAGTTATAGCTTTGTTAAGCCAATATTGTTACTGTAATAGCTGATGAAGATGTAAAGCCTATTAACATTGGGATTGACTGAAAGTTGTTCAGCAAACTTCACTTTAATTAACTCCATGCAATATTGTTATAACCAAACTGTGGCTGAACTACATAATACATAATATATGTGTGCGACTAATGAAATGCCTCATTACGAGTTTTCACACTCATAACAGTGAGACGTGTTGAACTTTTGTTGTGACACATAGCATTCTCCGGGACCTCTCGCGTGTTAAACATTTGTAATTAGAACTACTAATAATTTCGACGTCGTAAAAAGCAATGTCGTATAAAGTCAAAAATTTAATATAAAATTTCTACCTGTTGTCGTTTGGTAGTGGAACTATAAAGCTATTAAAGCTAAGAGCGCGCTTGTAGTCTACATACGTATAACTCAAGTATTCCAGGCAGTAAGTTAACGACGCCAAGTTGTTGTCGTCTAAATAATATGGGAATATCACAAAATTGCTGTTTGGTAACATATATCGGGTGCTTTACTTTATACGATTTACGACTACTTCATAACTGTTCTTGTGTTCATAACAATAAACACGCTTTATGTTGTTCTTCCATTCTGCTAAATACTGAACCTATATCATATTATCCACACATTATACTCTAAGAGTCCTGATGACCTACGTCATGTTAGCATGGCTGAAATTTTGACAATACTTAGAGGTAGAGGAATATGTACTAAAAAGGTAATTACCAAAATTACTCTATTTTTGAGACTGTAATGGAAGATGCTTTGTCTAAACTTACAACTGGTAATAAATCAGTAATAATCTGTGGTGACTTTAATATCAATATTCTAGAAAATAATTCAAATAGCAGTAGATTAATAAGTCTTTTTAAATCTTTCAACCTATCATATGTTTTTCTAGAACCAACTCGAATAACTCCGACTACTGCTACATGTATTGATAATGTTTTTTGTTGCTGCACCTACTTAGATAAAGCCATAGTAAATTATCTTCCGTCTGATCACAGCGGACAAACCGTTTCTTTTGAGTACAAAACATCATTACAAAAAGTGCAGATACAATCAAGACCAATAACATCTGGTAATTTGAATAAATTTAATAGCACTTTAATTAGTAAGTTATGTGTTCAGAGCCTTGATATGAATAGTGGTAGTACTTTGTATGAAAAATTCTTTTCAGTCGTGCAAACAGAGTTTAATAATATTTTTAAGAAAAAAACCAAAACAATTTGCCCAAATTTTTTATTTAGTGATTGGGCAACTAAAGGTATCAGGAAAAGTAGGGAACGTCTATTTGAATTGTATGGCCTTAAGCCTTATGTAAATACTGAAAGTTTTAATAAATATGTTGCTGCTTACTCTAAAATTTTTAAAAATACTTGTAAGTCAGCTAAAGCCTTGTACATTAGTAACAAGGTTAAATCAGCAGATAATAAAATAAAAACGGTTTGGAAAATTATTAATAACGAAACAAATAGAAATAAAAGACATAATGCTGATTATAGTCTAGAGACTTCCCGAGGTCCCATAAGCACAAATATCGATGTGGCTCAGGAATTTGTAACATTCTTTACCAATATTCCAATTAAAACTACTGAAGCTTTAAATTCCTCGCCCGCACTTGCTATGGATTTAGTAAGGGCTAATGTTTCAGCCTGTCCCAAGGAATTTAAATTTAAACATATTAACCCTCTGATTGTTATAAAGACGTTCAAACAACTCAAGAGCAAGGTTACCGAAGATCTGTGGGGCATGTCTACTAATGTATGTAAATCAATAATTGAGACAGTAGCACCCTATTTAGCTTTGATATTTAATTTGTGTATAGACCAAGGAGTTTTCCCTACTTTAATGAAGCACAGCAAGGTTATACCCCTATTTAAGTCCGGGGATAGCAAAGACACCAACAATTATAGACCTGTGTCGATTTTGCCGGTTTTCAGCAAGGTGTTCGAAAAAGTGATGCTCAATCAAATGCTCAATCATTTCAACTGCAACAACATCTTGCACGATCAACAGTATGGTTTCACCAGAGGGCGTTGCACTACAGACGCCGGTGTCACTTTAATTAAACACATCTTTAATGCATGGGAGGACTCACAGGATGCCATTGGCATTTTTTGCGACCTCTCAAAAGCGTTTGATTGCGTAAATCATGAAACACTCCTCCTTAAGCTCGAGCATTACGGACTTGGTCATCTAGCGCGTGACTTGATAAAATCGTACTTAAATGATAGACTGCAGCATGTGCAAATAAACGGTGTAAACTCATTAGGCTTAAAAGTAAAGATGGGGGTTCCGCAGGGTTCAATATTGGGTCCGTTTCTCTTTTTAGTATATGTCGGAGTTGGTTGTCAAATGTTATTGTATGTGTTGATTTCATTATTATTGATTTGAGTGATTCTTGCTATCAATTACTGTCTTATAAATCGAAACATAATTTAATAAGTGCTTTGCATACCCACTATTTAGTTTTTGGCAACTTATTTCGATAAGTGTGATTGTTTTGGTCTAAATAATTGTTGACTTGTTTATTTAATTTGAAAGTGATTTAGTTTATGTATTCACCTTTATTTATTAACGACAATTAGTCTTGTATTATTTGATTACTGTATAAAGTAAAACTTATTAGATTTGGCGCGTTTGTATCAAGTAAACACGTGACGTAGTTGCACGTGCGTCAACGGACAGAGTTGTTGCGAGGCGGGAACATCGACTATAAAAGAGCGTGCTCTCGGTAAACTAACCAGTCGGTCCTCGGACTCGACTCGATACAGAGCTCCCCCGCTCCCGACAAAACTGTCGGTTTATTTGGTACAGCAACGCTGTATATTTACATAGGATTGTATTTACTTGCGAAAGCGAGCGATACTCCTTGTAATTGGGTGGCTTGGCCACTATACGAACTGTGACCCTAAAAAGTCTGTTCGCCTTAGTATTTACTTACCTGCATTATCTTTTCTATATTCTATTGTGTATTGTGTTAATACCTACTTTAATAAAAAGTCTGTAAATTGTTATACAGTCTTGTTTATCCCACTAAAATGGGAACTCCAAACCCTGACCATACACCGCTCGGCACTCCTGATCCTACATCAGAAGTGGGATTAGGGTTAGCCCAGGAATCGGAAGGGATTGGGGAACCATGGCGAGCTATGTTGGAGCTTCAAAATCATAATATGACTCGCTTAATTGAAGCAATTAAGACTCGCTCCCCTCAGTCTGCAGCAATTACGTTGCCCGATTTTGACCCTGATCTACCCGATTCCGATGCTCAATCTTGGAGTACAACCGTTGATATTTGCCTATCAGAACAGCCCCTTCAAGGTTGCAATTTTATTATTGCTCTCACCAAAGCCTTAAAGGGAAGTGCTAACATATGGCTTTCCCAAGTGTCATATGCAGGTATGACCTGGACAGACTTTAAGAGTCTTTTCCTCTCTCGTTATGCCGTTTCCGAAACTGTTGCTGCTACCCTCATTAACCTTCATAATAGTCATCCAAAAGAAGGTGAATCTTTAGCTGCATATGCCAGTCGACAGGTCACTTCATTAACATCTAAATGGAATAACCTGAGTGTTGAGAACATCGCAGTTTCTGCTGTTCTCGCCCATGTCTCAAAATTTGATTCCCGTGCTCATCGACTAGCATTTACTACCGAAGTACTTACAAGGCATAAACTTCAACAAGAACTGAGTGTCTTGTCCCACCTTAAGAGAAAGTCTCAGAATAACTCTGACCAGCAAGATTCTTCTGAACATAAGAAGTTCAAACCCAGTACAATAGTATGCCACTTTTGTGGTGTAGCGGGGCATAAATCTATCAACTGTCGCAAGAAGGCCGAAGCGACCACTAAACATCCTAAAGCAGCCGCTGACAGCTCGTCACATAAGGCGTCATCCAAGCAGATCGTCTGTTACCGCTGTGGGGAGTCTGGACACATCGCTCCTCGCTGCCCGAACGCAACCGGAAGGCGGCCGGGAGGTTCCGGTGAAGATACTGGGAGTCAGTCTTCGAGTTGCCAACCATCCGTGAAGCGAGTTGAAACCTGTGATGTACGACCTATTACTGGTGTTCTACAGCAATCTGGTGAGACACTTTCATTTTGTTAAGACTCTGGGGCTGAATGTTCACTTATTTCTGAAACATGTGCTGAGAAGTTATCTGGCAAACGTATTCCTTGTATGGTCAATATAAGGTACCGAACAAATACTGAGTGAAGTAGAAATAAATGGTTACCATTTAGAAATACTGTTTCATGTGGTACCGGATGACTATGTAAGTCATAGTATCATGATAGGCCGTTGAGACCAGTGAACGCTCATGGCAAGATGTTATTGACGACGAACTTGCTCTTAATTGCACAGTTAATCGAGTAGTTCTCTTGAATTATTGATTGCACGAGTTGCTAAACCTTTAGATTCAATGACTATTGACAGTAAACAGATAGAAATAAATCTGTCCCGTGTAAGGGAACAAGCAGCCCTGGGTGTAACTAAAAGTGTCGAATACGATAACACCCGTTATTATTGCAAGGTCCCTATAGAATTTTAGAACTATTAGATGGTGATAGATACTTGTTAAAAGCTTTGAATACCAATAGAATTTACAAAAATGCCCATGATCGTGTACGAAAAATGCCTGAATGTCCAGTTACTTATAGTGATGTCAATAATGACTCTGATGATTCATCTACTGCTGACATATCATAGCTGAATTGACAAGATGTCTATGTTGACTCTTGTTATCGGATGTTTATAATAACTCCTGGATTTGGTTGTTGAACTTGACGCTTATGCGGGTTGTCTATGTTGACGCCTATGCGAGTTGTCTATGTTGACGCCTATGCGGGTTGTCTATGTTGACGCCTATGCGGGTTGTCTATTTCGACTCCAGATTACTTGTCGAATCCCATGGTGTGATGTCGGCTGGGAGACTATGTCTCTACTTTAGTTGATAGCTATGTATTGTCAGCAACAGTATGGTCATTTTGAATGGTTGCGATGCAATCGCTATTGATAGTAATTTTATTGGACTTGCTCAGGATTTTTCTTTTGCGCAAACCTTTTGTTAAGGCTTTTGATTGTCAGAAAGGCCGATCGATATTCATAAGAGCTTTTCTTTTACAGGATCACACGAGGTCGTGTAGACTGTCAGTTCTGGCCGTGTCGGAGTTGGTTGTCAAATGTTATTGTATGTGTTGATTTCATTATTATTGATTTGAGTGATTCTTGCTATCAATTACTGTCTTATAAATCGAAACATAATTTAATAAGTGCTTTGCATACCCACTATTTAGTTTTTGGCAACTTATTTCGATAAGTGTGATTGTTTTGGTCTAAATAATTGTTGACTTGTTTATTTAATTTGAAAGTGATTTAGTTTATGTATTCACCTTTATTTATTAACGACAATTAGTCTTGTATTATTTGATTACTGTATAAAGTAAAACTTATTAGATTTGGCGCGTTTGTATCAAGTAAACACGTGACGTAGTTGCACGTGCGTCAACGGACAGAGTTGTTGCGAGGCGGGAACATCGACTATAAAAGAGCGTGCTCTCGGTAAACTAACCAGTCGGTCCTCGGACTCGACTCGATACAGAGCTCCCCCGCTCCCGACAAAACTGTCGGTTTATTTGGTACAGCAACGCTGTATATTTACATAGGATTGTATTTACTTGCGAAAGCGAGCGATACTCCTTGTAATTGGGTGGCTTGGCCACTATACGAACTGTGACCCTAAAAAGTCTGTTCGCCTTAGTATTTACTTACCTGCATTATCTTTTCTATATTCTATTGTGTATTGTGTTAATACCTACTTTAATAAAAAGTCTGTAAATTGTTATACAGTCTTGTTTATCCCACTAAAATGGGAACTCCAAACCCTGACCATACACCGCTCGGCACTCCTGATCCTACATATATATTAATGATTTACCTCATTTACTGAAAAACCAACCTCAAATGGTGTTATTTGCTGATGACACTTCACTGATTTTTAAAGTAAATAGAAAGGCACAACATCTTGACGACGTAAATAACGCTATGCATGAGGTTCATAATTGGTTTACTATAAATAACTTAGTATTAAATGAGAAGAAAACTAAATGCATAAGATTCGCTTTGCCAAATGTTAAAAGTATGTCATGTAACGTTACATTAAATAAGGATATACTGGAATTCGTCGAAAAGACAGTTTTCCTAGGGATTACGCTTGACTCAAAGCTGCAGTGGAGTCCTCACTTAACATCTCTAGCAGGGCGGTTGAGCTCAGCCGCTTACGCTGTCAGAAAAATCAGACAATTAACAGACGTGGATACCGCGAGGCTGGTCTATTTTAGTTACTTTCATAGCATTATGTCTTACGGTATTTTGCTTTGGGGGCGGGCTGCAGATATAGAGTCTATCTTTATTCTGCAAAAGAGGGCTGTCAGAGCCATCTATAATCTTTGCAGGAGCGAGTCTCTAAGGGAATTGTTCAAAAAAATTAATATCATGACGGTTCCTTGTCAATATATATATGAAAACATTATGCACGTTCGAAAAAACCTTCATCTTTTCAAAAAAATTGGTGATAGACATAATGTTTATACTAGAAATAGGAATAAATTAGATCAACCAGGTTTCAGATTGTCTAAAGTACACACTTCTTTTATGGGGTACTGTGTAAAATGTTATAACAAAATACCGCTCGATATTCTCGAACTAAATGAGAGAAAATTTAAAACTTGCATCAAACGCACACTATGTAGTCAGGCATATTATAAGTTAGAAGATTATATTAATGATAAGAATGCTTGGCTTAATGCTGGTCCTGCTCCACAGAGACTCGGGCTCACAAATTAATAGATATTGTTTTTTTTTGGGAATGTTTCTTACCCCTTTTTTCATTTTGATTGACCTTAATAACGTTTACCGTTATTTTATTGCTATTTATTACATACATCAGGCGAATAGGTTCACTAAAAACCTTAGTATTATATAATTTAACATAATTTATTTCAATTTTGTAAATGTGAGTACCATGGAGCCATTTATTTGTTAAGTTACTATGTGTTGGACACTGAGCATGGCAGTTGAGAGTTTCGTCATGCTCACTTTAATGTCTCGCTGACGGTGGCGCGTGGGTTGGGTCGTTTGGTTCCCTTCAAGATGGTTGAGCTAAATGGTGCTGATGCACGCGTCATATTCGTGAACGGGTGCTGTCAGTTGGGATTGGTCATCTCTTGACTGCCATGGCTTACATCTTTATTATAATTTATTGTGTATTAATGTTATTTTTTATATTTCATTCTTTCACTTCATTGTTTTCACATATAGAAGCAACAAGAATATTGTAACCAAGTTTTTGTAAAAACCAAATTGAATGAAAAGAGTGTCCATGGAGTTTCTTGCTCGTTCTTCTCCATAGAGACCTACGTTTTGGAACGAGCAACTAGCTTCAATATTAAACTGTAACTTCTTGACAATTCAAAAGTGCCTGTAAATGGTCTAATTGAAATAAATGCTTTGATTTGATTTGATTTGATTTGGTATTTACTTTTTAATTTCAACTCTGGGCCATTTTTAGACCATCACCCTTACGTTATTGCTAGAAGCTACGATCTATAATCATCATCATCATCATCATCATCTTAGCCATAGGACGTCCACTGCTGAACATAGGCCTCCCCTTTAGATGTCCACATATACCGGTCGGAAGCGACCTGCATCCAGCGTCTTCCGGCGACCTTTATTAGGTCGTCTGTCCATCTTGTTCTGTCGATCTATAATGTATGTTGATTATTTTTAAATTCTTAAAATGTAATGTCAAATCAGCTATCACACTTGAACATGAGCGTAACTTTAATACCTGATACTTAAGTATCAGGTATTAAAGTTAATGATGCCTTTCTAAGTGCATAAATAACGTAAGTCTGGCGGCTTTGAGATCTTAGCCTGTTACACCAAAAGTAAGTGTCAGACAGCTTTAAGATGAAATGAAACACTAAAGGATTAATTCTAAAAGCTAGTATATTAGTAATACCGCCTCGTGTAATCATATTCAAAGGACTAGGTACTAGTTATCTATAGTAATGTTATAAAGAGGTAAGATTTGTTTGTTTGTTTTGTTGAATTAGCTTCAAAACTACTGGACCGATTTTAACAATTTTTCACCGATAGATAGCTACATTATTCCCTAGTAACACAGGCTATATAACATCACGCTACGACCTACGGGAGCAAAGTATTGACCAAAGACATAACTTATGGCAGGGGAAATAAGCAACGCGGACGAAGTCGCGCGCAGTTAGCTAGTATATTATAAATACGACTTTGTGTATATTCAAAAGCACTATGTACTATACATTAAATGTAATATACATTCTGCTAGTGTCTGGCGTATTCGCAGTGAGTCTCGAAGGATTATGAATCAAACGCGTGTGACATCGTAATGGCGAGCGTTTAATTAAGCAAACTGCGTCGCGTCTTGTGTCGCGCGAGATTTACTGTGCCAGCATGCAAGTGTTTGTGTTTATTACTTGTATGCGGGAGTGTTTCTTGTAGCTCTTCACAAGACAATGCGGACACAAAAGCTCAGAAATACGCGTAGATAATTAATTTATTATAATTTTACAGTAGAGAAAACTTCAAGAGTAGCGTTCAAAGTTTTATTATTGTAGTTCCCCACTACAATAATAAAACTTTGAACTCTTTAAAAAATTAAATATCTATTGAAATAAATGTAAATTATAACTTAAAGGGCATATCATCTCAGATACTGCTTGTTGTCAAATGTTATCATTACAAAAGAAAATTGTAGGTAATAAGCTATTCGCTTTTCTGCCAATTAATCATTCAAATCTGGAAATCTTAAAAATGAAACACTTATATCTTGCACAATAAATCAGCTGGGATTTATATTTTTATCTCTTTTCTGTAGTCCTTATCGACTAGATTTATTGTGGCTCACCCAGCTTCCCGCATAAACTTTTATTGTGGCGCATTATTTAAACGCTAGGACGAGATAAATCTGGAAAAATCTACTTCATTATTTAACGTTATTATTAGGTCTCACTAGGTTCCGAGATTATTTATTAAAACTTGGTAAATGACTACATAATACCACTTATCTCGCTGAACAATAAATCTCTTCCAAATAAACAAATGGACACATTAAACTTAAAAAAAAAACAAACATGAATGCTGTTAATTATAGAAATGTCAACACTGTCGTGACAGAGTATTAAAAATAATCAAATATCAAACAAAGCAACGTTTACTACATGTATTAATCACATGTTATGTATTTAGCTGCAATGTATACATTAATACAATAAATAAATCAGACTTTGAGTATCACGGCGAAGTGAAAGCAAATAACGTTTAAAATAAAATTATGTACATAAACACCACAGCCAGATACCGTGTCATGTTTATTTACTTAACGTTTCATAGAATTATAAATGTAGTACCTACAATAATGAGTTCTACGCGTGACGCATTAGAGCGTGAATTTCCAGTGATTAAGTAAGCACTGTGACTAAGTGTGGCGTGGTAACCACACGGTTAGCACGTTCATGAGACAAATATTGTAAGGTCACCACCTTTTAAGGTTTACTCAGGATTGCAAACACTGTGTTTTAATTGTCATAATCAGCAAAGTTTTAAGCACTTAACTAGTATAATTATCAAAACAAACGTATAATAAAATATGTTTCAGTTAGCTTCTGCTCGCGACTTCAAAACAAAGCGGAGATTTTAGGTTTATGCTATAGTACTAAATTATCGCACGGAATACAAAAACGGGATATAAAATTAAGTAAGAACAAATTCCATATATCTACCTTCTTTTAGCTAATTCCGTCTAATTCAAACGGTTAACCGGCACGAACATCCATTCATTCATCCATCCATCCTTTCATCCATCCATCCATTACATACATCCATTCATTCATTCATTCATTCATTCATTCATCCATCCATTCATCCATTCATCCATCCATTCATCCATCCATTCATCCATCCATCCATTTATCCATCCATTCATCCATCCATTCATCCATCCATCCATTCATCCATCCATTCCTCCATCCATTCCTCCATTCAATCATTTATCCATTCATCCATCCATCTATCTACCATCACAAACTTTCATCTTAATCCTAGTAGTAGAATTATATCATTGGTTATTAAAACCTTATCACTATTTGATTAACCTCAAGAGCTGGATTACAAATTACCATTTACATAACTAAAGAGGCACCGAACTACAAGTTCGTGAGCAGAAACACTCATAATCGTACTCATACAGCAATGTAACTTATTACTGAGTTAGTACTCCCGGCTGAAACTACCGGCTTCAGTACCACTGTGTTCAGCTATGAAATGTTACGCTTTGATAACAAATCAAGCACGGCTTTACGTATTATGAGAATACTTGTTATTGTTTATACCGACTTACATAAATATTCCATTGTTTACCTGTCTTGCTACTTCGATACTTGCCTCGCTTTGTGATGTTTCTAGAAGAAAAGAAACAAGGATTTTCAATTTCACCTGAGTGTCTGCGCTAAAATAAATTATTCCTGAAATTGTAACATCCTTACTTTATTCAACGCCTCATAAAATATGGGTCCCTTAAGTTTAAAATTAATAAATGAAATTTTCATCACGTCTTGCGATGGTCGCACAATGCGACAGCGAACGGACCATGAATAACATTGCTCCGCCATTGTAACCCAAATGATTGTGTGCCTACGGCGCTACGGTGCTACGCGCTACGCCGGCTACGACGCTACGCTCACACCTGTCCACTCACAAATCAGAATCATAACTTTATTTACATAGTAATAAAGTCCTATTTTTATTTTCGTCTTACGTAAAAGAGGGTTTCTGCAAAGGTAGACCCTTGTAACGACGCTTGAATGATTCCATTTATCTTTCTTGTGTTATTATTTTAGGGTGATACCAGCGATTATAGCGCTTATATGTAAAGCTTTAGAGACTAAATTAATGTGTAACTTGATTTACCCGCGTAATGGTGTTACACAGGATCTGGGTTGCAGAAAATTAAGCAAATAATTGTGTTAAATCGTGGAGTTTAAACAAAAATATCATACGGTTTTTGGGACGGACAGTCCGACCATTATTTTGTTTAAATATTAATTGTGAATACTTGTTGTATTGCAAGAAGTACAGATTTTGTTATTGAGGCTTTGTCCCTCTTCAAAACTTTCTCTGAAAAATAATATTCATAAAAAAATAACATTAAAGTAGCAATTACGCCGAGCCGGCCCATTTGAAGAAACTCTTTTTTATTCGGTTTCTATCAAAAACACATACATATTATATCAGTCTATAAAAATAAGACACAAGGAAATGAAAATGTATTTACAACCGCAAAAAGAAGAAAAATATTTCTAAGCTTGCAACATTTCTTTTGAAATAGACACAGCGAGAGTTGGCTCAAACGAGGGCTCATTAAGTTTGTTCATGTTAAACATAAACAAGCAGAACAGTTGTATTGTCAGTGCACGCACCACCAGCGTCACGGAAACGAACAGAACTCTTGTTTCAATTCAAGTTAATAGAATATTAAAATATGATAATTGTGTCTACATATAAAAAAAATACCTATGGTAGTAATTTAATTTATAAATGAACTGCAAAATATTAACATCACTTTTAATTCGACGCGGTTGAGGTTTAGTTATTTCTAAAATGACGAAAAAGCAAACATTTTGGTGTTTTATTCTGCTGAAAACGTGACAAAATACTTTGTCATTTTAGTTCTGTAACAATTATTTATACAAATATCTTGAACACAAAATAACATAAAAATTTTAACACATACCATCACGCCTGTATTCGCCGAAGGGTTAGGCAGAGGTATACCAATGTACACCCTGACAGATCACCGGTATGTTTAGGTCCCATATAATAGGCTCAGTAGCAGCTTGCGAGCTGCTATAAAGACCTTTATAGAAAATCTCAATCAAACTTTGCTCGATCTGAGATCAAACCCAAGACCGTAGCAATCGCGCTTAAAATTTTAATCATTTTAACAATTACTTCAAGGTAAACTACACATGAACTAAATTAAATTACGTTAATTATAAGGTTAAAATTAGCTTATCTTTTAACTTACAATATTCAGTTATATTCCATTCGTTATCTTGTTTGCTATTACAATGGACATTCACGGTGGGCGTGGCTAACAGTAACTAGCCGATAATTGCCTGTTGATTCAATTAATTGGTTGCTTGCAAACGTGTTCAGCTCAAAGGATATTATTATTATAGTGCGCAACTGGCCGCATAGTATGTCCAGTTAGGCTATGATGTGTGTTAGTAGTAATTAGCAGTAGTTTGTAAATGGAAGGTAATAGTTATGTTATCTGCTATTTATAATGTTAGTATTTGTGGTGAAAGATTTTATACCTATAATATTAATTAAAATTTCACTTAACTAAGAACGGTTGAAATTCTAATCAAACAATTTCTATTTTAATAATATTTCTAATTAATCATACATAATTATATATTCGAAGTTCAGACGCCGATAATACATGATAATAATAATAGACAGAACAAATCTGTGGGTGGTGGCAACAAAAGAATATGTGGGTGGGTGTTATAAAAAAGGTGGGGTCGTTAGTCCTTACTGCCCACGCAATAAAAAAAGAAGAATATAAAGAGGAAAGTTTTTTTTTTGTTTGTATCTAATAGGCTCCGAAACTACAGGACCGATTTTAACAATTTTTCACCAATAGAAAGCTACATTATTCCTGAGTAACATAGGCTATATAACATCACGCTACGATGTACGGGAGCGAAGCAGTAATCAAAGACGTAATTAAACCGAATAAGGTGCAGGCAGTTTGCTAGTAGTCCCTATGAAGGTTTATACTGCTTTCTTTATCTCATTCTTTTGTTAACCAGTAAGCACATTGTTGCCGTCTCGGTGCTTAGTGTAACCCGCTATATCATAACCATAATTATTATTTTATAAAAATGCTCATAGGAAACAGTGACCATTTCCATCTGATTAATCACCATTTAAACAATTGTCAACCAATTAAATTGTTCAAACTTGGAGACGATAGTTTAAACACAAACGTAATTAATTCTAAGATAAACTTAGTTCCTTTGTTCCAAAAATCAGACCTTCTGAGTCGCCACAACGGGTCGCTATTCACTCCAATATCCCGGTCAGCTTAATTAACAAAATTAACAATACAGAGTTTAATAGAATACAGGCAAACAAGGCTACACAATTATCCAGAAGCCAATGAACCGCTGTAAGTAATTGTCTCAGCTAAAGGACAATACAGTTGCATAATATCGCAGCGTTTACTCCTAAATATTAATTGTGAACTCCAGTGTTTCCATTGCACGGTGCCCTAAAGCAATTTGCATCAAAAATAAGGCACCCTCTACACGAGATGAGTTTTGTTGGGAGCTACAGAATTCTTTTTTGTCTGCTTGCTTCCCGGCGCCAAGTCAATATTTTGAAAGCTGGGTGAGGTTTCAACTTGTGGAGTGAATGTTAATCCTTTTTGGAGAGACTTTTTCAGGTTTTTGTTTTTGCCTTAATGTGGCGTCGGCTTCGCTTTCTGTTTTGTTTACTTTGTCAGAGAGAGCGCGAGCCTTTTTGCTTCTTGACTTTTGGTCAGTTCTCGGGTAGCATGTGTTCGGCTCACAGTTTTTACTTTCGACTGTTTACTCAATGTTTGAAAGGGTCTCAGTATTGATCATGCCTGACTTCTATCAATGTTGACTTGTTTACCAATATTTTCATGCTTATTTTGTTATCTTTTTTCGGTATTATTTGACTTTGTACATTTTTTTGCCAATCCGCCTTGAGCAGTCGTGGTGTTCAATGCTCTTGTCTTCTCTTTATGAGAAGAGGTCTTTGACCTGCAGTGGAACAATAACAGGCTGGTGTCCCTATCTCTTAATCTTTTATTTTACTCTTATACACTAGCTAAGCTACCGCCCATTCTAAATAGCCATATCAACATTTTATTAACGCTGTACAGAACGCTGTGTTTTATGTTTATGTCACCAATTTCAATAAAAAGTATAAAAAGCGTAATGTTTACCGGATTATGGTATTGATGAGTGAACAGTATCACAGTTCGCTTGGCGTGCGCTAATTGATTGGCTACTGTGCAGTAAGCCCATGTAGAATTTCCCGACCAAAACCATTTTTACTACCATCACGCCTGTATTTTTTTAAAGGTTAGGCAGAGGTGTAACAATGTACACCCACAGTTCGCCAGTATGGTTTAGGTTCCATGTAATAGGGAGTGAGGTTATTGCCATTAACCACAAGCAAATCCTAATTCCGAGCTGCTACTGAGAATTTCATAGGGAAACCCAATAACACTTAGCTCGACTTGGGAATCAATCTCAAGACCTCTAGCGTAGTAGTTGTTCTTAAGACCACTAGGCTAACGGAACAGTTAACTGTTTACTAAGTATAGCCTACAAATACAGTGTTGTTTCAGGAACTGGGGTTTGTATAATAAACACTGTTATTAACATTATTATCCCAGTGTTAGGTACAATAAAAAAATGGCATTGTCTTTTAGACGTTTGTTTTCCATTCATCAATTATTTGTCAACACACCATTATCGAGCAAACAATATATTTTTTTAAAGCACCACAAAGCGAACAAAAGCTAACTCAAACAAAACGTATATGCCGCGTTGATCCGTTAGTCTGATGTCCGAGAGTCGAATAAAAATCAAGCACTCGCCGAAAACTGGCAGGATTCGGATCAATGGGCGTCCAGTACATTTAGTTGGGATTCCATCGGCCATTGAGCTTTGTTTATAGGGGTGGTACGTAATATAAATTAATTATCTACGACGGCACTGCCGACAACCCTCCGGAAAATATCTCGCCGTGAATAAAGAGCCGGGTATTAATTTGGGATATCGTTAAAAGCAGAATAAAACGTTAATTGCATATACGTTTTGTGGCTTTTGTTGATGTTCGTGAAGGCGTGTTATGTGGGGATGAGCAGTTTGTTCGGGTTTGTTTACTTATATTCGTTTATGGAATGAATGGAATTTGTGGAGCGTTTGGCATTTGGGAGGATCGCCGTGGCTTTTTGAAATGGTTTTCGTCTTATCTTCGACTAGCAATGCCCCGCGGTTTCACCTGCGTTACGTCTCTGGTTACTACTGCGTGGCTGTGAGTCGAAGCGTATTGTTTATAAGTTTAATTTCTGATTTGATAAACGGCATTTTTTTTTATTTACCAGTATATCCTGGGAAGAGCCCATTTAAATAACCAACAATCTTTTTAGCTTATTATCTTAGAATGGATTTGCTATTACATGTAGTCTTAATTGCCACAAGCTAAACGCATCAATCGAAGCGCTCTAATAATATGTCGACTAAGAACATTGAAAAAATTACGTTATAAACACTTTACCTAATTAATGATACTTAATCGAGATAACCTTCTAAAACACTTACAATTAATTGTAATTACAACCCTATTAAACAAAACAAGAAGTAGCTAGGCACCTATTACATTCCTCTAACGAGGATCGCTCGGCGCGCCATGTTATCAGACCCAAGCAAGCTATACAATAATATTGTTTCAAACAAACAAAAAATAAACTCTCAATTTCCAATGGATGTTTTTCTTTTGTTTTGAAACTCGATGTGAAGTTTTATTATTTCATCATTAACTTCGCGTTTGAGTTACGTTCGTTAATCATTTATTTACGGGGCGTGTTTATGTGAGCCGCCTTTGTTTACAGTTATAAGTGGCGATATAAAAACGACGAATAAATTAACGCTTAGTGTGTTAATTTCATTTTGAAATGTTTTTAACAGGTTACAAAAGCCTGTGTGATTCAAGGGACTTAATAGACCTCAGTATATGGTTTTAATTTCAACTCGATACCTCCACGCGTTTCCGAGATGAAGGGTGGTGACAGACAGACGGAGAGACGGACAACAAAGTGATCCTATAAGGGTTCCGTTTTACCGTTACGGTACGGAACCCAAAAAGAATAATGGACACCTATATCGTGCAAATATGTAGCTTAAGTAGATATCACACGATGTAAGCTCTATATTTATTTATTTATTTATTTATTAAACTTTATGCACAAATGCAAAAAAATACACCGTACAAAGGCGGACTTAATGCCTTAGGCATTTTCTACCAGTCTACCTTATAATGTATTATAAACAATCTGGCGTTCCACTTGATAGGAAATGGTCAGCTCCACTTGTGCTCAACAACAGCACCCACAAGAGATAAGGCAAGAGCACTCTTCAAACCGGAAAATATCAACGTTGCATGGCGGAATAACTAGGACTAACATTATTCCCCGCACGAGCCTCTTCACAAAGAGCTCACACTCTCACGGTTTTGCTCTAACGTTCAGCATTGCACTCTATCTAATTCGTAACTCCTATTTCCAAATACTTGCACATCATACAAGGGTAAACAATCCCGAAAAGGTTTCCGAAATCGACCGACAATGAGAGTTCCTTTCGATAGTTCGCAAACATTGGGGCCAACAAACAGTTTGTTTTCCTTTGTAATGTTTTTGTCAAACATTTGGGTCAAACAGCACCCTTTGTGGCCGGTGTACTATCAGTAATGCTTTGTGCGAGTTGATTGATGCTATGTCGTGAGATAGAAACTTGTAGGTTTCAGTATTGATTGTTAAATGGATTTCAGAGGTCAAGGTTGACTTAGAAATGTGTGGAAAGTAACAACCTGCAGCTTAATCATGTAAAGGGCTTACACTAACTTCATTTAACTTTGTGTCTACGTTGTCGAACAGAAAATTTCCTAAGCAATGTATTATAATTGGTTATCCCTTTCAAAATCCTTCAGATTGTGATTGTAAGAGTCTTACGCAATTAAAGTGCTAATAGTGTTTCCACGTCGAAATTATGGCAATTCATCGAAAGGGACCAATCATTGATCAACACCTAGTTCTATGTATTTTTAGTCGTAATGGCAATGGTATTATTTAGCAAAGTCAATATTGGAGTTCGCTGGCCGGTTCTAATCCAGTTGTCAACCCACAAACTAGTATTCAAAGTAGTTAAACCTTTGTATTATTATGAGTAATTGGAAGTGACCAACTGGAATAACTCCTTAATAATGAAAACAAATGATATTTCATTTAGCTACCATAATATCTGCGATTCATTCATTTGTTTCTGTGACGATATCTCGTCGTGGTGGATTAAATCCGGCGGGAGACTAAAATCCTATTTTAAGAAAAGGTTTTGAAAGGGAACAAGTTAATCCTAAGCGTTCATCTTCAAGTTTATTACAAGTCTTCGAACTAAGTCAAGTAATCCCGCAGGTTTAAATACAAGATTTGGGTAAGGTCTTGTCATTTATTTTATATTAACTTAACAACTGTTGCTAATAATCGTAGATTGGGTATTTTGTATAATTGTAATTATTTATTTTTTATTTGACACATCACACACCATGACGCCTGTATTTCCCGAAGGGTTAGGCAAAGGTGTACTAAAGTACACCCACAGCTCACCAGTTTGTTCAGGTCCCATGTATTAGGGGCAAGCCTATTGCCATAAACCGAGCACAAATCCTAACTCCGAGCTGCTACTGAGAATTTCAGAAGAACCTAATAACACTTTGGTCGACCTGGGAATTGAACGCAAGACCTCAGTTGTGCTTAGAACCACTAGGCTAACGAGGCAGTTTTTTATTTGAGCAAAGAATAATTTCGGGAGATCCATAGCGCGCTAGCAGTTAACTTCCTCATATACAGTAAGTCGATTAATTCAACTCCATGTAGTTCGCAGTTACCAGAAATGGCTTCAACTCAGCAACAGTCTGATTTCATTCGGAGTAACAGCCGAACGTTTACCGCGCGGTAGTTTCTCAAACAGACATCAAAACTTGTAGTAAACTTGTGACCAGTTGATACAGTTTTCGTATGAAAGTCGACTAAATCATGACGTCACTTATGGAAGTTACCAAGCCGTGGGTAACGACTTCGAAAGTTTTCTCATCTGGGTAATGAACACGCGTGCTGTGACCGACTTCAACAGACTTCGACATATGGCTCTACTTGCTTTACAACTTTTAAAATTCTCGTAAATGTAAAGCAATTCATGTAGTAGTATTTACACGTAATTATTTTACTAAGTGGGCAGATAATGCAAGAAGGTTTGATTTTAAATTGGAAAATGTAAATGTACTGGTTTAATTTGTGTTACATCTTTGCATGTAACTGAATATTTAGTAACTATTTAGTATGTTTTATTGAAAAATGAGAGTATCTAGGTGCAATATACCTAAATAGGTACTTCAAAAATGGCATGTAGGTAAAACAATCTCAAACTAGTTCAATTCCTGCTAGAAATATGCGCCATAAAGCAGGATGATCCAGACAAACGAGCTCGCAATAAGCCACACATTGTCAGAGATTAGTGATCATAACAAGTTTGTCGCCGCTTGTCTCGTAAACCGCTCAGCGTCACCCGCTACTTGTTGACTCCAGGGACTTACTGCCTGCTATTGTTTTGACCTCATTCTGGTCAGAACTTTATTATTGTTTGCTTTTATAGAGGCTAGTTATTTACTGCCGCCCTTAGTCTGTTAACGAAGCTGGTTGATCTCTTACACAGTAATTGTATATTTTAACTTAAAACCAAATATGTAACTGCCTAATTAGCCTAGTTGTCGTAAGCACGATTGCTACATTAGAGGTCTTGATTTGGAATTCCCAAATCGAGCAAAGTGTTTTTATTTTAAATGCAGCAGCAGCTCGAAGCTAGGATTTGTGCCGGCTAATGGCAATGGGCTCGCCCCCTATTACATTGTGACCAAAACATACCGGCGAACTATGTTTGTATATTGGTACACCTCTGCCTAACCCTTCGGGGAATAAAGGCGTGTTGGTATGTTACCAAGTGTGTTCATTACCTAGAAATTGAGCATGACAATATAAATTGACAAAAAGAATGACTGTATGAGAAGAATGTTCTGGCAACACATATGAGTTTCACAAGAGACACGAGCTTTCTCAGCATCTTTCACTACCTGCCTACATATTTCTAAAACAAAGCGAGTACTTGGCGAGCCCTGGCCCGGCACGTATAAGTGACTAAGCTTGTAAGCCGTTACAAGGCTGTTCAGGCCCCAAGGCTAACAAAACTCCGCGCAAAGCCTTTCTTACGCCGCGGCCCGCAGGGATATCATGTGCTTTTTCTATTTGTTACATTATATCGGATTCTGAAGGTATCATTATTTGTCAGAAAGAAAGGCAATGAGAAAGTATAGTTTGATCGAAATTTTGCAAAACTTTGAAGCTGTTAGTAGAAGAGATTTTTGTGAAGGAACACGCACGGGGGTGTACTAATACTGACTATTTCTGCCGCAAAGCAGCGGTGACTATTTAACATCAGTTGAACCTTCGTCATGTTTACCATCTAGGTAACTCATAAGCATAAAACGAACTTGCTGGTATTCTATGATTATTGTTGGTAAACTTATCCTGAAACGATAACGGTCTACAACCATTTCTGTAAACTCTCCAATTACCGGTGTTTGAACTAATTCAAGCACCGATAATTGGATATATAACGCCAAGTATCATACTTATTTTAAAAGAACACAAAAGACAAAATTCCATTTAACTTATTATTAACTTGACAATACGTGAGATACAACGGATTCATTTCATAAGCCGTGTCAAAGACGTATCCAATTATTTTCCAAAAAAAATCTTCCTCAACCCTAACAAATAATTCGTTCAGCGTATTGTTATTCATAATCGCACTTCCTCCAGGAAAATCTTAGAAAAAACCCGCACAAAAAGAAACATTATTTTCAAACAGTGATTCTCACACTTGTTTGTATGCGACACTCGTTGGCGACTCAAACAAAAGTGAAGTTCTGCCGGGAATCGTAAAGAGCCTCTGTTTGGGGATGTGAGCCTAATTATCTGCTGACCTTGTTATCTTTGACGGGCGTTATGAGATTTGATATTTATGAGGCGAAGTTGATTGAATTTGGAATTTGGAGGGCGGTGTTCTTTTGTTTTTTTGTTGGCGGTTTGTACGTGGAATTAATATTTTGTGAATTGGGTCTGGGGCTTATATGGGCTCTAGTTACGAGGCAAGCTTCGGTATTTCTGTAAGTAGATCAGAAAGCATTTAAACTCACTTACATACCTAATCTCACAACCTACATAACTGTCTCGTTGGCTTAGTGGTTCTAAATTAATTGACGTCCAAAAGTGCCTTATAATGGTGTAATTGGAATAAATGATTTGTCTTTGACTTTGAGTAAGCGCGACTGCTGCACTAGAGGTCATGGGTTCGATTCCCAGGTCTAGCAAAAAGTGTTATTGGGTTTTTCTGTGAAATTCACAGTAGCAGCTCGAAGTTAGGATTTGTGCCCGGTTAATGGCAATAGGCTCGCCTCCTTTTACATGGGACCTAAACATACCGGCGAACTGTGGGTGTAAATTGGTACACCTCTGCCTAACCCTTCGAGGAATACAGGCGTGATGATACGTGAACATTTTAATATCTGCTCCGTATGAGAACCGAACAAATGACATGTAGCACAGCAGTTAATTAGTCAGTTACTTGACGATGCTCATGAAAGACTATGAAGCATAAAGACTACTATTAAAGGTAAATATTGTTTAATATTCCTGTTCACTCTGTAATAAGCCGACTCCATTATTAACTCAACAATGTGTGACGATGTCAAGGTACTTTGTAATTCTCTTTAACTTACTAGTTTGAAGCAGAAAGTACTAACAAGCAACAAGTTACCTTACTTAGTAAAATATCAAAGCTTTTAACTTACTTTTTTATTTCTTTTGTGTTTGTAAATCTATGTTTATGTTCTGTAAACAAAACGAATACTACACACAATCTCGTGAATACACTTGAAAATAGATCTTAATGTTTGAAAGCATACATTATGAATTGCAATAAATATTTGAAAACATCTTGAGGATATTTAATTGTCCTGTTTAAAAATTCAAACATCATTTTATGGAGATAAATATTTGAAAAATAAAAAACTATGTAGGCTGTAAAGACACAGAAGATGAATATCAATGAATATGAATCATATTGCATTTTAGAAAACCATTCTGTAGTTTGCTGGAACTGTAGAAGACCACCTCATCTATAGTCTTAGCGCACTCATATGGGAAAAAATGCGAGTTCATGTATGTAACTACACCATAAAGATTCCTATACCCTACGCCAGGAGTGCGGCCATAATAAACAGGCACAAATACTACAGCCGACAACAAACACTAATCCTGATAAGTAAACAGTTCACGCTTCACTCGTTTATATCCACAATGAGAATCACGACATTGTTACACAAAAAATATGTGTGCAATGTGTAACATTTTATCAGGCGAAATGGAATTTAGTGAAAGCTTAAAAGATTGGGGCAATATTTCACTACAACATCAATCTTTTCGGCTAAATTGAGCAAAGAAATGGTTTAAAAGTCATGAGGCCTTCTATTTGGAGGAAAGCTTTCCTTGTGGAAACTGTCGACTGCGGCTGTTTATTAACCAATGACAAGCCAGTAGGAATAAACGGACAAATTGACGGGTGTCGTCGAATATTATAGTTACTGTTATATGTTTGTCTGCGATTAGCTTCATACGCTTAAGTAATAAGTAGTGTAGCTTCCTGTTTGCTGAATAGATCAAGTTTGTTACGGTTTTACTAGCACTCACATAATTATATTTATTCTTGTTGAGACGGCGTCGAACTAGTGACGCGCCAGGCTTCAGACGGATGCAATCTACTGATGAGTTGACGCCTTTTAATAATAAGTACTATAATATATCCAAGTTTATTATAAATGCGTTACACAAAAGTATAAAACTTTCGCCCCTTTAAAAATATTGTAAACTCATCAAAATATTTTTTTTCTGCAATTGGTCTCATTTGACAGAAAAATCTTGCGCAGTCTGCAAAAAATATAAATGTTGTTTTAAAAAGTTCTCTCGTTAGGAGAATTGTTCTTGAAAGGAGAAATTATTTCTAAATGTTTGTGCCGACGTCTTTCATGACTTTTCTTTTTAAATTAAATTAAAAGGTTCAATTGAAGAAGCTTTGTAGAACAAATATTCAATTATTCATTGAATTACTTCGAGCGATGTTATAATTTGCTTTAGAATTGTTAGTACCTAATGAAAATAAAATGGATTTACAAATTCTGATATTAAATTTATTTTCTCAATCCGTTTCTTTATGAATTTTCAAATTATAAAACTTTTATCTAGCAGGCATTTTATTAAAAACTAATAAAATGCCTGCTAGATAAAAGTTTTATAATATGTACCAGTCTACTACACGTTTTTATCTAAATTGTTCATTCGAGAAATCGGGCGATGAACCCCCAATTTCTCGAATGAAAAATTAATGTGACAAATAATTAGGCACACGTAGGCAGCTGTAATTGGTAGTTAATAATTCAGTCAACTAATCACGGTAGCTTACACGCGCGTGACAATTTTGCCACATTATTTTTGTCTAAGAAACCGGGGGTAAAACACTTATCTTACAATTTACTTTGAACAATAAGCTATCTTAGAAACTCTTTTCTCTTCTATTGTTTTCATAGAGTTGTCATCCATTGACGTCACCTTGCCATTTATAAAAAGACTTATATACTTCGCACATGCAATTTTTCATCGCTGTACTGGGAACTACATCGCTATACTATAGGCCTTTGCCCAGAAGTAGGAAACTTGACAAGCGAACAAAAAAAAAATTGGGAATATTACACTTCTGCCTCTTTCGACCTTCATACGTAAGAAAGGGATGTGTTCAGTATGCAATTGAAGTGCGTAGAGCAACACGTGTAAGGACTTAGCGCGCCAAAACGAAGGACGATCGAAAGCTTCTTCAAATGTTATCCGAGAAAAGGATCATTTTCAAATCCTTTTGCCAATAAGATACGATTTGATTGAAAACAAAATTATGGTATACTAGTTACTACCCTCGATTTCTTTCGCGTAGTTTTTTTTCCACTAGTTTAGCTACCTATTGGTTTTTCTTTTTTTTATATCCTTGGAGGATACGAAAAATGCCACTGATGCTGCGATAAACGTGGCCACGTACTGAGGACAAGAATCATAAATAAAAAGGATTAACTTAAAATCGATTCAAAAAGAAGAAGAAGAACCTAACTATTAGTGAAAATTAAAAGAAAATCGGTCAAGTACTTTCGGAGCTTATTAGGTACAAAGCAAACAAACAATTGTTTTCCTCTTTATTATAATTGTATACATAGTATATACAACATTTGTGTAGTTTAATTGAATGAAAACCCGAACAGTTGGTTCCATAGTATGTACAAGTTATATATTATGATAAGATCAATGACCTCTTTACAGGATTTCAGTAAATTCATCCTTGTACTTCAAGCTGCCTAACTACTAATATGTTTAGGCTCTTCGCACACCTGTCCCGCGCTACACTCCGTGGTGCGTGGTGACGGAGCTGCAATACTTGGACGCGTTTCCTGTGTGTTGGACTACGCGTGTTTTCTATAGAAACACAGATACTTGCAAACAACGTGCTCCCGCGCTACGCTCAGCGATGCGGGGCAGTGTGCGAATCGCCTTAGATAACGAAGAACAAGGACCGTGAATACCACATAAAAATTGACAGCGCCTACCTACTTTATAATCCATTAAATCGGTTAAAAACAGCAGATAATAAAAGATTTAACATTAACTTCTTCTTCAATAAGCTGTCGTTCTGATCTTGAAAACATTGTTAAACCGACATTTTGCGTCTCCCCTTTGAACTGTTGTGGCATCGGAAGCAAATTGTTTGGAAGCTCATCTACATAACGCGATACTTCTGACGTTTTGAGGACACGCTCCGTCACGAGCGGAGCGGGGGCAGCGAACTCTTGGTTTGAATCAATAAATGATTGTGGATTTAGATACTTGGAGTTCTTCAAATTGGTACCATAGGAAAAATATGATGTATTTCTGTCTTTAGTAGGTGCCTCTTACCCACTTATGAATAATGTAACGTTTAAATTCTGTGTTAACAGAAAAAATCTTTAACAATAATCATTCGACACACGGTTACGTGTAGCTTAGACCAGATAAAATAGCTTAAAAGTACCTAAAAAGCGAAAAAAGTGTTTTCCCAAAATAAAAAAATATCTGTTTTCATCACTGCTATCTCAACATAGCGAAGCGATTCCCATCTACGCTAGCAGTGCGCCCTCGCCTGCTCGGTGTCGGATGGAGCCATCCACGCGTGAAGCTCACGAGTGACGATGGAACGTATTCCCAACAAAATGTGTGCGTCTCTCGCTTAGACCTCCTTCTCACACTGATGCGATTCCCTACAAATTCGTCTTCCAATACTGAACGGAAATGTTTTGCTCCTTTTCATTCCTCTGATCGTAATATTCCTTTGTGTTTGTGTATTATAATATCTGGAATGTAAGCCACGTTGTACTGTTTTGAATGAAACCAAATATACTTGCGTGCAGAGTAATCGGCTCACCCCTTTCATTTCTATTTGAGAAATTATATCATATCTTTTTACAATTTTGCGGTAAATTACCAATAATGTTATTGATCCTTGCCTTATCATCTAGCATACGGAATTATAAGTTATTGTTAATTATTTGAATATTTTTAGTTATATACCATCACCATTACGCCTGTATTCCCCGAAGGGTAAGTCAGAGTTGTAGTAATGTACACACAGTGCAAAATAATAATAATGTAAAATGTATATGTCGGAGTCAGAAGGATTGGTTCGAGCCACGATCAGCCATCAGGCGGGTTCATATGGGTAATCGTGCAAATAAATAACACTGACGTAGGCAATTAATCACTTTACTCTTCGAAATAACTAATTACAATTAACAACTGAAACTCTAACTCAACAAAACGTAGGACAGTTCCGAAGCGACTTCACTGGTCGATCACCAAGATCAGAATCCTCGTCTTGGCGCGTTTTCTTGAATAATGTAAACAACCGGAAACGCCCCGACTCTGTCAAAGCGCGCCAACTCTAGTCTTGATAGTTGCCGCTAGGTGGCGTGCCTTGTTTTGTTGTAAACGTCACTTGCCGGATGCGACACGGCCATCCTGCGAGGACACACGTCCTCGTGTGTTAGTCTGAAATGATATTACAACAGCACAGTATACGTTCGACCATGGCTTACAATAAAAGAAATTTGAACTGTAAAGTTTGTTTACTTAACTAACAATTACATCAAACCTCCAATTATTCAAAATAGCAAAATCAATTTAAAACAATAGCTAGGTACACAATTAAATAGCAACATGGAAATCAAACAGTGTCCAAGTACTATTGAGGTATATGTTCACTGATAATTTATCAATCGATCCGATGTTATTAATGAACTAACAACAAAGCCACAGGTATCTAATTCGCGGTCAACAATCACAGCTATAACATAGCTGCCACACATTTGTCACATATGCACTTCCCGCAGGAATGCCGAGTCGTCCTTGACTCTACGGTCTTGGCTTCGAGGCTAGACCCGACCATACTACCCAGAGCTACCGCGTACCACGTACCCACGGTCTAGCAAGTAGATGCCGATTTCTAACGGGCTATGGCTACGATACTCTGGTACGGTCTCCGACCCAACGAATCTAGAACCTGTACTTCTCACACACACAAACAATTTAATTTGACTCCTCAACAACCTCAATTGGTACTTGGCCTTCAGGCATTTTTCAAATTGATGAAAACAATAACAAAAACAATGAGACGTTCCCGTTACACACGTGTTATCAAATATCTCCAAAAGTTCAAAGAAAACCAATTGTTGTTAACCAAAAGTCATCAATAGTCCACAGTCAAAATCATTATCACCGACCTGCCAAATCACCATGGCCAGGCCACCAATAACAAGTCAAACGTCTCGCCAAGGCACTCCCACCAAGGCTTCACAAGTGTACTCAAGGCCTCCAGCCAAGGTCACACAACTCGTCAACAATAGTCAAATCAAGTCAAAATACTTCAATCAACAACAACATCAGTGCTCTCACTAGCACTATCACTTTACTCACTACTCTCGTTTATTGTTTTAACGGGAACCTCACAAGTAAACAATCTGAATAAACTTAAAAATAAAGTTGTGAATGCAAATTATCAACGCTTTAGCGGGTAAATTTACTAACTTTGTAAAATTGGGAATCATTGAAAATACAATAATCATTAAAATGTACCATACCATACCATACCATACCATACCATGTGTCATGTACCATAGTCGTTCGAAACCTTTAAAACCACGGCTCTCCAGCTGACCAGCAATCGCATTGCTCTCACACATCCAGCGCATGGATCCAGTACGCATCCACCAAGTAGATCGCCCGTGTGCATCATCCACTGACTACGCACTACGGTCTTTCCAGACCACGACCTCGTGTGGTTACTCTGTAACAAGATAAATAGCGCAGTACATACCGTTCGGTCACTCCTGACACAAACTTAAAATAACTTTAGAAATGAAAACGAATTTCTTATCACAATAATTTTGTTTTAGTTCTACCTACATCAAAAATCTAAACTGAACAATTTCATTAATTAAACGATTAGATCAACTACAAATACTAGAACAATTACTAAATCATCCATAGAGCATCATAAGAACGCAAAGCAGGAATCTTATTCGTGGCCTGTGGCTTTTCCTTAAGCCCTTCCAACAAACCTCGCGTTTGTTTCATTCAATTCTCTTGAATGCCGAGTCCCACGGACCCTATAGTCTTTACAAGACCCGACCTCCGCCTGGGCCACCCGCACACCGCGTATCCACGGACTACTAAAAGCAGATACCGACTTCTAACGAACTACGGCTACGAAATGGCAACAGGTACGGTCCGACCAGCCGAACTAAGATTCACCACTATCACACGGTTCAACATCTTCTACTTCTAGGAGGAACTTGGCACTCAGACATTCGTCTTAGCCTGTCATGCTCGTATTTGTAGGGTACTTCTCGAAAAACTATGAGCTTGATCGATTCCGTTAAAATAATGTAAACACGCTTGCTACAAAATTTTACGCAACATTATAATACCATCACGCCTGTATTCCCCGAAGGGTTAGGCAGAGGTGTACTAATGTACAGTATGTACACCCACAGTGTGCCGGTACATTTAGGTCCTATGTAATAGGGGATGAGCCTATTGTCATTAACCGGGCACAAATCCAAACTCCGAGCTGCTACTGAGAATTTCATAGGAAAACCCAATAACACTTTTTGCTCGATCTGGGAATCGAACCCGGGACCCCTTGCACAGCAGTCGCACTTGCGACCACGAGACCAACGGGGTAGTTCACGCAACATTATCTTTGATGAAGAACATTCGGCACCAGAATCGTAATAAAATGGACACGACTCACCGGTATTCATGAGCACACTCGTAAGGATTTCTAACGTAGCATACTTCAACGCGTCGCTCGCTTCTCGCCGCTGCTGCAGCCACTCTTGACGGACACCATTGAGCTGCTGCTGCCTTGTTGTCGCTGCTGCTGCCTTGTTGTCGCTGCTGCTGCTGCCTTGATGTCGCTGTTGCTGCCTTGTTGTCGCCGCCCGGCGGCGCCCGGAGTAGCCGGCACAGGCTTCTTGACATCCTTCTGCGTGTAACAATCCGCTTGTTTGTGTCCCAGCCTGCCGCATGCGTGACCTTGCTGGTTTGGTTCTAAGAGTTTGTAACAGCACGTTCATTTTGTTGGTTTCGCGTTTCAAAAAGGAACTGCCACTTTGTTTGTTTCGCATTTCAAAAAGTAACCGTCACTTTGTTGGTCTTGCATTTCAAAAATAACAGCCACTTTGTTGGTCTTGCATTTCAAAAAATAACCGCCACTTTGTTGGTCTTGCATTTCAAAAAATAACAGCCACTTTGTTGGTCTTGCATTTCAAAAATAACCGCCACTTTGTTGTTGTTGCATTTCAAAAAGTAACTGCCACTTGGTTGGTTTTGTATTTCAAAAATAACCACTATTGTGAGTTTTCAAGGTTATTTTATCACCGCGTGTTTTCTTATTTGCTTGATTTGAATCCCACTTCTGATATCGGAGTCATCAGGATGGTTCGAGCTACGATCAGCCATCAGGCGGGTTTATATGGGTAATCGTGCAAATAAATAACACTGACGTAGGCAATTAATCACTTTACTCTTCGAAATAACTAATTACAATTAACAACTGAAACTCTAACTCAACAAAACGTAGGACAGTTCCGAAGCGACTTCACTGGTCGATCACCAAGATCAGAATCCTCGTCTTGGCGCGTTTTCTTGAATAATGTAAACAACCGGAAACGCCCCGACTCTGTCAAAGCGCGCCAACTCTAGTCTTGATAGTTGCCGCTAGGTGGCGTGCCTTGTTTTGTTGTAAACGTCACTTGCCGGATGCGACATATATGTGTGTGTATTTTAGTTATCTTATTCTAAATGGAAAAGCACGGGGTGGGTCGATTTTTTTGCACGCAAGTATATTACATTCCAAATCTTGAAACGAAACCTTGTTCAAGAAACATGTTATTGATAACTCTGAATGCCCCATTTTAAGGAGACATTACCATTGCTAAATCCCTCTTACTACCTAATTCTCTCTAATGTGAAAAGTTTTATCCAAAGTTTTTGGGTTTTCCTGTCCAAAAGTTTGTATTCTGCTATGGCAGTGTGCCCGGGTGCCCGGGTGCCTGGGTAGCTGGTGAGATTTGTGTCCTATTCAAATGACCTTGTAACATAAAACATGAATGATTTCTTTTCAATGTATGTGTGTTTAACAATACGTACTAGTCGAATTGATAGTAAGCAAGACCAACAAATCTAAACATTCATAGTTGCTTTTTCAATAGTCTGTGTAAACGAACGATAATAGCATGCAACACAGGCAATGAAATTACTTGTTACTACAAATAAAACTCTTTACTTAACCAATTTGAATTCTAAAACAAAACTCGTGTTTACGTAAGGATAATGATACCATTTTCCTTCCTGGACTCAATTTCGTTTTAGTAATATTATAATTGAGCCAATTATGGCTCCAATAATAGAGTATAGTCGCGGGTCGACTGCAGTCTCTACTTCTTTGGAAATGGTTACTTTGTGTTGCAATGCGGTACCTACCTATAATGAAGGAATTGAAAGGTGTTCCGGTTATATTCGTGGAAAAAAATTATAATATTTGTTTTATATTTTCTTATTGTAGACAAACGTATGATTACAATTATACGATATAATATTAACGCCTCAACAACTGTCTTGTTAGTCTAGTGGTCCTAAGTGCGACTGCTATGCTGGAGGTCTTGGGTTCGATTCCCAGGTCGAGCAAAGTGTTATTGGGTTTTTCTATGAAATTCTCAGTAGCAGTTCGGAGTTAGGATTTGCACCTGGTTAATGGCAATAGTTTCGCCCCTTATTACATGGAACCTAAACATATCGTCGAACTGTGGGTGTAAATTTTTTAAGTGTTATTAAGTGTTCAAGATATTTATGTAAATTACTGTTAGTGAACGAAATACATAAAAAATCTGAAATAATCTGAAGTATTTTATCACCCTTTCGGAATGAAACACCAAAGGCTTTGCTGTTTGGTCATCTATTTTTATTTGTAGACAGAATTGTCATATTTTTAATATTCTATTAACTTGAATTGAAACAAGAGTTCTGTTCGCTTCAATTTCGCACGTGGTGCGTGCTCTGACCCATGGTCGGTATGTGTAGGTCCCATGTAGACCTAAACATGCCGACAAACTGTGGGTGTACATTGGTACACCTATGCCTCTGCCTTCGGGGAATACAGCCGCGATGGTATGATGGTAAGTACTGCGTCATCCTACTGCCCACTTAACGTAGAACTAAGCTGTTTTAGTACTTCTCATGCAAGAAAAGAAAAGTATTAATCTCATCTCAGCTAAGTACGTGTTGCGTGCACTTTCAATCTTTTTAAAACCTTTTCAAAAACTATTTATTTGTCCAAACATAAGTAAAACTTTCTTGTCTAATATTTCCGACGCGACTCTTCCCCGCAGTCTACTATTCCGGACTAGTGTAGAATAACCCTCACGACGGAAAAATAAATTATACCAAGTCCGGGGACACATAACTCGTCTCAACAAGATTTAACTACAAAAATCCTTACATTTTCAACTCCCTCATACTTTATTTCGTTAGAAAGTGTTATATTCTGGCGAGGAAAAGTTTTCAAGGTATGATTTTTAAAGTAGTTTGTCAAAGTTAGTCTGTTGCATGAAACTAGAAGTTGCATTGTGGTTCATCAGGGAGTATAAAAAGGAAGGGTTTATTAATTGTAAGATGCATGAACGTGGGCGAGGCGAAAGGAGTAGCTCTGTGGTTTCTGCCTACCCCCATGGGAAAAAGGCGTGAGTTTGTGTATGTATGTAAATATATATCTTTTCTTTAAAATGTTACTAAGCTTTTAATTACAAACGTTTAGAATGCATAACCAACATTCAAACATTTTAATCGCGTCTGGATATTGTTATCTCCGTAGCGAATTGGTTGAGTGCTACGAGCGTAGCAGGCGTAGCGCATCGTGACGTCACGGACGACGTACGGCGTAGCAACCAAGGGGTAATTTTACTAACTTTTAAGATCTTAATCTCAATCTAATTAAACATTTGTACATTGATTGTTGTATTTTGAACATTTTTTTAAATTAGTAGAATTGGCCTTCAGCCTTCCTGTCGTCAATTAATAACAATTAAAATTCACCTACCTACAGCTAAAGTACAAAAGCAGAATATTCGCTTACCGCTACTTAAATACTTATTATTCTACAAAGGAAACATTTCAAATGACACCGGTATTTGGTCACAAAAAACTTTTCATTCGTAAATCGGACCGATAATATACTTCCCTAATTTATCAACTTTCTTTCCCTCAATTTTTCTTCTTTGTTCAGATTAGAAATTTTCCAAGTCGTTAATATTTTATTTCATCAGAGCCGGGCCCGGCATAAATTTAAGTAATGAATCGTCCGCGGATGGCTCTTAGCCGGCGATAGATCAACTCGAAAGGATTTATTGTGCTTGTTTCAGATTGTGCTGTTTATACACAACATTTGGCTATAAACGGACATTTTAGAGCTGTAATTTGTTGCAATCTTTTTTGTGAAACAGAATTATGTTATTTAATGCCTCTTTTCAGCTATTTTGAACTTATATTTAGTTTAAAATAATAGTCAACTTTATTCTTTTTCTTACCGTATAGATGGCAAATAATAGAATATAAATAATTAAATAAATAAGATATTCCTTAAACACTATGTGTGATCCAAAATTCGGCTACGGCAACACCATCCGCCGACGCAGACATTAGGTCCTCACGTGTGCAGGTGACAGGGCATGCGGCACAAGATAAAAGGTGGGCCATGGTCTGCGGAGAGACCCCGCACAGGCACTGACGGTCGGTGCCATCTGCGAAACCCCACCGTTGGAGATTGTCTTTGCTTTATCTTTATTGCGTGCTAGCTACTAATATAAAATTATACATTTTAATTTATGATTTTTAATAACAACGTAATGCCCGTCATGAATTAATTTCCATCGCATACATTTTAAAACTGCTTGAGATCTAATTTTTATTCAATGCATACTGATCCATTGACAAGTTTACTTAACCATTACGTACAGATCTTATTGAAATAAATGTACTTGCCAAACATTTTCTGTTAACTGATCTTTACGAGATTGCTAAAATTAGGCGCTTAATAAAAATGTTAAACAAGTGACTTTTACATATAAGAAGAAACCTTTTATTCTCTCTATTAGAGTTTAAATTAAAAACGCTCAATTTATTTCTCAAGCTACTTACTTCAACCTCAACATGACCCTACTCAATCTAACCACATAAAGTGAAACACTTTTAAAATACTGAACAACTATTCAAACCTAGTTTTTCTGTATAATGAACTTTCTGTGTAGCGCATAATTTTACTTGAACGAAAATAAATAGGACTTAGTCGTAATGTGGGACTAATTAGCATACCTAGGCTATACAGTTATTTATACAACGATAAAGAAATTTAGAGCTCGGAATAACTAAGTTATGGAGGCTTTCACCGGCATAGTTTATTTATTACGACACTGAGAATGTGAATTAATTAGGTCCGTTTGTTTTAATTTTCTCGGGTGAAGGGAATATTTAATATTATTTATCATATTACTTTGGTTGTCGGCACGCTATTGCTTATCATACGTACTGTTAGAACCTATTTGTAATTCTTGGTTGATTCCTACGTTCACGCAACAAAAAATAAAAAATTTAAAACGACTACTCGCATTTTGTCACACTGAAGCTCTATACAAGGATGTTGATCGAATTTGATTATTTTATCCTCTTGATATTTAGGGGAAGAGGAATTTGCTAGGCGCCCGCAGGTTTGCAGACCCTGCATATTAAGATAAGCTTGCGGTTTCCATCAATGACGTACTGACATATATCACGCCTGCCTTCTCCGAAGGGTTACTCAGAGATGTTATCATTTACTAAACTATGTCAATAATGATATCTCCTTACCGAATTTTGACCACAGCGGACAATTTCAACTGAGACCAGACAAGTATGCAGAAGATTATCTACTCCTTCTTCCCTCATTAGTTCGATAAGACGATAATCTAACATAACCTTGGCGAGATTAGGCGCAGGACCAACGGCAATAAGTGCTACCAAACCACGGGGGTGACACACAACCTCACTGACTCCCCGCTGCTATTGAAAAAATCCTAATGGCAAAAGACAATAACATTTTGCCCCACCTGGGAAGCAAATCCATGTTCAAGACTTTAGTAGTGGCATTTGCGACCACAAGACCAATATCGCGGCTATATTATAAGTTCCAGGTAAAGTGAGGCTACCTGATAGCCACAGAAAACAATCTAGCAATCAGCCAATAACAATGAGTTTTCCGATAAAAATCAATTTGTCAGAATCCGATTTGAACTCATCTATAGACGAACGTACAAAGGACTATGTAATTGATGATCATCTAATGTACTTGTTGCTTGCCGTGCGGTGCGCTAATTGCCTGATCACTAATACAATCAATAACATTGCCTAATGTACTAGACCACACGGCGAGGCCTGTAGGCGGTCATTAGTTCGGGATTACCGATACCTAGAATAGCACATTTACTGGGCCTAAAATATCATAAACAAAATCCGAATTCATGACGAAAGTTTAGACACCTACGTTTTTGTTTTAATTAAAGGGCAAGTGAGATTATATTAACCAATTTGTTTTAACGTATAGAAGCAACAAAAAATACCTATTGTAACCAGGATTTTGTAAAACTAGATTAAATGAGTGTCCGTGGAGAATCTTGTTCGTTCTTCTTTCTTTAACTTCAACTTTCTATAGAACTTTTTGACGATTCAAAAGTTCCTGTAAATGGTCTAACTGAAATAAACTTTGCCTTTGATCATGACCAAGCCAATAAAAAATACAGTTCAAAGTTATTATGTACAACCATAAGCATAGGCCAATCTGCTATAATGTATTGAGT
This sequence comes from Caradrina clavipalpis, assembly GCA_932526535.1. Taxonomy (NCBI): domain Eukaryota; kingdom Metazoa; phylum Arthropoda; class Insecta; order Lepidoptera; family Noctuidae; genus Caradrina; species Caradrina clavipalpis. The sequence continues at coordinate 412,704 of OW052095.1, forward strand.
ACGATTGTAGGCTTACCTTAATAAAATAAATAAATAGTATTATGGCATTATAAATATACCTTCTTTATGTTTTCATCAGTTAGGTACTTTATTGCTGGTACCTAAACATGAATTTTATGAGTGACTCAGATTGTGATTTAAAATGTGAACATAAAAAGTCTACAGAATTGCGAGACGATTAATATTTCAATAAAAAATCTTTTTTGACATCAGTAAAAGCGTTTTAATATAAAAAAAAGTAATTTTATATTTTGATTGGTAGTTAAAAAGCTGAATACTAATCGAGTTTTGAAGTCTGAAGAGATTATTGTACCCTACTTATTATGGCATAATACAATAATAATTGTAATATCAATTCAATAGAAATGCTTATTGTTAGATTTTATTCCAATCCCTTTATTCGTGTAGGCAATCGTTATGATCACGAGCGTTTATTGGAGATTCTATATTTTATGGAGAAATAATTCAATGTATCTATTATAGAAGCTATGATTTGACTAATTTGATACATAAAAGGGTCCGTTTTCACTAGGGTTGCCGATATTTATTGGGCTGATCATTCATATTTTCATAAAAAGTTTTATAAAAACACCTCAAATAAATATTCATCTTATTTGAAGTATGGTATTTTTACGTACTTTATATTTATTTAACAGTATACAAACTAATATTATAAATGCAAAAGTAAGTTTTTTTGTTACATTTTCACGCCTGAACCACTGAACCAATCATCCTGAAATTTTGCATATACGTTGTTAGGTGTACAGAAACGGCCATAGGGTCATCATCCCAAAAAAAGTACTGTTCTTGAGGAAAACATCAATAACGTTCTTATGATAAAATACGTCGCCACCTGTCTTTCTAATCATGATTGAATTTTAAATATAACCGACATTTACGCGGACGAAGTCGCGGGAAACGCTAGTATGTAGGTAATACGTAGACCCGACATACTGTACACTACTATTTATTATCATTATAGTAAGGTTAGCAATCCTAGTTCCCTTACAATCAGACTAACATTACCTACACTTCTATAAAAGAATAATCGATCAAATAATAAATGGACAGTACCAACGTGACATAGGTTACCGAACTATTATCCTACATCCATACCCTTTTGAAACATAGGTCCGTTTCCAAGCGAGTTCTCCCTCGAACCCCGACACAATGGCGCGAAGCCGTCACGTCCGTCCACGGCGCCGCTCCAACTAATCTCACTTTATGAAAAAGTTCTTCACATTCTTCAGGAAATTGTATCATAGAGTTACGTGAAAGCATTCGTGGAACAGTGCACTGTGCATTTTAATAATAGACCTACATTACTCATAAGCGGGTTATTGTGTACGGGAAAAGTATTAATGTTTTCTTGTAGCAATAAATACTTGTAACACGAATCGTGTTTATGTTTTTCTGTTTTGCTTTTATGAGCAACATGAACACTTATGTGAAATGTAAACTAAAAAAAACTGATCAACCCTCACGCATGTAGATACTCCCCGAAGGGTTTGGCAGAGGTGTACCAATGTACACCCAGAGTTCGCCGGAATGTTTAAGTCTCAAGTAATAGGGAGCAAGCCTATTGCCATTAACCGGGCATTATCTTAACTCCGAGCTGCTACTTAAAAATAGAAAACCCAGTAACAGCAAAAACTGATAAATTCCATGTTTTTTCATGCCATATGAGCTCCCCCAAAAGAGGGAGTACTTTTCGTACATTTTTTTTGTTAAAATATGCTTTGAGCATGTTTGAGCGTGTGCTGATCAATTATAATGCCTTCTCTATATGAGAAGAGGAATTTATCCTGTGGTAGGAAAGTATTACTTTCCCACCACAGGATAGACGCCTCGCTACCTTACCTTGGTACCTTTTTTTGGATACCTCTATTTATAGATTGAGATTTACGTTGAACAAATATTATTAAATTCATTAAAGAGCTCGCATAAATGTTTTTATAACACTGCGATAAGTGAACACGTGTACTGTAATGGGTACATTACACGACACGTGTAATGTCGCAGTACCTATGTATAGAAACATTTCATGAGCTCATTAATATTATGAACTTATTTAATAACAATACAACTTTATCTATGTTGTTGTTTTATATTGCGCAAATATTGCTGTGTGGCTAATTTGTGGTGCTGTGTTCATTGAATGGTTATGTCATTTTACAAATAACCATAACTTGAATAGCCTTTATTGGATAAATAATTAGGTTAATTATTAATTAAAAAGCCTGGTCTCTTTTGTTGAATAAATAAGTCTAATATGCGGATTCTATATATCTCACATCCAGTGAATTCCCAGAGAAAAAACTGTCTGGGTGAGTTTAGGTGAAATGGATAATAAGGTATGAAATTGGACGTAGCTCACCTCAAACTCAATTCTATAAATAAAACCGCAATAGCTCTAGGATACTAAACCTCACGGATATTAAACCGACATCTTCATATTCTTCCGAACGTTTCAAAAGAATACACGATTTCCTCTACTCTCAAACAGCTTTGAAAAGAACACATTCTTCATCAAACACACGAGAGCAAATAACTGAGCCCGTAACCTATACAAATCTGAGCGGAACGTTGGGCCAATGTTTGCTGTACAAACGGCGGACCGACCGTAACACGCGGTTTTATCAATTTACATACACAAATATTTGCTCAAATGTTGGATGTTTGTATCTGGACCGCGTCTTGGATTTTTAAAACAAGGTAGGTATGATGTTTTTGGGTGGATGAGAGCGTAGTAATAAGAGGCTTGAACACTTGCGTGTTCGTGGATACATTCATTCATACATACTCGTACATATTATGCGTAAACTCATGTCTTTTTCCTATGGGGAGTACCTAGGCAGAAACCACAGAACGCCACCTTTTTCGATCCTTACATACTCATTTCGCCTCGTCCACGTTCTTACACCTGGTCAAACAAGTACGCCGGTTACGAGTACTGCGCACCCGACCTTTCTGAAGAACCTCACCAGTAACAGGATATACTCATATTTACATAATAGTCGCGTAAGTGGTTAAAAAGTACCATACATTAGTGTTACGTTCCGCCAAAACAATGTAAATACAGGTACGAGAAACAGAGCATACAAATGATTAATTCTAAAAAGCACTATTCGGAATATCTTCCTAAATACCGTACATTTAAGTTCCAGACCACTGCTATTCAAGCAACGTGCAAGATTTTAACGCTATTTGAGTCTCCTTACAGCCAAGAAACCTGCTTACAGCCACTCCTGGGATTTATGTTGGAACTGTGCAGGAATTTCCTAGCGAGCTAATTCGGAAATAAAAGTTAACTATTTGGATAAAAAGCTGTTGCAATCCACTTGTAAAGTTTTAAGTGTTGTTTTTAATTAAGATTTCATAAATGAAAACACAAGGGGTATGCATATTGTAGTCAGCAAAGTGCTATTAGTTTAAACTAGCTTTTGCCCGCGACGGTGGTCACGTAACTGTTGCTTATCGCGGATCTAGACAGTCACGAATTATAAAGTAACTTATATTCTTTCATGGGGTTCAAGCTTCCTTATTACCAAAAACAACTCAGCGGTTTAGTCGGTAAAAACGTAATAAGCGAAAAGAGTTACTGTCGCATATATAATGTTAGTATGGATTCGTTTCAGACGTTTTTATAACAGTACAAAAGCGATAATTTAAAAATAAGTTTTTGCTGATGACTCGAGTCTCATACTGCGTTATAAAAACTTAAAACAAGAAACCACCATAACCAAGAGGACATAAATTTATGCACAAAGATAAAAAAACTAAACGCAAAGTCCAACAAAAACAACAGATGTATACAATAACCGCGGAACCGGAGCACGAAGTTGGTTTCATTTGAAAGTTGTCCGTTTTTCAAGCATACAGCATACATCCCCAAGTGGGGTGACCTACTCTTCAATTCGCGATACGGAACTTTTTTCATCAATACGTTTCGCGACGGGAGCGAGTATACCTAGTTGTGTGGAGGCACTACAATATTTACACTTGAACGGTTATGCTCTGTGGTTGCTGAGCGTGATTTGAAGAGGGATTTTTTGTTATATTCTTTGGTTTGTTCGCTGTATTTTTTTTTTATTTGAATGAATATCAAAGATAACTATGTATTTTATGCAAGGATATTATTTCGAATAACAAAAATACCGATTTCAATATCCTCAGAGTTTGTAACAAAGCAACTAAGGAATTTTAGCGATACGGACAAGAAAATGCAATGCTAAATAGAATCAGTTTATATCTCAAGCATGGGTATTGTTTTGATGTTGTATTACTACTACACAAAAGTATTGTAGCCTGTCGAGACCTAAGTTCGATGAAAACTAGATTGATGTGATAGTCATTATGCGTGCAGGCAGCTACTTTTAGGACTTATTTTTTTTTTAAATTCGTTTAGATGCGTAATGCATCGTAGTGGTAGCAAGTTTGCCGGGGCTGCGGGTTGTTCGAAAGAGATACCGCGCCCCCGGAACGCAAAGGGCACATGAAGGAACATAGATGGTTTTTAGTCAGTAAAAGTCTGACACTCCCTCCCGCCCCGCCCAGGACGGGGGGGGTCATTTGATGATTTTACCATATTTAAAAAAATAAAATAAAAAGTGGTAGCAAGTTTAAAGTGTAACTATATAATACATACATTACATGTACTTATATTATAATTCCCTTGAAGGGTCGTTGAGAAAGGCTTACCTTACGTAAGCTTTAGCCAAATATTGATGTTATTACTTAAGATATTCAGCCAAAAACAGGAAAAAATTTAAAGAAAAAATACCTTTTCTACCTTTCTGAGGTTAAAGTGCCCTTTAACCTGGAGTAGAAAGTGTGATCTTTACCTTTTGAAGTTTCCTCTTGGTCGTTATGTTTTCGAGAGCTAAGTCGGGGATTTATAATAAATGACTTCCCTTGGAAAAGGCATGGATTATCCGGATAATAATGCCGGTTCTTATTGAATCAAAAATATATTATTTAGTTAAAATAATGTACAATTTATCTTCAAAGTAATTTAAAAATATACCAATTTTTGCCGGCAAACCGGTTTTTCCATATTCCATTTAAAAATATAAGTAGTAACATTTAGTCACTCGAGATTGTCTTAAAATAGTTTGCAAGGCCAGTAGTGCATCAGTAACAATCTGGGAACCCAACTGCAGATGCAAGTAGCGCTTATTCAGTTAATTATTTCTGTTTTCTATTACATTGTAGGTAAATGCTATAAATCTAAATTTTACTGGACAGATTGATGGTGTTATTCTAATAAACTATTAATTTGTTAGTTATTTAAGTAAGCATAAACACTGGAATCGTATATAAACATCTAAGCTTGAGAAACTGAGCGTAAACAATAGATTGGCAAGAGATAGAGGAGGTTTCCAATTCATTTTATTATCTTCAATCTTTTATTGTGCTTTCTTAATCAGGGGTTCTGTGAGTCTTTATATAGCAATTTTTTAAACATACACTTGAGGAAAATACCAGGGCGCTCAATTTTAACTCTACTCAAATTTTTTAAAAATAGCAACCCCCTCGGGTCGCACGTGTAAATTAAATAATTGTATCATAACTGTATAATAGAGGAGACGCGGCGTATAATGAATGGGGCTTGTAATATAAATTGATATAAATTGTGTCTCGACGGACGTTGGTCGGAACCACTACGACACGATTACGAAATTATGTGGGTTTAAAGTGAAGTTCGATCGAGATACGTACGAGGTGAAGCGTTTTATTGCTTCGGTAAATTATGGTCAATGCAGAACGAAATTAAATGTTCATTTAAATGTTTCGAATACCTTTTTGAACCTTTTTGATATTCAAGATACGTTGGCGCGTCGAATAAAATTATAATTATTTATGGACCTTGATTTTTTACTGAACATTGTTTTTGACAATTTAGGATATAATGTCAAAGTCAAATCATTATATTTAAAAGGTCAAAATTAAAAGACTTTTGACATTTGTAATGTTTTAGGCGGGTAGGTATATATTCCTTATCTAGATTGATCTTCACAGTACAGCAGAAGATGTGATTGTAATAACTGAATTTCATAAATAACTTAAATATAATAATGCCATTGATTACCAACTTACATTTATCTTCGAAAACCGATAGTGATGCATACACCTCATGATAATTGCTAAGCAACAATTAATATTCATTAAGATATGCCAGTGCTCCGGACTATTAATCCAAGAGCTTCGTTCTATCTATTTCGGGGCTCTTTGTTTTTTATTGCAGACAGTTTTGTTAAGTCTATTAGTTTTGAAGGACGCTTCACTGAGCTAGTGATTAATAGATAGAAGAATGAGAGGTTAATAATAGTTGAGTAGCTTTCAGGTAGGTGGCGCTGGTTTTGCTTTAGTTATGGTTAAAACTAGCTTCTGCCCGCGACTTCGTCCGTGTCAAATTTGATATATGATCCCATGGGAACGGTACATTCCTCCAGGATAAAAAGAATCCTATGTGTTATTTCACACTACTGTCTATCTCTGTGCCAAATTTCATCCAGATCCGTTCAGCCGTTTAAGCGTGAAAGAGTGAGAAACATCCATCAATTCATCCTCACAAACCTTCGCATTTATAATAATTATATTATAAGTAGGATTAGTAAGATAGAACCGTTTAAAGTTCTTAAAGCAAAAATATCAGCATCATTTAGGCCACTCATACCATCGACTAACCTACTAAATGTTTTGCAGCGAATATTACGTTGTTGACAACAGGTAGATAGGCAAAATAGGCTCCGTCGGTAATTTCCTTTCGTGTCATCTACCTAAAAAAGTTTTTCGGCTAAATCTGGGCGAAAACTACCAGATAATATCATGAGAAGTAGTAGTACTACACTATCTATCATACTATAACCTCAACAGTGAACATTAAACTTAACTTTTAGGATATAGCATCCATCTCAGTTACGTAACTATGACACCAAACAAAGTGGCCTCATATACTCGAACTATAAAGCTTGGCCACACTGTCGGCGGAGCGGACCGCTTACATGCGCAGACAGATACTGTTGTAGAATTTGTATGGAAGGATTTAAATAACCTCGGTCAGCCGCTGTCTAAAATGAAAGTTATCCGCTCCGGTGTAGCCGAGCCTTTAGCACTTCGACGTACTAATATTCTACTCTATGGAGCGTCGTGTGTGTCACTCACGCCCGCGTGACATTCTTTAATATCCTCCCCGCCATGTGACGTGCCTGGTTAATAATTCAGGCAAACTGGGGACTCATCAGGAGACAGATTACCTAAACGAAGGTGTACTTTGAGGTATTTGGCAGGGACCAGAGAAATTCATTTAGTTACGTTGATTAACTGTATGAGAAAAACGTACGGTACTGTCGATGAAAAAACCTTAGAAAAATAGAAATGTTATTTTTCCGTAGATGCTTTTTGAATTTCCTTTACAGTTTTGTAATTTTTATTTCTTTGCAAACGTTATGTTATCTAGGTACTGCATATATCAAGTACAGACTTACAATTCAGAAATCTAAAGGTGGTTTAAAAACTGATCACTTAAAAAATATTAAACTTAAACTATACTATGTAATCAGCAAAGCGATTCTGAATTGGGTTCTTTTGTTAGCAACTCTAGTTCCTGACTGTACCAAGTTTATGTTCACGAAGGAATAGCCTACAATTGGAGCACTGAGTTGTTACAGCTTATTACTCCGGACTTGGCACTGGTGAGCCGAATGTTACGCCAAATACGGTTTAAAGGACGCATAACGCTCCCGTTTGTCATGTTATTATCAGTTGAATGTCCACCAGTGGACGTGCGTCGCTGTACATTGCAATACACGGTCAACGATAAGTGGGGACATAGTCGTGATCATCAGGGCATATTCCGGCTAGCAAAGTGTGTTCGTAATGAATAGGTTTTATTATTTAGAGCTAGTAAGCGAAACTTTATAGTTGAAGTGACCTCAATAGACTAATATTTACGATAAACTCACACAGTAAATAATACTGTTTAAGAACTGCGACGTTCATTGGCAAAACAATATAAAAATACGGAAAATACCAGCCCCACATTTTCAATGAAAATACGTACCGACAATTGGGACAAAACACAAAAACGGTGTCCAATATTTTCCCGCTTTTCCAAGACATTTCTCTAACATAAAGGTAGACAAAACGTCAATAGACCCATTATCAGGACGTCTGTTCACCAAAGAGGAATTCATAAAACTTCCTTCTAAATTCTGCCCAATTGTCCGTGCCGTGACCTCATTTTGTGACACGATAAATAGCTTCAGTACCCGACTCCTGTCAGCGATATTTTCTTCTAAATCGTCACTGTTTTGTTAACGTTCCACGACCCGCGATTTGTACACTTAGGGGATAAATGGAGCGTCAAATGCTCGTGCATCGCCCGAAAAAAGATGCACTGCGTTACGGAATAAATCGAGCTTGAAACACTCTTGCGTTAGTGGGAAAGATAGACGAGTGCGCTAACATAGAACATCGGTACTGTGACTCGGGAAAGTTACTGTAATCTGTTAGTGAGTCAATGAGCATCAGTAATCATGATTTTTACTACAGTCGTTTGAACGTCCTAATCTTCGTCTTTTACTCTTAAATCTTTTCTCATTAATTTCGTTGCGGGATATAAGATAGCTGTAGCGTTTCTCCGAGACTCGTCGAGGTTCATAGCCTGGGCGCTTTTCTGGCGGTTTCCACTGTGGATTCTGGCTTTCAGGAGTTGCAGTGGTTGGGAATAGTGTGGCGGGCTTGTCCCTTAAAAAAAATATAGTGTAAAATACTTCTCAAATCCAATGCCAAAAGGAGTTCTGGTCGAGTCCTTCCTACCTACACCTATGTACAATTTGAGTCCGTCAATACTTTCGTATTTATTTGTATAACTGATACGTCATGACTTATGGCAATAATGCCCTACTATCCCTGCTACTTCCTAGTTTTCCTGTCGACAATATTTCCTGTATATTGCCGACCACTGCTGCGCGCTCGCATGACTATTTATTGCATTTACGTTAGGGAAACAAAATTACATGGTGTGTTTAGTCAGGCGGCATTCTGATCAGAAAATATGTTTAGATATTGCGACAGAATAAAAGAAATGATCATTCATTTTAATATAGGATTATTTTGGTAGTATATTATGTATTATCTGAAGGTTTGTGAAGACATTTATAAGATTTATAACTAAACGAAACTGCAGTAATTCTGATCACAAAACAATAAAAATTGGTTCCAATATTTGCTTAAAATACAACAGTTCAATACAGTTCATTCCTTTTACAGATATTACGGCTATATTTCATCAACTTTTATTTACATTTCCTCCGGCCAAACATCTCAATACAGTCCGCGTTTTAGTTTCACAAAGTTTCATTTGATTTGCGACCGCCAAGCCTCGTGCCAAGCGAGAGATCTGTTTTGGCAGTTACCAACGAAACTTGCTATATTTCAAAGTTTTCAAACATACAACTTTGTTATATTTGGAGTACGAACAACTCTCGGCCAGAGTAAAAGTACTTGGAGAACTTTGCAGGTGGATTTTTTTACCCTTGAGAATCCGAAGTTTTTGCTCTAATCAAAATGTAGCTATTGTTTGTTCGACGCATTTTTAACCATATAAATAATCCATTGGGTCAAACCTGCGAGGAATACAAGAATAATTAAAAAGTGAAACTTGCAGCTTGTATTTGAACCTATTAGATACTATACCATATTCTTGGTTTCAAGTAAACTGTGCTGTTTGGTAAACTAAAATTTTAATAATTATCAAATTATCCGCAAAAAAAAGCAAAGTCAATATCCAAAACTTAGTCGAGATTGTGCTCTGAAGCAGAATAAGAGGAACATTGTAAAACAGGACATTTCAGTGAGGCGTTACTTATTCACACCGTTTGTCGGCGACGTAGTGCTGTTCAAATATTCAATGCCGCCATCTTGTGCTTGTGTTAAGCTGCGGGTTTAACTACAGCCGCAAATGACGTGAGCAACATGGAAAATGGGAACAAAGTGTGTCTATACGAGAACCACGACGCGCGTGCTTCTATTATTATACAACTTAGAGCGAACGTTCATACATAATCTAGGTAAACAACTCATAGGCTTTTAACACACAGCGAAGATTTACTCTTAGCTGAAACAAGGAAATGTTTATTCATAGATGATACATTATCATCATCACATCAGCAGCAGGACATCCATTGCTGGATATAGGCCTCCCGCATAGATATCCAATAGAAAATACCATAAAGGATACAGCTTCAATTCAATTTTAATTTTACAACTCGATACCCATATTTTATTTCGATACACACTCGAAAGAAAAGCAAATGAAAGATTTTACGACAAATATAAAACGAAGCGAACTTTAGATAAGAAAGTGGGGTGTCGTATTTTTATCGTTAAACCTCGCCGGTAATGTATTCGATACAGTTGGATATGTTCGGCTCCGTGTATCGGCTCGAGTGGCAAGTTTCTGCGAACTTCTGCCGACTTTGTATTTGCAATACACTCGAATGGTTCGCGTAGTGCAGTCTTACTCACACCTGTTACAGTTTTTTGGATTAAGTGCGAGTAGTTGACGGTTTTCCAAAAGTTAATGATATGCAGTTATGGTATTCATTCGTAATCTAAATCTATGGGATATCCAAAGCTGTTCAAACTAATATTTAAATGTAATTCTTTTTCTATACTTACTTAGGATAACTTACAACAATAAAATAATAAACTAAAACAAAAATGGCAAAAAAAAATACCCAGCATTACCACGTAGGATGGTAATGATTAGCCTCTGGTCAAGGTAAAAGCCAGCTCTTGTGTCAACCACCCACCAGGGTAATTCCTTAAAAAGGCTATAGGCTTGCGTACCCCATAACTTGTACTTAGGTATATATAAGTCTCATAATGTGCTAATATTAACTTAATCTGCATGCATTATTTATCTTCAATTAAATTAGTATAATTGAAAATGATTCCTTTAAATCGTAAAATGTATCAAAAGGGATTTTATTTTCATATAATAAATCCGGATTTAATTCCATAAATAAACTGTTGTAAACTCAAGAACAACTTCTGACACAATATCATAAAAGTTATTCTCATTGTCACAATAAATTGCCTAACAAACGCCGGCTCAAGTATATTTATAAAATGGTGGAATTATGATTGACGTATCTAATAAAAAAATACTTACAGCCTCTTAAAGGCCTAGTAATAAAATTGAAAGATTTTCTTTTTGCTTTCGATAATGTTGGGTACTTCTGAATAAAAGTCGTTATTTTCTATTTGATTATTTCATTTATGGTTCTACGGTGTATATCTGGTAGGTGTGAGTGGCAATGCAGAGCGTACTTGCCCTAGAAAGACCTACACCGACCTTATTGGTGAAGTTCTCAAGAAAGGTCGGGTGAACAGTTACTCGTACCGGCGTGCTTGTATGACCAGATGTATGAACGTGGATGAGGCGAAATGAGTATGTAAGGACCATAGCAGGCTGGTGTCACTCTGTAGTTTCTGCCAAATACGTGGGAAAAAGACGTGAGTTTAGATATGAATGTCCCATGGTACTGTATGGTTTAGTTTAAAGATTGATTCGTTTAAATAACGTTACCCTTGTTATCTTGTAGTTCTTCTTTAATTTAATCCAATTTGATACATTATACGATTCTTAATTTTGACATTTCTTATTTATCTTTGAACTATATTGGAACTATAAAAAATTTACTTATTAAGTATTTAAGTACTTATATGTGCCACTCTATTTTTTTATTTTCATTTGCGTATACTAAAAATTTTACTATCAACTATTTTGGGTTGTTAAAAATTTTCATCACCAAACTAGTACAAAATCTCATGCTGTTTACTTCCAACGTTATGTTTAGCTATTTAACTTATATTGGCGCAGCCATAAAACATTTACGTGAAAGTGCGCCGCATAATCGCCGGTTTTCGATATAAAACGGGGCTTTGTGAGAATTCCCTGGCATTCGCTCGACGCTTCAACCTGCGATATGAATATTATTACATTCTTTTGTCCTATATTTATTGTGAATTTGTCAATAGCCGTCTGCGTTGTTTGTGGGTTTGTGTGGTGCTCCATTTTTTTATAATTGTTAGAAGTCACGCAATAACTTCTATTATTCCTAAAGCCTCAGAGCTTAGAGCTGTTTGTGTTATGTTGTTTGGTAACAATTAATAGCTTTTTATTTCACTTAAAGTCAAAACGAATTATAAACAGGGCAAGACACATTTCTAGTCGTTCGAAGATTGAAGACGTTGGTATACTTAACACCGATTCCCAAGAAAATCCAACAATTAAATTGAATAAATGCTTTACTTTACGTCACATACCGTCACGCTTGTATTGCCCGAAGGGTTAGGCAGAGGTGTACTAATGTACACCCACAGTTCGCCGGAATATTTAGGTCCCCTGTAATAGAGGGTTAGCCTCTTACCATTAACCGGGCACAAATCCTAACTACCTGCTACTGAAAATTTCAATGAAAACCCCAATAACACCACTTTTTTTAGCAGCCGCGCTTAGGACCACTAGGCTAACGAGCCATAACTTTAAACTTTAGTTTGTGTTATTCCGATAGTTTATACCATCAATTGTTAAAAAAATAATTGCGATCATTGCGCATCTATTCAGGAACGCTGACAACACGAAATACTAAAATAATCTGGCACATTAGCGGGAATCCTCTGAACATCAGTGAGCCCTCAGCCTCACCAGTCCATTGTTCTCGTAATCACCACGCGTCGGTGATAAACGCAGGCGCCGCTGATTTACCGTCGAAGCCGCGCCATTAGCGGCGGTGCTAACACCAGGGAGTTAGCTCACGAATTACGGCTGATTTGCAACTCCACCGTCTTGAGATACGCTGTGATAAGTGGGTGCTGGTATAAGTACCATCACATAACAAGGTAAACAGTTCGTAATGTTTTGATGACATGTTCAGAGAAATTACCTATGTGTGTGTGATTTTAATGGCTGGTATAATATTCACAAGTCCATCTGAACGTCAAAATCTTAGAGATGGTACGAAGTTTTGAAAAAAAAAAACCGTTGCCCCACACTAGGCATTTCTCTTGTATCGTGGGTGCGTTTACAAACATTTTAACTGACATACACAATCAGTCAGCCCTAAAACAACTATCTGTAGGTCATACAAATATTTGTTCCGTGCGGGTATCAAACCAGCGACACGCAGCGTAGCAGCCAATCGCTCAGCCACTGCGCCAAAAGTGCCGCCAAGTTGGAGGTTAATAAAAAAAAATAGAAACCCTACAGATTCTGTTGTTTACCAAACAACAATTTGATGAAAAACAAAACGTGATTTAATATAGAACTTTCAAACTCAGAGTTCCTCTTCATGCTGACTCTCATAAACAAAATCAAATAACCGAGTAAGCACAACAACAAGTGATCTCATAAATTGAATTCCGACAATACACACCACTTAAACATCTTGAAAAAATAATCCGTACTCTGAGAGGCGGAGTACGTACGTACTAATAAATAATACATGGCAAAAGTTCCCGACGCGGCTCATACACAAGATTGATCCGCGCATTCCGAATACATTTACATGTGGGAATAAATCATAACAGTGGAAGCTCGTGTCGATACGCGGGTACTACATGAGCTGTAATTTATATTGTTTGGAGTTTCGTGTGCCTGTGGTGGTGAGCTCACGGATTTTGATATCGAACGTGAGGGCTTGATTGATGTTTTTCATGTTTCAAATCAAATCCATGAACAAAATGTAGGTAATGAGATTTGGATTCTCAGAAAAGTCTATCGTCGGGGCCTATTTTGGATTTAATCAAAACCTATGCTTTACCCTTTCGGATTTTAATCATGTGTCTTACCTTTCCTGCAATATAATTCTGAACAAAATTAGGACGCACCTTCCGACGCAAAAACGGTCATCTATAATAAAGTGTTTCATTTTCCAGGGCATTGTACAGTAAAACCATAAATCACGCCCTTCTTGCTCCACTTTTTACAACATACTAGAATAACAATAGGTAACGTTACCCCTAAACCTAAAGCTTAGGGTAATAAAAGCCGTACAGAAAAGTACTTCTTGAAGAATGATTTGGCATATTTTTTTCAGTGTTGCAAAGCGAAGGAAGCGGTATATTGCTCCTAACTTTCTGCTATTACTGAGAAAAACTTGTTGTTACCCGACGAGAGCTGGCTGATTGAAACAATACATTCAAAGGAATACTTGGAAAACATCGGTGATGGGATTTAGCTAGAAACTTTTTTAGCTATCGTATATCGAAAGAAAATAGCGATGTAATACTGGCTTCTTGTATAAGGATGGATAGAGACATTTGAATGTGATGGAGTCTCTATATTATAGTGTTTAATTATCTGAACATTTTATTATTGTCTTAATTGTCTTGATATGGGCATGTGAAGAAGAACAATCAAAACGCATGTGACCAAAAGAGTCATAAATATAAATATGGATGAACGGAGAGGTGGAGGGAGGCCAAAGAAAAGAAGGGTGTAGTGTGTGAAGAAGGATATGTAAGAGAAGGGAGTCAGTGAGGGTCATGAAGGTTGACAGGACGAAATGGCAGAAGAAAACGTATTGCGCCATCCTCAAGGAACATGGGTTAGGGGCAGGAAGATGATGATGATGATAATGATGATGATGATCGTCTAAGATTCAAAGTCAAGAACAATATTGATGCAGATTTTATTTTGTGATTATAACCTAAGCATTGTTCGAGATTGTTATTGAAATAACAGTCTCCAATTAACTATGTCAAACACGAATACTAGATGCTGAATAATTATAACCCAGAGACAGTAGTCGTGTAGGATTTGCTGTTACAGTTGAGCATTTAATTAAATTCGTACGGAATTTAATAGGTATCAGCTGGAGACTCAAATCCTACTATCTAATCTACTACGTATTATACTATCTTTCTACTAATATAAACGCGAAAGTTTGAGTGGATGGCTGGGTGTTTATGATGCTTTTACGCTTTAACGGTTGAACTCACTATACATGTTATTATAACTTAACATGATATAGACTAATTCTGATCCCATTTTTGTGTTCCCATAGGGTAATAGGTATATTATTATTAACTTTGATGCGGGCGAAGTAGCTTGTGGAAGCTAGGAATAATAGAATTCTAGAAATTAACCACCAATTTCAACTAAAGTACTTTGAACACACAATTTCCAGCACTAAAACTCTTTCACAGAACGTTTATTTTTAAAACATTTTGTTCCATTACTGTGGCTGTGACTAATTCACGTTGATTCATGAAAGTAGTGGGCGTGGCCTGTTAGCACAGAATACACAAATAAATTGTAGAATCCATTAACGCGCGCACTGTTTTACCGTTTTTTATCAAGTCACACTTTTGAAAATATAGTCGACAGAACTTGGTGTCGCCTCGTTGAGATTAATATCTGGCCTTACTTTAACGTTGTGTATGTGTTTATTTTTTACTTTTACATCGTATGTAAGTAATTGTGGTCGTTGTTTTTCTATTAGCGGCTTTTCATTTGCGAGGTTTGATTTTAAAACCATAGAGAGTTAGACATACAATTACCCCTGTATTTCCCGAAGTGTTAGGCAGAGGTATACCAATGTGTGCCCACAGTTCGCCAGGGGGCAAGCCTGTTGCCATTAACCGGGCACAAATCCTAACTCCGAACCGCTACTGAGAATTATATAGAAACCTAAGACCCAAGAGAACTTTAGCGTAGAAGCAGTTGCGTTTAGGATCACTAGGCGAACGAGGCAAATTTGGAGTTTATTGTCTCACTGTAGGGCGAAGGCCTCTTCTCATACATAGTATTGTCAAGAACTGAAGGCACATTGCTCAAAGTTTCAGAGATTTCAAACATATTCTAGACAATATCACTTCCAATATTAAAATCAAACATCACACATTGTCTTTCATTGCCAGTCTACTTTACTCGCAGTACGTTTTCATTGTTAAACATTTATTTAACGCGAGTCCTCTTACATTTTTCCATCTTTATCTCGGGAGCGGAATAAACCGCTCGAGATGATTCGCTTAGTGTCGCGGTGTTCAGACGACGCGAGCAGGGATTTCTTAAGGTGTTTACTATTTATACGATTGTCAATTATAATTAGAAGTGAATTGTTTCAACTGATTTATGTATACATACATTATTTACAGTAGGTACTTACGTATTTGTCGATATGTTAGCATTCGTTGGAATAAATACTAGTTTCTGCCCGCGTCTTCGTTCGCGTGGTTTTGATTACGCGTGTTAAGTTACGTCATTAGTTACTGCTCCACTCCCGAGTGTCGTAGCGTGATATTATATAGCCTCGATAAAAAGACTAACCAATACCTAAAAAAAAACCAATTTGAACTAGTAGGAAACAAACTCTTTAGCTTTATAATATTAATATAATAGATAATGCTTAGTCATACTTTCCGTTTTCCGTAATAGTTTGGTGCCATTTCGCGAGTGCTACTGAAGGTATTTAGCTGCTGCTGTCTGGTTAGAAGAAAGGATTTACAAATCTCTTATTATCCTTGTAATTACATACAGTACCTATTATGTGTATCAAAATCTAAACTGTTAATCCTACGACTAAATGTTGTATTCAAAGGCTCTCTCGGCGCAATAACAAAGAAACTTACGACAAAAGCATAATTAACAACTTCTCCCCTGTTGTTAAACAATTTCTAATAAAAACACGACTAAACAAGCGAACACTTTCAACTTTACAGAAAGAAAAACACAAGAGAAGCCACATCTATACCAATCCCATTACAGAGACTGTACAGAACCAGTCCATTTTCTAATTTTCTAGGCAAAAAACAAGGTTAAGCAAACAGTAATCCTATGCGTGTCTTCATTACCCGGCATTAAGGCGATGACTCGACTTGATGAGCTCCTTTGTACCCCCCCCCCCCCCCCCCCCACGCCGGTCCCCTCCACCCTTCTACACCCTCTGACGTCATACGAACGCGAAACATTTTAGGCAAATTGTAAAGATGTTGTTCTTTAATTTTGTTTGTACGTGTGGAAGGTAATTTGTTGAGATAGATTAGGATCTTGGATGTCTCCATAATGTTAATTTTAGTACGAAAATAGAGATGTAATTGGTGCTTACTTTGATGCTCGCGTCTTGGAAGAGAGCACTGTTATCATGCATGAACGCTGTTGTCATGCGACAATTGGTATACTTTTTAGGTATTTGTCAACATCATCATCACTGACTGAAAACAAAGATAAGTATAGGGGCTACAAAATTTTATGAACAGTCTTAAACTGTCAAAAATGCCTCTCATTTACCTATATTTTTTGACGTTGATTCTCGCTGAGATGAGAATGCTACAACGTTTTGTACGTTTTTATAATTATTAGTAAAATTGGTCTTCTGAAATTTACGATTAACATTGAGCGATTATAAAAATTGCTCTTATTATGTATGTAGATAATACTTTGGTCCTCTTTTGGGGGATATTAAACATCTGTATTATGAAAATCTCACTTACAAGAGATGGATAAACCGGCTCATTTGTTTTAATCTAATATGGTAGGCACTTCAAGTTACACAATATGACACGGTTAGCGCAGTGGCTGAGCGATAAGCTGCTACGCTGTGTCATGGGTTCGATTCTTACACGAAACAAAAATATTGTATGGCCTACCAGTGCTTGCTTGCTTTCATATCTTGTTATCTATGTCTATAATGTGTGATTTTTAATGCGGTAACGTTACAAATGTGTATTTAAATTCAAAGTTGATATTGGAAACCTTTATACAGCTTTGAAAGTTTACAACTAATGAAGTATTTTGCCTCGCCGTTTAATATAACTAAAAGCATTTAATAAAAGCCACAGGTACGCCACTAATCAGTAACAAATCCCATCAATTTCATCGCTCAGTGTATCCGCGATGCGTGCGCACAAACTAGAAAACAGGATTAAGTGGCTCAGTCGGCTTACATGAGTTGTAATCGTCGTCCCTCGTCCGTGAGTTATTTGTATCACTAACAGTTGGAACTCCCAGCTCGGAGCTGCCGCTATAGATCAGTACATATAGGAGTACCTATTTTAGGAACTGAGATTTTTATGAAAATATATTTCTGTAAATGAATTCATTGAGTCGCGTACAATGAATATTTATGTGTGTGTATGTGTATTTTGGGGCGACGCTTACTCGAAGGTAGAGGATATGAATGCTTCCTTGAAAGTTGTTCTACTTTGAAGTTCGAGAATATTTTCATAATCATTCAATAGACCTTCAGGTTAAAATAGGTGATTACATTGATTTGCTTTGAACTTTGAACTTTGTACCTACAAAATTTTGGTGTTTTCAGCCGTTTTGTCTCTTTTACAACGTACATAAGGAATACGAAAATTAGAAATACTAATGCTCAATGTAGGTAATAAGTACACATATAGCGTTACATAATGTTTACGGTTCAAATAAATAATTTATTGAGAGAAAAATAATTTCAATAAATTATAATTTTAAGGTGTGATATAAATTGCTTACAAAGTTGTTAGCACTGATATTGTTAGTAGTCATATGAGAGCAGCAGGGCATCGAGGTAAACAGGCAGCGTGAGATTTCCATCAGATCTTGGTAGTGGAATGGTAGGATCAACTAGCGCGGCAGTTAGTCCCGTGTTGAAGAAGTGGCTGGAGAGCCGTCATGATGCCCTTACCTTCCGGATCACGCAGATGCTTTACGGATACGGGTGCTTTGAGAAGGAGTCCATGGAGATATTACAAAGAAAAAAGGCAGAGCGCGATTGGAGAGGTGTGCTAGACACTGAAGTGATAATTAATTCAGAGGGTAAAATACATAAACATAAGTATTTCTAACTTTACATGAATTGTATCTGTAATGACCGTAACGTTTTGAGCACAACTAAAAGCTTTCAACCAATTACGCTATTTACTACTAAAACATAATATTACAAAAATAAATAAAAGCTCAACAGTTTCGCATTGCAGTGGCAGCAGAAAATCGCGGACACAATTATATACAACGTCGTCGCGTGTCAGAGCTCAAACACAAATAGTTTATTATGCTAATGGATCTTTTTCAATTTGAATGCAAATCCAACAGACTAACGAGCAATGGAGACGTTTACGCTCAAATTGGAACGTTTAGAAATGATAATACGTTTATTTTATTTAGTTGTTGGGTAGGATTTAGTTGTTTACTTATTAACCGACTGCCAAGAAGGGTTTTGTTGTTTTTTGTTTGATGGAAAAAGTGTCTCAAACTTAAAAGTACTGACAATTATTATGTTCATTACTAGCACGAAATAATGTTAATAATTAACATTTGGTTTTTATTTACAAGTGTGTAGAGAATTTCTCAGTACCAGCCGGGAGTTTGGCAGTTGGTGGTGTGACACTCTATGCCTCGGAAAGCACGTCAAGCCGTTGGTCCAGCGCCTGATCTCTCCTCTGTCGAGTCAGATTGCCGTCCAATCAGGCTATAAGAGTTAGGGAAGAGGGAGTGCACGGAAACGAACTGAAGAACATTATTATTATTTTCAATGAACCAATATCAGCAATTTGATCCATCGAATGCCATAACAAATGATGATCAGATTTCGATGATTATTGCATTAATACCCAATACAGTAAGTAACCGCAGGATTCAAATTAAAATTAAAATTTGTTCGATACTTTTGGCGCAGTCCAATTATTTCGTTAATTGGACTACTGGTATTCGCGTTAATTGTTGTTATAAAGAATCCTTTCGATTTAAGGCTATTTAACCACGAATGTTTGGCTTATTTACATGTTGTTTTACAAACAATACGATACTTGTACATGGATTGTATTGGGTAGAATAAAAGAGAAAACAAGTCGCTACTGCACTTAAGCATGGCCAAGAGTCATTATTTGATCCGTGACCATTTTCTCTCAAATTATTGTCAAAAAATTCCATTAGCATTATCAAGACACTCATACTAAAATATCGATAAAAATAAGAGCAAACTGCGGTGTTCTTTAGTATTTAAAATCATTTTATATTCCTATAAATCAAAGGAACCTGTGAGCAAAAGCAGGCTCCTAAATAAGTCAGTTACAAGGACTGTCGAGTTATTTAATGCAAATATTTTATGCCTCTATTGATAAGGTTCGGTGAACCCACAATCCCGCATATCTATACAAACTAGCGTACTGCCCACGACTTCGACCGCGTGGCTAAGGTACTTCACCCGCCATAAGTTACGTCTTTGGTTACTGCTCCGCTCTCGTGAGTTGTAGCGCGATGGCCTATGTTATATATGGCCTATGTTACTCAGAATAATGTAGCTACTTATTGGTAAAAAAATGGTTAAAATCGGTCCAGCAGTTTCGGAGCCTTTCTGTTAAACAAACAAACCAAAAAAAAATATTACCTCTTTATAATATTATAGTAGATGTAGGTTAAGGTAAATCAGAGTTTGCATAATAATAAGTAGGTAGGTATGCGCGCCAGGATTCACAAGTAAAATAAATTAGTGATATTAGCACTCTCAACGCGGGAGGATCCATTCATCATCCTCGGTTTTCATCATTCATAAGGTGTAAAGAACATCGTCTTAGAGATACAATAAATAATTAATCTTTATTTAGTAAAGCCGTTTATTTGCATGCTACAATTTGCTGTTATTATGAGAATAATTGATGGGCGTTACGTCAATAAGGGCCTCCACACATCCGCGACTGGTGAGTGATTTACATACGTAATTACAAAGGTGGTGGGTCCCTGACGGATTAGCCGTGATAAGCACAAGCGACACTTGTACTCATATTTAGCATAAATCATTTGAAACAGGGGTTGAAGTGGGTTGGTGGTTGACAACCACTTATTTTGTTTTTGTTGTCAACGACACACTCTTTGTGTTTCTTAGCGACCTTATTACTATCAAGAATTTCATGTAGGTAATGGCAACTTAAAAGATCGTTATAAAGTACATGATTGTAGATCTCTACCTTACTTTGCCTACCTTTGGAAACACTATAAAAGTATGAAGGCAACGCTGTCATTAGCGCTTCTAAACTTCTCTTATTAACCATATGAAACTATGAGCAAGCTATGAAAACAACCGCAACGGTAACAGCACGCATAATCGCGAGAATTGAATTATACCTTTACAGGCAACTCATAGAACTAAATTTAGTCGAAGAGCTACTTACAACCACAAGTAGCAAATTTAGTGTACAACAAGTTAGTACTAGTACTAGGCTAGTACTTAAATATGTAAGGAGTCTCTATTCGCGCCTTTATGTTGTTGTTCATAAAGTAACCACGAACGAGTCTTCATTCATATTAGATGTGTAGGAGATGATCGTACGGAGGGGAACTTTCTAGACGTACTTAGTCTACGAACTTTTTTCCAATTCTCGTACTACGTAGGTTGGTAGGTACTGCGAACGTGTTAAAAGTTCGAGCACTTTTATGACTACTGCTGTAAGAGTGGCTATAACGTGTACCTCGCTGTCGTCTAGAGTGTTGGGTGAACTTGGGTACAGAGGAGATGAAATGATTTAGATTTATGTGTGATGCTCATGAGTTTAGAACTGACGTTGTAGTTAATGCTGGCCTTTTCGTGTTTCTAAACTTGTGTAGAGGTAGCATGGTCTCTGTGTATACTCTCTGTAGTGTTTGTAGATTATATTATATAGTTCTGTCGTCTCATGCGTACACGCCGCGCGCTATAGTGTGGTGGGGAGCGGGGCATACTCCCCCTCCCTCGCACAGTTTGCTTAGAGCCATGGAGCTGAGCGGACGTGCGTGGGGCGAGTTAGGCAGTGAGCCGATACGTCAAGATGAGTAAGAGCACAAACAGTACATTTTGGCGACGAGTATTGTAAGTACTGTGTTATTTTTTATTTATTTTTTGAAAAAAAAATGCGAAATTGTCAACGTTTATTTTTTAGTAAGGAAAGGCCATACTACTAAAGAAAGAAAACCTAATATTAGTGTGCAAGTTCATAATAATTTAACGTGGGTTATTTATTGCAACAAAACTTTGCTTGGTCGTTGTGAATAATTAACTTTTGCGGGAAGAAGGACATGAGTTAAATATTTATAATATACGTTGATGATAATGCATAGCTTGGTCATTTTTATTTATATAAACGTGGGTAGTATCATATAGTTTTAAACATTTTTATTTTATCATGTGATAAGATCACGTTAAAACGTAAAAGGAAGTTGTTACGTAACTATGTAAACAATACCATCTAACGTCTACATTTTGTAGCATAATATAGACATTATTCGAATTACATTTTAACAAATATAGTGCTAAATGGAAACAAATACCAACAAAATGGTAGTTGTGTATAATTCAGGTATACCAATAATAAACATACAGTTAATTAGGACATTATAAATCTGTAGTTATTCTACCTACCCACTATCCTATCGGGTTCGAGTCCCGATTAAATCTGTTGATTTCTGGTTATCATAACAATTAATATTTATTATTTGAAGTATGTTTTTATCGTACCTACCCACTAGTCTATCGGGTTGGAGTCCCGATTAAATGTCTGTTGATTTCTGATTTATAAATTAAGCTATTAAAGCTTTATATTATGGCATTATTTTTCCATTGTGAGTATTTATTATTTAAAATATGTTTTTATGGTAATTAGTTAAATACAGAGTATCTGGTGGCTGTTGCTTAAAACTTGAAAAGATGATTGTATTATTGTAGAACCAAACGGTTGAAGCCGTATTGTTCACATATTTTGAGCGATAAGGTGTTGATTAATGGGTTGGTTCTTTTTACATCTAAAACTAAATATTCGGTGTTGCGATATGAATTATTGCACTTCATAATCAATATTCTAGTTCATTAGTTAGCCATATTTCTTATTTTCATACAGTAATATTGACAAATTAATCTAAACAGCGAAATATTTGACAGCTATTTGCGACGTTACCCACTTTCGGTATACACGCTCTTAAGAGTACCTATTTGACAACGAACAAAGATTAATAGATTAGTATTCTTATAATAATGTGGTTTAATAAGCACATTGGCTTACAAGGCACACAAAGTAACTTGTACATGCTTTAAGCTTTTAGCTACACTTTAAACTATTGAGCTTGTAAAAGGATAA
Organism: Caradrina clavipalpis; assembly: GCA_932526535.1. Lineage (NCBI taxonomy): Eukaryota > Metazoa > Arthropoda > Insecta > Lepidoptera > Noctuidae > Caradrina > Caradrina clavipalpis. The sequence continues at coordinate 435,807 of OW052095.1, forward strand.
TGTTTTATGTATAGGAGGTATTTGATAAACCGTACAATATAGAATAGAAATAATATGGTTTTTAATGAACTAAAAAAATTCATCGCTACTGGTCACCATTTAATTGGAGACAGATTATGTGGTCACCATTAAATTGGAGACAAATGTTGGTCAGAAAGGTTGATGACCTTTCATGACTAGAAGTTAAAATGATGTTGGTCAGAGAGGTTGATGACCTTTCATGACTTGAAGTGTTAAAATGATGTTGGTCAGAGAGGTTGATGACCTTTCATGACTTGAAGTGTTAAAATGATGTTGGTCAGAAGGGTTGATGACCTTTCATGACTTGAAGTGTTAAAATGATGTTGGTTAGAAGGGTTGATGACCTTTCATGACTTGAAGTGTTAAAATGATGTTGGTCAGAAGGGATGATGACCTTTCATGACTATTAGTGTTATTATCAGTAGTGATTGAAGCTTTCGTAAAAGTTGGTCAGAAAGGATGCCCTTTCATGACTAAAAGTATGATGATGAAATGTTGTTGATCAGAACGGATGATGCCGTTCATGACCAGAAGTATTATAATGAGTGATGATGGAAGCTTGCATAAATGTGTTTTCTGAAGTCATAGAACGGATGGTGCCCGTTTTGTGACCTATTTCGTTAAAAATAACAATGGCAAATGCTGGAATTATGTTCTGACTCTTGACCTATCTATGAAACCGAAAGAAGTTATTTTAAAGATGCATAACTTGTCAAAAATTTACAAGACCTGAATTGAAATTGACCTGACTGCCCCGTTGGTCTCGTGGTCGCAAGCGCGACAGATGAGCGTAGGGTTTGATTCCCAGGTCGGGCAAAAGAGTGTTATTGGGTTTTTCAATAAGAATTCCTCAGTAGCTGCCCGGAGTTTGGAAGTTGGTGGTGTGACACCCCCGTGCTTCGGAAGGCACGTAAAGCCGTTGGTCCCGGTTGTCATTGGTAGATCTTTGACAATCGTTACGGATGGTCAGAAGCCTAGATGTCTGACAACCAGTCTAACGAAGAGGTATCGTGTGTGTTATTTATAAGTCCCTACTATGGTACAGTTTTATATGGTATTCCGTCGCGGTGGCGTGGTTATGTCGTGGTATTGGTTCTGAGGTACTGGTAACTGGTAACTGTTATGGTGGTAAGGTGGTTCGAGGTATGAAGGTACTAGGTAACTGTGACAGGTATTGTGTCACTACATATTCCTTTTACGTCCAATCCTATTAAAATGTATACCCTAAAAATGATTTATTAAGTAGTGAAATTCCACCGGCAGGAAGATATTACTAACCCTTTACAGTTAAAACTATAACTCCATGTCGTTACAATAATAATAAATGATAATAATATTTTCAAAAAAGATTTATATTTAATTTAAAATCTTTTGATAAGTTCATAACAGTTTGCCATTTTGAGATGGAGGCAATTAGAACTGCAATAAGGTTAATTGATCATAATTATTATATTAGGAGCAACATAGATGGCATAACCTTAAGGAAATCAAATCAAATCAAAATCGTTTATTGCAATCCATAATGTACACCTACAGGTGGTAGTTAAAAATATATATTTAGAAACAATTATGGACCCTGTTGGGCACAGCAAAATTTTAAATAAGAGGAGAGAGGAAGAGCGCTTTAATAATTTTCTGGTTACCATGTTACATTATTTTATATTTCCATTTATCTACAAATTATTAAATTCGAAGTAATTATTTCTATATTTATATTAAATCATATCTATAGAATGTAAATAGTATATCTTAAAACATGATATACTTACATAGAAAATGTCTCTGATTTAATTTCCATGACATTTTATAATGATGCATTTACAGCATTGCCATATATCGGTTGTGTATAGCACCCAGTGTATTCACCAAATTACTGGGAAATTACAACTATTCCATATGTATGGTACAGTCAGCAACAAAAGTAGATAAACATTTCAGATTTTTTAATCCTTATCACTGGGTACAATATCAAAGGAAAGGAGGCTAAAATTAAGGAAAATGAACTCTAACGTTTTGCCTGAAATTCTGTATAGCAGTGAATTGTATAATTTTGTGTCTATTTAAATGATATGTAAAAGTAACATTGTTAATAGATTGTTTTGCTGACCATACATCCAAAAGAAATGGAAATGTGAAATACTTAACATTTATTAATTCTAAAATCAATTATGATGCTTCTATGACATTATGGTGGTTCTATTGGACTTTCACAGGTGTATAGAGATGCATTTCTATTAGGTTGGGGGCTCATTGCAACATTGAGAGTGTTGGATGGAGACCTATACTTACAGTCGAAACCAAGATGACATGTAAACAAATCAGTATTAATGGCAGCTTATTTTGGTTTCAAATGCTTACAAAATCAAGAAGTAACTGTACTATTCCTCTTTAGATTGACAAAAATACCATCATAGATGTGGGTGTACATTGGTGCACCTCTGCCTGACCCTTCGGGGAGTGCAGGCGTGATGGTATATATATAGATGTTAACAAAATGGGTAAGTGTACAATTCCTACATCTCAATGATGTAGGAAGAAATGGAATGGGTTCAAAGCTAGATCAATTAATTTCAAGTGTGTTAATCCTATGTAAAAAGAAAAAAAACTAAAAATAATTTCTAACATTTATACTGAGTATGGATTATCAATAGATCCATGGAAACAAATTAAAAGAAAGTTTGGCAAGCCTACTACTGATCTATTTGCTATGAGAATTTACAGTTTATGTTTTTAATTCGATTAACAGTTTTTGCAAAAGGCATAAGATATGTCATGCCATGGAATAGAATATAATTATTTGCCCGAGACAAGGTGTGTGTACAAAGGGGTTAATCCTGTACAGTACTGCATGTCTAACCGTTTTTAACGGTATGCAAAGTTAAAGTTGAGAATTACATTTTACGTCAATTTACGTTAATTTTAAAATGTAATTGTTTATATTTTTAAATTTTACATAAATTATATACAATTTAAATTAGACAGTTATTTAATAGGCTAGACTAATCCAAATTACCTAATAATTTGTTAAAAAGTCGAATAGCTGTATACAACTGCAATTTGCCTTTTACAAAGTAGTTGAAGTTTGAATTTATTGGGGTTTCGTGCCTCAGCTCTCATAAAGGGGTATAAAGCATTTAAAAAGATTCCTTCAAACTAGACTAGAGGAACTATTTTAATAGAACATCAACCATCAGGAAGGATGAAAAATATTTTCCATTTATTAACTAGTAAGCAACCTTAAGTGAAGTCCGATTAATACAATTTTATGAAGGGTGATCTGAAATATAATCACCCTACCAGCCATCCTGTTTTGGATATACAACATATGGGCCATATAAAAAAAAAAAAAAAAAAAAAAAAAAAAAAAAACAAGAAATGTGTTATGAGGTGAAATGTTAAAAATTAAAGATTAATTGGGAAGTGAAGGAAGTATTCAATCGATTAGTTATTACAAAGGGTTTGTTAAAACCACAATATTGGAAATATTATTGATGGTATTAATGTTATGCTTATTCGTAAACTTTAGTTGATTTTGATATCTGAAGTTTATGGAAAATTAGTGATGTCAATCAAAATGTAGAAGGTGGTTGATGATCTGATAAAGATGTTACTAAATATAATAAAAGTTATTATATCTAAAACTTTCATTAAAATAAGGAAGAGATGTAGTGTTTGTAGATTATATTATATAGTTCTGTCGTCTCATGCGTACACGCCGCGCGCTATAGTGTGGTGGGGAGCGGGGCATACTCCCCCTCCCTCGCACAGTTTGCTTAGAGCCATGGAGCTGAGCGGACGTGCGTGGGGCGAGTTAGGCAGTGAGCCGATACGTCAAGATGAGTAAGAGCACAAACAGTACACTCTCCATCATCAGTATTAATGAAATTCTTAGTAACCAAATCCTATCACTCAGTGGGAATAACTTGCGCATTGTGGCTAGAGCCACTACATGACACTGCTGCTTAAACACATGTCCTACATGGCACTAAGTCATGCGCGAACCCGCCGACGCTGTGAGGAGGCTGATGAAATTCCACTTCATTGTCTAGAGGAATGCGGAGCACTAATTCACAAGCGCAACAATCATCTGGCAAACACCTATTAAGCCCGAATGAAATAATGGGGTTTGCCCCAAAGCTGATCCTGCAGTTCATCACAGCTGCTAGGTTTGGTGGCGAACTTTTACCATAAAAGCGGCGATTACAATAGTTCAGCTATGGTGTGAGTGGTACCACAGCCGCACAAAGCTAAAAAACAATGTCACTGAAATGAATACCGTGGCTGATATTACTTCAGAAATTAAACAAGTTGTATTATAACGAACAGAAAAACCAACTCAACCAAAAAATTAAAAGAGTAAAAAGCTTAAAACTTCGTTCAAACTATACAAAGTTAATAAATGTAAAACTTGAACATTTCCCAGAGAACCGCAAAACACGGCCGAGTACTTCGATTGATTTTAAAATATACGCCCGTTCGTACCGAAATCAAATTGAACAACTCGATTTAAAAATCGAGTATTTCACACATCAGTGACCAGCACTGGTTTACTTTGTTCGAAAAATGTTCGAACTAAAGGTTATTGAATAAATTAATGCAAGAGCTTTTTTATGAAACTAATGGAGATTATTAAAAAAAGTTTGAACTTTATTTAGTAGGTGGGAAGTAATCATAACTGGAGCTTCTAGTTGGGTTTTTAGTTATGAAACTCTGACACTTGGGTGTTCAGGGTCATTAGACCGTACTGCCCACATGACAAAGAAGAAGAAGTTGGTATTCGTCAATTAATATTTGATTTAGTTAGAATTCTTGAAAGGCAAGAACATGAACAAGGAAGTTACTTGAATTCGTATACAGAATTCTGCGAAAACCGATATGTTCACTTGTTAATGGTACAACTATCACCTACGGTAGTCTCTATGGGAGCTTTTATGATCGCTGTGAACACGGAACATTACAAAAGGATACTGGGAACTCCAAACCTAATCCAATAATTTCATTGAGGTTCGTATAACCTCGGCTATCTCGCTCGCAACACAAACCCGGCCCGTATTCAGGAGCAGTGTTTCCACGTAGTATGCAAGTTTTAGTACCTGGCGTGTTCTGCCAAGCATCGCATTACACCCCTCACGAGTCTTGGCACGATCTGTTTTGGCAACCATTTTCATACGTTAATCCGAAACACTGGATACTTAATAGTGAATTTTGTACCTTTACTTTTGTTGGGGTACAAGACAAATAAGAATGTTTGCTTTTGAGATTGTGCGAATTACAAATATATACCTTATCCGGGCTTCTTGTTCTTATTTTGTAGACAATGGTACAACACCACATACCTACCCGCCTGTATTCCCCGAAGGGTTAGGCAGAAATGTACACCCACAGTTCGCCGGTATGTTTAGGTCTCATGTAATAAGAGGCGAGCCTATTGAAATTAACAAATCTTAACTCCGAGTTGCTACTGAGAATTTCACAGAAAAACCTAACAACTCTTTTTGTTCGATCTGGGTATAGAACCCAAGAACTCTAGCGTGGCAGTCTCTTAGGATCTAGACTAACGAGGCACACTTTGAAAAATGAGTACATTTTGAAAAATTTGTTTGTATAGTTTACAGGTAGTTGTTCTAGGTCCGGACGTTTATGTATGTAAGTTTTTAAGTCTGTAAATGATACCCATAATACAGGGGAAATTCCCAGTGTGGCAACATTTTTACAGGTTATGTAACAAGCAAGTCAAATAACACAAGTAAAGCGTAAAACTCAACATTATCATAATAATATTATATATATCAGCATATTTATATAAAACATTATACGCCTAAAATATGGGTCGACAAAAATGTGAGTGCAAATGGAAATGAAGTAAGTTGTCACGTGCCGACGCCGGCCATGTTAGCGTCGCGACAGTGACGCCGCGGTAATTATGTGAAGCGGCACGTAGGAGATGTTAACAGATAGTCTGGGAGGCCTTGCGGTTGACGCCATGAGGAGCACCATTGGTAAGATGAGTTGCTAAGAAGGCAGGCTTGAGAAAAAAACCTACCAGTTACAGTTATATACGATTTCCACCAACGGGGCCGCGCACACACTGTGCTTAAGACAATTCAGGCTTTTACATAATAGTTAAGGTTCATGTTTGCATGATAAATACACTGCTTGGAACGGCATACGCACGAATCTAAACGAGATAGGCGCGGTCGGGTTTTTGGAAATCCTACATTATAAAAGACCTTAACAGAAGATTCCTAAGCAGGGTTCAAAACAATAAAATAATATCGCAATCATTATGAAAAGAATCACAAATATTCTTTTCATCATTGCGATATTTTTATACACCCGTTATTTATTTTATTTATGTGGTTAAATAACCGTTGATATTTATTTAAATGCCTAAAATAATAATTTGTATTGACAGTTGAAACATCTGTCGTTTCATGTAATAGGCTCTTTTCAAATTTTATATTTTATATTGACAGTGGCTGATAATTTTATTATTCTATCTCAAAATATTATTCGCCCTCAAATATTGTGAGGTTATTAGGTCACTGATTGAGGGCGCAAACGATTCCATATTTTTGTTCACAAACCTGACAAATGCCGTATTTTTATTTCCATCGTAAGTACCTGTACAACTTTGCACGCCGCTGTCAACTTCGGTAATAAATTCTTTTTTATCTTTTCTTAATTGTACTTTTATTTTTCGCCTGTTTAAAGTGAAAATAGATAACGAAGTTAACTTTCTCTTTCTGAAACTTCCTAACAGTATTTTAATGTTGTTAATTTTGTTCGTTCTTTCGGTCATTAAAAGGCAGAATTATTTTATAAGCTTGACTAATTGAGGAGGGTTTTGGCTAATACAACTTTTAACGAAGGTGTCTTGGGCGCTACTGTCTGCGTAGGTACTTTATATGTATACGTTTTTTTATACTTATTAAAATGTATGATAATGTATCATAAAACAAGGTAGCTAACCTGCTATTAGACAACTGAATGTCTTTATAAACAACCATTCAAACTACCAAGAAGCGTCGAAGAATATTGATAACATGACAAATATTTTACGACACACATTCTTTTACCAACACACGCACTTTTATTTATTGGTTTACCTACAAGTGTAAGACTGAAACGTAAATAAAAATACGAGTTGCTTACAAGTTTTAGCCCAAACGTAAACATAGAAAGCAAACATTACATGTAACCAAACGAAACAAAAAGAAAAACTCAAAACAAACCATTTTATACTGGTTGTGTGCATGCCTGAAAAATACATGGAAAATTAAGTATTCATGTAGAAGTACATTATTATCGTCTTACATATAAAACTACAAAGAAGCATCGGGCGATAAAAATCCCGGAGGTACTTACTGAGGTCCGTCCACGGGATTTATGTTTCCGACTTAAAACAACCGTGTTCCGGAATAGTTGTTGTTTACCTTTGAAAGGGTCCGGCTTAGACGCCAGTAAGGTGGATATGTTATCATGAATTACGAGAGAATAATAAATGTAGCAAATGATCTATGATGATGCTTCTTTCGTAACCTCCTTAAAGTAGACAGACGACCTGATTAAGGCCGCAGGAAAAGGCTGGATTCAAGCTCCGCTTCCAACTGGTCCTTTTGGAAATCTGTGGGGGAGGCTTATGTTCAGCAGTGGACGTCCTGCGGCTGATAGGTATGATGATGATAATGATGAACCTCCACAACACATCATCAAATCGAACAAAAATAAAGAGGGAAAGGTACTAAGGGCTCTTTCAATTTATGCGTTTCGTGTCGGACGGCTGCAATATCGCAGCGGTACGTTTGTCGTACGGCGCACGGACGGTCGCTTGTTTTCATACAAAACGCGCGGTGCGGCAGCAGTGCAGGCGTCGGTGCTACGAACGCTCGGCAACAGGACCGTTGAAACACCGCGGGATTTGTATGAAAACAAACGAACATCCCGCATCCGTGCAATAAACGCACCGATACGGCACTGCAGCCGTCCGACAAGAAACGCATAAATTGAAAGATCCCTAACGGTATTCTATGTGTCACACTCAGGCATTTTGATATTCACCCCCTTAAACTATTGAATCTTAAAAACCCTGTTAAAATAAAACGATATCGTAATTCTACACAAAAAACATTGGTTAAGGTCATTATAGTTGCTTCATATATTTTGATGGCTCTTCCAGATTCTTAAAATCCATGATCGAACATGAAAAGATAAAATATAGGTATAGGAAGGTACCTTTAGCATTTCCCTTTTATGGTCAGTCATAATATTTGATTAGTTTCCAAAACTAATCTGTTAGGGTAAATTAACTTGTTATATGCTAGATATGGGAACAGTTAGCGATGTAGTTAGTTACAAAGGTACTGTTAAAATATTATATATTCCGCACGAAACAGCTCTAATTGCCGAGATACAAGTTTTGCCTTGTTTGTAAGTCAGGAGTTCAGATAAGTTAAGCTGCCTTATTCTAAGATTATAATTGTTTTAGTTCTATGTCGCTATTATAGTATTTAGTTCAAATAACCGTTATCAATTTTGTGTTCGGTGCTGACTATGTTAATATAGGAAACAAAAAGTAAATCCTATTAATTTATAGTTATTAAAAATATCCTCCTGACCAAATGTAGGTCGTGGCGGTCAGTCCCATCGGAGACTAGTCTAGTAATCAAGAGATATTAAAATGCACAAAGGTTTGCGCACATGTAAGTGCACTTCCTGTACCCCTGTTATATTCTGATGGGACAGAAAGTTAATATCTACCATAACATATTTGTATCATACGATACAGAAACGTATTACGCATCGTCCAAATTAAATATAAATTAAAGAAACATTTTCAGTTCCCAAGGGCTAGTTAGGGTAACTATGAGAATAGCAAACAATTTCGTAATCCTTAAGCTACGTAGCATGTTTTCGTTTCAACATAATGATGGCTATAACTTACTAACGTCAACCATCTAAAGGTTTACCCAAAGCCTAAGATTTATGGCTTCACCACATTTACAGCACTAAGTTACTCATACATTAGCCATTCACTACTAATCTACCATCTAGTTCAGAATAATCACTTCAATGAGAATGCTAATACTCCCCCCCCCCCCCCCCCCGAAGGGTTCAACCTCCCAAATGACACTTCTAATTTCTCAACCCTTTGTGGTCCAAGATTAGTTCGCCACATAAACTTTACAGCTTCCATAATAGATAGATACGCGGCGCTACATTTTGATTAATATAATTTGTAGATACAAATTGGTGATACCCCTAAAGTCTGGAGCAATTAACAATTTGTTTGTATCTCCATCCATTTCGATTACCTAATTACTTTTGATATAGTTTTGTTGTTTGTTTGACCTTAGACTAACGCGTTGTTGGGTATCAGATAGGACAATTATGTCAGGCTGACCTTTACCAAAAAACCATAAATCACCAAAAACCAAAAACGATAAAATGCGATTGTCATAATTATATACTACAATTCTTATTGTTTACCTCTGCAATTGAAGCATTCAAATCAAATATTGACAATGACCTGGTCGAGCGCCGCGAGGACTGGTTTGCGGTGGTGGCAAACTTATTCATGATAAATTAATTTGTAATTTTATTTTCGTATCAAATAATTTGGGAAAATTTTCACGACATATTATGAACCGCATAAACATTTTTATCATTACACTCTCGGCTCCCTCATTATTAGCTCTAACTGTATCGAGGCTGACAACGTACTATTGTCTTCTTTTTTCAAGAACATTATCCAATGCTTCTAAATATGATTGCGTGTCTCGCCACATGAATACCTGTTAAATTAAGCCTATTCATAACTTCTGCGACAAAATCTTCGCGTAATTTCGCTCTGCTGCTGTAGTGTCACGTTCCTCCGCATGATTTGCTTCCGCACCACGATTATCTCCTGTCTGTGCAAATGCGAGCTCGGTGAGTCAATTATGTAATTATGAAGCTTGATGTAGGCTACCATCATGACCGAACTTGTTCACCGAGAATTCCGCTAATAAACGTCAAAGTTTGAAAATTCTCTGAAATAGTTAGACGTATAGTTGTTCGAGCTAGATCCGGTTTGTATTACACTGCGGGTAGAATTATTCATTAAAGATGTTCACGGGAGGAGGCGAAAGGGAATACTGTAGTAGGTCCTGTACTCATTTGAATAAGACAATCTGGAAATATTATGGGCGGAGATTTAGTGATGTCGCTATACGTACCTACATATACTATAGGATTGCTACTTGTACGAAGAGTTGTAAGCTTTAGTAAAGTTTTTTCTTGGCTAGCTTCACCACATTTTTCCATAAAAATACTGTCTTCTTTTTAATCCTATTTAATTAATCTTATTTATTATACCTGTGACCGTGCTCCGTAAAATAATGCGGCATTTTCATAAATACGGCGGCTTATCGGACGATCGTCAATAAATTGGAAACCAGTGAAATAAATATTTGATTACACTTTTAATCTTACAGCGAGAGGCCGCAAAATATTCTTTGATGTCGAAAGTTTAAAAGGGAGCGGTTGGAACCACGCAACGAAGTTAATTATAATATTCTAGTCTAACTTTATTCTCTTTGCACAATCTAATAGACGCCAAAGTTTAAACATAGTTTGCTTTTCACTCGGAGATGAAAGAGAATCTGATAACAACGGTGTAATAACATGTTGTGTGTATGTACGTAATCATGTACTTGCAACGTATAGGAAGTATGTTATCTCCGTCCGACATGCTACTTAGGTACGTTACTGTAATCAACCCGAGACCTACTTTTAACAAAACAACGCGAATTTTTACCACATTTGCAAAGAAAATTTTTCATTAAGATGTAGATAACCAGTGAATCTATAGTACGAATTAACCTTAATTGTTCCTGCTGTAGTAAACGTGTAACATACAATAGAGTCAGAGGTACTACAACTTAGGTACGATAAGATTTTATCGCGACCGCCGCTAATAAAGGTCTGGTAAATGTAGGGGAAGAATCTATGTGGGATGTTAGAATAAAGGTTGGTTAAGCGCTAGAGATTAACACTGATAAAGAACTAAGTAGCGAGCTTAATTAAATGCTGATTTCAGAAGATTAGAATGTTAATGAAGTGTTGCATAAATGTGTAATAACTAATGAAATTGGGGCATTATGTAGTTGATATGACTGTTCTGGGAAATCTAACAAAAGAAGAGAGGAAACTACAAAGGAATTGTTGTTGCGAAAAACAGAAATATTTGAAAACCGAAATGAAAGATATTAATTGTATTCTCTTTATGAATCTGTACTAACATAGCTATGGAGCTTTTCTATTTCATTGTTAAGTCGTGGTAATCTTTAAACCTACTAGTGTCAATGTAAACAATATTTGTGTATATGATAGCTAGATTCAAGAGGAATAAGTATAGGCTATATAAAATCACGTTAAAACACACTACAACCAAGCGTAAATTAACGCCTAAAACCACGACGGCGAAATTGCGGACAGAAGCTAGCGATATAATAAAAATGCAATAGGAATAAAAAGACAAAGAAAAAAGTGTAAACATCCTTAACGAAGCTGTGATTTAGATTGCAAAATAGCTCTCTAGATTTTTGCTCTGAAAGCGAAACAAAGCAGACACCAAGCTTCTGCTTTCAAGCTCAAATTCGATTTAAATACTTGTGATCCCAACGTTTGAGAATCAAATGATTTATTTATCAACAGAGTTGGTGTACACCGCGGTAAGGGGAATCATAGTTGAAAGTTATAATTGTAACCTCTTCAAGCGTTTTATTACTCCAAAATATTTTCGCTTCCCAAAGGATTCCTTCGAAATGTTTAATTAAAACTTTGTTTTGTGTTATGAAAGCTGTCTGTATCACGGTACAATCTGTCAAAGTTGCTACTCATTAGCTGTGAGTACTGGTGCCGTGGCTATCGGATCAAAGTTTACACGTGCTCACTATGAGCTCCGGGAATTCTTGGAAGATGATTGTCTGTTCTGTGTCTAGTTTGCTATATCGGGCTAAAATTAATTGATTGTTATCAGGAATCGGTTTAGTATTGTCTATTTTTATACTTAAAATAATATTCATTTATGGTTATTTGTTCAGCAACCTTTTTAGTTAAGAACTTTTGTATTTTGTAGGTACACTAATGTAGGTACTGATAATAAACCTACATGATAAATCATCCCGTCTCTTAGCATACAAAGTAAATAGACCCTACACCTACCGTTTTCAGCTAAATCTTCAAATTCTAACACCCTATTGTTTGAATAAGAGGTTATTTGCAAAATTAATTCATATCGTTCCATATAAATATTCATTGGGGCCGCGAGTAAATTTTATTCAAAGTCAATCTACCCTTTCGGATTATAATAGACGATTCGGCAGCAAAAACTGGTATTGTTGAAACTGAAACCTAAACAAATGAATTGCTCTGAGGTCTGGGATGCTGAGGTACATACTTAATTTTATGATCGTCTTATCACACTATTTCAGCTGGCTTTGTTCTCTGTTGTGAAATATTCACTGTTTGCGCTAACTTTTAGTCAGCGAAAATTTTTATTTCCATGACATTTTCCTATAAAATATAATTTAATAAAACACTTTCGATCTTTACAACAAAAACATTGACATAAAGATTAATTGATAAGGAAAAACATTATCTTTTTTCTTTTAGATCAGTGGCATTCCAGCCAAAATTGCTTCAATAAAAAAACCAATTTAACCTCCCTAACTAACTATCCAGCTAAGCCCATAACTCCTTCCTCCGTCACCGCAGGCAATAACTCTGTAATCCTGTTGTCACCAGGGTCAACATATAAATTGTGCCGATCCTGTTCCCTGTAATATCACAGCACCTGGACTGGCGTAATTTATTCCATAAATTAATAAGACCGCTGTGCCGCGGTGCGTCGGCGCCGCATGCAAACAATTGATAGTTACGAAGTTATTGCGCTGTGATGGACTGGATTACAGTCGCGTTATTGTGGAATGGAATGCTCGAATGAAATGACGTTTTATTTTATTGTTGGCTGATGTTACGGATTGTATCTATTTAAAATTGGTAAGTTTGAACTTTTGTTTGAATATTGAGATAAACAGCTCTTCATTTGTTATAAGAATGGCATCTACTCCGGAAAACCAGAACTGCTTACGATGGTCTTGATAATATCATAACTTGTGATAATGTCTTTCTCCAACATTTCTTAGCAAATCGATGGCAAACATAGATTAGATAATATTATTTTGTTAGTGCCGATTAGAGCTTTTTGCCATCGTGATGAAAGGATTAGCCAACCGACAGAAGGCGATTGCCCAGGGTGCGCTGAACGTTAGAGAGGTAGAAGAGTACATTGCTCAGGGAGGCTCCTTTCATGCATTCCATTCTCTAATGCTTTTAAGTACATAATTAACAGAAAGCTAGCCACTGTTTCGGTAAGACCACGACCATAGTTTGAGGTTACCAAGATTATTGAACCCTCCATTAAAGCGCTCTACCAAATCCAGTAACTACATTATCAAGAAGTAAGTAGCTCCTAGTTTTCTAACACACCACTCAATTATAAAAAGTCAAATAAATATATTTTTCCAACAATTTTCTTAGTAAGCAAAACGTAATAAAATAAAAACATACGTACATGAAAGTAACGTTTCCTCCGCGATAACATTAGCATACAAACTGAAATAAATAACACTTTACTCACGAGAGAACGGGTGTAAAGAAAAGTAACCACTTATTACTTCACTCAAGTAGTATGTTAATGCCGTAACGTCCGTATGAAAACGTTTACCGTGGAAATTATTTATCGCCGGCCGTCGCGGGACGTCGCACCCCGTCGCCACTTTTTATGGCGACCATTTTGGTCCCGGACATTTGCGGACTAATTCGCCTTGGACCCTTTATCCTATTGTGTTGTTGAATTAAATTATTATTTTCTTTAGTATGATGTGAAGGTAAATTATTTTGTTCTTTTTTGAGTGGTTTGCGGATTTCTCGGGTATATTTTTTGTTGATGGATTATTCTTTTTGACTAATGATTTATTATTGAGATTGGTGAATGTTACTGAGCATGACCGATCAGCGTAATAAATCTTAATGATTAGTTTATTTACGAAGAAGAGAGACTTTTTAAGACCTCTGTTCGGGTTGCCCGTGATATTTAATTTTATTTCAGCATCAATTGCCAAATCAAATGATCCTTTTTCAGTGAAATATAGAAGTTAATGTTTGAAGAGAACGATTGATAAAATTTTCCCAGAAATTATAAGCGAAATAACTACTACTCAAATTCTACTTAAATAAATTTTGTTCATAATTCAAAAGGTTTCTCGCTAAAAACATGCCATCGTCAGCAAATGGAATAAGCACGAACAACGAACGCTAACGAAATAGAGGCAAGTATTGTGTTTCACGATGTTTGTAACAGAAAAAGAGAATATTGCTGCATGTGACGTCCTTTCACGAAAACTCTAAAAAGACAAAAAACATAACCGTACGTTGACAAACTTTTATGTTAAAATGTACAAATATTTGAATATATATGTACATGGCAACACTCGCGTAGTGTTTGCATATCTATGTGGCAGCGGTTCTCAATGTGAGTGATGCAGGTGATCATTGGCAGGCTGTTCTGTTATCATCATAGCGATATCAGCATCATGGGAGTATCCCGAAAATATTTATTTTTAAAGAGTAAGTACTCGTATAGAGCTTTTTGCCCATTGTTTCCCATTCTTATATAGGTCTATATAATATATTCATAGGTCACTTTTCGGAAGGGGCAACTAGATTCAATTCTTTTTTTCTTTCTTGTATAAGACGTTCAAAGGTGCCTTTTAATGATCTAATAAATGTTTTGACTTTGACTTTGGCTTTAAATATTCAGACTTTTCAACTCCAGTTAAGAATTATTGATTAGTTTTAAATTGCACGTGTATTGAAAATTTCCAGATATATTAGAATAATATCGCAATAAACATTCACCTCCCATACAAAACTCGCAAGCAGTTAAAGTTGGTTTAACGGTTTCCCTATAATTATGGGCTATGATCAGCAGAGTCCCGAGACATAATGCCTTAATGGCAGGAACTCTGCTAAGCCCTTAATGTAGGGGACAGGACGTGAGCGAAATGTTACACGCTGTAGTACGTTCTGTTCGTGGTTTTACAACAAAAAGATATGGTGTACTGTTTGAATACTGAGAATGTTATTACATACACATACATACCATCACGCCTGTATTTCCTGTAGGAATAGGCAGAGTTGCGCCAATGTGTACTCACAGTTTGCCGGTATGTTTAGGAACCATGTAATAGAGGGTGAGCCTATTGCCATTAACTGGGCAAAAAACTGCCGAGCTGCTACTGAAAATGTTACAGAAAAATCCGATAACGCTTTATACTCGAATCGCAATCGCGTGAAGAAAACTTCTTCCTTGTGAAGGCATAACAAGTAGAGGTATTATTTTCAGAGAACTTAAGCATTTTAATCGAATGCAAAGTAGCATTTTCTATATTTATTTTCACTAAGACCAAGAATGAATAACTATTAATCATCTTTTAGCATTACGCAAGAAATTGTCATGAATCACTGAAAGCCAATTAAAAAACTTTCAGACACGCTTTCAGTCTATCTGAAATTGTACAAACAAGGGCATAAAAACGTGTTGACAGCGCTTCACATTTGCATACTGTCGGACTTCGCAAATTGTTGGACTATGTTTTACCTATGAGCTTAACAGAATATCAATGTCGGATACAGAAAATGTGGGAGTCGTTATTGTGAATAAAATTTTAAGGGAATTTTTGTTATGAAAATTTAGTTTCTTTTTGTACTTATTGGTGCATGAAATATTACTACAGAGAGTGTGGGGGTAATGAAAGTTTAGTTAAGAATAACACTTAAAAGTTATTTTCATTAAAAAAACGTAAAAGAAAATTGGAACTTCACTTCAAAATCTCCATTTACAAAGTTTTCAGGGTCGTGTGACTAACACGTAACTTTCGGTTTCATTTAGTGTCATCAGTGGTTAGTATTGTAGCTTCTTCCCGCGACTTCGAACGCATGATTTTTTTTCACCGGCGTTAAGTTTTGTTTTTAGTTAATGCTCCGCTCCCGTGTGTCGTAGTGTGATTTTATATACCAAGCTTAAACTATTCCTCATGAATCTGGCTATCTAGGCTATCTGGCTGTATAGGTATACATCCAGAGATTAGCGCATTTAAACATACACACAAACTAACTTAAAACTCTTTTTTATTATATAAGTTACTTTGTAGTTATTTTATGCTTATTTATATAGTTTGTTATGGGCCTCAGTTGCTTGAATTACTATTATTAGCAGTTGATATGTCATGTTAACATACCCGTTTCAATAGCATGTTGAAACAAAATGTCCCAATTGCCTCGGCCAAGTTGCAGTAAAGCAAGGCAGGTCACATTAGAGCGGGATATCTTCTGCGCGGCATTTGCCAAAAAAGCGCAATAAGGGGAAGTCGGTGCCAAAAGTACCTCCTGATAGAGATCTCATTACCCGACGAAAAAGTCGGCTTAACATAATCTTTGGGCTTATTCGCTGGCGAGATAAGTCCGGATACTTAATGCTGAGGTTACTTTTAACGCCTTTTTTTAAATAATAAAGTTCAGAAGTTTTATGTGACGTCATTATTTACGGTCGATTTTCCAAGTGAAGATTTTTATAGTTATGGTCATGTGGTTCTTATGGACCATTTTGTACACATGAATGGGTAATGTTGACCCTTTAAAAAGTGAAAGAAAGATGACGGGCAGTGTCTAAACAAATTATTTTCTCATTCTCTGTGATTATAAGCTTACGTTATTGTTATAATTATACACTTTGTTAAATGATTGGTTATTTTTTCATAGCGTATACACATCGTTTTTTTTAAGTAGGTAATACTTTCAGCCTGTAGGTAATGTAAGAAAAAATTGGAAACCATTTTTAGGTATATTTTAAGTTTAACATTGTTTCAATAGTACTACTGAGAGCAAATCGTTCTAACGCGAGAAAACAATCATAATTTAGCGTGTATAGTTTATTCATACATTAAAAGGTAAGGTAGGGGAAAAAACAATGTTTTTATTTTTAAACATTCTTTAATTTTTTACCTTTTAATACGCTACCCAAATAAGGGCTGACCCAGACCGCTGGCTTTTCCATTTTCCCCCTTTTCATTACAAGATTTACATAATGTAATAAAACCTTTCAGATTTTAAATAATCCATTCTACAAACAGACTACGAAGCCCTTTCTAGTATTAAAAATGATTTAAAAATGTTTTTTTAATTAAAACTCTGGTTTTGTTTAAAGGCTTTTGAAGTTAAGGTTAGTTGAAATGTTAACCATTCTGAATATTATGTTTTATTTAAAGTAATCCTATTAGGTGGTTTGTCAATTATGAAATACTAGCAGAACATCTACTTTATATAATCACTAGGGCACCTTTTCTATACATTAATGGGCTGAGCTATCCTCAGAGAATAAAGGCATCATTGTAGTTATTAATAAATTATAAGGTTTCCAAAAGTAAGGCGATATTAAGCTCAACAAAATGAAAAACGAGCACTACGGGTAGCCCGAAGCTGTTAATTATCAACATCGTAAAACAAATACTGGCGCATTAAGTAGTACATTAATGTAGCAAAATAATTATGAGTAATAATGATCCCTTTCCATCGCGTAGTTTGTATGAAGCTACCGCATCGCCGCGGTAAGCCAGCCGTCGCTGTGAAGGGAGTACATGAACCATATCGCTATGATTTCCCGGGATGTGCAATGTTGCGAAAATAGAGCGAACAATGTTAAATATTTGCTTCTATTATATGAAGACGGGATTGAATACAGTAAGATATTATTTTGTAAATAGAACTCAGTAGGCGTAAAGCTTTATTTGTTGTCACTAGTTATGAGTTGGGGAGGAATCCCAAAGAGACCTTTGTGTGTCGTCATCTGATTTAAGATGAAACTATAAAATAAGAGAGACATAGTTAAATAAAGCTGCTTATTGATACTGGTACAGGTTTGCGTTGCGTTCATGTTGTGTGTTTTGAATTACAATTAAATTAACTAATTTTATTTTTTAACATTATTAAATATTTACAACCTTAAAATTACATTAAAAAAAAACGTGGCAATTCCGCCAATCTTTTGGGCACTTTTCCAATTGACGGCTTCGTAAAGGATTTTTTTTATGCCATATAGTTTTAGTTTCGTTTTTATTTTTTAACTAGCTTTTGCCCGCGACTTCGTTCGCGTGGACTTCAGGTTCGTCCCGTCTAGTCAAAAATTGTAGCCTATGTGTTATTCTGATGTATAAGCTATATTGTGGTAAAGTTTCATTCAAATCCATTCAGTAGTTTTTACGTGAAAGAGTAACAAACATCCATACATCCATACTTACAAACTTTCGCCTTTATAATAGTAGTAGGATTATTAAATTTCGTTCAAGTCCCAAGAGTCATAGTGTTAGTAACAATTTTTTAACGAACTATGTTAGTCAAACACTTACAAAAAAAGAAAAGTCCGTGAAATCACAATTGAATGGTCTCGAGCTCAGCCAAGCCTTGCAGCAGTAATTATAGGTAATCAAAAAGTAAATGTATAATGATGAGTATTACTAATACCTCCCGACGAAGTGCGGTGGTTAACATAAGATACATTACCTGCATAAATATTAAATGACGAGACATTATCGCCGGTAAAGTGGGGGTTTAGGGGGGCAAACAGACGTAGGCTTATGTAATATTATTACTGAAAGTTTTTGTAACAGAGTAAGTACCATTTTCATTTAACATCAATTTATGAAAATTTTGATTTACTTTTTATATCGTTTGATAGCAAACAAGTCGTTGGCCCACCAGCTGTGTGATTCTGTAAGACCTCGTTTTAAACTCCGAATCTGAATCCGCTATGACTTTCTTGATTGGCATTCTAAATACTCGGTTGATAATTCGAATTTACACTAGCGCCACTCTTGCGAGCGTGTCAGCGAGTTGAACTAAAGATAAAGTATGAGATCACGCTGATGTTAAGTAGTCACCGCTACCTATAGAGATCTGCATCTGCCATCCCAGAGACAAAATTGAAACGTGCCACATGTCAATATCCATCTATAAAAATATTATTTAAAGAGGTAAACTATTTGAGGTTGTAGGGGGTAGTCTCTGGATCTACAGGACCGATTTTGAAAATGTTTTTTTACTCATGGAAAGCCATGTTATTTGTGAGTATCATAGGCTATATAACATGAAATCCAAAGGCGAGGAGCAATAACCAAAGAAATAAGCCACGCGGACGAATGTATTTCTATGAACATGTCATTATATTGTAATATGATGATAATGGCCAAACAATAACTAAATTGTCTTGCTTTGAAGTGAAAAGGCTTTCTCTTCAAAGCAAGACAATTTAGTTATTTAGAGAGTCACAAACGAAATATATGTATTTTACATCACGCATAAAGACCTTAACTAGGTATAAATATTTTACATAAAAAGAGAAACAACATTAAAAACTTTTATTTCACAAAGCTATTGCTAGAGAACTTTTAACTATTTTATGATTCTTTTATCTTTTATTATCGTTTTCTTTTATATTTATATCAACTTAAATAACTATTTAGACTAGTTCAAAAGAATGAATAAAACTCAACGCACTCCATTTACATTATTTCCAAAACTATAATAATATAGTAAAAATAAATAATAACATAGTAAAAATTCCCACTTATCTTAAAGGGCGCCATTTTTACGAGTGACAGAAACGTGACGATAGTCTCCCCATGCCATGAAATAGAATAAAAACCCTATGAATCAATCTCCAAGCGGTGATATCATCGCGGCGATAATTTGATGGCGCGGCGTGACTATCGCCGCGAATCTGTCGCCCTTGTAGATGGGGTCTTAAAGGTATTACACTATAAGGTACAGTTCACTATAACAGCACGGCTCTACCTCCGGAAATATTTTGCCACTCAAATTAGGATTTTAAATCGTATGCGTTAAAATATTTTTTAGCATGACAAAAAATACAGATGTACTCCCTCTTCTCTGACTCTCATATTCTGATGGAACAGCAAACCGACACGACAGGGGGAGAGATTAGGCGCAGTACCGGGCTTTACGTGCTTTCCGAGGCACGGGTCACACCACAAACTTCCAAACTCCGGGCTGCTACTGAGAAATTCCTAATGAAAAAACCCAATATCACTTTTTGCCCGACATGGGAATCGAACCCAGGGACCCATCGCACAGCAGTCCCGCTTGCGACCACAAGACCACGTGGTGGATACTACTTGTAACATAAACGCGAATTTGAAATATTACATTAAAAAATAATGTTCATCAGTCAGGGAGGCAGTACTGTAACATAATGCTCAAAATCGCATCTGTAACGCTACATTACAGGTGAATGTTCTCAGTGAGGGCGCACCTTTACGTATGCTGGAAATATATCACAACCGACCGAGATCTACCGACAGTCGTTTGAGTGTTTTGATTATTCTGTTCCCGTAGTTTGAAAACAGTCTTCTACAAAAATACCCTCAGGTAAGTGGTAACTGATATTACATTTGTCTAGTCCCATATTCATTTCGACATTATCTGTCTACTCTTTAATCAGTATAAGTTCTCTTTGAATATTGAAAGGATGTTCTTACAAATTGAATTTTGGATTTTTACTACTTCAAAACTACTAATTTATGACATTATTAACATCTAAGTAGGTACTCCACACGTACTATGACATTAAGACCAATAGAAAAATATTTAAAAAACAACCGTCTTTTGTTTATAAGCCACCTTTTGTCATGTTAACAAAACGTTGGTTTTGTGGTCACAAACCTGCCTGACTTAGGGAAACATTATGCGAATATATAATTATATATTCTCATAAGGTCAGGCTTATTTCTATGAGAAGTACTTGAATGATCATGATGCAGATGATGTAAACGATCTACTGAAAAACAAAGAAAGGTTTATTTAGGCATATAAACAATGTGTTTTGTGCTCATATTTATCACTCCCTACCGTCATGGTTTTCCCATTTGTTTTAATGTTATTTCCACCTGATGTTAATGGGCTACCGCTGCTTACCACCTACCATCGAATATCTGCAATGCCACAGGTTTTAGTGATGCGTTGGCCACCCCAGAGACAAAAGTAATTACACCGGCAACAATACTATTTCAGCTAGAACCCGGCTACACTGTTTGGCGCCATAAATAGGTATTATGGTAGGTATTTCCCTTGATGAGTTATACTTCTTTTTTTGCGTATGAGAGTTCCATCATACCCTAAATAAACAATAATAAATACATGTCGAAGTGAAGTCATTTAAGCCATAAACCTGAACAGATTCTTTGCATCATCACCACTGCTACACACACACTCTTACATTTATTCATTTCATCCTGCCTGGCTGACACAAAATTTCATGGAATGTTCGTAAATCAATTCTGTTCAAACACTTGATTTCTATCAGACTCAATCCATCAATAAGTGATGTAGGTCTTCTACAACTCCGCACTGCACGCAATTAGGCGAGTTAGTGTTTTTATCATGAACGCAAACTTTCCACATTACACCAATAGTACTCATCTCGTTCACTTTACAAATAACTAGAAACTTCGCCTGCAAGCGCAGTATCAGATGCTCTCCATCCGGCGCTCCTCAGCCGACGAGTCAATATCCGCGGTGGACGAGATCTACTCATTTCCGTGCCGACTGTCAAACGACATGGGAGCCACAGTAGGTTCATTTAATGCAAATCGGTATGTTAAACGTGTTGTTAGTGGGCTTCTTGATAAGCGTTTTTTTGTCCAGTTATCAACTGAATAGAAAACTCGTGACTCATCTCACTGAGGGAAAGTAGGTCCTAAGGTCTATCAAGCAGTAAAGTAGTTATATTAGGTACTTCTAAATAGAGATTGAATTAACATGTCACCACGCCTATATTCCCCGAAGGGTAAGGCAAAGGTGTACCAATGCACACCCACAGCTCGCCGGTATATTTAGGTGAATTAATTGTTTATTTATAAGAGACCATCACTAATAAAAAGCTTAACTATTAGCCTTAGGTATGTTTTGTGTTAATGAATTCTAAGTAATGATGTAATTTGGATAAATAATATGCACGCCTGTCTAACTTACTGCCTATTACTAATAATAAGTTGAGGCGTCACCACTAAGCCCAAATAGTATCGATGTACCTGCCGTTACTCAATATAGGAGTTTTATCAGTAACGGAGGAGTGAAGTGATAACTGAACCTTCTGTGTGTTCCCATGTTACAAGGGCGGCTTAGAGTTTCAAGCTCAGGTGACATGGAAATAGAGGAAGTCTTTTGTTGTACCGATGTTGAATCCAAATCACGGAAATGATACGACTCTTGTGCGGAATATTGAAATAAATATTGTGATGGGAACAAATAAAAGTTGAAGAACAAACATACCATACAATCACGCCAGTAATCCCCGAAGGGTTACCGGCAGAGGTGTACCAATTTATATAAACCCTCAGTTCGCCGGTATGTTTTTAAATCCCATGTAATAGGGGGCGAGCCTATTGTCATTCTACTCCGAGCTGCTACTGAGAGTTTTATAGAAATATCCAGTAACCCTTTGTTGGATGGATTGTGTGAAAAATTATATGAAAGAGAAGGGACTCAGTGATAGCATGACGGTTGACAGGTTGGCATGGAAGAAGAAAACATGTTGCGCCGACCCCAAATAACATGGGATAAGGACAGGAAGATGTCATCATCTTCCTGATTGATGATCCAGTAACCCTTTGCTCGACCTGAGAATCGAGCCCAAGATCTCTATCGTAGCAGTCGCACTTATGATCACTACGCTAACGAGGCAGTTGTAGAACAAACAAAAAGGGAAAACTATTTTCTGTACAGATGTCTATAACTCCAGTAAGACTTCAATTTCACAGAATTAATCTCACGAAATTATTCAAAATGTTATTGTTCAGGTTGTAAATGTTATTGTTTATATTATTGTGTTCAGGTAACAATAATCCAAGTGTTCAGGTACTTAAGTGTTATTTTCCGACGAAACCATTCTATAATGGCCGCCCAATAAAGCCATAGCGTTGGTTGTTAATTAATTAGAAAACGGAAACGGAAGGACACCGCTGTCTATCTTCTCGACAACGTTTAAATTTTGGCCAGAATAATGTTTTATGTTAATCTATAACTTGAATGAAAATTACAGATATTTCTAAATAATTATACAAGTTTTGTTCCAATCACAAACGACTGAAGTTCATTAGCTTTCATAACATAACATAAAATACTTAAGAAGCGATTTAAGAGGCATTATACGAGCAGAGAGATTATATTATAAAACCTTCGATAAAAGAACTACGCCTGTATTCCCCGAAGGGTTAGGCAGAGGTGTACCAATGTACACCCACAGTTTGCTGGTATGTTTAAGTCCCATGTAATAGGAAAAAAAAAGAATATCTGCTAAATTAAACAAAACCCCGATTTATTAATGAAACCAGAAAGCTAATAATCATGTCAGATTCCGTATAACAAGGGTAACAACATACAAAGATATATGATAATCATAGCATACGAGAAATATAAAACGTTTAGCACAGCGTTCTACTGACCCTAATATAAAGCCTGGAACTTAGTGCTGTCGATAGCGGACCATACAGAGGTACCTAATTTTTGTATTATTTGTCACACTAGCAATACCTCGCGGTTACACTCGCTTTAAGTTTTGTCTTTGATTACTGTTCAGCTCCTGTGCATGGTAGCTTAATATTATATAGCCTTTAACTTTCATCAATAAACGCACTATGTAACGCAAAAAGAAGTTTTTCAAATTGGTCCAGTAGTTTGTTAGATAAGCGTGATCAAACACATAAAGTCTTCAATTTATAATATTAGGTATAGACAAAATAATTTTGTTTAGAATAATTGATTGTATTTTAGACAAGGGATCAAGGAGTTTGAAACCTTTAAGTTTGTTGTAAATAACAAACTTATCATGGTTGTTATCATTGTGCCAAATATCAACAGGTATTAGTAACTACTCACAAACTTTGAGAAGAATTTACAAGACCAACCTTACCTGTTTTGATAGTTTCATTGAGCAAAGTTTCTAAAATGTTGAAGTGGTTTACTCTTCAGAATAAATCGTACATTATACCATCACGCCTGCTTTCCCCGGAGGATTATGCAGAGGTGTACCAATGTACGCCCACAGTTCGCCGGTATGTCAGTTTAGGTCCCATGTAATGGGGGGCGAGCCTATTGCCATTAACCGTGCACAAATTCTAACTCCGAGCTACTACTGACAATTTCATAGAAAAACGCAATAACACTTTTTGCTCGACATCGGAATTGAATTCAAGATCTCTAGCGTAGCTGACACGCTTAGGACCACTAGGCAAACCAGGGAGTCAAGTCGTACAGTGTTGCACAAACATGTTACACTGTGTAAGCTCCGAACCCGCTTCCTCGCCCACCGCGGCCGGACCTCTACAAATATAACATCATTAATATTCATTAGACGTTGGCGAGGCAGCACAGCGTCTGACGCGACTACTGATTATTGCTGTGTTCATCCCACTTGTTCGCTTCTAATCCCATGGTAATCTATGGGAGAGCAATATTTCAACCCGACGGCGTTGCTTTGTTTTACAATGTAGACTGAAAATTACAAGAAAGCGTCAAGGGGCTATCCGAATCCAAATACAGGACACCGAAACACATTTTTTTTTGTCGCATAATCTGGCGTATTTGTACATATTACAAGCCTGAAAAATTAAGTGTATAGTCAAGGGTTCAAAGAAAAGACTTATCTGTAAATATTGTGTGAAGATAAAGCAGTATCATGGCAAAAAAATCGCAAAGAAGCGGATACAAAAAATATTTCGTAATATATATCTAAAAATTTTGAGCGTAAACTATATATAACTTTATGTAATGATAATATAGGGAATTTCATGAACTAAAGACATATCTATAAATAATTCTACTGAGCCGGGTATTTTTTTTTCAATTTAATGAAAACCTCAAAATACTGTGATTTTGGTGGTAATTCGATACAACTTACTTCAAAAGTATCGCTATTTTGAGTCTTATTGCTGTTGACATTGCATTATATTTATGGCCTTTAGGTATAATTCCGAATGTCGCTGTCGCTTGCAACTGCAGCCTGTGGCTGTGGTAGCGACTGCACGCTCCGCCGACACAGCGGCAGCGCTCCAAACTCTTTCCAAAGAAATATCCAACCAGCTGTGCCTCTTCGCTCGGGTACATGCAGTTGCTGTAGTTTCAGCCAGTAGTTGTAGCTCAGATAGCTCAATTTTAATTGAATGACATAAGGACTCACTACTTAAGTTTGTATAAACTTTAACTTTAAAATTTTATTGTGTTGCACTACGATGGGTAAAGTTACTATTGGATATACAAAGGTACTATAAGATATGTATTAGTTTATAGTTATTGTTTTATGCTAATATATGATTGTATTTTATAAGCGTTAGTTGCCTGAAATAAAGGAATATTATTATTATAGGGCAACTGTACTAACCCAAGGCTTAGTTTTTACCTTGTTCAGTGGCTTAGCACATTTTCAGTTGTCAGCGGTGCGGAGGAGTCTTGTGATGCCATATTCTTTCGTTTTTAAATTATTATTGTTTTTTTATGTTTTATTTTTTTAATGCTGTATATATTGTAAATATAAATATTAATTCAACTACAAAGTTAAAACTAAATAATAATTAAATTACAAACTAAGTATGTACAGATAATATAAAAAGTAAGGTCATAGGGCATCAAAAAACTCATCCGCATCGCTGTCAATGGGACATGTGCCCAGAAGGCTGGCAGCATTGCCACGTTGTATGGCAATGCTGATTCTTTGGCCAAAGAATAGGCCAGCCCTCTGGTCACGTGAAGAATCGACCAGTCGCTTCGCGATATTGCGATAAACTAGATGAGCGCTCGGTCCCCACGGCCCTAGTGTTTCAACCCCAAACGGCTCAAACATATTAATTAAACTCAATACATCAAGAGAGAATTTGCATAATTATTATGACAAATGTAATTTCAAACAATTTCTATCCTATAGCTAAGAATTCTACGTCTATAAGTTTGTATAACGGAATTCCATCACAGGCACTGATTCAGCATTTCTGTAGATATATTGCCGCAAATATATCAAACTCAGACAAGACCTACCTTCACCCTGACTTATATGAAGGGTATAAAAAATATACGACGTAACGGGGTGCTAACAAAACCCAGCCGACCGACATCACAATAAAAATGTAGTAATATTTTGTTTCAAATTAAAAACTCAAACAATTTCATTATGAGCGGTTTCGTAATTAGTAGGCTTTTGACAAAAACTAGCTGGTCTGGTAGACGAGGTACTGTACGCTTTTTGCTGTCTATCAAAAAGAAAGTTATGTGTGGTATGGTTTTAATATGAAATAGGTATGTTTTTTTTTATTGGATTCTGAGTTATTACTTTTTTGTAACGAACGTAGTCTCTAGTTCACTACCAACACATAGTAGTCTCAAATAAATAAATACCTACATTATTTTTTTCATTAAATATGAATTTGAATGAGTCCAATACTATTTGGAATTACATAATTTACTAAATAATTTAATTTTATAATTTACGGATTAAAATAACAGTGTAACGTGCTAACTAAAGTAATTTTGACTTCGAAATCTTGATTGCAATAAATTGTTGACATAATACAAAAGTAATCAAGACACTTGAATTATCTGACTACTAAATAAATAAACGAAAGCGACTAATACTAGCGAAAAATAACAAATGAACACGGAGCGTGTGTGGTGTGTGTCTTACAACTTGAAGTGCGATCATTAACCACTCCACAACCCCATTCCTTGACATACCTTAATTAGTTTAGAAACTGGAAATACGTTGTATATACCTTGAATTCAATATTAGGTCGAACACAGTAAAATGCGACGAGGTATTTAATGAATGCTGTTTCAAATGAAAACGCGTTGACTGACATTTGACGACGGCCTGAAAATTTTGTCGTTTTGAAACCATAGAAGCTTATAAATCTCGGCTCATAGAACATAAAAGTCCTATAGACGAGCCTTTTTTATTAAAAGCTTTTACTCCACCGAACAAAACCCGCACGTGTACACAGTTCCAACGTTGAGAAGTCAGTCATGTTTGACAATTTCCCTTTAAAGCTGTTAAAATTCAGTCTTTTGATAGACATAAAACGTACAGGATCCATCTTCATTCTCATTCTGCGTACATTCAAGGTTTTATTATGAATCCGTGCTGTACCCACTGTAGGCTTTTTACGATGCCAATTCGCCAAGACATATGTAAACGGTACTGCTCGTAAAAATAACGCCAACATACTTTTGGAATCCGTAAACGAGAATTTGCATCTTACTGTCTTTGTAATTGGGGTGGAAGGGAGTGTAAAACTAAGTTGGTACTCAAAAGAATATTATTCCCGTTAGCTAAAGGAAGGATTACCGATGGTAGAAGATCGTTAATATCTTGGGCACGGCTTTCTTTGAATAAAATTTGGGAGTAACTGTGTTAGTTTTGCGACTTAAGTCTGGTGTATGTTTATGTGGGTAGTTGAATACACGTGAATAACGAGTTTTATTGCGTTGGAGTGGCGGAGTAAACGCTGTTCACGCGAGAATAGCTCTTTTATGTTGCGCGAGTTATGTCACGTATGGAAATGTTTTGGTCATAATTTTGAAGATTTGCTGAATGTTTATAGGGTATATTTTACTGCAATTATAATAAGTTGATCTTTTCTCTTTTTTGTTTTTTGAACGCAGCGGCACCAATCAATAAGGAGTGTTCATAAGTAATTAACTAGATGTAACTATTTACCTACTTTTAATTAAGAGTGAGCAATATTTGTTTATTAGTTGTAGTGTGCCTAAGTCATGAAAGATTTATTAGACTACATTCAAACAACAAAATAATAATAGAAATATAAAATAATATTTGATTCCATTAAGCACGATAAATATATCTGCAATCATTACAATAAAAATGTACTATTATAAGCTATTTTATTATCAAACTTACAGCTACGTACATTATGTACAAAGAACAGCACAATTTACGAGTTTACAAGTTGTGAAATTTCCCATAATTACGTGTCCGAAGGCGTTTGGTGGTTGTATTTCAGCGCAGTTATGCAAAGCGAGGTGCGCAGTGGCAGCGCGACGTTAGACCAATAGTAAGCGGTCTGTGTCATAAGCTGAAGCGGGGAAATGTAGGGATTTTTTAATATGACATTATGGTAGGTAGGACCTTTTATTAAAGCTACATGGGTTTATAATTGATAGAGTATAACTCTGCTACTTAGTGATTGTTGAGTACAGGTCGCGCGATGATTCTAGATCGCTCGAGGAAAGTAGTGGGGGCAATCTTTCATTCATAAAGACCTTAAAATTGAACGTGCGCATGCCCTTTCCACTTTTGCCGAGCGATCATAAACCACCGCGCGACCTGTATCACAGCTTCAACTGTATAAGACACAACATTTCAACACTACATACGCCAAAGGGGATAGAGAGGCTCCCAACGATAAAATTTTGGTGACTCCAATTTTTTATAGGTCGTCCAAAACGCTGTCGCTTATGATCCAGTTCAGCTTCAGCCTTAATGCTATAGCTAGTTTAGTTGAACGAGTTCCGGTGATGCATGGCCGACAGGCAATTTTGTAAAATAGTGCGCCTAATTTTTAGCGAAGCCAACGTTTTACTGAAGCTCTAGTAATTTCGTAGCAAGTGGCCGATGCATAACTCTGCATATAAATTTTGGTAAACAACCACCGTAATTATAGGTTTTACAGTGTTTCCGAATGTTTTACATTTTCGGAACATGTTTGTGTTTCATACTTTTGAAATTACAGCAAGTTTTGGTGGTAAACGATGGAAAATATGCATGGAAAATATTAGTTGAAAAGAATGTAACATTATCTACTTTGTAATATTCATAGCTTATACCTACGTGAATATGTATATTTTCATCATTACTAACTTTACAACATTTCCTTTGGAGATCACAGGATGATCATTGCTATGAATTATATCAGGGGGGCAATTCTACAAACTTTTATGAACGATCGCAATCTAATCTCAGTCTCAATTTGTCAAAAAACCTCTAACTTAATTACATTTTTATGACATCGATTATTACTGACATGAGATTGACACTAGATTTTGAACTGATCCTCAGCCAATTGTCACAAAACTATGCTGACAAGTGACCATTCAATTTGCTAAAGTTCCTATTCTAAAAGTATAAAAAGAAAACACGAGACACCTGAGAGTAATTAACTTCAGGTGTACAGTTATGAATGCGCTGGGCCGCAGCGGGCCGCACCGGGCCGCACCGGGCCGCACGGCGCCGGCGAGAGAACGTCTCCTTAATTACGAGATCACTTCACACTGAGAGACTGATGTTTGAGTTAACTTGCAAACGAATGTACAAGGACAGGTTTTATTTTAGTTTTTATAATTTGTTTATTTACTTAATGACGTATTTTTAAGCGACTTAAAAAAAACAAGGTTATTAGTTAGGGAATTTATAAACGATCTTGCTGTGGGTATAATAAACAAAACAATGGGTGAGTGCTGTGTCTGAAACTTGTTTATTTTATTATATACATTCAAGCTGAATCGAATTATATGTTACATGCTCTGTTTATTAAAAATGCAAAAGGGTAGGCAGAGATTACGTGCCCCTTCTCTCGAATTGTGTCAAGAGATTGTACTCACCCCGACCCTTCCAAAAGTGTGATAAATTTTGAGATCAAACTATTTCATATCACTTGCTGTCTGGTCGGTCACTGACCTGCGTCATTGACATAAAACCCAAAATACATACAGAAGGCCAATCTAGTCACAATCTCATCTTAGCCTCAATGTAAAAAAAAGGTAATTTTGAAGATTTTTTGCAAGATTGCGACTGAAATTAGATTGCTGTCATTCTTAAAGTTTGCAGAATTGCCCCCAAGATGTTGGACTACCGGTTATTTATGATGGGGAACTTGCATAAACAACGCGTATTCTATATTGAACACAAAAAGTAATTATTCGACAGCAACATTCAAGCTCGATGTTAATATTGCTACATTTTTTGCGCGGATGGCAAGGGTGGGTCTTGATTTATTAATCTGGCGCAAAACAAAAGCTATCAGGCTTAATGGGCGCTACGGAAGGCCCCCGCTGTGTATTATCAACGTTTAATACAACGTTTAATATCCTGTGATTGTACGTAAATCTTACAATACCATTAATATCAATAAGGGAGCTGTTATTACATTTTCTGAGGTTTAATATAAACGTGTTGAGGTAGGCTTACAGCGCGACGTTACTCGTGTTGTGGTTTTAATACTCACTTATTAGACAGATCTATCACTTGATTGGTTTGTACTGTACCGCGAAAAGCATAGAGTGGTTTGATGGGAACTAAAGTGGTTCTGCGGAAGTATTTGCCTGTTTCTGAACCACATCCCTACATAATGCGGGATATTACTCATCTCTTATGTCATCTTTCTACAGCGTAGGCTCAAGCCTCATCTTCTGTGAAGGAGCGCTCGTATTCATAGTAAAAATATTTAAATTTGTATAAAACCGCGCATTTAAATTTGAGCAGGTAGGTATCTCGCTTCTAGGACTGACAGTCTTCTCTAACTGATTTTATGCAATTTTCCAACTGAATGCCTATTTACAGCAGTCAATTTAGGAACAAGAGCACCTAATAAGCTCCTAAGCACAACATTTTCAAAAAAGACACTTTTATTAGAGAACTCTTCAAAAAATTTGTTTATCAAATTCCGTGCGCCTCAAGTCCGGAGCTCTGCAAATCCGTCATTTGACACAAATCCTGCTAATGACGCTGTTAGCGGGCGCGGACGTGACGGGATTAGACGCCATTCTTTCATAGCGCCAAATGCCGGGAAATTACACGGATATTATCGACTGCGGGCTGCTGTGCGCTACATACTGATGTGGTCTAGGCATAGTTTAGTCAGGGCTTTAAGTTATGTATGAATTTTAACTTACATACCAACACGCCTGTATTCCTCAAAGGGTTAGGCAGTGGTGTACCGATGTACATCCACAGTCCGCCAGTATGTTTTTTATAGGGGCGTGCTTATTGCCATTAACCAGGCACAAATCATAATTTCGAGCTGCTACTGAAAATTTCATAGAAAAACCCAATAACACTACTCGACAGTGAATCGAACCCAAGATCTCTAGCGTAGCAGTCGCGCTTTGGAGTAGCAGGCTGACGAGGCATATTTTAGTCAACTCTTTAAGTTATGTATGATTTGGAAATTAAGTCACTTGACGGAAAATTAACTAACCATAAGCCTAGATTAGTGGCTTTACTGTATCAACTTTTCCATGTTGACTAAAATATGATTAGTCTATACTTTGAACGGAGCACGCTATGTACTGTTTTCTTAAAATGTTACGTTTTTTAATCTGTTTATCAAAGTGCTTTCGTTTTGAGACTAAATTAAAAAATAAAGAAGATTTAAGCTTGACATTCCAAACAAATAAGAATAATTTAATATTGATTTTACTTTGTATGTTCAAAGACATCGCCAAATAAGAAAATATTTTATAATATAATGGAATACTAAATACCAGCTTTATAATGTTTAATGTACCTTAAAATGAAATATTAGTTGCTTCAAACAACATTCCATTCGAAAGCGCAAAGACATAATTTTCAGAAATACGTAGTTAGGTACACTTAAAAAGCGTAGGTGTTAAGTTGATTCAAAGTGCAAACTATAAAACTTTATAGACACCTTCGCTGAAATATAATTTGCAAACTTGGAAACACACACACACCAATTAACAGGATGCTCTATGTACGTGTATGCGTTTGAAATGCATGAAATATGCACACGACACATATTAAAAGTGTAGATGTGTGCCGTACATGTTTAATGTGATTACGGCTTCAGACGTATGCACAAACACATTCGTAGTTGGAGTTAGTTTCGCGCTAAAAGCATCGTCGGGAAGTCTTATGCAAATGGATCGTGCGGCCTAAGCCACAGATGCAGCTCGGACTTACATTTTCAAAACTTTCTGCATTCTGCATAAGCTATACTAATATTTTGAAGAGGTAAACTTTGTTTGTTTTATTATTTTTCTTAGTAAGAAATAATCTCGGGAGAGTTTTTCTTATTTGGTTTTACGGATGTACTATTCCAGTCAGATATAAAGTAGCTAAGTTGCTAGTATCTCTGAAAGTAATGGTTCAATTACAAAAAATACTAATAGAAAGCTTTACAGAGTCAGTGTCATAAGTTCCATCGGCGGCGGCGCCCTCTCGCGTCCGGCACTGGTTCAGGCCATGGTCCGGAGCGAGGGGGAATGGGAAGCAGTCGCCTCCTTCTGCGAAGCTGTAACTGTAATGCTAGAGAAGGAGGCGGCGGGACGGGAGAGAGAAAGGAGGGTCCCCCGTCCCAGCGGCCGCCGCGGTAGACGATCCGGGCGTCGGGAGCCACGAGACGACTCCCGGCCACCGTAGACGCGGGTCTGTGGACGGTGAGCAATGGGTAGCTCGCCGTCCGTACGTTCACTAGCGACAGACCGTGTCGACGGCGCGTTCGTGTTCCACGCGCGCCTCAAAGAGATGTCAGCAAATTGGATGGGGCCACTGAGGGCCGATGCCTGCCGGGGCTGCGGGTTGTTCGAAAGAGATACCGCGCCCCCGGAACGCAAAGGGCACATGAAGGAACATAGACGGGTTTTAGTCAGTAAACTGACACTCCCTCCCGCCCCGCCCAGGGCGGGGGAAGTTATTTGATGATTTCCCGTCTATAAAAAAAAAAAAAAAAAAAAAGTGTTATAAGTTTTTATTGTGTATTTAACTTTCGCGCGAACTAGAAACTAGTAGATAATAGATTTATCAAAGCATGAGATTCTTAAGTAATCTTTATAGATAAGTACGAAGAAGATTATATCCAATAGTTTTGAAGATGCGAATCTTCTGAGGACAAGTCAAGGAAATAGCTACATTTACTTGACTTGTCCTCATAAACGCGAATTATCTTTCCTCTCAATTACGTCGCTACTAAATTACTACAACAGAAAAATAATATAATTTTTAATAATAAGCTTTTCTTTTGCAAAATCTGTTTATACATACAAGCTTGTAAGGTAAAAAAAATGTCATTTTAGGCAGTTTTTGATGTCCCGCGACCTGCCATGACTTGCCTCGCGGGATCTAGTTCAGTTGTAGGTGACTCACGAATGAACGAACAAGAAGTTTTCAATCTATACATCTACCTATATGAATAAGTGGAATTAAAGTGCATATTTGTAATGTCAAATTAGCAGCTTATTACTAAAAGCATTTTTTAGAAATGTTTACACGGTAATTATAGCAAAAAAATAAATTGAAACTTGTTAGTTATCTTTTAATTTTAGCGAAAGACTAAGTACCTAACTCAGTTTTCGACAGTATTTCGGCAGAAGTTTATTTTGACATCAAAATCTAACAGATGTCAAACTCCTGAAACTACGATTGGCCAACGGGAACAACAAACAATCAAATCACTTGACACTAGATTTTAATTATTTAATAGTTAGTAACAAATAACCATGAAAAAAAAGTGATTAGTCCTCCGATGATACACATGGGCCGTTTATACATGCCTTTTCGTAATTGACGCATTTGATAAACTTCTAAATACACTCGCTGCAAAAATGCGCCACTGCTTATGTTTATGACACATCAGAAAAGCAACATTACACATACTTATATTGCAAGAATGCTGCTAAAATCCTTTCTGAGTGATACATTTTTGATCTCACTATAAATTCGTCGTATCACTTGCTAATGAGCCTACAATCAGTTGACGTATGTCACCACCTGGCAAGACGCCAATATTTGCAATTTAGCCTCTCCGCCCACTAAAGACTTTTTGACTGATTTTTTGTCGGAGAGAATGGAACTTAATTCTATTGTACCAAAGTATGCGTCAACACATATTTCCTCTGCGGGTTGTTCGAAAGAGATACCGCGCCCCCGGAACGCAAAGGGCACATGAAGGAACATAGACGGGTTTTAGTCAGTAAAAGTCTTGAAGTACGAGTACTCGTCACATCCATTATGTTATGTGTACCAAGACAGTCACCAATAAACGCTCGAGACAAACGGTTGTTTCATTTGTTGATATCACCTATGAACATACTTCATGGCGACCCTAGCCAGTTCGGGGAATTGATCGCGCGACGCGAGGACCGGGCGAAAGGTGCGGCGTCAGCGCGTTCCTGTGTGCCTTGTGCACGAATTACGACAACATGTATTCGACTCGGTGTTGCATCAACGGAACGATAAGTTGTGTTTTGGAACTCTTTAGTAAAAAGCTGTTTGAAGTGACCAACAACCATGGGGAAAAGTTACTCAAAAACCGAAGATAGAGAGATAGTAATTGCGCAGACGTCATCGGGAGGTACCAATTCGGCAAGTCTCTCTGAGAGTGAAAACCATATCCGGATTAATAATATCTTAATTACTGTGTTGCTGGTGATTATTGCCCTCGTTATTTTCACCCTGATATGCATTAAAATAAAGCAAAAACAGAAAAAGTGGATTGAAGACAGAGTGAACTCGGAATTTATGCGCAGAATGCGACTACGGATGTCTGGAAGGCGTGATCCTGAACGTGAGGAAGCAGCAGTTTGAGATGCCCACGGTTTGCGTTATACAGTGCGTTTTACGGTCTTTGAAGCTAAAGTGTGAAAAAAAAAAAAAAAAAGTAGTGCGATCTAAAAATATAAGTGTGAAAAAAAAGTGATGCGTTTTCAAATAAATTAATAAATAAGTGAAAAATAAAACAAACGTCAAGATAAATGAAGAATAGACTTATAAATTACTTATAAAATTAAAATCTAATTGCGTCGAAAGTTTAATGTTTAAACAAAGTCTTAGCGTATAACAATAGAAGCCGTTCATGGAATTCCGGTCGGTACATGACGAACAAATAAGTGTCAGCAAAACGTTATCGCAGCGCATGTAACTGTGCTTCGAATAAGGTAGAATTAATTTTAAGTGAATGAAATATGATGCCACTTGGGTTGTATTGACGCTATTTGGTATGTATCTTTGAATTGTATGGTAAAGTTTTAGTTTCTTATGGCCGATTTAATCCTTCAGAATTATGAAAAATTAAGAGAAATTAGACAATATCTAATTAAAAAAGGGCAAAGTAGGTATAAATGTGCGGTTACGCCGATTAAGCTGAGTGAGGCCCAAAAATTGTATAGAGAAAGTGAATCAATATTTTCTCATGTAAGTTTTAGTAAGAACAAATCTGATATAGAAGTAATCACGGAAGCCTATAGTAAGATTAAATTGTTATTTAAGGAAGTATCTGTACTGTGTGAACAAAAATCGGTAAAAATGGAGTTTGAACTAAAAACGGCGTGTAGTTTAATACCAGTTTTAGATGATAAGGAACCCACAACAAAACGATTGATTGATGCTGTGGAGATGTATTCCGAAATGCTTAATACTGAGGGTCAAGTTTTATTAATTAAGTTTGTTTTAAAAGGCAGGTTGTCTGAAAACGCTAAACTACGGGTGAATACTAATTACGCGACTGTCAAGGATATGCTACAAGATTTCCGTAGGAAATTATTAACGACGAAATCCTTTACTGCAATACAAGAGCAAATACAAGCCTCAAACCAGGGTTTTAGGTCTATTGATGATTATGGTGCACAACTTGAAAAACTTTTAACAGAGTTAAATATTTCACAGGCTGACGGTGATGTATCAAAAATTGAGGTGTTAAAACCGATTAACGAAAAGATGGTTATTAAAAAATTTGCAGATGGCTTGAATAACGAAAAGGTGAGCACTATCGTAACAGCGCGAAATTATTCGTCGCTCAAAGACGCGATCCAGGCTGCGAAGGACGAATGTAAGTCGTCTGTTTCCAGGCCAGCCGAGGTAATGAAGATGACTTCTAACAGAGGTACGTACAATAATAATCGTTCCTATTATCGCGGACAGACCAGAGGTCGACGGCCCCGCGCTCAAGAGTATTATCCCGGTAATAGTTATAGAGATAGATATAATCAAGGTAATTATAACAATTATCGCAACAATGCGCCTAGGTATCAAGGTAATTCCAGACCTTTTCAATATACTCCACGGGGTAGAGGTCAATATAACCGCCGTGGATATGCCAGACGTGGGGGAAATAACCTTCATAATAATGGTAATATCTTTACCATTCCCCAAAATACCAATAACCAGAATAACCAGGCTTCTGACAACTCGGAACAAAACAAACGAAATGAAAAGGTAGATCAGTTTTTTCGTAATGAATAGCTTTATCTTTGCATGTAAAAGTTCCTCCAAATTCGTAAATTTTTATACAAATAAGCAAAAATATGTTTTATTATTGGATACTGGAGCGTCAATTTCGGTTCTTAAAGAAGAAGTATTACCAAGAGAATGTCAAATCTGTTATGATCAATTAGAAGTAAATGGTATCGGAGGAAAAATTAAATCTTCTGGTTATGTAAATTTAGATATACATGCGTTTAATGGAGATAAATTTCAAAACATTTTTTACGTTTTTAGAAATTTACCTATAGTAGTTGATGGTATATTAGGTATTGATTTCATGACTAAATACGAAGCGAAAATTGATCTAGGAAAAAACTTGTTAACATTAAAATCGGAAGGTAAATATTATACGTTACCAATTCACAATAATGACAGATCACAAGCCATTGATCTATCTATTTGGCATAAAAGACCCGTCTAGTAGATTAATAAAATATAGGTTGATACTTGAGGAGTATGATTTTAAAATAGTGTATATTAGAGGTAAAGACAATGTGATTGCAGATGCATTGTCAAGAGTGGTTATAACATCAGATGAACTAAAGAGTACGACTGAACAGGTTTTAGCGGTGACAACTAGAGCACAGAAGAGAAGGATGGAAGAGAATACTATGAATGAGGAAACTGAGCTTAATAAACACACTGACACGTGGCCTGATCAACCACGGGTTGTGGAATTATTAAGACAGCCGAATGATTCTATAGAAATGAAGCTAGCGACAGAAGATGTTATAAGAAAAATAAAAAATGAAAATATAAAAATCGAAGAAAAAGATTGTTTCTCGTATGTAGTGAGTAGAATGATATTATATATTAATTTAAGTTTTAGATTGCAATTCTCGCGAGCCGAATTTGCAACTAAACTTTCTGAATTTTGTGAGAAAATAAAGGTTAAAGAACTATGCATAGTGAAAGATAATAAAAATGAAGAATTTATATATGTAGTGAAATTAAATCCTTAAAAAAATGGACCGGTCCCCGAATATGTGTTTTGAGAGGAGTTGAAAGAATTTTTGATGACAAAGTTAGACAATTTATATTAAACAGCTATCACTTGTTGCCCACCAGTGGACACGCTGGCATGACTAGAATGGTGAATAATATAAAGAGAAAATATTACTGGCCAGGACT
Source organism: Caradrina clavipalpis (assembly GCA_932526535.1). Classification (NCBI taxonomy): domain Eukaryota; kingdom Metazoa; phylum Arthropoda; class Insecta; order Lepidoptera; family Noctuidae; genus Caradrina; species Caradrina clavipalpis. Next base: position 473,356 of record OW052095.1, read on the forward strand.
AGATTTAGATGTACGTAGATATGTAAGTAAGTGTAAAATGTGTCAAACAATGAAACAAGGTAAGTATACTAAACAACCGTTAAATATTACCACAACAGCGACGACAGCGTTTGAGAAAATTTTCCTCGACCTTGTTGGACCTTTAGATAAAGATGAGTCAGGTAATTGCTATATTTTAACTCTCCAATGCGAGTTGACTAAATATATAGAGGCGTATCCCTTACCTAACAAGGAAACAATCACTGTTGCCAACGCTTTGGTAAGTAACTTCATATTGAGATTCGGTATCCCAAGATCTATAGCTACGGATAGGGGTACAGAATTTGTTTCTCTGGTTATGGAACAGGTATGTAGTTTATTAAAGATAGAAAAGCTAACCTCAGTTGCGTACCACCATCAATCAATCGGATCGTTGGAAATAGCTCATAAGCATTTAGGTGTATTTTTAAGGACATATTGTAGTAATAGTAATTATTCATGGTCGCAATGGCTACCATTCTGGTGTTTTAGTTATAATACTTGTGTAAACACGCAAACGAAATATACACCTTTCGAACTTGTTTTCGGTAGGCAATGTCGTTTGCCAAATAATTTAGAAAATAATGTAGACCCGCTGTATAATGCAGACGATTATTGTTTAGATTTAAAATATAAACTGCAAGTAGCATTAAGAGATGCTAGAAACAATTTGATTAAATGTAAGGAGAAAAGGAAAGATCATTATGACTTAAAATGTAATCCTGTGTCTTATAGCGAAAATGATTTAATTTTGATAAAAAGAGAAAACACTCGAAAACTTGATTGTGTTTATGATGGACCTTATAAAGTTGTAGAACATATGGGAGTAAATGTTAAGATTGAAAAAAATGGGAAGATAGATGTAGTGCATAAGGATAGAACAAAAATGTTTCTTACGTAGATTAAGTTTTTTTTACTTTTTTTTTACAAACCCGGAGGTGAAGTACGAGTACTCGTCACATCCATTATGTTATGTGTACCAAGACAGTCACCAATAAACGCTCGAGACAAACGGTTGTTTCATTTGTTGATATCACCTATGAACATACTTCAGTCTGACACTCCCTCCCGCCCCGCCCAGGGCGGGGGAAGTTATTTGATGATTTCCCGTCTATAAAAAAAAAAAAATATTTCTTACAAAACGTCGGTTTCACAAAACTATGGATTTATTAAATCGGTCCCATAATCAGTCCTATAAAAACAAATCTTGTCGGGGATCAAACAATATTTAATTTTATAATTCGTTGCTTTCCATAATGTACCTTACAATTATACCAAACCATAATGTATGAAGAACAATATTGAAATTGCATAGAATCAGTAATTCATGTAATTATTGGTATCGTAATGTGATTAAGGCCTCGGTTTGTGGTTACGGTTCAATAATCCGCTTCATTGAACGCTCGTACGGAAATATTCATTTTATTATCGTGTTTTTGAAAATTAAATTACAGAAATTGGGTAACATTATGGTTTTGCGCATAGAGAGAAATATTCGTAAGTATTTATTTTAGAGGATTTTAATACTGCTACACCGTACCGTAATATTCTCCAGACCGATTTCGACATGGCGGCTAACCTTAATGAAGATTAGGAAAGAAGGTACACAGGAGATATTATAGTGCACAAGTTTGTGCGCAAACACAGGTGCAACTCTCATACACCGCAAAACATTACATACACAATAAAGGCGTCAATATGGTCTCTTATCTATGAACATAACTTAATTTGCAACGTGGGTTTCACGAATATACAAGAACTAGATGATTTTGATACTGCTATACCGTACTCTAATATTCTCCAGACCGATTTCGGTCATAGCGGCAAACCTTTAATGAAGACTAGGTAAGCAGGTACACAGGAGATATTATAGTGCACAAGTTTGTGCGCAAACACAGGTGCAACTCTCATAGACCGCAAAACATTACATACACAATAAAGGCATCAATATTATCTCTTATCTGTTTACATAACTTAATTTGCAACGTGTATTTCACGAATATACAAGAACTAACTTTTACCCTCAACTTCGTCGGCGTAGACTCTAAGAACTTCTTAATTCAACCCTGTCACGAAATCTAACGTTGAAATCTTTTACTTAGAAACTATCTGCTTGCCGAATTTCACCTTCACAGGTCAAGTAGTTTTCGAGATTTCGTGATAAGTCAGTGAATTAATGTATGAGTTACCTTTTTCTTTAAGTAATGTAGATTTTTGATAAACCTTCCTTCTAAGTTAGAGAAGGAAGTCAAAAGTCAAAGCATTTATTTCAATTTGATCTTTTACAGGGACTTTTGAATTGTCAAAGAGTTACCTCTACAGAAAATTGAAGCTAGTTGCTCGTTCCAAAACGTAGATCTCTACAGAGAAGACAGAGCAAGAAACTCCATGGACACTCTTCACTTACTCCATGGCAGTTAATTCATGTCTGTAGTACAACAGCTGGGATTCGATTACACTACCTTTAACTTTCAATTCTGTTGAGCTTTCACTTTGTTCCAAATAAATAGCAACATAACTACATGATTCTATTTTGTTACTTCTACACAAAAACAATGTTCCAAATCACTTTGGAAATAAAACTACGCGTTGAATTAAACTCCTCTAACTGAATCCGGAGTTAGCAACAAAAAAGGAATTACAGAATATAAAGCTTTAAGTGTACTCCTAGTTTATACGAAAGCACCTCATTAGGACGATGCTGCACGAATGCAAGCACCTACTGCTGTTGAATAAACTACTCTATAACGATGGCCTTGAGTTGATGTTGCAATGGCAGCAGTGGAGTATCATTGCCAAGTTTGTGACTACAGGAAGTTATTTAATATCGATATGTTTTGTGGTAATTTGGAATCTGTGGTTTTCGTCATGCTCTTTTTACATACTTAACTATAAAATATTTTACTTTTATTCTAATTATTTTGTTAGGTAGTTGTTAACTTTCTTGTGCTTGCTATGGTCTCCAATTGAATAATTGAAGGAGTATTTGTATACCAGCTTCTCCCCGCGACTTCGTCCGCGTGGCGTATTTCACCCGCGTTCGGGTACATTTTAGGTTACTACTCCGCTCACGTGCCACGTAGCGGGATATTAAATAGCCTATGGTACTTAGGAATAATGTAGCTATCTATTGCTAAAATGGTTAAAATCGGTCCAGTAGTTTTATAGCCTATTTGATACAAACAAACAACCATACAAACAAAAAAATGTTTCTTTTTTATAATATTAAGCACCTACCGATTGAAAATTGTTGGCATGTCATGATTTGTGTACCTATATCTTTTATTGGAGATCCTAAATAAATAAACTATCTTTCAAATATAGGTATCTCTTGATGAATACTAAGAATACTTTGGTTTAGCTAGCTATGTTCCCGTATTCATTTCATTTCTTCACGTCCTTTGTACTGACAATAAAAGTAAATCCTTAGAACTTATTGCAAGTCTAGCTACAAAAGAATCATTTCATAGAAACCTTTGCATCCACCATTGTTACTAACAACAAAGCTGAAAAGAAAGGAATGAAACTCTAGATTTTCTTTCCCAACTACACGTTGTTCCTACATTTCTAAGGAACTCTCTCATTAGATCCGTCACTCTTTTAAAAAAGAACCACTCCTAGCAGTCTCGGTGAAAAATTAAGAAAAGGATAGGGTGATACTTTGTGGGAGTTAGAGAGAGGTGGAGGATGCAGGTGACAGCGGGTATAAATGTATAAACTTGAGTAAAGGATGGTGTGTGTCAAAACAGATGCAGTCGGAGATTGTTTTGAGAAGCTTGCTATGTTTTAAAGGCTGGTTTAGTTAGCCTGTTGTGAAGTGCTTTAGGCCATGATTTAGTTAATATTTATTAAATATACTTATAAAGATGAAGATTTTGTTTGGTTGAAAGAGCTAATCTCAGGAAGGTACTAGTTCGAATTGAAAAAGTCTTTTTGTATTGGTTAGTCCTTTTATCGAGGAAGGCTATATAGGCTATATTATAACATCACGCTACGACACTCGGGAGCGGAGCAGTAACTAAAGGCGTACCTTATCACGGGTGTTTAAAACCACACGAATGAAGTAGCGGACAGAAGTTAATATTACAACATTTACGAGGCCAATTGGTTTCTAATTTCTAACATTTTTATTGGAAGTAGTAAAAGTTAATATTCTACTAATCCTGCTATCCTATAATACTAATATTATAAATGCGCAAAGTTGTAAGGATTGATGGATGTTTGTTACTCTTTATCGCTCAAACGGGTAAATGGAACTCTATGCAGACGATAGTTTGGAATAGCACATAGACTACATTTTACCCGAAAAAATGGAAAAAATGAACGGTTCCCGTGGGATAATATATCAAATTTGACGCGGCCGCAATCGCGGGCAGTAGCTAGTCCTTCTATATGTCCGAAACTAGAAGTGTCCAGATGATGATCGAGAACAAATAAAGTAAGGAAATGTGACTTTCGATTTGTCTAAGTCTCTTTACACACTCGCTGTAGTTATATATTTTGGTGTCCTGTAAGACAATGTTACAAAAATGCAGTGTATTTAATGATGTTTCTCCTTGGTACAGGTGGAACGTACTCAATAAAACCGTTCCGTTAAAGTAGTAGTACTCTAGATTTACACTGACGTAAACCGTTTTACAGGTAATAACCTCTCGTATGGATTCACTCGACGAACATATTTTAGTGGCGCGTCAATTTTTATCACTTGCAATACCAGAGTTGTAAAACGAACAAAGCGTTGAGCAAGTCTCGGCGTGTTTCTATACTTCTAGAATGTTTCATATGTGTCTGACGAGATGTGTGGCAATGGTGTCGATTCTGTTATGCAGAAGCTAAATTTAATTTAGACTATTTCTATCTTTTTCTATCCAATCAAACAAGAAAGGGACGGACGTGAATTAGACTTGTCAATTTTAGTTGATCTAAAACCTCTATACAATTATAGTTGGCATGTCAGAACGCGTCGATTAAAAACACGGAAAAGTTCAAGGCAAAACTAATTTGACATCTCTAACTTAGTCTTAAGGTATTACCGTCCTTTTCTTTCGCTGTATGTTAGTAAGAGATGTCAATTCTCTAATTTTAGTTTAGTTTGTGAACAAGGGAATCGGCACCACTGTTAACAAAATTAGCTATTATAAATGACTAGCGAATATCCGCGACTTCGTCTGCGTTGCTTATTTCACCCTCATTAAGTTACGTCTTTGGTTACTGCTCCGCTCTCGTGTGTCGTAGCTTGATGTTGTATAGCCTATGTTACTCAGTGATAATGAAGCTTTCTAACGGCAAAAGATTTTTAAATCGGTCCAGTAGTTTTTAAGTTTATCCGTTACACACAAAACACAAATCTTTACTTTTATAATATTAGTGTAGTACCTAGTAAAGCTCTTTACTGAACGCGAACTGAACTGAACTTTCTTTATTTAGCGCTGTACTTTAGCTTTAAGCCTTATGTAACATCTTAATACTCATTATGTTATACAAATAAATAAATATGAATACTACTACCATACCTATTTCAAACACAAAACAGTGCTGTTGTGGTCCTGTTTGAAGGGTATGGGTGCCGGTGTAATTACAGGTACATAAGACATTTAAAAAAAAACAAAAAAATATCACTGTGCTACGGTAAAATTAGAAACGTGAAGTGAGTTTCATTTACTAGCCGACAACCGAACGACAAAGTTTGAATTTCAATTTGACTTTTAACATTCAAACCAACGATGAAAATAAAAAGCTAAAAATGTTCCTCAATATTGAACATGTAACCTCTATCGAACATACAGCACGTATATTACATTGTACCTCACGAACATATTTAACAAAAGCGAATATCGATCGAGTTGCGCCGAATGTCTCATTGCAAATTAATCTCCGCGTTAACGCACGTATGGGTCGTTTTATATTAATAATAATAATATAAAATTTCTATTCTATAGTTCTATTTCATTGTAAAGCCATGTAAGGGGCCTCTGCGAGTTGGCTTCGGCTCCTCGTACGCCTTCCAAAGGCCCGGGACCCTAGGGTCCCGAGATAAGTTACCAAATAAAAATAATAATCATTTATTTACAACTTACAAGATTCATAGTGTTAGTAACAATATATACTTCCCCCTGGATGGATAATATCAGAAATACTACAAGTGCTGGTAGCAAAATACGCCCTTAAACGTGGAGTTGGGGGTCTAGCCTGTTTGGTGGCCAACTGGTTTATAAGGTTTAGCTATGGAATCCAGAGGATGACTCTCGAGCAGTTTAGTTATATAAACACAGAGATCAGGATCAATGTCACCACAAGGTTCAGTAAGCTATATGCTTTCTGAAAGATGGAGCTTATTCAATAAAGAATACCTACGGCTCATTGAGGCAGTATTGGGTGATTAATCGTAAATAATTTTTGGTCATTCACTAGATTTATTTAAAACTAGCGAACTGCTCGCGACTTCGTCCGCGTGGCTTGTTTCATACGCGTTAAGTTACGTCTTTGGTTACTGCTCCGCTCCTGATAGTCCTAGCGTGATGTTATATATCCTATAATACTCACTAATAACGTGGCTTTTTATGGGTAAGAGAATTTTCAAAATCGGTTCTATAGACGCAGAGATTACAACCTCACAAACTTTATAATATTATAGTATATTACGTAGATTAATATTTACAAGTGGAAGAGGGTACAACTTATTTTTTTTAACAATCAATCTTGTGGATTTTATTATTTCTCTTATGGGTTTTTTCAGTGGAAAATATTCCTTAAAACTCGATGCCTATCGACTTCCCTTTCGAAAGTTCGGAACACCAGATGCTTTATTACTATTTGAAAAGACACAGTCAGTAGTGTCTACCATGGCCAAATAAAACGAGTAGATTTTCACATATCAAGGTTTTTTATACACATCATATCCATTGTTAAAACGCCTATACTTTTTTTGCGATAGCTTGGCATTTCAACAATAGATTGAATTGCTGCACAGCAAGGCGCCCCTATACAATCGTGAACAAATAACCTACTTTTTTTAAAGGCTGTTAAAAATTCATAGAATTCGATCACATCGTGACATTATTTCAGGTCACATGGCACTACTATTCGCGAAGGTTTATAATGGATTGTGACAGAGACAGAAATATGGAAAATATTGGGCCAGAAAGAGATGGAAAAATACTTAATTTCATACATATTTGCGAGTAGTAGGTGCCTCATTGCATATTAATATAATCGTATTTTGACATTAATTAGAGTGTGTTTTCACTTGATCCTACGCATTTGACTCGTGTTTCTAGAATCAATTTGTTCAAATCTGTTAGTGTTTGTTGGTGCAACAATGTGATTGGTGTTATAATAATAATCAGAACAAACTCAACTTTAATTGGAATTTATTATTGGTTTATCGTTAGTTAAGTAGGTATAGGATGGCAATGCCCATATAGTTATATTTTCAATTTTGAAACCATGTCGTTCTGATACCATTTTTTTAGCCCTTGTATGGAATCCGGAGGAGCTCTTGTGTATGTTCTTTGCAAATAATGTTACAAAACCACAGTGTTCCAGCTTGTGTTCGATTTAGTTGACTTTGGTTCTGCGATTTATCGATACCAAGATAGTATTCAATTAGAAAATCATCATATCAGTCGCAAGACGTCTACTGCTACTGCCTGTGGATTTCCAAAAGAACCGGTTGTAAAAGATTTGAGTTAATAATTTATTGTAATTTTTTAAATTATATTTAATTTTTTTTTTAACTGCCTCGTTGACCTGGTGGTCCTGAGCGCGACTGCTACGCTAGAGGTCCCGGGTTCGATTCCCGGGTCGAGCAAAAAGTGTTATTGGGTTTTTCTACGAAATTGCTCGACCTGGGAATCGAACCCGGGACCCCTTGCACAGCAGTCGCACTTGCGACCACGAGACCAACGGGGCAGTTAATAAACTATAGGTATCATTTATAGAATCTGGAACAGTATGTTAACATTTTTCAAATAGTAGTGAGGTGAGAGCTTTCTTAAACTATTAAAGGGGCAATATTTTTTTAAAATTATCTGGTATTTTATTATACATTTGTGAAGCCATTCCAGAAACACTCTTTTTTGTCAATGCGGTTCTGCATATTATGTCACACAATTGATTTAAGTATTGGGAACGCATCGGAGTATTTTTTACATTGGATAACTTTTGAAAAAGATGTAAATTAATTTTAACAAACAAAGCGGTCTCGTAGATACGCAAAGCAGGCATAGTGAGTAATTTTAAAGATTTTAAATGGCGTGTACAAGTTTCGGTAGCTTCTAAGCCTCACATGGATTGAATACATTGTCTTTGAAAACAGTCTCTCTTGCAGGCAAACGACTTTTTTTGCCATAAATATATGAAATATCACTATTTTAGGTGTGTTACATTGTGCTTGTGGTTGCAAGGAAAGGTTCAGAGGGCTTGGGATTTTTAAAGCTTACTTAACTATAATTTCTCTTTGTGATATTTTAAAATTTAATTAAAGAAAATTTTAGACACAGATATTAAAAGTGCACTTCGCAATAAACTTTTAATACTAACTAGAGGATTCAAGATAAGAATGCTTGGAAACATGCCGGTCCTACTCCATTGGACTATCACACATTCTAGACAAACTGGTTGCTAATGAAACCCGCAATTTTACACCTGCATTTATTTTATATATTTTTTTACTTTCAAGTGTGTCAATACGTTGCGCTGGCTCACTCACTATTCTGATGTTGGTTGAAATGCTAAGAGTGGTCGTATACAGTTCCAATATTTGTAAATACGTGAACACTATCAGTATGTTTACAATACTTAATACGTATTATGATATAGTAGTTTTTATTCGTGGTACCATTGCATTAACATGTAATTCTGTATACAAATAATATTTGCATTATCGTAAAACATTGATTTTAAATAAGTATGTATGGAATATCTTGCCCATTATTCTCCATAGGAAACTACTTTTTGGAACTAGATTAGGTAACTAGATTTTCTCTTTATATTATTATAGTAAATGACGTTCAAAAGTCTGAATCTTTAAATTTATTTATTTAGGTTAATTTTTAATGTCCTAATTAAAATAAATCATTTGACTTTAAACTTTTAAAACATTTTTTTCTAAAAATAAGTAGTTGGAACTTAGACCTTCATTATCTCCTTAACCAGAAGGTTCCCAGGTATGCTCCAAAAAAGACTAGAATAAAATAAAATAAAATATCGAAATGATTCTAAAAACTTTAACTTTCGTTTTCGGAGTGTCTCTTTACATCCTTTATACAAAGGCTGGCAGTTTAGTCCGAAGAGATAAGCAATAAAACGCAGTTCTAGCAGTAGTATCGCGGTCGAACTCACTCTTTACACAATGTTGACGTGAGATCTTTGCATTTAAATAATGACACTTAAAATTCCAAACTGAACTTGTGTTTGTGCTTATCGTAATGACGATGTCAACGTTTTAAGTAAATTGTTTTTTAGTGGTGTGAATGCGTACCTGTATTCATTATAATCTAATTACGCGTCCAGTATAGGTAAGGTTGTGTAGGTATTTATTACATTTCTAAGATCCATATGATAACATTACATACCATATTATCACGCCTGTATTCCCCTAAGGGTTAGGCAGAGATGTACCAATGTACACCCACATTCCGACGGTATGTTTAGGTCCCATGTAATAGGGGGCCAGCCTATTACCATTAATCGGGTACAAATCTTAACTCCGAGCTGCTACCGAGAATTTCATAGAAAAACCCAATAACACTTTTTGCTCAATCTGGGAATAGAACCCAGGACCTCTAGCGTAGCACTCGCACTTACGACCACTAGGCTATTACGCTAGGCCATTTTCCAAGTTCCCCCGTTTTTCGATATGTTATGTTAAAAAGCGTTTCCCAGAAATGATTTGTGCAAAGTCAAAGTAAAAACACAGAACCGACTTATAATGTGATTTTTTGAGAAGACTAGAAGAATACATTGAAAGAATGTGAAGTGTTTATCCGTGATACAGGTGGAGTGTACTCAATAAAACCGTTCCGTTAAAGTAGTAGTACACTGACGTAAACCGTTTTACAGGTAATAACCTCTCGTATGGATTCACTCGACGAACATATTTTAGTGGCGCGTCAATTTTTATCACTTGCAATACCAGAGTTGTAAAACGAACAAAGCGTTTAGCCCTTCAAGTGTTACTGTATGATATTTTCAATTGATGTCTGATGAAATAATCAGACGTTGAACGTGGATTTACGACTTGAAAGCGATTTTAGTACCTACGCAGTAAGGTCAAAAGTATTTTCCATAAACCTGAAGTAACGGTTTCACATGAAATAAAACATTCACAGATTCAGTTTGGCTGAACCAATTTCCACCCAATATTTTATTACTCTCAAAAATCATACAGGTTCTACCTAGTGAGTTCTGAAATATTTACTGAAAAGTGTAAGTGTGATGTGGTTTTACTTATATAAATAACCATCTTCTAGTTGTAGGTATTTAACTGCCCCTTTGTTCTCGTGGCGGCAAGTACGACTGTTGAGCGTGGGTTCGATTCGCAGGTCGGGCAAAAAGTGTTGTTGGATTTTTCCGCTACGAATTTCTCAGTAACAGTCCGGAGTTTGGGTTGGTTGGTGTTTTGGAAGAAGGACGTAAGTCGTTGGTCCTGCGCCTGATCTCACCCCGGTTGTGTCGGATCGCCGTGCCAGCAAACTATGACATTTAGGGAAGAGGGAGTGCATATGTGTTTGCGCACACACTTGTGCACTATAACATCTCCTGCGTATTTGGCTAGTCTGAATTAAGATTGACCGCTGTGGCCGGAATCGGTCTGTTGAATACACAAATAGGTATTTCACGATATTTATAAAAGCTTGAGATCACAAATCACATAAATTTATCCTAATTACACCGGTACTTAAGCCCTGACTCTTTACTGGAGCGGATGGTTGGCACTCATACTGGGTTCCACAAACCAATTAGAGGATTAAATGTGAAGTTCTCATTACGTTCCAGATAGATTAAAAAGAAATTGATAGTACTCGCCTTCATTCATCTTTGAAAAGGACTCATTTCAAAGATTTTAATGAGAATTCTTAGTTCAAATGAAAATTGAAATAAAATCTATTACTTACTGAACGTGATAGCGCATTAATTTCTTCTCAATAGAAAATCCTTTTCTTGATGAGGATCGAAGGATATTAATTTCATTTTATATGAAAAATCTCTGTGATTGAGTAAAGGTGTGATGAAGTGAAAGCCAAGGAAATAGAAAAAAAAACACATATTTTTTTTCTCATGTAACATCTTGGTAGGACCGAACCGATTAAATTACTTTTTACCTAATATCAAATAAGGGCTGCTATGTTTTTAATAATTTTATAGCATTTTACCAATGCAATCATAAATTAACAATTCAAATTCTTTTAAAAGAGAATTAATTAAAATGGCAGATAATGAAAGCTGGCTCCATTGGTCGATGACGTCACATATTTGGTCGCAGCCCCGGCGACGCTCATCGATGCTCATTAATTCATTCACCATTGATTTCTCTTCATTAATATTTATAACGTTCTGATTTCTCGCTGAAATGCCCTTTAACGTCATTTACAATTTTCTGACGATGTTATGGTGTGATAAATTATTATTTTATAAAGGGGATGTTTTTTAAACTCGTTAGCCTAGTGGTCCTGAGCGCGACTGCTATACTAGAGGTCTTGGGTTTTATTCCCAGGTCGTGTAAAGTATTGTTAGATTTTTTTATGAAATGTTCAGTAGCAGCTCAGATCTAGGATTTGTGCCCGGGTAATGGCAATAGGCTCACCCCCTATCACATGGAAAATAAACATACCGGCGAACTGTGGGAAAGCTTTGTTACGCCTCTGCCTGACCTTTCGGGAAATATAGGCGTGATGTATGTAATTGTTAAAAGTTTTGTCCGAAATTCTTCTACTTTTAGGTACTTTGTTTTCTACCCAATAATTTCAGTTATAAAACATTTTTTGACAGTAAACTACTTTATAACACTTACGTTAAGACTTAAAGTAATATAAAACCTTTGGAAACCTAAGTAAAGTAACGTAAAATAAATAAAACATCTCCAAAAGTTTAACTTTAAACGCCTATAAATAAACAATTGTAGATTTTCTCCAAGTTTTAAGTACCCATGCGTCTGGTGGCTGTGGCAAATTGAATTGCCTACACTTTGCGAATGCCTTACGATTTGCATTTAGATATTGCCATCGGGACGATGTGACGTCACGGGGATGGAGGGCAAAAGAGACGGGAGGCGGTTTATCTGCGCTTCGGTATAATTGACTGCAGCAACCTACCGAGGGCAGTGAAATGAATATTTGGAAATCTCTCGTTTAATTTGATCATTCTCTATGATGAATATTGACTTTATGGCAACGTTTTATCAAAAGATAGATGCTTTATTTTTCCAAAAAGTCAATTTTTTTAGTGACGTTACATATTGGAATGTCAGGGAAACAGTGCAATTTATAAACACTGAAAATACGTAGGGCTATAATTATTCATCTCTCTGATTAAATGCTCTAAATCAATTCATTTACAGAAGTTAAAAAATAAAAACAATTCGTTCAATTTAGTAGCCGTCGACGCGACGCCGCGCCGCGCCGAACGACATAAAACGTTTAAACCAATAATCAAATTACAAAGCTTAAATTACACTACACCGAACATAATAATATTATAATTGTTAATGTAACCTCTATCGTGCGTCAACATGCGACGCGTTCATTATTATGTTCATCGCAATCGACGTTTTTAATAAAGTGAATTTCGAAATATCTCATTGTAAATTCATTTAATTAATTTTCACTTTATTGCACGTTCGAACGTTACCGACTACCGAATAAAATGTGGTTCTGATTCTCTCTTTGTGGAGATCAGAAGCACTTCACAATTTCTGGTGCATTTTGCAGTAGGTAGCATTTTTAACCGTGAAAAATAGACCCTGGTTTAATGTGGAGTAGAAGAAGCGCCTAGTGGTTCTAAGCGCGACTGCTACGCTACAGGTCTTGGGTTCGATTCCCAGGTCGAGCATAGTGTTATTGGGTTTTTATATAAAATTTTCAGTAGCACCTCGGAGTTAGGATTTGTGACTGGTTAATGGCAATATAACTCTGGGTGCACAGGGGTAAACCTCTGCCTAACTCTTCAGGGAATACTCGCGCAATAGTAGGTATGCAGAAGAAACGCTAAAAAAATGTTTTTTTTTAATTGATTTTGTTTATAGATGTTTCGCTATATTATTATAAAACAAATAACCTGTCAAACACACACACTCCCACAGGAAAAGTAAGCTAAAGTGGCTCGGTGGAGCGACGATCTTTCAGGGTAGCTGGTAGCAACTGGATGAGAGTTGCCGAGCATCGAGCTAAGTGGCTTGCGATTGGAGAGGCCTATGTCCAGCAGTGGACTTCTTTCTTCTTTGGAAAGAAGTGGGCTGATGATTGTGTCAGACTGGAGTACAGTGCAGTATTCTTGGGGATACATGTAGGCATCAGTTTATATATTTATTTTTCTATAATAATAATGTAATAAGTAACCTTAATAATGAAATAAGTGGACATAGCACACGCAATAAAATTTCACTGTCACGCCTCACTACCTCGAGCTAAAAGTAGACAGGACAAAGTTAATTTAAAGACCTATCTGCCCATTTTGCTCTTACTCAACTACTTGTTGCTTTTAAGTATAAATAATTTAGACATTAATGGCATAGGAAAAAAATAATCTTAGTATTATAATTATTTGAAGCTCGATAGTGCTTATGATAAAGTCATACTAATCCTACCCATAATTATGAAGTTTGTCGAGAGATATTAGAAAGAAACATTTCGAGTTGAAATACAAGAACACAATAAAACCAATACATTGTTGGACCAAAAAAGAAAAACAATCACTCCTTTCGATAAAGGTACACGAAGAGTTTTGATACTTTAATTTCAGATCCATTTTTTATTCAGAGATTTATACGGTTGTACTTGAGCTACGTTTTAATCTCAAAGTGACAGTTCGGGTCGGATCGATTTGACAGCGGACCGAGCCCTTTTCAAACGAAACATCGCCAAACATTTACACTATGTACCTACTTGATACTTGGAACTTTATTTCATGGATAATGTGAGTTTGTGATATAAAGTGTCAAAGAGTTAGGAATTTTAATGTGATTTGGTTAAGTACTGTCGTGAATAATTCTGTCGTTTCGTTTTAGAACTCAACTTTCAGATTAGATACGTAATTTTATGGATTTCCTTATAATATTTTTTACGTAGATTTTGTATAAATATTATACGATTTTATTGAAAAAAATGATGATTAAAGTTAAATAATACCACAAGCACTAGTTATAAAGCTTTTAGCAAACAATTCTATAGAAGCATTTTGCTTTCTACAAAACAACCTGCGATCGCCCATTCGCCTTCCTATTGCGGTGACATCCCCCGGGCAATAAGTCTCAGCGTTCTTTGGAAGACCCATGTCTCGTTTATTTGAAGGTCAACATTAACAATGTTACTTTATACAATAGGTTTTTGAGATGAGAAAGTGTTTAGTTATCACATTAAAATTAATGACTGCCTCGTTAGCCTAGTGGTCCTAAGCGCCACTGTTATGCTAGAAGTCTTGGTTCGATTCCCAGGTCGAATGTTATCGGGTTTTTCTATGAAATTCTCAGTAGGACCTCGGAGTTAGAATCTCTTATTATATCTTTCTCTCTCTTATTTTATGGGACCTAAAACATATCAGCGGACTGTGGGTGTAATTTGGTACACTTCTGCCTAAAGCTTCGGGAATACAGGCGTAATGGTATGTTTTAAAATTAATTTATACCCTTTAATAATAACAAAAACTGTTTTCTGTTATGAAACCTGGTTTTGTAGTTTTAATTTGATGTTTTAATATTAAACAAGTTGGTATCTACTAGTTAACAAACACACGTTAGATTAAATTTAATCGAGTTTTACTACACAATGATAAACACGAAAATAGATTACAGAACACAGAAATATTCTCTAAATACAGTAATAGCTTGTAAGAATCAAATTTAAAGTAAAACAAAAACACATTTCCATAATCAAATTAGAGATAGAATTGTATTTCTTAAAATCGCTTTTAAATACATTTATTTTAAATCCAAGTTTCAAATTTAATTCGCGCTAAACAAAACAAATTGCTGAAGTAGTCTCTAATGACGCATAATTCTCACAAACAAACGTTTAGGAGGTGAAACAGTTTAAGATAACGAAATTAATCGCGTCGTATTGTGAACGTATAATTAGTTTTCAGAGAACAAGTTTCTAAATTAAATTCTCAGACGTTTTGTGAGATATTTGGGCGCAGAGCGGCTCGCCCGCGGAATATACGGGACGATAGTTCTTGGGCAGGCACTTGTATTGTAATTAATAAGATAAACACTAGTCCATTATTTTCTCACTGTAAAGCAAAGGGCTCTTCTCATACAGAGAAGGCATTGATCACAACGGTAGCTCATAGCAGATTGTTCATATCTGACTTATGTTTGTAAGTCCAGGTATGCTCACAATTTAGTCATTCTTTTACTGATGCCAGTGATATCCAATGTAAACTAAAAAAGTACATATAAAGATAAGGGGTCACATTGGTCCCTAGTATTGAACTCAAAATCTCATGCACGAGAGGTTCCTACGTCAGGGCTATC
Source organism: Caradrina clavipalpis (assembly GCA_932526535.1). Lineage (NCBI taxonomy): Eukaryota > Metazoa > Arthropoda > Insecta > Lepidoptera > Noctuidae > Caradrina > Caradrina clavipalpis. The sequence goes on from OW052095.1 coordinate 489,062, forward strand.
AAGACTCTTTACGTGCAGAATCTTATAAATTGGGATTATACTAACAGGTCTTTATTAAACTGGATGTGAAGTGACAGGCGGATTGTCATGTAAGTACATTATGTACCAAGTACGGTGCAACGAGCTCAGCAAAACAACTGCTTTGCATGTATGTACTTCTCGTATGTGATTATAGCACTATATCGTTGACTCGCTAGCTGTAGTTGACACATCTCGAGATTGCCAAATGAGATTTACGTGAGAATGAGTTAAGTAGGTATCCATTTGAGTGGGAAACGATTGGGTAAAGGTAGTTTCACATAGTCTTAAGTACTCGTTGGTTTAGTATGAAGTTTATTTAATCCTGAAATGAACATAATATTGTATTGCATGAAAGTAATTAAATAGAATCACGTACACTTAAACCTAAAAAAAATCGCTCAATGTATATTACAAAACCACCTGATTTTTTAAAACTTTTTTTATTTTTTTTGTGTTCACCTCTTGGGGAAGGGTCCTCCTCTTTCCTTCCTCCTTCTAAGTTTAATTTTTACTATTAAAATGATTGATTGACACTAATACTCTGAAAGACGGCAGGAAGATCTCTAAGATCAACCTCTGAATAATTAATTCTTCTTTTACTTCGATTCTTTTAGAAAACTTGGTCACAACATTAGAACCTAATTTGACAAGAGACGTCATTATATTTTAACAATAAGTCGCTAGAATTTTTAAGCACGGTTTCCTTGTTTTATTAAATGTCAAGATATTTTAAGACTATTACCTACCTTACTACGTCTTACTATTTCAATTACAATATGTCGCGTCGAATAGTTGTTTAGCATAGATAACAGCCAGACACCGTCTTGTAGTAGTCGGTAGTAAGGTGTCGCCTTTATGATGTAAGTCAGTCTATACTTAACTGTGCCAATGTCCTCATTACTGTCTAACGTTTGGACATGTGCTAACTTGAGCAAGTGCTTATCGAACAGTAGAACGTCAAAGCTTTATGGCACTAATGACCTGCTTGGTCATTAGTGCCATAAAGCCCTGAAATACGTAACTTGCATATATATTTTGATCTATTTTTTTTTTTGTTGTGTAGTTTTACTTGAATGCTTATAGACGATTTCTTATAATGGTGTCTTTATAATAAAAGTAGTTACTATTTTAATGATGTTCTTAAATGAGAGTTAAATAATCGGAGTTCCGGAAATGGTTTTTCTTTTCCAAGGATTTTTCCTGAGTCAGGGGCAGCTTATTTTTTTTTAGCTCTTATCGTGAATTACGTATAAAGCACGTCATTGTAATCAGTTCCAGAAAAACGAAAACCGCCAGTTTTCTTTGACATAGTATCATACGATCGGAACTAAACTCTCTCTACTGAACTTTTTAAAAATAACAAAGTTATGATATTATGAGTGATTACCAAGTGGGTGGGTTACCAAAATTATAAAAATTAAAATAACCGTTTTTGGTAACTTATTTTTTTATCTCAAAACCTATTTCCAGTACAAGATGTGGGCGCAAGTTAAAAAAATGTGCTCATTTTAGAGCAATTCCTAAAGCGTGCATGTACCCATTCTTTTCCCGTATATTTTGAATCTCACAACTCGGCCAATTGGACGTATATTAATTAGTGTACAATTTGCAAAATCTAACTTTCAAAGTTGATCAGTTTTCTTCTCAACTGCCTCACCAACGTCAATTATTTATGTCTGCAGCAGTTTGATAGCTCAGCCTACTAGTTTTGTATATAGTTTTATAGTAATTTCGGTGGTAATAAATCATTGGTATTAGAATGTTTTGTATCTATTATTATGACACGTATCAAAGACAGTTAGTACACAGAAGTGTAGGTACGTACTCGTGACTAAGCGGCAGTATATTGAGTAACAGTATTAACTAGTTTTTGCCCGTAACTTTGTCCATCTGAAAATCAAGTAGATACCTAAACAACTATAACACTCAACAATAGTGTAGTATCATATTGGTCCAGCACTTAATTTAGAGATTACCGTTATAATAAAAATCAATTGATTTTACTTCTGTTTTCATTTTCACGATTAGCTATCAAACTTTTTTCATTATTCGAAACAAAACATCTAAGTAGGTAACCTACATTTAAAATAATCTAAAATTAAAAGCATTACACGTGGGCGCACCTGTGGCCATAACTAGTTATAATCCTATAACTAGTTATAATATTAGTATTATAAATTCCAAAGTTCGTGAGGACGGACGGGTGGATGTTTGTTACTCTTTCACTTTCGCTTAAACGGCTGAATGATCTGAATAAAATTTGGCACTGAGTTAGATTGTAGTGTGGAATAACATAGAAAACTTTTCATCCCAAAAAAATGTACGGTTCCCCATATGTCAAATTTGACGAAGTCGCAAGCAGAAGCTAATTATTATTTTTAAAGCGCCCAAAATTATCAGTCATCTTAAAAATTAAAATCAGAACAGAGTATTATAATAAAAGCAAGTTTCGCAACAAGATTAGAAAAAGGTATTTAGTATCAGGTGCCTGTCGTCCTGGGTAATTAGTTAGTGTCAGCTTATTAATTGTTTTACGTTGCAGACTAATTGCCACTGCAGGAGGTTGCAGGCAATCTATTAGATATTTTAATCTTGCTTCAATATCGAAGTGTGGCATAAATCTTTAGTTTAAAAATAAGGACCTGCTAATTATTATAATCGTAAGCATAGCTTTTATCATGGATTCAATATATGAATTAAGACATCAAGGATAAAATCTCTTAGTTACTCAAAGAGAAACAGTTTTTTTATACAAAAGTGCGCTACTTACGCGATCAAAATGTGTCAAACAAATGATTATTTCATTAATATCCGATAAAAAATATTAACCCTAGGGGGTCGAATCCTCCAAAGTTGCGTAGCTTAATTTGGTAGTTTGGAACGCAAAGGGCATTAGGAGAAACACGGATGGGTTTTAGTCAGTAAGAGTCTGACATTCCTCCATAGCGGTCCCCCTCTCGCTTCTCCTTAGCGGAAGAAGTCATTTGATGATATCCCATCCATAAAAAAAGAAAGGGCGTCATCATGTACTGAATCCATGCTAAATAAATGATTTCGTTACAAAATCTCTTCCCCTTACTTACACTGTCTGCTATTCAGTCTAACGAGTACCCTTCACCCTGATTCGCAACAGGCGACAAGTACCTCGTTTTAAAGTAACTCGATGCACATCAAAATGCTCCTTAAAATACCAAATTCCTCTATAAAATACAAAAGTGTATTTTAAGTGAATCAGAATTTAACAAGATTGTTCGTAGAACGAAGCACGGAGCTCAATTTTTTTTCTTTTAGTGAAAAAAACCTGTCTAGAATATTCCTTGTAAATTGAAAAGTTTCTTCGAAACAGGAGGTGGTCTGTTCATTGTCTTTTCGTGTTAGGCCACGAAGGGAACGGGAAAGGGACTTTATATATTTAATATATATTTAATAACAATAACTTTGTTTGGGCAATAATTTGGTCATAATAAATATAAAAAAGCCATTGATATCTTACTTCGTTTCTTCTAAAAATCAATCAGTTTGTCTATTTACAAAAATATACAAAAGACATACTACGTTTTTTTTGGATTGTATTTGGGTAGTAAACAAACCGACGGCCCACCTAATGTTAAGTGATGACCTCTGCTGTAGCCATTTGCAATAACAGAGGCCTATCAAATGCGTTGTCATCCCAAAGACAAAGTTGTAATGTCTCATGTGCCTAATATTCACCGGCACCCATACCCTTCAAACCGGTACACGGCAACGATGCTTTGCGACAGAAATAGGTGTAGTGACAGGACTTTCCCGGACGAGCTCCTTCACAAAGAGCTCTACTGCTACTAAATCTCCGCAGAAATTCATAAATATAAATACTTTTTTGTAACTCCTTAGCAAATGATGTCTTTTCTTTCTAAATTCTAAATTTGAACCTATTGAAAAACTATCTGCAGAAGTTTCCAGATCGTTTGAGGGTAATGAGAGTTGAGAATACAAATTAATCTTGCGTTTAAGAACGTCTGGCTTTAATTGGTTAAGTTGGTTCGCTCGAGTGGCATTGAAAAATTGTGGCGGTTTCTCTTTTTACACAACTAATGGATAAAGAAAGTAATGGATAGATGTTTGAAGATGGTGCGAAACGGTGTATATGATTAGTTTGAGAACTAATATTATTAATTTACGATAGGGTAAATTACATACATACCATCACGCCTGTATTCCCAGAAGGGATAGGCAGAGGTGTAACCAATGTACACCCATAATTCGCCGGTATGTTTTTAAGTCCCAAATAATAGGACGCAAGCCTATTGCCATTAATTGGGCACAAATCCCTAACTCCGAGCTCCTACTGAGAATTTTAAAAATTCAATAACACTTTGCTCGACCTTGAAATCAAACCCAAGACCTAAGTATCCAATTTATGATAATTTTAAACTACTTTGGAATAATTGTATACCAATTATTGTTTATTTCGTAACGTTTTACATTATTAAGTTCTCAGTGTACCACAATTATAATAATGTTTTGTGTCTTCTTGTTAAAGCTTCAAAATTCACGCTCAAAAATTTAAAACTTCTACATTAAAATGACAGTCAATGTAACTGTTCATTGATTTGATAGTTCGTCCCAACCTGTGAAAACCATAGTGAGTGTTTATGCGCTTCATGCCAGTTTTATGGCTTCCTACTACGAGGAGAAAACCATTCGTACCGAAATATGTCCCACTTGTCGAATCGCGGTACACCTGGAGTCGTGAAATTCGTGCCGCATCACAACCGTTGCGTTTTTACTGCGCTGATTGTCCATTGTTCGACGGATATGCGTCAGCCTGGACTTTTGTGGCACAATGTATGTGTATTAATACAATTTTACCGTGTATTGGTGAGAATTTTATATTGTCTCGTGATGGGTAGACCACCTATGAGGATCTTGAGACCTTGAAGCCTAAGGTATCTTGGAGTACGTTCCAGATAATTTCGATCATTGTTTGGAAATAACCAAAAAGGTAAATTTATCAAGCAGAGGAATACACAGTATACATATTCAATTAAAGCTTCGAAAAATCTTATGTATGCATGTACGTATCAGACAATATTGACATCAAAGTGAACTCTTACACCGATCTCTTTGACACATGTCTAAATTCGTGCGTAATCATAAACACGTGCATCTATATTTCCCCTTAAGATGTATAAGAAAAAATCCGTCCCCATTTCGTGTTCCCCTTTCATTTTCTCCTTGACAAAATCCAGCATCCGTGCGCCACGACAGTCAAAGTAATAACATTTCGCTTCTTTGAATAGTACAGCAATGTTAACATTGTGCGGCGCTGCACCGACACTGTTGACTGTGGAGATCTCTTTATACTTAAGAATCTCGACATGTTTCAGTTTCCACAGACTTCAAAGTTTAGATAGGATAGCGAGAAAGAAAAAGTTGTTTTTTTACAAACGGAATGTAGACTCTTTACTTTTCTTTCTCTAAACATTTGAAAGCTTTTCATTCTGAAATGCAGTTGTATTAGATGCTACAAAATGTCTCGTAAACTCTGTGTGATTTTGTTCAGATTACATTTTCAAGTACTTCAAAGGAGTACTTACGAGATTGAGAAATGTGAAAAAACGTTATCCAAGTACAGTGCGTCTGACATACTTTTACAGAAAGCTTTAAAGAAAATTCATTACTCAAAGTCTGCTTTTACATTGGTGTAGTCAAAACGGTTAGATTTCTAGAGTTTAAGTGAATTCTAGATTAAATTAGACTCGTAGGTAATACGAGAGTTGAAATTACAAGTGGTTTTGGCTTGCGTTAGAGTGAAGATAGAAAGTTAGAAATATTTGCAGTAACGTCTACTGACAACGAAGAGTCATTTATTAAAATTTTGGAGTGGCAAATATTTAGCACTAGATTTTTAAGCTGTTACATATTTAATATTGCTATGTCTAGACTTTAACGTGATCATATTTGAATTATTGTTATATTTTATTTGAATAATCAATCATCTTGTCAAATCAAATATGCCAGAAAGCTTTGAATACTATTTAAACAATCCTGACAACAAACAGTCTTGGGATCGCTCATATTAAATTATTTTTTTACAGAATGAATGTCAGTCGACGTTTTGAACAACTAATTTGTTAATTATTATTTTTGGTTTATACACTTTGACATAATTATTAAGATTTTCTTTCTATCCACGTTTTAATTTTGACCTTTAAGTTTGTTTCTGTATTTATACAGAACTAGCTTTTGCCCGCGACTTCGTCCGCGTGGATTAATAGTTCCCGTTCCCGGGGGATTTCCGGGATGAAAACTATCCTATGTCCTTTCTCGGGTCCCAGACTATATCTGTACCAAATTTCATTGAAATCGGTTCAGTGGTTTAGGCGTGAAGAAGAGACAGACAGACAGAGAGACAGACAGACAGACAGACAGAGTTACTTTCGCATTTATAATATTAGTACGGATCACGGACCGCTCTTAAACAAAAAACTAACTTGTAAAAATGTTTTTAAACCTATTTATAGAACAAATACCTTTTATCATTTTACGACCACCTCCATACAAGCAGTTTTCCGCCAGCGAAATTGAGTCTTAGTTTTATTGCTTTCTCTAATGCTCCACTCAGATTTATGCACCATTTGCATCACTTTATGAGGCTTGCATCGCCTCTGTCCGAACACTTGAGGATGCACCGGTAACAGGCCTCGTAAATTGTGAATCTAGAGCATTTGTTTGTATGAATATTTAAAATTGAAGAAGTGGTGATATAAGCCTATCTGATACTATTAGGTACTTGTTACGTTTATGTAAACACTAGCTTCTGCACATGACTTTGTTCGCGTCAAAGTTGGTATATTATTTTAACACACAGGAACTACATTTTTTCGGGATGTAAACTATCTCACCTAGATCTGATCAGCCGTTCTTGTGTATTGTAACTCAAACATCCATCCATCTATAATTATATTAGAATAAAATAATATATAAGATCAAAAATATAGATCGTTTATCGATCTTTTGTTCGCAGTTCATAAGAGCTTCGACCGTTTCGTCTATTCATATTCCATTGATGAGTCATTAAGTTTACTTAATCTCGTTTAATTGTTTCTTAGATTTAAAATTCAAGAGGCTTTGTGAAAGTAAAAATGAAAATCTAATAGGTAAACAAGTTCAAGTAGCATTTCGGCTAAAAATAAATAAATAAAGATATTAGACAGGTATCAAGGACGCTCTACAAGAAACAAAGCAAACAAACGTCTAGAAATAACGGCGAAATTATTTATTGTTTACTTAACTCCTTAGCAAGAATTTCCTAGAAATTACGATCCAAATTAATAAACATTTACTCCATTGTGACGAGACAAAATTCCGCTCGGTAACCAAATCCCATATATTTTAATTAGCAAAGTTTAATTTATTAGGGCTGTTATCAATATCGGGTAACCTCAGGTGTTCCCCGAAGATTCCACGTTTCGGTCCAGTTAGTTACGTTGTTAGCTAACGTAATTTTCGACCAGCTAGGAGTTACTTGTTAAAAGTTTTGATAGACAACGTCAGATCGTTAATTTATTGAAAAGTTAAACTAATTAATTTATCTTCCTTGTTATTATGAACGGTTGCTATGCAAGAAATTAAGGGAAGATGGAATTAAAGTTTTCTTGAAGAGAATCATCATGTACTTATTATTTATTTATTTATAGTTAATTAAATCGGTGCAACACTAAAAATCATCATCATCATCATCTCAGCCATAGGACGTCCACTGCTGAACATAGGCCTCCCCTTTAGATGTCCACATATACCGGTCGGAAGCGACCTGCATCCAGCGTCTTCCGGCGACCTTTATTAGGTCGCCGGAAAAACACTAAAAATAATTAACAATAATTAAATAATAATTAACACGGAAACAAGACACTTGGAATGAATAGACAAGTACCAAATCTTAGCAATAGTGTTATAAACAAATACTTAAAACTAACATGATACATGCCAAGCGCAGCTGATGGCCGATGGGGCCGCAAAGTTCTTGAATGGTGGATGCAGGCCGTTTCCAAAGGATCCTTTTGGAAATCTATGAGGGAGGCCTATGTCCAGCAGTGGACGTCCTACGACTGATATAATGATGCTGAACATGGGACATTGATAACATTGGTGTCACTGGTGTCCATGAGACATATGTACCTACACGCATTATGGTGTCACTGACAATTAAAATGCCCTAAAACCAAAGTTACGAAAGAACTTTAAAGACTTTCAGACCTCGTTCTATTATCAACACACTCGTAGTCATAACAACAAGGTACTCTGACTGCGTTCGGCGAAACTTAGCCCCAACTAAAGGCAAGTAAGATGTATGACGTCACGATACAGACACACCACATAAATATAAATTGTCTTTCGGTGGAGTGAGTTATGGCTCTTGTTCACAATTTATGTATGTTTGTCTACAAGTCAAACTTCAGTTTTTCTACGTAAGTGGTTATGAAAATTGCGATTAAGTTTTTTGTAGGTGACTTTTTTGTCTTATCTTATCTTCTTAAGTCTTACAGAAAATATATGTCTTTGTCATAACTATTATTACTTGAGTTGCAATTCAGAATCTCAAAAGATAAAATACATCATAAATCCAAATTTAACAGTGCAGGTTAAATATAGTAGATGTCTGTACTAGGATAATCCTATATCACAGGCTGCAGGAGCTCCCACAATATGCTAAATATAAGACAGTAACTTTTTTATTAGTTTGTTATTAATAGTTTGATCTCCAGTTTAGGCAAGTATTTACGAGCTTTTCTCATAAAAAAACGTCTTGTTTTAATTCATACTTTGTATACCTAATTACTTCGGATCATCAATAACACAAAAATATAAAGTAGAAGTCTCACGGTTTCTATCCTGTCAAGTCTTGGCTAATGAGATACACGTGCAGGTATATTTAGATTACTGAAACCTTTATATTTACTCCATGATATTTTCATACCACTCTCGATTAATGTACAAATTCTGTCAGAACATTGGTAGTGTCAACTGTCTGTTACGATTTTCTCGTAAGGCACTCACTCACACCAACGTCCTAGCTACCCATCTGTCCCCCTGCCCCCCTGGCCCCCTGCCTCACGTGTATTCTGGCCGTAAAATAGTTATCTCTGTCTTCGTGATGGAGTCGTTAAGGTCGATTAGCCGCAGAATGCACTTTGAGTTATGTAGACGTTAAATGTCGAATGAACTAGATAGAACCAAGGGGAGGTTACATCTGTATTCCTTAGATTTTATGCCTTAACTACTCATCAGATTTTCAAGGAATATTGCAAAAACATTTTCAGGGGAAAAAAGGACGTTTTTACAGACCTTTCATCCTGAAAAAAGTACTAGTCCTTAAGAATATTTTATTGATTGACTAAATCTACATTAAGGTGAGCAAAGCTGTAGGCAAAAACCAGAATCTTTACATGATCATTAATGATCATAAATGATTTTATAAACGTGGGTTTCAAATTATTTCGATATTCCACTAAAATAATGTATAATAATGACTTTTACTTCTGACAATAGAAGGCGTTTTTTGTCCGAATCCCGAACCGAACTCACACGTTAAACTACAGCTATTCGTAACCGTTAAAGTGGAAAAGTTACGCGATACCAAACAGGGAACAAGTAAAACAATACAGTTACAAATAAAAAAGGGTCGGTATCAAACGAGGTGGGGCGGCCATTGTGGCAGCTCCTTCACAGAAACATCTACAGAAGCTTGGCTCCATACAATGTGTGGAATCCATACACATAACGGACCCAGGACCAGACACCACCAGTACATATGAATGTAACTGTAATAATATCTCTAGATTATTTAAACCGCAGGCTGACGTCTGGGAGGAAGTTTCATCCGAATGGCAAAGTAGGTGGGATAATTCCATCAAGGGCCATCAGTTCTTTTCATCAATCAGCTCGTGAACGGCTGGCCAGAACATGGCTGGAGGTGGACCACTGTGTTGGCCAATTTCTCACAGATCATGGCAACTATAAAAGTTTTTTTATTTTTTCAAGCTGATTGCCTCTCCTTTGTGTCAATGTTCTACATCTGACTGCAAATATGAACAAACTGCTCATCACATCTAATGGGAGTGTATTTTGTGGCAGAAGGAACTTAATATGTAAATATAAAAAAATAAGTACATGATACACACTGGTACAGTAAGACATCGCCGTACGAACGCGTCCATGTATTCTAGCACCTACTTTAGCTCGATGTACAAAGCTGGCCTTCTGTCCTGGCCCATGTTGTGGTTCCACCGTTCTCACAACATACGGACACCTTCATAAATTTGTAGTCTCTGTTACGTCTATGTTCCTCTAAATTGAACAAGTGTTTTGGTAGTTTCGTATTAATTTAATTGAAGATTCGATGAAGATTGTGGTTAATTAAAGCTCGTATGGTTTAGTTAAGAGAATTGGATGTGGAAATCTAGGGTATTATTTGTTAAATGTCGTAATTTTCGTACTCTGAAATCCTCCTCTGTTGTAAGTTCATTCACCCTACTATATACTCATCGACTATACTAAACTATTATTTTTTTCTTCGTGGGAAATCCTCTATGACTGCCTTGGCTTCAGAGAAGGCAAAAAAGGTGTGTCGGAGTCCTCTCGACCTTCGACCGGGACACGGGGTTCCCTTTAAGCATTCTTTCACATCTCGCCAGAGCCCCCATACCTAACTCCAACACTTTTTTACTTATCTGACTTATTTCTTTTATTCATTGGCCGATTTTTTTACATGATACAACTATTACCCTTATATTTATATTTTCTTCTATTCATCCTGAACTTCTTCAATGTCATTATCTGCTCAGCCTTTTCCCAACTATGTTGAGGTCGGCTTCCAGCCTAACCAGATACAGTTGTATACCAGTGTTTTACATGAAGCGACTTACTATCTGACCTCCACAACTCAGTTTCTGGGCAACACGATACCTGTTGCTAAGACTGGTTGTTAGACTTCCTGGCCTCTGATTATCCTTAATTTCTTCAATAATTTTTAAACGCGACATAAAATCGTCAGTTATCATTTAACCCTTTTCCCCCTGAACTTGAAACTTGTGACGTAACTGTTACAGAAACCCTTTAAGAACGGCTAGCCCTTAAACTGGTATAAAGCGCTCGTTTTAACCTTTTTCGTAGACATAAAGAGAATTTATGATTTTAATATTAGTCCGAACAGATTCCAGTAATTACTTAATAATGGAGGATAAGTTGGTGGGGGTGACGTTCCACTTTTTGAGCGAGATTTAAAATGAAATTTTCGTAGCTATTCTTGATTTTTACAAAGCGTTCTATAATTTATTTTTAGAAATTGAGAGGTTTACTTATAAACAAGATTGATGGAATGAATAACCTTCAGTGGTGGTGATTAGCAGTAGGTAACTTTTCGTAAATCTAGCTGAACTAAATCCCTACTTAATCTTTGTTCAAGTGTTTTTAAATAACGTTAAAAATGAAATCCTGCTAACTACTTTCAAATATCGGTTATTTAACTCCCAACCATATGCGTTATTCTGCTTTGACACCGAACAAACTTGAAACTTAAAGCGAAAACAAAATCTTTAAAAAATATATACGAGCACAAAACACCGCACCATTTTCCTTTACATTATGGGGTGGAAGAATCACACGTTACGTACATAAAGTGGCTAGATCGCACCGCTCCGCACCTCCCCGCACCGCTCCGCACAGCTCCGCAACACTCCACACAAAATTGCACCTATTATGAAAATGCAGCGTTCACTTTGCGAAACACCCTCACTTTGATAACGATACTTTATTAGGCATATTATGTTACGATATTTTGGAGCTACATTTTGTAAATTTTTGGCAGTAACACCCTTAATGGCGCATTTGCATTTTAGTATCAATTTTACTTTAGCAAATCTGTGTTCGGGGGTACCTACGGCGGTAAACTCCTATCATACTATCACTATTGATTGGTGATTACAGCTCGTTCGAGCTGGACGTGACTTATGATTCAGTTGTGATAGTTTTGCTATTACGCTGGAAACCAGCGCCGTGGTTTCGTGCCCTCGTGCATTATGATAAGCCTCAGTCGTTTAGCGTGGTACTGACGCAGTCACTTGCTTTTGTTTTAGACTTTAGTAAACAATAAGTTTGAAATATTATGTGTGTCACTGTCTTGTGAATAAACCGCTTTTCTCTGTTTCTTTGTTTCGTTCTATGCCACTTAGCTGTAAGGTTATCAACCAGGACACAGTTCACGTTTGGTTTAAAACGTTTACATGCTCAATCTGCGGTATATAGCTCTAAATTACTTACATTTTTAACTTAGTTTTTGACATTAATTGTTGCAAAGATTAGATGAAGGGTATTTTCTTTTTGATATTTTATGTATTCTTGTTATATCTTTTAATCGGCTTTAAAAAACCGTAGGTCCTATTCTATTTCCTCCACCTAATTGAAGGTATCATGAAAATACAGTCATGTCCGTAGTTCTCGAGTGCTATAGTTTTCCTCCTTACATAGTGATTTATTGCGTAAGGAAGTTATATTTTCCGACAAAAATGATATATTTCGAGTGCTTTCATTTATACATTTTTTGTATTTTGTTTTGGGGCAGGAAGAAGGAATTATGAGGATGTACCCTTGTTGAGTTCGTGAGGTACACATGGATAAATAATAACACCAGATTTATTATGAATAAGAACAAGGAAGGGACTATTGTTTTGTAACGATTTCATAACAAAAGCTTATTTTATAAAGAGGTAACATGTTTTGTTCTTTTTAAGAAGTAATCGATGGAGGTACTGGTGTAAAAGCTAATTCTACTAATTAAAAATGCTTAAAATCTTGTCGCAATTTCATCTCAGAGGTAATTATAATCAATGTCAAAATCTGTAGGTTAATTAGAGGCAATTTTAACAAATTCGGAATGAAATTAGATTGCAAACGTACATAAAAGTTAATAAAGTTGTCCCTTCATTACAAAAATCATTTGACTGATCGAAGGCTACGTTATTGACGGGTACCATTAGGTATACATATGGTTTTTGGTAGGTTTGACTTACGCGCTGGCGAACTCGCGGGCAAAAAGTAATGTTAAATATTTATCCGTTGACCACAATTCAAAGTTATTGAACAAAATATTGCTGTTTGATTAATATTGGCCAGATATTTTACGCTTCACAAAGAGATATTACATTTGGTTTCATACAACGTCGCATGTGATTGCATTTCGCGCCACATTGCGACGTAAAATTGGTCCTTTGGTGATCATGTGTGTAATGATATGAAAGGCTTTAAATTCGATCAAGTTATCAAGTATGAAATTACTAGTTTTTACTAGTGACATCGCCCGCACAAATTTCGGTTATTTTTTTAATTGAATCATGTTTGGAAAGACACGTTACGCCACTATTATCAAAAGAATGTTATTGTTGTTTTCTTCTTCGAGAACAGCACTATTTTCGGGACAAAATACTTATTATCCCGAGAAAAAGGGTACCATGAGGGTAAAGGGTACCAACTATGTCCGTTTCTGTACAGCTAACCACCTGCCTGTGCAAAATTTCAAGATGATCGGTTCAGTGGTTCAGCTGTGAAAGGGTAACAAACAAATTTACTTTCGCATTTATAAAGAGGTATCCCATCCAATGTTAGGATACTGCTACATCATATACGGCTATATAAAGAAGTATCCTAACTTTAACTTTACTCGGGATACTAAGAAAAAGGGAAATAAGGGTTATTGATATTTTGTTCGTTAAATTATTCACTTTTTATATAATAAAGTATAAAAGCAGGTCAGATTCTTCACGAAGAAAATATTGTTTCCTGTTACCGAAGGTCGTTTACTCACACTTCAAAGCGCACGCCTTTTTAAAACAATATACAAAAACCGTATTTTAAACATTCTAAACCTTTCTTTACCACTTTTCAGTTTATATAAAAAGCTATTTTTATAATAAAGTCTTAATTTAAACTACAACAATACAGCGCTACAGTTTCTGCGAAAGAAGTACGCTTACAAAGGAAACTTGGTCTTTACCTTTACAAAAATAAACTCTATTATAAATAGTTCATTACTCCGCTCATTTAACCTGTGGTTGTTTGCAAACTATTCTTGGGAAACTTGTTAATGGACGGACACTTGGAAAATATACTTGTTTGTTTAGCAGTACAACTTTATAACTACACTATTCGATTCATTGACTCCGATTACGATACGTGCCGACTTATCTAAACTTCTTTTATTGCTATTTTCTTAACCGGAGATAAAACACAAAGGAAAAGTTTATTTCTTTCCTTTAAAGAAACTCTGTTCAAGGAAATATTAAATGGCTTTTTAAAATCTCGTTTGAGTCGAGTCAAGTCCTCTCCTCAGTCGACTCACAGATCGCACGGATACTCTAAGCACCCTCATTTTCACGTTTTTCTTGTCACAGTGAAAGAAAGAAAAACTAAGAAAAATGTACTTCCATTAACACGGCTATAAAAATTCAACTAGAGCGCTTCAGTCCTTACCTTTCTACAATCCAACTTAAGAGCTGTATAAAATAATAAAATGAAGGTAGTATTGAAATAGAGTTTTTTCGCTGAATCGTGATTCTTCGTTGGACTGGTTGGACGGCCAGCTGTCTTTGTTATCATTTTTGCACCTTATTAGTGTTATTTTTCCTTGAAGTGCAAGTGGATGATTCTGCTATTTTTAAGATTGAATTTGCTGCTCTACGACATTGTTGACGTTTTTATTTTAGTGACAAAATATTTCATTACTTTCCTACATCATCACATCAGCCGCAGGACGTCCTCTGCTGGACATAGGCCTCCCCCATAGATTTTCAAAACGACAACAAGCGTATCAAGCGTCTAATTACTAGTCACTTACCTACTAAATAAAATTTTGCGGAGGTACTGATAATTATGTTCTAAAATTGTTTATTTTGATTTTAATTACAAAATCTAAATTACAAAGCAACGTACCTCCAATTTAATAAAGCAAAGTATTATGATGAAGGAGGAAAAGAGAGCTAAAACACAGATTTAGCTTTGTTTCCCGATGTTGTCAGAATGTATGCTGTGACCTACTTCTGCGTCCCCTGGCACCAGGGTCGGTGGCTCGGGGGACTGGAGAATGCTGAAAATTCACGGAATTAGGAGGAAAATAAACATCGCCACGTAAAGTACTCGTTGTTTATGGAGTTTTAGGATTTTTGTGAAGTTGAGTGATTAGACTTCCAATTCTACATTTAAATATTATTGTTCGATAAAGAGAATTTGTTTGTATTTTTCTATATACAATTTTTATTTTCATACAACTTAAGGTACTGACAAAAATTTAACACTATCATTTTAACATATAATAACACTAGTTTACAGTACATCTGTTGCCGAAGAACTTTTAGCTGTTGGTTACTACATATGATACGCTATTTTCAAAAATATAATTAGAATATTTTTATCAGCTCTAGTTTCTGAGTTTCAGCTATGTAGGTCTAAAACAGAAAAATACACGTATTTACCAAGAAAATCTTTACTAACAAAAATAATTAAGCATTAAGTTCTAAAAAACTTTGTTTTAAAGCTTTTTTCTGATGTGTAGACTTTAGAAAATGACGTATCAGAGTCCTACAATAGTCAGACATCATATTTGTATCCCAGAAACCCTGATAGCGCTCTTCCATGACGCGAAGTCCTGATGCATAAGTTCTCCCTGCTCCAATTTTTCCGGAAACCTTTCCAGGAGATTATGGAGGAAGTGAAGTTTTATACTCATATTGCAACTCATATTTTTAATTGTAGCAAAAGATCTTCAACAAGTTCAATGTAATTTTCAGATTTGTCTTGTTCGAAGCGTTCAGATATATTTTTAGGTACTGAAGAGTCAGGTGAACGCTGCACTGAACGTGGAACCCAACTAGTACCTACTTGGGTAATGCCATTTACCTCGATTTTTAGTGTTTAAACCGTTTGTGTTCACGCTACAAAACAAACGGTCTTCGAGATGATTTCGTGGTTTTAGCCAAATAGTCGGTGTTCCAAATTTAACGGCACTTCTTTTACCCCTTTTCCATAATCTTAAATATGCCATACACGATTTACAAACACAATTGTGAGCCCAAGACTTCTCATTTTTATCCAAGAGCATCCCAAAATACTCAAAATAGGTATTTTTCACCAACTCCGATATAACTTTTCTACAATTGTTAAGCACATTTTCTCTACATAATAGCACAAATGATCTGGATTGTTTAAACAACGTCTCCTTGAACTACTTATGACGCAAAAACTTCAGATACTAATCTTAACACAGTAAAATACACCGTTATTGATTAATATATTCACTTAAATGATAAAAATCAAAAGCAAAGTAACTCGAGCTGATCAAAATATTTTAAGGGTTGATTTGACAAAAACAAGTCATAAGTAAACATTATCAACCATTGAATTCGCGGCAACAGACAAAAAGTTAAATTTTGTAAACTAGTGTAATATTTCGATTATTGAATCTAGACACTACATTAATCCACACGTGGAACTAAAACAAATGAGCATGAAAGAGACAGCAAATAAACAAAAAAAATCGTTGAAAAATAATTACTTTTACGTAGGCAGCCGTACGTATAGATGAGTTTCTTTTTTCATTTACTCTCCGTAGTTGCTGAGACAGAATTAATTTATGAAAGTTCAAGGTGAAATATATAATAAATAGACTTAAAATACTACTGGCACTGTCGTTAGTAGGTACGTATACATAGGTATTATTAAATTGTATAGTAATAATACCATACTATCACGCCTGTAGTCCCCGAACGGTTAAACAGAGGTGTACCAATGTACACCCACAGTTCGCCAGTACGTTTAGGTCCCATGTAATAGGGGGCGAGCCTATTGCCATTAACCAGGCACAGATCCTAACTCTGAGCTGCTACTGAGAATGTCATAGGATAACCCAATAGCCCTTTGCGCGGTCTGACCAAGACCGCACCGTAGCATAGCGAAGCAGCAACGCTTAGGTGGTCCTAAGCGTTGCTGCTTCGCTAGACTACCGAGTTAATAATAAACACTTTTATTTATAACTAGCTGTGCCCGCGGCTTTGCTCACATAGGTCTAAGAGTTACTTAACTAATTGAGTATTGAATACTGTGTCATCATAATCTTCCAAGCATGTCGAATTGTTACTAAGGTGACTGCTAATAGTTACGACTGTGGATTATAGGAATTTATCTGTAGACGCTCAGAGTATGGATGTGTGGCCGGTTGGTATTTATAACCATGAAATAGTTTTTTAATGCTAGAATATAAGCACTCATTTCCTTATTTTACGTAACCTCAAACAAACAATTCTTCTATAAAATTTCATTGCTTAAATTAATTAAATACATTTTCTAGTTAAAAAAATATTTCGTTGTAAGCAAAACGGGTCAGTAAGCCATCTGAAATAAACGGAACAAAGTCGGGATTTATTTACAAAAAAAAGAACAACATAATTAATTGGGTCTCACTCTTTTGGCAATTCTAACATTTAGCTACTCTAAGTTATTACAGACTAAAAACCAGTTAATTAAAATAATATAATTCCGACCAGTTATTTTTATACCTAAATAAATATTATTCTAAAACAGTCTTTGTTAAAAACGTTATTTGAATAATAATAGACTGTTAAATATAAGCTCTAATACTTTATCGAGTAGTTAATATTAATAAAAACATTTATTCAAAGGTCGTTTTGTTTTCAATTTTTTGTAGACTTCATTATTTATGAGGTTTTATTTTATTAACATAACAATACATTTAAAGAAAACCCTATTTATAGTTGTGCCTATAGTAAAGCCTAAAAGAAAGCAAGCATTAGAAATAATTACTATTTAAAAATGAATGTTTTACACAATACCGTAGTAAAATAATTCTTCGTATACAAATCTGGCACTATTTCTGGCATAATTCGCCCATGACTATTTTGAAATTTTATTATATCTAAGTGCAACAAATCTATACCTTGACTTTATATCTTTATTTGACTTTATATAATGTGAAAATTTTAAGTTTTTTTTTTGACTTCTCACTACATTCTCGAATACTACCAACCATTATTTAATGATTCACGAATACTACCAACTCGATAACAAATTACCATTGTACCTACCAAACCATTGAAAGTCCACTATTGTTACACAGCATAAAGCACCTACCTGTTCCGCTAACAGTCACTCGATCAAGCAAGAAACAGGGCCAATCACAAAGCAGCACAAGGCTTACGATTGGCTTCGCTTGTCGGCCGCCAGCAGGCGCCTTCTCTCATTGCAGGTACAGCGACAACTTGCAGCGAACAAAGCGCTCCTGAACAATGAGTGCAGAACAAACGCCTGCTACTGTGGCGCAGGATACGCTCTGGTCTGCCTTTAACTAGCCCTTGTGGGGACGGGCTAACCTACGAGCGGAAGCGATTTAGTCAAAAGAGGCTGCTAAGGAGAATATTCATTTCTTAAAGTGTAAATCTTTTACAGGCATGTGCAGTTAGCCACAAAAGTAGATGAACCGTTCAGATTTTTAAATCTTTATTATTGAGCATAACATCGAAGGAAATACAAAATGGATGAATTTTTAGATATTGCTAAAATTCTGAATAGCAGTGAATTGTTTTATTTTGTGTCTATTTAAATGATATGTGAAAGTAACTTTGTTTATCGACTGTTGTTGCTGACCGTACCACATTGACGCAGGACGAACACACCAATCAAATTGTAAAATATGAAATAATAGCTGCACATAAATATTTACCAAAAGTTCTCCCTGAATAACACTATACTCAACACAAAGATACATGGCGATGTGAGCCAAATAAATAACTGTACAGTCATTTCCTAGGGTTAGGCAGAGGTGTACCAATGTACACCCACAGTTCGCCGATATATTTAGGTCCCATGTAATAGGGGGCGAACCTATTGCCATTAACCGGGCAGAAATCCAAACTCCGAGGTGCTACTGAGAATTTCATAGAAAAACCCAATAACAAAAGCAGAAAAACAGTATCTGTTCTAAGATACAATGTTTAATCAACGCTAACAAAATACAGTCATAATGCTTGCTTTATCTCATATCTTAGGCCACACAAAAAGTGTATAGGAATCGAGTCGCGCGGCTGTCGCGGCGTTTCCGGCGCTTTGCACAAGCGTCTGCGAACAAACAAACACTAGCTTATTGAACGACTGGAGCTAACTTGCACACACAGCACAGAAATAACTAAGGATATTCACATGCAACCCAGATAAATCACTACTCCGCTTTACCGAGCATTCAATACAACTTTAGCTCTAACAAATAATGCTGTTCTGATATGGTTTTCTGTGACCGTGAGATCAAAGAGAACTGTAAGCCGGTGATTTTAATAATTTCAGTAGATGTGTTGGTAGTCTTATTATTTAGTTTTGGACTTGAAAACACACACAAATGCTCAACAATTAAAGCGATCACTACTTGGAAAAATTCTTCATGGTATAATACATACTATTATACTCCGAACAATTCTTTGTATGCCCCACATTCCATTACCTATTTACCTACATACATAAGTGTGATACGTTCGCGATGAAAGGCTCGGCACGCAACCCCCTCGCGCGGTGCGGGTACAATTGACCATTTCACGCCTCCGTAGCAATTGTTACCAGCCGACTGAGTAACAACTAGCCTCCGCTTGTTTTCAAATAAAATCGTAGTAAATCCGATATTGGACAGTAAATCGTTGCTGAAATTGCGATTGGTTTTTTACGTAAGATTGTTTACGATTGTGTTTTGTTGTTAAGTAAGCGGAATACCTATATTTCTGCGGGTTTTATAGCCAGACCCGAAAAGGTAGGGTCGCAATCTGATAAACTTGATGAAATTACATACGTATTGCTATTTGTAAGATTAGAACAAAACAATACTAGGAATTGTTATTTCGATAATAAACATTAAAGTAACAATGCTGGCTGGACTGGGGAATGCTGCAGTTTGCGAAATAACAGCAGAATGAAAACACAATAATTGTGTTGAGACAAGATGTTGTCTTGCAATAAAATCTTAGAAAATTCTCCGCAAACAACACACGAGTCATCCTCATAATGAACCCCACGTTATACGTAGTACGCTACAGCGCTGCTATAATTTGCCCTGGTGGCCTGTGGGACCCACTCGTGTTCGCTAGTGTTTACTCAACAAGAATTGGCAAATGAGCGAACGAGCCTTCACTTCAGAACAACTTCATGATATTTTTTTTCTCATGATGATATTAAATAATATCTTCTATAACTATTACTCATCTTGTGAATACTGCCACTACTAAATACAAAAATAAAGCCTAAGAACTGACTAGCTAGGCTAAAATGAACATAAGTAAAAATCAATCTTAAAATAAGCGCATTAGGGTCGAAACCAGTTTATAAATATAGAATACGTGAAAATGTATGTGGTTAAGTGAATTGTTACATGATTCAAAACAAAATAAAGGTATTTTGTTTATTTTGTTGTTGGTTTAATAGTAACTTGAAACCGTGGAAGCACTGTACGTTGGAAATACAATGAATAAATGAAACTTTAGTTGTAATGAAAACTCGGGTTGTTGTGTCCGGATAAATAAATACCGGGATTCATTTTAAGTAAGGTTTCTGTATTGTGGACCGACATCTCGCCTTCCGTGGACTGTCCCGTTTGTTTGTTTTTTGTTATTCTTCTACCATCTGAACGAATAGCGATATTAATTGAGTTCAATTCGTATAAAATGTTTTTCTAGGTGAGGTTTTGTTTTATATTTGCGGGAAATGTCTGTCGGTTCCTCATCTATATAAATAAAACAAAGTCGGGATAGTTTCACAATTTATAGCTCTAAAACGGCGGAACCGATGTTTTTGATCTTTTATTTTTTGGATTTTCTGAATGACAAAGAATAACTTTGTTTCGTGGGAAACATTCATTGATTCTGAGGCAGTACAAAGTTCGGAAGGTCAGCTAGTTTCCAACAAAACTACAAAGATATGGAGTTTCTTACTCCATTCTTCTTCATTCAAAACTATCGTTTGGAAGGGGCAACTAGATTCAATTAATTTAATTGTAAATGACATACAAAAGTGCCTTTAAATGGTCTAATTGAAATAAATTATTTACTTTGAACCGTCTTTCAAATAAACCTTTTCATAATAATTAATCAACCCATCGTTTTAATAGACAAAGCTACTAACTCAACAGCACTAGAAAAGACACGAAATCACACTTTAAAAGTTTATTCAAGTTAGTATAGTATACAATAATTAAACTTTATATTAATAGATCGCAAAGACGACCTTAATCCAATCCAGAAATGATACTTCATCTCGAATCTTATGACACCCATGGGGCTAATCTATTCGAGAAGGCTGTCCGTGTCCAGCTTTTAAAATAAACCGCTGGACGTACGAGGCATCCAGCATCCCACTAATTGTTACTGCGAGCCCCGTGGGAGCTCAAGTTTTAATTAATATCGTACCCCTTTCATACGCGTACTTTGGTTCACGTTTTCGGCACTTGTGAAGCCATTACAATCCAGAAAGGATTCGTTTGTAGCTACTATTGTTTTTTTTGTCTTTGTTCGGTTTGTGTTGTATGCTTGGCTGATTGATTTCGGTGGTTCTGTATAGTGATGTGTTGGTGAATTGTTACATTCAGTATTGTTAAGCTTATGCAAGCTCCTGCCCACGATTTCGTCTGCGTAGGCGTGTGTCAAGTACCAGCTGTAATAGTAGTTCATGGTAGGCATAGATCTGCCATAAAAAATAACTTATGGCATTCGGCAATAAAGTAACTTTCTTTTATTGAAAGATTTTTTGTAACCGGATAAATACTTGTACAGATTACTTCTTACAAACAACCTTTACCTCTTTATAGTCTGAGCTATTACAGACTATTACTACTGTCTACTCGTAAAGGTCAATAGGTATTAGCTTCTTTACAGCCCACTGGAATAGTACACCTCTAAAACCAGATAAGAAAAAGCTCCAATTACGTAATCTAGAGTAATAAAGTAATACCGTTCATTTGTAAAACATTTTATACCCTTTAAAAAGATAGCGACTAAAACCCGTTTTTTCATTATCTCGTCTCCAATAAATAATAATAATTGTACTTATTCTTACAATAGCTTCGTAATTTATTATTACTGAACGATCATAAATTATCTAGCCTCTCAGATAATTTATTTTACGTCATCTTATTACGAAAATTGTGATTTAACTGTAGAAATATTTTAGAATGTTGTTTAATTTTAAACCACCAATAGGAAGAGAAGATGGAATATTTAAATAATTGTGAGGAAAGCATAACTATTGCAAAAAACACACAACATTAGAGTTTTTACTCCTTAAATAAACATTTTTCGCAGATTATTTTTACCTAGCACCTGAATACAAATTCAGGTCACCAGAAAAATATAATCGGTTTTTAGACCCTTTTCCCTTGACAAATGAGCACCAGTAGGTACCGCTTAGGAACACGCTTCCTCGAGGGAACCTCAAGAAATAAAAACGTGAGAGTCAAACTCATTCGGAGGCTTTACATTTTTTGCTAATCCCATGATAATTGAACTTATTTATTTTTCTTTCTTTAAAAGAAATTATTTTTACTTGTACAATTTTTTTCTATCTGTTTTTCGCGTATAAGGAAAGGTCTTGATAAGAGATATTTTCCTTTTAATTTAAAGTTAAAGGAAAATAACATGTAAATAAAATAATTAATTTAATCACAGAAAAGTGCTCAACCCATTTATATTATCCTCCTTCTCAGGTTATAAATAAATAAATAAAACTACAAATGTTTAACTATCCCTACAACAGCGTCCACGGAACATCCTTTTATAGTTGAGCTAATATGAAACAAGAGAATATGGAGTGAACAAAAACAAAAGAAAACTGCAGTCCATCAAGAAATAATAGTCATTATCATTTACGAGACGTTTTCACAAATAACCCGGAAAATTGGCTCCAAAAAATTATGTACCGAAAGCGAGCCTCATTTGTACAAATCACAATTCCGTCGTGTCTCCCCCACACGACAACACCCTTTCGGTAAAAAACAAGCACGCATCGCCGTCATTACAGAAACAAACAAACGTTTCTCGTGACAAAGTGTGCAGTTCCCTACAGGCTGTGTCATTAGCCCCGTGATTGTGTGGGGATTGTAGGAATAAGGGCGGTATGCAATGGCAGATAGGCTGTAGCGAAATTGGCTTAAATGTTAGGCCTAGAAAATTGTTTGGCGAAGCTTCACTAACGGGACTACTTTGGTACTTTTTGTTCTTGAGGTTCACAGCAAATTGTATTAAGGATAAAGTGACAGTTTTATGTGGATTTTATTATAGAATAGCGAGATATTGGGGTTTATAAGTAAGTGGTCTGAAAGGGGCAGGGCTGCGTATAATTTTTTTATATACCAGTACTTAATACGAGTGGTATAAATAGCCATCTACTGCAGCGTAGCTGGCGTAGCAGTGCTACGTTGTAGCACCTACGCTACGCCGCGGGCCTTCATTCGCAAAACACTAAGTACATTTATGTATATGCGAAAATTTGAGGCATACAAAAGTGGCTGTTTCGTTGGGCATGTTTCTATACCCAGAGCCATTTCTCCCTCCCACTTATGTGCATGCGTGAACGTGACCTAGAGGGATTGATCTCATGCCGCACTTTGATACAAGTGGCTTAGTCAGCGCGAAGTGGACTCAGTGATATCAATTTATTTGTATGGTACTTCAACTTAAGAGCAAGATTAACAACATTGAAGACATTACAAAAGAAAAATCTCAGTGGTTCGTTTTTTCGGTCTAACGATAACAGTAGCCATTTTCCTTTACAGCGTCGTGACTAGCCTCCGTAAAGTACTGAAACACTAGATTGGAAGAGAAGGCTATTCGAAATATTTTTCACAAGAAAATGAGCTTTCTGATAAGGAAAAACTTCATTGCAGAGGTTTCTCGAGTCAATAAATAAACCTGTTTTCTATCACACAAGTTTTTATGTAACTACAGTTTGCTTCTGTTTTCTTAGTTCAGTGATAAATGTTAAGAGCGGTTGAAAAAAATAATGATACACCCGCCTTAAGTGTAGGTTTCAGGGTCGAGGGCGTGATGTATTGTGGACTTACAGTAAAGTGTTGAGGGCAGTAAGCAGTTTGTAGTGAATGGAGGGATTTGGGATTAGGATGGTAAGCCGGGCCAGTGTCTGTGAAATCTAGCTTTGGAGGGTTCAGTACCAACGGAGTGCCAACGGGACCCTATTACTAAGGCTCCGCTGTCTGTCCGTCCTTATATCATAGGGCTCAGGGCTGTATCTTTTGAATTGAAATAAGTAAAAATATTTTTTTTACAGAGCATGAACTTGTTTTACCAGCAGCTCGGACTTGGCCGAAAAGAAAGGCGAGTTTGATTTTACGACGGTAATACACCAAAATAAATGATTTCTTTCCTTATTTTTCCTTTTTTGCAATAATTTTAAGGATTCACCGTAACAATGTAGGTACGAAGGTTTTATCTCGACCTTCATGTATTTCTTACCAAAATCTCCATGGGAATACTTCGTACTGTATGATTTTTCCCCTGCTTTTGGTCCAGTTCTTAATCCAAGATACAAATTGATGGACAGAGCAACCCAACGCGAAATATGACCCAAGAGGCTATTCCGCTCTATACATACGGGTATAGCGAATGCAAACAAAGGGTCGGGGTGTTTGTGCTATTTTGGCTCACTATCCTCGTGTCATGATGAGCCGTTTCCCAAGAACGAGATTGCGAGTTTGGAACTAGGTACCTACTGTTAGGCAGTAATCATTATTTCTATTTTTTTTAGTCTTATTTTACTTTAGTCTTACTTGTATTTAGTCGCTTATAGTCACAAATAAGGCCATGCCAGCTCCATCGTAAGGTAACGTAAACTTGTAGGACTTATTTTAAATCATCATTATTTTATAAACTAAAGTAGGTACACATACAGAGGTGCTGAGAAAAATACTTAAAATATTACATATCTATCAAACTTTTGAAGACACGGTTAGCGCAGTGGTTGAGTGACTAGCTGCTGCGCTGTGTGCCGCGGGTTCGATTTACATCACTCATCATCATTTTACACAGGGAACTAATATTTGTATGGTATACAGGTGATTGTTCCGGGTCTGACTGTTTGTTCATGTACGAGGCACATGAGGAATAAGAGTGGAGTAACGCATAAAAATAAATTTAAATATAATCGATTCTTCCTCTGTCCCAGCCCTATCATAACAAGGTAATCCTGAAGATTACTGACTTACTCTGAATGAGGACATCGTTAAGTAACTTGTAATCGTCCTTGGTTTCTCTACATGACACGAGACCTTTTCCTTCTTAAGTAGCTATATATATAGTATAAGCTACTATAGTTGGTGTATCTGAGCAACAATATTTATATCTCTATTATATCCTCTTATAATATTCTTAGCTTTTGCCGGCGATTTGTGCCATAAATGTCGGTTTTATAAAACTAGCGAACTATCCGTTAAGTTACGTCTTTGGTTACTGCTCCGCTCTTATGACTCGTAGAATTATGTTATAAAACCTATAGCCTCCTTCGATAAATGGACTGTCCAACACAAAAAGATTCTTTTAATTCGAACCTGTGTCAGTTCCTGATATTAGTGCCTTCAACTAAACAAAGAAACCTACAAACTCTTCAGCTTTATAATATTAGTATATACGTATTAGCTAATTTAAATAAAAGCTTTGAACACAGAAGATGCAAGCTAGATATATAATTAATTAATTCTATTATTAACAGAGATTTTATAAAATTAATTTAGGCTTTCATTCAACAAGCGATCATCGAGCGAAAAAATTGCTTATTAGATGATCAATAGTTTTGTTTAAGGCGTGTTTTAACTTCATAATTAATTTATTTGTAAACCTGTTTATTGCTTTAAAAGGTTTCGTGTTAACGTCGTTATTCTTAATTGAAAAAGCGACCTTTTATTAATTTCGCTTTCGGGTCAAGGTAAGGTTTCTTTTGAATGTAAATTAGAAATGTTTTGTATACTCAGCGTTGAAAAAAAAACATTTCTTATCTAAAATCTTTGTGAAAGCATTATTTTTTTAATGTCACTTAAAAGTAACTGATGCTGTTTGTTTGTTTTAAAAATAATCTAAGACAAAGAGTTTTTTTTTCTGAATTAAAAAGGTTTAAGCGAATATAACTTCAAAATAACTCCCACACATTTCTTTTCAGCAAGAAAAACATAATAGAATGTCCCGAGCCATCTTGCAAAGTAACACAAGAAAAATGTACACAAAACACCTTTTCTAAATAATGGACAACAGTATTTTCCCATAGAATTTCCCTCCGCTCCACAATACATGGTGTTTGCTATGTCATCGTGCTGTTTGTTCAATGTCGTTGGTTTTCCAGCAGGCAGCGTGTTTGCTCTGGCTATGGAGAGCGGAAGGGTACACGCCGAACACGGATGTGGGTTAGCAATCGCTTTGTTAACAGAACGCGTGTCTGAACAGGAATTTTTCACGCATTGTGCAGTTAGAGCTACTGAGTTACTTAGATGTATGGCTTGTGTAAATTATGTTAGATTGGTACGCAAAACGTTTGGTTACCTTTATTAGTTTATACCATCACGCCTGTATGCCCCGAAGGCTTAGGCAGAGGGGTATCGATGTACACCCATAGTTCACCGGTATGTTTACTTCCCATGTAATAGGGGGTAGGCCTATTGCCGTTAACTGGGCACAAATCCTAACACCGAGCTGCTACTGAAAATTTCATATAAAACCCGATAACACTTTGCTCAATCTGGCAATCCAACCTAAGACATATCAGTCCACCACTAGGCTAACGAGGCAGTTATTAGTTTGTTTCTCCATAAATATACATACGGTTCATTCATATTGATGCAATCATAAACTCATTACAGTTTTACTGTGCATCATAATATTCATAATCATAGACTACATAAATTAATTAAAAAAGCAATAGTGTGTACTATTGACGGACGAACATCGGTCACCGAACTACTCGCTTATCTAACAACAAAGTAGTTTAGGAAAATGTTTGAACGTGATCCGGCTATTAATTACTTTGGTGTTATAGTCAAAATGATCCTTGATACACCCTATTTGGTAAAAGAAAAAATAATTACTTAACAAGCAAGATAAGAAACTATTGCAAACACGCCCTAATCCTGTTAAAGAAAAATACTTGTCCTCGTTAACAACGAGCCTCCCCCCCCCCCTAACATATTTCTACACGACACAACTTTTAAAGCCGCCAATTACCTCCCAGCACTATACTTAAAGAAACCATTTCCCAAACAAAGGCCACTTTTATTTCACAACATTACGCCCCCGCCACACGACGGGGCCCTCATTAATTTTATTTTGACGTTATCACAAAAAACAATAACCGCCGATTGGACCCCTGACGTGCTAAAATTAAATGATGGACGCTTACGCCCCCTAGCGGCAACAACCCGGCTTAATTTCATTTCGGAAAATCACAAGTTAAACAGTCATTTTAGGTGTTTATGATAGAATTTGATTACTTATTTTATTACAGCTGTTTGGGACTAACTTGAGAGAATGACTTTTTGACAGAATAAAGTCATTATTGGTGAGGAACCCAAAGTAGCTTTGTACAAATTTTATGTTAGGAACTAAAGTCACGTGGCACGAACCTATATACATATTATACTAGTTTATGCCCGCTATTTAGCGTGAATGTAGGTAATCACCAGGTTTTATTATTTTGCGCAGTATGATAATTATTTTTCTAAAATGAAAGTAGCCAATGTTTCTCCTCATTACAACAGCTATTCCTCGTCGGTCCAGCTGTTTCGCAGATTAGCCGGAATAAACAGAGAAAAAAGATAGACCAACATTTAAAAATTGATTGCTTCTTCTTATTTACCTCTCCATTTTTACATTACAAACAGGCCACTTTAACTTTTTTTCTTTTTACAGATCTTTCCACACTACAATCTCAATCGTAAACATTAATTTCACTGAAACTGATTTATGTTTTGTGTAAAAGGGACAGACGTCAACAGTCACCTAACGAAACCCAAAGTTACAATAATTATTCCAAATCCCAAGTAAAACATTCAAGTTGTTTATCAAGTAATTTGATTACCTATTAAATGAACGGAGTTCCCCGATGCGACCCTTTGACGATATGGCTCGATCGATGCGTCATAAGATGGTCCTTAATACTCATCAATATTTACATAACAATTGAAGGGGGAAGCTTGTAATGGTGATTTGAATATTTATGGCATGCCATTACCTGCTATGGTGACTTTTATGGTGGATTTTGTTGTCCTGTATTTGGTTAGGAATACGTGTTTCTGCAAGGAAATGTTTTAATGAGTATTAGTGAATGTTTTGTGTGTGATTGACACGGTTGGCGAAGTGGTGGCTGGTGCGTTGCGTGTCGCGGGTTCGATTCCCGCCCGGAAAAAATATATGTATGCCCTACAAATATTTGTTCCGGGTCTGGCTGTTTGTGTATGTCAGTGTACCTAGAGAGAATTACCTAGTGTGGGGCTAAGCTAATCATAACCACTATTGTTTCAACAAAATCACCAGAACTACCAGTTATACTGGTCTGATTCCGAAAATTTAATACGACATTCGGGTGCTTTAGCCTATTATTATTATCACAAGAGTAGGAATCCGTAAAAAAATGTACGCCTACGAAAGTGCGGGGTAAAGCTTGTAAAACGTAATTAATTGGACGCCAATAAAGTTTACAAAAAACATAAAATAAAATGGGCGCTGTTATTGAAAAGCGATTTTTTACCAAAAATCTTGGAACAATTTTCATAATGTATGTATAGCGAACCAAACCCCTGTGACGCAGCTATTCCTTATATTAATTTGAGACCCTTGAAACACTCATTTAATTAGTATACGAATACCAAAGGTACCAAAATATGTATGAAATTCATATTACATTTACATTTTGACAGCTTCCCCAGGGATACAGTTTCGCAAGAGTGGTTCGTTAGATTGGTAGTTTTCATCATCATATTAATTCGTGTAATATTGTTAACGTCTGAGTTTCAAAATTACTTTACGTGGTTTTAATATACACACACATACACATACCATCACGCCGGTAGTCCCCGAAGGGTGAGCCAGAGGTGTACCAATGTAAACCCATAGTTCGCTGGTATGTTTAGGGCCCATGTAATAGGGGGGAAAAGCCAATAACATTTTTTGCTCGACCTAGGAAACGAACCCAAGACCTCTAGCGTAGCAGTCACGCTTAGTATCACTAAGCCAACGAGGCAGTTAAAAATAAAAAGCACTTAAAATATAAGTTATTGGTGTAAATCAAATCGCGTTAACTTATCGCCTTTTAAACTACAGTTACATGACTCAAAAAAACGTAAAAAAATATATTAAAAAGCGCGCGTGACTTAGCGTCGTAAAGTGTTAAACAGGCAGCAGTACCTCACTACATTAACTAATGAACCCTGATAGCCCTTAGCGAAGCACAGAGCATTCCATTCGTTACCAGATTCCGATCTACACGAACAACTACACGAAGATCAGCTGATAATGAAACTAGGACTACGTTAAAGCGCAACTGTAAAAGTTTTGGTAACTACTACGAGTATTAGAAGTAGTTCAGAAAGAGACATATAAGTAATGTACCTATTTCCTATTTAATATTATAAATGCGAAAGTATGTGAGGATGAATGCTCTTTCAAGCTTAAACGGCTAAACGGATCAGGATGAAATTTGGCACTGAGATAGATTGTAGTGTGGTATAACACATGGGATAGTTTTTATCCCGGAAAAATGTACGGTTCCCGTGGGATATATCGAATGTGTACGAAGTTGCGGGCAGAAGCTAGTATGTAAATATACCCGATGGCCCACGTAATGTTAAGTGGTCACCTGCTGCCGCTGCCTATAGACATTTGCAATACTAAAGGCCTTGCAATGCGTTACCATCCCAGATTCAAAATTGAAATGTCTTATGTGCCTGTTTTAACACCGACACCCATACCCATCATATCAGAACCCAGCAACGATGCTTTGCATCAAAAATAGGTATGGTGGAGGTAGTACTTACCCGGACAAGCTCCTTCATAGCGATCTCCAGCTACATAAGCTACGTTAGCTACACCGTAGTAACGCTACGCCAGCTGTCAGATCATAGCTAGTACTCGTAAACATTTTGCTACGCATCATCATTGTTTCCTACTATCCGACGTAACAAAGTGTAGACAAATTTAATAGAACCGCATTCTCGTCCAATTGAACAGAAATCAATAAACTCAAAGTCATTAAAGTAACATAAATAAAATGGCAACCGAACAGACGTGACCAAAGCTCCGACAATAAATAAATAGCGCTATATTTTAACTTTATAACTCCATTAGTAGTTCGTCGTGCCGGTAAGGAAATTGGCAAGCTCTCCGAACACCTTTAGATGGTGACTCTCAAAGTGGAGCTTTTGACAGACGAAACTTTGAAGTATCTATTTATATTTGGGATATTTAAATGTCGTGATGGCCTAGTTGTTAAACCGGCCGCGTCTTATGATTGAGGTTGTTTGTTCGGGTTTAACACCAAGGAAATACTAATGTGACTTTTTCAATTCAGTACTTTCTAAATTTATTTTGGACATCTTTGACATCGGTGAAGGAAGAACATCGTGAGGAAACCTGAACTTAAAATGAATATAAGTCTGAAATTGCCAATCCACCTTGAGAAGCATGGTGATCAATTCTCGTGATTTCTGTATGAGAAAAGGCCTTTGCTCTGTAGTGCGACAATAATAGGCTGATATTATTTAATTAAAGGTGGGTTTAATTCTATTCAAACACTTTTAAGAACCTATGTTAAAAAATCTCATAAAACCTAACATACAAAAAAGAAACTGCCATCATAGATTAGATCTTAGTCATGGCAAATAATCCCTCGAAGCTTGGATTATTGAAAAAAAAAACGATATAAGCACAAAAGTTTGACAAGCGCTGTGATATAA
The DNA here is from genome assembly GCA_932526535.1 of Caradrina clavipalpis. Classification (NCBI taxonomy): domain Eukaryota; kingdom Metazoa; phylum Arthropoda; class Insecta; order Lepidoptera; family Noctuidae; genus Caradrina; species Caradrina clavipalpis. The sequence goes on from OW052095.1 coordinate 520,101, forward strand.
GTGAAGGCGCTACAGCTATTAGGAAGCTAATGAGTGTAACTTGTGAGCTCAGGGTTGTCACTCGTGTTGTGTACTGTCTTCTCTTACGTTGCCTTGTTTTTATTGTTTTTGTTACTTTGTTTCACATGCTTTTAGTAAGCCTCATGAAGAGAATTAAAGATGTTTTGTTTTTGTTTAAGCTTTCTTCATTATCTGGTGATTACGTAGTTTATTTTTTTTTCTATTATAAAAATCAGAATGTTTTATTCTGAGATTGTAGTTTATTTTGCCTTTAAAAAGGCAAAATAAATAAATTGCGTTATAGTACGCTGTTTTTACATGATGTTGTAATTATTCATTTCTAACAAATTTTTTATACGTTAATTAACTTCATTTTATAACTAAATCTGACTTTGACATAAACCACTGTATTATCAATCAATTTAAAACTTATTACTTTATATAATTTTCACTGTGTTTTAGTCATACGTATCTAATTATCACTGTACAACCAAAGCCCCATTATTTATTTCCTAAGCCTACCTCACCGCTCCACAACAGCAGCCAGCCCTAGCGCTTTCCTGATCAACACTAGGCCCTACCTAATAAGATGAGTGTCTCACAAGAGCGGCTTGCAACTCCCTGCACCTAACCTCATTTATGACGACGTAAAACGCTTTTAAAATCATGTTACACTTCTCTACAGACACGAGTGGCAGGGACCATGTCATGATTGAAATAAGAGCCATTCTTATCTACACTTCTATAGTTATTAGTCTATATATTTTAAAAGCAAAAGGAACTCTGTCTGACTAACCATTGAGCCTATTATAATGAAATTTGACATAGGGTAAGTATGAACTCGAAGAAAGGTAGTTGTTTATTAAATTTGTCTCTACAGAATTACTGGATTGTCAAGTATAAAAACTGCTGACAGATAATAACAATCGATACATGGTTTGACTTTAACAAGGTAACATTACACGTAAAAATATTCTTCTTATAAGTGAAAATTGGATCTTGATAGATCTTTTTTATTCCTCAACTTTCGCCATTCCCTTACCTCACGCGTTCCGGAGATATTTCCCCTCCCTCCGTCGAAGGCGCGCGTTTCTTTTTAATACAATTCAATAAACCTAAGGGCCTCGAAGAAAAGCTCTTAATATAAACATTCTTCGCGAGGAGAATTTAGCTGTTTGATCCCTGGGTGACAAGGGAAGGGTATCTGCGTATATGAAGGCGTACAAAGGGAACATAAACAAATGTTTACGTCGAAGCCCTAAAATATCCCTAAATTCAATTCCAGTTTTGATAAGTGATCCCTTAGTCCCCGTGGGTGAACCGCATCCTCAATTTGAATAATCAATGCCGCTTTCTATACGGACTATGAGCCTGAGTGGCTTGTATGTATCTCCACGTACGCGATTCAAAAATTTACAACACACAACACAACACAACACAGCATAGTTCCATGTAATAATAATGACAATAGGCTCGCCCCCGATTATTACCATTAACCGGGCACAAAGCCTAACTCCGAGCTGCTACTGAGAAAAAAACCCAATAAACTTCTATACACCTTATTCCCAACCGAATTGTTTAAATACCTATTCATCAGATATTGTCAGAATGCCGTTTTAGTAACAAAATAAAATGTATTATTTTCAGTTAGCGCTCTAACAAAATAATATCTTTGTTATTCCAACGCCTTTGTGTATCGGCCAATAAAGTGGCAATGCTCTTAGATAATGCCTTTAATAGTCGACAGAACGATTCTTTACAAAATCTGTATATTAAAATGTATTATATACCTACCAAATCAATAAAAAAATTGCTGGGACGGTAAATACGTTGACATTACTAACACACACGTTTACGAATGCTAAGCCAATAAAATTAGTCGCTTGATTACTAATCACGTATTCATTAGCTTGCGTTTCATTGGTTAGCACTACACACAGGTGTTAATAGGATGTGACGTCATTCATACTAAGTAGTTTATGGATAGATCAATAGATGGCGGTGTATCATTTTTTTTCTATAAAAATCGTCCAAACTTTTTTTTTATGTGATTGGATGGCAAACAAGCCCACCTGAAGTTCAGTGGTCACCGCTATGTACATCAACAATACCAGAGGCCTTATAAATGCATTGCCATCCCAGAGTCAATGCTAAAATGTACCTGTAACTACACCGGCGGCGGCGCCCATACCCTTTAAACCAGCAAACAACAACGCTGTTATGCGGCAGGAATAGGTATGGTAGTAGAAATAAAAACGCTTAGTAACTAAATGTGGTTTACCGAGTCCCTATTGTGCCCAGCCGTTGCCACTGCAGGGTGGTAGGTACCTATTCATGGTTGTGGCACATAATAAACTTTTACTCATAAACCATTGAACACGAAAACAAACAAATCTCCTCACCTGCCAGCGTCAAACGAGCCATACATTAGGGACTCCAACACACTAAAGTACGTACGTTAAACCGTCAGCCATAAATTGCTCTAATACACATTCCACATTCGGTCCACAGAATATTATGTATTTTTTGTTCAGGAAACACAACAAACTAGTGCGTGGCACGCGAGATTGTGTTCAGGGCTCGCATAATATACTCACATTAATCACTCCAGTTGTATATTAAGCGGTGATCGCAGGTAAATGTAATGCTGGCCGAGACTGGGATTGAGCTGTGGCCTAGTTAAGTGTTAAGAGAAAATGGTCAAATTTTCATACCTTAACTCACGTATTTGTCCCATGGGGGCGGGCAGAAACTACAGAACGCCACCTGCTACGATCCTTACATACTCCTTTTGCTTCGTCCATGTTCGTACATCCGGTCATACAAGCGTGGAGATTACGAGTACTGCTCACCCAACCTTTCTGTAGATCCCCACCAAGAAGGTCAGGGTAGGTCTTTCTAGGGAGTCCCCTACCTACGTTGCCACGCACATCTGCCATATAAATTTCTTTTGTTAGTCACCAAAAAATTATACTTAGGTAATGAATACAGCAACATAATTATATACAAAATACAAAACAAAATCACTGAAAAAGCCTCGATTTATGCTATTTTTGCTGTTTTGGTAGGCACTCCTCGTTTCATGAACTAATTTGTTTGAATAATAAACTAATATAAACGAGCCCAAATTACTTTCTGATTTTTATGTTTACGTCTGTTTTAGACGACGACTTGTATTAAGTCCATGAAGAAATAAATAAAAGCTGATTTCTATATATAATTAGTAATGTTTCTTGGAAACGAAAATTGGTATTCCAAGAACATCTTACGAATGTTTTCAACGTTAATCAAAGTTAGTACATAGAATCTACTAGGTTTTATAAAGCTGGATGTTTCTTTCTATATTAACACGAGCACGAAGCTAAGAAAACTAATTTTGAAGCCACAGAGAGCTATAAAGTGCTGGATGTTTAATATTACCGAACTTTAGAAGTAGTTATGGCTCAGTAAGCAGCTGGTATCATTGTGATATTAAATAAAAATATAATTTAGAGAGAGAAATAGTATGTTCACCCTTATACTGGGCAAAAGTGAATTCATCTTAATAAATTAGGCAAGACATAGATCTTCTTCATTTGCACTAAAATACATTCGTTATAAATGGAATAGAACAAAATGGTAGGTACTAAAGCAAACAGTGCAAAAGTTTTTCCCAAATAAGAAGCCTAACTCAAATATTTGTGTATTTCACTAAAAAAATACCGTTATTTTTATCTTAATATTTTGTTGGGACCTGCATCAAAGTTATTCAAATACGACTGATTGACAGTTTTTTTACCCCTGAACATCAGAATCGTTATTTACATCATAAAGGTAACCGCCCGCGTGAGAAATTGACAAGGGTACATTTAGCGCGAAACGTCAAGCCAACATGATCCGATATGATGCCACTGATACAAAGGAATACCACACACCTTATGGCAGGTTAATATAAGGCTCAAAGTAAAGATATCCTGCGGTATCCATCCACTTGCCTTGCAATATATTAACGTAGGGCCTCAAAATCCAGGGTTTGGAATGCAAAGAGCATTAGAGGAAACACGGATAGGTATTAGTCAGTAAGAGTCTGACACTCTCTTCTTCTCCGCCCAAAGCTCAATAAGTGACTCGATAATTTCCCATTCTTAACAATAGAGCCTCAGAATCCAGTGTTGTGGAATTTGTTTGAAAGAATCACCGTGGCACTGACATGTAATGAGTATTAGAAAAAACATCGATGGGTTTTAATCAGTAAGTGTCTGACACTCCTTTCCCCTCCATCCAGAACGGAAGAAGTAATATGATGATTACCCAAATACCCACCTATCCTTAAAAAAATGCTACAAAATCAGTTGTCATCATTTGAAATCTTATCATAATGAATCTAAAAGTTAACACAACTTTTTATTCTATTTCTTCTCGGAACTTCCTCCCTTTGATTTGCATTAATAAAGTGCCTAACTCGTACCTCTACAATTCAATTTTGAATTTCCGCGAATATTTTAACAATAAACTCAGGCCGCTGAAACTTTTTTGACCTTTTTCTGTTTTTTCTATTCACGTCTTTTTATGAATTGTGGTCTTTGTCACTTTATGTAAATTAGACAATTATGTTATTTTTATTGTACAATCTAAAGGTACAATTAAGGCCAATAAAGTGTGTGATTTACAATTCGAACGGATACAATGTTCAACTGTGTGATTTAACTAAATCTGGCTTCAGTTAATTATTTTTTTAAATGTCTTGAGCATAACCTCTACACCACTTAAGCCATTACCTTTGATACTAATCCACTAAACATTATGTAAGGTTCCTTGCACTTTTCCACGATGAACTTACTATATTTCATCCACTTCACCAATCTCTTCGATCCACCCATGCAATAATCTCCTTTATTGCTTTTAATATAAGGGTTAGTAATGTATGTAGCTAAGTTAAGTTAGCAGGTATTGACCCGTCATAAATCGGTGCAGACGGCCCATATGTTCAGTGATAACCTTCGTAACTCTTCGCAGGACGGATGAGGCGGTGCGATCTGATCTACCCGAAAATGCTGGCGCTTAGTTTATGTGTGAGATACACATAAAGTAAACTCCAGTCTGGTAGGTAGCAGGTTAAGAAAGTTTCATGTTATTTTTCAGTAGAGATAGTCAGACAGGATCATACAATATTCAAGGTTGCAAAAACTGTCTTCTTAATTAACTTATTTAGGTAGTTTTTCTTATTTTATTAATATAATTGGATGACAAACAAGCCTACGGCCCACCTGATGTTAAGCGCTGTATATAGACATCTGCAATACCAGAGGTTTTGCAAGTGCGTTGCCATCCCAGAGACAAAGTAGAAATGTCTTATATGCCTGAAATTATATCGGCACCAATATTCCTCAAACCGGTTCTTTCTTTTTATATAGTAATAACGTCGCTAATCTTAATAAACATAAGTAAACCAACAAAACATGTGAATATTCATTCGGCCATCTAGTTACTAGAGAAGGTCAATCGAATGTCTAAATCCTACTTAACTAAAAATAATCTGCCTAGCATAATATTAATTTGTCGCCAGCAAATGTTTCTGTTTACGTTTCACCAATTTTATATTAATCCAAAAGGTATACATACCTGTTTAGATAATTCAGGGAAGTCGGAAAGTTAACTCACGACTTCCGAGTACACAGTAGCGTGGTTTAATCTAAATTGAGTTACAAAACCCCTTTCAAAACATTCATTTGAGTTTGTCATTTAATGATGTGTGTTTGTTTATTTATTCATAGAAGTTTGTGTTGCTGATTACATAATATTTTTAAAACTTTCATGCTAGTTTTTCGTAGTTTAAGCTAATCACATATAAAATTTAAGAACTTAACCAAAACTGGTATAAACCGATTCAAATTCGGTCTAGAATATTCTAACAAATATTTCAGTCGCATATTTACCACGTCCTTGATTTTGGTCTAAAAAGTCCTCATTATAGTTGACATCTACAGCTGATACCAATTCCAATATGAATGCATTCCAGTCGCTCCTCTAGCACAGAAGCTAAGCAACACAAATAGGCCAGATTAGCATCGCTGCTTAAGCCAAGAATGCACAATTGGACGGCAAGGTAACAGGGGAGTGGCAACTCGCCAGCTCGTTGTAAAGTTGACGATAAATTGCGGAGCAGGTGGCTAGTACCCAGATTGGACCAGTTAGTGCCCTGTTCCAGTCGCTATGCCAAAAATTATGGACCTCCCCAGGTACCTATGTTTAAATTTTGGTGTTTTGTTTTAGGACCAAAAGCTGGCAGAAATAGCACAGTGGTGTGAGCTGCTGATGAACCATTCACAAGCATAGACGACTGAACTAACTGGATACGCCCTCACGCAATTAAATACCGACGCTAAAATGGTATACTCCCAACTTGTTTGAAGGAACTGTCGTTAGGCAAGGACGGGAATTATTTTAATGGCACTGGCAATTATATGACGAATCATCTAAACGAATAATTCACGTTAGATAAGTTGTTGAAAACACAAAAGATTCTGTGAACCATGAATAAGTTAGAAAAGACATGGAAAACTTTTCAATATCCCAAGACTTCATAGCCATGTTCAACGTAACAGCCTCAACTTTTATTCCTCACCTTCACAAACTTAGTTGCACCTCACGAACAAAAAACACGACAACATAACAACAGTGTAAGTTCGCCATCAACACCTTACTCCCGCGCCATGCCAAGCACAGACGACCAAAGAAACACACTTTGCCAAGAATTACGTCCGAACTTAGCGGATAAATGGCGCCTGCAATAAACTCGTGTTGAACAAAATGCTTGGAGCATTGTTTGTGTACCAACTTTGCTTGTTTAAGCCAGTTTAGAGGTGAATAAAGTTATGCAAGTTAGAGAGTTGGCTGAACTGAAAACGAATTGTCGGCGTACTCGGCGTACGCTGGGTACGGCTTTATGCGTTTTTGGCTTGAAAAGGATTTCGTAGTCATTTTCAGACGCCAAGTTGGGCAGTTATTACGTTGTTTCGTTATTCAGAAAGTTTTAGAAGGATAATGCACTTAGCAGCAAAGTTTCCAGGCAAAGCAGATTATTGAATTAGTCTTTGCCTAAACTAGCAAGACTGCGATAAATAGTTTCTCTGCTTTATTAATAATAGAGAGCGATAGTACAGTCAACAGCACGGTTTCCTATAATACCGAGTTTGGTAGTGGTTTATTTGTCGAAGCGTGCTCGGCAAATATACAATCGTTTCTATGGAAGCATCGCTGTTGTATCGTCTCTATTGTATATCACACACATGTTGTCTATGTGTATTGTATTTGCGACACAATACACATGACAGAGACAGTCTACCTAAACATATAGCTACACAACCAGAACCAATAACCTCATCCGATTCAACATCCGTTATTGCGCTGGATGTATTCCTATTTAATCATTCAAATACTCGTACATTTCAAAGCAGTGGTATTCAAAATACATATTCATTTTCCCCGTTTACACAGTCGTAGGGGTAGAGTTGACGTATTTAATCCGAAGTATTCGAAGCGAGGGGACATGGAGACCTGTTGCCGCGTGGGGCGAATAGAAGAGATGTCAATGGAACCGTTTAACCCGCCCCTGTTCGATAGTTTCGGAAACTTTCGGCCATTTATGAGATGCATTTGTTTAGTTGTTAATTAGGGCAATCTGGATGATTCTAGTGTGAACCGGGACTTTTCTGACATCAGATTTTTATTGAGCATGATTTTTAATTATGCCTTTATTAAATTTAGTTTGCTTAAGCTCTCTGCCAGGTATTGTTATATAACTGTCTGCGTTAAGGCAAAGATTGACTATATTCTGTTATTCCATAGAATCTACAAACCTCTTTCAGAATAACTATAAATACTAAACATAAGCCCATGTTCAGTTACTTATTTAGTTACCAAACCCAACTCTTCATAATCTCAGTACATAGCAAGAAAAAAGGTAGATAGATAGAAACTGATCAATCATTTTTAATATTATGTTACCTACAATATCCTCAACCCTTACCTCGTCTAATCCTCAATTACTTATACATCAATTCCCTCTGCTTGATATAAGCCCAAGTCTTCTATTCAGAGAGATAACATATGCAAATCGCTAATATCCAATATTATGGGAAGGGACCTAATCCTTCCTTTGGAAGCCAATACTCTGCGGCCCTGTGGCCACAGCGTACGCAACTACGCACCGATCCATTATATGCGACCACAGACTTTGGTACAATTTCATAAACAGTAGGTTCAATTCGCTAATGAAGAATTAATAATTTGTTTGTTTAAATTTTAGTGAGGTTTGCCTGGTTATATGCCTACAATTATAATGTAGTACCACAAAATCGAATTATCTATTGCCACATGCCTGAATATTTAATTTACTAATAACCAATGCAAAACTCTGCAATTGAATTTAAACGGTAATATGGTCTGAAATGTTTTAGAATTTAAAATTAGTGATACTGATGACCAACTTTAATATACCTACGGTAAAGGTTGACTGCTAGGAAAAGATTTACCATTTACGATTGTAATTTATGTACCAATTTTAATGATATTTAAAAACAAAGTCGAATATGTAGTGGCTTTTGTCTCTTGAATAATTGTTATAGATTGACTTGTTAAATGGTCTAGACAGGTAAAGAAAATTAATGAAATATCGTCATTGACCATTCATTCGCATACCCAACGACAAAAGCCCAAGTACCAGGGCGACATGATTTGTTACAAACAACAAACTAACAAATGCTAAAGTCGAGCAGTCCATAAACGTAACAACGGAGTCAGGACTGCTCTCAACTAACCAGTAAACTAGATCTCAACTTTAATTACTTTCTTACTGATTACTGTTTCTCATTACTGCAACTTCTCGATGTCTTATTTAGTTTTAAATTAAGATTTTCATTAAGAATTGCAACTTTATGGATGGACTCGAAGTAGTCAGGTAGTTTTATATTTGCCTTACTTTATTCTTACTTAATACTCAGACTTTTCTGTTCACAAGTTTAAAAAGAAAGAGCAGCGAAGCAGAATTTAAAAGCTATGTTGGAAATTAAATACTTTAGCTGTAGTGATGCCGATTCTGTAGGTAAACGACTATGCTTAATTAAAAATGTTACTACATTTTCACTTAAAAGACTGAAGATGGACGGAAAGGGGAAATCCTAAAAAATACAAGGAAAAATCTCTCAAGGCGATCTAAAAAACGGAAATGTAAGATGAAAGGTCATACAAATTAAAGATTACTTGAAATAGGCAGGTAAGGACTTATAACACAAAGCCAGAAATACACAATATCTCTATTATCAATATGATTTCCTCAATATTGTTAGCCATCCGCAAACACAGGCTGATCCATCAAGCGATGTAATGCGTTGTAAACAGCGCGGATCACGGCCGCACACTCCTGCCGCACCCACACGTGACGGCAATAGAACTCCGTCTAGATACAAAGACAGGATATCGAATGGTATGGGATTACAGGCGCATGAGACGTTCTAACTTTGTCTGTTATTTGATGCACGTAGAGCACGTTCCACACGATGTGACATAAAGGGTATTTGCAGATAGAATAGGAAGAACTTTAAACTGTACCCAATTTAAACCTTGGTGAACAGTTTTATTTTGAGACTTTTCCTCAAGGATAAAACTAGCTTTGTGTAATCAGGTTGGCAATTCTTGTAACTTTCAGGTACGTTTTCATTCTAATCTCAACCTCTCTCTCTAGATTATCTCTATCAAAAATACCTATATTTTACTTAAATTTTAGACAGTCGCAATCTAATCTCATCAACAGTCAATTTTTGACATGAACTATCACTGAGATGAGATTGTGACTAGATTTTGGATGTATTCAATTAAGAGAATTGGCTTTCTGTTCATTCCCTGGATTAGAATAAATACGCTTACATTTGCGGTAGCAGAGTTACTCTTTATTCGTTGATAAGATGAGGAAAAAGATCTCACAAGATATCAGACTTACTTCGATTTATCCCCTACTAACCTGATTTTGCTTTAATAGTTTGTTCTACATTTTCCTCATCCAAAATCAACCATATCAGCGCCCCACAATCTCTTTATCAGCATAGAATAATCGAGCCCCTCATAAAAGCGTCATAAAATACATAAATAGCAATGTTAATTTGTCCCATTTACCAATTATACAGTCAACTTAAAGTTTCATTAAAATGAGCACAATAATAGAGCGGATTCGCATAAACTTTATGAATTGCATAAATATTAATGTTCGCATAATAATGACACTGCAATGCGCCGGAATTTCCGGGGCTGTTTTCTTTATGTCTCTAATATAGAGAGTTAATTGAGTCTCTAATTTTAAGCGTGGAGTGTTGTTTAGACGCTTCTTACATGAGTTCATTTTCCAGCCCTCTTTTGCGATGGTTACAAATCGTCCAAAAAATTATAGTTGCAGCGTCTCTCACCAAAGCGCGGTATCGAGCATAAATGTTGACGTATTAAGACCGTTAGTGTTTCATACATGCACACCCTGGACAGTCACACCAGTTTCAACTTTTTTTCCCTTGTAACATTTTTGTGCCACTACGGTATAAGCTACTCTTGTATGTAAAGTAAGTAGGTACTATGTCTGATTGACTGGTAGAAAATGCTCAAGGTAATAAGTCCACCTTTGTACGATGTATTTAACATTATGTACATAAAGTTTTAAAAATAATATAAATACATAAATAAAGTTATCTGCGGGATAAGAGAAGAAGAAAGTCTAGTAAACTCAAAGAGAAACATTTAATATCGCCCAAATTTTAAACCTCTCTGTTCCTAACATTGCCAGACAAGATCCTAATGTTCTAACTTTTGTACCCAATCAAGTTTTATTAAAACCTAACTCTGTTATAACCGAGAACAGAGCCAAGCTTCAAAGTTCCGCCCAAACGGTTCAGTTTAGATTAAACTTGGATTTTAAATTACAACTTTTTGGAAAATATTTTAGGCTCTGTAGAGATAAGTGATAATAGTTTTGTTATTTGTGGAAACGAGTTCTACTCTTGATAAACTGCTACAAACTTACCTTTACATTGTTATAAGTTAACGTAGTAAGTTTACTATTAACACACATTATAATTATTAAGCCATGTTCATTTTAGATCACAACCATTTTACGCAAAAACTTTAAGAGAAACTTAGAACAATTAATTACTTGAGTAAACTTTAGCTATAATAAGACATTTATCTACAAGAGAGACCCTGGCAAAGTATGTTTCTTCTGTTCAAATATTACCCAGTAATCTCATCCTAGAAACATACAAAAAACACAACACAGCGTACTAAAGCCCTGCTCAAACACCACGATATAATTCCTCCGCTTTTATGCAAGCGTTAAAACAAAAAAAAAATAGAAATACCGTCACGTCTTATTCGGAGTATCTCTTTTAATCCCGTAAGTGGTTCATCTTGGTGATAGTTTCATTTGAATTGAGCTGCAGCTCCCAGCGAACTTGCTCCAACGTCAACTTGTTGACAATCCTCTCCCATTAATGTTATTAGGTTCCTCTGTCTTGGATTTGTTTTAAGGAATTAAAGTTAGAGGTACTTGAAGACAGTTTTTGTAATGGAGTTTTGAATTAAGATGTTGTGCTTGCTGATGGTAGAAGATTCAGTGATATGTGAGCACAATGTTTAGAGTAATTCGACTCATTTTGCATGTACGTTTTCAGGTGTACAGAAACAGACATAGGGTATCTTTAGTCACGAAAAAAACTACTGTTTCTGGAGGAAAACAACAACGTACTTGTGTTGATAGATAGATAGGAGCCACGTGTCTTTCGAATCATGATTGAATTTTAAATTAAAATCAAGTCGCGGGCTAAAGTTAAAGTTATGAATATTTTTTTTTATCGTGAGTGGTGGTATTACAACCACTAATCACACATAATAACTACCTACCAAAAGCAAAACAATAAAGTTCTTCCTTTGAACTTTTATGAGACTTTATTTTAAAGTTATCTAACAAACTATATCCATTTAAACCCCAAAACATATCCTGAAAACATTTTATCTAAACTGCAATATTTCCGGCGCAAGAATCAAAAGCATTCTCAAGATGGAAGATTGCGGCATGTGCCATAACTCGATAGCTGACAAATAGAACTATTTTCGTGCTCGTCGGTTTGCACAAACGTAGGTACGAGCACGAAATACGCCACCTGGATGCGAGTTTATAGCAAATATTGTGCTATCAAGTTGTTATTGAAAGTTATAAGTTGCAATTTTGAGGTGAATAGATTGTGTTATGGGTTCGACCAAGAAGGTTACTTTTAAAGGTTTCTTGAAGCTTTTGAAAGTGAAAAGTAGCTAGCTAATGTTGTATTATGTAGTAACAAAGCTTTAAATCTCACAAACTGTAATTTAGGTCCTACTTCCAACTATCCTATCCTAATTCCTACTGATATAATAAATGCGAAAGTTTGTGAGAATGGATGGATGAGGTTTGTCAATCACTCCAAAACGGCTGCACGGATCTGGATGTTTAACACTGAGATAGATTATAATCTGGAATATCATAATGACTACTTCTCTCCCTGAAACACGTACGTTGCCCGTGGGTTATTACATTCACTTTGACGTCAACAGAGAAGTAGAAGCTAGTATTAAAATAAGGGTCTGCCCCCACGACCGATTCTTCTAGCCGGCGAAGAAACCTGTCAAAAAAACGGCCCCATAATCGGACCGATTAGGTATCGGCCGTGGCGGCAGACCCTAAGAAGACATAAATAAACAAGCCCGCCTGTGTACTTTTTGTTGCATAAAGTTTAAATAAATAAGAGATGTTTGTTTAACAAAAAAAAAAAAATACATATCAACTAGGTACTACAAAGGCTATAATCCTCCTTTATGCTTCGCCGTAGTCGGGTAAAAAGTAGAGATTATTAATAGGCACTTACTTAATAACGCTCGTATGCTAAAAGAAGACTAAAGCTCATTTTGTTCAATATTTCTTATCCTTTGTTATCAAGCGCTTTTTATTTTAACCGTAAAACGCCTTTATTTTTAGAAGAGGGTCGAGTATATTTTTCGCACTCTCTGAGGGCCGATATCTTATCTCGCGCTGTAGAGACTGTAAAATGTCTTCGAAGCTTGTAAAAATAACCGTATTTTTGGCCTCACAAGAACTTTTGTAACACGTTTTTAGGGTAATTGTTTGTCGTAAGTTTAGTTTAAAGGGGCTTAGCGATACTGCTTATAGTAATGCGAATGCGATCTGATATATATGCTATAATAATGGAGACATTTTTTGTCGTATAATTAAATAAATATCATAATGTTAAGAAAAATTGTGAGGATGTTGAATAGTGTATATTTTTAGTCGAATAATAATATATCAATATGTTTGACTTTGACTTCTTTACAATTTTTTTAAGTACTTTCTTGCCCTCAATCTTTTCTTAATCTCTAGTTTACGGTAAAGTAATAGCTGAAAGATGCATTTTTCTTTCCTCTAAGAAAAACTTTTATCATTTACTCAATCATTTATGCGAATAGACCAATATAAAAAAAACAATCAAACAAAAAAAGGTCACATATGTATAAATAAATTGGTCAATCACGTTTTGCAATTTACTTATTTATTTCAATTCCTTAAAAACTGTCATCACAGGTCGTGACCTAAAACGATAGCCAAGTCACACACACAAATTAAAACCATCAAGCGTGTAGAACTATTCACTGAACACGACCTCCTCTCAACGCCCTCCTAAGAGCTAGCATTTGATCACTACGCATCATTTAACGTGGCGACGTCGTGTTCCTCAATGTTTACGACAGCTTCATTACTCCAGTGTCCGCCATGTTTTATTCATGGCCAGTCTGACCAGACGAGCTAAAGTGATTGCTTGCTTCTCCATTCTTCGCCATGTGTGCTCCTGATCAGATTCATTATTGGACAGCTTCAATAAAACAAATACATTTTGTTCTTTTACTTATGATTTGTACCTACCGTGTTATCTCTTTACCACCTTTGGTTGACTGGTAGAGAATGCTTAAGGCATTAAGTCCGCCTTTGTCCTTTTTGGAGCATAAAGTTTAAATAAATAAATTCATCAGTAATTTATTTTATTTATTTAAGTTTTGATTATAGAAACCACAATGTTATTTTGATAATAATATTAAACTTGGTAGTTAATTATTTTGAATGACATGTTTTCGATATTAATTTGAAATGCAAATTATAAACATAATTTAAACACACTTATTATGTAGCTGTTAAAATCACGTAAGCCGAAAACAGTGCGGACGGAATTAATTATTGATATTGTTATATTTGACAGCTTAGTACATTTTGTGTTGAAAATGGGAAATTAATTGAAAAGCTATATAACATATCTATTGCTAACGGTTTTATTTAACGTTTAGTTAAATTAAAATATCAAGCCAAATACTTTTTTTTTAAACATGAAACATTCACTTAAAAAGTAATTTGAAAAAAAAAACACAAAATCAGTAGGTTTAATTTGGCAGCAAATTCCAACAATACAATGTCAACTTCAGTGACAATGTGGACCGTCACTCCATCAGCAGCCTTTATTAATTAAATTAATTAAAAATAGCTATGTAGAATATCTAAGGACAACAGGGAGGCAATTCCACCAACTTTTAGGAACGATCGCAATCTAATTTCAGTGTCATCCTGTCAAAAATGCCTCTAACTTTTGCCATTGATTGTCGCTTAAATGAATTTACGCCTATATTTTAAACCTTTTTAATTAGTAGAATAAATAGCCTTCTGACATAGTTTATGAAGCAGTTGCATTTTTCAGAACATTAAAAAAACCTTTTTTGCTGTTAACTTTCCTACAGTAACTAAATGAATATGATGATGCCAACTCACTAACCGAACAAAATTAAATTACTTCTAAATCTAAACTGAATGATTTTCTATAACAGTTTGTTTAAATGGCCTCTTCTAAGGATTTCCACATATACAACCAGAAAACGCAACAACACTGGTTGACTGATAGAGAATGCGTAAGGCATTAAGTCCGCCTTTCTACTTTTTGTTGCATAAAGTTTAAATAAATAAACACAAAAGAACTTTCAGTACCTACCTACCCTTTTATAAGAAAAATAGTCTAAACCACAACTCAGAAGCTAATAAAACCTTTGACTGTCACCTACCCTTGTTCCCACGGTTGCATTATGAATTCTACAGGGGTGCAAGTCGTGGCCCCGCTACATCACACCGCGGCACCTCGAGGGTACGTACGCTGTGTAAAACGTATGGCTCTTGAGAGGACATTTACTGCCCTCGTAAGTCACGCATATGAGGGGATTGAGTAATCTGCTCGTACTTTATGATGTAGTGTGTCGTTATGTTTCGGATTTGTTGGAGTTTGATGACGACTTTATTCTTAGGTTTGCGTCTCTTAGGACAGGGCCAATTAATATTGAAACGATCTGTATGACAATAGGCTATTATAATATTTCAATAAATAATAGTTTTAATGAACCTGTAATATCTATACTGTTATTTACTTATACCATAATCAAAATTACACAGGTAAACATGTGGAAAATTTTACAGCTACAAATACAGTACGTAAATACAAATACAGTAAGCAGTGTCAGTGCCAGTAAAGGCTGTTATTGGTTTGAAATTGGTATTTGATATAAAATATCTAGGCTAATTCCACTAGACTGGCTGTCTTTTGCATACCTAGCGTTCTATTTTACCAGTCAAAATAGTGTCACTTGTTTTACAAAACTCCAAAGGATTTAGCGGGACTTTATTACTAAGTCTCCGCTGTCTGACCGTCCGTCTGCGACAGCACTGTACCTTTTGAAAGAAAGTATGCGCTTGAAATTTTCACAGAGATAATATGGCAGCTATTACTGTGTTAGCTATAACAACAAATAATAAAAATAAAACAGTTAAAACGCACTTATTCGATTTTACTCCTAAAAAGACCAAAAATGACGTGCCAATATTAATGGTCCTTCCGTCTCAAAGGACCACACTATTTACTTTTTAAGCTTTCTACTTACAATCAATTTGTATTATTCTTCTTCTTTCCTAATTCCTGTATTATCGTAATCAAGTTATTTATATCAGATAAAATCCCGTAGGTATTAATTATGGATTCATCGGTACAATCATCCATCGCTATGAAATTTAAATTAAAACAGGCACATACATAAAAACATAAATTCTGTCGTGATGTAAATCATCATATGGTACAGGATAGGAGTTGTCCCCATCGCTGTGAAACGTATGCGAGTAGAATGAGCACATTATTTTTACAAGCCTTTTTATTACCGCTGTAAGTCAAGCATTTGGGGGATTCGAGTAATTTGGTTGTGCTAATAAAGTGGTAGCTTTTTATTACAATAAT
This sequence comes from Caradrina clavipalpis, assembly GCA_932526535.1. NCBI lineage: Eukaryota > Metazoa > Arthropoda > Insecta > Lepidoptera > Noctuidae > Caradrina > Caradrina clavipalpis. The sequence continues at coordinate 536,459 of OW052095.1, forward strand.
TGCATTATAAAAAAGAGGACAATTTTGTTTTTAAGGGATCTTACTTTAGGCTTTTATTGTCATTTTATTTTTGTTGTATTACTAAAAAAAAAAAATATCATAATGCACATTTATCAGTTCAATTGTAACCCCCGATATTTCAAAGTCAATAAAAAACAGTAATTTAAAAAACTAAAAAACCCGACTGCTTTTCTGAGTATTTATGAAAAATCCCTAAAACAAGAAATTCGTTGTACCCGATTGCACTTAAAATTGTAGCAGTAGGGACCCATTCGGGACCATCTGCAATATTACATAGGTATGTGCTCTCAATTCACTATTTCTAGAATGGGTCCCGACTGCTACAATTTAAAGTGCAATCGGGTACAACGAATTTCTTGTTTTAGGGATTTTTCATAAATACTCAGAAAAGCAGTCGGGTTTTTTAGTTTTTTAAATTACTGTTTTTTATTTTTATTTTTTTTTAGTTTCTTTTTTGATATACCCAGTGTCACTCTCACAGTAAATACGAATCTATCGACACCTCCCAAGCTAAAATCCATCGAGCCGTTCAGGCTGTAGAGCGATCCAAACATTTGAATTTGGCGCCAAAAATCCGCCATTTTGTTTTTTTTATTTTGATATACCCAGTGTCACTCTCACAGTAAATACGAATCTAACGACACCTCTCAAGCTAAAATCCATCAAGCCGTTCAGGCTGCAGAGCGTGCCAAACAATTATACATACATACATACATACATACAAACATACTCTCGAAAAACATAACCCTCCTTCTGGCGCAGTCGGGTAAAAAGTCAAATCATTTATTTCAATTAGGCCATTTACAGGCACTTTTGATGTGTCATAAAGTTACTGTTTAAAATTGAAGTTAGTTGCTCGTTCCAAAGCGTAGATCTCTTTGGAGAAGAACGTGCAAGAAACTCCATGGACACTCTTTTCCTTCAATCTGGTTTCACTAATTCTTGGTTACAATATTCATTTTGCTTTTATATGTGAAAATATTTTTTAACGAAAATCAACGCAAAATAAATATAACCAATCGTTAAGTGTACGTAAGCTTCTGTAATTGGTTGTTGTTAATTCAGTCAACCATATACAGGTAGCGTGCTCGACAATTTCTCATAACGTTTTTTATTCCGGAAACTGAGAGTAAGGCTTTTAAATCGATTAAGTGGTGATAGCTATGCCACTCAATTACTGTATGATCTGAACCAACAAAAAGTTGTTCTTAGTAAGACACAAAAATATTTCGAATCCTAAAGAAGTTTGAGTTAAATTGTGCTCCTACTAACTAACTCACCTCTTTTATGTCACCGTACTTATTTCATGTTTAATAAAACGAGCATTTCAATTTCCTGTACCAAAGGACCATAAACAAGCAGCAAGCATACCTAAATTTCTTAACGCAAATCCTGGCTGAAATGGAAAACAAAACACAAAGCAATTTTACCTTCACCGCGTTTTAAATTTAAAAATAATAAAGCTTTTAAATCCCGGGGCACGAGCACATGTTGGATGTTTCAATATAGGAATATCAGGAAACATTCGTCATTAAACACGATCCCTCGCCAGTATTATATTCTACGAAAATAAATTAAGTCCGGAATTGTTCGTTATTTTGAAGAGAGAAAGCAGCTTCTGTGTTGTTCATTGTTTTAGCTGTTTTTGTAAGTGTCAATTGAATTGTTTTATTATTCAGTGTTTACTGGGTTTTTGAAAAACTAACTAACATAAAAATGTTTGTTAAATACCACTCATATCGTGTATACTAATGTAAGTTCACATTTCTATTTAATAATTAGGTATGTACTTCCTAAGTTTATCTTGGACATCACTGACATCATTTATTTATTTACCATCAGTAAAGGAAAACATCGTGAAGAAATCTAGACTTATACATATGTTTAATAAATATGAGTTTAAAATGGCCAATTTACCTTCAGCAAGAGTGGTGATTAATGCCCATACTTTCTCTGTACGAGAAAAGGTGATTGCCCTGCAGCAGGTAAAAACAAACTAATAATTGCCCTAGTATATTAGTATTAATAACCATGATTATGTCTAAAAACAAATATGGAGGTATTAACTGTAAATAATTTTGTTGATTGAAAACATATTTGAATACGTCACAATTTATTGATAGTGAACTAACAAACCAATTAATCTAACTCGATGCAGTTTACACAAATATATTGACAAACTGACATTATTTATTGTCCGCTATGACTATTTCAACTTAGCCCGTTTACACCATCCGATCTACGAGTATAACTGCCTCGTTAGCCTAGTGGTCCTACGCACGACTGTTACGGTTAGATGCACAGGTCGAGCAAAAAGTGTTATTGGGTTTTTCTATGAAATTCTCAGAAGCAGCTTGGAGTTAGGATTTGTGCCCGGTTAATGACAATACGCTCGCCCGCTATTTAATGAGTCATAAACATAACGAAGAACTGGGCTGGACATTGGTACACCTTTGCCTAATCCTTCGGGAACACAGACGTGATGATATGTGGTTATGATCTATGAGTATTTACCTAAAAATAATTCAAGCGTATTGAATATCTACCTGTATGTTCTAGAAACTGAGAATAATACCCAAAAGAAGAAAAGATTAAAGGAAACTACTCCAGTGTTTGGCGTACCCAATCTTTTCAAAAGAAATCGTACGTTTCAATTTCAACCCCGTTCCGCGACTCCAATGTCCGTATTCAGACGATCTTTGAACGGATCTCGAACGACAAAGGAGTTTCTTCCTTTATCGTGCAAAATACATAAGTTAAGCGCATAAAATAATGTAGAGATATTTTGCGTACGGAATTCTTAAACTCAATGTTATACAAGCCTAGATTTTATTAGTGAATTCGTCCGCGTCTTTGAATCCTTATTTTTTAATATAATATAATACAATACTAGCTTTTGCCCGCGACTTCGTCCGCGTGGATTAATAGTTCCCGTTCCCGGGGGATTTCCGGGATCAAAACTATCCTATGTCCTTTCTCGGGTCCCAGACTATATCTGTACCAAATTTCATTGAAATCGGTTCAGTGGTTTAGGCGTGAAGAAGAGACAGACAGACAAAGTTACTTTCGCATTTATAATATTAGTAAGGATTTAGCCTATGTCATTCGATGATAATGTAGCATTCCATGAGTGAAAGATTTTTGAGATTCAGTTATACAGTTTTTGAGTTTATCCATCACAAACAAAAATATAAAAAAATTATCTTTATAATAATATTAAATAGTTTAGATGATTGATGCTTGATTTTATTTTCCTCTCTGCATCTAGATATTCAAATCCTTTCAAGTCATAAAAAGCACATATTGGAATCACTCCCAAAATAAAACCGAATCGTATTCGTTCCGCGCCGATGCTCGTTATGATATCAATCACATTTGTCAACCGGGCGATACCGGCGGATTTACTGCCAACGTATTTCTATTGAGAATTATTCATAAAAAAACGTTCTATACTGCTGTAGTTTACTACTTATTTAATTAAGCTAACAATCGCAATTTCATATTAGTTTATTTATTGGTTTACTTATAAATTGTTCCACTGATATATGGAAAAAAATACATGTCCCCAAGATTTAAGGGTAGAATATACCTATTGCAGCAAACACAGAAAGTAAACATAATCTTGAACTAGAAATAATACAGTGATAACTTCAAACAATATTTCACTAATAATATCCTGACTTTTGTATTAATGCTACTTTATCATCAAGTATTATATTCCGAATATACGATGTATAGTAAGTTCGAACTGTATACCTAGTACACTAATAAATACTTAATTTACAACAAAACCAAAGCACATAAACATCAATCTTCCATCCACATCCTGGCTCAAAACTACATCCAAACTGCCCATACAAGCCCATAACAATTCCGAAACACACGTAACCGTCTCAGCAGTATTTATAGAACATTCGTACCGCAAACCTGACGTGTTTATGAATGGTCCTAGCTGAAACGGTGTTGGTATCCGCAACTACGATATATTATGGTCCTTAGAGCCATTTCCTTGAAAACAATGGATTCATTAATAAAGTGAGTCCAATGGCTGATGTTGCAAACTTCCGGGTGTTTTAATAAATGTTTATACGAGGTTATTGGACGGTAAACTGTAAACGTAAAAGCTCCGGGCCCTCAATAAAGCTGTAATTTAATTTTAGCTCTATGTTTAAGCACATGAAATTGTTTTACCTTTAGTACTGAAAACATAGGAGCTTAACTTGAGCACGACCAGTTGAAAGTCCGGGAATATTGATAGAGAAATTCCTCAGCAGAGATATATATCCAGTTTAAGATTTTCGTTCCGTCATGATGCAAATAGAGCACTCCTTTCCCCAATTTACCTCTATCTTACGAGTACTATTTTTAAAAAACACCAAACTAAGACCCACTTACACCAAAATAACTAAATACATTTAGTGCCTAAACGTCATCATGCTGTCCTAGTCACATTGTTATAAGGTGACAGCGACAGAATGATAATTTAAAGATATTTAGCGCTAAATATGTTTAGTGAAAGTGAGCCTAAATCTTTTATTAACTGGCAGATGCAATGCAACGGTATGCACTTTTTACCTGTCGTGTCTCATCTAGCAACATTTCCAACCAGCGGCAGCGAGTCACAAGAGGCCAGTGATCAGGTAACTCCATTGTGACGTAATCAAAGGTTGGCCCGAGCCGTCGCAGTCGTTCGGCGACAAGCAACTTTCACGGTTCGAGTCCTTCACACTTTGGGTAGGCTTTGAACACAGCGAGAGTGACCCGCTAAGATATGATTTATAGCTTTTATAGCTGGCTATGTGATTCTAAATTGTATTTAGTTTATTGCAATCTATTACAAAATTGACAGAGACAAGGAATATATAGAAATTGCTTTTAGAGCAAGTTAAACATAAAAAAACCGCTTTGTTTTGTTTTGTTTTGAATCCTAGATCAGTAAAATGAGTAACTATATTCAAGAGTGAATAAAAATAGCTCCAAAACAATGTAAACATCTGTTGTTTTAATAACAATGCATTGCCTTTTCAATTCCTAAACAAAATAAAAACAAGTCACTAATAAACAAGCTAGCCTCTCTCTTAAGCACCACAGAACAACCCCCCAACACCAAAATTCAATTTCTCCTGAGTAAAGCGCTTGCAGCGTTAATCGCTTTCACTGTAGCGCGTGCAGAAAATTCTTATAACGCTTGTAGGATCCAGTGCTAAATCAAGTTAGCGGTGCAGCGCTTGAAGATTTATTCATTCCCCCGCCTCCGTTCCTTTGTGAACTTTAAAAATGCTTAAGATTTTACATTTTGCTTTTTAGAGCGCGCTTTATTTAGTCGTGCGATGTTTTTGCGTGATTGCGTTTGTGTTATTTTTGTCGCTTCGTGCTCTTTAATAAACGTAAAGTCCCGGGTCTCGGATTTGCAACTGCAAACCCGCCTGCAGAAAGCTTTGTATTTATTATTGTTTATTTATTTTTCCTCGCTTAATTCTAACTTATTTCTTCTCCACGCTAAGCAGAATTTATAAGTTGTTCACAAGCTCACAGAACCGAATCGTAAATGTTTTACTAGTAAAACAAATTGCCATTGGACATTGCCAATGGTTGTTCATAGCCTACACTTGCTCACTGACCTTCAGACTGTACACGTGTGCCCTCAGTAATTTACCGACAACCCCACACGCGAGGACGTGTCCCAGCCTTATCTCACCACCCAGAAAATAAATATTCAATCAAATAATAGTGGAACAATAAAAACAAAACGTATAACATTCCATAAAATGGTTAGAAAGCGTAATAAAGTTCTCGTCACGCTCGACAGCGGAGGGCCCCGAACTCCTTAAATATTTTATAAGATCTCCTCCTCCGAGCGAATTCTCTACTTATGCCCGCACTGTGTGGATTTATGATATTGATTCTAAGTATTAACTTTGTTTAGGATCGCGATTTGTTCGTGGCCTTGGAGAGTTTATTTTTTGTTGTATTTTTATGACCTTGGCAATTGAAAGCGGATTTTGTATGTTTTCAAAGCTATACTAAAATGTAGGTAGGTAAGTACTACGTTTTTTTAACTTTGCCCCGCACTTAACTAGTAATGTCTTCTACATCGTTGGTGTGTTTACAAACATAATTATAAACTCACATACACAAGCAACCAGATCCGAAACAACTTCCAGTGACCTACATATATTTATACCATGCAGGACTCGAACCCGCAACAGCACCGCAGCAGCCAATCGCTTAACCACTGCGCTCACAGTGCCGACAACAGTTCTCTATCTAGTTTCTGGATAAAGGTAACAAAGGCAGAATTCATGCGGCTTTTGAAGAGCCTCGTTCGACAGTTGAAGTTTATAGGCGTTTAGACGATCCGACAATACTCTCACAGCGGTATTTTCCTCTCTTGTATAAATATTAATTCTTTTTGGATGGAAGACGTATTGAGGAACTTGTTTGTTCAAAAATAACTGTTGAAGAAAGAAAGTATGGAATAGAATTATATTCCTTAAGAGGAATTCAATAAGTTTTCCTGATAATGAACAAGATAATAAAGTTTGAATTAAGATGATTGATTAAATTCAAAGAGAGCCAATGTAAAATTGTTTTTGATACATATAAAATTTAAACGCTTGATGTAAAATACAAAACTGCTATCAAAATTCTCATAAAAAATATACAGTTTACCCCAAAATAATCTGTGCGTAGTGAAATAAATTCAAAGCTCCATCTCGGATATCTAGGAAACGATCTGGATGGTTCCCAAGATCTCCGTAAACGGCCGACTTATGGGGAATCAATAGGATGATAGCAGCGAACTGTTCCACTTGTAAGTACGTTATATACGGCTGCGGGGGGCGGTAATGTACCAGAGATATGGTTATTAGTTTATTTGCTCGATATAGATGTTTTTTTTTTTTGTAAATGGTCATTATATCTGTAGTAATAAATGAAAGCGTTTGAGAAGTTAATGTCCTGTTTTATTTTATACTAGAGACTCGCCCGCGTCTTCGTGTGCGTGGCTCACTTTATGATAACTTACGTCTTTTGTTACTGCTCCGCTACCGTGGCACCTATCGTGATGTTATATCAGGCAACCTAGAGTATATAGCCTTTGACACTCACAAATACGTGGCCTATGTAGATCCAGAGATTGCCCCTACAACCTCACAAACTTTACCTCTGTATAATATTTGTATAGATATTAACTGTGCCCGCAGCTTAGCTTGCGTGGATCTAAGTGTAATCTAAGTAAATAAGTATCAAATACTATGCCATCATAATTCTCTAGGGAAACTTAGATGAGCTATATTGGCTGAAAGTTGTGATAGTGGGTTTCTAACCGACTTCAAATAACGGAGGTATTATATGTTAGGTATTTTTTACGACCTCGGGCAAGGAGGAGGTTATGTACGTATGTATACTGATTTATTCGAGATTTCTGTGCCATTTTGCGTAATATCTAAATTAATTTTGTACATACGTGGGTGTACATTAGTACACCTCTGCCTAACCCTTTAGGGAATACAGGCGTAATGGTATGGTATTTAATTTCGTAAAGATTTGACGTAGACCTTCAGAGATAAACACTGGAACTCCTAAACTTCCTCTCCCCTCGATTCAGTTAATGTACTGAAAATCTTTTTATTCATTATACAAAAACGAATAAATCCCGGACTTTATAAAAACCCAGATCTTCAGCTTTACCTACATTACACCCAGTCTCCTATAGAAGCCTTTAAGCTATCTAGCGCTTTATCTACCTGAAAATTAATAAGGAAGCCCAAGCTTCTTACTAAAGCTCAGTACTAAAGTTATAAGCTTTAAACTTACTCCTGCGGTGCTTACGTCATTGTTATATAAGTAGGTGCTATTGGTGGATGTCTTCAGGATATGAAAGGGCGATCCAATATGTTCGGCGAAACGTGGCGGGTCCCGTATGCCCGTACAACATGCTACCTACCAACACTGCCAGTCATGCTGAGGTCCCACGAAATTAGGAGTGTGGAACGTAAGATAGAATCACGCTTGTATTAGTGGCTTTCTTTTTATTGTTAACTAGCTTTTGCCCGCGACTTCGTCTGCGTGGATTAGTAGTTCCCGTTCCCGGGGGATTTCCGGGATGAAAACTATCCTATGTCCTTCCTCGGGTCCCAGACTATATCTGTACCAAATTTCATTGAAATCGGTTCAGTGGTTTAGGCGTGAAGAAGAGACAGACAGACAGACAGAGTTACTTTCGCATTTATAATATTAGTAAGGATTTTGTACTATTGGAATTGTTTGTAACATTCGTCCTAGAGACATAATATTCCTTGAACAGCTTCGCTAGTCCTGCGGCTTCCTCTAGTAAGACTTTATCTTTAACAAGTTGAAAAGCTTCTGGTATCTCGTTGGGATTTAGGAATGCCTAAGCAAATAAATGCCTAATTTTAATTACTACTACTACTACTATTACTACTTCTTCTTTTCGAAGCAATTTCGAACCAAATTCATTAAAAGATTCCAAGAACCTAAAACAAAAGAAAACATGAAAACTTTTGAAAATACACTGAATAAACGTGTGAAAATAACAGAAATCAAAAGTAAACTGCTACCGGTTAGCTCGCTCGACTTTTTCATAGAACAGCTAAAATAAACAGCTCTCTCAATTATTTTATGTTTTCTGAAAATATTACTTCATATCTTTTTAATGTTATACAATGCTCTGCTATCTTTGCCGTGGTTTTACTTAGAATTTATATTGAATGATTCTATGATATGAAAAGATTTTAATGGAACCATTGTTTATGGGCGTTCGAAGAAATTAGAGTGAGCGATGACAATTTGTTTTCGTTATTTTATAAAAATCAGATCGAAATACTTCTTAATTATATTAGGTACTTGCTTCTTTTGGACACGAAGTGTTTTAGACTATTTCATAGCAAATTCAAATTCTAAATCGTTATAGATTTAGGCCCTGTTTCACAAAAAATACTAAATACATTTAGCGCCTTAACGTATTTAGAACATCATTGCATCCCTGTCACATTATTAAAAGGTGACAGTGGCAGAATGATAATTTAAACATTAGAATTTGACAATATGCGTCTTCTTTTCTTTTTTATAAATTGTAATTGTGTATAAGTTTTGTGTTTAGGTTAATTATTATGGTAGGTACTTTTGAACTATTAATAAGTACCTAACTATCCAAACAAGCATTACACAGATATATAAACATACTAACAAGAAAACCCTCCTTACAAAATTTCGACATCATCAGAAACTTCCAGTTTCGGCTGAATAGGGAAAACCTATACTAGAACGGTCCAATTGAATTAGGGTCGTAACTGCGCTATCTGCGGCTGATACAATTATCCGATGAACCGCGGCCGATGTGTTGCGGTGCCTCCTGATTTAGATGCCTGCGCTCAATTAAAATGAATCTCGTTTGCTTATACTCCCGTTTTAATTAAGGGCCACTGTTTAGTTGCAATACGTCTTTGTGGCTCGCGGTTTATTGGAGGATGTTGGTGGTAGGATAAGGTGGTTCAGCGTGAACGGGGCAATTAAGTTAGAATGGTGCGTTACTTACAGAACATTTTTTTTTTTGTGAACTGTTCTCTTAAAGGAATTGAGACGCAAAAGATAAAAACCGAAGAATCTTCACCGAAGAATTTTCTTTAAAAAAATCAGAATCTCAATTTCAAGTTTCAAACTTACCTTTATATACTTGAATTTAAACGACACTAGGTTATAGCAATTACGAGTAAATTGGATAAAAAAATGAACCAATCGCCACTTCACATGCGACCCCTACTACTGTTACTAAGTCTAAAAATATTACAGTCATCGCAACAATAACTGCCTCGTTAGCCTAGTGATCCTAAGCATGACTGCTATGCTAGAGGTCTTGGGTTCGATACCCAGGTCGAGCAAAAAGCGTAATTGGGTTTATCTATGAAATTCTCAGTAGTAGGATTTGTGCCCCGTTAATGGCAATAGGCTTGCCCCCTATTACATGGGACCTAAACATACCTGCGAACTGTGGGTGTTCATTGGTTCACCTCTGCCTAACCCTTTGGGGAATACAGGCGTGATGGTAGGTATGTATGTTACCGCAAGAATAAAATGTTTTGTTAATACTACATAAAATATTATTTTATCTAACCCAAATAAAGTCTAGAAGCATCAAATGTATCCCTGAATAAACTGATCCGAATAGTAAGAAAAATGATGATATCCGATCAGAGGGCTTCCCAACAAAACGGTTGTAATCTGAGAGGCTCGATTCTTAATCTTTGCGAGAAGTGATCCGTGAAATGGGACACTACCGGCTAAATATAGGAGGAATGAGAATCTTTTGTCTATAATCCTAACGCTTGATCCCGGATTTACACTCAATTTGGAAACGCGATAAAATGTTATTATAAGTACCTATATGTGTAAAGCTTTTCAGGTCTTTAGAAACTTAATACCTAAGTTCATTCTAGGTTTTAAATCTATATATAAAAGCGATAGGTAATTCCACAGCACAAAGGTCAATCTCGAAAACTACTTGACCTGTGAAGCTGTTTGGCTTTGCCCCTCGCTGGCTTTGACCTCCCCGGACGAGCTCCTTCACAAAGAGCTATACTACTACTACTAATGAGGTAGTTTATATGTAGCTACTATTATTATTTTTTCTACAAAAGAAACATTGCCCCGCTCTAGGAATTTCTCCTGTATAGTGCGCTAACAAACACATAAACTTACATACACAAACGGCCAGACCTGGAACAACTATCAGTAAGTCATACAAATATTTCACTCGAACCCGCGACAAGCAGCGCAGCTATCGATCTCTCGGCCACTTAGCCTACCGTGTCGTCAATTATTTGGATACACATTTATTTTGTGATAGAATCGAATTAACCTTTGACTTCCACGTGGACAAATTTGGGAGCAAAATAATTTAAATAAATAAAACAATTATTTACGATTGTCGGAAACAGGATAAAAAGTGTAAATGATCCTATTATGTTTATGTTTCCTAAATTACCTCAACTCTGTTACACGAGTAAGAGTTTCTTGTTCTTCTTAGTGATACTCTTGTGCGCCCACACCCCTTCAGACAGTACTGTTATCTTTCAGCTAATGATGTGTGGGACGCACTCGGGATCACTCGCGCTAAACAACACTGCCTACGTCTACAGCTTAAAATAGATACTGGTTACACTTACATACCATCACGCCTGTATTCCCTGAAGGGCCAGGCAGAGGTGTACCGATGTGCTGTACATTTGCCGGTATATTTAGTTCTCATGTAATAGGGGGCGAGCATATTGCCATTAAACAGGCACAAATCCTAACGCCGAGCTGCAACTGAGAATTTCATAGAAAAACCCAATGACACTGCTTGACCTGGGAATCGAACCCAAGGCATCTAGCTTAGCAGTCGCGCTTAGGAACACTAGGCTAATGAGGCAGTCGAGCAGTCGAGATACTGGATAGGTTCTTTATAATAAAAATAATAACACCAGCCTATTATTGTCCCACTACAGGGTAAAGGCCTCTTCCCATACATTCAAAGCACGAGTATTGATCACTATGCTTGCTCATGGCAAGTTGACGATTTCAGACTTATGTAAGTTTTTATAAGTCTAGGTTTCCTTACTGCCCAGGGCGGGAGAAGTCATTTGATGACTTTCCATCTTAAAACAAGAAAAGTTACCTTACTATGTTTACATTACTATACTCCTTCTTACTAGGCTTTACTTGATTTTTTTTATATTATTAAATATTTATAAACTTAAAATTAGTTTGAATAAAACATTAATTACAACTTACATAAATGATTTAGGTCAGTGAAAGTCTTACGGAAATCTTCCGATAACTAGTTAGGTAAAAAGTGTATTGCGGCGGGTAGGTTGGTACTCGAATTCCCGAAGTGTCAGATTAGAGGTAGAAATACCCAGAGATACAACGAGGGCACTACAAGACATCTCCACTGGGATTTTGGTTCAAGACATAAAGTCGTGTCACATTGGCAATTTAACTAAAGTCCAGTTCTTATAATTAAAACGCTCTTAATCTAGACGCAATTTCATCTCAACGACAACTTATGTCAACAAACTTGCCAAAAATGTATGTAAATACGTATTTTTTACAGATTGAGACTGAGATTAAAATGCGAACGTTCTTTAAAGTTACGAGAATTGACTCTCTCATTAACAATGTTTACAAAATAACATCTTAAAAAACACAGTTTTCAGTCTAATCATTTACAGAAATCTAAAAATATAATTTGATATAACATCTCAGAAGCTTAACTTATAACCTACAAACGGCAAAAAGATAAAAATAAAAATAACTTTGTAGTAGAGTCATATTAAGTTTGATATTTATGATTTCAAAATCGACTATTTACTAAGCCAAACTGAATCTACATACACAAGTCAATTACGAGCGTTTGCTAGTACCTATATAAACATACGTCTTTTAAACCATACAAAATAAAGCCTAATGTAGGTACTTAATTGTTCTTCAAAAATAATAACATAAGGTTCAACTGAGAACAATTCCTAAGTTAAAAGGGACGCCGTCACGTGTCGGAGGACGTTCGAGAGTTGTCTAAGCACGCTACACGCTCCACTGATCTCTCGGCGCGGTGACACATGGACTTTTCAATTTAGACTATAGAGCTGAGAGAGACACTGGAAGTTTGCTGTTCCTTGAAAAGTTACGTCGAAATTTAAGTCTACGAAGAAAAGACAAAAACTGCGAAATCTTAACAAAAGACGTGCTACGCTTTCAGATGTGACAGGGGTGCCGTAGCCAGTGCGTAGCCTAAACATTGATAGTAGGTAAATCCGATCCGATTGAACAACCCTGGCATATCCCCAATCACAGGTGGTCAAAAGTACACGCCAGATTAAATGAATGACGGGAAACTAAATCCTTTGGTGCAGACGGATTGGTTCTGCGGTCACCATTAGGACGTCCGTTTAGAGTCCGTTTTTGGCAAAGGCCTTTATGCAGTGACCCGTAAACCCCACCGTATTAGCAGAGCATTGATCAAAGATGGAGATAATGCTGATCATTTAATGAATTCATGAAATAAATCCCTCTTTTAACCACAGAGGTATTTTAACAAAAACAATTTCATCCCTTATCAAATCTGACGTTCAATATTTCGTTGAAAAAACTAATAAACGCCACTCCATCTCAGAAGCAACCTTATTACGCTTGTTTTTCAGTGTAAAACGTTTTGCTATAAAATGTGAGAAAAACAGAATGCAAATCGGTTATTTCGCGATGAAAAATAGATTGCGCAGTGTAATAACTTTGTATGCAGTAAATAGGACGGGGGTGGGGGGGGGGGGGGTGAAGTGAATGTTAAGATAGTTGCTAAATAGGGTTGCGAGGGCGGGAAGCTTACCCTAAATATTGGACTTTTATTGTCGTTAGGACCGGGCTCTATTTTCATTTTTGTAATAACTAGGCTTACAGTTGTTATTGTACTTTTTTATGTACTGACCTACATTAGGTACTATTTATGGGTTACGGTTTCAGAGATAATTTATTTTTATAAACTACTACTTTCTGTCCACGCCATGTTTCCTCGGTAACCGTGCATTTTTTCGGGATAAAAATTATCCTATATGAGATTCCACACTACAATCAATATATTCATTGTTAAATTTTATCCAGATCTGTTTAGAGCTTAGGCGTGATAGAGTAACAAACATCCATCCTCACCAAATTTCGCTTTTATAATATTAGTAGAATAGGGAGTAGAGTAGAAGGATCACCAAAGAAAGTAATTATAATTTTATAAAACGTGATAAAAACCTTTTCTAGCTGTTGCGAAATATGCAACGGAAAGCAGTTAATTATCTAACAATTTCCACACATGTAATATTTTAGCAAACAATATGTACCTAATGTAATAAAACTTACTGGGTTTGCGTTTGAATAAACTTTAGCCATACCTAGTTACCTACCCCACATGGCTACTATGATCCAAACTAAACCACCAACAAGTACACATAGTACACACGGAATAGAACAGACCACCATTTCATAACTAGCTTTTACCCGCGACTTCTTCCGCGTAAATATGGGTTATAATTAAAATTAAATCATGACACGTGGCGCCATCTACTATCATGAGAACGTTATTGTTGTTTTTCTCGGGAACAATAGGTACATTTTTTTGGGATGAAGGTAACCTATGTCCGTTTCTGTACACCTGACAACGTATGTATATGCAAAATTTCAGGAAGGTCGGTTTAGTGGTTTTGGCGTGAAAATATTACAAACAAACTTACTTTCGCATTTATTTTCTAGTTCAGAATTTGAAATGGAAGCTTCGCTGTATCCAGGTTATTCCCTATTTCCTGGGATATTTCGCAGGTACCGCTGGCAACTCCGCCGCTAACACAATTGCCGAGCGCCGGCAACCATTATGAACACGAAGTCGACTCGTTTGCCTGACGCTTGCACTATGGCAACACTGTTGTTCTACGTAGCTACTCGCTCCATAAGGAGTATTATTACTATTTAGGTTTATGCGTTTAATCTTACACAGACAGTCTTATAACCGCACGCTGTATACTTACATGTACACTATGTTTAAATTCAACCCTGACTGAAACTAAAATAGGTCAGATAAATCCTGATAATGTGAGTGCCTCCCTAATGTCATGTCATGCCTGTTATGGTGGGTCCACACGATACAGACTTTTGTCTGTACAGATATCTGCACAGACTATAAAGTCTGAGTAAAAATTTTTACTCAGAGGTCTTTACCAAATGTTTGTGCAGACTTTTCATCAGTTCAGACTTCGATTGTAATGAATAAATTAAGTAATTCAATAATCATGAGTTTTGCTCCGACAATCGTACAGACATGTACGCAGACTTCCGACTTTTCTGATACACCGACATTTGTCTGTACTGATTTGTTGTACAGACAATATTCTATAGAAGTCTGTGTTAAGTCTGTGTCGTGTGGACCCACCCTAAATGGTCTAATTGAAATAAATGCTTTGACTTTTGACTTTGAATGAAATTGTAATGCATGGTACCTGATTGTCTGGACCGAGATTAGACAACCTGTCTAGCGTTGAGGCCAGGACTCCCACGAGCTTGTTTGTTTACTGTGGACACCCCCTAACACCCTGTGCGAAAACAAAACTGGCTGTCTGCTAGATTCGCTTCATCCCTTTTTATGTGTTTGCAATAATTCCCTCGAAGAGTTCGCTCATCTAATCAATAAACACGATAAAGAGGTATGAATAAGTCCATTCACCTTCTACAAGACTAGCTTTCTAGTCTCAACTGACGTTTAAACTACACCTACTCTCATAGATCAGAATTGAAAACTTTACACCTGATCCGATCCTGATACCTACAGGGGCCTTCCATGCATCGTATGGATCTAAATGTCCTAGCAAAGAATGCTACCAAAGGGGTATTAAATATCAAGTACTATTTTACTCCACCATCACGCCTGTATTCCCCGAAGGGTTAGGCAGAGGTATAGTTATGCACACCCACAGTTCGCCGGTATGTTTAGGTCCCATGTAATAGGGGGCGAGCTTATTGCCATTAACCGGGCACAAATCAAAACTCGGAGCTTCTACTGAGAATTTAATAGAAAAAACCCAAGAACACTTTGCTCGGCCTGGGAATGAAACCCAAGATCTCTAGCGTAGCTATTGCGCTTAGGACCACTAGGCTACAGAGGCAGTTACCATTAGAAGTGCAAAACCCATCACGTAATTTCCGGTGTATGTGTCTCGAAAACTTTCTTATCAACTTTCCACTTTATCTTGTAATTAGCTCAATTACCTCCATTATAGCTGAGTTGTTTGCAATTAACGGGTGTGTAGTGTTCAGTTCAGACGGTGGAAGTGCTGGGTGGCGGGGAGTCGGTGGCATGCGCCGTGTGCTGACCTCGTGATCGCGTGACCTGCCAAGTACACTCAGCTGCGGGAGTTAGAGGGCTAAGAAATCCAAAATTAAAAAAGATATTGTTTGGTGTTCTTTTTCACTTACTTTTATTGTCTTTACATGAAAATAACACACACACACATACATACATAGAATCACGCATTTTTCCCATGGGGGTTGGCAGAGAACGCCACCTGCTACGATCCTTACATACTCCTTTTGCCTAGTCCACGTTTTTACATTGGTCATACAAGTACGCCGGTTACGAGTACTGCGAACCCGACCTTTCCGAAGAACCTCATCAATAAGATCAGGGTCTTTCATAAAAATAAGAAATAAAAGAAAATTTAACAAATTAATCATCTCTAAAATTAATAAAACCATTTGTCCCTTTGTTTAGCCAAGCTCTAAGAACGAACTGTCCAAATAATTAATCAAATATATTATATAAATAGTTTCCATTCGAAACAATCTATTAGAGTAACAATACCCCAAACGCGTGCAGTTCTGGAATTCATTTGATCAAATTCCACATCGCATTCAGTTGGAATTTAGATTGCATCGAAGGGTGCCATGATGAATTTTCACGAGTGGTGACTACAAATTATTTAATAATGTTATCAAAACCGACATAATTTGACCAAAATGTTTGTTTCTATAGGACCTATAGTATATATTCGTCATAACAGCCGGTGATTAAGTGAAATATTCGCTTGTAATTTTAACAATTCTGATGAATTCTGACTAATTAACGGTTTCTGAATATGAATGTATTCATGTAGGTACATTGATGTTTGTGAAAGCGCTTCGACGCTACGGTTCCCTAATTGGCTCCTGTCGATGTATTTATTCAATACGTGCATTATTAATAGTATAAATATGATTGAATGCGACCATTTCAGTAGTTATGTACATGTTACAAATTCCGGTACACAAAACAATGATTTTCACTTCTAGGAATGTCGTAGCAAAAGAGGCAATTTTACAATAATAAAACACAATCTCAGTCGCAATATGTCGAAAATTCCTTTAATCCATTCAGTGCGAGCGACGCGCATGCGCGTCTTTCTGACGTTTGCATGCGCGTTGCCCGTACTGAATGGGTTTTACATATATTTTTTGTCATCAATTGAAGCTGAGATGACATTTTGACTAAATGACAAATATTTTAAATTCGTAGGATTGGCCTTTTAAGTTCAAAATTGCTCAACTATTGCAACAGCAGCTCCGTTTTAAAGCAGTAATTCCTCCTTTAGAACCGTACGCACCACAAGTACGTAAGTTATAAAAGGCAACGCGCTGTGCGGCCGACTGTAGCGGAAACAATCGCGCACTTCCGCCGCGTAATGTAGGTGCTCGCTGAATTATCGACAACCTTGCTGTACAGCGAACGTACAGGGCTGCGGTTAGAACGAGAGCTAGACTTGCACGGAACTATTCATTTTTATTTTGACGTGAAACTATTAAGGAAAATCATCAGATGACTTCTCTCGCCCTGGGACGGGAGGGAGTGACAGACTTTTACTGACTAAAACTCATCCATATTCCTTCTTGTGCACTTCGCGTTCCGGGAACGCGGTATCTCTTTCGAACAACCCGCAGCCCCGGCAGGCATCGGCCCTGAGTGGCCCCTCCGATTGATTTGCTGTTTTATCTTTGAGGCGCGCGTGGAACAGGAACGCACCGTCGACACGGCCTGCATCACATACGGGTACCAAGTCAGAAAGCGAACTGTAACGATATAGGTTTCAATCTTTAACAATAAAAGCGATTCTCTGACATTAACGTTTTACGTTGAACCAACGTCCCTGTGCTCTACACAGCTCCACACGTTTTTTTTTTATTATTTACAACTACGTAGTTTTTAACTCTTGTTATCTTTAACTTTGCTCTAAATAACTTCTCATATGTCAAATAAAATGAAATGAAAGGTAAAGGTACAGGTACAGGTACTATTAGGTACAATGGGTTTATTTCCCGGGTTCAGGAAGGTACTATTAGGTATTACTGGGTTCAATTCTCGGGTTGGGGAAAACCTAATAGTACCTTATTGGGTTTTTCCCGTATAAATTACGCAGTAGCACTACTAGCAGGTTTGACTTTGGATTTGTTCCCAGTTGGTCACAATGGGAAGGTGACTTCTATTACACATACATGTGGCTAATGTGCATATGTAGTACACAACTCTGACCCATCTCTTTTATTCAAATAACTTAAACTTAAAATGACTGATTGATTTTAACTTTGGCTTTGACACCAAAATGATTTCAAAATACCTTACTGAAAAGGCTAATTACATACTTAATAACATTTAAATTAATTGCTTAATTCAGACGCGCTGTTCCATGTAAATCAGGTTTCGACGGTAATACCTTTGATTCTTATAAACGACCTTTTATGAATTTAATATCTACGATTTAAACAGAAACGTCGTAAGTTATGGAGATTTAAATGGCCGTTCTCACTTTATTATAATAACAGAATTAAGAATATGAATATTAATCTTAGTTTGATATAAATTAGTTAAATCACAGTTGATGAACGCTGCAGCATTAGTCTTATTTTCATTTCATTAACAATCTGAAGAATAAAGATTAATTGTATTAGAATTATGTGGTTTGTTGAATAAGTCTATTTGTATTATAAAGTCAAAGTATATGTAATATGTACCTATAAATATATAGTGTAGTGTAGTGTTATGTAGTGTAGTATAGTGTATGTTTAAATCTAGTTATGTGTGTGTTTGATTTTCATTAGTAGAAATGCTCTACGTTGTTTGTTTAACTTGCAAATGTATGGCGTTTGTTAGTTAGCAATTTATGTTAACATCAATAAAGTAATAGACAATGAAGCGATTTGTAAAAGTTAGTACGTGTTGTAGGTAAATAAATGAATAGGTTTAACAAAATTATTAAAATAAAATACTTTGTTTTACTGTCAATCCCGTTAAGCTTTTTACCGTGTCTACAATTCTCTGTTTCCACAATAATTAGTTGACGTTATTCTAACTTAAACAAATATGAACTTTGTGTAAGTACAAGTGAAATGTGATTTTAGAATGAGTCGTATCTTCTAAAGAATATGTCATAAAAATATTGATGGTGTAGCGGTAACACCAATTTGTTTGTAGGTATTAAAATAAAATGAAATGTTTCTTGTTAGTCACAATAGTGATAAACTTATGTTTCTAGACATCAACAGTTTTGTTGACAAATTAAGATCGACTAGGGATACAGCGTATCTGCCCATTAGATTTAGACGTCAAATAGCTTGGCTATTAGCTTTTAATATTAACTCAGACATAATTAGTATGTCGAAGTCCTCCATAATTAGCACCACACTATTTAGTAACAATACTAATGTTAAGGTGGTAACAAAAAATAATGTTTTAAACTAGTAATTAAGACAACAGAAGATACCAACGACAATTTAGTTAAACTTATCAACAAAAAGGTATCTTCTAGCAATCCCTTACCAAATAGTAAACATGGAGGTAAGCAACATTCCTTAAAAATATTTCATCAAAATATTCAAGGTTTTTCTTCAAAACAATTAGAAATTGAACTGTTTTTAGAAAAGACAATGTTCGACATTATTTGTTTTACAGAACATTGGTTAAAGGAGTATGAAATGTTAATTAATTATGAGAATTATACTGTGGCCAGTTGTTTCAACCGTAAATCTATGCAGCGTGGTGGTTCACTAATCCTTATTAAAAATAGTATTAAATCAAAGCCCCGTAAAGATATAGTTGAACTATCGGTTGAACATATTATTGAGCTGTCCTGTGTTGAGCTAGATAAGCATGTTATAGTGTGCGTCTACAGACCCCCAAATTACCAAAATTACTCTATTTTTGAGACTGTAATGGAAGATGCTTTGTCTAAACTTACAACTGGTAATAAATCAGTAATAATCTGTGGTGACTTTAATATCAATATTCTAGAAAATAATTCAAATAGCAGTAGATTAATAAGTCTTTTTAAATCTTTCAACCTATCATATGTTTTTCTAGAACCAACTCGAATAACTTCGACTACTGCTACATGTATTGATAATGTTTTTTGTTGCTGCACCTACTTAGATAAAGCCATAGTAAATTATCTTCCGTCTGATCACAGCGGACAAACCGTTTCTTTTGAGTACAAAACATCATTACAAAAAGTGCAGATACAATCAAGACCAATAACATCTGGTAATTTGAATAAATTTAATAACACTTTAATTAGTAAGTTATGTGTTCAGAGCCTTGATATGAATAGTGGTAGTACTTTGTATGAAAAATTCTTTTCAGTCGTGCAAACAGAGTTTAATAATATTTTTAAGAAAAAAACCAAAACAATTTGCCCAAAATTTTTATTTAGTGATTGGGCAACTAAAGGTATCAGGAAAAGTAGGGAACGTCTATTTGAATTGTATGGCCTTAAGCCTTATGTAAATACTGAAAGTTTTAATAAGTATGTTGCTGCTTACTCTAAAATTTTTAAAAATACTTGTAAGTCAGCTAAAGCCTTGTACATTAGTAACAAGGTTAAATCAGCAGATAATAAAATAAAAACGGTTTGGAAAATTATTAATAACGAAACAAATAGAAATAAAAGACATAATGCTGATTATAGTCTAGAGACTTCCCGAGGTCCCATAAGCACAAATATCGATGTGGCTCAGGAATTTGTAACATTCTTTACCAATATTCCAATTAAAACTACTGAAGCTTTAAATTCCTCGCCCGCACTTGCTATGGATTTAGTAAGGGCTAATGTTTTAGCCTGTCCCAAGGAATTTAAATTTAAACATATTAACCCTCTGATTGTTATAAAGACGTTCAAACAACTCAAGAGCAAGGTTACCGAAGATCTGTGGGGCATGTCTACTAATGTATGTAAATCAATAATTGAGACAGTAGCACCCTATTTAGCTTTGATATTTAATTTGTGTATAGACCAAGGAGTTTTCCCTACTTTAATGAAGCACAGCAAGGTTATACCCCTATTTAAGTCCGGGGATAGCAAAGACACCAACAATTATAGACCTGTGTCGATTTTGCCGGTTTTCAGCAAGGTGTTCGAAAAAGTGATGCTCAATCAAATGCTCAATCATTTCAACTGCAACAACATCTTGCACGATCAACAGTATGGTTTCACCAGAGGGCGTTGCACTACAGACGCCGGTGTCACTTTAATTAAACACATCTTTAATGCATGGGAGGACTCACAGGATGCCATTGGCATTTTTTGCGACCTCTCAAAAGCGTTTGATTGCGTAAATCATGAAACACTCCTCCTTAAGCTCGAGCATTACGGACTTGGTCATCTAGCGCGTGACTTGATAAAATCGTACTTAAATGATAGACTGCAGCATGTGCAAATAAACGGTGTAAACTCATTAGGCTTAAAAGT
Source organism: Caradrina clavipalpis (assembly GCA_932526535.1). Classification (NCBI taxonomy): domain Eukaryota; kingdom Metazoa; phylum Arthropoda; class Insecta; order Lepidoptera; family Noctuidae; genus Caradrina; species Caradrina clavipalpis. The sequence goes on from OW052095.1 coordinate 557,782, forward strand.
AAAGATGGGGGTTCCGCAGGGTTCAATATTGGGTCCGTTTCTCTTTTTAGTATATATTAATGATTTACCTCATTTACTGAAAAACCAACCTCAAATGGTGTTATTTGCTGATGACACTTCACTGATTTTTAAAGTAAATAGAAAGGCACAACATCTTGACGACGTAAATAACGCTATGCATGAGGTTCATAATTGGTTTACTATAAATAACTTAGTATTAAATGAGAAGAAAACTAAATGCATAAGATTCGCTTTGCCAAATGTTAAAAGTATGTCATGTAACGTTACATTAAATAAGGATATACTGGAGTTCGTCGAAAAGACAGTTTTCCTAGGGATTACGCTTGACTCAAAGCTGCAGTGGAGTCCTCACTTAACATCTCTAGCAGGGCGGTTGAGCTCAGCCGCTTACGCTGTCAGAAAAATCAGACAATTAACAGACGTGGATACCGCGAGGCTGGTCTATTTTAGTTACTTTCATAGCATTATGTCTTACGGTATTTTGCTTTGGGGGCGGGCTGCAGATATAGAGTCTATCTTTATTCTGCAAAAGAGGGCTGTCAGAGCCATCTATAATCTTTGCAGGAGCGAGTCTCTAAGGGAATTGTTCAAAAAAATTAATATCATGACGGTTCCTTGTCAATATATATATGAAAACATTATGCACGTTCGAAAAAACCTTCATCTTTTCAAAAAAATTGGTGATAGACATAATGTTTATACTAGAAATAGGAATAAATTAGATCAACCAGGTTTCAGATTGTCTAAAGTACACACTTCTTTTATGGGGTACTGTGTAAAATGTTATAACAAAATACCGCTCGATATTCTCGAACTAAATGAGAGAAAATTTAAAACTTGCATCAAACGCACACTATGTAGTCAGGCATATTATAAGTTAGAAGATTATATTAATGATAAGAATGCTTGGCTTAATGCTGGTCCTGCTCCACAGAGACTCGGGCTCACAAATTAATAGATATTGTTTTTTTGGGAATGTTTCTTACCCCTTTTTTCATTTTGATTGACCTTAATAACGTTTACCGTTATTTTATTGCTATTTATTACATACATCAGTCGAATAGGTTCACTAAAAACCTTAGTATTATATAATTTAACATAATTTATTTCAATTTTGTAAATGTGAGTACCATGGAGCCATTTATTTGTTAAGTTACTATGTGTTGGACACTGAGCATGGCAGTTGAGAGTTTCGTCATGCTCACTTTAATGTCTCGCTGACGGTGGCGCGTGGGTTGGGTCGTTTGGTTCCCTTCAAGATGGTTGAGCTAAATGGTGCTGATGCACGCGTCATATTCGTGAACGGGTGCTGTCAGTTGGGATTGGTCATCTCTTGACTGCCATGGCTTACATCTTTATTATAATTTTGTTATTTTTTATATTTCATTCTTTCACTTCATTGTTTTCACATATAGAAGCAACAAGAATATTGTAACAAAGTTTTTGTAAAAACCAAATTGAATGAAAAGAGTGTCCATGGAGTTTCTTGCTCGTTCTTCTCCATAGAGACCTACGTTTTGGAACGAGCAACTAGCTTCAATATTAAACTGTAACTTCTTGACAATTCAAAAGTGCCTGTAAATGGTCTAATTGAAATAAATGCTTTGATTTGATTTGATTTGATTTGATTAGAAACATTGGTCTAGCTCTCGGGCTAGACACAGTAACCATGCTTTTGTTTAATGATTGCGGAAGTGGGTCGGACAGGGTCGGCTCTCGTGAACGTTTCCACGTAAAACATCCACTAACACTCGTTGCGATGCCTTCCTTCGGGGAAAACTGTCTACATTTTATATTACAGTGTTTTTATATAGAAAACTAACTATATCCTGCGGTTTTACCCGCGTTCAGTTTGTCTTTGGTTACCGCTCCGCTCTCGTATTGTTATGTTTTAATTATCGCCTATAACGTTTTTCTATAAAAGGGATATAAAATGCAAAAGGGTAATTTTTATCGGACGTTTCTGAGAATAGCAAGATCAACAAACTATATAGATTTGAATTTATTTATTTATGTTTTTATTGGTCTAGGTTCGTTAATGTTTCAATGTTGGTGTATTTCTATTGTTTAGAAAATTAATTTTGTTTTGCAAAGACCAATAATATCTAGTAGTTAGAAACAAACGATTAAATTAATTACATTAGTATAACCAAACGCGTTCAGGCTCATCAAACTACAAGTCTAGACAAACTTAACTAATCGGTAGACTACACCCACAGAGAGACGCGACTGACTAACACAGTCGTAGCAAGTAGTGACGTCACGGCAGGCGGCGACCGCACCGCGAGCTAGTTGGAAAACTGCCTCGTGCTGAGAGCGCAGCATCCGTTAGGAAGCTGTACACAGAGGGAAAAGCGGGGAAAGCAGAAAAATATTGAGGGGAAAAACGAAAGCTTGATAGGAAAATAATATTCAGATTTTTTATTTTTTCTGTTTCTAGGTTTAGGTGACTGCCTCGTTGGCGTAGTGGTCCTGAGTGCGACTGCTACGCTAGAGGTCCTGGGTTCGATTCCCAGGTCGAGCAAAAAGTGTTATTGGGTTTTTCTATGAAATTTCCAGTAGCAGCTCGAAGTTTGGATTTGTGCCCGGTTGATGGCAATAGGCTCGCCGCCTATTACATGGGACCTAAATATACCGGCGAACTGTGGCTGTACATTGGTACACCTCTGCCTAACCCTTCGGGGAATACAGGCATGATGGTATATATATATATATATTCTAGGTTTAGAAGCAATACCTTTTTCCATTCATATATACATACATACTAAAACTAAACTCACGCCTTTTTCTCATGTGGATAGGCAGAAACCACAGAACGCCACCTGCTACGATCCTTACTTCTTACGCCTCGTCCACGTTCATACATCTGGTCATACAAGCACGCCGGTTGCGAGTACTGCACACCCGAACTTTCTGAAGAACTTCACTAATAAGGTCAGGGTAGGTCTTTCTAGGGCGTCCCCTCTCGGCGTTACCACTCACATCTGCCGCACAAATCCTTTTTCTATTCTTCAATGTAATATTGGACAGGCAGCCGCTAAGTATTTAGCTGACCAAACAAATAAATAAATCTTTTATAAAACTTCTATTAGTTTCGTCCCAACTTTATTTAGTTTATATAACTATCTTGTCTGAAGTTTTTTCTATTCTCTCCTCAGAACGACCCGACCTATTACCCGACACTTACTAAGAACACCTCATTATTTATTAAACCCAACTTTTTGCGGAGTTCCAAACTACGGAATTTGTTTGGGATCCTCAAACAAATCACGAATCCATGAAGATGGACTTTGACTGAAATAAGATCACTCAATTTTGTGCTATTTTCAAACAAAATTTTAGCTCTCTTAGAAACATGTTTCACTGACTCTGTATGTACTCTAGACCCTGGAGCACGGCCTCTATTCCAGAAGTGGATAGTCTAACCAAAGACGTTTGAAATAATCGTCAACGAAATATAACACTACCATAAACTCTAGATGTGCCTACGTTATGGAAATCCACATAGATAATCTTTAATTCTGGGGAAAACCAAGGGTTATGTCGGACTCTTACTGACTAAAACCTCACGAAGTCATCTACCACCATGAGGTGTGAGTCTGGTAAACACCTGACACATGATTCGCTCCCACGACTGGTGTGCACCCATCGTCAGCGGGAGCCTTTACCATAATCAAAACGATCTTCTTCTCTATCGTGTGGGCAGTAACGTCTAACGACCCCTCACACGCTAGTGTCAAAGTTTCTGAACCGCTAAAACGCTATTACATCATCACTATGCTCTCTCCACAACGTAGTGGTCAAGTGGCGACTGCGACGGATCTTCACAAGTACGTACGTCGATCGTATCCTAGACCAACTTGTCCTTTTAATGTACAACTTAGTTATCAGTTTGGATGACTAACTTCAGAAATAGCATCGTATAAGAATAATGAGAAGGTCCACTTTATGCAAAGCCATGCTTACAACGGAATCGACGAAACCAGTTCATAAAGATATATGCTGTAGGTTTTATATTCCCCTAAATTAATTTATGGATTAATTATTCGTCGGGTTTTAGTTTCTAATTCAGTGTTTGTTGTTAGTGGGCCTTCTATATTCTTGTTTATTGGCAATAGCAACCGAGAAGTGTAGTTTAAATTGAATCGTCACTACTCCGTCGGAATTAGTGCTAAAATGTTTCGTTGTGAGTTGTTTTTCGTTCCGCTAACCTGATATAAGAATCGGAAGAATGGAGATTATTTTATTAGGATACAGAGATTTTGTGGTTTGTATATTTTTCTATTTTTTATATTACACTGTATAAAAATTATGTACTTACCTTTCCGGTATCAAGAATAACATCTGTTTATTTCAACTGTGGTTTTCCTTAAAGAAATCAGATTTATCTGAATTTGAGCTGAGTTATCAACAAAAAACACTCTGGCAGGTAGGTTCATTTATCGATGAGAATACTTTTATTTTTTGAAGCCATTAAATATGCTTATACAGCCTAATGGCCGGAGAGTCGTTAAAAGTCAGCCATAAGTCTTTTCTCACAATTTTCTTTAATAACGTTATTAAAATCACAACAAAAGACTATTAAATACACGTCTTTGTTCTTAGCATTATTAAATATACTACAAACTCATAAAGTTCTTTAGAACCAAACCATTTTATGATGACTGCGACAGCGTTAATCTGAGCGTTTTAACTGCTCACAAAATTGAAATTTTACGACAAAAACATTGTATTTGTCATAATAACTGCGGTGATAATAAAAGATGGCGGCATTAAAACAGCTGATATTAACTTGAGAGTTTTAATCGTACGTCGACAACCTATGTGACGCCAGTTTCGGTTAGAATTATTCAATTTGGAACAATTTAAATTTAAATTGTATATTGTTTGAGAGATTGTTGGGGTTTGTTAACTTTCAGTGTTTCGTGAACGAGGTTTTCCGCTTCTATTAATTTGTAGAACAAAATTTTGCGAATTGCGTATCCAAAATTGTGTAGGTAGGTACCTACCATAAATACTAAATACCATATGTTACGGTATTTAGCTGAAATTATGTAAAAAACATATGTTACATATGTTGGAAAATCATATTTATTACTTTACAATAATGTCAAAGCATTTATTTCAATTAAACCATTTGCACTCTTGAATATTGTCAACGAGACGGTAAGTTACTAAGGCAATTTAAGCTAGTTGTCTGTTCCAAAACGAAGGGCTATTTTTAATTAACTTTGCTTCCAATTTGCAATATAAGTCTCAACATGAGACCAGTAGTTTCAAAGATTAGCCCGTTTAGACAAACAATAAATGTTTCAGCTTTATAATATTAAGTTTAGAAGTACACTGAGTAGGTAATGATAGTGAGTGTGTCATTTAGATGACAAGATGCAAATTTCAGCAGCCGGTGCCTCAAGTTATTATACACACCGACTTCCTGATTCGCCCATGTAACAAGAAACCCAGCAATCATCTAAAAGCATTAACGAAACTCCTCCAACACTCACATACGCCTACGAAGACTAAAAGAGTCATTTTCCCGATAATAATGAGTTTAAAGTGTGAATTGCGGTGGCAATGTGGGAGCTATCGCACAATTTGCGACGATGCGACTTTTATTGCAGCGTCGGCGTCGGCTGGAGCTAAGTGCGGTCGGTCGGGGGGCCAATGGATGCCTGTTCCGGCTTTCAACAACTATTCGAACGGTGGAAAAAATATGTTACCGGAATGGGTTTTACTTTTAGTATTTTCGGAGGTAAGTAGCTACTGATAAGAGGGGAAAGAAAAATCAACGGTAATGCTTCCGTGGGTAGCGTGAGACACTTTAACAGGAATGTAAAGACACGGTTTACCGAGACATTGGGGAATGCGGTGCGTGTCGCGGGTTCGCTCCCGCATGGAACAAATATTGCATGGTCTATAAGTAGTTGTTCCCAGTGTGGTCGTTTGTACCTATGTAGGTTTATGATTGTAAACGCACCCACTATCATCATATTCTTCATCATAATATTTTTAAAAGGACCGGTTGGAAGCGGCCTGCAGGCAGCGTTTTCCTGCACCCACTATAATTGGGTAAATGAAACCATTAAACAATAATTCCAAGAAAGAACTTCTCTAAAAAACAATTAATTTTACCCCCCAAAACCCGATAAATATTTAAATAACTTTAAAATTTGATTTTTAGTTGCTTTGCAATCAATAAATAGTTAGTGAATTGATGTGTCAAAAAAGTGACGTCATAGTTGAGCATTATCATACAAAATCTATGGGGGAATCGCGTTTTGACAGCTCATAAAAAGTATGTCAATTGGTTAGTGGTGTCATCTTCCCAATTATAATTGTCTAATCGGGAATCGATCGGATATCGACACGAAGAGAGATTGGGAAGATTGGAAATTGACTTTATTTTGTTCCTGTTCTAGTCAACTGCTGCATAATAATAACCAATTCAAAACGAAACCACAAAATGTAAACCACCAGTACAATAAAAAAAAAAGTCAGCATTCTTCCGAACCGTGTTATGAAATATGCTAGGCATGGCATCCCGTCTCACCCGAACCGCACTACGAGGTCAAAGGTTCAAGGATACTTGCTTTGACCTTGGAACGCGAGGGCACTTTGCGGTACTTAATTATTTTTTTCAGCTTTCGTTTAATTATTTTTTATGTTAAGTGAGTTATTCAATTTAGTTGTGAAAAATTACAATTGTTAGTTTCTCGTTGTATTTTTATTGGAATTACATTCTCATTATGTTTTTGAGTAAAATAATTAAATTTCGATGTAAATTATACGGTAACGATTACAAACAATTAATCTCCAACAGTGATATTTGCAAACAAAAGATTACATTGCTTACATTTTTACAAATACGAAAAATATTTTCCTTGGAAATATCAAATGGCCAATTAAGTTTGACAGGTGCAGAGAAGGGTTCGACGTCGGAGGTTCATTACAGCAAAGGAAGAGTAGGTATCTACAGAAACTCTCACTTTTGAGTTTTACTATTACTCGAACATGCAAATGCCTTAGTATACATTTTGATAGTGATTTTGGCATTGATTTTATTAAATAATATATATGTTGCAGTCAAAACTCTTAACCAGTCAAAAGTACTATTGACTAGCAAAATCAATCAAAACTACTTTTGACTGAACAGGTTGGTCAAAAGTGGTTTTGACTGAAAAATATTGGTTATTAGTACTTTTGACTGCAAATTTGCGGTTAAAAGTACTTTTGACTAACGCTCTTCTTAAAAAGTAGTTTTAACTGCAATAAAGCATCAGTCAAAAGCACTATTAACTTGTCAGATGTGAATAATGCTTAAAAAGCATAGTCGAGGAGCACCGCTTCGCGGGGCTCAAGGGTTTACAAAAAAAATAACCACGCCCCTTCTAACCTAACCTGTCCGAGTCGGGGTGCCCCAAGTTCCGAGCTCGCTTCGCTCGCTCTTTCATCCTATAATTTACTTTTATAAAGAATAGATATTATTAATTATTATTGCAGATTAGTGACTGATTTTTAAGAGTTTTGACTGATTCGGGCAGCTCCATTGGGCAAAAGTACTTTTAACTGTTATTTTAGTCAAAAGTATTATTGACCAAAGCATACGTTCAAAAGTACTTTTGACTGATTTTGCTAGTCAATAGTACTTTTGACTGGTTAAGAGTTTTAACTGCAACATATATATATATATATATACCATCACGCCTGTATTCCCCGAAGGGTTAGGCAGAGGTGTACCAATGTACACCCACAGTTCGCCGGTATATTTAAGTCCCATGTAATAGGGGGCGAGCCTATTGCCATTAACCGGGCACAAATCCAAACTCCGAGCTGCTACTGAGAATTTCATAGAAAAACCCAATAACACTTTTTGCTTGACCTGGGAATCGAACCCGGGACCCCTTGCACAGCAGTCGCACTTGCGACCACGAGACCAACGGGGCAGTTTATTAAATAAGTTTCAAGAAAACAACGTAGCATCTTTCAGAAAATAAGTAATCATGCAAATATGTCCTGTTACCTACAAGGCTATCTGTTTTGTTAAGGTTTTATTATATTCAGTGAAAGCAGCGCTTAATTTTTAATTAACTGCTACACGCTACTTTAATACAGGGTAGAAGGGACCTCGGAACGATAAAACTTCCCATGAATACAAGATTCTAGACCACCAACGATGAAAATTTTCATCAGTTATGATTATATGTTTTGAATATCAACTATTTCCATACATTTTGACCGTCTAGGTGCACTTTCATATGGAACAGCAAATTCTTCATAATCGACGAAAAATTTCGTGGCATGGGCGTCTAGAATTATGTAACAAATTCATGATAAAAGGTTTTCGATACATTTTCCTTCTACTCGTTATAAATGATGTTATTCCGACTAGATTGATTTGTGGTCGAAAGTCATTGTAACAAAAAATATTACAACACTGAACCAGCGGGTCCTCCTTGGGCCTCTTATCTAATATATTATTTTCCCTGTCAGATGAACAGGCGCAAGATATAGACAGTCGCGATATTTAATATACCCACTTTGTTAAGATTTCTCGTAAAAATAATAAAGTGAAACATATTTTATTCATACAATATAATACAGTAGACGCAGTATCATTATTTATGTTAATTAAATGGTTAGTCAGATTACATTCATAATATCAACATTAATTAAATAATTATTATTTATATTAAATTACATAATTTTGTAGCTCCGGTTCAAAACAGTGAAGGTTTAATACCTAATCAAATTAACGAGTAATTACTATAAAGTGAGCATAAGTTTAGTTATGATAGTTACCCTGGTTCTGCGAAATCTCCAAACTTGTATCCCAATCGCTCAGTGGCCATTAATCCATCCCATCCGTTATCGAGACACGAGCGCCGAACTGACCAAACTATTGCATTAGCCGTGGGCTCGTCGCCCCTTATAATTAGTTTGTATCCAGTTCAATTATAACATTACTGTGTTCATCAGGTTAGGTCCCAACATAGTGCCTTGCGGAACACTTTGTGTAACGGCCTGTTCTATGCCCAAAATGTCCGGTTATAACTCTTGATGGCTCTATGGGGAACCCTTTTCCTATAATCTGTTTTAAGTATGGTGAATAGGGTTGCTTATGGACCTTGTTATTAACATGACTTTACGCTGTCATTAGCTTTTTCGTAAGCGATGGTAAAAGTAATAAATATCTCGGGACAACTCACACACGGCTATCTGATCCCAAGCTAAGCAGAGCTTGTGTTATGGTAACCAGACAACTGATATACATACTTATATAATTTATAAATACATACATATTATAGATAAATCACACCCAAAATCAATACAAAAAACGAAATGCACACGGACTTCTGTTCTCAAAACAAAACATTAAAACAATCACAAACATAATTAAATTAAAGACTACTTAATTAAAATCTTATTTCGTTTTAAACTTCACCTTTGAACTCGTAAATAACTCTTAAGAAGTTCCACAACAATTGAAACTCTTGTAAGTAAGAACGAAAGCAATTAAAGTGATACACGCAACAAAAGAAATTAAAACAGAATTGAACACGAACAATATAAATAAATTACAAGCCGCCACAGAGAGGCTCTAAATACTTACTTATTGCTTTTGTGGACCTTACGTTTTTAATTAGAATTAGATCAGAAAACCTTGATCTGTTTGGGTTTGTTGAAAGCAAAGTGATTACGATTCAATTCCTTGAGGTTGTTTTTAATTTGTACGATTACCCTCTCCTTTTTCTTCCTGTTGAATCGATTTTAGGTAAATCCTTAAATCTCATTAATTGATCACGCAGGTGTTACTTTACAAATCATACAACTATTTTGAAAATGTTAAGTTTGTTTGTAAGAGGTAATCTCCAGAAGTACTAGTAGTCCCAAAACAAAAGCTCTGATACTGAGTGAAAACTACATGATTACCAAGTGCCATACAGTTTATGTTTTATTGTGTACTTAACTTCTAAGAAGTCGGGGCAGAAGCTAACAAAACATTAAACGAGATACTAACCCACCGCGGCACAGGCGGCACTCAGTTGTCCGCCCCCCGCGTGCAGTTTGCCCCAGCCACCTTTTTAAGGTCGCCGGTCCATCCAGCTGTTAAGATTAAATCTATACGCTAGAATATAGGAGAGTATCCAAAAACATCAATCTAGTCTTTATTACCAAAATTCACTTGTGTAGGCCGATTAATGGCGCCTCCGCCAGCGTAATAGTTTCCCGAGGGAATGTGAGTAACGTCGCCGATCCCGGCTAATAGTTTAATAACAGTTTCCATGAAAGTTCACAAAGATTACCCTTCGATTTTATGGCGATATGAGATCGAAAATTCAAGGTTCAAAGGAAGTTTTTATGGTGTGTTTATTTATGGGGTATTTTGAAAGCGTTATACGTATTCTTTTCTTTATTGTATTGTGTAGTTGGTAGTAAAAGTAAGTGTTTTGTGAAGGAATATTGGTTTATGGAGTGTTAAAGGAATAGGTTTAGGCATTATGGAGCGTGTTCCTTGCGCTTTCGTTCCGTTCAATTTCCTTTCCTTTTTGAAGTTTCATTATATTTTTAATATCCCGAAACTAACTCACTATAAGTCCCTTATAAACTTTGAATATACTTTGGGTACACCTTTTACAGCAGAACTTTTTAAGTCATATTTTTATTTTGCATAACAACTGATAGCATAAACCTCTTTTCGCAGAAAGTCAATTGGCATACATTTATAACTCATAATTTTGTATGGAAGAATCCTCATTTCGCATAAATTTCATTTCCATAATAATCAAAAAGTAGAACCATCATATCGCAGAAAGTTCACAGTCAGATTCCTCTTTTGGCTCTTTATAAACGTTATACTAAACGAAATTATGCAAAATTATAAGTATTCAAATAAAATTCTGCCATCCATTTTGAATTCGGACATAAAAACATTCGGACAAAAAATAATTAATTTCTAGTCTAGACTATGTTACTGACGTCAGGTCTTTATATATACCTAATTAATAGCGGTTATTAGAACAAGTTAGTCGGGTATTATCACGGATTTTGTAAATTACGATTAAATCAATATTGTGCTTATCTATAAATAATTTTGAATTTTGATGCAATAATAATTATTTAATTTAGTATAATATATTTCTTCTGCAGCAGAAGACACACGTTTGTGCTATAAGTGGTGAATACATTTTTATATCGCGGTTTTTCCCATTAAGTGACAAGTTCTAGATTTTTTCTATTTAAGCTATAAATAATTGCTGTAAGTTATTGTTTATTTAGTGTTGAACGGGGAATAGTAATAACGAGGTACTGATTCTTTTTTATTATACACTCCCAGATTCCTAAATCGAGCCACCTAGCATAATGATTGAGTAACGTCCATAACTTTAAAAAAATTAATGTATGATCAAAAAGTTTTTATGTAAGTTTGTAGTTGGCATAATCAACATTAGGCTCATGTACTATTGTTCTGAATTTGATTTTTTATTCATTTTCATTCATTTGTCATTCATATAATTTTTTGAAGAAAAGGACGATACAAACTCATTATGCTAGGTGGCTCGATTTAGGAGTCCGGGAGTGTATATTATCTATAATACTTTTTTAAAGTGGTATTCATTACTTTCATAAATAATATGTTAATATTATATTCATTACATTGTAACTGCTTCGTTAGCCTAGTGATCCTAAGCGCGACTTCTACTCTAAAGGTCTTGGATTCGATTTCCAGGTCGAGTAAAAAGTGTTATTGGGTTTTTCTATAAAATTCTCGGTAGCAGCTCGGAGTTAGGATTTGTGACCGATTAATGGCAATAGGCTCACCTCCTATTAAATGGGCCTAAACATACCGGCGAAATGTAGGTCGGTATATTAAAAGATCTTGAGGAAACTTAGACTATATTACTATATAACTATAATGATAGATGGTGTGCTCTCATGCCTTCTATGTGTGAGGGTCTTCACAAATAAGATTGGTTACATAAGCCAGGTGCGAGCACACGAACGACAACTACTGCAGCAGAGCTAAAGCAATCGCCTTGACCGAAATCGGTCGGATCACATCATCATCATAACAGACTATAATAAATATAAATCTCATATCGTCAATCGGCCTGGACCAAGTGTGGTGATAAATGCTCATACCTTTTTTGTAGAGAAGAGGCATTTGCCCTGCATTGGGATCATAATAAACTGGTTCAAGCTATGAGTGCGGAGCAAGCACATACATAGTTCAAATAAATAAATACGGCAAAAGTTTTACCAAAATTAGAGCCAGAACTTCTTCTGCTTTTAGTCCAAAGATACATAATACAAAACATTATTTGTATCTGTCTACATGTACAAAATAAAATATCCATTGTTACAGATGATGCGGCGACTGAACATTTACGTCTCTCTAGTATTTGGAGCCAGTATTCTTCTTATTATTGTCAACATTGTGACTGAGTATCCTAGCAACGCATATTATCTCTCATCCATCAAGGACAGGCAGAATATCAGGATTTTTATAAAAGTCAGAGCTGAAGAGGAGACTTATACGCAACAGATTCCAGTTATACTAAACAATGGTGCCCATGGTTCAAGAGACATCAACAATATCCACACAAACGCACAAAACAGGACGAACCGTATATTAGACATTAAAAAGAAATTAGAAAAAGCAAGGAAAGAAATAAAAGATGAACTGTCCAACTATAACTTTTCACAATCCGGTGTTAATGTTCTAGAAGATTTAGTTATGGAATCTGGGGGACAGCCTTTACGTAGCCTTATAATATCATCCTGGAGATCTGGATCTACATTTCTGGGAGACCTGGTGAATTCAGTTCCCAGTACTTACTATCATTATGAACCCCTTCTTATGTTTGGAATTAAGCAATTATGGGAGTCAAGAGAGGCGAGCAAAGCCCTGAGGATGGTTAAACAAATGTTTAAATGTAATTTTTACGGTTTAGAAGATTACTATGAGTTTGAAAGAAAAGACGTAAGTCTTAATCAGTTTAATCATAACACTAGATTGTTTGACTATTGCAAGGACGGGAATAAAAATGAGTTATGTTTTAATGAAGAGTTCACTTCACGTTTCTGTAAGCTGTTCCCGTTTCAAAACATGAAGCTTGTCCGACTAAGGTTACAGTTCGTGGAAACAATATTAGACGATCCAGAGTGAGTAATGTCTTTTAAATATGTTTTCTAGTGTAATATTGAATAATATCTGCTATGAACTTCCGCTATACTTCCTTATCAAGGTCTGCCAGCGACATCGCGAGTCAAGAAAAACAATTAATTCGTCTTGACTTTGTCTCGATCGCGATTGGTATATGCTAAATATTGTTCCTTGTACCTTGTTATTAAAAGAATATAGCGAAAACATTCAACTTTGCATCAAACCATCACGCCTGTATTCTCCGAAGAGTTAGGCAGAGGTGTACCATTGCACACTCACAGTTCGCCGGTGTATTTAGGTCCAATGTAATAGGGGGAAAGCCATTAACTGGGCACAAATCCAAACTCCGAGCTGCTGCTGAGAATTTTATAGAAAAACCCAATATCACTTTTTGCTCAACCTGAGTATCGAACCCAGGACCTCTAGCGTAGCAGTCGTGCTTAGCACCACTAGGCTAACGGGGCAGTATTTTGATCAAAAAAGATTCTTATTCCCATTCCTTATAAAGAAAATAAAAACTTCCAGACTCAACGTCAAGGTAATACTGCTGGTCCGTGACCCTCGCGGCATGCTGCAGTCTCGGCGTCACCGTCACTTCTGCGTGCGGTCTGCGGATTGCTTCGAGCCCCCCCTGGTCTGTGCTGACCTGGTCAGCGACTATATGGCAGCTGGAGACTTGTTGCGAATTTATCCGGACCGACTGTTGTAAGTTGTAATATTACATGTATTAAAAACTATAAGTTAGGCTTTAGTGAAGCGGGACGGGAGAGGGAGAGGACAATCCCCCGTCCCAGCGGCCGCCGCGGTAGACGCTCCGGGCGTCGGAAGCCGCGAGACGACTCCCGGCCACCGTAGACGCGTGTCTGTGGACGGTGAGCAATGGGTAGCTCGCCGTCCGTACGTTCACTAGCGACAGACCGTGTCGACGGCGCGTTTGTGTTCCACGCGCGCCCCAAAGAGATGTCAGCAAACTTGGATGGGGCCACTGAGGGCCGATGCCTGCCGGGGCTGCGGGTTGTTCGAAAGAGATACCGCGCCCCCGGAACGCAAAGGGCACATGAAAGGAACATAGACGGGTTTTAGTCAGTAAAAGTCTGACATTCCCTCCCGCCCCGCCCAGGGCGGGGGAAGTTATTTGATGATTTCCCGTCTATAAAAAAAAAGGCTTTAGTGAAATTGGTAAGGGTACTATTTGAGGTTAATTGTTTGCATTTCCATGTGGTTTATTCAATTTAATCTTTGTAAATTTTCCGTGAACTATTGTGATTAACTGTTGTACTCGTCATTTCAGTCAAACAAATCTTAACAACTATCATGATGTTTATTACTCACTAGATCACTAGATTTTGTCCGGGAGTTCTAACGCATATAAGTACAGTATACCATAGAAGTATCATAATAATATGATACTCGACAATAGTCATGTAGCTTTCCATCAGTGGAAGAAATTTTGTTATTGGACCAGTACCTACTTCCAGAGATAAGCTTACCTCTTAAAAACTCTTATCAAAATCCTATTTTTTTTAACTTTTTATTAACAGTGTTAATTAATGATAAAACACTCACCAACTACTCGATCAACTTTTGATAAACAGGTATCACAAAAAGGCATAATAATTACTAGTAAGTGTTAATGTAAAATGTTCGACTTACAGAGTTATACGGTTTGAAGACTTAGCACTGAAGCCTTATATTACTACAGATCGAATTCTAAAGTTCCTAAAGCTAGATGGAAGGCAAGCTTTCGACAAGTTCCTGTACACGCACACTACTGCAGAAGTGGATGGTCCTCACTCTACTATCAAAGTCTCCCGGAATATTCCTTTCAAATGGAAGACTGCTCTGGACTTTAGTTACATTAACGAAATACAGGTGAGGCGCAACTTCGATGTCTTATGTTTCTGCCAATCTACATAAAATAAATAAATACACAGGCCTCTTCTCATATAGAGTAGACAAGAGTATTGATCGACATGCGGATTGACGAAGACTTATAATAATTTTCTTACGATGTTTTTCTTCACCGCTGTCGGTGATTTCTATGATAAACTTAGAAAGAAAATCCACCCATTTCCGTAAATCTTTAATATTGTTTTCTTATTCTCGTAGTTTCTGCCTACCCGCATGGGAAAAGGGCGTGAGTTTATGTATGTATGTATCCTAAAGAGTAGTAATGTACACTTGGTCGGCTCTCTCTAAAAACTCTATAATGATTTCGCGGTATCTCTTTCGTGTACACAATGACTTATCTAGTTACAAATCATTTCAGATGGCGTGCAGAGAAGCTATGCGTTTATGGGGTTACAAAATGGCTCACAACAAGACCCATATGATGAGCAAGGACTTCAACCCAGTTGAGGATTATAAGATCATTTAGCAAAACATAATCTTGCTAACATTGGCTAATATTGGCAGCAAAAGGAGCCCCATAAAGTCATTGATCTGTCTGTCTTACTCCACTTCACATAGTACCTAGTATGCTAGCGTGTATTTATTAATAATCTGCCCGACATTTTTCCCAACAATTTTACCCAGTTGCAGATGGAAGTACCAGCAAAATACCAGTACTTTGACAGTACTTTGGTACGGTTCTATGGTTATCTGACCTCTACTGTACAGTTACTAGGTAACACAATATATCTGGATTTGAGCGTCAAGGTTTCAGGCTTCAAACTACCTGTAACAACTGTCGAAGTTGTACAAATGACAGGCAAGACCACGAAATTACGAGCCTTCCGAGACACGGAGAGTATTCGCTAAAATACATTTTATTTTTAATTCATTTGGAAAACTTACAGCTAGGTCCGAAAATAGGATTAAATTAAGCAACGAAAAGGCCAATTAAAAGTTTTCACATAGGAATTGTTTGGTCATCTATACATTGATAATTGAAGATAACTTAGCAACAAAGCCGTGCACGCATTCTGTAAATAAGTAACAATTAGCAAAAATAATTACTTAACTTTTAGTTTTAGTGTTTAAAATCCATGTATGTATGTAAACAAGCAGAAATAAAAATTTGTTTTCGTAAAATAAATGTAGATCTTTTACATTCAATGCCTTGGTTCCTAGCTGAGGTCCAACGGAGGACATTTTGTGCAGTATCTGATTACATCCGTTATTTAGCTCTTAAGTTTTATTTTTTAAATGATTGCGTTGTGTCTTTTGTACTACTACAACACCAGAAGAATCACTCGTGTGTTAACGACCCCGTAAAAACCTTAATACTCCTCTCTAGAAGAACCCCATGCTGTAGTCTCTTGGGAAAACCTTAGTAGGAAATTCCCAACATCGTAATTTTTTGTAGTTATCTCTACAACCATTCTACCTGCATAAAAGCATTTAATGACAAAACATAGCCTTATATGCCCATATTATGTTAGATAGTGTACAGGTAACATCCGGTGTTGTTTATTACGGGGACCTTGTCGAAACTAGAACAAATTTCCGTGCGTTCAAGCGTTTTTGCCATACCTATTACTGGAACCAAATGTAACAGCTCACATTAGGACCCATTAAGTTAATGATAATTGCAATCCGTGGTGCTTGGCAATCTGGGCTTCTCCCAGTTGTACACATCCCTTTGTGCCTATTGGCCTAGTTCTGTTCTGTCTCCTGCTTGTTTGGAGGGAAGTGGAAATTATGTTTTTCTTACTCCTCCGCTAATCTTTTCTGATTAATTTCGATGCGGGATCCATGACGGGAAGTTGAATCGTTTCTCCGGGACTCGTCGAGCTTCATTGTCTCGGCGCTTTTCTTGTGGTCGCCACTGTTGATTCTGGCTTACAGAAGTTGCAGTGGTTTGGGAAAAGTGTGGCAGGCTTGTCCCATTAAAAAAAAAAAAAAAGACAGCCTTGAATACTTAATTCATTCCTTAAGTCCACATGAGCAGGGCACGCCTCGATTGAGGCGGTAAGTCCCCTCTTTGAGGAGTGGCTAGAGCGGCGCCACGGCGCCCTCACCTACCGCCTGACGCAGGTCCTCACCGGACACGGAAGTTTCGGGAGGTTCCTGCACCTCATCGGGCCGGAGGAAACGCCCGGGTGTCACCATTGCGAGGATCGCCCCGAGGACACGGTGGAGCATACTTTGGCGGTGTGCCCTGCTTGGGCGGAGCACCGCCGAGTCCTCGAGGCGGCCATCGGCGGCGGCGCCCTCTCGCGTCCGGCACTGGTTCAGGCCATGGTCCGGAGCGAGAGGGAATGGGAAGCAGTCGCCTCCTTCTGCGAAGCTGTAATGCTAGAGAAGGAGGCGGCGGGACGGGAGAGGGAAAGGAGGGTCCCCCGTCCCAGCGGCCGCCGCGGTAGACGCTCCGGGCGTCGGGAGCCGCGAGACGACTCCCGGCCACCGTAGGCGCGGGTCTGTGGACGGTGAGCAATGGGTAGCTCACCGTCCGTACGTTCACTAAACAACGACAGACCGTGTCGACGGCGCGTTCGTGTTTCACGCGCGCCTCAAAGAGATGTCAGCAAAATTGGATGGGGCTACTGAGGGCCGATGCCTGCCGGGGCTGCGGGTTATTCGAAAGAGATACCGCGCCCCCGGAATGCAAAGGGCACATGAAGGAACATAGACAGGTTTTAGTCAGTAAAAGTCTGACACTCCCTCCCGCCCCGCCCAGGGCGGGGGAAGTTATTTGATGATTTCCCATCTATAAAAAAAAAAGTCCACGTGAGCGCAGTCCCGCACACCTCGTAATAAATATAAGTCTGATATCGCACATTCGCCTGTTGCTGTGATCAATGCTCTTTTTATCTTCTCATGTGAAGAAGCTTTTGCCTTTCAGTTTGATAATAACAGATATCCGGTATCTAGCTATTCTGTATTCTAGATCATAATGCCCTGTAATCAAGGCACAGTCCCGCCCCATCCATTAGTACGTATGATCCATGTAATTCCACATCGGACTATCACGTCCAAAATGAACGTGCTTGTCGCAAAATCGCCGCTCTGTGACTGGCCTAACTGGACTTTATATCGTTAACAATTTGTTGCTATTGAAATGGTAAAGCGATGTCGGGACATTTTGGCAACTGCACTGGAATATTAAACAGATGCTTGACTTTATTATTTGTGTAACCAGTTCTGATGTTAATAATTATGTTAGTTTTATCTGCGGTTTGGTTTAGACAGTAGGTATTAGCGTTCGAAAGCTAAGTTTAAGCAAATCTTTTCTTCAGATTAAAGTCTACTCATCTTACTACTAAACATGGAATAAAGTTAAACATATATATATATATATACCATCACGCCTGTTTTCCCCGAAGGGTTAGGCAGAGGTGTACACCCAATGTACACCCACAGTTCGCCGGTATATTTCGGTCCCATGTAATAGGGGGTGAGCCTATTGCCATTAACCGGGCACAAACCCAAACTCCGAGCTGCTACTGAGAATTTCATAGAAAAACCCAATAACACTTTTTGCTCCACCTGGGAATCGAACCCTGGACCCCTTGCATAGCAGTCGCACTTGCGACCACGAGACCAACGGGGCGGGTATATATATATGTATATTTTAAAGCTAAACATAACAAAGCAAGATAAACATTTTTATAGGTTTAAACTTGAAATAACTTTATCCTGTGTTTTTTAGTAAGAAAGCACTTCCGTATTACAAACGTTATTTCAAGTTAAGTAATGATTAACGCCTGCTTAACTATTCATACATTTGTGTCGTTTAGCGAGTTTTAATTTCACGCTATCTTTATAAGTAAAAGGCGGATTACATTATAATAATGTATTATTAGGTAAATGTTTAGGTGATGCCGTAATGGTCAGGTCGTTAAGACTGGGCCTTATAGGTATCATGGACCATGGGAATTTTTTAAATCATAATTATGTGCCTTCTAAGTTTCTCTGCGATATCACTGATATCAATAAAAGGTTCGTGAAGAAACTTGGACTTTTTATGTATATAAATCCGAAATCGACAATACGCCTGGAGCAAGTGTGGTGATCAATGTTCTGTATGAGAAGAGGTCCTTGCAGTGGAACAATAATATTTTAGGCTGTAATTTTTATGTTTTTTGCTCTTTATTAGTCTAACTATCAAAACTATCTAACACATCAATTATTATAAAAAATATTATGAATTAGCGTCAGCAGAATTGTTAATAGGGGTTAAATTCAGCATTGAATAAATCCTGTTTGGGGCTATAAATGTAAAATTCGATTTTTTACAACGACCGGCTAATAAAATGGCAGCCATATAAGCGGTGTGTGTAACCGTGGGCTCTGATTAATGAATATGGAACGCTCCTTCATGATTCAAATTTGGATTGATCCCCACGCCTCTCTAATAACTAACCAAATTAATATCTAGTTAGCTCACTTTGTGTTTGAACTTAGCTCATTTCTACGAATATCTTATTCACAGGAAACTCCTGGAATTTCACACTGTTTATATCTGTTTAGCTTTCTGTGTTCTCGTTTAATCTATAATATAAAAATGAATCGCAAAATGTGTTGGTAAGCGCATAACTCGAGAACGGGTGGACCGATTTCGCTAATTCTTTTTTTAAAATATTCCTTGAAGTACGAGGATGGTTCTTACGGGGAGAAATATTGTAAAAAAAAAAAAAAAAACCTGAAAAAGTCTAAAAACAACAATTTTCTAGACTCCCATACAAAAGATTTGTGATAATACTTATAATGTCGGTAGGGGTAGGGTAGCGGTTGGGTAGGGGTAGGGGTAGGGTAGGGGTAGGGTAGGGGTAGGGTAGGGGTAGGGTAGGGGTAGGGTAGGGGTAGGGTAGGGGTAGGGTAGGGGTAGGGTAGGGGTAGGGTAGGGGTAGGGTAGGGGTAGGGTAGGGGTAGGGTAGGGGTAGGGTAGGGGTAGGGTAGGGGTAGGGTAGGGGTAGGGTAGGGGTAGGGTAGGGGTAGGGTAGGGGTAGGGTAGGGTAGGGTAGGGGTAGGGTAGGGTAGGGGTTGGGTAGGGGTAGGGGTAGGGGTAGGGTACGGGTAGGGTAGGGTAGGGGTAGGGTAGGGGTAGGTTAGGGGTAGGGTAAGGGTAGGGTAGGGGTAGGGTAGGGGTAGGGTAGGTGTAGGGTAGGGGTAGGGTAGGGGTAGGGTAGGTGTAGGGTAGGTGTAGGGTAGGGGTAGGGGTAGGGTAGGGTAGGGGTGGGGTAGGGGTAGGGTAGGGGTAGTGTAGGGGGAGGTTAGGGGTAAGGTAGGGGTAGGGTAGGGTAGGGTAGGGGTAGGATACCACGCGAACGAAGTCGTGGCGGGTCAGCTAGTTAACTATAAAAGTCAAGTCCCTGCAAAGTTCACCGTAATTACTAGACGTCAAATAATTTATTTGTATGTAGGTTATGCCCGCGACTTAGATCGCTTGGTTTTCTTTTTTTTTTCTTTTGGCTGTATTATTATTTTTTTAATAAAAGTAAGGATAATAAGGTAGGTAATTCAAAGTAAGTCTACCTTGTCACATAAGCCTTAAGCCTGCCTTGAAAAGTACAAAAATACATTTCGGAATAGTATCAGAATAATTGTTACATTTTGTTACAGAATTAGTAAAAAATCTATCATGTTGTGACCTACCTTGGAAATATTCATATATTTTTTTGAAAACCTTTTATTTTGGCATTACTTGCAAACACTTTTATTTCATTTATTTGTATGTATAGAAGATGTACTTTTGTTAACAATTTGTTTTGGAACATCTTAAACTACTTTTTGATGTCCCTAGTAACGAAATTTTCCAAAATATGGAATATCTTTTCAAAACATTTAGTAAATTAGACTTTATTCCATACACGCAGTAGTCTCTTCTCAAATACATAATACCATTAAAGCTTTCTTGTAACTTTACATACCACCGTTTAAATAATACATATTAATCATTTAAATTGAAGACTATGGTAGATAGTGTAAGAGGCGTGATGAAGGTGATCATAATACAATGATCTACGTAGCATCTATGATTTTGTATGTTAGTTTGAAGAAAATGTTGTTTCGAGATAAATATGATAGGTTATTTACGTATCTACAGATATATATAGGAGTTACATTTCAAGAATTAATAAAAATATCCTGCACGTTTCCTAACCAGTATAAGTAGTATTATAAGATCAATACACTTTAATTCAAACTTATGCGACGAATTTTAAGTCAAAGTCAAATCATTTATTTTAATTTGGCTATTTAAAAACACTTTTAAATGTCATTTACAAAACATTAATTATGTAAAAATAATATTTCATTTCATTTCTCGAAACAGTTCCTCATCTCGAAATGATTTCCATATAAAACCACAAATCCACAGTTTTCCTCATTCCGAGCGTAGCATTAACACAAACATTTACAAGCCTCATAGCGTTTAATAGGATCCTAAACAATACGCCTGACGATGACGAGGACTCTCCCAAATTACAGCTCCGACAATTTTTCTTGTAACATCTGCACAAGCAATCCCGGCCTCATCTCGTTCCGATCCTATTTTATTTACAGCAAACAATTCTTTTGATAAATCGTTTTTAATCCGAACAAAAAGCAGGATTATTCCAATTTGACGAAGAAAAAGATTTTCATAATGGAATTAGTTCATTTGAAGTCCTCGTGAGAAACGAAGGCGGACATTGGAAATCTCTCGCGATCTCGTTAGCATTGGAATA
This sequence comes from Caradrina clavipalpis, assembly GCA_932526535.1. Classification (NCBI taxonomy): domain Eukaryota; kingdom Metazoa; phylum Arthropoda; class Insecta; order Lepidoptera; family Noctuidae; genus Caradrina; species Caradrina clavipalpis. The sequence goes on from OW052095.1 coordinate 579,580, forward strand.
TTCTATGAAGATTAAACGTTATTCAGTTTGATTTGAATGCGAACGTGCCTTTTGTTATACGCTTGCACTGAATGGCACCGTCTAATGGTCGGCAAATGAGTGCTTTTGAAGGTTCCATGAATATGGAACTCTCGCTCATTTTGGATTCGGCATCAAGTGCAAGGATCTTTTTGTTGTTCTTTGAGCATTATCTGGCATTTGCATTTTCATTTTAAGTGTCTGGAATGAAATGTAAAACAAATAGTAGGTCGATCATATTTTCTTTGCATTTAATTTCAGCTCGTAGGTAATCAGTGGATTTTCACATGTTATTTTATAACTATTCCCAACGCTTCATATTAAATATTTATCGGCTCCGTCATTTACTCAAACAACGGAAATATTTACTCAATAGGCACACACTCACGTATAAAAGTAAATATATCCCAAACCCGATAATTCCAACACATACGATTTCAATTCCACGTTCAAATAAACGCCACAGCCTAAATAAAAGCAGTATGACAAATCTGTGGTATTGGAGCGGTATCGCAGCGGATTACAAGGGTAATCCATAATCAAGCGGCCGTCAATCCACTGGACAATGTGATTTATGCATTTCTAGAGCTCCATTACGTCACCATTGATGAATGGGGAAACTAAATAGAATTGGTAGGCTGACCTGATTGGATCACTGATTATGTAGCCAATACGATTTCTGTATGTGTCATGGAATATATAAGCTTAAAAGATAATGATGAATAATAGTACATCAATTCATTTGCCTATGAGTTAGTGCATTGCTATGAAATAAATAAATAAATATTATGAAGGCACCTTTAAATTATTGTAGTTGGGATGTCAATCCGCCACAACCGAGGAGCAAGGAAGAGAGAGGCACATAGGTGTTACACCACCAACTGGAAATCTCCAGGATACTACTGAGAAAATTTACATAAACAATATTGGTATCTTCCATAAAAAAAAACGACGGGTTGCACTCCGGGAGTGCCAGCAGAAGTGAAAACTTGAATATTAACGTTGTGCATTTTTGATATTTTGGAATGGTTGGCAATAATTTTGCACGAATTGCTTTAATTATCAGTATAAAAATACTATCCAGTAGTCGTTCTATTTATGTGGTATAATACAATATTTATTTATTGCGTTATCGTACAATGTGTAAGATAAATTCGTAAGATTTTCGACCAGCAAACGTGACAAAAATCTTACGAATTTTTGATCAGGTCACGTGTGCCGACGCGAGTTTAAAATTTTTTACCCATTACAAAAAAAGTTTTCAACGCCGCTAAAGAAGTTTTCACTTCAAAAATCTAGACAGTTTGCCCGGTCTGACAATCGAACCCAGGACACCACGATCAGCAGTCCTAAGACACCAACAGGGCAGTCAAATGACAACAGCATGCGTTCAATATTCAATACTAATTGTATAATCCAATCAATCATTGATCCATCTCGTCCATGTCAAACATTGTTTCAATTAAGGTAGTACAATCACTAACAAATAGTGATTGGGCCTGTACATCGCATTCTGAGCCAGGTTTAGTATATTTGGCTTATCTGACTTGTATGTCAGTTTATACACGACATACATTTATTTATTCTTCGATACAAATTAAAATCATCATCATCATCTGCCTAGCCTTTTCCCAACTATGTTGGGGTCGGCTTCCAGTCGAACCGGATGCAGCTGAATATCAGTATTTTACATGGAGCGACTGCCTATCAGACCTCCACAACCCAGTAATGGGTAATACGATACTCTTGGTAAGACTGGTTGTCAGACTTTCTGGCTTCTGACTATCCGTAACAAATTAAAATATTTTATGAAAATTCCTATAGACACTTTGAACACACATGGCAATATTTCATGAAAGAAACGAAGCATGACAATGTGGTATGACGCTTTTTGTCATGGGTTTAACTGGGTTACAACAACATACCATTACGCCTGTTTTCCCCGAAGAGTTAGGCAGAGGGGTACCAATGTAAATCTACGGATCGCCGGTGTGTTTAGGGTAACTAGATAACTGGATTATAACTATCGTATGCACCAAAACGGATGAGCCAGGATCGTTATATGACTGAAAATGGGCGCCGTCATCAAGGTACGCTTAGGAAATGCTGACATGTGGACCTGGATTTATTCATGATGAGTTGAAGGGAGAAAAGAGCAGTAAAAGAGGGCCTTATCTCATAATCCATCATTCGATCCCATCTCAGCCTAGTAGGTGTGCCAGGGTTGCGGAATTTGTTCGAGACCGCGGTCCTGGAACGCAAAGGGAGGGAGGAAGAACACGGATAGGATTAAGTCAGTAAGAGTCTGACACCCCCTTCCACACCGCCCATGGTGGAAGAAGTCATGTGATGATTCCCCATCCTTAAAAAAAAGGTGTGTCAGTGATGACAGTTTTGGGTGATAGTAGACAAGAAGTTTTAATTTAACACACAAAAAGTACCAAAAACCTCAAACGCGGTTCCCTATCCATTTGCATAAAATTTTAAGACCTAATGTAACTTAGCATAATGTTGTTTGGCATAATTATTTTTTCGCATAATGTAATTACGCATAACAGCTCATGCATAATTTTTTTAAGCATAATGTCTGTAACCATAATAATGATTAGGCATAATATTTTAAAGCATAAACTTATTAAGCATAAAGTTCTAAAGCATAACTTTTTTAAGCATAAAGTTCTAAAGCATAACTTTTTTAAGCATAATATCCTAAAGCATAAAAGTTAAGCATAAATAACGCATAAAAATATTAAAATATATTTTTATAGGTATTACAGTGAAATAATTATTAACACCTAGAATATTAGACACTATACACGTTTATACAATTTTTATGCTTGCAAACAAGCATGCAGCATGCAAGCAAGCATGCAGCAGGCAAGCAAGCATGCAGCATGCAAGCAAGCACGCAGCATGCAAGCAAGCACGCAGCATGCAAGCAAGCATGCAACATGCAAGCAAGCATGCAAGCAAGCAAGCAAGCAGCATGCAGCAGGCAGGGTTTCTGTGACGGCTCCGGCGCTGCGGCCCTCCGGCGGCCCCACGCGTGCTAATCGTCGCAGACGGCTTTCGCTCACCACCGCTGCTTCGGCTTGTTGGCCGGCTTCGCCGGCCAGCCTCAGCCGCGGCGGCTCGCTCGCAGCCGCCTGCTCCTCAGCCCGCGGGCCGCCTCGCCCCTACGCGCCTACGCGATTTTAAATAACACTCTAGGGGTAGGACAAACAAGACTACGTGAAGTCGGTTTTGCAGCAATTCGGTTCTGTGACTAACTTTTGTTGCACAGCATATTAATTTTTTAACATTTTTTATGCCTAAATATTATTATGCTAATAGCCATTAGGCCTACTAACGTTATGCTAAAAGTCTTTAGGCCTACTAACGTTATGCTAATAGTCATTAGGCCTACTATTGTTATGCGAATCAAATTTATGCCAAAACAAATTAGTCTTTAACATGATTATGCCAACATAAAATGTATGCCTAAAAAAATTATGCCAAAGTATTATTATGCCAAAACAAATTGTGCCAAAATCGTTATGCCGAACTATATTAGGACAAAAAACATTATGCGAAAAGAAGGGATACCCTCAAACGCCAGCTGTTGATCTGAAACTTAAATTAAAATCAAACTTGTTGGCAAACCGCTTAAATTGGAATTTCTTCAGCGTGTCCTAATTAAGCCGTGGGAGCGACATGTTGGGCGGAATAGGATTGTACCACCATGTTGCATGCTAATGTTACGAGTGGCACTCGTGTGTTATTACTTAGGATCATATTTTATGTAAAATATACATAAACCGGTATGTTGGTTTCACTTACTATGGAGGTAATTGAATTTTTAATCTTATCGCTCTTCACCTAAATGTTGATTAGACTTATTGTTTAGTCAATTGAGATAGGTAATGTCATCGGCATACCATCACGCCTGCATTCCCCAAAAGGGTTGGGCAGAGGTATACCAGTGTACACCCACAGTTCACCGGTATGTTTGAGGTCCTATGCAACAGGGAGCGAGCCTATTGCCATTAACCGGGCACAAATCCTGGAATAATCGGGAGTTAGGATTTGTGACCGTTATCACATGGTATGTAAATCTTAACTCCGAGCTGTTACTGAGAATTTCTTAGAAAAACCCAATCTATACTTACACATAGCGAAAAATTATTTTATTTTCAGAAGTCATATTATGAGAATTCATATTACACATTATTTTATGGATTTAAAATTCTTGAAGCACCACAAAAAGAAAAATTGTACCACTAAAACCTTTCTAAGATTGAGTAATCTTTTATACTATCCATTTGGATGATATTCTAGGACAAAACAAGAGCCCTTACTCATCCATGTTCCCAACGAAAATCAAAGTAATAAATCAAAAACTATTATAGCATCAGCGGACAAAGCGTAATAAATGTTACAATGGGCTCAAAATAATATTTTTCATTAGAAACGCGTCGTAAATAACGCGTGTGACATTATTATAGAGAGCGAATTTATGGGCGGACAGTGTTGCTCCATATATTGGGTGCTAAGCGCTAATACCAGGTTCATTGTTCCAACAATATTTAGTGCGGGATTTTTTAGTACTCGGGATATAAATTATGTGTATCGGAAAAGTACCTAAATAATTTTATCTAAGAGCAAAGCTTACATGCATGTGGTGAATAAAAACAAAAAAAACTGAAGGATTATTTTAAGGGTTATACTCATAAGGGGGGAGGAGCTCGTGGCTAAATAATTACAGCCGCATAGACCGATCTTCCGGGTTAAGCCACGCTTGCCGAGGTTGGTCTGTGGATGGGTGACCATTTACCATAGCGAGTTTCCTTCGTGCCTCGGAAAGCACGTAAAGCCGTTGGTCCCGGCTGTCATTTGTAGATCTTTGACAGTCGTTACTGTTAGTCAGAAGCCAGAAAGTCTGACAACCAGTCTTATATTACCCATTACTGGGTTTTGGAGATCTGATAGGCAGTCGCTCCATGTAAAATACTGATATTCAGCTGCATCCGGTTCGACTGACGATGATGACTCATACATGTTTGGACATAGGTAGATTAAACTACAATTATGTAGGTACCTCCTGTTATTATAATTAAACAAGCCATGGCCGCGACTTCACCGGCATCATATTTGATATATTATCCCACGGGAACCATCCAATTTTGATGGTAAAAGAAGAGGTTTCATGCTATTCCATATTACATCTCTATGACATATTTCATACAGATCCATGCAGCCGTTTTGGCGTGATTGAGTAACAAACATTCATCCATCCAAATTTTCATATTTCAGAAATTATTTTAGTGAAAAAAATTTAGGAAGTACCTATTAAATTAGGTGCTTCAAAATACAGCAATCAGCTCATATATTGTCACTGACAGGATAACGCTACCTACTAAAGCACATAACTAATTTTCCGTCACAAAATTGTTGGAAACTTTGACATATTTCACAAAGTTACCTTTAGATCTCAGTTGTATAATTAATGACCGGAATTAGGGCGCGCCCAGGGAATACCGACGACTTCCTCTAATCTTGGATACTTTGAGCATGTGATGCCCGTAATTCTAAGTGGTCCCCAATTGAAGAGGATCTGCGATATTTAAACACAAACTTAAAACGTACATGTTAATTATAAGGATAATCCAGTTATAACTTGTTTGCTGAACTCCTGGATGAAAACGAAACTCTAGTTAGTTTGGTTTGTCTTTTGAACTAACCATATAAAGCCACAAATTAATAGACATACGCTGATATCAGCTGTCAAAACGCGATTGTTCCGTAGGATGTTATATAGAAAAATTAAAGTTCCGTAGGATGTTATATGGAAAAATGAAAAAGACAGTTATGCCAACTCAATGGACTCACCCTTTTTTTATTTCAAAGTGCTAGTAGTAACTAGTAGTAGTGCTAATAGTAACTCTTTATTATAAATCTAGTTTTATAGTTAATTGAAAAATTATCCGATTTTTAAGGGTAATAAACTTGAGGCTAGTTATAATTATTTCTAGTCTCGAAACCAATTGGTTAACGTTGTCAAATGCCCAATTGATAGCCCGTGGCGGACATTGTCACACTTGTTGAGACCTGCCACTATGATATGCGCTCTGGCATTTTTAGAAAGTAGATCGTAGAACCGCATATTAAGTTCAAAGTTGGATATAAATTGTCAACCACTTATATAAAAGCTAACAGATATGTTCCGTATTTTTTGGCATGTTGAAATGGCGGCCAACAAGCTACGCCAGTCCATGGAAGCTTCTCGATACTGGCCGCGACAGCGTGACAATGTCCGCTGCTGCCTGTCAGTTGACGAGCTGTGGACCGCAACTTTTCAAAACCAAGTATAAAAAAGGAAAACTTCTTCTTTTAATTCATAGCAACCAATATTTACTTTATTATTTAACACGCTTAGTAAATAACTTATGATCTGTTTCATTTGCATTTGTAAATGTAACTGTTTGAGATACAATATATTTAGGGAACTCTTTTTAGGAACTCTGTTCTATGATGTTGTGTATGATAGGTCTAGAAAAGGCGGTTTATGTATGTCAAGCATCTGTAATTTTTGCTCGTTGGTTTTGGTAAGGAATAATTGGCGCGGCTTGTGAATTGTTGTAATTATGATTTTAAGTAAGTTCATTATGGGTGTATAACTGCTTGGTGTTTTATTTATCATTAAAGTTGTGTAAAAGTCCAGTTCAGTGAGATTATTCCTTTGTAACGTTTGTTTTGTTATTTAACATGTACGATAATTGTTCTTTTCTAATGATTTCTGCTTCTGAATCCTAATGAATCCTAAATATGCATTATCTTTTAATTTGTTTTTAACTTTCCTCTAAAGGCATGAGTGGTGTATCATTAATATAATAATAAGGGATACGCTCGTATTCCTCGAGGAGCTCGTGGCTAAATAATTATAGCCACATAGACCGATCTTGTGGGTTAAGCCACGCTTGCCGAGGTTGGTCTGTGGATGGGTGACCATTTACCATAGCGAGTTTCCTCCGTGCCTCTGAACACGCGTAAAGCCGTTGGTCCCGGCTGTCATTTGTAGATATTTGACAGTCGTTACTGTTAGTCAGAAGCCAGAAAGTCTGACAACCAGTCTTACCAAGAGTATCGTATTACCCATTACTGGGTTGTGGAGGTTTGATAGGCAGTCGCTCCGTGTAAAATACTGATATTCAGCTGCATCCGGTTCGACTGGAAGCCGACCCCAACATAGTTGGGAAAAGGCTAGGCAGATGATGATGACGCTCGTATTCCTCCACAGGGAACCATCTCTGTGAAGGAATGTATACGAGCGGAGCTAAGAAGTAGGGTCGAGCGAATTGGGCACGCATGCCATGGTGGGGCCCAGTCCGCTCCGCTATGGCCGTCCTTCTCCACTACACTCGCGTGCCTGCAGTGTGATTCTCTAAGCCTCACTTTGTAATTCGAAAGCTGAATCCGCAATGACATTACAAAATGATATTCTTGAAAACACCGGTGACGTCACCACGGCGAGTGAATACTAAACCAATGTCAAGTGGGTTCGTTATCGAAGTGAGAGCGGTCACTTGAGTGAGATTCGTTCCGAGTTTGCATTTTAGAGAATCGAAACTACCTTTCTTCTATGTTTCTCATGCTATACAATTTAATAAATTCTTCTCAAAAAAGCGTGAAACTTAGCCAACTTGTGCTACTGTGATATGTGTATATATCTATTTCAATTAGCTAGTAGAATCCCTATGATATCGTATAATCATTGACGGGGTTGAAATCCTCGCTCTTCATATGAGACTCGTTGTGCGCCATCTTGTATCCCCATAAATGCATAGCTTCTCTGCACTTAATCTGAAATGTTAGACAATTTGATAATATTATACCTATCAGGTAAGAGAGATCTGAGGGAAAATTCTTGTATTTCTATTAACGTTTTCTCTTAATTTTTATCTTATTCTCAAACTTTCAATAGCTCTAACATATGTTTGACAAGTTACCAACATTGATTGTGACTAGATTATAATTATTATAAACGTTTGTAATTGCGGAAATTGGCCTTTCTGACAGCCATTTTAGAGTCAGACTGTCTATATCACAGGATATAACTAAATCGTTCAAAAAGTTCGTCTAGGCTTTTGTTTAACTCCCACCACCATAATTCCAATGAAAAACACTGTCCATTTTTGGTGAAAGAAAACAGAGGTGTACATGCTTGCTAAGATAGTACAGTGAAATGACAACTTACCTGGATCTCATTAACGTATTTAAAGTCCAGTGCCGTCTTCCATTTGGTAGGAACATTGCGTGACACTTTGGAGGTAGAATGAGGACCAGCTATCTCCACATTAGTATGCGACTGAAGGAAATCAAACGCCAGCTTTTCATCAAGATTTAGAAATTTTTGAATACGTTCAGTGGTAATGTTGGACTGTAGAGCTAGTTCTTCAAACCGCATCACCCTGTAATGAAAACATGACAATATTAAAGAAAACTAGGAAGCAATTATACAAACTTTTAGGAACGATCGCAATGTTATTTCAGTATTCATTTATCAAAAATGGTTTTAAATTAGGTACCAGTTTTTTTTTTGTTTTGTTGTTCTTAAGAAGAGTATTTTGATATTCTCAAAATACTCTTCGTAACAACTACAAAACTAAAAAAAACTGGTAATTTAAAGCCATTTTGCCATTGGCCTTCAATTTTATCTGTCCCAACTTATTAGTTTTTGTTTATCACCCTACTTATTCTGTAAACTTGTTTAGCAAAATCAATACGGATAAAGATAATGCAAATTAAAGTATGCAAGATCTTAAAAAGGTATCTGAAGTCCAAACATGTTTTACCTGTCGAGGGTTACAAATTATAATTTCAGATAACAGGACATATTTAGTATACAATTTTAAAATTACATTATTAACTTTAAAACAATGTCAGAATAAAAATTATAAGCAATGTCAAAAAAATTATAAACAATTATTAAGTAAGTCAAAATAAAAATAATGTCAAAATATAAGTGAAATCAATGTCAAAACAATGTATGTGTAAACAATAGATTTATAATGTTAATTCAATTTTTTGTCATTCAAAAAGTATCAAATAACTCACATCAGTCTGTGCGGATACTGCTGTAGTAATCTCCCTGCTGCAACATAGTCACTGACCATGTCGGCACAGACCAGGGAGGGCTCACAGCAATCTGAAGAGAGCTTGCAGTAGGAACGGTCTCGCCTCGAGTGCATCACTCCGCGAGGATCCCGTATCAACAGTATCACCCTTACGTTAAGCCTGCAAGTCATTCAGCTTTATAATAACTGGCTACATAATTTTAACAACTACTTTTATTATATCACTAGCGAACTATTCGCCACTTCCTCCGCCTGGCTTATTTCACCCACTACGTCTTTGGTTACTGCTCCGCTCCCGATCGCGATGGTCGTAGCGTGTTGTTATATAACCTATGTATATTTATGGGTAAAAGAATTTTCAAATCGGTTCAATAGATCCATAGATAACCCATTACAACCTCACAAATTAGCATGGATTCATTTTATATCAGACTTTGTGCTTGACTCATACATTTCCTTTTCGTGTTTCATTTATTTGTATCCACCATGCAAACGCCATGACTGAAAAACAACTTACGTTTTGTCATTCAATATTTCTTCTACAAGTCGTAATCTAAGTCGTACAAGCTTCATGGTTTGGAAAGGAAACAGCTCACATAACCTTGAAGTCACCTCAGCATTAAAACACAGATCAACTTCATCCTCGTTCTTACAATACTCCCACTGTCGGGACCTGTGGCTAAAGCCGAATAAGTCTTTTCTTTCAAACTCGAAGTAATCCTCCAAACCTTTATAATCGCATTTGAACATTCGTTTAACAATACTGAGCGCATCAGCTGCTTCCTTTGGTGTCCTAAATTGTTTAGTTCCGTACATAAGAAGTGGTTCACAATGGTAGTATATACTTGGAGCTGCATTATTTATCAAGTCTCCAAGAAATGTAGATCCTGATCTCCATGTGGATACAATTAAGCTTCGTAGCGGCTGTCCTCCAGTCTTCATGACTAAATCTTCTAAACCTTGAACATCAGCTTGTGAAAAGTTAAAATTGGAGGTGTCATGTTTGATTCTTGATTGTGTTTTTTCTAATAGATTTACGATATCAATGGAAACATCGGTCTCATCTTGAAGTCTCATGGGTGTCGTCTTGTCTGGTGGTTCATAGGAATTTGTTCCGGGTAAATCTTCCGTTACTGTTGTATCCTGGGTTTCATCACTCAGGATAATATATCTCTGTTGTGTAAAACTCTCGTCTTCATTTTCAATAGTTATAATAATCTTAGCATTTTTCAGACTCTTGGTCGGAGTGAGGAAATATGTATTGTAAGTACTTCTAATAGTAATATCAATGATAAGAAGTATACCGACGCCGAATAGGAGACATATTGTGTAAATGTAAGATCGCCGCGTCATCTGTAATGATGGATATTACAATAATATTAGAACAAATGCAGTTTTTAACAATGAAAATTGAGATAGATATTATGGTGACTTAGTCATAAATATCTAATTAGGTAGATGACACCACTAATCAATTGACGTGTTTTTTATGAGCTGTGAAAACGCGACTCCCTCATAGATTTTGAATGACAATACTAAACTATACCGTCACATTTTTGTCATTTCAATTCACAATGTAAATTGATTTTAAAGCAACTAAAAATCGCATTTTATAGTTATAGATTCATCGGATTTTCAGGGCTAAAATGAAATATTTTTTGTGAAGTTGTGTCTACTAGTTATTGTCTAATGGTGGTGTCATCTAGCCAATTGCTATTTTTCTGCCTGCCTTCCTGTGTTATATAAGTTTAGCTCATAACATTTTCCTCATCTATTTGGCTTTCATTTACTACTTCTTCATTCATAAGTTATCATGTTACCTTTATCCATCTCTACCTTCGTCCATCAACTTATATTCATCACTCTCTTAGAGCTTGTTTACCAAAAGTTAGATATATTTTATCCGTGGAATAAAATTTGAGGTTGATAGCTTTTATAATAATATAGAAAAAGTATAAAAAATAGTATTATTGGTATTTTTCTATGATAAGAGCTTTTTTCACTAGCTTTGAATAAGTTCCGATTAAATTACTTAGCAGATTATTTCATACATAAATTCTGTTGCATTTTTTAATATGTCAGATGAGAAGTGTCTTGTTAGAATTGGTGATCTCAGCTATAAAAGAGTCGTGAGTTCATCCATTACTTTCATCCATTCTTGTCACTTAAATCTAACACGTCATGAGTCAGCTGCCAGGTATAATAATAGAATAATAATGTATCTAGTTATTTATTTGTCTTATAAAGTACATAGTTCAGTTCATGGCATTGGTTATACAATATGACAGAGTTCCAGGATAACCTATAACGTGTTCAGATACATCGACAAAATGTATAAATTATCTTTTTTTTTCATGTTTTTATCGGTCGGTTTTTATATCCTATAAGTACATATAATATATTTCTTTTTAGATGAAGACGCTTTAATATTTAATACCGAAAGTCTAGGTTGTATTGTTTTTCTAATAAGTAGTATTTGTGATCATGTGATCATATAATTATCGAGTGGGTTGAACTCCTTGCTCCTCATATGAGTTTCGTTGTGCACCATCTTATATCCCCATAACTGCATAGCTTCTCTGCAGCCCATCTGAAATGTTAGATCATTTTTCAAGACACGGTGTTATACTAGGTGAGAGTGGTGAGAACGGTGACAGTTGAATAAAATAAGTATCAAGATCTGACGTCACTATCATTGCCCCGCACCCATACCTTCCCTAAAGTTGAACAAACAGCAGTGACAGCTCACCTGTATCTCAGAGACATAGTTAAAGTCCAGCGCCGTCCTCCACTTGTAAGGCACATTGCTAGACACCCGGGAGGTGGAGTGCGCGCCGGCCACCTCTACCTGCGTGTGTGACTGCAGGTAGTCATCAAACTTCTGCGTTCTTTGAATTTTAAGAAAGTTGAGAACTCGATTACTTGTCACATTAGGCTCTAGAGCTAAATTTTCAAACCGTATTACCCTGGAATTAAGATAAAAAATAATGACTTCCAAAAATCTATCGGTAATCGACCTGCCTGTACTTTTTGGTGTTACAAGTGTTATTTTTAACCCCCGACGCAAAATGAGGAGTGTTATAAGTTTGACGTGTCTGTCTGTCTGTCTGTCTGTCTGTCTATGGCATCATAGCTCCCGAACGGATGAAGTGATTTGAATTTTGTTTTTTTTTTGTATTAAAGGTGACATTATGTGCGAGTGTTCTTAGACATGTTTGATGAAAATCGGTTGAGCCGTTTTAAAGTTATGGGGTGAAAGTGGGGAAGAAAAACTAAAGGTGTCATGTGGGTTATTAAATTATTAGGAACCTATGTATTTACAACTTAACAAAATCGACATTATAATAAGTGTGTACATATAAAAAGTATAAAATAAAAAATTAAATTAAAAATTAACAAAAACCCCGACACAAAATCCTAAGTATCCTTTAAAAAGTAAAAAATTTTCGAGAACTGGGTCGGGTACATCTATAGTAAGGTACTTCCGATTCTACAAGGCAATATTTCAGAGCAAGTTGCTGATGGATGATCCTGGCCACAAGGTTGTGCCTATGTAAGGCCCGGAAAAAGCGTCCGTGAAGCTCCTTACTCTGCCATACCTCCTCGCGATCTTTAGTCTCCAGCACTAATGTTTTGCGCCAGTTCTCAGTTTAGCCAAGGAGAGTGGGGTGAGGCCCTTATCCACTGCCACCATATCTCGGTGCATCATCACGTCGACTTTAAGGAAAAAATCCCTGAGACTGCATATCTCGCGGTTGTGGAGAGTCTTAGCATTTAAGAAGCCACGTCCTCCACACTTCCGCGTAATATACAGTCTCATCACCGATGACCGTGGGTGATGCATCCGACATGCTGTCAACAATGTCCGTACATTGTTGACAGCATGTCGGATGCATCACCCTCCTATCCAAGCCGTCGAGTTCTGTTTGAGTACATTTAAGTATACCGAAAGAGTACATCAATACCGGCATGACCCACCCGTTGAAGGCGCGCTCCTTATTTCCGGCTGATAAAAGACTATTAAATACTTTTTTCAGGCGGCCAAAGAAGCGCTCCTTCAACGATTGCTTCACGTCAACAGTATTGATGCCCAACGCCTCCGACATTCCCAAATACTTATAGGTCTCCGTTGAAGAAAGGGATCTATCTAAGGTTAATGGATTCCGAGACTTGAACTTCCTCGGACTCCACTTATTATTATTATTATTTTATTCGGTAACGTATCTCGGGACTCAAGGGTCCCGGACCTTTGGAAGGCGTACGAGGAGCCGATGCCAACTCGCAGAGGCCCCTTACATGGCTTTACAATGAAATAGAACACCAGCCGACAATTATCCCTGTTTGCACTATGCAAATGCACCCAAGGACAATCCCCGGCTGGCGCAGGACTATTGCTGAATATGGAAACAAAGAATAGGGCTATGGGTTTGGGAGGCTTAAATGGACTAGTTTCCTGACACTATGGAAAGACTATGGCCCCTGCCAATCAATGTTTTTATGACATAGATAAAATGGCAGGGGGCGACTAGCACACTCGATTATTATTGTGCAGATCTGCAATACCAGAGTCCTTGCAAATGCGTTGTCATCCTAGAGACAAAGTTGAAATGTCTCATGTGCCTGTAATTACACCAGCACCGATACCCATATTCTTGAAACAACTCACATCAGTCTGTCTGGATGCTGCTGCAGTATTCTCCCTGCTGCCACATAGTCGCTCACCATGTCGGCACAGAGCATGAAAGGGTCATAACAATCTGGGGAGCTCATGCAGAAGCTTTCGCTTCGCCTCGACTGCATCACCCCGCGGGGATCCCGTACCAATAGTATCGCCTTCACGTTCAGCCTGAAACTAGTTCAGTAAGCAATTCTGTTTCAAAATTTAACAACATTTTATCTTACCGAAATAGTCTAAAAATAACCAAATTGTTTTAATTGCAAAATGCATTTTTTTTTTGGGAAACATTTCCGTTTCACGTTGTAAACATAAATAAGACAATATTAATGACCTGAAACGTATTCTATTTAAAAAAAAATATTTTACACCAAAGGAAACCCGAAAATGTTTAAAACTACTCACGCTTTCTCATCCAATAATTCTTCAACGAGTTGTAATCTTAGGCGTTCAATTTTCGCATTCTGGAAAGGAAACAGCTTGCATAACCTCGAAGTGACCTCTGCGTTATAACACAGATCGTCGTTGTCCTCGTACTTGCAGTACTCCCACAGCCTGGTGCTGGGGCTGCCCTCACGGAAATGTTTTCTTGTGCACTCAAAGTGATTGTCTAATCCCTCATAATCGCATTTTAACATTCGTTTAACAACGCTCAGGGCTTCGCTTGCTTCTTGTGGAGTCCTAAACTGTTTTGTTCCGTACATAAATAGGGGCTCGTTATGATAGTAAGTGCTTGGGCGTGCATTGTTTATCAGATCTGCTGTAAATGTGGATCCTGATCTCCATGTCGACACAACTAAACTCCTCAAGGGCTGTCCTCCAAATTCTATAACTAAATCCATTATCTCATTAACACCCGATTGTGACAAGTTATAGTTGGAAGTGTCAGTTTTGATTTTCAAACGAGCTTTTTCTAGAATATTTTTTGTGATGTTTTTTAAATTGTACGTTTCTTTTTCCGATATTGTGCTTGTAGTCTTCATATACTCATCGTCTGATAAGCTATATACATATTTTTCATTCATATCGGGTACATTTTTTATTTCTATGGACACACGGGTGTCATCACTCAGTGAAATAGGTATTTGTTGTGTGTAAGATGCCAGTTCATTCTCGACTTTTACAATAATTTTGGTGTTCCTATGGCTTTTGACGGATGTGAGGTAGTATGTCGTATTGTCAGTATATCGAATACCAATGAGAACACTGAGACCAATTAAAATGAAACATATTGTGAAAATGCTAAGTCGCCGCATTATCTGGAAGCACATTAAAGATGTTGATCTAGTAAAAATAGATATTATGTTGACATTAAAATACGCAAATAAAAATAAAAATAAACAAATATTAATAATCGACCGCCACGTATTATTTATTGTGCATATTTATTGAGTTCCTGGTTCTACAACCATTAACATTTCAAGGTCAATTTATAATGAAACGAATGCAATATTTGTTGATGTTGGATTTTAAAAGGTTAAGAGTGTTATGGACTTTGAATAAATCTTTTTCTAATGCATTGCGTAAGATAATAGTGTTACAATAGATATTATAGTGTACAGTGGCGACCAAAAGTGCATAGGCAATCTCAAAACGTATTAGTTTGACGTTTAGTTTGACTTACGACCTTTTACTTTCAAGAATAGATACTGTATCACCGTTGTGAATGTAGTTCATAATTTCAACGTTTTTACATGAGTCAAGATGACCTAGCGGTTAAGCTCGTCCAGTCAAATGCGTGAATCAGTGAGCCGTGAGTTCGAATCTCACAATTTGTCTTTTTGTTTTTACTCAATTGGAAGAAATGGACAGAAATATAAATATTCTTTATCTTGTTCGCTTTGTTCACAAATTTTGTAAAGTTAAAAGGGTAGTCATAGAAAATTAATAAAGAATTTAGATTTCTGTGAGGTAGACATGAGTTTTATGCATATTTAACTTGATCGGAATTAGCGTTGTCGTTTGGTTGTAGTTATTGGTTAGTGACTAGTGTTTTAATAGATAACGATATTGTAATTATTATCAAAACGCAGCCAAATAATATTACTGAGGCGAGGGCGAATATTTTTGGGCTGCATAAAAGTGGTCCCAATTTATATCTTATGAAACCGGACTGAATGTTAATATTCACATTCAGTCCGTATTAACGAATTGTAAATTAAACTTTTATTTGAAATTTATACCTAAGATTATTTGGTGGCATTTCAATTAATTCTTATTATTGATTTTTAAATCTATAATGACGCCAAAAAAAATGTGTTTATTATGGAATTTATAAATAAATAGTTTTAATAAATTAAAATGATATTGTTATACTAAATAAACATTATTAAATTATATAAAAAATTAAGTCACTTTAGTATTTTTTTAGAAATGCCTAATATTACTGTTTACTTTAGAGAATATATTACTGTTTGTTTTAGAGGGATACTATTATTAGTCTCTGGATCAAGAAATACTAGGAAGAGGATAGATAGCCTTGCTACCTTCTACTAAACAGCGAAGAGGATGTGCTGTGAGACACTCATTACAAACTGTTTGCCGTGCCCTCATGCTGAAGGCTTGCATCATTAAAGACCAGCTACAAACCTTTCTTGGCAGAAAGGCTTAAACCAGAAATATTACGTTTCGGTTTTAATATGTGGGGATGGAGTGCAACAGTGCTACTTATGAAGAAGTATTAGAATTAGACGGTGTTATATATGTGAATGGTCTGGCATTTATGCTGAACTGGGCCTGTTTGACACAGCCGTGGGACACGCAGTTTGGTTGTTTTCTTATTTTTTTGTCTTTTTATTGAATAGCCTTTTTGTTAGTATTTCTGTGTGCCTCACAGAGGTCTGTGTCAATAAACAGTTTTCTTTTTTTCTTTCTGAACTTTTCTTACGAAGATCACACGCTTTCACAACTGATATCTACTCTACTACAATTACATAAAACAGAATATGTTTTATGTAATGTAGACATCTACTAGTGATAAAATTAAATTAAAAATTTAAAAAACCCTCGACACAAAAACCTAATTTTCCTTTAAAAAGTAAAAAAATAAAATACGTCGCGTTGGGGGACCGCTAGAGACGGTCGTACCCTAAAGGCAACATCGATCCCCCAACGCGACGTATTTTATTTTTTTACTTTTTAAAGGAAAATTAGGATTTTGTGTCGGGGGTTTTTTCATATTTTTTTTATTTTATACTTTTTATAGGTAGGTACATACTTATTATAATGTCGATTTTGTTAAGTTGTAAATACAAAGGTTCCTAATAATTAAATAACCCACATGACAAATCGTCTTTAGTTTTTCTTCCCCACTTTCACCCCCATAACTTAACTTTTAAACGGCTCAACCGATTTTCATCAAACATGTTTAAGAACACTCGCACATAAGTCACCTTTCATATAAAAAAACTTAATTGAAATCGCTTAATCCAATCAGGGGCTATGACGCCACAGACAGACAGACAGACGGACGGACAGACAGACAGACAGACATGTCAAACTTATAACACCCCTCTTTTTGCGTCGGGGGTTAAAAATCGCTAAAATCGGTCCAGTAGCTTTGGAGCTTATTCGCTACAAAGCAAACCAACAAGTAAACAAAAAATATTTCCTCTTTACAATATTATAAGTATCGATGACACACCCCCATATAAATATGTAGAAAAATATAATACTTAATAAACTATACAACCTATAGGTACTTTGTTATTATATTTATACAATAAAAATAATAAACACGTACCTTAATTTTGCTATTGTTATTTTTATCGTCTCCAAAATTTTTGGCACGACGTACACAACTTTATTCTTTGAAAATGAATATAAAATAAATTCGTTGCGGACTGCGGTGCCGTGAAAACTAGTTTATTATTATTCTATTTTAAAGTTAGTTAGGCCAAGGCGACAATATTGGCAATATTGGCGGGGAATACAGGCGTGAAGGTATGTTACGTTAAGATTCAACCCTGTGTTTGTTCTTGCACAATAATACAATAAAAAAACATTAATCACACTACATATTCGTGCACTTCACTTTTAACCAATACTAGCCAAAAAAACGGTAATTTAAAAAACTAAAAAACCCGACTGCTATTCTTTAAAAATCCCTAAAACAAGATAAATTGTAGCAGTCGGGACCCATTCTAGAAATGGAGGGTTAGTGAATTGAGAGCAGGCACATACCTATATTACATTGCAGATGGTCCCGAATGGGTCCCGACTGCTACAATTTATCTTGTTTTAGGGATTTTTAAAGAATAGCAGTCGGGTTTTTTAGTTTTTTAAATTACCGTTTTTTATTTTTTATTTTTTTAGTGTTTTAAAAAAGAAATTAATATACCCAGTATCACTCTTACAGTAAATACGAATCTACCGACACCTCTCAAGCTAAAATCCATCGAGCCGTTCAGCCTGCAGAGCGAGCCAAACATTTGAATTTGGCGCCAAAAATCCGCCATTTTGTTTTTTTTTTTTTTTATATACCCAGTGTCACTCTCACAGTAAATACGAATCTAACGACACCTCTCAAGCAAAAATCCATCGAGCCGTTCAGCCTGCAGAGCGTGCCAAACAATTATACATACAAACATACATACATACAAACATACCCTCGAAAAACATAACCCTCCTTCTGTCGCAGTCGGGTAAAAAACGAGACCCATTGTTATCGCCTTCAACCTCAAGGTGCTTGGCAATTCGATACAATACTGTTTGAAAAGAGAGACTCCAAAGATAATTTGCAACAGACTCCGATATGGGAACTGGCTTGATTTTGACTTACGTACGAGTATACCCAGCACTTTTTTGAATGTATCGAGTTGCCAATCACTCCGTAGAAACTAATTTCTATAAATGCTTATTTCCACGAGAGCCTTTTAAAGCATTGTTTTAATCACGCAATGATTTTATATTTTTGTTTGTCTTTTTTAATACTTACTTATTTTTGTTTTTTGTTCTTGTTTTTCAACTTGGTGTCAAACAGGCATTTTTTTTTTTTTTTTTTTTTTAGAGAGATGGTAAAATCATCAAATGACCCCCCCCCCCCCCGTCCAGGGCGGGGCGGGAGGGAGTATCAGACTTTTACTGACTAAAAACCATCTATGTTCCTTACTTCCCGCCTTATAGTGAGAAGTTACCTAGCCTATGGACGCCTGCAACTCCACGGGCATCAAAACGCGCGTTGCCGAGCTTTCAAAAGCCTATTCAGTCCCATCTTAAAAAACCGCATACTGTCTGTGTGTTTATAACACAAAAAGTTAAAAAGATGAGCTCGTCATTACCTTCTTTAATACTTCCTACTTAATATTATAAATGCGAAAGTTTGTGTGGATGGATAGATGGATGTTTGTTACTCTTTCACGCTTAAACGGCTGAACGGGTCTGAATGAAATTTGCCACTGACATATGACGGGCCTGTTGGTCTAGTGGTTAGTGGCCCTGACTGCTAAGCCGGAGGTCGTGGGTTCGATTCCCACCCAGGACAAACTTTGTGTGATGAGCATGATTGTTTGTTCTGTGTCTGGGTGTGATTTATCTATAATATGTATGTATTTATAAATTATATAAGTATGTATATCAATTGTCTGGTTACCATAACACAAGCTCTGCTTAGCTTGGGATCAGATAGCCGTGTGTGAGTTGTCCCAAGATATTTATTTATTTATTTATTTAGATTGTGGTGTGGGATAACACATAGAATAATTTTTATCCCGGAAAAATGTTCAGTTCCCGTGGATATTTTATCAAATTAAACGCGGAGAAAGTCTCGGGCATAAGCTAGTATTGTATAGTCCTGAAATTAATTCAGCACAAAATAAACGAAACGGGCACAAAAAGCATTTAAAAACAAAAAATATTACCTACACACAGATACCAAAACCCACAATACTGGCTATAAAAAAAAACCCACAAAAGGCATACAATACATGCCGCCCGTATGTGCTCGCATGATCTCGCTGATCGAAAACGTACGGATTGCGGATACGGCGCGGATACCAGCGGATACGGCGGATATTACACGGAAATTGTGCCGGCTCCAGCTCAGTCTAAGGTGTAGGCTTGTAATTAACTGCCGCAGTACTCATTCAGGTTGAAACGTTTGCTATTTCTTTCGTAGATTGCAGTTTATAGATTTCCTATGCACCTGTACTAGTACCTAATTGCATTGCGTTATACTTTGAGCACAATTTGTGCTTTGGATCCTCCTCCTCCTTCGCTTTTTTTTATACTTTTTTTAAGTAGTAAAACCATTTGAGTGAAATCTTGTGTTGTCTTACGAAGAAATCTAGTATACTAGCTTTTGCCCGCGACTTTGTACAAACAATGCAGGTTAACGCGGACGCAGATGAAGTCGCGAAATAAAAAAAGTAGCACTACTTTTTTGGGGTTTAAAGTTACCTCGTACCAAATTTCAGCAAAATCGGTTTATTGATGAAGCGTAACTGACAGACAGACAGAATTACTTTTGTGTGTACAATATTAGTATGGATCATGTGACTGTTCCTGTGATACCCTAGGCTAATAAAATTTTCGTTTTTCTTAAATCTATAATATTAGTGTATACATCGGCTTCCCTGAAGGGGAAGGGGTCGCGCCCCGCCATCCGCGCGGCCCTGTAGAGCTCGTCCCAGACTGGCCACTCTCCCACCGATTATACGAAATGAATTCCCATACTAGTATCTTTGGTCCCCCTCCTTGTCTTTAGCTTTCAAAGTCGAGACAAGGCAGTATAGTTCTATGGTACTGTTAAGTATTGACTACTTAACAATACAAAATATTGAATATCATATTTGAATATCAATCTAAGGCTTCAGTTTATCTGAAAATAACTTTATAGCAATACAAAATAAAGCAAAATGGGAACGGAAGCAAACACCCATTAGATATGAATACCACAACGCTAATAATAAATCCTCCTTGCGTGACGCGCTAAAACCTTCCATTAGTAATTCAAAACAATGATTTTGTAACACAGCAGATGTTGTTTTCGTAAACATTTAAACAAATTTCGAGCTGAACATGTCAACTGTTTCAAGTTATATGATATTACAAAATCACAGGACGTATTAGCATGAAACTTATATGGTACCTGAACACCCATTAATTCTACAAGTATTTGCTGTTTATGCATGATTTCACCCGCCATAAGTTACGTCTTTGGTTACTGCTCCACTCTCGTAACTCGTAGCGTGAAGTTATATAGTCTATGACACTCACAAATAACGTGACCTTCTATGGGTAAAAAAAATCGAAATCAGATCAGTAGATCTAGAGATTATCTCGCTATAAGTAATTGTTGCACAATATGATTATTTTAAGCATGTAAATTTTGTTACAATTATGTGTAAACAATTGTTGGTGAACCTAATAAAATAAATAAATAAATAAATAAATAACCGCGGGAGACGCTCTGGGCGTCGGGAGTCGCGAGACGACTCCCGGCCCCCGTAGACGCGGGTACCTGTGGACGGTGAGCAATGGGTAGCTCACCGTTCGTACGTTAACTAACGACAGACAGTGTTGACAGCGCGCCTCCAAAAAATGACAGCAAACATTGGAGGGGCCACTCAGGGCCGAAGCCAGCCGGGGCTGCGGGTTGTTCGAATAAGATATCGCGCCCCCCAAACGCAAAGGACACAAGAAGGAACATGGATAGGTTTTAGTCAGTAAAAATCTGACACTAAGAGCGGGAGAAGTCATTTGATGATTTCCATAAAAAAAAACCCGCTACAAACATACCTACAAACTTTACCTTTTTATAATATTAGTATAGATTCTAGAACTAGAAACTGGTCTGGTTCTATAAAGCTAAAAAAAGAAGTTTAAAAAACTAAAACCCGACTACAAAAAAATCACGTTCTAAAAAGTATGAAACAAGAAAAAATTCTCATTTGAAAGTCGTGGTCTACAACAACTATCTTGAAGGTCATACAAATATTTGTTCCGTGTGGAAATCGAACCCGCAACTGCAGACGATCGCTCGGCCACTGTGCGAACCGTGCCGTGAAAATGTCATTACAAAAAATAATTAAAATGTTACATAGCTCGCCAAATAACACATACGATAATATAACATATCACGCCTGTGTTCCCCGAAGGGTTAGGCAGAGGTGTAACCAATGTACGTTACGTATGTAGGTTTTTAAGCCCCATGTAATAGGAGGCGAGCCTATTTCCTCTAACCGAGCACAAATCCTAACTCCGAGCTGCTACTGAGAATTTCATAGTAAAACCCAATAACACTGCTCGACCTGGACATCAAACCCACGATCTCTAGCGTAGCAGTCGCGCTTAGTACCACTAGGCTAACGAGGCAGTTAACACGCAAAATAAAAAAGGAATATTCTGATTCACAAAAACTCATCGAATTCTCGTTTACTATTCTGTGCGGCCGGCCCCGGGCGGTGTCGCTTGGACCGAAACGCAACTAAAATAATGCCATAAAAACCTATCATATAACCGCAATGCGTACACCGCAACTATAAACGTATGTATTTTAATGGATTAGAAGCACCGCAATAATGAATAGTAACAAAATACAAATATTTTTTTAGGAAACCTTTTTTTGCAAATATTTATATTGTTTTGGTTCGGGTTAAACAATTGACTCAAGGTTTATGAATAAAAACTTAACATTACATAATCGTTTTATAAATAACTAGCTGTTGCCCGCGACTTCCTCCTCGTGGCTTATTCACCCGTCATAAGTTACGTTGTTGGTTAATGCTCCGCTCCCGTAGGTCGTAGCGTAATGTTATATAGCCTATGTTACTCAGGAATAATGTAGCTATCTATTGGTGTAAAAAAAGTTAAATTTAATCCAGTAGTTTTGCCATAACTATATCGTAAAAGATAGCACTAAAACCATAAGATAGAATAAGATATTTTATTTCTCAAATATAAAAGGCATGAAATAAATAATTAGCAATAACAATATTTTTCACTCGTCATGCAAACGTACTTTCACACCAGTGATGCATAATGTAGGTACAAAAATAAGAGAAATAAATTATTTGTTATTTCAAATAATCTTTCCTTTCCTAAGGAAAAACGCAAATTGTCCTTTTTAAAAATAACAAACACGCTAAATTTCCCCCGACCGCAACCGTGTTTGAAAAGCCCGCACCTTCCAAACGGCGTGATCTTCGGTGGGACGTCCAATTTACATTTAAATTACGGCCTTTAGCCGCGACTTAACTTTCTTTTCGCCTCGAATTTACTGGCAGGTTACTTCAACGTTGATACTTTTTGTAACCAACTTTCGAGGCCTTCGCAAAGTATGTTTTATAGGCAAAGTGGTTAAGTTGCCTTCTCCAGACTTATTATACTGTCGAGCTTGAGACGTCAAAGATTGCTGCTCTGAGTATTGGTAACTAAGTTTTAAATCGAGTTTGTCAGTAGCCAAAATGTTGGATCGGTGATTTTGGGGAAAACAACGGGATTGGATAAGGTTTAAGCTGTAGCCGTTCTGATATTTAGTTTTGAAAAACACGGTATAAGTTAAGCCATATTGTTTTTTTTTATGCCATTGTAGGGCAATTAAGATCATTTGATGTTAAGTGGTCACCGCTGTCTTTAGACATCTGCAATACCAGAGGCCTTGCAAATGCGTTTCCATCCCAGAGACAAAGTTGAAATATCTCCTGTGCCTGTAATTACACCGGGCACCCATACCATTCAAACCAGAACACAACAACGCTGCTTTGCAGCAGATAGGTATGGTGGTAGTACTTCCCCGGATGAGCTGTTTCGCAAAGAGCTCTACTATTGCTAAACAATTTTGTTTTAGTTTCAGAAGCAAAAGCTATTTGAATGAAACAGTGGATAGCTAAAAATACAGTGAATACTTTGAATGTTTGTAACAGCAAGCAGAATAAGTTTTTACCCATAACATTTATATTTACTCATGTTTTTTTCTGAAAACAAAAGTGACTACAGTCACAGTCGGAAATTAAAGTTGACTCCAAACTTTTATATTGGTGATGCGATGTTGGGCCGTATGAGGTCATAAATCGCGGGCTATAGGGTATTTTCACAAACTTGGCACTCTTTTTGCTCAAACTGGGATATAAGTTTACTTGGGTCCGAATAAAGAGAAAGTTTCTCGAACTTTAAAACATTGTCTTATTTCAATGGGAAGTTTACACTAGTTAGTGTGGAGTTTTTCGTCGCGATTTTTGTAGCAGTAGGTAAACAAAATCAAGATTAATAATTTTCAAAAAAAAATAATTATGATTATTTCGATTGTCTCGTCGCGCGCCGCGCCGATGTTAATAGCTAATTTACAATATTCCTAGCTAAATGGCAAGCACGCACACGTAGCGTACATTCGAATAAGGACTTTATAACAACTAAATTATGGACGTTTCGTGTTTATACGTGCTCAAATAAATCAGCTTTTGTTTTGTCAAAGAAGAGAATACTAGTACTTTTGTTTGGTAGAAAGCTCGTTACCTTTTGATTAAGTAGTTTAGCCTGACAAGCAGTTGCTACGAAGGCTTCTGTAGCGACCACTGATGAGGTTACTATTAAAACAGCTTCCTTATTACTCGGCCTTATATCAAAGTCTATTATTACGCGAGGTAAAGGTGCAGGCACACCGCAGTTTCATTTAAGTGAAAAAAACAAAGATCCAAGATGTCAGGCATTAAATGTAAAAGATCCTCAATTTTTTTACGAAATCATTTTTTTATTACTTCTTGTTAACTGCTATACATAGATTTTAAACACTAAAAATAAAAGTTAAGTGATTATTTTTGCTTAATGTTACGTATTTACAGAATAAGTAGACGGTTTTGTTGCTAAGTTTTCTTCGAAATGATGAGGAAGTTGTGCCTAAATAATATCATCAGTAAATAGATGACCATACAATTTCTATGTCAAAACTTTTTATTGGCCTTTTCATAGTTTAATTTAATCTTATTTTTGGACCTAGCAGTAAGATTTCCAAATAAATTTAAAAAAAAATGCATTTTAGCGAATCCTCTCCGTGTCTCGGAAGGCACGTAATTTCGTGCCCGTCATTTGTATATCTTCGACATTTTGTTACTGGTATGTAGCCAGAAAGTTTGACTTCCAAATTAAGATGTTTCGTGTTGCCCAGTAACTGTACTGTGAAGGTCAGATAGGCATGCTTTATGAAAAATACTGGTATGTTAGCAAGATTATGTTTTGCTAAATGATCTTATAATCCTCCAGGGGGTTGAAGTCCTTGCTCATCATATGGGTCTTGTTGTGAGCCATTTTATAACCCCATAAACTCATAGCTTCTCTGCACGCCATCTGAAATTATTGGTAACTCGTTAAGTCATTGTGTAGAGATACCGCAAAATCATTATAGAGTTTTAGAGATTTTTAGAGAAAGCTGAGCAAGTGTACATTACTAGGTACTATTTAGAATAAAAAAATTACATTAAAGATTTACGGAAATGGGTGGATTTTCTTTCAAAGTTTATCATAGAAATCACCGACAGCGGTGAAGAAAAACATCGTAATCAAATTATTATAAGTCTAAATTCGTCAATCCGCCTTGACCTAGCATGTCGATCAATACTCGTGTCTACTCTATATGAGAAGAGGCCTGTGTAATAAGCCGGTATTTATTTATTTTATGTAGATTGACAGAAACAAAAGACATCGAAGTTGCGCCTCACCTGTATTTCGTTAATGTAACTAAAGTCCAGAGCAGTCTTCCATTTGAAAGGAATATTCCGGGAGACTTTGATGGTAGAGTGAACACCATCCACTTGAGCAGTAGTGTGCGTATATAGGAACTTGTCAAACGCTTGCCTTCCATCTAGCTTTAGGAACTTTAGAATTCGATCTGTTGTAATATAAGGCTTCAGTGCTAAGTCTTCAAACCGTATAACTCTTTAAGTCGAACATTTTACATTAACACTTACTAGTAATTATTATGCCTTTTTGTGATATCTGTTTATCAAAAGTTGATCGTGTAGTTGGTGAGTGTTTTATCATTAATTAACACTGTTAATAAAAAGTTAAAAAAAGAGGATTTTGATAAGAGTTTTTAAGAGGTAGCATATCTCTGAAAGTAGGTAGGTACTGGTCCAATAACAAAATTTCTTCCACTGATGGAAAGCTACATGACTATTGTCGAGTATCATTATGATACTTCTATGGTATACTGGACTAATATGCGTTAGAACTTAAACATCATGATAGTTGTTAAGATTTGTTTAACTGAAATTACGACTACAACCGCTAATCACAATTATAGTTCACGGAAAAGGCCAGTTCTCAGTAAAGTGTTTGAAAAGTTATTACTCAGTCAAATGTTGCGTCACTTTAATAAAAATTCTATCTTCCACGAACAACAGTACGGTTTCACCAAAGGGCGTTGTACAACTGACGCCGGTGTCTCCTTAATAAAAAACGTTTTTACTGCCTGGGAGGAAGCACAGAATGCCATTGGAATCTTTTGCGACCTCTCAAAAGCGTTCGATTGTGTGCACCATGAGACGCTATTATTGAAACTGGAGCACTGTGGCATTAGAAACACATCTCTTGATTTAATGAGATCATACCTGGCAAATATACAGGTTAAAGTTCAGGTGAACGGCGTAAGCTCATTGGGGTCTGAAATGACAATGAGAGTTCCTCAAGGTTCGATTTTAGGTCTATTCCTATTTCTAGCTTATATAAATGATTTGCCACAATTACTGCAAAATCAACCTAAGATGGTGTTATTTGCAGATAATACGTCATTAATTTTTTAAATAGACAGACGTTCCAATAATCTTGACGACGTAAATAACTCAATTCTTCGGATTCAAAATTGGTTCACGGTAAACAATTTGGTACTAAATGAAAAGAAAATGAAATGTATTAGATTTTCTTTACCAAATGTTAGAAGTAATGTATGTGACCTTATATTGAATGGCGAAAAACTGGCTTTTGTTAATCAAACTATTTTCCTAGGAATCACGCTAGACGAGAAATTACAATGGGGACCACATATAACATCTCTTGCAGGGCGGCTAAGCTCGGCAGCTTTTGCTGTTAGGAAGATTAGACAGTTAACTGATGTCGAAACTGCGCGTTTGGTCTATTTTAGCTACTTTCATAGCATTATGTTGTATGGCATTTTACTGTGGGTGGGGTCGGGCTGCTGACATTGAATCCATTTTTATTTTACAAAAGAGAGCTGTCAGAGCCATTTATAATCTCCGTCGCTGCGAATCTCTTAGGGAACTATTTAAAAAGATTAATATTATGACAGTGCCCTGTCAATTCATTTATGAAAATATTATGTATGTAAGAAAAAATCTACATCTTTTTGATAAAAAAGTGATAGACACAATTTTAATACCAGAAATAAGGACAAAATAGCACAACCATTTCTTAGATTATCAAAAGTGCACACATCTTTCATGGGGTACTGTGTTAAATGTTACAATAAAATACCTTGCGATATACTAAAACTAAATGAAACAAAATTTTAAAAAATGATTAAGAGTACACTTTGTAAACAAGCATATTACAAATTAGAGGATTATATCCAAGATATAAATGCTTGGAAACATGCTGGTCCTGCTCCACTTGACAATTTAGTCTTGACAAAATCAACTGGTTGCTAATTAAATTATATAAGTAATTTATTTTTGACTATTATTACTATTTCTTTTTTTCTCTTAGACAATAATGTTACTTTTGGTGATAACTATGGCTCACACACTGATGATTCGTTGCCTTTCAAATGTTAGAAGTGATCATCTTCGATCTCAATATTGGTGTTAAGTATTACAATTGGTTTAGCTTTCATTTCTTAATTCGTGGCACTTAGTACGCATTGTAGTACTTTAAGTGACTTTTATTGTTAACAGATCGTTTTGACATTAGCATATTTTATTATGGAGTGCATGTAATTGTACAATATAATGTAATACGTTTTTTTAAAAGAGTATGTATGGAGTTTCTTGCCCGTTCTTCTCCATACGAAACTACCTTTTGAAATGGGCAACTAGATTCATTAGTTTTAATTTTTTTTTTTGACGTTCAAAAGTGCCTTTTAATGGTCTAATTGAAATAAATGATTTGACTTTGACATTGAAAATTTACAAAGATTAAATTGAATCAACCACATGGAAATGCAAACAATTAACCTCAAATAGTACGCTCACCAATTTCACTAATGCCTAACTTAAAGTTTTTAATACATGTAATATTAAAACTTACAACAGTCGGTCCGGATAAATTCGCAACAAGTCTCCAGCTGCCATATAGTCGCTGACCAGGTCAGCACAGACCAGGGGGGGCTCGAAGCAGTCTGCAGACAGCACGCAGAAGGGAAGGTGTCCCCGAGACTGCAGCATGCCGCGAGGATCACGTACCAGCAGTATCACCTTCACGTTGAGCCTGCAAGTTTTTATTTTCTTTATAAGGAAGAGGAATAAGAATCTTTATTGATCAAAATACTGCCTCGTTAGCCTAGTGGTCCTAAGCACGACGGCTACGCTAGAGGTCCTGGGTTTGATACCCAGGTCGAGCAAAAAGTGATATTGGGTCTTTCTATGAAATTCTCAGCAGCAGCTCGGAGTTTGGATTTGTGACAGTTAATGGCAATAGGCTTTCCCCCTATTATATTGGACCTAAATATACCGGCGAACTGTGAGTGTGCATTGGTACACCTCTGCCTAACTCTACGGGGAATACAGGCATGATGGTTTGATGCAAAGTTGAATGTTTTCGCTATATTCTTTTAATAACAAGGTACAAGGAACAATATTTAGCATATACCAATCGCAATCGAGATAAAGGCAAGACATATTAATTGTTTCTCTTAACCCGATATGTCGCTGCCAGACCTTGATAAGGAAGTATAGCGGAAGTTCATAGCAGATATTATTCAATATTACACTAGAAAACATATTTAAAATACATTACTCACTGTGGATCATCTAATATTGGTTTCACGAGCTGTAACCTTAGTCGGACAAGCTTCATGTTTTGAAACGGGAACAGTTTACAGAAACGTGAAGTGAACTCTTCATTAAAACATAACTCATTTTTATTCCCGTCCTTGCAATAGTCAAACAATCTAGTGTTATGATTAAACTGATTAAGACTTACGTCTTTTCTTTCAAACTCATAGTAATCTTCTAAGCCGTAAAAATTACATTTGAACATTTGTTTAACCATCCTCAGGGCTTTGCTCGCCTCTCTTGACTCCCATAACTGTTTAAATCCAAACATAAAAAGGGGTTCATAATGATAGTAAGTACTGGGAACTGAATTCACCAGGTCTCCCAAAAATGTAGATCCAGATCTCCAGGATGATATTATAAGGCTACGTAAAGGCTGCCCCCCAGATTCCATAACTAAATCTTCTAGAACATTAACACCGGATTGTGAAAAGTTATAGTTGGACAGTTCATCTTTTATTTCTTTCCTTGCTTTTTCTAATTTCTTTTTAATGTCTAATATACGGTTCGTCCTGTTTTGTGCGTTTTTGTGGATATTTTTGATGTCTTTTGAACCATGGGTACCAAAATTTAGTATAACGGGTATCTGTTGCGTATAAGTCTCCTCTTCAGCGTTGACTTTTATAAAAATCCTGATATTCTGCCTGTCCTTGATGGATGAGAGATAATAGGCGTTGCTAGGATACTCAGTCACAATGTTGACAATAATAAGAAGAATACTGGCTCCAAATACTAGAGAGACGTAAATGTTCAGTCGCCGCATCATCTGTAACAATGGATATTTTATTTTCTACATGTAGTCAGATACAAATAATGTTTTGTATTAAGTATCTTTGCACCAAAAGCAGAAGTTCTGGCTCTAATTTTGATAAAACTTTTGCCGTATTTATTCAATTGAACTATGTATGTGCTTGCTCCGCACTCATAGCTTGAACTAGTTTATTATGATCCCAATGCAGGGCAAATGCCTCTTCAATACTCTACCTAAAAAAGGTATGAGCATTTATCACCACACTTGCTCCAGGCAGATTGGCGATATGAAATTTATATTTATTATAGTATGTTATGATGATGATGTGATCCGAACGATTTCGGCCAAGGCGATTGCTTCAGCTCTGCTGTAGTTTTCGTTCGTGTGCTCGCACCTGGCTTATGTAACCAATCTTCTTTGTAAAGATCCTCACACATAGAAGGCATGAGAGCACACCATCTATATAGTTATAGGTAATTGCCGCCGTAATGTTATATATGTCGGAGAAACAGCATCCTTCTCGACGCCATTGTTAATTGTCAGGATTTGGTGGGCGTCATTGGGTGAAATGCGAGCACAAAACAAAGTCCGTATTCACTTTTAGTACAATTTAATAACAGTTTTACAACATTTAGTCACTGAACGAATAAGTACTTCACAACTAGTTTGTAAACACGTTAATTAACCAATTCTATTTGAGCAGCGGGTTCGGGACACCAATTCAACTTTACCGTCCAACAAAATCATAAGGCTTCACACGTTAATAAATCTATGGCTTCACATGTCTCCAGGATCCGACTCGATCCACTCTTCAATACTAACATAACCTGAAACCTCACTTGACAATCGTCCTGATTGGTCCTGTGTATTTCAACCATTCTAATATTCCCGCTCGACCGCGCGGGAACACGCATGCGCGCGCCATTGGTCAAATATAGCACCTCGACCCCGCTCGAGGCGTATGCTCTGCTCTGATTGGTCGTGAATTAGAATACAAAACAATAACTTTAATTAAATTCATGAGATATTAAATCGTATCAGAATGTAACTAATCAAATTAAATAATATTACGATTTTACAAAGCATTTTTGGTAAACAATAGTCATCCCGCGTTTATTATCAACAATCAGTTCCACTTCGTGTACTTCCTCCGACACGGCCATTCTGACATCTCACACGTCCTCGTGTGACGTTGAGGGACGAGCATCGTTCTATGTACTCCATTCCGTCTACTTACTCCGACACGGCAGTCCTGGCATTTGACACGTCTTCGTGTCATCTTGAGACTAGCAACATCAGTACCTAAAAAAAAAAAACAAAGGCAATACAAAAATAACCAAAGGCAATACAAAAGGACATAGTTCGGCCACTCCTGACCAAATAGAAAGTGTTCGTTATAATATCTCCTTCTCCACAATGTCACCATTCAAAATATGCTCTACGAGTAATATATCTCCATAACCATAGAGTTAACCTCCAACGTCAAATGTTTCTTTTACTCATAAAATCTAAATTTTAATAGCCTCCACGTCTCCGTACTATTAAAACAGCCACCTCCTCGTGTATCGTCTTAATGACCACCTCGATATTTTAACCAATCCAAAGCAACACCGTCTGAACTACCACCTTGCCGTTCCAGACAACATGACAACACAGTCTAATAGCCACCTCGCCTTATTAGACAACCATATCCACACTGTCTAAATGGCCACCACGCCGTATTAAACAAACCACACATGGCAACAGTCTAAGAGCCACCCCGCTCCATTAGACTACCATATCACACTGTCTAAGAGCCACCTCGCTCCATTAGACACACCACACATGGTCAGTCTAAGAGCCGCCTCGCTCCATTAGACTACCATGTCACACTGTCTAAGAGCCGCCTCGCTCCATTAGACACACCACACATGGCCAGTCTAAGAGCCGCCTCGCTCCATTAGACTACCATGTCACACTGTCTAAGAGCCGCCTCGCTCCATTAGACACACCGGCCAGTCTAAGAGCCACCTCGCTCCATTAGACTACCATATCACACAGTCTAAGAGCCACCTCGCTCCATTAGACACACCACTTATGGGTCCGTTATAGGTAAGTCAAGTTGGGCTGACGACGAAGCACGTAAGGCGTGCCAGTCATCAAACCTCGGTGCCACGACATAATCAGCCCTACGCCGCACGTCTACGTCAGCAATGGTTAGCTGGAGCTCTACGACTGAGACTGATTTCGGCCGTACAATACCACAAACTACTACCACAGGCTAGTTAACAAATCACGTTAAGATGCTTCAATCAACAACAACATCAGCCTATCACTAGCATTATCACTTTACTTAGGTACTTTACTCTCGGTTATGAAACACTAATAAGACTCGGCTGCTCGGCAGCGTAGTCTCCTTGAGACCCAAACAGTAGTCTCATTCAGATCCAGTACCTAGTCTCTCAGAGACCCATTACTCTTTTTGAGACCAAAGTTATAATCATATAGACTCAGCCACTATACATCTACTGCGCATTGCACCCTGAACGAGTCATAAAATCACAGTTACAACTACGACCAGACTACAGTTTGATTAACAAAGGTTAATTAGTCATTTTAGTGTGCGTCATATTCAAACAATAGCGGAAGTACTTTCGCTATTACTATCTACTCTGGATTCTTTCTATCACTGTCTTATTCTAAACTAATTCAAAATTTAAGGGCTTAATCACACAACGCTGCCTTTGATTAAATTTGAACAATACTCAACATCACCGAGACCAAGCATCATTGAACAGTCATTATTCACAAATAAAAGTGACAACGCGCGTAATTCAATAAGTCTGCATGATCAAATGTCTAACGTTGTAAAAGCTAACAATATCTCATCATTATTAAACAGCTTTTACCCTCAGCTTCGTTTGCGTAAAAGTTGATGTCATTACCCCACGGGAACTGTAAGTTTTTTCGGTATAACTAGTATTCTATGTGTTATTCCACACTACAATCCATCCCAGTGCCCAATTTCATCCAGATCCGTTTAGCCTTTTGAGCGTGAAGAAGAGACAAACATACAAACTTTCGACAGGCCTCCGTCACTCGTTCAAGGTTACTCTCTTAAGTGCCTACGGCTCGCATGCGCCCGGGCGCATCTAATCCAGTCGGCGGCGGCGGCTGTCACGCGCTCGCTTGAGTGTACATGCCTACCGCAACAAAATAATTGATACTCGCGTCTTCAATAATGTCTAAACCTCGCAATGCAATTTGTAGTGTACAGAAAATACATATTTGAGTACATACAATAATACTACACCATAATATTTTATAGTCACCTATTCTTTTGTTCTTTCTTTTGTGTACCTAATCATTTCTCAGCATAGATAGCCCTTGCTGTTGTGTGACGCGCGTTATTGCTATCTCTCTCTCTCACGCACGAGCGTTTTGTAGGTAATTATAACGTTAAGTGTTGAGTTTTCTCTATAGAGTGAAGTATCTGTACTTATTTAATCTGTGCTTTCGCCATTGTGTGAATAAAGTCATGAAATCCAAGTCTCATAGCTATAAAAATGTTTTCGGATTTTGAGGCTAACTTTAGTTATTTCGATTAGCTTAGTACAATTTAAATCAAGCTTTACGAGTCGCACTAACGAATGTACCATCACCATCACGCCCATACTCCCCGAAGGGTTAGGCAGAGGTGCACCAATGCAAACCCACAGTTCGCCGGAACATTTTAGGTCCCATTCAATAGGGGGGGGGGGGGGGGGGGGGCGAGCCCATCGCCACCAACCGGGCACAAATCCAAACTCCGCTGCTACTGAGAAGTAGGTTTTTTTTTTTTTTATAAAACTTTGTCCCACCCTAGTAAACTCTCCTGTATCGTGGGTGCGTTCACAAACATACAAACTCACACACACCAACAGCCAGACCCAACAGAACAACGGTGAACAACTATTGGCGGACCATACAACTATTCGTTCCGTGCAGGAATCGAACCCGCAACACGCAGCGCCGTAGCCCATCGCTCAGCCACCAACCGTGTCGTGAAACTCTTACAACACATTACATTTTCTACCTTAGAGGAACTTCATTAGTTACGAAGTTGATACTATCACATATGACGCGATGCGCTGTTTGTTATTACGATGAAAACCTATATGGCTGACGTTGCCTTATCTCTACTCGCTAGATTATCATTACGTATAACATAAAATAAAACTTGTAAAAATAATCATTCGTACAACATGCTAAAATTTTCATATCAAAGAAAGAGTCGCATATTGTAACTAACTGACAAGTTTACAATTTCAAATACGAATACAAACATTTTATTTGTTAAATACAACCAACACCTGTGTTATTCTTAAAATGAGCACTATGCCTCGTCATCGGCGGACAAAATACTCGTATTATTTTCGATTATCAAAACACGATTTTAAATCGATTATCAAACAAAAGAAAACGAACAAAATGATTACGCAATAATAAATAATTTAAATTAAGATTGTCAACATAACAAAAAAAAAACATTTCAATAAAATTTTAATTCCAATTTTAAATTTTAAGAAACACCAAATAATAAATTTTATTATTAGAAAAGGTACCTAATTCATAATTCGATTTTATCATTCATTCACAATAAAATAGGCGTCTTTTTCAATCAATATTTTAAGGAAATTCTTTTGCGTAAATCGTGTAGGTATGTCAGTTGTTTCTTTAATTCGTCTCAGCAAAAAGTTTTATTTTATTCAAACAAAAGGTCAGTAGGTACCATGTTGATTAGCACACATCTCTCTGTTATGTCGCGTCGTTTCAAACATTTCAATGTTTCAAACAGATGTATGTTTGATTTAACAAATAGTGCTGTCTCAAAAATGTGCAGTAAAGTATGTAGAAATATGGGATACCGCTTTCAGTCAGTTTCAATTTAAGCACACCACACAAACTGAGATGCTCTTTTAACCAGGGAACAATCACCACCAGAATCATAACAAAATGAAAACTCCTCACCAAATTGAGTGGTCACAGGTTTCAACAGGTTGCGACAGGTTTCAAACCACTCGCTGCACTGCGCGCTGTGGCGGTAGATTCTGTGCTGCCGCCTGCAGCCGGCGCCCTCATGCATCGCGATGCCACGTGACCTTCAGTACGCCACGCCAGGTTTTGTTATAGCCACGTCCACGTTGTTGAGGCCTTCGGAAGTCAGAATTATTTGCTGCTTTTCATGTGAATGGCTGAAACAGTTAAAAGACCTCAGACAAAGATTTCACAATAATCACATTTTGTAAGAGCAAGACTCAACCTAGGACGTTTGCCGTCCTGTATAGTGTCTGGACCGGCCTTTGTAATCGCTTCAGGACTCCGCTTACGATATGAAATGCCATAACTTTACGTTGCAATTTACTGCGTGTAGATAGGTACATAGTTCTTTAGGAATGATATTGCATTGCAACCGAGGCTCAATCTGACCCACGCAGCAAAACATTCACAATAAATTACGGTTCATTACGGTTTAACACTAATCCTTTTTTTTGAAAAATAAAAATTCTATAGTTACACTTCATACAAGAAAAGCTATCAGCTGAACCTCATAAGAACTTACTAAGATTATAAAAAAAAAACATTACTTCCCTGTATAATTATCATAACCAACAAGCGGACAACCACAATTGCAAGCCAAGCCGGGCATCAGTGTCATCATCATCATCGTCCGGTAGAAATCCGCAACATGTCGTCCTTGTCTTCAGACGCCGACGCGGCGACGGGTTTATTAGCGCTTCCACAAGAAGACGCATACTATTTTGTTGCGCCTCACATAAAACGCGCCAACCGTGATTCGCGTCAATAAATCCATAAACGTTTTGTGCCTGCACCGATCCCACTTCTGATGTCGGAGAAACAGCATCCTTCTCGACGCCATTGTTAATTGTCAGGATTTGGTGGGCGTCATTGGGTGAAATGCGAGCACAAAACAAAGTCCGTATTCACTTTTAGTACAATTTAATAACAGTTTTACAACATTTAGTCACTGAACGAATAAGTACTTCACAACTAGTTTGTAAACACGTTAATTAACCAATTCTATTTGAGCAGCGGGTTCGGGACACCAATTCAACTTTACCGTCCAACAAAATCATAAGGCTTCACACGTTAATAAATCTATGGCTTCACATGTCTCCAGGATCCGACTCGATCCACTCTTCAATACTAACATAACCTGAAACCTCACTTGACAATCGTCCTGATTGGTCCTGTGTATTTCAACCATTCTAATATTCCCGCTCGACCGCGCGGGAACACGCATGCGCGCGCCATTGGTCAAATATAGCACCTCGACCCCGCTCGAGGCGTATGCTCTGCTCTGATTGGTCGTGAATTAGAATACAAAACAATAACTTTAATTAAATTCATGAGATATTAAATCGTATCAGAATGTAACTAATCAAATTAAATAATATTACGATTTTACAAAGCATTTTTGGTAAACAATAGTCATCCCGCGTTTATTATCAACAATCAGTTCCACTTCGTGTACTTCCTCCGACATATATATATTATATTATTATATTACTAGCTTCAGCCCGCGACTTCGTCGAAATATTATCCCACGGGAACCGTAAATTTTTTCGAGATAAAAAGTAGCCCATGTATTATTGCGCACTATTAACTATCACAGTGCCAAATTTCATTCAGATATTCAAAACACAAACATACGCCTTTATAGTACATAGTTTTTTTTTTATAGACGGGAAATCATCAAATAACTTCCCCCGCCCTTAGTCTCAGACTTTTACTGACTAAAACCCGTCTATGTTCCTTCAAGTGCCCTTTGCGTTCCAGGGGCGCGGTATCTCTTTGGAACAACCCGCAGCCCCGGCAGGCATCGGCCCTCAGTGGCCCCATCCAATTTTGCTGACATCTCTTTGAGGCGCGCGTGGAACACGAACGCGCCGTCGACACGGTATAGTACATAGCTGTGCCCCGCAGTTTCACCCGCGTTACGTTAGGTTTTTGGTTACTGATCCGTTCCCGTGGCTCATAGCGCGATGTTATGTAGCCTATAATCTGTTATTCTGAGGTATAAGCTACGGAATGTCTTGCAGAGTCATTATTTTGCTGCGAAGTTATTTTAAAACTGTGATATCTCCTAAGATATTCATTGAAATTAAATGATGTGAAGGGCAATTTTGTTCAAAATTTAACATTTGTGATGAAGAACGTATTTATGTTGATTAGGATTAATACTATGTTCATAAAAACACCTTCTCAAATAATGCATTATTTTAAAACAAATTTTCTGGCCATAAAAATAATAAATAAATAAATTTCACTGGTCGTAGCGTGATGTTATAATTATAGCCTATAACCTTCCTCGATAAATAGGCAATCCAACACAAAAAGATTTTTTCAAATCGGACTAGTAGTTCCTGAGATTAGCGCGAACAAACAAACAAACTCTTCAGCTTTATAATATTACTAGCTGTGCCCCGCGGTTTCACCCGCGTTACGTTAGGTTTTTGGTTACTGATCCGTTCCCGTGGCTCATAGCGAAAGTTATGAAGCCTTTAATCTGTTATTCTTTTTTTTTATATAATTGGGAAATCATCAAATAACTTCCCCCGCCCTGGGCGGGACGGAAGGGAGTGTCAGACTTTTACTGACTAAAACCCATCTATGTTCCTTCATGTGCCCTTTGCGTTCCGGGGGCGCGGTATCTCTTTCGAACAACCCGCAGAATCTGTTATTCTGAGGTATAAGCTACGGAATGTCTCGCAGAGTCGTTATTTTGCTGCGAAGTTATTTTAAAACTGTGATATCTCTTAAGATATTCAATGAAATTAAATGATGTAAAGGGGAATTTTGTTCAAAATTAAACACTTGTGCTGAATAACGTATTTAATTATGTTGATAGGGATTAATACTTTATTCATAAAAACACCTTCGCAAATAATGCATTATTTTAAACAAATTTTCTGGCCATAAAAATGCTTATGGTGAGTCAACCTTAAAAGTTAGGCTTGTACTGCCACGAACTTTTTTTTAAGTATATTTTAAGAGGAACAATTCTCTCATACATTATTTTTGTGTAACTTTAACCGTTTACGCAGCGCACGCAACGAAAGCCCTCAAAAGGATTTTTCCCCCCCCCCCGTTTTTACCACATTTTTACCGATTGCTCCGCTCCAATTGGTTGGTCGTAGCGTGATGTTATAATAGCCTATAACCTTCCTCGATAAATGAGCTATCCAACACAAAAAGAACTTTCAAATTGGACCGGTAGTTCCTGAGATTAGCGCGAACAAACAAACAAACAAACTCTTCAGCTTTATAATATTAGTATAGATTATTAGTATAGAAGATAAGTCTATGTTTCCTCAAGATCTTTTAATATACTGACCCACATTTCACCGGTATGTTTAGGCCCATTTAATAGGAGGCGAGCCTATTGCCATTAATCGGTCTCAAATCCTAACTCCGAGCTGCTACCGAGAATTTAGAACACTTTTTACTCGACCTGGAAATCGAATCCAAGACCTTTAGAGTAGAAGTCGCGCTTAGGATCACTAGGCTAACGAAGCAGTTACAATGTAATTAATATAATATTAAAATATTATTTATGAAAGTAATGAATACCACTTTAAAAGAAAAAGAAGTAAGTATTACAGATATATAATAAACAAGAATCAGTACCTCGTTATTACTATTCCACGTTCAACACTAAATAAACAATAATTTATAGCAATTGTTTATAGCATAAATTGAAAAAATCTAGAACTTGTCACTTAATGGGAAAAACCGCGATATAAAAAATGTATTCACCACTAGCACAAACGTGTGTCTTCTGCTGCAGAAGACACACGTTAACGAACTAAATTGAATAATTATTATTGAATCAAAATTCAAAATTGTAGATAAGCGCAATATTGATTTAATCGTAATTTATAAAATCCGTGATAATACCCGACTAACTTGTTCTAATAACTGCTATTAATTATATATAAAAACCTGACGTTCGGTAACATCGTGTAGGCTAGAATTAAAATAATATTATTATTAATTATACCAGCGTAGTGTGCTACGCGCACGACACACTGGTCCTGGCGCAGGGGAGGTCGCACGAGGCGGCGGCCGACCTTATGACACGCGGGGATGCGACGGTCGTTGAGAGGATCCGGCAATTGGGTCTCGAGGTGGCCTTGCACAAGTCCGAGGTCCTGTGTTTTCATGGGCCTCGGAACTCGCCACCTTCGGGATCCCAAATAACGGTAGGAGGGGTTTTCGTCGGCGTCGGGTCGACGATGAAGTACCTGGGACTTGTCTTCGACAGCCGATGGAACTTCTTGGAACATTTCCGACGTTTGGCTCCCAAGTTGGCACGGGCTTCGGCCGCTCTTAAGCGGCTCTTGCCCAATTTGAGGGGGCCAAACGCCTCCTGCCGGAGGCTCTACGCCGGGGTCGTGCGTTCGATGGCCCTTTACGGGGCCCCGGTGTGGGCGCGGGGCTTGAGGCGGCTTGCCGCCCACTACCTGAACGCGTCCCAGCGGGTGATCGCCATAAGGGTCATCCGCGCCTCCTTGCCGGATTGCCGCCATGGGATCTGGAGGCGCTGGTCCTCGCGCGCCTACACGAGTGGCGCGCGGAGGCACTGGGCCGGGGGGAAACTCCGCTGCCGCGGCAAATTGCCGCCCAGCGGACGGAACTCCGGCTCGATCTCATGGCGACATGGAGAGAACGACTGTCGCAGCCTCGTGCAGGGCACGCCTCGATTGAGGCGGTAAGTCCCCTCTTTGAGGAGTGGCTAGAGCGGCGCCACGGCGCCCTCACCTACCGCCTGACGCAGGTCCTCACCGGACACGGATGTCGACGCAAGGCTGACGTAAACTTTAAAAATATTATCTTCGAGTTTAAATTTAACAGTAAAATATCAGTGGATAGGTTTAAATTTGTTGAGATTCAATTATTGTAATCAGTTTCCTATTTTTCAATGTAAAAAGCAGTGTTATGATTCGCCGTTACTATAACTGCGAATCATAACTGCAGGTTTATTAAAACTTAGGTTTAAAAACGTGTTAACTATGGCTAAATTAATTTATTCAAGATATCACTTTTATGTTTTCGCCAACTGGACACAACTTTTTTTTTTCCAAAAAGCTGGCCGAGCGATCGACTGCGCTGCGTGTTGCGGGTTCGATACCCACACAGAATAAATATTTGTATGACCTACAGATAGTTATTCTGGGTCTGGCTGTTTCTGTATGTTAGTTTATGTGTTTGTT
Source organism: Caradrina clavipalpis (assembly GCA_932526535.1). Lineage (NCBI taxonomy): Eukaryota > Metazoa > Arthropoda > Insecta > Lepidoptera > Noctuidae > Caradrina > Caradrina clavipalpis. The sequence continues at coordinate 619,332 of OW052095.1, forward strand.
AACGCACCCACGATACAGGGGAAATTCCCTAGTGTGGAGCAAATATTAAAAAAAAAACTTTGCCTTTTAACTTAACTTTGGACTTTTTCCCTTACCTATATTCTTTTATTTAAATATATATATAGTGATCGATATCCTAAAAGTTGAAATTATTTTAGTTTTATGGAACCAGACCAGTTTCCACTTATACTTTTATTCCAAACTTGTTTCCACCTTCTATTTATAGACGGGCACATTTTTGCGCAATACTTAACCTATTTGAATCAAGTTATAGGTAGATACATACTTCTTATGCGTAGTAAAGTGATAATCTATACTAATATTATGAAAAGGTAACGTTTGTGAGTTTGTAAGTTTGTAGCAGGGTTTTTTTTACAGACGGAAAATCATCAAATGGCTTCTCCCGCCCTGGGCGGGGCGGGAGGGAGTGTCAGATTTTTACTGACTAAAACCTATCCATGTTCCTTCTTGTGCTTGTTGCGTTGCGGGGGCGCGATATCTCTTTCGAACAACCCGCAGCCCCGGCAGGGGCTTATTACACTAATTATATTATAACAAGTAGTTATAACATATAACCTAATGCTAACGTTATAAAGATCGCGTGTCTATATTATTATTGTATTTGTTCATCGAGTACTCGAGCACTTGTTTGATAAGCTAATATAAATTGAATAAACCTTAATGTTACAGTCCGAGGGTCCAAATTCGTTTGTTTTTAGGGTGGGTCAGATAATGTTGAAGAACTGTACAAGAACAAGATTATTTTTTTTGTAAATTACATTCAAACGTGTATTTAAATGAGCTAAATAAATAAAATTTGAATTTTTATTGTTTGGGTTTTGTTCTAATATAGATATAATTAATAATAATATTATTTTAATTCTAGCCTACACGATGTTACCGACGTCAGGTTTTGATATATAATTAATAGCAGTTATTAGAACAAGTTAGTCGGGTATTATCACGGATTTTATAAACTACGATTAAATCAATATTGTGCTTATCTACAATTTTGAATTTTGATTCAATAATAATTATTCAATTTAGTTCGTTAACGTGTGTCTTCTGCAGCAGAAGACACACGTTTGTGCTAGTGGTGAATACATTTTTTATATCGCGGTTTTTCCCATTAAGTGACAAGTTCTAGATTTTTTCTATTTATGCTATAAAGAATTGCTGTAAGTTTTTCTTTATTTAGTGTTGAACGTGGAATAGTAATAACGAGGTACTGATTCTTGTTTATTATATATCTGTAATACTTACTTTTTTTTCTTTTAAAGTGGTATTCATTACTTTCATAAATAATATGTTAATATTATATTCACTACATTGTAACTGCTTCGTTAGCCTAGCGATCCTAAGCGCGACTTCTACTCTAAAGGTCTTGGATTCGATTTCCAGGTCGAGTAAAAAGTGTTATTGGGTTTTTCTATAAAATTCTCGGCAGTAGCTCGGAGTTAGGATTTGTGACCGATTAATGGCAATAGTCTCGCCTCCTATTAAATGGGCATAAACATACCGGCGAAATGTGGGTCAGTATATTAAAAGATCTTGAGGAAACATAGACTTATCTATACATATAATAAAATCGTAGCGAAGTCAAAACTGTACATTAAATATTTAAAAAAAAAAGTAATTGCTATGAGGTCGGGGAATGATTCTATCTATACTTAATACTTAATAAAATTATAAAGCTGAAGAGTTTGTTTGTTTGTTTGTTTGTTTGTTCGCGCTAATCTCAGAAACTTCTGGTCCGATTTGAAAAAATCTGTTTGTGTTAGATAGCCTATTTATCGAGGAAGGTTATAGGCTATATAACGTCACGCTACGACCAATTGAAGCGGAGCAATCATGAAAAATGAGGCAAAAACGGGAAAATAAAATCCCTTTGAGGGTTTTCGTTGCGTGCGCTGCGTAAACGGTTAAAGTTACGCAAAAATAATGTATGAGATAATTGTTCCTCTTAAAATATACTAAAAAAAAGTCCGCGGTAGTACATGCCTGACATTTAAGGTTGACTCACTATAGCCATTTTATGGCCAGAAAAATTGTTTTAAAATAATGCATTATTTGCGAAGGTGTTTTTATGAACATAGTATTGATTCTTATCAATATAAATACTTTATTCATCACAAGTGTTTAATTTTGAACAAAATTGCCCATTATAATATCATTTAATTTCAATGAATTTCTTAGGAGATATCACAGTTTTAAAATAACTGCGCAGCAAAATAATGACCTTGCGAGTCATTCCGTAGCTTATACCTCAGAATAACAGATTATAGGCTACATAACATCGCGCTATGAGCCACGGGAACGGATCAGTAACCAAAAACCTAACGTAACGCGGGTGAAACTGCGGGGCACAGCTATGTACTATAAAGGCGTAAGTTTGTGTTTTTGCCTCTTCATCACGCTCAAACGGCTGAACGGATCTGAATGAAATTTGGCACTGTGATAGTTAATAGTGCGCAATAATACATGGGCCAATTTTTTATCTCGAAAAAATTTACGGTTCCCGTGGGATAATATTTCGACGAAGTCGCGGGCTGAAGCTAGTAATATATATATAACATTACGGCGGCAATTACCTATAACTATATAGATGGTGTGCTCTCATGCCTTCTATGTGTGAGGATCTTTACAAAGAAGATTGGTTACATAAGCCAGGTGCGAGCACACGAACGACAACTACAGCAGAGCTGAAGCAATCGCCTTGGCCGAAATCGTTCGGATCACATCATCATCATAACATACTATAATAAATATAAATTTCATATCGCCAATCTGCCTGGAGCAAGTGTGGTGATCAATGCTCATACCTTTTTTTAGGTAGAGTATTGAAGAGGCATTTGCCCTTCATTGGGATCATAATAAACTGGTTCAAGCTATGAGTGCGGAGCAAGCACATACATAGTTCAAATAAATAAATACGGCAAAAGTTTTACCAAAATTAGAGCCAGAACTTCTTCTGCTTTTAGTCCAAAGATACATAATACAAAACATTATTTGTATCTGACTACATGTACAAAATAAAATATCCATTGTTACAGATGATGCGGCGACTGAACATTTACGTCTCTCTAGTATTTGGAGCCAGTATTCTTCTTATTATTGTCAACATTGTGACTGAGTATCCTAGCAACGCATATTATCTCTCATCCATCAAGGACAGGCAGAATATCAGGATTTTTATAAAAGTCAGAGCTGAAGAGGAGACTTATACGCAACAGATTCCAGTTATACTAAACAATGGTGCCCATGGTTCAAGAGACATCAACAATATCCACACAAACGCACAAAACAGGACGAACCGTATATTAGACATTAAAAAGAAATTAGAAAAAGCAAGGAAAGAAATAAAAGATGAACTGTCCAACTATAACTTTTCACAATCCGGTGTTAATGTTCTAGAAGATTTAGTTATGGAATCTGGGGGACAGCCTTTACGTAGCCTTATAATATCATCCTGGAGATCTGGATCTACATTTCTGGGAGACCTGGTGAATTCAGTTCCCAGTACTTACTATCATTATGAACCCCTTCTTATGTTTGGAATTAAGCAATTATGGGAGTCAAGAGAGGCGAGCAAAGCCCTGAGGATGGTTAAACAAATGTTTAAATGTAATTTTTACGGTTTAGAAGATTACTATGAGTTTGAAAGAAAAGACGTAAGTCTTAATCAGTTTAATCATAACACTAGATTGTTTGACTATTGCAAGGACGGGAATAAAAATGAATTATGTTTTAATGAAGAGTTCACTTCACGTTTCTGTAAGCTGTTCCCGATTCAAAACATGAAGCTTGTCCGACTAAGGTTACAGTTCATGGAAACAATATTAGATGATCCACAGTGAGTAATGTCTTTAAAATATGTTTTCTAGTGTTATTGAATAATATCTGCTATGAACTTCCGCTATATTTCCTTAATATCAAGGTCTGGCAGCGACATATCGGGTCAAGAAAAACAATTAATTCGTCTTGACATTGTCTCGATCGCGATTGGTATATGCTAAATATTGTTCCTTGTACCTTGTTATTAAAAGAATATAGCGAAAACATTCAACTTTGCATCAAACCATCACGCCTGTATTCTCCGAAGAGTTAGGCAGAGGTGTACCATTGCACACTCACAGTTCGCCGGGGTATTTAGGTCCAATGTAATAGGGGGAAAGCCATTAACTGGGCACAAATCCAAACTCCGAGCTGCTGCTGAGAATTTTATAGAAAATCCCAATATCACTTTTTGCTCAACCTGAGTATCGAACCCAGGACCTCTAGCGTAGCAGTCGTGCTTAGCACCACTAGGCTAACGGGGCAGTATTTTGATCAAAAAAGATTCTTATTCCCATTCCTTATAAAGAAAATAAAAACTTCCAGACTCAACGTCAAGGTAATACTGCTGGTCCGTGACCCTCGCGGCATGCTGCAGTCTCGGCGTCACCGTCGCTTCTGCGTGCGGTCTGCGGATTGCATCGAGCCCCCCCTGGTCTGTGCTGACCTGGTCAGCGACTATATGGCAGCTGGAGACTTGTCGCGAATTTATCCGGACCGACTGTTGTAAGTTGTAATATTACATGTATTAAAAACTTTAAGTTAGGCTTTAGTGAAATTGGTGAGGGTACTAAATTTGAGGTTAATTGTTTGCATTTCCATGTGGTTTATTCAATTTAATCTTTGTAAATTTTCCGTGAACTATTGTGATTAACTGTTGTACTCGTCATTTCAGTCAAACAAAATCTTAACAACTATCATGATGTTTATTACTCACTAGATCACTAGATTTTGTCCGCGAGTTCTAACGCATATAAGTACAGTATACCATAGAAGCATCATAATAATATGATACTCGACAATAGTCATGTAGCTTTCCATCAGTGGAAGAAATTTTGTTATTGGACCAGTACCTACTTCCAGAGATAAGCTTACCTCTTAAAAACTCTTATCAAAATCCTCTTTTTTAACTTTTTATTAACAGTGTTAATTAATGATAAAACACTCACCAACTACTCGATCAACTTTTGATAAACAGGTATCACAAAAAGGGATAATAATTACTAGTAAGTGTTAATGTAAAATGTTCGACTTACAGAGTTATACGGTTTGAAGACTTAGCACTGAAGCCTTATATTACTACAGATCGAATTCTAAAGTTCCTAAAGCTAGATGGAAGGCAAGCGTTCGACAAGTTCCTGTATACGCACACTACTGCAGAAGTGGATGGTCCTCACTCTACAATCAAAGTCTCCCGGAATATTCCTTTCAAATGGAAGACTGCCCTGGACTTTAGTTACATTAACGAAATACAGGTGAGGCGCAACTTCGATGTCTTATGTTTCTGCCAATCTACATAAAATAAATAAATACACAGGCCTCTTCTCATATAGAGTAGACACGAGTATTGATCGACATGCGGATTGACGAATTTAGACTTATAATAATTTTCTTACGATGTTTTTCTTCACCGCTGTCGGTGATTTCTATGATAAACTTAGAAAGAAAATCCACCCATTTCCGTAAATCTTTAATATTGTTTTCTTATTCTCGTAGTTTCTGCCTACCCGCATGGGAAAAGGGCGTGAGTTTATGTATGTATGTATGTATCCTAAAGAGTAGTAATGTACACTTGGTCGGCTCTCTCTAAAAACTCTATAATGATTTCGCGGTATCTCTTTCGTGTACACAATGACTTATCTAGTTACAAATCATTTCAGATGGCTTGCAGAGAAGCTATGCGTTTATGGGGTTACAAAATGGCTCACAACAAGACCCATATGATGAGCAAGGACTTCAACCCAGTTGAGGATTATAAGATCATTTAGCAAAACATAATCTTGCTAACATTGGCTAATATTGGCAGCAAAAGGAGCCCCATAAAGTCATTGATCTGTCTGTCTTACTCCACTTCACATAGTAGTATGCTAGCGTGTATTTATTGATAATCTGCCAGACATTTTTCCCAACAATTTTAACCAGTTGCAGATGGAACCAGTAAAATACCAGCACTTTGATAGTACTTTGGTACGGTACTATGGTTATCTGACCTCTACTGTACAGTTACTAGGTAACACAATATATCTTGAGTTGAGCGTCAAAGTTTCAGGCTCCGGACTACCTGTAACAACTGTCGAAGTTGTACAAATGACAGGCAAGACCACGAAATTACGTGCCTTCCGAGACACGGAAAGGATTCGCTAAAATGCATTTTATTTTATTTTTAATTTATTTGGAAAACTTACAGCTAGGTACAAGAATAGGATTAAATTAAACTACGAAAAGGCCAATTAAAAATTTTCACATTGAAATTGTATGGTCATCTATTTACTGATGTTATTATTTAGACACAACTTCCTCACCATTTCTAAGATAACTTAGCAACAAAACCTTCTACGCATTCTGTAAATAAGTAACCTAAGCAAAAATAAATACTAAACTTTTATTTTAGTGTTTAAAATCTATGTATAGCAGTAAATAAGCAGTAATAAAAATTTGTTTTCGTAAAAAAAATTGTGGATTATTTACTTTCAATGCCTTGGTTCCTAGCTGAGGTCCAATGGAGGACATTTTGTGCAGTATCTGATTACATCCGTTAATTTAGCTCTTAAGTTTTATTTTTTAAATGATTGCGTTGTGTCTTTTGTACTACTACAACACCAGAAGAATCACTCGTGTGTTAACGACCCCGTAAAAACCTTAATACTCCTCTCTAGAAGAACCCCATGCTGTAGTCTCTTGGGAAAACCTTAGTAGGAAATTCCCAACATCGTAATTTTTTGTAGTTATCTCTACAACCATTCTACCTGCATAAAAGCATTTAATGACAAAACATAGCCTTATATGCCCATATTATGTTAGATAGTGTACATTTAACATCCGGTGTTGTTTATTACGGGGACCTTGTCGAAACTAGAACAAATTTCCGTGCGTTCAAGCGTTTTTGCCATACCTATTACTGGAACCAAATGTAACAGCTCACATTAGGACCCTAACTTAATGTTAATGATAATTGCAATCCGTGGTGCTTGGCAATCTGGGCTTCTCCCAGTTGTACACATCCCTTTGTGCCTATTGGCCTAGTTCTGTTCTGTCTCCTGCTTGTTTGGAGGGAAGTGGAAATTATGTTTTTCTTACTCCTCCGCTAATCTTTTCTGATTAATTTCGATGCGGAATCCATGACGGGAAGTTGAATCGTTTCTCCGGGACTCGTCGAGCTTCATTGTCTCGGCGCTTTTCTTGTGGTCGCCACTGTTGATTATGGCTTACAGAAGTTGCAGTGGTTTGGGAAAAGTGTGGCAGGCTTGTCCCATTAAAAAAAAAAAAAAAAGACAGCCTTGAATACTTAATTCATTCCTTAAGTCCACATGAGCAGGGCACGCCTCGATTGAGGCGGTAAGTCCCCTCTTTGAGGAGTGGCTAGAGCGGCGCCACGGCGCCCTCACCTACCGCCTGACGCAGGTCCTCACCGGACACGGAAGTTTCGGGAGGTTCCTGCACCTCATCGGGCGGGAGGAAACGCCCGGGTGTCACCATTGCGAGGATCGCCCCGAGGACACGGTGGAGCATACTTTGGCGGTGTGCCCTGCTTGGGCGGAGCACCGCCGAGTCCTCGAGGCGGCCATCGGCGGCGGCGCCCTCTCGCGTCCGGCACTGGTTCAGGCCATGGTCCGGAGCGAGAGGGAATGGGAAGCAGTGGCCTCCTTCTGAGAAGCTGTAATGCTAGAGAAGGAGGCGGCAGGACGGGAGAGGGAAAGGAGGGTCCCCCGTCCCAGCGGCCGCCGCGGTAGACGCTCCGGGCGTCGGGAGCCGCGAGACGACTCCCGGCCACCGTAGGCGCGGGTCTGTGGACGGTGAGCAATGGGTAGCTCACCGTCCGTACGTTCACTAAACAACGACAGACCGTGTCGACGGCGCGTTCGTGTTTCACGCGCGCCTCAAAGAGATGTCAGCAAAATTGGATGGGGCTACTGAGGGCCGATGCCTGCCGGGGCTGCGGGTTATTCGAAAGAGATACCGCGCCCCCGGAACGCAAAGGGCACATGAAGGAACATAGACAGGTTTTAGTCAGTAAAAGTCTGACACTCCCTCCCGCCCCGCCCAGGGCGGGGGAAGTTATTTGATGATTTCCCATCTATAAAAAAAAAAAAGTCCACGTGAGCGCAGTCCCGCACACCTCGTAATAAATATAAGTCTGATATCGCACATTCGCCTATTGCTGTGATCAATGCTCTTTTTATCTTCTCATGTGAAGAAGTTTTTGCCTTTCAGTTTGATAATAACAGATATCCGGTATCTAGCTATTCTGTATTCTAGATCATAATGCCATGTAATCAAGGCACAGTCCCGCCCCATCCATTAGTACGTATGATCCATGTAATTCCACATCGGACTATCACGTCCAAAATGAACGTGCTTGTCGCAAAATCGCCGCTCTGTGACTGGCCTAACTGGACTTTATATCGTTAACAATTTGTTGCTATTGAAATGGTAAAGCGATGTCGGGACATTTTGGCAACTGCACTGGAATATTAAACAGATGCTTGACTTTATTATTTGTGTAACCAGTTCTGATGTTAATAATTATGTTAGTTTTATCTGCGGTTTGGTTTAGACAGTAGGTATTAGCGTTCGAAAGCTAAGTTTAAGCAAATCTTTTCTTCAGATTAAAGTCTACTCATCTTACTAATAAACATGGAATAAAGTTAAACATATATATATACCATCACGCCTGTATTCCCCAAAGGGTTAGGCAGAGGTGTACACCCAATGTACACCCACAGTTCGCCGGTATATTTCGGTCCCATGTAATAGGGGGTGAGCCTATTGCCATTAACCGGGCACAAACCCAAACTCCGAGCTGCTACTGAGAATTTCATAGAAAAACCCAATAACACTTTTTGCTCCACCTGGGAATCGAACCCTGGACCCCTTGCATAGCAGTCGCACTTGCGACCACGAGACCAACGGGGCGGGTATATATATATGTATATTTTAAAGCTAAACATAACAAAGCAAGATAAACATTTTTATAGGTTTAAACTTGAAATAACTTTATCCTGTGTTTTTTAGTAAGAGAGCACTTCCGTATTACAAACGTTATTTCAAGTTAAGTAATGATTAACGCCTGCTTAACTATTCATACATTTGTGTCGTTTAGCGAGTTTTAATTTTACGCTATGTTTATAAGTAAGAGGCGGATTACACATTATAATAATGAATTATTAGGTAACTATGTTTACGTGATGCCATGATGGCCAGGTCGTTAAGACTGGGCCTTCTATGTATCATGGACCATGGGAATCTTTCAAATCATAATTATGTGCCTTCTTAGTTTCTCTGCGACATCACTGATATCAATAAAAGGTTCGTGAAGAAACTTGGACTTTTTATGTATATAAATCCGAAATCGACAATAAGCCTGGAGCAAGTGTGGTGATCAATGCTCAGTATGAGAAGAGGTCCTTGCAGTGGAACAATAATATTCTAGGCTGTAATTTTTATGTTTTTTGCTCTTTATTAGTCTAACTATCAAAACTATCTAACACATCAATTATTATAAAAAATATTATGAATTAGCGTCAGCAGAATTGTTAATAGGGGTTAAGTTCAGCATTGAATAAATCCTGTTTGGGGCTATAAATGTAAAATTCGATTTTTTACAACGACCGGCTAATAAAATGGCAGCCATGAATATAAGCGGTGTGTGTAACCGTGGGCTCTAATTAATGAATATGGAACGCTCCTTCATGATTCAAATTTGAAATGATCCCCACGCCTCTCTAATAACTAACCAAATTAATATCTAGTTAGCTCACTTTGTGTTTGAACATAGCTCATTTCTACGAATATCTTATTCATAGGAAACTCCTGGAATTTCACACTGTTTATATCTGTTCTCGTTGAATTAACTATAAAAGTCAAGTCCCTGCAAAGTTCACAGTAATTACTAGACGTCAAATAATTTATTTGTAAGTAGGTTATGCCCGCGACTTGGATCGCTTGGTTTTCTTTTTTTTTACCTTATCTTAAAGCAGCAGGCTTTAAGATAAGGTAGGTAATTCAAAGTAAGTCTACCTTGTCACATAAGCCTTAGGCCTGCCTTGAAAAGTACAAAAATACATTTCGGAATAATATCAGAATATGTTACATTTTGTTACAGAATTAGTAAAAAATCTATCATGTTGTGACCTACCTTGGAAAGATTCATATTTTTTTTTTTAAACCTTTTATTTTGACATTACTTGCAAACACTTTTATTTCATTTATTTGTATGTATAGAAGATGTACTTTTGTTAACAATTTGTTTTGGAACATCTTAAACTACTTTTTGATGTCCCTAGTAACGAAATTTTCCAAAATATAGAATATCTTTTCAAAACATTTAGTAAATTAGACTTTATTCCATACACGCAGTAGTCTCTTCTCAAATACATAATACCATTAAAGCTTTCTTGTAACTTTACATACCACCGTTTAAATAATACATATTAATCATTTAAATTGAAGACTATGGTAGATAGTGTAAGAGGCGTGATGAAGGTGATCATAATACAATGATCTACGTAGCATCTATGATTTTGTATGTTAAGTTGAAGAAAATGTTGTTTCGAGATAAATATGATAGTTATTTACGTATCTACAGATATATATAGGAGTTACATTTCAAGAATTAATAAAAAATATCCTGCACGTCGCCTAACCAGTATATGTAGTATTATAAGATCAATCACTTATGAGACGAATTTTAAGTCAAAGTCAAATCATTTATTTTAATTTGGTATTTAAAAACACTTTTAAATGTCATTTACAAAACATTAATTATGTAAAAATAATATTTCATTTCATTTCTCCTCCTCGAAACAGTTCCTCATCTCGAAATGATTTTCATATAAAACCACAAATCCACAGTTTTCCTCATTCCGAGCGTAGCATTAACACAAACATTTACAAGCCTCATAGCGTTTAATAGGATCCTAAACAATACGCCTGACGATGACGAGGACTCTCCCAAATTACAGCTCCGACAATTTTTCTTGTAACATCTGCACAAGCAACCCCGGCCTCATCTCGTTCCGATCCTATTTTATTTACAGCAAACAATTCTTTTGATAAATCGTTTTTAATCCGAACAAAAAGCAGGATTATTCCAATTTGACGAAGAAAAAGATTTTCATAATGGAATTAGTTCATTTGAAGTCCTCGTGAGAAACGAAGGCGGACATTGGAAATCTCTCGCGATCTCGTTAGCATTGGAATATTCTATGAAGATTAAACGTTATTCAGTTTGATTTGAATGCGAACGTGCCTTTTGTTATACGCTTGCACTGAATGGCACCGTCTAATGGTCGGCAAATGAGTGCTTTTGAAGGTTCCATGAATATGGAACTCTCGCTCATTTTGGATTCGGCATCAAGTGCAAGGATCTTTTTGTTGTTCTTTGAGCATTATCTGGTATTTGCATTTTCATTTTAAGTGCCTGGAATGAAATGTAAAACAAATAGTAGGTCGATCATATTTTCTTTGCATTTAATTTCAGCTCGTAGGTAATCAGTGGATTTTCATAATGTTATTTTATAACTATTCCCGACGCTTCATATTAAATATTTATCGGCTCCGTCATTTACTCAAACAACGGAAATATTTACTCAATAGGCACACACCCACGTATAAAAGTAAATATATCCCCAACCCGATAATTCCAACACATACGATTTCAATTCTACGTTCAAATAAACGCCACAGCCTAAATAAAAGCAGTATGACAAATCTGTGGTATTGGAGCGGTATCGCAGCGGATTACAAGGGTAATCCATAATCAAGCGGCCGTCAATCCACTGGACAATGTGATTTATGCATTTCTAGAGCTCCATTACGTCACCATTGATGAATGGGGAAACTAAATAGAATTGGTAGGCCGACCTGATTGGATCACTGATTATGTAGCCAATACGATTTCCGCATGTGTCATGGAATACATAAGCTTAAAAGATAATGATGAATAATAGTACATCAATTCATTTGCTTATGAGTTACTTCATTGCTATGAAAGAAATAAATATAATTTTCTACGCTCTAGGTCGGCAGATTTTTAAGAACTTTAGTTAATCATAATAATCGTTTTTAAGAGTTCGGAATAGATACATATATAATATCTCCCCAGCACTGGACAGTATTCTTGACAGAATATCGGCCACGGCGGTCAATCCTAATTGAAGAATAGTCAAGTACGCTGCAGATATTATAGTGCACTAGTGTATAAGCAAACGCAGGTACACTACTTCTCCCACAGGAGAAGCACAGCAGAAGCAGAGAGAGGCACGTAGGTGTCACACCTCCAACTTATAAGCGCCAGGATACCTACTACTGAGAAAATTTTAATGGAAAATATTGGTATGTTCCATAAAAAATCTAGACAGTTTGTCCGGTCTGACAGTCGAATTCAGGACGCCACGATCAGTAGTCCTAAGAGACCAACAGGGCAGTCAAATGACAACAGCATGCGTTCAATATTCAATACTAATTGTATTATCCAATCAATCATTGATCCATCTCGTCCATGTCAAACATTGTTTCAATTCAGGTAGTACAATCACTACATACTACAACAACATACCATTACGCCTGTTTTCCCCGAAGAGTTAGGCAGAGGGGTACCAATGTAAATCTACGGATCGCCGGTGTGTTTAGGGTAACTATATAACTGGATTATAACTATCGTATGCACCAAAACGGATGAGCCAGGATCGTTATATGACTGAAATGGGCGCCGTCATCAAGGTAGGCTTAGGAAACGCTAACATGTAGACCTGGATTTATTCATGATGAATTGAAGGGAGAAAAGAGCAGAGATTCCATATCTCTTAATCCATCATCCATTCCCACTTCAGCTTAGTAGGCGTGCCAGGGTTCCGGAATTTATTCGAAAGATTCCACGCGGTCCTGGAACGCAAAGGGCATTAGCAAGAACACCTATCGGTTTAAGTCAGTAAAAGTCTGACACTCCCTTCCCCACCGCCCAGAGCGGAAGAAGTCATTTGATGATTTCACATCCATAAAAAACGGTGAGTTAGTGATGACAGTTTTGGAGTGATAAATACAACTTTGATAAATATGATACCGTTAGAATTACAGTAGACAAGAAGTTTTAATTTAACACACAAAAAGTACCAAAAACCTCAAACGCCAGCTGTTGATCTGAAACTTAAATTAAAATCAAACTTGTTGGCAAACCGCTTAAATTGGAATTTCTTCAGCGTGTCCTAATTAAGCCGTGGGAGCGACATGTTGGGCGGAATAGGATTGTACCACCATGTTGCATGCTAATGTTACGAGTGGCACTCGTGTGTTATTTCTTGGGATCATATTTTATGTAGATCATTTAGTGCCTGATAGAATCAAATTCTATCAGGAACTAAATGATCTACATAAAATATACATAAACCGGTATGTTGGTTTCACTTACTATGTGATTGAATTTTTAATCTTATCGCTCTTCAACTAAATGTTGATTAGACTTATTGTTTAGTCAATTGAGATAGGTAATGTCATCGGCATACCATCACGCCTGTATTCCCCAAAGGGTTAGGCAGAGGTATACCAATGTACACCTGCAGTTCGCCGGTATGTTTGAGGTCCTATGTAACAGGGAGCGAGCCTATTGCCATTAACCGGGCACAAATCCAGGAATAATCGAGAGTTAGGATTTGTGACCGTTTAATGGCAATGAGGTCGCCCCTTATCACATTGTATGTAAATCTTAACTCCGAGCTGTTACTGAGAATTTCTTAGAAAAACCCAATAGCACTTTTTGCGCGACCTGGGAATCGAACCCAAATCCTCTAGCGTAGCAGTCGCGCTTAAGACTACCAGGCTAATGAGATAGTCATGTATAGGTACTATTTTTTATCGACTCCAAAAAGGAGAAGTTGCGCACTTGTCGTCGATCGTAGACTGAAAAAAACCTAATGTTTCATTAGTTTGTGTAATCGTTTATTTATACATATATATGAATGATAAGAAGTACATATAGCGAAAAATTATTTTACTTTCAGAAGTCATATTATGAGAATTCATATTACACATTATTTTATGGATTTAAAATTCTTGAAGCACAAAAAGAAAAATTGTACCACTAAAACCTTCCTAAGATTAAGTAATCTTTTATACTTTCCATTTGGATGATATTCTAGGACAAAACAAGAGCCCTTACTCATCCATGTTCACAACGAAAATCAAAGTAATAAATCAAAAACTATTATAGCATCAGCGGACAAAGCGTAATAAATGTTACAATGGGCTCAAAATAATATTTTTCATTAGAAACGCGTCGTAAATAACGCGTGTGACATTATTATAGAGAGCGAATTTATGGGCGGACAGTGTTGCTCCATATATTGGGTGCTAAGCGCTAATACCAGGTTCATTGTTCCAACAATATTTAGTGCGGGAATTTTTAGTACTCGGGATATAAATTATGTGTATCGGAAAAGTACCTAAATAATTTTATCTAAGAGCAAAGCTTACATGAGTGTGGTGAATAAAAACAAAAAAACTGAAGGATTATTTTAAGGGTTATACTCAAAGGGGGGAGGAGCTCGTGGCTAAATAATTACAGCCGCATAGACCGATCTTCCGGGTTAAGCCACGCTTGCCAAGGTTGGTCTGTGGATGGGTGACCATTTACCATAGCGAGTTTCCTTCGTGCCTCGGAAAGCACGTAAAGCCGTTGGTCCCGGCTGTCATTTGTAGATCTTTGACAGTCGTTACTTTTAGTCAGAAGCCAGGAAGTCTGATAACCAGTCTTATCAAGACAATCGTATTACCCATTACTGGGTTGTGGAGGTCTGATAGGCAGTCGCTCCATGTAAAATACTGATATTCAGCTGCATCCGGTTCGACTGAAAGCCGACCCTAACATAGTTGGGAAAAGGCTAGGCAGATGATGATGATTCATACATGTTTGGACATAGGTGGATTAAACTACATTTATGTAGGTACCTCCTGTTATTATAATTAAACAAGCTATGGCCGCGACTTCGCCGGCATCAAATTTGATATATTATCCCACGGGAACCATCCAATTTTGATGGTAAAAAAAGAGGTTTCATGTTATTCCAGATTATATCTCTATGACATATTTCATACAGATCCATGCAGCCGTTTTGGCGTGATTGAGTAACAAACATTCATCCATCCAAATTTCCATATTTCAGAAATTATTTTAGTGAAAAAAAATTTAGGAAGTACCTATTAAATTAGGTGCTTCAAAATACAGCAATCAGCTCATATATTGTCACTAACGCTACCTACTAAAGCACATACCAATTTTCCGTCACAAAATTGTTGGAAACTTTGACATATTTCACAAAGTTACCTTTAGATCTCAGTTGTATAATTAATGACCGGAATTAGGGCGCGCCAGGGAATACCGACGACTTCCTCTAATCTTGGATACTTTGAGCATGTGATGCCCGTAATTCTAAGTGGTCCCCAATTGAAGAGGATCTGCAATATTTAAACACAAACTTAAAACGTACAGTCATGTTAGTTAGAAGGATAATCCAGTTATAACTTGTTTGCTGAACTCCTGGATGAAAACAAAACTCTTGTTAGTTTGGTTTGTCTTTTGAACTAACCATATAAAGCCACAAATTAATAGACAAACGCTGATATCAGCTGTCAAAACGCGATTGTAGCTTAGAATGTTATCTTTAATAAAAAACGGTAATTTAAAAAACTAAAAAACCCGACTGCTATTCTTTAAAAATCCCTAAAACAAGATAAATTGTAGCAGTCGGGACCCATTCTCAAAATGGAGGATTAGTGAATTGAGAGCACATACCTATATTACATTGCAGATGGTCCCGAATGGGTCCCGACTGCTACAATTTATCTTGTTTTAGGGATTTTTAAAGAATAGCAGTCGGGTTTTTTAGTTTTTTAAATTACCGTTTTTTATTTTTTATTTTTTTAGTGTTTTAAAAAAGAAATTAATATACCCAGTGTCACTCTCACAGTAAATACGAATCTAACGACACCTCTCAAGCTAAAATCCATCGAGCCGTTCAGCCTGCAGAGCGTGCCAAACAATTATACATACATACATACATACATACAAACATACCCTCGAAAAACATAACCCTCCTTCTGTCGCAGTCGGGTAAAAATGAAAGTTCCGTAGGATGTTAAATGGAAAAATGAAAAAGACACTTATGCCAACTCAATGGACTCACCCTTTTTTGATTTCAAAGTGCTAGTAGTAACTAGTAGTAGTGCTAATAGTAACTCTTTATTATAAATCTAGTTTTATAGTTAATTGAAAAATTATCCGATTTTTAAGCGTAATAAACTCGAGGCTAGTTATAATTATTTCTAGTCTCGAAACCAATTGGTTAACGTTGTCAAATGCCCAATTGATAGCCCGCGGCGGACATTGTCACACTTGTTGAGACCTGCCACTATGATATGCGCTCTGGCATTTTTAGAAAGTAGACCGTAGAACCGCATATTAAGTTCAAAGTTGGATATAAATTGTCAACCACTTATATAAAAGCTAAAAGATATGTTCCGTATTTTTTGACATGTTGGAATGGCGGCCAACAAGCTTCGCCAGTCCATGGAAGCTTCTCGATACTGGCCGCGACAGCGTGACAATGTCCGCTGCTGACTGTCAGTTGACGAGCTGTGGACCGCAACTTTTCAAAACCAAGTATAAAAAAGGAAAACTCCTTCTTTTAATTCATAGCAACCAATATTCAAACACGCTTAGTAAATAACTTTTGATCTGTTTCATTTGCATTTGTAAATGTAACTGTTTGAGATACAATAATATTTAGGGAACTCTTTTTAGGAACTCTGTTCTATGATGTTGTCTATGATAGGTCTAGAAAAGGCGGTTTATGTATGTCAGGCATCTGTCATTTTTGCTCGTTGGTTTTGGCAAGGAATAATTGGCGCGGCTTGTGAATTGTTGTAATTATGATTTGAATTATCTGTAAGTTCATTATGTATTGGGTGTATAACTGATTGGTGTTTTATTTATTATTAAGGTTGTGTAAAAGTCCAGTTCAGTGAGATTGTTCCTTTGTAACTTTTGTTTTGTTATTTAACATGTACGATAATTGTTCTTTTCTAATGATTTTTGCTTCTGAATCCTAATGAATCCTAAATATATATTATCTTTTAATTTGTTCTTAACATCACGCTTATTTTCCTCTAAAGGCATGAGTGGTGTATCATTATTATAATAATAAGGGATACGCTCGTATTCCTCCACAGGGAACCATCTCTGTGAAGGAATGTATACGAGCGGAGCTAAGAAGTGGAGTCGAGCGAATTGGGCACGCATGCCATGGTGGGGCCCAGTCCGCTCCGCTATGGCCGTCCTTCTCCACCACACTCGCGTCCCTGCAGTTTGATTCTCTAAGCCTCACTTTGTAATTCGAAAGCTGAATCCGCAGTGAGATTACAAAATGATATTCTTGAAAACACCGGTGACGTCAACACGGCGAGTGAATACTAAACCAATGTCAAGTGGGTTCGTTATCGAAGTGAGAGCGGTCACTTGAGTGAGATTCGTTTCGAGTTTGCATTTTAGAGAATCGAAACTACCTTTCTTCTATGTTTCTCATGCTATACAATTTAATAAATTCTTCTAAAAAAAGCGTGAAACTTAGCCAACTTGTGCTACTGTGATCTATGTGTATATATCTATTTCAATTAGCTAGTAGAATCCCTATGATATCGTATAATCATCGACGGGGTTGAAATCCTCGCTCTTCATATGAGACTCGTTGTGCGCCATCTTGTATCCCCATAAATGCATAGCTTCTCTGCACTTAATCTGAAATGTTAGACAATTTGATAATATTATACCTATCAGGTAAGAGAGATCTGAGGGAAAATTCTTGTATTTCTATTAACGTTTTCTCTTAATTTTTATCTTATTCTCAAACTTTCAATAGCTCTAACATATTTCTGACAAGTTACCAACATTGATTGTGACTAGATTATAATTATTATAAACGTTTGTAATTGCGGAAATTGGCCTTTCTGACAGCCATTTTAGAGTCAGACTGTTTAAATCACAGGATATAACTAAATCATTCAGAAACTTCGCCTAGGCTTTTGTTTAACTCCCACCACCATAATTCCAATGAAAAACACTGTCCATTTTTGGTGAAAGAAAACAGAGGTGTACATGCTTGCTAAGATAGTACCTACAGTGAAATGACAACTTACCTGGATCTCATTAACGTATTTAAAGTCCAGTGCCGTCTTCCATTTGGTAGGAACATTGCGTGACACTTTGGAGGTAGAATGAGGACCAGCTATCTCCACATTAGTATGCGACTGAAGGAAATCAAACGCCAGCTTTTCATCAAGATTTAGAAATTTTTGAATACGTTCAGTGCTAATGTTGGACTGTAGAGCTAGTTCTTCAAACCGCATCACCCTGTAATAAAAACATGACAATATTAAAGAAAACTAGGAAGCAATTCTACAAACTTTTAGGAACGATCGCAATGTTATTTTAGTATCAATTTATCAAAAATGGTTTTAAATTAGGTACCAGTTTTATTAGTTTTGTTGTTGAGAATATCAAAATACTCTTCTTAACAACTACAAAACTAAAAAAAACTGGTAATTTAAAGCCATTTTGCCATTGGCCTTCAATTTTATCTGTCCCAACTTTTTAGTTTTTGTTTATCACCCTACTTATTCTGTAAACTGGTTTAGCAAAATCAATAAGGATAGAGATAATGCAAATTAAAGTATGCAAGATCTTAAAAAGGTATCTGAAGTCCAAACATGTTTTACCTGTCGAGGGTTACAAATTATAATTTCAGATAACAGGACATATTTAGTATACAATTTTAAAATAACATTATTAACTTTAAAACAATGTCAGAATAAAAATTATAAGCAATGTCAATAAAATAATAAACAATTATTAAGTAAGTCAAAATAAAAATAATGTCAAAATATAATTGAAAACAATGTCAAAACGATGTATGTGTAAACAATAGATCTATAATGTTAATTCAATTTTTTGTCATTCAAAAAGTATCAAATAACTCACATCAGTCTGTGCGGATACTGCTGTAGTAATCTCCCTGCTGCAACATAGTCACTGACCATGTCGGCACAGACCAGGGAGGGCTCACAGCAATCTGAGGAGAGCTTGCAGTAGGAACGGTCTCGCCTCGAGTGCATCACTCCGCGAGGATCCCGTATCAACAGTATCACCCTTACGTTAAGCCTGCAAGTCATTCAGCTTTATAATAACTGGCTACATAATTTTAACAACTACTTTTATTATATCACTAGCGAACTATTCGCGACATCCTCCGCCTGGCTTAATTCACCCACGTTAAGTAACGTCTTTGGTTACTGCTCCGCTCCCAATCGCGATGGTCGTAGCGTGTTGTTATATAACCTATGTATATTTATGGGTAAAAGAATTTTCAAAATCGGTTCAATAGATCCATAGATTACCTATTACAACCTCACAAATTAGCATGGATTCATTTTATATCAGACTTTGTGCTTGACTCATACATTTCCTTTTCGTGTTTCATTTATTTGTATCCACCATGCAAACGCCATGACTGAAAAACAACTTACGTTTTGTCATTCAATATTTCTTCTACAAGTCGTAATCTAAGTCGTACAAGCTTCATGGTTTGGAAAGGAAACAGCTTACATAACCTTGAAGTCACCTCAGCATTAAAACACAGATCAACTTCATCCTCGTTCTTACAATACTCCCACTGTCGGGACCTGTGGCTAAAGCCGAATAAGTCTTTTCTTTCAAACTCGAAGTAATCCTCCAAACCTTTATAATCGCATTTGAACATTCGTTTAACAATACTGAGCGCATCAGCTGCTTCCTTTGGTGTCCTAAATTGTTTAGTTCCGTACATAAGAAGTGGTTCACAATGGTAGTATATACTTGGAGCTGCATTATTTATCAATTCTCCAAGAAATGTAGATCCTGATCTCCATGTGGATACAATTAAGCTTCGTAGCGGCTGTCCTCCAGTCTTCATGACTAAATCTTCTAAACCTTGAACACCAGCTTGTGAAAAGTTAAAATTGGAGGTGTCATGTTTGATTCTTGATTGTGTTTTTTCTAATAGATTTACGATATCAATGGAAACATCGGTCTCATCTTGAAGTCTCATGGGTGTCGTCTTGTCTGGTGGTTCATAGGAATTTGTTCCGGGTAAATCTTCCGTTTCTGTTGTATCCTGGGTTTCGTCACTCAGGATAATATATCTCTTTTGTGTAAAACTCTCGTCTTCATTTTCAATAGTTATAATAATCTTAGCATTTTTCAGACTCTTGGTCGGAGTGAGGAAATATGTATTGTAAGTACTTCTAATATTAATATCAACGATAAGAAGTATACCGACGCCGAATAGGAGACATATTGTGTAAATGTAAGATCGCCGCGTCATCTGTAACGATGGATATTACAATAATATTAGAACAAATGCAGTTTTTAACAATGAAAATTGAGATAGATATGATATGATTTGTATGTCATAAATATCCAATTAGGTAGATGACACTACTAATCAATTGGCGTGTTTTTTATGAGCTGTGAAAACGCGTTTCCCTCATAGATTTTGTATGACAATACTAAACTATACCGTCACATTTTTGTCATCTCAATTCACAATGTAAATTGATTTTAAAGCAACTAAAAATAGCATTTTATAGTTATAGATTCATCGGATTTTCAGGGCTAAAATGAAATATTTTTTTGTGAAGTTGTGTCTACTAGTTATTGTCTAATGGTGGTGTCATCTAGCCAATTGCTGTTTTTCTGCCTGCCTTCCTGTGTTATTTAAGTTTAGCTCATAACATTTTCCTCATCTATTTGGCTTTCATTTACTACTTCTTCATTCATAAGTTATCATGTTACCTTTATCCATCTCTACCTTCGTCCATCAACTTATATTCATCACTCTCTTAGAGCTTGTTTACAAAAGTTAGATAATATATTTTATCCGTGGAATAAAATTTGAGGTTGATAGTTTTTATATAGAAAAAGTATAAAAAATAGTATTATTGGTATTTTTCTATGATAAGAGCTTTTTTCACTAGCTTTGAATAAGTTCCGATTAAATTACTTAGCAGATTATTTCATACATAAATTCTGTTGCATTTTTTAATATGTCAGATGAGAAGTGTCTTGTTAGAGTTGGTGAACTCAGCTATAAAAGAGTCGTGAGTTCATCCATTACTTTCATCCATTCTTGTCACTTAAAACTAACACGTCATGAGTCAGCTTCCAGGTATAATAATAGAATAATAATGTATCTAGTTATTTATTTGTCTTATAAAGTACATAGTTCAGTTCATGGCATTGGTTGTACAATATGACAGAGTTCCAGGATAACCTATAACGTGTTCAGATACATCGACAAAATGTATAAATTACCTTTTTTTTATGTTTTTATCGGTCGGTTTTTATATCCTATACATATATTTCTTTTTAGATGAAGACGCTTTAATATTTAATACCGAAAGTCTAGGTTGTATTGTTTTTCTAATAAGTAGTATGTGTGATCATATGATCATATAATTATCGAGTGGGTTGAACTCCTTGCTCCTCATAATTATGAGTTTCGTTGTGCACCATCTTATATCCCCATAACTGCATAGCTTCTCTGCAGCCCATCTGAAATGTTAGATCATTTTTCAAGACACGGTGTTATACTAGGTGAGAGTGGTGAGAACGGTGACAGTTGAATAAAATAAGTATCAAGATCTGACGTCACTGTCATTGCCCCGCACCTATATCTTCCCTAAAGTTGAACAAACAGCAGTGACAGCTCACCTGTATCTCAGAGACGTAGTTAAAGTCCAGCGCCGTCCTCCACTTGTAAGGCACATTGCTAGACACCCGGGAGGTGGAGTGCGCGCCGGCCAACTCTACCTGCGTGTGTGACTGCAGGTAGTCATCAAACTTCTGTGTTCTTTGAATTTTAAGAAAGTTGAGAATTCGATTACTTGTCACATTAGGCTCTAGAGCTAAATTTTCAAACCGCATTACCCTGGAATTAAGATAAAAAATAATGACTTCCAAAATTCTATCGGTAATCGACCTGCCTGTACTTTTTGGTGTTACAAGTGTTATTTTTAACCCCCGACGCAAAAAGAGGGGTGTTACCACCGTCCCAAGTGCTTCCCCAACGCGACGTATTTTATTTTTTTACTTTATTAGGATTTTGTTTCGGGGGTTTTTGAAATTTTTTAACCAGTGTGTTGTAAATTATTGGTGGCTTGTATTATTAGTGTGTTGTAGATCAACGTGTCTTTTAAGTCACAGTATTAAAAAATGCACTGCAATGCACGGTCGGGTACGGACGTGTTTTGCGCTGCCCCATACGAATAATATATTCGCGTGTCACGCGGTTTTAGCCGCTGCCCGAATTACGTCACTATGAGTTCACAACCGCTAAAAAGGTTTTGGCATTTATCAAACATGCCATCGACTACATAGATGAAGTCATCTTGCAGACCTGCAAATCCAGTTTCAAGGAGGAGGACATCAGCAGTGCCAAAGACGTTGCTGTATGTGTCCAGACTACACTACACCACAAAGGTTGAAGAGGTTGTGGAGTATGTGCGAGTCAAGACCAACTGGACTCTGAGGGTTGAGGAGTCGGAGTCGCGCCATAACACAAATGTTAAGTCGTTTGTGGTGCGGGCCCAGACTCTTCATGTGGACACCTTCTTCAAAGAGGAATTTTGGCCGAAGGGTGTCATGTTCCCACATTTTCGCGGAAGACTACGTGACACCTAGCAGCGCAACACGACGCCGTCTCTTTGTGTTTGTTTGTTTTAAGTGTATTTTTTGTAACTTTTATAATTTTAAGTCTTTGTTTGTTAGTCTTTGTCTTTGTTGTGAATTAAATTGGTATACTATATTAAATTATATTCTCATTTATTCATTCTTTATACATATTTATTGCATTTTTAAATATTAATATAAAAAAATATAAAAACATTTAAAAATATAAAAAATAGTAGCCCACCGGCGTCGGGAACAAGGTCCAAGCCACCGGTGGTCAGGGCTCCTGAGAAAGGAATCTCCTAACTATACGCGCCGTGTCTAGGAGAACCGCTTTCTGAATCAAGCCCTTGATCCAGCCGCCCAACGAGAGCCTCCTAAGATGTTGGTCGAGGCTCTGGGCAATTAAGCCATTGGCTGAAACGACTATCGGCACAATGATCGCTGAGTCCACATCCCACATGTCGACAACCTCGCGAGCCAAGTCAAGATACTTGATCTTCTTATCATTCTCGGCCTTCACGAGGTTCACGTCATGTGGGACTGTTATGTCAACAATCATTGCGCGCTTCTCTAAGCGATCCACCACCACTATATCAGGCTTATTGGCTACAATAGTCCTGTCAGTGATGATGGATCGGTCCCAGTACAATGTGACATGGCTATTTTCGAGAACTGGGTCGGGCACATACCTATAGTACGGTACTTCCGATTCTACAAGGCGGTATTTCAGAGCAAGTTGCTGATGGATGATCCTGGCCACAAGGTTGTGCCTATGCAAGTACTCTTCGTTAGCTAGACGAGAACACCCAGAGATAATGTGGCGGATTGATTCCCCCGGCCGGTGGCATGCCCGACAAATGTCAACCGTGCCATCCTTCACAAAGCAATCTCCGATAGTTATTCGTCATGATAACTTCGTCTATAATTGCACAGACAAAACCTTAGGTTTCCCCAAATAGGTCACCGAAGCGGAGCCAGGATACGGACGCTAAGAAGTCTACATCGGGCCCATGCAAGGCCCGGAAAAAGCGTCCGTGAAGCTCCTTACTCTGCCATACCTCCTCGCGATCTTTAGTCTCCAGCACTACTGGTTTGCGCCAGTTTTCTTTAGCCAAGGAGAGCGGGGTGAGGCCCTTATCCACTGCCACCACATCTCGGTGCATCATCACGTCGACTTTAAGGAAAAAGTCCCTGAGACTGCATATCTCGCGGTTGTGGAGAGTCTTAGCATTTAAGAAGCCACGACCTCCACACTTCCGCGGAATATACAGTCTCATCACCGATGACCGTGGGTGATGCATCCGACATGCTGTCAACAATGTACGGACCCTCCTATCCAAGCCGTCGAGTTCTGTTTGAGTACATTTAAGTATGCCGAAAGAGTACATCAATACCGGCATGACCCACCCGTTGAAGGCGCGCACGTTATTTCCGGCTGATAAAAGACTATTAAATACTTTTTTCAGACGGCCAAAGAAGCGCTCCTTCAACGATTGCTTCACGTCAACAGTATTGATGCCCAACGCCTCCGACATACCCAAATACTTATAGGTCTCCGTTGAAGAAAGGGATCTAAGGTTTATGGATTCCGAGACTTGAACTCCCTCGGACTTCACTTATTATTATTATTATTTTATTCGGTAACGTGTCTCGGGACTCAAGGGTCCCGGACCTTTGGAAGGCGTACGAGGAGCCGATGCCAACTCGCAGAGGCCCCTTATATGGCTTTACAATGAAATAGAACACCAGCCGACAATTATCCTTGTTTGCACTATGCAAATGCACCCAAGGACAATCCCCGGCTGGCGCAGGACTATTGCAGAATATGGAAACAAAGAATAGGGCTATGGGTTTGGGAGGCTTAAATGGACTAGTTTCCTGACACTATGGAAAGACTATGGCCCCTGCCAATCAATGTTTTTATGACATAGATAAAATGGCAGGGGGTGACTAGCACACTCGATTATTATTGTGCAGATCTGCAATACCAGAGTCCTTGCAAATGCGTTGTCATCCTAGAGACAAAGTTGAAATGTCTCATGTGCCTGTAATTACACCAGCACCGATACCCATATTCTTGAAACAACTCACATCAGTCTGTCTGGATGCTGCTGCAGTATTCTCCCTGCTGCCACATAGTCGCTCACCATGTCGGCACAGAGCATGAAAGGGTCATAACAATCTGGGGAGCTCATGCAGAAGCTTTCGCTTCGCCTCGACTGCATCACCCCGCGGGGATCCCGTACCAATAGTATCGCCTTCACATTCAGCCTGAAACTAGTTCAGTAAGCAATTCTGTTTCAAAATTTAACAACATTTTATCTTACCGAAATAGTCTAAAAATAACCAAATTGTTTTAATTGCAAAATGCATTTTTTTTTGGGAAACATTTCCGTTGTAAACATAAATAAGACAATATTAATGACCTGATACGTATTCTATTAAAAAAAAAAAAAATATTTTACACCAAAGGAAACCCGAAAATGTTTAAAACTACTCACGCTTTCTCATCCAATAATTCTTCAACGAGTTGTAATCTTAGGCGTTCAATTTTCGCATTCTGGAAAGGAAACAGCTTGCATAACCTCGATGTGACCTCTGCGTTATAACACAGATCGTCGTTGTCCTCGTACTTGCAGTACTCCCACAGTCTGGTGCTGGGGCTGCCCTCACGGAAATGTTTTCTTGTGCACTCAAAGTGTTTGTCTAATCCCTCATAATCGCATTTTAACATTCGTTTAACAACGCTCAGGGCTTCGCTTGCTTCTTGTGGAGTCCTAAACTGTTTTGTTCCGTACATAAATAGGGGCTCGTTATGATAGTAAGTGCTTGGGCGTGCATTGTTTATCAGATCTGCTGTAAATGTGGATCCTGATCTCCATGTCGACACAACTAAACTCCTCAAGGGCTGTCCTCCAAATTCTATAACTAAATCTATTATCTCATTAACACCCGATTGTGACAAGTTATAGTTGGAAGTGTCAGATTTGATTTTCAAACGAGCTTTTTCTAGAATATTTTTTGTGATGTTTTTTAAATTGTACGTTTCTTTTTCCGATATTGTGCTTGTAGTCTTCATCTCATGGTCTGATGAGCTATATACATAGTTTTCATTCATATCGGGTACATTTTTAATTTCTATGGACACATGGGTGTCATCACTCAGTGAAATAGGTATTTGTTGTGTGTAAGATGCCAGTTCATTCTCGACTTTTACAATAATTTTGGTGTTCCTATGGCTCTTGACGGATGTGAGGTAGTATGTCGTATTGTCAGTATATCGAATACCAATGAGAACACTGAGACCAATTAAAATGAAACATATTGTAAAAATGCTAAGTCGCCGCATTATCTGGAAGCACATTAAAGATGTTGATCTAGTAAAAATAGATATTATGTTGACATTAAAATACGCAAATAAAAATATAAAAAAAACAGATATTAACAATCGACCGCCACGTATTATTTATTGTGCATATTTATTGAGTTCCTGGTTCTACAACCATTAACATTTCAAGGTCAATTTATAATGAAACGAATGCAATAATGTTGATGTTGGATTTTAAAAGGTTAAGAGTGTTATGGACTTTGAATAAATCTTTTTGCATTTCTTTAATGCATTGCGTAAGATAATAGTGTTACAATAGATATTATAGTGTACAGTGGCGAATAAAAGTGCATAGGCAATCTCAAAACTTATTAGTTTGACGTTTAGTTTGACTTACGACCTTTTACTTTCAAGAATAGATACTGTATCATCGTTGTGAATGTAGTTCATAATTTCAACGTTTTTACATGAGTCAAGATGACCTAGCGGTTAAGCTCGTTCAGTCAAATGCGTGAATCAGTGAGCCACGAGTTCGAATCTCACAATTTGTCTTTTTGTTTTTACTCAATTGGAAGAAATGGACAGAAATATAATATTCTTTATCTTGTTCGCTTTGTTCACACATTTTGTAAAGTTAAAAGGGTAGTCATAGAAAACTAATAAAGAATTACGATTTCTGTGAGGTAGACATGAGTTTTATGCATATTTAACTTGATCGGAATTAGCGTTGTCGTTTGGTTGTAATTGTTGGTTAGTGACTAGTGTTTTAATAGATAACGATATTGTAATTATTATCAAAACGCAGCCAAATAATATTACTGAGGCGAGGGCGAATATTATTGGGCTGCATAAAAGTGGTCCCAATTTATATCTTATGAAACCGGACTGAATGTGAATATTATATTAACGAATTGTAAATTAAACTTTTATTTGAAATTTATACCTAAGATTATTTGGTGGCATTTCAATTAATTCTTATTATTGATTTTTAAATATATGACGCCAAAAAAAATGTGTTTATTATGGAATTTATAAATGAATAGTTTTAATAAATTAAAATGATGTTGTTATACTAAATAAATATTATTAAATTATATAAAAAATTAAGTTACTTTAGTATTTTGTTAGAAATGCCTAATATTACTGTTTACTTTAGAGACTATAATATTACTGTTTGTTTTAGAGGGATACTATTATTAGTCTCTGGATCAAGAAATACTAGAAAGAGGATAGATAGCCTTGCTACCTTCTACTAAACAGCGAAGTGGATGTGCTGTGAGACACTCATTACAAACTGTTTGCCGTGCCCTCATGCTGAAGGCTTGCATCATTAAAGACCAGCTACAAGCCTTTCTTGACAACCTTTCTTGAACTGATATCTACTCTACTACAATTACATAAAACATATTCTGTTTTATGTAATGTAGACATCTACTAGTGATAAAATTAAATTAAAAATTTAAAAAACCCTCGACACAAAAACCTAATTTTCCTTTAAAAAGTAAAAAAATAAAATACGTCGCGTTGGGGGACCGCTAGAGACGGTCGTACCCTAAAGGCAACATCGATCCCCCAACGCGACGTATTTTATTTTTTTACTTTTTAAAGGAAAATTAGGATTTTGTGTCGGGGGTTTTTTCATATTTTTTTTATTTTATACTTTTTATAGGTAGGTACATACTTATTATAATGTCGATTTTGTTAAGTTGTAAATACAAAGGTTCCTAATAATTAAATAACCCACATGACAAATCGTCTTTAGTTTTTCTTCCCCACTTTCACCCCCATAACTTAACTTTTAAACGGCTCAACCGATTTTCATCAAACATGTTTAAGAACACTCGCACATAAGTCACCTTTCATATAAAAAAACTTAATTGAAATCGCTTAATCCAATCAGGGGCTATGACGCCACAGACAGACAGACAGACGGACGGACAGACAGACAGACAGACATGTCAAACTTATAACACCCCTCTTTTTGCGTCGGGGGTTAAAAATCGCTAAAATCGGTCCAGTAGCTTTGGAGCTTATTCGCTACAAAGCAAACCAACAAGTAAACAAAAAATATTTCCTCTTTACAATATTATAAGTATCGATGACACACCCCCATATAAATATGTAGAAAAATATAATACTTAATAAACTATACAACCTATAGGTACTTTGTTATTATATTTATACAATAAAAATAATAAACACGTACCTTAATTTTGCTATTGTTATTTTTATCGTCTCCAAAATTTTTGGCACGACGTACACAACTTTATTCTTTGAAAATGAATATAAAATAAATTCGTTGCGTACTGCGGTGCCGTGAAAACTAGTTTATTATTATTCTATTTTAAAGTTAGTTAGGCCAAGGCGACAATATTGGTAATATTGGCGGGGAATACAGGCGTGAAGGTATGTTACGTTAAGATTCAACCCTGTGTTTGTTCTTGCACAATAATACAATAAAAAAACATTAATCACACTACATATTCGTGCACTTCACTTTTAACCAATACTAGCCAAAAAAACGGTAATTTAAAAAACTAAAAAACCCGACTGCTATTCTTTAAAAATCCCTAAAACAAGATAAATTGTAGCAGTCGGGACCCATTCTAGAAATGGAGGGTTAGTGAATTGAGAGCAGGCACATACCTATATTACATTGCAAATGGTCCCGAATGGGTCCCGACTGCTACAATTTATCTTGTTTTAGGGATTTTTAAAGAATAGCAGTCGGGTTTTTTAGTTTTTTAAATTACCGTTTTTTATTTTTTATTTTTTTAGTGTTTTAAAAAAGAAATTAATATACCCAGTATCACTCTTACAGTAAATACGAATCTACCGACACCTCTCAAGCTAAAATCCATCGAGCCGTTCAGCCTGCAGAGCGAGCCAAACATTTGAATTTGGCGCCAAAAATCCGCCATTTTGTTTTTTTTTTTATATACCCAGTGTCACTCTCACAGTAAATACGAATCTAACGACACCTCTCAAGCAAAAATCCATCGAGCCGTTCAGCCTGCAGAGCGTGCCAAACAATTATACATACAAACATACATACATACAAACATACCCTCAAAAACATAACCCTCCTTCTGTCGCAGTCGGGTAAAAAACGAGACCCATTGTTATCGCCTTCAACCTCAAGGTGCTTGGCAATTCGATACAATACTGTTTGAAAAGAGAGACTCCAAAGATAATTTGCAACAGACTCCGATATGGGAACTGGCTTGATTTTGACTTACGTACGAGTATACCCAGCACTTTTTTGAATGTATCGAGTTGCCAATCACTCCGTAGAAACTAATTTCTTAAATGCTTAT
Source organism: Caradrina clavipalpis (assembly GCA_932526535.1). Lineage (NCBI taxonomy): Eukaryota > Metazoa > Arthropoda > Insecta > Lepidoptera > Noctuidae > Caradrina > Caradrina clavipalpis. The sequence continues at coordinate 648,784 of OW052095.1, forward strand.
TTCCACGAGAGCCTTTTAAAGCATTGTTTTAATCACGCAATGATTTTATATTTTTGTTTGTGTTTTTTAATACTTACTTATTTTTGTTTTTTGTTCTTGTTTTTCAACTTGGTGTCAAACAGGCATTTTTTTTTTTTTTAGAGATGGTAAAATCATCAAATGACCCCCCCCCCCCCCGTCCAGGGCGGGGCGGGAGGGAGTGTCAGACTTTTACTGACTAAAAACCATCTATGTTCCTTACGGCCCGCCTCATAGTGAGAGGTTACCTAGCCTATGGACGCCTGCAACTCCACGGGCATCAAAACGCGCGTTGCCGAGCTTTCAAAAACCTATTCAGTCCCATCTTAAAAAACCGCATACTATAATAGTATGTGTGTTTATAACACAAAAAGTTAAAAAGATGAGCTCGTCATTACCTTCTTTAATACTTCCTACTTAATATTATAAATGCGAAAGTTTGTGTGGATGGATAGATGGATGTTTGTTACTCTTTCACGCTTAAACGGCTGAACGGGTCTGAATGAAATTTGCCACTGACATATGACGGGCCTGTTGGTCTAGTGGTTAGTGGCCCTGACTGCTAAGCCGGAGGTCGTGGGTTCGATTCCCACCCAGGACAAACTTTGTGTGATGAGCATGATTGTTTGTTCTGTGTCTGGGTGTGATTTATCTATAATATGTATGTATTTATAATTATATAAGTATGTATATCAATTGTCTGGTTACCATAACACAAGCTCTGCTTAGCTTGGGATCAGATAGCCGTGTGTGAGTTGTCCCAAGATATTTATTTATTTATTTATTTAGATTGTGGTGTAGGATAACACATAGAATACTTTTTATCCCGGAAAAATGTTCAGTTCCCGTGGATATTTTATCAAATTAAACGCGGAGAAAGTCTCGGGCATAAGCTAGTATTGTATAGTCCTGAAATTAATTCAGCACAAAATAAACGAAACGGGCGCAAAAAGCATTTAAAAACAAAAAATATTACCTACACACAGATACCAAAACCCACAATACTGGCTATAAAAAAAAAAACCACAAAAGGCATACAATACATGCCGCCCGTATGTGCTCGCATGATCTCGCTGATCGAAAACGTACGGATTGCGGATACGGCGCGGATACCAGCGGATACGGCGGATATTACACGGAAATTGTGCCGGCTCCAGCTCAGTCTAAGGTGTAGGCTTGTAATTAACTGCCGCAGTACTCATTCAGGTTGAAACGTTTGCTATTTCTTTCGTAGATTGCAGTTTATAGATTTCCTATGCACCTGTACTAGTACCTAATTGCATTGCGTTATACTTTGAGCACAATTTATGCTTTGGATTAAGACCTTCGCTTTTTTTATACTTTTTTTAAGTAGTAAAACCATTTGAGTGAAATTTTGTGTTGTCTTACAAAGAAATCTAGTATACTAGCTTTTGCCCGCGACTTTGTCCGCGTAAATGCAGGTAGATGAAGTAGTAAATAAAAAAAGTAGCAATACTTTTTTAGGGTTTAAAGTTACCTCGTACCAAATTTCAGCAAAATCGGTTTATTGATGAAGCGTTACAGACAGAATTACTTTTGTGTGTACAATATTAGTATGGATCATGTGACTGTTCCTGTGATACCCTAGGCTAATAAAATTTTCGTTTTTCTTAAATCTATAATATTAGTGTATACATCGGCTTCCCTGAAGGGGAAGGGGTCGCGCCCCGCCATCCGCGCGGCCCTGTAGAGCTGTAGAGCGTCCCAGACTGGCCACTCTCCCACCGATTATACGAAATGAATCCCCATACTAGTATCTTTGGTCCCCCTCCTTGTCTTTAGCTTTCAAAGTCGAGACAGGGCAGTATAGTTCTATGGTACTGTTAAGTATTGACTACTTAACAATACAAAATATTGAATATCATACATATTTGAATATCTATCTAAGGCTTCAGTTTATCTGAAAATAACTTTATAGCAATACAAAATAAAGCAAAATGGGAACGGAAGCAAACACCCATTAGATATGAATACCACAACGCTAATAATAAATCCTCCTTGCGTGACGCGCTAAAACCTTCCATTAGTAATTCAAAACAATGATTTCGTAACACAACAGATGTTGTTTTCGTAAACATTTAAACAAATTGTGAGCTGAACATGTCAACTGTTTTAAGTTGTACAATAATACAAAGTCACAGGACTTGTTAGCATGAAACTTATATGGTACCTGAACACCTATTAATTTTACAAGCCATTTATGCATGACTAGCTTTTCCCGCGGCTTCGCTCGCGTTAAGAAGTATTATTATCAATTAGGTATGGTTTTTGCGGCTACACTTTGGTTTAGCGTGTGTAAAAAATTAGGGCCTACAAAACTTCTTCTTTTTCTTCAAACTAGGGGCCTTACTTATAAAAATAACGCTAATTCATACTCAGCTACCTCTTATTATGTGACTGACTGAACGATGAAACTGCCATATTTTAATCTGCCAAATATGAATTAAATCCAATAGTTAGTCCCAGGTTTACCTTAGTTTCGCATTATCTGAAATTTGGGGATATTACATAGAGGAATAAAATGTCATTACCCCTGAAATCTTTACATTTCGTGCCTGACACCTGAAAAAATGGTAATTGAAACTATACTTTAGCCAAATTCGAAAAATAATCTTTATCAACAAATGCTGCATGTTATAAAAGTAATATATTTAGAGTTACAATTTGCTTTTGTATTATTATTTCATAAGTACTACATTACTACAGGTGTTTCCTTGACAGTTTTTCTTATAAAATACAATAAAACATTTTAAAGGTTGTGGAAAAGTCATTTTTGTACCCGCACAATTTCTTAACTTGACAGTTGTTTGTGATTGAATATTCTGTATTGATTGTGGCGCAAGTATAGTAAGTACGCATACCTTCTTAACGACAAAATTTCAGACATTGTAAGCGCCCCTGCCATCTTGGATCTTCGTGCTTTTCACTTAAATGAAACTGCAGTATGACTGCACGTTTACCTACAGTAATAGTAGACTTTGATATAAGGCCGAGTAATAAGGAAGCTGTGTTAATAGTAACCTCATCAGTGGTCGCTACAGAAGCCTTCGTAGCAACTGCTTGTCAGGCTAAACTACTTTATCAAAAGGTAACAAGCTTTCTACCAAACAAAACTACTGGTATTCTCTTCTTTGACAAAACAAAAGCTGATTTATTTGAGCACGTATAAACACGAAACGTCCATAATTTAGTTACTATAAAGTCCTTATTCGAATGTACGCTACGTGTGCGTGCTTGCCATTTAGCTAGGAATATTGTAAATTGGCTATTAACATCGGCGCGGCGCGCGACGAGTTATTGGGTCGTGGGCAAACACGGAATGGCAAATGTTGTTCGATTGCCGCGACGTGATTATCAACTTGAATGGTTTCTCTGCGAGTGTATTGGAATGATTTAGTTGTTTTTGATGAGAAATTGTGGTCTTGTTGCTTTGATTATAAACTGTATATTTATTAAAATATCTACACTGTCATTTAAACTCATATAAAAATATCGAAATAAACATTATATTTTTTTTTTTAATTTCGGATTAGTGATCTTGATTTTGGGTACCTACTGTTACAAAAATCGCGACGAAAACCTCCACACTAACTAGTGTAAACTTCCCATTGAAATAAAACAATGTTTTAAAGTTCGAGAAACTTTCTCTTTATTCGGACCCAAGTAAAGTTATATTCCAGTTTGAGCAAAAAGAGTGCCAAGTTTGTGAAAATACCCTATAGCCCGCGATTTATGACCTCATACGGCCCAACATCGCATCACCAATATAAAAGTTTGGAGTCAACTTTAATTTCGGACTTTGACTGTAGTCACTTTTGTTTTCAGAAAAAACATAAGTAAAAAAAAGAAATGTTATGGGTAAACTTATTCTACCTGCTTCTTACAAACATTGAATGAATGATATCTTTATTTGCTAGAATATAGGAAGTATATGAGGTCTTATACAGTTCGTTTGTTACACTATATTCAACTTTTCGGTCGTGCAAATATTAAGTTACAAAAATTAAAATAATAATTTGTAACATTAACATTTTAAAATTAGAATACGTACACATGCAATTTAAACTTGTCACAGCTTTTTTAAAGTATCGTTATTTATTCTGTGTTTTTAGCTATCCACGGTTTAATTAAAATGGCTTCTGCTTCAGAATCATAAACAAAATCGTCCATCCTGGCTTAACTTGTATCTACAGTATTTTCCAAAACTAAATATAAGAACAGCTACAGCAAAACATAATCCGATCCCGTTGTTTTTCCAAAAATCACCGATCCAACATTTCGGCTACCGACAAACTCGATTTAAAACTAAGTTACCAATACTCAGAGCAGCAATCTTTGACGTCTCAAGCTCGACAGTATAATAAGTCTGGAGAAGGCAACTTAACCACTTTGCCTATAAAACATACTTTGCGAAGGCCTCGAAAGTTGGTTACAAAAAGTATCAACGTTGAAGTAACCTGCCAGTAAATTCGAGGCGAAAAGAAAGTTAAGTCGCGGCTACAGGCCGTAATTTAAATGTAAATTGGACGTCCCACCGAAGATCACGCCGTTTGGAAGGTGCGGGCTTTTCAAACACGGTTGCGGTCGGGGGAAATTTAGCGTGTTTGTTATTTTTAAAAAGGACAATTTGCGTTTTTTTCCTTAGGAAAGGGAAGATTATTTGAAATAACAAATAATTTATCTCTCTTATTCTTGTACCTACATTATGCATCACTGGTGTGTTTTGTACGTTTGCATGACGTGCGAAAAATATTGTTATTGCAAATTATTTATTTCATGCCTTTTATATTTGCGAAACAAAATGTCTTATCCTATCTTATGGTTTTAGTGCTATCTTTTACGATATGGTTATGGCGAAACACACAACTACTATTACGTATTACCTACTATGTAATTACACTTTGGTATCACGTAGGTAGGTACCTACTATATACGTATTTACTAATATTATAAAGAGGTAAGATTTGTTTGTTTGTAACGAATAGGCTCCGAAACTACTGGATTAAATTTAACTTTTTTACACCAATAGATAGCTACATTATTCCTGAGTAACATAGGCTATATAACATTACGCTACGACCAACGGGAGCGGAGCATTAACTAACATAACTTATGACGGGTGAAATAAGCCACGCGGAGGAAGTCGCGGGCAACAACTAGTTATTTATAAAACGATTATGAAATGTTAAGTTTTTATTCATGAACATTGAGTCAATTTTTTAACCCGAACCAAAACAATATAAATACCTATTTGAGCAAAAACGCTTTCCTAAAAAAATATTTGTATTTTGTTACTATTCATTATTGCGGTGCTTCTAATCCATTAAATACATTTATAGTTGCGATGTACGCATTGCGGTTATATGATAGGTTTTTATGGCATTATTTTAGTTGCGTTTCGGTCCAAGCGACACCGCTCGGGGCTAGTCGCACAGAATAGTAAACGAGAATTCGATGAGTTTTTGTGAATCAGAATATTCCTTTTTTATTTTGCGTGTTAACTGCCTCGTTAGCCTAGTGGTACTAAGCGCGACTGCTACGCTAGAGATCGTGAGTTGATGTCCAATTTGTCCAGGTCGAGCCAAGTGTTATTGGGTTTTACTATGAAATTCTCAGTAGCAGCTCGGAGTTAGGATTTGTGCCCGGTTAATGGCAACCTAACCTACATACGTAACGTACATTGGTTACACCTCTGCCTAACCCTTCGGGAAACACAGGCGTGTGGCTATATGTTATTTGGCGAGGTAGTTACCAAATTAGTTTTTTTTTAATAATGACATTTTGACGACACGTTTGGTGCAGTGGTAAAAATATTATTAAACCGGCAGAGTCAGCTAAACGGGACAGTTTTCTGTTTGGTGAAAAGTACAATGAAAACATGATCTGCCAATGCTATTAAAAAAAGCAGCTCCTACAATACAAACCGTCCACATCTGCGGGTTGTTCGAAAGAGATACCGCGCCCCCGGAACGCAAAGGGCACATGAAAGGAACATAGACGGGTTTTAGTCAGTAAAAGTCTGACACTCCCTCCCGCCCCGCCCAGGGCGGGGGAAGTTATTCCCCCGCCCTGGGCGCCCTATATCCGCAGCCCCGGCAGGGGCTTATTACACTAATCATCATCATTACATAGTATACTGCCCTGATAACAAAGAATGCAGTAATCGACATTTTTGAGATTTTCACTTTTTTCCAGAAATGGTATCCCAGGAGGTTCACGCACATGAAAAAAAAATATTTTCATAAAAAAATTCACTCGAAGTATGTTTTTTATATTATGATTTTCGCCGTACTTGCATGAAAACTGCTTCAATGATAAGAAAAAACGCAGTATTAAGCATGGCCTAAGAAAAAATGCAGTACTTGCAAGAAAACTCTAAAACAGAATGCAGTAATATCCACTACTTTATTATTTTGTTTTACATCCAGTAAACAAATTGCTAAATTAAAACGCAGTACTCCACATTACTGTATTTAAGTGTAGTAAAGGCTTGCGAAATCATAGCCGTAGTCGTAGCAGCGCGATCCATTGCCGCGTTTTGTCTTAGTAAATCAGTTCGGCGACGTCATTCGGTGGAGTAATACGAATACGAATTTGCAAAAACATGTTTTTTTTATTTCACCCTCATGCTGCATATTATAAGAACATAAAGTAGGTTTTTAACATCCGTATAGTTTACTCAATACTTTATTTGCATTCCACGATGTAAAAACTTAGGTCGTAGCTAAGAAACTAAAAAAACCTTAACCTTAAAATGCACCTATATAAATCGTTGAGAAGACACAGTACACTTCAACTTAGTTCCGAGCATATAATAATGGCAATAATTACTAAAAAAGAATGCAGTAATCAACTTGTCATACGACATAATGCAGTAATACGCGCAAGTGCTGCATTTAGTTTTATTAGGGCCTCCGCCCACGACCGATTTTTTTGGACCGATAATCGGGCAGAAAAACGGGCCCGTTTTTTCAAAAATTTCAACGCCCACGACCGTGTTTTTGTCGGTGACTTTCGAGGGAGGAGCTTAAATAGCGGTCAAATTTTATATCGCAACTTTTATTTGACAGAGTTACCGATAGTATAAAAATAACGTTAATAGATTTAAGGTTATTTAAGTTACAATTTATCGTTAAATAGTTTATTGACGATATTTTTATCGTTTTTTTTAAACAATTGATCCTTCTAAGATGGAAGTAACGCATGACGGAGGTGTGGCGGGTCGCCCACCTTAGCGTCGCGCTAATGTAGTGCCTAACAATACTTTGCCCGATTCTTACGAATGAGAATTATACACGCTTACTTTTACATCGTTCTGAAATCAAAAGCCATGAGATCCATCATAGTACCTAATAGAAGCTATTGGCACTATTATTTTCGATAAGTAACAAAAATAAATAAAATAACTCAAACATTTGTGAAATAGTAAGAACGTGAAGTAACGCTTCCTTGCAGTCAAGGCATATTTGTGTGAAAACCTTATCGACTATACATGCGTAAGGTAGCCTTTAAAGAATACATTAATCGATCAGACAGGAGCGCTACTAACATTTAACTCGAATTAACAAAAAGAAAGTGACGAATTTCCAACATCTTTGAGACGTCTTAAAAAAAAAACACGCAATAATAACTATTACTCGACTGGAGTTCCAGTGTTTCAGCTGCAGAACGATGTAAAAGTAACCGTATATGTTATTATTAGACCTGGTAATCGAACCCACGACTTCACGCTGATCAGACGCGCTTTGCGACCACAAGCCCAATATAGTTAGTCAGTGACAATTAATATAAACGTACAAAACGGCAACTTATCTAATTTAACGGTAAAAATAACGATTAATTCATTTAATAAATTAATGTTAATTAACATTATATTACTGGTAATGTTATCAAATAACGTTTTTATAAAGTTACTTTTTTCAAAATGTTCGAGTTCATGGAAATTAACGTTACGTAACGATTATTATTTTTTGATTTCATAACGTTAACAAGCCCTGGATTTAAGTCATTACATATTTAGCAAGCTTAGTCGTTGAAAACGAATGTTATTTTCATTCTTAAGAATTTATTAAATTCGTTTGATTATATATTATTTTTTTAATCCATTAACGTTATTTTAATATTAACGGTAACTCTGTCAAAGGTAATTTTATAAATATTTACCGGTATTTAAAACCCTGCGTAAATCAACACAATATTATTTACTTATTGAAATCACAGACGATTAATTTAGAAAAAAATGATTTACCATATTATTAATAAATAAATAAACTTTTTAATAATAAATTATTGTTATTATTCAAATGCTTCAAACTCATAAGTACTAACTTAACATAATACCACAATTGTACACTTAATTCGCAATAACTGCTTTTGACTTTAGACTTTTGACTTTAGCAATGACACAACGTTCTTCCCTAGTAAATCCATGACGGATAGGGTAAGTGCCCCAGTGAATGAACACACCCCAGTGAATTAACAAATCCGAGTATTTTCCAAAAAATAATAAACTAAGATATTACCTTCTACCCAACGCAGTATTATATTTTGTAATTGCTGCTCTTTATTCTAGCATAGTAACAACATTGATGTTTTGCGATGCTGTTCGTTTTAAAATGACGAGCGTTTAAAGTTGGCAGTGCTGGTGTAAATTTTCTTTGTTCGGGCAAGAATTTAGGACTTGGGTCAGACGCAAATTTTTTGATATCACTTTGCAGCCGTAATTAAAGTATGTACTATAAGTTATTTATAAATTCGAGTAATGGGTAGTTATAATATATGTATAAAATCAATTTCATTGCAATTTTAGCTAGTTTTAAGTAAATTATTGAGTGTTCCAGCATTGGCATTAAAAAACGTTTGAAATCCAGTGAATAAACGACCGTTAATTCACTGACCAATCGTTAATTTCATGAAATCTAGTGAATGAACTATAACATTTTCATCATGTTAAAATATAAGCTTTCGTCATAAAAATGTAACCAATAAATAAATGAATACCACATTTTGAGTTAGTAATCATCATTTTAGAGAACGGAGAACTAACAAATAAATCAAAGCTCTGAGACTCTAACTCCCAAGCTCATAAAGGAAAGACGGGAACGGAACGGGCAGTCTTCTGTGGGTGCAGGTTCAGTCGGAATAAGCTCGGCTTATAATTCAGATCCTGAAATCTATCAAACGCGACACACCTCAAATGCTGACGAAGCTGGAGACTAACGATGGCAGGATCATCTTGTCTAAACTAGAGCTTTTAAGGGAGGTAGAGAAGTTCTAAAAACCCGTCTCTACTCCAACAAAAGACCCAAGAGCTAGACTGACCTGACACTACACCGATGAGTTCCCGGACGTCAGCCTATATGAGATAAATATGGCTTCTTAACAACTTAAGGACAACAAGGTGCCGGGGAAGACGGAATCACTTCTGTACTACTGAAGAGGCCTATGTCCAGCAGTGGATTTTCGTAACTATTAATTAAACAAAAACTTGTGTTCATTCACTGGTTCTAATGCTGTACATTTACTGGAAAATTTCATTCATTCACTGGGGTTTTAGGGTATTTTTCAATATATTGCCAAATATTATAAGAAAGTATACAGGTTATGTCGTAAAACCAAATTAAAAAATATTCTTTAGTAGACATAGATTACCAAAATATAAAACCGCATACTTTAGAGGCAACATAATGTAATGATTTTTTGAAGTCTGAAGATTGCTTAAGTGTTCATTCACTGGAGCATTTACCCTATTTTCTATTTTTCACCGATAATCGGCGGCCAGGATGCGTAGATTTTGTTTTTGGACCGTTTTTTTCTCGGCCGTGGGCGTTGATGTACTAGAATCCATACGTTCCATTCTCGCCGAGAAAAAATCGGCCGTAAAAAATCGGTCGTGGGCGGAGGCCCTTATCCTGTGACTCGGAAACGACCTGATACTAAACCGAAACGCAGTAATACGTATTATAATTGCATATATTAGTAAATTAAATAAAGGAAAATTATCTTGTAAAAGCTTGATTTTTTTCCGATTTTTTAGATATATAATATGGCCAATAAAATACGAACAACTTGCTCAGATCATATGAAATATGTTTTTTGCGTTTATCTCGGAACCGCCATTTTGCGATTACTGCATTCTTAGTTATGACGGCAGTATAAAACAAAGTCGCTTTCTCTGTCCCTATTCCCTTTGTACGCATACATCTTTAAAACTACACAACGGATTTTAATGCAGTTATCTTTAATAGATGTTTATATGTCAAAGTCAAAGTCAAAGTCAAAGTCAAATCATTTATATCAATTAGGCCATTAAAAGGCACTTTTGAACGTCATTACATAAAAAAAAAACAATAATATTGAATCTAGTTGCCCATTCCAAAAGGTAGTTTCGTATGGAGAAGAACGGGCAAGAAACTCCATACATACTCTTTTAAAAAACAATGTATTACAATAAGTTGTATAAGTAGTTACATTCATTCCATAAGAAAAAAATATAAACGTCAAAACGATCAATCAAAAAAATAAAAGTCACTCAAAGTACTACAATACGTACTCAGTGCTACAAATTAGAAATGAAAGCTAAATTAATCATATCATTTAACGCCAATATTGTGATCGTAGATGATTACTTCTAACATTTCAAACACAACGAATCAGTGTGTGAGTCAAACTCAAATGTAGAATTAATGTCGAGGAGAAAAACAATTATTGGTCAAAACAAATTATTATTGAAATTAAATGATGTAAAGGGCAATTTTGTTCAAAATTAAACACTTGTGATTTATGTTGATAAGGATTAATACTATGTTCATAAAAACACCTTCGCAAATAATGCATAATTTTAAAACAAATTTACTGGCAAAAAAAAAATTAAAAAATAAAATATATAAAATTAAAAATGGCTATAGTGAGTTTGTTTGTTCGCGCTAATCTTAGGAACTACCGGCCCGATTTAAAAAAATCTTTATTTGTTGTATAGCCCATTTATCGAGGAAGGTTATAAGCTATATAACATCACGCTACGACCAATTAGAGCCGAGCATCAATGAAAAATGTGGCAAAAAACGGGGAAATATATTCCTTTTGAGGGCTATAGTTGCGTGCGCTGCGTAAACGGATAAAGTTACGCAAAAATAATGTAAGAGAGAATTGTTTCTCTTAAAATATACTAAAAAAAAGTCCGGCAGTACATGCCTAACTTTTAAGGTTGACTCACTATAAGCATTTTTATGGCCAGAAAATTTGTTTTAAAATAATGCAATATTTGCGAAGGTGTTTTTATGAATTTATAGTATTAATCCTTATCAACATAAATGCGTTATTCATCACAAGTGTTTAATTTTGAACAAAATTGCCCTTTACATCATTTAATTTCAATGAATATCTTAGGAGATATTACAGTTTTAAAATAACTTCGCAGCAAAATAATGACTCTGCGAGAGATTCGTAGCTTTATACCTCAGAATAACAGATTAAAGGCTGCATAACATCGCGCTATTTGTCACGGGAACTGATCAGTAACCAAAAACCGCGGGGGGGGTAATGCGGGTAAAACCGCGGGGCACAGCCAGTAATATTATAAAGTCGAAAGTTAGTGTGTTTGTATCTTCTTCACGCTCGAACGGCTGGACGGATCTGGATGAAATTTGGCACACCGGTAGATTGTAGTGTGGAATAACACATATGATACTTTTTATCCCGAAAAGATGTACGGTTCCCGTGGGGTGATATATACAATTTGACGCGGATGAAGTCGCGGGCAAAAGCTAGTAATATTGTAAGTATAGATTAATAGTGGTTATTAGAACAAGTTCGTCGGGTATTATCACGGATTTTATAAATTACGATTAAATCAATATTGTGCTTATCTACAAACAATTTTGAATTTTGATGCAATATAATTAATATAATTAATTAAATAATTTCTTCTGCAGCCGAAGACACACGTTAGTGCTAGTGGTGAATACATTTTTTATATCGCGGTTTTTCCCATTAAGTGACAAGTTCTAGATTTTTTCAATTTATGCTATAAAGAATTGCTGTAAGTTATTGTTTATTTAGTGTTGAACGTGGAATAGTAACGAGGTACTGATTCTTGTTTATTATATATCTGTAATACTTACTTTTTTTTCTTTTAAAGTGGTATTCGTTACTTTCATAAATAATATGTTAATATTAGGTATATTCATTACATTGTAACTGCTTCGTTAGCCTAGTGATCCTAAGCGCGACTTCTACTCTAAAGGTCTTGGATTCGATTCGGCACAGGTACGAAGAGGTTCGTTTAAAGTCCCAAGAGGATCCCATTATAAATCCGTACATTTTATACGCTTTATTTACAATTTGTTCGACATGCAAATCCAAGCAAAGTTTAGAGTCAAGTAATATGCCAAGATCACGAACCGCGTTAACTTTATTTAGTAAAACATTGCATAATGTGTATGGAAACCTTATAATGTTTTAATAGAAAAAATACTAACGATAATCGAAAGCAAATAGCAAAAATTAGCAAAGAAATAAAAGAAAGTATTAGAAAAGAATGGAAACAATAGAGAGACAAATTTTACAGACAGGAGGTATAAAAAAGGCATATAAGGAGGTAACTAACAAAAAGGACTGGATCGTACAGATGAAAGATAGTAATAGCTTGAAGGAAAACCGAAGGCAAGGAATATTAGAAATTGCTACAACTTACTATATGAATCTACTAGCTTTTGCCCGCGACTTCGTTCGCGTGGTATAGTGACTTCCGGCAGATTTTTTGTTTTACCCACAAAGTTCCCGATGTCGCGGGATCTCTTCAAAAATGAAATGTGGAAGATATTCTAGGGAACTCTTCAAAAATCAACATCTGAGCTCTGTGTTTTAATTTAAGAGATGTATACTCACTTAGGGCATTAAAGCCGTTATTGCCGATCGGAAAAGGCGAAAATGTTATTTTTCCCTTATTTTCCCATCATTCTACTGATTTGCCATTTCAGTTTAAAAGCAAAAAAATACTGTTTCTCCCTTGACAAATTTTCTATTATTTTAGGCTCTAGAGATTATGAAAGTTTCTTACACCAAGACATTTCTGTAAGTACTTATACCACGTTTTTAGTTTTGCCAACCTTTGCAAAAATAAAAAGGTTTTGCCATCTATCGAGCATAAGGACAACTCGACATAATAGTATTAATAGAAATATCTCTACTCCGTTAGAGCATTTTCTTTGTACTAAAAGTTGTATTATTTTATATTTTTCATACCTTTTTACTATTTATTTACATTTTTCCAATGAATATTCCGATGAAATTAAAACAATAACAAGAACCAAACACGTGTAATGACACCATTGCGCGATCAACGCCATCTATCAATGGAGCATAGGAACAGCTCGACATTTATAGTACTGAATTGATGCCGACCAATAGATGGCGCTGTATGTCCGGAATAAATTTAATTTTTATTTTTATTTTGTGTAATAAAAACTATCCTATGTCCTTTCTCAAGTTCCAAACTATGTCTGTACCAAATTTCACACAAATCGGTTCAGTAGTCTAGGCGTGAAGAAAAAACAGACAGACAGACAGAAAGACAGACAGAGTTACAGCGGAAAAAGAAATAGAGTTGTTGAAAATCTCATCCGTGCCCAACATTATACAGAGAGAAATAGAATTCGCTATAGAAACCAAAGAGACAACTACAAAGCTCCAGGACCCGACGGAATAAGCAACGAAGTTATAAAACAAGCTAAACAGACAATAACACATATATTCTCATAGGAATCATTAATGATATCTTCAACACAGAAACGATTCCCGAGCAATGGACTTAATCCAATATAATTCTTTTATACAAAAAAGGTGATCAGTATGATATCGGAAACTATCGGCCCATAAGTTTGTTGTCCAACCTGTACAAAATATTTGCAAAGATCGTACTCAAGCGAATGGAGGGAAAACTCGACGAGCAACAGCCAATAGAACAGGCAGGTTTTAGAAGACACTACTGAGTACTTGACCATATCCATGCTGTTAGGCAAACCATCGCAAAATATTCGGAATATCAACTAATATACTATCTAGCATTTGTCGATTACAGCAAGGCATTCGACTCATTGATACATACAAACATCTGGGAGGCGTTAAAAGAACAAGGGATAGAACAAAAATATATAAGATTGATTAGCAATGTATACAAAAACAGCTCGGCATGTATTCAGCTAGAAAAGAAAGGAGATTCGTTTAAGATACAAAAAGGAGTAAGACAAGGGGATCCTCTCTCCCCAAAACTTTTCTCCGCTGTCTTGGAAATGATCTTCAGAAACTTTAAATGGGAAAATCTGGGTTTAAATATAGACGGCCGCACACTAACACACTTAAGATTTGCCGATGATATTGTGTTATTCGCAAAAACGCCAGAAGACCTAAATAGAATGTTAAACGAACTAGTGTCGGAGAGTGAAAAAGTGGGACTAAAATTAAATCCCGAAAAAAGAAAAAAAAATACGAACGGAAATAAAAGCAGCATAAATGTAGGCGAGTCACAAATTAGCTATGTTGAAGAATATATATACCTTGGTCAGCTGATATCACCCAAAGACAACATAAACAAAGAAATCGAAAGAAGAATAGCAAACAGTTGGAAAAGGTATTGGGGTCTAAGGGAAGTAATGAAAGACAAAAACCTCCATATAGCAACAAAGAGCAAATTATTCAACGCTTGCATTCTACCAATTTTAATATATGGAAGCCAAACATGGGCTTTAACAAAAAACACAACCAATAGAATTGCTACTTGCCAACGAGCAATGGAGAGAAGCATGATAGGAGTAAAGAGGAGGGATAGAATAAGAAACATCAACATTAGGAAAAATACCAAATTACAGGATATTGTATCCCTAAAAATAAAAAGGCTAAAATGTAAGTGGTCGAGACACATGGTCAGAGGAAAGGATAAATGGAGTAAAATGATTACACATTGGTACCCAAGGGAAGGTAAAAGGAAAAGAGGCAGACAACAATAAAGGTGGGACGATGATATCACAAATTTTGCAGGAATAACATGGAGTAGAGTAGCCAGAGAGAGAACAGAATGGAGAAGGTTGGAGGAGGCCTTTGCCAACTGGCAAACGGACTTACAGAAAGTAAAGAAGCACCAGATACGCGAATACTTTTAGTTGTGAAAATACTAGTATAGTTATAGTGCAGTAGTTTAAGAAACATTATTGTATATTTGTTGTCCGAATAAAAGGCTTTATTATTTTATTATTATTATTATATTATTAAATGATCTTATAATCCTCAAGGGGATTGAAGTCCTTGCTCATCATATGGGTCTTGTTGTGAGCCATTTTGTAACCCCATAAACTCATAGCTTCTCTGCACGCCATCTGAAATTATTGGTAGCTCGTTAAGTCATTGTGTAGGTGAAAGAGATACCGCAAAATCATTATAGAGTTTTTAGAGACAGCCGAGCAAGTGTACATTACTAGGTACTATTTAGAATAAGAAAACAATATTAAAAATTTCCGGAATTTATGTGAATTTAATTTCTAAGTTTATCATGGAAATCACCGACAGCAGTGAAGAAAAACATCGTAAGAAAATTATTATAAGTCTAAATTCGTCAATCCGCCTTGACCTAGCATGTCGATCAATACTCGTGTCTACTCTATATGAGAAGAGGCCTGTGTAATAAGCCGGTATTTATTTATTTTATGTAGATTGACAGAAACATAAGACATCGAAGTTGCGCCTCACCTGTATTTCGTTAATGTAACTAAAGTCCAGAGCAGTCTTCCATTTGAAAGGAATATTCCGGGAGACTTTGATGGTAGAGTAAGGACCATCCACTTCAGCAGTAGCGTGCGTATATAGGAACTTGTCGAACGCTTGCCTTCCATCTAGCTTTAGGAACTTTAGAATTCGATCTGTAGTAATATAAGGCTTCAGTGCTAAGTCTTCAAACCGTATAACTCTGTAAGTCGAACATTTTACATTAACACTTACATTAATAATTAAATAAATACTGTATACTGTAGCTTTGTTACGTACGCTCACCAATTTCACCAATGCCTAACTTAAAGTTCCACTCATGTAATGTAATTGTTCAGGCAGATTCCGGCCACGGCGGCTAATTTTAATGCAGACTAGCCACGTACGCAGGAGATATTATAGTGCACAAGTGTGTGCGCAAACACAGGTGCACTCCCTCTTCCCTGACTCTCATAGCCCGAAGGGACGGCAATCCGACACGATCGGAGAGAGATCAGGCGCAGGACCAACGGCTTTACGTGTTTTCCGAGGCACGGGGGTATCACACCACCAACTTCCAAACTTCGGGCTGCTACTAAGAAACTCCTAATGGAAAAACCCAATAACACTTTTTGCCTGACCTGGGAATCGAACCCGGGACCCCGAGTCGCGCTTGCGACCACGAGACCAACGGGGCAGTTGATTCCACTCATATCTAATACATGGAATATTAAAACTTACAACAGTCGGTCCGGATAGATTCGCAACAAGTCTCCAGCTGCCATATAGTCGCTGACCAGGTCAGCACAGACCAGGGGGGGCTCGATGCAATCCGCAGACTGCACGCAGAAGCGACGGTGACGCCGAGACTGCAGCATGCCGCGAGGGTCACGGACCAGCAGTATTACCTTGACGTTGAGTCTGGAAGTTTTTTTTCGTTATAAGGAATAGGAATAAGAATCTTTATTGATCAAAAAACTGCGTCGTTAGCCTAGTGGTCCTAAGAACGACTGCTAAGCTAGAGGTCCTGGGTTCGATACCCAGGTCGAGCAAAAAGTGATATTGGATTTTTCTATGAAATTCTCAGTAGCGGCTCGGACTTTCGATTTGTGCCTGGTTAATGGCAATAGGCTCGCCCCTATTAAATGGGACCTAAATATACCGGCGAACTGTCGGTGTGTACATTGGTACACTTCTGCCTAACCCTTCGGGGAATATAGTCGTAATGGTATTAATAAAAAGATCTTTGACAGTCGTTACGGATAGTCAGAAGCCAAGAAGTCTGACAACCAGTCTAACCAAGGGGTATCGTGTTGCCCAGTTACTGGGTTGTGGAGGTCAGATAGGCAGTCGCTCCATGTAAAACACTGGTATTCAGCTGCATCCGGTTAGACTGGAAGCCGACCCCAACATAGTTGGGAAAAGATTAAGCAGATGTTGGTATTGTTAAAAAAATACAGTAGTTGTTGCACATCGGACCCTGGCCTCCACACTAGGATTCCCTGTGTCGTGGAGGTCAGTCTCTTTCATCTGAGTTATACAAACAGTATTATGCACAATAATTTGTTCTTGAGGATGATGAGCTTAGACTATACATAGGCAGAACGAGCAATAAAACAAATAGATAATTAATATAATTAAAAAAAATGAAATTAAAATAGAGAAACTTGGCTTC
Source organism: Caradrina clavipalpis (assembly GCA_932526535.1). Classification (NCBI taxonomy): domain Eukaryota; kingdom Metazoa; phylum Arthropoda; class Insecta; order Lepidoptera; family Noctuidae; genus Caradrina; species Caradrina clavipalpis. Next base: position 666,233 of record OW052095.1, read on the forward strand.
TGGCGTTTATTTGACATGGTTTTGCCCTTGACTGTCGTCTAGGTCAACCTCTGACCTAGACTACAGTCAAAAGCAAAGTCGACGATGGAGTGAGCTTGAGTGAACAGGCTTCTTCTAGGCAGAAGAGTCCTGTTTACTCTAACTTTAAAGAAATTAGTGTTTACTGCGTTCGGAAAGTCCGTCAATTGGTCCAAATAGAATCAGGATATTTTGCTGATTTGATACTGTACTGATACTGTAGTAGCAGCGGTGAAGTTTACTGTATGTATGGTGATGGGTGAGTCATGTTGGCTGATTTGGTTGGGGATTTTTGAAGTCAATAATTTGATAGGTTGTGTAACTGCCTCGTTGGCCTAGTGGTTCTAAGCACAACTGCTACGCTGGAGGTCTTGGGTTCGATTCCCAGGTTTAGCAAAGTGTTATTGGGTTTTTGTATGAAATGTTTAGTAGCAGCTCGGAGTTAAGATTTGTGCCCGGTTAATGGCCATAGGCTCGCTATTACATGGGACCTAAACATACCGGCGAAATGTGGGTGTACATTAGTAAACCTCTGCCTAACTCTTCGGGAAATACAGGCGTGATGGTATGATGCAAAGTTAAATGTTTTCGCTAAATTATTTTAATAACAAGGTTCAAGGAACATTATTTAGCTTATAGCAATCGCGGTCGAGACAAAGTCAAGACGAATTAATTGTTTTTCTTGACCCGAGATGTCGCTGGCAGACCTTCATAAGGAAGTATAGCGGAAGTTCATAGCAGATGTTATTCAATAGATATTACATTAGAAAACATATTTAAAAGACATTACTCACTCTGGATCGTCTAACATTGTTTCCACGAACTGTAACCTTAGTCGGACAAGCTTCATATTTTGAAACGGGAACAGCTTACAGAAACGTGAAGTGAACTCTTCATTAAAACATAACTCATTTTTATTCCCGTCCATGCAGTAGTCAAACAATATAGTTTTACGATTTAACCGAAAATGATTTTCGTTTTTACTTTCAAACTCATAGTAATCTTCTAAACCGTAAAAATTACATTTAAACATTTGTTTAACCATCCTTAGGGCTTTGCTCGCCTCTCTCGAGTCCCATAATTGCTTAACTCCAAACATAAGAAGGGGTTCATGATGATAGTAAGTACTGGGAACTGAATTCACCAGGTCTCCCAGAAATGTAGATCCAGATCTCCAGGATGATATTATAAGGCTACGTAAAGGCTGCCCCCCAGATTCCATAACTAAATCTTCTAGAACATTAACACCGGATTGTGAAAAGTTATAGTTGGACAGTTCATCTTTTATTTCTTTCCTTGCTTTTTCTAATTTCTTTTTAATGTCTAATATACCGTTCGTTCGGTTTTGTGCGTTTTTGTGGATATTGTTGATGTCTTTTGAACCATGGGTACCAAAATTTAGTATAACGGGTATCTGTTGCGTATAAGACTCCTCTTCAGCTTCGACTTTTATAAAAATCCTGATATTCTGCCTGTCCTTGATAGATGAGAGGTAATATGCGTTGCTAGGATACTCCGTCACAATGTTGACAATAATAAGAAGAATACTGGCTCCAAATACTAGACAGACGTAAATGTTCAGTCGCCGCATCATCTGTAACAATCAAAATCAAAATCAAAATCAAAATCATTTATTTTGCTATGAATGTGGGTACAGAATAAGATGGAAACATACAATGTCTGACAGTTCCAGCACACTCTACCTTACGGCATGCAAACGTAAAGTACATAATTATACCTATTCAATTTAATTACACCAGTCAACTGCCGTGTGGAGCTACTCCAGCCTTCCTAAGTCAACTAAACAACAATCTTAATTCTAAATTTCACTTATGATTGACTATATTGGTATTATACTTACAATAACCAAAAAATAATATAATAATATTCATAATAACAGTCAACAATGTCAATAATAAAAAATTTAAATTACAATAATATAATATTAATATGATACTATAAACTCTTGTCATTCAAAAAATCTTGTATAGAATAGTAACATTTATCTAGTAATATGGATTTAAGCTTATTTTTAAAAACACATAGTGATTCCTCTTTGAATGCTTGAGGTATTTTATTAAAGATAATGGGCCCCATTGATAGTAAACTTTTCCTTAATAATGCTGTTTTGTGCCTACCCGTAAACATTAAATTTTTATATTGTGATCTCACGGCTACCGGCCGCGTTCTAATATCGTCCATTAGGGTAAAGAGGTGTTTGTTTGTCCTTACAAATATTGCAACCTCGAGTATATACAAAGATGGAAAGGTAAGTAATTTTAGAGACTTGAACACAGGTTTGCAACTATCGGTGTTTTTGAGATTTGTCATTGACCTTATGCAGCGTTTTTGGGCTTTGAATACTCTCTCCCTCTCAGTACAGTTACCCCAAAATATAACTCCGAATCTCAAAACCGACGCGACTAGACCGTGATAAGCTTCCAGCACGGTGCGTATGCTTACTTTTTTTGAGAGATTATATAGTACGTATGCTGATTTGCTTAACCTCTTACATACATCCTCGGAATGCGGTTTCCAGGTCAATTTATTATCAATAGTAATACCAAGAAATTTCGTAACATTTGTCGAGTCTACTTTTTGTCCATTAAATTTAACATCATAATTTTCAGCTCCTAAGCGCTGATGAAAATGCATGACTTTCGTTTTATTAATATTTATAATTAGATTGTTTACGTCAAGCCAATCTATTATGCTTTTCAGTGTATTATTGATATCAGTTTCGTAATTATTTTTATTGCCACATTTTACTATTGCCGTACTATCGTCTGCAAATAATACAATAGGTTGCTGAATTTGGCGAGGCAAGTCGTTAATATATAAAAGGAACAATAAAGGACCAAGTACACTACCCTGCGGCACGCCGTATTTGACTTCTCTGTGGCCGGAAAGATATTTATTTTCTTGTTTAGTTTTTACACATATCCTTGATATTTCTGTATATTGCTTTCGATTAGTAAGGTATGACTTTATTAGATTTAAGACATTTCCTCTAATGCCGTATGCGTAAAGTTTATTTAAAAGTGTCTCATGTTTTACGAAATTGAATGCCTTTGTCATATCAGTGTAGATGGCGCATACAGGCATTTTTTGGTCCACGCTTGGCATTACGTTATTTAGTAGATCGTATACTGCCATATTAATATTTTTATTTTTTCTAAACCCCTTTTGTTCGTCACATAAGATTTTATTTTTAGTTAAGTACTTATACACTGTCTCGTATATAAGTTTTTCAAAAACTTTGGAAAATACTGGAATTAAGGCTACTGGCCTATAATTAGCCATGTCTTGTTTGCAATTTTTTTTTGTGCAGTGGTTTTATAATTACTTTTTTTAGACTATCGGGGTATGTACCTGTGCTAATACTCGTATTCATGATGTGACTTAGAGGCACAGCAATTATATCTGCCACAAATTTAACCACAGGAGTTGATACGCCGTCATAACCATGACTTTTTTTATTTTTTAATGCTCTAATTGCTCTACTTATATCTTGTGGAGCTGTTGGTGGCATGAACATTGAGTTTGGGTTATTAGGTATATTTGTAATATTATCCAAATTTATTTTTCCGTTTGACACATCATGTACCTGGTCTATAAAAAAATTATTAAAAGATTCAGCAATTTTTTGAGGATCCTTAATTATAGAATTATGACTGTTGATTTGTAAAATAGGATCCTTAGTGAATTTATTGTTGTTAATAATTTGCCAGGCTGCTTTAGTCTTATTCTCAGAATTGTGAATAATATAATTGTTTTGAGCTTTTTGGGTAAGTCTTATAATTTTTTTGAGTCTCTGTGAATAAGTTTTGAAGACAAGACAATTTTTACGTGTAGGCGATAATCTGTACTTCCACAATAAAAGTCTTTGTTTCCGACTGCAAGTTCTTATACCTCGAGATATCCACTTAATATTTCTGTCTGGTTTAACAAAAACCCATTTCGACGGAAAGCAAAGATTGTACAGTAAGGAAAATATGTCTATGAAATTATCATAGGCTTCATTAGTATTTTCTGTACCAAGTACGTCTGCAAACGTAAGACACTGAAGAAAGTTTCTAAATTTAATCAAATTTTCTTTTGTAAATTTGCGTTTTTGTATTCGCCAAGAACTAATAATACATGTTTTTTTAACGGGAATTTTCAGAAATTGAGCGGTGTGGTCAGATAAAGCAAGATCTATTATCTCACTATGGCATTCCTGCTTGGAGTTATGAGCTATGTTATCCAGGCAAGATTTGCTCATTAGTCGAGTTGGTTGTTGTATTTCCAATTTAAGATTGTAGTTGAGAAGTAATGATTCAAAGTCCAAAGTAAATCTATTTCGTTTAATTATGTCTATGTTAAAATCCCCACACAGAACCACCTTTTTATTAGAATTGGTGCACAATGTCTTTAGTATAGAATCGAGGTTATCATAGAAGAGGCTTATGTTAGACCAATTGGGCGGACGATATATGCATATAATTATTACTTTTTGCTTAATTAGTTCTAGCGCACAACATTCTATCACCCCCGTGACTGAAAAGTTTGATATGTTCCTTAATTCCTTGTATTCAAAACTATTCTTAATTAGGATGCAAGAACCTCCACGTTTTTGTGTTTTCCTTGCATAACACGCAGCTATCTTATAGTTAGGTATGTTAATTAAATTTTCGTGACCAGCTATTATAAAATGTTCTGTTATGCAGATCACATCTACATCTATTTTCTTTTGTAACAGTTCTTTGATATGAACTAATAATAAGTCTGATTTATTAAGAAGCCCGGCTATGTTTTGATGCATCAGATGTATGTGATTATAAAAGAAAAAACTCATTCTCGTGAACTGTAGTGGCACTGAGTGTAGACTTTTCAAGTTTTGCATCGATTGAGTGGTTTATATTGGCATTATCACAGTATACAAATTCATTAATCATTAGGCTAAGATTTACAAATATATTTGACATGCCGTGGTTGTTAACAGATCCGCTTTTTTTCCAAAACATTTGTGTATCATAAGTAAGGTAATAGTTAGAATCGAACAAGTATGCAAAATTATGAGTACAAGCGTCTAGGTATAACAGGCTGTTAAATGTCTCGATTCTCCCGTTGAACATCGTTGAGAAGTCGTTTAATTTGAATGTCGGTGCACAAATCACAACATTTGTGTGCAGAACTTTTAAAAGTTTTTCACGTATGTAAATTGTTAAGTTGACGTAGTTATTAGTACGTCGGAAATCTTCTTCGCCAATTAAAATCAAGCAGTAATCATACATTGTAAAGTCTTTCAATTTTTGTTCAATATTATGGATTAGTTCCTTTATCCCGCAGTTAGGTGTTAAGAAGTGGCAAATTTCATAGTTTGGGAAAGAGTCTTCTGCAAATGCTAATATCTTGTTATTTTTATTACTACTTAAGATACACAGCTTGTGCTTTTTAGTTATGTTTCTTTGTTGATTCTTCGACTGTTGGGAGAGTTGCTTGAAACTTGTGCGAATATCCTGTTTATTTTTAGAATTGTCCGCTGCATCGGCTACTATTTGATTTTCGGGTAAGGTTTGGCATGACAATGGATATTTTATTTTCTACATGTAGTCAGATATAAATAATGTTTTGTATTAAGTCCTTGCACCAAAAGTAGAAGAAGTTCTGGCTCTAATTTTGATAAAACTTTTGCCGTATTTATTTAATTGAACTATGTATGTGCTTGCTCCGCACTCATAGCTTGAACCAGTTTATTATGATCCCAATGCAGGGTAAATGCCTCTTCTTGAGAGCACATATCTATATTACATTGCAGATGGTCCCGAATGGGTCCCGACTGCTACAATTTATCTTGTTTTAGGGATTTTTAAAGAATAGCCGTCGGGTTTTTTAGTTTTTTAGATTACCGTTTTTTATTTTTTTAGTGTTTTAAAAAAGAAATTAATATACCTAGTATCACTCTTACAGTAAATACGAATCTACCGACACCTCTCAAGCTAAAATCCACCGAGCCTTTCAGCCTGCAGAGCGTGCCAAACAATTATACATACAAACATACATACATACATACAAACATACCCTCGAAAAACATAACCCTAATTCTGTCGCAGTCGGGTAAAAAGGTTTGAGCATTTATCACCACACTTGCTCCAGGCAGATTGGCGATAATAATATGTTTATATTTATTAAAGTACTAGCTGACCCGCCACGACTTCGTTCGCGTGGTATCCTACCCCTACCCTACCTCTACCCTACCCCTAAAATCACCCTACCCCTACCCAACCCCTACCCTACCCCTACCGACATTTCCGACTTTTTTTTTCGTTTCATTGTTTTTTTTAAGATGTATTCTGCTATTCGGGACGGAAACAAATCCAACAAATCAAAAACCATGGCAATCGGTCCAGCCGTTCTCGGGTTATAAGTATTGTAACAAACACGACTTTCTTTTATATATATACATGTAGATGTTATGATGATGATGTGATCCGAACGATTTCGGCCAAGGCGATTGCTTCAGCTCTGCTGTAGTTGTCGTTCGTGTGCTCGGACCTGGCTAATGTAACCAATCTTCTTTGTAAAGATCCTCACACATAGAAGGCATGAGAGCACACCATCTATATAGTTATAGGTAATTGCCGCCGTAATGTTATATATTATAAGTCTAAGTTTCCTCAAGATCTTTTAATATACTGACCTACATTTCGCCGGTATGTTTAGGCCCATTTAATAGGAGGCGAGCCTATTGCCATTAATCGGTCACAAATCCTAACTCCGAGCTGCTACCGAGAATTTTATAGAAAAACCCAATAACACTTTTTACTCGACCTGGAAATCGAATCCAAGACATTTAGAGTAGATATCGCGCTTAGGATCACTAGGCTAACGAAGCAGTTACAATGTAATGAATATAATATTAACATATTATTTATGAAAGTAATGAATACCACTTTAAAAGAAAAAAAAGTAAGTATTACAGATATATAATAAACAAGAATCAGTACCTCGTTATTACTATTCCACGTTCAACACTAAATAAACAATAACTTACAGCAATTCTTTATAGCATAAATAGAAAAAATCTAGAACTTGTCACAAAATGGGAAAAACCGCGATATAAAAAATGTATTCACCACTAGCACAAACGTGTGTCTTCTGCTGCAGAAGACATATACTAAATTAAATAATTATTATTGCATCAAAATTCAAAATTGTTTGTAGATAAGCACAATATTGATTTAATCATAATTTATAAAATCCGTGATAATACCCGACTAACTTGTTCTAATAACCGCTAATATAAAGACCAGCAGTGTGATTCTCTAAGCCTCACTTCGTAATTCGAAAGCTGAATTTGCAGTGAGATTACAAAATGGTATTCTGTTAATCACGATCACGCCGGTGACGGTGACAAGTTGGTTCGTTATCGAAGTGAGCGCGATCACTTTAGTGAGACTCGTTTTCGAGTTTGCATTTTAGATAATCACACTGCTGACGTCGGTAACATCGTCTAGACTAGAATTAAAATAATATTATTTTTAATTATATCTACATTAGAATAAAACCCAAACAATAAAAAATCAAATTTCATTTAATTAGCTCATTTAAATGCACGTTTGAATGTAATTTACAAAAAAATGAATCTTGTTCTTGTACAGTTCTTCAACATTATCTGACCCACTCTAAAAACAAACGAATTTGGACCCTCCACCTGTAACATTAAGGTTTATTCAATTTATATTAGCTTATCAAACAAGTGCTTGAGGACTCGATGAACAAATACAATAATAATATAGACACGCGATCTTTATAACGTTAGCATTAGGTTATATGTTATAACTACTTGTTATAATATAATTAGAGTAATAAGCCCCTGCCGGGGCTGCGGGTTGTTCGAAAGAGATATCGCGCCCCTGCAACGCAAAAGGCACAAGAAGGAACATGGATAGGTTTTAGTCAGTAAAAATCTGACACTCCCTCCCGCCCCGTCCAGGGCGGGAGAAGCCATTTGATGATTTTCCATCTGTAAAAAAAAACCCTGCTACAAACTTACAAACTCACAAACGTTACCTTTTCATAATATTAGTATAGATATCACTTTACTACGCATAAGAAGTATGTATCTACCTATAACTTGATTCAAATAGGTTAAGTATTGCGCAAAATGTGCCCGTCTATAAATAGAAGGTGGAAACAAGTTCGGAATAAAAGTATAAGTGGAAACTGGTCTGGTTCCATAAAACTAAAATAATTTCAACTTTTAGGATATCGATCACTTTATATATATTTATATAAAAGAATATAGGTAAGGGAAAAAGTCCAAAGTTAAGTTAAAAGGCAAAGTTTTTTTTTAAATATTTGCTCCACACTAAGGAATTTCCCCTGTATCGTGGGTGCGTTAACAAACACATAAACTAACATACAGAAACAGCCAGACCCAGAATAACTATCTGTAGGTCATACAAATATTTATTCTGTGTGGGTATCGAACCCGCAACACGCAGCGCAGTTGATCGCTCGGCCACTGCACCAACCGAATCGTCAAAATGTCATTATTAAAAAAAAAATGACGGGTTGCACTCCGGGAGTGCCGGCAGTTGTCAAACTGAAAGGCAAAAGCTTCTTCACACAGTGAAGATAAAAAGAGCAGTGATCACAGCAACAGGCGAATGTGCGATATCAGACTTATATTTATTACGAGGTGTGCGGGACTGCGCTCATGTGGACTTAAGGAAGTAATTAAGTATTCAAGGCCATGTCATGTCATTAAATTCTTCCATGCAGATGGAACGGTTGTAGAGGTAACTGCAAAAAAAAACAATATTAGGATTTTCATAAGGAATTTGTTTGTAGACGCCTGTAGTCTGGATTTACTTGCCCATGTCCGGTTGCGAATCTACAACTTAGTACATGAGAGGCGGGCATCGTAATCACTGGGCCATCATCGCAATTTTCCGGCGTTTTCTAGCTTATGTAAAAGTTTTTTAATGAGTGCGCTTTCAGAATAACTCATATATTAGTGTTGTTTAAGAACACTATACGTGATACATGTAGACCTTCGTAACGTTGTTCTTAGATAACAATAATATATGACTGACTTTTGTTTGTACAATGAATGTGAATGCAATTGTTTGTGTTTTGTTTGCTGATTTTACGATCGTTTGTCTGCATTGAAACAATCATTATTTGAACTCTCAAACGTGATTTTAAAGCAAAATAACGTTTTGCTTGTATTAAATGTGAGGGTTTAAATAAACTAAACTTTGTAAATAGAGAAATAAGGCTTTTTTAGTTTACTCAAGAAATTAAAATCACAAAAGAAACAAGGCAATAATGTCAAAAATAAAACGAGTTAAATAACGGGCGTAAACAGACACTGAACTAAGTAGAAACTCGAAATTTTCTCTATTAGACCCCCCCCAGCTGGGAACCAAGGCATTAAATATAAAAGATCCTCAATTTTTTTACGAAAACAAATTTTTATTACTGCTTGTTTACTGCTATACATAGATTTTAAACACTAAAAATAAAAGTTAAGTGATTATTTTTGCTTAATTACAGGATAAGTTTTTAACCAGTGCGTAATTTTTTTTTGGTAGTTCAGTGTCAGTAATAGAACACATTTCCGTGTTTAGTTAAAAAAAAAAAATTAAAAAAATTCATCCTAAGGGTCTGCGCCCACGACCGATAATCGGCCCGATTATCGGGCCGTTTTTTTGACAGATTTCTTCGCCGGCTAGAAGAAACAGCCGAGAATCGGCCCGATAATCGGGCCGATTCTCGGTCGTGGGCGCAGGCCCTTAACCGAGTTTGAAATAAGCAAAACATGGACATAATCTATTCGCCATACTATCAATGAAAGCTAAAATTTTAAACACTAAAATAAAAGTTTAGTATTTATTTTTGCTTAATGTTACGTATTTACAGAATAAGTAGACGGTTTTGTTGCTAAGTTATCTTCGAAATGATGAGGAAGTTGTGCCTAAATAATATCATCAGTAAATAGATGACCATACAATTTCTATGTTAAAACTTTTTATTGGCCTTTTCGTAGTTTAATTTAATCTTATTTTTGTACCTAGCTGTACCTAAGTTTTCCAAATAAATTAAAAATAAAATGCATTTTAGCGAATCCTCTCTGTCTCAGAAGTCATGTAATTTCGTGGTCTTGCCCGTCATTTGTATATCTTCGACATTTGTTACTGGTGTGTAGCCAGAAAGTTTGACTTCTAAATTAAGATGTATCGTGTTGCCCAGTAACTGTACAGTGAAGGTCAGATAGGCATGCTTTATGAAAAATACTGGTATTTTGCTGGTACTTCCAACTGCAACTGGTTAAAATAGTTGGAAAAATGGTCGGGCAGATTATCAATAAATACACGCTAGCAAACTACTATGTGGAGTGGAGTAAGACAGACAAGTCAATGATGCTAAGGGGTCCTTTTGATGCCAATATTAGCCAATGTTAGCAAGATTATGTTTTGCTAAATGATCTTATAATCTTCAAGGGGATTGAAGTCCTTGCTCATCATATGGGTCTTGTTGTGAGCCATTTTATAACCCCATAAACGCATAGCTTCTCTGCACGCCATCTGAAATTATTTGTAACTCGAATTACTTCAAAAAACGAAGTAGGTAAATTCGCCAATGCGCCTTGACCTAGCATGTCGATCAATACTCGTGTCTACTCTATATGAGAAGAGGCCTGTGTAATAAGCCGGTATTTATTTATTTTATGTAGATTGACAGAAACATAAGACATCGAAGTTGCGCCTCACCTGTATTTCGTTAATGTAACTAAAGTCCAGAGCAGTCTTCCATTTGAAAGGAATATTCCGGGAGACTTTGATTGTAGAGTGAGGACCATCCACTTCTGCAGTAGTGTGCGTGTACAGGAACTTGTCGAACGCTTGCCTTCCATCTAGCTTTAGGAACTTTAGAATTCGATCTGTAGTAATATAAGGCTTCAGTGCTAAGTCTTCAAACCGTATAACTCTGTAAGTAGAACATTTTACATTAATAATTATGTCTTTTGTGAAATCTGTTTTTTAAAAGTTGGTCGAGTATTTGGTTATTGTTTTGTCGTTCATCAATACTGTTAATAAAGAGTTTCAAGAAGAGGATTTTGATAAGAGTTTTTAAGAGGTAGCTTATCTCTGGAAGTAGGTACTGGTCCAATAACAAAATTTCTTCCACTGATGGAAAGCTACATGACTATTGTCGAGTATCATATGATACTTCTATGGTATACTGGACTAATATGCGTTAGAACTCGCGGACAAAATCTAGTGATCTAGTGAGTAATAAACATCATGATAGTTGTTAAGATTTGTTTGACTGAAATTACGACTACAACAGCTAATCACAATAGTTCACAGAAAAAACTACAAAGATTAAATTAAATAAATACTGTATACTGTAGCTTTTTTACGCACGCTCACCATTTTCACCAATGCCTAACTTAAAGTTCCACTCATGTAATGTAATGTAATTCTCCAGGTCGATTCCGGCCACGGCGGCTAATTTTAATGCAGACTAGCCACGTACGCAGGAGATATTATAGTGCACAAGTGTGTGCGCTTCCTCTTCCCTGACTCTGATAGCCCAAAGGGACGGCAATCCGACACGACCGGAGAGAGATCAGGCGCAGGACCAACGGCTTTACGTGTTTTCCGAGGCACGAGGGTGTCACACCACCAACTTCCAAACTTCGGGCTGCCCCGACCTGAGAATCGAACCCGGGACCCCTTGCTCAGCAGTCGCGCTTGCGACCACGAGACCAACGGTGCAGTTGATTCCACTCATATCTAATACATGTAATATTAAAACTTACAAGAGTCGGTCCGGATAGATTCGCAACAAGTCTCCAGCTGCCATATAGTCGCTGACCAGGTCAGCACAGACCAGGGGGGGCTCCAAGCAATCCGCAGACCGCACGCAGAAGCGACGGTGACGCCGAGACTGCAGCATGCCGCGAGGGTCACGGACCAGCAGTATTACCTTGACGTTGAGTCTGGAAGTTTTTTTACCCGACTACGGCGAAGCAAAAAGGAGGGTTATGAGGTTGACCGGTATGTATGTATGTATGTATGTAAGTATGTATGTATGTATGTATGTATGTATGTATGTATGTATGTATGTATGGATGTTCATCTGTTCCCTCATAACTTCTAAACCATCTATCGTAAATTGACAAATGAGGTGTCATTGGAAGCGTCTTGATCGTCCGCTGGTTATAGGCTACGTTATGTTGCAATAAAATATATGTGGCGCCCTCTAGGGCACTTGAAGACATGAATAAATTTTTTTTTTCTTCTAAATGTGGTCATGTTGCATATCAAATTAAAGGGCTTAATTAGCACATTTCAAATATATATATATTGTAATAGAAAATTGTACATGGCACCCTTCAGAGGGCACCATAAACCTGTGTAGCAAGCTAACTAACGAATATTTTGATTGGAAGACCTAATAGATTATTCCATATATTGTGTATATGTTGCAGTTTCAGTAATATAAACATGTCTAAATTTGAACCCCAAAATAATTTAAATAAAAAATAAGTTTAAAAAACTAAAACCCGACTACAAAAAATTCACGTTCTAAAAAGTATGAAACAAGAAAACATTCTCATCTGAAAGCCGTGGTCGTATGCCACCTATTCCGGTAAAACAGTGTGTGGGACATTAATCTTTAGCACTAAAGGTTAGGGCAAAGTGGCATACGACCACGGCTTTCAGATGAGAATGTTTTCTTGTTTCATACTTTTTAGAACGTGAATTTTTTGTAGTCGGGTTTTAGTTTTTTAAACTTATTTTTTCGTTATAAGGAAAGGGATAAGAATCTTTATTGATCAAAAAACTGCCTCGTTAGCCTAGCGGTCCTAAGCATGACTGCTACGCTAGAGGTCCTGGGTTCGATACCCAGGTCGAGCAAAAAGTGATATTGGATTTTTCTATGAAATTCTCAGTAGCAGCTCGGAGTTTGGATTTGTGCCTGGTTAATGGCAATAGGCTCGCCCCTATTAAATGGGCCCTAAGCATTCCGGCGAAATGTGGGTGTACATTAGTAAACCTCTGCCTAAAGCCGGCTTTTGACTGCAGGATGTAATATGTATTACATCCTGGAATATATATTTCATCCCGCAGTTGCTGTTCCAACTGAAAGATATAATATATTTGGTTCAAACAGGTCTACAGTCTGCACCGTTCCGTTCAAAGTGAGGGCGAGGCAGGGGAAGGTGCGTTGTCCGGGACGTGAGGTAAAATATATATCTCCTCTTTATCGCCCAGTCTGTCGAAAAAATATTTGTAGTTTGGGATATAATATATATTACAGCTTAGTGTAAAGAAGTTTCTTAAATAGCATGGTGAGCGATATTAAATTATATCTCGTGATGTAATATATATTACATTACATCCCGTAGTCAAAAGCCGGCTTTACTCTTCGGGAAATACAGGCGTGATGGTATGATGCAAAGTAAATTGTTTTCGCAATATTATTTTAATAACAAGGTTGTTCCTGACGTCACATCGGGCCCCACACAGCGCGGCGGCGACACCATCTTGCTCGCCCCTCCAGCCGCGATCACAGTGGTGGGACAGCGCCGCGCCACTCGCTCGACCACTTCCGGATCCCTCTAACGCGCGCGCCCATTCTAACGGTTCTTCCAATATTAATACAGTCTCATTTAATTTACAACAAGAAGTTTTTTCTCACATTCAAGACCACCAGCAGCTCACCTGGAGCTTGATATTCAACAAAGGTTCAAGGAACAATATTTAGCTTATACCAATCGCGATCGAGACAAAGTCAAGACAAATTAATTGTTTTTCTTGACCCGAGATGTCGCTGGCAGACCTTGATAAGGAAGTATAGCGGAAGTTCATAGCAGATATTATTCAATATTACGTTAGAAAACATATTTAAAAGACATTACTCACTCTGGATCGTCTAATATTGTTTCCACGAACTGTAACCTTAGTCGGACAAGCTTCATATTTTGAAACGGGAACAGCTTACAGAAACGTGAAGTGAACTCTTCATTAGAACATAACTCATTTTTATTCCCGTCCCTGCAATAGTCAAACAATATAGTTTTACGATTTAACCGATAAGGACTTTCGTCGTTTCTTTCAAACTCATAGTAATCTTCTAAACCGTAAAAATTACATTTAAACATTTGTTTAACCATCCTTAGGGCTTTGCTTGCCTCTCTTGACTCCCATAATTGCTTAACTCCAAACATAAGAAGGGGTTCATAATGATAGTAAGTACTGGGAACTGAATTAACCAGCTCTCCCAGAAATGTAGATCCAGATCTCCAGGATGATATTATAAGGCTACGTAAGGGCTGCCCCCCAGATTCCATAACTAAATCTTCTAGAACATTAACACCGGATTGTGAAAAGTTATAGTTGGACAGTTCATCTTTTATTTCTTTCCTTGCTTTTTCTAATTTCTTTTTAATGTCTAAAATACCGTTCGTCCTGTTTTGTGCGTTTTTGTGGATATTTTTGTTGTCTTTTGAACCATGGGTACCAAAATTTAGTATAACGGGTATCTGTTGCGTATAAGACTCCTCTTCAGCTTCGACTTTTATAAAAATCCTGATATTCTGCCTGTCCTTGATGGATGCGAGATAATATGCGTTGCTAGGATACTCAGTCACAATGTTGACAATAATAAGAAGAACACTGGCTCCAAATACTAGACAGACGTAAATGTTCAGTCGCCGCATCATCTGTAACAATGGATATTTTATTTTCTACATGTAGTCAGATACAAATAATGTTTTGTATTAAGTATCTTTGGACCAAAAGCAGAAAAAGTTCTGGCTCTAATTTTGATAAAACTTTTGCCGTATTTATTTCATTAAACGTTTAGGCCCATTTAATAGAAGGCAAGCCTATTGCCATTAATTGGTCACAAATCCTAACTCCAAGCTGCTACCGAGAATTTTATAGAAAAACCCAATAACACCGACCCGAAACCGTTACTCGACCTGGAAATCGAATCCAAGACCTTTAGAGTAGAAGTCGCGCTTAGGATCACTAGACTAACGAAGCAGTTACAATGTAATGAATATAATATTAACATATTTATGAAAGTAATGAATACCACTTTAAAAAAGAAAAAGAAGTAAGTATTACAGATATATAATAAACAAGAATCAGTACCTCGTTATTACTATTCCACGTTTAACACTAAATAAACAATAACTTACAGCAATTCTTTATAGCATAAATAGAAAAAATCTAGAACTTGTCACTTAATTTGAAAAACTGCTATATAAAAAATGTATTCACCACTAGCACTAACGTGTGCCTTCTGCTGCGGAAGACACACGTTAACGAACTAAATTGAATAATTTATTATTGCATCAAAATTCAGAATTGTTTGTAGATAAGCACAATATTGATTTAATCGTAATTTATAAAATCCGTGATAATACCCGACTAACTTGTTCTAATACCGCTATTAATCTATACTTACAATATTACTAGCTGTTGCCCGCGGCTTCGCTCGAGCGCGCATCCAGAAAGTTGGCAACGTCGCAAACAGCTGTCAAATATTTCCCTGTTTTGATTAATTTGTCAATATTACTGTATGAAAATAAGAAATATGGCTTACTAATGCACTAGAATATTCATTATGAAATGCAATAATTAATATCGTAACACCGAATATTTAGTTTTAGATGTAAAAAAAGTATTTGGAAACTTTACAAATGCCTTTTTTACACCTAAAACGGGTACAACATCAAATTCAGTGTTTTAATTGCAATTCATTATTAATATTCTAGTGCATTAGTAAGCCATATTTCTTATTTTCATACAGTAATATTGACAAATTAATCAAAACAGGGAAATATTTGACAGCTGTTTGCGACGTTGCCAATTTTCTGGATGCGCGCTCTTAACCACGTAAGTATTGAATACTATGTCATTATAATCTTCCAAGCATGTCAAATGGTTCCTAAGATGACTGCTAATAGTTCCCACTGTGGGTTTTCGAAATTAGCCAGTAGACGCCCGGAGTCTGATTTTGTGTCCGATTGGTAATGAGCTTGCGCCGTATCTGGGACTTAAACATATTTGTGAGGAGGGTATATTTTATTGCTTTACTATTCCTTTCGAAAATACTGTGATGTGGTGTCAAAATTTTCTTATTTTTCTTTCTCTAACCATTGAAAAGCATCTCTAATAGGTTCTGCTTTAACACTCACATTGTAGCTTCGATCTGTCCAGTATCAAGACCGTAGGAATGAAGCTTGTAATCAGAAGCAACTGCCAACTGAATCTGAGCTTCGTGTTATAGTTAATTTAATGTTGTTGAGAAAAACAGTAAGCATATGACTTATTAAAAGGCTAAACAAAGTTTCACCACTCAAATTACCTTTCATCTTTTGCAGAATGACGGTAATAGGTAACCTTTATTTTCATTTTTAACCCCCAGTTTTTAAAAGAGAAGTTTGACGTGTCTGTCTGTCTATCTGTGGCATCATAGCTGCCGAACGGATGAACCGATTTCAATTTAGTTTTTTTTGTATTAAAGGTAACTTACGTGCGAGTGTTCTTAGACATGTTTGATAAAAATAGGTTTAAAAGTTGTGGGGGTGAAAGTAGGGAAGAAAAACCGAATGTCTGTAAATATACTCGAGTGGGGTCTCAAACTTAGCAAAATCGACATTATAATAAGTAGGTACCTATAAAAAGTATAAAATTAAAAATTAGGTAAATTAAAAATTTAAAAAACCCCCAACACAAAAACCTAAGTTCCCTTTAAAAAGTAAAAAAATAATAAAAAAAATACGTCACGTTGGGGGACCGCTCGGGACGATCGTTTCCTAAATGCAACATCGGTCCCCCAACGTGACGTATTTTTTTTTATTATTTTTTTACTTTTTAAAGGGAACTTAGGTTTTTGTGTTGGGGGTTTTTTAAATTTTTTTCAGTTAATTTTTAAGCATGCAGAATATGGTCTATTGACAGTACCTACCTATTAGAAGAAATTCTGCATGATTAATGATTGATGCATGTTTCTGTATTCTGATGTATGTATGAAGAATGACTGCAACGGATTTTTTATATGGGTGAAATAAATTTTAGTACACTTCCTGTTGTAGCTGATTTATTTCTGTTTAGCCATTGGAATAGAAGTACGCTCTTTTGGTAGCGTACCTCAGTCCAGACAATAAAATATTATAACACTTGTATGAAGTGTCGAGGTTGGTAGGCCCACGGTGCGGTGTTCCTCTTTTTGATGATGGAAAATGTCAAATGAGTTGTTCCGCTCTGGCGGAAGGGAGAGTCAGACTCTTACTGACTAAAAGCCATCCGTTTTCTCCTAATGCCCTTTGCGTTCCAGGGCGCGGTGACTCTTTCGAACAAATTCCGTAACCCTGGCAGGCAAAGCCCTAGCGGGCCCCGATGATTGATGATTCTTATCTCTACGATAAATATGTTACTAATCTTCAGTATTGTATGTATTTTATAGCAATCCCGTGGTAAAATGTTCACGAACAATAAAAATAATGCAATAATGCTTACCTACTAAACCCCGTTATTTATTACAAAAAGCCTCACTATTTATTACAAAACCCATCACCAAAAGACAGAAGTAGATTGTGGGAAGGAAGACAGCCTACCTCATGACTACTTGAAGCTGCGAGACTACCTGCTTCCCAGTAGTGAATCGATGCGAAAAAAAGGAGAATTCAATCCTGTTAGATTATGCAGCCATGTGTTGGCCCGACATTAAAAGACTATTTTGTCAAAATTTAATCTGAAGAGTCAAACAGACAGAAATTCTTTAACAAACAAAACGTATATTTTCCGCTCTACTATCGTTCCCACGCCTATCAGTTTTTTTTTTTTTTTTTTTTGATAAATGAGCATTTTTTACTTCAACAAGTACTTATTATATGAAACTATGATATTAGAAAAATAAGAAATTAAAATGTTATGACAGAAGTCAAAGTCAAAGTCAAATCATTTATTTCAATTAGGCCATTAAAAGGCACTTTTGAACGTCATTACATAAAAAATCATTAATATTGAATCTAGTTGCCCATTCCAAAAGGTAGTTTCGTATGGAGAAGAACGGGCAAGAAACTCCATACATACTCTTTTAAATAACAATGTATTACAATAAGTTGTATAGTTACATTCATTCCATAAAAAGATATATAAATGTCAAAACGATCTATCAAAAATAAAAAGTCACTCAAAGTACTACACTACGTACTCAGTGCTACAAATTAGAGATGAAAGCTAAATTAATTATAATATTTAACGCCAATATTGTGATCGTAGATGATTACTTCTAACATTTCAAAGACAACGAATCAGTGTGTGAGTCAAACTCAAATGTAGAATTAATGTCGAGGAGAAAAACAATTATTGGTCAAAACAAATTAGTTTTATGATTAAATAAGCAACCAGTTGATTTTGTCAAGACTTGAAATTGTCCTATGGAGCAAGACCAGCATGTTTCCAAGCATTATTATCTTGAATATAATCCTCTAACTTGTAGTATGCTTGTTTACAAAGTGTGCTTTTAATACAATTTTTAAATTTTCTACCATTTAATTTTAATATATCACTAGGTATTTTATATCAGAAGAATGCCTACTTCTATTTATTACAGTTTGGGAATGTTCTAGCATTGAAAATAAATTAAAAAAATCACAAAAAGTAAAACAGGTAGCGGGGTGCGAACTCAAGCCCAGCGATTTATAAGGCGGTCATAGAACCGTTAGACCACATACTACGATAGCAATTGTTGTAAAATAGCCGTTGCCACGTTTAACTGCTTAGCTCCTAGAAGGTATAGCGTAATGATAATTATTTCAGTAGTTCAATCCCCACCTACATAAAGTGTTTTTATATTTAGTTTTGTCATTTTGTAAACGCGTTGTAATCTGTAGGAGAGTAAAACATAATGCAACATTGCTCAGCCCCCAAAGCAGATAGCGTTATAATTTATAGCCTACGGTCAAATTTGGTGTATGTGGAATATATATACAAAAATTGAACAGATTCTGTCCGGCAGTATTTGCGTGATGCTTCAACAAACAAACAGACAAAAATTTGAAAAATGATATTTTCGGCATTAGAATCATTCCCCGACCGCGTAGCAATTACTTTAAAAAAAAAAATTAAATGTACAGTTTTGACATCGCTTCAATTTTATTATATGTATGTATGGATAAAGCTGAATAGTTTGATTGTTTGTTTGTTCGCGCTAATCTCAGGAACTACTGGTCCGATTCTTTTTGTGTTGGATAGCCCATTTATCGAGGAAGGTTACAGGCTATCTAACATCACGCTACAACCAATTTGAGCGGAGCAATCAGTAAAAATGTGGCAAAAACGGGGGAAAAAATCCTTTTGAGGGCTTTCGTTGCGTGCGCTGCGTAAACGGTTAAAGTTACGCTAAAATAATGTATGAAAGAATTGTTCATCTTAAAATATACTAAAAAAAAGTCCGTGAGAGTACATGCCTAACATTTAAGGTTGACTCACTATAGCCGTTTTTATGGCCAGAAAATTAGTTTTAAAATAATGCATTATTTGCGAAGGTGTTTTTATGAACATAGTATTAATCCTTATCAACATAAATACGTTATTCATCACAAGTGTTTAATTTGAACAAAATTGCCCTTTACATCATTTAATTTCAATGAGTATCTTAGAGGATATCACAGTTTTAAAATAACTTCGCAGTAAAATAATGACTCTGCGAGACATTCCGTAGCTTATACCTCAGAATAACAGATTATAGGCTACATAACATCGCGCTATGAGCCACGGGAACAGATCAATAACCAAAAACCTAACGTAACGCGGGTGATACCGCGGGGCACAGCTAGTTATATATAAAGACCAGACGTCGGTAACATCCGCTAGAATAGAATTAAAATAATATTAATATTAATTATATCTATATAAGTATATTACAACAAAACCCAAACAATAAAAATTCAAATTTCATTTCATTAGCTCATTTAAATGCAAGTTTGAGGTTTGAGGAGCTCGTGGCTTAACAATTACAGCCGCATAGACCGATCTTCCGGGTTAAGCCACGCTTGCTGAGGTTGGTCTGTGGATGGGTGACCATTTACCATAGCGAGTTTCCTCCGTGCCTCGGAAAGCACGTAAAAGCCGTTGGTCCCGGCTGTCATTTGTAGATCTTTGACAGTCGTTACTGTTAGTCAGAAGCCAGAAAGTCTGACAACCAGTCTTACCAAGAGTATCGTATTACCCATTACTGGGTTGTGGAGGTCTGATAGGCAGTCGCTCCATGTAAAATACTGATATTCAGCTGCATCCGGTTCGACTGGAAGCCGACCCCAACATAGTTGGGAAAGGCTAGGTAGATGATGATTTAAATGCAAGTTTGAATGTAATTTACAAAAAATTGAATCTTGTTCTGTACAGTTCTTCAACATTATCTGACCCAAGCTAAAAACCAACGAATTTGGACCCTTCCGCCTGTAACATGAGTTAGTGTGGAGTTTTTCGTCGCGATTTTTGTAGCAGTAGGTACCCAAAATCAAGATCACTAATCCGAAATAAAATATATATTTATATACTTACTTATGTTTATTTCGATATTTTTATATGAGTTTAAATGGCAGTGTAGATATTTTAATAAATATACAGTTTATAATCAAAGCAACAAGACCACAATTTCTCATCAAAAACAACTAAATCATTCCAATACACTCGCAGAGAAACCATTCAAGTTGATAATCACGTCGCGGCAATCGAACAATATTTGCCATTCCGTGTTTGCCCACGACCCAATAACTCGTCGCGCGCCGCGCCGATGTTAATAGCCAATTTACAATATTCCTAGCTAAATGGCAAGCACGCACACGTAGCGTACATTCGAATAAGGACTTTATAGAAACTAAATTATGGACGTTTCGTGTTTATGCGTGCTCAAATAAATCAGCTTTTGTTTTGTCAAAGAAGAGAATACCAGTAGTTTTGTTTGGTAGAAAGCTCGTTACCTTTTGATTAAGTAGTTTAGCCTGACAAGCAGTTGCTACGAAGGCTTCTGTAGCGACTACTGATGAGGTTACTATTAACACAGCTTCCTTATTACTCGGCCTTATATCAAAGTCTACTATTACTGTAGGTAAACGTGCAGTCATACTGCAGTTTCATTTAAGTGAAAAGCACGAAGATCCAAGATGGCAGGGGCGCTTGACCTACTACGCTAGTCAATTTAGCATGTCTGAAAATTTGTCGTTAAGAAGGTATGCGTACTTACTATACTTGCGCCTACCTTACGCCACATTCAATACAGAATATTCAATTACAAACAACTATCAAGTTAATAAATTGTGCGGGTACAAAAATGACTTTTTCACAACCTTTAAAATGTTTTATTGTATTTTATAAGAAAAACTGTCAAGGAAACACCTGTAGTAATGCTAGTACTTACGAAATAATAATACAAAAGCAAATTGTAACTCTAAATATATTACTTTTATAACATGCAGCATTTGTTGATAAAGATTATTTTTCAAATTTGGCTAAAGTATAGTTTCAATTACCATTTTTTCAGGTGTCAGGCACGAAATGTAAAGTTTTCAGGGGTAATGACATTTTATTCCTCTATGTAATATCCCCAAATTTCAGATAATGCGAAACTGAGGTAAACCTGGGACTAACTATTGGATTTCAGTCCAAAGGAAAATCGTACAAAAAAGGATGCCACGTACATTCAGCGTGCACTAATTATTACTTCTGCAAACAAAGCCCCGCTGGGAAACGTTCACTGGAATAAAATTTAAATGATATTACGATAGAAGCCAACGTTTTGTTTTTCATATAGGGTCTCTTTTAGCTTTGCTTTTAGTTGTTGTCCCACTTTTTGCGTATCATGCTGCTCCGGCTACATAAGCTTTGAGTACGATATCCCGAACCGCTTTGAGGTAGGTATCATGTACAAAATTTCAAAATAAATGACCTAAGTATTAGGTACCTATGTAAAAAGTAAATGACCCAGTGCCATAATTTTATTATCTTATCTTTAGTTTTACTAAAGACAAATAAAAGTAGCAAAAAATATTTTACATTTCTTCAACTTAAAATTTATTTCAATTAGACCAACAAAATGCACTTTTGAATGAACAAAAATAAATAAATGTATCTATATGGGAAAAAAATGGCAAGAAACACCACTCTATTTTTTATGTTTTACCATTTTCTGTACGTAAGGATTTTTTCCGAACTTCTCCATGAGTTCAATATCAACCATTATGTATGTATAACCTAACCATAATGATACATTAGAAATTGCAAATGGCCGCCGGCCATCGGACACGCTAATCAGAACAACTGAATCGCAGTGCGCTAACCTGTTCAGTAGTGCTAGGTATCTAAACCTGTACTGCTGGATCTCGATAGCCTTGCTGCATTCGTATGCACGTGCGTACTTGGAAATATTAGCATTTTTTGTAAACTGCACTCTTTAGAGTATTGTAAAGTAGGCAAACGAGCGAAAGTAAACTTTGTTCTTTTCAATTAAAGTAAAGCAGGCAAACGAGCGAATAATTTGCATGACTATTGGGCAAGTAGGTACCTGAGCATCGTGGGCTATGAAAATTGGTGAAAGATTCGTCTTCCCATTTTATTACTATTATAAATGCAAACTGGATAGATGTTTGTTACTCAATCACGCCAGAATGGCTAAACAGATTCGGATGACATTTGGCACAGGAATAGATTAATGTTGCGAATAGCATATACGTTGCATTTTATCCCGAAAAAATGGTGGGACAAAATATTAACTTTGACGCGGGCAAAGTCGCGGGCATAAGCTAGTATTTTATAAAAGAGATTAAAGTTAATAAAATTATGAATGAGAATATAGCTAAAGATAATTCCAGAATGGGTTCCGTCGTACCTAAGTACCCGCAGATCGATCAATTGGACTAATTGCACGGAAGTCGAATCTGTCTCGGTATTGTTATATTGAAACCACTATACTGCCCTCTGCCAATTGAGGGGGAGTGAATATAATAGCGATTAGAGGTTTGAAGTACAAGCGAGTAGCAGGGTTAGAAGTACACTATGTAATAAAAGTATCTTTTACTTTTGTCAAGTTAGGTAAAAACTGTTTCTTCTTTTTCTTTTCGAGTCAATGAATTTTGAATTTGAATTTGAATGATTCTAGATTTTTTTTTTTTTTTCTTTCTTTTTTTTTCCCAGTTTACTCGGGCCTTGAGGTCACATTTATCGCGGCATCAGTGGCGTTTTTAACGTCCTCTAATGTGCATATGTAGGAATACCTTAGGGCGGTGCCTAGAGTATCCCTACCTCATTATATTATATCATTCATCATTGTATTACTGCAGTCAGTAAGTGGGCCATCATCTAGTCAGGAGCACTGTTCTCGCACTGGGTATCGGTGGGATCTATCCCTAGTTTCGCTAAACTGACTCACTGCGCATCTTAAAGGGGGCAAAAGTACTCATAAATACAAACAACTTTACTATGGTACCAACTTCACAAAATTAAATTCTGCAGTTTCCTACAAAGACGTTAAAAATGTATGGAACAGCTGATTCTCTATTTTCGAATTGGGAGACTGGGGGTAATGGTAGCTGTTAGTATGTGAATATACAAATAAAATCATTATTTCAGGGTTTGTCTCATAACAAAAGTGCTTTCATTTCCTGAAATCTGCAGTGACTTAAAAGTCAATCTGTCTTAATACTGTCTTAATTTAGTGAGTATTGCACTTGCCCCATTGTCAGTAATGCGGGTGAGAGTTTTTTGATTTGAGTTTTTTGAAGCTCTATCAGCTAGTTTCTTTATTTTTAGAAATTCTTCACAGCTACAGGAGCTCGCAGCTTGGAGTTAGAACCTATTTATTTTTTATTTATTAAACTTTATGCACATAATGAATAAAATACAGCGTACAAAGGCGGACTTAATGCCTAAGGCATTTATGCCCGGTTAATGGTAATAGGCTCGCCCCAGCTCGCCCCAATACATGGGACCTAAACTTACCGGCGAACTGTGGGTGTACATTGGTACACGTCTGCCTAACCCTTCGGGCGATACAAGGGTGGTTGTATGTGTGTGTGTGTACAATTGTACATACCTACTTTGCAATTTTATTATTATTTATAAAAATAAAAATAAGTAAATATGATTGCACATTCTATCTCGTTGCAATAAAAGCACTTTTTAAACACGACGTGAAATAACAAGACAGTCATGCTCTCTTAGAGCTAACAGCGATTGAGAATCCAGTGAACGTTTGACAATATAATCCATTTCAGTTTGACTTCAATTGGAAACGAAGACAGCATGTTTTATTCGGATGCTGAAGACATCTGAATATTATAATGTTCTGTGTATTTTGAAATTCTGATCTTGGAGTGAATATAAATTTTGAGCGCTGCATCCGATGCGCTCAAGATTTTGTCATGATGCTCTTACATATTTTGTAAAAACAATATCATCAGATTGAATTACTGGTCATATTTATCATAATTTAATGATCGCCACGAAGATCTGATTCATAATATATTATTATCTAGCGAATAATTGACATCGTATTCAACACTTATTTTCTTAGATTAGCGAAGTTGTTAGCTGTACAACTTCGCTAATCTAAGGAAATAAGTATCTATTGCATAAATTCTTAAGTATTTTTTACCGGTAATGACACCTAAAGAATATACACTCAGCGGCATGGAATGTGGCCCAAGCGCGTTATGTAGCTTATTATCAAAATTGAACTCAAAACAGCGTTTTTTTTTTGTTGTAAACCTTAAATGTTTATTCGTATCCCTAATGCGAATGATTAATTAACAAAAAAAGAGTTAACATTTAAAATTTAACAAAATTACAAAAAAACGACATTAAGGTCAAGTTTAAAAACAATGTTTATGAATGAAATTTACAAAATAACGCTATGGTACTTAAAATTAATAGCGGGTATTTGCACCCCTAACTCTGATGACCACCTGCATGTGATCAGGCATGCTGGGGATTACGTTTTTTATGTCCACATGGGGTATTTCTTCTCAGGCGGCCAACTGAACGGGTTTCATCTGACTGATCGTCCCTGGAGGGTTGGAATTGGATCGGGTGTGTCTTTAAAGCAGGTCCTAGCCATGTTCTATCGGATTCATGTCTGCGCTTCGTGCCGGCCACTCCAATTTTGTAATTCTCGCCGCCAATAGTTAATAATCCACGCAACGAGCTGTGTGAGGTCGGACATTATCTTGCATTAAGATGAAATCTTACCATCGATGAATCCCATGAATGGTTTAACATGTTCTTGGAAGATCTCTTCAATGTATTGCATTGCCGTTAGACGGCCTGCAACTGCTGCCAACTCTGTGCGCGCTTCTGAACAGATCCCTCCGCAAATCATAACTAATCCACCATGAAAACTAACGATTTCCCTGGTAGTGATTGGCAGAAACTTCTCTCTATGCCTTCTCTATCCACGTTGGCGGCTATCTGGACCTCTTAAGGCCACTTTGCATTCGTCAGTCCACAGAACTTTACTGCATTGCTCGTGAGTCCAATTTGCGTGTTCGCGAGCGAACCAAAGTCGAGCTACGCGATGGTGCCTGGGCAGCTCTGAACATCAAATTGGTCTTCAAGCACGCAGATCCCGTTCCTCCATTCTTCCTCTTGTTCTTCGCTCACTTGTGTTGACCCCCCTTGCCGTTTGTGGCCGCTGCCGTATTTAAACCGCAGTAAGAAACCGATTTCTCAAAATTACGAGAGCGATAAATCGGTCATCTCGAACTGATGTCCACCTAATACCACCACTTTCTGGTCTCCTTGTGTAAAGGCCAGTCTGGTCGTACCTTGTTAAGGCGTACCTGAGATTTGAACGAGGTACATTTAAAGTTTCGGCAATCTCTCGCTGCGTTTGCCCCTTACTCCGAAGCAACACAGCCTGAGCAACATGAGCTGAAGTTAGAGGTATTGTGATCCAATTCTGGATGCATAAATGACTACAGATTCATTCAAAAATCAAACAATAAAGATTAAATGCACGACCATTTGAATATCGAGTTTTAACTCGCCCATGTTTTGTGCGTTTCGGTAACGAACTAACGTTAAGGATCACAGAAATTAAACAAATTAACTTTTTTTTGTGCTCACTCTCTTAAATTAACAGAAACAAATGTCCTAACAATCTACCATTCGAAATTCTCATATGTGATATCAAAATCGCCTATTATCGGTTTCTTTATGTTTGGGCCAGATTCCGTGCCGCTGAGTGTATTTAAAATACAGCTTTTTTTTTTTTTTATTTATCCTGTACTGTCCCACTGCTGGGCAAAGGCCTCCCCCAATTCCTTCCATTTGCTCTTTTCCTGAGCCACCTCGAACCAGCCCTCGTGGTATGCGTCCAAATCGTCTCGCCACCTCTTTCTAGGCCGGCCTCGGCGGCGCCGTCCGTCTTCCGGCAACCATCGTGTGGAGACCTTTGCCCAGCGGTCATTTTGCATGCGGCTGACGTGACCCGCCCAATCCCATTTAAGCCTAGCAGCCTTCTTGCCAACGTCCACTATGCCCGTAATGGAACGCAGTATGCTGTTGCGAACCCTGAAAAATACAGCTACCTAATATTTTTATCCCTTAATTTTTATTTTCAGAGTAACCAAAATGTCCGCATTATGTACAACAAAATCATGAAAAATCTAAACGCGTTCAAAAACTAACAACCCTTTACAATCCTAATCCTAAATTCACATGTTTTATTCAAACAGGTTATAAAAATCCCATCCAATACCATCCGGTACACAGACCACTGGCACTTCACATATGGCACTAAAAATTTTAGTGGCACTAAAACTAAGCCCAGTGAAATGACGGTATTAGTGCGACTTGATCCCACATGATTATTGCTTCACCTAAAAGATTGTTGTTATAGCTATAAAGTAGGGTTGATGTGATCGCTTTCAAATTGGGTTTGTATGACGTGGGAGGTTTGGGCCTGTATCGCTTTTTGTTGAGGTTAAACGATGATAAGATTTTTAATACATTTGAACTGCCTCGTTAGCCTAGTGGACCTAAGCACAACTGCTACGCTAGACGTCCTAGGTTCGATTTCCAGGTCGAGCAAAAAGTGTTATTGGGTTTTTTCTGTGAAATTCTCAGCAGAAGCTCGGAGTTTCGATTTGTGCCCGGTTAATGGCAATAGGCTCGCCCCCTATTATATGGGACCTATACGTACTATGGCGTACTATGGGTGTACGTGAGTGCACCTCTGTCTAACCCTTCGGGGTATACAGGTGTGATGGTTAAATTTTGCTCTTTATATTTTAACTATATTATGTATCTGAAAAGATTTATCAGTCAGTTTCATTTCAGAAAGACAATCAACAAGTCTATTATTAAAGGGAATCTTTCAGCGGAATATCAAAAAAGAAAATGCTTTCAAACCTACCTATTTCTGCAGCATCAAGCTTCGATAAGTCTGAAATATTTCATCCATAAATAACTCCAATCACTTATCCATCGCTCGCTTGCAATCCTGCAATAGAAAATAGTCAGAATAACACACTAACCTACATTGAGCGCCGTAATCCTACGAAAAAGGAATTCTTTGAAGCTCTGTGCTCGAGTGCATTCAAATATTTGCTGAGGAGAGGCGTGAAGTGGAATGAAGTTGAAGTGAGGAGTCAAATGCAGGCGAAGGAGGAAGCCGGTCGTTATCGAGGTCTCACGCCAGGCGACGGTGGCTTATGTGGGGAGAGTGGCACACCGGAGACGAACAAATAAGCTGTTGTGAACACGTTCGATGTGCCATGACAGCTTGTATAATGGAATCTTACTTACAAGTACTTTATAACTTACAAGGCAACGAATGTTACGCTAACTTGTACCCGACTAATAGCAATAATAATAGCTGCAACTCATTTGGTGATTGTAGTTTTTGATAAATATTTTATAGTGTTCCCAGTAGTTGAAGCGCCCGTCACTAGTCCATAAGGTTGCGTTTCGTGTATAAATATGACGTTTTCAAATCATATGAACTTTCTAAATTTATCTTGAGCATCTCTGACATCTGTGAATGAAAAACGTTTTAAGGAAACCTGGTCTTTTAATATCAGTCTAAAATCGCCAATCCGCCTTGAGCAAGGGTAGGGTTCAATTCTCGTAGCTTGTCTGTATAAGAAGGTTAGCTGGTAGTAGGTTTAATTTAGAAAATGATTCAAATTAACCTAATCATTTTCATGTACTTACTCTCACTCTGAACTACATAAACACATAATTCCTGTATGAACATTAAAATCATCATAATAATATTCCAATAAAGTTATTATCAAATTCAATATCATCAACTATCAAGCCTCATTAATAGTAATTTGTGTTTGATTTGGCGTGTAATGATCGTAACATATCGCATTGGCATCTAATAAAGATAAATCGACGCAATTATGATCTTATCACGTGACATCAATAACATTTAGTTCGAAACTATCAGTATCAGAAGCCATTATTTAATTTAATGCTTGTGACATTTTAATTGGTGTTGTCAATTAGGTTATTGTAAATTTTGTTAATTGGGTAGTTGATACTATTACCCAATAATTTTACAACACATTTTTTTTCTTAAAAATACAATCACTTTTAAGTCTAGCCCTGAAAACCCGATTAATTTTCAATGAACAGTAAAATACGTTACGTAGATACAGTAACATAAAACTTATAAATAATTATTATATTACAAAGTATGTACAACAAAAAAAAAGGAATAGTTAAATCAGATTTGTGTTAGCTTTGAATTCAATAAATAGTTAATCAATTGAGTTGACGTGACAGTTTACTATTGAGATGCAAAATCTATGGGAAAGTTCATTTTCACAACTTATGTAAAGGATGGCAATTAACGTGTTATTAATATGGGCTCGATATCCAGGTCGAGCAAGTATTTTTAGGATTTTCTACGAAATTCTCAGTAGCAGCTCGGAGTTAGCGTTTGTGGTTGATGGCAATAGGCTCGCCCCCTATTACATGGGATCTAAACATACCGGCAAACTGTGGGTGTACATCGGTACACATCTGCCTATCCCTTCGAGGAATACAGGCGTGATAGTATGTGTTTACCAATTAACTGATGATTTTTATAGTGTATTTTTGCACAATAGGTTTATACTTACCTTTTTATTTTACCTGCGTTCTTGGTTAGTTACAGTTCGGTGTAACAGTGTGCCTAGTCGCGTGCATAGGATTTCCTTATGTATATCGTAAGGTGCTTCAGGAACACATTCGGTTGATAGTAAATTCCTAAGAAAAGCCTTTTTATGCTGTTGTAAAATAAAAGTTGGTGCATGATGAGTCTTGTGTGTTGCTTCTAACTTCCTCCTTATAATAACTTGGGGTTTGTTGCGTATTTATTGTGACTTTTATTTTTAACTTTAGTTTGTTTTTCTGGTTGGGTGGGGAGTTCAAATGTATGTTATGTTTGTATTATCTATAAGGGAGAGCTTTTGATTTACACTAATATAGTCCTATTGGTGTAGATCAAACAAGTCCGTAGCAACGTAGTTCAGCTTAGCCTAAGGCTTGGCTTAAGGTGCCTCAGCCTATAGTGAGTGACTCTTCAATTTCACATAATTCAAGTTGGTTAGCTACTATGTCTCTTTATCATCATCTCCTGCTAAGCGCGACTGCTAAGCTAGAGGTCTTGGAAACAATTGCCAGATTTAACAAAAAGTGTTATTGGGTTTGTCTATGAAATTCTCAGTAGCAACTCGGAGTTGGAATTTGTGCTCGGTTAATGGCAATAAGCTCGCCCCTTATTACATGGAACCTAAACATACCGGTGAACTCTGGGTGTACAGTGGTACGCCTCTACCTAACCCTTCATGGGTCAGCAGAGTGGTGGATATGATGGTATCATCATCATATCAGCCGTAAGACGTCCACTGCTGGACATAGGCCTCCCCCATGAATTTCCAAAAGCACCCGTTGGAAGCAGCCCGCATCTCTTGCGTATGATCCTATCTTTTACATTTAAATTACATAAAAACTGAAAAATACTTAAGTTGAGTTAGCAACTACTTACTAAAAGACAACGCCTTATCATAGAAGACATCTGAAGAATAATCGGCGAACTATTCTAGGAAAGGCAGACTTTAAAAGTAAAATAAAAGATTAAAGACAGACTAAATGGAACCGTTCAGTTACTAGAACTGTGTAACGACATTCTAAAATTAAAACAGATATCTTTTTGAGTTGATAATGATACTATAATAGTTTAGAATGGTATTTAGGTACCTACTTTTTCAGTAACAATAAAAATAAAAATGACTAGAAACATTAAAGTCACGGAAAGTTCGTGTAAACAAAATGGCGAAATGGACTATGCAATAAAATTGCTTTTTTTGTAAAATTTATTCGTTTATAGGTAACACCGCTTGCATAAGTAAAATTGTAAAATGCAAATCTAATAAAAGCAAGCCGGTCAGCTGTCTGATACAAAAGTGCAACACGTACCTACTCACTCAAAATGCATAGAACATGGAACAAAATGTAAATGCTGGGGGTCTGGTCTCATGTAATGTATCCTTGAATAAAAAGTATTCGTTACGATGTTTTACTAACCCGTATAGATTATAATCGTGTATCTACAAAAACCCTTATTTTTTGTGTTTTTCTGAATAGATAATTATAAAAAAAAAAATATATACCATCACGCCTGTATTCCCCGAAGGGTTAGGCAGAGGTGTACCAATGTACACCCACAGTTCGCCGGTATATTTTAGGTCCCATGTAATAGGGGGCGAGCCTATAATTATCTGACCCTAGATAATTATCTGTTCAGAAAAATAACTCCGGCGGCGGTGTCGGCTCCGGTAAATCAAATATTAAACTCATCTACTTAATAAAATCCTACTACTATTATAAAGGCGAAAGTTTGTAAGTATGGATGTATGGATGTTTGTTACTCTTTCACTTAAAAACTACTGAATGAATTTGAATGAAACTTTACCACAATATAGCTTATAGGTACATCAGAATAACACATAGGCTATAGCTTATACATCAGAATAACACATAAGCTACAATTTTTGACTAGACGGGACGAACCTGAAGTCCAC
Source organism: Caradrina clavipalpis (assembly GCA_932526535.1). Classification (NCBI taxonomy): domain Eukaryota; kingdom Metazoa; phylum Arthropoda; class Insecta; order Lepidoptera; family Noctuidae; genus Caradrina; species Caradrina clavipalpis. The sequence continues at coordinate 697,347 of OW052095.1, forward strand.
GCGAACGAAGTCGCGGGCAAAAGCTAGTAAAACAATAATATGCCAGCCTTTAATTGTCCCATTACACGGCAAAGGCACGAGAAGAAGGCAAGGCAAGAGAAGACACGAGTATTGATCTTAACAGCCTACAGCCGTCCACTGCTGTACGTAGGCCACCCCCAAAAAGCGCCAACCATCCCGGTCCTGGGCAGCCCGCCGAAACAAAAATTCATACTTAAAGTAGGTACATCTTTAGCAACAGCAGTAGCAGCTCGGAGTTTGGATTTGTGCCCGGTTAATGGCAATAGGCTCGCCCCCTATTACATGGGACCTAAATATACCGGCGAACTGTGGGTGTACATTGGTACACCTCTGCCTAACCCTTCGGGGAATACAGGCGTGATGGTATATTTTTTTTTTTTTTTTTTATCTTTAGCAAGTAAAATTGAAAAGTTTCAAAAGCCATATCCTCTTATTTCTACAATCTGTGTCACGAACAAGCTCGTAGTTAAGTTCTCATTAAACAGGATTGCAACACGGAGTGGCCGAGGTACGTAAGTGAAATTACTTTGTTCTCTACTTCTCGAAAGCTCCGCCGTCTTGTCCCGCTGTAGCGTTCAAACTTGCCTCCTAGACAGAATTAAAAGAGTATCTGATGCTTTGCTTGACTGAGTTGTACTTGGATTAGTTACCTGGAACTCATTTTAAGTTAAGCTGGGTGGAAATTCTGTATTAAATGAAACAATATGTTGGCACCATTATCAATCCTACATTTAAAAGTTTCTGTTTTTTTTTTTAATTTCTTTGGCTAGCAAACAAGCCGATACGACGGCCCACTTGATGTTAAATGGTCACCGTTGCTAATAGACATTTGCAATACTCAGAGACAAAGGTGACATATCTCAGGTGCTTGTAATTACACCGGCACCCATTTTTTTTTTTTTTTATAGACGGGATATCATCAAATAACTTCCCCCGCCCTGGGCGGGGCGGGAGGGAGTGTCAGACTTTTACTGACTAAAACCCGTCTATGTTCCTTCATGTGCCCTTTGCGTTCCGGGGGCGCGGTATCTCTTTCGAACAACCCGCAGACACCGGCACCCATACCTTTCAAATTAGCAACGCTGCTTTGCGGCAGAAATAGTTATGGTAAACCCGGAACGAGCTCTTTCACAAAGAGCTCTACTACTACTTAACTATTGCTGGTACTAGCTATTAAGTATTCGTGTTACGAAAGGCATAATGTAGTGTACGAAGAAATAACATTTGCAGCAAAAGGCAAAACCCTCGTTAATACAGAAAACAATCATTTTGTCATTATTGACTTATACCTAGAAACTACCAAAGCAATGAGTTTGTGAAACAAGCAGAAATACTCGCAAATAAAACTTGCAACAAATCACAAAATATTGGCATTCTGGATTGAAATCCTTCTGCAATTTTAAAACACTTCCACGATATTGCAAAGGGGACACATCGTTTTACTTCTGTGTTCGATAAAGAGGCGGTGGACGCTGCACGATTTATTGGTGCCACCTCGTAACAGAGCCGGACATCGAATGCTGCTGTATTTTATTTATCCTACAGATTTACTTCGTAGCACTTATTCAAGCGGGAAATAATAGTTCGTGTCGGGTTTACAAGGGAGTTCAGTTGGAACTTTGAATTTTATTAACTGTGCTTATTGTAGTTTATATAAAATGCAATAGCTATTCTTGAATTCCGAAAATAAAGGTAAGATAAGATTAGGAATAATTTTGTTTTTAATTTGTATTATCTTTCTATACTTAGCAGCTTTGCTGTGTTCCAGTTTGAAGGGTGTGGGTGCCAGTTACAGGCCCATGAGACATTTCAATTTTGTCTCTGGGATGGCAATATCTCTGGTATTTCAGATGCCTACACATTGCGGTGACCACTCAACATCAGGTTGTACGACCGAGGGCTCGTTTGCCATCCAACGGTATTTAAAAAAAATAGCTGCCTCAAAGTCAATGTAACCAATCAAAAGGCTCCACTTACTTTGTGTACCTACTACAACAAACCACGGACACAAAGGATATTGCTTTAAAAAAATCACAGTGTCCGTTACAAGCTAAACTAAGTTACATTTTTATCTCTTTGAGCGAACATCAATAAAAAATGGCTATACGGCAGTACGGCTAGTAATGGGAATTTCACACAAAGGAGGACGGTAACAGAATAGGTTATAAATCTAACAGAGACGGGATATTAAGCATTTTTTTCCAATCACGGAACCCGGGGAGGTTGGAGCACAAACGTTGTTTTAATACTAATTTTAGGATGGAAGATGAATAGCGTTGCGGAGCTTTTGTTACGTTTTTGTTGTAATATCAATTTTAAACTTTATCAATAGCGTTGTGAGTTTGATATTTCGTTGTTTTTGTATTAACATTCTCTTAGTTCATTCCTGGGCGGGTTGAATTTAGGAATCTTTTTTATCGCTTGGACTTTTGTAGCGGTAAAGTTAGTTTTTAACCCCCGACGCAAAAAGAGGGGTGTTATAAGTTTGACGTGTCTGTCTGTCTGTCTGTCTGTGGCATCATAGCTGCCGAACGGATGAACCGATTTCAATTTAGTTTTTTTTGTATTAAAAGTGACCTATGTGCGAGTGTTCTTAGACATGTTTGATGAAAATCGGTTAAGCCGTTTAAAAGTTGTGGGAGTGAAAGTAGGGAAGAAAAACCGAATGTCTGTAAATGATGTGCGTGTGGTGTGGGTGATCTTTTTTTAAAGTTCATCCAATGAGTTTAAAAAAAAGGTATGTGTTTGTAAAAAAATGTAGAAACGTAGTGGTAAAATAAAAAAATTGTAGAACCTGAACTAACAAAGTTATGGCGAAAAACAAGATCACTCAATCTGCCACTTTGAAGAAAATGCCCCATCACGTATCTCAGTATATACCAGTATTGTGGTTTTAATTTATATCTCAAATATTTGTATACAAAATGTAAAAGCTATTAACAATATTATTCGTTTCATTGGAATGTCCGGTTGCAAAGTTTGAACGCTTTATTTGGATCACTCAATCGACACACGTGCCCGTGTGAGTGATCTTTGAATGGCGGCCTTACACTAAATAACTACGTAATATTTCTTTTGGATATTATACCTAAGCTCGAAAGAAAATGTGTACAACATAAATCATACCTAAATACCTATTAATTCAAGAGCTAACGCAAATTGAAAATTTGTAAAACTGCCGATCTGAGTGATCCAGTTTTTGGCCTGTAAGTTCAAAATCAAAACTCGTAGACAAACGGAGCTTACACACGAAAACGTATTTTTTTTTTACAAATATTTGACATGTCTTCGGCTTTTCCAAGTACTGTACTTTAAAAGATATCGCAATTTTTAGATTTCTCAAGGAAAAAATTTGGAGGGTGTCCATACATTTGCTGCAATTATGGCGACCTGTCATTAACTAGTACCTGGAGAGACGCCTATAGCATGACCTACATGTACGACGGAAAGTACTTGTACCATTATAGTCTGGGAGCCGACGCACGCTTCGGTTGTCACCGTTGTGGATTGTATCAACAGCACATTTTTTCAAAATGTTCCCAGAGCGAGTGCCCAGAGGGGCACTCGCCTAGCTACGACAGTACAGCAATGGAAAACCAATTGAGACTTCAAAAAGTAAAGAATTAATTAAAGAAGAAAGATTAAGATTTACCAATTAAAAAAAGCGCTCAAAAATATTAAAAAGCTGCACTGGTCAACGAGTTCCAACAGACTCAATATTTTCTGACCAGCCATCTTTCTGCGAAAATTGGCGAAGAGAAGCTGAAGTGACCAAACCTAACTCACGAGAAATCAATATTAAATTCATATATCTGTTTCTATTTCAATAATTAAGAAATACTTTTTGAAGTCTCAATTGGTTTTCCATTGCTGTACTGTCGTAGCTAGGCGAGTGCCCCTCTGGGCACTCGCTCTGGGAACATTTTGAAAAAATGTGCTGTTGATACAATCCACAATGGTGACAACCGAAGCGTGCGTCGGCTCCCAGACTATAATGGTTCAAGTACTTTCCGTCGTACATGTAGGTCATGCTATAGGCGTCTCTCCAGGTACTAGTTTATGACAGGTCGCCATAATTGTAGCAAATGTATGGACACCCTAAAAATTTTTTCCTTGAGAAATCTAAAAATTGCGATATCTTTTAAAGTACAGTACTTGAAAAAGCCGAAGACATGTCAAATATTTGTAGAAAAAAAATACGTTTTCGTGTGTAAGCTCCGTTTGTCTACGAGTTTTGATTTTGAACTTACAGGCCAAAAACTGGATCACTCAGATCGGCAGTTTTACAAATTTTCAATTTACGTTAGCTCTTGAATTAATAGGTATTTAGGTATGATTTATGTTGTACACATTTTCTTTCGAGCTTAGGTATAATATCCAAAAGAAATATTACGTAGTTATTTAGTGTAAGGCCGCCATTCAAAGATCACTCACACGGGCACGTGTGTCGATTGAGTGATCCAAATAAAGCGTTCAAACTTTGCAACCGGACATTCCAATGAAACGAATAATATTGTTAATAGCTTTTACATTTTGTATACAAATATTTGAGATATAAATTAAAACCACAATACTGGTATATACTGAGATACGTGATGGGGCATTTTCTTCAAAGTGGCAGATTGAGTGATCTTGTTTTTCGCCATAACTTTGTTAGTTCAGGTTCTACAATTTTTTTATTTTACCACTACGTTTCTACATTTTTTTACAAACACATACCTTTTTTTTAAACTCATTGGATGAACTTTAAAAAAAGATCACCCACACCACACGCACATCTGTAAATATACTCGAGTGGGGTCTCAAACTTAACAAAATCGACATTATAATAAGTAGGTACCTATAAAAAGTATAAAATAAAAAATTAAATTAAAAAATTAAAAAACCCCCAACACAAAAACCTAAGTTCCCTTTAAAAAGTAAAAAAATAACAAAAAAATACGTCACGTTGGGGGACCGCTCGGGACGATCGTATCCTAAATGCAACATCGGTCCCCCAACGTGACGTATTTTTTTGTTATTTTTTTACTTTTTAAAGGGAACTTAGGTTTTTGTGTTGGGGGTTTTTTAAATTTTTAATTTAATTTTTTATAATTTAATAACATTCCTAGTAAGAACCTGCGTCCATATTATTCATTCCCCATTAGCTATCATCTTCGTCACGATGCAAACATGAACTCATTATAAAATAACAATAATAAATTTTCATACATTGTCAGTCATGATGACATCAATCGCTCATTACAATTTCTGAAGAAAATAAACAGTAATTGAATGACAAGTCTCGTTGTCAATTGATGCATAAACATGAACTTTACGAGGCAGTAAACATTTTGCAGGTAATGACAACCTTCGGCGCGGGTTGAGGGCTCCATCAAATTGTAGACGGTATTAAATGCTCTTCGGAGTTATAAAAACGCTGGGTTGAGTACTTAGAATTTTGAACGTGACCCTACTTTTATTTGGTTGATTTGTTTTAGATATTTAGTTAGTATTATGTGTCTTCTTATCGTAATCATCTTATGAAACACATACATATCATCACGCCTGTATTCCCCGAAGGGTTAGGCAGAGGTGTACTAATCTACACCCAGAGTTCGCCGGTATGTTCATATAAACATTCATATTATTCTAAGTATGGAATCCGCTTATTTCTAAGGCCTGTTTAAGGTTCGAAAATAGCTTATTGTTTATTCATGTCTCTAGACAGAACCTTGCTCTAACAAAAAGAAAAGGTCATACATAATTGATGAGGTCACCCATTCAATACAAACTCACTAGAATAACTTATTCAATCTGCAAGCGTGAAGAGAGAAACAACTTTGGAATTGAAACAGAAGCAAGTTGCAAGTGTTCATTAAAGTAGTTCATCTGCTGAGCACTTACGGCCGTTTCTATGGCAACACAATGGACATTGAAGCGCTTTCTATCTGCTATCTTGCGAGCCTCTTTTGAAAGGAGAGATAGGAACGTTTATGTATCGATTATCGATAGAAAGTGTTTTGTAAGGTTCAATATTGTATACTAGCTTTTGTGTGCGACTGTGGTAACATGGACGTTAAGTATATAATGAAACATAGCCTATGTTTGGTAATAGAGTAGCTTTCTACCAGTAAAAGAGTCCTTCCTCCGCCTTATAAATTTCTACTATATCGTGAGCACATACACAAATAGCCTCTACCCATTAATTGAGCAAACAAAAAAATTGAAACAAACATACTTTACCATTTTATAATTTTATATTTGATAGTGTATATTTGCCAATAGCTACTTGATACGGGCACGGGGCACCGATGAAATGTTACAAAATGTGGAACTCACCTTTTGGGAATTACTACGCGAATGCTACGACGTAGTCAACGTGGTGGCTACGCGATGTCGTAGTGGTTCACTGTGTCACATGAAGTCACATCTATGTATCAATGCATTACATTTGAAATGAATATCGGTAAAAAATATTTATTTTGAGGAACCTGGTTTTCCCAAGTAAAACATTTCCAAAACAAATAAGGGTTGCTGTACGCGTAAGCGGGTCGAAGCATTCGGATTGGCATATTCAAAACTACGATAAAAAAGGTTGTACTAAGAATGACGAACTGAATAGACCGATCGACTTAAACATATAGCCACCAATAAAAATTGTCTTTTTGGTCTATCGACAAACGTAAACCATCCCTACCAGCCGAGACTATTGTCCGAACATTACAATGAGTCACGAGCGTGTGTAGCGCGCCTTATTTATAATTAAATACCGTTTGTCTGACAACATGACTGCCAGCTTGAATGACTATGAATAGGACTGAATAGCCTACTTTGTTTTATATCACTCATAAAAGACCTCTGCGATTTTATTTTGAAGGATTCTATAGCCTGCAGAATGTATAGGCTATCCAATAGTAAAGATTTGATATCAGTCTGATTATCTTTTTTTGATGAGTGTCCATTGAAAGGAGAGTCAAATAAAAATGTCTCAATATAAAAGCTTTGATGGTTTTGATATAGTTTTGTTCTATCTGTCTTTCTTACATATTGATCTTGGTAGATGATTTCTTCTTTTACTAAATGACATTAAAGTAAAAGATTCACACTGTTTTCAGAAAAAGCAAATTATTACATTATTTTGTTACATGTTTCTTGGGCATACAACCTCTCCATCCCTTTTGTTGGACGCGACATCTCGCTATGTTTAACCAATTCTCAAGGTAGCCACTGGACCAAAGCACTGGACGACAAAACTAAAGTTAAATAAACAATTTTCTTATACAAAACACACCATACCAATCCAACTTTCCTTTTTCAAATTCTTCAACTCACACAAAACAAAATGGAGCATGATAATTACAGCAGGCCAGTTTGCCTGGGAGTAAGGTTTACCCGCCAATCTTCATGATTACTTTTCTCTCGTCTGACGTGTTGCAGCCAATTTATGTAGATGATGTTGTGAGGAACTTATTAAGAACACAACTGAAGAAAGAGGGGGAGGGGGAGGCGTTTATAAGTGGGCTTATTTGTTTGTGCGATGGTTTTTTGTTTTGTAAATTTATGAGGCGAGGCCCGCTCGCGCCAGAAATTAGTCTTATGTCTCTGTCAAGTTATAATTTTTGGTTTGAACAACGTAAGTGTGAGTACCAGTAGATGGATTTTATCTGACGGTTAACGAATTGGTTAATCATGAAATATATTTACAAAGGTTGATTTGTGAAAATTAAACTTTTAACATAATATTTTCACTTCATGACTTATTAATTATCCTATGAAGAAAGTATTCTAAATCTTCTTTCTGTAGCATTGTATTATGCATTCCTCTCTATTAACGAAATTATAACTTAAGACACACCTTCTTAAGATTGTAATTAGCAAGAACAGTTGTCTGAGACATAGTGGTACAGTAGTGCTGTAACTCAGCTGGGAGTGGCTGTTCCCAACGACTGTTAATGAATATTAATGTTTGGGATGCTGCTTTAGTGTTTTCAGAACAGCGATTTGGTCATGACTTTGTTAAGTAATACTAAATAACAATGAGAAAATCTTTTGCTTGGAAACGACCTTTATAAATACCCCTAACCAATAGGGTTTCCAGGTTAGATCAAGTACAAAATTATATCGCAATGTTGAGAATAAGAAAGTTTTGGCTTCATTAGGTACGAGTAACTACATTTCTATATAGATATCAACTATTATTCTTATGCTCTAAGTTATTGAAGATTTGAGCAGTATTTTGAAAAAAAAATCTAGAAATGTTTACATAGAAAAAAACTAGTACTACTTTAACGCTTCCCTCTCCGCTTATTATCATATCTCACCCCTTACAGTTTCTGTTATCTTACGGAAGTGTAACACCGCTTTCCTCTGAGTATCCAAATGTTTATCGCAATGGAATGGCCCCGTGCCTCTAGAAACGCTAAACGGAATGGCTAGAACAGTTTATATTCTTACTGAACGTACGACGTTCGCAGAGCTAAATCTTGACGTCAAAGAGATAATATATGTCTCCGATTGGTTGGATAACAAACGGGTATTTTTATTTAAAGTCCCACAGGATTAGTCGTCCCTTTTACTTGTATATTTTTGCCAAAACATATATCGCTACAGGGCACCAGGCCACATTCAATAGCATTGTATTCTTATTTCCATCTATTACACTTAGCTATTATGTGGTCTAAGATCCTAGAGTTGTTAGAGTTACGACATTTTAGCCAGGCGCTTACAATATTTTTGAACGACCTCTAACAATACATAACACCATGAAAGAAAAATCGCCCCCACTTAGCGTGTAAGGGAGGTACAGTCCGTGCCACGAAAGATGAGACTTGACCTCCAACTTTATTATTTTGTAATAAATATTGTGAAGAATTTTTGTATGTTGTTTTAATTCCAATGTCATCGAAAAATCCCTGAATAGATATACAAATTATGGATAACTATTTCGTACACTTAGTACCTGCGCAAGCTCCCTAAACTGACACTCGCCAAGTCTCATCTTTCGTGGCACGGACTGTACCCTTTTTTATTCAGAATTTTATTTTACTACTTGGGCACTGTCATTAATATGTTTGTATCGTGCCAAGTTACAGCTTTCTAGTACTAGGAATTTCTGAGCTCAACCACGAACAGACAGACATAACGAGACTATAAGGGCTTATTTGAAACCCCTAAAAAGACCTAGAAATGACGACGGTTATGTTAGCATACCTTTTTAATGAGATATTCCTCTACTTATCCTCAAAATTTCAGCCGTCCTAATGACATAGGCCTTAAGACTCTCGGATCACAGTCACTCATTTTATTTTCATACTCATGCTATCCTATTTCAACTTGCTATACAAATACATCTTGTGCCCTTACAAAGTCGCCCCTAGTCATTACAGAATTCAATTTGTATCGAGCCGAGCTTTGTGAAGATCGTTGAGTCGAATGACTTGCTCTTTGCACTTTTTAAACACATTGTCGGTACGAAAATGGATCCTTTTCACGTGTTCTGAATAGAAATGAACGGTGATACTTGAAGGCAAATGGAATGATAATATTCTTGCTTCAATGGTTGCGTAATTTGTATTAGAGCCAATTAAAATGACGATATATTATTATGTAACAAGTGATACATTTGGAAACTCGTTCAGTATTTCTAAAAGCAACCAAAATAAAAGGCTGGCTCTGTGTTTCTCTTTCGTTCTAATAATAATTGGAAACGGCAGACGGTCTATAATTAAATGCACTTACTGGCGGGATCTCTAAAAATAGCAGGGTCGTCACGGCATACCCGACCCAACAGACTTCTTCATAATACATGAGTTCTTGATCCCGAAAAGAAGCCTTAAATTGTGATAATGTCAATACTCAATCACTCAGCGGAGCCACTTTCGAGCATTACTTTAATGTACCGAATACATCGGTAATTCAATTTCAATACTCGTTCGGGCCCAACGTCGTTACTGAACCATCCCCTAACGGCACACTGAAACCTAAAAACAGAATTTTATTTGGTAAACTAGGCCAAGTACCTCCAGGCTATTAATTCGGAGGGTGCACCTAAATATTAAGTACATAGAGTATAAATATTAAATGGCCGATCTGTGAAAAAGTCTAGTGGCGTTCGGTCAGTAAATTGGCTTTATTGAACGAAATACGTAAAAGGAAATAGCGGTGTTGGAAGCGCAGCGCTGTGCCACACTGAATGCTATAAACCGCTTTGGGAAATTGGGCTTTGGACTTTAGACCTGAGACCTAGAAAAAGATGTTGGTAGGTATTCTTTATTGTAAGTGTCACAGGTATTTTCGGATGTTTATTTATCGCACGTCCCAATTTACTTAAATATAAATACAATACATTTCAAAAATACCTATAGGTGCTCTTCAAGTTTTTAAAGATTTGATCAAACGTATGTATAAAAATGTATATTTGAGTGCCTATTCAAAGCTTTCCAACTGCATGAAGCCATTCACATTCTTCTTTTTAATAAGTACGTACCAACCTATGTAAGTAGCCCAGAAATGTACGAAACTGTTTTAAAATAAATAGACAAAGAAGTTGCGAATTCTACATATTACGTGGAGCTAAACTCCTTGATACTGAAACAGCATTTAAGTAACAGAATAATCCATTGAAACTTTTTTCAACTTATAACGAGCTAAGAAACTGTTAGTTCTACAACGTTGTATCTTTAGAAACTTGTATTATTCTCTTTTTTTCTCTCTCTATCTCCTTTGTTGAAGTTTATCATAAATAACACCTTTTTTTTGTTTATCTAGATCAGTATGACTAAGCGCAGACCAACGTTTTCCATTGTCTGAATTACTAAAGACTCCTTTTTTTCAATTAATTATTTAGTTTTTGGAAATTACCTGGAGCTGTTAGAAAATCCTATAGACGCTGTTCTAAATCGAACAGTCATGATTGAATGGTCACTATTTTCATTTACCATCAACAAATCTTACACCCAAAAGATAAAATTTATCTAAAAGATTGTTACGACGTCGATATCGATTAAAGGAAGGAAGTCAAGACGTTCAACTCAGTTCCATAATGAATTCAGGAGCCATTTCACGCTCTCCAAAACTTTTTATCACACCGTTCCTTTTTACTGTCACAGAAGGAATGGCCGATTCCGATCCTCTTATTGACAACTTTTACGTTAAATGTAAAGGTACAGAAGGTTGGCTTTGTGTCTTGAGTGAAAACGCACGCACACTCACGACAGACTTCATTTGAGATAGTTCGAGATCTCCATGGCCTACCGCAGATGACAGACTATCTGCGACGCACCTTTTAGTCTTTGGAAATAGAACCTATGGCATTTAGGCAGTACGCACGACGTGCTAAGGGTCCAACGCACAGGATATTCCTGTTATGTACGACTTTCACCAACCGGGCGGCATCAGAACGCATTTACATTGTGTTGACGAAAATTCAGGCTTCTACATAATAGTTGAGGTTCATATTTGCATGAAATTTATACTGCCTGAACGTCGGTTAGTTCCGCGAGTATGTCGTTCCAAGCAGTATAAATTCCATGCAATTATGAACCACCCGGTTGGTGGAAATTGTACATTATTCTTACAGGATATCTCATCCCGCAAAAACTGCGCAAAAATAATAAAATACTTGCTTCAACACTTGCTAACATTAACGACGCATACTTTAGTCTGTTAACCAAAATCTCTGCATATCCATAATGGGTACGTTCCTACAGTTTCACCAACATTACCAAAGATGTACGTCGTGTGCCTTGAGTCTGCGTAATATCCGGCAAAAACTTTTTGCTCAAAGACTGTCGTCTGCGGTAGGCCAAAGTAGATGTCTGTGTGTGCTCTTGTTTTGTCTCTTTGTATAGAATCGGCCTTCTGTATGTATTTATTTAGTTAGGTTTATTCTGCGGGTAATTTATGTATTGTTATTGGAGGGGTAGGGAGCTGTCAATGATTATGCGCAATTTGTAACCGTTTGAGAGTCGCTGCTTCGCTATCGTCGAGTTTATTCGATTCAATTGAATATGTATTTCCAATTCCCTGTTTTGAGGATAATGGATGCTGTTTAAGAGTAAATGTTGATGTTAACTCTTCTGTTTAATACATTTATTTTGTAAGTGTTGTCTTGTTATGTTTGTGTTATGTTATTGGAATGTTTGAGTTCTTAACATCAGCCTCTATCATGGGCCTCTCTAAACTTCCGTGACTTTTTTCATCTCTCTGTTTTCTAAACTTTTGCAATCACAAACTACATAACTACTATATCATCGCTTCTGAAATAAAAATTGACGAATTAATTATTATGTAGCACCCAAAATCTTATCTCCTACTACAGCACAAACTTAACCTAGCTCGGATGATCCAGTTATGCCGTCCAATTATTTTAAAATCGGCCCAAAAGCGATGCGCGCGCGGTCCGCACCGGCCGCCGCTAATGGAATAACCTGACCGGGCCGAGGCCACTTTAGTGCCCACCATGTGCTCACGCAGTTAGGATTAAAGTAAGAAGGTCAAATGATGCTGCTGAATATTTCAAAAGAGGTGGATTTGGAGATTTAACTGAAATAGCTACCTTTATAAATATAGGCCGAGTCAACAACTTCGTTGGACCATAATTAGCGTAGTGTTCTATGAAAGACTATGTCATTTTATATTTACTTACCTACGTGACTTTTCTTTGGCAAAAATATAGTCCATGTGAAGTTATTTTTTTATTTATTTAAAATAGTAATTACAAAAAGTGGGCGTGATGGTGATGGTAGTAATTACAATTAGTTATTACAAATGTAATCATTATAAAGGCTAATAAAAACTCAACAGAACAAATTTGTGAACATATAAAAATAAACCATCACGCCTGTATTCCCTGAAGGGTTAGGCAGAGGTGTACCAATGTACACCCACAGTTCGCCGGTATATTTAGGTCCCATGTAATAGGGGGCGAGCCTATTGCCATTAACCGGGCACAAATCCAAAGTCCGAGCTGCTACTGAGAATTTCATAGAAAAACCCAATAACACTTTTTGCTCGACCTGGGAATCAAACCCGGGACCCCTTGCACAGCAGTCGCACTTACGACCACGATACCAACGGGGCAGTAACGGGGCAAATTTGTGAACACTAGATATTTAATAACTTCAATCAGAGGCTAGAAAGTCTGCTAGTGTAAACGTACGTTTTGTAGGGTCCGCTCTGAAAAGGTGGCATTTTCATGATATGCAAAATTGTCATTGCGGGTTGAGAAAGTGTAGAACCGGAAAGAATTTATTTATTTATTTGATTTGTAGAGAAAATCCTTTAGTAATTTAAGACATAATATGACCGAGTCATAATTGTTTACTGTGTATTTCAAGTAAGTGTTTGTTATTTGTACATAGTTTTGATGGACACATATTATTAAGTCTTTGTAATAAAGGGTGATTTAAAATTTCGGAGAACAACCTAGATGAACCTAATGTTTATTTTTCAGAATGCTAGGAAAAGGAACATGTGGATACGAGAATCGCAATATTCGGCAAAAGCTAGGCGTTCCGGAGAGCTACAAATCCAAATTATCGTTAAGTGGAATCTTTTATCTTCCTTTATCCTTTACGAAAGCTGTTCGGAAATTTATTCTCTTGTGTTGCAAGTCGTATTTTGTCTAAACACTTACAAAGTGCTGCAAAGTGAACATAAGTAGATATCTAGACACAATATTTTGTAACCGGATAAACTATTTTATGATGGCGTGCAGATTTTGTTCTGTAACATGAAAGCAATTTATGAACTGAATTCACTTTTAAATCGTAATAAGTTACGATTTTTTTTTTCAGCCTCTGTTGTTGGTGAAGCCAAACAGTTTGAGGAAACGCGCAACATCCCTTCAGAATTTAAAAAGTAAGCAAGAAAGTTAATGAAAAGTTTGTACAAAAGATTAATTAATATAAACCTTTTTAAAATATGAACCAAAAGCTATCAAAGTGTTTTTCATATTCAAAGTTCGTTTTTATGGAAGCCGTCTTGAATTATTTTATTAAAATTCGGCTTAGGCTTGGTTCATAAAAGTGCCACTTCGTAGGCCTCTCGGACCGAGGTACTTTGGAAAAATTTACATTTATATTGCAAAGGTATCTTATGTTTAAGCTTGTTAAAACTTAAGGGTGCGTTCAGTTTTCTTGAAGAGATTGGTGATCCATACTGTATCCTGATTTAGATAGGCCTTAATGGTCTCGTTCGCAAAGTTGAAGTGTGAAGCTTTGAAAAGTTCGGGAATTTGAAGTCCCCTTATATATTAATCAAAGCATTCTTCTTCTTAACGTTTCGATGACAAACTATAATATTATACTTTATTTTACAATTTGGCCATTAACATTATTATATTTATCCGACAGTAAATAATAAGGAAATAATTATTACTAGGAAATATTATACTGCGCAAGTATGTGTACAAACAAAGGTGCTCGCCTTCTTTCCTAAATCCAACACGACCGGGAAGAGATCGCAGAGAGTGGCACAAGACCAACAGCTTAACATGCTCTCCAAAATATTATATTTAATATAATTATTATAGGCAACTAGTAATATTTAGAAAACTATAATAGTTACCGTGTCGAATGATTACCTTGTCCTGTTAATCAAGTCTTGTTGAGTAAATGAGTAAATTCTTAATAAATAATTAAGTTTAGTAGGTATCACATTACTCCTGGGAGGAATACGTACAGCTAGTAAGTAGTTGCCTAAGTATTACTTACAAAACATACAGTCTTGATACCGCAGCAATTCCATCTCAACTCTAAGCTTTCGAACTGCTTTCTATAAGTACTACGACTATTACCTCATCATCATCATCATCATATCAGCCACAGGACATCCACTGCTGGACTAGGCCTCCCCCATTGATTTTATATCCTCAAGTTGGTGGATCTAGCCCTGCTATTTTTCTTATTGGCTAAATAGAAGACTTACTTCTATTTAGCCAATAAGAAAAATTAAAAAGAAATATTTCGCATAGCCTAACGTAATTATCGCCATCATGAAAGAAATTGAATTGACGACGTGCCATTCAATGTTTTTAGGGTGAAGGGACTGATATTTAGAATACCAATATCTCCTACTTGAATATTCATCAATCAATAGTCTACGCACGGCTAGCTGTTAGCTAAAGAGGGTGGCAAATAGGCCAAGAAAACTTGGGGACAGAGGATTATCTACTTTAATAAAGTGTTATTAGGATAGAAAAAAAAACATTTCATTGACAAGCAATCTGTTCAGACTGTCTCTATTTTCCAAGACGTCAAGACGATTGAGTGAGATTTGATTCGCAAATTATTGAACATCCGGAGGGTCCTTATCCATTTGAGGGCCTGCTAGTGCTAATGATATTATGATAATACTTATTATGTAGGTAAATCCTAAATAATATGACCTCAGCTGAACGTCTGAAATAAAAAATAAACATCATCATCTGCTTAGCCTCTTTTCCTAACTATATTGGGATCGGCTTCCATGCTAACCGGATCAGCTGAATACCAGTGTTTTATATGAAGAGACGGCCTATCAGACCTCCACAACCCACTAACTGGGCAGCACAGTATCCCTTGGTTAGACTGGTTGTCAGACATCTTGGCTTCTTGGCTTGGCTTGGGTCAAAGGGGGGTCATATACAAAATTTATAAAATAAATAAGAATTCGAATGTCAAAGATCCACAAATGACAGCCGGGACCAACGGTTTTACGTGCTTTCCGAGGCTTGGGGGTGTCACAGCACTAACTTCCAAATTCCGAGCTGCTACTGAGATATTCCTAATGGAAAAACCCAATAACACTTTTTGCCCAACCTGGCAATCGAAGCCAGGACTCCACGCTCATCAGTCGCGCTTGCGACCACGAGACCAACGGGGCAGTTATAATAAACAAAACATTCTAAATATTTTCGCTACTTTTTATTTACTAACATATTATATTGTCACTAAGAAACCATCTTTCTGAAAGGTATGTGCCTTGAAAATCAGTGGTTAGTAGGCTATAAAGAAAGCCAGACGATGCCTGACGACGATAGCGGAATCAAATGGTGGCCGAGATTGCGGCGAAGATCTATGCGACGGGCACACCAGCAGCCGAATGATCTGACCAGATTTAGATGTTTAGCTGGACATAATAGAGATGTAGATACCAAATTGGAAACGAAGAGAAGCCTGCTTGGCCATTAAACTTCAATGATACTTTTGATGTCATGGCTTGAAACTTCTCAAGAGATAGGTATTTGTCCGAAATGTAGATATAGGTAATAGGTTAGCATTTTTATAATAATACTTATACAAAAGGAAACACTTTTTTCTGATTATTACTACTAGCCGAAAATGAAATTGCACCAAGCAGCGTCCTCTATGCCAAACATTTAGAACTATCAAGGTTTCAAGAAGCTTATTCATATTAAGTTTATAGGGTTTATGTTACAAAAATATTAAAAAACCATGAATATTTTTTTTGGTAACGCTTTCCACAAAAAAAGTGTTTTTTAAAGAAAGTTATTGTTAATTAATTATTTTAGCTCCCTAAACCTAGTTTTTGAACGGATTTACATTTAGACAATAATGAAAGTCATGATGACATTATTGACAATGTCTTTCTGTTTCTGATTTTGACGTTTGTTGTCATGTCAAGTAATAAATAAACTGCTTTACAATGTTTATTTCGTCTTTATTTAAATATTTAAATGAAAAATTGACTGAAATAGATGAATACAAATGTGTGAATTGTGGCCAAGCTGCCGCGGCATTATACCGAACGTACGGACCGTCAGTATTGAAGCTGACAAAATGTGTAAGTTAATGTTTTCAAGTGTCGAAGTGCCTCGCATTATACTATGATTAAATTATAATTTTTAATCTAACGAAATACAACCTGTAAGCCCTCGTGATACTGTCAAAAGTCTTTCTTATTTTTAATAGGTAGCGTTTATCTTATAGGAATATTCCCTCAAAATAAGGTTTTATTTGACTCAGCCAGTCAGAGCCCCTACAATACCTTCCTAAGATAATTGAAAGTAAATTAGTAGGCTACAACCTTGCAACCATATTAAATAATACTCACAGTTTAACGGGCTTGTATTCCCTTTTTTATTACAAGACTTAGTTAGACTTAGTTTGTAACAAGTAGGAACTCACTTCAATAACCTTTTTCTTAAAACATACATTTGTGTGTTACAGGAGAAATGTAAAGAGATTGTGGATAAATACATAGAATATGATCCGGTGATAGTGATGATTGATCTGGTCCTGATGTCTAGAGAAGCTCAGAGACATATTTTGTACAACACCGAGTTTAAGGTAAATATTCAATCTTCACTTGTTTCAGTAAAAACTGTCTATTTATTGTTCTATGATAACATAATATTAAGCTGTGTTAAAATATTAGCAACACAATGTGATAGTGACTTTCTAAGGGTGCACTGAGCTATTTGAATATAAATCAATCAAATCTTTCTGTCTAATTTATATTGTGCTACTGCAGGACAAAAGCTGCCTTTTGTCCTTTTTCCACACATTGTAATATGACAATTTATTTCTGCAAAATAAATGGTCCTAGCACTTACATTTAAATTAAATAAAAATCATTAACTTAAATAGCAATTTCTATTATTTTCAGGCATTTTGGAAACTAGCAATTATTCTAATAATGCTAGAGGCATATGGAGTGTGGAGAAGTGATAGTTTGTTCAGTCTAGGTGTGAATTCTATTTGTGGCTTTCAAAACAACTCTACTAATCTGTAAGTATGTACATTTCTGCGTTATATTTAATCGAGTGCCATCTAGTTGCAACACACATTTTGATACTTTTGTGAATCGGTACCTAAAATTGTTTACTTCTGGTTAAACCAATCTATATATGGGTTTCGAGAAATAAAAAAAACGACTTTGCTGACTGACTGATTAATTGACTAATTTGATGTAACTGTAGACCCATGTATGGGTTGGTCGGTCTAAGTGGGTTACTATAATAAATTTATAAAATAAATAAGAATTCAATACAGGTCACGCGTGTGCATAATAAATAAAAATATTTTTTTTCTAATTTCCCCATAATATATATATCTAACTTTGTTTCACAAGGACAAAAAAATGGGCCCTTGATCCAGATGCACAATTATTATTGTCTTACTGCAGGCCAAAGGCCTCTTCTTTTATAAAGGAGGCACAAGCATTACAAAAGAAAAATCCTTCTTTTTTTCAGAACAATACCAATAATTAATATAACCCAGTCAGTCCCCGACTCATGGAAGGTTAGTTGCTGGGCGTGGAGGCCTGTTGTGAAGAGTGATGAGGACAATGACCTGTTTATATGGGAGAAGGACTTCTATGTACAGTTCTCATCTATCACTTGTGGTTAGTGTACTTATGTCTTATAGTGTTGTTGCAGTTCCCAAACAAAAGCATTTTAATAACTAACTATTTGAATAACAATAGTCTTGTGACAAAAAAAGATCTACAAAGTGAAATATAACTTTAGTTAGGAAGTCGGTGGCAATACTAAATACAATATAACTAACAGTACCAAAGCCACCTCCTCCGAAACTAAAGCTATTATTCATTTTGTAGTTCTTGAAGATTGTGTTGTCATTTTGTAAAAAAGTTTTATTTTCAGAATGAAATAAAAACTTAACTAAACAATGAAATGCATTCATTCATGACCATTAAGAAACAGCAAAATAACTGACGAACAAGGTGTACCATCTCTACGCCTTCCGTGTAGGGGAATACCTGGTGTTATGGTACCCAACTATTTCAAAATAAATAAGTGAAAATAATCTGTATGTCGTAAGCAATTGGGGTATTTTGGTTTGTTTCATAAGCATTCTTCTCTCCTTGATTTCTCTGTATTTTTATTACAGGTATGATAATATTTATAGCGACAGCACACCTTTTAATGTCGATGGTCACACCATTCTCGACGCGGAAAAAAGGTAGGAACAGATCTTATTATTTTTACAAAAACTTTGTTTTTTACTTAACATAGTGCCGTGTTGCGGTTTATGCGGTTTCACGTAGGTAAATATAATATTGAGGCAGCCGTGTCAACCTCAATAATATTGAATTGCGTTTTAAACTCAAAATCGTAACAACTCGTGGTTTGACTGTGCGCAAACAAACGTTGTGTGTTTGCGGCACAGTTGAAACGCATTTATTGTACGTAACAAAGTGCGTACACACACCTCTTGCGAGGCGGCCGGACGTTACTTTTACGCCTTCGCAAGTTTCCCTTAAAGACTGCCGTGTTTTTCACACTGCGGGTGTACATTGGTACACCTCTGCCTAACCCTTCGGGGAAAACAGGCTTAATGGTATGTATCTGTGTGTGTGTGAATAATATTCATTTTTAATTACATTTTTTAAGATGTCTACATTCGTGCACTTTCGCGATACATGATCAGCCTTTTAATAATTTTGTCTGATATTTCCAGTGCCCATAATGCGAGTACTGAAAGCCTTCACCCTGGCTGACGTCAGCATACTCTTCACGCTTCCGATGCTGGTGTGGGGCTCCGACACGTCTGCGGACACTAGGACCATTCACTATGTACTAGTTTATATGTATAGCTTCGTCGTTTCCCTCAATGTTTTTAGTGGTGAGTCAATTCTACTAATGTTATAAATGCGAAAGTTTGTAAGAATGTATGGATGGATGGATGTTTGTTACTCTTTCACGCTTAAACGGCTGATCTGGATGAAATTTGGCACTTAGATAGATTGTATTGTGGAGTTATTCCACAATACAATAACTTAAGATACTTTTTATCCCGGAAAATTGTACCATTCCCGTATGGGATATTATATCACGTTAGACGCGAACGAAGTCGCGGGCAGAAGTGGTTTTCTATAATTTATTCACGATGGAATTATGCAAGATTAGAAATTCATTATTAAGATCATACTTTCTTTACGTACCTCGGGACCCTAGAGTACCGGACCTTTGAAAGGCATACGAAGAGCTGAAGCCAACTCGCAGAGGCCCCTTAGAAGGCTTTAAAATTAACCACCAACCGACAATTATCCCTTTAAGCACTATGCAAGTGCACTGTGCACCCAAGGCCAATCCCCGGCTGGTGCAGGACTATTGCAGGATATGTAAACAAAGAATAGGACTATGGGTATGGGTGGCTTAAATGGACTAGTTTTCTGGTACTATTATTACCACCTACTGCTTTTACTGTACTGTTGTCTACTGTTACTATTATTACCTGCTTATTATATTTGGTGAATAATAAATGGTAACGTGTTTTTTCTCTTTTTCCAGTAATATACGAATGTCCAGTCCTACTAACATCATTCATTCTAATATTGAGTACCGTGACAAAAACTGTAACAAGTTACCACGCGACGCCGATACTTAGGAAAATATTCGCGTATTGAAGGCTAATAAGACTAGCAGATCAACCAAAGAAAAGCGTTCGAGAGCTCGTGAGTCTGAATACCCTTTTAGTACAAAAACTGATGAAGCCAATTTGAGTATTAAGTAACAATAAACATACACTTCTGGACACATCTATTGGCCCACCTTGTATTTTCAGTTTCGTTTGGTCCTAGCTAAAATTTTATATTAGGTCGAGCAAAAAGTTTTTATGCAGTTTTGAACCTGGCACATTCACAATTTCATTCAATAGTCTTTTTTTGAATTTCGAACACAGAATTTAAAGAAACAAAAGACAATTTGAAGCCTGTTTGTTGATATCAAACAATCGAATACTAAGAAAACTTGGTTTTATTGGTTTACTTGGATTTAATTCTTGAAAAAGTGATTGATATCTTTGGTTTTGCAACAAACATTACTTATTCTTAACATTAAGGTGAGGTTCTATCAATAACCTATGGATACTTCACCTGAAGTCGCCGCCCAAGCTGTGGCACTTATTCAGGCCGAACACAGCCAATAAAACGTGAGTGCTCAACTTAATTTAAGTCGATCTGCGGTCCAAAATGTTTATCGGAGGTACCTAGAGACTAGCGGCTTTGTTCGTCGCCAAGGAAGGCCACGATCTCGGGTCACAACTGAAAGGCAGGATCGATTCATCGTGACGACCAGCTTGAGAAATCGTCACCTTACCTCCATTGAGATACAAAACCAACTTCGCGACTTCCACGGAGTATCTGTGAGCGCTCGAACTGTTCGGAGAAGGTTAAAAGAACGTGATATGGTACCACACGAGCCAGCTAATAGGCCCAAACTAACGCGAGCCCACCGAACAGCGCGCCTTCATTTCGCACGCAGTCATTTAAATTGGATACAGCAAGATTGGAGCCGTGTACTCTTTTCTGATGAGTCTAAAATTGTGTTACATGGCAATGATGGAAGGAAGAAGGTCTAACGACGTAAGGGAGAGCGTTTCGCACAATGCTGCTTTGAAGAGAGGGTTGCTTATAGCGGTGGCTCATGGACTGTCTGGGGCGGTATATCCGCGAGCGGCAAAACTCAACTTGAGGTTGTTACAGGACCACGGCTGTCAACATTAAATGCTGAAAGGTACATTCAGCATTTAATGTTGAGTGCTTAGAACCTCACGTGATACCATACGCGGACTATGTGGGCCCAAATTTCCTTTTTATGCATGATAATGCAAGAGCCCATGCGGCCGGCATCATCAGGGAATATCTTCGGGATGTGAACATCACAGTTAGGGACTGGCCAGCCAGAAGCCCAGACATGAACCCCATGGAGCACATGTGGGACGACCTAAAAAGACGTGTTAGGGCTCGTCAGCCAGTTGCCCAGACGATGCAGGAGTTGAAAACTGCCATAGAAGAGGGATGGGAGATGATCCCTCAAAATTTCATAGAGCGGTTGATAAACTCTATGCCTAATCGTATGAGAGCTGTGGTAGATGCCCATGGAGGCAACATGCGTTATTAAATTAAACCTTTATTTGATAAAACATGTTTTTTATTAAAAAATCAATTGCCTTTAACAAGGCGCATATCCGACTTGTTAGGCGTAGCTCCATGTCGTATGGTATTCTGAATTCAAATTTAAAACAATACGATCAAAAAAGATGGTAAAATGTATCAGGTTTAAAACTGCATCAACAGTTTTTGTTCAATCTAGCAATCATATTTCGGTAGGGGCCATCGAAACCTAAACTCTAAGGTGGGCCAATAGATGTGTCCAGAAGTGTAATATTTATATACTTAAGTAATAAGCAGAGGTCGGAATTAGGTAAGTACAGTTATTTACACTGATTTTATACGGCGAAAGAATAAAGTAGATATTCCTCGAATCCCGAGATTAATTTTAAAGAGCAGAAAAATCCCGTGATTTATTAAATAAAGACGTTATTCACTTTTACACAATTTAAACCATCCGACATCGGCTGTCCGAAGTTGCAAAATTCCAATGCCCACACACAGGATGTTGCCACATTTGTAGTTCGCACAACATAGCTTGTGAGAACAAAAGAAAACAATAGCGGAAATGCGGAGCACTCCCCGCTTAGAACTTAACGAAATGTAGGTACTAGATTTTGTCTCTTTCCGGGAAATCCCGGGAAGATCCATATTAATATCGACATTTCGATGCAAGTACATAAATAACTCGACCTAGTTCTGACCTCTGTTAATAAGGAATTAAGAAATAATAAACACATCCACAGTATCACAGAGTATTTATTTCAAAAATATAACCTCGATATTTTGCTATTCATGAGTTTACTTAGCTAAATACATGATACATAATATACATTGGAGTAGTTTACATTGTATGTTACACTTATTACTTAGCAGAATAATACACAGATTAAACAATATTGCATGGGGTTGCTGTTAATACATACAGAGCAGATAGTTACACATTATGTAGTTTTAAAATATACTATAAGGGTTTATGTTTTCTTTTAGAGGTATGGAACTCTAAATACCATACAAGACTAACAGATTTGAAGGTTTAAATTAAATAAGATGATAAAACATGGATTATAAATTTAATGTAAGAGGTAAATGGCAAACAAGGGCCTAAGCAAAAATGCCTAAGTATTAAACGTTGCTGTAGAAAAATATGTAGGAATGTATCTATGTTGTAACTAAATTCACGAAGTATTGACTAAAGATGAAAGTAAACGATGAAGCCATTGCACTCACGTTGATCGCTAGCTGCACTACACACAGTCATACAAAGTATATTATACTCGTAAACAATATACTAAAGTAACTACAACAATATTTAAAACCACCTTAAACAAAATATCAAATAACTAAATTGAAAAAGTTCTTTGATGTCTGGCCTTGGTGAGACATTTTTGCCTTTTAGTTCAAAGTCAACACAAAGCCAAAAAGTTATTATATTTTTATAATAAAGACTCAATTTGTGCCAAAATACAATGTTTCTTACATACAATGATTTCAATGTCGGGAAAAATAACGATTTTACACAATGTTAATTTGTTATCTTCATGGTCAATAAATAAATAATAAAACTCAAAAACAAACCCATCAACCCTTTGGTACTTAACTATGATTTTATTATAATTATAAATTATGATATGCTTACAAAATATTTGACATAAAAAATTGAAAAATACTGTATAATTTTGATCTTGTTCCAATTTTAATTTAAACAATAAACACTAACCTGCATCGATTATATAATATATTAAACATACATTTTGTTACAAACTACAGCAAAATATACAAATAATAAATTGTGAAAGATTATTTCGTTTATAACTGGCAACACCATTCAGTCTTTGGCAAAATTGAGCAGAAGCAAAATTTAAATTTGATCTTAATTAAAGTAGAATATAAATTGTTGACAGTAAAAAAATTATAATCCAAATTATAATGGCTAATGACATGCTTATGCTTAAGCTAAATAAAATATAAAAAGAAAATTCAATGTTAATTAAATAAATAATAATGAGAATTTTCTGTCACATAATATTATTATGCTCTAACAATTACTACACTTTGAAGCCACATTTTATATTTTAAATTCAACAAAAATAAGATAACTTGTGCTACACGATAATACTAGATTATAGATATTTTTGTTATGCAATTCTTATATCAAAAATCATGATTGATTACTTAATTTTCTTGTGCAATCTTGTGTTATTTACATGTTTTATGTCTTGTTGCGCTCCACATAATCCAAATTAATTACTAGTTGGAAGCAATTACATACCATCTGCAAAACCAACAACTGGATTAGTCCTTTTTAAAATTCAATTTTGTTTCAAAACCATAAGATTGAATTTAATTTGTAACTTTGACATCTAAAATGACCTGTAGTTTGTATGTGAAAATTGTACAGTGCGATTGAAACATTATCTTATATTACAAGCGATAGATATTATTACAATGTAACGTTAATAACGCGTTTACACGAGCGCGTTTTTTTTTATCACTCACATGTCACTTTCTCCTGATACTGAATTTATACTGTATGCCTCTAGTTATAACGTATACATTTGTACTGAACACGCAAGTTGCTCACGCTCTTCTTGAAATCAACCGCGTCGATTGTGCTTGATCATTATGAATAAGTATATACTCGTAAAGTATGAATCCTCGAAAAAATGCGCGCTCGTGTGTACATGTTCTTAAGATACATAATTATTGGTGTCCAGACACGGATAGTGTTAGTAGGTGTGTCTATTCTTCCAAAGTCGTGTTTTACATATATTTAGGTGATAATAATAATTGTTAAAACAATAATAATCATTCAAACTAACAATTATTTTCTTTTCTTCTATAAAACACTGTGGGGGTTTGGTTTCCGCATTTAATTCTTAATGGTGGATCATAGTTGTTGTGATGGTAACATTTTATGTTTGCGCAGTAACAACTCTTTTAAATTTTAACACTATCCCCATCTAAACAAACTATTTAAAAAGTTATCACAAAAAGAATTTAGGACAGTAACATATTGATTATCAAGAACTAACCTATACTTTATTACTAATTATAGGCATCTGTTCACCCACACATAGGCAAGGTGATTCACTGCACATACAGAACACATTTCTTACACACACATACAAAGCACGCAGAACAGAGTGAGTGTAATTATGATGTCACAAATATTATCAGTTGTTATTTTTATGTAAATTCCTAAAGAACAAAGTATCCTTTTGTTGTAGGCACAAGATAAAGGCGAAAGTCTTTATCTGAATAATATTATAGTACCTAGTTCAAGAAGGAATATATAGTAATGTATTGGGCTATTAGTATTTTGCATCATTAGTTTAAAAGATAAACCAAATGGAAGGAAAAGAGTGTTCATGGAGTTTCTTGCTCGTTCTTCTCCATAGAGACCTACATTTTGGAACGAGCAACTAGCTTCAATTTTAAACTGTAACTTCTTGACAATTCAAAAGTGCCTGTAAATAGTCTAATTGAAATAAATGCTTTGATTTGATTTGAAACAGAATATAATGATATATACAAAACAAAAACAACAGACAATACAGCATTATATCTGTCTGTGTCAAAACATGTCTGTGCAAGAGAATGTTGAATCACCAAGTGTATTTCCCCTTATATTGTCTTTAGGTAAACAAATTGAGTACTAAAACATCAAGTTTCTCATCAATGTATGTCCTTTTTTATTTAAAAACTCATTTTTGAAATAATGACTTAACATATAAAGCCGACAACAGTTTAATAAAAAATGCAGTTTTCTTGTTGTGTATAAACAATTGTGGCGTGTTGGGCATGTTTTCATTTGTCGGGTATAAACGACTTTGAATCAAATATTTCCACTGTTTCCTTATTTGTTTACCAAATAAGACAAGATAAGAAAACTACACTATATTACACATAGCTAACAACAATAGAAAATATTTATTTTTAATACATTTTAACACTTGGTATTTGGATGTGTTCTCTTTGACCTTTCTATGTCAGATATTTGGTCGGAGGCCAATTTCACTTTTCTCGAGACAAACATTGTTTGTTTTGTGGAATGAATAAAGATGATAAGAAATAAAGTATGTTCTCAAAAACTAACTTGTTTAGCAGTAAACTTTCAAACTAAAAATTCTTCAAACAAAGATTTTTAATAAATTGTTACTTTCTTTTTAAATCTAGACCCTTTTTGTTTGATACTGCTAAATAGATAAGTGGTGAATGTTAGAGGTGTGGCTAATGGCAGACGATCATAGGCCAGTTAGTGGTGACCTCAATACAAAGGTTTGTAACTGTGGCTAATGCATTCAGTACTTAAAACATGATTGTGGTGCTAAGCAGTATAAAATATGTAATATTTTTGACTGTTTCCGCTATAAGGAAATATTGTATAGTACACAAAGTTGTTTTACAAACCGGATAAAGTGCTTGATATAATTTGCATTTTGGAATACTGGGATATTAAAAGATGTGGTCAATAACATTCATCATAGTTAGCAATACTCTAAAATTTTAGAGAAATAGTAGTATCATAAGAAAACACATCCAACAACCATTCCATTAAATATAACAATTACAAGCTATGTAAATAAATTACAAACGGCAAGGCAACTAGGGGCTGAGTGGTGGGTCGTCGTTACCAATCATAACATCTTCATACATGACATCATGTGTCCGTCTTGCCTCAATCTTCTGACGGATGTAATCAACTAAATTGTACTTCCTAACTACTAGCACGACGCCCGTTATGAGGAGAGCAAGCGTGAATATGGTGACTATAGCTACCGTCGCGCCATTGTGAGACCCTGCCGCATCGGCCGGATCCATGCAATCTTCCCTGACGCGCACAAACCCTGGCAGGCACTCGCATTCGTGCGAGCTCGCATTACACTTCTGGTGCTCAGGACATGGGTATAGAACCGTTTCATTGCAGGACCGGATGCGCTCTGTTAAAAAGAATAAACTTCGTAACACAGAATAAATTGATTCAATTAAATAATCGTCGGCTACTTACAACTTACCCGAGTAACCGTATTGTATCAAATTTATCAGCAACGTCACTAAGATATCGATTGTTTTCAGCCCCATGATGTTGTGACACCGCGCAAGGGTATATTCACATCACAATTACTGCTAATAAAGCTTGAGTTTTTCGTCTGTTTGAAAAAGCGAACAATACCTTTCTACGAGTAGCGCAAGCAAAACAATTGTCAAAAATATTGTGCTGTCATACTTCTGATGCGTTTAGTAGCTATGTTTTATGAACACGTACGCAATCCAAAAATCGTAAAAAATCTTGTGAACTTTTGTCATAAAAATATAATTTGCTTGTATATGACAGCATTTAATATTTTTACCGATTAGAATTTCGTTAAATTCTGTTATAGTTTTCTTTTTTCTGTTAAAAATTTATAGAACACCTACTGTAAAATAACAAAACGTATCGCTTAAGTTCCGTTTAGCGCATACAAAATATAAAAAAAGTAAATAAATAAAACACTGATCCACTTTCTTTTTATTCACTTCATCTATTTAAAAATAATTGTTATGTTAATCACATTTATTACTTGTCTAAATGAAAGATTACACACTAAAAACGCCTTAGTAGTACTAATACCTGATAACAGATGGCGTCCCTACGTATAAAATTATAAAAGTAAATATTTTATTTTACAGTCTATCAGTCTAGAAATATAAAAAAATGGTGAGTTTTCTTATTCTGCATCAGCTTCGCCCCACGTGTACTTTTCGGGTAGGACGTAATCGCTTGCATCATGGCCATAGGCTTCGACACCACCGTTGCCATCGTCAGAACCCTCCCTACAAAATGTAAAAACCAAGATAAGTTAGTAAGCCATTGCATTATTTTCAAGATTGCTGCTGAAGAAAAGTTTGAGTCGTTACAGTGAACCAAACATCAGTCTGTGCACTGGCCTTATCATTTTGTAATCCAAGGCCAGGCCAGGGTTTACTTGGAACTATAACGATTTTGAAGAAGCACTTTAGGTCCTTCATCGTTCTATTCAATCTATTGTATTCATTGCACTACTAGTATGTCTGGATCTTAAACTATAGGTATGCAGCATCGTTTTGTTAAGATCACAATTGGGTTAGGTACCTCAGTTCTGAATGTGTTTCTTCTTTGCGTTGTTTTTGCTTTCTTCTCGGATGCTCTTCTTCTTCATCTTCTATCTGTTCTGGTTCCGGATCTCTTTCGGCTGTAAAGACGTAACATTTTATGACTAACTTAAATACATACGATGGAAAATAAAAGAGATGTCCAATGTAAGGCTTTTTATTAGGTAATTAGTTATCCAGATTTCATCAGAGTTCATTCTGGAGAACAATAAAATCGGCGGGGTATCAAATTCAATATGCTTTTCGGTATCTTGGTTGACTTTCATCAGGCTCAATTTAAAATACCCATTTGAAAATCCTTCTCAAAATCTTCCGAGGTCTAATAAGCTTTTCTGATTCACCTAGTTTCTCGTAGTTGTTGCTGTAGGCTCCATCCTGGCCCTTCTCTTCTTGTCCATAAGAATCCTGCTTCTCAAACTCGTAGTTATCTCCTGCTTTCTTGTGGTAGGAGTCAAAGTGTTGATAGCCTTTCTTGCCGCCACCTGTCTTCTTACGAGAGTATCCAATCTCGCCGTCGCCTTCGTTTTGCACGGATTTGTGCCAGTCATCCGGCTGTGGGTGTTAAAAATACAATATCATGAACCGGCAATATGATCACGTCTATTATCAACACATTACTGTTTGAAATTTTTGCCAATAGTTTAAAAGTTCACAGTAGGTACCTAATTTTATAATTAACCAAACAATATTTCTTTTTATTTTGCAGCTTGAGTTTTTTTATAGTTTTCTAACGTCTTCTCCAATAACATGGAAACAATTCCTACCTAGTAAAAAATTGTTGGTTCTTTTTTTGCAATCACCACTCCAAATTACCTACTGGCTGCAAACACATGGATTTTCAAATACTTGATTCTTCGGGTTTTGATTGGTACCTTGTGGCTTAATAAAATCATCTATTTTCATCACTTACCGCAGCAGCCCTCGTTTCCCGGACGTATGATCCAACTGATACGGTGTCATCGACCATCAGCAAGTCATCAAGGGCATTAGCAGAGTTAGTCGGCAGAGCTGCGGCCAGCTGGAGCAGGCCAATAGCAATCGTGGCGAATTTTAATGCCATTGTTTGTTTCCTGAAAATTATGAATATTTTGGTTAAAAGTTGCAGGACATTGATTTTTTGTCTTTATCTCATTTGTTATTGATTTGTTTCTCTTATCATTAGGTATCATTTATCATTTCTAAAATTCATTTTGAATGTTTAGTTTTAATTTGACTTATGCTAAAGTTGCAAAGTTCATCGTTATTCGGTGGTTTTAGTTAGTCAGGTGAATTCCGAATTGACTAATGTTTTAGGAGTCCAACCCATCGATATTCTTCAAACAATAAAATTAATTTAAACAAGATGGTAATCTTTAATTACCACAATAAACCATTCATGTGCAACAAAAAGAACAGTGTAGTTACTTCATATTGTTTTTTACCTTACGTTACACAAAAAGTACAGTTGCTTTGACGCGTTCAGTTCAATACCAACTCAACACAATAATTCAAATCTTGTATTTTATATAACACGAGATTGCAGCCGCCTTCGTGTTTCACAATTGCTGACTGACCTATGTTCGGTTCTTCTCGAGTACCTTCAAGCAGGTTAGCAGTTTTTGTGACCATTTCATCAATGGTTTCTTTGAATTTACTTTTGTGATCGGCGTCTTGTGTGGCGACCCGTGACTACAAACATTTTAGAGTTTTCTACTAAGTTACCGGAAATTGTTTATGTATTTTTGTCCTAGCCAGATTTATAGATTTGATAATTTAACAAAAACTGTAATTGGGTATCTACTTAAAGAGGTATTATCAATTGAAAAAAGAAATCTGTATTATAAACGAATTAAAGTAAACCGTAATGCAAGTTCTTAATTTTAATTTAAAAGTAATTTAGATTATCAGATTTTCACAAACTTTGTGAAAGTGAAGGAATCAGAATCATTTCTGTTTTTTCTTTCGAGCTCCGCAGCCTAGACAACGTCTCATTCATCAATGCCGACTTTCTATAATTGTGTCAGTTCATCGTCTTCAGTCCTTTTATTTACTGCAGCTGCATTTACCAATTTAATTACAACCATCTAAATTAAATTCTATCACAAAGTTTCTACGACCTTCAAATATTTTGTAACGTTGGTAAGTTGGCAGAAAATTAAGTGTTTCATTACTTTAAATGCTACGACTATTTCAATAGTTCATGATAAGTCAACACAGCATGAAATTGAGCAAAATACCGCAGACATGAAATGAACTTGAGAAACTATTCCGATATGTCGCCCATTGAAGTTGATTCGATCATGTAATGGCGTGATTGTATGAAATTGAGGCAAAGTATCCATAATAATAGTAGATAGAAATAATGGCGATCAGTCTGTGTGATTGGCAATCACTTTTGTGGCTGAATTATAGTGATAGTCGGCTAGCAAGAAAATTGAGTGTCTATTTGTTTCAGGTAGGTATAACCTCCTATGTATATTCTCTCCTTATAAATAAAGCTGGCTAGTGTGCTCTTCACAGTAACAACATGCTCAACAAAAACTCAAATCCTAGCCTGAATAGTAATCATGTAAGTGTGTTCAGATTGACTCGATTTCGATGTTTTAAAGACATACAAATTGACAAAAGAGCTCAATAATCTTTAGTTTGCGAACGGCTACAAACTTTTTCTGACTAAAACCCCACAGTTCCTCCTGTTACCATGAGTCGGCAGCCTGGTATTCGCTTGACTCGCACCCCGACTGCAATTGGGCCGCGCCACCGGCGGGCCCCTTCACCATATGCGGCCTGACCACACACTCTATTAGTGAGTCTCATAAGGAAAATAGCGCGCCTCCGTCACAGGCCTATGCCTGGTCGAGCGACGAACTGAGCTGCTAAAATAACGCCACTAGGAGCTAGTTAAGTTCATGAGCATCTACAAGAAGTGTACCTGTAGGATGTAGACCTTGTCTATCTATACCAATATTATCAATGCGAAAGTAATTATTGTCTGTCTGTCTGTTATGCTTTTACGACTAAACCAGAGACCCAATTTTGACGAAATCGGGTAAGAGGTAAGTTTGAACCCGAAGAAAGGACATACATCTAGTTTTTCTTCTGTAATGTCGTATGCATCCGCGACATTTCTGCGAACGAAGTTGCGAATAAAAGCTATTTAAAAATAAAACACAAAGTATATGCAAATTGTTTACTTTACAGCCGTCATTAAGTCACCATTACATGTTGCTCTTAACATTCGTTTCATCGTCATTTAGTTTATTTGGCTCCTGACTTGTCATGGCCGTGTAAACGGCTATAAAGTTGCCAGCCACGGAGATATTTCTGGTGTTATGTTCTGTTGTTTGTGATGATGTAATTACTGATGGCTCTGTCAAGTGTTGGTCTTGCGCTTGGGGAAGTACATTATATATCAGCTGCCATTCTTTTTTTAGTTGCATTTGCTCCAAAGCGTTTCCGCTGTAAAGTGAAACAGAAAAAATGTTTTAATAACTTTTCACTTACCTAATCAAATCCGTATAACATTTTGATGGAATTTAAACATCATGGTACGGTCCATAAGTGTGGAGCAGTAACAAAAAATCCACGTGAAAGAAATCGCGGGCAGAAGCTAATAGTGTACACTATTCGCGAGTGTACACTATTTTTTATTAGCCTGTTCTGTCCCACTCCTGGGCAAAGACCTCCCTTCACTCATTCCATCCTTCTCCTTTCAGTGCCTCATCCCTCCAGTTTCGGAGAAATGTATACAATTCATCCCGTCAACTCCTTCGTGGCCTGTCGCGACACCGACTCACTCACCCCTACCTTTCTCAATATTATGTAGTAGTAGCAGCAAAACATTAGTAAGTACTTACACAGTGTTGTCAGTAACATCGAACCGCAGAACTGGGAAGCCGACGTCACGACCTCTTTGTATCGCATTCTTAGCTAGCACGTGAACAACTTCAGTGGTTTTGGGACAGCCGTGTGGTAAAATCATAATTACCTGAGAAAAAAAAATGTTCCTTAGCAGTTTTGTAACTGATGTAATCTACCTACACCATCATCATAACAGCCGCAGGACGTCCACTGTTGGACATAGGCCTCCCCAATAGATTTCCAAAAGTACCGGTCGGAAGTGGCCTGCATCAATAGGTTTAAGCTAAAATTAATTTTCCACCAAAACTGCTTCTAATCTAAAGACTGTACTAAGTCCTTGTTACATTTTTCAGTAGCATTCTAGATTAATATTTTTAATTACCGGATACAGGGACTTGGTAAAATAGTAATGGTTAAAATCACCTGTAATATGTTGTGTACATGATATTTATCGTGCAAGGCAGGTGCACGGAGGCAATGAGCGGTGAAGTGCATCAGTCTCCGAGAGCGACTGCATTTGACGCAGCGGGCCCATCGTTCCAGCAGCGACGCGTCCCAGGGACACACCGACAAGCCGAGGGCCAACCCTCGAATATTACACCAACCTCGTCGTGCCTCTTGTTGTTCCGCTAGCATCGAATGGCCTAGACAAAAATTTACAAATTATTTTTTAATTAATTATCACATCTACGTTGCATTCTGGATACCTTACCCACCCACGTCCTATATCACATCAACAAAAATAATAATATATAAAAAATAAAATAAATAAATAAATATCTTGGGACAACTCACACACGGCTATCTGATCCCAAGCTAAGCAGAGCTTGTGTTATGGTAACCAGACCACTGATATACATACTTATATAATTTATAAATACATACATATTATAGATAAATCACACCCAGACACAGAACAAACAATCATGCTCATCACACAAAGTTTGTCCTGGGTGGGAATCGAACCCACGACCTCCGGCTTAGCAGTCAGGGCCACTAACCAC
Organism: Caradrina clavipalpis; assembly: GCA_932526535.1. Lineage (NCBI taxonomy): Eukaryota > Metazoa > Arthropoda > Insecta > Lepidoptera > Noctuidae > Caradrina > Caradrina clavipalpis. Next base: position 730,187 of record OW052095.1, read on the forward strand.
TAGACCAACAGGTCCGGTATATCCTCCAGATACGCCCTAAGCTGAGGTTTGTATCCCACAGGGGATGCCCTTAGCATGTAGTCGCTTAGTTTTGAAGTATGTTTAAGGGAACTATATTTTCTATCACCAAAATTTATATTTGTCATCAAGTTGTATCACCTAATAAATAGATCTATCGCCACGAAATATTTTCGTTCTCAGATAAACAAAAATTGTTCCCAGGTATGAATTATCAAATTAATGTTAATATATGTGTAAAATAAGAGATCGATAACCAATAAAATTATATTGCATTACATGAATATAAACTTCGTTCTTATAATAACAGTTTTGTTACTTAAATAATAGCTCTGTGCTCAGAATGGTAGATCTGTCACCAAATAAATCGATTATCGATCCCTGACTGCGACTCCTTTTTATTTGATATTTTGTCACCAATACAGTAGTAACATTTTATTTCGTTCAGATATTAAATTAATAGTATCCGTTACCAATTTAATACATCTATTTATAATTTTAATGAAAAAATGATCAAAGGGGCGGAGATAAATTGGCGACAAATTGGGACTTGGGGCACCCCGACTCGGACAGGTTAGGTTAGAAGGGGATGGTGGGGTCTAGAGAGCGAGCGAAGCGAGCGAACAGACCCCGCCATCCACTTCGTGGTTATTTTTTTTGTAAACCCTTGCAAAAAAAATACTATGCTTCCCGACTATGCTTTTTAAGCATTATTCACATCTGACTGATTATAATTTATACTACCAGTGGAAATTTAAAACCTTGGGAGTCTAGTTAAGTAGCAGAATCTTTTGGTTGAAACGATGATGACAACCCTAATTTTTTATTTGAACTTAATGCAATTTTCTAGTAACATAAATGATTTATTGGTGATCTCTTTAAATTAGTTTGCTTAAATACTTATTAGGACACACCTATTATAATACATACAAAAACATTTATTTGGTACTAGACCTTATATCTCAGGATTTTAGGTGATTTATTGTGGAACTGATTTTGCATTGTTTGGTGACTACATTTTGGTGACAGATCTACTATTTTGAGGACAAACCCTATTATTTAAGAAACACAAAACTAATTAAATTGGTGATAGCTTAAATGATACCCTATGTTTAAGCCCTGATTGGAGTCTTAATTTCTAAACCGGTGAATTTACTACGCCGAGTTGTCTGCGGGCAAGTCCGCAGACATATCCGCCGAACCTCGCTACAGGTCTGTGCAATATTTGCTAGTGTAGGTTCGTCACAGACCTATAGCAGCGAGGTCTGGCGGGCATGTCTGCAGACTTACTCGCGGGCATGTCCGTCTAGTGAATAAGAAAGTTCGGTTAAGCAGTACACAACCTCCTAGGCTGAACTGCGAGATGCCAATTCGAAAACAAACCCGTACCTTGCGCCAATGCTCTAGCGACATAATCGCACAGCACAAGATGTGATGCGGACGGGGGCGCGACGAGGCCGGCGGCTTTGGCATGCTCCCGCACGAAGCGCAGCACGCGCGGCACGTCCGACGGCCGCGCGCGGCGCACTCTCACGCGCTCCTCACTCTCGCTCCCCTGCAACTACAAAATTTTCACTCAAGGAAAGAAAAAGAAGGAAAATTTATGTTTACGAATACCCACATAATCTTTTTCTTTATCGTGTGGGCAGTAAGGTCTAACGACCACACACACCCTAGTGTCAGAGTTTCTAAACCGCCTCAAGGGCCTCTAATATGGTTACCGATGTCAGTGATGTCCACATAATGAGACTAAGACAAAACAAAGTACAGTTCCATAATATCTGTATCTATTTGGAGGACATTGTTGGCGGAGTGACTGAGCTATTGGCTGCTGCGCTGCGTATCGGTGGTTAGATTTCCGCACGAAACAAATATTTGTATGGCTTGCAGATAGTTATTTCGGGTATGGCTGTTTGTGTATATGAGTTTATGTTTGTAAACGCATTTGCGATACAGGAGTATTGCTAGTGTAGTGCAACGTTTATATGTTAGGAAGACTAAAGTTCTATATCTGTCGTTCTAGTACTTTGTACCTTCTACCACGAAGAAATAGAGTGTCGTTACAACCTGTGAGCTCACCACGACGTGATTCGAGGTCACGTCTTGTTTGTCGGAGTAACTCCTCCTGCGATGCCCACTGAAGCAGCTTAGAGACACGTAAGGTTTCCATAACATCGGTCTTGCCGTAAATAACTTGAGCAAACTTGACAAAGCGGACATAGTAGGGCACACGGGAATGATCATTTTTGATTCATAATCATAATTAATTTCTGAATTCTATTTATGTCTGTTTAGCATGTTTAGGTTTTTTTATTTAACTTATGATTTTATAAAAATAACCTACAGTTTATGTATAGTATGGAGGCATAGTGAACGTAGCTGTGACAGACTGTTGGCTCACGTCACGGTTTCTGAATTTAAAATGTTTTTCCGCTGGCCAGGTTACGGCGAAAAAGTTTTTAATACTTATGTTTATTGTTTATGACTCTTTAAAATTATTATAGTAATAACACGTAATAACACCGATTAAACAAAGTGATTTTTATGGCTATCTATTTATAAGTAGGTATTAACTTACTGACGTTAATTTGAGGTATAGGTCTACCAGAATCTCGTGGCAAAAAGAGAACTCAAGTGTGCAATACCGGGGAAACTGGATTAAACGATTTTGATACTTGAATATTTTTTTGTCTGTAGTAATAAAAATCGTGAACATACAAACCAGAAAAAGGAATCGATCCTGTGTTACTTTTCAGACTTATTTATTGTATACTAGTTTATGCCCGCGACTTTATTTACATGATGGTCGATTATCACCTTGTTCTAAAAAAGAAGTAACATTATAAGTAGGTAACTGCTTCTTACATGAATTATCTGCCAGTGAAAATCACTCCAGGCGTTTCTAAAAGTAGCCGGAACTAAACAGTTCAATACCCTAGTGTACCAGTGTTTCAACTCCAAACGGCTCAAACATAATTATGACATCAGACAGGTGACAATAAGTATTACGTACCATAAAAAAACACAATTTTTTTATTTTTTAAATGGTACAGAGTCCGGTAGACCTAAAACTAAAACTATAGGAAGATTTAAAAAAAATCGACGTCCGTTTTCATAAAACTGTCACCTGTCACAATCTGAATCAAACCAAATTCATTTCTTCAACCATGTCGTAACATTATTACAAAATTTCAAAACATTCATTAATAATAGCAAATTATCCAGTAATCATGAAATAGGCACGGACAAGGGAACAATATGCAAGCACTAAACACACTGAGGGTCAGAACACAGAGGTTGGCTGGTGTGGGTCCCGGCCATCCTCTCATCAAACTTCTCATTAAAAGGTTTAAAGAAACGTACATGTCTGAATACAAGCATGTAATAGTAGACAATAAACCGGTTAGTTATTATTGTTGCCTGTTTTAAATCTTCTAGCATTAAATAAAATATTTAAAAAAGACACAGGGTTTGGCGCTGACAGTTTGACTGATATAGCCGCTCTAAATAAATAGGTACTGTACAAGTATACGGATTTAGTGGGATATTGGTAATCCCCCATTGTAAATCGACCAGTCGACCAGTCGTAATAGCATTAGGTATTTGTGCAAAGTGTGAACGGAAACTATTCAGGAGTTTTGGCGTTAACGTCGGTCTTCGACACCCACAAACAATAACTCGAAAAATATAATACCTAATATTATGTATTTTTACCCTACCTCTCTGCGAGTTTGAATCAGAAATGAGGAGATCCGCAGGCGAGCCAAAATTACCGAGATATCACACTGAATCAGCAAGTTGAAGTGGCAGTGGTCAGGGCACATGACACTCAGAGCTGACGTCCGATGGGGCCGTAAAGTGCTTGAACGGAGACCACGCACCGGCAAGCACAGCGTAGGACGTCCACCCACAAGGCGGACGGACGACCTGATTAAGACCGCAGGAAGACGCTGGATGAAAGCCGCTTACAACCGGTCCTTTTGGAAATCTATGGGGGAGGCCTATGTCCAGCAGTGGACGTCTTACGGCTGATATGATGATAATGGTGTAGCTATAGGTATACCTATGCTCAAATATTTGTTTTACTCGTTTCCAGTGTTTCGACATGAGAAACGTGAGGATCGTGCGAGGGAATACAGAAAACGCTAAGTTGATAACTTCATTCCTTAACACGCAGTACTGGCCCCGCGAACCAAGTGTTGCAGCTTTATGGATGCCCCTCAATAGCCAATATCTACAATTTCTTACCGAAAAATATTCTAAAACTGGTAAGTATTTAAGGTGCGGCTAATTCAACAAAACAACACGTGCGCTCGATGGTGTGCTACTGTGCGTTCCTTGAATTTCGTTGTAATTGTGTGGCGATCAGGGGATGTGAACTGCTGCGCATAACTATAACTTCGTAATGAACAACTGTCGCCCCCGTGCTACGCCATTGCAGACGCCCGCACTGGCTATAGCCTTATGCCTTTTAAATCATAACAAGTAAAAACATAAAAAAATTAAGTGACCCCCGATGTACCGCAGCTAACAAAAGAGCTGATAACCTTAAAAGCTGAATCGAGCTTTATAAAACATACCTACGAACAATCGCTAGAAAACCTGCTTTTAAATAAAAAAACTGCATTCAAATCGGCTCACCCGTTTCAGAGCTACGTAGCCACAGACAGACACGGGCACGAGCACGAGCTTAAAACACACGTCTTTTTGAGTCTGGAGTTAAGCTGAGCTTTACATTTGTGTGAGTGTTCATATAGATAGGGTATAGGATAGGGATAGGGTAGGTGTGACATCGGCCCAGAATGCGACGCGTCCTTTGCTCGGTTTAAACCAGACGCATCTCACTACTTTTGGTAGTCACTCACACAAATACAAAGGTCAGCTTACGACTCACGAACTGTACTTATCTAATTCTTGAACTGCCATTTTTGTCTACCAGGGGAGCGCTTCCTTGCTTTAGAAAAAGAGCCGCGCACCGGCGTGTGCAAGATGGTCGGCCTCTCCGTAGCGAGCAGTGTGTACCCGTGGATGATCAGCGAGCTGGAGCAGTGGGGGCACTGCACTGCATGCCTCCCCGACAGACACCGCATGTACTTCTGCGCCCACTGCCTCAAAAGTCCTAATTTATTCAAAAAGTACCACGTTCCATATATTTACGACGTGAGTACTTGTAATCATTTTTCTCCCTTCCTGTTTATTCTACGTATTTTATTGCATAAAGTACCTACCTACCTAACAGGTTTCTACTACATTTTACTACAACATTCATGCTATAGTTAAATACTCGTACACAAATAAAAATGGGTTAAAATAAAACTTTTTTCTAGAATATTTTAATAAATATATAAGTGGATCTTATTTACCTGTGTAGGTTTACTTGCATACCTTCTTTTCTACGTTACACCTTCACGTATACATAATTTCTAAAAGCACACATTCATAAGTCACGTAATAGTCTAAAGATAATTAAGTATAATAGCGAATGTAAAACGACACTACATAGGTACTGCCATGAACGGTAATCAAAATCGTTCCCAGCAATAATTTTGCTAAATGTTACTAATTGTGATGGGTAGTTTGCGTGTAAGTAACGGCTATCTGATGTATATCTTTACACCCCATATGTGTGAGGAATATGCAGGACCTTAAATCTATCCAACTTATAAAAAAAGATATGATCATAGATCGAAGTCCTGGGCACATCAGCAGAAGTGACAGGCCAGGGTGTGGGCACTCTCCTGCTCCAAACGGCACTAGCCAGCGCGGAGGACGTACGTCATCCACTCGTACAGCTGGTGGCCTTCAGCACCTACACGTAAGTTATTCGATCCTTAACTAAATGTATAACATTGTATGGCTACAATACACCCTATTGTATTACTGGGTTGTGGATGAGGTCAGATAAGCAGTCGCTCCTCGTAAAACACTGGTATTCAGCTGCATCCGGTTAGACTGGAAGCCGACCCTAACATAGTTGGGAAAAGGCTAAGCAGATGATGCACCAAATGTGTCACATTAACAATTGGATAGATGACACCACTAACCAATAATGCCAAGACACAATTTCACAAAAAAAAACCGCTTTATTTTAGCCCTTAACACGATGAATTTTTAAATACTTAACTATAAAGTAAATTTTTAGTTGCTTTTTGTCGTGTTGGCCCAGTGGTTGAGGCACCCGCCTCTCATGCACGAGTTTGTGGGTTCGAAACCGCCACGGGCAAGTACCAATGTGACTTTTTCTAATTCATATGTACTTTCTATGTTTATCTTGGATATCACTGACATCGGTAAGCATGTCAGAGGCGCTTGAGGCGGTTGAGAAACCCTGACACTAGGGTGTATGGGGTCGTTAGACCTTACTGCCCACGCGATAAAGAAGAAGTTGCTTTGAAATCAATAAATAAATAGTAAATTGAGATGACAAAACTGAGACGTCATAGTTCAGTAGTATTATACAAGATCTGCGAGGGAATGGCGTTTTGACAGCTCATAAAAAGTACGTCAATTTAGTGGTATCATCTGCCCAATTCAGTTAATTATAGTTTAAATACATTCATGGAAAACCAGATAGTTTGACTAAGTTGATATCTGTTCGATTACAAAATTACGTTGACAATTTTGAATTTTTCAGTGCGAAGATTTGTGAAAGATGTGGAATGAAACGCGAGTGGTCCATGCAATACAGAGACTTCGTTGACTACTGTGGACAAAGCGTGTTCTTTCCAAGAAGCCCCCACAAAGAAGTTGCCATTTACACCAAATACTTTGACCCAAAGAAAGGCGGAGAGTACCCTTGCAAGCCGCCTTACTAGATCTCCCATCATTGTGCATGAATAACAAACTTTTGGACATAAATGCCATAAATCATCCAATTCCTGTACAAACTCTGTATCCGTTTCTGAATTTAAGTTGTAACAAAATAGTTATAGGTATTGAAAATGATCATCAATTAAAATAAACTATAAATATATGTTTCTTTTAATAAAAACAATACAAAATAATTATATAAAAGTTACAAAAACGCTAACAGTAATAAATATTACGATAACTGCTCCTAACTACCAATAATTGGGCCTACCAACTATGATTTTGTTTGATTTTGGTATACTTATATTCTACCTAAAAATAAAATGGGATTGTTACAAATTCACTCACAGATAAGTTCAATGTTGGCTACATCCAATAAGATCATACAACTGGCTGTGTTTGATTCGTCTCAGCTTCGTGGACACAAAGTACATAAAATAACTTCAACAGACAATATAATAACCTACTGAAACAGTTTGCCAAATTAATGAACTAACAAAAAATGAGTGCAGACTAACAAAAAGTGTTGCCGTTCATGGGACATGTTCGATTCGATACGCTCAGTTACGCAAATCAATGTTTATGTTACGGTCAATGTTTTATTTGAAGTGATTATTACAGTTACCTAACTTAGAAAGGAGATTGGAATTTGTATGCGTATAATTTTGGAAGATCTAGTTATGGAATTAGATAGTGATAGAATATTACAAGAAAAAGGAAGAAGAAACAAAAACTACAATAAATCTGAAGTAAATGATGAAATGCTTATCAATAAAAAAAAAGCAATGTTATGTCACAGGATAGATTATAAGGATTAAGAGCGAAATAAGTTTTGGGCACAAATCTGTTTAAAAAAAAGAAACATCAAACAGATAACAATAAAGTAACTGATTAACTAATCCCATGTAACAGCAGGTCACGTCTTTAAAATTATGACAAAGATCTCTTTAGAAATTAGGAAATAATCAATTTTATAGAACGAAAGCTTCGGCAACGTAACTGAAGAATTATACACACTTTCCATTCCCTTTCTTATAATACCTATCGTATATTGAAGATTTATATGACTTACCCACTGGCTACTAGTTATTGAATGCCCCAGAACTAATTGCTTTTGTGCTTAAATAAGCATTGACTGCAACACCTCCTTCTCGGGTCAGTTGCGATTGCTGTTTGATTACGACTATTATGCGGCCGAAGCCATGGAAATAATTAGCTATAGCATTACACCATCAGGTCAAATGGGCAACTAATTAACAATTATTACGATAGATTCGATTACAATGGCAATTTTGTACTTCTTAGATAATATTAAGTTCGTAGTAGGAGTGTCGGAAGTGGTAACTGACGATTAATGTATATGTAACTTTAAAGAATTGACAACATTAGCTAATGGATTTCTTTCTAAGGTGAACCACTTATCAGAACTTGACAAATAATATTGTAATAAGCTTAAGTATATGAATTAACCAGGGTATATTCTACGACCATCTTGCACTAACTAAATAAACCTACGTAGATATAACTCTACAAGAACGATGAACATAAACCCACAAATTACATTGACATCGAACGTTTCAATTGTAAACCAACATCCCTAAATGGCATATAACGCAACAGAATTAAAGGAAACTGACTCTTAAAGTTTATGATATAAGACCTAGTTTTTCTTATAGCTCCACTGAGATGCACCGTCCTTGCCGCCCTTTCTGCCATGGTCTGCGTGTTTTTCGTGGTGATGCTCGTGGCCGTGCTTCCCGTGGTACCCTTTGTGGTCAGCGTCTACATGGCCTTTGTTGCTGGAAAAAGAAATAATTTAATTTTAGAGCAATGATATTTATACAAAATACTGTACTGAATTGGAATGGGCAGCCTTTTTGAAACCTGGATCATTACAAAAAATTCTTAAATTGAAGTGGTATAAAGCACTAGTCCGCCCGCGTCTTCGTTCGCGTCTTTGATAATTATGTTATTCAACGGGAACCGTACATATTTCCGGGATAGAAAGTATCCTATGTGATATTTCACATTACAATCTCAGTGCCTTTCATCCAGAAGTTTTTTCTGTTTAAGCGTAAAAGAGTGACAAACATCCATCCATCCATCCTCACATACTTTCGTATTTATAACAATAGTAGGATTAGGGGCAACAATAAAAGCGCTAAGTAGTTAGTAGGTAATTTGTCATTTTCCTGCACTCGTATCAGAATGCCAGTGATATCATAGCTGCAGCAAACAATCGCTATTATTAACTAGTTGGAGAACAATGTCTGCTGATTGAATGATTAGGAACCTACGGAGATGTATTCGGATGAGCGTTGACACGGAGATGCAGCATCCTGCAATATGTTCTAAAAATATCTTTCAGCTGTTCACTTCCTTCAATTCTGATACCGTTAAGCTTGTTTGTCCTTGACCATCCATTGGAAGCGGTCATTACAGGAAGTCCTGTTCACGATGTTTTCGAACATGCTTGCATGCACTGCCTTAATTAAAAGGCTTGGGGCTTTGGAACTGCCGTGTAATTCGATTAAATAAAAAAACTTTCGGAATCAATGACTTTTGACTGCTTTCTTTGAACGACTTGATACCTTACCAAGGCCGTTTTCGTATATTTATTTATGGTTATGGTTTTAGTACAGAAATGCGCCGTGACGTCTCGGGCACTAGCTCATACGATTATAGAATATTAGATTATATTAGAATATGACACACAAGTGATTCAGTTCAGGCGAGTCTTGGTTGATGGTTGCGTGAGCATATTTTACCGACACCTTTGCCGGTGTCCGACCCGTCCTTATAATTTCTGGTACCAATTTTACTACAGTAGTTCAAAACTTACGTATATCCCTTCTTTCCTCTCTCAGTGAAGTCATGTCCTGCGTTGACGTGATGTGCCTTCTTCTTGCCGCTCTCGTTGCTGGCGTGCTTGGCGTTGAACTTGCCGTACCGGTGGTGCTCGCCGCTCTTGTGGAAGTCGTCGTAGAACTTGTGCTCTTTGTGGAATTCATCCTTGTGGTACTTGTTGTGGTAGCCTGGAAGTTGAGGAGGATTTTGCTTAAGATTTTGGTGTAGTTTTGGTATTAGTTTCTGATGTGAATTAGGGCTTATATACTGAGTGCCCAGAGTTGTCAAACCTACCTCATTTTAGCATAGCTGAAATATTGAGGATTTAGATGTCACAATCTCTCTAAGTTAGACAGTCATCACTGACGACGGTATAGGAATACATCGTGAGAAAACCTGGACTAATTAATTTAACTGAAAACGCCAGTCCACCTTGAGCAAGCATGGTGATCAATACTCGTGTTTTCTCTGTTTGGGAAGAGCCTTTTGCCCTGCAGTAGGACGTACGCAAAGAAAGGTGATCCTAAAGTCACGGTTAAAAGAGAAACTGCAACCAGGGCCATGCTGCATTACTATAATATTATTGTCATTGACAGACATACTTAAAAAGTTCTGAAGTATATTTGTGGTATCGCTTGTTAAGTTCAACGCAACCGAGGCTATGTGCTCTTACTATTTAAGTAAAGCTTAGTAACCGATATAATATTTGCTTATTGAGAGCAACAAGTAAGGTTACGGCAATTTGTATCAAGTTTGGTCACAACAATGAATAGCTTTTATAAAAGGATTACATTCAGAGTCGTGACGCTTCACATTTTGAGTACATTTTTTGTCATATAATATTTCAGAAATGAGCGTGAAGATAATTAAATAGAACTTTTGTCACGTAAACTTGCATCAAATTGCAGGCTTGTTCCCAATCTGTTTGATTATGACAGTGAAAAGGATTTTGAAGTGCACACTCGCAAGTTGTTCATTGTGAACGAATCAATGGAAATCCGTAGTATTGCGGTTGAGGTCAATTCAAATTGAATTCGAATAACAAATAACTTTACGTAACTTGGCTTTCACTTGCCGCAAATCGTTACATTTTCTATTATAGCAGGTGTCTTGGCTCTTTGGCTTATAAACACTTGCATGTTACAAAATATAGGTAACAATTTGTAAGTAACTGTTTCTGTCTAAATCGATTTGTGTAACGTAACATAATACGTCTTTGATTGTTTCTTTTTTTATTTAGTTTTAACTTGTCATTCAGATGTCTTTCTTTTATTTTCTTTTAATTCGATTACAATGGTTTTGTTTGTTGGTTTTTATAGGAAGTTATGTAAATAGACGAGCAGTGCTATGGTGACTGACAAGCATTTGAAATTGATTATAATTGGACTATGGATATTATAAACTTTTCGAGATAGCCCGATAGCCGTTTTGTAGATACTCTCGCCACTCATGCATGAAGTTGGGGATTCAGTTTTGAGTAAGTGCTAATGGGACGTTTTCAATTCACAAGTAATTTCTAAGTGTATCTTGGGCATCAACTTCCTGAAATTGCCGATTCGGCTTGAGGTAGCGTTGCGATCAATGCACTAGCCTTCTCTTCGGCCTCTTCTCTGTATGAGAAGAGGCCGTTGCTCTGCAGTAGGACAGTACCTAAAAAGCTGGTAATTTGTTGATTGATAACTATCGTATTTTTTTTTTCTTCTTTTAAAAAGAACGTTGCCCTACACTAGGAATTTCCCCTGTGTCGTGGGTGCGCTTACAAACATATAAAATCACATACACAAACAGCCAGACCCGGAACAACTATATGTAGGTCATACAAATATTTGTTCCGTGCGGGAATCGAAACCGCGACACGTAACGCAACAAACGATCGCTATTGCCACTGCGCCAACCGTGTCGCCATTCCCAGTTGTGTCTATCGAATTCATTTGCTTATTTAAGACTATGAATGACATCATTCAACTAAAAAGTTCACCCTTTAAGGTATTCGAGTAAAACTTACCCTTTGTCTTATGTCCTTTCTTGTGTCCCTTCTTCTCATCAAACTTGGCTCCTCGATGTCCGAAGGCTTCTTCTTCATGGCTGCCCTTGTGTCCCGCGTGGTCGTGGTGTTTCTTCTTCTTCCCCGCAGCTTCTTCGTACTCTTTCTTGTGGTGTTCATCAGTCTTGAAGCCTTTGCCTCCCTTGTCTACGTGGTGGTCGTGATGGTAGCCTTTGGAGGTCTGTAACGTGTGAAGTTAATATTACATATATAATACTATCACGCCTATACTCCCCGAAGGGGTAGGCAGGGGTGAACCAATGTACACCTATAGGTTGCCGGTATATTTAGGTCCCATGTATGTATGTCCCAATAAGGGGCGAGCCTATTGCTATTAACCGGGCACAAATCCTAACTCCGAGCTAATACTGAGAATTTCATAGAAAAACCCAATTACACACTTTTTGCTCGACCTGGGAATTGAACCCAAGACCTCTGGCGTAGCAGTCGCGCTTAGCACCACTAGGCTAACGAGACTGCCTCGTTTGCCTATTAATTAGTCCTAAGCGAGGAAGTTAATATTGTTTATACAAATTCTAATAATAATGATTAGGCACTTAATTGTAGGTGGTCCCTACTTGGGCGTAATATGATACGGGTACACAAAGGTTTTGTTCGAGATTTTTACACGTATAGCGATTGACAATGACAACACAATATAACTGCAGCTGGAAAAACTGAGCTATCAAAGTCATTGTATCATAAGATAACCAGCCAAAATAAGGTATCTTACTTCATAATACCTATATGAAAAAAAGACTTAAAAAACGCTCAATGAAACCCTCTTCTCATCAAAGAACTTCCTTAGAATGAGGTAAAAGAGTTGACCCGTCGTTGAGAGTTGAGTTGAGTTAAGTTTATAGAAGTATAGAAGTAATTGCAGTAAGCTGTCTTTGTACTTTATAAAGTTAATTATTTTGTTAAAATAATTATTTCTAAACTAAGTTTACATACAAGCTGTTGATTTGCATTGTCGTCAAATTTTAGGAGCTTGTCTTAAAAAAATAGAAGTAATCAAATATAATTACGATACCTGGCCAATATCTAATACATACTTGTTTTTTTAGTTGCAACTATCCAATAACAGTATTCCAGAATACTCCTCTTGCAAAATTCAAAACCGCCCAGTTGCGTATGCGGTAGGCAGAGTTGTCGCGCGGCTATATCAATGTGTACATAGCGCCTAAATCGTCTGGCGAGATGGCTAGCTCGAATTTTAAAATCACGTAAAAATAAAAAAATTCAAAACCAATTTATTTTGTTATTGTTTCGTGTTAAGAAGCACGAGCATAGTTAACACCTTGAATTTGACGAGAATGCAAAACAACGCCTTGTATAATAATTATCATCATAGTTAGTGTTAAAAAAGTACGCACATACATATATTTACGAAAAAACGTAACAACCGATTAAACTAATTTTAAATAGAAGTTGCAATTTACTGGAAGTTTAGTTTGTAAGTGGTATTTAAACAATCACGTGGTCTACTATACCGATTTAGATCGGTATGCACAACTTGAACATACATACTCATACACGTCCATACAGATCATCGTAAATTCCACCAAAAATATACCTAAGTAAATGAATGTAACCTAACGAAATCATAAAATTTTGCCCGCGACTTCGCGTAGATTAATAGTTCCCGTTCCCGGGGGATTTCCGGGATGAAAACTATCCTATGTCCTTTCTCGGGTCCCAGACTATATCTGTAACAAATTTCATTGAAATCGGTTCAGTGGTTTAGGCGTGAAGAAGAGACAGACAGACAGACAGAGTTACTTTCGCATTTATAATATTAGTAAGGATAACATCACGCTACGACACACGGGATCGGAGCAGTAACCAAAGTCGTAACTAAATGCTGGTGAAATAAACGTCGTGGACAAAGTAGCGGGCATTTTGCTAGTATTCAATAAAACCATAATGATAAAAGATAGCAGTCTAATTCGCAAATCAAATCGTCATCAACTTTTAAGTCAACGCACTGTTGCTAAACCCTCTAGTCATAAGTTTTATCACATATCTCGTAGTTTTAATTAAACAACACCTATTAAAATAAATGTTCGCCGATAAATAATAGCTAACTTTATTAGTTTTATAGCCTTAAGAAACGTCTAGGTGGAGTTGCAAAAGGTATCGGTTACACACAGTATCCAATATACAGCTGTGGTTAGAAATTCTCTAGCTTAACATTTAAAGATCACCAACTTATTTAGTTACGCTGCTATTATTTACAATATTGGTTTCTTTTTAATAAAATAAGAACGCAATCAAGGCTTTGATTGGGGTTAGTTTACCAAAACGAACGAAAACACGTTAATATTTCTTCCGTAGGTAATTGCCTTATTTAACGTTGATTAATTCTGAATCTATTCTAAGCTGTAAGTTTCCTAATGTAGTTCGAAATGTTATTGTTGAATAGAAATATATAAAAAACTAGGTTTTGCCCGCGCCTTCGTCCGCGTGGATTAATAGTTCCCGTTCCCGGGGGATTTCCGGGATGAAAACTATCCTATGTCCTTTCTCGGGTCCCGGACTATATCTGTACCAAATTTCATTGAAATCGGTTCAGTGGTTTAGGCGTGAAGAAGAGACAGAGAGACAGACAGAGTTACTTTCGCATTTATAATATTAGTACGAATTATACACTCATTATAAAATAGCTATTTGTTTGATTGCTTTTTTTTTTAAACGCGTGAATATTTGTTACTCCCAGTCGGATTGGAAAAATAAATTGATAACCAGGTTCATAATAAATAGGGTACCTTCGCTATATAACATCACGCTATGACCTACGGAGGCGGAGAAGTAACCGAGGACTTAATTTAATGCAGGTTAAAACCTTGGAGTGCGATGTCGCGGGCAGAAACTATTGAATTAGGCTTTAGTAATTACCTTTAATTAATTATTGGCGTTTAGAATTAAGGCTCAATTACACGTAACAAGGATGTCTGATTTCTCCTTTGAAAAAGAGAAGTTCAAACTTGGGTAAGAAAAAAAAACTAATTGATAAAATCAATTGAATGACTAAAATAACAATAAAGTATCATGTTGTTACTATCAATGATAAACAATGAAACAACAGCTGCCCATTCTATTAATAGTACTTCTTGCTACTTTTCATTACCAATACCTGTAGTTGGTAGATAGACACCGTAGACATTTGTTTTTACCAGAAACCACACTAGAACACTGTATTTGTATGTCCCATATGAGCCATCCTCTCTATAAAAACCACCATACCGTTTATACCATCATAACTGCTTATAATCACTGATCAAAACTACACGGCCATCATCATCATTCAATTGCATCGAGTTGAATATTCGCCTAAAACATAACTTGTTGATTACGTTTACACGCTCACATATTGTTATCATAACAACCGATCTTACTGTTGTCACTTCCATATTACTTAAGTGTCACGCGACGTGACTTCCTCGCGTTTATTTGTTTCATACCTATCTTGTTATTGAATTTACAACATAAATTACACCTTTAATTCTTCCTAAAACAATGATGAACAAAAATGTGACTAAATAAGTTGCATCTCTTAAGGTCATTCCTTCCATTTCATTATGACCAGACATAATTATAGAAACAGCATTCAGATTCCCGATACAGAATGGCTGGTAGAAAGGCAAGATTAGGATTCTGGCTAGAAGTCTGTCTAGTAAAAATAAAAGGTGCCAAGCATTTCATGATACTTTAGGGGTTATTGAACATGTAAAAGTACCTAATGTTAACGACTATTCCTTAGCAATATTTATTTTAAAAAAAATAACCTTGACGGACATGTTAAATGAATAGAAATTACTAAAGTTCCTTACCTTAGCACCATGCTCTGCGGCATGTCCTCCGTGGTTCGCATGTCCTCCGCCTTGAGAATGTCCGTGAGCATGCTTCGAATGATGTCCAGTATAAGCGCCGTACAAGTCTCCTGCAGCCAACTGCTGCGGAGCCTGGATCAACGGCTCAGCAGCCACCGGCACTGGGAGAGGATTCTCTGCAGGGTTAGAAGCTAGAGGAACAGCCACCGGCGGACTGGCTATGAACTGAACTGGTTGAGACACAGCATCCACTGGAGCGAGCCTAGCCGCTTGAGCAATGTTAGCACTATTCACATCAGGCTTCAAGTACCGCGGAGCCGGGGCGTACACTCTGTGGTAGTGGTTCGCGCTCGCTGCAAGCATCTCCTCATAAGGCGGAGACTCCATCTCCCCATCGTCAGTGAACTCGTGCACTTCATACTGGTGTAGCTGACGAGGCACTCGCACGTACTCCGCGGACCTGCGCGCCCTTGGCTCACAGCACCGCTTGACACGGACATGCTCCTCGAACGGCCCCGCATCGTGTATATCCCGCCTGCTCCTCGACTGCTCGTAGTCATCATACGAGTCGTCTACATCCTCCTCCTCCACCCACGGCTCCTCCGCCACTTCAGCTGCAGCGATCGCCAGCAACAGCAGGATGACCGCTGGCCGCATTTCGTTCTTTAAATGATCTAAAACTGTTCTATTTTTTTGTTTTATACTTCTGAACCTTTCACCGTTGACTAACAAAGGATCTTGCTAAATGCAGTTGCGTTGATATCAGCGTTTTTATATGAGACGGTGGGTAAATGTTTGTCGTGTGGCGGCCGGGCGGTCGGGCGCGCGGTACGGTCAGCACTGATGGCGCCGGACCTCACCACCTAGAAAGCGTATAACGACACGGACCAAATTAGTTTTCCCGGTACATTATTTTCGCGATTTTTCGACCGCAGTGAAAACAGCGGCCGTGAATTGAATTAAAACTTTTTCTATTAGACTGGCCGTGAGATTCGGTTGCGTAAGCAATTACGAGAGGAACCGAACGATTTGTATGCGTGAACTTTGGCAGAAGATGTTACTTACTAAACGCAGGTAGTAGTAGATAAAATGTTTTCCATCTACCTGACTTTATTTTGTTATTCCGATAACTATTCAGCTTGACACTACCGATTGTCGCGTAGCGTAATATCATTGATGTTTGCCAACATTACTTTATTAAACGCGCCACGGTTGGTGCACTGGTTCAGCGATTGGATGCTGCGTTGCGTGTCTCTAGTTCGATTCCTGTATGTATTTGTATGATCTACTAATAACTGTTTCGGGATTAACGTTTGTGTATATGAGTTTATATGCTCTGCCTTTTTTATTCCAGCATTTACTTAACTGCGGGTGGTCACTTCAAGAAAAAACAAATAGTAATGAAAAATCGATCGTTCAGAAAATTGGTATAATTTAAAAAAAAAGAATAGAAACCGTTTCTTTTGCGTACATAAACAAATAAACAAAAAGAGATGCGTAGACGCATTTGATGAATCATAATCTTAACGAAACAACAGTGAGTGTTATCTTATCAAATATTGTGCCCTAACAGACGTCAATGGCGGTAAACACGCGTTCACTTCAAGCTAAGGAACTTTATAATTATGTTGTGCAAGATTAGTAAACAATTAAGATGACATATCTATCTAAGTAATTAATTACAGTTAACACCTACTTTCCTTATAGCTGTTATTTATGCTGTAAAGGGGTGGGGAATATTTTTTATTTTATAGTAACTTAAAACAGCAAACTGCTGTAAAACGGAGTTAATAATAATGCAGGGGTGAATTGGGACGAACCTTGAAAAGGCATTTTTGCTTTAAAATAATATATTTTATTGCTGAAAACTTGACACTAAATTGTAAATTATAATTCAGTAAAATTATAATTTACGATTTAGTGTCATGTTGGCAAACTATATTCTTTTAATGTTAAAATTCCTTTCAAAGATTTGTCAAAATTCACCCCTGCACCCTTCTTCATCCCGTTACGTGATAATTTTCCAAAATTAAGTTTTTTTTTTTAATATTTTTAACCTATGATTAAGTAAAATTGAAAATAGCTAGCTGACCAACTTATCCGAGAATAAACATTAGTAATGTTTTTATTGTTCAAAAGTTTAACCACACCGGCGAACTGTGGGTGTACATTGGTACACCTTTGCCTAACCCTTCGGGGAATACGGGCGTGACAGTATATATATTTATATTTAACCATACGTACATAAGCTTGTGCCTTTTTCCCAAGGCAGAAACCACAGAACGCCACCTGCTACGCTCCTTACATACTCCTTTCGCCTAAGTTTAAGTTTAACTAATTCTTAAATATAATGTAAGTTATCGATAACAATACAGCAGCTACAGAAAGTAGCAGTAGGCAGTATCAACTATGACCTCAACATACTAAGCTGAGATCTGATTCAGCTCAGGTTCCGTAACTCAGCCTCTCCTTGACCAAGATGGCGGCTGCTGCAATGAGTTTTTATTAACAGCCATTTTAATTCCACAGCTAGATATTTCTGATCGGCATGTATTTATTGCCACGGAGGTTTATTGAGTCTGCATCTCAGATGAACTGACTGCAGCTTCATAAAGGTTCATGAATATCATCTGCATTTCGTTTTAGGTAAAATTTCGTTCAGTGATTTGTGTTTTACGTTATGAGCGTATTATAACTGCCCCGTTGGACTCGTGGTGCCAAGCACGACTGTTGAACGTGGGGTCCTGGGTTCGATTCCAAGGTTGGGCAAAACATGTTATTGGGTTTTCCATTAGGAATTTCTCAGTAACAGCCCGTATAGTTTGGAAGTTGGTGGTGTGACACTTCGGAAAGCACGTTAAGCCGTTGGTCCTGCGCCTGATCTCTCCCCGGTTGTGTCGGATTGCCGTCCCATCGGATTAAGATTAGTTACACACAACACAATTGTATAATAATATAATAAGTGTTTTGCCATCCCATCAAGTACTACTGGCATTTATTACCTATAACTATACATATTACACTACAATATTGTTTTCAATGTACTGTAAAAGCACCTTAAAATTAAATCGTATTTTTGTTCTAGATTCATATACCGTTACTGATTCATACACTGTAAGGGATTATAATTTTGTTGATATTTTTGTTGGAATATGCTTTTGGAGCGGTTCAGCTCACTGTCACCATATTACTGCCTCGAGAAATATTAAAAAATATAATTCGCGGCTATAAATGATTTGATAGCTAACTTGGATAATATTTCCTTCAGTGATGCACATACCTGTGACCCTGACGCCTGTGTTACTCTATTACCTGTACCAGATACTAACCTTACTGTGTTACAACAAAATATTCGCAGTATTCATGCCAACTTCTCTGGATTCCTCACTTTACTCGAGCGAATCAATGTATCTAGTGATGTAATTATTTTGTCCGAATGCTGGCTTTCTTGCAATCCCTTTATTCCCACTATTGAAGGCTACAACTCCTACAAAACTATAAATAATTATAATCAAAATGATGGTGTGGTTGTTTATGCCAAAACGAGTCTGTCTAATATAAAAGTAAAAGAGCCAGTCATTTCCGAATGTAATTGTCTAATTGTTACTTTAGGTACCTATGTAGCGATTGTTGCTGTTTACAGACCTCATGCCTTTTCTGATCCTTCGTCATTTATCGAGTCGCTGGATAGGACCCTTGGCGAACTAAAAACCTATAAGAATATTATCCTCATGGGAGACATTAACATTGATATTACCCACGGATGTCAATCCAAACATTCTTTAGACTATTTAGATCTACTTGCTCACCATGGACTCTTTACGGGTCATACCTACCCCACTCATGGTTCCACTTGCCTTGACCATGCTAACCTAAAATCTTCTAACTCGTCTAAAATTTTGGTACTGGAGTCTACTATTACCGATCACTTCTCAGTTTTGCTCGCCCTCCTTAAGGAAAAAAATCATAACACTAAACTTTCTTCTTTCAACAAGCTTACAAAAGTCAACAAGGATGGGCTTGAAAGTGACGTACTGAACATAAACTTCGATCTGGTATACTCTGTTGCGGACCCTAACTTGGCAACTAAATATTTAGTCGAGCCTATTTTATCAGCATTTGCTAAAAATACGATAACTATAACATTATCTCGCAGACGCCGCCCTATCAAACCCTGGATAACTCCAGGATTACTGAAGTGTATGCGTCATAGGGACAATCTTTATAAAAAAAATGAAAAAAAAACCCACAGATGAAATTCTGGTTATATCCTATAGAAGGTATAGAAATTATTGTACTACCCTGTTGCGAAAGGCTAAGTCAGATTATGAAAAACTGGAATTTAAAAAAGCGGGTAAAAACTCTAAACTTGTATGGAATGTTATCCAAAATGTCACTAATTTATCTAAATCTCAACCTACCGCATATGAACTTCTAGAATCCTGTAGTGATAAGCAAACTTCTTTAAACAAAGTTAACTCGTACTTTGTAAAAGTGGGCAGGGATTTAGCAGAAAATATTAACAAGAGAACCCAACCCCCTCCTTCCCCGTCATTCTCTCGCTCTCAGCCGAAATCCTTTGTGCTATTAAATACCAATGAGTCAGAGGTGGAACACCTAATAATTTCTCTCAAAAATAGCTCAGCAGCTGGTTGGGACGGCATTTCTTCTGAATTCCTTAAGAGGTATAAACATATTATTGTTCCCCCACTCACATTCATTTGTAATTTATCTTTAACCACAGGTATCTTCCCTGACCTATTCAAAAGGGCACTATTGCACCCGATTTTTAAGTCTGGGGATCGAAGCCGCGTCGAACACTATCGGCCCATCTCTGTTTTACCCGCGATGTCCAAGATACTTGAGAAAATTATCAACTCCCGGCTTGTTACATATTTGGAGACACACAGCTTCCTATCTTCCAATCAATATGGCTTTAGAAGAAACTTGTCCACAAATGATGCTGTACATAATCTTGTGGATCATGTAGTCAAGAAACTTGATAAAAGCCATAAGTGTATTGCACTGTTTTTGGACCTCGCGAAAGCCTTCGACACGGTTTCGATTCCCATGCTTATTGATAAGCTCGAAACTCTGGGAGTGAGAGGGGTGCAGCTGTCCCTTTTTCAGAGTTATTTAACCAAGAGAACCCAAAGCGTCAAAATAGGATCTTATACTAGCTCTGAACTACCTATTGAATACGGAGTCCCTCAGGGGAGTATTCTTGGCCCGACCTTGTTTTTGGTCTATATTAATGACCTCTGCAATCTCACTCTTCAAGGCGGTAACATATTTTCTTACGCTGATGACACAGCACTTATTTTTTCATCAAACACCTGGCTGGATACCTATCGCTTTGCTCAAACTGGATTTGACACAGTTAGAGAATGGTTAAATAACAATTTACTCACCTTAAACACATCGAAAACCAAACTCCTTAATTTTTCTATCCGAAATCTGTCGAATTCTTTAGATTCCAGTTTGCAAATATCTGCGAAACCCTTACATGCTGCTAATAACGACTCAAGTGTTATGGCAATTGAGCGTGTTACATCAGTAAAATACTTGGGTGTTGTAATAGACAGCAACTTAACATTTAAGGAACATACTGAAACCTTGTCTAAGAGGGTCAGAAAGCTCATCTACATTTTTAAACAATTACGTCAATCAGCTGACGCCGATGTCATGAAAATGGTGTGCCTGGCATTGGGCCAGTCCATCTTGAGCTACTGCTCAATCACGTGGGGTGGTGCAGCTAAATCCAACCTGATAAAGGTTGAAAGAGCACAAAGAGCAGTGCTCAAGGTGTGCTGTTTTAAGCCTCGCCTTTTTCCTACTACCCAGTTATACGAATTCTGTCAGGTTCCCACTGTCAGGCAGCTATTTATTATAGCTACTACAATGAAGCAGCATTCTGTTACCCCCTTTAACCGAAATTCTACCACTCGTAACCACCTCGTTGCAACTTCAACCCCTCTTAGAACTTTCTTTAGCCGCAGATTCTTTGTCTTCCTTGGACCATACTTGTACAACAAACTCCATAAATTGCTATCCATACATCACTTAAATCGCCGTCTATATAAAACTACTCTCTTGAATTGGCTTCTTACACAATCATACTCACAAACTGAAGCCCTTCTGGAAGTCCCTCAGTAATATTTGTCTTCACTCTTATTATTCTACAGTTAATATGGAGATAATAATATCAGACTATGAAATTTTAGTATATACAGGTTTTCTAATCTTAGGCATATCCCTTCTTCACATTTTCACATAAACTCACACACACACACTCACACCACACACGCACCCTTGTTTGTACAGACACCCTTACGAGGACCTTGTATGTACTTGTACGAACCGAGGACCCTCTAAAAAACTGGTTTAAATACGTCGCAGGCCTTTTTCAATAAGATAGACAGGGAGAGGTGAGTAAATCTATTGTAATGAGCGCATCGAGATAGTGCTATCTCAAAAAAAAACTATATGAATTACGGCTATCGTACCGAGGACCTGAAATACACAGCTAAATGTGACCAGCGATGCACATACGAGGACTTTGTGTAAGTTAACCGAGGACCTCTTACGTAAGCCCTGGGACGCCCTTCCGAGGACGTACTTTCACACAATATTTCTTATTTCTTGTACGAAGCGCGGACGCTGTGTTAGACTTTATTTCACCTTACCGAGGACAGTTTTCCTGTAGAACTTGTATAAACCGAGGACTTGGAAAATCTACATACCTAAACCAATTTTTACGTTTAAGATAATTTATTAACTTATGTAGAATGTTCTGATTTATTTCTAACACACATTTTCTGAAATGAAGTACCAAGCGAGGACGAGTTTATGTCTTTACGTTTTTCGGTGCTTCCCAAAGAGAGGCTTAAAATAATTACTTATAGAAAGAGAGTCTTCGTACAAGCTCTTTTCGCGCTAACAAATATGCCATACGCATAAGGATTATCTAGTGATCCAGTCACCAGTCAGTCTCCAGTTTGAGCTGATGCTGCAGCCAGGTCGTTTCTTCATGAGGGAACTCTTCAAAAGTTGATAGGGTCGTCTTGGTATTTGGCATATGTGTTAGGATTACATAGTATAACAAATATAATAACCAAATTGTGCTGAAGCTGCAGCCAAGGTGGTTTCTTCATGAGGGAACTCCTTAACAGTTGGTAGCACCGTCTTCAAATTTGGCATACGCGTTAGGATTACATAGCCTAACAAATATAATAACCAAATTGTGCTGATGCTGCAGCCAGGGTGGTTTCTTCATGAGGGAACTCCTCAACAGTTTATAGCCCCGTCTTCAAATTTAGCATACGCATTAGGTTTACATAGTATAACAAATATAATAACCAAATTGTGCTGAAGCTGCAGCCAGGTTGGTTTCTTCATGAAGGAACTCTTCAAAAGTTGATAGGGTCGTCTTGATATTTAGTATATGCGTTAGGTTTACATAGTATAACAAATATAATAACCAAATTGTGCTGATGCTGCAGCCAGGGTGGTTTCTTTATGAGGGAACTCCTCAACAGTTTACAGCATCGTCTTCAAATTTAGCATACGCGTAAGGTTTACATAGTACAGCAAATATAATAACCAAATTGTGCTGAACCTGCAGCCAGGGTGGTTTCTTCATGAGAGAACTCCTCAACAGTTGGTAGCACCGTGTTCAAATTTGGCATATGCGTTAAGTTAACATAGTTTAATAAATATAATAACGAAACTGTGCTGAAGCTGCAGCCAGGGTGGTTTCTTCATGAGGGAACTCCTCAACAGTTCATAGCATCGTCTTCAAATTAAGCATACGCGTTAGGTTTACATAGTATAACAAATATAATAACTAAATTGTGCTGAAGCTGCAGCCAGGGTGGTTTCTTCATGAAGGAACTCCTCAACAATTTATAGCATCGTCTTCAAATTTAGCATACGCATTAGGTTTACATAATACAACCAATATAATAACCAAATTGTGCTGAACCTGCAAGCCAGGGTGGTTTCTTCATGTGGGAACTCCTCAACAGTTGGTAGCACCGTCTTTAAATTTGGCATATGCGTTAAGTTAACATAGTTTAATAAATATAATAGCGAAATTGTGCTGAAGCTGCAGCCAGGGTGGTTTCTTCATGAGGGAACTCCTCAACAGTTCATAGCATCGTCTTCAAATTAAGCATACGCGTTAGGTTTACATAGTATAACAAATATAATAACCAAATTGTGCTGAAGCTGCAGCCAGGGTGGTTTCTTCATGAGGGAACTCCTCAACAGTTTATAGCACCGTCTTCAAATTTGGCATATGCGTTAAGTTAACATAGTTTAATAAATATAGTAACGAAATTGTGCTGAAACTGCAGCCAGGGTGGTTTCTTCATGAGGGAACTCCTCAATAGTTCATAGCATCGTCTTCAAATTAAGCATACGCGTTAGGTTTGCATAGTACAACAAATATAATAACCAAATTGTGCTGAACCTGCAGCCAGGGTGGTTTCTACATGAGGGAACTCCTCAACAGTTTATAGCATCGTCTTCAAATTTAGCATACACAATAGGTTTACATAATACAACCAATATAATAACCAAATTATGCTGAACCTGCAAGCCAGGGTGGTTTCTTCATGTGGGAACTCCTCAACAGTTGGTAGCACCGTCTTTAAATTTGGCATATGCGTTAAGTTAACATAGTTTAATAAATATAATAGCGAAATTGTGCTGAAGCTGCAGCCAGGGTGGTTTCTTCATGAGGGAACTCCTCAACAGTTCATAGCATCGTCTTCAAATTAAGCATACGCGTTAGGTTTACATAGTATAACAAATATAATAACCAAATTGTGCTGAACCTGCAGCCAGGGTGGTTTCTACATGAGGGAACTCCTCAACAGTTTATAGCACCGTCTTCAAATTTGGCATATGCGTTAAGTTAACATAGTTTAATAAATATAGTAACGAAATTGTGCTGAAACTGCAGCCAGGGTGGTTTCTTCATGAGGGAACTCCTCAATAGTTCATAGCATCGTCTTCAAATTAAGCATACGCGTTAGGTTTACATAGTATAACAAATATAATAACCAAATTGTGCTGAAGCTGCAGCCAGGGTGGTTTCCTCATGAGGGAACTCCTCAACAGTTTATAGAATCGTCTTCAAATTTAGCATACACATTAGGTTTACATAATTTAACAAATTTAATAACCAAATTGTGCTGAAGCTGCAGCCAGGGTGGTTTCTTCATGAGGGAACTCCTCAACAGTTTATAGCATCGTCTTCAAATTTAGCATACGCGTTAGGTTTGCATAGTACAACAAATTTAATAACCAAATTGTGCTGAACCTGCAGCCAGGGTGGTTTCTACATGAGGGAACTCCTCAACAGTTTATAGCATCGTCTTCAAATTTAGCATACACAATAGGTTTACATAATTTAACAAATTTAATAACCAAATTGTGCTGAAGCTGCAGCCAGGGTGGTTTCTTCATGAGGGAACTCCTCAACAGTTGGTAGCACCGTCTTCAAATTTAGCATACACAATAGGTTTACATAATTTAACAAATTTAATAACCAAATTGTGCTGAAGCTGCAGCCAGGGTGGTTTCTTCATGAGGGAACTCCTCAACAGTTGGTAGCACCGTCTTCAAATTTGGCATATGCGTTAAGTTAACATAGTTTAATAAATATAGTAACGAAATTGTGCTGAAGCTGCAGCCAGGGTGGTTTCTTCATGAGGGAACTCCTCAACAGTTTATAGCATCGTCTTCAAATTTAGCATACACATTAGGTTTACATAATTTAACAAATTTAATAACCAAATTGTGCTGAAGCTGCAGCCAGGGTGGTTTCTTCATGAGGGAACTCCTCAACAGTTGGTAGCACCGTCTTCAAATTTGGCATACGCGTTAAGTTAACATAGTTTAATAAATGTAATAACCAAATTGTGCTGAAGCTGCGACCAGGGTGGTTTCTTCAGAAAGAGAGAAAATGAAAGGTTGACTGAATCCTTAAACAAATCGTTAGAAGCTACTCCTATGTACATGCCTGCTTAGATTACACAACATTATGATTTTCTTTTCACCATAAATTGTTGTATTGTCATGGGTGCTTAATCCGTGTGCTCTTCATGAAGAATCAAAAGTAGAAATGTCTTCCTAGGTGAAATGACGGCAGCAAAATTTGAAACAATCAAAAAGTACAATGAAAAATACATAACAAATAATATTAAATGACAAACTTGAGAACGACGCTATCAACTGTTGAGGAGTTCCCTCATGAAGAAACCACCCTGGCTGCAGCTTCAGCACAATTTGGTTATTATATTTATTATACTATGTTAACTTAAGGCGAATGCTAAATTTGAAGATGTTGCTACCAACTGTTGAGGAGTTCCCTCATGAAGAAACCACCCTGGTTGCAGCTTCAGCACAATTTGGTTATTATATTTGTTATACTATGTAATCCTAACGCGTATGCCAAATTTGAAGACGGTGCTACTATCTGTTGAGGAGTTCCCTCATGAAGAAACCACCCTGGCTGCAGCTTCAGCACAATTTGGTTATTATATTTGTTATACTATGTAAACCTAACGCGTATGCTAAATTTGAAGACGATGCTATAAACTGTTGAGGAGTTCCCAGTGATAGCACACTAACACACGAGGGAAACTGTTAAAGCGAGGACTAAAATACACACTGTTTGGAAAATCTAGCAAACCGAGGTCTTAAATACACATTGCGTGGAAAAGCTGCCTAACCGAGGTCTTAAATACACATTGCGCGGAAAAGCTGCCTAACCGAGGACTTTTGTGTTAAAGTTAACACATAGGTCCTCGTATAATACAACAAACGTGAAATGAGTGTAAAGAGGCTGTGTGTGAGGCGACAGTGGCGCCACTAAGTGGATACACAAATCGAGTGTAAGATTATGAATATTTTTGATCAAACCGAGGTTCAGACAACTTTTTCTTATTAAGTATACAGAAAGACTCAAAATCGCTCGCAGAATACGAATCTTTGGTCAAGTCAAACCGAGGACCCTCGAAAAAGTCCTCGGTTTGAAAAGGTCCTCGGTCGTGCCTTGTGTATTCATACGCACGTCCTCGGATGGTACTTAAAACAAACACACAAACACATACACTTCTTTTTTGTCTTCATTATTTTAGCTTACTCACCTATTTTTTTAACCATGTATAAGCGCCATTGCACTTTTATTTGCTTGTAATAAATAATAATAATTAACTAAATAATTAACTTATAATTAATGCGATCTGAGGTGGAGGCCTGGTGTCCTGTAACACAGGTGTTATTTACCTACCACAGGCACCAGCGATCCACAATCTAAGTTGTAACTTATTAGCATTCATTTATATTTTATTTTGTTTTTACTTGGTTTGTGGTGAGAAATAAACGATTTATTATTATTATTATTATTAGTTAGGGAAGAAAGAGTGCACCTGTGCACTACAATATCTCCTTCGTAATTGGCTAGTCTGCATTAAGATTAACCGCCGTGGCTGGAATCTTTCTGGAGAGTACTCATTATATCTCAGAATTCTATATAAGCATTTTATATTTCAGTATTGAAAATCCATCTTAACATTTTCGAGAATAAAATCTCTTACTAATCCACCACCCAACTTACAGAATAGGTCCGTGCCGTCTCGCACGACCGCTCGCAACAGTTAAACAGGATTGAATACATCTTTACGATGTCAAATATTTCATATTTTTTGCCTGGAAATGTGAATCGTGATCGTGGAGTGCAATGGATAAGGAAATGTCGGTTACATTGGTCACGACCTGAGGGAATTATAATAATGTGTCAGCTGTTTGCTAAGTGTTGCAGAAAATTGCTGAGAATTTTTCAATGCCATTTTTTGAACCATTGGCCCATAGGTAATTTAATCCTTCGCTGTTTCCAACTTGTGTGCTTTTCTGTTTAACATTGAAAGCAATTGAATCGTTTCTTCGAGACTAGCAGTGGTAAAATCAAGAAGGCGAGCTTGTCCCAAAAGAATTGGAACCTTTTAGCTAGTATTTCAGATTGGTGAATGTTACAATGAGATACAAGTTACTTGCATATTTTGTGCAAGCTATGTTAGCCATGTGGCTAACTTATGTGGTCACAAATTGCTTAGATACACAAGCAATATGCAAGCTTGTGCTTTTTCATCCCACACAAATGTTAAAATGAAAACTTGTGCAAGTCATAATTAGTGCAATATTTTCGACCTGACCTGCATCAGTGCGAGGACATGAAATCCTACTTGCAGCACGTCATAACAAAGTTGTAAAGTTATCGTAGTTAAACCAGTGCTTTTCTTCGAAAAAAAGAGGAGGTTTAATCGAGATCTAGTAAGATTGAAAGTACTGGATAGGTACAGCGCAGGCAACTACGCACGACTAACGATATGGCATAACACTGAACACTTTTTATTTTAAATTTCGAAAACTAATTACCTACCTATCTCTAGTGATCAGTTTCTTTTGATTGAAAGAATAATTTGAACACCTAATTATTAGTTCGGAAATGCTTTCAATGTTATTGTGTGAAGTGTATTAAGTTTGTTTTTTTACAAAACGTAAACCAATCAACCCCTAAGGAGTTTATGTTGTAAAGTAGTTCATTAAAATGTAATGAGAAACTGATTATTTCAGCAACCTTTACCTTCAAATTTTGTTTAGGTAGAGTATCTACATAATGTACCCTGACCTGGTCAATTGCTACTTTCTGACTGACTGCCACATTGACTATTCAAAAAGGTTGATTTAAACTAAATGGTAAAAAAAATCCGTAGTAAATTTTCTATAAGTCATCATCATCTGCTTAGCCTTTTCCCAACTGTGTAGGGGTCGGCTTCCAGTCTTACCGGATGCAGCTGAATGCCAGTGTTTTACATGGAGCGACTGCCTATCTGACCTCCACAACCCAGTAACTGGGCAACACGATACCTCTTGGTTAGACTGGTTGTCAGATTTATTGGCTTCTGACTATCCGTAACAACTGTCAAAGATCTACGAATGACAACCGGGACCAACGGCTTTACGTGCTTTCCGAGGCAAGGGGGTGTCACACCACCAACTTCGAAACTCCGGGCTGCTACTGAGAAATTCCTAAAAAATGTGTGTGTGTAATTCCTTGTGTAAATTTTCTATAAGTACAGGTAATTTATTTAGGTAAGTATCTATGAAAACAAGAAAAAAATAAGTAGATAAAAAGACATCTTAACCTCTAAATTAGAATAGTAAAAAATAAGGTAAATATTACATCTAAGTATCATAATAATAATTGCACATTGCGCAAAATGATCTTGTCCGTAATCCAAATTAATTTTAAGTTCAATTTCTATGTTTCATTGTCAAGTTGGCCAACACATTTTTTTCGCGACATTTTTGTTGGCAAACAATGGAAGTAGGTAATTATTATAAGCAGATCTTGAGTTTCTCTAATCATGGCTTGTGTGGAAATTAGATCGGAAGTAATGATTATTTGTGATGGCAATGGAACAGAATTATCAAGACGTTTTCTAAAAAAAATGTTTGCTTGTGATTTGTTTGGGAAATGGAAAAGTAATGACAATACCTTACAAGATATTCAGACAATGACGCCATTGATATTTTCTGAAAATTGTAGGTTTTTTTTTTTTTTTTTATAGACGGGAAATCATGAAATAACTTCCCCCGCCCTGGGCGGGGCGGGAGGGAGTGTCAGACTTTTACTGACTAAAACCCGTCTATGTTCCTTCATGTGCCCTTTGCGTTCCGGGGGCGCGGTATCTCTTTCGAACAACCCGCAGCCCCGGCAGGCATCGGCCCTCAGTGGCCCCAAAATTGTAGGTTGCGTTAAAAGATTAGATTTTTTTTAAGTGCTTTTAATGTAGGTAGGTCCTATACTTGAACATCACTGACATCGGTGAAGGAAAACATCGTGAGGAAGCCTAAACTAATTAAAGTCTGAAATCGCCAATTACCTTGAGCAAGCGTGCTGATCAATGCTCGTGCCTTCTCTGTATGAGATGAGGCCTTTGCACAGCAGCGGGAAATAATGGGCTGGTATTTTTTTATTATTTACTATACTTACCTACTTATAGAAAATAGCGTAGTTAAGTGCCTAGTTTTTTCTTGCATATAAGAACAAGAAATTGTTTTGAAAATACTACAAATGCATTTAGGTTAGTAGGACAATAAATTAAAAATATTATATTTGTCAATAATTTTATTTCACCGTGTTAGTAAACAAATTGATACATCTAAAGCAACAGAGTGCGATATTAATGTTCATAGTAATACCGTCCAACTTACTACTTAGTTATAACCTTAACTATTTACATGTTATAGTACACTTACATTAGTTTATTTATTTACATAACCATTGAAAACAAATCTTTTTGCAGATTTTTATTACAAATGATTAAGTATTTTTAATTTAATGTTACATTTTAGACAAAATAGCGTTAGCAGTATTTTATACAGTAAAAAACGAAAATTATCGAAATAACTGTTTTTTCTCACATAAGTAAATGAATTCCTGTTGTGATTATCAACAAAAAAACATAATGTATTTATATCTTATTCCTAGTATTAAATATGGCACAAATATTATCGAATATCGACTAGGTTATAACTTTCAAAAGTCTTTTATTTTTCGTTAAAAAATAGTGCGTACGGTGATACATATTTTTTGTGTGACAAAAATATTTAATGTACATTTTGCGTATTTTACGTGCACAATATTATTCCGAACCCAAACTTCATTAATTATTGCAATTTATTGCAGTTGTAAATGGCACATGTTACAAAAGATGTACAGACAATATTTATAGTAACACAAAAAATCGTATCCACCAATAAAAATCTAACTTACAAAACTAATTAATAAGTCTTTATCAAATGGTCTGACACAAAAGGCGTGAACTCAGGGTCTTTGATTTTCTTCTTCTTGTGTAGTGGACAACTTTTCTGCCTTTGCCCACTTTCTGACTTATTATGTGTCAATTTAAAGTGGCTGGATAGCGAAACACTTTTTTTTCTATGTCCTGAATTTTGGCAATTATTATTTTTATCTACATTTTTGTCCGCGTCGTTCGCGGATGAACCACTGTGCAATGTGTTTTCTCCTAATATTCTAGATTCTACTTGGTTTTGTTTTAATTTGTTCGTGTAGTCTGCTGACACTTCCAGCTGGCTGTGATGCAAACATGTTGATGTGATCTGCAAAATAAAACAATAATATTATTTTATTGATATTTAAGGATAATAAAACATGTTGCGCTGACACCAAGTAACATGGGATAAGGGCAGGAAGAAAATGATGATTGAATCTCTTGTAGAAGTACGAGCTACCAAAGTGTTAAAGGGAGTATTTTTAAATATGATAAGGCTGTGTACATAGTGGCGCTATCATACCGTATACACATCAAGGAGATTTAGTGAGGAATTTTGAATAAAAAGAAATAAGTTTTTGCAAAATTGAATTGGAATCTATTAGCTTTACGAAAAAAATACTGTGGTCAGTGAATCAATTTAGACCAGTTACGGTTAGTCCTAAGGAATACAAAATGCTAAGTACGTACAGGTGTGGGCTGCTGCCTCGGCCTGGCGTACAGCGCGGCGCGCTCCGCCAGCTCACTGCGCAGGCGCCACGCGCGCGCCGCCAGCAGGCGCCGGCTCGCCGGCTGGGCGTCACCACGCACGCCGTGCCATCTACAAAAGAGATGAAAAAAAAAATGAAAAAGAAGTTGATACAAGAGTATCTTTAATGATGGTACTCGGCTGTTCTCGTCTAGATTCTACCGTCCACCTAGTGGAGATCGCCTCTCCAATTTCCGATGTCGAGTCTCGGACAAGAAATTAATGTGTTAAATTGTCAAGCACGCGGAAGCTACTGTGATTGGTTGACTAAATGAGCGCAACTTAACTATATGGCATATTAATTTATCGTTGAGACACGTAAGTCTGGTCTGGCCTTTCTGCATATTTGACCAAAACAAAAACAAGCTCGACTAAACACAACTAAGATACTATCAATGTTAGCAGAGGGCTATGTACGAATCTAGAGTAACCATTTGGCCCTTCTTCGTTTTTTTATTTTCAAATCGATGGTTATAATCCACCAGCCCTCCGCTTCACGCACCACGGATGCCCGCGTCCTACATCAGGTCATGTCTCAAAATACTACATAATGTTACATAGTACGGCAGTGTCACCTGACGAGTAGCTGCAGCAGTCGGCTGCGCTGCCCCGCATCGCGCAGCAGCAGGCAGGCGGCGCGCAGGGGCGCCCCCCCGCCCGCCGCCCCGCCACTTGCCGCCGCGCTGAACGACAGCCGCATGGCGCGCGTGTAGTACTCTAGCGCTAGTGGTAGGAGGCCTGGAACGAAACACAGGACTGTGTTAGTAATTATGGTCACTGTCTTGTTACCGGGAACTCGTTAAGTGCTCTTTATGTTTCTTAGTTTCGTTTTCTTTATGTTTTTGAGTGACTTTCTGCTGATGGTATTACTACTACCCTTTACTATCACACTTTTCGTGAAAGTCACTTTTTCAATGTTAAAATTTTAGAAGAGGTCGACTGCTTGACTTTGACTACTGATATCTGCTAGGGCAACAAAGCAGTAGGATGAACAGATCGAAACTGTCGTATCGGATATCTAAGGATCGTTCAGAAGAAATGTTATTGTCTAATAAATATATATTTTAGGAACAAGCTACTGATTTAATTCAATAACAAGCCACAACCCCGTCTATATAATAAGGTAAGATATGGCATGAAAATCAGTCTACCACATTTTTTGGGTACAGCTAAAATTATATTTTAATTTATCCTCTTCCGTGTAACTTACCTCTGTCTTTCAACCAGTTGCCGTACAACAAATAATGTTCCCAATTCCTCGGCTCCAGCTCCAGCAGCTTGTCCAGGACGCCTCTCTTCTCGTCTACAGGTTTGAGCAGCAACAGTTCTAGGTACGCCTGAACGAACCTCGGCTCTAAAGATATGCAGCGTTCTAGCATCTTTAGAGATTCTGGTATTCGATTTTTCTTTCTAGAAAATTAGGAAAAATATAATGAATGTTACTACAAATCGATTATGTGCTGCTGTTGACGAAAAATCTCGACTAGTTCTATATATATTATTTTATTATGATGCTACGTTGATTTTGTATTCATAGTAATCACTATATCAGCCGAATGTCAAGCGTCCACCGAAACGTCCACCTCTAGATACAGGCCTACCCTAAAGATAGCCACAATTAGCGGTCTTGCGCTGCCGGCTGCCAATGATTTCCCGCGACCTTTACCTATCAGGTCGTCGGTCCACCTCATGGACCTTCCGAAAAATCTTAATATTACATCTAAAAAAGTTAGATTAGACTTAACCCCATAATTTTTTTTTAAATTTGTTATACTTGCCTGTACAATTTAGCGAGATTATAATGAGCATTGACATGGTCCCTGTTGTACTTGAGTGCTTGTAAGAAGTGGTGTTCTGCCCGCCCTGAGGCAAGCACCAACGTGCCCAGGTTGTTGTGAGCACTCGCATAGCTTGGCCATAGTCTGGAAAAGACAAAATAATGTAGTAAACAATCAGTTTAGTGGTTTAAGTAACAGGGTCGAAAATTGCTCATCCTCCATTCAAAAGAAAGGATCCTCCAATCAGACGGGTGTTTTGTATAGTTGGCTACTGCCGGGCAGTTGTCTAACATCGCGGAGAGTTTCGTTATTGCGATGCGATGTACGAAATGTTAGTTGCAGTTCGCATGTGGTACGCTAGATGTCGCTTCACGGCTGTTGTAGTTGTAGTTCCTATCTTTTGCGATAGGTGTCACCACAACAGAATCAGTAAATAGTTATGCAGACAATACAGCTGATGTTTTAATAGGTTATGGCGAATGAGATAGGAAATGAATTATGATAGTAATCCATAGATAGAGAGGGTGATAGCACTGAATTCTAATCGACCATTCAACAGTGGTGTCCAAACTGGTGAGATGCAACAAGTACTCACTTCAAGGCCTCCTTGTAGTGTTTGATAGCATTCTCTTGTTGCTGAATATCTTTCAAGAAGTTCGCGAAATTGTAGTGCAACTTAGCGTTGTGCGGCAACACTGACAAATCGGCTCTGAAAAAACAGTATATTTTTTATCAAAAGTCAGTTTTGACATGTAGGTACATATTCTGTCTAGCCTTTTCACAACTCGATGCAGGTTTATTTTCAGTCTAACAGACGTAGCTGAATACTTTAATAGAATCCTTCAGCAACAGAAATGTGTAGATGACACCACTAATCAATTGACATAATATTTTTTTATGAACTGTCAAAACACGATTCCCCTATAGATTTTGTAAAACAATACTATACTATGACGTCACTTTTTTGACATCTCAATTCACTACTTATTAATTTCAAAGCATTTGCTTTAAAATCAATAAATAGTCGTAAATTAGTAGTAGTAAACTAGCTTTTTATCTATTACTTACTAAAAAACAATTTTTATAGTTATTCAAAAAATAATCGGGTTTTCAGAAGTAAAATAAAGTGTTTTTTGTGTCATCTATCGAATATTTATATATTTTTTAATTTTCTTTAGTCTTATCCTAATTTCCGTAAGTATGAGTGAACTGACCTCAGCAGCGTCTCCCTGGTCCTCCAGTCCCTATTCCTGAGGTGCGTCCTGGCAACTCCACCAGCCACCAGTACAGCTACTCCAAGAACTAGCAACCTACTGCCACAGCTGCGACGCCACATCATCTGGACGCCGTACACGGTGATTATGACAGAGCCCACACTGAAGTACACGAAATAATGTGTTATCTACTTGCTAAGAATATCTACTAGTGTAAATATTATATGGTAAGAACTGGTTGTAAGAACTTGTATGCTAAGAACATGGACATTTTTGTATGTAGCTGTACTTGCTAACAAAGTGTCTCTTGCAGAAAGTAAAGGTTTGTTTCTTTTTATATTAGTTAGAATGGTGCTGACATGGTTATGTGACAAAAGCTACTAAA
The DNA here is from genome assembly GCA_932526535.1 of Caradrina clavipalpis. Lineage (NCBI taxonomy): Eukaryota > Metazoa > Arthropoda > Insecta > Lepidoptera > Noctuidae > Caradrina > Caradrina clavipalpis. Next base: position 764,734 of record OW052095.1, read on the forward strand.
TAGCTAAAGATAAAACCCCTAAAGCATCGCTTATTGTTAGAAAATATTATATTGAATACACAACATCATGCTTTTCTTCCGTAGCGCAATAGGACAAAACTAAACCTTATAAGATCACCTTTTGTTTGTCTGTCACAAAGCGGTTTTTCTATCGTTTCACTCATATTGTCCCGAAACAGTGGGTACAACGGAAAACGATAGTCCACCCACAATATTCTTCACCTATGTCTTCCCTGGAGACAAATAATTTAAAAATGTTATAAGTGTACCTGGGTATATACAGCACCCTCTCGGCCACCACGAAGCCCACAGTGACGAGCAGGTTGGAAGCTGGCAGGTACGGGATCACTAGCAGCATCAAACCAACCACTGCAGGCGTGTGGCGCTGGAGCTGGACATTATAAACACATTCTCTTTATAAATATCAGCTGAAAGTACCAAAGTCGAGCTCAAATTATTTATTTCAATAAGATCATTAAAAATCACTTTAGGGTATCATTTGCAAAACATAAAGAATTGATTCTAATTTTCCCTTCCAAAAAGCATGGAGAAAAATAAACATTTTACAATATTCTGCTGTGTTCTACCTTACCTCTTATCAGTTATATAGCAAACCGTATTCTTTTTTCTATGCTTGACCGCTAACTATCCATCATATCCATCTAATTTAACATGAGTCATTATAACTTTATATTCATTTAGTCTTTTTTTTGGATACAATGAATGCTGGTACATAACATCTTCTGTTCGCTTTAATCAAAATGAAAACCTCTTCGTAGGTACTTACCTCTAAATCCACCAAACACCGATACGACAGCGCCAGCAATGCTATGAACGCGGCACAAGTGAGCAAGTTCCTCGGGTCCCACCCGCTAGTGATAAGCGGCACCGAGCCCATCTGCCAGTCGTGGCTCAGCGTCCACGGGCACAGCAGCAGCCACCAGTTGAATGCTGCTAGGTAGCAGAATGTCATTAATCTGAAACCATTGATGGAAACAAATGTTAGAGTGAAGTAATATTCTCACGATTGACATTCGATCACAGCAGAAAATCTTAATGAAGACTAGGAAGCAAGAGATATTATAGTGACAAAGGTATGCGCACATCCAGGTGCACTCCTTCGGCAATTCGAAACGACCGAGGAGAGATCAGGTGCAGCACCAATGGCTTTACGTGCTTTCCGAGGCTCGGGGGTACCACACCACCAACTTTCAAATTCCAGATTGAGAAATTCCTAATGCAAAAACTCAATATCTAACACTATCCAGAGGTCGAACCCAAGATTGAGAATATTACCTAGGTAATTATTTTGATAGTATTACATGCCAATAGTTGGTTTCTTGAAAAAGCGCGGAAGCGTGTCAAGAATATTGAATATCTTCTAAAATGAAATTGGTCTTCTGGTTGGTTAACGAGATAACCACAAAAGACTGACGCAATATTCCTCGTAAATAGGTACATTTATTTTCCTATTTTATTAAGAGTTGCCTATAAACTTACCGGACACTAAACGAGGGATGGAAGGCAGGAGGGTTGTCCTGCGGCGAGAATGCAGGCAAGGAGCCCTGCAGCAACGCCAGCCTGGCTCCGGCTAGTAGTGCTAGTGCAGCTAAGGCCCGGAGCACTCGCCCGTACGAGCTTTCGCTCCGCCACCGCCATTTTATTGAAGGTGAGAATCTGAAATTGTTTGATAACATCGCTTAAGTTTTAAAATAGGAAAAGTGGGCAGATAATTTTATAATTATCTGCCCACTTTTCCTATTTTAAAACTTAAGCGATAAGCGAGCTATAACATCCAGATTCAGGGAGCTTCAGTATTGAACGCAGGTACAGTATTACCTGTTTTTACTTAAATATCAAATGCCAAACATATTTATCCTCATTTTTGACACTGATTGTCGCTGAGAAGAGATTGTGACTTTAACGAATGTTGTTGATGAGTACCTAGAATTGGCCTTCTGTTATTGTGAACTTTAATTATTTAGAGATTGTCGTTTTGGCAGAAGTTTACTTTTGCCTCTGCTTCTACTTGCTTATTTACCTATTAGAAGTCCAGCACCGGTACAGGTCGAAGGCTACGTTGAACAGTAGCGCGGTGAGTCCTGTCTCCTTGGCGAGCATGCTGAGCGCAGCCAGCGCCACGCTCGACCACACGCGGTGACGACCTGATGATCTGGAACGCAGGGAGATGGCTTTTAAGTGAAGATTATTATTATAACAATTTCCTCTAGACCTGCCCCGTTGGTCTCGTGGTCGCAAGTGCGACTGCTGTGCAAGGGGTCCCGGGTTCGATTCCCAGGTCGAGCAAAAAGTGTTATTGGGGTTTTCTATGAAATTCTCAGTAGCAGCTCGGAGTTTGGGTTTGTGCCCGGTTAATGGCAATAGGCTCGCCCCCTATTACATGGGACCTAAATATACCGGCGAACTGTGGGTGTACATTGGTACACCTCTGCCTAACCCTTTGGGGAATACAGGCGTGATGGTATATATATATTTTTTTCCCTCTAGACCTCTTTTAGCGTGCACGCGTTGCTACCTAAATTTTTCTCATAATTGTACCCGTAGATTCAACATTGTTCATGTCATTGTTATTCAACGTAATTCAAAAGTGCCAGTAAATGGTTTATTTTGAAGTAATAAATTTGATTTAATAGGCCTTGAATTCATTCAAGCAAAATGAACTAGGCCGAGCTGCGTAGGATAGGCTATGGCAACGTCATGTGTCGAAAAAAAAATGGATGTAACGTGTGTAAGTGTTGTTAAAGCCTATAAGGCTCTGCCTATCACATCAGGGAATACAGCAAACTATATATATATATATATAGATAGGTGTGTATGCCAGTTACCCTTCTTCGCAATTTAGACCCCTAAAAAGTTGAAATTGTTACAAGGTTTGTGATTTCTATTTTGGGGATGTTTTTGAACGAAGATTCTGTAAAGTTCTTAACAGTCTGTGTTAATATAGACGCATGACGTCACCCCAATTGGTTTTAGAACTGAAATTAATCCCAGTCCTTCTTCATAATCTGATGTATGACGATGACGGCTGATCCAATGTAATCTCCATCCCTTATTGATTACATTCCCTTATTTACGAGCAGGAGCGCCTCTCGTTAGCAATCTCACCGTTAATCATTATCGACAGCGATCCGATTCCGTATCGAAGATATTTCATATTTCACAATCTGATTCTCAACGAATCTCATTTATTTTTGTATCTTCCAAAATGTTTCCCAATTGCTCGAATTTCATTTTTTTTCGGCTATGTAATTAAATATTCATGACATCGTAATGAGGAAATATTCCTTGATATTTGCATTACATTCAAAGGCCAAAACGAGTAGGTACCTATAGGTAAACGCTTTATGCGGGTACCTGTGGATACAGGCTATGTGCCTACACGTGTTTCGTTGCTTAGAATTTTTTGTGGAAGTAAAATTCCTTACAGGGTAGATATTGAGATATCTATCCGTAGAAAAATGTTTGTGATACCTCGCGTGGCCCTTCACACATAGTCGACAACCTGGAATAATTATCTCCCCTGTGATAATATCATACGTGTGTGGAGACGCCTTAATGGTTGTTACCGGTGAACAATGAATATATTCCTATCTTTTCATAGGCTCTTCAATAGGCTCGCCTCCTATTTGATGGGACCTAAAAACATCGCGGTGAACTGTGGGTGCACATTGGTACACTTCTGCAGAGAATACAGACCTTTTCATATAATATTAACAAAAAAGACACTTTCAACAGCAGTGTCCTCCTGCACGCGATAATTATCACTTAGTGTGATGATCGTTTCTCCACGACTCTTCGAGCTTCCTTGCCTCGGCGCTTTTCTGGCGGTCTTCACTCGCTACTGTTGATTCTGGCTTACAGGAGTTGCAGTGGTTTGGGAATAGTGTGGCGGGCTTAGTGTGATGATATATTTAACTGAAAGCCCACAATATTGATGACTGGCAAAGCGTTGCCATCTCAACAACGTTATTACCAAATTTGTATACCACCAATACTAAAAGATTTTGGGGTAAAAAAACATTTCTAACGAATTGAGAACCTACTCCTTTTTTGAAGTCAGTTAAAAAGTACAGTTTGATACACTCTAAATAACTCGAATTTGATACAAGGCCGTTATTTATATCGAACTGGTGAGCATAATTATCATCATAGCTGACGAAGTTGGCGGTATTAGCCAAGCCGCTGAAGTAACAACATAAGCCTGGAACAACTTGGCGAGGTCTAAGTTATAATGACGTCATAACTTAAGGTTATGTGACTTTATAAGAAGACATTTTGAAGTTAAAAGTCGAGTGTTTTTTTTATGTCTTTATAGACAGTTATGCTGTTAATTGATGGTATGGTGTGCCCAGTAGCTGGGTGATAGGCTGCTGTGCTGCGTGTCACGGGTTCAATTCTCACACGGAACAAATATTGATATGACCTACAAGTAGTTGTTTTAGGTCTGTTTGAGAACGTGAGTTTATATGTTTGTAAACGCAGCCACTATTTATTAGAACTTTCAAGTGAGACAACGTATAACAATGATGTAGTGTAGCCTTGCTGGTTCCTCACGCGTGAAATAAGATACTGTCCTTTGCGATATTTTTGTCACTTTGTTTGTCAAATCGAGATTAATAGGCAGTAGGGGTCTGGTTCCGGCGAGGCAGCGAGCCTCCTTGCCGGATTGCCGCCATGGGATCTGGAGGCGCTGGTCCTCGCGCGCCTACACGAGTGGCGCGCGGAGGCACTGGGCCGGGCCGAAAGTCCGCTGCCGCGGCAAATTGCCGCCCTGCGGACGGAACTCCGGCTCGATCTCATGGCGACATGGAGAGAACGACTGTCGCAACCTCGTGCAGGGCTCGCCTCGATTGAGGCGGTAAGACCCCTCTTTGAGGAGTGGCTGGAGCGGCGCCACGGCGCCCTCACCTACCGCCTGACGCAGGTCCTCACCGGACACGGATGTTTCGGGAGGTTCCTGCACCTCATCGGGCGGGAGGAAACGCCCGGGTGTCACCATTGTGAGGATCGCCCCGAGGACACGGTGGAGCATACTTTGGCGGTGTGCCCTGCTTGGGCTGAGCACCGCCGAGTCCTCGAGGCGGCCATCGGCGGCGGCGCCCTCTCGCGTCCGGCACTGGTCCAGGCCATGGTCCGGAGCGAGGGGGAATGGGAAGCAGTCGCCTCCTTCTGCGAAGCTGTAATGCTAGAGAAGGAGGCGGCGGGACGGGAGAGGGAAAGGAGGGTCCCCCGTCCCAGCGGCCGCCGCGGTAGACGATCCGGGCGTCGGGAGCCACGTGACGACTCCCGGCCACCGTAGACGCGGGTCTGTGGACGGTGAGCAATGGGTAGCTCACCGTCCGTACGTTCACTAGCGACAGACCGTGTCGACGGCGCGTTCGTGTTCCACGCGCGCCTCAAAGAGATGTCAGCAAAATTGGATGGGGCCACTGAGGGCCGATGCCTGCCGGGGCTGCGGGTTGTTCGAAAGAGATACCGCGCCCCCGGAACGCAAAGGGCACATGATGGAACATAGACGGGTTTTAGTCAGTAAAAGTCTGACACTCCCTCCCGCCCCGCCCAGGGCGGGGGAAGTTATTTGATGATTTCCCGTCTATAAAAAAAAAAAAAAAAAAAAAAGGGGTCTGGTTTTTTTGTAACCCAATGGAAACCAAATAAGTAGTAAATGAGGGTAAAAATATATTCATCGTCATCCACAACCCAACTTCAACCACAGGTGGGTGAAGATGGACTTCATTCCCGTTCCTGTTCAAAATAAAGTAAAATTGTATATAGGATGATGCAGCAAGCTTACCCATGATACAGAAGAACAGAAGAGAGGAAGAAAAGGCACGCCAGCACATCAGCCCTGCCAACCACTCCGGCAACCTGCAAACAAACAAATATAGCTTCAATCATAAAACATCAAATATAACGGGTATTAGAATACAGATCTTCTTGAAAAGATATGCGCTTCGGCAATCTTCGTTTATCTTCGGAAATGCAAACGTGTGATGATGAGATATATGGATTTTTTGTAACCATAAAAGTAGTGGTATCATAAGAACGTTGCCCTTCTGTGGTTGGTCGTTTGTACTAAATCAAAAACAAAAAGATTTCTGAGGCAATTATTTTTTTATAGGTCTTATAGGACTATTATAGGACTTATAAATTTTATATACTTATAGGACTTTAAAATCTCAGTGAATTGGCCTTGAGCTGAGCTTTCAATTTGTGGAATGACAGGTCACCTTAAGCTCACTTCTGCTGAATACTCTGAAAGAGATTTTTATAAAATGGTATTACAGGTACTACTTTGGTCTTAGTAGGTAGACGTTAGAAGAATTCTCCCAATTCCTTCCAGACAAAAATACCTAACTCCGCTCTCTCAAAATATCTGAAGATCTAATCTTTTTCACATTAGGTCTGTATCAAGTAATTAAGGGGCTTCTAACTTCATTAGGAGTCCATTTATTCGTTTTAAACGAGAGTGCTTCCCCTTAAGTGTCCATTACGTGTATAATCGAAATGGTGCAAGTCTTAAGTGCGTGGCCCAAGTGGTCAGATTAGGGCGAGCTATTGAATTGGTCTAAGTTAAGAGCTTGCTTATTGAAATTAGAAGGAACTTAGTACCTATTTACTATTTGTTTTTTTTTTTTAATTTGATGAAATAATGGAACTGTGTGTAGTTCTAGATTAATGTAGAGGTTTTGTTGCGCTATGAATAACTAGGTGAATTCACTCATGGAATTCCATAATATTTCGTTTTTTTTTTCTTAAATGCTTGCGTTTGACTGCTATAATTGAATCGACAATAGATTAAGAAAAAATGAGGCCTTTCTAATAAGAAAATAAAACTAAGCTGCCTAATCAAATTTCAACGCAATGTCAACTTTACGTATAAAAGTAGTGGGTTTTATCTGCCTACTTTCGGTATTTTCTTCGTAACAATTTTTGGATGGGCCAAAATAAATAGGAAATTCTGGCTTCTATCAAATACAGCCATTACCTTGTAACTTACACCACGCATACTAACAATATAAAAGGGCAATTTTTGAAGTAGAAAGTGCGCACCAGATTGGCCTTCGCTTTAATATTTAATTAATTGACAATTAGACCCTTATCAATGGGAATTGTTATTGGGAAAGTTACGGGCCACGGGTCTGCTGTGGTCCGATGGTTATGTACCCATTATAAGGTCATCGGCCGGATTTAGGGGACGCAGATATTAGGTAAAAAGTTGGTGTCTTTATTGGTTATTTTATAAGGTTGGTACTTTGGTAAAATGTATGGCTTGGAAGCACTAAATGTTTTCAAAATGTAACGTAATTTATGTGGGTACATGTCTTGTGTCTTAAAATAATACCTGTTATAGCAAGAGCATTGCTAGAATAAATAGGTAGATACCAAAATCCATCCATTTCTTTCTTTCTTTTCTCAATTTTTACACAGTAATAACCAACCTTATTACCGTATTTTTATACACTCGAAGTCAAATTTAAATCATTTATTTTAATAAGACCAATTAAAGACACTTTTGAATGACAATTACAAAATATAGATTCTAGTTCAACTACTAGGGTTACTACATTATAATATACTAACTTCTACGGCTATAGGTATTGAATCTAGTTACCCCTAATTAACTTGGAAGGGGTCCCAAAAGGTAGTTCTGTACTGATTCCAGTTATGGGTCAGAACAAAAAACTAGGACGAAGAATGTGTAAGTTTCGGCTTTATTTCTTTACAACATTCGAATCGGTCATGAAATATAACGGTTAATAAATAACGTGACACATGGCGTTTTCTATCGCTTCCTCAGGTCATTAACTTCGCTAGATGTTACAACTAATGGCTGTGGATCCATGTCAGTCTTTCAGCTTTTGGGAAAATAATTGTTTCACGGACTGATAAAAAAAAATGGAATAGTGTTGTTTGACATTTATTTTTTTATTCATAAAAATAAGTACTACATCTTACAGATTACTCTAAACCGATGTTATAAGCACAAACTAAACTAGGTAGGTATATCATAAATAAATTTAACATCACATGTCGTGATGGCACAGAGGTTGAGGCGTCAGCATCTCATGCACGAGACTGTAGGGTTCGCAACCGGGTATACATAAGTACCTATGTTATATTTTCCTATTTCATATATTTTCTTAGATTATCTCGGACATCACAGACGTCAGTGAATTAAAACATCGTGAAAACTGGACTTATAATAGTTAATATAAATATAAAATAGCTAATCCGCATTGATAAATGCTCGTGCCTTCTCTGTGTGAGAGTAAATCTTTGCTCTGCAGTAGGACCACAATACGCTCGTATTATTTATTATTATTATGACATGTTTGTTATGTAATTTCATGTTATTATTGTGCTCATGCAGGCTGTAGGAAAATCACGTAACAAGAGTGTCAACAAAGAAATAGGAGGTACCTCCACATTTATTCTTAATTTCCTGAACGACACGAGAAAGCAATAACACGTTAATAATATGAATATTTACTTTTCCAAAAAAACACTTATTTACATAATTACACCAACTATCCACAACCCATTAGCATTAAAATGCAAAAAGAATACATACAAACAAACAGAATGGTTGACGCTTAAATTAATTCATTCGGCCGACTGTACTAATTAATTCAGCAACCAACTGTACCAGAGGCGACACCAATTATTTTCGCACCGACAACTCTCACAGCAATTTGTACATAATTAATTAATACCCACCCCTTTTGTCCGCGCTTTCTATCTGTTTCACTGAAATGGGACTATGGAGTGTATAGCCTATTGAAAATATTTAATAGGGGACTGTGGCCTTGACTATGAATAGATCACTTCTCGTATTTTCGACTATGAATATGTGCTTGAGTAGAGAGCGGTTTCGTCCGCAAGGTATTGGTCCTTTGAGTCGGGAAGACTAGTATATTTAGGTCGATTTCTAGGTACATAAATAGACCTTTTGTACTACAAAAGTAAGGGGTATCCAGGTATAAGATAATAGTTTCACACAAATTAGGAAGAAACAAAAACTATTGCTAACAATCATAGAAGTACCACAAGTATCAAGTATCAAGAGTTTTGTTTGCCTCGAACTTTATCAAAAGGTGACCTATAACTTGAAGTTTGAAATAACTACCAACTTCGTACGACTAATGATAGAACTAAGATGAGCGGAGCTAAACAATAGTGAGCGCCTGAATAACATGACTTAGCAATTACGATGTCTCTCTGAAATAAAGTATTATTTTTAAGCAAAAACTAAAATAAGTTGGTTCTCTGAAGACTCTGGTTGCTTTAGCCAAATCCACCCAATATAGTATAGTATATATTTACTCAAAATGATTAATGAGAAAAACACGTTCTGTACAATTCCCCAAAAAGGTTTGAGTAGCCTTCACGGTGTTTATGGCTTTGCCAATATATTTACGAGAAGATTTTCCGGGATTTTATATTTATGACCTACCATAAATATAAAATCCCGGAAAATCTTCACACTGCGATTAAGAAATAATTAAAAATATACAACGCCAGCTATCGTTGTTGAGGTAAATCAAAATATAAAATGTGACAAAATCTCATTTGACATTTAACATGTTGTAATAAAAGAAGGATTTGACAGTCCATTACAAGGGCTGACAAGTGATCTTTGCATAAAAGATTTTAATTAATACAATATTTCAAATATAGATAATACAAGTATTACTTCAAATAGTATTTCTAATATGTTAATAGAACCCGGTATCGTGATCACAGTACTTAGATTCCTTATATTATTTTAAAGAAAGGTAAAATATGTAATTACTTAGTAAGTAGGTTCCAACTTACTTTCATTAAATAATAAATAATATCAACCAATTAGTTGGTATTTCAATACCACCTAATTAGCGTAGAATAAACATATGATACATTATGTATACATTTCTACATAATTATATATTTTATTGTAGACTAGTCAAAGCGGCTTTTAACTTTTCATCAATAGTTAAGGTATGTAAAGGTACCTAATTATTATTTGTGAAACATGACTTTTGTTTGTACCTTAGGTATTTTTGTTTCTGTAATGCTTGATTTTCGGCATCACATTATCTTGAAATGGTGTTTGAATTTGAAACATTGAGAAAATACGTATTTAATAACATTATGATTTTCGTTTAGGCGAAAGTTCCTTTAGAATTTTGCGTACCGTACCTATGTACCATTATTATTCTCTATATATTTAAAACTAGCTGTTCCCCGCGGCACCTTCGCTGCTCAGCACCTGTTGGCCGTAGCGTGATGTTACATAGCCTATAGCTTTCCTCAAGAAACGGACTATCCAACACTAAAAGAATTTTCCAATTCCAACCAGTAGTCCCTGAGATTAGCGCGTTCAAACAAACAAACTCTTTAGCTTTATAATATTAGTATAGATAAGTAGGTACCTATAAATTGAAATGGTGTAGATATTGACAGTGAATAAGTCGTATTTTTTTAACCCTAGAGTGGGCGCGTCTTTTTTTCGAACGTCAGTGGGCGCGTGGGGAGCATTTTGCCGCTCCTTTTCATTGACCATTTTAAGTAGAATTATAGCAATTAAATTCAAAGATTTTCTTAGGATTTAAGTAAAACACTAATAAGCAATAAGAAATCATCATGTTTATTGAATTTAGTTATAGGAACTTTGGTTTATAAAAGATATTAGAAGACATAAAATTTTAAAAAACTTTTTTTGACTTATCTTACATTGTCCTTTGTAATACTCATAAAAATGGCAAAATATAACAAAATTATATATTTTCTACAGCTACAGGATATGCTCCGGCATAACAATCTTCACATAGGTATGTGCAATGTCCGTTGCACAGCAATTTTGAACATCTGCAACGTCCTTTTTTTCGTGCGTCATTTTTTTTTGTTAGACTGTTACTGCATTTGCTCTCCTGATTTGTACATGATGGTTCTTCTATAGATACAAAGCGAGCAATGTGGGTCCTCGAAGAAATATTTAATGTCTCATTATAAGACCTTGTGGCAGTATATGGTTTTACTAGGACCATCGCAATCTATTTCAAATACAGCGTAGCAACAAATGTTAAAATTTTCATTTTCAGAGATTTCATCTTGTTATTCATTTATTAGATACAGTAATACAAAACTTTTAAATAATAATTAAATTACAAAGTTTGTACAACTTATAAAAAAAGCATGCTTCAAAAAACTCGTCCGTATCGCTGTCAATGGGGCAAGTACCATAAAATGTGGTCATGCTGCCAGCAGCATGACCACATTTTATGGCAATGCTGATTCTTTGGCCCAAGACCCGAAGCCTCTGGTCACGTAGAGAGTCGTCCAGTCGCTTGGCGATGTCCCGAAAAAGTAAATGAGCGCTCGGCTCCCATGGCCCTAGTGTTTCAATTCTAAACGGCTTAAACATTATATATCTTATTATTTTTCGTTTTATTCACGTTAAACTTTTAAATCCTGTAATTAAAAGCGTTTAATTTAGTTTTACAATAAATGTACCATTAAATATAGTCTACATTTCAATTTTGCAAAAAATATATGACACAATTTTTACTTACGTGAGTGGGCGCGCGGTGAGCAAAATGCCGCCCGGCGACACCTGATGGTAAACATCTTCTTCTCTTTCGGCACCCCGCGCACTTATGGCTTCCAGCTTTTCGGTACAAGTTGCCAACGAAAGAAGGGCCAGCTATTAAAAAGCGCGTACTTATCGGACGATTGTTTTACGAATTATTAACGTTTTTTTGGCGAGGGCGGCAAAATGCTCATAGCGCGCCCACTCTAGGGTTAAGGAGTGGGACAAAACAGACTAACAAACAAGTTTTATTGTAACTAGTTGGCAGCTAATATTAACATATTTTAGATATAGGTCGACTCTAAATTATACGAATTTTCTGTGATGACCTAATAAGTAACGCTAGTGTCAACAATAGAAAACACAAACTTCCATATAAATTGACACAAGTGAAAGTTTACGTTAACGTAATCGAATAAATTAAAAAAAAAAACTTACACGAATCACTCAGAAGGAACATACCGACGAACTGTGAGTGTACATTAGTACACCTCTGCCTAACCCTTCGGGAAATACAGGCATGATGGTATGTTATGTTATTGATAAACTAGGAGGAAGCCTTTACCCATTCACCACATCCATAAAAGAAATGAACAGTAAGAATAGAAGAGCTTGTAATAAATTGCATTGAACAAGTTTTCGAATTAAAAGGCTGCTCGGTTGTGCAATCAGAGATGTAATAGGAAAAGTTGCCAACATTATTGCCTTCCAATATCTTGTGTTACGTGCTAACTTCAGTACCTATCTCTGTTTGTGTCGATCTACAGGTTGGGTGACGTCACAATGTACCTACGTCACTACAGGGATAGTTGGTACCACCTAATTTAAGACGTTTTCAGGGAAAAAAGGCTCTTTTTACCGCTAGTGGGTGTCGTAAAAAGCAGTTTATTGATTTATTATTATTGTAAGTGTGGGCGTTCAACTTAATGTCTGGAGTAAGTACCTACTTAACGTAAAATGTACTACGTGTGTCGTAGGAGTATTGTATAAAAATAACTACAAGGCCAGCTATTGGTCCTTTTATCCTAGAACTACTAAATTGAATTAATGACATGACTAGAAAAACATGTTGTGGTAAATGTTTACTTACTAGGCATACATTGTGAAATACAATAAATAATTAAGGCGATTGCATGGACCGCCAAGTCGAAAAGTCCTTTCAAATTAATGTCCATTCATAACTTGGAAAGTTCGCAGTCAAGGATAATGGAGAGGTAAAATACAATGACAATGGTTGTAATTGATGAATAGAGAGAAAATAATACAGTTGAAACACAGTTGAAATTAGAAACGATCGCAATCTATTCTCAGTCTCAATTTGTCAAAAATGCCCCTAATTTACCTTTTGTTTTTGATATTGATTGTCGGTGAGATAGGATTGTGACAACATTTTGAACGTTTTAAAAAAAATAAAAAAAATAATAATAAATAAAATATACCATCACGCCTGTATTCCCCGAAGGGTTAGGCAGAGGTGTAACGATGTACACCCACAGTTCGCCGGTATATTTAGGTCCCATGTAATAGGGGGCGAGCCTATTGCCATTAACCGGGCACAAATCCAAACTCCGAGCTGCTACTGAGAACGTTTAAACGTCACGTTTACGTGTTGAACGTTTTTAATTTGTAGAATTGGCCTTCAGTTTACTCTTCATTGGCCTGATAAATCTCCATCACTTACGGACTCTTGTCCTATTAGCAGTATCGCATTTGGATCAAGTCATCGCCTGTCGTTTTGCCTTAGGGACGGCACACATCAGCCGACAGCCAGTGACGCGTAAATTTATCACTACAAGGGATTGCTACGGACGACGTCAAATATCCGTACGGCATCGCACGAACGCACACGGATATTTTGTGGACGTTATTTCGGATAGATTTCTGACCTGAGATTGAAATTATAGATCAGACGATTCTGGTGATCCGACCCTGTTTCGGCCAAAAGAGTTTATTAGAAACCTTTCTAATAATAAACTTGACTTTGATAGAGAATTATTTGGTAGGTAATGGTGCCACGCATTTGAGTAAAAAGACCGCGTAAAGAGACGCTTGTGTCTCTAAATAAGTAAAGTTAACACAATTGGGCCATATTAACTGAGTTACTTAGGTAATTGAGAGGAGACTACTTTCAAACTGGAACAGACAGTTTCCAATGAAAATTATTTTCGGCCGCAAAGCCTCTTCATCTCCAAGCCCACTCTAGTCTTAAAACTTTTAGACTCGAAGGACCAAAAATAAATTTAATCTAAGTTTCCATCCAAGAACAGCGCATAAAACAATAAATAAGAAATTTTCACACAGTATAAATTTTCTGCCGAAAAACACAGCAGTAACTTAAACTTAGCAAACTCTTGTCCAATAAATTGTGTTAATAAATTAATTTATAACCGATCTGAGGGCAGATCGTTAATCAAAGGAGCTGGGTTTATCGGCCCTCCCCCAGTTCTCATCAAGAATTTGACTCACGAAGCGGAAACTGTAAATGTAGGGAGATATTATTATTTATATGTGTGCGTGTATGCTAATGTAATCTATTGTGTTAAGAGGAATGTGTCGGGTTTATTAAAATAGTTGCGAGTTTATTATTAAGTGAGAGTATATTTTAAAATAGTTAAAGAAGGTATTTACGTGCGTGTGTTTTGGGAACGATAAAGTTGTTATGCGTGTGGGTAGGGAAGTCTTTATTTTGACATTCACAGTGGAAGCTTGGAATTCATTTCAGTACGGTATTTCAATATATTACACTCGTTGTTAAAACATTGTGTTTTAATTAACTGTTCAAACGAATTGTCATAAAGTTGAAGGTGCGCGCGATAAGGACCTTTATTTATCCTAGGTACCTACTGTATGGCACAAATATTTTTGTCAACATAACATTTTTTATAACAAGATCATATTTTCTCATCTACGTGTCTATCAATAATTCATCGATCTTTTACTTTTTCATTTCGTGTCGATACGAGACGATGGTTTAATTCTTTTTTTTTGTCATCGTTTTTTTGTTAGTGTATTTAGGCCCTGTTGGTGGGCAAGTGTACTGCAGCATCAGAAACGTTTTTACTGTGCTCTAAAGTGTAGGTATAGGACCACTTTGTGTTCTTTAGTAAATGGACAATCGTCTGGGCAGGAGTATACTCTCCTTAAAAAAATTCGAACAGACCAAACAAATGAATTTCAAGTCAACAGGACTCTCGCTCACTGCGATTCGAAGCAGTAGGTACGCAACAAAGTTACTCAATAGGCATAACATATTCATGTTCAATAAAATATCAGGCAGCAAAATTAAAAGCCGTACCCACATACAGCACATAAACTATTTACCTCTGTGCTCCTGTTTTATTGGTTTTTATATTACCCGGTGCACGGCATCGTAAAACTTGATGGCTTCTATCTTCTTACATCGTTCTTATTATATAGCGATGGATCGATACAGGTTTATTGTTCAAAGGAAATTTTGGCGGTTTTGTAAGTGTCTTTGGTGTTTACGACCTTGGATTGCTGCAGGTTCTTAAATTTGAAACAGAACTTCGAAATTGGCTTGCCACGTTGTCACATTTATCTTAAAATTACTGGAAACCAAATTTAGAAAGGTCTCCTGAATGGTCTTTAGATCCTAACTAAGCTTATCTGATAGATTGGGACACAATGTTTGTTGGTTTTATCAGTAATTAATAGGCTGTAACCAATCATTTCTTCTTTATATTTAATCAGAACTATTAGTGGAAGACGAGCTAATTTTGTATCGGAAACCAGAAAAATGATAAATAAAAAAAACATTAAATTACACGTTCATACGTATCATCATTACCAAACTTTCAATAGAAAAAATGACCTTAACAGAAAACCATTAAATATTTCACCTTTCACCCAGAAATATTTCTGAAGAAAAATTGAAAGAATTTTTTCGATTTCGCTTCAATGAGTCTGGCCTTCGGCGAGCCTGTAATTACATTTTTTTTTTGAGTCAACCCAATTACCTTTCCTGGGAATAGCTGAAAGTTTCAGGAAGCTCGTGTCAATCTGCCTGTCACAGTTTATATACTTTTGATTAGTTTGACTCTAGGGTCCTGCTTCGTGTCTTCACGAAGTTTCAGCTTTAGTTAAAATTAATAGAGTGTGCCGTAGTGAGCCCTTTTCAAAACTGAACGGATTTATTTTTGGAATGATTGATTGTAAATCAATATTGAATCATTAGGTTTTTGTTGAGATTAAAATGAAATTCAAAGTTCTAAAATAATCACCTAATTTTATTTAACTCAAAAGCAATCTACTAGAAATTTACAATAGGTTGTTACGACGGATTCATATTGTTATCAAATCGAGCTTATTGTCATGATAAAAGAACCATAATTGCTATTCGTTAAAAAAATAAGGTAAGAACATCTCTTTTTTTCAAGACTAAATAAAAAACAGAAATTTTATCTTGCCTAATAGAGTCGTATTTCCTATATTACAAAGTCGCCTCCCATTATCTGTCCTCTCTGTATGCTTAGATGTTTTAAACTACGCAACGAATTTGTATGCGGTTTTCATCAATAGATAAAGTGGGACGCTACGACCAACGGGAGCAATAGCCAAAAACATAAAGCGGGTGACTATCGCGAATTATAAATAAACTAACATATTTTTTGTTTATTTCAATGTTGGTCCGAAATTCCTGGAATGTTTAGATTCTACGTGATAGTTACATATTCATTTACCTGTTTCAGCAGTCGTAAATATTTAAAGTCGCTCGAAGCGCTCGTATTCAGCGAATAACGTGTTACGGAACGTATTCCACGAAATGGACGAATTCTCGTTTCTACTATTTAACAGACAGTTTGTGATATTTGATTTGTTAAGGATGCTACATTGAAAAGGTGTGACTTAGACATTTATGTTACTAGACTTCTGTTGAAAAGGGACTTTTCATTATAAAATATGAAACGACACACAATTGGCGAACTCAAATATACTGTAGATAATAATATAGATATACACTCAGGTACACTTCTGCCGAACCATTTGGATAATGTAGACGTTAGGTTATTCTGTTTTATTAGCTATTCTGATTATTGCTCCGCTCCCGTGTGTCGTAGCGTGATGTTATAGCCTAACCTTGCAATTTCTTTAAAGTAAATTTCTAAAAGTACTGATCCTGGTATCTAAATGCTTTTACGCATAGAAAGCTACCCGCTTCTCAGTGTCATTTATTTAAACAGGCGAAGTCACTTCCAGTGTTAGTTACTAAATACGTTCCAACACTGTACACAGTAAAAATAAATACCTACGCCAAAATTAGACAAATTATCACACAAGAGAGCAACTGAAGCCGAGATTTGCAGCAAAAGTTAATACAACCAGCAAATCGGATTCCCCGAACAGTCAACAATGCCAGGGTTGGTTGAATTTCAAATTCAATAAGTCAGACAGTAACAATAACCGTTCGCAATTCGTTAATTATACCAGCCGTTCCTAGTTCCCGGCTACAATGAACTGGATAATCTTGTTTACTAGAATTTTGCAAGCGCCCAACTTTGCTTGATGCAAATCTGGTGGGTGTGAGACGCGAGCGAGTTCGCAATCTTGTTTAAGTTAGAGATTGATGTGCGACGACTTGTATTGGCTGATTGGCGTTATAGAAACATGTTAAGCGCTTCCTGGTTGCTAACTAGTCTGCCAACATGGTTCAGTTTTGAGGAAACATTACTAGGATATTGATAGGCATTACACTTCACGTATGGTATCAATTTACCTCCATAACATTAATATTATATCTAAATAAATTAATAATATAAAATATTATCTAAATAAATAAATAAATTAATACATAACCAAACAATACCTAAGTGTAATTTTATTTCAGTCCCCGTGACCAGTCAAAGTCAAAACATTTATTTAAATGAAACCATTTACAGACAGTTTTGAATTGTCAATGAGTCGGTCGGTTAGTCAGAAAGATGAAGTTGGTTACTCGTTCCAAAACGTAAGTAGGTCTCTATGGAGAAGAAGCGTGAACTCAGTTGATTACCAATAAGATTGACAAAGAAAACCGTATCAAAGAAATCTAATTTCAATTGTAAAGCCACTTGCATAAATTAATACATAAACTCACGCCTTTTTCCTATGAGGGTAGGAAGTTACCACAGAACGCCACCTGCTACGAAGAAAGCCACTTAGTCTATTTATATTTCTATCGCATTTACTAAAAGCATCTCCTTAAATAGGTATTAAGTATACAGTAAATGACAAATACCCTCAGTGCAAATTAACATCAATTTGCACTGAGGGTATTTTTCGACTTTACACGTTACGTAAAAGGAAAAAGCTCCTCGAAATATTAGTGAGTCCGCTGTCAGCTCGCGTTTGACGCCCGACCGCAGCTCGGCGCACGGTGTCAATACGATTTTCCGCTCCCTTCTAACTATTTTATACGCTGTGGCAACAACGCTGATTTTGTGAACTAAAACCTGTTTGGCCCAACTTTACCTAAGTTGAAATTAGACAGTGTCAGCCCTACTGAATAATTTGACGGTTAAACAGGGTATTTTTGCATTCAAAGTCGGGCTTTTTAGTGGAGATGTGGTTTAACGGGTCATTTTGCGTTTAAGTACATGTGTTAAATCACGTTTTATGAGCTTTGAAGCGTTAGATTAAGTCACAAAGGCACTCGACGCGAATGTTGTGCTTAACGTTGTGTGGAGACTTATTTGCACCACAGTAACAAAAACATATTCTTTTTTTTTTGTTTTCTAAAGGACTAGTACAAGCGTGCGGTGTTTATTATTTTTTTGGTAAAATTCGCAATTATTCTATCCTATCCAACTAACAAGTAATATAATAAATAATTAACTAATAATATTAGGAATGCGAATGTTTGTGACGATGGATAGATGGATGGATGGATGTTTGTTACTATTTCACGCTTAAACGGCTAAACGTATCTGAATGAAATTTGACACTGAGATAGATTGTACTTTTTATCTCGGAAAAATGTTCGGTTTCCGTGGGAGAATATTTAACTTTGACGCGGAGGAAGTCACGGATAGAAACTAGTCACATAATATTTTTTTGTTTGAAGACTTTATTCATACCAATAGGTGCTATTAATTTTCCCTGTCATATAAAATTAAACTATAATGCTAAACAGGAAAACTTGTATTTCATTAGCACTCTCGTAGTAGGCCCTCTAAGTCTTAGAACTGATTTCCAATTATCGAACACCTTATCAAGTTCCCGTATCGATTACACTGATTAGACAGAATAATAGAATAGGGCGCTAAATAATGGAATGAGGTTGATGGCCTATTTTCCCTGAGGGGTTAGGAAGAGGTGGCCTCCCTGTATATAACAATATTAGTAGTAACATTATACAACAATGTAGTAAGAATAACAATAGATACACCCACATTGCCCCAGGTGTATTGGAGGCTTTTGTCTCCGTTGGTGTTGTGGTGGCAAGCGCGGCTGTTGAGCGTGGGATACTAGGTTTGATTCCTATGTCGAGGAATATATTGGGTTTATCTATTAGGAGTTGCGCAGTAGTGGCACAGAGTGTGTACGTTGGTGGTGTGACACCACCGTGTCACGGAAATTAGGTAGGTAACCTACATAAAGCCTTTGGCCCTGCGCCTGATCTCTCTCCAGTCGTGTCAGATTGCCGTTCCAACGTAATACGAGAGTAAGAGAAGAAGATGTGCACCTGAGTAAATGCTCAATCATAATATCTCCTGACTGCAAATCTCTATTGAGATTGCCAGCCCGCCGTAACCGAACTTCGGTCGGAGTTATGATATTATCAATCGAACACAAATCCAGACTCCGGGCAGCTACTAAGATATTCCTGAAGGCAAACCCTAATATAGGTTGAGGGTTCCATAAATAAATATGAAAGGCCAAATAAAAGCAAGCAAACGCGGCACAATCTCATCTCCGCTTACGGCAGCCAATAATCTATCTAAACAAAACACTAAAGTCCTTTACGATTCTCGGAGGCCGCGGTGTCATAAAGTTTTGATAGGCGGGCATTATGAAATATAGCCGATGACCTTGCCAGTGCCAATCCAGATAATGGCGCGCAATAATAATATTACTCTCAACTTAGTGATTAAATACACAAGTTTAGAAGTAATTTGTTTGAGAGCTTTAATGGGGGCTGGTGTTATGGTCACTGTGGATGATGAGTTTGGAGTTTGAAATCAGGATGGATGGACGCTGAGCGCGATAATGAAGAAGAGAAGCGTCATGTTCGTGAACGAGTGCTGTGAGTTGGGATTGGCCATCTCATGTTTTGTTTTTTATTATTTTATATTACGATTCAACTAACTATCGCCATACTTAAATCTATCGTGAAGCCGTTGCTGTTCCGGTTTGCAGGATATGGGTGCCGGTGTAATTACAGGCACATTTCAACTTTGTCTCTGGGATGGTCTTGTTTATATTGTTTCCACATAATAGAAGTAACATGAATAATGTGACACGGCTTTTGTAAAGACCTAATTAAAAAGAGTGTCCGTGGAGTTTCTTGCTTGTTCTTCTCCACAGAGACCTACCTTTGTTTTGGAACGAGCAATTAGCTTTAACTATCTGACTGACTGACAGATTCCTGGGCAACTTTGACTGAAACAAATGCTTTGACTTTTGCTTTTTTGAATCACGTCTTTTGTGGAGCGGGTCCCGACACACCTGTATAAGGGAGGTATTTTGATCGAAGGGTGTCGTAAATCGGCGTTTTCGCGGAAAGCGACATGACACCACGACTCAGCGTAATATGTTGCCGACCTCACGTACTTTAGTAGTAATGTTTTTGTTTTTAAAGTTTTGTTTTTCTTAATATAGGTAGGGTCGGCAGGCTTTACTCCACTAGATTTAAACATTAGGACAAGGTGGGTTTCGTGCAATGAAAACACAGGGTACGAGACACAAAAATCACCAATTAACACAATGACAGAGTACAAGAATCGAGTACAGTTACGCGACGTGTTAACTCTGATGCGATTAGACATTGAATAATGCATATCTTCTTCTCCGTAGACTTAAAACATCACGACTCAGTAGAAGTGCGCTGCAGGTGTGGGTAGATGACGTGATGTCGCCAGTAGTAGTGCACTTGCGATTCGTTTCTCGTCTGTACTAATGACCGGATCCGACATATACCTACATTAGTTTAATATTTTTACTTTGAGTTTGAAAATAAATAAATAGAAATATCCGTAAAGTTTCAGTAGAGGGAAGTTTTTTATAAAGGCATTTTTTTAAACGTCATTTTAGACCTTGAAGGGATTGCTTGATGAAATGTATCACGTTAATAATATAAGGTTTGTTTCACTTATGCAGTAGGTCAGTCCAGAAAAAGTTATAATCATGTCTGCTATCTTATAATCCTTTGCCAACACAACACAAGCGAATCACTTCACTACACAATCACTGTACGATCTCTGTCCACTTAAAAATACTACAATTTCTAGAATAGCACTTGTTGCCTCTGTTTCACATCTTTATGTGTTGTTAGCTTCTGCTTGTGACTTTGTCCGCGTGATTTTATCTTCAACCATTTTATTTAAATTTTAAACGTTGCTCACACTCGGAATTTCCTCTGTATCGTGGATGGGTTTACAAACATATAACTCTCATACGCAAACAGCAAGACACGGTTACAAATATATCTGCCATTCAAAGAACAGCTCGGCCAAAGTCCTCCCATATTTTACATCTTAGATTACTGCTCCACTCCACTCCTGTGTGGCGTAGTGTGGTGCTATGTAACCTAGACTTATTTTTCATTAATCTGGCTATCATATGTATATAAAAGATCCGACTGTAGGTCCAAAAAACAAAACAAAAGCTTTACATTTATTATGTGTTATTTTCCTAGGGTTTTCATAAAGATTGCCTTGTTTATTAGTTTCGAGTTGTTTTAAGGCGTCCTGAGCTCTTTGAGGTTCCGATGCTTTTGTTCGACTATTTATAACTAGTTGTTTGTTCTGTTCGTAATTGTGGTTGTGTAGTTTGAGCTGGGTTAGGGTGGGTTGTGGCATTGTTTGTTGTGAACTGGTTGTTAATAGAATTTAACCAGAAAAACAGGCTAAGTGCTAGTCGGATTCGTATAGGGAGGGTATGGCACAATAACAGACACATTACAACACGATAAAACATATTTTAATTTAGAACAACTAACACACCCCTAACTGCTTTTTATAATCTGCCTCGTTAGTCTAATGGTCCCACGCTAGAGGTCTCGGGTTCGATTCCCAGGTCGAGCAGTGTTATTGGGTTTTTCTATCAAATTCTTAGTAGCAGCTCGGAGTTAGGATTTGTGCTCGGTTAATGGCAATAGGCTCACCCTCTATTACATGAGACTTAAAAACATATTAACTGTGGGTGCACATTGATACACCGAAATACAGGCGTGATGGTATGTTATATTTATAATCAAGTAACAACCAAAAATAAAGGCACACACCCACTAAATACTCACGGCTATAACTATGTCCCTAAGCTACATCGTCACCTATCAAAACGCCCTAATCTGCTGGGCACAACAATCATCAGTTCTAAACAGCCCCCGCGGAAGTTCGCTCGTTAAGGCTTAAACCAGGCCAAGTTAAATTGCCGGGGGCCCGAAGTCTGAGGAGAGAGCCATTGATTGCAACCTGTTACAATTCGCAGCCAAGGTGGTCTAGCACTTGATCAAACTTCCTGATTGGCTCTAAAATAAAGTGGGTTTGAGAGGAATCGAATATACTTTGTAGCTTAGTTTTTAATACCGGGAAACCTGAACTAGTTTTCGAGAGCTCTTCACTTCAACTCGGCGACCTGTAATACTAGTGGTGTTTTAGTCAAATAGATCACTTTGAAGTTTTTAATTTGTTATTCAGGAACTTTAGTGTTTAATCAAACTTTACTTATTGGCCTCTTGTACAAAGTGGACTTAGAAACAAACTTGGATTGATTCTTTACATAAAACCGTAATTAGTCTCTGTTTATTTTATTCAAAACTGTTTTTAAGAATTGAACTGTGTTTTATTAATTCATTAGTTTGACATTTTAGCTATTCGTTTACCTCACTATCGGGGCCTTATTTATTTAGCCATGGATGTACACACGTAATGTAAACAGATAAAAAGAAGGAACAGAAAAATACAGAATAAGTTAATGCTTATTTGTAAAGAAACCTTTTATATTATGTATACTTGTGTTAGAAGATAATCGTCGTGGGTAAAAGAGGAAAAGAAAAGTAAACATATAAATTATTGACTTCAGTTTCAAGAATATATTTCTCTGAATTTTACTATATTCACTCACAAGAGAAATAAAAAATCACCTTATTAGTTAATGAAGGTACGGCATCGGGAAGAACTAGTTATATTACTTGCAATAATTATAAGGTTACAAGCTTTACAAAATTGTTTAAAAAAACAAATTTTTATTGAACATTAAAGACTTTTATAGGATTTTGTCATGTTGATATCATTCGGTAAACTAACTATTATGTAATTTGGCTTCTTCAAATCTTATATTATATTTGCCATTATTTGTTCACTTGGAATAAAATCTTCTAGTGTTTAACATATTTTTTTAATAGTTGAATTCACTGCTTGATGCTTGATTAAATTGTCGTGATGGCCCAGTAGTTAAAGCGCTCGCCTTTAATTCACGAGGCTGTACATTCGGGCGAGTACCAATGTGACTTTTTTCTATTTTACATAGACTTTCAAGTTTATCTTAGACATCATTGAAATCAGTTAAGGAAAACATCGTGAGGAAACCGGCACTTTTAATTAATGTCAGTCTGAAATCGCCAATCGGCCTTGAGCAAGCGTGGTGATCAATGCTCGTGCCTTCTTTGTATGAGAAGAGGCCTTTGCATTGCAGTGGGACAATCATAGGCTGGTGTTATTAATGTAAATGTACAACATAATGTAATACGATTTTTTAAAAGAGTATGTATGGGGTTTCTTTCCTGTTCTTCTCCATACGAAACTACTTTTTGGAATGGGCAGACAGATTCAATAGTTTTAGTTAATTGACGTCCGAAAATGCCTTACAATGGTCTGTCTAATTGGAATAAATGATTTGACTTTGACTTTATGTATGATTACATTCTTATACTAAAACAGTTCCTTTGAAACGCATCTTCCACGCTATGCACACAGAAGTACCCTACATCTCCCCCTAACCACCCGACGTATTTACTTCTACAAATAGACCTGTTGTGAGCCTCTCACACAGTTTGCTCAGACAGACATCCGTAGCCGCATCTCCGTCAACTTGGCCCGATCACATCCACTTTGAGTGTCGAATCTTTAGAGCTGTGGTAAACTTGCTTTGATGTAGGCGTTGTAAATGTTGACCGTGAGCTAGTTTGAAAGGTACTCTGACTCCAATACCATTAGTTGCATCTTTGATTGGGAAATGTTGTTTAATAGTTTTAAGTGTCGTATTAACAAGATGCAGGTAATTTTCAGTTGCAAGCACAAGGTTATTTGGTTAATTTAATTGACAAGTAAATTAATTGTTTTTTTGCATCATCACATTAATGTTGGTTTTGTTCTTTTAGCAAAGATCTTAACTTGATTTACTTTCTAAATTACACATTCACACTTATTACTGTTCTAGTTAAGACAAGCGCGGCTTCTTAGCACTGGTACTTCATTATACTTAATAGGAGACCTCTACATAAGATATATTGTAAGAGTCACTGAAATATATAATTTTGAATTTGATTTCAGACGCATCTAAGAACCGCATTTATTATTATTATTATCTATACACACAGAAAAAATACAATATACATAATGTACTCATTACCTAGAATATTGCTATACTTACCTATTTCTGCACACATTAAGAGAAAACGTAAACTCATTATTATTACTGAAAAAAGAGGACAACGAGTCTCAGTGGGGCGAGCACGTCCCCGCAATACTATACTATCTGTACACGGCCGATCGCTGCCTATTCAAGCGATATAATTACTCATTTCTTACTGAAACCATAACAGGAAGAGGCTCTTTTGTAAAATCGGCTGAAATAAAATACCTGCGGCTTGTTTACATTTAAATCATTCTATGTTATCATAGTTCAATGGTTAAGGTACCCGCCTGTCATGCTTGAGGCAACCTCAAGTTTGACAGGCGGCTGAAACAGGGCAGGTGACAATGTTACTTTTCAATTCATATGTACTTTCTAAGTTTACCTTGGACGTCACTGTCATCGGTAAAGGAAATCATTGTGAGGAAACCTAAACTTGTAATGAAAATAAGTCAAGCACGAGCGCCTTCATTACCCTCCAGTAGGACTATAAATAGGCTGGTGATATCTACATCTACACTTGTATTTTTGTATGTAACGAATAAATTAAAAAACTACTGCACCTATTTTTTCTTAAAATAGCTACATTATTCCTGAGTAACATAGGCTATATAACATCACGCTACAACACATGGGAGCAGACCAGTGAACAAAGACGTTAACTTAAAGCGGGTGAAATAAGTCGCGCGGATGAAGTCCCGAGCAGTTAGCTAGTATATTATACATTTAAATCCTTAAACAATAGATACATTATTTTTCTTGGCCTTCTCATTAAGAACGAAAGTTATCAGATACTACTTGACCAGTTTACTTGGCGACAACTCGAACGTCTTCATCCAAGTAATTAACGCTCCAAGTACAGTCTATCGACAGTTTTAAACAACCATCATCCGCACACTAGCCAAGGAGACTTCATTAAATTAACGCTCGCGGTTACCCACGGTTAATGAGCCCATAACACTGATAGTCCAAGTTCGCCGACTAACTCAGAGGCGATCACACTTTATGTTTCGCGATACCATCGGCCGAACTTCTTAACACCTATAAAACTGTGGACCAACTTCAGTACAAAAATATCTCGGAATTAACAAGTCTTTATATTTAATAGAGGGATGTTCCGGAGTTTTTACGACCTGGTAATTCAACAGAAATTGTGTAACGGCTGCTTGTCTCAATTTAAAAGTTTTAAGAGAATTTTGTTGGTAGGAGACGCCCCCACTTTGTCTCTGGAGCAGTCTTGTCTTATGTACGCGAAAATAAATACTTTATAAATGTACTGAAGAGTGCTTCTAGTAGTAATAAAAGTTAAATTGAAAACTGTAGCTACTGGTACTGAAGCTACCTCTTTTAACAATAGGTCGAGTTTAGTAAGTAATCTAAGTTATCATGACTGTAGTAGCCATCATGCTTGCTAATAATAACCGACAAAAAATAATTTGGTTAACGAGACGATTTTTTTTTTGTTAATTCTTCATATTACTTAATCAACATCATTACATCACTATAATTGTTTCTAAATATATAAGTACCAAAACACATTACAAAGCATTTCCAACTCCATGGTAATTCACCTCATCACCCAAACACATTGTTGACCTAATAAAACTTAAGCATCCATTGCCTGCCCAACCCTGCTTCACTTTGGAGAGCCTGTCTGTCAGTGTTCAGTGTAACACAAACATAATTAACAGTTAATTTCACACGCTAATTATCCCTGGACTTTTATTCTGGACATGTGGACGGACCCTCGTCTTGTTGAGGCTTGTTTAAACAGAGATAACTGGCCCCGTAGAAGTATGTAATAATTTTAATTAGGTAAGGATGCTTTGGAAGTTTGGAGCACAGAAGAGATAAACACAGAGGCCCTACTTTAGACAATGGTGGAAAACAACTGCACACACACATGTGAAGCATATGTACGGGGATCTCAATCTCTTGCGCTGTACGTAGGAGTGCGTGTCTGTGTGCGTACGGTGTCGCTCATTGCATGGAGCCAGCCTTCTGTAGGTATTTATTCTGTGTTAGTATGTTGTCTGTTGTATATAGATAAATATGTTTGAGTTTGTTGCGTAAGTTTAATTGGAGCTGTTTGTCGTCGAGTGCGGGTGGGAGGGGATTACAGTGATTACGCTAAGCTGTGTTGGAGAGTCAGCGAAGTAAGGTAACCTACCAAGCTTATAAGTATAACTTGGAAATGATGGACATTCTGCCCTTTTGCACGGCGTGGAAAACTTTTTGGAAATACGCGGATTTTGTGTAAAGTTAATGGCGAATTGATGAAATTTGGGCAAGCGTGCACCATTTTCGACTATCCATCGCCTATCATCAAGTGACGAATTGGTAAAATCCGTTAAGTGTAACAAATTGTTTGGAAAACAATGTAGCGTGTGTAACTACACTTAACGATACTGGTAAAGCCACAAGATGCATGACTTTTTCATCATTGTATTTTTTGTTCTACAATAAACCTGGAAGCCTTCTGATTTCGGAAATATTGAATATTCGAAAATATATTTTGAGTGTAGCTAACTAATATCCCCACGACTGACCAGCAATTACTTTACTCAGCATTATTTAGTTTGATGTGCAGTACGCAGAGTTATCGGCTATGTATTGTGTCTCTTAACACCATGTATAAAATAATAGTTAGGAACCTATAGACTTTGTAACTTCAGCGACAACGAAACAAAGGTGTATAAAACATGGCGATTCAAATCGTGCTAACAACAGAATCCAATCAGTGACATGGCACAAAATGGACACCCCTATTTTCCTCCTAGCTGAAGCGAGTGACTCAATTTCGAAAATTACCATCCCATCATTAATCCTTCAAAATTGAATCGCTTAAATGACATGAATAGGGTTTTAGGGCCTCCATTGTTTAGTGCGTTGAAATGCAACGAGGCTTTATCGAGAGCCTTTGTGGGAGCTGATATTGTCATAGAGGCTCCAGATATAGCGGTCCACCGTCCTTTTGTATGGGCCTATAATGAAAGTGTGCCTATGTACATACGACACTGTATAGGCTATCGATTTCTGTTTTTTTTTTCTACTTTACTTATATTTTTAACCGACGCTTCCTATGTGAGTTTGAATTTGAAACATTTCTGACAGTATAAATTGAAAAATGAACACAATTTGTCAAGATTTCGTCTTTTGATCCGAATAAAAAATTTGATCTTGAAAATACTATTAGGTAAAAATAGGCTCACCTAGTCGTGTACTTTATGTTATGTAGGTACACAACTACGCGAGCGAGAGATATGAGAAGAAAACAAAGATAAAAAAGAAATAGATTTTTATAAATGTGTCCTACTACCAATTATTTACATCACGAATGTTAATAAACATGAAAAAGTAGTATGCAATTATCAGTAACTATAATGTAAATCCACACGCAATAAGCATTAAAAACCCTCGTTTATAATTATGTTAATGTAGACAGTAAAGAGCAACAGCGTGTATAAACAATTAATTAACTGATTTAATCAAACAACGTTTTTTAGTATTACAATGTAGTGATGGCCCAGTAGTAAAAAAGAACCTATTTTTACTTTTATCCTTACTAATATTATAAATGCGAAAGTAACTCTGTCTGTCTGTCTCTTCTTCACGCCTAAACCACTGAACCGATTACAATGAAATTTGGTACAGATATAGTCTGGGACCCGAGAAAGGACATAGGATAGTTTTCATCCCGGAAATCCCCGGGAACGGGAACTATTAATCCTCGCGGACGAAGTCGCGGGCAAAAGCTAGTTATTAATAATAAAAATAAAAAGACAGCGTCATAGAGGCTTATGAGGCCTATTAAGTTTATTGATAGTGTATGACGTGCCAAATCAATAAAATAGGAATAAAAACTTCATGTCGACACTTGGTTAAATAGCAGGCAGTGAATGCTACCATTAAACCCGGCTTCATACCTTTTAATATTGCATCAATTTTTATAAATAAATAAATAATGGCCGCCTAGATATTACAAAATCCAATTTACAATAACCTTTCAACAAAACAGTAATAAAGATAACTCGCAGCATCCCATGATATAGTGATGCTGTTCATCCCGCTACTGACACTACAAAATTTATGTTCCAATTAAAATTTAAACGCGATATTATCCGGCAAATTCAAAAAGCAACGAGCTGCTCGCGAATCAATTAATAAATGATGCGCCTACATAAATCAAGCGGGTTACGTGATGTACCTAATTTTTACCGTGGTATATATTCTGGTTAATGATGTATTAATAAAAGTATGAAAATTGAAAAAAATAATTAAGTTCCATTAAGTATATTCATTATAAATTTATGCATGTTAAGTGCTACCTTGTCTTGGTTGATCTTTTTAGACAAAAAACATTGTCGGCTCAAAGGTCTTAAAACTTGAATCTGGTTTTGCTCCTACCAAAGTACAAGAAATACCTCAAAAATAATTATTTAAGAAAGACTTCACGCATAGAAGAAGGCAAGTGTCATCACAGAATTAGTAATGCTTAAAGCTATAACTAGCAACAACATATTATTATAATGACTGCAATATCATAAAAATAACTCGCAGACTCAGATCGGTATAAATGTTAGCAGTAACTATTATAATAACAATAAAAAGCACGAACTACCAGGAAAACAGATTACTCAACTGATAGCCCAAAAACAACGATAAATACAAAAATCAGAAGCCTATGCCACACATTGGGGCTCTATAGATAACCGTAGACAAATGGAGAGCAATATAATATTATTATTGAAGTCGCAAACATAGTTGACAAAGCTAATTTATGTTCTAATAATTTGATTTAGTTTATTAAATTTGATTTTGTTCATGTAATTTTGCTGATTTTATTCGTTTATTTGATGTTGTGAAATTGCTTTGACTAAATGTTTTATTCGAATTTTGTTTAAATATTTAAAATAATGATCATAAAACTATGTGCTTTAATAACTGAAATACATGTTTTTCTTTTTCGAGGCCTGACGTATATAAATCGATATAAAGAGTTTTTGCCATGATCTATTCTGAAAAAATCTTAATCGGTGGATTTAGGTGAAGTGAGATTCAGGTATATTATCAGCTCACCGATCGATCAGATTGACAGCATGCCTCACACTCAGTCCGCTAAAATTTACTGAGAGAGATTTTTACAGTACGAGTATCAGCTGAAACAATGCTCCGTATTTTATCCCGATACCATGAATCATTTATTTAAATGCATTATTTCGGCTTTTGAACCACTCCAGCTAATCAACCCTTCCTGCCAATAACACCAGAAACCATAACCCCTATCGCAAAACGCATAGTTTAAATTGAAGCCTTTTGTGTGATGGCCAGCATTCCCTTTTAAATGAATCCTATCGATTCACAACGATACAAAGGACAGCAATTTCAAGCTATCGAAACGGTTTTCCAATCGTAACTAAAAAAGAAAAATATATGGCACCCAGTTTTCAATCTAACCCTTTGAATTGTGAATAGTTTTCAATGTAGCGAGTTTAGAGGGTCGAAGCGTAGGTGGCGTCTTGGAAACACGCAAAACTGAGGTTTTGTGTCAATGTCGGAATAAAACTGAGCTGGAAATGTATTGTGTCGTTGAATCCGATACCATATAATGTACATTTTTGAAAATGGAATGGGTGAATGCTTTAGTGCCTGGACATGTGTGTATGGTAACTACATCGTATATGGTAAAAGTGACATAAGGTTGAACTATATTTGACTTGGATGAGTGAAAATATATACATACTATCCAAAAAAAGTTGGCTTAAAATTCGATTGGATTATGCCTTTAAAAATGAAGCACGAAAAAGGTTCTAGATATTTTTTCAATAAAAGGCTTCTCAATCCCAATAACAGTAATATTATATTTTACCACACGCGTCATATTTTTATTCATTAGTGTAAAAGTCACTTTCGGCGCTAAAAGCCTTTATTTATTCATAAAGATGATTGGTTAGTTGTGTAGTAAGTTTTAACTTTCAAGGTCAGAATCGATTTTACACATCAAGGGAATCGAAACTTCACATTTACATGTTTGTATTTATCGATGTAGTACCTATGTAGGTCTGTATAACCAAGCCTCTGGCTTTCGGAACAAACTGAAGTTTGCCTAAACCAACATATAGCCGTTGTGATCTAGTAGGTATTTGCATAAAACCACATGATACAGTGTATCTAACGAGTGTATTGATAACGAGTTGTATTTTCTGCTATTGGGATAGAAATTTTAGTAAAGTTACGTTTCATTTAAGTTTGAAACCTTTCTTGTCTACTTTATTAGCAGGTATAATTTTATAATACCTACTTATAATTTTGAATTTACAAAGGGATCCATGGTGTATCCGTTCACGTCTTAGTGTTTAATCTGGGACGAATAAACTTCTTATCAAACCCCTCGGAAACACTTCTCTAGTAATAATAACTTCAAAACCAATCAACTTGTCTGGTGAGATGATTATGTTAATACCACCGAACCTCTTGTATTTTTAGAGAACCCTTCGAAACCTTCAGGCCATTATAATTTGAACCTTCATTTTTCATCCATTACCACTAAGCGTCCATCAGAAAAACATAAGCCGATGCCAATATTGATGCTCACAGCCCATCTATAAAATATACGAGAAATTCAACTCTTAAATTGAGATTCTTGAAAAAAAGCAAGCAACCGATGAATATTCATAGGCAACACGGTGACGAAAATGCGGAACCTATTATTGGATCAGGGAGGATCGTGCCTCTCGCGAGAAGAGGAGGCTATACTTTTTTAAATTTCTCTCATGAAAGAGGGAAAAGATTTAAGAGAAGGGCTTTAATATAAGGCAGGCGGGCAAGACTACGGAATTTAGTTACATAAACAAGTGGAGCAAGGACTAGGTTTTGAGAGCTGATTTGATGGTGGATGTTTATTGGTAGTTAGTCAATCATACATACATACCATCACACCTGTATTGCCTGAAGGATTAGGCAGAGGTCCCAATGTACACCTACAGTTCGCCGATATGTTAATCAATCATACTAGCTTCTTTGTGGTGCTTCGTTCGTTTCTTCGTGTGCATAAAAAAAAGATTAAGCCCAGTTAATTTCATTCAGCCGTTTAAACGTAGAAGAGCAACAAACATCCACCCATACATCCGTCCAGCAATCCTTACAAATTTTTGCGTTTATCATAGTAGTAAAATTATTTTCATGACATACCATTTACGCAGTTTAAATATTGTTGTTTAAAGCGGTTACCAAAACATAATTTGTGTTGACAAATAACTTATATTAATTAATTCTATCATTTGTTACGAACGAACGATTATGAATGTTTAGCGCTAATTATATTTAACGAGCAGCTGTCGTGCTGTTGGTCCTTAGAGACTAAGTCAACGCACTATTAGGACCAAAGGCTTATTCAAAAAATGAAACATTATAATAAATTTAGTTTCTTTTTCAGCATAAATCTACCTCAATTTCAGGCGAAATCACAGTTAATAGTACTGTGTTATTACTTTACTTTTTTCTTCCATTTTCAGTGAGCTAACGAGCAAAATGAAAATCGTTATTTCCCTGAATTGACCTTAAAAACCATGTCATACAAAACCATGTCATGTAAAATATTTTTAAAATCAAAAAGACTTAAAAGATTATGAATGTGAACGAAATTCACGTAGAATATTTTCCACACATATTTTATTTATTTGCCCTTTTTGGTATTTTATCGGCAAATTAGTCAAAATATTACCACCTTTTTAAATATAAAACTTTTTACAACTGAGTATTTTTTAAAGGAAAAGTAACAGTATTTCAATAAAATAAATAAATAAATATCTTGGGACAACTCACACACGGCTATCTGATCCCAAGCTAAGCAGAGCTGGTGTTATGGCAACCAGACAACTGATGTACATACTTATATAATTTATAAATACATACATATTATAGATAAATCACACCCAGACACAGAACAAACAATCATGCTCATCACACAAAGTTTGTCCTGGGTGGGAATCGAACTCACGACCTCCGGCTTAGCAGTCAGGGCCACTAACCACTAGACCAACAGGCCCGTCAATTATACGTTTTTTGACAATAAGATCCGAAAAAATAACTTGATGATATTATAACGCTCTAGGAATAGATAACCTTTCGATAAATACTAGTGAAGAAGGCAGGTGTCTTAACCCTATTCCGCAAGCTATTAAAATCATCGTTAATACAACGACCGGCAAAAGGGTAAGTGGGGGCTAAATGCACAATTCTCATTTACCGACAAATGAAATTTGAATGCAATAAAAGTTAACTGGTCGTTGTGTAACAACAACTGGGGAATTAGCGGAACTGCGAATAGAGGGCGCTGGTTGCCATAGTTACTAGAAAAAGCTATTGCGATTTATGTTATTTCATTTATTCACTTGTTTTTGGGTTGGTTTAAGTAATTATTCTTATTCTTAATTGCTATTATCGTCGTCGTTGGTTGTAAAACAAAATAGCATTTATATTACCAGCCTACAGCAAAAATTATTACATTTCCTAGTAATAACAGGGAATGTAATAAAACTCGTTAAATTTATTTTTATGTATCCTTTGCTCTGCAGTGAGGCAATTACAAGCTGCTATTATTCTTGGCGGGTCTTCATCAAAAGCTGCCAATAAACATAATTGCCAGGCACATTTTATTTAATAACAATAGCTCTTAACTTAATTTGCTATTGCTTTTGTTACACGCCTTCATTCACAATTTCATTTCTCTGCGACTCACGTATTATTTAGAACCTGTCATTAAACAGACCTAACGAGGTTTGCTTTTATTATGGAACCTGCTTTAATATCGTATGTGTTTCGTTCACAATTTGTTTAATTTACATTTGGTACAAACACGCGCTGAACAATTGTTTTAACCACCTAATCACCGTCTCTCTCCAATTGTGTTAGAATGTTTGCTCCAAATTTTAGTTTGCAAGCTTATGTTTGGGTTGCTTAATTGGTAACTCGACAATTTTGTTTAGTTTATTTATTCATTCATTCATGATTAAGTTATATTTTGAATCGTGCTTAGTAGGCAATTTGAGGTTTTGCTGAGTGGGGTAACTAAGTTGAAGTGACATAGGTCTTTAAGGTGTCCTTTTGTCACGTCATGGTCATATAGACACCTAGATAGTGACCTACAACCGGTGTTTTTTTTTAAAAAAAACAATCTTTATTTTTTTGTGGTTCTTGTGATAGTTACCGTGCTTTACCTAGTTATTATATAAAGCTCATATTCTAGAAATTTTCCAAAATTAAGTACATCTAATTAGTAAAATTGTGACAGCGAATTATTAAAAATCATAATAAAACGCCTTCAAGCCTGTTTATCAAACCAAGAGAATCTATAGCGTTCCGTTAAAGTTCATATTTCAAGACGCTTGCTCTCTGACATTTGCTAATTACTATTAGTAACCCCGGCAGAGTTCACTAGCGAATATCGATATTTTAGATTAAAATGATTACTCGATTAATTACTATTAATCGATACGTTCGTGTGGGATTTCTGAATAATTATGTTCAACATACTCCGGTTATTGTTGATTTTGGTATGATGTTTTGCAGCATCACATGACATTATTTAAGATACTTTACCAATATTTTGTTTTAAGTGTGAGTATTGTGTTTCCTGTCTATTCTTTTTCTAACAAGCCTACCATTTGGAAGGGCAAACAAGATTTTTATTTCTTGTTATTGGCGATCTAACATGTTTTATACGGTCCTATTAAAATAAATGTTTTGACTTAGACTGACATCTGCGGAAATAGATAATAAGACTTTATTAAAAACATACTATCTGGTGCATTTTGATAAAATCTTATTTTGTATGCTAATGACCGTCCATCAAAAAACTTCCCAATTTCTTAAATTGGAAATTTTTCTGTTCACAGTTTCACATGAATAACTCCCATAATCACAAGCAATTGCACGACCCAATTCAATTTGCAAGGGACCTGATTTCCCAAAATCGTTTCAAGAAATTGAAAAAAGCGAACTGTCCGAAGTCTTCTATTAGGTATTTTGTACTAGGAAATCGGCATACAATTAGTTGACCCAATTCGCCCCGACCTCCTCGACAAATGAAAAAATAAGACCCCCCATAAGTTTCTGCCAAAATAAGGAACCTACATACCTATCATCATGATTGAAAAAGTAGAATCAGTGATATTCTGTAAAAATTCGATAAATTCAGGTGAAGTTAACGTGAGTTGAGCTATCCTTAACATCAGGTGGAATAAGAGCGGGGGTACACGATGCGTTGCGGCGCCGCCCCGTAAAGATTTCACCGTACCGACGGGCACACGAGCGGTGCGGCGCCTCAACGTTGTTATGTCGCAGCGGCGTCTCTGGCGCCCCACCAGCCTCTGTTGTTGGCCCTTCCTTGTGACGCATAAACAACTGAGCGATGCCGCTCCGACGTCGCAACGCATTCATCCCTCCCCGCCTCGTCTCGGTGGTTGCAAATCCGGTGCGTCGCCGCAGCGCAATGTGTGACATGCTACAGATATTTCTATGTAAGACGACGCAGCGACACCGCTCCGGCGCTGCACCGCCGCCGCCGCCGCAACGCATCGTGTGCCCACGCCCTAACAGCTCACCTCAATCTCACTTCACCTGTATTCACCTGGGAACATTTTCACAGAATATCTCTGTAGATACATAAAGTTTTAATACGTCAATATAAAATATTCCTCATTTATTCAGCTTATAAAAATATAAAAGATACTCTAAAACCACTTAATAAAACATTATTTCTCTATTTAAGCAAAAGCACCACAGTTTTTATTCAAAATGGCTGTCTTTTTCCCGAAGGCCGACAGAAAGTCGCTGGTGAGTCATAAATCAAAATTAAGCACTAAGTTTTGAGTCTCTCTCGACGCCTCTGAATCTAGAATTAGGACATTAATAATACTTGTTTTATGATTATGCAATGATTCTTGATTAAGCTTTGTTTCATTTTCATAAATAATAATCTTATGAAATTTAAATATTTTCAGTGCTGTTCGTTTTAAGAGAATAATGTTCATTTAGGTTGTTGGTACCTTTTGGTACGGATCTATGAAATTAATGATGAATTTAATATTTAATCCTTATAGACTCACTTAGTATATTATTATTAAGTACGACAACAAGATTATAATAAACGGCTGTATTTATGTCTAGATGCTATAGATTCTTAACACAAATAGCTTATTTTTGACTTAACAATAATAGCCAGCTAAATATATAATACATGTATATATAGAGCAAAGGCCTCATCTTATAAAGAGAAGTCGAAACGAACATTGATCAACACGTTTGTTCAAGGCAGGTAAAACTTAGAAAGAACATAATGAATTGAAAATATGACATTGGTACTTCCCCGATCGAACCCGAAACGATGTATTGATGACATATTATTTACTCAGAACTAAGTATATAATGTCTCATTACAATGTGTTGTCATAGTTATCATCTACGAAAGGTATATCAGACCTTTCTTACATAAACAACACAACTCGTATCAAAGGACCATTTTTTATCTTGATTCTTGATTTTTTTCTCTTCATGAAAGCATCACCCTTGTAGGTCGTAGCAACCCAATCACGTGTCGGTACAATCTCTTGTATCTGTTGAACGTGAGCCACGTCGCACCCTGCTCAGCGATGCCGAGTGATAGAAGTGACGGCTTCGATCCAAGGCTTGCCTTTAATTTGGCAATATTTATGCGTGACTCAAAGGGTGACGTGTACCTACAAGGTTTTTGTTGTTTGTTGTACTTATGTATTAGAATGGTTGTTGAATTGTTTGCTTTCAGTTCAAGGATAATGATACTGATGTTGTTTTATTGATTGAAGTTAAAGTGTGCGCTTTCAGATAGGTATTTAAAAGTAAGTAAGGTATAGCTACTCGTAGTTAGTAGGTCTCTGAAAATATTTCTTGATGAATTTTTGTAAAGTGAGTTTGAAGTAAGCTGCTATTCCACTTTGCTAGGAATTGACACCTTTAAAGCACTTTACGTAAATTCTCCGATGCGGAATTTTAGACAATAACAATGCTAATATTTTATTACTAACGACTTACTTGTCGATCAATGTCAGAGAACCTTTCCAAAAATACACAGATTCTAGACAGCCATTATAACTACCGTCATCCAATCGTGGAAAGAGGTCCAGGAAAGTAATGATGAAAATTGGACACGCCTTGTCTCACGCCAATCAGGAAGATTGAAAAGCAATTATAATAGACGAACTTGGGAGTGTGAAAGACATCTGACAATCAAGCTTGTTCAGAAAGGATTTGTGTGATATGTGCCAGTACCAGTACACAGATCCATACAAATTGCCTTAACAATAGAAACCGCATAGTACACTGCAATTACGCCACAAACTCACTATTTTTCAGTACGAATGTGGATTGAACTCGAACGCTTTTGTTTAGCTGTATCAGTAACCTTTGTTTGGAAAAATAAAGGATTTTCAGTCACTGCTGAATTTTGATTAACATTGTTTGGATGAAGTAGGCGATGACAGCTCGTGTGTGCACCTTTCAATGCTTTAGAGCTCACAGCGTAAACTAACACAGCCAGCAATTTGGTTTTGAAAATAATGAGTAGGTACTTATTTAATAAAAACCATTACTTTAACTGAAATAGCCTAAAATAACCAGTCTACAGATACGTTGGTGAAACTATCAACTGCACGTTAGTTAGAAAACTTTGAACTACGATACACTCCCTACAAACGTGCCTTTTAATGGTGT
Source organism: Caradrina clavipalpis (assembly GCA_932526535.1). NCBI lineage: Eukaryota > Metazoa > Arthropoda > Insecta > Lepidoptera > Noctuidae > Caradrina > Caradrina clavipalpis. Next base: position 801,866 of record OW052095.1, read on the forward strand.
AAATAAATCAGATGAACTAACTTTTACTTTGAAAAATGTGCAGTCAAAATGTAATATTGTCACCAGGACGTGAGTTTGACTATACCATAAAGTTTCTAATAGAACCTATTTCTGGCCCTTCTATCCATTGCGCATTTCTAAAACCAAACAAGCGCGGATGTCAGCAACCGAAATTTGTGGACATGCCGATACACGGTATCTGTGCCGTGTCCGGTGTTTGCCCGATTTATGAACGTGTGGCTCCGAAACGCGCGATAACACGATACGTGACACGCTAAACACTTTGTAATGAACTGTTAAGTGACATTCCTTGTATATTTCAGTCTGTGGTCAAATCACTGTGTTACACGCAATTATTAGTTATTAGAATGCTTAAAAAAACCTCAGATGGAAAAGTCTGGTGGTAATTTTGATAATTTTCGTCAATTTATAGTTCTTTATTATTATTTATTTATTTATCATCACTTACAACAATCATTACAGGTAGAAAACCCAATGTGCAAACCTAATAATAACAACTTATATTCTAAAACTTATTACATACCGAATAATGTTATCCTTGAAATAAAATTAGTTAAATTGTTTATTTCAATAAGACCATTAAAAAGCACTTGTCTTCTTCTTTATCATGTGGGCAGTAAGGTCTAACGCCCCACACACCCTAAAGCACTTGTGATCGTCATGTTCAGGAACAATCGTTAAAAAAAAAGAAAAAAAAGCCATTCACGCCTGTATTCCCGGAAGGGTTAGGCAGAGGTGTACCAGTGTACACCCACAGTTCGCCGGTATATTTAGGCCCCATGTAATAGGGGGCGAGCCTATTGCCATTAACCGGGCACAAATCCAAACTCCGAGCTGGTACTGAGAATTTCATAGAAAAACCCAATAACACTTTTTGCTCGACCTGGGAATCGAACCCAGGACCTCTAGCGTAGCAGTCGAGCTTAGGACCACTAGGCTAACGAGGCAGCCAAATATCGTTAATTCTAACGTAAATACGTGACCATTCCGAGTATGTTAATTACGTCATCTTCCAGATTGTATCTTATTATCAGCTTAAAATACCAACTGTTAGCTGTGAGGCTTTCCCGGCCTAATTAGTAACTAGCTAATTAGAAACGTGAGTAGGATTCATAGCTTGCTCTTCCCAAGGTGTGAACATTATAATTATTTTGCAAATACGAACATAGTCGCAATCCTGGCAGCATCGTTGTTTCACAAAAAGCTAGGGAAAAATAAAAGAAATATCCACGTTACTTTCTGGGCATCAACGTTACTTGAAATCTTAATAAATAAATATTAAATCGATTAATAAATGACTCGTCACGAACGGCCGCGTTTTTATGAATATTATATTGCTGAAAATTCACGAAGCAAGCCTCCCCTTATTTCCCCCATTCTTAATATTCCGTTTTCAAAAACCTCTTCAAAGGCACCGCTAAAATGAAAGACGCAAAACCAACAACCTTCTACTGAATATAATATTATCGAATCTTGGTGGGGCACAATACCTACATATTTATATAAAAAAACGTTGAATACCAAAAAATTCGGTATTAAGACCGCTTTAGGTAATTTAGGCATATGCACTAAAACCTTTACGTCAAATTGAATAATTATGTATACGTTTTTGCTTACTTAATACAAATAATTTAGTAGAAAGACAAAAGCATTTAGGAGTCGTCACTAAATATTTAATAATAAGAACCAATTCAAAGCATTGTCTTCCGTCAGAACGGAACTGTACCAAATAATTGAGCACACTTTTGCGTCCAAATTCCTACAATCCCAGAGTTTTAGCCCGCACGTTAGAGTGCGAAATATCCTGTGAGAAATTCAACAAATTCGCAGTATGAGAGCTAAAACTGTAAACTTTTGCCCCACTTGCCTAGATTGTTCGCTGCTAAGTTCCAAAACTTGAGTACATAGCCTTAGTGTTATATGTATAAGACATATAACAGTCTGGCTTCACTATCTCGCGCTGTATAAATATTAGGAGATCGTTAATGTGCGCAACTGTATATTATAAGCAAATATTTTCTGTGAAAATGGCAGATCTGGATTTACCGCCAAAGGCGAGGCAATCGGCACATTGATACAGCACTTGACTTCCTCCACTCAAAGTGGATCGTTTGATCTCAGTGTAGTCTACTTTCAGTCGTCATTGTCAGACTGAAGGATGCCTCTGGCGGATTTATTTTTAGTTTACTAAGCACTAAGTAGGGTAGGTACTTGCCAAGTAAGCTTGCTTACAGTTTAGTACTAGTAAAGCCGTCGGTAATAATGATACCAAAACAGTTTATTCTCTTATCTTTGTTGGTTACTGGACTAGGTAACACCTAAAATATAAAAAAAACCTCCTAATACATCAGCATGTTTGACATTTACGCTTGACCTAATTGAACCCATAACTCATCAAGCTACACTACATCATAAAATATAATGATACATCACTATAACAGACCGTCACACTATGACCCTAACATTTGACGCGCAGGGTCGTCCCGAGTTAATTACCCTAAAGTGAATATAAGTGATACAATCTGCGAGGAACAACCCTGATTTATCGTCAACGGTCGAAGATAAACTAGATGTGTTTCGTTTACGATATCGACGGAGACGTGAAACTAACGAGCATAGTAGGAGCTAGCGTTGATATTTATTTTTCTAGAAAAAAAAAGACTTATAAGTCTCCACAGTCAAGCGGAATGAGAAGAGAGTTTCAAAGAAATATATTTTCTAACAAATAGCGTAAATGATTTCAGAAATTCTTTTCACAGAAACTCAAGTCATTAAGTATTTAAAACGTTTATGAATAGGTAATTAATTATAATAAACGGACTTCTAAGAAATCAAATGAATGGCGCAATTAAGAAAGCCAGCTTAGGTGCCAAAATAATGACAAAAAGGAAAAATCTAACTAAATATAATTTCCGAGTAACAACTGTAGAACTTTACTTTGTAAGCAAATAAACTACAATCAAATCACTTCTAAACCACTCCGATAAATCTAAACACACGAAGAAAACTTCTATTGAATCGAAGTAAAAGCGGGCTCCATAATAAAACATTACAAATTGGCTTACAGCAGGGCCGGCTAAGTGCTTCCTTAAAATATTTATTTGTACTTCGCTTTTAGCGGCCGACGTCCACTCAGCTCCGGAAATACATTTGAAGTGAAAACGCGAAACTGTTTCTTGCTCGACGTCACAACTCGCAGTTTGTATATACTTCCCTGTTGCGGGCCTTTTAGTTTATAAGTTTTGTGCCCTAGCATTCATTTCTCAAGGACCACAAATACAAATTTTCAAGTTGTATTGTAGTTTCTTCTGAAATTAGTTGAAAACCTCTTCACAAACCTTTGCATTGACCGTGTACAAAAGGACCAAAATTTCAGATATTGAAATAATAATAATATTGATAGCACGGTTGGCGCAGTGGTTGAGATATTTGTATGGCCTACAGATAGTCGTTCCGGTCTATTTGTGTATGTGAGTTTTTATGTTTGTAAGAAGAAGAAATTCCTAGTGAGGGGCAACATTAAAAAAAAAAGGAAATGAAATATCTACAAAATACTCTGAAATGACAAAGATGTTTTCTTATAATGATCTCAATCATTAGAGTTCCTTAAAGCATATCAGTCGCGAAAACCATAGATACTTGGGCAGGAAAATTGAGAAGACCTCCCGTGACCGTTGTAACTTTCCTAATGACCTCGGCCTTAACCTTGGCCGAGTAATTATGCGCAAAAAAAGGAAATTATAAAAGAGTTTCTAAGAGGAAGTGGTCATTAATTTTGTCAGCTTTAATTTAGAGAGTTATTATTAATTACTTTACTGCTAACATTCATTTTCATGTTTCTTTTTGAATTTTTTTGCAAAGTGAGTAATAATTAAGGATAGAAATTTAGTTCGGCACCAATTACTGGATATTTGTTTCATTTACATTGGTATTCTGTGTAGTTGCATTGTAGCTTTCTATATCAACACTAATATTATGCAGAAGTAAAATTGTTTGTCTGCTCGTTAGAGTACTGATCCCATTACAAAACTTTTTTCACTGTTACAAAGTTAGAATATTGCCAAGTTCTGTAGAATAGGTTTTATGGTATATTTTAATGCGGAAAGTGCTATAGAATATGTTTTATAATATATTATATTTTAATGTGAAGGAAATCGTGGGCAGGCCCTAGTCTTCTCTGAGGTTAGCTGCTCTCGATTTTTTTAATGGATGTGACGTCATCAAATGGCTGATTACTGACTAAAACCACCTAAGTACTACATGTGGAATGCAATAAAGTATTGAGTAAAACCCATCCATGTTCCTCCTAATGTCAAATCATTTATTTAAATTAGGCCATTTAAAGGCACTTTTGAACGTCATTACATGAAAAAGTAATTAATATTGAATCTAGTCCTTTGCGTTCCAAGGCCGCGTTAACTCTTTTAAACAAATTCCGCAACCTTGGCAGTTAAACAAGAACACCTAACAACCACATCAAAAAGCTTTCAAAAAATATAACACAAACATTATAGTTTTTAAGATCCTATCATATCCATTTCACAAACAGCTAACACATTTGAACAGGGATAACCTTAAAGAAAACGGGAAACTCGACACAGAAAGTCCTAATATGGCGACGCTGACAATGTGACACGACAGTTGTTTTCCACTAACATTTTGTTACCGACGTCTGTTTAGAGCTGTAGCAGTTTGTTCTACTTTATCAGAAGAATAACAATATTTGTGTTTGCTCAACAACCGCTCGGTAAATGATTTCAGTGTTGTTTGGTCTTGTAAGTGGTAAATGTTAACCTATACGGTGAACATGTTAAGCGGTGGAATTGTGTGGTAATTTTCAGATGATTAAGGTGTAATAACTGTGAGATTTTTCGTGGGAAAAGATTTTTGTAGGCCTTTATATTTTGAAATTCGCAGTATGCGATTTTTTTATTCGGATCAAAGGACCAAACCTAAATACACATAAAATACTATTTAAGTTGCATGATTAAATATTTAAATACGAAGGCAAACAGATGCAAATGTTTCCATTTAGTAAAAAAATAATCAAAATTAAAAGTCACAGTCTTTCTTTATCATGTGGGCAGTACGGTCTAACGACCACATATCCTAGTGTCAGAGTTTCTAAACCGCCTCATGGGCCTATGACATTATTACCGATGTTAGTGATGTCCAAGATAAACTTAGAAAGTACATAATAATATGAATTAGAAAACGTCACATTGGTACTTGCCCGTGCCCGGTTGCGAACCCACAACCGCGTGCATGAGAGGCGGACGCTAACAACTGGGCTATCACGACATATAAAAAAAAGTCACAGTGAAAACATTTATTGCCACAAAGTGATATGTAAACATTCTAACAAGGTGCTCATTCAATAAACAATTCTCTTTAAAAATGAACATATTTTTCAACACTATTCAAATAACCATAAAAAATAAACATGAGCAAATAGTAAATTAGACAATATCACTTATTTAAAAAAACATTGCTTACCACGTTCCAAAATGAACTAGTGAGTGTCAATATGATGTATGCGTATAGACTTTACGTTTATTACGTAATAAAATTACTCCCAAGTGCCACGAGCTCTGAACAAATAAGCAGTAAAAACACATTCAGTCATAACGAAACGGTATTCGCTTATGTAGTAGTAAATAATAACTGTTTGCTTCAGTCTATAAACTTTTCCAAGTAGGCCTTTGGTACATTTCGTGGAAATTAAGAGCTTTTGTACGCATCTGCTCGTCATTACAAAGGGAATATTCTTTGGTAGTGCCTAAATACTGTTGATCTAGGCAGGGCTTAGGAATGTTTGGAAACTTTAACAAATAAGTAGATACTAGATAATTTATTCAAAATATACAATATAAGATTCTGACGTAAATTTTAAACAAAGCTAAGATTATGTAAGTACTAATAATGAAGGCCAATTAATAATTTTATAGATAGAAAAACCATTTAAAATGATAAAAGATTGCGTTATTTACATAAATATGTTGGAAAAAGATAATTATACAATATAGGGATTATAGTAGTTTAGAAATATCTGACAACTTTAAACCCTGCTCTAGTTAGCAATATAACGCCAAAGTACCATTTTGTTCAAACTTAAACCGTGATAACAAATAAAAGATACCTTTTGAAACGATACAATGAAAAACCACCTTCCCACGGACGATCAAGATTTTATCCTTCTATTTTCGAACAGTACTTATTACATTATTCAAATTTCAGCCAGAACCTTGACAGTACTTAAAGATCTTTTTTTAGCAAAACAAAAGCCAGTAATGAATTTGGTACTAATTTTGTTAAAATGAAAACGACTACTAGCTGAATAGACTGGCATCACGATCGGAAAAATCTAGGTAATTGAATTGAGAATAAAGATATCTTAAGGTATTCGCTATGATATCCTTAGATCTGAACAAAGAGAGTTATTCCACGAAATATTCTGACGAAAAATCGATACTAAGCAATTTCGATCATCAGATAAACAGAACACATTTGCCACGCAAGCTATTTTCAGTAACGCATGCTCACGAAAATGAAACGTCGACCTTACACATCAAGTGGTTTTTTCACATCGCCGTTTTTTCTATCAGATTGGAGTGTTCGGAAATTGGGGATATGTTACAGACAGTTCGCACGATATTTACTTGTAGCACTGAGAAAATATTTGCCCTCATTTTTTCGGTATCGAAGGAGGAATTGTGACACAAGCTGAACGTGTTTTTGTGTCGACTTTAAGTATATTGTGTGTGTGTCAGTGTGCAATTTTAGTGTAGGTTTAAGTATGTGTGTATGTGTCCAAAAATCATCTTTATTCAAAGCATGTGACAATGTATGTAAATATGTGTTTATTGTGTCAAAAGTAACGTGAGAAATACGACGATTTCCTCGCAGATAGGTGCCCATCCAATTATATTTTAAGCGTTATGAACACATTTCGCTGTTTCGGAGACTCGGAACACATGTCGTAATTTAGAATGGGAAATGGGACTCGAGAGTAAAAAGCTTTAGGCAGACTACCCTTAATTACTTTTGTGTGGTTTAGGACCGCGCTCCTCGTATTTTTATATAAATTAAAATGATTATAACGGCTGTCATAATATTGTTCTATGTAGAAAATTAAATTAGTTCTCGGTGCCACTACAGCTCAAAAGTGGTCCTTTTTGATCCAAAATAAATATAAATTTCAGGTTGTAGTTGTTGTATTTTCACCGCGATGTTAAGCTCATTAAAAAAATCGTTACAAAATAGCATACAATTTTGAAACCGCAATTCCGTTTCTCGCTCGCATTTTTCAGCTGCTATCTGCATAATTCTAGCTCGTATAAGCATAATATTTTACAGCAAATAAACACAGCCGAACGGCATTTCATTTCCGAAAAGTTAACGTTTCCGAAACATTGTTGTGTATCTCTATCTCAAGAAAAACGCAAACGATAATTACCACTTATCTGGTGAAATATTTCCATGTTAATTTACCGTTACTGCGCGGTATGGCTTCAATTTTCCGCCGATTTATTTGAGAACAAAGCGGCCCCCAGCGACGGAACGTTATCGGTCGTTATTTATCGGTCCTGGGCCGAGCTAAACTCGTTAACACGGTTTACCTGTCCCTCTATAATTCACCCGTTTTTACTTAACGAGCGGTTTGTTGGCCGCGAATTAATGTTTTAACTCAGTGGCTTTTAAACTTGTTTAAATCATCCCCCTGTTTCTTATCTAGCTTGTTATAAATTGATGTGAGGGTTAGTTTTTGGAGATTGAATTTTAATTAATTAAAATACAAATTATCTCTGATGTTTTTTTTAGATTTTATTTTTCATTTTATTTATAGATTTAATCCTTTTTTAATTAACAAATAAAATCGTACAGTAATTTTAGTAGTGACTAAAAGTGTATTTGTGCGAAGACATTTTCGAAGGAGTATGCAAATTATGTCTATTACGTTTAATTAGTTTCCACTTTATATGTTGTTCAACGTCCGTCATTTAATTCGTAAAAACACTTAAATGTTTACGCGAAGAGTTTGCAACATTGAGAGCCGCTGTTAAAACGTTTGTAATGTAAAAATAAACAAATGTACCGTTTAGATGAGGACGGGAATTTAAATGGGTGTAAAGCTTTGTTCATGTGGAAAATGGATGAGTTAAAATAAGCAATGGTCTTTTAGGAATAAATTGTACATAGTCAACTGTTACATATGTTTTGTCAGAATATTGTTAAAGCCAAAAGGTAGAGTTGTGTTTTCACGTAATGGCAAAATAATAACTTAATTTTCATAAAAAAAGAAGCGGTATTTAAGTGTTATCTTTGGATAGAAGGACCAATTTTTGCAAGATTTGATGGTAAAAGACTTTCACAAATGTACTGTCTATTATATAATCTACTGCTATACAGTAGATTATTAAATAGACATCTTTAACTGTATACCTATGGGTACAACAGCCATTACCATATCTAGTGTAATTTATACGGTGGGTAATGTAACGTATAACTAGTCTAATGTGATGTATATTACACTATCTATTCAAGCAAGTTGTTCTGAGAAATCCTATACATAATTCATAATACCCTAATCTATCCTATCCACACATCGAAAAGGATTAGCATTTCACATGGAAAATTAATATACTCAAAGGAACATAATTTAATAATACTATTCGAAGAAAATCCTTTACTAAACGGGTCTTAAACTGTCAAATAATTTAATCTTAGTTTCATTTAATACAGTTAAATCTGTCTGTAGTGAGTCGACAATAGAACCAATGAAACATTTAAGTTAACTGCGACTTGATGACTTTATTCCCCCGTCAATAATTACAGTACGTGTAGTGGGTGGATTTCCGTCGTGTGCCGGGGAAACTTCGTCGGAAATGTAGGACCGACCTGATTTTCAATTGGCTCAGTTACAACTCATACCGATCTTACGCTAAATTATTTAGATGTTCAATCATTTAACAAATTGAGTTGAAATTGTTTTAACTGCATCCTGTAACGCGCGTGTTTTTGAACAAGTGAATAAAACATATTTTTTTATATACAATGAGCTCCCATCTTTTAACATTTTTGTATTTGTCTGTATTTCCGAACGCATTCAACTCTAATCTCTTCAAAGTTACGAGTGAATATGCTTCTTCTGAATTAGCTTACTCCATTGTAGACTTTGTCTATGTCACCAGTCTTTGACCAAGACTAGAGTCAAGAGCTTACCCATTACGAATAGAAAAAATAATAATATCGTTCAAAATATTTTATTATTAATTAGTTTTTGACATATTTATAACTGTTTAATTAACTAATTGGACTGACGCGTGAAGGAATTTTATCTAAAAGAAAACAAACACACTAATTACATAACTATATTTTTAAGAAGCTCTTCACTAATTCACAAACACAAATGAAACCCTGCAACCCCGTCCCGTATTCCCCTTAACGTACACCTTCCCTACAGGTAATTACCAACACATATGAAAGTAACGTTCAAACCTTAAAATATTCACGTCGCGTTCCCGTGCGAGAAACTTTCGCTCGGAGAATTTTAAATATTTACTGATCGCTCCGCTCTTTGCGCTTTTGCTGAATAATCACATGCGACGAAGGAATTTCTTTGAGATTACTTCGATACAGTTTGAAGAAGTTCGCTGGTGATTTTGTTGTATTATTTAGAGGACTATTTGATTGCAGTTCTGAGTTTTTTTGGTTCATTTGAAGACGAAGTGGCTTTAGCTTGTGGTGGTATTAATATAAGAAAATCATTTACAATTTATTATTTTCTTAATGTTGTGAAATACGTTTTCAAATGTAGCATATTATATTTCTGGCAACCTAACATATTATATTTTTGTCAACCTACGAGGTAGTTTTTGTCCAATTATAGAAGGACACGATTTTCTTATTTTGTTATAAACTTTCTAAAAACGGTAGGTAACTGAGATGAAATTCGATTTCATGTCATCTTAATCAAATAAATAACATCAACAAAATCTTGTAATTGCAAAAACCACAATCATTTAAAAAAATACACACTATTTAATCTAAGAAGAGTAAATAAATACATATATTATTGTTATTTAACCGGAGAACCGTTTACAAAATAATCAGTTATGTGAAATTTTTCTCCGACAATTTTCCGGGTCAGGTGGTGGAGTGGGGATTTTTATGTCCGAATACATTTCACGTGAACCGGGAGGGCTCAAAGGTTTGCTACGTTTTGGAGCGATGTATGGATTTGTGATCACGCGATTGCATTGCTTCGTGTCCAAGCGATCGTGGGAAGTGAGCTGCTTGCTACAATCTTTTCGCCGTATAGTGTATCTTCCTGGTGCATTATATCAGGTCACGTATATTGTGTTTTACTTAAAAATGCTTAGCATATTGACTAAGATCTGTGTATAATAGGTGAACATATAAAATACATGTGAGAGAGCAATTTCATACCTAGAAATCAGTTAAATTTAGTGTATATAATACAGTAGCTAGTTATATGTAATTGAATGTGAAACTACCAGAGATATCAGCTGCGTATTTAAAGACTAAATTAACTCCCATCCCGCATACGCATTGACTTTATTACAACACACACAAATGAATGGTTGCTGAACAAAGGTTGAATCACGCTCTATTACCCCGCATATTACACTACACAAAAGTAGTAGTATAAAACAGGATTATGGTAATTATTCTTATAACAGATCCTCTAATATTCTGAATCCTCGAGAAATAATATCATCAGAGCGTCCATCAAATATTCTTGCCCCACAAATGATTTATCAGATAAAAATTTACCCTATTTCATATATTTCCAATGACATAACAACACCACACACAAACGTTATATCCTCCTAAATACACCGTCAAAAACACACACGTACGCTAATTAAAACCCAATTAGTAGTACAAAAACATGGATGCTTTGTATCAGACAACTTACTGTTTGCTCAGCTCACAAAGCCTTGCGATTCCTTTATCATGTAAAGCTTGTGAGCGAATTAAAAGAGAGCCAATTTCCAGCTCCAATATCTTATTAACAAAGACAGTTTCGAGGAAAATAATGGACGTAGTGAAATCTTTTGAAAACTTCAGGAATTTATGCTCGCTTTTCTATTTTTTATGAACGTACAAGAGATGAGTTGTGACAAAGCCTTGGCCCTTTTGTAAAACAACTAAATAGAAATCTAATTAAGATTTTATGCTCAGATATTAAAAGATTTAAATAAAAGCAGAATTCACTTGAATAAAATTTGAATGAAACTGCTAATAATTGCTTTTCAAGCTTATAACGTAGTACTGTTTTGCCGCATGCTTCAAACCAGTCATACTTATGCAAAATATGTAAAAAGCAAACACATGAACACGTACTACGTACCTAATAAATAGCCAAAATTCTCCATTTCGAACGTAAACTGGCATTATTCACATTAAACCGTTTGCATTTCATTGTTTTCTATATTTTCATACAATTTCAACAGCTGTGCTCGTAAAGATGCAGCGTGCTGCGGTTTGTGGCGTATGAATGGGAATTAATTCACGCGGCAACCGCGGCCGGCGCCTGAGCGCCTAATTTGAAGACAGCCTTAGCATCTGCCGCTCACTTTAATGTGGTGCATGTGTTGGTATTAGTTAGAAATGTGAGGCGCTCTGGTTCACTCTTGACTTCTCTTTGTCTCTTTAGTTTTTGGTCTTTCTTCCATTTGGTCCTTTTGGTAATAAACATGTTAAGGTGTAAAATATCTGTGAAGAAATTAAAAGTTTTTTTTTATAACTAGTGTCTATTGCCATTTGAATTGTGTTAATGTGAAAATACATACACATTATTGAGCAAAGTACATACCTACTTCTAGGACAAGTACAATAAAATATCAGTTTCATGATAGTCAGTTTCAGCTTACAGAATAATTAATTTATATGAAAGCTCCACAATTTCATGAATTTTTCCCAACTTCGGATGTAATTAATGTAATTAATAATGTGAATACATTTCAGGAAATAACCAACAAAGAGATAAACAGATAATCAATTGCCAGACTCTATAAATAATATTATTTATTACAATTGAATACTTAACGCTACTTTAATTACGTATCAATCGGAAACAATTATCAACGATGCAAAACCGTTACATTTTTAATCACTCTCCGCATTGGTCGGTTACATAATTCGGGAGCCAATCGGAAGCGTTCGTCGTCCGCCATTTTAATTATGTTTTGTTTGAATTCAGAATGGATTGAAGGTCGGAATTTTATTAATGAGTATACTTTGGTGGAAGATTAATTATGTAAATTGGTTGACATATTCGGATGGGCTGCGGTTGCGACCGTGTCGACGGATGCCGGAAATGGGTTTTGAATTATTAATTCCGTTATTAATTACGAGAGTGGGGTTAATAATTTATTTTTCTTGTTTGAACGGTTAGGAAGTGGTGTTTGTGGGTCGGATGAAAAGCTGATTTTTATAACATGATGTCGGGGATTTACTGCTGCTTGAATATTGATGAAGTTTGTGATGCGTGTAATATTGTTTTTCGTTAAAAGGGTTATAAATTCAAAAGTACCAGTACTAAAAGCGACTTATTTTTTCCACAGCATATTACCTACTGAATAATAAATAATATAAATAGAGCTGTTAAGTGTGTTTCCCGAATATCTATACTCGACACTAAAACTTTGTCTAATAGAGAGAGACAATGTGTAGCTCTAAGTTATTCATTATACTTGAGCAAATGAATGTCTTACTCTTAGATTTTATTAGTTCGTATAGAATAGGGGAACTAGGTTTATGTTGAATATGTTACGTAGGCCTTGTAGTAATGGTCGCCTTGTGCTGTAATTGCATAATGTAAAGTGTAATTGGCCAGTTTTTGTGTTGTTAAAAATGCAATGTAATAAAGAAATAAATGAACCATTATGCTAGAATTACGAATTAACTGTGGGCTATTGACCTTTATACTGGGGCTAGAATTTTTTGTGTTTTACCGAGTGCCTACTAGTAGGTATTGAAGCACAATGGGTTTATGTTAGGGTACATAAAAATAAACCGATTTCAAGTTGGAATTGCTTAGCATTATTGTTTACTTACATAAAGTATTAGCACTCACGAATAATATAAAAAGCTTGATAATGACCGCATGACAGGGGCGATATTAGATAAATAATATAAGTTAGTACAGACAGCGTCATCAATTGGTTACCCCTCTTGCATTAAAAAAGAAGGTAACCAGTTGATGAAACTGTGCATGATGTTTTATTGTAATCCAAGTGACTGGGTTAAGACAATTGCTTTAAGATATCACTGGATATTGCAAATACTCGCTATTAGTAAATATCATACCCACTCATATTTGAAACAGCTACCTAATTTCGAACAGATGCTTTTCCAAGCCCTAGTGTAAAACAATATTAAGTCAAGCAAGCAAAAGTTTAATATTCAGTCTTCAAAGTTGCGCGAACTTCGTATAAATTATAATGTAGGTTATACCTAATCTTACATATTACGTTTAGATAGGTAAGGAGATTGCGATCGTGATTGAGAGGCCCCCACATTATACCTGAAGATTACACTTCTTACTATCGCAAAATGGAATCTAGGAACGCTGTTAAGTATCCGAATAATATTGAAGGCTTATCGGTAAAATATCTTAATGGATTATACGAAGTTATTATTTTGACAGAACATTAACCGCTGGAAAACTTTAAGAAGTTGACCTGAGAGCAGAAGTATTCTTTAGTTCATTTTGGTCCTTTAACTATTAAGCTTATACAAACCAAAACCTCATTTATTACGATTAAACAGGACATCTTAACCTCTAATTCAGTTAGACCTTCGGATATTTTTTGTTTACGTCAAGAAAACTATGTGAACATAAATCTGTATTAAAGCGACAAGTATTTGATCTCTCAATCTACCGAGACTAATATTCTAGGAGCCAATTTCAATTGAAAAACTGAACAATCAGATAAAACCATCGGGTGCACAGATGGCTTGTAACTTGTACTATAAAATACTTTAATATTGCGGCCACAAGAGCTATAAATCTTCGAAGATCTAATCTAGGGACAGACGATATCTGATTACGTCAGAAAACGGCGCTGTTCACTGCTGTCTTTATTCAGTTTATTCTAGACTTTAACAGCGAGTACTAGATAATAATATCAGCCTGAAATTGTTCCACTTTAGTACTCAAGTCTCTTTTAAAACAGAGAAAACGCGGAGGCATTGATCACTTGTACTTTGTTGACGAGTTTAGTTAAGTTTTCTCCACGATTATAACTTTACCAGATCTTTATGTAATGACTGAATTGTTCAGTAGGATCACGTAATAGCCTGCCTCTATATCTTATTTCAAATTTTCACGGAACCCCTCGCATTTTCTGTAAATATAGAATGCGCGCTCGCACGGTGACATAATTACACACATATCTATACATACTGTATAAATATAACTTCACTCATTAAGACGAGGGGAGGGCGACACATAAATGACTTTCAAACCTGTTTGCAATCATCGCAATAACACAGAATTTAATATTTGACATGCTCTCTGACGCTAACTTACAAAATTAATTTTCCTTTTAGAATAGTAAAGCACAAAACTTATTTGGAATATTCTTCTCCCAAAATATTTTCTGAACAGTCGTAGCAGTCTCAATGGTGATATTATTTACGAGCTCTGTAATTCCTTCAAGGTTGGAATAAATCAGACATGTTCCCAGTTCTTATTCGATAAAAACTTTCATACATTTCTAGTGTACCGCGCGGACGTTGGAAATCCGGTACATTTGAATCAATTGGGTTTCTCTCTGGCTCAGAATTTTATATCTTACTTTGTGGAGTAAAAGAGAAATTGATACGTATTAAGAGCTCAAAAGATAGTTTTCTCGGTCTTTTCCAATGCAGTTAAACCAGGTACTAAAAACATTTCACACGGGTGCCTATTAGTGGGTATAGGTACTATTGTTATGGAAAACTGGGAAGAGATTTCTTTCTAAAATGGTACCCATAAGTATCTTAAAAATGGCACCATAGATACTAATCTCCCATGACACCACAGTAAGTTACGGCATGGTCTATTTGTTACAAACTCGATTTATTACATTTTATCTCTAGTGAAGACATTTCTTACTACGGAACACTTTTATCACAATTTTGGCGGAACCGTCCAGTTTAGTAATTGTGTTATTGGAAGTTCGCCGAATGATCTTGGAATATAAATTGCAGAAACTCGGTCGATACTTGTGTTTTTATAAATGTAGGTTTATTAACTAACCGATTCTAAAAAATGGTCTTTGTATCCCCAATACAATTTGGTAATTTGGTCCTTTGACCCACAAATCATTTAGAATAGCATAGTATTGTTGTTACTTATATTTAAGTCAGGATAATCTTACCCCATTTTTAACTACATAGGTTAACAACTATATAGGTTGTAATTAAAACACAAGAACAGGTCTTTGTTAAAAAAAAACAGCTGATCCATATATGATATTTATGTTCTTGTAGCTCAAAGATATGAACGGTTCAGCAGTTTTTTTTATAATTCAATATAAGTAGTACCTATAAGTTGTTTATAATAATGTCCCAGTTTTCATGCTTTCAGCAAATTTAATTACACTTTATGTAACCGAAGTATTGTTCTACAGTAAGTAGGCGATACCGTGTAGGTAATCATTATTTTTATGTGTTCACACGAGCTGTAAAATTTCTCACTGCTGAAAGGGGCCTGGTCATATATCACGCGTGAAATATGTGGAGGTGGCACGGTCACACTGGAAATACCTTTCTAAGAGTAGTAGCAGCATCCTCGCTACTATTATAGGTACTTATATTTTCTTTTCCAGCGGTTTTCAATTCACATACCTAGGAGTAAATACTCATACATTATGAGATAAATGCTGGTTTCAAATAGAACAATACGGACTTGCCAATATATTTTTTTATTGTATGATTCTAATAACGTAACATACCATAACGTCTGTTGTATTTCTCGAAGGGTTAGGCAGAGGTGTACCAATGTACGCCCACAGTTCGCCGGTATGTTTAGGTCCCATGTAATATGGGAAGAGCCTATTGCCATTAACCGGGTACAAATCCTAACTCCGAGTTGCTATTAAGAATTTTATAGAGAAACCCAAAAACAATATTCGACCTGGGAATCGAACCCAAAACCTCTAGCGCAGCAGACGCGCTTTGGACCACTAAGCTAACGAGGCAGTTATGGTTGTAATAATTTTCGTAATATATCGTTTTAATTTTCTTATTTCTTTTTAATCTGATTTTAAATAGCATGGGATCCCTAATCGATACCGTGATGTCATGGTCACAATTATACATATCTATAAAAAATACTGTAACATTTTCCACCTTTCTGTGTCTCGGCTTAGTCTGAGAACAATAACAAAATGTTTTTGAAAAATAAAACCTATTGTAACAAAATAATGAACTACCTACGGATATTGTTGAAAAAATATTTTCCAATGTTTGAAGGAGGCACTCCGCTTGTAATCTCGCGCAGACTAAGTTTGGAGAGCGCTGGTGGTCGAAATATTGAAGCAACTGAGGCAAAATAAGCTGAAAACTTGGCTTTATTCCAATTAATATTTGTTGTAACAATAGTTCTTATCTGTATTTGGAAGTACTACAAAACTTCAGATATTGTTTCAAGTGGTTTTAAAATATAATAAAGGTTTAAGTTTGTTCTTTCGTAAAGGATAGTAGAGCAATGTGTCACTACTAATTCAACGATGGTAATCCTTTCCCCCTTCACCGTAGCGGCTTCTAACACTTAAACAAACCTAATGCTGATACCTTGGATTTCGTTTAACCCTTAGTACTGCCGCGCTTATGATAATTACAGTAAGTCACATTTTTGACGATATTGAGTTGTATATATATTTGGAATGTAGAGATTGAGATCTACATTTCTGTATATTTGAAATTTGAAAATGTGGCATAGAACATCAAATAAGCTTAAGCATAATTACAGTAAGATACGTTTTGCTACAATGCATACTTATTATGATTGCAGTATGGGCACATACGGTTGATTTTTTCATAAAGTTAAACCCATTTCCTAGGTAATGCTACAGTAAGTGACACTTGTTGTTATTATATTAAGTGTTGGAAATAAATCATTATCATACTAAACCTTAACATATTTACAGTAACAGCATATATTATATTAATGCTTAAGAGTTTCGCATCATATTAATGTATTATCTTAGCATAAGTACAGTAAGTGGAACTTACTGTGTATATGATAAGTCAGCAAATTAAAATATATATTTGTACGCATAGACGTAATAACAGCAAGATTCACTTACTGTATTTATGTTTAGGAATGCTTAAATTTATGCGTAGACTTGCCTGGAACAAATTAGGTAAATACGTTACTTACTGCAAATATTCTAAGGCGTTTAGGATCCAGCTGGGTAGTGCGGGGTGATACCTTAATATTATTTGTAGATAATGAAACAAATAAAAAACTTATGAAATCACAGTTTAATGTAGAAAGTACACAGCTTTATTAATAGTACAAAGTTGTATAATCAGTTCCTTTTTTTTATTTTTTAAGCATTTTAAAATCTGATTATAAACTAACTAAAAAAAACAATTCGTGTTTGTACAACCTGCTCCGTACATGAAACAATCGTAAACCAAATAAAATAAGCACTGTTTCTAAAATAACACCTTTACAGTTTTTCCCCTAAAACTTTTTATAAATTCGTGTTTGTACTTCTCCATACAAAACAAAAAAAAAAAAAAAAAACACTTACTTTGTCAAACAAAAAGCACAGTTTTTTCTTTGGAATTCTTCATAATAAAAATAATAATACGCAGATTCACAGAACGCAGCACAACTCTGATCTTTCAAGGCACTTTTAATTCTTCAATAAGACTTTTATCCTCTTAGAACAATTATAATTATTAACACTTTACTATTGTATAAATTATGAAATCTTCGTTATACGAACTTAATCGAATCAGCCTTAAAAATTAATTAGTACCGCAATTTATGGTAAAATAGTAAAATGTGCTTTATGTGACTAGTAAAATATTAGTCTGTTAAGATAAGCCTACATTTTACGAGTCACATAAAGGACATTTTACTATTTTACCATAAATTGCTACAGGTAACTAATTAATTTGTAAGGCTGATTCGATTAAGTTCGTATAACGAAGATCTCATAATTTATACAAGAGTAAAGTGTTAATAATTATAATTGTTCTAAGAGGATATATAAAAGTCTTATTGAAGAATTTAAAGTAACTTGAAAGATCAGAGTTGTGCTGCGTTCTGTCAATCTGTGTATTATTATTTTTATTATGAAGAATTCCAAAGAAAAAACTGTGCTTTTTGTTTGAGAAAGTAAGTGTTTATGTTATTTTTTTTTTGTTTTGTATGAAGAATTACAAACACGAATTTATAAAAAGTTTTAGGGGAAAAACTGTAAAGGTGTTATTTTAGAAACAGTGCTTATTTTATTTGGTTTACGATTCTTTCATGTACGGAGCAGGTTGTACAAACACGAATTGATTTTTTTAGTTAGTTTATAATCAGATTTTAAAATGCTTAAAAAATAAAAAAAAACGGAACAGATTATACAACTTTGTACTATTAATAAAGCTGTGTACTTTCTACATTAAACTGTGATTTCATAAGATTTTTTTTGTTTCATTATCTACAAATAATATTAAGGAATAGTAATTAATTATGGTTCCAGTGCTTTGTGGCAGATAATTAATTTTACATATTGCTCCTAGCTATAATTACAGTAAGTGAGTAAGTTACATTAGGCAAATTGTGTAATTTTTGTTATTCTATTTAAACATTTATCTCATTTTGTAATCATTGTTGCAGTATGTACTTCAAATTAAAGATTGTTACAGTAAGTCACACACTTACTGTACCAATACTAAAAATACATAATTTTTTTAATTGTTCGTTCCTTAACATAAATAATTTTTTAAACTTTACAATTAAAATATTATTCCTAATTAAAAATTAAAATATAGAAATTGTTAAACAAACCTATACTTATCTTAAATATTTTAGAAAACTTAGGTTTAATTTATAGTTTAGGAAGAATGGCAAAATTAAAAAAAAAAACTTTAACCGCCTTTTTCTCGAAAGTGTCTCCAACGCACTTACTGTATATATCACAAGCACGGCAGAGTAGATAGGCTCAGCTACGTTATTTTCTCAAAATGGAATCTTAACTTTATTAGTTTAAAGTCGAAATTCTAAAAGCAATTTTATGAGAAATAACAGTAGCATTTACATTTCAATTACTTTATGTTTTTCTAGTTAAACGTGGGGTTATTAAGGTATCAATTGGACAGTGAGCTATTTATATGATTTTTGATTATTATCAAATAATATTCTAAGGATAACGTAAGTCTTTAATACAATATTTTTACATTTACGGTAGATTAGATTCAATATTTCAGACAGTACTCTCTCGAGTTTTCTCTTGATGGTTTTCATAAAAACTCGTTAATAATTTAATAGCCATCTACGGATATGAATTGAAGATTATAAAAAGCTTTCCAGACGGAACAAGAAAAGCTTAAAACACCTAGCCAATTATTTCACGTTAAATAATAAGCATTAACTGCTTTGTTACCCTAGTGGTCCTTAGTGCGATTGCTACGCTAGAGGTCTTGGGTTCCATTACCAGGTCGAGCAGTGTTATTGGGTTTTTCTATAAAAAAATTAGTAGCAGCTCGGAGTTAGGCTTTGTGCCCGGTTAATGGCTATAGGCTCGCCCCCTGTTACATGGGACCTAAACATACCGGCGAACTGTGGGTGTACACCTATGCCTGACCCTTAGGGGAATACAGGCGTGATGGTAAGTGTTATGTAATAACCATTATGAATGAAAATGTTTATCGTAGTATTGCGTATTCGCCTATAGCTCATAAAAGCATGATATCATCAAAAATTGTTCATAATGTCATTCTCCTAGTTATACTTTACCGTATTGTCCGGTTTCCTGAACCGTACAGAGCTCTGACGCAAACCGTTTACGATTCAGTGCAGTAGGTCTCATACGAGTCTCGGCCACAGGGAGTCAATCGTACAGGTACAGACGTCAATATGAAATAATTCATGGAATTGATGTTTTACACAAGGCTATGTCATGGTGATATCTATTTCAATAGGATGACTAGTAACTCGACGCCAAAAAATCAAGTTATCTGGATTATTACAAATTAGTTTTAGTTTTTCAGGAAATGTATCAAATTACCAATCACCATGCAATTATTGTTATAGGTAAGTATCTTTAAAGATGAATAAATTAATATTACGTTTGTTCTTCTTAATGGAGACCTACCTACGTTTTGGAACGAGCAACTAGCATTTACCTGACCATCTGATAATTTCCTTGACAATTCAAAAGTAAAGTAAGGAATTGAAATAAATACTTTGACCTTGACTTTAACTTCGAATAACCTATACTGTACAACATAATGTAAGCTGTGTGTTAGGTAGACTGGTAGAAAATGCCTAATTAAGGCATTAAGTACGCCTTTGAACGGTGTATTTTTACATTTGTGCATAAAGTTTTAATAAATAAATAAAATGATACTATCAATGTCCCCAAAGGATTTTGTTTTACCTACAGCAGAACAAAAATATCAAAATTACAATAAACGAAAACCGTGCGAATCGAACAAAAATGTAACGCTACCATTTTACCTCACGGCACTCAATAACTAAAATGTCCTATAACTTTGTAGCTACACGTAACATACCTTAAATACCTCTGTACGATCCAATATGGCGGTTTTATTGGTCGTTCTGTCCCGATAGAAATCTATAAATGTGTTTTATTGTCTTGCGAGCTGACACGGTGTATTGCACAGGTACCTATTACTTGTATTATTCTGCTTTAAAATACCTTTGTACGTGTTAAATGTGTTTAGGCTTTTGTAAGCGATTTTTGTCTCTTTTGTAACAACTCAATTTGAATTGTAATTGGAAGAGGTTTGGGGTTAAATTGCAGCTCTTTGTTTTTATCCGGTGATGGATACCTAATGGTCTTTATATCCTAAAGTCTCCGATTAAAACTTCTGGTTTTAAATAAAGAAGTCATTCGTTTCAGTAAGTAATACCCGCCATAGAGTTTATTGACTTGGCCTTGTGCCAGGAAAGCTCTGAAATTAAAAAGGCAACAGCTAAACAAAGCAATGTTGAAGAGGTTGAATCAACATCAAACAATATTCTCCTGCAATCCATTCTTGATCGCAAACCTATAATCACTTACTACCCGCAATTCATATTTTATTTCCAACCATAATTTCATATCCTCAAACTGTCAGCTTATGTCAATAGGACGGGTGTAACCAATCGATAAGTAGGGTGGAGTCACAGAATAGATAGCGACAGAAGGTTCGCTTCAAAATATGAGCGTCTCTCACTCACGCACACATATATACACGCATAGGTACTTAAGGCAATTGAAACAATGTCGCTACTCAAATACATTTACTTTGCCATACGTAGACGCGTGCGTTTTTAATCATTTCATGAAGTTGACCTTCTGTATCTTTTTATTTCATGTCGATAGGTAGGGCGGACTGACGTTCAACCGGTCATTATAACCCGTCCCTCTATTGTGGGTAAAAGAGGATTATTTTTAGATGGCGGGAATGTTTGAGTAAATGTTTTCGTTGCCTTTGAGGTAAAGGTAGGTATTTATTGAGTGTTTGGGTCTGTCAATGTTTGGAATGTTGTGTGAGATGTTTTGAAACGGTCAAGTAAGTAGGGAGTTTAAAATAGTTTTGGGATTGTGATCTTAAGTCTTTTGAGGTACTTCGTCGGAACTTGACGACTAAAGTGACGATGTCTTAGGCCAACATTTGGTTATTTTAATTCGCCATTTTCTTAATTAATTGCTTTGCGTGGCTCTTTGATATTATGTTACATTGTGTAATTTACAGTGCTAAATAGTCTTATGAATATCATAGTCCGACTTCAATTACGACCTCTTTTTGCGCCCACAAGGACAAAATACTCCCCTTAAATTGTTTCCTCCAAGGACCAATCAAGGACCCACAAAATTACTGTTTCCATCCACGTACAAACAGCAACAAAATTGTATAATGTACTGAAAATATCTCCCATAAAACATGCCCCACCACATCTTTATAACTTTCTTGGGTTTAAAGTGCCACCTCGCAAGACCTCACGCACATAGAATCACTCGTAAAAGCCGAAAAGCCGCGACAGTTCATCGTACTTGCGAACTGAACGTTAGGGGCACAGGGTAGAGTAATACAGAAGCATAAGAAACTATGAGTATCATAATTATTCACGTAAAAACGTCTACTGATGAAGATAGAATTTCAGATCGTGTGGTGGTGGAATCTTACTGGTGTATGATGAAAGAGGTGTTTGCCAATTACAGTTGGATATTATTAAAATGCAAAAATAGCGGGAAATTAAAACGAAAGCTTTTATAAAAACTGACTTTAAAATCTCTGCGCATGTATACATAAATTTTCATACTTTAGGGTTGGTCCTTTGGTACAAGTATTTCTCATTCCTGAAAGACGCACAGTAAATAAAAAAACAGCTTGCATGGTTTTTTATCTTTTCCGTGTATTGCTAGGAGCGGGCCCTCTGTTTTGTTTATCGTGTGGTCTTAAGTTAGATAGTCACGTTTGCCGAGCCTTTGCTTTGCGAATATTCACAGCACATCTCATAAATAAGGTATCACGTTCAATAAATGTTACGGATGAGCGGAGTTGAAGCTCGTATGTGGGATGTTATTACAAGGTAACTACTTTTACCCCACAATCCCCTAAACCATATTCATGTAATTCTTTGTTCAGAAAAGATATGATGCCAAGCTTTCATTATAAAGTGTTTAATGTTTTCTTGGTATTGCAGGTTCTATTTACTTATTTTATTTATTGGAAGATTATTAGAAAAATATTTTCTTTATGTAAACATTAATCAAGTTTGAATATAAATCCATTTATTTATTCAATTTTTTAGAAACATTATTTAATTTTGAATTTTTAAAAAACATAATTCAACAACATTTAAAAGAATGACATAATTATGTCCTGAGGTAAGAAATTTCAAGTCAAAGGAAAATGGTAAGCCATGTATTTATTACTGTCGCATCGCATAATATACATTGAATTATTCATACGCTTGTCACTGGCCCGTCGAGAAATTTCTCGTACTTCAAGAGTAATAGAAGACAGACATGTGAAAATATCGTAGGTACGTTATATCGTGATTCAGTTAGGTATTCTAAGAGCAAGACCGATACGTTTGTCCTTGAATTTTTAAGTGAGTTCAATGCCTTTCAGCTTAGCTTTTTACTATCGCCGGAGAAAAGAGACTTTATTTTTATTTCTATTTTATTACTTCAGAAAAGCTACAGTTACCTACAGACTTTAAAACATTCGTTAAAAACGCCAATTACAAGATAATCCCACGTCAATGATTTTAAGACCGACGTTTTTATTTGGCCTAAAGGTACAAACATTGAATAATAACCGAATTTTACGAGCAAGCTACATAAAAAAGGCCCTTTATTGTAGCTACGTTCTTGTAATACCTGTCTAAATAGCAATAATATTCAGAGAAGCCAGTATTAAAACTACAACTCTTCGTAAACATCAAATTATTTGTTTAACCCAACATTGCGTGCGCAGTCTTCTCTAAATCGAATTGCGAACTGACAAGATAGTGCTTTTAGACATTTTAAGGGTAAATTCTACGTAGAAACTGTCAGTAAATAGTTTTCTTTGGAACATCCATTAGAACTTTATCTTGTGTGAAAGGTTTGTACCCTTAAGTGAGAAATTGTGTTTATTTTATTGTTACGTAATTGTTGTAACTGGTCCTACAATAAAGAAAACTGTATAAGTAAAGTTAAAATAACCAAATATTATGTATATTTAAATCATGCGTACAGTTGATCGCAGGACCAGTGGCGCGGAACTAAGGACCGTTCTAGGAAAAATAAGCTAAGACGCAAAAATATCACCAGATTATAATTCTGTAATACAGTTTCATATTTTTATTCTAAGAACATGGTTCCAAGGGAAGTTAACTTAAATATGGTTCAGTAAATAATATGATTCTCGTGGCACGCAGTGTGTGCTGGCAAGATCCCGTGTTCGGATAAAACGTCTGAAATTGATGCGGTTTCGGAGCATATTCCTCATTTTTATTCATAGCATTCAACAAACAAGGTACGCCATTTGTACGGCGATAAAACTAAATTTAATTAAGTTGCTGGATGTCTTACACTTTGCCACACTTTGCTATTATTCCATTCGTTTTTGTAGTAAAATAATACAGGCTTCGTTTTTTTTTATGTTGCCTTACTGTGGCTATTATGTATCGTACGAGAAATCGATCGTAACAAATAAATTGTGCTATGTACGTAGGTATATACCTACGTAAGTTTCATCTTCCACATAAAAATATTTTTACTTATTTAATTTCTTCTATTTTTTATAATTTTGTGATTAAATTATTCATAAAGTACTAAAATGACAAAATTATATTATAACCTACGTTTTGCTCCTTTAAAAATAATGTTCGTTTTTTTATATAACTTTTGCATTAAACTTACCGCTTCAGTGTGCACAGGATGCACAGCAAACAGCAGCGCTGCAAGTGCGGCGAACGGTCGCTGCAACCGCGCGACCACAGCGCCGGTTCGCGCGACTAGTGCGCAACACGCGGCGTGCAACGCAACGTTGCACACGTGCCACCACCACGGCGAGAAGCCACAGAGTTTGTAGTTTAATCTGTAACAAGTTAGGTGAACAGTTATTGTTTGTAGGAATTCGGACACAACAGTAAGTAAGTAAGTTCGATTACTAATATAAATAATATTAGGTTTTTGTTTTACTCTTAGGATTTTCTGAGTAGCAGCTCAAAGTATATCTGCTCAATTATTGGTGAAACGAATTATTATTTGCACATATCTCTGCGCATTCCTTTGGGAAATACTGGCGAGATGTTATGATTATGTTCATAGGAAAACATAAACATTGCGCTGTTAGATCAACTACCTATGTGGAGACACAAAATGAACAGAAAAAACAAATAAAATGATACTAGTAAAAGCTAACGATTGAATGTCGCTGTTACAAAGCATTTATTTCAATTAGACCATTTACAGGCACTTTACCGGGACGCCATGGCAAGGGATTAAAATTTTTACCAATAGACTTTTAAACGTATTGATATAGAAATACGACATAAATTGCTATGCTTTAAAATAATGCCGTGGCATCGAAAGGAATTTTTCGACTAAATTACCACGAGATTATATTTCAGAACCAGTCAAACTGTTCCGTATAAGTGTTTACAAACACACAGTTCCCAAAGTCCATAAGTAAAACAATTTTAAAACTAGTACAAGATAAATACGCATGTAAAGCCAGGCCACACGAGCTGTACACAAAGTTATGTCTCGACTATGACGGAGGGCTCATGCACAATGGGGCTAATTGTTTCCTAGTGTCCTGCCTTGAGGCTAAGTCTAGACTTAGACACGAAACTAGATGTACTAGAGTCAAAAACTTTAATCAATGTAAGTTCTGTTTACATGACGCTACTGAAGGAGCCAAGGGGGTAATTGTACTAAGTTTTAGGAACAGTCGCAATCTGTCAAAAATGACTCTAATTTACATAGATTTTTTGACATTGATTGTCACTGAGATGAGATTACGACTAAGTTTAAAATGTTTTTAATTAGTAGAATTGACATTTTGATCTTACGAAAGTTTAGGATAACATACATAAGCTTGAAAGCTTCAAAATTAATTTGTTTTAGTTCATATTTCGAGCTTAATTCTATATCAACAATTAAGTGCTTTATATTAAGTACACAGAATTCCTAAAAAATCATTTCATCATTATTGTTTACTTGACAGCCCAAAACATCCATTGCTCAAAATCCTACGTAATCTAAATCTGCACACGTGACCTTCGTGTATAACGTAACCAAACCCTGTCTCTTTAGTTTAGACAAACCCCGTTTGAAATTCATCATACTAGCCTTTTCCCAACTATGTTGGGGTCGGCTTCCAGTCGAACCGGATGCAGCTGAATATTAGTATTTTACATGGAGCGATTCAAATTATTAAGTTGAAAAATTTCACATACACGTATGATTGTGTACAGGTCCCTAAACTAAACATGGACTGTCTCAAACCACAGAATATTCGACAAATAATCTGCGAGATACTTGGTACGTAATATCCACAACTATATACATAAAGTTATGAACACAAGCATGACAGTAAGGCAAGCACACAAAAGCTAATTGTTTCCTCTAGTCGTGCCCGCAGGCGATGTATCCATGTTCTTATTATAGTTGACCATGTTCACAAATACGGGACATTATCACGTTGGTGAATTATGTGGAAGGGAAGGCTTTATACTTGTATTAGGCTGTAACGCCTAGGTTTGACCCCTTAAGCGATTTTGGACACGAACTTGAATTGCAAGCACAGTGTTCCTGTTTTCGCATATCGGGTATTGGTGATGATTAATCCCCTTCAGTTTAGGAGATGAATTAAGTACCCTGCTTAATTCTAAAAACTTATACTCAGTCACTATATCAGACATATCGACTGATCGAAGACTTGCATTTGGATTCAGGTGAAGAAAACCTGCTAAGAGGAGTCCTTTGTATTGATAAAAAAAACAACTGTTTATGCTTAGTACTGCTGTCGTCGACTGCTGAATGTTTCTTTCTTATCACTACAATCTTCTAAAAACAACTGTTCCTTTTGGACATGGCACTGAAAAATTCTGCTTGATTAATCGCTTTACCTGACACGTGTGTACAGTTAACAAACGTATTTGATATACAGGCAGCTTACTTACGATGTGCTGAGCAATCAATTATTTTAAATGACTCCCTTGAATGTACCATAAGCTTAAAAAGTAATTACACATACCTACAATAAAAATGAAGATTGGCAGTGTAGTAGGAATAATAAAATAAATAAAAAAATAAATAAATAAAAAATAGGAATAAAAAAATAATTTTGCCTGTGTACCAAATAGTTTTGTTGACTGTACATATATCAAATACCAAGAGCAGGAAACAAACCAAAAAAAACTGGAGTCAGTTCATCGTCTTAACCAAAAGCCGTATATAACACGTTTAGTCATGTGAATAGGTATTCTCTGAAAGCGTTTGAGGCTATACGGAGGACGTTAAAGAGAGCTTCTATATAGCTCCTATATAGCCCGTATATAGCTCGTATAGCCTTGTAGGGCTTATGTGGAGACAGTGTCGTAAAGCGAGATGGTTTGACAAGCAATTTGAGGAACTGCCGGATTTTGTAAGTGCGAGTTTTTGGGCGCGAGACCGGTGTGAAGAGATTTTATGTGTTCGTGCACTGGGAAAAGTTATGATGATATTTTTTGTTAGTTGTTTTGATTTCCGTCAGTGCTCTCATATCATACCATGTTGGTATGGTATAAGAACAGTCAGATGACTGATCACAATGTCAGTTAACTATCTTTATAGATACTCAACTTTTTATGAGGTCATCGACCTTACTTATTACGGAAGCTTAACACTTATATTGGTCATATCACGTACGTTTTATATAATTAGTTTAAAATAATCGAAATTATAAACGCCCACACAGATAAGTTTTTCAGGGTTATCAGATCAAAGAGCCAATGTATGTAGGTAATTAAAAACGTACACAATTTAGTCGCTATCTGGTCTCAGCAACAATCTATGTCATAAACTTAGAGACATTTTAATATCGTGAAAACTAGGTACGAAAATTATCCTTCTAACTAGAGAAAAGTACCTACAGAACCTTGTTTATCGAACACGAATAACAGATACATCAGCAGTAATTTAGGCACCTACCTAATAAAAGCCTATTCACATACAACACAATAATTGCCAGCCTTTTGTAAGCTGTATACTTAGCGATATAACAGACGAGGCATTAGCAACCTGTCAGTAACTGCATACAATTGGCTACTGCGGTGACACTAATGGTTTATTGTTGTCCCACTAGTGAATAGTCACTGCAATAAACCGGTAAGCTGGGATTAGTACAAACTTCCATTGAGATGTTTTTGACAGCATAAATACAAAGTATCAATTCTTGCTTTTTACCTAAAGAGGCTCTCGTTAGGCGGCTGGATCAAGGGCTTGAATCAGAAGGTAGTACCTCTGGACACGGCCCGCATTGTTAGGAGGTTCCTCTCTCTCTCTGGAGCCCTGCCCACCAGTAGCTTGTGTTTTTTATACATACATAAACTCACGCCTTTTTCTTATGGGGGTAGGCAGAAACCACGGAACGCCAGCTGCTACCATCCTTATGCGACTTTTGCTACATCTACGTTAACTTATTTAGATGTTTAAAAGACCAGTTCTTTTAAATGAGGCCTCCTCTTACTGTGAACATTCTTCTCTCTCAACAGCACCTACATAATACGATGTCTGATGAGAATATTAGTAATTACCAGTATATATAGAACTGACCCCATTGCAAGAGCAGATTCGATATAAAATTCTTTAAAAACTTGAAAGTAAAAAGAAGACATCTTCCCACTACGCTTTGCTGCAGAAAGTTCAATCCAATCGCGCAAAGTTTAATTCGGATTACTTTTAGAAGATTTCTCCGTTGCAACCTGGGTAGGTCTAGCTAATAAAACTAAGACTATCTTTCTAGATATCGAATCTAGTAACAATTTGCCGCCTGTGTGCTCAAATAATGATATATTGTGACTTAAAACTATCTAGACTGATTGCTTCTTTTGTGGTGATATCAGGCTTCTTCCCTTCAAATAAATTTTGCATGATTTCCAAGCTAACTAGGATTAATTTAAAATGCTTACATAAGATAAAATAATTAATTTAGAACCTGTATATGAATTGCTTTGCTTTTGTTCAAAATTTTAAGTTAATACTAAATTGCTGTGCCCTATAACTGTACTTTAGCTTTAAGCCTTTTGTAACATCTTTAAACACATTATGGTATGCAAATAAATGAACATGTATTCAATATTAATCAGAAACGTCTCATTTCTCATTATTTTCTATTTTATGTAAATAAAGTGTTCCATTCAGACTGCATGAGTCTTTGAAATTGGCAATACTAGAGACCATACAAAGCTTTGAAGATTTTTCTTCGATAATGGCGTAGAAACGAGAATAAGAAATCTGAAGTGACTGCTACAGCATCGAGATATTATCAGGGCGCAGTCAGATTCATGACTAACTTGATTTTCTTTTGCCATTGGTCTACCCTCATCTCTTAAAACAGTATTATTTTTCATATTACTTTGCCTTGCGCACTGTTGGTATTAAAATCCAACAACTAAAATGACCACACATGCCATCACGCCTATATTCCCCGAAGAAGCATGCAGAGGTGTACCAATGTTGTGTAGAAATAGTTATTGTAGTAGTGCATACCCGGAATACAAACAGCTCTGCTACTACTGGTATGCCCCCTGGATATATACACGCTTACTTTTACTATTACTTTTACGTTTACGCTTACTCTTACTATGTAAGAGCTTATGGCTTTCCCTTCCAGAATGATGCAAAAGTGACCGTGTATACAAAGTTACCACCATATTTCCTACCCAAAAATCTTCTTAAAATATATGTACAAATATTCTCGCATTGCACCACAGCGGTAATAACACCGTTAGGTTCAATGCCTATGTTTGGCCGCCACGCTATCAGGGCTTACAGTAATATATGGCGCGCGAGCAAGCCAGGCTAGGCGATGTAATAAGATGCGGCTGTACCTCGCGCGGGGACAGTTTTACTATTATTCGGATGTCTATTTGCCTTTGTGTTGCTCAGAATATTTGAGAGCATGGAAAATTCTATTCAGGATACGTTTTAGTTGAACATGTTTCTTGGACATTTGGGACGTAGAGAAAGGTATCTGTTACTTAACCTAGTCCAATTCAATATTTCTGTGAAATAAGTTTCTTATATTTTAAAATCATAATGTATCAGAAGAAAACAGTTTAAAGTAATTGTGTAGATTGAAAAGACAAAGAAGTTGAATCTGTTTAATTTACCAATCAAATCTCAAAGCTTTATTGCAATCCATATTATAAAACATATCGTTAATAAAAAGAATCAACAGCACAAACCAATAAATCATTTTTCTTATAGAAAACAGTTCTATGTTTTTAGCAACTGGGTATAATAGTGCAATTTTATTATAATTTTCTCAGAAACCCACAAAATCGGGTTAATAAATAGTCTGAATATATAAAACACATAACACTCTCATTTTATAGGCCTCTGGTAAAAGGAATCCATATCGAGAATAATGCGGCACCTTCAGAATAAAGCCTCGATAAATAAGGTACCCGAACAATACCTCTGGAGGATATAAAACAGATTCCGAAAAACACCTTTTGTAACTATCCTAAGAACATTATACGCAAAATTCCATCAAACTTATTATTCCAAAGATGTTTTCCAGTGAGATATCAAAAGATTATCTCATGACGGGCTTGGGAGGTTCTTTCATGTATATTTTTGGAGCGTTTAACTCGGAGTGTCTTCAGAGACCGAGTACAAACGCGTACGGATGACAACGCTTTGTACTCGATGCCCGCGGCGTCTCTTGCAGCTCACATATGAACAAACACATTTTTTGACATGTTCAAGCGGTGTTTTGAGTTCTTGTGATACGTTTGAATTGTACTGTACACAATGTGCCATGGTTCTCAGAAGAAAAAATATTTTCCACCATAACGAGTGTAAGGGACATCATGTCCTTAAACTGAAACCATGAATTCTCTATTAGACTGAGCATCAATCAACAAGATTTTTTATAGGAAAACCATACGTAAGATATGGAGGTTTTAAATACTTTTCCGATAAGTGAAAATTTGCTCTTATTGCTTCTGTATCGTCCTCAGAAGCTGGTTAAAATTTCTTTTGCCCTTGTTTTAGGTCATCAAATATCGTTATTGCCATTAGGGACGACTAAAAAAGCAAGAGCTTTGCTAACATTTCAAACTTAATCTGCCGAAAAAAGCAAAAAAAAAAACAAATTTTCCTACAAAATAATCCAAATGCTCTAAATTTAAAACAGTGTTCTGAATGCACTGACGAAGTTTACGTATAGATGTCCCTTACACCCCATTATTTGTCGTTCTCGTCATTTCAATAACTGCTTATTTGAACAACGGCTCAATCAGTTCACAACCTCGATTAAATCCCATCCGAATGATAACAATACGTATCCACAAAGCGTGTAACTACAATATTAATTACATAATTATTGGGTGACAAATCTAATTTGGTCTAAATCGGATGGATTTAGTGGGATATAATGCAATCATGAAATGGATATCCAGGATAAACCTGTAATGGGTTTACCTCGTAGTGATAAATAATAATACTAGTGTATTATTGTTCCACTGTAGGGTGAAGGCTTCTTCTCAAACAGAGAAGGTACGAGTAGTGATCACTACGCTTGCTCAAGGTGGATTGACGATTTCAGACTTATGTTTTCCTTGACTCTCTATTACATGGGACCTAAAACATACTGGCGAATTGTGGGTGTACATTGGTACATCTCTGCCTAACCTTTGGGGAATACAGGCGTGATGGTATGTATGTGTTCCTCGACTCGTCCGCACTGATGTCTAAAACAAACGAAAACGCACCTAATGTATGAGTGTCGCCCGCCTGTCATACATGCCTTAACCACTGGGCCATCATGGCAGTGACAAATGGACCAGTATGCTACGAGCCAGAATAGAAAAAAAAATACAATTATGTAAATTTTTTGTGTGATTATGAAGTACTAGTTATACCCCGCGGTTTCTCCCGCAAACAGCTACGTCTTTGATTAAGTTCTCTTTTACTTGTGGGTCGTAGCGTGATGTTTTTTTCATGTGTCTTATGCATCTAACTATCATTTCCAAAAAATATTGTATCTATCCGACTGGTAGTTTCAGAGTTAAATGCGCTTAAATAAACAGAAAAAAACTGTTCATCTTTATTATATTAGTACAGTGCCGTACTAATGTTTTCCGAACACACTTTCTGTCCACAAAATAAATCCTAATTTTCGAAATATACCATTAAATATCAGTTAAGACAAAATGTCTCCGTGAATGTGTCCCTACGTGTCTTTGTGACAAGTCCCGCCCGCTGCCGGCAGCGTATCGTGCACTATGACGTCACATGTCACACAAAACCGTTTGGAGTTAAAAGCTACGTTTTTGCGACTAGTGGAGTGAAATAATTTTAGTGATCTTTTTGATATTAAAGGAGTAGTTACTCCTACTGGACTTCTTGTATGTTACATTGTCAAAGATGTTTCTTTGTTTAGACATCTTTAGAAAGTCGTTGAAGTAGAAAGTCATTCTTTTAAGGAAATGATTTGAATTGACGTTCTTGTCTCGTGTGTATTGAACTGTGAATGTAAAGATGTGGGTTGTCAGTTGACGTTGTTTGATTTAGAATTTTAATTAGTATTTTATTTGTATGAATAAGTTGAAGTGTCTGTTTGTTATATTAAAATTACCGATTTTTACTAAATGCATTTGAATTATTACACAGTACTTATACTAAAAACACAATTTTTTGATTTTTGTCTGTCAGTCTCTTTGTTCCGCTGTTTCTCCGAAAGGGCTGGCCCGATTTTGACGGGAGTTTTACTGGCAGATAGCTGATGTTATAAGGAGTACTTTTATTCTTAAAAAAACTAATTAGGATTCTGAAACCTGAACCCCGTGTTAACTTTCATTCGCGCGAATAAAGTCGGGGGCATTAGCTCATCTTTTAATATAGTTGTCACTCTTAATAAGTATGAAATATATATAGGTAAATAAATAAATAATAGGTAACATTATATTTTGGCTATCTACATTTGTCCCTGAAGCTACATACTAAAACAATATTGAGTTTGTATGTATAGCTGTTGAAATCTATGAAAGCAAACACAGTTGGCAGCACTACCTACAGAAAATTAAGGTAAATACTAATTTGATATTGTTTGCTCTTCGAAGCTAAAGCTTGTTGTTACTAGTTGAATTGTAAACATTAATTAGCAATTTCAGGTCGCTACACAGTAATTCAATGAATTTAATGATGATTATCAACAATTAAATTTAGATCCATTGTTTTATTGGCAAACAAATTTTGGTAATACTTGTATAATTATAACATTGTTTCTACAAAATTATATAGGTTTTTTTTGTTGAACTTTAATGATAAATTCACGTAGTCATATGTGTCTTGACGCTGATGTGAGAGACGTGTATGGCTGATTGGCTAGAGTAGACAGAACATAAGGAGACTATGGCATAAGGGGGCTATGGGGGAGACCTTTGCCTTTGCAAGTAGGTCAAGACAGGTCGAATTTAAAAATAGATGTAAGAGCATTATTCTGTACATCATAAGACACACCTCCAAGATTGACCCTAATAATGATGACCTTGCAAATTTCTGTATGCAGACCATTAAAGCTTTTATAACCTATACTAGTATAATAAAAATGAAGAGCTTATTTGTTTATTTAAATGCACTTTTCTTTGGATCTTTCAGCCGAATTGGAAAAAAAACACTCGTACCTATATGATAGACAGATTCATAAAGAATAGTATCTAATAGGCAGCAGTAACCAAAGATGTAAATAACTGAACGCGAGTAAAACCGCGGGGTACCATGTTAAACGACTAAGTACAATATAAATCGCTATTACAGCCTTAATAAACTGGCTCGTGTTTAGGAAACCGACACCATGTCGGGCGGAAACGTCGACATCTGACAGACATGCGGTCGGAACCGACACCACTCTCAGCTTGCTACTTTATGATTGTCATTTTATAAGCATATTGAGATGTCAGGTTATTCTGATTATATGCAATATAATTACTTTGATAGTGTACTGTAGTACCTATACACGTACTCACCTTCTAATAACTAGAGGAAATAATGATTCTTATAAATTGCCGTAATTAACTAAAATCATACTCAGAATTAACATCACACAGTTAACTGAATATACTCTGTTCTTTATGAATAAAATGTAAATCTAAATAAAAGTAGGGTCCCTATTAACTTCATATTATATTCCACTTTTTATTTTGCTAGTTTTTACTGTCCCTCTCTTGGGCAAAGGCATCTCCTATTCCTTTTACTTGACTGTTTTTTTTGTCTCATTTTGCAGTAGTAGCAACACATTCGAGATGCCTCTTCTTTATACTCGATTCCACTCACACAAATTCCACGGCTTAGTCTTACCATTTTCATGTCCAGATAAAAGTTTCCCACAAAAACTTTTCCACTTTTTATTCACCCACGCAGAATATTGTAACTTTTCTTTACGGGCAATTAATACGGACAATCTTGCATCCATTCATTATGCAATTTCCTAGAATCCTCGGTACGGCAGCCCACATCTCCACATTAAGCTGAGCAGGATTTATCTGGAGAACGGCGCGACCATTCTTTACTATTACCAACTAGAAACGGCTGGGTTTTACGTGTGCCACGAGTTATTGACTTTTGCGGTGCTAAGCCACAAGTCTACGAATATATTTTAATACAAAAAGGTGCTAGCCAGGTGCTAAAAAACAGATGGAGGACTGAAAAAACATCGTTTTCTTCGTAGAGTTGTCGTTCTGATTATTAAATAATTTTAGTTTTAGAAGTAACATAAGCAGTTGATGTCGTTCGGCTGATATAATTATGATAGAACTTTTTCCAGACCAATAACTTATTTGTGTGGATTTAACTGTTTTTTCAAGTTGGTTATAATAAATAAAATATAATAAACTTGGATTAAATGTAGGGATCATAGTAATGTAGCAACGCTTCATATCCCTGTCGTAATTAAAAAAATATGTTTAATTAATTAATTGAGCTTAAATAAACAGAGGATACAATAAGACACTTAACAGCCAGCAATATACAAGTCTATTAAACAATACATCAATTCAAAATCAGAATACTTAACACCAAAATAATCTTGAACATTGTAAAAAAAGTACAGATGAATAAAGCCGCTAGCACCACAGTCGTGTCGGCCTCGTACCGAACATAAAAAACTTAAAAAAACTACTACATTTTCCAGACCATGAACTATTCGCAAGACTACCTCAAATAACCATCCTTTTGGCGCAGTCGGGTAAAAATGAAACACCGGAAAAAACGAAACTTGAATGTATTCTCAGGACCGATTCCGGACACGGCGACTAATCTTAATGCAATCTAGCCAAGTACGCAGGAGATATTATAGTACGCAAGTGTGTACGCAAACACAGGTGCACTCCCTCTTCCCTTAACTCTAATAGTCCGATGGGACGGCAATTTAACAAAACCGAGGAGAGATCAGGCACAGGACCAACGGCTTTACGTACTTTCCGAGGCATGGGGATGTCACATCACCAACTGCCAATCCCCAGGCTGTTACTGAGAAATTCGCCTATTGCCATTAACCGGGCACAAATCCAAACTCCGAGCTGCTACTGAGATTTTCATAGAAAAACCCAATAACAATTTTGCCTGACCTGGGAATCGAACTTATGACCCCACGCTCGACAGACGTGCTTGCAACCACGAGACCAACGGGGCAGTTACCCAGAAACTTAGCAACGATACGAACGAGTCACGTACCGAAACTCATTTGAGTTCATTGTTATTGGATAAGTAGGCACTCGGCAATAAGGCTCCCTAAACCAGATATAAGAGCGGTGGTTAATTTTCAAGTAAATTACTAAACGACTTTAATACGCAGAGCAATACAGTTAAATGTGGAGTTTTGTCTAAATTAGCAGTGAAATCTTACCGCTCCGCACATACAAATGAACTAGGTTGCTCTTATTGCCTCGATATTGCATTTAGGGAAGGGATTTCGTCTTTAAATGCAAATGTAATGTAAATAGCGGAGATGGGTTGGTCGGAAAAAAGGCTGCAGTAAGCAATCTTTAATAAAGACGAAGATTTTAGCGGGGGTTTCTATGTATTCTATTATATTTTACGTGAACTGCCTCGTTGGCCTAGTGGTCCTGAGCGCGACTGCTACGCTAGAGGTCCTGGGTTCGATTCCCGGGTCGAGCAAAAAGTGTTATTGGGTTTTTCTATGAAATTCTCAGTAGCAGCTCGGAGTTTGGATTTGTGCCCGGTTAATGGCAATAGGCTCGCCCCCTATTACATGGGACCTAAATATACCGGCGAACTGTGGGTGTACATTGGTACACCTCTGCCTAACCCTTCGGGGAATACAGGCGTGATGGTATATATTTTTTTATTATTATATTTTACGTGATTGTCGGTTATCACAGCTGTTTGTTTTTTGCGAGGAACCCTATATCTTTTTCAAGAATAAAAGTAGCTTAAGTTGCTCCTTATATTCTTTATTATATTAGCTATCTGTCAGTGAAAGTTTTTTCAAAATTGTTCCATTCATTTCGGAGATTAGCAAGGACAAACAGGCAGACAGACAAAATAGAAATTGTTTTTTTTTTCATATAAGTATACTTTTATATTTATTTTATAAAAGCCAGTTATTTTGACATTACAAACAGACCAACAATTTTATTATTTTTTAAGAAACAGACTCTATTTACAATACCTTATGCAGAGTATCAGTGCAGTAAGCAAGTCTCGCCAATACATTGCCCAAGTACTATAAGAACCACTTAAACACTGGAAGTCTTCCAAAATTTGAAACCAAGTGGGCAATGCTAGTGAGTCATACATCGTCTACATAGGCAAAGTGATATTGATCGGTAAGTTCGTACAACATATAAAAATCGAGGGCAGACAAAACTGTTGCATAATGCAGTAGACAACAGAATGTATGTTATACTTCTAAGTATCACTTAACTATAGGTAAACTGCAGTTTTTCTTTCCCTTTATTTCATGAAATCACAGATGTAATTTAAACCATACAAGATGCAAAGAGTGTCCATGCTCATTTATTCTCCATAGAGACGTACGTTTTGGAATGAGAAATTGCTAGATTCAACTTTCAGTTAATTTTTTTGACAATTCTATAGTGCCTGTAAATGGTCTAATTTAAATAAATGCTTTGACTTTGACTTTAGCGTTCTTGTGAAAATTCAGGAGATTGTTATCGAAGAGATAGATAGTCAAATAAAATTACGACTTCCGGTCAATAACTATACTTGTTTTTTGTTGTTTTTGTTAAATAGGATTTTAGAACACAGTTCTTACAAAAAAAAAAAAACAAAAACCCCTTTTTCTTACATTATGGATTCCTATTAAAATCACTAGCATTTTACTTTACTTCATTGAATTTGACAAGTATGCAAAAACAAACCATGCAGGTCGATAAATCGTTTCTGATTTACGCAGTAGGTACCTAAGTTAACTACGGAGGATTAATAGAATATCTAAAAGTTCCCTCCACCTTCAGTCTCGCGGGTGGAGTGAGCAAGAATCTAAGTTGCGACGAATCTTTGTTGTTACTTTAAAACTTCTTCATTATATCATAGCGTATACCCGAAGGGAAGCCAGCGCAATATAATTTCGAAGTAGGTGAACGGTTCTGTCCTACTCCCGGATATAATCCCTTAGTCACCTTCTACTATACCAGTGGGAGACGTTGGGTTGGCCTGTTTTAACTTACGTAGAAATAAATGTTTATTTTTAACCCACAACTCAAAAAGAAGGGTGTTATAAGTTTTATCAGTGTTACATTTTACACTTTTATATAGTTGTTTTTTGTATCTAAAATGATCTATAGATGTAGATTTTTCTCATAGCATTTTAGCAGCTTCTGTGTTCGACGCAGCTATATGAGTTAATTATTAGAGATGTATGAATAGTGTGTGAGATGTAACATGTAAGTAAAGATTTGATAGAATCATATCCAAAAGATAAAACGTTCTTAGATTAAAAAAAAAAACAATTTTGGACGAACAGGAAAACATTTTCCAAAAAATAAGTATGAAGGGTATAAGTAACTTCGTGAGCCTTCCAAAAAAATAAAAATACGTTTTTCCTGTATATAATATTAATGCACACGTATCACGTACCAGGAAGGAACCTCTATAATCTGATTCCCAACATCTCGCGACATCCCATGATTGGCACAAGGATACACGAGCGTGTTACGCACTGTATACTCAGTTGGCGCGCGAAAGCTACAAATTTTAATACCAAAGAAAACTCAGACGTAAAATGTATTTTTAGTGGAAACACGAACGAGAATTCTGGCAATAAAATTTTATTTGCCAGCGCCCCGGGTGTAGGCATATTCTGAACGCTGTACGTGGAGCGACGGCGTTAATCTAAAGTAGGCCCTAAAATTGGAATGTAAATGAATTTAGGTATTTTGTTAAGAAAAAAGAGCGATCCGTTTTTGTCTGAATAGATGGGAGTCGAATGGACGCTGGAGTTGAATTGGAACGTTTATTTTAATCTGCTGTTCGATTGTGTTTGGATTCTAAATGGATGTTTTCAGCTAATTGATTGTTTTAGTTCGCCTGCGAGTATGTTGTGTTTCAAAAATATGTTTCATTGTTACAGACAACACCAGCATAGTACAAGTTTTATTCTTTGTAGCAAATATTTATGTTGCAGAAAAGGTTTTGATTGTAAAACAGCACATGAGTATGGATGGATGTTTGTTCCTCTTTCACACTTCAATAACTTAACGAATCTGGATGAAATTTGGCACTGCAAAAGATTGTGGTATGGAATAACAGATATCTTTCTTTTTATCCCTGAAACATTTAAAGTTCCCATGGGATAATATATCAAATTTGACTACAAATAGTATACGTACATATAATGTTGTTTTTACTGTACCTGAACAGTTTCTAGACCTATTGTTACACTACATGGTTTATCCTAGTGATTGTTACCAAGATATGAAGTATGTTAGATTATATTCCATTTAGTTTCTCCACTACATTCATCCCATGGTTTTGATTTGGTACCAAAACACGGGCTCGTAGAATACGTCCCGAGAGATTATCATACAACAACAGCGCCGCAGCCGGGATATTCGTGACACGGTCTGATTTTGTTCCCGCGTATCGGTGTTTTGAAATACATTTATGGAACTGTACGGGGGAACGGCAGGTAACTGGATAAGGCACTGAAGGGAGATAAGAGTCAAATAGACGTAGGTACGTATTTTGTTTTCGGTTTCATAGCGTTGTAATAATTGAGTGCTGAAGAATGTGTTGTTGTAAATAATGAGAAAATCAATATTGAAAAGACAGTCATCGCAATTTTATGGAACAAAGCTTTTACTTTTGTACCTAATATTTAACTTGAAAATATTTGTTTCGCTGACTAGACCAAATTCTCAAACCGCAATTCAATTTTAATTCGCTTTCAAGCCGCATGCTATATCTGTCACTTTAAGGTGTAATAAAGTGACAGAGACATGTACATTTAAAGACATCTTAAAGTTAACTGTCGTTTGAGAATTCAGCCTTATAAATAATAGCGATGAAATTTAGAAAATCATAATTATGTATAAAATAGTTTTGTTTGTTTTAACATGCGGCAATTAATAACTTATAACAATGACTTATTAATTAGACATATCAAAAGGGAAATTGTATAATTTTACCTAATATACATAGATATAGGTACATTTCAACAAACATAGTGCTAAAGCCCGAAATGGAGAACAAGTTAGCAACTCCGTCGCAACATTTTCTAGGCTACTGGAGGCTATTTTCTAATAGGCTGAAGTTAATTCAAACGTGGTGTATTTTCAGCACATTTAGAATTTATATCTGAATTGGATCTATCGGTCGACCTGGATATAAAAACTAAAAATACTTATGGTCTAACAAAATTAATGTAAAATCTCTTAGTAGCTACTTTATTTTATGAAACTTCCATTTAAAATTGGCGTTTAGATTTTATAATATTATGTTTGAGTCTTTAAAAGGATCTAATTTAAATAAAATAATTTCACTTTGAATTTTTGTTATTTCTAGGCCGAGTACCCGGTACAATCTAATTTGGCAAAAATTCATTCGATAGAAACTCTTTCTTAAGTATTGCATAAAGACATACAAAAAGGACTGCATGTGAGCTATGTAACTATATTGGCACTATTAAACATACCTGAAAAGTGTGATCACTTCAAAAACGATCCTTACCTGCCAAATATTACAACAGAAAACCCATTAACAATGTGCAAAAACAAACTAAACAACTACGTATTGAATGCCTTCCCAATTCCCTAATCCTCAGTTTCAATGAAACACCCCGTAAAGCTGAACACCGACTTAATTTCCAGCACATCACACAAATGAACGGCTCAACTTTATAGGATCATATGCATAATAAGGTGGCCGTTAAACCTGTACCTAACGGGACCACAAACTATCTTCCAAAGGGATTTTGGCAGAATCTTTCACAAACCCCATAATATTCAGTGGGGACTATTAAAGAAGCCGTAGGTATGCGATGCATGGGTAAACAATGTTTGGAATTGTTTCGGCCGGTCGGACCCGGATAGTTCGGCTGTTGAGGGTCGGCATAACAAGTGTATCTTGTCGGGGCTTTAAGAAACTTTGAGTGATGAGTTCCTGCATGAATTTGTGTTGGATTTCTAGGAGAATGTTGGATGAGGAGGAGTATGCGTTTTGGTATTGTCTGGGGTTCCCAGAGAGTTATTATGTGTTATGTATGTCAGTGATAGTGAAGCGATATATTAACACTGTGATCGAATATTTGGAAGTTTTATGAAAAGATTTAAATGAATAAAATATTTATTTTTTCAATATTTTGCATGCTGTATTTATTATTTCGTGAAATGTATGTACCTACACCATGTTTATACAAATAAATAAAAGTATGTTTTTGTTAGCGTATTCTGTCCAACTTTTGACCAAAGGCCTCTCTCCACTCCTTCCATATTTCACGTTTAAGTGCCTCATTCCTCCAAATAAACTTAGTTACTTAATAACCTCCTTTTTTTGAAGTCGGTAAAAAATAATGTAGAATTAGTTTACTAATTACTAATATACTACATATACTATACTATAATACACATACCACATATACTATACATACTACATATACTATACTACTAATATACTATACTAATTAGTCTACTTTATGCAATAAAATTTGTATAACGTGTTAAAAAAAATAGAACAATTGAAGTATTTCCTCAGTAAATCTTTCCGAATATTTTTTGTATTACATCGTTTGACATTATTACTGAAATAATAAAACCTTTCTTTGATGAAAACCGTTTTGTACTTCCTAGAATATCTACAAGGGTTACACGTGGAATAATATTTGTAAAGAAATACAACGTTGAGCTTCGCAAGAAACATTAAAAAAAAAGCAATATAAGTGTAGTTGTGGTTTGTAAATAACACGGATTTCATATAGTAATTATTCACATTTATTCAATTAAAATACATATAAATTACATTTTTAAATATTAGTAGAAAATATAAAAACATATAGTAATTATTATTATCCTACTTACTTTTTCTCATGAACTTGATAAGGAACATTAAGATCTAAAAGAATTGGTAATTTGTTTGAACAGAAAAAACTGTTAGTATGAGCTTGCAATTCAAGATAAATTAATCAAAACATCAATGGCACGGCTAGTGCAGTGGCTGAGCGATTACCTGCTACGTTGCATATCTCGAGTTCGTTTCCCGTGTGGAACAAATATTTGTATGGCGTACAGGTAGTCGTTCCGGGTCTGGTATGTGTACATAAGTTAATGTTATGTTTGTAAAAGCATTCACGATACAGGAGAAATTCCTAGAAAGAGAATTTCTTTTCAGCGTTTTCCTTTTGATAAAATAAACAAAAAATCTATGTAGAACAAAGTCCCATTATCATGTTCTTTGCATTATTTCTACTTCCAAATGAAAGCAGAGAATATATACCTACAGGCAACTTATTAAAAGGTTCGTTGAAAAGGCTCAATGGGAAGTAATATTGTGTTTCGTAATTTCACGAATCAACATTTCTAATGTAGGGACCGAGCAGCATT
Source organism: Caradrina clavipalpis (assembly GCA_932526535.1). Taxonomy (NCBI): domain Eukaryota; kingdom Metazoa; phylum Arthropoda; class Insecta; order Lepidoptera; family Noctuidae; genus Caradrina; species Caradrina clavipalpis. Next base: position 843,876 of record OW052095.1, read on the forward strand.
GTCAGCGTATATTGAGGAAAATATCTTCAGGAACCTTTATTTTTGTTCGAAAAGAATATCATAATAATAGTCCTAGTTATGGCGGCGGATCAATATTAAGGGTTTGTGCGATGTTAATTTGACGTAAAAATCCTTTTCTTTTGTTAATGGTTAATCTTTATGACGGTACTTGCTTTGTTATGGGTAGGGTAGGAGTTATTGTATACTAGGTGTGCTGGCGGTTTTGTTCACGTGGTCTTCAGTGTAATATAAGGAAAAAAGTATTGAAAACTATTTATACGTGTCTGTCTGAGGCATCGTAATTATGTATGTACAGACTCTTTCGTAAGATTTAATGAAGTATTCAAGTATTTATTTGCATTCCATAATATGTGTCATAAATGTAATCATTAATGTAGCACATAAAATAACCATACAGGCTATCAGAACCTCCTCCTTCTTTGAACTTAGTGAAGTTTATACAGCAATTTCACTTTTAGGAATGTTTTTAAATGGAAAATACTTTTTGTCAAATCATTACTCTGGCGTTCTGTGGTTTCTGCCTACCTCCATGGGAAAAAGGCGTAAATTTATGTATATATATTAAGAGATAGATTCACCACAAATTACTTGGAGGATATTAACATAATTTTAATTTATTGTTAATTCGAACCCTAACATTGTCACATTTATACATAGTAATTAGCATGCCATCTAAATACACAACAACAAAAATCCCTACTCAAACTTTTTAACCCTCCAAGTATAATTTGATTCTTGGAAACTCCAGCTCATAACATAATACACAATGAAACTCCATCTTACTTTAACTTCAGAATACACATAGACGTCCAAAATCCGCATTCACTTAAATTTTAATACCCCACAACCAGCACTTTGGAGCAGTATATTATTACCATAAAACAAACTACCCTACATTTCGCCGACTTAAAGGATTACAGTCGAAAATCCACCGAAACTAGAGAAAATAATGCGTAAATTAATAAATAAACAAATTTACTCGTGTTAGGGGTTCCTGCCCGAATAATTGCTGGGAAAATAATCTTTCCACTGGTTATTGGGCTAAATGACCATTCGTAGAACCGCCATTAATTTTCATGAGAGCGCTGGTAGCAAGATGTCTGTAACTGTTGATTAAATTAGACCCTCACATTTAACGCGCATATGGCCCCACTATTTGTTACCTTGTTGTACTTGCTAAATTAAATTCGTTGTATAATAATTTGCGCTGTAAATCTAAAAGTTTTGACGTTTAGTTGTATTTGTTGCGTCGAAATGAGAAGGTGTGTGTTAATCAAAAACGAATATAATAATTGTGATTAAGCTTTAGTTTTGTTACATGACTCAGTTATTGCGTTTTTATTTCTTTTTCTTTTAGGTATTACGTCCCAGAAAATATAAAAGCAAATAAGACCAATATTATGGAGTAAGAATTTGGTAACAAGTAAATAAATACGTATTTTTCGTGGAACACGAGCTTTTCCCTGCCTACATGCCTAGCCTTACATTGAAAAAGAACATACGCCCGTTATAAGTAGAAAGTGTTAATCCTTTCCGAAGGCTTTACGCCCCTCTATCGGGTACACCTCGAGTGAATACAAAAAATGTACAGAAATGGAGAGATATTAAATATTTTCTTTAGTGCTCGATGTAATCTACCTACAGCGAAGAATGTTTCTTTAGTAAGAAATAAGAAACCTTTTACATCTGAAACATTATAACATCGGAGGTAAAAAACCCGTTTGTAAATTAAATGAAGCTTCGGTACCTTCTGTGAAGACAGCTAAACCAAATAGAGTAAAAGATAGAATCTTTATGAAAGTTCATCAGGACATTCTGCAATTACCCACCTCGCCTTTCAGTGCGCAGGAAGGCAATGAGGGAGGAACTCATCTAACTTTAAACTGCACTCACAATCCTCTTTGGAAGAACTTAAATTAATTTCTCAGATACAAAAATAGTTCTGGCACAGTTCAGTTGAAGTGCTGTTAATAAATTGGTGGATGGATTTTGATGTTTGAGAGCTGAAATGTTTTTTGTTTTGAACGAGGTGTTATACAAAGATGAACTTTTCTATTATATTGTGAAATAGATTATTATTAGGTATTGATAATTTAAAAAAAAATTAGTGAAACAAGTTTCTTACAGAATTTCGCTTGAATTAATTGAAAATACACCTAAAAATACATGACGTTTACAGTCATATTCAATTCCTATATGTGCAAATAATTTAATACGCGGTGGAAGAGAAATCGTAACGATAACTTTTACAATAGATTTAGTAAATGATTGTAGACCTCGCAAAGATGAAAAAATCTGCTGCTCCTTATATTTTAGCGTGTGGGCTTTTATATGTAACAGCTGATTCTGGGTATTAAGAATCATGTACTGAATAATACATGGTAAAAGTTCTTGTCACGTGCTCCCGTAACATTTTAATATAAATAACTTGCCCCGCTCGTAATAATTAGGCCCATCTTGGCAACCGGGTAAAAAACTTGGTTACCCCTAAACAGATAACATGCATTGCTTAAATATAATTTTGCTAACCCGGCAAAAATGAACAAACAGTCATAAAGCTATATCTTTAACATGCAAACGTTAAGAAACCATGGGAAACATCAGCTGCTTATCTATAAAGCAAAAACAGTTTATGAAACACGACTTCGAAGCTTGCAAACGCCTAAACTTATAATTACAATAGACTAGCTTCAAGCTTCTCCTTCGTTTGCGTGTTTTTTTTTACCAGGTTGTGTTTGCTTGCTATATTATTTTTATTGATACCATCATCACGTCTGTATTCCCCGAAGGGTTAGGCAGAGGTGTACCAATATACACCCACAGTTCGCCGGTATATTTAGGTCCCATGTAATAGGGGGCGCGCCTATTGTTATTAACCGGGCACAAATCCAAACCCAATAAAAAACCCAATATCACTTTTTGCTCGACCCGGGAATCGAACCCAGGACCTCTAGCGTAGCAGTCGCGCTCAGGACCACTAGGCCAACGAGGCAGTTACGGCGACAGCTCGTGACGGTGTTTATTGATCTGGCTATAATATTAATATAAAAATATTTTTTCCCAGAGATTTGCGTGATTAAACTATAAACAAATACTCTTTAACTTTATTATATTAGTATAGCTCCGATTTCAGATTTTTTTGCCACATAAATGCAATTCCTTAAAACTGTATTTTAATATTCAAATATCAGATTTTGGAGTCACAGTGCAATTTAAACTGTGAAATAACTTGACACTACCGCGACGAGCGAAACTTTGAAGACTTACATAAATGGAACTATTTAAGTTCCATCTCAAATTGTTTGAGTATAATAATGTAGTTTCAAATTTAGGATTGCTATTGTATATTTTGATTTAGTTTTAATTATCAAATCATTGGAAAACTGATAGTTTGTAGTAAGAACTAGAATTAAAGGGGAATATTAAACAACAAATTTAAATTAAATGAAATAGAGGTAAGTTTCATGGAATATTAGGACAACCAAAGTCAAATGTAGCAAAAAGATTTTGTGAGTTACACTTTATTAATAAGACACCTATATTAATTCAAGAATTTGTTTGTTGTAGTTTAAATAAGGCATGATGGGATCGGCGTATCCATAGGGATAAAAACCTAAACTAGTAAAGTAAAGATTATAAAAAAATCGTCGGAAGAAATACATTTTACTGCTCACACATCTCAACAAGTTTTACAATTGTTTAGAATAATTTACATTGTCAAATAGATTTATTTGGCAGAGCCTAGTCGGTACTGGGAAGATATTACCGCAAATACTGTTATGCAGGATAGATTAATAGTATTACGCAGAACCCTGTGAAACATCATGTTTCCTATAATAATTTCAGGATAAAGCTTTTATTCATACGCTATTATCGACATATTATAAGCCATGTTTCAGCCATATTTTCCCACTAAATTGGAAAGAGCAGTAAGCGGATTGCAAGTTCCTGGTAATCTTTATAATGTGCTTAGACATAAGACGCGGCAATGTAAAGGCAAGGTTTCTACTGCCAATACGGATTTGTGTCTGTCCTAATGTGATTGCGGACTCTCAGGCTTCCGAGCTAGAGGTAATATTGATACAAGTACCTATGGGCGGCGAAGTGCGAAATTGGATTTCAAATCTTTTCAAAAACTTTTATGGATGAAGGAACTCAGAAACTAGAAAGGTAGGCTTTTATATTAGTTTAACGGAACCTTCACAGACTCTAAAGAATTCATAAAAAATAAAGAACCTTTTTGTACTTTCGCAATTTCGTGGGTCATTCTGACGTAAGCTGCGTATAATGAGAATCATTTTGTTATTATCATAAATTAAATGTTTTTTGGAAGGTAATTAATTTAAAAATAGGGTCAGTTACTAAGGCCAAAAATAAAGTTTAAAATGAATAAAAAAGCATCAACTTGAAAGGGTCCCTGAATAAATATGGCTAAGCTAACATCCACTTGAATAATTCTTCAAATAAATGAAAATGGTGTTACAAAGTGTTCGTATGAAATGGAGGGCATTTTATTTTTATGCGAAACTAAGTACGCTAGAGAAGCAGCTGTCCTGTAGGCGACACCTGCCTGCACCGGTTGAATATCAAACGAGCCGTGTCCGGGCGTCGCGCCGGCCGTCCGGCCCGGGTAAAAACGGGACGCAAATGAACTCAGCAGGCGTAACTAGCAATCTCAAATGCTGGACTAGTTTATCGTTAATATTTTCTATGAATCGAGAATTGGATTACGATGTAAGTGATAACTTATAAGTCATATTCTGCTACAATAAAAGCAAGGATTTTAAAGTAGAAAGAAAGACGTTACCTCACACTAGGGGGTATATTAACGTGATAGTCATACAAACACAACCCGACCCGTGACGACTACTTGTAGGCCATAAAAATATTAATTTGTTATGTGCGGGAATCGAGCCCAAGACAAGTAGCGCAGCAACCAATTGGCCAATTACTAAGCCAACCGTGCTGTCACTTATATTTAAAATAGCTAATCACAAATTGTGTAGGTACTCTAACATCAAAAAACGTTTCCTTTCATGGAATGCTACAGGGAAACATATTGGGTCCATGTCCACTCAACATTTTAACAATAGTATGGAAATATTGTCTAGTTTGTCCGTTCCCTGTGTATGACACGTGTGCCGTGCAGGCAACAGTGAGGAGCAAACTAACCGAGACCCACCGTCGCGCTGGACGCTTCTACGTTTAAAAATTGTTTGTGTGGTACCGACGGATTGGAAGAACGAGATTTTATAGTAGCAAAAGATGAAAAATAGATTTATGAAAAGTTGGTAATACTAGGATAGCATGATGTTTTTACCGATTGGAAATCATCAAATGATTTCTCCCGCCCAGTGTCAGACTTTTGCTGACTAAAACTCATCCATGTTCCTTCTGTACCCTTTGCGTTCTGGGTACGCGGTACCTCTTTTGAACAACCCGCAGCCTCGGCAGGCATCGGCCCTTAGTGGCCCCTCCGAATTTTTGCTGAAATCTCTTTGAGGCGCACGTGGAAAACGAACGCGCCGTCGACACGGTCTTTCGTTAAGTTAACGTACGGACGGTGAGCTACTCATTGCTCACCGTCTACACACCATGGCATGATAATGACATACTCGTATGTCAATGATGAAGACGAGAAGAATATGAGAGAAACTCATCGTCCTGTCGAATTGAAATGAAAGAGGAATGGACTATCCCCCCATTCTCAAAGTCCGATGGGATGATAGTCCGACGCGACCAGATAAAGAACACGGGGGCGTAACACCACCAACTGTCAAACTCCGGACTAGTTGAGAAATTCCGGATAGAATAAAAACCTACTGAACTGCCCCGTTGGTCTCGTGTTCGCAAGTGCGACTGGTGTGCAAGGGGTCCCGGGTTCGATTCCCAGGTCGAGCAAAAAGTGTTATTGGGTTTTTCTATGAAATTCTCATTAGCAGCTCGGAGTTTTGATTTGTGCCCGGTTAATGGCAATAGGCTCGCCCCCTATTACATGGGACCTAAATATACCGGCGAACTGTGGGTGTACATTGGTACACCTCTGCCTAACCCTTCAGGGAACACAGGCGTGATGGTATATTATATAATAAAAACCTATAGGTACAACAGTTTGCAACAATTCCAACAGTTTGCATGACCTGGGAATCAGACCTAGGCCCTAAACTAAGCAATCAAGCTTGCAACCATGAGACCTGAGAGCAAACTAGCTAAAATCTAGTTAAAACCGCAATTTCTAGTGAACTAGTGATCCTAAGCACGACTGCTACGCTAGAGGTCCTGGGTTCGATACCCAGGTCGAGCAAAAAGCGTTATTGGGTTTTTCTATGAAATTCTCAGTAGAAGCTCGGAGTTTGGATTTGTGCCCGATTAATGGCAATAGGCTCGCATCCTATTACATGGAACCTAAATATACCTACCGGCGGACTGTGGGTGTGTACTAATACACCTCTGCCTAACCCTTCTGGGAATACAAGCGTGATGGTATATATCAGCTCTCTTAAAATCTAAACCACAAAACGAATGAAAAAATGCTCGTCACACGCAGAGCGTAGAAAATATTATGTTAGGTTAAAAGCACTCGCATAAAGTAATTTCCTCGTTCATCATAAACCTGACCTTACGTACCTACACATCACATTGTGTCTCTTACAGTCTGTTATAAGAACAATAACACTTTGAATTATTCATAGGTACTCGCAGTACCTACCTATTCACTTCCTTGTATTATTCTGCAAACAAATTATTTAACACTCGCTTCTGCTCGCGACTTCGTCCGGGTAAATGTTAATGTACTCTCACAAGACCCGTACATTTTTCCAGGATAAAAAGTATTCTATGTGTTATTCAACACTACAATCTACCTTACTGCCAAATTTCAAACAGATACGTTCAGACTTTTAAGCGTGAAAGAGTCACAAACATCCACCCAACCGTCCTTATAAACTTTCGCATTTACAGTATTATTAATTAAAATTAATTAGTTATACAATTAAAAATTTTAACCAGTGCGTAAATTTTGCCATAATAAACTTTAACACGTTTTATTAAACACGTATTATTTTATGTTGGTATGTCTTAGTACAAAAAAAAAAGTTATCGCTTACGAAACATGTTTACTTAAAAACCATATTTTATTGTCACTCGGCGCTAGCGCATTCCCCACCCCCTCACCCCAGCCATGCGCCCGGGCGGTGGCCGCGAGTTTTCATTGATAGTATGGCGAATAGATTATGTCCATGTTTTGCTTATTTCAAACTCGGATAAGGATGTTTTTTTTTTTTTAACTAAACACGGAAATGTGTTCTATTTCTGACACTGAACTACCAAAAAAAAATTACGCACTGGTTAAAAACTTTTCCTGTATAGTGAGATAGGATTAGTAGGACTAACAAACTGCCCGCAACTTCGTCCGCGTGGCTGATTAAACCCGCGTTAAGTTACGTCTTTAGTTACTGCTACGCTTCCGTGGGTCGTAGCGTGATGTCATATAGCCTATTACACTCACAAATAACGTAGCTATCCATTAGTGAAAAAATGGTTAAGATCGGTCCAGTACTTTCGGAGCCAATCCGGTACAAACAAACAAAAAGAAATTCATTCTCTTTATAATATAAATATAGATCACAGTTTGAATTATTCATAGGTACTAGTACCTATTCTCTTCCTTGTTTTATTTTGTGAGAATTATATAACATGCGAGGTGATGCCAAGGTACGGAACTCGAGGCTCCGGGGCAAGCGGTGTGTGTCAAGCTCCGATTTGGGTTAAAAGGGACCTTTTTCAACTTGAGTTCAATTGAGGGCTCTTTGATTTTCATTTTGATTGGAGTAAATAAGTTTTTGTATTGTATTTTTTATGATATTTGGTGGAAGTCTCTTCAGCGTTATTTTGGTATTATATTTCTGCATGTTTTGCGTTCCTACAGGTGTTACGGTAAGCATAAAGGCTGATATTTACTTGCGCATATTTTAAGGACTACAAATAATAAATACAATCAACTTTTAGTATGAAATCAACCCTGAAATGTTAATTAAAAAATTTGTTGTTCCAATATACCTACCTATTTCCACCGCAAAGCAGCGTTGCTGTATTTCGGTTTGAAGGATATGGGGGCCGGTGAAATTACAGGCACATGCGACATTTTTCGACAACTTTGTCTGTGCCTCATTTGCAATCCAGTCGCATAAAAAAAAATCTATGGGAGGCCTATGTCCAGGCAGAGGACGTCCTACGGCTGATATGATGATGATGATTCATTATATTACAAGTCAGCCAGTATAGTGATTATTCATTAAACTAGAATATTAAAGAACGTACTTCCTATTCTTTCCTATCCATACCTATCTGCTATCTTTTATTATAAGTAAAATTCATGTCTACCCAAGCCACTCGACATTCCGTCTCATCACGCACTTCTTCTTTCTTTAATGGTGTCTTAATGGTAACTGCCACTTAACCATTTAATGTCACAATCTTTTAAGCTGACAGCTTGAGTATTCTTTTTAATTCTTTATAACATTTACATGAACCTTTTAAAATATATTGTCGGTTTAATATTCAGCAATAAAAACCTGTTCATACAATCTATCTTTATCTTCTTATACATAAAATGTTAATGCACAGTGTTAGTTGCCATACTCATCCGAAACAGCTAGACCAATTTTTATGAAATTTTATGTTTGTTCGGTAGGTCAGAGTCGGTCATAATCTATTTTTAGACACTTAAAAAATATATTTAATTATATGACAAAACAACGTTTGCCAGATCAGCCAGTACTGATATAATAAAACTGAAGAGTTTATTTGTTTCTTTAAACGTGCTAATCTTTTAAAGTACTAGTTGAAATGAAAAAAATCTTTAGTAGTATATAGGGCGTGCAAAAACCGGGTTGTTTAAAGGACACGGTTTTTTCGGGTTTTCATTTTACAAAACCGGTGAAACCGGTTTAATCGGTTATTTCGGATTTTTCTCATTTTTATTAAAAAAATGTGAAATTCGTGTGTAAAGAAATAAAAATGATAAAGTTTAATCAAAATGGCGTCAGCGTGGCATAGAACAATGATCTATCCGAGAAAAAAAAATCGAATTCGAGATCAATAATTTAAACAAAGGTGTTGCCAATTTTAAATAATAACTTCAATTGTGCAGTTTGCCCAAAAGTACTATTACATAGTTCTAAAATTGTAGTAGGCATATCTTTAACAAGTAAAATATAATATTGCACACAGTTTTAAACTTAGTGAAGTAAACGAGGATCCAAGAATAAAATATAGTTGTTTGAAATAAAATCCTGCAATTATTTTTTTCTTATTTGTTCTACATGCAATATGGCAGTGGTCATAATCATTTAGACTGCATTTAGTGTTTTCTAATAGCGAAACGTAACTTGTTACTAAAAATAAAATCTTTAGTATTCCTTTCGCTTACCTTTCCTATAATATTAGGACTAACCTTAGGCTATATTTCATATCATAGTTCATTCAAAACCATTAAATTTAAAAACTAATTCAATAATTTGAATTACTAGGGAAATGTTGACTAACCGTAAACTGTCACGCAATGACATTTCTTTGTTTTACATATTTGACCTCAAATGCGATTTTTCGGTATAAATTAACGTTGCCGGCCGTTATTGCCGTTGGAACTAACGCCGTCTTGCCGTCCTGACAAAACCGAAAAAACCGGTTTCGTTATCATAAAAAGCCCGGTTTTCAAATCAGTCGGTTATCCGGTTTTTTCGGTTAACCGGGTATTCGGTTTGCATGCCCTAGTAGTATATGATAGCCAGCCTCATGCCAAGCATGCTCATGTATAGGCTATATGACATCACGGGAGCAGAGCGGTAACTAAAGAAACAAACAAGGGCTAAACAAGGCCTCCCGAAGTCGCTGGCAGCAGCTACTCCTATCATTATATAAATTAAAACATCAGATTCCCAACACGTAATCTCCGTGAAATGATTAATATACATCTCACTAAAAGAGAATTTTAAACACCAAATGAAAGTGTTGAGAGAGCTTCCATGAATTCAAAAACGAGTTATTCTACGAGTTCTACGTGCTTTTTCAAAGTATTTTGGTGTAATGGATCTCAACGTTAAAATGTGCTACGTATAATGCGAATTTCTGCATAATTCCTCACTGAATATAGGTCGGGTGGCTTGAACCAAGGATTTACAAATTACACGGTGTGACACGCAGCTTTCAACTTTCATGTGAAGTTATAATGTTATAATAATAAGTAATATTAAGGGCGAAACCACACTTGTTCAACTAAATTTAGCTTTTGACTAAAGAAAACATTAGTTTTGTATCGCATCTCTCCGACGCTGATAGTAAAGTGTAAATTGTTTTCTGTCAATAAAGCTTTATTATTATTATTGCATGGCTCTATAAAGTTATGAAGAATACAAAAAAAAAACTGTCTCTTTTTTGAGACACCGCGTAATCAGTGAGTCTGCCGTAGTAGAGACTCAATTTTTTTTTACCCAAATATGTTTTGTTCGTGGAATACTTAAAGAGCAATTACCGCATATTTAAATAATTTATTATTAAAAATACTCAGTGCGAATGCGGCGCTCCTGACAAAACAATGGCCCACTTACTATAGTGCCCAAAATGTCCCTACACCTGCACTTTAGAGGACATTAACAACGCTACTGATGCTTCGATAAACAAGGCCACCTACTGGACCCACACATTATAAGATGATAATTATTGCAACTCGATTTAGAATGTTTTTGATTATGGGAATTAGCTTTATAGTAGGTATAACGTGACTATAAAGTAAATAAATGTTCATGTATTTGTTTTTAGAAAAACAATGCCCACACTAGGAATCAAACTCACATCCACAACAATATTTGTTCCGTCTGGGTATTGAACCCGCGACACCCAGCAGTCAATCACTCAGCCACTACCCAACCGTCACATTACGCTGACATACACCTAACTATACAAAGTGACAGCATACCTTTCCCTTAAACAAAAAACATACAAAATTCTGCTATAATAATAACAAGAAAAGTGGGGACAAAATAAAGCACTCAAGATAAAAGCCATATACAGCACATAACTCAAGTTATTTTTCAACTAACTCTCCATAATCAGGACGGCGCATCGCTCTCGCTCCTAAATAATGATTTGGTCCAGTTGGCCATTAATCCTTTCTGTTGAAATTTTCATGCTCTATTTGAAGGGTTGAAATGGTTTGGACCCTTTATTATAACAAGTGTTTTGAGACCTTTTACGTATGGGCATTTTGGCATAGTGTTCTGGGTTCAGTCATTTTTTGTAATAGAAAGTGGATGGTGAATTTGTTTTCTGGATTATTTTTGTGTTTAACTTTCAACATACTATATTTTAGTGTATAAGGTAATGCGAATACCAACCTGTTTATTGTCCCACTGCAGCTCAAACGCATGTTCTCATATAGAGAAGGTGTGAGCATTGATCACCCTTAAACAAGGCGGAATGTCAATTTCAGATATCCAGATTTCTTAACGATATTCTTTCACCTATAAAAGAACATAATGCATTCAAACGTCATATTGGTACCTGCCAGCCATTGAGCTCGCGGCTAGATGTATGAGGCGGGCGCCTTAACCATTTGGCCATAATTACATTAGTGTACGAGATTTTAAATTGTAAAAATAAAAGCTTTACAGGCCACTCTCAACAGCAAATTATCAGTCATTTATATCTTTAATTTTGCTAACCTAACCTCTTCTTTGTACCTGTATTTTAACTTTCCGCAAACTCAGGTTTTACTTTGAACCCAGAGCTCTCAAAGCAAGAGGAGCTTGAGCGATAAACACATACTTTAGCGTGTAATCCGAGGCCAATCACGCTGTACTCGCCAAAAGTCACGTCCCAGTTGAAGAGGCTCAAAATAAGCACGCTCCACGATATTGATTGGAGAGGAATCGACATCGCCGCGGTAACTTTACCTTCAGTTGTACTTTTTCAGTGAATTCGGCTGGTAATAGTGTAATTTGTATATCTAGCTCTCTACATATAAAAGTGAGAGGTCCTTCAATCACGTAGGTACTGACAAAACACGAAATCTCGAAAACCACATAAGACATAATGACATATGAAGAGGTAAAGCAGGTGCGTAGTTTTTTGTAGGAAACGTCAGCTAAAAACTGATGTTGCGACAGAAATAAAGGACAAAAAAATAGTCCAGATGTAAAACAACATAACTAATAATATTTTAAACGCAAGAGTAACTCTGTCTATCTACACTGAACCGATTTTGATGAAAGGTACGCGGTAAGTTTTAAATCCAAGAAAAGGCAGAGGCTAACTTTTATTCCGTGAAATTGTTTGAATTCCCGATAACCTACAGTTACACGAACGATGTCGCAGGTAAAAGCTAGTAAAATATATATTTACCATCGATATGCTAAAAAGAAGATATAACTAAAAAAATACTTTTTTATTCATACGTGAACATTTACGTTAACGTTACTAAAAAGATATAAAGAACTCACAATATTCTAGTCAGTCGGTTCTACGAATGAGATCAGTATTCACGGCGCTCGCTACATTATACAACAAGTTAGACTGGGAGACGGTTAGGCAGGCGATCGACGTCACACTACCAATTTAGCAATACTTGTGAACACACGTTCATTACAGTCATCACGCTTGTACTCCCTGAGGGGTAGGTTGTTGACCTATATTTCAACGGATATCAAAGTCCCATGCAATAAAGGGCAAGCCTATAGCCATTATAATTAACTATACGTGCAGAGTTCAATTAACCTTTACTAATGTTTTATTTATTTCGGAACTCCAACAAAACATAATATGTCGAGAAAAATCAAAACTTGCATATAATCTATATTTAATGTTATAAAAGGGAAAGATTTTTTGTTTGTTTGTATTTAATAGGCTCTTTAACTACTGCTACATTATTCCCGAGTAAAATAGGTAATATAGCATCACGCTACGATACACGGGAGCGGAGCAGTGAGCAAAGATGTAACTTAAAGAGGGTGTATTATGCCACGCGGACGAAGTTGCAGGCACTGCGCTAGTAGTCAATAAAAAGTATTATGTACGTACTCTTTTACTTATAGGAGCCCACAGCATGCAGAAGAAAGTTAACAACTAGCTAACAAAGTAATCAGAATAAAATGTAGTAATTTTTTGTTAAAAAAATTAACTAAATAAATAACTAACTTTTACTAATTTTTTGGCATTAGGCTCGCCCCCTTTTACTTGGGACCTAAATATACCGGCGAACTGTGAGTGTACATTGGTACACCTCTGCCTAACCCTTTGGGGATTACAGGCGTGATGGTATGTATGTATGTTTTTTTAACAAATAAAAATGAAGTTAGGTCCTTAATACTAACAGGTACAAAAAGTAGATCCAAAAACTAGATCACTCACATGATCTAGCAACAGACAAACCACTGCAGAACTTTAAGCAAAGAACTCTGACACACTTTGCCGCATAACTGAATACTGCAGCCTTTTCATACAGAAATACAATTCCTTTAACCGTCTCTCGTCTGGTGGGAGCGACCCTATTCTCAGTCGGACCCGCACCTCGCTAACATATTCAGGTAAACCAGACAAATGTCTAGAACAAGGGATGTTCTAGTTATTCGTAGCGTGCCGTTCCACTTAAATTATGCAACGTTTTAGACTCACAGCCGCGCTGGTTCCTCAGACATTTATTTACATCCTAAAGTCAACTTCGCGTTTAGCTCGTGGTAGCTGTCCTTCGGGGAGAATTAACGAAGCTTTGATTTGTGAAGGATTAATTATTGGTTTGCCTGTGCAGGCTGCGTTCAGTGCTTGCCACTTTGTAGGCATTGCAAATATAGAATTTATTTTTTTAATTATTTTTGTTGGCAGCTACAGTGAAGTTGCATTTACTTTACAAGTTGGAATTCCCTTTGCATGGTTTTATCAGAAATTTATAAAAGCTTTAACAAACAAAATAAAAACTGGAAATAGAGTTTCATTGTTAGCCTTTAAGTAATTCTCTGTACTCGTATGTACCAACCAGGTAGGAGAATTGGACCTCGTATGTATGTGTGTTGGTAAAATGAATATTAATACCTAAATATATATATATATATAAATATACCATCACGCCTGTATTCCCCGAAGGGTTAGGCAGAGGTGTACCAATGTACACCCACAGTTCGCCGGTATATTTAGGTCCCATGTAATAGGGGGCGAGCCTATTGCCATTAACCGGGCACAAATCCAAACTCCGAGCTGCTACTGAGAATGTCATAGAAATACCCAATAACACTTTTTGCTCGACCTGGGAATCGAACCCGGGACCCTTTGCACAGCAGTCGCACTTGCGACCACGAGACCAACGGGGCAGATAATACCTAAATATTTTAGATTAGTCCAACAGACTGTATGCCTCACTTTCTTTCTCCATATTGGCTACTAGCAAACTGCTCGCGACTTCGTCCGCACGGCTTATTAAACGCTGTTACCATAAGCTGTGCCATAAGTTACGTCTTTGGATAATGCTCCGCTCCCGTGAGTCGTAGCGTGATGTTATAAAGCCTATGTTACTCAAGAATAATGTAGCTATATATTGGTGAAAATGGTTTAAATAGGTCCAGTAGTTTCAGAGCGTTACACACAAACAAAAATATCATATTTCTTTATAATATGGGTATAAACAACAATACCAAAATTTTCTTAAAAATACGCAAACGTCAATAAATATCGCTTACATTTTTCAGTATATTATAGTACATTAACTTCACTTGAAGCTTGCTATGAAAGCTATTTCGGAAATCAACGTTCACGTTTTCCACTCATAAATCAAAAGCTGTTTTAAACGAATGTTGTTCAATAATGTATGAAGAGCTGTACAAACGCTGTGATTTCCGATTCCGTATTTATTATTTTTTATTATTGACAGCTTTGAATTATGAATTGTTTCAGTTATTTTTGACGTTTAATGCTGGTTTGTAATTGTATGGTTTCAATCTATACAGGGTGATTTGAAATTGCTCGTATTCCTCTCGGGAGAAGAAACTACGACTAATTTAGAATGATTTAACCCCTATCACTTGGGGGTCGAAAATCCGCCATTTTCGAGAAAATCTACTTTGTTTTTATTTTTAGAAAAATCCGAATTTTGGTAATTAAAATTTAATTAAAAAAAACTTATCACTTTTCAGCCTGAAATTTTCTATGATCTGATAGCTTACTAATTGACCAACCTCTCTAAAGCTAAAAACTGTGTAATTTACTGTTATATTTTGTGTTGTATGTTAAAACTTGCAATAAATTAAAAAAACAATCTGATAAGGTGATAAGTTTTTTTTTATTAATTTTTAATTACCAAAATTCAGATTTTTCTAAAAATAAAAACAAAGTAGATTTTTTCGAAAATGGCGGATTTTCGACCCCCAAGTGATAGGGGTTAAATCATTCTAAATTAGTCATAGTTTCTTCTCCCAAGAGGAATACGAGCAATTTCCAATCACCCTGTATAATATAAAAGAAAGTCGTGTTTGTTACAACACTTATAACTCGAGAACGGCTGGACCGATTGCCATGGTTTTTGATTTGTTGGATTTGTTTCCGTCCCGAATAGCAGAATACATCTTAAAAACAATGAAAACTCGATATGTGTAATAAATAATTAATCATTTCAATAGATGCTGATTTGTTTATTACATGTCAAACATTTGTTGTCCAATCCTGTCAATTGTCAAATAGTGTAACAACTATTTTTTTTTTTGGAGCTTATGGCCTGGTTGCTGAGACTTTTAAGCTGAGAACTTTTTTTTTTGTAAAGACATCATGTGTGCGTTCAGAAATTTATTTTTTGTAAAATGTCTAGAAAGTTCAGGCACTGGATACTTTTTATCCCGTCGGTACGTAGGCAGGTAGGGTAGGTATGTAGGGGTAGGGTAGGTAGGTAAGTAGGTAGGTAGGGTAGGTAGGTAAGTAAGTATGTAGGTATGTAGGGGTAGGGTAGGTAGGTAAGTATGTAGGTATGTAGGGGTAGGGTAGGTAGGTAAGTATGTAGGTATGTAGGGGTAGGGTAGGTAGGTAGGTAGGTAGGGTAGGGTAGGTATGTAGGGGTAGGATAGGAAGCTAAGTAGGTAGGTAGGGTAGGTATGTAGGGGTAGGGTAGGTAGGTAGGGTAGGGTAGGGTAGGAAGGTAAGTAGGTAGGTATGTAGGGGTAGGGTAAGTAGGTGGGTAGGTAGGGTAGGGTAGGTATGTAGGGGTAGGGTAGGAAGGTAAGTAGGTATGTAGGGGTAGGGTAGGTAGATAGGTAGGTAGAGTAAGTATGTGGGTAGGTAGGTTGATGGAGTAGTTAGGTGGGGTAGGGTAGGCAAGAACTGGGCTTTCAGGGCAGGACAACGTCTGCCGGGCCCGCTAGTTACTAATAACTCCGCGACTTTGTCATTTTTTTCGGGACATAAAATATCCTATGTGTTATTCCACACTAGGTACTCTCTATCTCGGTGCCGAATTTGTATCCAAATCCGTTTAGGCTCATAAGCGTGAAAGAGTAACAAACATCTATCCATCCAATTCGTCCATCCTCAAAAACTGCGTGGTAAGATCAGTTAAGATTAGTTAATTAATTAATTTTCTTCTAATTTTAATGTTACGGTTTCCAAAGTCTACTTAAAACTTTCTTCAACTGGAACATTTCATAGACCACAAAACAGTAGTATAAGTCTTACACTGCAGTAAAACTTTGGGCAAAACAGATCGACTTTCACGAAATAAGTCCACAACTCGCAAGCTCCCAACCTTGGACTTATTTATTCTGACCGATCTGTTCCAAGGTCAACACACAAAGTTCTGTTTATTTAATGAATAAGGGTTTGTTCGGCAGCCGTTACTCCTGCATTTTGAATTATGAGGTTATTCTGTGTAGGTACTGTGTAAACATTACCTTTGAAAGTCGAAGGGAGTTGCGTGAATTGTATTTTTGACTTTCGGAAAAAGGGCGGTTTGAAATTCCGGAGCTTACTTGATTAGTGTCCCATTGTCAGGACAGAAATCTTTTGAGTGTCCTTAATTCAGACCAGTAGCTTTGTTCTTACCTGACATCTTATACCGATAAACCATGGTGATGGCTAAATGACTGCCCCAGGGCAGTCATACACTTGAAATGTATATGAATCTTACATAACCTCATGATATTTAAAAAAATATTCATGAATTATGTAGTGTTTAATACTTTCCTAGCACTTTCGTGAACTATTAAACATAATAAAGTATCTCAATTGCTTTTTAAGCTATTTTTGTTTGACAGACCATGTTTGACATTTCTCCACATTGGAAATAGAATAAACAAACCGTTGCTAGGCAACTGATTTTTTGGCAGTTAGAGGCAGTTGTAAACAACCTTTTCCAGTCATGTGTTATTTCCATAATATACATTATTAAACCTAACATAGCTAGTACGTGCCCTAAATGCGAGTTTGTTTGGTTGTTACTTTATCAGGTTATGTTATGAAGGAAAAACCGTCAGAACCGTATAACTCGACCTAATTATACAGGGTTATTTGTAAAACACTGACACCCTTTCAGGGCGGTATTACTATCATCATAAACAACAACTTTTGTTCTATGACTTTTTACAAAACATAAAACATTTACCAAAAACAAACCTCAAAGATTTCGTTGTCCTATGTATCATATTTCAACTCTGTATTTTGCTGTACCTACCTACCTGCCGCGCACTGACCTCGTAGTAATACTTTTCGGTTAGTAACTCGCTGCGTTACGATTCCCGCCTTTTTACGCATATGCTAAATGATACCTACAATTGGGAACATTTGACATGGAAATTATCTTGATATTTCACGATACCTACGTACTAAACACCGTAATAAAAACAAACTATCAATGACGTCTCACATTTTGTGGCTCGGCTAGGTGTACGTACCGTCGGGAATTGTATGGCGTACTGGCGACAGGCTTCTACAACATTGTCATCACACCTAGCTAACATTCGCACCATTTCCGTGTACTCGACATTGGAATATTGATACGCCATCATGTAAAAATAACTACGTCCGCACTGCTAAATTTCACTACAAGGACACGTAATGAGGCAACGCAAGCGCATCAAGGCGAAAGACCGACTGACAGCCGCTCGTAATTAGGTCAAGTTCACACGCCCCTGCCGCCCGAACCCCGCTCCCCTCGCTCTCCTGGCTATCGCTCGCTTTTTTTTGCTTCGCATAGACTTAGTAACATTTAGACCGTTCAATTTTAATATTTTTAATTTTGTATGAAAATCTGATGACCTGAAATATGATGAATTTTAAAAAGTCATAGAACAAACGTTGTTGTTTATGATGATAGTAATACCGTCCTGAAAGGGTGTCAGTGTTTTACAAATAACCCTGTATAGCCTCGTTTCGTTAGGAAAAGAAAAAAAATAATCTTGCTTTTTTAAAACTATAACACGCAGAATTGTGTAAAAAGCATAATGCAATAATCTTAAGTAATATTGCAAGTAAAAAAAATAAAAAGTATTTTGTATGCTGACTTGATGAAACGACACGTAGGTCTTTTATACCTAATAGCATTATAATAACGCACATAACACGCGATTGATTTTAAAAGTAAATTAACATGAAGTATGCTGTATTATAACTTATATCAATTTTATTTGAGAAGAAAATCTTAATTAGCAAATATGTTTTGAATACCTGAATTTTGTGATAAAAAACTTTTTCATCACATCGTCATCATTCGCTTATAAATATACAACCTCATTTTCGTTTTAATTTTATTCTTTTTCGAAAATGTCAAAGTGTCAGTTGGAGAAAATTATATACTGTCACACACAGCTTCTTTCCTTTTTAGGCAATATTATTTTACCATTTATTATTATTCCCAAAAAGTACCTGAAACTTTTTTTACATGAAATACTAATATTTAGCCATTCAGCATTACATTGTGCTAGGAACCATATTTATATATTACTGTGGGGCGGTGGGGCAGTGGTCGATACTTCCATTTAGCCATCTCCTTTCAGCTTCATGATCAATCAGTTTTCGAGATATCAGGTTTATGATAATTTTGGTAGTCGGTGAGCGACATTTTGCTTTTATATAATACTAGCTGACCCAGAAAACTTTGTATTGCCATTTTTTTTGCGGTATAAAAAATAGTTTACCGCCTTTTCTCAGACCGACAGAAGATGCAGATTTTTATCATAAATATTCGATACTAACACAATTACAAAATATTTTGTTACAAAAACGACCAATATTATCACTATATACAATATCATATTTACAGTTATACCACGGATAAATAGTTATCTGTCTGCCCAACCTATGTTAATTACAAAATACATACGAGTACATCACCTGGCCCCGTAACAGAATATTGTAGTCGATTTTTCTAAAAACATTGAACCCCACGTAAGGTACCTCGATCCCATAAGGTTTTAATTAAATGAATTAATCAAACCCCTGTGCACGGAGTTTTGACACAAATCGATAGGGACAAAAGGCTAAGTCTAAAGAACAAGTGAAAACCACACACATAATTATAGGGTGATCATGACGACCTCAAACTATGTCTAATGTCTAATGAATAATGGTAAATTAAGGCTGAACTGTATAATTGTATTTGACATCATGTACTGTACCCATATTATTTTTTGCAAAATAAATTTTGTTATTGCATAACGCTAGGGTGCGAAGTAAACGTAATATAAAAACTATCGATTTTTTAAATGAGAATATCCGTTTCGCACGTAATATTTATTGGATTTAAATGTTTCATATCAATTCCTCCTACCAATAGTGCTTGTCGTACAAAACTAGACCTAAATGCTATATTGTAGTATTATTAATTCTAAAAATCTAATCGAATCTTACACTTTTATTCATATTGTTGCTTATATTGCTAAGGCGTCTATAGGTATATTGACCCGGTTAGGAATAATTATATACCTAAGCAAAATATCGATCGATGTATGGAGCCGACCTTTTGGATCAATCTATTCTGTGGTACTTCGACGTCAATCATGTGACATGGCGGTTTGTGAGTGTTTTTAATTAATATGTGCATGTCTATAGGGTATGTTTTTATTTGACTCTGTCATTGTTGTGGGAAATAAAATTTGCGAGCGTAGGTGGTTGGTACCTACATAGTTTAATTATTTTGGCGTGTAAATAACTTCCTATACGTATATTGGTAGGAAGGTGGGTTCAGTCATAACTAATTTTTAATTAATTACTTATCTAAACACTTTGCGTGATCTCAGCAATAGCTTTTGCGACAACAAAACAAGCGAAACCCTCAAAAATTCTCCAGCCGGTTTCAAACAATGCAGAAATACAGACAATGCAGATGGGAAATGCCAGAAAGATGAACATATTAGATTTGCTATTCCTGATAAATCCATAAATATCCTTTAACAACAGTTCAAGATAGAAGCTTAATTTAGTAGGACACTAAACCTTACTGATAACATTCTAAATATATCCCCATATAACCATACTGGGGCTCCAATAAAGCTGTAAGCCATTGTGAGTATCCATAACTCGTGCTATTGTGAGGCGCGTTAAGCAATAATCTTTATCTGCAATATTACAGTCCGCTTCACCGCCTATCGATGAGCCGTTACGAGGAGGTTGTGCCTACCCCTCGTTGTGTGTAGTCGTGATTGTGACAAGGATTGTAGTGGCAGATGTACAGCCGATTGATGGGAGGAGAATAGAGGTCGTGTTTGTGTTATCGTTTATTGAAAACGTAAGTTTATGGGCTTTTCAATTTATGTGTTTGGTGTTGGAATACTGCGGCATTGGAGTAGTCGATTTATCGGACCAAACATGGATGGTGATCTTTTTTTTCATACAGTTGATACGTGACGTTTGTCGTTTTGTCGTCATGGCTGCGAAGTACGAGTGTCACACGCAAAAAAAAAGATAAATAATGTCTTGGAAAAGACATGTGCAGTTCGGCTATGGACTGCTCTAGTGCAGCAGCAGATTGGCACCAAATGCGTAAATGGAATGAATCATACGTACAATGAAGTAGGTCCAAGGTAAATTTAGGACACATTTCAACAGGTTGATAGTCCATCAGTAATATCGGTCTTAGATGTATCCACTTTCCAAATGGTTTATATTTTCCATACTTACTTTCTTTATTACCTTGTTCTTCTTGGTCTTGTTTTTTCCTATTGTTGTAACTTTAATTACGTTTGCCAAATGCAAGATACCACTCAATAAAAGCAGGAAAGCCATTTTCAAAAAATGATATTCAAGGAAAAAAACTATCAGCACTTTTAACATAATAATTCTTCACTTTAAATAAGTTACACCTTACTCAGAGTACCGTGAACATTCCCCATCCTTGCTGCAATGCCAAACAATTCTAATAATGACGTGTCGCCACGATGACATGTGTCAACACGTGTCATTTGTCACGCGATCGAGTGACGGCGCGCGGGATTTGAGCGAAATAGTTGTGAGTTAGTACTACATGGAAGACAGAAAAGCCAGTTCTTGAAACATGGGATTAAAACTAGAATAAACTAAAATTACAGAAGATGATAACCATCATCATCATCTGCTGAACCTTTTCCCAACTATGTTGGGGTCGGCTTTCCAGTCTAACCGGATGCAGCTGAATACCAGTGTTTTACATGGAGCGACTGCCTATCTGACCTCCACAACCCAGTAACTGGGCAACACGATACCCTCTGGTTAGACTGGTTGTCAGACTTCTTGGCTTCTGACTATCCGTAACGACTGTCAAAGATCTACAAGTGACAGCCGGGACCAACGGCTTTACGTGCTTTCCGAGGCACGGAGGAAACTCGCTATGGTAAATGGTCACCCATCCACAGACCACCCTCGGCAAGCGTGGCTTAACCCGGAAGATCGGTCGCGACTGCTACGCTAGAGGTCCTGGGTTCGATTCCCGGGTCGAGCAAAAAGTGTTATTGGGTTTTTCTATGAAATTCTCAGTAGCAGCTCGGAGTTTGGATTTGTGCCCGGTTAATGGCAATAGGCTCGCCCCTATTACATGGGACCTAAAAATATGCCGGCGAACTGTGGGTGTACATTAGTACACCTCTGCCTAACCCTTCGGGGAATACAGGCGTGATGGTATATATTTTTTTTACTTTTTTATCGGTCTATGCGGCTGTAATTATTTAGCCACGAGCTCCTCGATAAGATGATAACCACTTTTTGTTATATTTTGATTATGATTACAGAAATGATTGAATGTCTTTATCTGTACTCATGGTAAACGCTTTATATATGTACTCTATCTATACGGCGTTTGTTTTTCTTTGTCATTGTTTTTTTTTTAATGTTGCTTTTGCTGTGTCATTTTAATAAATAAAAGAACACATTTTAAAGTTTAAATCTTATTATAGCACTTGAGAGGAGAATCCGAAAAAAACTTGAATCGTATGAACATTGGATGTTCATACAAAAATAAACTACTATTTCCTATGGCTTTTTTTTTTTTTATAGACGGGAAATCATCAAATAACTTCCCCCGCCCTGGGCGGGGCGGGAGGGAGTGTCAGACTTTTACTGACTAAAACCCGTCTATGTTCCTTCATGTGCCCTTTGCGTTCCGGGGGCGCGGTATCTCTTTCGAACAACCCGCAGATTTCCTATGGCTAGTCTTGATGGGTCATGCCGGTACTGAATCCATAAAAGTCTGTGTCACGATATTACTTTCACCGTGTATAGGATATAATGACAACGATATGATGGCGTGTATATGATGTGAAGTAAGACTTCTGATCTATGAATATTGTGCTGTAAGCGAGTGAGCTGTTCGATACAATCGAGCGCGTCTTCAGTTGGTCGCGTGATGAATGAGCATTGTCAGAGTTATGTTACAGTTTGATGGCGTTACACTACTTTTACCACTTATATAATGTTCCATCTAACTTTTTTACATTCCAAATGACAATAACTTTATTTAATAACAGTTTCTAGGGATATTTTCTAGGATTTTCGTAAGATATTAGTTAAATTACGGCATTATCTATATTTGTTGTTGTATTTTTTGTAATTATTTCGAGATTCATCCATGTCAATTTATATATTTAACTATTAAAATTTTTATGCATCATTTTTTTTGCAATTTCTTGTTTTTATTTGACACGACGGAGATCTTTAGCCCAAAATACCATTTTCAGAATCCCAAAAATAGAACAAGTAGAAAATTAGGTAGGTACTGTTGTTTTATAAAGGTTGTGTGATCGAAACGAAAGTAAATACTCTAAAATAGAAAGTCTTTGAAAGAAGATCATAAGTACGTTAGGTACGAAGTCCCTTCTATATAAAGAAAACATTTGCCTTACCTACCAGTTGTTCAAATAAACTGGGTATTTGAAAGGTCAACGCTTTATATAGCTGAAAAATATTTGTTTCGTCGTGATGTAATCACGTTTAAACGACATTATTACAAACAACTGTTTATAAAGGTTGCATTAATGGCTATATCTTTACTAATATTATAAAGAAGAAATATTGTTTTGTTGATTTGTACCGATTAAGCTTCGAAACTTCTTGCCCAAGTTTAACCATTTTTTCACCAATAGATAGCTAAATTATTAACAAGTAACATAGGCTTGATAACATATACCATCACGCTATAACACACGGGAGCGGCGCAATATCCAAAGATGTAACTTAATGTGCATGAAAAATACCACGTGGACGAAGTCGCAGGCAAAAGTTAGTCTTCAAATAAAGGAAAAACAAAAAGTAGGGAAAATAACAGCTGAATAATGGCTCGTCATAACGAATAACCTACCGATCATATTTTATACGATATAATTGTGGAGCCTTTCTCTTCCATTTTGTTTATTTATTTGGGTGCCATTTGTTTTCATATAAATATTAGGTGTTCTATAATGGTGGGTGAATTTAAATGTCGTGACAGCTCAGTGGTTTAGGCATGAGGTTACGAGTACAGGTTGGATACCGGGCTAGTACTAAAGTGACTTTTACAATTCATAGGAATTATCTATGCTTACCTTTGACATAAAAATTTTGTGGATTGCCCCTCAGATTACACTATTCGTCAATTTTACAAAATATTTAGTCATCGGTACGTATCTACTAATGTTTAATAAGAGGTGGTGAAACAGATCCTAAATATTATTTCTATCCATATAAAACTGTACCAGTCGACTCAACCAAAGGAATAAGTATAAAGTAGTGCAATAATGCAGATGAAAACAATAAAAATAATATGAACCTTAATTACATATTTCGTGAGTGTATTTTTATTAACCTACCTAACAACCAATTTCTTTGTCTCATCGTTCAGTTTCGTGTTAAAAGAATTCTGTCTTCAGATTCAAAGTTCCAATAACCAATCGTTTTATTTATTCAATGAACTCTTATAGCTCAATAATATACGTATAATCCCTTTGACCCGTAACCAAACAAATTGCTATATCAAAACCCCGTGCTCTGTGTACAGCCCGTATGTTTGCACAGCGGCTCACGGATCGAGCCGCCAACTTAAATTATTCACTAGCGGATATTGCACTGCAGTAATAAGCTCGTAACACGCCAACAGTTTCCTTATTTCATTTCCCGGCTAATAGTCCGCAATACTCTTCATTATACAGGGTGAATTTTCGCGTGTGCGTTGATGTTCAAATCCTTGCTATCCATACGTTATTATTAATATTGTAAATGTGAAAGTCACTCTGTCTTTCTCACAGAGGTGTCAGCCACTGGAAGGGGCCAATAAGGGCCAAATGCCTGCCGGGGCTGCGGGTTGTTCGAAAGAGATACCGCGCCCCCGGAACGCATTCGCGCCCCGGAACCCCCGGGGTCATTTGATGATTTTACCATCACTAAAAAAAAAAAAAAAAAAAAAAAACTCTGTCTTTCTGGTACAGTCTTACGAGTATATCACTAATCCGATTTTTGCGAAATTTGGTACACGTACCATATTTTTTTTGCGGTTTCAAAAAAGTATATAGGCTAGGCAACATTTTCTTTTGTGATTTCGTCTACGTCTGATGTGCGACAACCGACATTTATAATGCGCATTGCAAAAGAGTGGAACTCTCTACCTGCGTCTGTATTTCCGAACGCATTCAACCCTAATCTCTTCAAAGTTAGAGTGAACAGGCTTTTTCTGGATAAGCTCACTCCATCGCAGACTTTGTCTATGTCACCTTTGACCAAGACGAGACAAGAGACTATCCATCTCGAATAAAAAACAAAATTTAGGCGGACGAGGACGCGGCCAAAAGCTCGTCTAAAATACAGCTGAAAATACACAGAAGAGTCACGGATCTAATTTAGGTTAAAACTAAATTGTTTTCTTTAGGTCCTTAAAAAGAAAAAATCTTTCTAGGCAAAAATCGAGAGAAAGATATACTAATTATTTTATTGTGCCATTGAATAGTAAAAATGATCAAAGGGAGCAACAAAGTAAAGGTAACTAATTTATATTTTCAAGTAGTAATCAAATTCTTGTTGTTTTGTTTTTTAGACTTTTGTTATAAGTATTCCTCATATTTTTTTATTTAGGTACTCTTCTACATAAACGTACACAATATTTACCCTGTATTTTATAATTATGAGTATTTCGCTCAGGAATGCTTTGTTTTGTCAGCGTGAATGTTTGTCGTGCTACACTGCAGGGATCGAGAATTTGAGCTGCATTTCTAGTGTAATTTGAAATCGGGTACTTTAGAGTCGACCAACACTAGGAATTGCGGAATTTCTCCTGTATTGTGGGTGCTATTATTACTCTGTCACCGAATATCTACAGGATAAACCTGTATAATGTTAATCCACACAATATTTTAAATAATGTCTTTTATTGTTAAATTCTAAGTTCGTAGCTACCTGTATATTTGTATATTTTCATACCCTATGGTAGGATAGTATGGTAAATGGACAGGGACACAGTTGTTATTCGCAAATAAATAAATGAAAATGATTATATAGACTCAGATACGTACACAAAAAATGAGATCCATGGTACATATATTTGTTCCATCCAAGAATGAAACTTGAGTCAACCGTACTGTCCAATATTAGCCGTCAGGTTATTTAATAATATCACTAAAATGTTTGCAGTCACAACTTAATCCAAAAGCTAGTAAGGATATAGTTTCATGGCAAATTGCTTGATAAATGCACTTGAAAATCACGTCAATACAGTTAAAATGGAGTGGCGAAATTCTCGTTCGAAATTGGCGTTGAAAGTGACACAGAATGAATTTGGCAACCACAGCTTTTAGCTTTACATACGTCGCTAGATTTTCATGAATTTTAAACTAACCACTGTGTTCATGGCCTATGGAGCATTCGACATAATGACAATACTTACCCGAGCAGCTTCAGACACAAAGACAATAGTCACAACACAAACACTTCTAGACCCCTTCAATCCGAGTTTAAAGCCCGAAAAATAGACCTCTCCAAACATAATTAGCGAAACGCAATTAAAAATGTAAGAACTGAAGCGCTCCTAATCTGTGTTTTATTTAATTTTCTGATTACAAAGGCAGTACTCTCCTGCAAATAACGCAAACGTTGTGTTTTTTTACACAGATAATCTGATAATGTCGGGAGACCTCCGGAGAGGTCTCTTTGTCTCTTACTTTTGAAAAGTTCAATTAGAGGGCAGAACGCGGAACTGAAAAACGCAAAAATGTACTAACCACATTATTCCATTACATCTAATTTATTTACTTCTAATGGACAGTCATTTTCTATATTCCTTTGCCAACTTCAGTTAAATAATGCCGCATTTTTTTGTGTTCACAAGAAGACCGCAGCATTCGAACACGCGATGAATTTTTGCACAGATAGGTACAGTGAAGCGCTTTCCAAAAGCGCGACTGCATCGCGGCATGAAATGAATTGACAAAAGAGTAATTTTAAATATTCAAAGCTCGTGAGCTACTGAGTCGATTCACAATTCTTCTCCTGTTTTAATTTATTACAAAGGAAAATAGTAGCAATAACTTTTAGCATTTTTAGTGCGTACTGATAATCATCATCTTCCTGCAGCCCATGTTACTTGGGGATCCTTTTTCTTCTTCCATTCCGTCATGTCAACCATCATGATATCATTTTCTCCCTTTTCTTTCATAATTATATATTTAATTAAACATTGCTCTGCCGTAGGATTTTTTTCTGTATCGTGGGAACGTTCACAAATTTATAAAGTCACATACACAAACAGCCAGACTCGGAACAACTATCTGTAGGTCATACAAATATTTGCCAATATTTGGCAACCGTGTCGTCATTCTTTACTATTATATATTTTTTTAGATATTTTCTTAATGAGAACTGATAATAATGACTATTAAATAAATGTCTCGAACGATTCAGCTACCATCTTGATCACCCAATGTACAGACCACAACTGCCCATTACCATCAACTATCAAAAGAATGACGTGAATTAACTACACAGCCGGCAAAGTGACAAAGTTTAACGTCCCTCTCAAATAGTTGAAAACGTCTCTTCTATCATTAGCAAGTTTGATAGCAGCCATCAATCTAGTCCCGCGGTCTCTCGCAATATAACTTAATTACTTTCATCTGTTTGACTGCGGAATTTAACCGAGAGATACTTGGACTTGTTTTTGGGATGTCCTTTTGGATGTTGAAGATGGAACGTGCAGAGACAGTAGTACTTGTGTAAATAGAATAACAGCATGTTTCTAACACGCAAGCTTGAGATCACGAGATGTTGAATAAAATAATTCTTGTGAACTCAGTCACTCGATTTTGAAAATTAACATACTTGGCATATTTGTTTTGAAATTAGTTTGATCATAATAGGAACTAGACAATAAATACCAAAAAACTTATGTGAAAATAGTAGAGACTATTCCACAATAGTAGAAATCAGTCTACATAAAAGTAATAGAAACTAGTCTGAAAATAGAAGCAACTAGTCCAAATTTATAAACTAGAATAAATTAGTGACTGATCCGAAAATAGTACAAACTAGTTTGAATCTGGAAGAGACAAGTATGAAAATAGAAGAAACTAGTCTGAAAAAAATACATAATGTGATAAAGCTTAAAGCTGATGAAGCAGATTTTTTATACTTCAAACATTTTCTTTTTTCATTTGAATATTTAAAAGCAAACCAACAGGCTACTCAATTTTCATTATCTTCTTTGTGTTAAGCTTATGACACATCAGATATTTTAAAATAGAAGTATCATTGGCGTCCATTAGATCATTTCATGCCAAGACTTAGGCGCTAATGAGTATCCATTATGCTTTCTTTCATCCGTAAAAGGGAACGTGACATGACTTTCCTTTCTAATTTGGGAACATTTTATGAAATTACACGAGAACGTCCCATCAGTTTCGTACTGATTTGTAAGTGACAGGTAAATAGAATTTGTCAACTGGCTTTTATCTTCCTCGTTTCAATTTTGAGGCGAAATAAGGAAATTAAGTTTTTTCAATGAAAATGGGGCAATGAATAAAGACGAAAATATGTTTTTTAAATTATTTTGCTGCCAGTTCTACCATATAATAATAAAGGATGGAAAACACATTACCTACATAGCCGTTAACTACGCATACTGCAAATCAAACTCATTGAGAACAAATTATTGCTAAAAATATGTTTTATTTTTGTTATACAATTACTTTTTATGGTAGCAGGTAATGGAATGCACACAAATATTGGGCTTCCGGGTACATCCAAACGTGCGGGTGTCGTGATGTATTAAGTTTTGTTAGTTTTAAGAACAAAAAATTATGCCAATGATGAAGACAAAAAAGTTCTCGGCCTTGTTACGTGTCTGATTACACCCGTTATTATAGATTTAGTTATTAGAAACACTAAGTTCCAAATTGCATTTTGTATAAAGACCAAAATGAAAACCAAACACAAGTTAAAAAAGAACCAAAGTCTCACATCTGTATAACATTAATCAAACTTAAACAAAACACCATCATTCATCTCAGGAATAACATCAACCAAATCCCATAGTGATACCCTTGAACAAGAAACCTTAATAAATACTCATTCAATCCACAAAATTATATTTTTCTCTCAGAAATCCTGAGTGGGGTCGTCATCAATCATTCCGGTCCCCTTTTAATTTACACCGAAGCATTTTTCAGCTACTCATCTCTGTGTCGTTTATCACATTTGCCGGCCTCTGTTTCCGCCACCTATTGTCTTTTGAGATTCAACACTGTGACCTGGTTTTGCTGTGTACGTGTCCCAAGTTTGCGGGAGACAGAACAAGTTTTTAGGTTTATGGAGGATTTGTGCCTGAATTGGGTGCTTAGAGCTTGAATGGCTGCGGGTATTGTTTTGTATTTAAAGTTGTGATTGTATTTAGAGGTCTGAATTTAATAATGGAGGTTCAAAGGATTCAAAATTATGAATTGGTATTGATGGTTGTGGAGCTTTTTGAAATTGGATACTTTTTGACCTCCGTTTGTATAGTGAACTGTGGTTGTACATTGGTACACCTCTGTCTAACCCTTCGGGGAATACAGGCGTGATAGTAGGTATGTGTTTGTATAGTGCTTGTAGCCTAGTGTTGAAAAAGACTAGGAATCATAAACTATTTTTTTTTATTTATCATATGAATACTAAATAACATCCCGATATATTTTACCTGATCAAAAATTTTTGACTGATCATCATCTGAACAACTCCAATTTACTAACAAAATTTTGCATTCACTCATGCTTGCTTATAAAAACAATACCTCAGATTCTTCGCCAAAAACAGCAAATGTCCCAAATCCAGACACCTTCCACCCAAGAGCAAAGTCGTTATATTCGTCATTACATTACACAACCGACGTAAATTCCTTTGTGTCTAATGTGAGCCCACCGCAAAACTTCTTTGAGCCCGGTAATGGTGAGAAAGGTGAGAGCATCTTGTATACATAACGTTAATGCGCAATTTTCAAGCGGATCCCACCGAGGTGCGTTGGATATCACACGGTACAGGACCAAGAATGCTCCCTTGAGGTATGCCGTGTTGACAATTGTAGGTATACTTAAGGCTTGATTGAGTTTTGATGGAGTAATTGCTAAGCTCGTTGCGAACAGCCCATTAGATGCTCTAATGCGACGAGATAACGTCCTAAAGAGGCTGTTACTTTTTATTTTATTTCATGATAGACTTTAAAATTATATTAATGTTGTCAATAGACGATAGGGAATCACAGGCTAATGGTGTCAAGTATTGTCTCTCAAATGGCAGAAAATATTTATGTTATAATACTTACAGAACAGGTAAGGGATAATGTTATAACCCCGATGATATTGAACAAAAAGATCACAAAAAACCCACAATTTATTATAAAGATACTAACCCTTGAAAATTGAGAGATAGACGAATCGATTTTGCTCCATTAAAGGCACAATGCGGAAACCTTTACAATAATAAGTGTAACACAACAAATCTACATATCACACGTTCCATTACCCTCTCTTTCCGTAGTCACTCTGCTGTATCTAACAGCCCACTGAAGTGTAACAATCGACCTTACGTTTAAGGAACAAAGTTCAAAATTGAATGTGACAACGCTTTGATGTGTTAAATTATTTTTGTGTTACAATATGCCTTTTCCGTATGATATCGAAAAGGCCTGTAAGAACACAGTGTGGCAAAAAGAGTCCATATTGATATTCGATACAGCTCAAGTGATTCTTTTACTTAATGGGTTTGGTAGTGACTGATCTGTCTATATGGGATGAGTGGAAATCCAGGTCGTATCAATGGTTTACTGCACAGAACTCTCGTCATAGATCAACAATTCTATTTGAAGAGATATTCGCACTATTGGGAAAGTCGGGCTCAAAGAGCTAAAAGGTTTTCTATAGAAACAAGATATTCAATGCAACGTAACACAAGACATTGGTTTTATTAATAAAATAGTAATCAATCGTATTTGCTTCATTTGGTGGTCTCCTTAAAAAACTTAGACATTAGTAACAGAAATACCTCCAAAAAAAAAAATATTTTATGCTCTCTTTTACGATTTTATTTACCATGATACTATTTTATTTTCATGAAATATTTATAGATAAGACTTTTCTTTGAATCTTTGACAATTTTTTCAGGCTTATAATATATACCAACACGCCAGACTATGCGACAAAAAAATGAGTGTTTTACGGTGTCCGTGTTCGGGTAGTCCCTTAAAGGTAGGTTCGTATGTTTTATACTTATCCTAGTTAAACAGGGAAATCTATTAATAGCCATACAATACTGTAATTCCTCTGACTCTCATCATCATCTTCCTGCCCTTATCCCATGTTACTTGGGGTCGGCGCAACACGATTTCTTCTTCCATGCTATCACTGACTCCTTTCTCTTTCATATCATGCGTCTAACTCTAAAATGTATTTTTATATCGCCGTTGCTTACGTACCTATGGTTGGTTACGTATTTCAGTAACTCGTCCCCAATAGTGTAATATTGTGTACCTATTTCTAAGATGATACTATAATACGTATAATATCGATGCCTCTAATTAGCGACAACTAGTAGGCATGTTCTTCGAAAATCGATAACGCTCAGATATTCCGGTGCGACCGGATTTAAACCTTCACTTATATAGCTCGCGTGTCTACAGAACTACCTCGTAATTGTTTAATGCAAAACCTGACATGGAAATTATTTCGAATATTGGATTTTCGATATGGAGTTGAAAGCTAACTACTTACCAAACAAAATACTCTGTTTATAAAAAGCTAGTTCTAAGTAGAACAAACCTACTTAGCTTTTATTAGCTAGTTTTTTATTATATACTAGCTAGCTTTTTATTATATACTAGGTTTAACTTTTTCGAAAAATTTAATATAGATTCGTTCTGGTTTATATTTGTATGCCTTTTATATTGACTCGTACCAAGTAGGGTGGAGCGCTCAATGTATGAAAAAAAATTTTTTTCGGAATTTCTTTTTCGCGGGGTTATTAAAAGTGGCCAATATACTTAAACATTACGTTTGTAAAATATTTTCCGAAACAAGCTATTAGAAGTACTGCCCCCAGGGCCTTCAGATATACAAAAAAATAAAAAAATCTTGAAGTTTTTATGACTCATAAAAAAACAAATTAATTAACCTACCGAGACTTTTTAATGTAAAATCAGTAGTAAATAGACATAAAAACTAATTAAACAAAGCAAAAGCCCCATTTGATTGCGACTTGCTTCTAAAATGTTTTTCTAAAACCTCGGTATTTCGCGCGATAAATCACTTCACGTGATGCACTTTAGCCCGCTACTGGTACTAAGGCTGGATTGATAAAATTGCTTGAAAGCAAGCTGCAACGTCCTCTACAATAGCTGATATGTGAACTGCATGCAAACGAATTGACTTTAAAATATCTTTTGGAACATTAAGACGGTACAACCGTGAGCCCAAAAAGTTTTAGTGATCCAATATGAAAAACATTGAATAACTGTGATTGCCGACTAGTCAAAGCATTTAGTGCGTTAACATGCTGTTTGCCAGACGTAACGAAGACCCGTGACGATCCAAGCACGAACCAATTATATCTTTTCGAAATGTGTCAAGCAATCCATACAGGTGAGTGTCACGAAAGTTTGGCCAAACGTAAACCTGGCAAAATATGTCACTCAAGGTTTCAAGTTTCGACTGAAAACCCATCTAATAATCTGAAAATGTTATCGGAGTTCCTTGTAAAAGTCTATGCTCTTATGTGGTTCGATATTAAAACTCAGCCGCATTGCATTAATGGAGCCAAACATTGTTTGATACTGATATTTTAAACTGTCACGATACCTGCCAGAGTCTCAATCTGGTGATAGATCCCGTGATACAGCCGATTGTGTATTTTGACTACTTTAAAAATATATTAATTGCCATGTTAGCGGACGATCGAAAACACATAAGCCCTTTGCAGAGAGTCTTTGAAAGCCCTTTTGCCCTTAGAAGAATTTAAAAGATTTTTGATAGTTCTACTAGTTTTACTCCTTTGCGTGTGTTTGAATGACCACAATTCAATAACAGTGCATATTTATGATGATTTTACGGATCATACATTGGGAAAACCCCACGGCACCACCTCTTACCAAAATGATTCCTACCGACGTGTTTTTAGAAGCCTTAGCAGGTTTCCATAAAGTGATTTCTATTTTTTTTTCCTTTTTCGCTGGTTCCCATGTCACACTCAAGCAACCGAAAGATGCATAAAATTTGTTACTGAATCTTACTCAGCAGCCTGTGGACCATAAAGCAGGGAAGGCTGGATTAGGAATAAGCTGGAGTCGTGTGGTATTATATCTCTGTTCAATACAAAAAAAGAGTACAAAATTGAATAAATTTTGTCTTTTTTGTCACTTCCTTATTGTAAGAAGTAATTCTAGTTTGAATTATTTTTTATTTATTTAGTTTTCTTACATCTTGTTTTACAATAAACTGCACTATTTTAATTAAAAAGTAATCCGTGTAATTTTTATTTAATTTTTCTATCGACATAGTTTTTTCCTGATTTTTGAAAACTTCAATGCTCTTGGGGCAGTACTTCCGCTAATTTAATTTAGTTGTCCCCATAATAAGTTTTAAACCTGATGACAAGAGGCAACTTTCCCGCACCCCGCCATTTCTAAAATCTAAAATTTTCAAAAACGGTCCACCCTAGTACCAAGACCAGGGATGAACTAGAATGCGGTAAATACTCGTATATAAATAGTACTAGCCTATTATTTTCCCGCTCCTGGGCAAAGAACTTACAGGAAAGGCACGAGCATTGATCACCATGCTTATTTAAGGCTGAATTTTGATTTTAGCCTCATAAGTTTCTCACAATGTTTTTCTTCATCGATGTCAAAGATAAACTTAGAATGTACATATAAATTGACAGAGTTACATTATATATTAGATACTCAGTTTTCCTATAAGGAATTTGTCTGAAGACGCTTGGAGTCTGGATTTGTGCCCGGTTAGTAATTAGCTACTTAATACATAGTCGGAATCCAACCCGCAAAATAAATAAAACAATCTTAAGAGCTTTTTCTCTAAATAAGAGAATCTCAATCACTAGGCCATTCCGAAATGCGAATCTCTGAAACATTGACTTAAATTTCAACAAAATAGTTTGCTAATACTAAAAATGTTTGCAAACGGAGAATATTTGAAGCGATTCAAATTCGCGTGTCTCTCCTTCATTACCTTTTCTCAGTATAAATGGTATTCGCGAGGCTCGGGAGTATGGCGCCGCTTTTAAGGCAAGACGTGATTTATTTACAAGATTCCAGTGTTACACAACGTTTTATTTGGACTTTTGTGTCTTTAATGGCAGTCAGTGGAGGTTATAAGGAATTGTGTGTCATATGACTGTTTGTGTTGTATTGATTTATTTTTATATGTTTTGTAAAGGATTCTCATAAAATTTATACATGATTTGTTATTAAAAAATAAATAGAAAAAAAGTCGCCAAAGAAGTTTTCACCATATTTTTTTTTATTTTGAAACAAGACTAGTTTGGTAAGATTTTGTTCCATACGTGCCCATCGTCCACCGCAGGCCTATTATGTCAATGACGTCAGGAATTATTACTAAGCTTTTCTACAAGAAGTTTAACACAATAACTTTTTAAATGCCACCATGTATAAGTATATTTTATTAACCGAATGTTGTATTAGAAAACAGATAAGAAATGGGAGTCGTCAAAATATAGTCGAAGTTTTCAAATGTTTAACTACATTAATAAATGGTTTCTTTGCTATTAATGAAATCATATTTTATTCAAAGACATTCAAAAAAATATAAGAAACTATATCGAACGACCTTGGTTACTATCTACTTTATTTTCTATACCTATAAACATACATAAATACAAATGTAAACTCCAAAAACTAGCCTAAAGTCAGTCAACACCCTAACTATCTTCTACTATGTACAGTCACATAAAATAGCCGTTCCCAATGCCATTATTCTGCGACCATTCGAACCGTTTCCCATCTAAGAGAAAAGAAGTAAGTACATAGGCGAAACGCAGATACATTGGGTGCCGACTCAATAAGATAAATTACTTTGTTATCTAGTTATTTACGGATCTTATTTTCTAAGTTTAGCTCTCGGCTTTGGCTTTGGACATGAAGAAATGCTTATAGAGATTGGTTGGAGACTGGTTATATGTGGCTTATTAAAATAATATTTTGTATAAAAAGCTGCTTTTTGGATAGCATCAAAATTTGTGGTATTTTTTTGAGTCTTGCTACAATATTTCTGATGAAAACAGTAAATTACTAATAATATCAGGCTATTACTGTCCTACCGCAAGGCGAAGGTCTCTTCTCATAAAAAGAAAACACAAGCATTGATCACCACGCTTGCTTAAGGCGATTTGGCGATTTAATTTGTAAGCAGTACTTTGTAAAAACTTAATTGAAAAGAATGAGTTTCTATGGAATGTCTTACTCATTCTTGTCCATAGAAACCCACCGTTTTTTTATGAATGGGAAATTATCAAATAACCTCTTTTGCCCTGGGCGGAGCGGAAGGGAGTGTCAGACTCTTACTGACTACAACCCATCAATTTTCCTCCTACTGCCCTTTGCTTTCCAGGGCAGCGGTTACTCTTTCGAACATGCGCTTTGGAACGAGCAACTACTGATCGACTCCGTGACAATTCAAATGTACCTGTATGCTTTTGAATTTGATAGTATCACATTTATACAGATATCGAAGCGACATTAAAAAGCATATTTCCATAATCGTTGAACTGAAAACCCTCTGACAATGATATCAAAGTCCAGATAATAATATGACCCAAACGCATCTTTTCAGTACAATATTTGCCGACAAAATGGCGTCCTTACTGTGAGGGGCGCTGTGGCTTTGTATGTACAGCGATCGTTCTGCTTGTTGAAAAATGTGGGTAGTGTGGGAATTCCTCTGATAAAGATATTTTGGTGTGCGACTGTCATGCCGCTCGGTTTTTGTGTTTTTTCTTAAAACATTCTTAACGTTCTTGTTTAACATTGAGTTTTTGGGCAAAGTTATTGTCTTTTGTTTAGTTAACCTATGTCAAATTTGTGATGTAGATAAAATAATAGTAGCATATTTATTGTTATATTGCCGGGCAAATGATTCTTGTTATACAAAGAAGGTACGAGTATTGACCACCACGCCTATTAATTGGTTCTATGTTTTTTCACGATGTTTTACTACACCGGTGTCTTTAATGGCCAAGATTAGCTTAGAAAATATAACATAACATGCCATCACGCCTGTATTCTCCGAAGGGCGAGGCAGAGATGTGTCAAAGTACACCCACAGTTCGCCGGTAATAAAAATACAAAAAAAAACTTCAAATTGGTACTTGCCTGGTACACCTTCGTGTATAAGAGGCGGGCACTCCATTTCGATAACATGAATATAACTTTAAATTAATTTGAAATAGAAAAATGTAATTATAGCAAAAAAAAAAAGAACACGATTTCCCTCTTCACCAAAAGCAAGACTATTAATTTTGATAAAAACACTTTTATTATTAATCTACCTAACGGTAAACAGTGATTAACTGAAAACAATAATTAATATTCGAAGGCAAAAACTCGGCCTTCACGAGCATTCGCCAAATGATGCTATGATAGATGACGCGTCAGAACAGTGGGAACTGGGAACGAAACGCCACTTTTGTGGGGTCGGTTTGATGTTTAATGTATTCTTTCAAAGAACGCATTAAAATTAAAATTCGAACTTTGACATTAAAAAAACGAATAATTCAAATTGTGAAAAAAAAAATAGAATTATGAAAAATGTATACCCCTAAACACGAAAAAAGAAAAGGTACGGAAATCACGATCACCTCTCAATAAATCTAGAACACTTCCAAACGCTACGCAACAACCGCTACGAAATGCCACGTCTACGTCTACTACGCGGCTACGTGCTACGACAGTAGCTACGCGGCTACGTGCTACGACAGGAGCTACGCGGCTACGAGACTAACCCTTTTGCGTTTATGCCCGTAAATCTTCCCTCACTTACGTGTGCGCCGCACCTGACCTTTTTTAACCCTGGAGTGGTCGCGTGGACTACATATGTAATCCACTCATACAAAACTGATAATTTCTCAGGATCGGTAAGCGTTAGGTTCCTGCGCCTTCAGGTACTTTCAAATGAATGTTCGAGACACGCGCTCGGTGCAGCGCAAGCATCAGACACGCGCGGTTGCGTCACAGGACTTCGGCAAAGTGCATGGACTACAATCGTAGTCCGCGCGACCAATTACGTAAGTATTTTTACCATGTCGAAGTTTTGTGTTTTTATAAATTTTATGTTAAAATTAACTTAAATTCGTTATTTAAACTTTGTTTATTAGTTTTAGATTGATTTAACATTAGTAACTTTTTATTTTTAGTGTAAAAATGGATTTTAATCGATGAGCTGCACTGATTGAGGCATAGCTGGCTGAAGAAGTGAAGATGATACCAAAAAATGAACTTATGAAGCAGAGTCCAGCTGTGAAGAAGAGGTGGATAATCTAGAAGAGCAAGACCATCATCCAGAATCAGGACAGGACCAGGACAGCCCAGGAGAGAGATCAGACGAAAGCTCTGATGATGATGAGCCGCCTCAGCAGCGCGCGCGCGATGTTTGTTCATTGAATGACGTTATGAGAAACTCTAGAAAATGGCCTCTTACGGTATTTTTTTGATTTGCTAAATTTTAGTGCATTCAAGGCACTGTACATTTACACGGCAAACAAAAAGTATGAGAGTGTGCGCCAAAGTGAGTTTCTGATTAACTTGACTTTGGCTTGCTCCACTGACACATAAGAGACTCGAATTAAAAACCGTAACCTTCCAAGAGTACCTACTAACAATCAAAATACAAGTTTTTTTTGGCATTATGTACACAGAAACCCAACGAACTCCCTCGGCAGCGACATCGAGTAATGTTGTGCGCCATTGCCATGACGGTGCAAGAGCGCGCACTAAAAGCACCAGACAGATATGCACCGCGCGTTACAAGTTCATATGTGGGGATTATTCGAAGATTATGGGTCTATCCTCTGTAGAAAATAGAAGTAAGAAATTAGTTAGTGGTGATTTCCTTATGCTGATCTCAATTAGAGCAAATCATGAGATTTTTGAGCCAATTTAGAGAGGTTTTTTATTTTTGTTGATTTTTGTAATACAGAGAGGTTGTGATTAGATATATTAATCATATTTAGTTGAGAAAACTCTACTGATTATGTTTTCATATGTCTAGCCCGCGCGACCACTCCCGTTACTTTTAGGTACGCGACTACTGCAGGGTTAAGGACACTACCATTGACCATATTTTACTCCTTTGTTGAGACTACTTTTTTGTAGTGCCATCGTGGATTTATATTTACTTCAAAGCGTGGACGTGTGGTGTAATAGATAATAATATCAGCCTGTTATTGTCCCACTGTAGGGCAATAGCCTCTTCTCATACAGAGAAGGCACGAGCATTGCCACGCTTGCTCAAAGCAGATTGGTATTTCAGACTTAATTATATCAATACGATGTCAGTGACGTTTTAAATATACTTTAAAAATGCACTTGAATTTAAAAAGTCACTTGGGTACCTGCCCGGTATCGAACTCTCAACCTTAAGTACAGGAAGCAGGCGCACTAACCGCTAGACCATCACGACTTTTACGATGATAATAGATACCTACCATTAAATATACTGACCACGATTCTCTCGAACATTAAACTGGACCATTATTAGACCGCCGTTTGTTCATTCATCCAATAAATTCAACCCAATCAATAAACAACTTGGTTTACCCATCCAACAATTCACCCATACAACCTAATACGCTTGTATTCAAAATGTATCGCAATATGTAAATGTAAATAAATAAATAAAAAGTAATTCTCCAGAACGATTCCGGTCACGGCGGCCAATCTTAATACAGACTAGCCGAGTGCGCAGGAGAAATTATAGTATAACCTAATAAAATACGCTTAGTGGTTTCTGACAGACTAATTTATTTTTCACATGTCAACATACAATATAATATTTGTGGCCAGTATAAGTATTATTTTGATATAAAAAACTAACAGCACAAGTGTGTGCGCAAACACAGGTGCACTCTCTCTTCCCTCACTCTCATAGTCCGATGGGACGGTAATCGTACATGACTGGAGAGAGATCGGGCGCAGAACCAACGGCTTTACATGCTTTCCGAGGCATGGAGGTATCACACCACCAACTTCCAAACTCCGAGCTGCTACTGAGAATTTCCTAATGGAAAAATCCAATAACACTTTTGCCCGACCTGGGAATCGAACCCAGGACCCCTCGCTTGTGACCACGAGACCAACGGGGAGGTATCGCAATATACGAGACATGTAAAGGCAGATATTTCACAAAGTCAGCCGTCCGATCCTTTATTACACAGTAAAGCGGTTAATCCTCCAATCAATATTGAATTTCGAGTACCGGCGGCTGACAAATTAGCCGTGAAATGGCTAAATAGAGTGGTCTGCCTAACTATTACCTATTGTATACGTTTAGTTAGTATTAAATGGTAACATTTATGAGGCATGTATTTATTTACCTTCAATTGGCAAAAACCTAAAACATGCGTGGTGCTAAGTTATTAAAATTTTATAAATTACTAGCTTGTGCCAGCTACTTCGTAAGCTTGGAAGTCAAGTGTACTATAATATAGCCTATGTTTATAGGCAATGGTGTAGCTTTAAAGAGATACCGCGCCCCCGGAACGCAAAGGGCACATGAAGGAACATAGATGGTTTTTAGTCAGTAAAAGTCTGACACTTCCTCCCGCCTTCATTTGATGATTTTACCATCTTTAAAAAAAATAAAAAAAATAGTGTAGCTTTCTGTAAGTGAGATTATGTTTGTAACAGACGAGGCAATTCGACTGACTTTTATGAACGATGATCGCAATCTATCTAACAAAGATGCCTCTAATTCCCCTAAATTTTTCGACATTGATTGTCTCTGAAATGTGATTGTGACTAGATTTTTTTATTACATAACAATACTGAGAGCCTTATATAAGCGCGCGGAGTAAACACAATGTCATTTTTTTCGGTTGCTAAATTCAAAATACTCGTTTTCTTATATAGTACGTTATTTACCTAGTTTGTCGGCTTCACTCAAAATACTATAGGAAAATACGTATTTTTAATTGTGAAAATCGACCAAAAGAACAATTTTACGATAGCGCGCTTATGTTAAGCTTACAGTACAGCGACCCGTAGGTGCCCTAGCGTGCAACCGACTAACCGCGAGCGGTTGTCACGGCGGGTTACCCGGCGGTTAGCGGGTTATAACTTGGGCAACCAACCGACGCGCGCCCTGATGACACCGCAACCATTCCGTTCGCACACAAATACATTTAATACATTTTAAAGGACAAAGTTCCCAAATAACTCTCAAAGTACTACTGTTTAATGAGGTAAATACTTTTTATGTTTCATTGGACGATTCCCTGTAATTATAAGCTGTTCTTGGAAAGGAATTCGTTCCAATAGTTCTATACAGGCAATGAAATTACAAACACTAAATTGAACTAAAATTTCTACGTAATAATTATCGGTTAATACTTTGGAAAGTTGTTGTAGTTATTTGAATAAAATATTTCGTTGAAGTATTTTAATATCAAACTCGAACATACGGGCATAATAAATAATTCGCGTATTTATCAAAAATGATTATAAAATAATCTCAGAAAGATAAAGATAAAAGCTAAAACTCACCGAAAGGACAGCGTCGTCAGCGGGCGGTACGACTTGTGACTATTATGGTCCGACATCGGGGTCCCCCAGAAATCGTTCCTGAACACTTGCAGCACATGGCTACCACCGTTCACGTCACTGTTGGTCACGATCGCGGGGATGTCGTCGTGCACGAACTCGCCGTGCAGACTGTTCGCGTACGTCAGCGCGCCCACAGACGCCACCAGCGCGTACACCGCCCACTCACTCTCACACAAGGTTCGCCACGACTTCGAGTTTGACACTTCTTCGCGAACCGGTGGTAACGGTCGACGACGCATTTTCACACACTTTTTTTGGGATTTTATTTCAGTTTACATTCCGAGGGACGTTTTATGTTTACATGTTTGATTGCTAACATACTTTTGGAAACTATTGACACAAATATTAGAGATGTTTGAAACTAAATTGGTTTAACTTTTATTTGAATTGGATTGGATTGGTTTGGATAGAAATGTACTAACAAAGTTTTATGCTGAACAGCAGAAAGATAACACTTACAAAAACTCTTTGGAATACATTAACCCACTTTACTAACAGAACCGTAATAAAACTCAAACAAACAAAGTCTCAACCGACAGAAAACCTCATCGATTCAATATATCGCTGGAAACTTCATGCATACTCAATTGGCAAACAATCTCAGTTCGATGCACAAAAGGTTGTTACGGGCCGTTGTCGTTTCGAGCAAAAGTGTGCCCTGTCTGTTTGCACGTTCAGTTATCCGTAGCCTGCGTGATGGATCACCGACGCCGCATAAATCAACATCGTGGGTCAGCTCCGACCGCTGATGTCATATTCATGAGTGCCCCGGGTAGCACACGATACTCCGCAAGAACGATGAGCGACCGTCCCTTCGCCTTATTTCGTTTTTTAATTCTTGCCTCACTTTGGGATGAATGCGTTCGTTTGTTTTTATTTTAAATGCTCGTGATTTATGTGGCAGCGCCTGCAGTGTACCTGGAACAAAGGATGGATGTTATTTTTATTGCTGAGATTGCTCTTAGAAATAATGAGGAAAATAAAGGGAATGTGTTATTACGTGGAGCTTGTGCTGTTCTTATTGTTTTAGAACAGTGGTCTAATCATTTAATAATGTTTTGCTACTAATGTCATAATGGTCCAGTAGTTAAAGCACCCGCCTCTCCTGCAATAAATCTTTGATTTTATAACCAGACACAAGTTACCAACGTGTCTTTTTCTATTTCATTCGTACTTTATAAGTTTATCTTACATACACAGACATCACTAGCATCGATGAAGGAAAACATAGTGTGAAACCTTTTTCATTCATTTTAAATATTAAAATTTTAAGTGTTCTACAATGTCGCATTGCGTCTAGTCTATAAGGGTATTTGTATATTTGGAACCGTAGCCTGCGCTGTCCCACTGCTGGGGAAATATCTACCCCAAATATCTTCCCGTCAAAAAAAGATCTTGCGCCATCTCGAACCAATTCATGTGGTAGGCGTTCATACGAGTATTCGCCACCTCTAATAAATATTGCCGGTGACTACAGAAAAAGAAAGCCTATTCCGTCCCCACACAAGACCCACCACCAACCATAAACTCAGCTCCGACACGCCTAAGCCGGGACCGCATCACTCAAAATTCTATTAACTACCCCAAAATCCCAAAGGGGCCAAATATTCACCGAAACTTACAACGACTTAGTTTGTGAAAACAAACTGAACTAACGCGTCATAACTTGGCTAAGAATGTTCGCGCATGTACCTACCGTCTTCCTAATCTGAATTGCTAATGCCTTCCTTAATTCAGTTGTGGAGCGCGAATTAAAAGCTCTATGAGTTAATCACATTATCTATCTGTTTGTGTTTCGACTTTATCTGCTTGGTGATTGTTTGGGATACGTTTTTGTGTACCTGTTGTCTTATTATGTAGTTGTGCTATTGTTGGGTGTGATGATTCAGATGTTTGAATAACAATAAGGCATACATAGTGTATATATTTTGTTGGAGATTTTAACTAAATAAATAAACGTTATCAGCCGGTCGTTTTTGTAAAAATCACGTTCTGTGAATTTAGGTTAAAAAAGTGTCAGTAGTCAAAAGTGAGCCATGTTAGAGATAGAAAGCTCGCCTCAACCTGGTTTCACTTAAATTATCGGAGGAGATATTTTCAGAATTACAGCAGAAACAGGTTGCAGGTATACGCCAATATAATCAACTACGGTATTCATGATCTCTGCTTAGCCTTTTCCCAACTATTGTAAGGTCGGCTTTCAGTCTAACTGGTTGAGGTTCCTACAAAATGGAATATTTTTTCTGAATTTGATGATAAATAAGTACTCGTAATCTATACCTATGTGCATGAAATAAAGTCGGGCTTTTTACACTATTTGTAATTCAAGAACATTTGGACCAATTTTAATGATCTATGATTTGTTGGATTTTTCCCTGCTCCGAATAGCAGAATAACTAATAAAACATGGGTCATCTAGTTTATAAAATAAAAAGCAAGTTCTATTTAAACTACAAAGTCAGCATATCTAAACCAATACTAAATCATTCACCGTTAACAGAACCGGACACATAACTCCAACTAATAACAACTAAGCACAAATATGCCAAACATTTGCACAAACAAGTGACGACAAACGTCGAACATGGGTCATTAATCACGCCACAATTAGGGGCTCACCCCGTCGAACACGTTGGACAAATATTGGATTATGTATGATTGATTGGCCCCAAGTTTTGTGGCCACCCAACTAATAGAAGAACCAATCGATATGAATTGGAGTTTGGGCAAACTGTCATAGATTAATGACGTGACATTGTCGGTCGGAGGGGATTGGTGTGGCACAAGTATTGCTGTTTACTTTGTTGGATAGATTCCGGTAAATACCAAAGGTTATTTGTCATCTTTCGATTTTGAGAACAGTATAAATAATAATAATCTGAACTTAATGATGGTGAAATAAGAAAGAATATACCGGGTTTTGTGCCAACGTGCAATATTTAACACTACACACAAAAAACCATTGAATAGGGACCCCCTTTGAAATTTATGGTATTTTTGCCTGCTGACAGACAGACGGACGGCTAACGGGGGCTTAGCAATAGGGTCCCATTGGCACTCTTCGGGTACGGAATCGTAGTTTAAGGCTCCATACCGTTATAAGAAGGACAAGACAAAAAATAACAAAATACAAAATTAAATAATAATTCATCCTAGGTACCAAAATACTCTTAACTTCGAGTTAAGTAGAACACGAGGCACTAATAGCCCCGTCCCATATTTCACGTGCGCAAAACCTCGACTTACTGAACCAAAAAACTTAAAGAATATTAATAGCTGATAGCGGAATTTTTTCCCCGTCCGAGCACAAAAACCCTTGCACATATTTCGTTCAAAAAGTTAGTTAATTTATTATTCAGAAAAAGTTTGGCTTGTATCTGTTCAGTATTACACTCGCAAATTGTTTTTAAAATATCGCATATCAAGATAACTTTCAAGTTTTGGGTATTTTCCTTCGAAGGTTGAGGAAAAAGAAAGTTTTGTCCCCAAAGACTTTGGTTTGAAATACATGACGGTGATGTGATATACATCATGTTAGTATATCTGTTGCTGAAACTGAATATTACAATATTGGCTGTTGACGTTTTCAGGTCGTTGCTAGCTTTTGCTCGCGACTTCGTTCTCGTTGAAGTCAAGTATGCAATAAAATGTATCCATGCAGCAATAGTCAATAGCAATT
The DNA here is from genome assembly GCA_932526535.1 of Caradrina clavipalpis. Lineage (NCBI taxonomy): Eukaryota > Metazoa > Arthropoda > Insecta > Lepidoptera > Noctuidae > Caradrina > Caradrina clavipalpis. The sequence goes on from OW052095.1 coordinate 888,335, forward strand.
ATGTATTTATGATTATGGATGATTGCAATTTGTCTGAAATAAATAGCTTTTGTGTCAATGTAAGATTTCAGACAAACAAAACAATAATTTCACCTCTTTAGAACAACAGTGTTAGATGATAGAACACAAATGTATTATTGTACACCCTATATGCTTATGTACTCTATGCGGTATCCAGCGATATTCTAAGTTTTCACCTAATCTTCATATTGAAAGGAAAATAGACACTCTCAAATTCCATGTCAAAGAAAATTGTAAAGCTAATTGATCACACCACAATCTTTTATCCAAATAAATAGAAATAGCTTACCATTGAATGCAGTAACGGAGTATAAAAGATGATTATTTTATTGTATCTATACCCTCCACGGTGTTACCCACGTTCACTTACGTGTTTGGTTACTACGGTGATAATCTACACATATTAATCTTTATTATGAATCACTCTATCTGATGATAAAAACCGCATTCAAATCCGCTTAATAGATCTAACCGTACAGACAGACGGCGGGAAGCGATTTTGTTTTACACTTTGTAGACAAGAAATCCCGTTGTGCGATAGATTATTTCCATTTTAAGTACCTTCTTCAAGTGAAATTGTTTCTACCATTTATTTGATCGGAGTAAATTAAACCGCGACACAATAAATAATTGAAATCCAATGAGAATTCGACAATCAATGTAACGTAAATTACCATTGTAAACTCGACAATTATAAAGATTTTTTTTTTTTCAATAGTATCTAATACGAGTAGTTTGAGCATGAAAATGTGACTTTGGAAATAAACATCAAACATTTGCAATATTTACATACTAAATAAATAATATATTCTCACACGGGACATATTTCCAGTTGACAGCGATGCGAAGGAATTTTTTGATGACCAAAGTTTTATTTTATGGTTATCTTATAAAAAAGTAACTTTTTCGGATGTCACCTGTTTCGTGGGTGCGTTTATAACTACCCATACAAATTGGGTGCGTATGTTAATCGAACATGCAACAGCCAATTTTGCTCAGTCATTGCACCACCCGTGTTGTCAAAACATTAAAATCAAATATTAAATCTAGTTTAAGATTCAGACCTACCTACATGTTTATAAACTAACAATTTCTAATGCGTAGATAGCTACCTGCCTACATGTCACATATACCTACTTAATTAAACACAGTCATCAACATACATATTTGATGTCCACGTGACAGAATACCACTCAGCGTTGTTAGTGAGACACTTGTAGGTTGTCACTGCAAATGAACCAGAATAGATCCAACTAAATAGGGGTTGCCCTTCATGTGACCTTGAGTGACAATCATTTGGTTGTTTTTCACTTTACATTGGTGGGTCAAGTAATATACTTATACGTTTATGATTTTGACTGCCCCGTTGGTGGCCGTGGTAAGCCGTTTGTCCTGCGCCTGATCTCTCTCCGGTCGTGCCGTCCCTTCGGATTATGAGAGTGCGAAAAAAAGTGTATTTGTGTTTGCGCACACACTTGTGCACTATAACTATTATATACTTCTGCGTACTTGGGTAGTCTCCATAGAGAATGGCCGTCGTGGTCGGAATCGGTCTGGAGAATATATTTTTACATACTGGGAAATTGATTGCATTTGTTTGCTGAATTATTTTTGTTATTGGGTTTCTCTTTAACTTTCAATATACTATACTAGGCTAGTATAATAATTCGGTCCAAAAGACATTATTAGTACACACTAAACTACTTACTATCTAATTTCCATGCAAAATCACACTACTTAATAACATTTCGGTACGGTATCTCATACCAAACATCCAAAATCTTGAAAATTAATTAACAAATTTTAATTAAAGTTGATACGTATACGCAAGGTACATAAGTTTAATGAGTAAGGTGAGAACGTTAAAAAGAGCTTTATACCAAGTGTAGGGATAATAAAAGGCTTTTTGTTAAAAAAATAATGTTGGTTCATTAATGTTCAGATGTTCAGACTGAAAGGTTTATATGAGATTCCGTGCCGTGCAATGCTTTCAAAGCAAAAAATGCAATAGGAATTAGATCTGCACAATTAAACTTGATAGTTATAATTATACCAAGTAAAATAATACAGGAGGTCATAATTATTTTCGTTAAAACGTATTTGTATAGAGTGTATTTTTTTAATCTCAGCGACTAAATTGACAGATTCTTACATCAAAAAGCTTTCGATACATAAACATAAAGCATTCTATTTCTACGTTTGACACATTGAGCTGTCAAATCAGTCAATCAGTCAGCAGAGACAATTATAAGATCTTTAGAAGGTTATAATACACAGCATACCATCGCGCTCATATTCCTCGAAGGGTTAAGCAGAGGTGTACCAGTGTAATGTTTCCACACATGTTATAGGGGGCGAGCAAATTGCCATTAACCGGGCACAAAATCCTAACTCCGAGCTACTATTGAGTATTGTATAGAAAAACCCAAATTTATTTTGAGCATAAATAAAACTCGTGACAAAATCACGCCAGTTCTATCGAGTTGGAGGCCCCGATTACCGGCTGTAGTAGCCCAAAACCGCAAGAGGCGAGTTAATCTTCCGGCGGGTGGTTCGTAATTCGATTAAAGTTGCCAACTCTTGCCCGACTCTTAATTATGTTTTTGGTGAATTCTCTCGCGGGGCTACGTCACGCGAACCTTTGTTGCCTATCGAATTTATTTGAGCAATGTCGCGGTAATAGATTTGTTCAAGCGGCTCTGTGTTTATTTTGTTTTAAGGTTACAAGTGCGGTTGAGTTTTGAAGATTTTCTTCTTAGGCGGAATAATATTTACTTTGAATGTGTCTCTGTTTTTTAAAGCTTCCTGGAAAAAATACTGTGACGGTAATGGATCAACAGTTGTCTTGAGAAACAGTTTAAGTCCCGACGCGAAAATATTTGCGTTTTTTTACCATGTTTTCTTTTCATGAAATATTTATTGATAAGTCTTTTCTTTGAACCCATGACAATACAAGTAATTTTTCAGCCTTGTAAAATGCACCAATACGCCAGACTATGCGACAAAAATAATGTGAGTTTTCTGTGGCCTGTGTTCGGATAGCCTCTTAATTCTAAAATGTATCAGACGGCTTTTTTGGCAGACGATAAAATGTATAATTTCAACCAGTACCGTGGCATGCCCTGTCAGTATTCGAAAAGGGAATTCGCAAACTTTTACCAAACTAAAATAAAACCTACAGAGCGCAAGGATTGCTATGCACAAACTTATAATGAGTCCATTCCTGAACTCCAAGGTCTCTGTTGAAAATCCCGAAACTCACAAAGCCTTATCCCTTTATTTATTCACAATGCAGACCATTGTCGACGGCGAGCCTGTTACAGCCACTGTTACTATTAACTAAAGGAGTCTTAGCTTCGTAATCTCGAATGGAATTTGCGAGTCTACATTAGCATTTCAAATCAACCTCTCGCCGTCTTTTAGAAGCCTATCTTTTCAACGTTACGGATGGTGTTACTGCAACATTTTACTTAACTATCCAACTTGTGTATTCCATGGCGGTGGCTTGCTAAGAGGCGGATCGTGTACTTCTTGGAATGCGGATTATAAAAGTTAATGAAGCGTCTGAAGATGCTTAAAGTCAGTATACTTTGTGTATTTTTGCCTGGTCATGATTAAGAATTGAGTTACCTTAAATTATAACATAATATACCATTACGCCGGAATTCTCCAAAGGTGTAACAATGTACACCAACAGTTCGCCGGTGCTTGACCTGGAAATCGTACCCAAGACCTCTAGCAAAGCAGTCGCGCTTAGGACTACTAGGCCAACGAGGGAGTTACGAATGGAGTTACGAGTACCTTAAATTATTGTAAGGAGAAACTTCCGTATTTAGTTTCCAAAAGTCTTTAGAGCAATGGAAACTAGGAATAAAGAACATCTTTCAAGATTATTCTAAAGCTTCGACGGTCCAATGATTAGGGACGTTCACTCGAGAGCCACTCCGAAGGTATGAATTGTAAAAATATTTTTTCAGGCTTTTCTAATCTACTTTCTTGGATTTTATTCTCTTATGAAAGTAGTATACGAGTATATAACGGGTAGAAGGACTGTCGTAATGAAAATAAAACTTTTACTATGGATTCAGTATTTATTTCTTATTTATATAAACTTTATGCAACAAAAGTTCAAAGGCGGACTTAATGCCTTTGGCATTCTCTACCAGTACAAGTATCTAATTCTAGACACCCAAGCGATCAAATTTTTCGTCGGTCATTTGGAAAAAGCCGCTGTTCCTTGCAAAGGTGCAACACTTACAAAGTTAGAATGTTTGAAACAGATATTTGTAATAATGGATGAGAAATTCCTCCCCGCATCTTATCCTACTAGAATTATAAATGCGAGAATTTGTGAAGATAAATGGATGAATGGATATTTGTTACTCATTCACGCATAACACTGAACAAAACGGTCAAACGGCTGAACAGATCAGGATACAATTTGGCACTGAAGTAGAACCACATAGGACATTGTAGTGTCGAAAAGTACATAAGATACTTTTTAAATGGTAAATTGATGTTAAGCGTTTGACTATGAAACACATTATGAAGATTCTTAAACAAAAGACGGAGGCCAACACCGGCCTTCATAAAGATAAAAGGGTAAACGAACTGATGCCATCTAATTACTCCATGTCTTCATTACTCTCCCGCCTTATCTGCCTTCAATCCAAACGATCTGTCGTCAGCTATAAATGGCTCTGATAACTCGGGATCCTTTCAAATCCAGCTCCTATTCATCACTCTGTTCTCTCACGTTATAAATAATTTAAAACAAAGACTGGCGACATTGATCGTTGTTTACGGCAAAGATCCTGATCTTAATGCGAATAAATTACTTGTTACAAGGATTTGTTTGAACCCCCCCCCCCCCTCATCTCCCCCTACTGCTCTGCTGCCCCCTGTAACGCTATCCGGAACGCTGATCAATCAAGTGTTCAACTTAATAAGTTTATTAACGCCGAAAATTTGGACAGGTTTCTCGTCGTTCATTTAATATCTGATTAATTTATTTTTAGTGAGAAATGTAAGTAATTTCACCTAGATGAAATCTATTTATAGATTTTTGAAAGGTTATTTGATTTAAGGCATTTTTTCTTGAGCTTTCGTCCAATTTATTTCGTATCGCTGGCTGTCATGAACTGAAATAGATATGACAGGTTTAAATTGATATTCCAACTTTTCGAGTAAAGGTTAGCAAGTTGTTCGTATATTTTGTTCTCGGAGATACAAATATAATCAGAAAGCGGTGTCAACGTCAAAATTTCCTGACGGAGATAAACAGGACAGGTTATTTGCGTGGCGCCAAAACCACTCGTATATTCTCGCAGATGATTCAGATGTAATCATATTACTAGGTATCTTCGTGAATTCCCACGAAAGCAGGAACGAAGCTCATTCAAAATTAAAAGGAAAACGAAATACGAAAATGATTCTTGAGACTTTATACCACACAACATGAAAATAATTATATGAATTCTCGAATATATTAACTTAATCTCTGGGATGGTAACGCATCTGCTAGGCCTCTGGTATAGTAGACATTGACAGCGGTAATCGCTGGTGGGCCGACGGATTTTCTGCCATTCAATAATATAAAAAACAACCAGAACTAGTATTAATATTTTTCCTAAATTATGTGATGGTACACAAACTTTCAGTGAAACGTTGTCAAAGTGAAATCATTTACTTTACTCGTAATTAGGCCACTAAAAGACACTTTTGAACGTCATGTCTAAGACAAAATATTTGAATCTAGGTATTCATTTCTTGGAAAAAGTAGATTCGTATAGAGAAGAATGAGCAAGAAACTCCCTACTTACTCTTGTCAACAATGTAATAACAATATTTCATGTTATAAAGTTGAAAATCTTTGACACGAATTCATTCTCTTTTAACACCAGCTAGCTCCCTATCAAAAACAATCATATCTCCCAGTAAATAGGGTTCTAAATCCTCTGTTATTCGAAGTGTGGTATCGAAAGGTCTGGAGTAAACATCTCAGAAGGCGTGATTGATTATGGGCCAAGTTGCTTCGACACTTGTAATTTCCGAACTATTATATGTGGCATTATTGTGTTTGTTAGTTTTGTCAGTAATGTGATCATAGTTCTGTTCACTTATTGGAAGGGTAACGTGGTTAGGGTCAGGGGTTACATTGCTTGGAAGGAATTCGGAGCTAATAATACAAAGTTTGTAATGGTTATGGTTTCCGAAACTTCCAAACATAATGACAAAAAGCTATAGCAGATAATTTAATGGTTTATTTTATTGTCAATGCTGGTAAAGTAATGGAATATTGTAAGAGGTAATAAAACATTGTAGCCTATTATTGTTTTACTGCAGGTTAAATATATATGTACCATCACGCCTGTATTCCCCGAAGGGTTAGGCAGAGGTGTACCAATATACACCCACAGGTCAAAGCCTACAAAGGGCGGTTGAAGGCCTCTTCTCATACAGAGTAGGTACAAGCATTGATCACCAAACGTGCTCAAGGCAAATTGGTGATTTTATATATAAATAATAAGTACAGGCTTCCTGACGATGTTTTTCCTTCACCGATGTCAGTGATGTTCAAGATAAACTTAGAAGATCATATAAATAAGTAAGCAGGCTATGGTTTCATAACTGGGTACAGACCCAGTTACGAAACCATAGCCTCACGCATGAGAAGAATTGTAAGAGGTTGAAAATAGGAAATTTCTACAGTTTTAGAGGTATAAATAAAAAAATATCATCTAATGATTATCTTGGGGGCAATAAACAATAGTTGCAGGGGAAGACAGCAAGAAATAAATCATAAAAGATTTTCCTTGTCCTTTAAATGTTGCCGTCCAAATAAAAGTGGCGTTATCATTCGAAGGCTTTGGTACACTCTACTCAAACGAGGTCAAAGGGAATGGTTTTCATTTTATCAATATTGTAACTGAAACTTTTCAATGTAACTTTTTGGTTCAATTTATTCAAACCACTGTTTACTTTTACGCTGAATTCTAAAAATATTACATTGTTTAAATAAAGTTTGTTTCAGGGGCTCGGAATGAAACCTTGAGGGACCCCATAGAAAAACTTTCTATTGTATAGTTACAATGTTGTGTAGATCACTTTGATATCGTTTAAAATGAACAATTCAATAGAATTTTCCGTTTATCCAGCTCAACCGATTAAAATTGTAAATGAGCATCTTCGCAGCTTTTGTTTGAATAAACAATGCGACGTGGCTGTTATTTCGGATGTTATTTTCCTTTAATTGTGGCGTTAGATTAAAAGCTTTGGATGTAGATTAAGTAGTCGCAGTTTGTAATAATAATAATTAATTGGATCATTTGGAGGATTTTGTTCTGTTTCATTTGAGTTGAGTGCTGAGTCATTGTTACTTGTTGTATTAATAATAATGCCAGTTATTATTGTCTCACTGTAGGGCAAAGAATCACCAAGCTTGCTCAATGCGGATTACCGATTTCAGTCTTATATATATATTAATAATTATAAGTCCAGATTTCCTAACGATGTTTCTCCTTCACCGATGACAGTGATGTCCAACTTAAACTTAGAAGCTATAGAAATAAATAAATAAATTATGCATTTTGTAAAATGCATTTTTGTCTACTAATACAGTTTAAGGTCTCTTAGTCACAGTCAAAATAATATTCATCTTCTTTGTGATTTCGAAAATCAAATCCAAAATCACGAAACTAACATCGACATCCACCAAAAAATAACAGCGACCTCTTCCCGTCGACTGCACAAATCATAAATAAACATACCATTTGAAAGCAACCATTGTCTTGATCTGGGATCGCGATAGCCGAACTTACAAACAAAACAATAGAAGTTGATACGGTGTATTGACGTTCGGTGGCCGCATAAAATGCAACGTTCGTGGCTCGCTTAGTTTTGCAATTCAAACTTCGTCTCATATCGGTTTACGGACGAATGGGTTGGGTACTGACTCGTGAGGGGGGCGAAAGCGGGGCGGACGGCGGTTTTGGGTTGAATAAATTTTGGGACGATTAATTTTAAATAAATGTTTTAAACCTTGATTTTATTTTAGAAATATCGATCTGCCAGATGGCCCGGCTTGTTTTATTTAAATATTTTATCAAAAGCGCTAGAAAACATTAATTATATTTGCCTCTCTTTCCACTATACTATATTATATGTCCAAGATCTTTATAATCTAAATATGAGATTTATTTACATTTGATTTCACTACCTACACGATCTAAACTGTTTTATTAAGTTAGAAATGAAAATATTCTGAACACCAAAATATAATTTATTCAAAACCGCTGCCGCTCGTACGCCGAACGACCTAACGTATGACTTTCTGATACAGTGGGCACGGAACGTGAATATTTGTGTAACCGCGGTGTAAAACATGACCGCTGACCGACTATTGTTGTTTGAGTTATTTTTCATAGCTCACCCGAGTGTGCTAGATAATGCACGGTGGAATCGCTTTCAAAGCGAACATCAATTTACTGTTTGTTGAGACAAGTTAGGTTGTAGCTGTGGGGGTTTGAACGTTTCTTCTATTCTGGGGTGGAATGCATACTAATGATTTTGTTGGACTTGTTGTTTTGCTCTAAAAAAAAAATAGGTATTCTGTCCTATTGAAGTCAGGATGTGTGCCCGGTTAATGCCAATAGGCTCGCCCCCTATTACATAGGACCTAAACGTACTGGTGACCAGTGGGTGTACATTGGTACACCTCTGCCTCATCTTTTGGGGAATACAGGCGTGATGATGGCATGTGTTCCCGTATATCATGCTGTTGCGTGCACTCTTAAATACAACGTTTAGCTTGCGTATGTGCTTCACAAGAAACAGTGGTTTTTCACACCATAGAAGCAACTAGATAATTATTGTTACCAAAATTTTGTAAAAACCAAATTGAAAAGAGTGTCCTTGGAGTTCCTTGTTCATTCTTCTCCATAGAGACCCACCTACGTTTGAAACGAGCAACTAGCTTCAACTTTCTGTCTAACTTCTTGACAATAAAATTCAAAGTGCCCGTAAATGGTCTAATTGAAATTTATTTTTTGACAAAAATGTCAAGCACTGAATATTGAATCTTATTGCCCATTCTAAAAGGTAGTTTCGTATAGAGCTATCAGCTATGTAATATATTTTATCAATACACACCTACAAAAATAAAAAGGCAACAAAAAACGCAAAAAAAAATACCAACTATCTTATGATTGCAAGACACAACACTCTTGATCCTCTTCAAAGTGGAGTTTAAAAGCGGACTTCCTTAGCGGTAAAGGAGGAGGCTAAACACTACATATTCGTCAAAGCGGTGCCCGCGGCTGACCTAATTTTCTACGTGACTTTACTTCGTTACGGACGGTACGGAGCATTGGCGTCGGGGGAGCAGCGTGATTGTGATATACATACATACTACGGGAACGTGTGCTGCGGCACGTGGTTTTATTAGAACTGGAGAAAGAATAACATATTGCGGATGTTGGTGATTGTGGAACAACAGATATTAGGTGTTGCGTATTGTTTTTGGTGTGATGTCATGATATTTGCAGTACAGTTGAAGATGATATCTATGTCACAATATCTCAATAACTGTACTAAATGGATGTGCCAAATGTATTACATTAATAATCAGCAATGACGGTGCAATGTACATTTAAAATGCATGTTTACTTCGGAAAATTGAGAAAAAATTACGGTGGTTGATTTGCTTTGGCAAAAGTAAACTAAATCCAATGAATGTTTTATTCTGCTTTAAAACTTTTTAAACTTAACCATCTGCAACTTTTGGCTAAGTCCCAGAAATGAACAAGACAAGAATAGTACAAGTCGTTTTTACTACATAACTACGTTATCAATTTGTTTAATGCAGCAAAATAGAAGCAAACTTCGAATCTTATTTTCTAATTTTCGAGTACAACTCATGCTCAACACATAAGTCGTCGCCACTCAAATCTGCGGGTACTTACACAGAACTAATCTGTTGTTCGGAGAAGCGACGAGCTCATGCATGAAACGCTTTCCTAGAAACTATTTCTTGAATTTAAGTGGCACACATGCAACGTCAGCGCTAGTTCCTAGATAATCCTTATCCCTAGTGGTGTTTTACATTTATATACAAATAACTAGCTCTTGCTCGTGACTTTGTCTAAGTGGAAATCAGCCCTGATAAAAAAATCATTTTTTAACTGACGTAATAGAAATAAAGCAAGGAATACAATAAAAAATAATTATACCAATTTATTCTTATTATACCATCACGCCTGTATTCCCCGAAGGGTTAGGCAGAGGTGTACCAATGTACACCCACAGTTCGCCGGTATATTTAGGTCCCATGTAATAGGGGGCGAGCCTATTGCCATTAACTGGGCACAAATCCAAACTCCGAGCTGCTATTGAGAATTTCATAGAAAAACCCAATAACACTTTTTGCTCGACCTGGGAATCGAACCCGGGACCCCTTGCACAGCAGTCGCACTTGCGACAACGAGACCAAAGCGGCAGTTAAAAAAAAAAAAGAAACTAGAAAAAAAAAGAACAAAAAAAAAATTTGTAAAAAATAATTATACCAATTTATTCTTATTTTCCCACTGCAAAGCAAAGAAAGTTTATATGAATCACAAAAAAGTCACATTGGTACTTGCCCTATTGCGAATCCACAGAATCGGGCATGAGAGTCACCTTAACTACTGGGCCTTAACTACTATAAGCTGCCTCGTGCCAAATTTCAGCTTCAAAGGTCAAGCAATTTTCGAGATTTCTTGTGTATTCTGTGAATGAATGACTGACCTTTCGCTTTTATGTAAAACACATATAGATATATAAGGTTTTCCGGGTAGCAAAATACGAAAGTACACTTACAATATTCAAAAGCATTCAGGTTTGACCCAGTCCGTGTTTTTAGAACAAAAACCGGTTAGCCATTTGTGCGATACATTTCAATTGTTTCGCATACAAACGGCACTCATTGTTACTGAGCTAACTGGCCATTTCATTAGCGAGTGATTAAAATGATTAGAGGTACATTTAGACTAACTTGTTAGGCTAAATTAGATGCAAAATATATATTATCACATATTAACTATTGATGGAATTGAATAATTCATACATGATTCAAGACTCCGATGGGTGAATAATAATAGATGAGTTATAAAAAAAAGTGTTCCATACGTTATGAATAAAAAAGGTGCTGGATGCAGGCCGCTTCCAACCGGTCCTTTTTGAAATCTATAGGGAAGGCTTATGTCCAGCTGTGGACGTCCTGTGGCTGGTATGATGATGATGAAATATTTTGACCGTATAGGTAGGTAACCTTTTGTACAGAACAGCTAATTTGTTTTAATAACCCTTAAATTATTTCTTCGCTGTGGTTCTAAACTCATGTTTCGTGAAAAAAAAGACATCAAATATAAATAAAAAATATATACCATCACGCCTGTATTCCCCGAAGGGTTAGGCAGAGGTGTACCAAAGTACACCCACAGTTCGCCGGTATATTTAGGTCCCATGTGGGGGCGAGCCTATTGCCATTAACCGGGCACAAATCCAAACTCCGAGCTGCTACTGAGAATTTCATAGAAAAACCCAATAACACTTTTTGCTCGACCTGGGAATCGAACCCCTTGCACAGCAGTCGCACTTGCGACCACGAGACCAACGGGACCAACGGGGGGACCAAATATATACAAAACAAAATCCGTGTCCAAAGAAACATAAAACCAGGAAAGAAAAACACCAACGCCTCTATCAAAACAACACTCTGTTAGTAAACACGCACAGACGTACAACACATTCTATTATCATAGAGCCGTAATAAGACAAATTAGTTTTGTAGAGACGGATCGCGGCGCCGCCCGACGCGTCCCGTGGGATAATGCAATAAGAGCCTTTACTCCACCACTAATTGATCGAGCTCTCTGCGACTCTACGTAGCTCTATCGATCTCTACACGTGTGTGTAATGGGTATAGAGCCTATGTAAGAGTCGAACTTGTAGATAACAAGCAAGAATATTTGTACCTTTGAAGCCGAAGTCGGCTTTTGATTTCAAAGTCGTTCATAAAGTTTGATTTGTGTTTTGGCTTAGACAAAGGAAGGACGAATAATGAAGATTCGTCTCTCTTGGCTCTGATATTGTTATCGTGCTGAAGTTCGGGTTATAGAATTGGCTTTAATAATTATGATGGAGCTATTATTATTTCAGATAATTATTTGCTCATTAGCGTCTAAACCCGTTCAGGTATTGTGGTACTCAGTAACTGGGGGGACAGATGAGCAGTCGCTTCATGTTAAATACACACGATTGCTACGCTAGAGGTCTTGGGTTCGATTCCCAGAACGAGCAAAATGTTATTGGGTTTTTTTATGAAATTCTCAGTTAAGTAGCAGCTCGGAGTTAGGATTTGTGCCCGGTTAATTGCCATTAACCGGGCACAATGGGACCTAAACATACCCGCCAACTGTGGGTGTACATCAATACACTTTTGTCTAACTCTTCGGGAACTACAGGCATGATGGTATGTAATGTAATAAAATAAAGTGTTTGTTTTAGACAAATTGTGTCTTGAAAGTATCGGTCAATGATGTCTCCTACTTAGTTACGAGAACTGGCCTTTTGATTAATATGAGGCAAAAGAAGAACAATTTTTATTGTGAAAAATATTAATATTTTTCTTCTATTAATATCTATTTATATTTGCAGCAAATAAAATACCTCTCCCTTTTTATTTTTGTTCATGATTTCAATAACATTTCAATCTCAAGTTCAATCAACGAAATGGAAAGTAGATCACAGAAAGGCTCTCTTTTCTTAGTCTCTGGTCGCCATAGCAGAAAATCTGCCTTTATAATTCTCGTTATTAGAAGAATATCCAACCGAAGCTAGCTGTTAAAATTAATATTATCGAAAGGCGAACGATACTCGGAATATAAATCTGTATTCATGCCTTTTACGTGAAAATTCTCATAAAATATTTTCTATGATTTCTTTCTGTTAAATAAACTCTTGCGACTGTTTTAGAAAATGTTGAGGTTTTTAAGTAAATAATTTTCTTGACTTGTTTCATTTTTATTTTAAATGGTGAATAAATAAGCTCTTGAAAATGAAGACAAAGGTTACAGGTTATTTTAGATAACAGACAAAGGAAATGATACGAAACGATTGATAAAAAAAAAACTATAAATACTTGTATAATAATACTGTACTGTACTGTGTACTTGTGTAATGCAAAAAAAGTGTACTCAGTCCTTTAAATGAGAGAAATAAATAAAATGTATTATTTAATCACTAAGCGACACTATATTTTCACGCCTAAACCACAGAACTGATTTTAATACAATTTGGTACGGGGTAACCATGAATCTCAAAGAAATGGACTTAGGCTATAATTTAATTCACGCCTATATATGCATCAGCGTAAACCGGCATTTACGGGAACGAAGTCGTACAACTTAAAATAGTACAAATGAAAGGCAAACAGAACTTTTGACTAGGGGGCTACAAGAGATTACGTTTGTCAAACTGATTTAAAGAAAGTCATGAACAAACGAGAATAATAAGAAGCCGTCACACGCACGTGACGGGCACAAAGGGGCGCCACAAAACACTGAACAATCCGTCGTCTTCATTTAACTTCACGACTTCCACCGTCCAGATCATAAGCACAAAGAATCACTTAATTTCCCGCTCCGTGAACGGGCGTTATCGCTGATTTTCCGCCAAACTCGACTCCGGGCTTCGGGTCCCGGACATCGGGATTGGGGGGATTCGGGAATCACTCTCGCGGGATTCACACCCCGTTTGAGACGGGAAGTATCGGCTAATACTGAGCGGTGGGCGGTCGTTAGTAGACTGTAATAAAATTTAACTCTCCGCCAATCTGCGGATTTGAGCATCTTAGGTCCAGATACAATGATGGCGATTTGGAATATATTGTGATGGTATCGCTTACGATTCTACTTAACGGTGTAAATAGAGATTCGAGCTTCGTGATGAGTTTTATGTCGGTTTCAGCATTATTTTTGTTTTAAAATGCCATTGGCGCAGCAGTAGTAGTATAGCTGCTTTAACGCTTTGAAATGAAATGTTTTTGTTAACGTCCAATTTCAATAAACAGAATTCCCGGTATAACCAAAATACCTGTAAATACAAACGCATAATTGGAACCGTACAACAATGAGCTCTATTCATTCATTCATCGAATTATTCGAAACATGTTCAAAATAATTGACTAATTAATTTGAGCATCTTTACAAATGAATAGTTTTGGAATGGAATTAATCCATCAAGCTATCAATACATTTGAAACTACAAACGGTAAGTGATCAAGCAGGACCATCATTTAGGAAACTGGAGCCCATTTAACTAGATTACAGCACCAAAGACCTGTTTCACCGACCGAGGGACCAGAAACTTGGACAATTAAATCCATCTATTTATAATCGACGTGCCCCAGAGAACCTTTGCCAGGATTATCAATAAAGGAACATTTAACCATCGTGGAAGTTACAACTTGTCCAATTTTGGTCACTTTATTGGAGCACCGAATGTTACGTATACTTTGCGGTCTTATTCTGGGATGCGGCGGAAGTTTTCTTAACTTAGAAATATGAAATGAAATAAGGTAAAATTTTCGAAAAATGTTTTGTTTGGAAGTACTTCTAGATATAATTTATATGAAAAAAATCTAGCTGTTTATTGCACAAATATTTTTTCAATTTTCCTGTCTAGTTCTGAATGTAAAAAAATTACAAAGCGAATGTTAAGCGAAGTTAGAAAAGACGCACATTGTAATGGTTTTTGAAAATGGTGTAAGATTAACAATTATTATCATACATCATCATCATCATGTCAGCCGGCCCATATGCACTACTAGATATAGGCCTCCATAGACGACATAATATAGTAGACATAGTCACATTGTACAATTGTCACTTATTAATCCCAACCTAGCAAAAAGTTTTCCAAAAATTCCATATCAATGAATGGATCTATCATATTATTACAAACGAATTGCCTCCAAACCCTATGATTTAGTAGATCGTCGTCCCATATCATATCAACACTGCATCAAGTCCAGAATACCCCTTCATGTCCGAGACCTCGTTACAGGCACCCTTTATTGGCCACATTTGGTCGCAATTTGACAAATTGATTCGGTCGTGTTCCCCAGCACTGGTACAATTATGGGATCGGATCGGGCCCTCCGATAGACATGGACGATATTACTGTTTAGGAACGCTATGTAATTGATGCTGTTACTGAGTTAAATATGCTTTATTATCGGCCAAAGCCTCCGCAAGAATGTTTTGGGTACGTAGAAGGGACCGAATGTTAAGTTAATACCGAATGCTTATAGAGTAAATTGTCTTTAGAGACAGAAGCAGACTCGCACCCGAAATTGAAATAAACAAAACAATATTTCCTTTCAAATTGAGTACAAGTAATTAATAAACATTAAAATCCTGTTTTTTTTATATATTGTTATATAAGTATACTTCTATCGGACCAACCCGAAAGTATAATGTTTAAAAATAGAACGGAATTTTCCAAATCGGTCCATAAATGACAGAGTTATGATGTAACAAACAATATTAAAAAAAAAAACAACCAAATTGTAAAACTCCTCCTTTTTGGACGTCGGTTAAAAATGGCAGAAGATTCGACATGAGTTTTAACAGAACCTACCCCAAATATAAACACAAGAACTATAAAGACACATACAGGCAACACACACAAGGAGCAGTCAAACTGGGGGCTTGACACTACATCAGTATGTAGTGCCAAACTTATCAGCTTCAAGTCCCTAAGGAGCAGATTATAATGAAGAAGCCTGCAGCGTTGCCAAGCCAAGGGCCCTCTCGACTGCTTCGCAAAAATTAGTACTATTGATACTTGACCCTATTGTAGAACATTGACAAGTGCACTCGACATATTGTGAGGTCGTATGAAAATCTGTTGTATGAAGACTCTCCACAAAGTTATGATGTCCACTCCGCTGCTTCGGTTCCACAATGTTTTCAACTGCTTTTGAAACTTTGTTTAAAATTTGAGTACGGAAAGGAATAAGTTTTTGGTTTTTGATTTCGACTTTATTCTTGTAAATGGAATCGAGTACCGAAAATTATGTTTTTATGTTTATTAATAGCTTTTTAACGCGACTTCGCCCGCGAGTATTTTTTTTATAGATTTAAATTTTTATAGCCTATGTTACTAGCGACTAACATAGGCTATGTTCTATTTTAAAACATAGTAAAAAATTTTCACTTACGCAAAGCTACATTATTAACGGATAATGTAGTGTGCAAAAAAATTAAAACCGGTTAAGTAATTTTGAGTTATCTATTATAAACTAAAATTAGTTCTAAAAACAGAACGTCCGAAATACGATTATGTTAAAAAAAAAAGTTACAAATCCACATTATTTATTTCATAGAAATAAAAAACTGTATCATAACAGACGAATGTGATTGTAACGTCCCTAATTTGATGAAACTCTAATTTTATGAGCAAGTTTATTAAAGATCCAAACTAGTGAAATATTGTTTTAATACTTGTTATATTTTTAGACTCGAAATGTCTGATATTTGAGATTTGTAAGCAGACACTCATAATAGGAATATCTTTGAAAATAGAATTAATCAAATTACAGAATAGAAATTGAAATGGATTTATTACAAGTGAGAATAAAGTGAGAATGATAATTAAATGTATTTTGAAGAGATGGGTAATCAAGGTCACTTTATTGAATTAAGTTACTTTTTCAATTATTTTTGCACTATATCTAATGAAAAAAGTTTTTGTAAACTTAATAAGATTGAGATTTCAAGTGAAGAGAGCGAAACACTTTCAATTTAATACAGGCTGTTTTATGCTCACTCAGTCTTTCTGGGCTACCAAATATCATTAAAATCGGTTCTGTGTTTGGTCCTGAAAGCGATACACAGACACAGTCAGACAGAGTTAATAAATTTCGCTTTAATAATATTGAGTAAATGATAGTGAATTCATAAACGTCACGTGGTATTTAATATCTTGTACGCAATTACGTAATTTTAGACTCTATAATTTATCTGTTTCATTTTAGTTCATTATCATTTTTAATCAATAAAACCTGCTCTACCACATTGATAACCGTAATTCAACGCATAATACGCAACCTTCCATAAAATATGAACACTTCAGTTGTTTTACAACAAATCCAAGCACATCAGGTCTCGCTCCCAATCCACTACAACTACATCGTAAAAGCCTCGTCACCCACATCTCAATACATTTTTGTATGAAATTTTATAAGGTCGTCAAAAAGCGTTGTGCGTAGCTCAGTGTGTTAGGCCCGACGCTCATTGCAGGCACGGTAAGACTAGGAATTTTTGGTGACAAATAAAAATGTTACTTAACTGTACAGACATAAAGTTGAAATTTCAATTTTAACAGTTGTAAGTACATAAACTAAACCGCGGTATGCTTACCACAGTTAACATTGAAACTTCAACTTTATTTTCTGAACTTTAAGTTACATTTTTATTTGTCGCCAAAAATATCTTGCCATGTCATGCCGGCAATAGGCGCCGGTCCTTACTGCGCTGAGAGTGCCGGCAATAAAATTGTAGTACCAGCTTAGGGGGGCTCCACATATGACGGTGTCGGAGCGGCTTTACGACTTGTAATCGTATGGAAACTGTCTTACGGTTAGAAGTATGAAGTTACTTTACATTTTATGTATCGAGTGGCTGAAGTTCTAAGGGGTGAGGCGGTTAGTAGCGGTATAGTGGTGACTAGCATTTAACTTGATTTATTATTGTATTACGTATCGCCAAACGTGCTAACAGGGATACTAAATCGTAAATTATAATTCAGATTTAACATAAGAGCACTATTTGGCAACAAACTGAATCATTTCAAAATAAAAATACCTTTTAAAAATCCCGTATCGATTCACCCCGTTTGATTGTATGTATTTAGTTTGTTTTTCTCGACTTGGAGCGTACTTCACTACGTTCTATATAACATAATCCAAGTATCGGTATATTGAAATATGGTGAAACAGGACCGACAATTTACAAGTGAAAGTGATCAACGTTATTCTATCTCAAGAATGCAAAGAAACATCTAAGAAAGGCTAATATAACGACAAACACGGCAAACAAGAAAAAAATAATAATAAGAATAAATTCTAAATAATTTAAATAGACAAAGACTAAATTAAATAGTTTCTTTAAGATTGTGTAAAATCCAGTACTAGAAGAATTTTTGCTTACACAGAACTGGTAGCAAGAATTCTTACAACCAAAATGACAGCCAAAGGGAAAACAGTTATAATCACACATGCCATAAAGTCGAGTTTCTAAACTGCTATTCAGATATGGATATGACACTGCGGCATTAATTTTATTATTATTGTAAAACGTTTTTGCAATAACAGTTAAAGTGCTTACAGTAAATACAATTCGTTGAAGCGATACACTATTGAGCGGTTTCTCAACAATGTATTTTCAGTCTAAAGTGTATTATGAAATAAGGTTTAATTTTGGTGATTCAGTGGGGAAAGTCTTGGCAATTATTATTATTACCATCATCATGTCATCATGTCATGTCATCATCATGGTCATGGGACCTAAGCATACCGGCGAACTGTGGTTGCAATTGGTACACCTCTGCCTAACTCTTCATAGAAAACAGGCGTGATGGTATGTTACAATAATAACATAGACAAACGTTCACACTGAAATGTTGCTTCCAGAATGCACCCACACAACTCGCATTTCATTTTCCAAATCCTTTAAATAATAGTTCTTACAGCGCGTTTCCTAACCCACTATAGCACACATGACGAAGTATAACGGCATTTCGGTCAAAACTTTAACCCGAAAATGCCCATGCCTGCACTAAAATCCCGTCACATTTACCGATCGCAAATTCCGCTAAAATAACCCTGTGCGGGTACAAAATACCGTCCGGCTAGGGTTGTTGCGGTCGCTATTTGACTTATTTCGGCCATTTTGGATGGGAGAGAGGTCTAAGGATGTCTGATCTTACTAATTAGATGTTTGTGTTATGTCCTTCGCATCGTTGGTCAAGTGGGTTGCGTGAGGGAAATATTTAGAGAGAGTTTATTTCTCTATGTCAGTTTTTATTTTATTTTGACAAGTATGTATGTCAGATCAATCTGACTAAAGTGTTCTATTATCACACGCACTTTTTGCAGAGTAATAAATATGTTTTTTTTTTATTACAAACAAACATCTATTATGTACAAGTATACCTACTATGTCGTTCCCAATCTACGTTTAAGTAAAAAAAAACTTATATTTAAAAAAATATATAATTGCAAATGTTTTGATGGGTGGATGTTTGTCAATCGCGTCAATCGCGCCAGAACGGCTGAACGGATCCGGATGTTAGGCTCTCCTTTAAATCCTGGAAAAATGTTCGGTTCCCGGAGATTAATATATCGCCTTTAACGTGGACGGAGTCACGGGCAGAAGCATAAAAGCGAAAGGGCGCTTATTAATTCACTGGCTAAACACGGAATCTCGAAACTATTTTAGCTGAAATTTGACAACATGTAGGTAGTTCATAGGTAGAAGACGTCAATCAAAAATGTCTTTTACGACTGGACTGAATCAAGGGGTTTTTTGTCTTTCACACGGATAAAGTCGAGGACAAAGCCTAGTATATTGATCTATACTAATATTATTATGAAGAGGAAAGATTATGTTGTTTGTACCTATTAGGTGACGAAACTAATTAAGCGATTTTAACCATACACACACCAACACACAGCTACATTAATAGTTACTCAAAAATAATGTAACATTATTATTGAGTAACATAGGCTTTAAAACTTACTTACTACTTTTTGACTTTTGCTGGTTAAATGTCATGTACATTAAATTACACAATAATATTAGCATTTATTATTATACCTCACATACACTTATTTAATAATTAACTCACAACCGACATTGTTCTAACAAAATTAGCGTAAAACCCGCCCTAACGCGAGTACTAAAAATGTGCTCTATTTTTACTAGCCGCTACGTGCGCTGCATTAGTAATGTGCACATTACCCCACGGAACAACGGCTCCAGGTAACTAATGTGAGTACTAATGACGTTCACAATTGTTATATTGTAGTACAAGTTTTGTATGGAACTACATGGAAAGATAACACGCGTGGGTTCTCTGAAGATATAGATATAGTGTACCTAAGGTTATACTATATAAATAATGATAGTGGTGTCGTGGAAGCAAGCGAGACTGTTGAGCGTGGGGTTCTGGGTTCAATTTCTAGGTCGGAAAAGTATTGTTTAGTTCTATGTTAAGATTTTTTTTGTAGCAGTATGGAGTTTGAAAGTTGGTAATGGAACACCTCCACCTAGTAGAGCATGTTAGATTGCTGTCCCATCAGACTTAAAGAGTAAAGGAAGAAGGATTGAACCTTTGATTTTGCATACATTTGTGCAATATAAAATCTCCTACATACTTTAACTAATCTCTATTGAGATTAGATACCGTGACTGGAATTTGATAGAAAGTATAAATCGATATTGGACTAATTTTGGGTCTGATTTTCATATAATGACTTGTGTCAGGAGCTCGTCTTATACGCATATAATTTCCAAAACATATGCAAACCCTAAAAGTACCATAAAGAGTTCAGGCCATCCATATTTACTTAAAAAATATTTGCAAGTTCATAAGCGCAATAACAACAAAAGAAAATGCTCGCAGCATATCAAAAACACGAAACACCCCACCGGTAACCCTGGCACGCAATTTAACCCGTTCACTGACCATTGGTGCGGGTATTACGCGCACATAACGACATCCTCGGAAATGGTAGCAGTAATAGTGTTAAGTGGATGTTGTCAATTGTTGTTGTTCCGTGACCACGGATGGCTTCATTTTAGAATGGTGGCTGGATTTTGACAGGTTGAGAGAGTGTTACAAATTGTTTTTGGTACATTTGGAATTGATATTTGGATGCACCGGCGTTTTCTACGTCTTAAACTCGAGAAATCAGTGATTTAAGGAAGCTTTCATCAGTTTCCTTTTATTTATTTAGGATTTCCAACGAAAGATATAAACAAATCACGGCATACAAACAACAGTCAACAAAAGGTTGCAAAGTAGGTGTTCTCTTTTACTTATAGGATATAGAACCATAGTATGCACAACTTATTAATAACAATATCACCTGTTACAGCTTAGTGGGACAAAAATTCTAAAATCTATGTTTTTGGCATTCCCGACCACATAGTCAAATATTATATTACATGTACAGTTTCGACTTCGCTACACTTTTTTATATGTAAAGAGGTATAAATATATTTATAGTATATGTAAAGAAATCACCTCTATTTGCAAAACGGACAGTCGGAAACCCATAATAAATCATCTAGCTCAAAGATCACATAACCTAAATGTATCCTATGCATGACAAATCAATCTCACACACTCCACTTCACCCAATCACCGAACAAACACTTAAGTCAACACAATTTTTCCCCACCCCCGCTCCCCGCCCCCTTTTACCCCTCAGTTACCCGAAATGAACACCAGAACTAAAGTGAGGTGAATTAATCTGAAAGGGAGGCTGGATCCGGCCCGTTACCAGAGATTGACAAATGATGCGGGCATGCGTTCCCGTTTACCGACACCACTGTTTTTGCAGGGTTGCCAAGACGAAATTTATGCGAAATATACGCCAAGGGATTTGATACTTAATTACATAAGGGGAAAAGGCTAATTTTGAGCGCGAGGTAAAATGTCGCAGGTTTTATGTTGAGACTTGAATGGCGGTGAGGTGATATGATTATCGTGTTATGTCGTAACCTTGAGATGGTTTATGTCTTGGAGTTTTATGCGCAAATAGTAGATTGTTTATGTGAACTTCTTTGGATAATAAAAAATCAATTATAATTTCTGGCATCTGGTAGTGGCTATCTTTAACTCCCTCTTCCACCAAAATCACTAAACATAATATATATATGTGTTTCAATTACCATTCTGTCGCCTCCTAACAATGTGACAGGGATGCAATACGTTTAGGCACTAACAAATGAAAATAACTAAAGAAAACATTTTCATTTTAGATTTATCCGCCATCGTTAAGTGATAATATAGCTTGATAGCCTCAAATAACTAAAAAGATACTCACAAAAAGATTTTCTTCAATACCATTATCACAATCTAAATGCCTAAACAAAAATACCCAAAGCACACTGCGTGATTTCATTTTAATTTGATTATTCAAAACAAAAGAAAAAACGGTTTGTTCTTTTTTGCCAGCCCTCAAAGTCCGTTTCTCCCACGAAACTCGTTACTAATGTCCAAACAAATAGAATTCATGCTCCACGGAATGGATACGGGACGAAACAGATAAATTTACAATTGATTACATTTCGCAATTAGACAAACTAGCGGCCGCCAGAGCGATCGTGATGATAGCAAACTATTGATTTGTGTTCGAGCCTAATTGCTTGATGAATTTGTTTCAGATTCGATAACATTTTAATGTTTATTAGTACTATATCGTCAATAAAAAAATATGTTCATTAATAGTTGAATGTATTTCCCAAAGGGTTAAGCAGAGATGTACCAATGTACACCCACAGTTCGTCAGTATGTTTTAGGTCATATGTAAAAGGGAGCGGGGCTATTGCCATTAACCGGGAACAAATTCTAACTTCGAACTGCTACTTAAAATTTCATAGAAAAATCCAATAACATTTTGCTCGACCTGGGCATCGAACTCAAGCGTAGCCATCGCCATGCTAACGAGGCAATTAATGTATGATAACTTTAAATGACGTTCAAAATGGCCTTTTAACGGTAATGACAAAAGTTAGGTACTATTTAGTTCAACTATTTAAAATAGTGAAGATTAAAATAGGGTACTGATTATACTTGCATTGTTATCAAAATAACCTTTTATACTTTTAAACCAGAATTGTTAAGTGTTAGTATATAAAATCTTTTTTTAATACCATGCCACAAATGAAATAAAAACTGGTTTTAAATGCTTTCAGAGAACGAATTAAACGTAGTAATACTCAGGGTGTTTCAAACGTGCACTGGGCGTTATGAAATGAACCACAGAGTAAATAAGATCAGAAGTATCACAAACATTTAAAATGATAAGCATAAGAGACATAATATACTATAATATATATAATACTGATATTCAGCTGCATCTGGTTCGACTGGAAGCCGACCCCAACATAGTTGGGAAAAGGCTAGGCAGATGAAGAGACATAATCTTAGTTTTGTATTTAGGAAAAGTATTCATGGCTTAAAATGAAATTAGTTAAAAAAGATCTGGTCTCGTAACCGGCGTGCTTTTATTATTGAACTCGTAGTATGAACGTGGACGACGCAAAAGGAGTATGTGAGGATAGTAGCAGGTGACGTTCTGTGGTTTCTGCCTACCCCCATTGGAAAAAGGAGTGAGTTTATGTATGTATGTAGGTGTTTTTTTTTTTACGGATAGGAAATCATCAAATTGCTGGAGGGAGTGTCGGTGTTTTAGTGACTAAAACCCATCCATCTTCCTTCTTGTACCCTTTCCGTTCCGGGGGCGCGATATCTCTTTGGAACAACCTGCAGCATGTATGTAGGTGTTGAAACTAAATATAAGGCCCCCAAACATAAAGGAAGGAAACACCAAGGCTACTGTATTAGTAATTTCAGATACTGATACAAAAGATTTCCTCTCGAATTTTCATATTAGGGCAAGGTGTAGTCGTAACCACGAGTCATAACTTTAGACACTTGAGGACGCAGTGTTCCGTGCACGCCTCTCTAGGGGCATGTCGGTCGCCGGACAGGCCGCACACGGTGGAGGGGCCTAGTGATAGCGACCCATTCCTTAACTCTAATTTATCGCCATTAAACAAGGTAATTCGACAAGAAAGTGAGCCTAATTTGCGGGTACAGTCGAGTTAAAGCGCGCTCTAACTCCTTATGCGTAACATTTATTATAACTTAAGCATCTGGTTAGCACTCTAATAGATTTCCTATACCACTTGTCTTAGCGCCTAAATGTTACTTGGGAATATTAGTCGGGGGCGCGAATTATGAGTCAATTAAATTAAATTATTATTCATTTACACTGAAAAGGCTAAGAAGCTTTAATGTTTTGTTGCTAAAGACGCAATTTTTTTCTACAAGCCTTTAAATCAATAAATAATACAAAAATCCAGTTTAAGGAAACACTCAAACAGATATGAGTAACAGAAACTTTTTTCAAAATTAAATTTGCCTTATTAATGGCCTACATTAACTCTCGGTTTCACAAAAAAAATGTCACCAATTATAAAACGCGCCTAAACTTCTATGATTGGTTATAAATAATTCAGCCAATCAACATCGTACTCGCTTCGAAAAACTAGAGGTAGGTAAACTACGCTTGTATTTTCAACATGCAAGGAGTTAAACTTCTGGAAGTTTTCATTTTATAAACTAACTCAGAGAAATAGGTTACTGCAGTGCTCGTTAACAGTGCAGTCACGGTTTTTGCAGTATTGCTATTTCAACCCAATACAGAGTGCACGTATGTGTGCGTGTATAGTTTTGAATGTGTCTTGAAACTACTTATAACGTCTTGCTAACTTGGTTAGACAAAATGGAATGTATAATTCTAGCTGTACACCCCGCGGTTGGTGACTGCTCCGTTCCCGTTGGTTATAGCGTGATGTTCTATACGTGTAAACCTTCCTCTTAAATCAATCTACCTAATGATAAAAACTGCATTAAAATCCGTTGCGCGGTTTATAAGATCTAAGCGTATAGACGGCAGGAATCGACTTTGATTTATACTATGTAGACATTAAAAAGCAAAGCAAATATTTAAGTATAATTAATTATCTGGTCTTAAGCCCAGGACAATAGGACTTGGAATCATTGTTATTTTAAGCAGATATAAATATTGAATACCAATAAAGTAGAAAATTGACACAGCCCATTGTTTTCTTGTTATCCCTATACAATAGAAAATCAAGTTTGTAAGATTAATCTGTTTGTGACTGAAACCTGATTGTAACTAGTTATTTGATATAAGACCATTTTTGTTCGCACCTATTGTAATATAATAAAGCTTGCTTGTTTTTTTATGTCTTGATGGTATAGTGGTGACGATCAGGCCTCTTATGCAAGAGGTTGCTCGTTCACGGTAGCTGGGAAATTGTGACAATCTTTAGACACGACCAAATTTTTTGTCGGTTATTAAAAACACATAATTCCACACATTTTCGTTCGAAAGAATATTAAAGCCTTCGTCACAATAAAAAACAATATTAGTTCAGAACTCACCCCTATCCCTGACCGACCCCTTTCATCCTAATTCCCACCACAATCTGCGTTACACGATCATTATTTAAACCATAGCCTAGCTAAATTACCGCGGGACAATAATGGTCTCGTTATTATTATGGTCATATTACCAAGGCACACAATAGCTTGACAGACTTAATTTTGTAGGCTGTATTTACTGACGCCTTTTCTTGGGCTTAATAACTTTGGTTCCCCGGGGAAGTATGACTGATGCCCGGAATAGGGGAAAAGGTGACATAAAATTCAGTTTGTTGTGTGTTTGGAAATAACTATCTTGTCGGTAGGTTTAGAGTATTGTGAGGTGAGAGTGTGAATGTTATTACATACCTACATGATTGTACTGTAACTAAATGTCAAAAAAGGCAATGGCCGATTTATATTAAAATAAATAAAAAAATATGTTTGAAAGGTTGATATATCTGCCACGCGGTCGGTAGTTATTTTTTATACACGAACTAGCATCAACTGGTGTCAATAATGAAAGACAATTATTACAACTAACCCATGAAAAAATATTCTGACAAAAAGATACTTAAAACATTCGACTCTCATTTATCGAAGTACTTGTAAATGATTTTGGATATTTAACGGTGATTAATGTTAAATCTACTTATTCTTTACATAAGTATAGGAAGTAGGTTAAAACTGTTATTCATTAATTTTAAGTCGGCTTATTTTGTCAGAACTTAGTCGTAGTTAACATAGTTAGATTTTACAGGTAGAAATAGTCGTGCGAGGCACAGCATGTTTCTCAGGCACACTGAATTTAAATCGTTTCACAAGTTGCTCAAGCAATTTCGTGCTCACTTGTTTATTTACTCCTTAAGAAAGCAAAGCCGTGAAGTTTTTCATTCATGATCTTTTTCTAATAAAAGTTCTAAGTAGTCTACTTTAATTACTTCTCGGTCACTGACCCCAGTACTTCATACTTTCATGTTTTCTTAAGATCTTGTTACCTTCCATTTAATTACTCAGTTTAATTCGTTTCTCAGTTGCTTTGTTTATACTTTTAAGATAATTGAAGTTTTAAAAAGAAGAAATAGATCAAAGGAATTGAGATTATGAGATGAATCATTGGGAGTTTACTTTTGTTTGGGAAATAATAATGGTTCCGAAAAACAAATTAATCTCCAGCGATCTGTGGCCGACTATTATTCTAATTAACCAGCGTTATAATGAATTACCGACAAAAAACCCAAAACATAAACGAAAAAAAATACCCAATTTAACAACAAATAAGAGCATGTTCAAATTACTTTTTCTCCTAAAAAAAAATGGATCTTCGAATAACAAAACTAAACTTCCGCATAGAATACTGAACCTCCGACAAAATTACTAAGTTACCGACAACAGAGGTTTTGTCAAAATAATCATATTTTTACAACTTGCATGAACTGTTCTAATTTCTATTGTTGGTTATCAAATTAATTTTTTAACTCTCAATAATGATGAAAATACCTCAACTGTTCGGCCCGCGCGATCGGGTTCGGGTCGCGTTCGGCTGTTTTCGCGTGCGAGTATGTATACCTAACATTTTCTAATACCTATTAAAACTACATTTTCATAATAAACTGAGTTTTGTTTTATTTTTATCTTTGTTCTCGCTGACATTATATAAATATAGGAAATTTGTCGAATAATAATACAGTGTAATAATAAAATATTCTAGGAAACCAAAGTCTGCTTGGTTTTACATTAAAGCATGAATACGACTGTTCTAACTTTTTAACGCCTGCAATAGGTACCGATATCGAAGCACACCCGTGGTAAGTAAAATTCATGATAAATGATGCAAGTAAAAGTTATTGTACAAGTACATTTTCATATTTTTTATAAGTTTCTGTATAACCACTCAGAATAATATTTTCAATATAATGTTATAGTTAAAATAGCACCACAGTCTATGAAATATGAAAGGTAATTTATGAATTAATAGTCGGCAAGTAAAGATAAAAATTACAAACCATAGTTTTCAGTAGAACGTAATTTATGCTGGTAGAAAAGTATTATAGCAAAAAACAGTCATGTTTATTTTTCGAAGATTTCAGTATCTCATTCGGTCGTTTCGTCATTTTTATTCGGACAAAAGTAGTCGGAAAGTTAGTATTTTAGGCAGTAGATTTAATATTTTGAGTAAGGGCAATTCTTCTTTTTTTGTCGGAGCTTTTATTACTACCCCTTTTGTTTTTGTTATTATTAGTTGTTAAGAGATTGGCTTTTGTTGAGATCAATTTCGTCTTTGTATTTTGAAAAAGCTTTTTTTTAGTACCTACTAGGATTTTTACTAGGAATCATCGGTGCATTTTACGAACGTATAAACTGACATTCACAAACAATCACACCCGGAACAGAACCAGATTCAGGTACAGATAGATGACCTGTACCTGGACACCTATCTGCAAATATTGGGCCCGAGCGGGAATCGAACTCGAGACTCGAAACTCAGTAGCGAATTACTCAAGCACTACGCAATCGTAGTTTTTATAAATTATTAAGCTAGTTACTAGTCTGCTAGTCTAAATAATTTATAACTGCAAAATATAGTATAGAAACAGCTTGTAAAATGTACATAATTAATATTAGATTAGAGTTGGTTTTCTGTTTATTTCTGCCTTACAATGTTTGTCCCTCGACAGTGTATAGAAATTAATTTTGCATCATTTGCAAAAAATAATGAATCTTAATATTAAAGTTTAATTTTAGGCTCGTTACTTTGTACTATGGAACCGCAAGCTTAATATAAAACTTATTATAAGAAAGGAAATATGACTGAACTGTTTCATAATTGTAATAATAACAATTTTTCAAAGAGTAAATGGAGTTTCTTTCCCATTATGCTCCATACGAAACTACCTTTTGGAATGGGTAACTAGATTCAATTAATTGACGTTTAAAATGGCCTTTTAATGGTTTTACTGAATAGAATAGAATTTTTATTTTGCAAATATGGGTAATACATAAGTTCTTGAGATTAGCCAGCCACATTTTACCAATCGGCATGCAAACATTTAAAATTATTTATATCACTTAAGTAGATCAATTCATAAATTATTATTATAAAATTCTTAAATTAAAGATATATATGTTTGTACTAAAAGGAAAATATAGATCAGTATCATGTCATTACTATTACAAATGTTTATCATTACACCAATTACTTTGAAACTAATTGAAATAAATGATTTGACTTGTAACAAAAAAGTTAATCTTGTAAAGGTTCCGTGTTTCTTTTAGATATATAGAACCCTAAAAAAATACGTTAGAGGAATAAACAAATAAAAGTTTTTTACCGTAGGTATGTAGGTTTCGAATTCCACTCTGAATTCACAACTGAAAAAAAAATGCCAATGAAAACAAAATTGGATTGTGAAAAACAATCCGCTACGAGAGACATACCTATAGTGATTGCTGATACTGGTTATTATTTTGTGACACAAAAGTATTTTTGTCAGAACTGTGAGTGAATTCCATCACAAAAGTACCTAAGCGAGTGTTACAATATAGCTTGGGTGGATTGAGCTATTTTCTGAAAACTCTTTTCATATATTTTGTTAACCTTATAATCAAAATTATGTATTTACCACAAATTTGAAAATACCCTTTTTTGCGGGTTAAATTAATATTTAGTTTCAGACCGTGATTTCGTCTACGAGCCAAAGTACGAAATGTTAAACTAGAACAATATTTATATGTGAGCCAATTTCAGCTTAATCCGTTCAGCTGTTATAACATGAAATAGTAACAAACATCCATACTCACAAACTTTTGCGTATTTCATAGTAGTAGGAAGTAGCATGATAATAACTTCATCTCTTTTACTCCTCTGTCCTTTGTCTCTATCTAAAACCCGATTCGCCATTTAAAGCGCTGGTACAGTACGTTTAAAAAAACAAAGCAATTTGAACGTTCAAAAAAGCTCTAAATTAAACATTTTCACTCTCAAACTGTTCCTGGAATTTGGGTACAGAGTGTTCAAAAACGTTACTGGAATATCGTTTAATTAAACTTTACAATACTGAAAAAATCCGTTGCAAATAAACGATTTGAACTTTCTATTCTTGTACATAATATCTGCCTACTACCTAGGCTATCATTACTTGTTGAGAAATTATAACAAACTGCTCATTATCAACACAGAATCTTTCATAAATTTGGCTGTCAAAGCCATATGTATGTTTAAAAACCTAAAGACCATTTCTCGTAATTAAAACCGTTCAAAATGTAGTCGCAATCACAACTCAGCGACAATCAATGTCATAAGTGTAAAATTAGAGACATTTTTGACAGACTAGGACTGAGACTAGAATGCGGACGGTTTTAAAAATATTAGATTGGTTGTCTGTTTTGATTCCAGGTTTTTAAACATAACGCTAGGTCCTGGGTTCGATTCCCAGGTCGAGCAAAAAGTGTTATTGGGTTTTTCTATGAAATTCTCAGGAGCAGCTCGGAGTTTGGATTTGTGCCCGATTAATGGCAATAGGCTCGCCCCCTATTACATGGGACCTAAATATACCGGCGAACTGTGGGTGTACATTGGTACACCTCTGCCTAACCCTTCGGGGAATACAGGCGTGATGGTATTTTTTTTTTTTTTTAACATAACCTAACCTAAAGCCCTAGATTGTGGTTAAGGACCCACTCCTTAACCACAATCCAATGCTTTACGCGAATTCCTACATCAAAGCAAAGCATTCAATTTCTAGGATCAAACGCTATGTTATCAAATTATTACAAATGTAGTTCCTCTCAGTAAATAAAGCTGCTAAAGTCTACACAGCATCCTCATACTCTTTAGGTAATGGCGCAGTACCTAAACACACAATCTGTTTCAGTCAAAGCTATTTAACTGAGGTACTTATGAGAAAGCTGTACTCTTAGTTATGAGAATTATATGTGAACATTTAGGTACTACATCAAACAATTTTGTAATGTTTAGCGCAGTCTGAACATGTAGTCTGCGAATAGTGCGTCAATCATTGCAAAATATACCTTAAAACAATAACTTAAAAGTAACATTTAATACAAAGCCTCATCCTACAAATCTAAAAAAATACAAAACTATATTATTAATGCAAGTTATTATTTATTTACAATTTTATCTTTCTTGACGTAACTTTGAAACACGTGCCTGTAAAAATAATCTGATCTTAGAAATCTTAATGTGAGTGCGTTAACATCTTGTTCTTCTCACAAGATCTTCCTTCCATCCAGCCTTTCATGGATGAGGTTATGGGTTCGATACCAGGTAAATATATTCAATGGGATTTATTTTTTAAATCATATGTAGTTACTTTCTTGGTTTATCCTGGACGTCATTGACATCTTTGAAGAGAAACATCGTGAGGAAACCTTAATAATATAAGTCTGAAATCGCGAATCCGCCTTAATCAACAAGCAACCGTGATCATCAATGCTTCGTGGCTTTTCTGTATGAGAAGAGGCCTTTGTCTAGCAATGAAACAGTAATAAGCTGGGATTATTACATTACATTATATCCACCAAACACAAGACTGTACAATTCCCAGCACACCGTCAGAAATGTGAATAATTCGCAACGCTGCAGCATGTTTAGATGTTCCCACAAAACACAGACATACCACCGTTGAAATAAGACTTTAATATCTAAACAGCA
The DNA here is from genome assembly GCA_932526535.1 of Caradrina clavipalpis. Classification (NCBI taxonomy): domain Eukaryota; kingdom Metazoa; phylum Arthropoda; class Insecta; order Lepidoptera; family Noctuidae; genus Caradrina; species Caradrina clavipalpis. The sequence goes on from OW052095.1 coordinate 919,317, forward strand.
GCATCCCGGGTACGGCGTAATGGCGTGTTCAGACGCACGCGAACGACGCGCACGCCTCACCGACCAGCCGAGGATTAACTGTTTATTTACAAGCCCCATGCCATGGGACGGAGTAAACATATGGGGTTTATTCATATACATGTGCTACACGTGGCTACGCATGCTTTTAAATTTTAATGAGTGTTTTTGGGATTTGATGGGAAGGTAAGAGGTACTGATGAAATGAGCTTACGGTCAAGCGTTTGGGATTAAAATACCAGGGCCATGGGGTCAGAGTGCTCGCCGTCCTTCACGTGACCACTGACCAGAGGGCTTAACTGTTTTTGGATCAAAGAATTAACATTGCCATCCAACGCGGCAATGTTGGCAGTTATGGGTTTCTTGAAGCTCTATGTGTTCTTTTTATGTATTGTATAGAATAGGCCTCTCCACAGATTTCCAAAAGGACCACATCCAGCATTTTCCTGCTGGAAAACTAAACTAACTATTTCCTATTAGGGAAACCGATGTTTAGCAGTGGTCGTCATGCGGCTGGTATGACGATGTTGATAGAATTTCCCTTATTATGAATAGCTGTTGTTCAAAAATAAAATCACTTTTGTAGATTAAAATAAAAAAGGACTTCAAACATTTTTAGAAGAGCATACGAGGTGCGAATTCAGATTTATTAATCGAAGTTCAAAAGGTCGTCCGGTCAAAGTTTGGTAACGCGAAAATGAACGCTTATTCATTCACAGTAAGGTCTTAATCCAATTATATTTGTTGAATCCCCAATCAAGCATTTGATTGTTACGACGACACCAATGTTATTTCTAGTTGTTACATAAATAAACATTAATCCAATCAAACTGATTTGGTAATTATTTGGAACAATTTGTTTATAAAAGTCCATGTCCTTATTTATTTATACCTATACAACTAATCTGTTTTTGAGAAAGTTAGACGGGGTTTTAGCAAGCTATGAAAAAGACGATGGGACAAACTGGATGGATTTAAGCAAAACTGGAAAGTCGAAACACGGAATTGTGAAAGATGGCAGGAGCAGATGGAGGACTTTGCCCAGGTATTAGATAGAACCGGCTAATATAACAATAGGTCTTTACATCCGCATCTCATCATCAACATATCAGCCCTTTGACATCCACTGCTCGACATAGGTCTCCTCCATATACATATTTCCAAAAGGACCAATTAGAAGCGGCCTACATCCAGCGTTTTCCTGCGGTCTTTATCAGGTCGTTATATAAGCGTCTGGGTGTGCGATAATAAAAATATTTTAACTGTTTTCCTGTTCTAGCGTTTGTTTACCGTAAGACCCAATAAACTACTGACCTCCTGACTAGATGACTTAACCAATTTCAAATCCACAATCCGGGCAATAAGAGAGAAAACCCAGTGACACTCCCAGACTCCTCCGATGGTGCTCGAATCCAGGGAGGACCGTGAGACCCAATAAACTCCTAACCTCCTGATTACCTGACTTAACTAGATCAAATCCCTTGTATTTGACCCCCAAATCGAGGAGTGGTATTGGGTTTCCTCCCTCTATTACCCGAATTTTGGATTTGTAGCCAGTTATTGTTAACAGTCTCCAATTATTACATATTGTAATAGTCCCAAACATGTCCTAACATAATTGATGAACCATTAGAGCTCTGCCTACCTCTTCAGGGAAAAACAAGCACGATGTTATTTCCCGTATAACATGTAGCTACCAACTATTCTCGCAGCCTTCACCCGTGTTAAATTGTGAATAGGTACCTGTCCCTCGGGAGACGGATTCGATTCCCGAATAGAAAGTATCTCGCGTGTCAGGATGGGTTGTTTTCTTCCTTCACGATGATTGAGTTGATTGAGTTCTAGGTGCCTTTGTATTAACATACTGTGTTGGAAAGAATTGAATTTTGTTTTTAAGAATAAGATAGAAACTGAGAATGATAAATAGCTTTCAATTTTGAATTTTTCACAAGCACGGTTTACGGTACTTGCAAGTTTCTCAAATAAAAAAGATACTGTAGAATTTTTGAAGCCTTGTGATTCAAGACTACTTGAACTGATGGGATTATATAACATCCAAGTTATCTTACTACTTGAACGTTATTTAAAGTTGAATACTGTGAATAACGTAAAATGCTCCAGTGGTGATCTTGAAAGCATTGATTTTGAATCCAGAAAAACAGAAGAAATTCCGTCTACAGCATCATATTTCCAAAATCAACACACAATAAACAAACATCAAATAAATCAAAGAAAAACAAGAAACTTAGTACAATCAATTAAATAAACACAATTGCGGCAATTAATTCCCGCCGTCCCAATATAATGGGAAATATTCTCCAAAGCGTCTCCTTCAGCCATAACTCAAAGGGGATCAATGAGTTATTAACTGAGTAATGGCTGCTCCCTAAAACCGGGTAACCGGGTATAACAGGCCCGAACAAGGCCGGAGATAAAGAAACCTATTGAAAAGGGCAGGTAGGTAATAGCTTCAGGCAACGTTATGGCTTATAGAAGCATAGGGGCAGGTCAAACGGGATCCGCTTAGATTAAAATTATTTGGGGAATTTTAAGGAGAGGATAAAGATTTACTAGGTATTTTGGGACTGGTTTACATTGAATATGTTTCAGAAGGTCAAACTCTTTATGTACGGTGATAATCTTTTTTTACGTGGTGTGAGCGTGTTCTGGGTTCGATTCTCAGGTCGAGTAAAAGAGTTATTTGGTGTTTCCATTAGGAATTCTCTGTAACAGCCCGAGTCTGGAAGTTGGGAGTGTGACACCCCGTGTGTCGGAAAGCACGTAAGACGTTGGTTCTGCGCCTGATCTCTAGGGAGGAGGGATTGCACCTGTATTTGCACACACACCTGTGCACTATAATATCTTCTGCGTACTTGCCTAGTCTCCAATAGGATTAGCCACCGTGAACGATCTGATGAATACATACAACGTTTTAGGAACAATGCCTGCGTATTTTTTATTTTATAAAGTGTAAAGAGAAACATAAACCACATCACAAATTCAATCTCCGTTGTGCGCACACGAATCCTTGGTTGAAAGTCATTGCTCCAAAATAAACACAAATCACTGAGTCATACGTGCGCAACAATAAGCCGCAAAGGTGAAGTCGCTCTGTTTGATGTGTGGACAATATACTGCCCTGATAACAAAGAATGCAGTAATCGACATTTTTGTGATTTTCACTTTTTTCCAGAAATGGCATCCCAGGAGGTTCATGCACATGAAAAAAAATTATTTTCATAAAAAAATTCACTCGAAGTATGTTTTTTATGATATGATTTTCGCCGTACTTGCATGAAAACTGCTTCAATGATAAGAAAAAACGCAGTATTAAGCATGACCTAAGAAAGAATGCAGTACTTGCAAGAATAAACTAAAACAGAATGCAGTAATATCCACTACTTTATTGTTTTGTTTTACATCCAGTAGACAAATTGCTAAATCAAAACGCAGTACTCCACATTACTGTATTTAAGTGTAGTAAAGACTTGCGAAATCGTAGCCGTAGTCGTAGCAGTGCGATCCATTGCCGCGTTTTGTCTTAGTAAATCAGTTCGGCGACGTCATTCGGTGGAGTAATACGAATACGAATTTGCAAAAACATGTTTTTTTTTACTTCACCCTAATGCTGCATATTATAAGAACATGAAGTAGGTTTTTAACATCCGTATAGTTTACTCAATACTTTATTTGCATTCCACGATGTAAAAACTTAGGTCGTAGCTAAGAAACTAAAAAAACCTTAATCTTAAAATGCACCTATATAAATCGTTGAGAAGACACAGTACACTTCAACTTAGTTCCGAGCATATAATAATGGCAATAATTACTAAAAAAGAATGCAGTAATCAACTTGTGCTAAGACATAATGCAGTAATACGCGCAAGTGCTGCATTTAGTTTTAGTATCCTGTGACGCGGAAACGACCTGATGATAAACCGAAACGCAGTAATACGTATTATAATTGCATATATTAGTAAATTAAATAAAGGAAAATTATCTTGTAAAAGCTTGATTTTTTTCCGATTTTTTAGATATATAATATGGCCAATAAAATACGAACAACTGGCTCAGGTCATATGAAATATGTTTTTTGCGTTTATCTCGGAACCGCCATTTTGCGATTACTGCATTCTTAGTTATGACGGCAGTATAGCCTACTAGCTTTTGCCCTCGACTTTGTCTGCCTGGATTAATAGTTCTCGTTCCCGGGGGATTTTCGGGATGAAAACTATCCTATGTCCTTTCTCGGGTCCCAGACTATATCTGTACCAAATTCCATTGAAATCGGTTCAGTGGTTTAGGCGTGAAAAAGAGACAGACAGACAGTCAGACAGACAGAGTTACTTTCGCATTTATAATATTAGTACGGATCACTAGCTCCTGCCCGTGACTTCTCTCGCGTGATTTTTCTGTTCTTTAAGTAACATCTAAAATTTTAAAAATATACTATATAGTATTTATATTTGCCATCGATACGCTAAGAAGAAGAAGTTACATATTTGGTTACTGCTTCGCTCCTTTAAGTTGTAGCGTAATGTTATATAGCTTATACTATTCCTTATAAATCTGGCTATTATACAATAACAATAAAAAAATAGTTATTAAATATGTTTGTATTACTCTGCCCAAAAGGTGATGGGCAATATGATTATTTGAATAATTATTATCAAATAGCACTCTCATATAGGGCATTTTTCACAATGACCGGGCATTATGTATACTGCTCAATTTATCACTTGGTTGGTCCATAACATATACATTAGAAAATCCAATCTAAATAAACTCTTCAGCTTTTTGATAGTGGTTTATAAATAAATCTATACTAATAACCATAACGCTGAAGAGTTTTCGTTTCTTTGTTTAAGCGCGCTAATCTCTGAACTAACAGTCAGATTTGAAAAAATATTCTGTATTTAAAATAGCCAGATTCATGAGCAATATATAGTATAGGCTATATAAAATCACGCTACGACTCAGGGGAACGGAACAGTAATTTAACGCGAGTGAAAAAAACACGCAAACGAAGTCACTGGCAGCAAAACTGAAACAACTGCCTCGTTGGCCTAGTGGTCCTAAGCGCTACTGCGTCTTGGGTTCGATTCCCAGGTCAAGCAAAAAAAAAGTCGGAAAAAGTGTTATTGGGTTTTTCTGTGAAATTCTCAGTAGCAGCTCGGAGTTTGGATTTGTGCACGGTTAATGGCAATAGGCTCGCCCCCTATTACATGGCACCTAAAAACATACCGTCGAACTGTTGCTGTACATTGTTACACCTCTGCCTAACCCTTCGGGGAATACAGGCGTGATGAAACAATGAATCAAATTCTAATCGACCAACACAACTTACCACTTACAGATTCTCAGTACGTTTCACATTTATCAATTAGTACTCAATACGCACAATAGGTACCTAGGTATTCGTAGAACCATAGTTCTGATTTAGCCGAATATTACGTTTCATTGGGCAGGAATCAATTCTGTTCGTATGCAACTAACTGTTCCACTTGCTGGTTGAAGACAATGGGGAGTTCTGAATGCGTGTGGTACATAATTATGTGATGGAGTTGCATTAAGTTACTGCTTTAATTAGGTCTCTGACAGTTAGAGGCAAATCAATTATTTCAATAAGACCATTACATAAATATATTTGAACAAGATAAAGAATTGAACTTAGTTGCTTCATGGAAAAGATACTTTCGTATGAAGAAGAGTGAGACAAATCTTTGTAAAATGTTTTATAATATTTGTACCTATACACGATTACACGTAAAATGATGTCGCATATAATGTATGTACTATGTAATTAAAAATGAAGAAGTATTTAATTATAACGCAGTGTTTATGTATTGTTTATTTATTTATTTCAAAGGGTTTATAAACACCTTTTTATAAGTGGTGTACTTTTAATTTTTTGTAACTATTGAATTCATAATCATATTATTAAATGATTATTTCTTAAAGATCAAGTATTTAATTAGAATTTGACATCATTTTCGAGTAAATAAAAAAGGCTAAAAGTGTATGCATGGGAATATGACTTGCAACCTATAAATATGGAAAGGCTGGTGACTTTCGAAGCACGAACATAAAATGAAAAGAGAGGACAACCGCTATATAAAAATATCAAAGAACTTGTGCATAGATTACTCTGTGTATCGATAGAGGCGAGTTTTTATAACACAATATTTGCATAGAGCTAGGTAGCTAGCTCTTTTTAATTTATATGCTGATTTTGAGAGCAAAAATAATGGAATTTGCGTGCTGCGTAGGAAAAAATATACCTACTATGCACACAAACAAAACATTTTTTGTTTTTCATTATGATGCGGATTCTAAACAAAATTTATTGATATGAATCCGTGGAGAAAACCGAACGAAAATTTTGATGGATTTTAGAGTGTCAAGTACCTTTCGAAAATAATATTTATTTAGTTTGAACACTTTATTTATATCATTGGGTGATGGTAATTGTACCTGATCCTTACAAAATAAAACCAAAATGCTAGAGGATAGTCGTATTACCAATTTGAAAAATATAAAATTACATCAATTTTTGAAGCACTAATTCATGTGTAGACCTTCCTCTAATAGCCTGAAGATTAATATGACGACAGTCAGAGTTCCTTTTTTTCTGACAACGATTATTTAAATCGCCGCGTCACGAGTCAAATCGATTGACGACTCGCTTGTCTTCAAATCGCATTACGTGGGGCATTGTCGACCCCCCGATGAATTTGCTGACGTCATATAATCCAGTGGATCAGGTGAATATTCCTTTAATTTGAAACGCTCAAGATTTTAAAATGAAAAATCTAATATTCCACCTAATCAGAATAATAAAATCATTCACGTTTTGTTGTCCTATATAAAATTCTCAAAGTCTATTAAATGGAATACAATACAACGGCGACGGTTTTAATGTAGGTAAATAATAAATACGATACGATCCAATAATACTATTACCACAATCATAATGTATCTAACTGTACCCGATTGATTTCAATTAAGTTGAAACTAAACAATTTAAATACACATTTAATGCTGATTCTCCGAACTTTCTACCAATACTGGATCAAAACCATCCAATTCTGGAAAATCCTAAAACTTAAACAGTGTAAACTGAACTAATTTAAACAAGAGCACAGGCGAAATAAAACTTGAACACCTGTCAACAGTTGAACACAAAACAAAGGCCGCACAAACTGATGATCGTTCAGAAACTTGCGCAAACTATTCCCAATTTAAGTCACCTCGTTGGAGTCGTGAGAGCCAAAAAACTTCGTACGTCATCGTTTAGTGGCCGATCAGGGAGCGCGGTTCACGCGTCATTTGCTCGCTCCCCCCTACTTTGGGGGGAAACTTTTGCTTTTCATCGTTTTTGCGGCTCAATATTGTGTTTTACGAACGCTTGGCTAAATTTCTGAGGATCACCCTGGAACGATTTGATTTGGAGATGGATTCAATGCTATTCCTGAAAGCCCTTTTTTTGGGAAGGGATACAAAGGTCGTTATTGTTAGAGCCAGGGTAAAGACTTGAATGGTTTTATCCTATGAGTAGCTTATTCAAGGCAATACCCAACAGATTGAAATATACGGTGGAGGGTCTCTTCAAAGAAACGATGTTTTGGGAATAGGACTGACTTACTGTACCTATGATCTATACTGACGGATTATAATACTGTTAGATATAATTGACAAAATGTTTTGATATTTTTTTCTTGTTTAATGTTATGGTGTATATTTTATGATAAGTTGTATAATAACATCGTCTTGAAGTAGTTTGTAAGATGCTGTACTAACTGTTACGAATAAATAATAAAACAAATAAACTTTCTGACTTCCTTTCTTTTTAACTGCCTCGTTAGCCTTGTGGTCCTAAGCGCGACTGCTACGCTAGAGGTCCGCTACTAGGTTGGATTCCCAGGTAAAGAGCTATTGGGGTTTATTTTATGAAATTCTGTGTAGCAGCTTGCTGTTAGGATTTGTGCCCGGATTATCCATGTAATAGGGGGCGAGCCTGCAATAGGCTCGCCCCCTATTTCATGGAACCTAAACAGTATCGGCAAACTGTGGGTATACATTTTTCCACCTCTACCTATCCCTTCGGGGAATTCAGGCATTATGGTATGTATGTTTGTTTATAAATAAACTTTCTTTATTGTCGTGTACTCATTTTACACAATAATCTTTTAAGGTCAGTCTTGCAAGTTTTATTCGTTTTATTTCTCTTAACATCATCGCCCATTGCCAGAAAAACTTCAGAACTGAACGAAATCTCTAGGTACTACATTAACATGAGGATTATCTCCATCCATTAAGTCACCTTCATCTTCTTCCTTGTTTATTATTAATCGCATCAGATCAATGGGAACGCATCAGGCACACATATCGAGTGTCCCATTAGCGTTAGTACGGAACAAACAATGGAATCCGAGGGTCGACTGTCGGGACCAATGTTGTATGATGAGCATTAATAAATAGGATAGGTTTTTATTGCAATAAGTACGTTTCTATTTTGTTTTTTATCCTTTTGTTTCATTGGGTTTTGTTGTGTGGTTTAGTTTAAGCAATTGAGTTTTAATTGCAGCGTAAACTGTTTATTCTGAACAAATTCACTGAAACTGAATTAGCTGTGAAGACTAGTTTATACATTTTAAGTAAAACATTCAAAGATATGTGGATTTTGTGAATAATAAATAGAAATAAAATAACAAAACCGTTCAAAAGTATTTTATCCAAAGCAAAATGCCAATTCTATTAATTAACAACGTTCAAAATCCAGTCGCAATCTCATCGTCAATTAATATCAAAAAGTGTATTTAAATTAGAGGCATTTCTGTCAGATCCAGAGCAAGATAAGAATGCGATCCTAGAAGTGAGTAGAATTGCCGCTCGGTTTAAAACAAAACAAAAAACCTTGTACTCATACAAGGACATAAACTAGTACAAACAAAAATAATCTAGAACAAGAATAAACAAGCTCAAAAAACACCAAGCTACCGACATACCTACACTATTTATTTTCTTACTTCGAATATTTTTCTAAGTGAAATCAAGCGTAAATTCAATAGCAAAGGATTTTGCTTAGCTCCAAGAACACTTACTTAGAGAGTTCCTCTGATAACTCACTTTGCGATAAAAACAAGGACTTAAGTGAATTCTCAGTTCGTTTTCACTGGTCTGCTATTGATGGGAACTTTTCGTGTATTTAACTTTGTAAACTGCCACCCCTTTTATACTCTGTGGTGACTTGAGCTTGGGCAAAAACATGGAGATCTTCTTTCGGTTCAAACTTTAAAGTTGTGTTAAGTTCTGTGTCAGTGGGTGTCGGAAGACAGTGGTGGGAAGACAGACCGTTTATCATTGTGAGTTTTCAGTAAATGTGTTTCAGTAACTGGAGGTAAAAAACGCAGCGTGGTTGATCTTTTCTATATGACTCATTAATCCATTTTGCTCAATGTTATTGAAATCGGATCTTTTTTTACTCACAATATTCACAGCTGGGAAAGTCTACCTTATAAGATAGTGTTACAGTCAGTAATGAATTTACCATTTAATAGCTATACATAACACATGCAACAGAAACAAACAGGATGAACAAATCATCTAAGCATAGCTAAGTGTGTTGTGTGGATGAGCATGTATAGGTATGTTGAGTAATAATATTAAAAATTAATTATTATATCTTGTCAGGTAAAAACGATTTACTGAACTTTTTTTAATTTCTGAAAATATACAGTAAATGTAATAAGCTCGTTGATAACCACATACTAACGTGATTATCAAAATAAAATCTTGTCAAGCTTTGAGCTTAGAGGGTTCAAAAACGACGTTCCAAGAATTTTCGGATCCCAAGGTTGGGGCACTACACCTAGAGCTAGGCAAACAAAATCTAATTTGCCGACAAACCGTTTGCACCCCCCGGGGGGCCCCAAGCCAGCAAACACGCTATCATTTATTCAGCCCCACTTCTACTAGATATAAATCTTACGTGCTTTCATAAGTCACTTACACTACTCGAAATAACTTTATCAAGAACCGTGGGTGTATTTGTTTGTTAAAATTATATTAATATTATATTTTTCTATTATTAATTATTTGCACGCTTATTATACTGTTAAGCAAAAACATGTCTTTTTATGCTCTTGCTTTTTCTTTTTGTTATTTTTTTTTTGTTATTTTGTTATTTTCTTGTTATTTTTTTTTTGTATTTCAGTTGTCTGGTAACCATAACACAAGCTCTGCTTAGCTTGGGATCAGGTAGCCGCGTGTGAGTTGTCCCAAGATATTTATTTATTTATTTATTTTATTTCTTTTTTGCATTTTGGCATCTTTGTATACCATTTTTGTTAACAAATAGGTAAATATTATTATATTCTATTCTTACCCCCTGTTGCTTGAATGATAATGAACGCATAATTAATGTAACAAATTGGATTGGTTGTTGATAATTCAGTCAACCAACCACAGTAGCTTACAAGGACTTGATTATTAATTTATTGTTCGGTAAATAACATACAATAACTCATACTCTATAGTGTGACCCGTTATGGCTATTTAATGCTTTGTCTGTAGTATTAAGGTACAACACGTTTTAAGTCTTATTTAAACTTACTAAAAGATTATTTTCAAAATTTTCAGTAATGCTTCAAATAGATTCAATCAAAGTTTCGCCCATTTATCTATTCATAATTCAGCCCTTTTATGTGTCACACCGGTTTCTTTGTATTTCCTTTATAAAGAATAATCCAACCAAAAATACAGATCACCGCCGGACCATTACATCACAGTACCTTACATAAGACACTCCCAGACACGGCTCATAGAATCAATGAGAGCGAGAGAATCAATCCATTTGGCTCGTAGGTACCTCCATAAAGTATAAACCGCTCTGTTACAAAATAGACGATTCATCCTATGGATGTGTGGATGTGTGGACCGACGGCGGGTTTATTGTGCCTTAGATTGATTATATCTAACATATTCATCCGCCAATGGATGAAACGTCTTGTGGTCCTTGAATAAGAATAATGCTCTGTCATCCTAAACGTTATTTCCTTAAGAACATGAAGGAATGAATATCAAAATGAGCTTCGATATATTGATCTAAACTAATATTGTAAAGAGAAAAGATTTGTGTTTTTGTTCGTAATAGATAAACTTAAAAACTACATAACTGATTTTAAAAATTCTTTCACCAATGGAAAGCTACGTTTTCAGGCTATGTTTTATAAATAAAATATGTAAAAAAATCGGAGTTGCAAACAAAAGCTAGTATATCACAAATTGGGAGCCAACAAAATAACCAGTACATCCATTTGGTGACAAGCTGCAATTCCTTGCACACACATTAAACCCACTAAGTCAAAAGTTTTAATGTGTCCACAAAACTGTAAACACTTTGAATCACCTAACTTTGTAGCGAAACCAAAACACCAGCAAGCGGGCACTTGAAACGTCAAAACATTTACAACTACCCAGAATTTAAGACACAGGATCAGATTAAGCTGAAGCAACATGTTGAAAAGAGCGCCGAGTTTTAGTGGCGGGACAAAGTTGCAGGTTTTACTACATATTAACGTATCTCAGTGGCCGTGCTAATGGTTAGTGCGCCATATTGTGGCTACATTCAATTTGGGTATAAGTTATTTTGCGTGTGAGTTTTAAGTACACTTTCTGCTCAGTGAATAGTTCTGCGGTTAGCTGACGGAATGGAGTAAGTTTGAATCCGGATGTGTTGTTTCCCAAGACTTGGTTACCCTGCTATATTTTAAAGGCCATCATCGGAAAATGCACGAGTATTGCCTAGTCAAATATAGTACGGTTCAAACTTAATGACGGCCAGAAATTAAGCTCTATTTAATTACTTCTATAGCTATACATACATATATCTAGAAATTTTTAAATGGAGCCTAAATTATTATTACGCCGAATAAACCTGAGCGAACCTACACTCGCAGCTAACTTCCGAACCGCTATTAAGTTTGAATAGTACTATATCTAGGAACTCAGTTCTAAATAGAGGAATGTATCTACATGCCTATGTAATAGATATATGTTCAGAGAAACCTACATATGTACATAAATTGATTTTCCCGAGAAGCAGTACGGTAGGTAAAGTAAATTACATTATCCTTGGAACCAAGATCGCAAAGATAAATACGTCCCATCTAAAGGTACTTGAAAGGCACTTACAAAGAAGTTTTCTAAGAATTCTAGTCGCATCTCTTGAAAACTACCATGTGTGGAAAATAACTATATTTCTTCCGTAAACGAAGGAATCTTTGAAGAGCTTTCAAACCGCTAAGCGTTTCTCTGTTACCTACATACTGCATGCGGGTGGTGCCTCGTTTAGCACTAATAAGTATCTACGACTATCGCTGTTTTACTGGCTACTAAACTTGATTACTAATTTTGCTAATTTCAATGAGAATTTTCTTTATGAATCTATTCAAATGATTACACTGAAAAAGCTAGGTAAACTTCTATAATATTGACAACAAACAAATTTAAGTGCAGCGTAAACTAGAATTATACACTCACAAGATATTTAACCTTTCGTGCTTATCTAGTTCAACCCCAAAAGGTAAAAATATACAACGATATCAAAAACTGATGGATCACTGAAGCTACTTTGTAAATCAAGCACGTTATCCAAGCCATAACCTAAAAAGATATAAACCGCATCAATAAAAACACTCGCCTATAAAAAATCACAAAGGAATTTTATTCCAGTGCTATAGGCAAGTGTAATAGCCCATCTGAACGCTTCACATACTCGTAGCAACAATAAACTCGACACTTTATTTGTGCTAGCCGGCCCGCATACCTCTTATAAAGTTCGTTCGCAAAATCTACATACATTGCATACAGAGGGAGGTAATCAAGAATACTCTCAAGTACTTATGTAACTTGTAAATAAATGTTAAATGTGTTTCACTTTATTATTCGTTTTCAAACGGATGTATTACGGAAGCGGAAATCTGATATTTTATTTAAGGGAAATGACTGCGGAAATGGAGGCGGAAAAATGAATTTAAGTAGAGGAATCAATTGTAATTTTGTTCTGTTTCATTTTCATGTATCGAGTGTCGTGGTGTCCTGTTAAATGTTCTTTTATTAAACTGTTGTTACTAAGGAAACATTTTTTGGCTCGTAAGTGCTTTTTCGTAATTTGATTTGAAAAAAACTTGAGTTTTCCTTTAGAAATGATGTACTTTTTGCTTTCTATTAAAAACAGTCGTGAAGCCGACAATCGTGAAGAATATTTCCATAGGTACTACTACACTTTATATTTTGCAGTCAAGTAGACGCCAATTGGCAGAGTTTAATTAAATATATTTTAAAATGGAAATACCTGCTTCGTATATAATATTTATTTAATAGTGATATTATTTTATGGTTGTCGTAAAAAAATAAAAAGAATGCTAGGTACAGGAAGGCGCATATGCAATCCAAAAACTGATACGAATTGCATGCTTTTAAGGACGTGTTAGGCCTACAGAACTGCTAAAAACAAATGGTAAAGGTATTAAATGTTGTTTAAATACTGAACTTTGAAGTAGTTAATGACCACTATTTTCGATTACGCGAGCAATCTGCCAGCCGCAATTGAAACACAAAGTAACAACCAAATCATTACTTCAAGAAGCTCGGCTCAGCTACTACCTACAAATCTACGTCCAAGCAGTACTAAACTTAATCATAAACCACCTCGCCGAAACAATAGGTAATTAAAACAAAATTAATAAGCCGAGCAGACGCGAGCGCAGCGCGTCACCGTGTCACTTTGGAATTTCATTACGTCACGTCCCGGGAATTAATCCGAGTAATAAACTGCCACGATCTCCTATGATTTATACGCGATTTCTATTGTTATTAAATTCGGGGTATAATTGCGATTGTTATGGTAAGCTGTTGGATCGTTTTGAGACTATAGATCTGAAGGGGTTTGAATTGTCTGGGAGATTCTTCAACGGGGGATTATAAACAAGGTGAAAACTTGGCAGACAGCAAAGTTGGTATTATTATAAGAAAACCTAGATTTTATAAACAGGGTATAAAATATGAACTACACTGTCTGTCACACTAAGTAATATTAAGCAAAAATTATTGCTGCTAAATGACTTTTAGTTTTGCGCACAATGTAACACTGACTTGTATTATACTTAATACTTTTAATGCCGTGTCTATTCAGGTATTCATTCACACATCAGCTGTCGAATTCCGTAAAAATCTCTCTCAGTGAATTAAAGACAGTAAGTTTGAGGCGAGTTGTCAATCGTTAGCATAGTGAAATGTCATTCCACCTAAAATGTGTTTTAGAAATGTTTTTATAAATTTCATGAAATAAAAAAAAAAAAATACCATCACGCCTGTATTCCCCGAAGGGTTAGGCAGAGGTGTACTAATGTACACCCACAGTTCGCCGGTATATTTAGGTCCCATGTAATAGGGGGCGAGCCTATTGCCATTAACCGGGCACAAATCCATATCCAGTAAATAATGGGTATCAGTGAATAAATCCTCCTAAAATAGCAAATACAGCTCCTATAGATAAAACATAATGAAAATGGGCAACTACATAATAAGTATCATGTAAGGTAATATCAATCGAAGAATTTGATAAAATTACTCCTGTTAATCCTCCTACTGTAAATAAAAATACAAATCCTAATCTTCATAAAATTGATGGGGAGTAATTAATTTGTGTACCATGGAAAGTAGCTAATCATCTAAAAATTTTAATTCCTGTTGGTACTGCAATAATTATAGTTTCATGAAATATTTTTATATAATAGGTCAGAAGTATGAGGTCAAACTGAAGCCATTTCTTGATAGATTTTTCGTCCAATCACTTTTACGTCTTCTCATTACAGGTACCTACTACCTTCGTAAAAACAAAAGGTTGAAAGGAGATTAGATGTCAATTACATCAGTATTAATTGTCGTCAATTATGCTCACATTGGCTTGCTCAGCTGATGACGCAAACGACTTCCATTACCACTGACAGATGGTGATTAAAACGTTTAGTAAAATGGCTATAACGGAATGATCATCGTAATGATTTCATAATATGAATCATATTTGGTAGTCTGAGGCTCACTTCCATCAATGGAATAGGTAGCACTGACTGATTATGCAATAGTACGATGAGCCTATGACTGACCTACTGCAGCGCAAAGGTATCTTCAAATACAGATACCTATCGTACAGCAAACACTTTATTGAGCAAATTAGATAGTTGTTTTACTACCAAAATAGCTACAAGCTACTTATTACTGAAAATAATGGTTAAGAAAAACATCTTTAACTGCCTTAAATCATATAAAAAAGACATCACCTTGCCAATACACTACAATAATTAAAAAGCAATGTACTAAACTTAACAGCGACTAATCAATCCCAAAAGGATCACAAAAAACGATCACTCGTTCACGTCACCCATCACACGATACCACTCACTGCACCACACTACACTCAATTAAGACATTCCAATTGACTTCCAAACCCAATATACACTTAAACTAAACGATTCCCCAAACAGTTTGCTCGGTATCAGTGTTCGAATCGATACCGTCGCTCAGTAAGTCGGTATCGGTGTCCGAATCGATACCGAGTGGAGTAGTAATTAACGCGAGCCAGTGTGTGGCCGCGGACTGAATGTAATCAAAACACGAGCGATAACTGTCAGGGTGATGTGCAAGAGAGGTGGTTGAGAGTGCGCGGATATGAGGAGATGAGGACGGGTTTCTAAAATTACATGAAACCTTATCGTTCAAATGGTGGCAACTGCCCCGTTGGTTCCCTAGTGGCAAGCGCCACTATTGAGTATGGAGTCCTGGGCCCTAGGTCGGACAAAAAGTGTTACTGGATTCTTCCATTAGAAATTTCTCAGTAACAGCCCGGTTTGGAAGTTGGTGGTGTGACACCCCCGTGCCTCGGAAAGTACGTAAAGCCGTCAGTTCTATGCCTGGTCTCTCGCCAGTTGTGTCGGATTGCTGTTCCATCGGACTATGAGAGTTAGGGATGAGGAAGTGCACCTATGTTTGCACATACACTTATGCACTATAATAACTTTTGCGTACTTGGCAATTCATTAAGATTAGTGACCGAAATCGGTCTGGAGAACACAATACAGTAGATAGGTTCTACCACAAGGTTCTACTCCTAGCAAGCAAACCTGCGATTACGCAGTTGTCTGTAAAACAAAACACAATGGTTTTAATATGTATTCTTTATATTCTCCATGTCACAATTTCAGGAGGCGTTGATCAAAAATTAAGGACCATTTTATTGGAGGAATTTAATACACAGGGGTGTTTAATATTTAAATATATCGAACAGTCTGCCATGACAATAAAATTGTGTTCAATAATTCGACAGTAAATCGCTCGGTTATCGTCGGGCGCAGACTTGAACAGTCAACCTGTCCAAAATCTTGAATATTAACAAACCGATTTTATTTAAACCTGATAAAAAGACACGGAAGCCTAAAAGCATGAGAATGGAACATTTTTTGAAAAAGAGAGGTTTGAAGATATCTATAAAAAATAAAAGTTCTAAATAAGAAAACTATAATCCAAAACAAAAAAAAAAAAAACAATTTTTATTAATTTATTTATAACATACCATCACGCCTGTATTCCCCGAATGCTTAGGCAAAGGTGTACCAATGCACACCTACAGTTCTACGATTAGTTGATATGTTTAGGTCCCTTGTAACAGGGGCGAGCCTATAGCCATTTACTGGGCACATATCCTATCTCGGAGCTGCTACTGAGAATTGAATAGAAAAACCCAGTAACACTTTTTACTCTACCTGGGAATCGAACCAAAGACCTCTAGCGTGGCTGTCACGCTTAGGAGCACTAGGATAACGAGGCAGTCAGTATTTATATATTTTTTTATAACACACCAAAGTTCTTAATATACAATTAACTAAGTAAGACTTTGAACTACACACAATCAAAACTTGGAAACCCAATTTAATTTTAAACAATCCCAGAATCCAGTTCGCAACCACTAGAATGTGACACACATTCAAGCAAATCAAGATCAACGGTGAACCAGTAATGAACACCTCCATTTTGGTTGGTGTTACAGGAATTTAATCACAATTACTAGCAATAACTGTCGACGTGATATATTGCATTACAGGTGTAGTACATACTATTATCACGGTGGCGCTGTATGTCACAGCCTACCCAAGTAACACAGTTAGCACTTTAACACACGAATAGTATACTTATGTAAAACTTAAGGTCCGTATAAACTCTTATATAAGTTCACTGACCATCTTGACGCTTTACATTGGCATTTCAAAAGCATTATGATGCTTTTGACTGTATAACGGTTGGATAATGGCATATCAAAATGCTTCTGTCAAGCCTTTGGTTTTAATGCAGCAAATTACAATACTACTGCACAGCTTTCAGCTATTTTTAGTGCATTTGGATCTACAGTAGCATTTTTAAGTAGCAGAAAATTCTTAATGCCGTGTAATAGCATAAACATGAACCATTATAATGCAACGTAAATGTGCAATACAGCTTTGAACTGTTTTTACTGCCCTTTGTTGTGTAATGGCACTTTTAACTGGTAAGAAAAATCCTAGAACTGCTGAACAGCATAAACGTGAATCAATGTAATGCTTGCATTTTTAAAGATCAACTGAGTTCTGTTGTACAGCTAACAGCTCTTTTATCAAATTCATGTGAGTTGTTGTAATACACAAAGCTAGTAAGAAGCATAAAATTATTTGTCGGCTATATTGGGGAAAAACCCATATTATGTAAAGTAAAATGTAGCAATATTAAAAAAGGTTCTGTAGGTCACCAACATGATATGTTAAAAAGAATGAACTGCATAACAGTTTTAACATACTTTAATTTAACTTGTTATCACATCACTTGTTATCAGTGTAATGTCTACAAGCTGTTGATTTGCATTCAACAGGTATATATAAATAAAATCTATAAAATCACTATATGGCATTGTTATTTAAATGATTTTCAAGTACTCGAATGAAACCATCATCTTTTTTTTTGTTGATAGCACCATAGTCATTTTAATAAGCCACGCACAGGAATAGTACTGTAGATGATGAGTTCAGAAAGTCTTTTTATTAATTCTTAGCAAACGAATAATGGGTTTTATGATTTTGCTCAAGGATCCCCAAAATTGCGTTTAAGTAATGACACTATTTCGGTCTACATCAAGTCCACTGGTGTACCGGTGAATCCATATAGAACTACTTTATAGACAATAGCACTACAGTGTTTCACCAAAAGTCTTCTCTCTAGCCTCTGGCTTAATAATTGTTCACATGTGAGTATTTATACTGATGGCGGCATTAATTAGCCTTTCTAAAGGCTCACCGGGCTGCTATAGATGGACACCATTTTGTATATATTTTATAACCAAAAAATATTACCATTTAGACTTATTTATAAAACCAATAGACCTATATAGTAATTATATAACTTAATTTAATAATGCCCAACCAAGACTATTATGTTAGTTATGGAACAATCGTTCTATACTAAAATTTACAATTGTTTCGATAATTTCACACATATCTTTATATAACTTTTTTTAACAAAACCACAAAATATCGAAGGCGCGTGAAAATTTTCAATAAAACCTATATAGATATTTACAATAAACTACATTGCGCAGTAATATTTGAATGCATGACATGACAAAACTACCCAGTAATATAAATTTTGTTTTGATGCAAACAAATATGGTGTCACTCATTCAGTGTTGACCATCTTCATCCATAATTATATTATGAGAAACAGTAATAAATTACAACGTTAATTGTATTATAATGTTTGTACCGTGGTATTAGAGATGTTTTTGCAATGATGCAGGGTTTAACTAATTTCTAACTGTGAACACTTAAAAAGCTTTAATAATTCTTTTACTACATTCTAATGCTAGTCTAATGCTTTTGTAATTCAATTAACATTTTCATTTTTAATCATATTGCTAATATAATGCTTCTGTAAGGCAATTGGGAACTTCATTGATCGTAATAATGCTTCCATAATGCGATTGGCATCTTTATTGACCATAATAATGCTTATATAATGCGCCTGTAATTCAATTAAATTAATTGTTAACCTATTTAGGGTCTTAAGCCGTATAATTTGTGCCCAAATAAGAGTTACAGGAGCCGTATTAACGTTTGTAATGCTGCCATAAAGCTAACTCAACATGCTAAAACGATTCAGAAATGCTGTAAGTCGGCTGATATACTGCTTTGATGTGTTACTTGGGTATGGAGTTAAATACATACATAATTATGTGGATGAAGTTTTAGGTTGATGTTAAAGTAAGATAAAAAAGTGAGTTTAGGCTTTTCTGTTTTTTTTTTTAAGAAGACTGTCTGTAGTTTGTAGGTATTTCTTTATTTGAAATATTAGGAGCTTATTTTCAATTATACCTTTTCTCTAAATAGTATAAAACAAAGTAGGTTTTAAAGTCTGTCTTTGTGTGCATTTGTTTCTTTTTTATTACACAATGATTTATGTGCGAATTTTAAGAAAATGTTTTCTAAAAGGTTTATGTGTACAATACAATAATACATTACATAGATATAGCTTAAAATCTTATTATTTTAACATGTCACCACGTTAGTAGACGGTACCCGTACAAAGAAAGAATTATCGCTAGCTATAATCATGATTAATTTTGGATACTGGGACTACACGCCTATTTATTTTTGCAAAGATAACAGAATTAAAAAAATAGCCATTCATCGGGACTGCTGAAAGAAGTAAAAACCTAAAACTCTGAAATAAAAGTGTCGGCTGTCTGCTCTCGCCTCTGTCTGAACTCGTCACATTTGCATTAGTACGTCAAATTAGCGCGTCAGTGATGCGATTCCATGAATTTAGCCACCACTAAAAATAGCAGCCAAAAAAGTTTCCATTACAAAAAAAAAACCGGCCAAGTGCGAGTCGGACTCGCGCACGAAGAGTTCCGTACCATTATCTATAAAAACGGCAAAAAAAAACACGTTTGTTGTATGGGAGCCCCCCTTAAATATTTGTTTTATTTTAATTTAACAACTTATTTTTAAAGAGAATATATAACTTTATATCCTGTAAATATGTATGACAGAATGACAGCGAAGTCTTACTAATAGTATCATTTTACCCGTTTGGGTACGGAACTCTAAAAAATATTAACCTAAGTACACGTTGGTACACCGCTATCCATTACTTAATCTTGCAATAATGAACTCTCCAGCATATCAAAGTCTTAGAAATCTGAAACCAAGCTACGTAAGCTAGTTTGATTAATGATTCTGCTGAAGATTAACAGCGAGTCGCTGTGTGTGGTTGTGTAACACGAATGTAATCACAACTACAAGTAATAACTGTCGCGGTGACAAGCTCACAGTTACTGCACTGATTAATTGTTTGTCTACGGTTAAACAGCATTGTCACGTAGGTTATTGTAGGGTTAATGCCGAATATTGTAATGCCTAGAAAATTAGATCGTGATTTTTTCATTGATGATTTGTGTATATCTTTTGTTACAGATCCTAAATAAATAAATAAATATTATTTGTATACCCGACAGAAGGAGTGTTATGTTTTTCGAGTGTATGTATGTCTGAATGTGTATTTCTTCGCTACGCTCTGTAGATTAAGCGACTTGATAGATTTTAGCTTGTGAAGTGTCGTTAGGTTAGTCTTAATTGTGACAGGAAGCAGCATTATTTTGTAAACATCTTCCTTGGTGAATTTAGATATACAAAGATAGTATGAGTGTTGTTCAACAAACTGAGTGATATTTTTTGTATTCACTAATAGAACTGCAGTTTTATTTTTGTAAAAATCTCCCTCGATGAATTTAAGTAAAATGAGATTATGGAGAACTCTCAATCTCTACCACAGAATTAAGGAATGAAAGCTAACTTAACCTAAATCTTTGTATATAGTATATAACGTATATATAACTCCATTATTATTTTAACAAGTGGCCACTTCCACGCAGTCCAACAAAGTGCAGACCAATGTCAATATTTCAAAAAATGAATCCAAAGTTGCCATCGTCAAAGCCATAAGCAAGAACCATAGAAGAAACTTTTCACCGAAGCAGGTAACTAAATTAAAACTTTTCCGTTGACATTAACGAGAAATACAGCCATTTTAAAAGCTCAGCTTTCTCAGTGCCTTATTTACTGAGCATAAAAAATAAGTACTCTTTACTAGTCTTTGAGTGAATCGTAAGTTGAAAGTTAATTGGCATTTCAGTCAAAAGAATTACCTTGAAGATGTTTCTGAAAGTGAAGGCTGCTTGAAGATACTAACTGGCTTTTTTCAGTCTAGACCAATTTGGGAGAGCCTGCAAATTTGTCTAGAATAAAAAAGCCTGTTCGACGTTTGTGTGGGACATTGAATTAGGCTACTTTATCTTTTACCTGACGACGACGGTTAAAGGTCGTGCCTTTAAGGCTTTTCATTTAATGTAGAAGCTTGGAGTATTCACTTTATTCCTTTCATTAGAGTCAATTAACGTGATTGATTAGTTATTATTACTCTCTGGTTTCATCACACGATGTACGACAGCGTAATCACTGTGTTCCAATTATCGGGATATAATTGTGTTCCACCCCAGAATATTCCACACACGAAATCCATATAAATCCGTCCGGATTTGGTTAAAAAACGCAATACCCGGACAAATCTACTCTCACGTCAATAAAAACAAAGCACGATCCTACTCTCAACCAACAGCAATATACCTAGCATACGTCACCCAAAGCCACGGGCTCTAAGCTCAACCACAGCCGCAGTCCGTGGACACAATAAGAAGAAGTGGTCAGCTGTAAAAACTCTGCGTCCATTTAATTGAGTATGCAAAGCGGTTAGCGGATTCAGCGCCTTTGGAAGTGCCTCCCTTTATCTGACGTCGGTGTTCCGTGCAGCGTATGCTATGTGTGTCTTTGCTTTTTATTCGGATTGGGAATGATGAATATGTAGTGAAGGGCATTAATTGAACGAGTTTAATTAATAAGAAAACAGGTGTATCAAGTTTAAAATTGTTTTCTTTTTTATTTTAATAGCGGTCATTTACATTAAGAATATTTATATGTATTCAGTTATATATACACCAATAGCACAGACATATAATATAAATATACAGAGTGTAAAAATATGTGTGTATGTATAGTGTGCAATTTAACGCTCGCAAAACATTGTACAGGGATCATAGGTACACCTATTTAAAGTTTAGTTAGAATATTGATAGAAAACAAAGAAAATGTACGCAATAATGGGAAGAACATAAATGTGTCAAGTGATGATCTTTCTTACATGCGGCAATTGATATAAATTATAACATTCGGCTACGTTAAGTGACTTTTTACAATGTTTATATAAATGTAAAAGTTACCTGTTGGTTGGTTTAAATTATATAGCCAAAGTTACTTTTATGTTTACAAAGTCAAAATCGATCACCTTTTACGATCTTAAGCCACAGTAAACCTAACCCACTTGAAATTCGATCAAATTATTTTCTTCTCTACATCCATTGCGTGGGTAGTAGTAATCTGTAATGTCCCTTACATTTCTTCTTTCATGTCCCTCAATCTATTATTAACCAGTAGTTTTCGTATAACAGGAGTAATCTTGCAATAAATTGAAACAAACCAAGATACATGTGAAGGAATATGACAAAATTATTAGGGTCCCTAATAGTAGCGGGCCTTAAAAGAATATAGCTCCTTTTACTGCGCAGCTCGTAAACTGTGAGAGAAATAGTGGATAGGCTGGACAGCTGCTCATCCCTATTTTATGCACCATTGCAGTCTTTATGTCGCACCACGCTATAAGGAACAGAAGGCTCAATCTTGTAGAAAATAATAAAAAGGTCGTGAATTCTGACTGTAATAATAAAATCTTTCCGTAGTATTATTTTGGAGAATGTTATAATAGATTAAAATAAACCAACGCTAAAGTTTTTACTATGGTATATTTTGATAGGAAATGTCTCATTATTTTCCTGTCAAGAACTTTCAGATGTTTTAGTTTTTTTTTTTAATGTGAATTTAGAGGTGTCTGAATATTAAAGTACTAGCTACTGCCCGCGACTTCGCCCACGTTGTTTTTTGGGCCCGCGTTAAGTTACGTCTTTGGTTACTGCCCTGCTCCAGTACGTCGTAGTGGGATGTTATACAGCCTATAGTATTCCTCATGAATCCAGCTATTATAGACAAATAGAATATTACCAATTTGAATAGGAGTTACAGTGATAACCACGTTTAAACAAACAAACAAAAAATCTTTTAGCTTTATTATACATATGTGTGTATGTGTTTAGATGTCTGAATATTATAGTATTCCACATGAAACTGATAGATATTACGACCAATCCAGGTTAAAATTAAAACTCACATTTTCTAAGAAACTGAACCTTCTGCGGTTCCTTCCTTAACCTTCTCAACTGACGGTGCAAGTGTAACATATGGCGCCATTCGGGGCCCGGTTACGAACCAAGTTAAACTTGTGAAAAAATAAAGTTGAAGAAAGAAATATAGGAAACATTTTAGTCTGGTTTTCGTGGTACACTGTTTTATTTCCTCCAAAGATTTTATTGCAGCTATAAGTTTTAATTTTTCTGGAATTATCCTCCATCACCATCACGCCTGTATTCCCCAAAAGGTTAGGCAGAGGTATTCCAATATACACCCACAGGTCGCTATTGCCATTAACCGGACACAAATCCAAACTCCGAGCTGCTACTGTGAATTTCATAGAAAAACCCAATAACACTTTTTGCTCGACCTGGGAATCGAACCCAGGACCTCTAGCGTAGCAGTCATGCTTAGGACCACTAGGCCAACGAGGCAGTTGAATTATCCTATCAAACATCTATAAGACTGTTTTTTTTTTGTCAAATATATAATTTGTTCTATAGTTAGTTAGGTAGTAAAATAAACATGACAGTTGTTAACTCCGCAGATTGCCCATCAAACTAAGTAATATTAGCCAAAAATTATTACTAGGAGACGAAAAAATATTTTTCACCATAATACAATAATATTTCTCCTGCGTACTTGGTTAGTCTGCATTAAGATTAGCCGTACATGCCGGAATGGGTCTGTAAAGTATACCTACTGTAATAATTATAATGTTGCGCACCCAAAACATTAGGCTTACGGGTACATGCAATAGTACAGGGTTCGTGGGGGTATTGAATTGAGACTATATTAACCCTTAGAGATTGTAGAAAAAAGTACTTTATGTATTCGTTATTGTGTTACGAGTACGATAAAATGATAAAATAATCCGTAACTTTTACTACAAAGTAAGTTTTTACCCAAGTCCAAAAAAGGAGGGAATTCTATAAAAAAAATATATAAATCAACATTGTTTAATGAACACGTAATATTCTAAATGCCTAATACAAATTGTGTGAACCAGACACATCCAGGATAATTAAATCTACAATCTCATCCACCACGAAATTATTCACAAAATACCTAGAAATTAATCGTTGACAGAACATCACTAACTTCATACATATTTCATTAGGCCTTTTTGTGGGGCAGAATAAAGGGAAACATAATTAACTCGAATAAAAAATAAGAATTATTTTCATTACTCCCAACCGCAATGTTTTTTTTACAACTGCGTCACCCCTGCAAATTACAACCGCCGTAATGAAGATGTAAGGCTGGCTACACTGCTGCGAATATGCGACCAGTGTTACATAGATATAGGAAGCGATTATCCACTGCGATTTAAATTTATGTACGGTTAATATAAGACACATGTAGCTGTGTATATCTGCCTCTATATGGCTGTGTGTGTATATTGTACATTGTCATATTGTACGAAATGCTTGTATGACATTGCTTGTGTTTATGATAAACAGCGTAAAAATTGTGGATAGACCAATAAATAATTAAAAAAATAAATATAAGAATACTAATCTTAACTATCACTACAACGAACCCGGTGTCTCGAATGACTTACTAATTACTATTGGTAGTATACATTGCCAAACGTGCGTAAATTAATGCGATTGGTTGACTGAATTATCAGTAACCAAACACAGCAGTCTACGTGAGATGGCAGCAGTGGTTATTTTAAAACATGGAAAAAAGCTTTGAACAATGCAAAAAATTACGCATTTGAAAAACGTAGACAATGCCTCAATCAATAACGTTCTAAAAAATTTTAATATTTTATTTCTGCGTCCAAATCGCGAGTGTACAGCCAGCCTACGCAATATTTCAGCACAGACTCTGTGAGACACTTAGTTATAATATTTAAGCATCAAAGTCGTAATTAAACAAGCAAAGTAAAGGCTTTATGGGTGGTCTGTAATTATTTATGCTGTGCAAATAATAGGGTTGTAAAGTTTTGTTCCAGTAGTCAGGGCTAACTCTCTTGTCAAACACTCGATGAACAAGATTGTGTTTCATTATTAGCCAGGGCAGTTCCCAGTACAAACTTTGGAAGTTCTTTGTTAGTTTGATTCAAGTACAATATAAAGTATGGTTAGCGGTACAAGTCGATTAATACTTTGGATTTTATAATCGTAATTTTTGAGCGGAATTTTTCGGAAGTTCGGAATGGATGTAATATCAAGACCAAATAAACTCTAAGCTATTACCTGAAATGCTTAAAAGCGGAGCATCATATTAAGTAGGTAATGTAATTCTTGGTTAGGTTTACCTTTAAAGAACAGCACTCATGTACAAAGTAAATAAATAAATAATTACATTTATTTCTCTCATAAAGGTACACTGATTACACTAATTGATTTATATAATTTGGCTGACTTAATTTCCAAGTCTACAGACGAGGCCGGGGGCAGAAGCTAGTTATTTTATAATTAGCTGTGCCTGATAATTATATTGGTATTAATTAAGAGAAATTTGAAATCAAGTACTATTTATTAGAAAATAATAATCCACTAACAGCTCTTGTCCTCGTTAGTATAAACCAAAGATTGTTTTATAATCAGCCTAGTAGCCTCTTATTAACGATGAAGGAACAAGATAAAATCCAGTAACTGCTCCGGTGGTCGCAAGTGCGACTGCTGTGCAAGGGGTCCCGGGTTCGATTCCCAGGTCGAGCAAAAAGTGTTATTGGGTTTTTCTATGAAATTCTCAGTAGCAGCTCGGAGTTTGGATTTGTGCCCGGTTAATGGCAATAGGCTCGCCCCCTATTACATGGGACCTAAATATACCGGCGAACTGTGGGTGTACTTTGGTACACCTCTGCCTAACCCTTCGGGGAATACAGGCGTGATGGTATATTTTTTTTACATAAAATCCAGTCGAAAATAACTAGGCAAGATATCAGGAATACTACAAGTATACCTACCAAAGTGTAATTAGAATAATTCTTAAAACTCAGTAGTCTTCAGAATTTGTACTTCAATTTCTTGTTTATTTTATAAAAGAAACTTTAAAGTAAAGTCTAATGAAATGAAAGCGACGGCGGT
Organism: Caradrina clavipalpis; assembly: GCA_932526535.1. NCBI lineage: Eukaryota > Metazoa > Arthropoda > Insecta > Lepidoptera > Noctuidae > Caradrina > Caradrina clavipalpis. The sequence goes on from OW052095.1 coordinate 945,817, forward strand.
TGTTTTTACTGAGTACCTTATAAATCTAATCTTGTTTTTAGTGTAGGTACTTCTTAAGCTTCTTCTGCTTCTTCCTTATCGGTGAGGTTCTTCAGAAAGGTCAGGTGCGCAGTACTCGTAACCGGCGTGCTTGTATAACCAGATGTATAAATGTGGACGAGGCGAAAGGAGTGTGTAAGAATCGTAGCAGGTGGCGGTCCGTGGTTTCTGCCTACCCCCATGGGAAAAAGGCGTGAGTTTATGTATGTGTATGTGTAGCTATTTCTTATAGAAATATTACGCCTACGTCTTTCTAATTAAATGCCTACAAGGACGTTAGTTATTTAGTTACAGAAATAAGATTTAAGATGCCTTTTTCAACAGTCAAACTGAGATCTGAAGAAATACGTTAGTTGCCTTTTTATCCGATTATGCAACTAAAAATGTGTTTATTTTATGTTTTCATCAGCCTTTGTTCCTTTGTGGCGTAATAGAGATCAAACACAAGGGCCAATTTTAATGATTCTTACGTCAATCAATTTATCTTAATCTGTCGAGTATCTAAAATTAGTGTAGATTTAAGATACTAAAAATCCGGTGTAGGTTTTTTTCTAATAATAACATTTCATTAGTTCTATTTAACACCAGTCCCTTAATCATGGGATTCCTACTACTCCGCTGCTCTTTACTGCTCAAAAATTGCTGGATCTAAGACAGTTGAATCATTTTTTCAGTACCTACACGTGCACGAATTCGATTGCTTTGGCGTTTTTTTGGTATTTACTCAAACTGTTGATCTGGTTTTCAGAAGTAGCAGTGATTGCAAGTAGTCAAGCGGGCTTGTCCCAAAAGAAAACTATAAATAATAATAATAATAATTTATTCAAATAAAAATGTTTACAGAAAGTGTACATAAAACCAAACTGATAAAAAGATTTTCCATAAAATTACAGTGCCTAAAAATTAACTAAAACTTAATAATTATAGGAGCAAGTATCGATAGTTCGGAATTGCAATGTTAGGTAGCGACCCGCCCGATCTAGGTTAATTTAAACCTGTGTTTCAGGCCTATGGCCTATGGACATGAACAAGGGATGGATAAATGTAACAAGGAAAGGCCCTTGTTACATTTCTCCCATAGTTTTCTTATGGGACAAGCCCGCCGGCTGGAGTCTGGAAATGGTCACCGACTGACCGGCAAATTGTCTTATGGCAATGTAGTCGGGCACAAATACAGACTCCAGCCGGCTTCTGAAAACGCCTTTTTCACATCCTTCATCCTAAAATCCCGTTTCACACGTGTCTCTCAGTTAGAGTTATTATTTGCGAAAGAATACCAGCATCAATTATTCACTACATGTCATAATGGTTACCGAGCATGTTCAAATTCATCCACATCTAAAACATCGCGGCTTCATATAAATATTATTACGCACTTGAAAGCCTTTGAGACTATTCTCTTATGCCTCGTTGAATAATAACATTGTGACATTTGACAAATTGTCTAGCTGTCAAGACCTTAAAGATTCTGGTAAAAGGAAACAAATTAGATAGAAAAAATATTTTCTAGCATCACTTTAGGCGTATACCCCGAAGGGTTAGGCATATGTTTAGAGCACCCACATTATGCTAATAATATACGGCCCACGTCCAGTGCCTACCCTGTTAGCCTAAAGGTCGCACGAGCTTCTGCTAAGCGTGAGTTCGATGCCCGGGTCAAGCAAAATAGGTAATGATTTTTTCGATAGATATTTTCCAGTCATAAGGGATTGCTGTTGCATCGGATTATGAGGGTGAAGCAAGAGGAGGAGCACCTATTGTTAGGTCACTCTCTTTTGTAATAATATCTCCTGTATACTTGATCAGTCTCCATTGAGATTGGCCGCCATGACCTAAATTCCGTTCAGAGAATAATAATATAAGTAATTGGCGATGTATTTAAAAGAGGCAAGCCTATTGCAATTTACCAAAAACAATACTTGCACACCTGGTAGAAAAATCCAATAACGCTTTCCCGGCTGCGGATCGAACACAAAACCGCGGCTAAAAAAAGCCTATACAGGTAATAAAAGTTTTATTACTAAACTATTATCGTCTATGATTAAATGTCTATTATTAAAATGTCTGCACAAATCAGCTATCAAGCGATAGCCAGATCGAATTCTGATACTCTGAAACTTTTTAATTGTTTTGAAATACATCCCTGTAAAAGCATTGTTGGTTTAGTTTAGAGAAGCTAAAATCGACTCTATATTTCAGAATATTAAATAGTAAATGCATTACAGCTATTTAGTAAGTTTTTGTTATAGTACATTTAGTTTATTCCACACATACCTACATGATAGTGATGCCCGCCACTTTCTGAAACTTATTTTTTTCGTGTATATTGTTAGAATTTTATTTATGTAGGTAATTTCCATGGTATTTCTTTTGGCTTTATTTTAACAATCTCATGGTTAGTATACTATTCCCTAATAAACGTAAGGAAAATGGCGTTCATAGCAGGAAAAAGGGAAACTCCTTTGCTCATGGCAAAACCACCATTAGATACCCAACAATCCATCCATTAAAACCATTCCCATAAACTAACGACACATACGGGACCAGATAGAACAATCCAAGCTTCCAATCTATCTGAAAACCACAGAATCACGCGTTCCGATTCCCCCGTAACTGAAACGTCCACGTTCACGTTCCGACTCCCAGAGGTAACGCGCGTTAATCGAATCCGTATCGTTGGCCGAGCGCGCCCTGACCCGCGCAAAGGGCAAGACTTTTGTTTGTGACATTTTGCGAGCAAATCATTATGTTTGTTGCTATTAAACTTATTTTTTGGGTTAGATGTCTGTGTTTGATAGGTTGTTTCCCCGAGGGGTTCGGAGTGAGTAATAAGATAGGAATATTAATCTGCTTAGTAGGTCGTGATTTCATGAATTAGTAAAGCTATAACTAGGGTTTGTTCTTGATTTAGTCAGCGTGAATGTTGTGAAAGTAGCAGATTAGAAAGGACGTAGGTTACTTTAAAATTAATTTAGTGCAGTGGTTTAACCGTGACAGCGTTAAAAACAAACATACTCACTTTTGCAGTCCTAATATTCGTTAGGATATAATTGTCTTAGGTTTTGCAAAATACAATATGCGAGATAATATTAAGTTGTGGTAAAAGAGGAAAATACTCCCCTCCTTATTTCCCTCATAAATCATGAAATGCAATTTAGGAATTAGGAAAAACGAATAAATAAAACATTGTAATATATTTCACTCATTTTGTTTTTTCTATGACATAGCACGTTGGTGCAGTAGCTACGCAATTGGCGTCGTGAGTTCGAATCCCTCACGGAACATATATTTATATGTATGGCCTACAAATAGCTGTTCCGGGTCTAATTGTATGTGATCTTATATATTTGTAAACGCACCCATTATATGGGAAAAATTCCTACGAATAAAAATAATTCAATGACTACATACCATTACGTCTGTTTAAGTACAAGGTACCAAAACTGTTAATATTGGAATTTTACAACACAAATACTTCACAAAAGCCTTGAACATGACGTCAAGCAAAGCACAGGGCAATCAATTCGTATTATGGCTGCAATTCTTATAAAAGTTCAATAAAATACCATTCACTCAATAAAATGGATAAGTCTCATTGAAATAATATGAGTTATCGAGACAATTTGATAGAAAACCGTTCAGATTTTTATTAAATGTGGGGATTTGTATTTGTACTGGAAATATCTAGGTATATAGGTAACTATTTGATGTGGCTTTTTTGTTTAAAACTGCTTTCGTCTAGTACAATCTAGTTCTGCGAATATAAGATCTAGTAATACTAAACAAAATGCATTAATAAATATTTTTCGTAATCATGACCTCAATTTTCTTTGAAATAATATTATTTATGACTTTGACCATGTATTTTAATTAACATTTTTTTTACTTTATTTTTTAAGGCCAGACAAAAGTTTATCTCTCCTGAACATAAAATAAATGTAAAAAACAATTTCTAAATAAAATTAAGAACACAGTAAAAGCCGTATCACGTAGTTTCTTTATTTTTAAACTACTTATATCAGACTAACAAAATCACATAAACCTAAACTCAAAACAAAGAATTTAAACAAAACACCGCATAAAAGCAAAACCAAACCTCATCCTCGGAATAGCCACAGTGTAACAACAAGCAGTACATCGAAAACAAAACTCCGAACTAAAAGCATTACGTACAAATCACCTGTTTATTGGTTCGAGAAGATTCCATGCAAATGTACACACGGTAAAGTTTCCAAATAAAGTGGGGTCTTTAAGTCCCCCATAAGTCCTCGGCGATAGGATACGCAAATATTGTAATCGGATTGTGCATGTCATCTGAACATGCTGGGGGCTTGGGGGAGTCACTTGAGAGATTGATGCGGCTCGTAAACGATTGAAACTTGTAAGGGCGTTTTAATTTTAGGTGTCAAGGTTAAAATTACGCAAATATCATTGTAATGGGGTCATTTTTTGGGGTTACTGTTTGTAATACTGATTTAGTACTCTGTGGGTGGCGATTAATACTCATTTATTATTTCCGATTATTTATATTGCTGTTTTTCTTTTTAAATGACTAGCAAACTGCGCGTGGCCTATTTCGCACGCATTTAGTTATGTCTTTGGTTTCAGCTCCGCTCCCGTAGGTCGTAGCGCGATGTCATATCGCTCATGCTACTGAGGAATAATGTAGCTATCTATCGGTGAAAAAATGGTTAAAATCGGTCTTATAGTTTCGGAGCCTATTCGATACAAACAAACAAACAAATCTTTCCTCTTTATACTCGTAATATTAGTATATATTATACCAGGAAAAGGTTTCACCTCATATTTACATAGAAGACACGAGTATTGAATAACCACGCTTAAATTAAAAGTCTAGGTTTCCTCATGATGTTTTCCTTAACCGATGTCATTGATGTCCCAGATAAACTTAGAAAGTACATTTGAATAAAAAATGCTACTTTGGTTTTTTTCTGGCATCAAAACCTACAATCTTAATTCATGAGAGATGGACTCCTAAATCACTGAGCTATCAGACCTATACAATAATAATTTGACATAAATAACAAGAAACCAGAAACTAATTAAAGGCAATTCGGAACTCAGATTAACCTCTAAATCTAAGGCCGTGTAACTTGTCACTCAATCCCACTCCTCACGTACAAATTAAATGTTAAACCATTCCTAAATTATTTGACGGGACCAGTCGTTCAGAATAATGTCCGGTTGTTATTGTTTGACTGCCACTTTCGTTGTTCGCAAGGCCGCTTCAAGTGGGCCTTTGAGATTGTACGAAATTGTATAGGCCTTGTATTCTTGAGAGGAATAATTCAAAGCGGGCCTAGGGGGGGAGAGACGTAATTCACGACCATTTCGTAAATGAATCTTCACAAACTTGGGACGAGTTTATAAAGGGATACGGAATATGATTGTTTTTTTCTCTCGTGATCCTATTTCCTTTCTCGACGATCTGTTGGGCTTGCAAATTGTAAATTTCGTTTAATGCTTGTTGGGGTAGTAAGTTTAGGACGCGGTGTTGCCGGCTGTAATGGGGAGAATATCCCGTAAAGAGGAGCTTTTAAATAATGATCGCTAGCGAGCATAATATAGGGAGGTTTTGGATGAAATTACCGATAGCTATGAATATTGTATTCGTCTAAACAAAAGAGAAAATATTTGTAAGTATATTTTTTTAGTTATGAATAAAGTCAAATGGTACAGGTGGCGCAGTGGCTAAGCGATTAGCTGCTGTGTGTCGCAAGTCCGATTCCCGCATGGAACAAATTATCGTAGGGCTTACAGATAGTTGCTCCGGGTCTGACTGTTTGTGTACATGAGTTTATAAGTCTGTAAACGCACTCACGATTCAGTAAATATTTCTGGCGAGGGAAAACTATTAAAAACAAAAGATCTACTTTACTGTTAGGAAAGCTATATTATCAGCAAGTAACAAAGGCTACATTTTATTTACAAAATAATTTGGGAACCGTATGAAAATTCATGCTAATGAAATTGCAAGCAAAAGTCAGTAGAAGATAAAGAGACTCTGATTCGGTATCTTAAAAAATCCAAACAATTTACTCCCACACATCATAGTCCCATTAATTTGACCGATACTGACCACTTCTGTCATTTTATTAGGAACTCTTTCGCTCTCTTCCTAAAGACCAAAATAACTTAAAACAAAACCGCAGTGAGAACCCAGTTCCTACTAAGACCCTCGTCTCGTGTCTTGGATCCTTTAGTTAAACAGGCTGAAAGTCCCAGTTGGGTCTAGACTTTGAATAGGGCACCATTGTTAGCTGAAATTATTAAGGTCTGAATTAAAGTAGCCTTTGTAACTCCAAGTCTTGGTATTATGGGCTTTGCTGTAATTACGTATAATGATGTACTCTGTCGTGTCGGTCACTGGTCCGCTTGCAGGGAACTTAGGAACATCCAAACGAATCTTTACTAGTAATATTATAAATGCGAAAGTTTGTGAGGATGGATGGATGTTTGTAACTCTTTCACGCTTAAATGGCAGAACAGATCTGAATGAAATTTGGCACAGCGATAGATTGTAGTGTGGAAACATATAGGATACTTTTTATCCCAGGAAAATGTACGGGTCCCGTGCGATAATATATCCAATTTGATGCAGACGAACTCTCGGGTAGTAGCTAGTTTATAATTCTTTCTAGTTTTAAGGTTATTTTTAGTTAACGAAAGAAAGGAAAAACTTATCTACGTTATTAAAAAAGTTTGTGATATGAACAAGTTTTATCAGATAAAAACCGGTTCATTTGTTAAGAAAGTTATGTGATATTTTTTCATTTACTGAAAGGGTAACTATAGATTATGATGCCGTAGTATTCGGGAAACTTACAGAATGCGAAAAACAAGTGCTCATGGAAAATACAAAATTAAAGGCAATTGATAAGATTCCCATGATAAATAATCATCATCATCATCACATAAGCCCCTCCTTAAGATCTCCACAATCCAGCCGTTTGCCATGACCTTCATCAGGTCGTCGGTCCACCTCGTGGATAATGGTAAATTAGTATTTATCAGTAATATTAGTAGTACCTATTATGTTTTAGTTTAGTAACTAAAACCCACAATCTCGTTACTCAAAATACTTACAAATAATAATAAACAATGAATAATACAACACTCATTTACATCATGCTTAGATTATGCTTTTAGAAAAAATGTTGCCTTATTAGAAACTATTTTTTTTATGCTAATGATGCTATACAGCCCTGCATGGGCTGCGGGTTGTTCGAAAGAAATACCACGCCCCCGGAACGCAAAGGGCACAAAAAGGAACATGGATGGGTTTTAGTCAGTCAAAATCTGACACTCACTCACTCCTGCCCAGCCTAGGGCTGGAGAAGTCATAGGATGATTTCGCATCGGTAAAACAAAAAACTATACACAAGGTGAATAGACATTTTGCAGTATAGTAATTAGCTTTAACAAACGCGAGTGTGTGAAGTGTGAGTGTGAAGTCTGGTGACATATGGTTAACCTATCGCAAACCACAATTCCACACGACTGAGTTCGTACAACTAACACACATTTTATAGATTTATTTTATTCTTAAAATGGGTCCTACTCCTGCATTGTTTAACAAAATACCGCTTTATCTAGGGAGATAGTAGGATTAGTTAGCAAGATAAATCCCCCTATTATATTCACTAAAAACATCAAATTGTGATAATTAAGATAGCACTTACAGTTCACTCAACTGAAAATTAATACGAAGATAATACTTTGCTTTTGATTTTACTTTGCTTTGATTACTAGAATTGATCTTAGGTCTACTAATACACAATCTCTCAATAATTAAATCAACTACTTACATAAATTTAATTCCATAAATACCAAATACAAAAACATTTCTATCGAGTAATAACCGTTCAATGATTAGTCAAGACGTATTCTTAGAAAAGATTTTTTTTCTAAAACTGTCACTAGGAATGTTCTCCTGAATCATGGGTGCGTTTACAAATACAGCCAGACCCAGAAAAACTATCTGTAGATCATACAAATATTGATTTCACTCAGCCACTGCGCCAACTGTAACGTTAATTATTTAAAATTAATCACCGTTAAAGTCCAAAATCATTACGCCCAAAAGTATGCTACCAAATAATTATATACCCAGTTTTATATTTTTTACAAGAATCTAGAACGTAACTACCCAATACATAGAAGACCACATAGCCCACATTGTACGGCGCTCTAACATCGAGATAAATATCGACTATCAAATAAAACTGAAGCTAGTCATGCGAGCAAACAATGCGACGATAAACTAGAATAGAAACAGAATAGCAAATATATTGTTTACTTTTATACTTCTACAGTTGCCAAGTTATTTACTTTAGCAACAGGAAACGTTCGTGTTATGTAAGTAGTGCCTATGTGCGCGTTATTATCATGTTGAATACGTCTTGTATGTATTCAAAGGACTTTGGAACAAGACAAATACCGTACTAAGTTTTCAGTTGTTGAATTGTAACCTCTGTGAGTACTAGGTAAATGGGGGCAAGGATCACGTGTCAAGCGAATGCTGGACTCAGAAATTATGGTAACACGAGTAACCGTGGGGTTTATTTATTTATTTATTTATTTTATTTTAAATAGAACGGCCGAAGCCAATTACACTATTTAAACATATAATTTATTTAACTCAGTCATACATTCTTCTCACAAAAATTCAAACATTCTGACAATATCATCTTCCATTCATCCGTGAATATATCAAGGCCTGGGTTTGAGTTCAGGAGAGCGTTAATAGCGGCTAATGTCCGAGGTATAGGCGACTTCGAGTGTGCAATAGTACGGCAAGTTGGAACAGCCAGTAGGCGGTGTTTTCTGCCACGACAGTAATTGTCTGGGACAAACAGATTGCAGATTTCACAATGCAGATCGGGATCATCAATAATCCCCCTAAGAATTTTAAATATTATAGTCATCTGATCGCGCGACCGTCTTACTTCTAGAGAATTGAAATTAAGGCAGCCCAACAGGAATTCAGTGGGATACAAGTAGGGATAAAACCCATACAAGTGCTTGTAAAGGTTTCTGAGGAATGCTTTCTGTACTTTCTCTAAAGCTAGTGCATACTGCTTTTCAAAAGGATTCCATACGCACGCACTAGACTCAAGTTTGCTACGGACCAATGCCCCAAAAACGAGCTTGATAACGTGGGGGTTGCGAAAGTCACGGGTTTAATCGGTAGAAGTCCGACATAATCTTCTCCAGATAGAAAAAAGGTGTAAGGGTGTCAAAAGACACATCGCAATCATAGCTGCTAACAGTAGTTAGCAGCATGTTACTAAATTTGATGATCAGTATACGTAGATACTGATCATCAAACTTAGTAACATGATTGCTGGGAAACGACTTTTATTTCTAGTGTGATAAATCACTATTTATGGTAGTGCACAATGTAACACTAAACATAGTACTTTCATGTGCATGCAACAGTACAGGCGTCGTAAGGTTTTTAAAGTAATTTACAGCATTATGCACAGCATTATGTACAGCAGTATGTACAGCATTTTGAAATTGGTTTTTGAAGTTGGACATATTTTAATTCATATTTTTTAGAATTTTATTGTGCTGGTTTTTAGAGACAACTAATCAGGTATTTAAAAAATCGGTTAAAATGACCAAAAAATAGGTCCCAAAGAAGAAAACCATAATGCCAGTAAAAAAAGCAAACACAAAACGACCGACAGACACTATCTCAAAACTACGAAAGCAAAAAGTTCACCAGTACCAACCACTCAGAAGTCTGTCCGTATAATGAATAGTATCACCATACATAATAAGCAATAGGAACAAGGAACGGACATGCTTATGCTAATTCTAAGGTAACTTTTATTTTGTTGAGAACGGAAAAGGAATGTTAATTTTCTTCCGGTGGAGTGTATTATAGCAATATGCCGAGTAAGTCGTTGGAGATTTTAATTTAATGGACTTTAATGGGTTTTTTGTTTTGTTTAGCTGTAAGAGAAGCTTGTGGTGTTTCGGTTTCTTTTTTTAGGATTCTGATTTCGGCTTTTGCTTTCTTTTGTTTTGTTGTTGTTAGAATATCAAATTTTCAAGAAGAATATAAATATGGATGTGACAATATTTTAATCCTACCTCTGCTTTTAGCTTTGAATAGATCATTTCTGTGAGTAGCAAAAGCGTAGTACAAACACGGACCAAATGACGTCCGACTGGCATATGAAGGCTCTCTTACCAGTGTACAATATTAAAAAGTGGATCCGTATTCATTTTTAACTTTACATTATCTTCATTATTCTCTGTTATACCGGCCATAGTTATACACATTTTGTTAAGTGTCAAGTGACTATCATTTTGCGGAACTCCTAACATTATTAAGATTTAAAAAGATTACAAAAGCTTCTTTCCAAGATCCAAGGCTAACGTTCCATCACCTCCTATCTACATCCACATGACACACATAACTATCCCGTCATCCTCTCTGCACATTCAACCTCTCCTGTCATTTACCTCCCCTATCATTTGCCAAGCCGTTATCAGCGAACCACAACCGTATCTCGTCGTCACCAACCCGTGAAGGAGGCGGTCGGCAAAAATTGAGTAATTCACAAGGTCCTGCCGTGTCTCGGAAGACCCCAAATAGGCTTTTAGGAAAAAGGGTGAGCGTTTAATGGCGTGTTAATTTGGGGCCCGACTGAGTTTCGCCCTGATAAGTGTGTGACAGTGGGTTCATTAGGCTGTGCTATACCTACCTATAGGTCTATGATGAATCTTAAGGCCTGCGTGAACGTTGTAACTAATGGTTCTAGCCACGTCTACATTGAGATCAGTCTACGTTACATAACTCGGTTTAGTGTAGCGAATAGTTTCTTGATTCTCTGAAAGATTAGATAGCCTAAAATGTTCGTCTTCAAGTTTTTCGTGAACATGTATAATCTAGATGGCTCACAAAGAGAAAAAGAAAAGATGATTGCCGACATGGTGGCAGCTGCACGGCGTATGCCCGGTGTCAGTGAGTTTATATTATGTTTGTAAAGGCACCCACTTTGGAGACGGAATTCTTAGTGTGGGACAAAGATTAAAAAGAAAAGTGTATTTGTTAAACGTCGCAGAAACATCGTCGGAAACGACTGAGAAGAAAGCGGTGAAATTTGGGATACTTGTATTTGAAGAGGTCAGTAAGTAAACAAACGGAATGTTTGCAGAGGACGAGAAATGAAGAACTTTGAAAAAGTGTTGACAAGGGATTGATAGCTGAATATCATAACGCTTGTATTTTGATCCATAGCTTCCTCTCATCTTCGAAACTCGGAAGACTTAATGCAAAACCTTTCGAATCCAAAACAATTCTTCCACTTAAACTTTAACCTTTACAAAAATAAAATAAATAGGTACTTCTCCTACGTTTTGTAATACAATATTTACTTAGATACGCGTAACATAAGAACTTGATGTTATTTGAAGACCTTCGACCTTCCAAGTGATATAAAAGTTTTCCGTACAAAGCCACAACTGCTCAACTCTCAAGGTTTTATTGCGATGTGAACTCTAGGGCTAAATGTTGTGGTGATATTACCAGCTCATTGCGTTTTAGACTCAAATATTATGCTTAATAGAATTCATTTTGTTTTTGGGACAACGACGCAGGTGACTCATTATTAATTTAACTTGCTCGAATTGGAATTCTAATTTCTTTTTTTTACTCTTTTCTTTCTTCTTTTTATTTTCGGTGTTCTAATTTATGTAAATTGAAATAAATTGTAGGTTCCTTTTTTAAATGTAGGTACGTGTTCTCTTATAAGATATTTGATAGCAATATAAATATTTGATTAAGAGACTCTTTGAACACATCGTATATTACATTATTACAAAGGTAACATCCTTATTTGAAACATTTTTCTTTGTGTCGGAAAAAGTATATTTTCCAAGACATAATTATGTATCTAATCTAAAAAATAATACTGTCTACATTTCCTTAAATATAGCCTTTAATCATTTATTTAATTACAAATTTAACGTAGTTCTGACAAAACGAACTTACCAAGAATTACTCAATAGTTAAACTCGCTAAATATGCCAAATGTTTTACATTGCCATTCAGAAATAACAGTACAATGCCCATTCAAAACTTATTTTTAGAAAAGATTTGAAAAAGACGTGTTACTCGTATTTGAAAAATCAAGATATTTACTTCGGGTTGGTACATTTTGCTTTAACTACACCAAATAATGATGACTAAATATCACATGCTCGACACAAATACATTACCACTAAGATTAGTAATAAAATAACAATGGACCTAGTTAAGTACCTTGGGGCACACTCGCAAATTAGACTGTAATGAGAAGTTCAAATAATCGAAAATCGTTTTTTTCTTGGCAACATTATAATGCACAAAAATTCAACACGTACATAAAATTTAATAATTATGTAAACCAGTGCAAAATATTAGGTTCATACGATAAAATGTAATTAATAACTATATTGAAAGCTTCTGACAAAACGCTCAGTATACAAATACTCCATCTTAATTTAATAGAATTTATTGATATAACCAAAACGTGTAGAAATATGATCACACTCACATTTTATCAATGCGATTTAGTTTTATGAAAGCAGAATTTAAGCAGAAGTGTATTCATTAATGTATTTTAATATTAACCGATGACACAAAATATTGGTCAAATTTTTATTTTAGAAGAGTAAGTATGGCTTTTGGAAAACAAACTAGATCCAGTTTTTTTTCCCTAAGTCATTCAAAGTTGCCTCTTAATGGTCTAACTGAAATAAATGACTTGACTTTGGCTCTGATAGTGGTATCTATTGATTAAAGCAAACGATGAATTTTTGAAAGTACTTAACTCGGCATCCTTGGTACAAGAAAACTAGAGTCTATTTTATTTTTATTGAAACGTTTAGACCTTACACTGTGGTTCCCTCTGTAGGTATGATCCTACAGATAATTTTACGTGTAGGCCGCAATCTATTCACCTTATACCCTTAGTTGCCTCTAACGATACCTATGGGAAGAAAAGGGTTCGCCTATTCTAGCTGAGGGCCAAACCGAAACATAAATTCGAAACCAAACTCATGACGAGAGCAAATTAGAATTACAAAAGTTATGACATCTACATAATTTTCTTTACACAAAATTTAAAAGAATAGACCGTTTAAACAAATGAATAATTATGTTTTGTATTCAGTTTTTATAATGAGGATAATTAAGAAACACCTCATTTTTCTACAGTCTCCATGAATTACCTTAGTAATTAGAAATTGCTTCTAGAAGTAATAAAGTTATAAATGAAATACCTAAAGCAATATGAAAGATCGAAGAAATAGATAACTAAGGCCTATGGTAAATGTAAATCAATAGAAAATGTTAAAAAGAGAAAAGGAAGAGACTCTAATTGAATTCCAAGCAATGATTTCCTCATCACCCAATTCATTTACGTTTACGAGAACCCTCATTCAAATAAGTTTAACAGTACTCATTAAAAGTAAAATCTTCTCGGAAGATGTACAGACATATGTACGTGATTTCGTACATAAAGCTATAGAGCCTTTCCCTGTCATGGCTGTTTACATATAAGAAGTCGACGTTGGAAAAGGCAAAGGGTTTGCAGAGATCGTATCAGTTAACACGCGTTTGTCTGTCAACCCTATACGTGACAGGCCTGATATGTACGAACGTGTTTATTCAGACACATTTAACGTGTTAGCTAAAATGTAAGAAGAAACTGCTATATACATATTTGATTAAACTCCGCTCGTTCTCATAATATTAATTGAGGATAAAAGCCAAAAACTTAATGACTTTGTAACGGTTACTTAAGAATTTACTAGCGCTATAAAATATTGTAAAAAGGAGAATATAATCACGGTCATGAATATAAATTTAAAAATCGTTACATTTATTTAAGTACTAATAAAAGCCTTAGTAACCGTAGAGCGCGATAAAAATTATAATTTGCTACGTGTTAACAACTCACCTTTAAGTAAAATATTCTGAAAGAAAAACTAAATACCCAAGTCCACTTTATGTTCTAAAGTGACATTACCATACACAACACATGGGTTCAAGTCAGAAAGTATTCGCGCAACCGCATTCGAAATACGACGACCGGCGCGACGACGGGACGCAAAACGCCCACCCCTGGTGACATCCAGCGGCGTACTGCAGAATAAATAGGGTTGGGAACGTATGTAACATCCCGCATCAGAGATAGCGCGCATGCGCGGGACGGACACCGAAACGGGATGTCAGCTGACGGGCGGTAACTAAGGTCACTGTGTCACTGTGGGACGGATTCTTTTTGAAATAGCACTTAAGGATATAAAGAACCCTTGCCGTGAGGTGAGCGGAGACATACCGACCGTGAACATAAAATAGACGTATGGCCAAATAAACTGACGGCTATGATGGGCTTGTATTGAGTTCTTGTTGATAGGGACGTGCCTACGGGAAGTATTTGATGGCGCCTAAAAGGTTCTTATTATTTTAGACAGTCCATTTAATGTAAATGGAAAATGATGACCGTTACGGAAAAAGACTAAAGCGTTACTCACCTTGGTGAATTAAAATATAGCTAATGTAATAAAGCAAATAACACGATTGGCGCAGTGGCTGAGAGATTGGCTGCTGCGCTGCGTGTCCCGGGTTCGATATCAATCAATCAATCAATCAATCAAATCATTTATTTCAATTAGGCCATTAAAAGGCACTTTTGAACGTCAAAAAAAAAAATAAAACTAATGAATCTAGTTGCCCATTCCAAAAGGTAGTTTCGTATGGAGAAGAACGGGCAAGAAACTCCATACATACTCTTTTTAAAAAAAACATATTACATTATATTGTACAATTACATGCATTCCATAATAAAAATATGCTAATGTCAAAACGATCTGTTAACAATAAAAGTCACTCAAAGTACTACAATGCGTACTAAGTGCCACGAATTAAGAAATGAAAGCTAAACCAATTGTAATACTTAACACCAATATTGAGATCGAAGATGATCACTTCTAACATTTGAAAGGCAACGAATCAGTGTGTGAGCCATAGTAATCACCAAAAGTAACATTATTGTCTAAGAGAAAAAAAGAAATAGTAATAATAGTCAAAAATAAATTACTAATTTAATTAGCAACCAGTTGATTTTGTCAAGACTAAATTGTCCAGTGGAGCAGGACCAGCATGTTTCCAAGCATTTTTATCTTGGATATAATCCTCTAATTTGTAATATGCTTGTTTACAAAGTGTACTCTTAATAATTTTTTTAAATTTAGTTTCATTTAGTTTTAGTATATCGCAAGGTATTTTATTGTAACATTTAACACAGTACCCCATGAAAGATGTGTGCACTTTTGATAATCTAAAACATGGTTGTGCTATTTTGTCCTTATTTCTGGTATTAAAATTGTGTCTATCACTTATTTTATCAAAAAGATGTAGATTTTTTCTTACATACATAATGTTTTCATAAATGAATTGACAGGGCACTGTCATAATATTAATCTTTTTAAATAGTTCCCTAAGAGATTCGCAGCGACGGAGATTATAAATGGCTCTGACAGCTCTCTTTTGTAAAATAAAAATGGATTCAATGTCAGCAGCCCGACCCCACAGTAAAATGCCATACGACATAATGCTATGAAAGTAGCTAAAATAGACCAAACGCGCAGTTTCGACATCAGTTAACTGTCTAATCTTCCTAACAGCAAAAGCTGCTGAGCTTAGCCGCCCTGCAAGAGATGTTATATGTGGTCCCCATTGTAATTTCTCGTCTAGCGTGATTCCTAAGAAAATAGTTTGATTAACAAAAGCCAGTTTTTCGCCATTCAATATAAGGTCACATACATTACTTCTAACATTTGGTAAAGAAAATCGAATACATTTGGTTTTCTTTTCATTTAGTACCAAATTGTTTACCGTGAACCAATTTTGAACCCGACATCAACGCACGCAACAAATATTTGTATGACCTACAGATGGTTGTTCCGGGTCTGGCTGTTATTATATGTGAGTTATATATAATTATGCTTATAAACGCGCCCACGATACAGGAGGAATTCCTACTTGGAATGCCTATTAGATACATATTTGATGATATAGATACTCTAGTCCATTCTAATATCGGTTTACTAACTGCTAGAACTACTTGATATTCGATCTTCGAAGATGGAGTGGATCTGTCTATACTATTAGTTAGCGTGATGTACGTTAGAAGCGTTATCATATTACGGACAGTCCTGAGGCAATGCCATAGTATTGTATTCACTACAATAACTAGCTAGTTCAAAACTAGTTTATGCCCGCGACTTTGTTCGCATATTCATGTCGGTTATCATGAGGTTTTTTTTTTGTGTGGAGTCCTAATTCTTGTTTTAAAATAAAATTTATCCAAATTATTTCTTATAACATCAGTTATCTGCCAGTAAAAGCTCTGTCAAAATTAGTGTAGCCTTTTCGGAGATAAGCCAACAACCAACAGAAAAATAAAAAACTATTGCTTTTACGGACTTGTACGGTATGTAGGTAAATATTCATATTTATTTGGTAAAAAAACTGTCATTTTGACATTGCATATGAACACTTCAATTTAATTTATTTGTAAAAAAGTATATAAAAAAAAAATACAAATCTCAACAAAAATCTACAGCTTACACAAACAAAACCTACACCAGGCAGAAACAACCATTCCTTCCACAACTTAAGAGAGACAACACAAGTTATTACAGTCGCAAAGGGCTACTAAGTACAAAACTAATAAAAGTATCTCGCCGAAATTGGTACGCAAATAGCATAGTTTCTAATTATCTTAAACAAGAGGTTCACAATGTAACAGTGCGAATGTGCAAACACGTGAAGGCGTAAGAACTCCCCGTGGTGCTATAAACTCAACCCGGTTTACGATCGTCTCGCCGTGCTTAGCTATAATTAGAGTTGGGCCGCTGTCCCGCTATGTATTCAATCACGGGATTTAGTACCGGGACTTGAGTCCGGGATACGGATGTGGGACTTCTGGCTTACACTTTAAGGGGTTTGGGACGTGCTTTGAGATTGGGAGAAGCATTTGGTGGTTGGAAAAATGTGCAATCATTGTGGTGAAATTATATTTCGGTTTTATGTTACAATCGTAATAAGTAAAAGAAAGGATTGTCTAAATTCATCGACTCGAAAAGAAGACGAATAAGTTACAATCATCAATTTCTCTACGAAGCATAGTGAATAGATTGATATTCTTAAAGTCCTTATAATGTTTACAGTACTTGTTGTTAGACTGCCCCATTGGCCTCGTGGTTGCAAGCGCGCCTGTTGAGTCATGAATGATGATCCTGGGATCATTTCCCATGTCGGGCAAAAAGTGTTATTGATTGATTTTCTATTACGAATTTTGGGTTTGTGGATATAACTTGGTGGTGTAATGGTGTTTTATTAGTAAGAAAAATAGCCCAGTGGTTAAGGCGCCCGCCTCTCTTATATAAGGTCGTTGGAATGAAATCCGAGCAATACTAATACTTAGACAATATTAGGCTAGAAGTATTATTATAATAATCTTTTATTCAGAAAATGAAAGATGTTAGTCACCTTATATCCCGATCCAGCAAAAACATTTTAACACTTAAACTTTTAAACTAAGAGAATCAGAAACCATGTCATGCAGCGGCAACACGCCGCACGAATTGAATTTCGAATATTCGGCAACCATCTTTGTTTTGGTGCACAATCTCTGTCCAGCGGTGGCCGTTATGAAATTTTTCATTAAGCCCAGTGTCAACTACTGCCGCCTTTACTGTTTCTCCTGCCTTCGGGTGTGGCACCACTGTTCGCGGGATTATATTTAACCATTCCACGTATTGAAAAGAATTATACTTCAACGGAAAATATTGTGAATGTAGCACTGGAAGATTTCCAGGAAATATTTATGGGATTTAAAAGCCAGACTGCTGCTGATGCAATGAACGTTGTTGAAGGTACAGATTTTCGGTATTATGCTTTTTGTTTGGTGAGAAAAACGAATGAGGGAGGAGAGAATTAATTTTATAAAAGATTTCCGCAACATAGAACATGACATTTGCAAATCCAGAGCTTTAAGGCAACTTAAACATGAAATGATTGTTTTCGGATCTCTAACAAAAGATAATTATACACAAATCATGACTTACAAACTACACTAGTCTACAAATGGTATTAAGTAGGTGTTCTTCTTCACTTATAAAAGACCACTGCATACGCAAGAAAGTTTACTTAAATAATAAGCCTATCTCAATATTTTGGACTCAAATCAAATATGTTATTCAGCTTTTGACCAATTTTGGTTGATGGGTAATCAAGTTCAAGAGCGTAAGTCAGCCATGGTTGTCGGCTTGCAAAGGGGTCCTGATACGGTCGCTTCGCGTGCAGTGGGGTGCGACCTCTAATATCGTTAGCGAGAGTTTTCATTAGCACGCCGTTGGCGCAGCGTTTAGTGCTCGTTACGCTTCATAGTGGACAACACGCTTTATTGTTATTATTTTTACCGACAAACGAGATTGGATGTTATCCGTAATATTTTGGCTTACATTGTTTGGGTTCGCCATTTTCATTGTTATTATTTCTTTGGTACAACATTTTAATTGAGAATTTTCTCTTGTATATTCTGTTCAACCTGAAATAACAATTACGTTAATAAAAAAATATAGTATTAAAATATTTTTGTTTGTGTTCATAATATTTCATAGAAAATTAAAGTTTCAAATGGAAGAATTATAACGGCGCCATTTTGATTTCGTTAAAATCTGAAACTGAAAAAATTAAGATCCACGTTTCTTTATACCGCTTTTTTTCCTCAATACCTACAGCTAACAATGAAAGATACTCTATTTAGCAATAATAATTTAATATCAAACTATTATTGCCCCACTGCAGGGCAAAGACCTCTTTTCATACAGAAAAGCAAGCATTTATTTCCACGCTTACTTAAGGCGGATTGACAATTTGATATTCACTATTAAGACCAGATTTTCTCACAATGTTTTCTCTCGTCGACGTCAGTGTTCTCCAAGATAAACTTAGACAGTATTTAACTATCTCTAAAGTACAACCTCATGTATGAGACGCAGGGACTTTAAACACTAACCCATCACGACACTTACTAAAAAACTAATAACTAAAAAATTGCACTAATGCCATCCCTCATGACATTTGTAAGTACCCGTCATCCCGAGGCGCGTCAGGCAAAGGCAGGCAATCACTTAGGAGCTCATAAAACTTGCTTCATTCCAACCGGCGGGAGTGACAAGTTACTAGTTCCCTTACAATTACATAAGTTGCTACCCTCAGTTGTCGCTTACATACTTATGACATACTTTGAAAGGGTTTCTGAAGGTTAGAGTTAACTAAGATCGTGAAGATTTTGTACTTACTGTGTTATGACGATGTTTAAGTAGTGTAGAGAAACTTTAGTCTGATGTATAAGTCTAGTATTGTTTCACTACAGGACAAAAGAACCTTTTCTTACATAAAAGGCAGATTGGTGTTTCGTTTAGGTTTCCTTCAAGTTTCAGTGATTTCCAAGATAGGAAGAACATATTCATTGAAAAATCGCATTTGAACTTACAAACTCAAACATGAGAGGCAAACGTCTTAACCATTAGGCTACAAACACATACATACATATAGTCACGCCTTTTTGCCATTGGAGTAGGCAGAAGCCACAGAACGCCACTTGCTACGATCTTTACATACAAACTCGTAGTCTTTTAATTCGGATATTTTATCTATTATATTTTTTTAAACAAGTTATTTTTGCTCAACCAATATAAAAAAATCTTTTAAATTCAGAAACACTCAAACGACACAAAAACCAAGCAATCCTAATTACTTATTCCAAACACTACCCCGCTAGGCGAAGCGCAAAAAACTGTCGCCAAAAAAAAGGGTGCATCCACACTGCACCACTAAAGCAGCATCACAGTCGGGCACAAATTATACGAATTGGAAAAAGAACCAGTTGGAACCGGTTGATACCGGACAAAGGCGCGCGGCGAGGCTAATCGAACACGAATGGAATGGAAAATTTCTGCATTCCTTTGTTGTTCTTCCCTTACTCAGTGGAACTCGTTTTCTTTCAGCGCATCCGGCGCTGTTAGTGTATTTGGGCGATCTATTGGGAAAAACGAAAAAAAACACTGAATTTATTAAGGATAGTCTTTTGCAGAGTTCACTGTTTTGTGTTTTTTTTTTTCTATTTTAACTCTCGTGTTGCAGTGTCGGGTTTTCAGATCTATTATGTTAGTCGAGATTTGTTTTAGAGCAATTTCGTTTCACATTGATTTGTAAATAAAAGAAAAATTTGGATTTTGCTCTGATAAAATTCTTGCTTGCTAACATACCATCACGCTTATATTCCCCGAAGAGTTAGGCAGAGGTGTACTAATGTATACACCCACAGTTCGCTGGTATGTTTGGATCCCATGTAATAGGGGGCGAGCCTATTGACAGTAACCGGGCAGAAATCCTAACTCCAAACTGCTACTGAAAATTTCATAGAAAAACCCAATAACACTTTGCTCTATCTGGGAATCGAACCTAAGACCTCGCTTAGAACCACTAGGCTAACGAGGCAGTTTGCTTGCTATTAAAGTAGTATATGTATTTGAAAGTAATGGATATTATATTATTAATGATAATGGTTAGTTTTATTGTTATCCATTTCTAGTAGAAGTTTGGCAGAAAAAGCAATTTTGTTTTATCATTAAGAGATTCAAAAGTTTAATTTTATGTAAATATTCAAATTAATTTTATTGTCCATTTCATATAATGGGCTATGAGATGCTCTAAGACAATTTTATTGTCTACGATCAAGAATACGAAGTAAATGTAACGATCTCAGTACATTGTTTAAAAGTCGATCATTTTATGAATATCGTAATACGTACCGTTTATGTATATTATCTTGAGTCGGTAATCGTCTAGCAGTACCTACTTTTAGTAAGTTTACCAATTTTGTTCATATGTTCTGTGGATTTTTGTACACATATGCAAAATTTAAAATACCATTAAAACACATATAAACAAACAGAATAAGCGCTACACAATAAACTCTGTAAACTATTACCCGTATTTTTTTTTCTTTGTTTGTTTTGCGGTATTTATCTAAACAGATATGCCATCCCCATCGTGCTTTTAACAATGTGCCATAAACAATTACAAAATCTTTTTTTTTAATAAGTGCCTTTAACAACGCAGTTAAGTTAGCCAAATTCTGGGCCGCATCAATATAATACCTATATTATAGATTTTAGATGCTCCTTACTTATTTATTTATTTCATAGATCTTACATTTAATTAGAATGAAAAAAAAAACTAAATAATAATTAAATTACAAACTATGTACAGTTAAAAAAAATAACAAAGTAAGGTCAAAGGGCGTCAAAAAACTCATCCGCATCGCTGTCAATGGGGCATGTGCCCAGAAGGCTGGCAGCATTGCCACGTTGTATGGCAATGCTGATTCTTTGGCCAAAGAATAGGCCAGCCCTCTGGTCACGTATTATAGATTGTTATCAAAACGCTAAGAAAAAGAATAAGTGCCTGGTCCAACACTTACAGAAGTCTTAAGAATAATACTCGTCCGCTCGTTCACACTCTGCAAGTCAAAGCGTTCCACTCGCCACACACAAATCACACGTGCAGCCTGCAACTCTAACAAGCCACCCTTACGTTACGCCGCAGTGAGAAGAGGCCCTTATGTGGCAAATCGTCGCCTTACTGTTGCAGCCACAAAAGAGATTTGTGCAGAAGATTTAGCTATGCCCCATAAAGCTAAAATACAAAATGATGCTATGGATCAAAAAAATTCGCTATCGAAATGATAGGGATGAAAAAAAAAGTAGTTTTTTGACAAATATATTTCGTGTAATCCTAAAAAGCAGACATTTAACGCTTTTGTAACAGAAATCTTAATCAACTGTAAAAAGTTTGTACTAAAAAGTTTGTTTGTATTACTGGTGGACCAGATAGATTTCAGACCGAACGTTGAGCTGCCACTTACCGGGGACAATCGTGAATTTAAACCATCCAGAGATATACTCAAAATCACCCAATAAGTTTCATTAAAATCGCTCTAGCTGTTAAGGAAGGATTCAATGACATACACACGTACAGACCGCGTCATCAATTGATTACCCCTCTTGCAGTAACATTTGTTCAAAAAGAAGGTAATCAGTTGAAGACGCTCTCTGTACACACACATACCTGCCTAGTCAGTAAAGCACTGCTAAAGCGGTTTGAATTAGCCAGAATAAAATAAAGATAAAGAAAGAAAGAAGAATACCTTTCTACAAAACTGTGAACTGAACCTTCTGCTAGAGCCTCCTCACCGCTGGTCGCGGTTGGAAATAATGAGCCGTGCTCCAAACAGTTAATGGTTTAAGTGTCAGTGTGAAGGGCGCACAAATATGTATAGTTTTACAGCCGGCTGCAATTCTCACGCTCTCCTCACATCGCCTTGAGCTCCCACACATACTTGTCTGCCTATTATTATAATTTGACGCTATTTTCTTCTTGGCTTTTGAGGTTTTTGAGGCTCTAGGGGGTTTTAAATCTTCTAGCACATTGTTCAGCTAATTACTTTGTTTCGACTATAGTATATTGTTATTGAAATCCTTGTCAAAAATATTCCCCAAGTTGCAAACATGTTTTTTTATGACATCTAAGTTTTTATATTCATTTTCTAACGCTTCATCCAGGAAATATAGGCGTGATGGTGTGTTATAAATTTAAAATTCATTTTCTAGACATTCATTCAGGCACATAATAATAACCCTTTAGGAACACCCTGTTTCATTCAATGTCTCTATATAAATGAGTGAGAAAAACAACAATAGTAATTAATTATCCCGGTAGAGGGAGTCACTGGGCGCCAGGCTCGGTCTGCCGATGACACTCGTGTCTCCGACCTGTGTGAACCAACCTCCTTTGTCAGAGACACGACGTACACTACACGTAAAAGCGTGAAAGTGATCGGGTCTTTGAGTAATTTAGGTCAAATGATACAAGTAAAGTTTGGTTACAAGTAAAATATGATTTTATGAAAATATTTGTAAAATCGACGAAGGAATTATTATACTAGCTTCCCTGCCCTTCGCCCGCGAGGATTTTGTCACCCGCCTTATGTTTCTTCTTTCGTGAGTCGTAGCGTAATGTTATATAGCCTATACTATTTTCTATTGTCATATACAAAAAATTAAAAATATCCTAATCTGACTAGGTAGTGGTTTCAAAGATTACCGCGTTTAAACCAACACACTAAAAACTCTGTAGCTTTCATTTATTAGTATAGATTACATTGGTATATCATATGGTTTTGCCACACCCTATAATGTATTATGTCTTTGATAGGCTCGATGGATGGCGCTAGCTCTAGCGCACCTTTGTGGAACAAAACGCCTTTGTCACTGGCCACGAACGACGTCCATAGTAAATGGGGCATGGGCTCTGAAAGTGAGGGCCCCGTGCCGACATCTTTGTTTTTGATTCTGTTTAGTTTTATTTTGTGGTGGTACCTATGTCTTGTAAGTCAGTTGGTGTTTTTCTTAAGTGTTTTTCAAAGCTAAAGCTCTTATTTCAGTTTGACTAGAAAAGGCACTTTTGACAGTCAACGTTTACAGGTAAAGAAAAAAAGAAGAATTAAAAAAAAATAGTAACAGACATTAAATACAAAAAAAGTATACTATGTAAATAGAGATTAAAGGTTCTCGGAACATATAAACTGGTATATCAGGCCTGGTTGGCTCAAAACCTAAAACAAACATTATGATGAAACTTTAAATATATCAATTTATTGTGGAAACAAATCGACTCTTCTATAGAAAAATTTACAACACAACGTCAAGAGCAGATTTTTGTTTAAACAAGCGCCATCAAGTTTCAAACACTGGACGGTCTAGGTTGCCTGTCGATGTTGCTTCCACCCTGTATATATCATCGAAGTAAACTCCAGAATTTATTATACAAGCCAAACACACATCGTGATCAATCTGGTGTGGAGTGGCGCAATTTACATAGAAATAGGTGACAGATGCGGGCCCAATGGAGTTAGCGAAGTGCTCTCCAATGCCAGGGTGCAGCCAGCGGCGGCCAACGTCTTCGCAGTCTGGTGGAACTTTATTACTACACTCGGTAATTACTATGGCAACTGTTGGTCTCGTGGTCGCAAGCGCGACTGATGAGCGTGGTGTTTTATTCCGGGCAAAAATTGGTATTGAGTTTTTCCATATGGAATTTCTCAGTGGCACCCTGGAGAGTAGCTCGGAGTTATGATTTGGGCCCGATTAATGGAAATAGGCTCGCCCCCTTTTACATAGGACCTAAAGGTGGTAGGTGTAAATCTCGATACACTTCTGCCTAACCCTTCGGGGAATATAAGCTCGTCTCCGATCACCATATTCTAAAGATGTAAGCACCATCATCTATGTTCCGGAGATGAACACGTTTTCACTCTTTTTCTCACCACCATTGCACTCAAAACCAACCTGTAAATAAATAAAAAATCCGCCTGCAGGTCGCCAAAGTGAATTCTTGAAGAAACTCGTCGTGAGTACAGCCGCACTGATGTATACCTCCATTACAATGTACATACAAAATGTAGCTATTGACCCAGTTAGTGGCAGGGCTGCCATGCACTGCATTACATGTAACCCAGGTTAAGCGCACTTTAATTAGGTACCAGCGTTTTGGCGAAATATATATTTTTTAAGTGTTGTTGTATGCACCATTTGCGTAAACGACGGAAATTGCGCAGTGGAGGCTTTTATTACTGTGTTTGGAATAGTGGCTGTGTTTTCATGTGTTACAAAGAAATGTGAGCTACAATGTATGGTTTTGTAAATGTAAATTTTGTAAATTTTCATTTTTTCTTAATTATGTTCACACATACATAGTATCCACGTATTTACAAATATTATAGAATTATAGACGACCACTCCAACAAACAATAAAATCCGTACTAATATTATAAATGCGAAAGTAACTCTGTCTGTCTGTCTGCCTCTTCTTCACGCCTAAACCACTGAACCGATTTCAATGAAATTTGGTACAGATATAGTCTGGAACCCGAAAAAGGACATAGGATAGTTTTCATCCCGGAAATCCTCCGGGAACGGGAACTATTAATCCACGCGGACGAAGTCACGGGCAAAAGCTAGTACTTTGATAAAGTTTAAATATACCCAAAAAAAAGTCATAAAAAAACAACAATCAAGCTATAATTAATACTAACCACAACTCCAAACAATAAGTTTTCGTAACCATAGCAACCCTGCGCGCATCACAATTCCGCAGCTCTCGTGGCGAGATATCGAGAGGTTCGGCATCGAGTGATCGGCGACCGCTCGAGTTTGTTCGATACTCCTGCTGCTGCAAATTGTTCCCAACTACTCGATACTTAAGTTTTTACCGAGAACACACGAGTGGCCACAATATTGGTATTTGAGAATGTGAATAATCTAAAATGTGGAATAGAATCGTCTATTTGTAATTTTTATGTTTCTTGCTTCTCCAAACAACATCTACTACTGCACCTATTGGGGTACGAGTATCTAAAGTGGTGTTTATTTTAGATACATTGTTTTCACATTCTTATAATTATTATTTCCTATTTAATTAATGTACTTAAAATTATGAGTCTGGAGTGATGGCCCAGTGGCCCAAGAAGACGCTCTATGCAGGCTTTTTCTGATTCTTATGTACTTTCTAAGTTTATCTTGGACATCACTGACATCTGTAACCATATCAGAGGCTCGTGGGGCGGTTTAGAAACTCTAACACTAGGGTATATGGGGTCGTTAGACCTTACTACCCACACGATAAAGAAGAAAATACAAAATGACAAATTATTGTAAAACATTTTTATTAAAGCAGTTGATATGGAGTTTCTTAGGCATCCGAAATTCATTGATGCTACTTCTTAAGAAACTCAAAGGAGCTGCAAAACTCCGCAAAGGAGTGGGACTCTGTATCTGCGTCTATATTTCCGAACGCATTTAACCCTAATCTCTTCAAAGTTAGAGTGAACAGGCTTCTTCTTGGTAAGCTCACTCCATCGTAGACTTTGTCTATGTCACCTCTGACCAAGACTAGAGTCAAGTGCCCTGCTTACCCAGCTCGAATAAAAGAAAAACTACCTTTTGGTAGGGCAACTAGATTCAAATTTTCTAATTGTAAATGACGTTTATTTATTAGCATAAAATACATAAGAACACAAAGGACTTAGTAACTAAATAAGAGGTAAGCAGTAATGCAAATTATAAGCCCAACTTATTCAAAGTCAAAGGCAAATCATTTATTTCAATTAATCAACTTTGACTTTGACTTGACTTTGACTTTAAATAACAGGTAAGCAGTAATGCAAATTATAAGCCCAACTTATTGCAACAATGTAAGAATTTTAATCACCAAGATAATAAGATAGATGAGAATCTGATGACAATTCTATCTCTGAACCCTTCGCTGTGTAAGCTGAAATACAAAACTCGACAAAGCTCTGAGGCCCTTAACGATATCGCCTGATGAAACTAATTATACTCGTTAATTATCAGCTTTTGTTCCTATTGTTAGATGCCGTTATTTTTCCTATTTCATCTTCCTATTCAGACATATCGATGGGCTTTCATTCATGAGACAATGCATAATGCAATGTCTAATCTACATCTATTCTATGGCACGATTGCGAATAACCAATAAGTACAGTTAGATATGTGAATGTTTGATTTCATTTTAAGGCGATGTGTAAAAACATACACACATAGCCGCTTACATACGCACCGCATACTACCCATCAAACAATATAACAACACTAAGTAAAAATCATTGCTGGAATGCGACTTTTATTTTTGCTGTGGAAAGTCACTTATGGTAGCGCGCAATGTAACGCACGCTAAATAATGTTGTTACGGGTGCATGCCATAGTACAGGGGTCGCGTACTATTTGAAGTTTAGTAATAAGTTTATAAACATCTTTTCAGTTAAAAAAAAAGCACAAAAGAAAGTTGGAAATTTTACCTTCAATTTCCCCGTACTAGAAGGTTTCCAGGTATATTCTTGAACAAAGAAATGATCGTGATGATGGAAAGAATAAGTAACTTTTAGCTTCGTCTTTTACACCCTTTATTTGCGAGCGAATGCACCTAAAATAACAGAAGCTACAGAGCTTAATCAGCAATTCAATACATTACAATCAAACTACAAATAAGACAAACAAATAGGAACCTAACTGTTATTAACACTTAGAGCACGCTTACTTTTGCTCTTAGTTAGTTTGCAACTGTTGCGTACTATTCTCTGCACCAATATGACGGAATTTAATTAGGAAAACAACTGAAAGAGTCAAAGAAAATAGTATGTAAATTACGTGATAGAAATGAACGTTGAATAACTTTGTGCGAGCCAATTAGAATAAAGAACATAAACATATGGACTGGGACTTAAAAACATACCGGCGAACTGAGGGTGTACGCTCGTCCACTTCTGCCTAATCCCTCGGGGAATACAGGCGTGATAGTGTAACATAAAAATTTAGTAAAAAAAATCTATAACGTCAGTTTTACTACTTTGTAGTTCAGTATGAAAATTTTTCAACACTTAGCTTATAAAAGTACTTAATAACATAGTCTCTTAACAATTCAAACGCGCCATTACACAAAGAACTGCGCAGGAAATTCGCCTATTATACACAACGAGTGAATTAAAAATGAATTCAAAATAGTCCGCGTTGTCACATTTAGCGGCAAATTAAATACTTTCAACGGCCGACCGACTCAACTTTTGATAGAAAAAGTTGGCCTGGGGGGTGAGAGTGATAAACACAATTAAGGCGCCTTCTCACTCGATCGGGCTGAAACTTTTTAAATTCCGTACACCTAACCTTCACAGCCCCGCCTTTATTAATCAAGAACTCAATTAAATATCTTTTTCACGCCAGTCTGAGTACATTTTTGTTTACTTAAAGGGGATGTCCGGTATGGAGTTGGATTTACATATTTTGATGAGGGGCTGTACAAATACAGGCCGAATGAGTTGATACGCTCGAAGGGAAATGAAATAGGGAAGTTTAGAAGGTCGCGCAGTATTTTGTTAAACATTCGTAGCTAAGTGTATCAACATTATTCAAGCTTTGTATTCGTGAATGGAAATAACGGTGATGTTTGTTTTGGATTTCGGTTGACGTAATTGTTGTTTTACGAAACGCTTTCTGAAATGTTTTTTCCTATCTCGTATACATAACGTACATATGTATTAACAATCTCGTTATATGAAAAATGGGAGAGGGTATTTTCCAACTTATCTCCATATATAACATGAGGAAAAGCGAGGCTTTCCCAACATTAGGATTATAACACCTTTTCCTGGTAACACCTGTTAAAAGCAAGGGAACGCATGTGGGTACAAAAACTCGAACTCGGATCCCAAGAACCGTTGGAATTAACCATTCTTTGAATTAATGCTGATTGTAAACGTTATTTCTTTTAAACATTGCCCCACTTTGGGAAGATCTCCTGTATCGTGGGTTTGTTTACAATGAACTCACATACACAAACAAGTAGATCAAATACAACTACTTGTAGTCCGTACAAATATGTGTTCCAAGTGGGAATTGAACTTGTGACAAGCAGCGCAGCAGCTAATCGCTTTGCCACTCCACTCCACTGCAACACTGTTCCAACACTACAAATTTCAACGCAAACAGTCTCATAACTGGTTGACAAATGTGACTTTTAAAAAAAAAAAAAAAAAAAAAAGCCTTACAAAATACAAGCATGTATCAAAAAAACTATTGATAACAGTCGTTAGAAACATGTCAGTAATAAATTCATTTCTAAGTAATAGATTTTGCAAGATACATTTTTGTTCATGTGTAATCTTGTATGAGCCTGCATACAAAATATTGAAAAACATTTATTTTAAAAAGTATAGTTTGTTGCCTATTCTTCTCCATACGGAAAACTAGATTCAATTCATATTGTCTTGTGCTTACATGACGTTAAACCAATTGATATAAATAATTTGCCTTTAACATTTCACACTTTTTGTTTACGTGCTTACATATATTAGACCTATAGACTACCACTCTTAACATTCTAAATAACACTCAAACAACGTGCGAGCCAGCGCAATGACATAAATGATTCGACTTTGACGTCACACATTCATCACTTCTGTCGTATTTAATTTGCAACTTCAAAATTCTATCGGGAGGATCGGCCATCAGTCGGCATGTCCAACACATTTGCTTTAGCGCACTCCGTTTGATTCGATTTTCCATTCTATGGAGCCTGTTAATGCACGTCGGACACACTTAGACCAGTATTACACCGGACTGGGTGAAATTGGATTGGCTGGTACATGTCATGTGTAATAAGCCTTATATCAGCTGCTGCGATGGAATGATCCAATTAGCTAGCTAGCCTGGCTACTGTGAAATTTTATTAGGAGAGCTCTTTGATTATTAGATGGATGTTATTATATTTGGCACCAGTGTTAGGTACTAGATTAGCAGAAATGTGTTGTTGGAGAGTTTTTAGGTGTGATGCTAGGGTTGTGTTTTATTTTATAACAGTACAATTAAATTAATTTTGTGTACAGTCAGTTTTGAGCTTGATAGTCTAAGCTTTCATCTGCTATTTACCAAATGAGTGAAATGTTCTAAAATAAAAGGCAGTCAAAATCAAGATCAAATTATTTGTTTCAATTAAAGCATTTAAGGACGCCTACTACTCTTGTTAATAAATTTTTTACCATTTTATTGCAGTTTGAATGGTGTTATGTCAACTCAATGTGGAAAAGAAATGTGTTTCGAAATTGCTTAACATTATCTGTCAGTACAAAGCCAGGCTTTGTTACAACTCCGTAAGATGAGATATAGTTTGCAGACAAAGGCACGTAGGTACTACCAACGCAGCATACTTATGAAAGTCATCTCTTATCCGATGAGATAATCGCGGTCCATACTACCCAGATCCCGTATTCCTAGCAGACCAAACACAGAGCCGTGTTTGCCGTGTTAAAATGAAAGAATTGCCTCGGTTGCCTAGTGGTCCTAAGCGCGACTGCTATGCTAGAGGTCCTGGGTTCGATTCCCAGGTCGAGCAAAAAGTGTTATTGGGTTTTTCTATGAAATTCTCAGTAGCAGCTCGGAGTTTGGATTTGTGTCCGATTAATGGCAATAGGCTCTCCCCCTATTACATGGGACTAAAATATACCGGCGAACTGTGGGTGTACATTGGTACACCTCTGCCTAACCCTTCGGGGAATACAGGCGTGATGGTATATTTTTTTTTTTTTTTTAGTATCCATTTTGTCTCCATCCACCCCGAGTTATAAATGCGTGTTATTTAGGCGACGCAGCCACACAGACCGCTCCTTGCAAACGTTGGATACGCAGGTTTTTATAAAAGATTTTTTTCCTGTTTTTTGTGGGGTATTTTTTTGTGACCACGTTTTTTTGGAGTAATCTATACATATAATAAAATTGTAGCGATGTCAAAACTGTACATTTAATATTTTTGAGAAAAAGTGATTGCTACGAGGTCGGGGAATGATTCTAATGCCGAAAATACAATTTTTAGAATTTTTGTCTGTTTGTCTGTTTGTCTGTTTGTCTGTTTGTTTGTTAGAGCATCACGCAAATACTGCCGGACAGATTCTGTTCAATTTTTGTATATATATTCCACATAGGCCAAATTTGACCGTAGGCTATAAATTATCACGCTATCTGCTTTGGGGGCTGAGCAATGTTGCATTATGTTTTGTTCTCCTACAGATTACATCGCGTTTATAAAAATACGAGACTAAACATAAGAATACTTTAGGTAGCTGGGGTTTAAACTACTGAAATAATTGTCATAACGCTATACCTTCAAGGAGCTAAGCAGTTCATCGTGACAGAGTAGAACGGCTATTTTAGAGTACTTTTATCAGAGCATGTGGTCTAATGGTTCGATGACCGCCTTACAAGTCGCTGGGTATGAGTTCAAACCCCAATAACTGTTTTACTTTTTGTGATTTTTTACATACATTTTTAATTCTAGAACATTTCCAAAATTTAATAAAATTAAGATGGGATTCTTCCGCCATAACATTTTGCTTTCTTATTTTTCAAATATTTTATTATTTCTGCAAAAAAAATGTCTATATAATCATAGTTTCATATAAACAATATTAAAGCCAAAATTATTAATCTATCAAAATCAAAAAAATAAACAAACTGATAGGTGTGGGGACGATAGTAGAGCGGAAAATAAACGTATTGTTAAAAAAAAAACTGTCTGTTTGACTCTTTAAAAATAGTCTTTAAATGTCGGGCAACACATGGCTGTTTTATATAACGCGATTGAATTATTTTTGCATCGATGATTCCCCTAACAATAATTTACACCAGTTGAGACATGTACAGTACCTTCTAGATACATCACTGAGTTCACTACCGGGAAGCAGGTACTCTGGCAGCTTCAAGTAGTCATGAGGCTGTTTTCCTTCCCACAATCTACTTCTCTCTTTGTGTGGTGGGTTTTGTAATAAAAAGTGAGGCTATTTGGGTATTTGTAACAAATAATGGAGTTAGGTAGGTAAGCATTATTGCATTATGTTTATTATCCGCGAAGATTTTACCACGGGACTGGTGTAAAATACATAAAATATTCAAGATTTTTAACATAATATTTATCCTATGAAATAAAAATCGTCAAGTCATAGCCACAAGGAGTTAAGCAGTTAATTGTGTAATAGAATTCAAAACGAGACCGATTCTGGCCACGACGGCTAAATATAGCAGACTAGCCAAGTAGGCAGGAGATATTAAAATGCACAAGCGTGAGAGCAAACGCTCCCTCTTCCCTAACTCCCATAGTCCGATGTGTCGGCAATCCGACACAACCGGGGAGAGATCAGGCGCAGCACCAACGGCTTTACGTGCTTTCCGAGACACGTGAGTGTCACACCACCAACGTCCGTACTCCGGGCTGTTACTGAGAAATTTGTAATGGAAAAACCCATTACCCCATGATCAACAGTTTTGCTGGCCACCAGGAGACCAACGGGGCCGTTCAAATATGACATAGTTGTTTTTAGTTAATTGTGTTACGTAAATAAAGTGAATAGTTCCACTGTTTAATGAAAACCATGTAAAATATTTTGTGTGGGTCAATTCCAATCAATTGTTACTTTTTGTTATTATTTTAATAGGTTTTTGTTTTGATGCAGTAGGATTTCAATATTACAATAAAACAGGTTTAGGTGGGTGTAGTTTTTTGCCTTACATAACTTAAAAAATATGCATGGATCGACTGAAGAGAAATGACCGGAACAGAATTGTACTGATTCCACAAATTCTAGCTACGCTAAGAATATTTTTCGTAAGTAAAAAACGGCGCCTCTGACTATTTAAAGAGTTACCAAGTTATATCGATAGTAGGATCGCCGCAACACCATGATGCTCTGACGCAGGTATTCTCCGGACATGTTGACATGAGACATGAGGACACGCCAGAGTGATATCATTGTGAGGATCATCCGGTGGACACGGTGAAGCATTAGGTGGAGGTCTGCCCTGCTTTGGCGGAACACCGCCGTGTCCTCATAGAGGCGATCCTCGGCAACGGGCCTCCGGTCGGCGAGCGTTGGGTGGCTCGCCATCCGATCAGAACCATACCCGTGCCGACGTCGCGTTGTGTTTCACACATGTCTCAAAGAGATATCAGCACAGTAGACGGGGCCCGCTAGGGCCAGTGCCTGCTACGGTTACGGAATTTGTTCGAAAGACTCACCGCGGCTCTGGAACGCGATGGGCATTAGGAGAAAACGGATGGATTTTAGTCAGTAAGAGTCTGACACTTCCTTCTGCCAGAACGGAAGAACTCATATGACGATTTTCCATCATTAAAAAAGAAGGATCACTGCACCGTGGGCCTACCAACCTCGACACTTCATACAAGTGTCGTACGATTTATCTGCAAACGTTATGTGTGCAATACTTTACTGTCTGGGCTGCGCTACGCTACTAAAAAACATACTTCTATTCCAATAGCTAAACAGAAATAAATTAGTTACAACAGGAAGTGTACCAAAAATAATTAAACCTATACGATATAAAAAATGTCTCTCAGACTTCAAGCTTTTACGGTAGATGTAGAATCATGCATCAATCATTAATCATGCATCGCATGCAGAATTTCTTCTAATAGGTAGGTACTGTCAACAGACCATATTCTGCATGCTTACAAATGAACTTTAAAATGAAAATGAAGGTTACCTATTACCGTCATTCTGCAATAGATGAAAGGTAATTTGAGAGGTAAAACTTTGCTTAGCCTTTTATTAAGTCATATGCTTACTGTTTTTTGTCCATACTTTTTCCCAACAACATAATTATTATTAACTTGGTTATAACACGAAGTTCAGATTTAGTTGGCAGTTGCTCTGATTACAAGATTCATTTCTACGGTTTTGATACTAGACAGATCGAAGCTACAATGTGAGTGTTAAAGCAGAACCTATTAAAAATGCTTTTCAACGGTTAGAGAAAGAAAAACAAGTAAATTTTGACACCACATCACAGTATTTTCGAAAGGAATAGAAAAGCCATATCATATACCCTCCGCATAAATATGTTTTAATCCCAGGTATGGTGCAAGCTCATTACCAACCGGACAAAAAATCAGACTCCGGGCGTCTACTGACTAATTTTTAAAACTCACAGTTGTAACTATTATTAACCTTAGAAACCATTTGACATGGCTGGAAGATTATGATGACATAGTATTCAATCCTTAATTGGTTAAGTAACACTAAGGCTGACGTGAGCGAAGCCGCGGGCAACAGCTAGTTTAAAAATAAATGGTCTTGGTAGCGGTTTTTTAGCTAGCTAAATACATGTTGCTCTTGAAATAATTATAATATCAACATATTATTATTTTTAACCTAGTTTTTAAGTTTTGTAATACCTACTCGTATTAACACACTATGGGCCATCGATGCCTTAAATTAAAAGATTTTTATTTTTTTATTTATTTTTATTATTATCACAATGCAGTGCGAAAGGCAAGGACCGATCACCACGCTTGCTTAAGGCGGCTTGGTGATTTCAGATAAATAAGTCCAGGTTTACTTACGATTTTTTCTTTAATCGATGTCAGTGCTATCCAAGATAAACTTGGACAGTGAAAAAAGGTACCACAGCATCGAACCTGCAACCTCATGCATAAGCGGCAAGCGCCTACGCCATAAGGCCATCACGACAATGATTGTGACTCAACGCACTTTTTTTTACCTATTTTTACTTATTGTAATACGTTTTAAGCTGTACAGTTCGATGCATTATATTCATTTTTAATCCATAATTTCCAATACAACAATAGCTTTATGGTTCTTGAAATTCTGATAGCTCACAAAAACTTACTCTAAAACAATTTCTAACAATATCAACATCATTTCTCTTTCATTCAAGAATTTTGAATGAGTAAAGTGAAGCTTAACTTAGACAGCTATAAAACCTAAACTGTAAAGGATCATTCTGACGTCACTCATAATTTTTTAGCATCTCGTTTTAATAGCACAAATTCCAAGAGGAGTGCCTATTGTTCTACTAAACTAATTTATTATCTTAAGTCCCTCTTAATTATAATTATTAAAAGAATGGTCGAGGGCTGTTTTATAAATAAAGTTATTATAAAAACTCGGGATTCTAATTGAATTTCTGGTAAGGCTCAAAAAGATCTTGGGAAAATGGTTAATTTACATTTTTCTGACTTATTTAGGCGTAGGATTTTATGGATACATGTTAGATTAATGTCTGCTAATAGATACAGCCTTTAATATAAGACACAAAAACTTAAAATCAACATGTTGAAATAAGTTGTCCTTAAAAAATAAGATTAATGTTAATGAATACATACACCTCATTTGATGAAACCAAGGAAATAGTATGTATTTAATATATTATGTTTTTTTTTATAGACGGTAAATCATCAAATAACTTCCCCCGCCCTGGGCGGGGCGGGAGGGAGTGTCAGACTTTTACTGACTAAAACCCGTCTATGTCCCTTCATGTGCCCTTTGCGTTCCGGGGGCGCGGTATCTCTTTCGAACAACTCACAACCCCGGCAATATATTATGTATAAAGTAGGTTTAATTTTTAGCAATAAAAAATATAAGATTGAAATACAAAGACAAAGAGAATTTTCCTACAAATAGCTACTTTTTATTTTCACAAACGCTAACTAATAATTACAATAGTACTATCTTTGTTTTCTTGATCAAATAAAAATATATCCAACAAAGTTCACGTAATTATAGTCCCTAGTGCTTAGATATCGATCAATAAGGCCGAATAGAACAAAAAAAAGCCTGCCAAGCCTGCCAAGTGCGTGTCTCGCGCAAGAATGATTCCGTACTACCGTACAATATTGTGTAATATTTATATTATTTGTTGTTATAGCGGCCATAGTAATAGACACTCTGTGAAAATTTGAAGGATCTTTTACGGTTTAAAAGATACCGACGAACAGACAGACAGGAGTCTTAGTAATTGGGTATTTTGGGGACAAGCCCGCCACATTATTCGCTAGCACTACATCTCCTAAAATCCAAAATCAACTGTGGAGACAACCAGAAGAGCGCCGAGGCAATGAAGCTCAACGAGTCCCGGGTATCCCGCAACGATATTAATCAGAAAAGATTAGCGGAATAGTAAGAAAAAGTTATTGGGTTCCATTTAGCACCCTTTTTCTATGGAACCCTAAAAAGCAAAACTGAAAATAAAAGTCCAACACATGACGCTCAGTTGTTTTCAAACCCGGGATTAAAATGTATGGGTCCGAGGAATTTTTAATTTCGCCCCTAGCTCTAGCCCCCGGACACGGCCGGACATGTCCGACACGGCCGCCTGTCCGATGTTACCCTCGCCTTCTTACATACAACAGTTGTATTGTATAAGATTTGTTTATCTAGGATTTATGTAAAGTAGACTGGGGCCCAAAGGATTATTTTTTTCATAAAATTCCTTCCTTGGAAATATAGGCCTTTAATTTCAAATACTTAGTTTAGTCTTTATTTCTGATACTGTACGTATATTAAAATTTAAATCTTTTACTAAATTCATGCCTTATTACAATATTATAATTATAAATATGCTTGGTCCTAAGCACGACTTCTACGCTAGAGGTCCTGGGTTCGATTCCCAGGGCGAACAAAAAGTGTTATTGGGTTTTTCTATGAAATTCTCAGTAGCAGCTCGGATTTTGGATTTGTGCCTGGTTAATGGCAATAGGCTCGCCCCCTATTACATGGGACCTAAATATACCGGCGAACTGTGGGTGTACACTGGTACACCTCTGCGTAACCCTTCGGGGAATACTGGCGTGATGGTATATATCCATGTAACCAACTGCTCAAACATACTTAAATTCACTATGTTCGAAAGCGGGTTATTTAAAATGTATGATAATCTAAAATAAGGTTTTGCACTATAATTACAAAAGTGTAAGGAGCGAAACTTTCATAGTTTTATTAAATATGAAGAACAGCAATTAATTAAGAATATCTCAGTTATGTTTTAAAGTTTTGGATCAATAAGTTATAATAAATAATAATAATGACCCTGTTACCGATACCGGTGGGCCACTATCTTTAATATTTTAATTGTTTTTATTGTTATTTAAGTATTAAAACATTTATTTAATATGTATAATGAATAAATAAATGAGTAATAATATTTATTTATGAATATGAGGCAACCATACAGCGTAACTTAATAATTAGCCAAGGATAGGCAAAAAATAAACCAATTTCGAATTTAAGTTTCTAGAATGTACTACACATATAAACGAGATCCATCATGGTCCTAGAACACGAACCCAAATCACTAACAAAAACAAATAACACGACTAAAGAAAAATCCACTTTGTATACACCAAAAATAAAACACTCTCGCGCAATTTAGCGTGGCACGAGGTTGTCAGGGGTGACAGCCGTCATGCCCTAATCCCTGTCCGTCAGGCGGTTTAACGCGCTACCTACTTACCGGATAAAAGCTATGTCCATCTGTGTATGGATACATTAAGTATTCATGACGATACCAGAATAAAAGGAAGGTATGATGGGTGAAAAGGTCAATTAGAAGTGACCTGCTTACCTTTTATTGTAAGTGATATCGTGAGCGTGTTTATAATATTGTAATAATATGCTTCTGACCGAATTTCGGTACTAAGGCATTTTCGAAATTCATCGATCTCAATGGACATGAGCCAAGTACGCAATAAATATTATCGTGTGGAAGTGGGTGTGTGATCCGACACAACTGGGGAGAGATAAGGAACAGGACCAACGGCTTTGCGTGCTTTATGATTCACGGAGGTGTCACATCACCAACTTCCATACTCCAGGCTGCTATAAGGAAATTCGTTATGGAAAAATCCAATTACACTTTGCCGATTCTGGGAATTGAACCTCGATTCAACGGGATCCAACACCACAGTCAAAAGAACATCAGTCAAATGGTGTCAGCTCTCTTTTTTTATTTGTTTTTTTTTTATTCGAGATGGGTAAGCTCTTGTCTCTAGTCTTGGTCAAAGGTGACATGGACAAAGTCTACGATAGAGTGAGCTTACCCAGAAGAAGGTTTCTGATTAATTGATTGTTAAGACTTTTAACTGCTTAGTTAGAAGTCTCAACAAATTAAGGCATACTTGTGTAAAATTGAAAAGATATCTCAATAGCTAAAAATTATTAAGATTTCCAGTGACCTCCAAAAATATAATTAACCATTAAAATTACCTCATAAAATATTAACCTCTGTTCCCGAAGCCCAAAAAAAATCGAGTTGCCAGATATCTTCGCTATTATAAAAGCTTATGTACTCGCGAATGTAATTGTATTTCCCCGAACAAAAGAAACCACTCGGAATTTATAACAATGGGAATATTTAAAATCATTACCTACTGGAAAGTTCAGAGTTCACACAATGTATTGTTGAGGAGGAGAATTATCTGAATGAACACAATAGACTGGAAAAAGGTCAAGATGAAGACGATGCCTCTTGGATGATGGGGAAAAGATGCCTTGTTGAAATTATTTCCTAGGCATCATCAACGAGGGAGTGGTGAATGCTTTTGCAAATCTCTTACCCCCCGTCATAGACAGAGGTGGAACACCGTAGTGGTTTTAGCCCCTAAGAGTCCAACACGCCAATCCGTCACCCCCACGACGAAAAAAAGGCAGCATTATCGAAGAGAGTATGAATGTTTTTCACTCCCGAAACCCTCGTAGTTCTCTAGTAAATACTTCGTTAACCCATTGTAGACCCATAATTGACCTATAATAATTACTACTCTCGCATACCGCTCGTAGATCCGTCACTGACCTATCGTAAACCTTCCATAGAGCTTTCATAGACTCCTCGTAGACCCATCATAGACAAAAAGAAGTTCAGGAATATTGGGAAAAACTTCTATGCGAAATTTAAGAAAAAGTCCCAGTAAGCTTTAAAGCAAAAATATAAAACAATATTAAGTATATTTTGCGGTTTCTTTTTTTATGAAGTGACAAAATAAATCAGGGATTTGTGTATTAATTGACAAGCTCCAGTGATGGGGATCAGCAGGAATACAAGTAAACCC
The DNA here is from genome assembly GCA_932526535.1 of Caradrina clavipalpis. Classification (NCBI taxonomy): domain Eukaryota; kingdom Metazoa; phylum Arthropoda; class Insecta; order Lepidoptera; family Noctuidae; genus Caradrina; species Caradrina clavipalpis. Next base: position 984,499 of record OW052095.1, read on the forward strand.
TTTGTATTAAAGTCGGCTGATGTTTTAAACGCTGTTCATAGAATGGAGGATTACCATGTTACACGTACCACTGGGGCATGCGGTCGCCGACTGAAAAGTATTAATATTTGTTGATGATACCTGGAAATTTGACAGCATTGAGCAAACTAGCTTTTGATCCAGAATAATAGCAAAAAATGGCAAATCTTTTATTTTTTTTCCTTTTATTTTTAAGTTTGTAAACGCACCCACGGTACTGGAGATCTGTATTCTGAGTGAGTTTACAAACATCTAAACTCCTACACATAAACAACTATCTGTAAGCCATACAAATATTTGTTCCGTGCGGGAATCGAACCCGCGACACGCAGCTCAGCAACCAATCGCTCAGGCACTGCGCCAAAGGTGTCGTCATTGCTCCATCTATTCTCAAAATTTCAGCCAAGCTAAAACGGCAAAAGTCTTACGATTTTGAATTCTAAGACCATGTCTGAAAAGTACAAAATGTGATAAAAGCTTCTCATACAGAAAAAGAAAGAGCAATAACACTAGCTCACTGCATTTTAAGAAACTCAAGACAAACAAACACGATTTTGCTAACATTCCTAAAACCAATTAATCTTCATCAGATTACGTAAACAAGTCTCCCCAACACATTATTTGACTGTAAAACAGATAAACAAATGAAATCTTTAAAATTGTCGTGTCAATGTAAACAGTGCTAAATATTAGGAGAAAATTGCTTTTTGGAGCAAAAAGTGTTATTGGGATTTTCTATGAAATTCTCAGAGCTAGGATTTGTGCCCGGTTAATGGCAATAGGCTCGTCCCCTATACCTACATGGAACCTAAAACATAACGGTGATCTGTGGGTGTACATTGGTACACCTCTGCCTAATACTTCGGGGAATACAGGCGTGATGGTTCCTTTTGTTTTGTTTTAAATACATTGAATGTTCAAACAAGCTTTGGAGCTATTTACTATTATAGGCTGATTGCTTACGTGAACTGGATTCATATTAGGTACCCGTCCCGTTCAATTTAATTTACAATTCATAGAATTCCTACAATGATATCAAGGTAAAACTGATATATAAAAGTTGTTGTTAAACTGAAATCCAATATGGTCGAACATAGTTTTTACCAGTATTGATAATTGAGAGCACTTTCAAATGTGTGAGTGACTTCTGCCTGCGGCTAAACTTAGACTATGGTATTTTGCAATAGTTGTAGCTTATGGTATTGGGTGACATTTATTTATTTATTTAGGACACATAGCATTTTTAGATAAAGGAAGAGAAGGCTAATGCCTTCTCTTCAAGCAGTACACCTACCTAATGGTAGGTGTACTGCTTCACTTATAGGAGACCACGGCAATCACAATATAGTCATCTAATTAAGCTCCTAGTAATTAAGTTGGTTTGCATTTCCTAGCCTTTAAACTTTCAATACCATTCGACTTAATGTGTAAAATTTTACACAGAGAAGCATCAGGATTTCCTATAAAACACACCGGTGAGGGATCAGGTGGCCTTCTCCTACAATATAGCCAAAAATGCCAGTGATTAAAGTATCTCAGCAATTAATTACGCGTATAATCCCATGTATATTGGAGATGACGTCAGCGGCGCTCGTGACGCGATGCGACAGCTTACAGCGGATTACAGCGGGTTGAGATACAACCATTCAAATATACTTTATTAAAACGATTTTTGAAAGGTTGACAGAATACTTGGCAGAGAAAATGACAGTCAAAGTATGTATACAAGCTGTTGATTTGCATTCTCGTCAAATTCAAGGAGTTAACTATGCTCGTGATTCTTAACACAAATCAATAATAAAATAAATTTGTTTTAAAAATTTATATTTTTTGACGTGATTTTCCAATTCGAACTAGCCATCTCGCCAGAGGGTTTAGGCGCTTTGCACGCATTGATACCGCCGCGCGACAACTCTGCCTACCGCATACGCAACTGGGCGATGCTGATTTTTGCAAGAGGAGTATTCTGGAATACTGTTTTTTGATAGTTGCAACTAAAAAAACAAGCATTTATTAAATATTGGCCAGGTATCGTAATTATATTTGATTACTTCTTTTCTTCTATGACAAGCTCCTAAAATTTGACGAGGATGCTAATCAACAGCTTGGAGATGTCAATCAAAGTTACGATATATTTAAGCAATATGTAAGGGGCAATTCTTCTAACTTTTGTCTTTTGTCAACCTACTCTCAGTCTCTGTCAAAAAATATGCTACTCTACCTACATTTTTTGTCATATGTTGTCGCTGATATGAAACTCTGACTAGATTTTCAACGTTTTTAATTATTAGGATTAACCTTCTTAGTACCTATTTCAATTTTTTTTTTTAAATATTTAAAATATTAAATATTAATATTATAATTATTATTTTCCTATTTCAATTTTTTTTTTTTTAAAGGTGCTTTAAAAACCTAATTCTATCACTTTTTGGGAATCGAGTGGGTAAGTAAGCCAATAGTAATCTTCCTACCAATTTTTTGAAAGAAGAAGACTAAACGTTTATGTAACGTACAAACTCAGTAGGTAGGTACTCCATCATTGTGTGCTCGTTAATTCAAGGTTAATTGCATTATAACAAACATTTGCACTGGCTACAAATATTTGATCCAACACTAGTTATGTAGACCGTGTCGACGGCGCGTTCGTGTTCCACGCGCGCCTCAAAGAGATGTCAGCAAACTTGGATGGGGCCACTGAGGGCCGATGCCTGCCGGGGCTGCGGGTTGTTCGAAAGAGATACCGCGCCCCCGGAACGCAAAGGGCACATGAAGGAACATAGACGGGTTTTAGTCAGTAAAAGTCTGACACTCCCTCCCGCCCCGCCCAGTGCGGGGGAAGTTATTTGATGATTTCCCGTCTATAAAAAAAAAAAAAACACTAGTTATGTCCAATTCTAGTGAAACACAACGCTCTATGAAGCGTTTAGTTAGTAATTAATAGCTTAAACAGAATAGATCATAAACCATCATCCTCTCAAAGCAACTCAATTAAATGTCATAACCAACCAACAGTTTGGTACATCGGTAATGAGTGCAGTCTTTGAATAATCAATACTAGTTTATACTAATAATTATTATCATAAAGCTGAAGAGTTTCAAATTCAAACGCGCTAATATCTGAAACTAATCGAATTGGAAAAATGATGTTTTTTTATTATGATAGCCAGCGTCTGGCTGCATCTGGTTAGTGTGATGTTATCATCACGCTACAACTAACGGATCTACTTCCAGCATAACTAAGATTGGCTAAATCTCAGTATTATTATATAATGTGATTATATGTATATCTATCAGAACCACTATAGAAAATCTTCAGGTTTGTCAAAAATATGGTCTGTACTATAATACAAACAAATCTGAAACCGCACTCATTATACAGAGCATTTTAAGTTACTAAAAAAAACATAATCTAGAAACAAACATTTCGTTTAAACGACCTGAGATCTTTAAATATATATAATATTCATATCCATGCTTATACCAGTGCTCTTTTAATTTTAATTTGATTTTTATAATTTAGTGTCCGATACAATTTAATGTTAAAATTGACACTGAAATAAATTACATTAATGGAACACAAATTCCATTTCCCAATTTTTACATACCTAAGTAACCTAAAAATAAATGCATTGACAACGTTGATAAAATGTATAAGAGCTGTGGATTTAGTGAATAAAAAAAATAAATGTCATTTTTTAACCGTCCTTATATGGCCAGCTAACACGTAATAGCGTATCGTGCTCAATACACAATTTCCATGTCCCAATTCTGGCATCTATGACGTCAACACAAACGCATCGCCATCACAGAATCATATACCACCGCGGAATAAAACAAGCCGGCTTGATTGGACGCCGGCGACCGACCGCTATCGAACATTATTGCTCGCTACTCGATACGGAATCCTCTGAGATTATTTTCATTAAATCTGAAGTATTAAAGTTTTCTCTGATTGGATAAATAGAACCCAACTGACTGCCTCGTTAGCCTAGTGGTCCTAAGAGCGACTGCTACGCTAGAGGTTTTGGGTTCGATTCCCCAGGTCGAGCAAATTGTTTTTCTATGAAACGCTCAGTAGCAGCTCAGAGTTACAATTTGTGCCCTGTAAATGGCAATAGGCTCGCCCCCTATTACATGAGACCTAAACATACCGGCGAACTGTGGGTGTACATTGGTACACCTCTGCCTAACCCTTCGGGGAATATAGGCGTGATGGTTGATAAATAAAGGACAACATTGGTTAGTGACATTGCTGCGGTGGGACTGGCTGTTCTCTAAAATACAGGGACAACCCTAGTATGGAAATTAGGGTTTCAAAGTATTGTAGTATACAGGAAAAAAAATTAACCAGTGCGTAAATTTTGCCATAATAAACTTCAACACGTTTTATTAAACACGTATATTTTATTTTGATATGTCTTAGTACTAAAAAAAAAGTTAGCGCCTACGAAACATGTTTACTTAAAAACCATATTTTATTGTCACTCGGCGCTAGCGCATTCCCCACCCCCTCACCTCAGCCATGCGCCCGGGCGGCGGCCGCGAGTTTTCATTGATAGTATGGCGAATAGATTATGTCCATGTTTTGCTTATTTCAAACTCGGATAAGGATGTTTTTTTTTTTTTTTTAACTAAACACGGAATTGTGTTCTATTACTGACACTGAACTACCAAAAAAAAATTACGCACTGGTTAAAAACTTTTCCTGTATAGCAATTTTCAAACATGGTATTGTTTTTATATGTAGGATGTTCTTCAATAAAAGTAGTTTTTATCCAAAAATTCATGACCCTTTCGACCCTTCTTTTCCGTTGTGAATTGTATATCAAGCATTGTAATTATTTGACTTGATTTCTAGTGTCTTTCCTCTTCACATAAGGTGGTTAAAGAGATGGAGATTAAGTTTGAAGAAATTTTGTTAAGCTATGCAACGTACAGTAATCACATACATACATAATTATTACCTTTTTATGCATCGTAGATAAAGAAGTAAAAATGATCTCGTATCAAACCAAATCCTTTTTTAACATAGACCTACTTCAGCTTAAACACTCCCAATTAAAACTAAACGCAAGAAAATAATTGCCAACATCTCAAAAGAAGCCGACATTCACTTACAAACTCCATCAAAAACCCCACACTCGCAAGTTGTGCCATTGCTGGCAACACTAATAATATTCTCGTTACTGAAGCAAATCGAATCGCAGCAAACGAAACTTTTCAGTTTAAACTCCTTGTACACTAGTCCAATCTTATTTACATGCATTACGCATGCAGATTAGTTGTTAACTTGCACACAACTCAAAGAAAAACTTGCTGGCTCCCTAAAGTAATTTTAAAGTTGACTTCGGACAAATTTTAATGAAGCGCTGTGTGTTTCTTGTTCCGATGTATATATTGGGGTACATTTTATATTAAGCTTGCAGCGGCGAGCTCTTTTAATAATTAAAGAGGTTGGGATTGGATAACTTTTATGGAACATTGCGTTTCCTGCAATAAAAGATATGTTTGAAAGGTAAAATTTTAAAGTACATACAAAATTAAATCAACAGACAACAAGATACTTGAGCTTAGTTCTGCCGAGACGTGCCAATCCAAAATCTCTAAATTAATGAAATATTATCAGTTCAGAATTATATAAATAATTTTCTTATCACTGTTATATTTTACAATCTCCATAGCAACAACAACAACGTCAACAAAGCTTTTTCTAAACACAACCAACTTTATTCCTGAAAGTTTTATTATAAAAAGCCTACATGTCATGCGGATGGCTATTTCATTTAATTATTTAGATTATTACATTACTATCCAGCAAACAGTTCAAATGCACATCTCTAACTGCTCAGAATAGCCTATAATTATACTAATCAGTCGTACTTTTAAAAAATCATTACAATTACTTAAGAGAGAAATATAGCGACATAGGTTCGTTTGTTTTCAGCAGAACTAACTCCATTTACGTCACCACAAAATGGCTGTTTTAAGACCACTTGCGGAGTCGGGGGCCGCCTAACTGGTCCTTTGGAAAAACTCTAATAGCCTATCAGAAAGTTTTTTAAAGGATGAAAACTGGAAGGCCGCCGACTCATTTTTAGTAATCGTTGGTATAAACAGCATCGAAGTAACCAATTTCTTTAAACATCTAACTTTTATGATCCAGTTGTCAAGGTGTCGTCTCTCATGCATGAGTTTGTGGTTTCGATACGGAGCAATTACGAATGTAAGATTTTTATAATTCACGTCCCTTTTTTAGTTCATCTTGGACATTGTCGAAGTAAAACATCTTAAGGAAAACTGGATTAATAATTGTTATTAGTCTATAATCGCCAATCATCATTGAGCAAGCATGTTGATCAAAACCCGTTCTCTTCCTGTATAAGAAGAGGCCTTTGCTGTATGGGAAATACTTAAATTAAACTAATGGGACAATAATATTTATTTTTTATTTATTTAAACTTAATGCAATAAAAAGTACAAGTATAAAAGTAAAGGCGGACTTAATGCCTTAGACATTCTCTACCAGTTAACCAAAGGTGGTGGAGAGTTGTTAGTGTTGGGAGTGGTTATTGGCGTTAATTAACTCTTAGGTTCAAATTCGTATGAGTCTTATTATCATCATTAACAACCTAGGTTTTCTTCACAACAATTTAAACAGAACATCCAAAATCCAAGACCAAAACATTCAAACCAAACGAATCCCACAACTCTTTAGCAAACTTCATGAATATTGCGTTAGATCTCTGCCCACCCCCAGCGCGAGGGGCCGGTCACGGCGCGGTGACGGACGTTTCCATTAGACCCTTTGTTCGGCCGACGTTTATTGTCCGAACCTATCGCGTTTTATTGCTATAGATTGGGATTTTTTCTGCCACCATGTTTTGTGGGTACAAGCATGAATATAGCTGTTACAGCCTTGTCAAACTCGATTTGTATGGACGATGTTTTTTTAGTTATTTTTGGTAGTTTATTTTTGGGGATTTTATTGAAACTATAAAATTGGTTGAACTACGACTTGACTACAGTTACATACATACATACACGTCATCACGACTGTATTCCCTGAAGAAAAAGGTGTACCAATATACACCCACGGTTAGCCGGTATGTTTGATGGTCTCATAGCTACCACATAACTGAACCGATTTTGAATACGTTTTTCTTATTTGTTTCTTGTAAGGTGATTTGATTGAGATGGTTCTTATCTATATTTAAAAAAAATCGGTTCAGTCTTTTGAAGATTATCATCTCATAGGTCCCATGTAATAGGAGGCGAGCCTATTGCCATTAATCGGGCACAAATTCTAACTCCGAGCGCTACTGAGAATTTAATTGAAAAACCCAATCACACTTTTTGCTTGACCTGGGAATCGAACCCAAGACTTCTAGCGTAGCAGTCGTGTTTAGAATAAATAGTCATTATAGAAGAATTTCCACTTCCACTGAGAAATAATAATTATAAAAAATGCTAAGCTACACAAACATGTCTAATGAATCGACTCGTAGCAGATTATGCTACGACGGCGTAGCTGATTACATGTCGTAGCGCCGCGGCGTAGCCGGCTACGTCGTAGCAAGCAAAGTTCCACTTTTCTTAATAAACTCATTCTGTAACAGATTCCAAGAAGTCTCAGTTATTTGATAAATGAAATATAATAATAAGCTCCATAATATTAAATTGAGCAACGGCGCTTTCAAATGCAGAGTAAATAAAGACGAAAAGTATGAATGTTATTTCTTTAAAAAAATGACTTTTGCGTGATATTTATGTATCTACAAAACATTGCAGTTTGCGGCATACTATGTCCACTAACTTGAGGAAGCCCCTCTGAAGTCTAAAGTCCTTGAAAGTTTAAGATTTGGGATCACCCAAATAAGAAACTTCCAAGGACTTCCTTCAGACTAACTAGAGAAAAATATAGGATTAGTATCAACTAATTCTAAATTTTTCTTCTACCTAAATAAACTTGCGATAACAAGGTGTTCCAGGAAATACCATAATCTTGTCTTTAATATTAAAGACAAGATTATGGTATTTTTTTGGTTTTTGTAATATATTTTTATGAAATCCATATGGATTTCATAAAAATATATTACAAAAATATATTTTAAAGTTCCGTTCTTTATGCTAAAATGACGTAGGTCTTGCGACCCTTATGCCAGTCCATTGGTGTCTTCAGTAAGTGATATTCTAATGATCGACTATTGCAGATAAGCGATAATGTATGACTCTCCCGTTGCCCTCATGGTCGCAAGCATCACTGATGAATGGGGTCATGGTTTCTATTCCCAGGTCGGGCAAAAAGTGTTATTGGATTTTTCCATAACGAATTTCTCATTAGCAACCCGGACTTTAAAATAGTGATGTGACATCCCCTTGCCACGGAAAGCACGTAAAGCCATTGGTCTCGACTGTGATTCGTAGATCTTTGACAGTCGTTACGGATAGTCAGAAGCCGGGAAGTCTGACAACCAGTCTTACTAAAACGCATCGTGATGCCTAGTAACTAAGTTGTGGAGGTCAGATAGGCAGTCGCTCCATGTAAAACACTGGTATTCAGCTGCATCCTGATAGACTGGAAGCCGATCCCTACATATTTGGGACAAGGCTAGATAGATAGTATAAGTGATAACGAACTTGTCTCCAACAAGTTACGAGTTCCAGTTAGTAACGCGTTGCATGTGTCCTGTGACTATTAATGCAATAAACCGGTATCGACGCGCAGACGGGCGCCGCGCCGGGACGGCTAAACTGTTCTGAAGTTTACGTTCGGGTCGGCTTAAGAACTTACAGTTTATATAAGTTATTAGTTATGTCGTGATGAACGAGAAGTTAAGGCGCCTGCCTCTCATGCATGAAGTTGTGGGTTCGAAACCGGGAAGTACCAATGTTACTTTTTCAATTCACAAGTACTTTCTAAGTTTATCTTGAACATAATTAACGTAGGTGAAAAAAAAACATCGTGAATATATAACATCGTAATTAAAATAAATCTGAAATCGCCAATCCGCCTTGAGCAAACGTGGTGATCAATGCTCGCGTCTTCCTTATAGTTATAAGAAGAAGCCTTTGTTTTCGTAGTAAGACAATAAACAGGCAATTTTATCTAAAATATTTTATATGAAATAAAATTGACATAGGTTAGCTAAACAAAAGACAATCTTTGCCCAAAAACTCAATGTTAAAGAATAATGTTAAGAATGTTTCGAAAAAAAACACAAAAACCGAATGGCATGTCAGTCGCACACCAAAATATCTTTATCAGAGGAATGCCTTAAAGAGACCTTTGTCCTACAATGGCACAGTGGTATGCTGATATTATTACAAGGAAAATTATGTCTATAAGTGAAAAGATATCAGTAAAATGTTCAATTTCGTGAATTCGTGTTTTTTGACAATTTATGTAAAGGTCAAGTTTATTCAGAAGACATGTGGTATGTTTTTGAAATCTGCTTATTAGTTACACGATCTATAATAGTTTTAGTCAAATGCAAGTCCGAAATAAAGCAATTTCTTATTTTGTTAACAGAACCCCACATTAGGTATTTCTACTTTGGGAGCGTTTACAAACACATAAAGTCACATACACAAACAGCAATAATTTATTACGATAATTGACACCGCGACTACCCAGTCTGTATACAGCTGATGCAGGGCGATTGTTTTTTGTTTACGGTTACGTCTAAAGGCTTAGCAGTCTTTATTCTAATTCTAATATAATCTCAGTAGAAAACCGAGATTAACAATCAATATACGTAAAGTAAAAATGACAATATTATTTCAGGAGCCATCCGGTTGCCATCCGGCACCGTCCGGCGTCCGGTCGAGGCGCGGTTAATCTCATGAATATTCACCTCACCGCTGATCCCGGTAAACCGGACCGCGCGCCCGGATCGTGTATAATAGACCTTAAGTAATGCGACCGAAGGATCTTGATACTTGAGTAAAAGGGAATTTATTCGCGTGGTTTGTGCTAAGTATACGCTTCCGTGAGATACTAATTACAAAGAGAGATAAAAGATAGATGGTTAAATTATTTGAGGTACATTATGCGTCGTTTCATTAACCTGCATGTGACAGGTGTAGGTTGATGAAGAATCATGCAAAGTTTATTTCTGTTATTATTACTAACATAGTTTATAAGTTTTGTGTTACTAATTTTCTATGGACTGTAGTTGTCTGAGAATAAACAGTTTTTTTTTTTATTTTTTTATTTTTATTATGTATGTAGGAATTACTTCAAGGTATGTACCTTGAAGTAAGTACCTACGTTATAATGTATCGGTTAACCCTTTCAAAAAAACGCCCATGTGCGTCGCCCCGCACTGAATGGATCAAGCAATGTCTATTAGATGGATGGATGGATGAAGAGGAAGAGATGGGTTAAAGAGAAGATGAATTGATTGTGTGAAAAATGATATGTTGACAAGACGGAATAGAAAAAGAAAACGTGTTGCGTGGACCCCAAGTAACATCGGATAAGGGCAGGAAGACGATGATTTGTTATAATGTCTTATGTAATAGGGGGCGAGCCTAATGCCATTAACCGGGCACAAATCCAAACTCCGAGCTGCTACTGAGAATTTCATAGAAAAAATCCAATAACACTTTTTGCTCGACTTGGGAATCGAACCCGGGACCCCTTGCACAGCAGTCGCACTTGCGACCACGAGACCAACGGGGCAGTTCGGAAGTTGTTTGTGTTTATAAGTTTATACACACGATACAGGGAAAATTTTATTTCGTTTCGTTTGAAAAAAAACATAATACTAAAATAACAATCAAAACCCAGTTTGAACTATCATAAATCATAATCTCAACGATCAAGATCTGTCAAACACACTATATTTAAATGAAACCGCGCCGCTAATGTATACGTACTATGATGATAATTGATAAGCGGCGAATTTTCCGCCAACGCGGAATATAAGCGACGCCTAAATAAAGCTGAAATATTTGATGACATTGTATCATTAGCTACTGTGGTTTACCGAGGCCGGTTTATAAATCAGTTAAACGTTAACTAGCTGGCTTAGGGATCATGGGAATAGATAATTATTATACTGTGGAGCTAAAATGGTTTGAAGTAAGTTTAGAATAAATTAAATATTGGTAAAATATCATGAATTCAGTTGGGGGCGCGGATCATGCATCAAGAGGTTAAGTTGGGGGCCCCCAACTCATGGTGAAAAAAAAAAATCGTGGAGGTTTTAGTCGGTAAGAGTCCAACGTAACCCTCTCGAATCTAAACGTAGGAAATCCCCATGGATATCCTACAAGGAAGGATAGAGAACAGGTTACAAGGGATTTTCCGTGGGAATATCGACGGCGATATTCCCACGGAAAATAAAAAAAATCCCTTGTAATGAAATTCTGACCTAGGCTAGAGTCAAGAGAATACGCATGTCTAAACAAAAGGTCAATTGTTTTAAATAAAAAATCAACACTTGTACGGGGGTAGTAAACGGAAGGCGACGGGACGGGAGAGGGAGAGGACAATCCCCCGTCCCAGCGGCCGCCGCGGTAGACGCTCCGGGCGTCGGGAGCCGCGAGACGACTCCCGGCCACCGTAGACGCGTGTCTGTGGACGGTGAGCAATGGGTAGCTCACCGTCCGTACGTTCACTAGCGACAGACCGTGTCGACGGCGCGTTCGTGTTCCACGCGCGCCTCAAAGAGATGTCAGCAAACTTGGATGGGGCCACTGAGGGCCGATGCCTGCCGGGGCTGCGGGTTGTTCGAAAGAGATACCGCGCCCCCGGAACGCAAAGGGCACATGAAGGATCATAGACGGGTTTTAGTCAGTAAAAGTCTAACACTCCCTCCCGCCCCGCCCAGGGTGGGGGAAGTTATTTGATGATTTCCCGTCTATAAAAAAAAAAAAAAAAAAAACCCCGTACAATAATTTAATTTCCCTAAGGCGTTGGCATTACTTTTGTATAATTACCTACAGCTAACTACAATCTCATTTAGTTTAGGATTTTACGCAATATACATATACATACGTGTACTAAACCTCGCATGCACACTGAGCAGTCAGCGCCGTCACCAAAATCAATGTTAAATTATTACTTTAATTAGACCATTCTTTTGAACGTATTGCCGGTTGCTAACCCTGTCACATTGGGGTAACATGGAAAGCTGGCCTAACTTTCACTTTCACCACAGAAAAAGTCTCACGATAATTCGTGCCGAAGAAAACGAACGACCTAAATTAAATTTTAATCTACTTTCTATCTAAACCTAATTCAAGTCTACATTACAGATTCCCAGTCCACCGTGAAAATTAAACCGATCTTTGACTTTACAGCTTGGTCCTTAACTCCTGCTATTACAAAAGGCATTCTCTAATTCGGTATCAACACCGTCTTTACGACTACAGCGCCAATTCCGCGATGTTTACTACGGCCATTGACATCACTTCTCTTAATTCCATTAACTATTGCCGAGACCTCTTTTTATTGCTATTGCTATGATAAGTAATGGAGGAGTGAATTTCTTTGATTGGGTTTTGGTACCTATATGTTTTACAACTTGGATTTACATAGTGTTTATTAGCCTTATTGTAATAATAAATTCTTTTTGATGTGGAGTAAGGCGGGTGCGTGTGCGCTGAAAAGCGCGAAGGTATGGTAAGGTAAGGTATGTTCATTGAATCAATTGGGGTTTTTATCCCTATGATTACGCCCACCTCGTAATGCCTTATTCAAAATAAAACAAACTAATGCCAATTTTTTTACTGTACTATTTGGCGAATATTCTTCAGCTAGCTATCGTAGATTATCAGGTTCACTTAGTTAAGAATTACACAGCGTCTCTACAAAGTCAAATTATTTATTTAAATTAGACCACTTTTGAACGTAATTAAGACAATCTTATAACACAGACATACCTTCACGCCTGTATTCTGCGAAGGGTAACGCAGAGGTGTACTAATGTACACCCATCATTGGGATTTTTTTCTGAAAAGTCAATGATTTTTTTTATGTGGGTGTGCGCTTTGCTTATCCTGGATATCGAACCCAGGACCTCCAGCGTAGCAGTCGCGCTTAGAGGCACTAGACTAACGAGGCAGTCGCACCAATCTTATAAAATGTTATGAATTTATAAACCAAGAACATAACAAATCAACCAAAATCTATTTAATATTTCCAACTTTCTTTTCATCAAACTCAAAACAAAAACACCATCTTTTCTTTACTTAGTAAACAAACCCACGTTTTCTTATGAAATCCTATATTTCCATAATAAGTTTAGTCTCCTATTCACGTTATACTTCTATCAATAGGCGCCCATTGATTTAGCAATTAACGCGTCCATTTGGTATTCATAAAGGATTGCTTTTGAAAGAATATAAAGCTTTGAAAGCGCTTAATGAATCATCTCTCGATACTAATTGCTGGGCGGAGCTTGCTATGATATAATGTAGGCTTGGTTGCTTGTTTGTTACTTAATACGAATTTGAATAAGTCGGGTGTTTCTAAAACCTCTTTAAGCTAACTTAGAGAATGATAGATCAGGTTGACATGGTTGTCTGTTCATAAAGCACGTCCAAAATACATATTATTATATATTCTTGTGCTATTGACGTGATGACCCAGTGGTTAAGGCGCCGCCTGTCATGAATAAGTTTTCGAGTTCGATATAGGGTGGGTACCAATTTGTAATTTTCAATCCATACCTACGTAATTGTACAATAAATTACCTGTACAATTTAAAAACTCTATGAATCCACACGAATTCAAGAGAAAGTTAAAGTCGTTGTTGTTGGAGAAATGTTATTACAGCATAGAAGAGTTTCTCAAAGATAAAAGTATCTGAACTAATATGTGACTATATTTAATGACATAAATATATTATTGAACATTCTATGATTATGAATTTTATTGACATAAAATCTTTGAATTTAATTTTTAATTGATATTAAGTGAATTATTATAATAATGTTGACCAAGACTAATAATGTTGACCAATGTGTAATGTAATATTTTTGTTTTTCTAGCTTACGATAATTATTAATCTTTGTGTATATTTATTGTTAAAACTACTATTCGACACAAATGTAAATTTGTTGAAGAAATAAAAAAAAAAAAAAAAAAATTTATGTTTATCTTGGGCATCACTGACATCGGTGAAGGAAAACATTATGAGGTAACTAGGATGTAGGAACGATTAGTTAATCTGTGACCTGGGCTTATTGTTAAAAATTACATACATACATGAACTCACGCCTTTTTCCTATGGGGGTAGGCAGAAACCACAGAACGCCACCTGCTACGATCCTTACATACCTACTCCTTTCGCCTCGTCCACATTCATACATCTGGTCATACAAGCACGCCGGTAAAATTATCACGTGTTAATCAATACTCAAGCTGGTTCTCTATTGTGTCACCTAACTTTTTTATCCATAATTTAAAGTGCCATAACTTTTTTTGTCCTAATCATTATTTGTCCGAATGATAACTTACCCGAACTTAATATCACATAAAATCACATGCCATAAAATTGAAATCCCTAAATATACTATATCCTAAATCCGTTTGTCATAAATATTACAATCAATAATATTCAAAAGATATAAAACCGTTTTCAATAAAAGTTATAAATCCTAAATTTATAATAATATTCTTTGAACATTTTTTTTTATTTGAGTTTGATTTTTATCAGGTTTTTGTAAGCAAGCATGCAGAATGCAAGCAAACATGCAGCATGCAAGCAAGCATGCAGCATGCAAGCAAGCATGCAGCATGCAAGCAAGCATGCAGCATACAAGCAAGCATCACGCAGCATGCAAGCAAGCATGCAGCATACAAGCAAGCACGCAGCATGCAAGCAAGCAAGCAGCATGCAAGCAAGCGTGCAACATGCAGCAAGCATGGTTTCTGTCACGGCTCCGGCGCTGCGGGGCTCCGGCGGTCCCATGCGAGCTTATCGTCGCAGATGATTTCACGCTCACCACCGCGGCTTCGGCTTGCTGGCCGGCCACGCCGGCCAGCCTCAGCCGCGGCGGCGAGTGTCAAAACCACCTGCTCCTCAGCTCGCGGGCCGCCTTGCCCCTCCGCGCCTACGCGATTTTAAATTACACTCTAGGGGTAGGGCAGACAAGACTACGTGGAGTCGGTTTTGCAGCGATTCGTTTCTGTCACTAAAACCTAATTCTGCAGCAGCAGCGAACTCCACCTAAAACTCCAATAAGTGCTGTGGCACATACTCAGTCGGAACCTGACATCAGCTCGGCGATTGAGATAAGCGACTATGTCACCACTAGAAACAAACGGCCAAGACCCGAAGACTCGCCTCGAGGCCTGAATGTGCAGGACTTGCTTGCTAGTTGGAAAAGAGACCAGGACGTCCGTATCACCAAGATGCTAGAAGATCAAACTGCTTTCATGTCAAAATTAGTTACCGACATAAGTGAGATTAAGGCCCAAAACATAAAAATTCAGGCGTCTAACGCCGAAATTTGCAAAACCAGTGCAGAAATTGAGAAATCGATGTCCTTCATGAATAAAAAATTTGAAGACTTAAAACAGGAGGTTGAAGAGCTTAAGAAGGAGCGGCAGGAACAGCGTGGCTATATAGAGGATCTCGAGAGGAAAATCATCGATCTTCAATATAAGTCAAGGTCTTCGGGAATTGAAATAAGGAATGTTCCACAGACTGATGACGAGACCACGAGCGGACTAATCAAGACAGTCTGCAACATAGGCAAAGTAGCTGGAATGTCAATATCTGAAACAGAAGTCCGTGACATATATCGCCTCCCGGGCAAACATACTAAGGGTACGATGCCGTCCACCACACGCCCAATCATTGCTGAATTTACAACAGTCCAAACAAAACAAAACATATTATCTGCAGTTCGTACTTATAACAATAAGGAATCAAAAGAGAACAAATTAAACACCGAGCTGATTGGTATACCGGGGAAACGACAGGCGGTATATGTTGCTGAGCAGCTGTCCTCTGTCTCTAAAAAGCTGTTTTATTTAGCGCGAGAATTTGCGAAGAAAAATGCCTATTCTTTCTGTTGGGTGAGTAATGGAAACATTTTCCTTCGGAAGCAGGCAGGCGATAAACAGTTGTTGATAAGTTCAGAGAAGTGTCTTCATGAGCTCCCCACCAAGTGACTAGCTGAACCTGCGCCCGGTCATTGCTTGGAAACCTTGTGCTATTTATTGTACCTGTATCTATGTTTACTTATCCTGTTAACTTTGACTACAAACCTCACATCATGTTATAATTTACACACTAACCTACACATCACAAATAGAACAAACTCAACTTACACACTACAAATCTACAAAAAACACACACTAATCACAGAAAAGCGATGTGGTTACTATCTAGTTCCAAAACTATCACTCTCAATGTTTCTCTTGTTGTTCGTTATTAAATACTATAAATGGCTAACATAAATAATATAAACAAGGACCTCGATAATGTTAATCTTGCAAACTCTTTCTCCTGTGACCCCCATGAGTGTGTTAAATATATAAATACAGCTGATAGTAGTCTAAAATTATTGCATGTAAATATTCGTAGCGTTAATAAAAATTTCGACAGCCTTTTAGCGCTGATGTGTATAATTAAAATAGATGTTGATCTGATTGTTTTGACTGAGTGTTGGCTAAGTAAAGTGAGTAACTTACCAGCTCTAAACGGATACCAGTCGCACTCGACCAAACACAATACAAATCAAAACGATGGAGTCATAATCTACACCAAAGTTGGGCTAAATATCAAGGTATGGGAACCTAACATTATGTATGCAAATAGTCTTATATGCAAAATTGATAATAAGCTTGCGGTAGTAGCAATATATCGCTCTCCATCGAATAATACCAAAGATAACTTCGATAGTTTTTTCTCTAGTTTAAATAACGTTTATAATGGAATATCAAATCTACCCAACATCTCAACGGTGGGTGATTTGAACATCGATATAAAACTAGGCAATAGGAATGATCGTGCACTAGAATATTTAATTCTAAACGCGTCGCATGGTCTAGTACCAACCCACCTCTTACCAACTAGAATGGAAAACTGCCTAGATCACATCTTGTTAAAAACAAAGTCACAAGCCACCACTTTGGTATTGGAGTCGCATATTACTGACCACAAACCTATTATTGTATCGATCTCAAAGACAAACCCGACACGCAACAAAACTTTCACTATATCGCGACTAAATCACGAAGCAATTAAGACAGAGCTAGAAAAAACAGACTTCTCGGATATCTTCAATGATAGAGATGCAAATACTGCTACCAATACACTAATTTCAAAGATATCAACAGCAATAACTAAACATACAAAACACATCAATGTACCAAGAAAACAAAGAACAATAAAGCCCTGGATAACCCCAGGACTCCTAAAATGCATCAAGCACCGGGATAAGCTTCACGTAAAGTCTAAGAAGTCACCGAACAATTTAATACTACGTGTAACCTATACGCGCTATAGGAACTACTGCAACATGCTACTGCGTAAATTAAAGAGGAATTACGAGAAGAGTGAGCTTGAAAAATCTAAGAAAAATCCTAAAGCCTTGTGGAAAACCATTAAGGAAATAACTAATACGGGCAAAATATTCTCTAGTCCTGATGAACTGCTTAAAACATGCGACAGTCCTCAATCTTCCCTCAACAATGTCTGCTCTTTCTTCAGCAATATAGGTAAAAATATGGCTGCTAAAATAATCAACGACCCTCTTAAACCGCCTTTAAACCGCGAGAGCACTAGAGTAAGAAGTACCAGGACTCGGATTCCGCCTGCCAACTCATTAGTAATACAAAAAGTTGATGAATGTGATATAGATACCATTATACTGCAGATGCGTCATGACTGTGCTGTAGGATGGGATGGAATATCTTCCTCGCTTCTTAAGTTATGTCGTCATACCCTTGTACCGCCGATGACATACATCTGCAATCTCTGCATCGAGACAGGAGTCTTTCCAGATTCCCTGAAGAGAGCCATAGTTCACCCAATCTTTAAGGGCGGGAACAGAAGCTGTGTCGATAACTATAGGCCTATTTCAGTCCTGTCGTCACTCTCAAAAATCCTCGAGAAGATTCTTAATAAAAATCTTAGAAGCTTTCTTGATAAATATAATATTATAGCGGACAATCAGTACGGCTTCCGGTCTGGAGTCTCCACTGAAGATGCTGTTCTGGATCTAACTCAATCTATTGCTAAGTCTCTAGACCGTAGAATAAAGTGCCTTGGTATATTTTTGGACCTGTCAAAAGCCTTCGACACAGTTTCTGTCCCCAAACTGATTTCCAAGCTGGAGCTTGTGGGTGTACGTGGCATGGCTCTGGAAATCTTTAAAGACTACCTAAGGAATCGCACCCAGCTGGTAAAGATTGGCTCTAGCTACAGTGATGAAGAAGATGTGTTGTACGGTGTCCCCAGGGGAGCATTCTAGGCCCCACCCTTTTTCAAATTTACATAGATGACCTTTGCAGAATGTCTTTACCAGCTTGTAAGATCTATGCATATGCGGATGATACAGCGATTTTGGTTGATGGGCCCTCCTGGGAAGATGTGAAACAAAAGGCGGAATCAGCGTTGTCTACAATTATGAACTGGCTCGACCTAAATTTGTTGACATTAAACCTAAAAAAAACATATTACATACCGTTTGCGATCCGGTCCAACTCCAAACCCACAAGTACCTTCACAATAACGGCTCATTCATGCCAGAACCAGCTAATATCATGTACATGCACTTCCATTGCTAGAGCAGACAGTGTCAAATATTTGGGTGTGCACATAGATGATGGACTAAAATGGGACAAACAACTTGACGTATTAACTTCCCGAACACTCCGTCTCATTCACATCTTTAAATCTCTCCGAGAATCCGCCAGTATCGACATTTTAAAAATGGTGTACTTTACTTTATGCCAATCGGTTATTGGATACTGTATAACGGCATGGGGTGGAGCTGCAAAGACCTATCTTCTGAGAGCAGAAAGGTCTCAAAGGGCTGTAATTAAAGTTATGTTAAAGAAACCATACAGATACCCTACAGCGCAGCTCTACGCTGATTGCAGGGTGTTGACCGTGCGGCAGCTCTTTATTCTACAATCGGTCCTGAGGGTACATGCTCGCTTACCTCCATCTGATCTAAGTAAGCGCACATATATTCCCCCAGGTGTACAGTATAAAACTTCTTTTGCAAGACACCAATTTTATGTCTTAAGCCATCACGTTTTCAAAAGAATTCAGAAAGAACTAGACATAATAGACCTTAATAAATTTAATGTCAAATCAAAAACCACTGACTGGCTCTTACAGCAGGACTATACAAAAACAGAGTCCTTACTATCATCATACATCGCTTGACATCATTGACCCCATCAAAACATACACAAACTTACCCCCATCACACACACACACCTTTCATCACCCTCACACACTCACACCCTCCCTCTTCTTCACACACACACACTCTTACATATACACATCTTCTTCTTCCTTTACATATACACATTCATGCACATCGCAATGCTAACATCAATATTTCATTTATACATTTATAGATCAAAGATCGTCACACTTTCACTCTTGTGATCCCAATTTTTTATAGATTAATATTTTGGCTGATCACTGTCTCTTAAGATACAGGTCTCCTAGTTTAAGAGACAGGGCTCTTATCTGTTTGTATGCATGGGCTTTCGTTTTGTAGACCTAAATCCTCTGTACACCTTTATGCTTATGGTATTGTATTCCTATCACCTGTTTTTTAAAATGTGTCTGTGTATATCAATTTGAACCAATAAACATTTTTATTTATTTATTTATTTATTTATTCTTAGCAAATGTTTTAGGACTAAAAAAAAATATTATAAACATTCGGAAATATTGAACATTCGGAATAATACACATTATTTAACGCAATACTTAGGACATATGACTTTAGGTCATGTAAAATTAGGAGCTTCAAATATTATAGTACTCGATATTATGACAGAATACTTTTAGAACTAAAGATAATTATGTTACACAAAATTTCGGGATTTTTAACATTATGGTTACTGAGGTTTATATCAAACGTGTTATAGATAATGATTTTCGGACAAACAATTTTAGGAGATGTAAGGGACTCCCACTCAAGCTTTCTCTGTATGAGAAGAGGCTTTTACCCTGCTATGGACAATAAAGGCTGGTATTGTTATTTTATGAATGGATAAGTAACCCTTAACTAAATCCTAATCTCCAATCACCACCACAGCAAAAGTCGTACAAAATAGACAGGACAAAAACAGGTGTACCAACAGCCAAAACGAAGAAAGAAATATGAAAAAGAGACCTCGTGCTGTTATCAGTTAGACCCTGATCCACCGTTTACCAGATAAACCCTAAGTATTGCCTGAATAAAGAGCCTCTTTCCCACTAATCTCTTTATCAGAAGGGGGATGCGAGGCCGAGTCTTTAGCTCAGCCGTTTAAGGGTTGTTTTTCCTAAAGATAACGGTGTATTTTTGAATTCGGTATTGAATTGATGGGGTTAAATAAATAGTGTGTTGATATGTTTGTTGCATTTTTATAGGGTCAGGAATAAAGAACATTTCACAAAAAAAAAAATCAAAGACCCATTTTCGGGCTATGAAATCAGCTTTTCCAAACAACACTGCCAACGCTTTAGACATTGTTAATTATTTATTATTTATTTATTTATTTTATTTTAAATAGAACGGCCGAAGCCAATTACACTATTTAAACATATAATTTATTTAACCCAGTCATACATTCTTCTCACAAAAATTCAAACATTCTGACAATATCATCTTCCATAATTAATGAGGTGTTTGTTCTGTTGTACTACCATAATATTGTTATTATTAACCAGCTTCCGGCAGCGACTTCATACGCGAGTTAATATATTATCCCACGGGAACCATACAATTTTTCCGGAATAATAAGGAGCCTATGTGCTATTCCAGGCTATAATCTATTTCTGCGTCAAACATCCAGATTCGTTCAGTCCTTCTGGCATAAGTGAGCAACAAACATCCATCCATCCAAACATTCGCATTAATTGTATGTATTTCACAAAGCAAAGTAACTGAAAAAGAAAAACTTACAATTTAGAAAAGAACATTCTGTCTCTCCCAAAATACTGCATTTTCAGCAACAGGCAAAATGCGCGTCCGTAACTAAAACATCGTGTCATGAATTTCTAACAGGCTCTTTTTTAAACACCCTAAAATTTTGCTACACCTTTCAAAAATTCTTTCACAAAACGAAGACACGTAACATCTAAAATACTGCGTAATAATTAACTCAAAAGTAATAAAAGCGTTGCCATTTTAAAGCGTTCTTTTACGATTCTACCCTCATCCCGTGCGTAAAGTCAGTGCGCTTATAAAAATAAATCGACAGGTCTTTGAGGGCCGCGAAGTGTATCGCTGTAACGGTGTACGTGAGCTGAATGTTAAACAACTGTTCGCTTGTAAATTACCTCACAAATGGAGTATAGGCGGGACCCGTGGTGGTTCTTGGAAAAAATATACCTAAAAAAGGTTTTGTACAATTCGTCCCTGAAAAAAAAGGAAAAATGAAATGAGAACCTGCTATTCTTTTTGGTCAGTTAATAAAAGAGTGTGCGCATAAAAAATGTGGACAATATAACCATTTAAAAAAATTAATGAAATTAGAACAATACAGTCCTATCTTTAAATATTGATGGTTTATAGACAATGTCCAATTAAGTATTTCATTCATTTATTTTTCGCGACGGCACGGTTGGCGCAGTGGCTAAACGATTGAGTGCTGCACTGCGTGTCGAGGGTTCGATTCCTGCACGGAACTAATATTGGAATGGCCTACAGATAGTTGTTCCGGATCTGTCTGTTTGTGCATGTGTGTTTATATGTTTGTAAACGCACCCACGATACAGGAGAAATCTCCAGTGTAGAACAAAGCTTTTATAAAAAAAAAAAACAATAAATCTCAAAATGTTTTGGCTGTATCCTTTTAGCGTTATAATGACGATACCACAAAATCATTTGCCAATTAACATTCACGGTGTACGACATCTCGTAGAAAGCCTCAACTTTTTATTATTTTTACATTCGAAATTCTCATTTAAAGGAACTAATAAACATTTTAAACTTTGCAGTTTCTTTACTTCCTTTGAGTTTTGAGACACTGTGATACACTTGAGATTGACTTAAAAATTCAGAGACCAAATTAACC
The DNA here is from genome assembly GCA_932526535.1 of Caradrina clavipalpis. Lineage (NCBI taxonomy): Eukaryota > Metazoa > Arthropoda > Insecta > Lepidoptera > Noctuidae > Caradrina > Caradrina clavipalpis. The sequence goes on from OW052095.1 coordinate 1,006,733, forward strand.
TCAGAGACACAGAACATTTACACCACCTTCACCTCATAGCAAACACACACACAAACAAACACCTTACAAATAAATTATGCACGTACAGTAGAGGCGGGCGCCGCAACATCAGTCACACGTCGACCCGACTCAGCCCTTAAACATCCGCACGCGCGCTCATATCCGCAAATATTCGGACACATCCGCGACACACGGACTCTGGAATTAGGTTGCGGTTACGCCTCCATTCCGTGATTCGCCCTTCATTACTGCCCTTTTAGAACTAAGCGTGCTATTTGGAATATTTCGGGCTAAATGTATGTATATGGGACACTTTGTCAATTTTGACTAGGTAGTGTAGATTATGTTTGAGTGAACAGCGGGTGAAATAATAAGCAAGATACAGAATTCTACATTCAGAAATAATTTATACAAGGAGCAATTTTCCATCCTCGTCAAATTTCAGGAGGATAAAAAAAAAGACATAAGTAATAAAATAAAATTACGATACCCAGCCAATAATTAATAAATACTTGTTTATGTTTGACAGTATTTCAGAATACCCCTCTTTCAAAGAACTGAATCGCCCCGTTGCGTAATCGGAAGGCAGTGCCGCGCAACTATATCACTGTATGAGTACGGGGCCATCGCTTCGCTGCTTAAACCCAGCGGCAAGACAGCTTGTTCAAATTTGAAACTCAAATAGGTACTAAATAAGAAATGAAAATGCTATTTATTGATTCATGTTGACATACTGTTGATGGTGTTTATTGATTCATTAGCATAATTATTATCTTGAATTTGACAGAATGCACTTACTACTTAACAATGAAAGTCCATCTTTGTATTCGTACCTAATCAATTGCGGTCCACCGACACGATCGTAGTATCGCCTCATGTCCTACTGTTGTTCGACAAAGTTATTACGCGCGTAATTCGCCGAAACACCCACTAATGGCAGTAATAACTGCGCGTATCCAATAAGTGCCGGCCGAACGTCGGGACAATGGCGTGTGGTACAAGGAATAAGTGGAAGCGAAATATAAACTTTATAATTGGAATTTCTTTACCCATATAACCGGTTGATGGTACTCGTATATTAGAAATCTTGACTGAGAGCCCTATGCTTATAGTGCTTAAGCCAAACCTATCTGAAACAGGAAATATTGAAGTGCGCATATTTAAAAATAAAACAAGAGGTTAGTTTTAATAAAGTACTCTATTGCGCCAAATAAATGGAAATACTTGCTGATGTCATTAAGAAGCAAGTCGACCCCAACATAGTTGGGAAAAAGGCTAAGCAGATGATGATGACTTGCTGCTGATGATGCTTATCATTATCTGATGACTATCTCGAATGGTACCTCTACTACTTGAAGTCTTTTAACAAATAGTTGGTTTCACAAATAAAACCAAACACACTATTTACTTTAATTAGATACAGAACTGCCTCGTTGGCCTAGTGATCCTAAGCGTGACTGCTACTCTTAAAATTGGGTTCGATTCCCAGGTCGAGCAAGCAAAAAGTGTTATTGGGTTTTTCTATGAAATTCTCAGTGACAGCTCGGAGTTTGGATTTGTGCCCGGTTGATGGTAATAGGCTGGCTCCTGTTACATGGGACCTAGAAACATACCGGCGAACTGTGAGTGTACATAGACCTCTGCCTAACCCTTTGGGGAATACAGGCGTGATGGTAAGATACAAAACGGTCATCATATTCTGTTTTAAAGGCAAAATGAGGTAACAGAAGATTTTGAAATAAATTGCCACCTCTCATCGCTTATACCACACACATACAAGCAACACTAAATCATCGAAGACTTAGTGGATCTCCCACTAATTGTTAGGAGCGTCGCGGACATATTGAGTGCGCCATAATAACTACTGTTTATTGGATTACTGCCCAATATTGTTCCATGTTCCTACTCTGTGGTCATCGGGAACATAACATGATGACTAAGGGGTGTTAAAAGGAACACGTTTGTGTTGACTGGAATATAATATAACTCTATTGGATTACTGTCCAATATTTTCGTCAATTGCTAAGCTGTGGTATTGGAAATCACACTTATATTATAAAGGCGAAAGTTTGTGTGTTTGTCTCTTCTTTACGCTTAAACGGCTGAACGGATCTGGTGGAAATTTGGTGAGATAGATTGTAATGTAAAATAACACAAAGGCTACTTTTTATCCTGGAAAATGTATCTGGGATACTATATATAATATGGCGCAAACGAGGTCCCGGGCGGAAGCTAGTTAAGGAATATTCAGATCTGGTACCCGGTTATGTCCCCTTAAGGGGACAGATCGGAAAAAGTTTAATCTGTCCCCCTGTAAGCAACTAGGACTCTCTATTAATTTCAACAGAAATGAAAAATTCAAACTGTCCCCTCGTTGACCTGTCCCCATGAGGGGTCAAAGCAGGGTGACAGATTGGAATATTCCCAAATTAATGTAGAATGACAGACGTATCTCCGAAGTGAATGTTTGTCGATTGGTCAGTGGAGCGAGACGCTGCAGTGATAACAGTACTGGAATAATAATATAATGGAAATTGGGGCTGCCATGACTATGCATAATGGCGGCAAACAACATTATGTACACTTGAGAACTCAAAACATACTGTAGTATTGTCACAGAACCGAAGTATTCTTGTATACTGTTCTAATAATATCACTGGAATAGGTAAGAAAAACACTAATTTAATAATTTTCTTTGTGAATTTTGTATCACCGATAAGGCTGTTCAAGCAGCTCTTTAATTAGAGATGGTTTTTAACAATCCATGGCTCATAATTTGTATATGCTTTTCTTAATTTTTACTAAGTAGTTTAGTGATACCTTTGCTTTTTCATTCAGGCCTGAGGTTTTAATAAAGGCAGGTATAATATTACCAAGTCAAAATCACATTATAATATAGCCGTTGGACTCATGGTCGCAAGCGCGAGTGCTAAGCTGGATTCTATTCCCAACTGTTATTACGTTTTCCAATCACGAACTTCTCAGTAGCAGTCTGCAGTTTGGAATTTCCACCAACTGTGACACTCCCGTGCCTCGGAAAGCACGTAAAACCGATAGTTCTGCACCTAACCTCTCCGTGATCGCGTTGGATTACCATACCATGAGAATGGGATAAGAAAGAGTGCACCTGTAATAACTCACACACTTGTGCACCATCTGTGCACTACAATATCACCTGCGTACTTGACTATTCTCCATTGAGATTCCTTGACCGAAATTCGAAGAATATTGTTATTGTTTATCAGATTACTTTCTGACATTGTTTCTGCGTGGTTCCTCTCTGTCTATAGCGACGTAATGAGGAAGGACAGCTTGTATTCCATCCAAGTGAATCTTGTTTTCCTTGAGAAGGAGTCCCTAGTGTATTGTTGTGTGTGTTTTCTTTATTGAGTCGTGTTTATTCAGTTGCTATTTGTCAATCGGTCTGGCGAGCATGTTAATTGCAATACTGTGTGTTTTTGTTAGAGTGAAGTACAAACATTCTTGATACTTTTTAAAGAAAGCAACTATTTGTATTCTTAAAAAAAAAGTATCAAGTAGGTTTGTGTCGACTTTTTTCTTGTTTTATCAGAGCCTTGGTAATAATTTAATGTAGTTACAGGATTTATTTGACTTAAGATTTAGCAACAAAATTGAAGTCGAAAATAATTTAAAATTAAATGGCCAAGATAAACTTGTTATTTCGCGATAATATATAAAGTTTTTTAATTTAAAACTTAAATCTAAATTCGTAATTAAATGTGTTTTGTCATTTATAAATATTGTAAATAGCTATAAAGTTATTATCTTCTATTACAAAGAAAGATAAATAATTAAAATATATTGTTGGGAACGCACCGTTCTACAATGTTATCGTAACCGAATTTTAATTAAACAGCCAAATATCATTACTTCATCTATGTTGGTAAATAACACAAATGCAATCATAATCATCCCAGCTATACTAGAAGTCAATAGTCGCTTTCACCTCCACTTGACTTCTACTCGCTCAAGATTACGAGCAGTTAAGGCTGCTCTTCATTGAAGTGAAGAGCTCATTCCACAAAATTCTCGTCCTTACTACGCTCCGGATGAGCGGCCATCGGCTACAGCAGAGTGGCAATTAGTTTTATAAGTATATTTCAAGCTTGGAATGTATTAAGCGCTGTTAACACTCACTTGTGACGGTGCGGAACGCTCTGCTGCACGGTAGATCGACAATTTAAAGAAGTTAGGCAGCGAATGGATGCGGGCTGCCCAGGACCGACGGGATGATTGGCCCTCTTTGGGGGAAGCCTACGTACAACTGTGGACGGCTATAGGCTGATATGATGATGATGATGATGACCGCTCACTTTCTGCAAGATCTTTGTTTTTTTTTCGATCCAGTATATCCTCTTGCTGTCCTCTTCCAGTGACGCCCTAAACCGAGGTCTGTACCCTACAGGAGGTGTCCTTACCGTGTAGTCGCGTCAATTATAAATTTTAAACCCTGGCTGGAGGCCTTAATTTTTAAGACACCACAGGAATGTCAGATTGTTACGGATAGTGAGAAGCCAGGAAATCAGACATCTAGTCCAACCAGGAGGTATCGTGTTGCCCGTTAAGTGGGTTGTGGAGGTCAGATAGGCAGTCGCTACATGTAAAACATTGGCATCCAGCTGCATCCGATTAGACTGTAAGCCGAACCCAACTTAGTTGGGTAAACAGATGACGATGAGGAAAGTCGAGTTATGTATCCGATGAGATTGACCCGCAAGATGTAATTCAGAAAAAAAGCCCACCTTTTTCTCTTTTAGAATTCCTTATCGATGTTTCTATGAGGACGGTACATAGAGCTTCTGCCCCCCTAGCCAAGTCACAAACGATAAACGCAAACGCTGAGTAGGCTTCAACAGATCTTCAACTTTATGTGCTTGGTTTTAAGTTGAAGATCTAATGAAGATTGCATAGCGTTTTCGTTCGTTCCGGTCGCTAACGCTTAGAAATCTTTAAAAGATTTTCAACTTAAGGCTCTTGGGTATTAAGTTGAAAATCTATTGGTACCTACCGAGCGTTTACGATTATCGTTTGTGACTTGGCTAGGGGGACTGATCCTCCTTGCTCCTTCGCTTACTCGCTCCGCTTCAATGTAAAGGCAGCCTAATACCAATCCCTAAGGCGGTGTTATTTATTGGATTAATACGAGATTGTAACTATATTGTGTGCTGCCCAAGATTTGTATTGACACTTAGTAATATTGACAAGTTACAGTCTCAAGAGCTTAGCAACTTGTGTCTCAGAAATTGTTGCAAGGATTTAAGTATTAGTTGCATTAGTTTAGTAATTACTTCGCAGACTTTGTTATTCATTAGTTATGTACTAAAATTCGATAGCTTTAGAACAATATTTTGAAAAGATCCGCTTAAAAAGTGGTTTGAAAGTGTTTTTAAAAGAGTTTTAATAATTATGAGTACTTAGTAATAACCTACCCTGACCTTATTGGTGAGGTTCTTCAAAAAGGTCGGGTGTGCAGTACTCGTAACCGGCGTGCTTGTAAGACTAGATGTATGAACGTGGACAAGGCGAAAATAGTATGTAAGAATCGTAGCAGGTCGCGTTCTGTGGTTTCTGGCTACCCCCATGGGAAAAAGGCGTGAGTTCATGTATGTATGTAGTAATAAATCTAGCTGTGCCTGTGGCTTCGCTTACATAAACCTAACTATAACCTAAGGAAAAAAGGCTTCATTACCATATCATCACAGTCCTTCATCCTAACCAAAGTCTGCTGAAAATAGACAGATAATATAATGGGCCTTTACATAGCCATTTTTTCTGTAGACGCCCGGCTCAGCAAGCAAATGATTTTAATAATGAGTTAATATTATAACAAATGACCGTAACCAAAATCTTAATCTTGATCGCCCCACATTTTAAATCATAATAATCAGGGATTTAGTTTAACGTTCGGCGGTACTGCTATCAAGGTCAATAACAATACAAATTATACGGAACCTTTGAGCCAGGGCTGGCTGTGTCACGCTGAGACCACGCGATCCATACATTTGTCACGCCTAATGCGCTCTGCATCTATCATAGGGCTGGCAAACGTTTAGACGTGTATCTGTGCATTATTATTTCTATGCCAAAGACGCAAAATTCCCCTATAACATGTCAACTTGCGAACGTTAAAATGTTGAAAATTTTCGAAAAATTCAAAGCTTTTGAGCTTAGGAGTACAATATAAAACTGAACATAGTTTTCATTTAATGGAAAACCTTAGAGTATCGCATGACACGGCATAGTTACATAAGCATATATAGATAAAGCCACGCTTCGCGCTCAACGGAACCTTGTTACGTGTGGTCCTAAAAGCTCTTCAAATATTTCGCAATATCCACAATAAATAACCAAGGCAATGTGGATCTTAACAATACCCATTTTAACTAACACCATACAAAATCTCATTGGCACTTATCCTCCTACCTGCTTAAACAAAAGCCTTCACCCAGCGTCTCTCAAAAGAAACCCCTTCTTACAATCTAGCTACAAATAGGTGGAAGTAGTGGCACCCCTAACAACGTACAAATCGTCGGTCCGATACGATCGGAGCGGATACAATTAATTACGCGAACAATAGACGCCGCCGTGAAAACTAGTGATGACGATCGCGTGAACAATCCCTTGTACACGGGTGTCGGCGAATAACTTGCTGTTACACGCTTTCACGTAATTTGAGAGTGGACGTTGATGTGGAATTTAATGAGTAAGAGTTTGAGCTGATGGAGCAATTACATGATGAGTTGTTTTTCATGAATTTATTGATAACGAATTAAGTTCAAAAAAGGGAGAGGGAGGCCAAAGAAAAGATGGATGGATTGTGTGAAGAATGATATGAAAGAGAAGGAAGTCAGTATTAGCATAACGGTTGACAGGACGACATGGAATAAGAAAACGTGTTGTGGCAGCTCCAAGTTACATGGGATAAGGGCTGGAAAAAGAAGAAGAATTAAGTCCAAAATAGCATGCGAGACATGTTTCTTTATGTAAGGCATGTGTTAGTGTATATTTTCAATCAGATGACGACAAAGAACTAGCTCCGTTTTTTCAGAAATATTAAAGGTGTACAGAGACAGTTAGGGGTCGCCACAAACCACGACAATCGCGACACGAACTGGAGGGATGAGGCACGGAAACGTGAAAAACAGAAGGTGTGGAGGGAGGCCTTTGCCTAGGAGTGAGACAGAATAGGCTAACAAAATAAAAATATTGAAGTTTCTATTTTGTTTTTTTTTTTTATAATTGTGCTGCTCGAAATCCTTGCAGCACTATTGTCCTTTGTGTTAGTTAATCAATGCAGTATGTGTGCATACTGCATTAAAAATATTCTTTGCACAAAAGGCCAAGGTTTATATTGGACTTAACAAAGAACGAGTCGCATATATACGTATCACTCATCCACGCGAGCAACTCACAACGCACCCACGTTCCGGATACATTCCTCGAACTCGAAGAATACCATCGGCGTTTACGAAGTGCTCAATATACAGACCATTCCGAAGTATTCCCAGTTATTGTGCTGCCTTTTATCAAGAGATACGGCCGTGTACGAAGCTCGCTTGGGAAATAAAATAAAGAAATACGCGTGCACGCGACAGTACGGGCCCCGACATAAATATTAGACTCGATACGGACTTTTATGAGACTTAAGCTTATGAAAATATATGTCCTGAGATGTATTGTGATTCGTGTTTTAGAGTTCCTGGTATTAATCGGCATTTTTGTTGGTTTTTCTCTTGGACATTAAGAGGTATCTACTTGTTGCATGTAGCTGTAAGCGTACAGGTGTTTTTTTAAGAGTAAGTTACTATTTACTTATTAATAAAAAATAAAACAGCTTATTATTGTTTCATTGCAGGGCAAAGGTTTTTTACAGAGAAGGCACGAACATAACTCAACAATAACTACTATAATTACTTACTTCGCTATATATTTTTTTCTATTTACCAGGAAGGCAAATGGCGCCATAAAATACAAATACTACTTCCCTACTAAAGAAAACAATTTTGCATATTTTACTGCCCTATAAAAATGAATATTTCTACATCAAACAGCACCCGAAGCCGTAAAACAATAAAATCAGCGTTATAAAAGTGAAACAATCAATAAAAAGTATAAAATTGAATTTAATGTCGACGACCGTCGCATTTGAGCACCGTTATCCAAATGACCGAAAACATTGAAACACGAGCTTAAGTGTGCGTGAAAGAGACGGGGTGATTCTCGCACTCTTTTTCGCCAGTTTATCGTTTAATCAGGATTCGGTTTGAGTGCACACATAAATGTTTAGTGCCTGTATGTGTGTCTATTTACGTTTACAATAGTCGTATAATGTCCGATCATTGGCAATACTCGTAAAAGGTAATTGGTTATTTTTGCTTCCTGATTTCAGCTTCGTCGTGTCATAAAAGTCTTTCCGTATAGGTAGATACAAGTACATACATCTATATACTCCAGATTCAACAGCCAGAAATTACTGAATATCCAAATATCTGTTATAAATAACAAACAAGCAAATATTGGCATAAGTGTCGAATATTCCGCTCGATTGAATATCCTGTTACCTACTTCATAAAATATTACATTCACTCGTCGATGTTTCATTTCCGTATAATACAATAACATACGCGGTAAAACATTTTGTACAGATTTGTTAAAAAAAAAAATCGTAGCGTTGATTTCTGATTTTAGAAAATTCTCATGATTTTAAGATTTACAACAAAAGCGTGCATGCCAGACCATCGGTCATTAGCGATCGTGGAAGTGACAAGCTCAGGAAGTCATGAAGTATTAAGGAGTACCTTAAACTCAAATGGCGCAGCGGCTAAGCGATTGGTTGCTGCGCTGTATGACGCAAGGTCGATTCCCGCACGGAGCAAATATTTGTATGTCCTACTGATAGTTGTTCTAGGTCTGGCTGTTTGTGTATGTAAGTTTTACGCACTCATGATACAGGAAAAATTCCTTATGTGGTGCAACGTTCAAAAAACAAGAAACAACAAACACTAATTGGAATCATAATCTTTCCAAAGCTGCTTGATAGCGAGAAGTGGCCGCAAATTACAAATTAAAAGCAGCAGTACGCCCAGCAGTAACACACCAAAAGCAAATAAAATGGCAAAGAAAGCTTCACAAGATTGTACGTACTCATATTATAAGTCTTTGTTACAGCATCTATTGAATATTTCACTGCGGGCCCGCGCACAGCTATCAGAATAAAAAAGTGAAGAGTGTCCCGGGGGTGAGCAATTTGCCTACTTAGTTCACATAAGGAAAGAAAACGTAACACTGTGTTAAATAATGTATAAAGCGATTCTTTTGGAACGAACAAACGTTTCCAAGTTTCTTTGTAATCTTTTATTCTTGTTCTTACGATTATTAGATTTGGCTGACTTTATAATGGTGTGTGTTCGTGTATTTGAGATGCTCAAATACTAAGTAGGTGCCTACAGTATACGATGTGTTTTTTTAGGCTGCTGCGCTAGAGGTCTTGGAGTCGATTCCCAAGTCAAGCAAAATGTTATTGGGTTTTTCTATGAAATTCTCGGAAACAGCTCGGAGTTAGGATTTGTGCCCGGTTAGTGGCAATAGGCTCGCCCCCTATTACATGGGATCTAAACATATCGGCGAACTGTGGGTGTGCATTGGTACATCTCTGCCGAAGCCTTCTGGGCGGCATACAGGCGTGATTTTATGTTATGAGTGATCGTCTACAAACACAATATGTACACCAATGTAAACCACATTGGTCTTACATCTCTGCCTAATCCTTCGGTAAATACAGGAGTGATTGTATGTATGTGTTTTTTTACGGATAGAGCTTTTGTATGGAACACAATCTTCCCTGATATCTTCTGTCTCCCATACTCTCTAATGTCAACTAATTAGTCAAATTTCCAAAAGTATGAACCGTAATAAATTATCATCATTATCATCATATTGGCCGATTGATATCCACTGCTGGACATAGGCCTCTCCCAAAAATAGCCGTAATGGCCGGTTTTGTGCTTTTACAAAAGTACAAGGTGGACAGACGACCTGATTAAGATCGCAGGGAAACGCTGGATGCATTTCGCTTCCGACCGGTCCTTTTGGAAATCTATGTGGGAGGCCTATGACTAGCAGTGCCCTGCGGCGCTGCACTGGGCTGTGTGTCCTGCGGCTGATATGATGACCATAATAAAATTCTAATACACACACTCTAACTTTCTCGTTTGCGAACTGGCATTATAAATACATAGAATAGGATATTTGAATAGAATTTATTTCGTTTCAACTAAAACCATACTCCACTCGATATTTCTGGCCGTCAATAGTTAAAATAGTGGAAACTATTTAGTCCACCAAAAGCGTTGCAGCTGAATAGTAATAGAATATTCTATTCAACTTTACTTGCTCGGATGCAAACTACTGTATCATGCAAGCAGAGATGGGCAACATTTTTTGGGTTAGGTACCTTCCAAAAATTATTATGTACTTACTAGCTTCATATTATATCCCACATATATAACATATTATTATCCCATGGGAACCGTACATTTTTCTGGCATAAAAAGTATCCTTTGTATCCACACTACTATCTATCTCAGTGCCAAATTTCATCTATATCCGTTTAGTCGTTTAAGCATAAAAGAGTAGCATATATAGCATCCATCCATCCCCATAGCCATCGTCATAGTCATCGTCATAGCCTATCGTTAGCAAGTCACAGTCACAGCACAAGGTCAGTAACCGCGAGTAGGTATGAAGTACCTAGGGTCATCAATTATTATGGCGACAGAACACTCAGGAAGCGCCAACCCTATTTACTTAATAGTTTGCCCGAGGTTATCAGACAGGAGCCTAACTTGTTAAAATTTAAGAAGATGCTTAAAAAGCATCTGCTAACAAAAATTTAGAGTACAAAGATAAAAGAGTAAAAATTGATATATTAATAGTTAAGCTAAAATTGTTAAAAGATTGTGATATTAATAGCTGTTAGTAAGAAAGATATGGGTATATACATGTATGTAGATATATGTGTGTATATATATACATATATATGTGTGTGTGTATATATATACATATGTGTGTGTGCGGATGTAGATATATATACGTAGATATATACATAGAATATATAACTAAGGAGAGTGAGACTGTACTGTACTTATTTTTTTAAGCTACTGCATAGTGAGAGTGAGTTTCGCATTTTAGTTTTACCATCACGCCTGTATTCCCCGAAGGGTTAGGCAGAGGTGTACCAATGTACACCCACAGAAACAATAATTTCACATTTTCAAAAAAAAAACTACATAAATAAACTTTTATTAAAAATGTTTACAACGCCTGCTCCGACTCGATGCATTAGCGGGCTCAAGCGCTTGACAGTTTAAAGGCTCCATCGAAATTGAGACGGTATTTTATACCCAATACCCTGCGATGGCTGAATGCATTATTTTCATCATCCACTCCATTATCACTTGTTTTAGTTAACAACTTACTGCCATACTCAGAGACGTTTAACGGTTACTTAAGTCGCTCCTTAGTAAAGATTTCCAAGCGAAATCTTTACTAAGGAGCGACTTAAGTAACCGTTAAACGTCTCTGAGTATGGCAGTTAGTCTCTACGTAATTTAAAACAAAGTCGCTTACCGCCGCGCCATCTGTCCTTCTTTACGTTTAGATCTTTTAAACTATGTAACGGATTTTTAATAGACAGAGTATTTCTAGTGGAAGGTTTATATGTATTAATAGATCGTCACACTACTACCAACGGGAGCACAGCAGGAACAAAAGCCGTTAGTGAAAGCGGGTGACATGGGATATATGGCCAGTCCTACTATCTTACTAATAATATTTATAATAATACCATCACGCCTGTATTCCCCGAAGGGTTAGGCAGAGGTGTACCAATGTACACCCACAGTTCGCCGGTATATTTAGGTCCCATGTAATAGGGGGCGAGCCTAATAAAATAACATTAATAATAATGAGCTTAATAATATTTATAAACCTACTAATATTATATCCTTCTTCCTACTAATATTATAAATGTGAAATTTTATGGGGATTTTCACGCTTAAACGGCAGAACGGATCTGGATGAAATTTTGCATTGAGATAGATTGTAGTATGGAATAACACTTATGATACTTTTTATCCCCGAAAAGTGTACGGTTCCCGTGGGATAATATGTTAAATAATTTCGTTGCAAGCTGCAACATACACTATATAATTTATTATTTACATTTGTATGCAAATAAAGGGAAACCGTAAACGACCGTGAAACGTAAAACAAAATGGGTAATTAACAACCCGTATGGGGTAGAACGGGGTGAAACCATAAAACATTACTACCCGTAGTTTTTCACCCACCACTCGTAAATGTCAACGGAGCGTTAAAACTATTGGTAATAATTATGGGCTGGCGTATACTAAAAATTTTCAAAGTTAGTGTAGACTAGCGACCCGCCCCGGCTTCGCACGGGTGCAATGCTGATAATCACTACATAGTATAAAACAAAGTCGCTTCCCGTCTGTCTGTCAGTATGTATGCTTGGTTCTTTAAAAATACGCTACGGATGTGACGCGGTTTCTTTTAATAGATAGAGTGAATCAAGAGGAAGGTTTATATGTATAATACATGCATAATATAGTAGAGAAACATTGATCATTTTAGAAGTTTCTTATATGATGACGTATATTATAAACACACTTTTTTGCGCTTACATTCAAAACGCTGGCTGAACCCTACAAGATAGATCAAAATAATGTACTGCACTATTATACACCTTAAAAAGGTCTACAAAAAAGTCTGCGATGGTATATGTCTATATCTTAGGGATAGCCCACAATAACCATTTTTACTACCTATGTAGTGAAGTGGAAATTGGGTTTTTTCTGACTCATCCACTGTTGAATAGGTATAGTTGAATCGTTTCTCCGGAGCTTCATTGCTTCGGTGTTTTTCTGGTTGTCGCCCCTGATTTTCTGACTTTCAAGAATTGCAATGATTGAGGAAAGTCGTGGAGTGGCCTAAAAATAAAACATTTAAGGCTAGCAAAATGTAGGCAGGATATTTTATATCTGACTGATTCCTAAGCTCTTTTTATTTATTTTAATTTCGTTTACTTTTACAGATGCTAGAGAGTCTTAATAGAAATTCTTCTACACAAAAAGTTTTTCATCAAATCGCGAAGTTAGACATTCCAAAAATGCGCTACTAATCTTTTTTTATATAAGTAGATACTATAATGTTATTTAGCTTAGATGCCAGTCTGTTGCGATCCGTACAAATCAATATAGACTGGATCTCTGTAATCATAAGGTTTCATATTGTGAACATTTCCTTCATTTTAAAGCTTTTTAAGAATGAATATTATAACGAACTCTTGTACTATGAATTCAGTACCTACCTACATGAATCAAAAAAATAATTTAAGATTTGAAAAATAAATCAACTGTTCTATACGAAAATGCATGGTTTTCTTTTTATAAACCTATTTATTTTTTAATAACTCACAATTAGTAGGTATAATCATGGGGGTGCCTAGAGTCACGTTAAGAACCTATGGTCTATGGACTATTTATTTACGACGTCCCTTCATCCCTCTATATTATAAATATCAGTGCACTAGGCTTAACTTGTGTAAGTACTATAACTAAAAACGTAAAAACAAATCATAATGTGTTAGCAGCTAGGAAAATTAAAGAATATAAAAAAGTAAAAACGTGGTTGTTCATTATTTATTCCATCACCAACAGCGCCACATATAGTATCCATAAATCACACAAAGTAATAAAAAACTGATTAACAATAAAACGACGCAGGAGCGGCCGATAGCATCGCAGTTTATTGTCAAAATGATTGATTCGTTGGGGGAGTAATAAAATTAATTTACCCCTTTGATTCGGAACGCAGTTGTCGAGTGGGCTCCGGATTAACACGATACCGTGGACGCCACATCCGTTAATCATTTGATATACATGTACTTATATGTATGTAGGATAATGATAAGCTTTTTTTTAATGCGTGTTAAGTAGTTTTTTGTATAACATTTAGTTTAATATTGTACGGTTTAAGGCGAATCACACACTGCCCCGCGCTACGCTCTGAGGTGCGTGGCGACTTAGCGCTGAGACTGCGCGAGAATACGTTTTCTGTGTGATGGAATGAGCGTGTTTTCTACACAAACACAGATACTTGCAAACAACGCAAGAACACGCACTCCCGCGCTACGCGCAGTGATGCGATGCAGTGTGCGTATCGCCTAATAACGTGTCTGTTTCGAGTTTTCCTGTATATAGATAACACGTGTTGTTCCCGCGGCTTCGCGTATAACCTAAAGAAGAAATATTGAATGCTATGCTATCACAATCCTAGTTGGAAGAACCTGATTGGGTATTGAGTTTTTCTGAAGGAATCTGTCTGAAGAAGAAAGGTGTCTAAAAAGCCTGATTGGCAAGTGGCTATTTGAAAATTCATACAGAAAATATATCTTCAACAATGAATATGACTCCAATGCAACTTCTGGGTCACGCCCAGTTCAATGGAGCAAACAGGCTGGCTGATAAGTCATCCAGGTACTGATTATCTATTATTTTAAGAGTAAGATCGGCTTTTATTTTATCCTAACGGGTGTAAAAAGGCATTGAGCAAAGTCGAAAGTTACATGTTTTTCCCATCATTGTGATGTTCCTTTTGCTGTACACCATACCTGGGAATCTTCTGGTTGCGGAAATAATAAACGAGAAAGTTCCAATATTTACTAAATCAAGTTTTAAATGTAAAATAAACTTTAAATGCACCTACGACTCCGGCATTGTTCACCACAAAAATAAAAGTCGTTTCCGCGCAATGTTTTTTGCCTACTGTTAGGTACTTACGAGTAGTTTGATGGGCAGTATGCGCAGTTAACGTCTAAAGCTCATATCTAACATGATTTAATATGGACTGCCCCCCTAGTCAAGTCACAAGCGATAATCGTAAACGCTCGGTAGGTACCAATACATTTTCAAACTTAATACCCAAGAGCCTTAAGTTGAAAATCTATTAAAGATTTCTAAGCGTTAGCGACTGGAACGAACGAAAACGCTATGCAATCTTCATTAGATCTTCAACTTAAAACCAAGCACATAAAGTTGAAGATCTATTAAAGCCTACTCAGCGTTTGCGTTTATCGTTTGTGACTTGGCTAGGGGGGCAGGTGCTGATAACTAAAAACGGAATTGCACCTTATGCAAAGACTGCTTTAAAATACTAAGCCGTAATAGTGCTAACAAAAGACGTAGGTATATAAAATCCGACATTAAAAACTTTTACAAACATTAACGATTACCTACAATAAAAAATAACCTTATTTTAAAAACGATAACTCAAATAAATTGTAATCTTTTGAAAGATAAAATATCTCTTCCATTTTCGTTTCTGAAAAATGTGCCGTATTCAGACTTTAAATAAAATCAATTATGTTCCAGATAGTTAGTTCCACAGATGTTCTCAAAAGGTCCGAGATTTATTCTGTCTAGATTTTAATGGGTCTAGCCTATTATTGGTAATGATTTGTCTTTTCTCCAATTCTTTTGTCGCAAAATTGAAAGTGAAATTCGGGAATAAATTTTGTTTTAGAGGAATTTTAAGACAAGTTATGAATAGTTTGTTATATAACGTAATTGAACATTATTCATGTAACAAGTTATAAACTATATAACAATGAATAATGACTAGTTGGTGAAAGAAAGCAATAGAAATAGAAAGTGACTGAGTTGTTAGAACGAACGATTGTATTCAATCAAATTACTTCTACTTTTTGCCGTTGTATTCTTGAAACAATTATTAAGGATTAACATTTGACCGCGGTTTAGTCTGCGTAAATCTCGGTTATGAGAAGAAGTCGCGTTTAAAAACTAACCTATAGGATGTCTTGGGTTTCAAACTTACTCCGTACCAAACTTCATCGAAATTCGTTTAACCTAAAAAACGTAACAGACAGAGTTACTTTCACATTTTCAATATTAGTCCATAATAATAGGATAGTAAATATACCGAGCGCTCATCTAGTTTTTCGCAATATAGCCAAGCGACTGGTCGATTCTTCACGTGACCAGAAGGCTGGCCTTTTCTTGGGCCAAAGAATCAGCATTGCCATACAACGTGGCAATGCTGCCAGCCTTCTGGGCACATGTCCCATTGACAGCGATGCGGATGAGTTTTTTGATGCCCTATGACCTTCCTTTCTTTTTTATTTTTAACTGTACATAGTTTTTAATTTAATTATTATTATTCAACTAAGTTTTGTGTATGCAAATATAGTAAATGTGAAAGTAACTGTCAAAAAAAAACCACCATCACCATCTATTAGGTTAGGTAAAACCCATTTTTTAAACATGAAAGCCTCACCAACTTCCTAATTGAACCGTGTCACCGACATGCTAATATGACGTTAATTTTCCTTTTCTCTTTGCAGTCATCATGACTGCTTCTTCTTTTTTAACCTGCTAACGTTTCCCCAGGTGGTTCTGGGTGCCAGCTTTGCTGATACTATTGGCGTTTGCCATCACGCTGGTGTTGCTGACAATATGGCGTTACCAGGAGAACCCCACGTACATGGTGAAGATTGATAAGGTGTTGACTGTCAAGAAGTTCCCTGCAGTGGTGCTGTGTCCTGAGATCAACTTCGTAGAGGAGAAGATGGATGAGTTTGTGGCTAAAGTGTATGTAAAGTGGCTTTATTTTTGGTAATCTTTTTCTTGTGAATATACGAAATACCATTTTCTTTTCTAAGCCTTCCCTTAACGCCCTTCTTCCAATTTTTATTCTAGTTCTCTCTCTGTGTCTCTCTCATGAACTCTAAGTTTATTGGCTTTCAGTAATTTTATTTCTACGTAGGCACTTATTTAAAAAAAAAAAAAAAAATATTATTATTATTATTTTATTATTATTATTATTTTTTTATTTTTTTTTGTCCCGTTCTTGTTATAATTCTCAAATTTTGGTAGTCTTCGATATTTACTAGTGTGTATAAGGAACACTAACTACTTCATCAGTAACATGTTAGATCAAAATCTCCACTTTATCGCTCTAATTTCGTCTCCATGCGCGCACGCATTTTGTAAGTTAAAGATAAAAACAGAATCTTTATCAAAACACCCTTTTGCCCATTGCAATTATCCAAATAACTCTAAAAACCAACGACATCGTTTTCTTAACTATGATAACTGAACATAGATTTGCCAAAATTTCAGGCAATATCCGCCAGGCATGAACGCGACTAGAATCCGAGAGACCCTGCCACAGCTAGCCGCGTTCTATTCCCTGGATGTGCTGTACGATCTCCAGGACCTGCTGCAACTGGAACACCTCCTGGACTACAATGGTTTGGACGTGGAGACAGCTGGGAAGATCCTCACGGCGACTTGTGAAGAGACAGCGATTAGGTGATGATTTACATCTGTGTGGACTCTATTCTAACTAAACGGAAACTGTACTTAGTACCTATCACACTAAGTAACACTAAGCAAAAAATGTTTCTGTTAATTTTATTGACTTCGTCGATTTCGTGAGAAAACGTAAAAAAATGTTTGAACTTTGTCCTTCCATATATTCGTAATCATAATTTTAACAGGCATGGTCCGAAACAAAAAATAATATCACAAGTATGGGAAGAACATTTTTCGGTTTGTTGCGCATTTTATTATTTCCTTTTATTATTTTTTTATTATTTTTATATATTTAGTCACTAGTCTAAGGACCCGAAGTCTTAGAACTTTCTGGTAC
Organism: Caradrina clavipalpis; assembly: GCA_932526535.1. Taxonomy (NCBI): domain Eukaryota; kingdom Metazoa; phylum Arthropoda; class Insecta; order Lepidoptera; family Noctuidae; genus Caradrina; species Caradrina clavipalpis. The sequence goes on from OW052095.1 coordinate 1,024,505, forward strand.
TGATATTGTCATAGGGACGATGCCTGGAAAAAATTCATATCCTGCGGTAACATCTCTTGACTAATATAATTATGATAATTTATACTAAGTACTTAATAAAACCACAGATGCCGTTGGAACCATTTTATGATAAACTGCTCAAAATTATTCCATATGGAGTTAACTGGTGATGGATTCTGTTGCATATTTAATGGAAGATCCTTAAAACGGTAAGTTGGTCAATTAAGAAATGCACTTGGTACAATGGTCGGGATCCTACCTCAAGTCTCGTCGATGAGTAAATATTTATATTCAATTATTTGCATCAATAATGTCAATAAAATTGTAACAATGTTCTATGTTCTATGTTAGGGGGTTTGGTTTCCGCACTTAATCCTACAATGGACCATTGTGCGTGAAAGTTGTAACAATAGTTGATACCGTGCAATCAACTTGAAAAAGTTACGTTAGCTAATGTAACTTTTTCAATTCAAATCTACTTTATTTATCTTGGACATTACTGACTATCACCGATGAAAGTCGGAAAATAAGTCTAAAATCGCAAATCCGCCTTGAGCAAATTTGGTGGTTAATGCTCTCTTTCTCTGTGTAAAAACAGGCCTTTATCTTTAGCCTACAGTGGGAGTATAATAGACTATTATGCCGCCCAAACATTTATTCCGTAGCTGTAATTAAGAAAAAGAAGTAAAAGATAATAATGCAGTTCACACTGTACTTTTTCAACGATAAATTCAAAGTTCTCGTCCTCACAGGAAGACCATCTCCACGATTTAAACTTACGAATATTACATTAATATCTACAATTTAGTTCCCTCTCGCTTAAATATTAATTTCTCAGAAGCTGTAACAACTTGGTAACTTCGCAAAGTAAGTAAGTTGTACGCACATGTACAGAAACTTAAACATTCCTACTAATTGTGCAGATACGGGGTTCAAGCAAATAGTACTTAGTAAAACGTGATTGCAAACACTGAATTATTTTTGTCAAATAATAATAAAAATTAAGACAGCAGTAACAGCAATTGGAACTCAAATGCTAGTAGATACAAGGATTATTTTAGTTCAACAATAAATAAATAGTACAGGCCTAATATTACCCTACTGCAAGGCAAAGGCCTCTTCTCAAACAGAAGAGGTACGAGCATTGATCACCACGATTGCTCAAGGTTTCCTCACGACACGATTTTTTTCTTAGAATTTTCAAAAGCAACTACATTTTTCAATCCTACTAAGATCGCTAATAAAACTTTTACCATTACTACCCAGAGAACTGGAAATATTTGGTACCAATATAGAGCCACCACAACCCAAGCGACACAAGTACACGCGATGGTTCGGTCACACCAGCGGCCTGATGATAGCCGTCAACCAGAGCCAGAAGCCTACCATCGTTGACCTTTCTTATAAGTGGGTGAGTAACTGTGACAAACATTCAAGAGGAACTTCAAAGTATTCTCCTAACAAACTCTTCGAGTAACGCCACTATTATTTGATATGAAACGTTGCAATACTCTTGAATGTATCGGCTTTTTTTGCTTTCTGATGATGATCATAATTTAAAACATCAAATCATTAATTTGTTCTTCTCATTTGTTCTTCTTTGTTCTTCTTGTTTTATTTGTTCTTCTTAATTTGTTGTTCTTTGTTTATTTGTTCATCATTAATTTGTTGCATCAAATATGGTACAAATACTCATTGAATATAAGTGATATGTTTCACATATTCAGCCAATGTATTATTGGAATCAATAGGTCAGATTAGAAGTAAAGATAAAACGTCTAAATAGTGTAAATTACGATTAGCTACCTGACGACTTCTTTGAAATCACAAAAAGAAAGGGTCCTTTAAAGATAACTCAGAAGATCAAGACATACTCAATGCTTATCAACAATGCACACAAACTAAGAAATAACTCACTTAAAAGCATTTTTTTTAAATATCATTGGATGCCAAACAAGCCGACGACCCACCTGAGTGGTCACCGCTGCCGATAGACATTTGCAATACCAGAGGCCTTGCATGTAAGGCTTGTATGGTTGGTATCCCAACTTTGTCTCTGGGATGGAAACGCATTTGCGTTTTTATCCCAGGCACAGAGTTGGAATGACTCATGTGCCTGTAATTACACCGCCGCCCACAATTCACAACAGATGTTCTCATGATCCCCACAGGTGGCAACCCTGACAAGCCAGCACTTCGTGGACATGTCGATGAATGGCACAGCCCTCAACCCTGGCTCCGAGCAGTGGATCGCCTTCTACACCATGGGCTTCCAAATAGCAATGGGAGCCAGGTCTCTTCGACGAGCGCTCAGAAAGTGTACCATGTCCACAGAAAAGTTGACGTACTTCCCGATTTATAGCAAGTAAGTGTTTAGTTTTCCCATTAGACAACTGAATGGGCTGTGTGATATCAGAGGGTGATTCTAAAAACTTTTAGGTCAAAAATGCCTCTAATATACCTACATTTTTAACATTGACTTTCGCTGTGATGAGATTTACAAAGATTTTCATTACCTACTACACCTTTAAAAAAATATACCGCCTAAAAATATTACAAAGTGGAAAATAACTTTAGTTGTGGAAGTTGGCGGCTTCGGCTCTATTTTAATTATTTATTTTAATAGTTTTTGGAATACTTACAGCTATTGGTTGTTTTGTAATATAAATAAAGGAGTTATGCCCAAACATATATAAAATAAATATAACTACCCAAATTGATAACCTCCTCCTGAATATTGCCCAAATTATAATTTTCAAATTCTCAAAGCACAAATCTAATCGTCAAACTATATTGTACATTTAAAACTTATAAGTTTTCTGTAAGTACAAGCTTTATTTAGTGTCATTAATGTTTCCAGAAAATACTGTACATTGGAACAAGAGATGGCGAACACTTTGGACAAGTGTAAGTGCGTGCGAGCGAACCACCCGACGCCGCCGGGCGCCTTGCGATGCCGCGCGGCCATGCTGCAGTGCTCCGCCCAAGCGTTGAGTAAATACTGTCACAAATATTACAGGCGCTATTGAAAAATCTTTCATGTAGAGTTTATTTTTTTAATCTTAGAGACTAAATTGGCAGTTTCATCATCAACACAGGTACAACTCCCTACAGTCGTTAGTAGTTTAGATAAGTCAATGAAAGTACTGCTACTTAATATGAAATGTTCGTTTAGCAACTTTAAAGTAACCTTTATTTTCTGATTTTACTAGGTTCACTATTATAAATGCTAAGTATAAATCCAAATCATTAGAATTAGTTAATATTGTACAAATCATAAAATTGACTAAATAAATTTTACATTTTAGGAACCTATGAGAAGTGATAAAAAATAATTAAAAACAACTTGACAAATTGTGCAAAAATAATGAGCAAAATCTGAAAACCTATATTAGAAAAAACGGCTTCTCCATACATTTTCATTGACCGGTACCGAGCACCACATGATAGCGGATCACCAACACGCCTATGCTCTTTACTCTATCAAGTAATTCCTAACAGGTACAAACACGCCGTCCTTCTCTATCTTATACACGGATAGAGCAGGACGACGTGATTGTCCCTGTTGCCAACAAACGCGACGTTAACGTGGCGCAAACGCGACGTTGACGTCGCGTCCAGCAGACGATAATGGTCGTCAAGCGACGACGCGATATTAACGCCGCGTTTGCTCAACGTTGACGCTGCGCAGACGTTCGAGAGACGCCGACGCTCGTAAAACACTAGTGGGATAGCGGCCTTAGTCTTTCATGTTTTTTTTTTATGTCTCCTTATATTTCCAGTTGCTTACGACAGCACGAGCACCACTTGTCCCATGACATGCGACGTAGAGAAGACCTACGTCATAGCATCCAGCTTCCAACTCGATGACACCGTCAGGACCGTGGAACCATTCTAGTAAGTATTTTGTACATTTAAATAACTGCGCGGCTACTACGCCTGAGGTCATGGGTTCGATTGCTAGGTCGAGCAAAATGTTATTGGGTTTTTCCATGAAATTCCCAGTACTAGCTCGAAATCTGTGAGCTCGAAGTTAGGATTCAATTATGCCCGTTTAATGGCAATAGGCTTTCCCCCTATTACATGGGACCTAAAACATACCGGCGAACTGTGGGTGTACCTACTTTCGTACACCTCTTCTCAACCTAATTCTTCGGGGAAAACAGACGTCATGGTATGTATGTAAATAACTAGCAATTCCTTTAGACAATGTTAGGTTTTGATCTTACGTAACAACCTACACTGGGACTACAAAGGTTAGGAATTTTAAACTTGAATTTTGAACTCTCGCAGTAAGTATTTAGATGAAAACCGAAATTACTATATTGTGAGTTAAAAAATCTACACCAGAGCACTTTTTTCAGGCTACCTCATCCTAAAACAAAACATCTACACTTACATAATAAAGTTAAAAAGTATTATTGTATGTTTAAAGGCGTTAATCTTTAGAACTACCAGTCGGATGGGAAAAAATCTTTTGCATAGGATAGCCACATTCATGAGGAATAGTATAGGCTATATAACATCACGCAGCGAAACACGGGAGCAAAGCAATCACCATAAACGTAACTTCTTCTTTTCGTGCCGATTGACAAATTTTTTGCCCGACCAGTAAGGTACTGATCCCGGGAGTATAAAAACCATACGGGCAGCATCTAGTTGTTAAATACATTTTTGTTGTTTTTGTTACCGCAGTAAGGATTTGAACTTTAAGAAAGTGAGTGTAGTGAGAGTCTTCATCCAGAGTCGCCAGCGACCCACCCTCGAGCGCCGGTCATACTTCACTTACATAGACTTGTTCGGTAAGCTGTCATCTTACTTTATGTACCTACTTTGTTTACATATTTAGGTTATTTAATCTCAAATGTGATAGAGAGCTTATACACGTTTTATAGCAGGAGTTTGTACCAGGAAAAGTTCTTTGATTTACGATCATTTTACTGGATCGATCAGACCAGATCTGGAGCGACTGCCTATCAGACCTCCACAACCCAGTAATGGGTAATACGATACTCTTGGTAAGACTGGTTGTCAGACTTTCGGGCTTCTGACTACCAGTAACGACTGTCAAAGATCTACAAATGACAGCCGGGACCAACGGCTTTACGTTAAAGCGTTTTCTGGCGTTGTTATTTGTTTGTTCGTTTTATAACCGTCAGCATCAGCCCAAAACCTGAGAAAAGAAATATTCCAATCTATGGTACAACTGTAAGTTTAAAAATGGGTGGCCAGTTTTCGGTTTTATTTTAATGGGTTTTTTGGACGCAATGAATGTTGGTTTATGTTTTCAGGATTCGAAATGTCCGGTCTAGGAAATAGTCCGCAAGTGTGACTCTAGTAGGTATAGGAAGGTTAAATACCTACCGTGCATTGTTTTATGTTGCAGCTCAAGTAGGTGGAATGTTCGGCGTGTTCTTCGGAGTCAGTATCCTCACGTTGCTTGCGTTGCTGCAACTAGTCTGCTGTATTATAGTAAAGCAGTGGCAGAAACTACTGAACCCAAAAGTCCAGGACAAACCCAAAGGAAAGCCGAAATTAAGGAACAAAACTCCTACCGATTCATAAGGGTTAAAATGTTATTATTATGTATTTATTTATTTAAACTTTAAGCAGACGTTAACAGAACGTACAAAGCCGGGCTTATATATCTTCAACAGTCAACTAAAGGTGTGGTTATGTTTTAACACAATATCTTAAAACGTTTAAATATTTAGAGCTATTGAGAATAGCACAGATTAAAGAATTGGCTTGATTATAATGTTAAACAATGAATGTTAAGGACATGATTTCTATTTGAAACAAATTACAAAACTTTAAATAACCCTTCAGTTTCTCTAACGAAATATTAATGAATTGTCGGACGCCCGTAAACTGATTTGATTGATTAACTAAATTATAAAAAATAAAAAACAAAACTACATTGTCACAAAAAAAGTAACAAAAACAAAAACGATCTGTGACTAAATAATATTATGTTAATGTACCATTTAAAGTAAAACCATAAACATTAATAACCCGTCCGCGGTCACGTCAGACATGGAATAAGTTTCAGAAATAAACGGCTTGTAGTTAATTTAAATGCACAGTGTTCACGAAACTTCATGTGTGGTCATCACAACATTAATCTTGTGTTATTGTGGATTTATATTTATTCGCTGTCTCATATTGTTGTCTCTTAATATTTCGTTGGATTTATTATTTCATTCATACATTTTAATATGCCCTGTGGAGAGACCGTCACACAAACTTTTGCTATGGGTTCAGTAGGCATGATTATAGATCTCTCCCCTATTTAATTTTATTTATTAGGGACAAAAAACAGTTACATGCCAAGCTTACCAAACAAAAAAAAATTCTTAAATTAACAAAATACATATAAATGCATTTATACATAAGCTATTCTATATTTATGTTGCTACACATGTAACCCACAGCATTGTCCACGAATTCACAAAAAAAGAAGTTTAAATTAAACAGACATACAGCCCCCCGAAGGGGGGGGGGGGGTTCTAATTAAACAGGTTTAGCCTGTCTAATGTTTTTTCACATAATCGAATACATAATATTGTTGTAAAATGCGTGTCTTAGTTCTAGCATAGAAAAAATAATAAAAAAAAGAGTGAACATAAAAATGTGTCTTCTTATTACACCCATGCATGACCATCCCATTATATTTGCCACAACGCCATTATTATTTAAGTAACTTATAATAATAGTCACAGAAAGTTAATTAAAAAATATCACCAACCATAAAAGTAAAACTTATTTAACAATGAACGCAAAAAAATGCCCTTAAACCTTTAATAAAAGGTAGGAGAAGTGATCGAAAGTATGTGTGACACGGGAAAGTTCAGCGCCGCTCCAAATTGTCAGCGACAACCCTAATGAATAAAGTTAACCATCAGATTGGGAACTCTCACCGTTTAATTAAAATACTCCAGATTCAGATTACACTCCAACTTAACTATTACAATGGATTCTGGGTGTAAGTAGAGGTTTTAGGATAGGCTAACATCTACGTAAATTGTGATTTTTTATTGAAAATGTATACTTTATTTATCCGTACATTAAATGTGATGAAAGTAACAAAAGGTTTTACTCCAATCTCGCAAATGATTAGGTAAGTGACTTTTTGAGTAAGCAATCCTTTTTATCAGCGTTTCGATAGTGTAGTCTATATAAAGTCGACCCAGAACTTAGTAACCAATTTAGCGCCATCAGTAGTCTCCGTTGACTATACGACAAGACTATGTTGACAATAAAAAATGTAGATGCTAATTATTCGACTACTCTTATTATATTGGAATATAAAATTGCACAACTAACCAAACAAATTGTACATTAGTTATAAAGGTATTTAATTCGAGCCGATATTCGAATTGACAACACGACTCTCATTCAGCGATTTAATATTTTGAATTAAATTACATAAATAAAGGATAAATCTTTGTGTGACCCTTTATTCCCATTCAGCTTGATCATATCACATTATTTCACTAAAGAAGGTGTTAAAATTATTTCAGCAAACGAAGCAACAGAATACGCCAGATCATCCGCAATTCCTAATCCATTCAGCATTTCGAGTCAAGTCACTTCGTATCCGGAACCTATTGTTCGCACAAATCGAATTATATTTTAGCTAAATCACGTTGGGGCAATGTATCGCCTTCTCTTGCATTTGTATCGCATCGCCGATTGATACCGATTGTAGCGCGTATCGATTCCAGCAGCGATGTAGACATGTGAATTATTGTGCTAGTCGAGATTCGCGAATAAAGACTTTAATATTGTGAATGAATAGGCTTAATTTCCTTTACTACCAAAGAAATGTACTCAAGCAATTGTGTTCTCATTCGTTCCGGACAATGTGTTAAATATTTTAGATTTGATGAGCTGACAATACGAATTTACACACCATTAACTAGTAATTCTAGGACACTATTTCTCTGAAACAAGAAATACTTTAGCCGATAATTACTTTAAAGATAAATTTATAATCAACTGTATTTGATGTTGCTCTGTAATCAAAAAATAGGTGGTCAATTGAGTTGACAAATAAATGTCGTCATAGTACCCTATTACCATACTAAATCTATAGGGGAATCGCGTATTGACAGCTCATAAAAAATATGTCAATTGACTGGTGCGATCTACACCTGTATCAATATAAATTGTAATTGCACGATTCTTCACCAACAAAGGTCTACAAGCTCTAAATTTATTATTTCATTCTAATCTCAACTAACACACAAGAAATAGACTTACAAAAAGAGCAAATTTGATAGTCTTATCAAAATTTTAAGACCACCAAAAATAAACGTGCCTACCTCTCCCACTCAAACATTAGACGCTCAACGAAACCAACCCAAAAAAATATGAAAACAAACAAGACAGGCTCAAAGGGCTCGTATTTAATGCCACGCATATTACCCTAAAAAAATAACCACTGCTTCCGTTTATAAAGATTGCAGGAACGCGCACGGAAGCGCGGGGCCAAGTTCATGCAAAAATTATACAGTGGCTCGGTTGCCGAGGATAAATTGTTGGCAACCGAGCCGGCCCCTTTTAAAGCTTATTGTTTTTACCTTGCCACGAATGTTTCCCTTATTGGTGTAAAATATTTGCATGGCTCGCATTGTGGAGGCCCTACCTTTTTGTGCGGTGTTTTGTCGTGTGTGCAAAAATCTGGGTCTTGCGTAACGCTGTTTACTTTAGAAATATGATAGGATATAAAAAGACGGTATGCACGTGTAATTTTTGTGTGTTACCTCTGGTGGAAAGGGCTTTGTGAAAGTAGGTGGTGTGATTTTAGATGGTAGTACTCTTTCTTTTTATACGGTATGTATCTCTTTATCCAACATACATATCACGGGTTTTATTTTCATGAAAAAATATTTTCTCTTTTTTTTCCTTTTGAATAAAAACTTTACCCTACGCTAGGAATGACTCTTGTATCGTGGGCGCGTTTACAAAAATGTAAACAATCAAGGCCATTTAAATATTAGTTCCATGCGGGAATCGAACCTGTGCTACACAACGCAGCAAGTATACATAGGTACATTTATACATCGGCGTAAGCACTCGGCAATACTATAGCATTCTATCAATGGAAGATTTAGTAATCAAAACCAGTATTTACAGGGATGACATCTAACAAAACAAAACAAACATACTTTACCACTTTAAAATAAAACTACCTGTAGATAACAACAAAGTCAATCAAAACTAAGATTGTAAAAATATCCTCACGAGTAACATTTTCCAGTAAGTAAGTACACAACGTTATTATAAAAAGCAACAAACCATATAAAATCTAAGGCCGGAACTTCGTCATCCCGACTTGTCTCATACTTGCACAAGACTTAACTTGAAGAATAATTTGTTTCGCAAACTCAAGAATGTACGGCCATGAATTCAGCGGGATATATCGCTAAAGTTATAATATCAACCCGGTTGGACCCGACGCGAATAATAATATTATAGGGATGGGACGCTTGGTTGTGGCCAGTATCAAATAAAATACGATGGGCTTGTTGCTTATAAAGTGGTCGAAAATTATGTTAAAGGTAGACCAATGAAAATATTTATTTTGTGGTTTTATTTTATCCCACGTTTACACGTGTCGGGGTTTTTTAGCCACAGACGAAAACAATAAATTCAATGTGTGTCTGTCGATTGAACTCGGTTGAACCGATTTTGATTTCGTGTTTTTTTTTTGTTTGAAATGTGAACTGTTCATAGCTATGATTTTAGAAAATCTGTTCAGACGTTTGAAGATCATAAGCTCTTTTCTAGTTGATTAATGGAATTTATCATTTTCTACAGAGTTTAGAGTTTGATTTAGGCCGGGAGCTTTCAATTTTATTATTTATTTCTCAATTGAATTGACATCGAAAGTAGAGCGAAAGATACGGCTTTCATTTCTTAAAAATCTTCAATTAATTATGAACCCTTACCTAATATAGACCTAGTTCCATTGCAATAAGGGCCTATTCAAACTCAAATACCTGACTGACTGACTGACTGACTGACTGACTGACTGACTGACAGACAGTACACTACGCACGGGCAACATCCAACAGTCCCCAGTCCCATCACTAAAGCTCCAAGGACTCGAATAAACTACACTACAAATCCCGACCTGCCTCACAGCCCGGAGTTCAGAACTTTCCGTACAAAAATGCTAGCATCGTATTCCAACCATAAATAAATGGATCCCACAGTATATCCACCAACTGGATTTATACAGAACGACTTTGGGAAATCGTTTCCCCGTCTTGTTGCCGAAAGTGGGGAAGTTTTTAGGCTGTGGCTTCATTACGGTGTAAATCGACTTTCAAAGAATATTTTTTTCTCCTCGATATGTTTGAACATAGATCAATGAGGGGAAACGGGTTCTTCGTACTTTGATGTTGATTGACTTAGGTACCTACTCGTATGTTGGAAGTATTTCATTTGAACGAGGTAATGGAATTTATTAAAAAAAAAATATTTATAAACCTGCTTTTATTTTGAAATTGAATACCTGCTTGTGTTTCGTACCGAGACCCCCAACTGCACGGTAAATAAATAAATAATTGGCACGGTTGGCGTATATGCCCCATAGATATTTATTCCGGGTCTGGCTGTTTATGTATGTGGATTTATGTGTTTGTAAATGCATCCAACAAACAGGAACACACAGGCAGCATACAGGAGATATTCCTAGTGTGCGGCAACGATTTTTAAACAAAAAAAAATCCTTTAAGTACTTTTATAGGTCATAAAGGGTTTCATAGGTCTACGTAAATTTAGTATTTAACATTCGATGGAAATTCTCAATTAAAAAGCATTTACAACACCGGTTCATTGGACACTTGACAACACGCACCGAAATAAAAACTGAAACACTGAAATGCTGTAAGAGATATTTCCGTATGGCAAAAATACTTATTTTCAATCGTAAACCATACATTTTGCACAAACATTTGCCGACTGTGAATCAAAAATATAGATGAGCATTAGCAAACGCGTCCAGTTCTCGTAATATACATAAGTGATGTTACATCTAGTCTAACGAGCTCTCCCGAACGACCGGTCGGAGCGTTCGGCTATTTTCGGCTATTTCTAGACGTCTATTATTACATGCTTTTAGTTGAACTCAGCCGTGTGAAAAGCGTTAAAAATAATTTGGGATAATCTTTGGAAGATAAATTATTCCTGCTAATCGTGATTCCCTGGAAAAGTGTAAGAATATAAAAATATTCTTTTAGGTCCTCTAGCTGCCGTTGGGCGCTGCCGATGTCTGAATTCCATTTTCAATAATTAAAAATGTTCAAAATTTAGTTGCAATCTCGTCTCTAATATAAAATACTGTAGGTAAATTAGAGCTATTTTTGGAAAATTTAGATTGAGATTACATTGCGATTATTTCTAAAAGATAGAAAAATTAGGTAATCCTACTAACTTACAAAGACTAATAAAATGTATCGTGAGATTACTGTCAAACAGACACATATTCTAACATGCAGCCGATCAATTCAGTCAAAATATTCGACTGTGAATTTATGTAGGTCATCTGTTAAACTATCGAAATCAGCTGGTCAGTTAAAAAATAAAAATTCAACTCTAATATAACCGAGGAAGGATAGAGCATAGCCAGTGAATTAAAGTTAATGACTGGTAAGCACTCATTACATGAAAATCTAAAATCACACTACTACTTAACTTTTCTCATATTTTACAATTACAGCGGGCGTTTATAAAAAAAAATACCAAGTAGGTATTGCTTTTCATATAAATTAAAAACAAACTTTAATCTCATTTACATAAGACACAATACAGTTCAAAATTAACCTTTCCGCGCTATAAAAACTCCATAACACAATTCCGCCTAAACTTTCCTACATCATTAACCCCTAAACATTTACCGACCAGAAATGCAATCACCCTGGAACCCTAACCTCCCCTAACCCCCCCCTAATCACAGGAAATCCAGCAGAAATCAGGCAGCGCCTATAATCCGGACACAGAGTAATCATCATGCCACCACTGAATATGTTATCAGCAAATATTTATGAGTTCCCTTTGTAGGCTGTGGTTAATTATGAACGGGAGTAATTGGCGCAAACGTGTGCTTCTGAATTAGTAAGTGCTGAGCTGGTTGGATACGAGTACTTAATGGACATGTAGGTATCTACTTGGAAGTATTTGTGTAATGCTTTTTCTATGTTAATATCGGCCATGACCACGTTAGCTCAAGACGGTGATTTGAGACTTATATTAATTTTAAGTAAGTGAGCTGGATGCAAGCTGCTTCCAACCAGTCCTAATGGAAATCTATGAGGAGGCCTATGTCCAGCAGTGGACGTCCTGCGGCTAATTTCTGATTATGATCATAAAGTGAGTAAGAAAATTTTATAGAGTTTTTCTATGAAATTCTCAGTAACAGCTCGAAGTTAGTATTTTCCTGGTTAATGGCAATAGGCTCGCCCCTATTACATGGCACCGAAACATACCGGCGAACTTCGAGTGTACATTGGTACACCTATGCTTAACCCATTTGGAAATACAGGCGTTATGAAGTCCATGTTTCTTCACGATGTTTTCCGTCACTGATATCAATAATATCCAAGATAAAATAAAAAAAGTTCATACATACATATATACATACCATCACGCCTGTATCCCCCGAAGAGTTAGGCAGAGGTGTACCAATGTACACCCACATTTCGCCGGTATGTTTTTAGGTCCCATGTGAGAAGCTAGTTAAGTCTATTTTTATATACGCGTTATACTTTTTATCTGATACCTACAATAAATTGTACGTAAACTGATACTTGATTGTACTCTTTGTGCCCACGCCCACTAATGAAGGTGACATTACCCGTACCTAGTAGAAATGTAGCTATTTACTCAGGCTATATTATGAAGAGGTAAAGTATGTGAGTTTGTGAGGTTGTAGGGGGTAATCTCTGAATCTACTGAACCGATTTTGAAAATTCTTTTACCTGTAGAAAGCCACGTTATTTGTGTGTATCATAGGCTATATAACATCATGCTACGACTCACGGGAGCGGAGCAGTAACCCAAAACGTTGCTTAACACTTGTGAAAATATCCAAACAGTCGCAGTCGCAGGCACTTCGCTAGTAGTAAATAAACTATGGAGACGAAGGTTATTGCGTCATACAGTCAGATGTTTGCACATAATCAGGATTATATTCAGTTGACAGCATTGTTCTAGTTTTTTGTGTTATTAATGGACTTTTTATTTGAATATAACAAACAAGTTGTTTTGTAGCACATCAAGTGTTTTGTGATCGTTTGTAATAAATACTTTGTTGGTATAGCTACCTACTAATAGATACAGGGCTTTGCCTGCAGCTCCGCCCATCTATTTAATTTTATAACAAACATAAATTTTACAGAATAGCACTGCCGTTGGGATGACCTCAAGCTGAATAAACCAAAATTTACTGAAATTTTACGAGGGAAAATTCTTCGGCTGTAAATAATTTACGATGTATAATATATTACGAGTATTGTTAGTATCTTAACACTCATTATAATATCTGTACCAAGTTTTAAAAGTTAATGAATATACTGAACTCAACAAATCAAGACAAAACTAATAGTCATGCGATGATATATGATGGGAAACTTAAATAATTCAAAAATGATGGAACCTCATTTCGAATTTATTAAAGAGAATTACTCTAACAAACACTTAATTTTACTCATTTTTATAAAACCTCAATTAGGAAGGACAATAAAGACTAAAGAAAATTCTAATACGCACTTTTGAAAAGAAAAAATGGCCTCGTTTTGGGTTTTACTAAGAACTGGGATTGCGTAAAAGGCTTCCGAGTTAATTAATTAGGGGTATAGGGGGAGGAGGGGTACATTAACCCTCAAAAACCCGACACCACCGCTTATGGGTGAAGATAACATGTGGAACGAGGTACTGTGGGTGAACCCGGTGGGTTAGGCAATTACAAACAGGTTAAAGTGTAATGTTTCCATCTGAGTGGCGGTTTAAGAATTGAAACTTTACTGTATCGTGTGTTTTTGGTATTTAGATCATCAGCGTTAGGATTTTCTATATACTAATATTATGAAGGGGTCAAGTTTGTGTTTTTTCGTAAGAAGAAGTAATTAATCAGTAAAAGTAGGGTAAGCTCTTGACTCTGATCTAGGTCAGAGGTGACATAGACAAACTCTACGATGAACTGAGTTTACCCAGATGAAGTCTGTTCACTAACTTTGAAGAGATTTGGGTTAAATGCGTTCTGAAATACAGGCGCAGATTTGTTTATTCAGATAGTTCCACTCCTTTGCATTATTTTACTGATAAAAAGCCAAGTGCAAGTTGCCAAGTGTTATTGGATTTGTTTTATGATACCTATACATAATTCCACGCGGAGGAAGTCTCGTGCATAGTTGAATTTGTTCTATATCAAGAAATATATACCTACATAGTTTCTCTATAAAATACCGTAAAGAATTGGCCACGTAGCATGGGTGTAGTGGTCCATCTCCACCACGCGCTGACTTCCTAATACTTCAGCCGGCCGCCTCAAGTTTCAACGAGCCCGTCCGAACTACTGTGACCATACGATTGTAGATTTTACAAAAAATAGACTATACGATGTACAAAATATTTCATGGCAAATAATCAAACTGTAATTATGGCCTCACTATTGAATTAGAAAATTCCTGTAATGATAGTAATGATGAGTTAATAAATGAATAAATAAATAAATAATAACATTTTTAACTAAAACTAAGTTTTTTGACGCCCTTTGACCTTACTTTTTTATTTTAACTGTACATAGTTTGTAATTTAATTATTATTTAGTTTTTTTTTCATTCTAATTAAATGTAAAAACAAAAATTCAATAAAAAAAATATATTTATAAACAACATCACTGTTTGATTAGTTGAATAGGGTTCAAGTATTGTTTTAGTGTAAACTGTTTAAATAGAAATAAGCAGTAGTCAAATTTCAAACATGAGACAAGTGACAACAAGTGTTTTACTGCCATCAAGAAAAGTACAAAACCTCTGTCATATCGACTACCGTGAACGGCGTAAATGAGAAATAAACGTCCGCTTTATGATGGTTATAAAGACTCAAGACCAATTCTGTTAACTAAAAAGGTGCAAAATCTAGTTGCAATCTCACCTCAATGACAATCAATATCAAACAACAGTTTTTTGATGCCCTATGAGCTTCCTTTTTTATTAAGTGTATATAGTTTGTAATTCAATTATTATAAGTAAGTTTTATGTTTGAAAAAAATTATGTTATCCATCCATATCAAACAACGTAGGTAAATTAAAAATACTTTTGACAGATTGAGACTGAGATTGGATTACGATCGTTTCTGATTTAGTTTTGTAGAATTAAGGCCCTGTTTTCTAATAAGTTCTTATGTCTGTATGTACGGTATGAATCATAGTTCCTATCTATCTATTTCCCTCAGGGAAGATCCCTCTAGCCACAGACTTCATGGTGACCACCCAGCAGTTCAGGATTCTAGTCACGCGCCGACCCGAATTGAAAGGTGGCGAAGATTGAATAAAGATGGCGTCTACACCCTTATCAAATCATCCAGCCTGCGTTTGAAACGAATAAAAACTGATTTCGTTATCACCCTTAATTTTGTGCGTATGTATCACACTGTCCCTGAAGGGCTGAGATTTTTAAGGGTTTTTAGAAGTGGACAAGTTCATCTAAAACGTTTACTATACAAGCTTCAATACTTATACACAAAAAAAAACAAATACAACATAACGACAGGCTGCAAAAACATTTGTTACTGAAAAATGACATGGATACGATTTCATTCCTTAGCGGAATAGCATATGTTACTAACATGTCCAATAAATAATCAGGAAGACTTATTAAGAGCGGCCAACTATATTATTAACTTAATATTATTTTACGATTTAATTTATCAGAAGAAATGATTAAACTGTATAAAGATTTGTTTACTGGTTATAATTAAACACATAATTCATTCTTATTTGTTTTTTGTACTTTAAACCTAAATTCAATTTTAATTGTCAGATTTCAAAGCAGTATTATGTCGAAGGTATGTTCCATCGAAATAGAGATCCGTCGAACTAGTGCATATCGAAGAAGTGTTCTGTCGAAGTAGTGTACTTCGAAGGTGTGTGTTGTCGAAGTATAGTGTGTCGAACTAATGCTTGTCGAATATATATTATGTTCTGTCGAAGCAATGAGGTGTCGAAGTATTGTATTTCGAAATTGAGACCGTGTCGAAGTAATTAACTGTCGAAATTCAGAATGACACTCCTTAGTTACGCCTTGTTATATCAGCTATTTACCCTAGAAAGTTTCTTCATAATCAGTCCAGCCGTTTGGGACATTAGCTTGGACAAATACACATTTTAAAAGTGCTCTAAACATTCATATTTATTGTATCAACCTGTCAATTTGATACTGCAAATAGACTCTACAATTATATTTATTTGTTTTGACAAGTGCAATCAAACAAGCTGTTTGGTATTCAAAAAACTAACTTGCAACTATTTGTAAACAATGTTGTAAGTATGCTGAGTAGTCAACTCTGTTGAAAAATGAATATTTTTTCAGTGTACCTAGTGGAAAGATGAATATTTTTACATAAATATGAAATAGTTTATTCAACTGTACTTTACATAGTGTAACTTTTCCTACACTTCTACCAATCAGGGCGCTTATTGTTGTGGCTATAATAAATCATGCGTCGATTCACACATGACAAGTGCGAAACGATGCAACAAAGACTACTAGGTAAATATTAGATGCATATAAAATGCATACATAGGGGAGGGTCGTTAGTGCCGAGCGCAGAGCATGGTGATATGAAGATCTTAACAGGTCTAGTATTTATTTATTTATTTCTTTTAATAATATCCATTTTTCACTAAAATAAAGATACATTATATACAACGTGTGAGTTCCGTGTACGAATATTGTTTTAGAAAATGATGATTAAAAATGTAGAAAAATAATTAGGAAAACAAGAACAGTGCCTTTTGGAAATTAAAGTCGAAATATTGTAGTGAGTATTGCATTGCACCCAATTAGGAAGAGGCCTTGCCCAGTATTATGATATTGCATACGCAAACTATCTGCAATTTCCGAAATATTTTTTTGCTTACAGGATTACTGGTTTTGGCTCTAAGCCTCCAAGCGTATGTAGTGTGGGCTGACCCCCCTGAATGTAGTGGGGAAGAAGGAGCAGCAGCAGCAGCATCCGCAGCAGCAGCCGCTGCGTCTGACGGGGATGGCGCCGCCACTGCCACCGCAGTAGCCACCGCCACCGCCACCGCCACCCCCTCCTCCGGACACATTCCTTGCAGCTGCGAGTTCATCTACCTCCCAGTCTGCGGCTCCGATGGCAAGACCTACTCCAACAAGTGCGTGCTCCGCTGCGTCAGTGAGCATAGAGTTGAGAACAACTTGCCACCAATCTATGTCAAGAGACAAGGAGAGTGCACCCACAAACCATGCCGATGCCCTCATGGTGGGAAACCTCTCTGTGGATCTGATGGCCACACCTACGCCAACAAATGCTACTTTGACTGTGAGAATAGAAGACGTGAGCTACTCGGCCTTTGCCACATCACAGTCGCATACCCTGGTCCCTGTAGACTACCCATTTGTATCTGCCCTAACGTCATCATCCCAGTGTGCGGCACTGACGGCAGAACCTACAGGAATGTCTGTATCCTGGAGTGCGTCAGTCGCCAAAACCAAGCCAACGGTAAGCCAGCCATCTACGTGCGAAGTGCAGGAGTGTGCCCTAAAGAGAACTGCATATGTCCACTACACATAGACCCTCTCTGCGCAAGCGATGGAAACACGTATAACAATCTCTGCCACCTTCAGTGTGAGAACAGAAAGCGCAGTCAGCTCGGACTGCGCCCGCTCAGGGTCCAGTACAAGGGAGTATGTGTGGACTGCCACTGTCCCAAAATATACGACCCGGTGTGTGCCAGCAACGGAGTGACCTTCGCTAACAGCTGCACTCTCGACTGTGAGAACGAGATACGTAAGCTGAAGAACCTGCCACCTCTATACATTAAAAGCCTGGGCGTCTGTCCGTGCGTGTGTACGCTCGAGTACAGACCTGTTTGCGGTACCGATGACAAAACCTACGCCAACAAGTGTCTTCTCAGATGTGAGAATAAGAGACGGTATGACTTGGGCTTGCCGTTGATAGCGATCAAGCACCGCGGCCGCTGCGAGTGTAATTGCTGGTACTGTCCGAGGAAGTACGAGCCGGTGTGCGGGAGCGACGGCCGCACCTACTGGAACATCTGCTGGCTGCGCTGCAACAGAGGGTGCCACAACGACATCGGGCACCACCTCTTCGCGGTGTGCGACGGTCCATGTTAAGGTTATTACATCGGCCGATGTCCTTGAGGATTTGACATCTGTTCTATTATTTTTTAAATTTAGCGCCATCTACCGATATTCACTATGCTACGATAAAAGGAACTTAACATTAAGCAAGAACACAGATGTGTCGCAGAGTTGTCATTGTTTTTGCCTATTTTATTCGCTCTCTGAGAGATTTAATACCTACATTTTGTTCTTATATTATGTATTATTTGGTACATCGTAATTTATATTTATTTTGTTATACACGTTACTTTTACATCGTTCTGGAACCAAAAGCCATAAACTCTGTCATAGTAACAAAAACTATTGGCTATATTATTTTCAATAAATAACATTAAAATTTAATTTGAACTGCCTCGTTAGCCTATTGGTCCTAAGCACGACTGCTACTCTAGAGGTCCTGGGTTCGACTCCTAGGTTGAGAAAAAGGTGTTATTGGGATTTTCTACGAAATTCTCAGTAGCAGCCCGGAGTTTGGATTTGTGCCCGATATAATGGCAATAGGCTCGCCCCCTTTTACATGGGACCTAAATGTACCGCCGAACTGTGGGTGTACATTGGTACACCTCTGCCTAACCCTTCGGGGAATACAGGCGTGATGATGATTGTTTAATTTGTGAAATAATGAGAACTCGAAGTAAACGCTTCTTTGCAGTTTATGCATATTTGTGTGTAAACCTTATCGACTATACAAATGCGAACGGTAGCCTTTGAAAAATCCATTCATCGATCAGGCAGAAACGCACTAACATCTTGAATGACAAAAACTTTGACTTTGACTCTGACTTTGACTTTTGACAAAAAAAGTCACAAATTTTCAAATTCTTTGAGACGTGTTAAAAAAAATAACGCCAATAGTAATTATTACTTTACTGGAGTTCCTGTGTTTCGGCTCCCGCATGATGTAAAAGTAACCGTGTAAATAAAATATTCACTTATCGGTTGTCGGAAACGAAAATAGTTAGGATGACCTAGCTTTCAATATTTATCTAACTAAGCACGGGTGCTACTATGTGGTACATTCTAAAGGTGATGACCAAGTAAGTGCTTATCGGATCTCAGTAACGGAAATAGTTGTGCTCATACAAACATGATACATTCTGAAAGTTTGGTAAGCAAATAATTAAAAAAGAAACATCTAAATCTATGTTCTAACAAAAATAAACACCAAAGAAATAATGTATCTACTAAAAGAGTAGGTATGTACCATAGATATCCGTGGTATTTTCCAATAATTTTGGAGAGCTCGGTCAAGCATTTGTTTTTATACATAGGCATAGTAGTCGGGCTTACTCTATGATAGATACAAAAACTAAACGAAATTGCAAATTTGTTTTTATTTATTTACGAACTTAATTTCAATTCTTATTTTACGAAATATTTACATTTGTACTATTTACAATATTGCTTCATTCATAAATTATTCAAAAAGTGAACTTTTGGTTTTTATTTTGGAAAAAATAACATGCGTATAGTCCACCCTTGACAAGAGCCATCAAGGCACTGAAGTTTGGCGTCTCAGGCATAGCGGGGGTGCCTCGTGGGGGGAATTGATGAAATTTCAAGTTTTTAGTTATTATTACATAATCTTAACAGAAACAAGAAAAAGTAAACAATGCGAATTGTTTGATATGTCATTACATATTTTTAGGTATAAAATTCATGTCGAACTATTCAGCCGTTTTACCAACAATTTGCAATTTAGATTGAAAAATGACCTGTTTAAAATATTTTTTTCCGAAATTTGGGCAAGTTTATTACAATTCTAATCAATGCGAACTGTTGAGAATGACTTTAAGTATAACATATATTTTTTATGTGGAAAACGTACGGAAGGATTCCTCAACAAATTTCTTTAAACATAAGGTGTTTTTAGGACTTGAGCGATGTAATACCCTTAAACATGCATGTCAGCATTTAATACAATTAACTGCTCTTTGAGTTATTGTTTTCGTTTATATTTCTGGGTTCAACAATGCTGACTGATGTAATTAAATGTGAGTCAAATTCAGACTGACTTTTCATTCAGAGTCAATATTCTCTACATTCGTTGCCCTTTCCAAGTTAGTGTCATTCCGGAAATAGATTTAAATTTTTATCTGTATTGGGACATGCAAATTGATCGGCGGTAGGCTGTTTTCCCGACCCTCCCCGAATACTTCCGATGATGACCGAAACACGTTTTAAAAATGGACGTCTACTTTTTTATATTACCCTCTTTGTACCAACTATTTAGAACCGCAATAGTATAAATATACGCAAATTGATATAATTATGATAATAATCGTAAAACAGAATGAGCAGCGTAACGCTTGAGGCGCACAATTTAAAATCTGCTTCACTGACAAAGATTTTGTTAGCAGATAAAATTAATAAAAGTCTTTTGCCTTGAGTTTTGTAATCAGAGTTGTCTTGATTGTGACGTCTATTTAGATAACTCGAAACAAATTAGGAATATATTTCTGTAAGCTAGTATTATTAAGGGGCTATCCGAACACAGGACACCGAAAACACCCATTTTTTTTTAACACATAATCTGGTGTATTGGTTTATATTACAAACCTGAAAATTTTTTGTGTATTTTCAAGGCTTCAAAGACTCGACTTGTCTATAAATCCTTACTAATATTATAAATGCGAAAGTAACTCTGTCTGTCTGTCTGTCTGTCTCTTCTTCACGCCTAAACCACTGAACCGATTTCAATGAAATTTGGTACAGATATAGTCTGGGACCCGAGAAAGGACATAGGATAGTTTTCATCCCAGAAATCCCCCGGGAACGGGAACTATTAATCCACGCGGACGAAGTCGCGGGCAAAAGCTAGTATTTAATAAGAATAAAGCAGTATCATGGTAAAAAATCGAAAAGGAGCAAAAAAAATTTTTAACATTAACGATATAATTTGACGGGCCTGTTGGTCTAGTGGTTAGTGGCCCTGACTGCTAAGCCGGAGGTCGTGGGTTCGATTCCCACCCAGGACAAACTTTGTGTGATGAGCATGATTGTTTGTTCTGTGTCTGGGTGTGATTTATCTATAATATGTATGTATGTATAAATTATATAAGTATGTATATCAGTTGTCTGGTTACCATAACACAAGCTCTGCTTAGTTTGGGATCAGATAGCCGTGTGTGAGTTGTCCCGAGATATTTATTTATTTATTTATTTATTATTTATTAATTTTATGGAATAAACTTCATGAACTAAAAACATATCTAATAAATAATTATTCCACGTAATTAAATAAAACCTCAAAATTACTGTGATTTTAGTTTCCGAGACAACTACCATCAAACGTATCGCTATTTTGAACCTTATTTGTACCGTGCGTTATTGTCGACATTACATTATATTCGCTTACCATAGGGCCTGTTCTTTTTGTACCTGAAGAACACGAGGAAGTCCCCAGCGGCGATAAGCAGAAGCGATGTAAGCAATAGCTATAAAGTGTTATGTTTTACAATGCGGCTCTCGTAAACGATGTTATACGAACACTGCACTAACCCATCCTCCTAGGAGCGTGCTTTACGATCACATACACTATTTAATATTTCTATACTCTAACATATTGTTATTAGCCACTGCTGGGACAGACTACATTTATTCTCTAACCTGCAAAGTACTTGGATAGATGACGAAAATTGGGTTTTCCTTGTAGTTTAATGTTTATGATTCATTTTGAAATGAATATCTGCTATTTGTTTCCATGAAAAGCGACTCTGAAGCATTCTTCAGCCCAGTATTTCGCTCATGTAGTTTCACTATTTGCATATGCACTCCTTGGTACCGTTACTTGTAGAAAAGCCCTACCATTAAAATAGGCAAAGCAACAACTAATGTAAAATTAAAAAGTTTCCGCTACTATACATCATTTATGATATAAAACTTTTGTAGCGAAATAAAACAATAGCCACAACGGTGACTCAGTGAAAGCCATGGAAAAAATCCACGGAAAAGCTCAATCCTAGCGCCACAGTACAGCTGTCACAGTAGCACAATTCAATATAATTATTCGAGTCTAGGACTTTTGTATGCCATTTGTATACCTTTATTGTTTTTTCGAAAAAAAAATAGACACTTTTTGGATTAGCATTTTGGAAATCAGTAGCAAACGAAATCCGGAGTTGTTTGTCTCATCGTTATTGATATAATTTTCAGGCAAATCCTAGATAGATTGTATATTGATAATGCTCTTTGTATCATTGCGATTTCTAGCAATTTACACATTTTATCTAAAATAACTATTAAGCATGTTAATAGATTCCCCATTTCTACCCAATCACTCAAATAACTCTGGTCTTTCTTAAATCATAAGCCGTCGAGCCCATGGCATGGCATTTGTTGGGCGGGGTGATATGTGATGAGCTGATTATTATTTTATCCTACATCCGAAGCATTTATCAGATTTGCCGTACTGCTAACCACGTGACTACGCGACTGCACCGTGCACGGCGGGTCGCGCGGGATTTGTCCCGGACGCGCGCCGGACGCGAGCTCATCTGCCGCGCTGGCTCTACCGACTCAATATTGTACTAATAAGTGTATATAAAATATTACACGGTCGCCTCATTAGTCGTTTTGTAGTGAAAGCATTTTTTTTTATGTAAATGTGCTCAAATTATTTCTGATAAAGAACCACAGAAAAACGCTGGATACAGGCTGCTTCCAACCGATCCTTTGGAAATATATGGAGGAGACCTATGTCCAGCAGTGGCAATCTGCGGCTACTATGATGATGATGAGCTCAAATTAAATTTATGGCAGAATATTATAGGTTTAGGATATTGATATTATTCTTTATTTAGCTAGCCTGTAATGCCCCTTTGCTGGGCAAATGCTTACCATTAAATAATTATTCATTTAAAATTAAACCAATTAAAAATTATTTTGTTGGTCCAAGGTTAATGTGGTCGCTTTTACCTACCTACCTATCTACTTAAACTACAAAAACTAAAATCATGATCATCCTGCTTATCCCCTTGCCCCGAGAGCGCGCGATGCACCGGAGAGCCGTGTGCGGGCCGGAAGCGAGCCTCATCTGCCGCATAGAACTAAATTGTTAACTCACAGCCTTTTAAAACATCCCAACTTTAACCCGGCGGGAACTTGCTCGCTATGTGGATGGGGTGGCCATGGTTGGTGAACAAAAACGAGACAAGGGACATCTCACTTGAGCCCCTGTTCATGGGTAAAACCTATGTAACCTGTTAAGAATAAATATGATGTTGTTCAATTGTATTTGGAATTGCTGTTCATGTCTTTATGAAAAACGGTAAAATATGTACTTTAAATCGTTGGTTTGAACGTGGCCGTGGGTACTTCAATCAATCTACAATTACTACCTACTTCTATCAATATGCAATTATTTTTTTAACCGTGTCAATATTTATATATTTTTTTGTATATCCTTACTAGTGTCTTTTCCTGTATCGCAAGAGCGTTTACAAACATAATAAACTCATATTATACACAAGCAAAAACACACCTGAAACAGGTACAAGACCATAAAAATACTTGTTTCTTCCGAGAATCGAACCCGAGAAATGCACCGCAGTAGCCAATCCACTGTGTTGCTAAACGTATAGTATATAGGTATGTATACCAGTCTGATACATACATTATACTGCCGCATTAAACTACACAAAAGGATTTTCAAATGCAACATAATGCAACTTAACAATAGGTATCATATTCATTGTTCTGTACTTTTCCACTTCTGGCTTGAGCTAAATAAAACAATATATCTGCCTATTTGTAATAAATCAATTACTTTGAAAAACAACACCTTTTATCATTCCATTAAAGCTATTGTAATACCTATGATTGTGTATTTGTACACGGATAGTCTTAATTGTATGAAACGTCGTCGACTTCACGCTGAACAGATAATTTATAGGGTAGAATTGAAAGAACAAATTACGCCGTAATCTATATTTAATATTACAAAGAGGTAAGATTTGTTTGTTTGTTTGTAACGAACAGGCTCCGAAACTATTGGACCGATTTTAACCATTTTCTCACCAATAGATAGCTACATTATTCCTGAGTAACATAGGCTATATAACAGCAAGCTACGACCCACGGGAGCGAAGCAGTAAACAAAGACATAACTTACGGCGGGTGAAATAATCCACGCGGACGAAGCCGCGGACAGATCGCTAGTTTTCAATTAAAAAGAAACCTATGATTACGCAAATCTGCCATCGTATTATAATTGTTTATTGCGATGGCTGATTTGTTTTGATTGTGATTGTTTGAATTACGTATTATACCTGTATGTACTGCTAAGAAATTAACCTATTAAAATCATCATCTTCCTGTCCTTATCCCATGTTACTTGGTGTCAGCGCAACACGCTTTCTCCTTCCATTCCGTCCTGTCAAACATCATGACACCACTTACTTCCTTCTCTTTCATATATCATTGTTCACAAAATCCATCCATATATTCTTTGGCCTCACTCTTCCTCTTAATTGTCGTTTCAAAAGTCACCTTATGAACGCTTTACTGAATAGTATAATATTAAAATTAAACTGGACTTAGTGTCTGTATTTTGATACATACAGACAGACAGACAACACAATACAGACATCTGTCCAAATTATGTCAATTTTGTGCGTAGACGCAGCAGATTTACACGTGCTGTTATACCTTAGATCTGTAAATATTGATGTATTGACACTACACAAATAACACACCGTTCAATTTTTGGACGGAACAAAAAAAGAAATGTAAAATGGAAATATTTATATGACCTACAGATAGTTGTTCCAGGTCTGACTGCGTTTGTTTGTGAGTATATATGTTTGTTAACGCACCCACGGTACAGGAGAAATTCCTAGTGTGGGGAATAAAAATCAAGAATGTCTTCTTAAAGCGCTAACTCATTGTCACCGTCGCTTAAAACTTGTAACAAAGTTACAGCAACCGAAGTACGAACTATGTATCTAATTAATAGAATGCGGACTCTAAAGTGAATTGTTGATTCATTTGCTTGAGTTCGCCGTGCAAACTTCAAATGTAAATAACTGGGAAAGGCGGTTAAGTTGGTGCGGGGAAGAGATTTTATTAGCAGCGGTTTTTTAAAGAAAAATTACGATGCATGAAGAATATTGAATTATATTGCCTGTTTTATTTTTACTTTCTAGAGTCAATAGTTCTGTTTTATTTATTCTTATACACGGGTTGGAAAGGACATAGTAAGGAAAAATATTACCATTTATTCAGTTTCTGATTGTTGTGTGGGAGCCCCAGAGAAAATTTCGTCGGTCAAAGTCAACGTCAAATCATTTATTCCAATTAGACAATTAAAAGGCACTTTTAGACGTCAATTAATTAAAACTATTGAATCTAGTTGCGCATTCCAAAAGGTAGTTTCGTATGGAGAAGAACAGGCAAGAAACTCCATCGGAAATTAAAATTAAAAAATATGTTGTTCCATACATTAGCGCACCTAACAGTCAAAATGTATGGAAGTCTCTTTTTCTTGCTGCTCTAGAATAGATAGCTTGTCTAATAACCAAGTAGCCAAACAACTCCGACGAATTCTACTTACTTATTACAAAACCTGTGCGGGATAGTGTAATAAACAGTACATAACAATATTATAAGTGTGCGGAATAGTTTAATAAACAATATGTGCGCCATACAGTAGTACAAACAGTGTAATATCGTAAGCAATCAGTGTACGCGAGTAGCGACTTATTATGTAGACTTAGTGTTGTGTAAATAGTAGAACTTGGTATATAATGTAACTAGTATATAAGGAATTTGTATCTAGATTGAACAATAAAGCGAATGTAGGCTCATAGACGTAAGGATTGCAAATGTAAACAACAGATTTGTTCAAAATTTAATTTATTGGTCTACCCACTACTTGCGCCTACGTAGGCTTGAATAAATGTAGGGCGACTGAGCCCGATATCGTCACTTCAAAAATCACTTGGAAGAATAAACAGCTCCTGCCTTAGAACGCTTCAAGACTT
Organism: Caradrina clavipalpis; assembly: GCA_932526535.1. NCBI lineage: Eukaryota > Metazoa > Arthropoda > Insecta > Lepidoptera > Noctuidae > Caradrina > Caradrina clavipalpis. The sequence goes on from OW052095.1 coordinate 1,050,889, forward strand.
TCATTTCTCCACCAACCCAGCAAAAGGTGTACCCCGTACATCAAATGGTCCTTCGAGCCGGATATTGTGGAAGAATCAAGCCTTGAAGATCGTCAGGAAATAAGAAGTCACAACAGAAAATCATCGATTGCGTCATGCCGGTCACACGCTCGGTAGGAAGAGGCCGCAAACCTGCGAAGGAACCTTCGTCAGAAGACACCGCCACGACGTCAGCATCAGGAACCGGTACGGAAACCGGGACGACGACAACAACAGACACGACGACATCGGGAACCACCGCCGCCACGGGTACCACAGAACATACTGAGACCCCGGCATCTACAGTCAGCACCGATGCCACCGTCACCGCCGCCGCCGCAGCCGTCGCCCCCACCTCCGTCGCACCCCCTGCTCTCGTCACCGCCGCCGCCGCCGTCGCCGCCGCCCGAGCCAAAGCTATCGCCATGACCGAGGCTATCACCGCGGGTCCTCCTAAACCAGACCCGCATCAGAAGCATCCGATGAGACCGCCGCCGCCCGTCGTGGACAACAGGAAGGAAGACCTACCTGAAGAAACCGTCAAACGGGTCAAGAATACAGCGGGTCCGCCACAGCCGAGCGGACCTCCCGCGCCCCGCACCTCTAGCAAGAAGGGGGGAGGGGGGGGATCGATCCACAGCAGAGTAAAGTCCTACAAGCTAGCCAAGGCTAAAGAAGAGTTGCTACGCCTGCAAATCGAATTGGCAACTGCGCGCCTGGCTACCCTGCAGGCAGAAGACACAGAAGATGAAGAAGATGATGGCTCGGTCTTCTCCAAGGAAGAAGCAACCCGAAGAGTCGACAGCTGGCTGGAAACACAACAGAACAAACTTGCGCACACGACCGCCGGACAACAGGAGCGGACAACAGAAGAGCCGGTGGCCGCCTGCGTGGAAGACAGCGTTCCAGTCATCACAGAAAACCATCATCAGACGCATCGCCCACAGCAATCACCGGCGGGAGGTCAGTCCGACCTCGCCGCACTCGCCGATGCCATCACACGCGCCGTCAGCGCCGCTCAACGTCCGAAGTTCGTCGAGCTGCCGATATTCACCGGGTCACATCAAGAGTGGCTACCCTTCCGCGCCGCCTACTACGAAACGGAGAACATGTATACGGCGATCGAAAACACAAACAGACTTCGAAGAAACTTGAAGGGAAAAGCTAGGGAAGCAGTTGAAGGCCTACTCATCACGAACACGCATCCAGCTGAAGTCATGAAAACTTTGGAGTCAAGATTCGGGAGGCCGGAGTCCATCGCCATGGTGGAAATGGAATCACTCCGCGCCCTGCCGCGCCTCACCGAGTCGCCGCGTGATATCTGCATCTTCGCTACGAAAGTTTCAAACATCGTCGCGACATTGAAGACACTCAACTGTATCCACTACTTGTACAACCCAGAAGTTTCGAAGACCGTCGTAGACAAGCTCACGCCTACACTTCGCTACCGATATTATGACTTCGCATCGATTCAACCGAGAGAAGATCCAGACCTAGTGAAGTTAGACAAGTTCCTCAAGAGAGAAGCGGACCTGTGCGGACCTTACGCGTTACCTGAATCAGTGACGTCGAACGCAGCTGCCACTCAACAGAAAAGAACACAGAAGATCCACAACGTCTCAGAAAATACGAGTGCATCAAAGTGTCCAGTGTGTGAAGAAAGCAGTCACAAGATCGTCGAGTGCGAGAAGTTCAAGAAGCTTGATGAAAACGGAAGGTGGGACATAGCCAAGTCCAAACGTCTGTGCTTCAGGTGTCTGCGATACAGAAACAAGACACACAGCTGCCGACCGAACCCGTGCGGAGTCAACGACTGCAAGTACTCTCATCACAAGCTGCTGCACTACAAGAAGAACACAGAGAAGGCAGAAGCTAAAGAAGAGAAGACCACAGAAGCAGTCATCAACTCCGCCTGGACCGGCAAGAAGAAGCAATCTTACCTCAAGATATTACCAGTGCAAGTCAGCGGGCCGCGAGCTACCATCGACACCTTCGCGCTGATGGACGACGGGTCAACAATCACACTCGTCGACGAGAGTGTGGCAGAAGCCATCGGAGCAACGGGACCCATAGATCCGCTGAAGATAGAAACCATCAGTGACACGAAGACGTTGGAATCAGCATCGCGACGAGTCAACATCAAGCTGCGTGGACTCAACAACAAAGAAGAACAAGTTCACGCGCGTACAGTGAAAAACCTACATGTGTCGTCTCAACGAGTGCCTACAGAAACAGTGGAGGGGTGCAAACATCTCGAAGACATCGCGGGCTACCTCACGTACGCGAACGCCGAGCCGCGAGTATTGATCGGGCAGGACAACTGGCACCTTCTGTTGACATCAGAAGTCAGAAGAGGGAGCAAAACTCAACCAGTGGCATCACTCACGCCGCTGGGATGGGTACTTCACGGCAGCCAGACACGAACATCAGGGCGCAGCATCGCTTTCGTGTCTCACGTCACAGAAGAACCAGAAGATCCGGAAGACAACTTAGAAGGACTCGTGAAGCAGTACTTCGAGATGGACGCACTCTGCATCAACCCCAGGAGACCGAACACAGATCCAGAAGAGCGAGCGCTTCGAATGCTGGAGAAGACCACCACTCGAACAGAAGAAGGAAGATTCCAGACCGGCCTTCTCTGGCGCAAAGAAGACGTCACGTTCCCCGACAACTATGAAAACTCACTCAAACGACTCGTCAACATCGAGAAGAAGATCGATCGTGACCCAGCGCTGAAACAGAAGTACACAGAACAGATGGAAGCACTCGTCGGCAAGGGATACGCCGAGCCGGCTCCAGCACAGAAGACTTCGAGCAAGACCTGGTACCTACCACACTTTGCTGTAATCAACCCAATGAAGCCGGACAAGTTGCGAGTGGTACACGACGCGGCAGCGAAGACAAGGGGAGTAGCTCTCAACGACATGCTGCTTAAAGGACCCGATCTCCTACAGTCACTACCAGGCGTCGTCATGAGGTTCCGGCAACATATGATCGCGGTCACAGCGGACATTAAGGAAATGTTCATGCAAGTCAAGCTACGCACAGAAGACCGGGACTCGTCACTCGTCATCGCGAAAGCAAAGGTCGCGCCTCTCAAGCTCACATCAATACCGAGGATGGAGTTGCAAGCAGCTGTGATGGGAGCCAGGCTCGCGGAAACAGTGATTGAAGAACACGAACGCAAGCCGGACCGCAAGGTGTTCTGGACCGACAGCCGCACAGTACTCACCTGGATCAAGACGGGCTCACGTTCATACAAACCGTACGTGGCTCACCGACTCGCCGCTATAGAAGAAAGTTCAAAGGTCAACGACTGGCGATGGATACCTACGAAACTGAACGTGGCCGACGACGCGACGAGGGACGTACCACCGACCTTCGGTAAAGAACACCGATGGTACAAAGGCCCCGACTTCCTGTACGAGTCCGAAGAGTTGTGGCCCGCCGACACCTCCGCGCCGATGACAGAAGAACCTTCTGGGGAAGAGAAGATACATCACCTGAGAGAAGAGAAACGTGTGAAGCTGTCAGAAGCCTTACCTGACCCATCCAGGTTCTCCAACTGGGACCGCCTCCGGTATGCAGCAGCGCGAGTGCTTCAGTTCGTGGAACTCTGCAGAAGTGGCAAACAACGTGTGAACTACCGGCGAACAAAGAAGAACAAACAAGCGGACTCAGACTGGAAGAAGCCAACGGGGTCAAGAGGTCAACGACCTGCAGCTACACGGGTGACGTCATCACTGAAAACAAGAAATGCGTTACCTGTACCCGCCGAGCTCCTCAAAGCTGCAGAACTCCTTCTGATGCGCTCGTCCCAAGAAGACTCCTTCTCCGAAGAAATCGCCAGCCTGAAGAAACAGAACAACGTCAGTAAAGAAAGTCGACTTCATCAGCTGAGCATCGAGTATGTAAACAAAGCGATACGTTTACGAAGTCGTATCCGAGCCGTCATCAACGTGTCGGATCAATTTAAAGCGCCGATGATATTAGACGGCGATCATCCCACGGTTAAACTGTGGATATTATCAGTGCACAAGATAATGCATCACGCCGGCGTCGAAGCTACGGTCAACGAGTGCAAGCAACAGTACTGGGTGCTGCGACTGCGCCCTACAACGCGGGCGCTACTACGAAGATGCCTGTTCTGCAGAATGAAGTCACAGTCGCCGCCGCACCCACGCACCGGTGACCTACCTGCGTGTCGACTCGCCCATCATAGTCGACCCTTCACCTTTACAGGGGTCGACTACTTCGGACCCCTCTCCGTGACCGTCGGACGCGCCCGCCAGAAGAGGTACGGGGCGATATTCACCTGCCTCACTACCCGGGCCATTCACCTGGAGCTGGCCGGCTCCCTCAGCGCTGACTCCGCTGTGATGGCGCTAAGAAGAATGATGGCTCGACGGGGCTGTCCCACCGAAATCTGGTCCGACAACGGGACCAACTTGAAAGCAGCCGACAAGGAGCTGCGCCAGGCGATCGACGAAGCTACAGCAGAAGAAGCCGCCAAGCGAACCATCGCGTGGCGCTACATTCCTCCCGGAGCCCCCTTCATGGGCGGGGCCTGGGAGCGCATGGTGCGCTCTGTCAAGACTGCACTCGCCGCAACGCTGCACGAGCGGCACCCCACCGAAGAAGTACTCACCACCCTGCTCGCCGAGGTGGAGTACACCGTCAACAGCCGCCCGCTGACACACGTGTCAGTCAGCCCAGAAGATCCAGAAGCTCTGACCCCCAACCACTTCTTGTTGGGGGGACCAGGGCGAGTGCCGCAACCAGGCACATTCACCGAAGCAGATGACACCTCCAGGACCAGCTGGCGCGCTGCCCAGCGCCTCGCCGACCTCTTCTGGCGACGCTGGGTACAGGAGTACCTCCCCGAGCTGCAACACCGGCGGGAGCCACACGGGAAAGGACCGACCGTACGGGTCAATGACCTCGTACAGGTGGTCGACCCCAACCTGCCTCGCAACATATGGGCGCGTGGCCGGGTGACCGCCACATACCCAGGCCCCGACGGCGTCGTGCGTACAGTGGACATCCGTACCAAGGGAGGCGTGCTGCGACGACCAGTGAGGAAGCTGGTGCTGCTGACGGCGCCGGGAGACAGCTGCGAGCCCGCACCGGAACAGAATGCGACACGGTCGCACGGCGGGAGTGATGTGCGGGATAGTGTAATAAACAGTACATAACAATATTATAAGTGTGCGGAATAGTTTAATAAACAATATGTGCGCCATACAGTAGTACAAACAGTGTAATATCGTAAGCAATCAGTGTACGCGAGTAGCGACTTATTATGTAGACTTAGTGTTGTGTAAATAGTAGAACTTGGTATATAATGTAACTAGTATATAAGGAATTTGTATCTAGATTGAACAATAAAGCGAATGTAGGCTCATAGACGTAAGGATTGCAAATGTAAACAACAGATTTGTTCAAAATTTAATTTATTGGTCTACCCACTACTTGCGCCTACGTAGGCTTGAATAAATGTAGGGCGACTGAGCCCGATATCGTCACTTCAAAAATCACTTGGAAGAATAAACAGCTCCTGCCTTAGAACGCTTCAAGACTTTCATTTCTCCACCAACCCAGCAAAAGGTGTACCCCGTACAAAACCTGTTTATAAAACTTTACAACATCAAAGCAAAGAAAATCCTACATTCAAATTACGAACACAAAAGCCGTATTATAAGTAATTGTAAAGCTATTTATTTCGCAGATTACATATTATAATTGAAGTGTATTGTCTGCTCCACAAAGAGGCCGGCCCTCTTCCAAACTTATACAGTAATCGTTTTATTCTGAACACTTGGTGAAGTGCGAACAATGAACGGTGCCCTTTTCAGCCTGTAAAAGAATACGCTTCACGGTTATTATCTGTGAAAAAAGTTTGGAAAGTCTGCGAGGTGTCCCGGTTGAATAGATGAAGGGAGTCATACTAGCTATTATTTATTTTATCACTACGTGTTGGTGGTCCAGTATAAAACTGTTTAGAGTTTCGCAATTATGAGCGTGGCAAGCAACGAAAAGCCTAATAGTTCCAGTTCATCAACTTGGTCGATACCTATGTGGTATTGCAAATATGAAATAGCAATCCCTCTGATAAATACCATGTGTACCAAGCATTGGTAGCATTGGTGTCCGGAGTAAGCGTAAATTCGATCGATTTTAAAATAGGAAAACCGTTTTCGCATATATTCTTTCTTCTCATTCAGGCTAGTTTCGTTTCTATGTCGTACAAAATTAAACCAAAATGCTACAGGTTTTTAAAGGCGTTAGGCGTTACATGTTAGTTGTACCCGTTATATCTACTATTTATTACATTTTCTATGTTTGTGATAACGATGCGACGCCGATGTGAGTGTCACAGCCGATTCATTAAGATGGCTGGCCACGGCGCGGCGAACGAAAAAGTTTTATAATTTTCTTTGTCACTGCCACTCAAACGAAAAGATTGAGGAAAAAGAGTTTTTTCCTTTAAAAATAAGCAATTCTTATAATCAGTAGCCGTCCGCGATAAAACTCTGTGCGTACCTACCTACTGTGAAAATTTCCCGGAACTTGTCCGGGACAGTTTACCAGTTTCGACCCCGGGACCCGTTCCCTTGAACATGTTTCACAGGACACCGCCCCGGGACGTGTTTAGAGCGCTTTAAAACTTAGAAAATTCCCCTTTTTGAATTTGTGCCAACGAATTCTGCTGAAAAAGGAAACGAAGCGATCCGCTTATTGATTTCAATAATAATTTCAAATAAATTGCGGGCGCCAGAGATACCGCGCCCCCGGAACGCAAACGGCACATGAAGGAACATAGATGGTTTTTAGTCAGTAAAAGTCTGACACTCCCTCTCGCCCCGCCCAGGACGGGGGGGGGGGGGTCATAATAATATGATGATTTTACCATCTTTAAAAAAAAAAAAAAAAGCGCAGGGCCGGTCATTGTGGCTGTCTTTAGGTAAGGCCTATGTCTAGCAGTGGACGTTGTTCGGCTGATATGATAATATTAAAGTCATAATATCTAGGTACATTTTAATGCGATTACTTATTATGAACCCAGGATTATTACCTACCAACTCTTACTAAGTCAGTTATTAAGTTTTGGATATACATATTTTATTGTTAAAGGCCCTTAAAATTATCGAAATAGAAAACTATAACTCCATCAGTCCTTTATACTAAACTTACATCTTATTCCACTATCAAGAAAAAATATAAATAAATAAATTATCGTGTTTTATATATCTCCTCGGTTATTATGAACTTATAGATAGTAGAGGAGTTCACAACACCGAGCAATGTCACCTTATCTTTAACTTTGAATAAGTAAAAACTGAAAAACTTCCAACGACAGCGCCATTTCTTTCCGTAAAATTCTTCAAAGTTGTCCTATCTCTCTGCAGCAAGATGACGCAATCATTAACTCCGAATAATGTTAAGCAGAGAGGAAAAGTTGTTAAACGCCTGCACAAACACAATAGCAACAAGTTTCACCCCGGCGCCCTGTCAGCAATTGTTAGCAGGCGTCCGTCTCGTGCCATTGCATAACTTAATGCACCCCATAAAGTTCTTTGATTTCACGGCGATTTGTTTTAACTGCTTTCACAATAATTATGTTTGACTTTTTAAACGTGAATAGAATATCTAGTCGACGCCAATAAACACTGAGAACAAGATGTTGAAAAAATAATATAAAAAAGAATGAAAAATATCGAAAATACCTAATCAAAGTTTTTATGTAACATATTAAGTACTTACAATGATTTTGAAAGTTTTATTATTGGTTATTGTGAATATTTGTAACATCTTTGGCGAGGATGATGATAAACCTATTGGTGCCACGAAGGAGATGGACTACACACTTTTGGCGGGGGAAGCGGAGATGCATAAGAGTGACATTTTGGATTTTTTGAACCAATCGCATGTGAGGGAACAGTATAAAATATTATATAACTGCCTGCTGACGAAGTTAAACGAAGGTAATTCAAGCATTATTGACTGCGCCTACAATACGCGACACGGTTAGTTAAAGATTCGAAGAAACAAATTAAAAGTTACGAACATTCGCTCGGGAATCGATCACGATGTCAGTAATATTTAATTTAACTTTTCAATGATTGGTTTTCGACATAACTTGGTTCACAAACGTCTATTATTTTATTTATCTGATTGTCATCTATGTATGTTACTTAAATTAGGTACCTTTGTTATAAAACAATATAAGAAGAACTTACTGAGGTTTCGAATCTCAACTAATATTATAAAAAGGTGAAATTCCGTTTGTGTGTAAAACATACCACAAAGAAATACTGATCTGATTGCAAAAAATCTTTCACTGATGAAAAGCTACACTATTGCCGTGCGCCATAAGACATGTTTTATAGTTTACTTGACGGCCACGGGGACAACATCGGCAGAAGCAAGTATCCTAAGTCTACAAAATCTCTGACAGGAGAGAGCAGCATGTTAATTGTTTTGAAACATGGGCCTGTGCTAATGTAAGCCTTATTTCTGTGGCAGATGGGTCACGATGACCACATTCTCAATACTGCGGGAGACACGGGTCTTGAAAAGCTATTCACGCCAAACACTATTAGATGACCTACTTTTAATTAGTTTATCGAACCGATCAGAGACGAGGTGTACAAGCAGATTTTATTTATCAAATGGAATGATGACAGCCGTTTATCCAATATTTTAAAGTATACGTTTGAACTTAAATTAAAGGCCAACACAACTAATATACTTTATTTTTTTATAGATGGGAAATCATCAAATAACTTCCCCCGCCCTGGGCGGGGCGGGAGGGAGTGTCAGACTTTTACTGACTAAAACCCATCTATGTTCCTTCATGTGCCCGTTGCGTTCCAGGAGCGCGGTATCTCGTTCGAACAACCCGCAGCACAACTAATATACTGAGTTTAGTTCGGCACGATTGGCGCAGTGGCTGAGCTGTGTTGCTGCGCTGCGTGTCGCTGTTTCGATTCCCGAACGTAACACATGGCGTACATGTAGTTGTACCAAGTCTGGATGTTTGTGTATGTGTGTTTGTAAACAAAAAAAAATGCCAGTCTTAAAATAACATTTTACACTAAAAGCAATGACAGTTGAAAAATATAGTAATACTTAATAATATATAATGTTTCAGGTGATGGGCACTCGAAACCAGAAAGACGAGGTAACATTTTTTTTTATGGAACCAATTGTTATATACTACAAGGTGACCTTTGGTTTGACTGGTAGAGTATGTATAAAGGCTTTAAGTACTTACTTTTAAAATAAATAAATAAGGCGCAGTTTTCTATCAAGAAAATTCAAGAAGTTTACTATAATTCTCAACACAAATCAATGACAAAAGTAGGACTTTTTCCTACTAAATTTTTCGAGTTCGAACAGCCATCATGCCGCTGGGTTTAGGCAGCCGGGGCGACAAACCCACACGTACACAGTGATATAGTTCCGCCACTAGACACTACCTACCGCATTTTCAAGGGAGATGGTTCTGTTCCTTAAAAGAGGTGTATTCTGAAATACTGTCGAACATAAACAACAAAAAAAAACAAGGATTTATTAGTTATTGACCAGGAATCGTAATACAGTATAACCTCAATTATCCGAACGCTGACTTACTTTATTCGAACCCTCAATTATCCGAACATAGGTAAGAATTTGTTGCTGAAAACGCGTTGCAGCTGTTCGTCCATTGAAAATTGACTATTTTATAGGAGAAGGAGGTGTTTTATATTTCAACGTTAATATGTATGTCACATTTTAATAGACTGTAAAAATTTTAGGTGTTGTTTTTGTTTGATCTTATCCCGAAAAACCCACATTTCGATTATCTGAACTAGTCTCGGTCCCTGTTAGTTCGGATAATCGAGGTTCTACTGTATTATGTAGTTATTTGTGTATTTTATGACAACCTCACCACGGAGACAAAGTTGACATGCCACGTATGCTAGTAATTACACCGGCACTTTGCGGCAGAAATAGGTATAGTGGACGAGCTCCTTCTAAAACAGCTCTACTGCTACCACTAGCCGCATTACCATGAAACGCCACAAAAAGTTCCTGCCATTTCAAAGTCAAAGTCAAAGTCAAATCATTTATTCCAATTAGACCATTATAAGGCACTTTCGGACGTCAATTAACGTAAACTATTGAATCTGGTTGCCCATTCCAAAAGGTAGTTTCGTATGGAGAAGAACGGGCAAGAAACTCCATACATACTCTTTTTAAATTGTTGTTAAATTCATTGTCATAGAGACTATAGAAGCACTCTGTTCCTTGACAGCAGCAGTACAAGAACTGATTCTGCCGAGCTCAACCCGCCGCATCGTGTCGGGACGCAACACCTCCATCGCGGCGGTACCCTGGCAGGTCTCTTTGAGAGAGAAGACGTACCCTATCTGCGGGGGTTCGGTCGTCACTGATGTGTGGCTGCTGACTGCTGCTCATTGTCTTTTGAGGTATCTTTTTAGATTTAGTATTAGTTGAGCTTACGAGTACTAGGATTTTTTCCTGTATTGTGGGTGTGTTTACACACATATAAAATTATATAGGCGAACTGTGGGTGTACATTGGTACACCTCTGCCTAACCCTTCGGGGCATATAGGCGTGTTGGTATATTTTTATTTTTATATATTTTAAAATTACATAGGCAAACAACCAGGCACGGAACCACTAACCTTCAGGCCATGACATGTTCCGTGAACCGCAATCGAACTCGCGACATTCAACTGTCAAAAATCTCTTAACCACCACGCCAATCGTATCGCCAAACTTATTTTAAGAAACCATTGTGATTTTCTGAAGCCTAATGTAATCTCTGATTGGTAGACCCTAAAATCAAATCGTGCTTTTTTTTAAGATTCAAATTAAACCCTAAAAAGTTAATATTAAGAATGAAAATATAATTTTAATTGAATAAGTTATCTGAATTCAATTTACTTAAATTGCACACTAAAAACATACTTCAAATATTTATCGGCTATTGTATTGAAAAATGTAAACATCTACTTTATTTTTCAATTATTGAAGACGTAGAATGATAGTTACACATAAATTTCGTTACGCATATTTTCATTTTCAAAATTATAGAGCTGTTTAGCTATAGAACTTTTCCCCCGCAAGGCAAAGGCCTCTGTTTATACACAGAAGCCACGATCATCGCGCTTGGTCAAGGCATTACAGACTTATATCAATTACAAATCCAGGTTTCCGCACAAGGTTTTCCTTCTCAATAAAGTCCAAGATAATCTTAGAAAGTATGGTGAACTCATCTAATTCTGTGACTCGCTTAATTCGGTGATATTTGGTTTGAGCGCTATACATATATACATTATAGGCTGTACGAGTGAAATCAATTACTTGAAATACAACCATTTGATTTGATTATGATTAATTGTGCCTATATTCCTTATAAAAGACTGATTAAAACTCATGCTAAGTCTGAATTAAAGTAATTAATAATTTATTGATATTTTATTACTCAAATGCTTTTGTCACGAAGTTAGATGAGTTCACCCTACCGACATATAAAATTGAAAAAATCGCATTCGTACTTGCCCGTGCCCGGCAGTGAACCCACGGCTTCGTAAATGACAGGCGGGCGCATTACGTCATTCCAAAACGAAAGAACGAATAAGGGCAAAAACAATAAACAGCCAACAAAACCCAGTCAACTGGAGGAGCCGCGACTACTAGAAATAAATTCAGGCACTACCTACCGCGGAGTTTTTATAGTCCGCCCCTAGCGAATTGCGTTCCTTTCGCCAATTTCAATTTATACCCTAGCAAGGCTGCGGGCCTGAGTTTTTCCGATGCAAAATAGCAATCGCCAGAGGCCATGGAACAAAGCAGCTACAGTTTGTTACTGAGGTCTCGTGGGACTTTACGATTGCTCCGGAGAAATTTATTGTCACCCACTTGGAAAGCGATACGTTCCCGGCAAAATGTCGGGACATGTTCCGAGCCCCAATACCCTTCGTATTAGGATTGAGATGTTTGTTTCTTGTTACGTCTTGTTGCGTAATGGGTTTATTGGTGACGCTAGTATTTGTTTTGGGATATGATTTGATGGGATAACGTCAGGGATTTTGACTGTTTTTCTTTCGAGACGCAATAAATAAATAAAAAAAAAAAAAAAAAAAAAAAAAAAAAAAAAAATTAACCTTTATTTCGGACAAGTAACATCCATAGTGGGTTAGTGGGTTAGTAAACATAAAATCTTATGACTCGGCCCTGTTGACCTACCTACCTAGGTAGGTACTAAATCCAATAAGGCGCATTTCACATACATGAGATGCCTATTGTTACTGGGAAGAGAATATCGAAATATGTATCCGTAGGATTCTATTATATTACGCGGGGCGCTTTACACAAGGGCGAAAAGGTACATGAAAGAAAAAACCAAAAAAGCAACAGTACACGATCTAGGTTATTATTTACCACAGGCAAGACCTGTGATACAATATGACACGTGTGTATAGAGGCCTTCAAACTGCCACCCGTCTTTGGTAGTCTGGTAGAGCATATCTACTGCTTATTGCATCATGTTTATAATAAAGTACCAGCACATTTTATCCAATACCATATTCCCAATTGTTCACAATAAAATTCACGTTCATGACAAAAACAAAGAAAAAAATAAAAGTTTAATTCCGTTTAAGTTCAATATTGTAGTCGTGTCACAATAACTCGCGCCTAATTACAAATTAAACCGGGACGTGAACGATTTCAATTACGTTTTTATTGAAGGTCGCCTTTTTTATGACAACAGATGTTTTTGCAACCGTTTGTTCTCGCTCGATGTCGGTTATTGCAACAAATAACTGTTATATTACTCGTATTGTTATGGGGCGTGACGTCATAGATTGATCACGGTTTTGTTCGACACCTGTAACTTTCTGAATGGGCCTGCTCAGTGCGACAATAATAGACTGCAATTTTTATTTGTATTACTACGTAAAAAGTACATAAAAACTCTTCTGTTTAAATGCAATGTTGTGTAAAAATTTCAAGTCAATCCATCGATTACTTTCTCTGTTTTACGGTCACAAACATACGGAAGTTAAATTTTTTATAAAATTATGTTAAATATTTGCAAAATTTGTTACTTTTTTATGACTTTTCTTTTATCTACGTTAAAAACCGGAACATGATAAATATGAAAATGTTTTATCATCTTTCTTTCAACTCATTTTTTTTCGTGGAGATATCCTCATGAATATCCTACGTTTGGGAAGAATGAAGGGCTATATCAGACTTTAACCGACTGAAACCCCCGTGGGGTTTCAGTCGGTTAAAGTCTGATATAGCCTCCCTCCTGTTTCCATGAGTCGGAAGCCCAATATTCGCTTAACTGTTCTTTCAACGTCTCATGTACATCCTACAATCTTGAAACTAAAAGTATCATTAATTCACTAGAGCCCGTGCAAGTGAGCTCAGCGTCCGCCTAGGCTCATCATGGAAGACGCACGGCGGCGAGATGTACGACGTCAAGGAGTGCTACGTACACCCGCGCTACGTCAGCAAGACGAAGACCAACGACGTGGGTCTGGTGCGCCTGTACTCGCCGCTGCGGTTCTCCGCCAGAGTGCTGCCCATCAGGCTGGTGGCGAGGGAGGCCAGGCTGCCTGCTAATGAGCCTGCTATTGTCAGTGGATGGGGGAAGTTAAAGGTACTGTTGGGTTCTAAGTAATGCGTGATGCCATCTTCCTGATCGAATTTCCATCATTCCGTCATCTATTTTCTGTTTTTCATGGTTTGTCTCTTCGTATTTTTTTTTTTAAACTTTGCCCCGCACTAGCGAATTCGCCTGCATCGTATTGCGTTTACAAACATAAACTCACACACACAAACAGCCAGACCCGAAATAACTGTATATATGAAAACCATCGGGACTCGAACCACATGCAGCCGCAGCAGCTAAACGCTCAGCCACTTCACCAACCGTGTCGTCAATTAATATTGCAGAGGTCATCCCATAGTAAAAACTATTGATATCCATACGGACTTTAACCCTCTTAAAGCTGTACAGTAAATCCCTCTCACATAACTAGCTGCTTCTAGGAAGGAGGCCCCAGCGCTACGTATCTACAGTCCTCCACTATCAAGACCATCGCCATGAAGCTATGCCGCCGCTCCGGACTGGACCGCAAGGCCATCGACCCCACCTCCATGTTCTGTGCCGGCTCCTTCAGCCAGGCGTCTCCAGATGCTTGCCAGGTAAGTGTGGAACGGTGTGGTGGTGGACACTTCTAATGTATCGTAGCAGATGAGACTGACGCGGTCCAACAACACATATTTCAGTTATGATATTGGAATACTGACATCACCTACCTATAAACTCCCTGGCTTTTAATTTCATAGGTCTGGTTTTCGAATTTTCGGGAGTGAATAAGTGACTTTCCGCTTGTATAACCTACATATAGATGTAGCTGCTGGATAGGGTACAAAGTCATTTATACCTACACCATCAAAACTGGTAAACAAGTGTCAAGCAGGCAGCAGATCTGCGACAGGCTTGGTCAATGGAAAAACGAAGACGCAGCTCATGATAATATTTAATTAGTCCAAATAAAGTAATGACTTACCTGTTAGCACGGCATAATGGTACAGATTGAGGTAGGAACAGGAACAGTTTTCATATCCCGGGTTGTCATCACCACTTCACTCACCACTTCACACACCACGCACAGAACACTATTTTCTTGTTAAAACGCCACGAATGTTGTCACAACATATTTATGCAACAGAGTCCCCGCACTAAAGACGCACAATCTTCATAGATTGCCAAATTCATAAGGAATAGTACAGGCTATTATAATACCACGCTACAACGCACGGGAGCGGAGCAGTAACCAAAGACGCAACATAACGGGGATGAATAGTCAAGAAATATCCCGAAAACACTATCACACTAAACACAGGAACACGATCGACCGCGCACACCACTTCATAAGCACGAACTGTAACGTGCGCGTTTGAGGGTAGATTTTGTTAAGTAAGATTTTTATGTACCCACACCCAATTTACATAATTAATTCATATTATCATGTACGCCACAGGCTCGCGTTTCAGCTTTTACCATGAAAACATCATTGCTTTGTGTTTGCAAAAAAAAAGAATTTATTTAATACTAGCGTTTGCCCGTTACTTTCGGGAGTCGGTTATATTTAAAATTCAATCATGATTTGGAAGACACGTGGCGCCATCTATTATCATAAGCACGTTATTATTGTTTTTTTGGAAACAGTGTTTTTTTCGGGATGAAAGGTACCTTATGTCCGTTTCTGTACACCTGACAATGTATATATGCAAAATTTCAGGATGATCGGTTCAGTGGTTTAGGCGTGAAAGGTAACAACCATATAAATATACCATCACGCCTGTATTCCCCGAAGGGTTAGGCAGAGGTGTACCAATGTACACCCACAGTTCGCCGGTATATTTAGTTAGTTTATATTTAATTTTGTTTGGTAACAACCAAACAAAATTAATTTTGCATTTATAATATTAGTTAGGATTTACTTAGGTAACTAACGAGAGAGATAACTCCTGTGTGCCATAGATTCAACAAGCTATAAGATGAAAGCGAGCTAAACATATACGTTGTTTTAGTTTAAGATATTCTGTAGTACATAAAGGTTAACGAATAATTCAATGCTTTCCTTGAAAGGAGAAAAACTAGAGCTAATTTGCAGCAACTTTGATCCTAACAACTAGGGGTCTGTGTCTTCATACTCTTTGACATATTCAACGTATCCATCCTCAATACGACTTACTTATCCTTTTTTGGTTCTTTTTTTTTGGTGGTAGGTTTTTATGTGGCAGATGTGAGTGGCAACGCCGGGAGGGGACGCCCTAGAAAGACCTACCCTGACTTTATTGGTAAGGTTCTTCAGAAAGGTCGTGTGTGCAGTACTCGTAACCGGCGTGCTTGTATGACCAGATGAATGAACGTGAACGAGGCGAAAGTAGTATGTAAGGATCGTAGCAGGTGGCGTTCTGTTGTTTCTGCCTACCCCCATGAGAAAAAGGCGTGAGATTATGTATGTATGTGTATATTTGTCTGGTAGTTTTTTTTTTTTTTTTTTTTTTTATAGACGGGAAATCATCAAATAACTTCCCCCGCCCTGGGCGGGGCGGGAGGGAGTGTCAGACTTTTACTGACTAAAACCCGTCTATGTTCCTTCATGTGCCCTTTGCGTTCCCGCAGTTTCGAACAACCCGCAGATTTGTCTGGTAGTACGGGCCCGATTACAATTTTAAATACTTTTTTTTTCACTGATTGAAAGCTAAGTGTTAAATGTTGTGTGTTATGATATACTTTACTTCAACTTCGTGCAGAAGCTAGTTTTTATAAATATAAAAAAAATATACCATCACGCCTGTATTCCCCGAAGGGTTAGGCAGAGATGTACCAATGTACACCCACAAAAATACAAACAAAAATAGATAAACGAATAAATCGAAAATCACCCTGTTAACTCCTATATTATGAATACTAAACCATCTTCACGACCACCTCCTCAATTCCAGGGTGACAGCGGTGGCCCCATCGTGTACGAAGGCGTCTTGATCGGCGTGGTGTCGTGGGGCCTGGGGTGCGCCAGGGGGAACTTCCCCGGGGTGTACACCCGCCTCTCGTACCCCCTCATCTACGACTGGGTGCAGAACCACATCACCAAGAAGACAGACAACAACACTGCCTTGTAAAATAATTAAATTGTACAGAGGCCGACATAAGTTTACCCCAATCTGTCATTTTTTTTGGTGGATTTTCAACTTTACTTAGAAGTGATAAGGTTAATTTTCAATTAGAAAAATTTGACAGTTTGGGATAACTTGATATGCTGGTTTCTGTAATAAAAAATATCACACTTTTTATTTCCTGAGGACTGGCAACGTGCTTCATACATAAGTAATTATATCATTATACCAGCCGTAGGACCTTCACTGCTGGATATAAGCCTCCGCCATATATTTCCAAAAGGACCGGTTGGAAGCGGCCTGTATCCAACGTTTTCCTACGGTCCTAATCAGGTGGTCTATCCAACTTGTGGGTGGAGGTATCATACAAGTCATTTTATTTGGGTAAATTGATGAACGTCCTGATGACCCAATGGTTAACATAGGTATCTCTAATGCATGAGGTGGTCTAATGCAGGAGTCCGATACCGGGCAAGTACTAATGATACTTTTTAAAAGGCTTGTGGTACGTCAGTTTTCAGTTAAATAACTTCCATTCGTCATTTGGGTCGTGATGGCCCAGTGGTTAAGGCGCCCACCTCTCATGCAAGAGGTTGTGGGTTCGCAACCGGGCACGGGCAAGTACCAATGTGACTTTTTCTAATTCATACGTACTTTCTAAGTTTATCTTGGACATCACTGACATGGGTAACCATGTCAGAGGCCCTTGAGGCGGTTTAGAAACTCTGACACTAGGGTGTTTGGGGTCGTTAGACCTTACTGCCCACACGATAAAGAAGAAGAAGACTTCCATTTCAAAACGAAAAGCAATTCTAAATCTCGAGTTTTCAAAATCATTATAATTTTGAAACTATATTATTTCACGTGAAATTGACGCCCCACAAACCTAAATATTCCTCTATTCTATCTACAAAATTTCATCAAGTTTAATTACTTATCGACCAAATTAAGTCTAGACTACTTTTGTATAGAGCACTCAGTCGCTACAGTTCCCTTAATAATCCTGTTTTGTTCGTGGTTGAAGTTTAGCGTAACTTTACTCCACTTTATTAATATGAGCCTGAAACTTTAGCTAAAGGTGTTTAGAGAAACCGAAAATCATAATATTAAAACCTTATAATATTTGCCAGACATTAGAGATCTGACGCAGGTCAGCCGACCGATTTTTAACCGACTTAAAAAAAGGAGGAGGGTCTAAATTCGTCGAGATATTTTTATTTTTTATGTATGTTCCCCGATTACTGGAAGACTCCTGAACCGATTTAAAAACATCTTTTTTTGTTTGTTAAGGGATACCTCGCAGGTGGTCCCATAAAAATTTGGTGAAGATCAAATGAGGATCTTCAGAGTGATATACAGAATTGCACCTCAGAAGTGCATCTGTCTCAGTTTTTGATTTCTACCGGTTCTACCAGCGTTCATTCATGGATTGATCCCAATCCAGGCAGGAGTTGATACTGAAAAGCGAAAAATAAAAAGCTTTTTCGAACTTTGTCGCCGAAGGGTTAGGCAGAGGTGTACCAATGTACACCCTAAGCTCGCCGGTATGTTTAGGTTCTATGTAATAAGGGGCGAACCTATTGCCATTAATCGGGCTCAAAACCTAACTCTGAGCTGCTACTGAAAATTTCATAGAAAAACCAATAACACTGCTCAACCTGGGGATCGAACCTAGGACCTTTAGCGTAGCAGTTGTAAGGGTATGAGGTAAATAGTAAAACGACAAAGATTTCGAGAACTGTTTATTGAAAATTCGTTTTCACGTATTTTCCAAAAAAAGATCACGGCGTTCACAATTTCCCATTCGAATTTTATAATATTAATTATATTCTGATTTGATAATTATAAATAAACAATAATAACATTTTAAATATAAACAATACTGGTCATCGTAGGTAACATGATTTTCAATATAAGTCACGACAATAAATAGGATCTAAAAATTTTACTAGAAGAAAAATTAAATAATAATAAAAATGTTTAAGATTCAACAAGAGTTTAAGAACAATAATAAACACGATTTTTTCTAATACTGCACTACTAAATAATAATACTATCTACTTGAATAGCTACGTACAATCGCAGAGACCATCGCTGACCACTTTTCAGACTTATGCCCTTGATAATAAGGTTGAAAACTGCTCAGCAGCCGCTGTCTGGATTGTATATTTCAGTGGTAGGTATAAGATACCTTACAATCAATATCACACATTCACAGGTAGCTCTATCAAGTGCTTTGGCTAACTAGGTACTAAACAAAACAATCTAACAGTTTTCAGTGTATGCTTAAATACATTAATTGCAGTAGATAAGTACATAAAGTACAATAGGTTGGTCCAATAAAAACAACCTTTTTTTATAGTATTTACAATTTGTTAATGAAAATATTATAGAAACAAAATACAAGCTCTGATTTTAGCTAAAAAACAAGATTATATTATTATGCTCAAAACGAGGCAAGTCATAGAATTGTTGGCAAAGGGTCTACATTCGAGGCACCAAAGAGTATAGCTATTTGCAATGTACAATCTACATCCTACGTAAATAACAATTATTATACAAAACTTGTGCTTAATTAGTTCGTGCTTATACAACTATGACAATTACCACAGTAAAAAAGTTCACTTGAAAGTACTAAGCCTAGTTATATTCAATGCGGTGCAAATCCCTGCAATACTATTCTATAAAATTCGGCAGATGACACCATTAAACAATAATTTAAAACAAAAAAAAAACTGTTTATTTTAGCCCTAAAATCCCGATGCGTTTTTAAATAACTATAAAGATTTTAACATGCTTTGAAATTAATAAATATGTAATGAGATCACAAAAAAGTGACGTCATAGTTTAGTATTGTCATACATAAATCTATGGGGGAATCGCGTTTTGACAGCTCATAAAAAGTACGTCAATTGATTAGTGGTGTCATCTACTCAATTCTCCTTCGGTGAATTTAAGTGAGGTGAGTATGAGACGAACTGTTTTTCCACATTACGCGTTAATCCCTAATTAAAGGTCACCTCAAACTCACTTCACTGAAATGTTTACAGAATAGACCGGGTGCTTTTTAATACACTTTCTATACTTACATAAGTAATTGGAAATATAACCAATTAATAAGAATAAATTATTGCCAAGGACATTGGGACATTCTTTTAACAATAATAAAACACAATTTATTTGTGGGGTCTACAACAAATAAAATCGTTTATCACTTACGCAACGCTTCATTACAAAATAGACTCAATATCGTCTATCTAAAAACTCATTTTCATTTTTGAGTTATTGTACTCTTAGCAAAATAAAATACCTAATATTACTATGGCAAAAGTTAGGACACGTTTGGAATTAATCCTGAACAAGGAAACGTTTCAAAACATTAATTTAACTTTAATTAATTCTTCATGTATGTGCCAATTATTTTTTATAAAATAGAATTTATTTAGAATAAGATTGATCTATAAATAATAATAAGATACAGTCAAGATTCCTATTAAATATAACAATTGCGTTTTTTTTAATATACGTAAAAACAAACAAAGAATACAATAAATAAATTAGACTACTACCGGATAAGGTATCTAACATATAACTAAAACGTTTAAGCTTAAATACTATAAGTATACATAATACCGTATTTATACTATACATAGATAGATTAATACTTAAAAAAAACACATCACTTTACAAAATCACTCGAACATTTAGTACCGAACCATTCCAAACACACAACACTTAACATCCTTTTACTATTGCTTCTTCTGTTTGTCAGAAGAACACGAGCCTATACACTAGTCTACCTCTTCTTCTCTTACGTCAGAAGAGCCAAGAAGACGCTATCACTGTGAAGAATGCGAGGCCGGCGGCGACAGCACGGCCTCGCGATGCCTAGGTCTTCTTCCCCTGCTGAGGTCTTTTAAGCAAATGCAGAGGGTCTTTCCTGTACCTCGCGAAGAGCTCCCTCTTGAAGGTTTCGAAGTGTTTCCTGTTCTTCTCGTTCTGTTTCTCCCGCCAGAGGGGGCGGTTTCTCCTCGCCTGCAGCCCCCAGTGGATCGTGAAGATCGGAGATAGCACCTTGAACTGATACCCGATTAGGAACATCTCGTATACCTGGAAGCAATATGAGATGATTTAGCATTTTCTGTGCCTCTGTTGGAATTATATATCTGCTGCGTAAGAGTATAGGACTCCAATAAAATGAAGTATGCAGTTTCATCAAAAAATACATAATTATCTTTTTTTGCAACGGAAGTGTACGTACTTATTGTTTGATTACATACCCACCTCCTGTGGATATATTACCTCTGAAATACAGAACCTATTTTAAAATTATAAAGGAAACCACATAATGTATAAAAACTTTAATATAAACTTTTACAAAAATAAATAAAACATAACACTTATAACAGTCTACGCAGAGCTTATAATCAATTAATTCAATGACACAAAAATTCCAATCCGTTTATTAAGAAGAGGAAAAACAATAAGAAAAAAAATATTTTATTAAAGAAAGGCAAACAAAACTTGTAACAAAAACTAAAAGCCTTTAGCCGCTACAACACACAGCTTAATCGAGGATACAAAATTACAAAAACCATATTTCCAAGTAATCGAAAAGCTGGCTTCAAGCCAGGCAAACTTAAGCTCTGCTGGATTCTACACACATTTATCTATCACAGTGACGTTGAAATTCAAATCTACATGAGTCAGGTTAGGGTTGAGTTTGGGTTAAACTCCCGTGTTGTCTGTGATCCAATTTCTGAGCGAGGCTATGTTTGTGAAGACAGTCGGTGATAGCGGTAATGCACATCCTCTTGCGAACGATACGACGCCGAATGCCGTGTCCCGGAACACCGCAGGCCCCCCGGAGTCTCCCTGAAAACGTTACAGATAAGTTCCATCGAAATGCTGATTCACTTGGATATTAGACACGTTTCTTTCTCTGATTGCTTAACAGCAAAACATGACTTGCTTTACTGAAAATGATTTCAAATAAAATAATACTAAAATCAATGGCTTCAGGTACTCGTTAATTTTTAATCATAATCATAATCATTTATTAATTTGCGTATATGGGTACAAAAGAAAAGGTCTTATACAAACAATAGTGTCCATTAACCATATACTACTATAGGGCATGCAAATATACAAACACACAGGCATCTACGAAACTAGAATTTAACAATAAAAGACATTATTTAAAATATTGTATGAAATAACACTATATAAGTTTATCCTGTAGATATTTCAGTGACAGAGTAATATAATGCCGTTATTGTATAAGTTGTTAATGTGTCTTTCCACTAACCTGACAAGACGACACTCCTCCGATGAGGAAGTGTCCTCCGCAAAACATGTGGTTGGTCAGCGAGTCTCCGTAGGACAGGCGACAGAGCCAGTGCGGCACTACCGGCACGTTTGCCTCCATCATGATGCGCGGGATCCGACGCCCACCTACCTGTACGATGGACATAGATACCAAAATATAATGCATACAAAAGTACTTAACACACGAAAAGAAACAGGCATACGGGTGTTGCGCGGTGTACAAAGGTCTAGTTTTTAAATAGGGCATAACAAAACTAATACACTTGAGAAGTGATTAGTTGCTTGTTCACGGTATCATCATCATCATCATCATCATCATCAGCCTATCGCAGTCCACTGCTGGACACAAGCCTCTCCCTAGGCGCGCACTACGCCCTATCTTCGGCTCATGGTATTAGAAACTAATTACCTACTTAAATATATTCTAAAATAATTAACTTTTGTAATTGGTCTTTTGATCCGCAACGGCCAGTTGAACTCGTACGAGTATTATGAAATAATTTAGAAGTAACCTCTATATACCACGAATCAACCAAGATTCGTTTAAAGATTATAAATATCAAATACTAGCTTTATCCCGCGACTTCATCGTCGAATTTACTTACGAATCCACTATTTTTTTCGATGGTATTAAGATCTCAAGAAATCCCCACAAACAAATTCTACAGCTTAATAACATTAGTAAAGATAGTTCTCATACTAACAGCAGTTAGGCCCCAGCCGGTAACAGTCAGCCGTACAAGAGGGACCGATTGTCCTCGCTGCGGCAGTCTTATGGCCCGTATGCTGTCGCTGAAAGTGAGTGGCCTGGCCAGCCTCAGGGCGGCTATGTCGTTGTCGAACTGTGGCCTTCCGTACTGGGGGTGGACGGTCACGTTGGACACCCTCACGATCCTGCCTCCGGAGTCACGGCGAGTACTGCCCACTCGCAGACGGATCGCTCGAGGTGAAGTGCTAAAATAAGAGAGATTAAACTCAGTGCTGAAGGAAAGTTGCTATATTCAATTACTGATTGCGATTGTTGTTTTGTTCTGGACTAACGGTAGTTCAAAAAAAAATGCAATGATGAAATGAACATGTAACTTCTGTTTTCTTTAAGTGCCTTTTTACTTTACCCAAGAGCGGCTAAAGGGTTTTAGATCTTGAGATAGCCGACATATATAAAACACACTTGATAAAATGACAAACAAAATACAAAATTGATGCTATTTTCTACCAGAGTGAGGACTTAAACTATAATGAAAAATCATAGAAAGCCCTTGCTTCTTCTTCTTAGCATATCGACAGATGCGCGTATCGGGGATGGAGAACCCTTGCTAATCCGATGCCAAGCATAGTTTAAAAGGGATTTTGAATGAATATTATGTTATTTTGTTCCTACTTCGATATTTATTAGTCTATATTTCCCTACACATCTATTTCTGAAGTCTCCACAAGCGGGACGTCCAAGTTGTTAGCCAACGCCGCAGTATCTACGTGCGTACAACATACCATGTTACGTTCCATTGGTTGCTTGTACTGTCACTGACAAGCTGCCTAGGCCATGACTGATTTTAAGAGATACCTAGCTATTATTACTATAGCTCGAAGTTTGAATGTTAACGGTCAATGATCTCTAAACGATCACAACAGAGATTTAAAAAAAAAAACAAAGACTAAAAAAGATTAAAGAAAACTTAATCAGCACTAATAGACTTGTTTCGGAAACATTATTTATTAGGAATTAGCAATCCACTGATTTCGGAATAGTGTCTGAGAAATCTAGAAACAATTACTTTTGTGCTATTTTTATCTAACTTACAAAGAAATAGGTAGTGACTGGTCAAAGTCAACTGGGAACACAATTAAAAAATGTTTTAAGATGAAAGCGAAACAGTAGCAGACGAAATTCAACACATTTCCTGCTATATGCTGTCTGTACAGCATGACGTTGTACGATAATAAAAAAAAAAGAATATGTATTTACACAATAATAATCATTAAAATCTTCTACAAAACTCTAAGTTAAACGGTCAATTATAATTAAGAGTTATAATGACGATTCTTATGATTATAATTCTGAGCATAATCTAGCGAATATGTAAAAAAATTGACACGACCGACAACTGTTGCATAAAAAAATTATTTACCATGATTTTGATGATTTTATTTCACGTTATATGAACGTGATACTAATTAATAATAAAAAACACAGTACAAAATGAAACTATCAAAGAGCTTTTGAACCAACTTGAAGCACACAAGCACTGATCTGATTGCTCCACTACATTCATTGAACCATGCACTCCATCAAACCAAAAATGAACCCTTCATGTCCATGAATATCCGACTGGCGAGCATTGCATCGTAAACTCGTGAAGGCCCACTCAACCAAAACATTCGCAGTGGGAGCGAAGGGCACTTGAACCCACGTTACACTGTGCTTCATAAAATATTCACGCAGAGAAAAACCAGCTCGGGTCAGGGTTGTAACGACCACGATTGTACTCTGACACTATTTACTTTGGACTGTATTGTTAGGCCTCTAAAGTTAGTTACTGTTTCAGGTGAAATTTTTGGAGTAAAATACTAATTGGGATATTTTTGAGAGAACAGTTTGTTTCACAGAAATTGTGGTAGGTATTTCTGTATAGGTAGTTCTGTACTCTTTTAGATTTACTGAAAAAACTGACTTATCATTTGCAAAACTAACAATCGTCGAAGAGAATATAATAGCTGAAGAAGACTGACAAATTAGCTCATTAGAAGAAATGAAACGCAAAGATACTGAGAAAATGATGGGAGACTTGCAAATCAGCATTAAGACTTTTAGTACCGCACTTCGCACTATGGTAATGAAACGTCCTTCCTTCGTCGAAATATTTCTGAAGCATAAATAATTTTCCTCGGCCTATATTTAACGGAACCCTTGAAGTGATAAGCGACAATGTTAAAGAAGACGATAAACCCTAAGTCCTCTCCCTCCCCTCTCTGGTCACAGTTTTATTATTACTAAAGTCGTAAAGTTAAGAAACGTTACGAGGATGACCTTGGCACAGGGGAGCCCAGAATGGTGTAGTCTACGAACAATATCTCCGAATTTACTACGCCTAGTAAAAAGTATAACTATTTTTATGATTACTGATAAAATGGAACGTCAACAAAGCCCCATTTATGGTCGCATTAAATTCCTCTTTGATTTTTCCTGCCGGAATAATTTGGATTCAGTGGCTGACCGTAAAATTTATGGTCTTTTAGATTCAATGTTGGTAGATCTATCGGACTATTCAATTACGGAAAAGATCATAACAATAGATTTACCATCTTTACACAATAATCTAGTAAGAAGATAAATTTATTCTGATGACTAATATCTGAAACTAAAACGGATGATGCAACCAAAAAATATGAAGCATAATCAAAATATCTTACTTCTGTACACAATGAGCGGCAGTCAGCACATAGTCCCTGCTGATGATGAACCCACCACAGAAGGAGTTCCCGTTCAGCACCATGGACACCTGGTAAGGATGCCTGTTCACTGACGTCGGTCTACCTCCAATAATCTGCCCGCTAAGTTCTGGACAAGCTTCTTCTAACTCCACATCCAGTTCTTGTTGGGTATCCTGTGGATCTTGAGCATCGTCTGCGACTGCGTCTGCGCAACATTCTGTGTCTACTGCCTCTTGCAGATCTGCAAATAGTTTACACTTGATAGCTTTACAGGAGAATATGGAAACTAATATTGTTTACTTTTATTCACTGAAATTAATACAAAAATCATATCAGCCGCAGGGCGTCCACTGTTGGAAAGAGGCCTCCCCCATACATTTCCAATAGAATCGTTTAGAAGCGCCATGTATCCAACTGCTTCCCGCGGTCTTAATCAGATCATCCACCTTGTAGGTGGACGCCCTGTGGCTGATATGATGATGAATACAAATATAATTTAAAAATATGAGTCACCGTTAGAAGTCAAAATTGATGACAAAGGTCATCATCCAACACCAACGATGAATGATAGCACAAAAAAGTTATCTATAAATGTCATACATAATGTAATAATAAGCCGTAATATCAAAACCCACTCACCCACAACACCGACAAGACACAACACTAACAGCCCAGCTGTCACCGCAACCATGATGCCTGGTAAGCTCCACCTGCTTCGAGCACAGACTTAGCCACCGGCGCCGGCGCAGCAAACTGTTCCGATTCAAATTATTGCCAAATGTCTGGCGCAGGTAATTTCGCACGCTTGGAGCCACGGTCGCGACCTTTTCACCGGCTTCCATTAAATCGAGTTAAGTCAAGGTGATAATTGGTATGAAAAACTTTAAATTGACGCGAGGTGACTTAATATGCGTAACGTTAATACGGTCATTTGAAGGTAAGCTGGTTGTTGTAAATTGTTTTTTCTCTTCTTTATATAACCTTTATTATCTTGTTTGGTTTACAAGAAACCTGAAAAGGGGTCATTGTACTCATCATAATGAATAATTTTTATTGTTGCACAAAACCCGAAACACGAAAAAAATATGAGTTATGGTATTTTATAAAAAATGTTTTGTCTGCTCTCTAGGAATTTGTCAACGTGGGTGCGTTTACAACTATATAAACTTCCATACACAATTATATCTTCTGAGCTGAAATCAAACGTGCGACACGCAACGCAGCAGTGAATAGCTCAGTTACTACGCCCACAGTGACGTCACTAAATCAAAGTCACGTAATGTCAAACCAACCCCTAAAATATCCACTCTTCATCACTTCCCAAACTGAGAAGAAGTGGCGCCATAAACGCTTGGGTAATATATTTCTGTTAGTTTGCAGTCCCTTCAATCAAATTCAGTCATCGGATGAATAAAGTCAAAGTAAAGCATTTATTTTAATTACACCATTTTTGAATTGTCTATAGAAGTCAGTCAGTTAACCAGAAATTTGAAGCTAGTTTCTTGTTCCAAAACTAAGGTAGTCCTCCATGTAGAAGAACGAGCATGAAACTCCACCGACACTCTTTTCAATTGGGTTTTTACAAAATCCTTGGTACGATATTCTTGTTGCTTCTATATGTGAAAACAATGAAGATGAATATAAAACAATGAAGATGTAAGCCAAGGCAGTTAAGAGTTGACCAATCCCAACTGACAGCGCCCGTTCACGAACATAAAAAGAATATCATGAAGAAGCACGCGTTTATTGAGCAGACCTGACCTTCAGTAGTTAATAAAACATCATCATCTATTAAATACGCCCCTACGTCAACAGCAAATTAGTAACAACAGCCATAAATATAATATTGTTCACGAGTTACTTGTTTTACGGCAAACACATTAAAATATTCGCAACTGTCGGCTCCCCAACCAGCGTGTCGTTTATTTTTAAAACACTAACTTTTGCACACGACTTCGTTTGAATGGTTCACAAAAATTGACATGTGTGTTGACAATATCTGTTCGCATTCATGGTTCTGCGGAATATGTTGTGTTTTTCTGTTTTGTATTGACGTTCAATGTTTGTACATGGGTTTGTGTTATGGTTTTTGTTGTTTGTGAGTTTGTTCGCAATGTTTTTAGGTTTAAATGTGAATTGTTTCAGAGGTGCTGAATACGTAACTGCTACAACTACAAGTAAAGTCACTCGTGGCGTGCGGTCCATATAGGCAAATAGACATTGCCTACCCTATAAAATACGTATTTATACGAGTAATTACTATCGTTAAAATAAAAAACATAATATGAATTTTATTGTGTTTTCCTCGATTTTAATATATTTTGTATCAAGTTAACTATAATCATCAGTCATCAGATGATTATAGTCAACTTGAGGGCTTATTTTATCTGAAAACCTCTTATTCTGGGGTCCTACCCGCTCGTCACATTAAATTATTTCATAACAAAGTATTCAGAAACGTAATGCGAACGATAACACTAATAGCACTATTGAATTAACCCGTTAAGAATACCTAAGAAAACCGAGCATTAGCCACCTTTTACTATTATACCAACTCATCGGCTTTGACCTACTCATAGGGGACATCAACCCAAGCAATCGATAAGAAAATCTAACTGCATGAATCTCGTGAAACGAGTAAGAAGCAGGCTTTTCCTAGGCGCATATAAACATAAGTTCTACGTTATTTTTTGATAATATCAAGTCCGCTTTATTTGCATAGCGCACCAGGTGATAATTGATTCGATATCGAGCAAAATGGTTCCGATAAACAGTGGAAGTGTCTCTGAAATAATATGCTCACGCAATATCAATTATTTGTCTACAAACATTTAAGCTGGGCCCTGCTTGTCGTATTAAATAAATAAAATTTGGGTATTGTTAACAAATACAGCTATGAACAATTTTTTTTATATAATACGTATTAGATACCTAACCTAGGATATTTTTCTAATACTAAGCGTTGCTTCTCAATGCTGACCTTGTCAATAAAATCTCATTTTCTAATGAACGGTATGACGATATAAAAAATATGTTACCTACCTCAACAATATTTTAAATTCAGTTAATGTGGCCATTAATAATAATTAATATGGACTAGTGCACTTGTCCTAACATCTGCCAACATTTGGTCCTTAGAGGACCAAAAAATTATGGAAGGACCAAACATTCAATTAAATTAAAAAATTGCACATAAAATGCCAACATATTTAGTCTCAGTTATGTTCACTTATTCGAGGTATATTTTGAACATTCCACTTAGAGCAACAGACTCACTAACACACATACCTATTTCTATTAATTATAGCCGTCAGCATCCGGCGACTTCTAAAAATAATAAATAAATCTAACGCTTGCAACACCAACCAAGCTTTATGAAATTTTAAAATATCTTGCGCTACGTTGCAGCGATCGTGCTGAAACTGGTGATTGAATTATTTGTTATTCAGATACTCAATAGAAATATGAAACTTTTGCGTAAAGAAATTGTAAAAGAAAATATTTAACAGAACTTGTTATAAGCTGGTGCCATTTTATTTTTACAATTACTAAGAAGATGTTTCAACAAAGCCAAAGTCAGATCATTTATATCGATTAGATCATTAAAAGGCACTTTTAAATGTCATAATTTACAAGAACCGGCCGACCGAGTACCCGGCGAACTGTGGGTATACATTGGCACACCTCTGCCTAACCCTTCAGGGAATACAAGCGTGATGGTATGTTATGTGTATAATTTACAAGAAAAAATATATTATAATTTCCCGTTAAAATAAACAGGACCTGACTCCAGTTACTTTATGTATAAAACAAAAAAATATTTTATAATAAGTAACATGGGATAGTACACTAATGTTTATGTGAATGTGAAAACGATGTACCTAAAATACAAAACCACTACAAGTACAACAATCGAAGACAAACTACTGTAAATGAAACAATGATAGCTAAATTAATCTATATATCGATTTCCTTAATGAATGAATAAACTTCTTGACATCACTTAGCTTTAAAATTTTCACCAAAACTTTTTGAGATTCAACTATTATAAAAAGCTATTGAAAATCAGGTACATTAAGAAATACATGAAAAACGTAGATGTGTGGGCAACATTTTTATTATGATACCTACGATAAACGTTAACTAGTTAATATTTAGTTAATAGGAGACCACTTGTTTAGTTCACAGTAAAGGTCACAGTATTAATTCTTGATTGGAGTCGGGAAATCCATAACAAGGTAGGTATCAAAGTCTAAGTATGTCATCGATTTATTCTGTCCTACTATTATTATAAACGCGAAAGTTTTTGAATAAATGGATGGTTCGACATTAGTTGCTCTTTGACGCTTAGACGGCTGAACGGAATTACCCAAAACTAGAATAGAGTTATATTGATCTAGCTTAACATGTAGGTTAATTTTGTATCTCGATTTTGGGTTCCCATAAAATAATTTTGGACTTTGGCTTCATTCCGAAATATACGTAGACTAACTGCCGTTTTCTATAATGCGATCTGTAGATCGATCCCTGCCCGCCAACCAATCAAATAAAGGAGGTAGCAATCGCCGATAGCAAACTGGGCCATTGATTGGTTGTAAGCAGGGATCGATCTACAGATCGCGATATAGAAAGCGGCCGTAAGTCGCGTGCAAAAATTATTAAGTAATGCAATTAAAAATTAATAACCCAAAGAACTATTTTAATTAAACGAGTCATTGTTACCAAGGTAAAATTTGCATACGTTCGATGTTTCCAATTTATGAAAGCCCTCAACCATAACCTAATAAAATGCAATGACGGCACAGTTTTTTTTTTTTTTACCCGTGGGAAATCATCAAATGACTTTCCCCGCCCAAGTGTCAGACTTTTACTGACTAAAACCCATCCATGTTCCTTCTTGAGCCCTTTACGTTCCAGGGGCGAATAAAAAATTGTATGGCTTATGGAAGTGGTTCCAGGTCTGATTGTTTGTGAATATGAAGTTATACTTTTGTAAACGCACTCACGATACAGGAGAAATCCCTAGTGTAGAGTAACTTTTTTTTTAAGAATAAGGGAAAGTGATGAATGCCAAAATATACAATTAAAATAATTGGTGATAGATTAATTAACAAGCTGGTCGCTATCGGAACAATATCTATAGTCGAGCCGATGACTCAGTGACCTTCCGCCAGCGACAGGCGATGGACCGCGACCAGCCCAGATGTCGCTATACAAGGCATGAGAGACAGCGATTAAAGTAAAGTCTTCTCGAACATATTATCGAAACGTGTAGGAATAAATCACTATAAAGAGTGCTAAAAGACTCATCATAATATAGGCGTTAACTAAGAATACTGCCCATTAAAGTATGTAACATAGAGCAAAAATTATTATTATTTATTTATTGCTGTCAAGCGACTTTCAGTTTTGGTGTGAAAAAATTGTAATCGCTATTGACTTTTGACGAATATCCAAATATTTTTGCACGTTAGTGTATTTCCAGCAGATATTCAACACAATAATTATTACATTTTATAAAATCAAAAATTGGTCGTTTACTCCACGCATTCGAGTGGCCCTCTGAAATTCAACTTGAAAAAAATGGATTAAAAAATGCAGTCATTCGAAGAGATAGTGCAGGGCGTACATACACACAAACAGATATCCGAGTATATCCGAATACTCTTAGTAATGGCATGGGTACGAAACCCAAAAAAATGAATGAAATCACGAAACGAATCAGAAAACTAATTGGAGTCCTCACTGATTTAGCTCTAACCTCATTAAAAGGCGCGACTAGAATGCGAGCGAACATTCAAACCCGTTCGACATTGTTAACATTCTAAAAGTTACGTAGCGATTATCCTCTAGTACATACCTACCTACCTACCGATATTTTGGAAACTCGCCATTTGTACAAACACATTAAGAAACAATACGGCTACAAGTTTCTCATGAATTACGGAACAAATAGAACTACTGCTCGAGTGGAATTTCACGTAGGCACCTAGGTACTGGAATCAGGGGGCTACGGTCATTTTGGAACGATCGAAATTTAATCTCAGTCAAAAATGCCTCTAATTGACCTACATTTGTACATTGATTGTCACTGAGATGAGATTTGATTGCGACTACATTTTGAACGTTTTTATTTTAGTAGAGTTCGCCTTAGGACAGTACAAGATGCTATTGAAGATTGATTGTAAGATGATATTTACGTTTAATAAATGACAACAGTCTCCACACATCACCATTATCATTTAAAAATATGTCCAAAAGTACCTATTTCAGAATATTACAGACAGAACAACAGAATGCTTTGCAATTTTCACAAATCTTGCACGAATTTTTCAACTCAACTGACGTTAGATTTTCAGTACCTATATTTTTCACAACCAATGGAAACAACAACAAAATAATACTTTGATTGCGTAGACTATAACAAAATTAGAAATACTTTAAACCAAATAAACACAAAGAATTTTACTACTAAATGCAGTAAAATTATTAGTCTCAAAATATTCTTTAATCTAGTTTATTTGTAGACAAATAAAGACTTTACTTATACAATATTTGGATTCTTTCATGTTTTCCACAGCGGCTGCTAATTTTGGGAGCGGCGGATTGAACTCATTAATCTAGTGTTGTTTCAATATCCGAACGTTAGCGTCTATAAATTTCCCTGTGACCAATTACGTTCTGTCCCGAATGGATAAAAAAGCAAGTTATTTATTACGAATACGTACTGGGATACTTTAAGAGCACGTACATGAATAGTTTTTCGTTTCTTTATTGAAAAACAGGAATGTGTCTCAATAAAAAGCCTTATTTTATTGGTCCTTAGGTACATAATTTCGCAACAATAATAATAATTTCTTCTAAAGCAGGTGTTGATTCGTTTCTGTTGTTATTTTTGTAAATAAATCTTATTTGGTAATTGTTCGTGAAGTCGGAAAGAAACTGACTGAAAAATTAGTTAATCGTAAAATTGTTAGAAGTGTTTTATTGGCAAGCAAACGACTTGCAACCATCTTATTGATTACGAAAATTTTAGCTTAAAAATGAACCAAATGCAATTTTCAGATCTAAAATAAATGACTACCTATAATTGACTTAATTACTTTTATTTAAGAAAAAGAATTAGGAAAAACAATTAATCCTCTGATAACCTTCATCTATGCGAACAAAATAGCGTGCATAAGCTAGTAACTATTACCAATCCTGAAGAGTTCTAAACACACAAGCGTCTTCAACAAAATCTTCCATTCTAGCAAAGCGATGTGTGGATGAAGCACTACAGTCCACATAGCAACACCTCCAAAAAGTCCTCCTAAGTGTAGTGGGCGTTTTATAGCCTCAGTGAGGATTTTATTTTTGAAGAACCCCTATTTTTATTGCGGTCCTTAAACCCAACACGTAACTGTGTACAAGGTTCCATACTTATAAGACGTGTTTTTATATTTGGCTTGTATCAGTACTATGACTATGGACCCACGGAAAATTTCCTTATTTAATAATACGCATACATACATAAACTCACGCCTTTTTCTCATGGGGGTAAGTAGAAACCAAAGAACGCCACCTGCTACGATCCTTACATCTTCTCATACATCTGGTCATACAAGCACGCCGGTTACGAGTTGGTCGGTTATTCAATATTCGTTATTAAATACTAGCTGTTACCCACGACTTTGTTCACGGTGTTATTTTTTAAGTTTTTTAGGCCAGGGCCATCGCGGACGTACGCAGATGAACCCACTAAAGTTTCATCGCAACTGCATCAATGGTTTAGAAACGCATATAGGACAAACATACAAGCATTTTTTTTTATATAGATTTGAAACTAATAGTAAAAACGATATCGAAGTTGAACTGGAAAGTTTTGATTAAACGATGTGATCAAAAAAGCTTTCAAAAGTATATGTTTTCAGTGACACATTTTTCTGGAACGACTGGCGATCTAAAATAAAACGTTCATCAAATTCACAT
This sequence comes from Caradrina clavipalpis, assembly GCA_932526535.1. Taxonomy (NCBI): domain Eukaryota; kingdom Metazoa; phylum Arthropoda; class Insecta; order Lepidoptera; family Noctuidae; genus Caradrina; species Caradrina clavipalpis. The sequence continues at coordinate 1,084,361 of OW052095.1, forward strand.
CAAAAACACTTGGATAGTCCGACTAAAACATCTAAATGTTACTAAATATGTGGTGCTGTTTCTCAGACAATGGGACATTAGGGGGCAATTGTACTAACTATTAGGAACGATCGCAGTCTAAACCCAGTCTCAATGTCTTTCTCTCTCTTTCTCTTTCCATCAATCAACAATGCCTCTTATTTTTCTAAATATGACATTGATTGTCGCTGATATGAAATTGCGACTAGATTTTGAACATTTTTATAGTTGACCTTTTTTTGGTCTTATAGGCTTCCTGATGCCTGCCCGCTTCAGGAACTGATAGACGAAACTAATGTCACCAATCAAATTTATGAGACAACGTCACGCTTAGAAGAAGATAATAATATGTAGAAGGTAACTACAGAGAATAGCATAGCAACACGAGATAAAAAAGAATATCGAACTTGAAAACAGACAACTAAACTCAACAAGCAAAGAGGCCTTACCAATAGGTAAGACGAGAACTTTAGAAACGGAAAAAAGATTTGCGTAACATGGAAAAATTGGAGATCATAAAGTTACAGGAACATTCCTTGCTTTACGTATTCCAACGATTCGGTGTGGGCCAAGAGCGTCGGCGTTATATTTACACGACATAAATTACAACAGATATGTATGTAAAAATAGATACTTTCGTAACGCAACAGTTGAAGACATTCAGACGCTTTGGATGAACCGAATTTAAGTGCATCCGGAACCTAGGACCAGAATTATCCATTGGAGAAGGTTTATTCAACCAATCCAGTATTCATTGCGTTTTTTCTTTAGAGTACTCGATTGTAATACTGCATTCATGGTGCATTGGATTGCAAATGGTTTAAATTATAGTGTGCAATAATTTCGTAGTATGGTGATATGCACACCAGTGTGGATCTCGAAGCATTAATTGAAATGCTAACGGTTATTGCGTCGGTCAGAATGCGTCTATAAAAAATGGTGGTGCATGCCAAATAGCACTCATTATTACTAAATAGATTCGCTAATTTAATCTGTAGGTAGGTACGTACTGAACCATTTATATCTTAAATTGAAGTATTTTTGAATTTGTCATATTAATGTGACGTCCTTGTACAGAAACGATGATACCTAATATCTATTAGATGATATTTTGTATTTGCACATAACTATAACATGAAATCAGACTTTTGGATCGAAATTCCTGAGTTAATCTATATCCTCAAGTGATCACTTGAGGATATAGATTAACTCAGGAATTTCGATTTTGATTTCGATTTCGATTTTTATATAGACATAGATCTTTGTCTATATAAGATATATATAAGTATGGCTGAAATTTTGAGAATTCATCAAGAAATAAATAGTTAAGAGGTTTGCGTTCGTCCTAGTTTCAATGCTGAACCATTTTCAGGATATTAGGTACTAAACATACTTTTTTACTCACTTACGTTCAAGTGAGACGCTTCAATGTTATTATTATTATTATTTATTTACTTTAATTAAAACGATAACAATGTCATCAATTCACACACTCAATCACTCACTCACTCATTCACTCATTCTCTTTCACTCATTTCATACACTTAATAGCGTTAAAACATCTGGTCTGGTTGACGTTAAAGGGCCACGGAAAGTAGGTATAAGGCAATAACAAATAGTGGATTATAACATTATCCCGAAAAATATATAAAACCAGCCGTCACACTTGAGTGTAATCGAGTGAGGAGCCTACCTGTTGGACCCGAAACCTGAAAGAAGGTCTAGTAATGAACATAGCAAGAGAAATACGTATTTAGGAAGGTAGGGGTACATACCTGCCTAGGTACGTATTTCTCTACCTATTCTTAAAATTATAGGCATACCTACTAAAAAGACGTACGTTTCGTGACTTCAAGATCTTGGATATTTTAACTTATTTGGTTTTTCTATGAAATTCTCAGTAGCAGCTCAGAGTTACGATGTGTGCCCGGTTAATGGCAATAGGCTCGCCCCCTATTACATGGGACCTAAAACATAGCGGCGAACTGTGGATGTACATTGGTACACCTCTGCCCAAACCTTCGGGGTATACAGCCGTGATGGTATGTGTGTTCTCTACCTATACTCAGAATTTTAGCCATACTAAATGTTTAGTGACTTTAGGATCTTGAATCATATACATTTTAACTGATTGCTTATGTATTAAGTACATGTATGATCTTATTAAAATTTATTATGTCAAATTGATCACAAAAACATGAAGCATAACAAATTGGACAATAAACTTGGCTTAATATAACGTTAAACACTTTCGTTAGATTATAAACCATTATTCACATCCAAACGTGTAATGAAGTATGATTATTATAAATCGTAATTCATTTATTTTTAGACGGTGAGACGTAAATAACTATTAAAAATTAAATTATCTGTTCCAGCGTGGTGGATACTTATCAATGTCGTGTTCCACAGACTCTTGGGATATAATTTATAGCTTATATAACACTGTAAACAACGAGGGATTACTAAAATCTTAGAAAGTCTTTTCAAATCTTCTTAGAACAGCGCACTGACGGTTATTTGAACCTTAAAGCTGGCCAAAAATCATTTTCACGAAATCGTTGATATTAAAAAATTAAATGGGCGCTTAAATAGTTAAGGGTACGCATCACCTAGCATGTTGTATTTGACTCGACTCCCGCGCCACCCCGCCCGCTGGTAGCAGTCGGAAGTTACCGTTCGCTTGAAGTGTGCGCGTGATTGTTCGATATTCTCCTTGTGTCATCTCACAATACTTGTTATTATTTTGTCTTTTGAAACTGCATATAAAATATTTGTGATGGATCCGTCAAAACCAGGTATGTAGTTACATTTTTAACTATTTCTAGAAAAATCTACTTTGAGTTTTAGTATTTATTGTAAAGAACAAAAGGTCATAGAAAAGATGTGAATTTAGACGTTTTGAATATAAACTTAACGAGTTTTACTTAACTTCTAAGCTTTTCTATGCAATGAAATATAGATATAATTGAAGAAGACCAATTCAGTAATACGCTTAATGCAAAATTTGCCGTGGAATACCGCGGATGTATTTTTCATGTATTTTTTTTAGTAGATAGGGTAAGCAGAGAAAAAAATTAAATATTTTTTTTTTCTTTATTTTCTTTTAGGACCGTCTGGTGTTAAATTCTTATCCCGGAAAGACATTTATAACATGGTGGAAAGTTCACAAGAACTAAATTTTGATAAAAAGTTAAGTCACATGGAAGAAACTGTGATCAGTAAGTTCTGTAAAGATGATGATCAACGGAAAGATTGGAAACAAAAAATATCATTAATAAAGCATCAGTTTAAATCCAGATGGCTTGCAGCGCATAAAAAGAAAGATGTATTCGAAAAAAACAACAATGATTGGCTTGATGGAATGACTTCGTTACAATTGCCATTGACAGGTATGTGTTACTGTGGTTTTATGGATATTATTTTTATCCTTTTTTGTTTATAAAATGAATAACTCAATATCTTTTCCAGGTATAAGTTCTGGTCGTCCTGAAAAAATATTTACACAATCCAGTGAGAGAAGCAAACGCCGAAAAACTGAAGATCTTCGGTTACATGATGTTGAAATGCTGAATTATGCGACTCAAATGAAATTAAGAGCTTCAGGTAATGTAGACGCATCGAATGTTGTCAAGGATTTAACAAAGAGTCCAACACGAGCCCGAAAATATAAATTAGCTTTTAGAAAGAGTAATGAAGAAAGGAGTGGTCAATTATCCAGTTTAGAGGCTTTATCTATGTATGTGGAAGCTGGTCTAACAAGAACACAATATGAAATAGTCAGATCAAGTAATAAAAAGTTTTATCCTTGTTATACCATTCTTCAGAAAAGTAAAAATGACTGCTACCCTATTAAAGAATCCTACAGAGTTACTGCTACGTGTGCGGAAATAAACTTACAAGACTTACTGAATCATACTGCTTCAAGATTAATTATGCATTTAGAGGAAGTTGTGGCTACATTAAGTAAAGAAGAAAAACAACAAATGGAATTGATATGTAAATGGGGGTGCGATGGTTCGCAACAAGTTCAATATAAACAGAAGTTTCAAAATGAGATGGATTCAGACGCTAACATTTTTCAGAGCTCTATGGTACCATTACAGTTAGTTTGCGGTAAAAAGAAAAACGTTGTTTGGCAAAATCCGACGCCCTCATCGCCGCGGTACTGTAGACCTATTAGAATAAGATTTCTACACGAGTCTGTTGATATCACGAACGAAGAGATTCAGTATGTGAATTCACAAATTGATGCTCTCGAGCCAACGGAATCACAAGGTACAAAAATAGTCCATACTATGCTTTTTACTATGGTGGATGGCAAAATATGTAACGCAGCAACACATACTACATCGACCATGAGGTGCTACATATGTGGTGCCACCTCTAAGGAGTTCAATGATTTATCGAAAAGAAGGGATGTCAAACAGGAGTCATTACAATTTGGCCTTTCCATACTACATGCTCGAATAAGATTTTTCGAAAACATTTTGCATTTATCTTACAAACTACCTCTCAAAAAGTGGCAACTTAGAACAGAGTCTGATAAAAATGTAGTCAAACAAAGAAAAAAAGAAATACAGGATAGGTTTCGAAGTGAGATGGGGCTTATTGTGGACGTTCCTAAAGCCAATTTTGGTAACTCGAATGATGGCAATACTAGCAGGCGATTTTTTGCTGACCATGAAGTAGCTGCTTCAATAACTGGCATAGATGTAAATCTACTGTTTAGGTTTAAAATTATTTTGGAAGCCTTATCTAGTGGACATAACATCAACATAGAAACATTTGAAAAGTATGCAAAAGAAACTGAAGAACTGTATGTTCAGTTATATCAATGGCATCCGATGTCCCCAACCATACACAAAATTCTGCGACATGGAGCAGAAGTAATTTCGTCAGCCCTGCTCCCGATAGGTCAGCTCTCGGAGGAAGCTGCAGAAGCTCGTAACAAACATTTTAGAGATTATAGGCTAAATTATTCAAGAAAATTTTCTCGTGAAGCTTGTAACCAGGATGTTATAAACAGACTCCTTCTGACGTCAGACCCCCTCATAACTGGTATGAGAAAAATACCAATAAAGAAGTCCAGACCTTTCCATAAAGAAACTTTAAACTTATTATTGCCTGCCAAAACGCCAAGTGTTGGATCTCATTCAGAAACTGACTCGGACTTAACTAGTGACGACGACGCTTAAATGATTTTTTTAAATAAATTTTAATTTTGGTTTATTTTTTGTTTTATTTTTTATGTGTGACGACATAAATAAAATTAACAATACATTCGTAATAATTGACACCTATAGGGCTCATTTCGAGACAAAAATATTTTTGGCCAGCTTTAAGGTCCAAATACCCGTCTGTGCAGCGTTAGATTGCTCTGAAATAACAAAAGACAGTGCAATTTCTTTTCTCTCCTCCGTGGCAATAACCTACAATGATATTTCGAATTCGCACTTGAAAGTGGGCAATATATTTTTCAACACATTACGACCATTCAACGATCTAAAATTACGTGTTTTTACATACGTATGTTTTATTATAAAGTATGTAATATACAAGTAACGGATGCTGCACTGAAATATAACTTCTATATTGACGTTTACCTCCCATAACGAATCCCTTAAAACAATAGTGAGCGAGCTACGTAAATAGACGGTTGGGTTATGAAAATACTCGCGCGGAATATTTCTGTACCGCGGTGTAATGCGATACGTGATACCGTGCGGCATGCGGGTGGGGTGGGGGGGGTAGTGGTCTTTTTGTCTTTTGGATCCAAAAGACCGGAGAATTTTATAAGAAACTATTTGTTTCTTTTATGTTTTACATAATAATAATGAATTTGAGTCATAAAATTGCTCTCTTTTTTTGTTACCTTTGATTTATTTACGACACACGACTTTTATACGCACGACAGCTACGCTAGAGGTCCTGGGTTCGATTCCTAGGTCGAGCAAAAAGTGTTATTGGGTTTTTCTATGAAATTCTCAGTAGCAGCTCGGAGTTTGGATTTATGCCTGGTTAGCAGCAATAGGCTCGCCCCCTATTACATGGGACCTAAATATACCGGCGAACTATGGGTGTGCATTGGTACACCTCTGCCTAAACTTTCGGGGAATACAGGCGTGATGGTACGTTTTTATTTCAATAAAAAAATATAAAGCACGGCAGAATAATGCGTTTTAAATCAACGTTTATAGTACATTAACGCCCACATAATATCAAAAGTATGAATTTAAGAGGTATCTGTGTATACGCCTGCTTTAATTAAGTAGATGTCACGCTTACAAAGTTCAAGCATTCAATAAAACAACACGAAATAAAATACTATAAAACTTGAAATAAATAGCAAAAAGTAAGTTTCACAGCACTGTAAAGAAAAAACAAATGTATCAAAAACCATTTAACAATAATTTTCTTTATATTTACATAATTATGATGTCTGTATGACTACAAAGAAAAAGTTGCAAATTCGCCAAAATTTTCACACAATAGGTATGTCCACTTATAATTTTGTGCAGTTTATTGAGGAAGGCTCTTGGCACATAGTAACGACAATACATCAAGGGATTAGCACTGAATTGTTGGCCAAATTGTATTGTAGAACTGTGCTCCAAAACAGCAGGTGCATGACCCATCACATAGCTCTATAATTTAACATGTCCTGGGGTTATCCTGCCAAAACTAACCGTCCAATGACCGATTTGTAACGATTTTGGATATTAAACGCTGATTAATTTAAATCTATAAGTTCAAGACGTATATTGATCTGTTGCCGCTGGATAGTAATTATATTGATTTTGGGCCGCATCAATACAATTTATAATAATAGTATCTATTTATTATTTATTTATTTATTATAATATAGTTTTTCGTCAATACGCTAAGAAGAAGTAATGGAACATTTGAGTACTCATAATTTTAATTATTGATAGATTGTAATAGGTATGACTTGTTTCTGCAGAAATAATCTCAATCTCAAGTAAACGATGTTTCTAAAATTAGTATAATTATGTGTTTATGTAGTTTATACTTCATAACCTTTTTTTAAATATATTTGAAAATAGAATAGGCATAATAAGCAGTAGGCAAAAGGTATGGCAATACTAAATGCTTAATAAGGTTTTAAAAATTCGAGGAGTTAATAGTTACTATAAGTAGTAGGTTCTCTCAAAACCTTTTTATTTTACTAATGATATTTAAAATTATATTTAATAACTGCCACTCACTCTCATAGTAATTAGTTTATCTGTAAATAGTCTGACATAGCACACAGCTGTCTGCGATAACTAGAACGAAAATATTTGCGCGATAGTCAGGCAGTGTGAGTTGTGACATGAAACCGGCACAAATTTGTTGGAACTGGAAAACGAATAATTACAGTTTCTTACATTTCACGTTGAATAACTCCTAGTTTAGCTCGTTCGTGTTAGCCCCTTTAATTAGGGGCACATGCTAACCAATGCGACTTTTTCAAATCCTCAATCAAGCCTTAATTCAATGGATGATACTAAGTATGTCCGTCGTATAGATACAATAAAATCAAAAAGCTACAGTAATACCATCACGCCCGTATTCCCCAAAAGGTTAGGCAGAGGTGTACCAATGTACACCCACAGTTCGCCGGTATATTTGGGTCCCATGTAATAGGGGGCGAGCCTATTGCCATTAACCGGGCACAAATCCAAACTCCGAGCTGCTACTGAGAATTTCATAGAAAAACCCAATAACACTTTTTGCTCGACCTGGGAATCGAACCCAGGACCTCTAGCGTAGCAGTCGTGCTTAGGACCACTAGGCTAACGAGGCAGTTACAGTAAAACCGCTACAGTAAAATTGCTATTCATTTCGAAAAATGGTCTCGCATCGAATACTTTTTGCTACTATTTAGTTTGAACGATATGCTTCTTTCTATAGGTAGTAATCGTTCCGGACTTCACTTAGTTGCAAGCGATCGATCGATCGAGAAGCCGTAACTACCGGAGTTTGTTCTAAGTAGACGGATCTGCAGGTAGAACAGACCATGTATGTTTTAAAAGCCTACACACACATACCATCACGCCTGTACTCCCCGAAGGGTTAAGCAGAACAGAGGCGTAACAATATACACCTACAGTTCACCGGGTTGTTTAGGTTTGATGTAATAGGGCGCGAGCTTATTGCCATTAACCGGCCTTTTTTTTTTTTTTTTTTTTTTTTGATAGACGGGAAATCATCAAATAACTTCCCCCGCCCTGGGCGGGGCGGGAGGGAGTGTCAGACTTTTACTGACTAAAACCCGTCTATGTTCCTTCATGTGCCCTTTGCGTTCCGGGGGCGCGGTATCTCTTTCGAACAACCCGCAGCCCCGGCAGGCATCGGCCCTCAGTGGCCCCATCCAATTTTGCTGACATCTCTTTGAGGCGCGCGTGGAACACGAACGCGCCGTCGACACGGTCTGTCGCTAGTGAACGTACGGACGGTGAGCTACCCATTGCTCACCGTCCACAGACCCGCGTCTACGGTGGCCGGGAGTCGTCACGTGGCTCCCGACGCCCGGATCGTCTACCGCGGCGGCCGCTGGGACGGGGGACCCTCCTTTCCCTCTCCCGTCCCGCCGCCTCCTTCTCCAGCATTACAGCTTCGCAGAAGGAGGCGACTGCTTCCCATTCCCCCTCACTCCGGACCATGGCCTGGACCAGTGCCGGACGCGAGAGGGATTAACCGGCCTGCCACTGGGAATTCCATAGAAAAACCCAATAACACTAAAGCTGTATACTTAGATTTAAAGGCTTACTAGTGTCCAATTTTCGTTGCAAACCATAATTCGCATACTGTCGTTGTTTATTTTACACAACAATTTTATCTTTTTTCCAGCGTACAAAACTGCTGTATCCACGAGCTTCGTACAGCGCACTCTTTGCGAACAACATAATATCCAAAGTGTCGATTATGGAGTGGTGCCAAACGGGCACATTTGGCAGGCGGCGCTACAAATCTATCAGTACCAGCTCCGCGCTAGTTATGGCACCCGGCTACATGCTGATTAACTTGCATTCATGCTCCGCTTTTTACAGGTTGGTTATAAAACAGTTGCTACCAATATACAGAGGAAAATCATATTGAAAGTACCGAGAATTTGTGTTCGTACCGTGTTTTAAAGAAGACGGATGAAAAAAGATTGCATGTTGCGGAGATGAGAATGTTGAGATGGATGTGTGGTGTGACCAGAATGGATAAGGTAAGGAATGAGTATATTAGAGGAAGTTTGAAAGTAGCGCCAGTGACAGAAAAGTTGAAAGGGAACCGTTTGTCTTGGTATGGGCATGTGAAGAGAAGGGATGACACACATGTGACCAAAAGGGTTTTGGACATAATTGTGGATGGATGGAAAGGAAGAGAAATAGGATAGATGAAAGAGAAGGGAGTCAGTGATAGTATGACGGCTGACAGGGCGGCATGGAAGAAGAAAACGTGTTGCGCCGACCCCAAGTAACTTGGGATAAGGGCAGGAAGATGATGCTGACCTTGTTTTAACAGGTAGGAATCACGCAACAACGTATTCCGTTGGTCGTGCTCCTGATCTTTCTCTGGGCGTGTCGGACTGCCGTCTCATGGGACGATGAAGTGAGGACAGAGGAAGTGCACCTGTGTTTCCTTTGATAGTCTTCATTAACGTCAGTCACCGTGACCGAAAGATCACGAGAATATTATCAAAGAAATATCAAAAATCACACTTCTTCTTTTAGAAAAGAAGAATTGTGATTTTTAAATATACAGACTATGAGTGTTAGAACTCTCATAGTTTGACGTGATGGTAATCCGACATGATCAGGGATAGATCAAGCGGAAGACCAAAGGCGTGTGAGAGATTGTTACAGATATAACCCAATTTATATAATCTGAGAATCGAACCCGACCCAACTGACTCAGCAGTCGCGCGTAAGACCGCGAAACCAATGGGGCAGTAGCAGGGCGATTTCTTTTATTTAGAAAACATTATTTGCATGTATTATTTTAGCCCCAGCCGATACAACCGTTGCTTTACATAGATCCAATTACTTATAAATAAGCACTACACAACTAGATTCAATATTAATATTTCTTTATTTTATAATAAAATTGACGTTCAAAAGTCCCTGTTAATGGTATAATTGAAATAAATGATTTGACTTTGAATTTGACTTTCACGAATTCACGAACATTTACCCAGATCATATAACAAGCAATAAGTTTGCCAGTAATTGTTCCACAAAATAAAAATGTTGCAATTATTGCCAAGGTCGTTTCAGCTAATGAATACAAACAACACTAACTGACACACGTCCAGTAAACAATATTGTTTATAAAGATATTCGCAACTCTCAATTAGAAGTGTACCTATGGAGCTGTTTCCCATGTTTATCAACAAAACGAAAGAATTGAAGAGAAATTGCTGTTTTACTCATTCTGTCTTGAACTTGTGACGCGTGACACAGAATATTCTTTTCGTTTACCTATTACAGACGGACGCAATATTTACTTATCGCAGTGTTTTTTCGGGAAAATTATAATGTTACAAAATACATGCCGAAATTTTATAAGGATAAAAACTTTTAACCATGCATTCAGTAAACGATTGTAGATCCTGTAGCAACGAAATTTTTCTTTGGTTATTTTATTTTAAATGTTTATGTTTTCCATACATAACTGCAAAATCTTCAAGGTCAAAATGTATGGAACAGCTGCTTTTTCACCCGTGTAGTATTAAAATGGTGGAAGTAAAGATAATATTGAAACCCGAAACCAAATCTCTTATTGACTTTATCGGTACATAAGGACTGACTTACACACAAGTACACACTCACCGAGCCACCGCTAAAGTTAAATGCAGCATGAACAATGTTTCCGACTAATAATAACAATATATATAATAATTCATACATTCTTCATGCGATATTGCTGGCTGATCTAAGTATAACCTCGTCAAAAAATTAATCCTTTGGTGATTCAAGAAAAAATTGTACGTATAAATATTTTTAAAGCCACTTTCTCATACATTTATCAGTCTATCCCTCTCACCTGCGTATTCCTAGTGAACCCGTACCCGAGGAACCTCTCATCATGAGCGGGCACGGTGTCAGGCGCCACGTAGAAGGGCTCGTACAGCAGCTCGAAGTTCGTCACGTTGTGGCTGATGTGCGTCTGCGCACTCTCGTTGCCGCCGCTTGCTTCCCAACTGGAACATTAACTCTCATGGAGAAACCGGCTTGGTTTTGGAATTGGTTTGGGAATCTACCTAAAGATCAGTCGTTATTGTGTTCAAATATAACCAGGAACTGCGCTTTATCATCATCATCATTTCAGCCACCGGACGTCAACTGCTAGACACAGGTCTCCCCCAAAGATTTCCAAAAGGACCGACTGGAAGCAAACTGTGCTTACTTCACGTAAATTCACATAGTTCAAAACGATTGAAAATGTAGAGTCGAGAAATAGAAAAGGTTTGAAATAAATCGCTTTTCCTACTGTAAATCCTGAAATTCAAAGTGCAAATAAGGAAATAATTTACATAGTCCACTTACCGAGAAAAGTTCGAAGCGTACTGATTATAAATGAACACTTTCCTATGGAATGGTATCGCTAGTTTACTTCTCGACAGTCTCACTAGCTCTGACTTGTTAGCTGGAAACTTGGCAACTCTTTGGTCTAGCTCGTAAGTAGGCACCACGTATGCACAGAGCGGACACTTGGGCGTACTCGCCAGGAAATTGTCTAAGGCATCCGTCATTCCTTTAGAAGGTACTATATCAATATCCACTAAGAAAACAAAAGGTGTGTGGCAATTCTTCCTTGCCAAGTTCCTCATGTGATTCTGAGGGTAGGGGTGCCTCGCCCTCCACGCGACGGTGTCAGCTCGCCTCTCCCCGGGCGGCAGGGGGTTGGCGTCACAGTCCCGCGCCCACGTCGGCATCGTGCCGTGTGACCCTGGTCGCTCCGATGGCATAGTAATATGTAAAGCTACTCTTGAATATATTTCTGGTTGGCATTTAAACAACCAAGTAGTGAAAGCTCTTAACAGTCTCATTTCGTCTCCGGCCACGAAGACAGCTACTGAGATAGGTCCCGTCCAATGGGCTGCTATCCTCAGGAGCTCGTGGAGCCTCTCTATGGAGCTCTGTGTAGCGAGGCAGACGCGGTTGTTGGTGGACACTTCCGGGTACAGCTCTCCGACTGCTGCGTAGTCGAATAGTCTGTAGGAGCGACTACCGTCCCACCTGCCGAGGCGCAGGTCAAGTCTGTATATAGGATCGTCATCTACGCAGGAGTTGGGCACGGTGCCGATGCAGGGCTCGCACGTTGGGGGGTCGGAGGGAGGCGTGGTGGGGTGCGGTGGGCAGGTGGCGGGGTGCAGCAGCCACAGGTTGGCGACGGCGTTGTATGCCACCAGCGCCACCGCTGCGAACATCACCACGCTCCATTGGAACCGCCAACTCCGCTGTTACAAACATTAATCAGTGAGGACAAATCACACGAGGAGAAAAGTAAAAAGTTACAGTGGACTTAGACTACCTCACCTAAGTACGTGAAGGTGTTAGTCTGAGTCCGCCGTGGTTCTGTCCAAAATTCAGGTGAACGCACAATAATCTACGCTGAATTTTAGAATTCTCAATATATGTTATTGGACCAAAAAAGCGTCCTTTTCCGTCTTTTGTCAGGTGAAAACAAGTGCGTAGATACTTTCGACGATTGAGTTACTTGAATTTTGATGTGCTCGTTCATCATTATCAACATGGATTAGGACAGAACTCAAGCACAGGAAGCTCTTCGCAAAAACCGAAACCACTAATAAATAATATTAATTACCACTTTATCTCTTCTTGCTTTGCCCATTTGTCTTCGGTTCAGGTTCTCATGGATGCACTGGGCCGCTAGTCAGACATCATCTGGACAATGTCAGCATTTACACACTATGTTAAAAGCAAGCGGAGACAACGAAAATAAATAACAATAGAAATGAACACAATACGGATGATCGGTTATCAAACGAAATTGACAAATAATTGGTTACTATTCAATAATTTAGCTTTTAGAATAGAATAGAAAAGAATAAGCGTTATTTTTTATGTCTAACATTGAAAGCATCTATAAGTAGGTAAATGGACCCAGCTTAATACCCATGTCTTATTATTGTAACAATAGTTAACTATTTGTATGAACCTCACAAAGCCCTTTGTAATGGTAAAAATACCCCTTCCTATATTTTACCAATCGTTGTTGGTACTATTGACGAAAGACGAGTCGTACAATTGATCTGTTAGATACCTACTATACATGCATGCCGTTAAATAAATTATCACTAGCGAAAATATATATAAAAAATCCTTCCGACCGAATTCCAGCCAAGACGGCCAATATCTATGCAAACTAGCTAAGTACGCAGGAGATATTACACCTAATGCACAAGAGTGTGCGCAAACACAGGTGCACTATCTCACCCCTAACTCTCATCAGTAGTATTTTGAAATTGTAAGTATTGTATTTTGTCATCATCCATGGGTTTTTCCTGAAATAAATGAATTTGAATAGTCCGATGGGACGGCAATCCGAGACAACCGGGGAGAGATCAGGCGCAGGGCCAACGGCCTTACATGCTTTTCCAAGTCATGGGGTTTTCACACCACCATGTAATAATACTACCACTCAGGGACGGACTGTGTATTTGTGGGGCCCCAGGCTAACATTACTTGGGGGCCTAATTAATCAAACTCATTGCTATCTTATCCAATAACTGTTTTTGTACAAATGCATACCATTGTCATCAATGGGGGCTGGGGGCCCTTAATATCCTCGGGGCCCTGGGCTGCAGCCCATAAACCCCATACCTAGATCCGTCCTTGCTACCACTACACTAACACTATCTATACATTCCAAATGTAAACAGTTATAAGCAGGCAGATTCGCGAAACAATATTTCAACTTCGTCGGTTACCTAATTCCTGTAATCTAACAGAATACTTATACTATTGCTTAATTGGTACTTTTACTAGCAGTAGCAATCAAGGCATGCCTGTACGTGATATTAGCAAATACCACATGATCCTTTATAACCTGGTGTTTCTATACCTAAATAATAGGCATACTTTAATGGGAGACCTATAGTTTACTATTAAGTAAATTATAATTGTTTATGTAACCTAACTACCTATAGGTTGAACCGAAATCATGTTTAGTAATTTTACCAAACCTAAATATAGGTAAATAGTCGTTGTACCTAACATTACCACATCTAATCGTTATACCGAACCTAACTTTACGTAGTTGCTTTACCTAACATACCCATACCTAGGGGTTTTACTGAATCTCAACTATATCTGTTCGTTTTATTTAACAAAACCATACCTAGTAATTTTATTGAGCATAAATATACCTAATGGTTTTACCCACCCTAACTATAAATAATCGTTTTACCGAAACCTAGCTATGTGTAGTAATTTTTCCCAACTTAATCATAGTCGTTTTACCTAACATACCCTTACCTAGGCGTTTTACTGGCCCTGACAATTTCTAGGCGTTTTACTGAACTTAACTAGGTATTCCTAGTAATTTTACCGAACGTAAATCTACCTAAACGGTGATTATACACAGGTAAGACCGTTTCTAGCAAGCGTTCGGCAACTTGTTTGAACATGGGCCCCATGAAATTGCCCCCTTCATAGGTACCTACTTCACACCAGACTATGAACACACACCTGTTGGTGATGACGACTTCACTGTCACCTATCAAACTTAAACTGCATTTTAAAGGTCGCGGGTTTGCCAATCGGTATTATAAGTTTTAAAATAGAATTAGTAAATCTACTTCTTGTATATTTTCTGCGCTTTCCTTTTATTTTCTTCCTTCTTATGTGACTTGTCTAAAGAGAAGTTGATCCTTTGTAATTTAATGGGGTAGGTAGGAACCTTAATTAAAAATTAATACTCGCGCAGTTTTCAGAAAAAAAAACGTTTGCACCAAAATTCTTACCTGCTCAGTATGTAGAGGTGGAATAAATTAAAACACATCTATAATTTTCTAAAACATAACAACACTGAAAAGACTTCCTATTTTCATGAACACAAATTAAATTTGCAAAAACACACACACGGAATAACTAATAACACCTGCATTGTCATAGAGGTTATTGTCTGAAATAATTTTAACAAAATATCATGGGAACGCAACTGCACTGGTATAGAAATATTTTCCATAAATATAACGGTGATATAAGTGATGAAATTCTTATGTTTTAATTAGTATTTAGATAACACAAACACAGAGACCGTGGGTGGTGAAAAATGATCATGTTTGCGCATGACGGGACTGCAGACATGCGCAGTGGGCCCCCCGCAAATATCAGCGCTATAAAATAGATATGCAGGTATCTGTGGCCATATCTGTTAGGATAACATTGTAACATGTTTTTAAATAAACCTAACAAGCAAATGTGATTTTCAGAATGTCAACCTGCTTGCGAGGATTATGGAATTGGTCCGAAAGAGTCACCGCGGTCCTGGGACGCAAAGGGCATTAGAAGGAACACGGATGGGTTTTAGTCAGTACGAGTGACTCTCCCTTCCGCTTCCCCCAAAGCGTAAGAAGTCATTTGCTGATTTCTGATCCATAAAAAAAACTGCCTTATTCTAATAGACTGCACAATGCACATTAATGGCATCTAACCGTACCTACCTAAGTACTTTTTGGCAACTTTACAGAATGTTAAAAACTATCCAAGTTTCTACTGAAATGTCGAATAAAACTGAAATTTTCAGGACGGTTATTTAAAGTTATATAACAAATCACAGTACCTACCTATTACTTACGTTCCAAAATTGCATAGCATACAGTTTTCTGATACATTTCACTTATAGGTACTCCTACGGAGTTTTAGGGACTCCTTCGTACATACGTCTACATGGTTCTAGTTCTAATCGCAGAATTTATTCAGTTTTTCCAATATTCTTCCTACTTTTTGTGCTTGACTTCATCATATAATTCAAACGTAGACACATAATGATTTTATCCGCAATAAGTGTTTTAAATTGCTTAAACCTCACAGTAAAGTTTAAAAACATAAATCTTGTACTGATTTTTTGTGCAGAATTTAATACTAGGAAGATACAACATAAATTGACATAAAACCAATAAATTATATACAATTAACGAAACATTTGCAAAAACCAAAAAAAAACAGATATTCATGATCTTTTTAATCGCACCAAATTTTCAACATAATGTACCTATTGTTTTACTTACATAACATTTTTGCGGGAATATGCGGCTACCTGTTAATATCGGGCACGAACGGTATAGGTAGGTACTAATAAACTCGGTACACTGATCATTTTATACAAAAACCTTTTTTGGGAAACGTGTCTTATTATCACCTGATATAGCATAGAAAATTGTATAACTAACTGCTCAGTATAACACCCGCGGACGTGATATCTAATAAACCAATAAACGTACAAACTCTGAAGAGTGCATCAATAGTCCACTGCTGTTGATCACATTGTCACGCGACATACTGATATAAACATTGAAAAGTAACTGTCTTTTATTTACATAACTGAATCTCCCAACTATCTAATAGTCTCGATATGGCCGTTTATGTAAACTGAAAACTTCAGGATTGAAAAGACCACAATTTTGTTTTAGTTTTTTCCGAAATTTGGCGAAATGCAAGTCCTGTAGCTCTGCTTAGGAAGATAGGGAAATATATGACAGATATTTTGGAGATTTGTCTATTTTTTTAATAATTCTAATAATTTACGGGCCCTCAGTAGGTACTTACAGTTGCAGATCCATTATTGTAATTAACGATGAATGTAGGCACTTAGTTACTAACAAAATATTTCACAGATACGTAGGTATAAATATTATCTAACTGATAAGGCATGTATGGTGCTAAATAAGTTGTAAAAAATAATTGATACATGGTTACTTACGACTATTATTAAGACGTAAAAGTTAATTGGTTTTTTAATTAGACAGTTTACAGAAGTCTCTCCAGTTTCCTAGCAGCACACGCCGCAGGTTAGGTACATACTTATATTTTTATTCAAAAGAAATATTCCAATATAGGCAGCCAGGGCCGAGGTAGGCACGGAGGCGAGCCTACCTCGGTCCTGACTGCCATTTAGCAGATCTTTGGCAGACGTTACGGAAAACCCGAAAGTCTGTGAGTTTGATCAACGGGAGGTCCCCTGTAAGCCTGTAACCCAATCTAATACCAGTATTTAGATTGTGGTGATCAGATAAACAGTAAAAAATCTGCTCTACGCAGCTGCCTCCGATTAGACCGAATTGTATTATGAAGCTGTGCGCAAAAAAGTTAGGAAAAGGCAAAGCAGATGCTTTTGCTGACCGTCCGCAGCAATGGCCAAAGTCGTGCGGTCAAACTAATTAAGGTCATGGCCATGAAATTCGATTTCCACCCGACCCTATTTATAGTCTAGAATCGTCTGAATAATGTTCAGCGACTCATGGTATCATAACGAGAATTGGATAAAGTATGAAGAGACTTTTGATGTTGACCATTTTGACTATTTCTTTTTATTAAGACTTTGTCACCCTGTGATTGGTTATCCTTAGGACACTACTAGTGACTATCAAAGTCAGTATTGTTAGCAAAGCCAACGAGTTTTGCTCTTTGAGGCTGCTGGTTTTGTCTAATGATAAATTATAAGTGGAAAACAAGACAATCAATTACTAAAACGTTGACTTGAGAAAATATTTAAAACATGTAATTGGCTAATGGCCGATACAAAAGTAGATTAAATAAATGATTTATTTTTCAATCATCAAAACCAGAAAACATAATTATTTCAGAAAGTCTAGATTTTTTGTTCTCCAACGCTTATTCAAGAGAGACTTCATCATGAAGAATAATAATAGTGAAATTCAAGCAAAGAAACCGACAAAGCCGAAATCAAAGAGATGGAAATAAATGGTATTCTTCAAAGGATAATTTCCTCCAATTTTAACATTTTATTTTTATTTATTCAAATAAGCTTTAAAAGCGGGCAATACTGGTAACAGTGACAGTGACACTTACTTGATAAGCTTGAATATGCGTGCGTAATAAAAACATAACCTTATTTTATTATAAAATAACATTATTTTGTTAAACTGTGCTTTACATATACTACATTAAAATGTTTAAAATACCAGACTGGGAGGACGATGGTCCTAAAACGAATACAACATTTGTAGAAAGAGTAAAGGTAAGCTTTCTAGAAAACTATTTACTTTTACGACTGCTCGTTACCCGCGTGTTATTATTTATTCCCAAAATAATATCTCAAAGATATCTCTTTGGTCTGTTAGAAGGTTCAGTGCGTCGTCTTGGAGAAGAAACACTTGTACAACCTCCAAAATTAGGCTTAGGTATGGGAAAAGATTTTTTAGATTCGTGGCTTTAATATCTAAAGTACTCCAACCTCCGTTGGTCCAGAAAAGCCTTTTAATCCTCATAAGATATCGAGTGGCATCAGCATAGGCAAACATAAGAATTAACGATATTATAGCAAACTGTACAGCTTCTCAAAAAGTGCAGAACAATTCTTGTAAGAGCGTTTTCCTGCAGCTAACACAGTTATTGTACCTGCACTTACTTACTGCCCAGTCTCAAAATATAATGTCCTGTATGTAAATAATGACTATTGCTTCACTGTATATGCTTTAAAGGCACCGCCCCTAAGACGACCCACTGACCGGCAGTTTATAAAACATACATAAACTTTCCATATATAGGTGTGAGTTTACATATTATGTTACATGTTTTATAAACTCTTTATAAAAGTAAACAAAATACTGTTAGAATTTAAAACACCATTTCACAGATTGCTAAATCCTTCCATCCATTTTTACAGAAAAAAGAAAAGGCTATTAATAAAAGCAAACCACAGAAAGATGCAAAAAACAATAATGTCACGAAAAAAGAAATAGCAGATAATAAAACCAAACCACAGAAACATGAAAAAAACAACAACATCACCGTTAATGGTCCCAACCGTGTATCAAAGAAACGAAAACTTGAAAGCAAAGAAATAGCAAGCAGTAAAAAAGATACAGTATCTAATACTAAGAAGAAAAAATTCAATGAAACGCATACCATTCCAGAAACCCAGAGTTTTGATGAAATACTACTTAATGCTAAGAAGAAAAAGTTCAATGAAGTCATTGAAAACGATGATAAAGAAGACTTGTTGTTTACTGAGAATAAAGAAAAGAAAAAAACTAAAAGAAAAGATAAAAATAACCCTAATGGTTCAGTAGTAAATAATAAGCTTACTAAAGGTGTAACAAAACAAAATAATGAGGAGAATACTGAAGATAACAAAGAACCTATTACTGTTAACAACAAGAAGGCTAGACTGAGGTCTTTACTGGACAGTAGTCATAGAAGCCCTATTAATATTAGTAAAAGTGGTAATAAGCTGCGAGATAGAATGCTGGAAAGGTTAAAAGGTATGTTACTTGTATTCAGTAGTACTGTTTGAAGAATACTTATTTATCACTAGGATGTTGTTCTGGCAAAACAAAACCCATGTCAAAATGTCTCCCAATTTTTTAAGTAATCTCTTAACCTTTTGACCACCAGTCATGTATAGATGACAAACCATAATGAGCCCAGCATGGTCACAATCCTATGACAGACTTTTATATGTAAATAAAACCCATAAAACAACATCAAAAGGGTGAATTTCTACCTTGGCACTGAGGGCATGTTTTTGCTTGTTTGCCATGGTGGTCAAAGGTTAATGATTCTGATTATTTTTTAGGCTATTTTAAGCATATGTTTATTAATCTGTTATTGTTGGATACTTATGTATTTATTGAGTAATTGTGGCTTAACTTGTATTCACAAAACTAAGCTACATTAATGTAATCATATTTTCTAAACATTGCATTTACTTCCAGCTGCTCAATTCAGGTACTTGAATGAGAAGCTGTACACATCGTCAGGATCTGAAGCCCAGCAGCTGTTCCAAAGTGATCCATCTGCCTTCGAGACGTACCACCAGGGATATCAGCTGCAGGTCAAGAAATGGCCCGTCAATCCACTGGATGTTATTGTAAAGAAAATTATGAAAATGTAAGTTCATTCTGCTTATGCTATCGGTGACAATTGGATCCCCGAATGTTCAAATCATTTCTAAATATTGTATGTGCATGGCCTATTACATTTTTAATCCACTGATTAAAGTCAAACTAATGATTTTTCAATATACATTTGGAATGTGGCAAGACAATTTGACTTACAATATTATTCCATTGCTTTGTTCTAAGACAAGACAAGAGTTCTAAACTGTAGTTTAGAACTCTATTAACATGGTTTGTAAACCATGTTAATAAACAATCTCTCATTTCCTTTTACACCCCAAGCCACATTATACAATTATTATCCTTATACTGCAAGACCTTATAAGAATTAGAACCTGTGCACACCACGTTCTTCAAACGCGCTCGAGTCAGACGAAATCGAACTTCAATTTGAAGTGAAAATCGCGCTGTCGACTCACGTTTCTAAAACGCGCATCTACGGCGCGTTTAAGTGCACAGGCCCTTAGATTTGATCCACCAATAATCGTCCAAACATAATTTTTGACATCAAATATTCAAGTCCTTAATTGAATCTCATCCCCTTTCTCACCAGGCCCAAAACCCATAAGATAGCCGACCTGGGTTGTGGGGAGGCAGCTCTGTCCCGGCGCGTGCCGCACGCGACCCGCTCGCTGGACCTGGTGGCGGCGGCGCCGGGCGTGCAGGCGTGCGACATGGCGCGCACGCCGCTGCTGTCCGCCTCCGTGGACGTCGCCGTGTACTGCCTCGCGCTCATGGGTACTGACCTCACGCAGTACCTCGTGGAAGCCAATAGGATATTGAAGATGGGGTGAGTGCTATCCGGCAAACTTCGTACCGCCAATGAAAACCTTTCACCTTTTAAACTTTCCTTGGACTTCTACAGATAATTTTAAACCAAAATTAGGCAATTCGGCTCAGCATTTCTTGAGTTTGTGTGAGACTTACAAACGTCAATTAATTTTTTATTATGGTCGGAGCTTTATTAAGCTTAACCCTTAATTTGATAAAGTCCGGTGTGACGGACATCAACAAAAAATAAATCCCACTAGTTTTTTATTTGATTTTCATCGATTTTAAATAGACTGAATATTACTTCATTTCATAAACTAATAGTAGAAAATATATTTTGAGTACATACAATACTGCAATAAGTTAGTCGTGACACAAAATGTTGGCGCAAAAACGACCACCTGTTTTGCTTAAAGCATTTATAGTTCATTTTCCTCTTTTTTGCCTATGAATGCCTTGAAATGTCGACTGAGCTATAGATAACGATTTCATAAATAATTATAACCCAAAAACAAATGAGCCCTTTTTCATTTTCATGGTGTTTTTTATTGCTAAAGTGCTTTGTCCGTCACAGCGAACATTGCTAATTGTATAGAGATGTAGTACTTTAATACTATGTCCGCTGTGGCGGACTACGCCAAAAAGCCTAATATGTATTTTTTCAGTTACGGTGCTGAGTATAGTTTATTTTTCTTTGTGAACAGCCTGAACCGTGCTAGTAAAATTATCGCCTAAGTGCCAAATGTACATGCACCTTCCGATGCTAGTGAAAATTCTGATTCTGAAATAGAAATGCATGATGTCCCGCGTGCTTTTGCTTTTTACCCGCTCTCCTCTTCTGCACTATCAATTATTATCTTCCCTTGCAAACCTAACAATTAGTACATCTGAAGCTGAAGACGAATAATCGAACACTGATAATATTGATCTTATATCAAATTCTATCGTGCACAAAATTAGAGAGTCTAATTATGACAATGTTCCACCCCTATCTGCTAATCCCTCTCTACCATCAACGCCTATAGTACCTCTAGCTTCTTCTTCTCCACTTGCATCACTAAACACAAGGTCCAGGAAGCAACCACCTACAGTACCAGCAAAGAAAAAGGGTAGGAACATTCTCATAACTACTCTTCAATTTCGCGCTGATATAACACCAATAGTATCAGTGTTCGATTCTTCGTCTTCAGATGTACTAATTGTTAGGTTTGCAAGGGAAGATGTAATTGATGGTGCAGAAGACGAGAGCGGGGAAGAAGCAAAAGCGCGCGATTTCCCCACAACTATTAAAGCAGGTCGTTTCAGATACTGCCAAAAGAAGACCTTCGTATATTGCATAAAATGCAATACAAGATTATGATTTGAAACAGGCAAAACCCCGAGAAACTGTATTTTAAATTTTCACACCTAAACAAATAACGTTTTCAGTTTAATTTCTGTGTTCTTCATTTTAGTTTTTTCTTATTTTGATAAAATAAACTTAATAATATTAACGTTTATATTTTTCCATAATTTGGCAAAGTCCACCACAGCGGACATGCGTTCATCGTTAAGTTATTGGTAATGTCCGCTGTGACGGACACGAATTTTCCCAACACTGGGCAACTCAGGATTTATTTTTACATTTTTTCAGGGGTCTTTAGCACACCCCTGAAGCCTTACAATAATTAAATTTATATATTTCTTACTTTTTTTTTGTTGCCAAATTAAGGGTTAATTTTGTTTAAAGAAGCCCAGTCACAATTACTAAATCATTAAAATATTTTGTTTCAAAGTGTAGATAGTAATATAACACATTTATCATAATAGGCCAAATATTATCCAGCAATAACAGTTCTATGTACATCCCAAACATATCTATAGTTATATCATTACAAATAAAAATATATAAATAAATATACCATCACGCCTGTATTCCCCGAAGGGTTAGGCAGAGGTGTACCAATGCACACCCACAGTTCGCCGGTATATTTAGCTGCCCCGTTGGTCTCGTGGTCGCAAGTGCGACTGCTGTGCAAGGGGTCCCGGGTTCAATTCCCAGGTCGAGCAAAAAGTGTTATTGGGTTTTTCAATGAAATTCTCAGTAGCAGCTCGGAGTTTGGATTTGTGCCCGGTTAATGGCAATAGGCTCGCCCCCTATTACATGGGACCTAAATATCATTACAATTACTTCGAAAAATGAGTTTGATTAATAACAATATGTTATATTGTTCACAGAGGCCATCTCCTAATAGCCGAAGTAGAAAGTCGCTTCGACAATGTAGAAAACTTCGCAAAGGAAGTCGAGAGACTCGGCTTCAGACTGAAACAGCTGGATAAGAGCAACCAAGTATTCTTCTTCATGGAGTTCACTAAGACCACGGACCCGCCGGTGAAGAAGGCGAAACTACCCGTGTTGACCTTGAAACCTTGCTTGTATAAGAGACGATGAATAAAGCTGTTTAAAGATGTTTCAGTTTTGATTCTTAGGGCCTTATCACACTAACGGTTCGCGAGCGTATTTTGTATGAAGGCGATCACGCAGCGAATTCGCCGCGTCAGATATTTGTATAGAAAACACGCTCGTAATTCGCAAGTGTGATAAGGCCCTTAAAAGCCTCGTATTTACTACGCAACAAAAATGTCGCGGATTGTGATGTTGAGTGACTACATAATTTGATAGAGTTCACAAAAAAAAACGAATTGAAATAAAACAATTTATTATTATTAACTTACTTTATTTTAAGGTTCACTTGGAAGTTAAAGTTTATCTTTCACTTACAAATTAATTATCACAATCATTTTATATTAATTACACTTCATTTATTAGTAACAACTTTGTTTTATAATCACTCTATAGAATCTTTAGTTAATAAATTATTATTTTTAAATTGGAAGTACCTTTGCACAAAATATATATTTAGTTATACTAATTGTGTTTGGCGTAAAAGATCGAGTCAAAATGCTACAGGGTAGTTTAATTTTTAATTCGACAATCGACGGGAAAATTCCCATTTGCGAGTCCCAGCTAGGAATTCATCCTTTCATACCTACAACGTAGTAGCGAGTTCAGAATTATATCGATGTCGTTTTATGAGTAAATAAAATCCATAAAACAACATTGATATAATTCCGAACTCACTTCTATTTTAAATACGTATGTCATGGAATCGTGACCGTGGCCTGCTTGGCACATTTTGATTTGTCATCTATACATGACTGGCGGGCAAAAGTTTAACCAACATGATTTTGTATTATTGGAACCATGTTGATCATAAACTGTATTTAGTGTTGCCAGCAACCCAAAAAAATCGGTGAAGTCCAAATTGACTTTACACCGTTTAAGTTTCGTAATTGTATAGTTTTGAACGGGAAAGTAAATATTCGCAAAGAAGAAACATTTAGACGTTCAGTTCTTCCATCACATCCTCAGCTTCAGCTCGAAGGTTTTCCACTTTTTCAATAAGTGTCATCTGTAACAGATTACACAGGTATTACAAACATAAATATTTTTAAATGAACAAAGTTCAAAGAAACATACCATCGCGCCTGTATTCCCCGAAGGGTTAGGCAGAGGTGTACCAATGCACACCCACAATTCGCCGGTATGTAGGTAATTCGGTAAGTTCTAATAAACGAAATTAATATTGAACGAATACTAATAGATTTATCATGTCATGTAACAGTAATAAATTTTATTAAAGACTAGCTAACTACCCGCGACCTCATCTGCGTGGCTTACTTCTCCCGCGTTAAGTTACGTCTCTGGTTACTGCTTCGTTCCGGTGTGTCCTAGCATGATGTTATATAGCCCATGACACTCACAAATAACGTCGCTTTCTATGGGTAAAATAATTCTCAAAATCGGTTCAGTAGATCCAGAGATTACCCTTACAACCTCACAAATTCACAAACTTTACCTCTTTATAATATTAGTATAGATTTAAATTAAACCCATCTTACCCTGGCAGCGCTGATGAGTTGATTGGCGGCGGTCCGCGACAGATGCGACACGCCCGACATGAGGTCGTCAGCCGACGCCTTGGCGAGGTCCTCTACTCGCTTGTAGCCCGCACGCAACAGTTGCATCGCACGCGCCTGTCGGACAACAGACGATTAATAGCCGATCAAGCCCGCCACCCTTTTCCCAAACCACTGCAACTCTTGTAAGCCAGAATCAACAGTGGCGACCACAAGAAAAGCGCCGAGACAATGAAGCTCGATGATTCCCGGAGAAACGATTCAACTGTCTTGGAGAGCAACGAAATTAATCAGAAAAGATTAGCGGAGGAGTAAGAAAATCCGATCCAGACCATAACATAATAAGATGGTATGTCGCTTAACATGTCTGGTTTCGAATTCGTTTTCAGTTATCATCATTCACAGCTCGTTTTCACCCAGTATGGAGTATTATTTATTTATTTATTTAAAAGCTACAAAGGCGACCTTGTGTATTTTTTACCAGTTCATTAAATGTGGGTGGGTGGTTGGTGTAAGGGTATAGGCCTCTTTTAACATGACCTGCTTTCGTCTTAGTATCTACTGTTCAAATATGGTTCAAAGGAGATGAAGTAATGCTTGACTGACACTGTCACAAGTTGTATTGGGTGAGATTGCTAAATCAAATCAAATCATTTATTTGCTTGAATATAGGACACATGAGGATGATTTATATAACAATAGAACTCAAAACGATATCCTACCTTGAACAAATTGATTACTATAATAGTTAAAATCTTGATTAGGTATCAGAATTGACAATTATGAGCGCATAACTAGTATCTCGAATGCGTTTTGTTTGTGCACTGTAATCTATACATGACGACTGTGTCCTTAGTTCAAAGCAGTCGTACCTTCTTAACACTGGGCAGGTCCATGAGCTGCGCTAGCTCGGGCGCGGCGCAGTGCTGCAGGCGCGCGGCCAGCTCGCCCAGCAGCAAGGAGAAGCTCCACAGCTGCGGCAGCTCCGCCGTGAACCGTGCCGCGCACGACGCCAGGGACGCTGACGATGACATCACCGACTGCACTGTGCCGCGGGATACACTGTACCTGAGGAGACAGGGGGATGATTTAGAACTGTTTTCATCATCATCTTCCTGCCCTTATCCCATGTTACTACCGCGGGACACGCTCCGGGCGTCGGGAGCCGCGAGACGACTCCCGGCCACCGTAGACGCAGATTTGTGGAGGGTGAGCAATGGGTAACTCACCATCCATACGTTAACTAACGACAGACCGTGTCGACGGCGCGTTCGTGTTCCACGCGCACCTCAAAGAGATGTCAGCAAACATTCAGAGGGGCCACTAAGGGCCGATGCCTGCCCGGAACGTAAAAGGCACAAGAAGGAACATGAATAGGTTTTAGTCAGTAAAAGTCATTTGATGATTTCAAATTCGGAAAGAAAAACCCGTGAAACTTGGGATCAGTGCTAGCGTTTTTTTCTTACACTCGTCTTGTAACCGTCAGGTTCCCAGACTCCCTTCTTTTTTTATATCATTCTTCACACAAACCATTCATCTTTTCTTCAAATTATTCATAACTCTTTTGGACGCTTTCTTCCCATACCAAGACAAACGATTTCCTTTCAAGTGTTTAAATAAATTTATTTTATTATTTCTATAACCAGCTCTTGCTTTAGTTCAGAAACTTACTTGTATGCGACAGCAGGAAAAGGCATTTGGTTCCACAAGTCTTGCAGCATCAGAGCCAAGTAGAAACGAGATAATACTATCTCTGGCACGTTCTGTAGGCAAATTGTTTGATTATTAACATAACAAAAATATCTTCAACTATGTACAACCAGCGCGCCTCGAGCATTCGAGTTTAAAATATAACATACTAACTTATTGACCAACCTAATAACACTTTTTGCTCGACCTGGGAATCGAACCCAAGACTTCTAGCGTAGCAGTCGCGCTTAGGAAACCTAGCACTAAACCACCGAGGCAGTCGAAAAATTGTCTAGCGCACAATTTAGTTTTTTCGTTAATTTTACAAAAAAAAATCCTCTATTTTATTCAATTGTATGCTGAACTGATTGGTTGAGAATTCACTCAACCAATCACAATAGCTTTTCACAAGTTTTTGTTCGAGTAACCGCGGATGTAAGCAATACTTACTTTAATAGGTTTTCCAGTCATCATCCTAATCGCGTTTTGTTCGGTGATTCCCAATACTTTCGCCGTTTGAACACCTTCCTCGTCTAAGTTGCAATACTGAAAATTATATAAGGTTTAGCCTGCATGATGAAAATTGCCTTAACTGTTGAATTAAATTGCACTTTATTCTCTTTAAATTAAAACTGAAATTTGTATAAAAAAAAATTGGATAATTTTTGCCTTCAAATAAAAAAAAACAGTTTTTAATACCCATAAAAAAATATAGCAACAACTTCTTGTCGTTCGTGAGCCGTGTCCGAAACCTGATCCTGTACAATGCTACCTAATAGAAGCCTAAAGAAGAATCCCAGTAGTGAACGGAACCCACTTGTCTTTCCTTAAGAGGGTTTACGCCGGCGGCGCGCCGTCCACGCGCTATTTGCCTCAAAATCAATGATTTTCAAACCTGTTAATACCCAGTAATAACTTATCGTACAAACATGCAATTTACGAATAATATTAGGAAATTTTGTCTTCTAGAGGACGTGAGAGGTTTTTTTAAAATTAAATAGCATGCTTGTAAATTATAATTAAGATAACTAAACTGAGATTTGCGTATTTTACGTTCAGAGTCAATTTCGAAGCCGTTAATCTCCAAAAATTGCTGATAGAATCAATAAACAAAAATATTTGCTAATTGGTAATATCCTTCATAATTTTTTTGTCAAGACAGATTTTCCGATTTAGGTTACTTACTACGGAAAATAAAATCAAAACAATGTCTAACTATTAACAAAATACACGTAGATAAAATGATCTTTTTCAACGTTTTAACTTGCATTTATCATTATAATAATAACATATTCTAATAGAAGAACATCTCTTTTAAAACTTGCAATTCAAAATTTTCGTGTAATTAGCTTTATAATTTTTTAATAAATATTTTAAAACTACTATAAATTAAGGCGCGCGAGCGGTAGCCAATTCAGTCGGCCGCGAGCCTTTACACGGAGAGGTCACGTCCAAACGTCCTGCGCCCGCGCTCTCGTAAATACAAAGCCCGTTTCGCTATAGCGCGACTAAAACATTTTAGTACTTTGGTAGTAAGATTTTTTTTTATAAATTTTAATGACTGATATAATATTAAGAGTAACAATAAATTATGTTTTAACACAATGGGAAAGAAAACCAAGATATTTTTATCAAAAAAAAAAAGGAAAAGGAAAATTTGGAAATTGAAAATTTTGCTACGGCCAGAAGTTATTTATTTTATACTAATAGCCATTTTACATATATAAAAGTATATTTTTTAGCCGACTTAAAAAAATAGTAGATTATATGTTTGTATGTACTATACAAACATACGATCGAATTTCATAGGAATGAATTTCTCAAAAACTGCTTATTCTTTTTGAATGGGGATTTCGTTATTTGAGTGTATAATTTCAGGGAAGGTTTTAGTATATAATACATTAGGATCTCTTCTGGAACTCTTCAATAACTAATAACAAATGAACCGAAATTGCTGTGATCGTATGTCTGTTTTGTTTTCACGATTTCATAATATAACATCACGTCTGTACGGTTTGAAGGGGTAAGCAGAGCAAAATATCAAGTACACCATTACCAATTAAAATGCTATTAAAAATATATATATATGAAGAAGGAACGGATTTCAAAAACCCTCATGAGCCATGTATGTTTCACCGCATCATAGGCCTTCTTAATAGTCTATCCAACATGCCGACAGATCCCTTCGAGAACGACGAACGTGCTGGTTAATGGCCATATTAAAGAGGAGTAGCTTCATAGTACCACGGCATTCATTCTTACAACCATTTTGAGAGACAGTCATGATAGCGTTAATATCAATATGTTCATTGATTTTAGCTCTCAAAATAGATGTAAGAACTGTATAGACCGTCGGTTGACATGTGATCGGTCTATAATTCTAATGTTATTATTTTTACAAAATTGAAAAATCGGATGTTTCGACCGTCCTTTTCCTAAAATCGGATTCTAAATCGAATGGTGTATAGAACATTCGTCCGATTAAACGTCACAGTCATACACGATCAGCACTCCAGTCTCCAGTTGTGTTGTGTTGAGTGCTACAAAGAATGTAGATGTTTATATGTGTATACTCG
This sequence comes from Caradrina clavipalpis, assembly GCA_932526535.1. Taxonomy (NCBI): domain Eukaryota; kingdom Metazoa; phylum Arthropoda; class Insecta; order Lepidoptera; family Noctuidae; genus Caradrina; species Caradrina clavipalpis. The sequence continues at coordinate 1,113,482 of OW052095.1, forward strand.
AACAGAGACTTGAGAACTAAGTCCTATGAAAAACTTTAATCTTATTTTATCATTAAATTATTTTAGACCTTAATCATTTTCAGACCTGTATACCTTTTTACCCGACTACGGCGAAGCAAAAAGGAGGGTTATGAAGTTGACCGGTATGTATATATGTATGTATGTATGTATGGATGTTCATCTGTTCCCTCATAACTTCTAAATTATCTAACGTAAATTGACAAATGAGGTGTCATTGGAAGCGTCTAAATTGTCCGCTGGTTATAGGCTATCTTATGTTTCAATAAATTGTATGTGGCGCCCTCTAGGGCTAATGAAGATGTGAAATAATATTTTTTTTTCTTCCAAATATGGTCGTGTTACATATCAAATTAAAGGGTTTAATTAGCACATTTCAAATATGTAAATATTTTATTAGTAAATTATACATACACCCGTACACACACCCTTTAGAACGCACCATAAACCTAGCCAACTAACCAATATTTTGTTTGGGAGACCTAATAGATTATTCCATATATTGTGTATATGTTGCAGTTCCAGTAATATTACATAATATATAAATGTCTAAATTTAAACCCCAAAATAATTTAAATAAAAAAGTAGTTTAAAAAAAAGCGGTAATTTAAAAAACTAAAAAACCCGACTGCTATTCATTAAAAAGCCCTAAAACAAGATAAATTGTAGCAGTCGGGACCCATTCTAGAAATGGAGGGTGAGTGAATTGAGAGCACATACCTATATTACATTGCAGATGGTCCTGAATGGGTCCCGACTGCTACAATTTATCTTGTTTTAGGGCTTTTTAATGAATAGCAGTCGGGTTTTTTAGTTTTTTAAATTACCGCTTTTTATTTTATATTTTTTCAGTGTTTTTTAAAATTAATAATTAATAAATCCTGTGTCACTCTCACGGTAAATACAAATCTAACGACACCTCTCAAGCTAAAATCCATCGAGCCGTTCAGCCTGCAGAGCGAGCCAAACATTTGAATTAGGCGCCAAAAATCCGCCATTTTGTTTTTTTTTCTTTTTATATACCCAGTGTCACTCTCACAGTAAATACGAATCTAACGACACCTCTCAAGCTAAAATCCATCGAGCCGTTCAGCCTGCAGAGCGTGCCAAACAATTATACATACATACATACATACATACATACATACATACATACATACAAACATACCCTCGAAAAACATAACCCTCCTTCTGTCGCAGTCGGGTAAAAACTAAAACCCGACTACAAAAATTCACGTTCTAAAAAGTATGATACAAGAAAACATTCTCATCTGAAAGCCGTGGTCGTATGCCACCTATTCCGGTAAAACAGTATGTGTATAGTAATAGAACATTAATCTTTAGCACTAAAGTTTAGGGCAAAGTGGCATACGACCACGGCTTTCAGATGAGAATGTTTTCTTGTTTCATACTTTTTAGAACGTGAATTTTTGTAGTCGGGTTTTAGTTTTTTAAACTACTTTTTTTTCTCTGTCTGTTATTTATTTCTTCAGCCTATAAGCTTCACTTTTCCTCCTTTTTCGTGTATCTACAACCGTACTTGATATTGCTACTCCTATTGCAATCTTTTGTAGTTTAGACAACATAGGAGCCATGAGAAACACGTCTGCATAGAGTCAACGCTAGAATCCCATCTGATTTTAAGGAAGCACATCGGAAAGTGTGTAGAAAATGACTCCAATTTTAGTAAATGCTTTATCTTTACTATTATCTATACTATTATTATAAAACTGAAGAGTTTGTTTGTTTGTTTGTTTGTTTGTTTGTTTGTTTGTTTGTTTGTTTGTTTGTTTGTTTGTTTGTTTGTTTGTTTGTTTGTTTGTTTGTTTGTTTGTTTGTTTGTTTGTTTGTTTGTTTGTTTGTACGCGCTAATCCTAGGAACTACCGGTCCGATTTGAAAAATTCTTGTGGATACCCCATTTATCGAGGAAGGTTATAGGCTATATAACATCACGCTTCGACCAATTGGAGCGGAGCATCAATGAAAAATGTGGCAAAACCGAGCTTTTGAGGGCTTTCGTTGCGTGCGGTGCGTAAACGGTTAAAGTTACGCAAAAATAACGTACGGCAGAATGGTTCCTCTAAAAAAAAAATATACAAAAAAAAAGTCCGCTGTATTAAATGCATGTATTAAATGCCTAACTTTTTGCCAGAAAATTTATTTTAAAATAATGCATTATTTACGAAGGTGTTTTTATGAATATAGTATTAATCCTTATCAACATAAATACGTTATTCATCACACGTGTTTAATTTTGAACAAAATTGCCCTTTACATCACTTAATTTCAATGAATATCTTAGTAGATATCACAGTTTTAAAATAACTTCGCAGCAAAATAATGACATTCCGTAGCCTGTACTTCAGAATAACAGATTATAACTATAACACATTTAATATACCATAGTACACGGCACAAAATTACGCCGACAAGAGCGAGGCGGACGCGTGCGCGAGTAGCGGGCGATCGTGCAGGGAGTTGTATGTGGGATTGGCACTATATCCGGCTACATAACATCGCGTTATGAGCCACGAAAACGGTTCAGTAACCAAAAACCTAACGTAACGCGGGTGAAACCGCGGGGCACAGCTAGTTTTTCATAAACATGATATTATCTTTATCTAAATAAATACATTATTCATCATTAGTATTTCATTTTGAACAAAATTGCCCTGAACATCATTAGATTTCAACGAATATCTGAGGAGATATATCGTTTTAATCAAACATCGCGCTATAACACACTTACCATAAACGCGGATGAAACCGCGGGCACACCTAGTCTAATATAAGCATATGAAATATTTTGTAAAAAAAATAAAACTATATATCACAAACAAAAATAATCAAATGGATCAAAATGCTTTTTATTCCGACTATTATATAGTCCGTGAGCGAGCGCGCTTCTCTACGCACACAAACGCGCTTACGTCTGTGTGAGTGAATTTTGCTCCGATTTACCTAATCTTCACTTGCTTCGCGCAACGTAAACGCTCTTAAAGATTTCTATGAAATTCTCAGTAGCAGTTCGGAGTTCGGATTTGTGCCTGGTTCGCACCGTATTACATACATGGGACTTAAACATATCGGCAAACAGGGTGTACTGTAGTACACTGCTGCTTAACCCTTCGGGGAATAGAGGCGTGATGGTACAGTATGTCATGTTATGTAATAATAAAAGGGGACTAACCAATGAGTAGTAGTGCGCGTAGTCGGGCCTGACCCCGGCGGCGTCGTGCGGCGTGACGAGGTACAGCAGGTGCAGGCTGCCCAGCAGCACCAGCGAGCGCGCCGCCCAGCCCACGTCCGCCAGCAGCTGCCGCGCCGTGCCCAGCTCCAGGCAACCTGCGGCACGTGCTGTTGTAGCTACGCAGCTCTAACTGCTTAGAGTTTATTTAGCTTTATGTCTATAAGTAATATCTGTAATCGCAAGGGTGGATGTTGACCGACGTTGAGAGTTGTACTATTGCCTATATTAAATGAGATTTATTACATAACTTCCTAGATAACTAGGAATAGAGGAACTAAGAATAGAAAGCAATAAATCCCATTTAATATGATGATGACTATGATGGACTTCACATCTACCCACCCCTTTGGTATAATTAGCGTGATGTTACGAACTGTGAATGCGGGTTTCTTTGGCGTAGAAAAACTGGTTCAAAACGTAAAAACGTTTGAACTTCGCACCTCTTGAAAAATGATATTAAAAATTATGACTCGAACTAAGTAACCATGACGAACGAGAATGTTTGCTGTCATTCAAGAAGATGGTAGTTCTTGACAAAGGTATTTCCGTTTTGAAGCAGTTTCCTGAGCTTTAGAACTCCTTATTTACCCAATATGTATTGTTACCTTTAATAGCTGCATTCCCAAGTGCGCTGACAGTGAGTTCACTATCGTTGTAAACGTAGCAGTCTTGTTCGCTGACGTGCGACGCGTCGTCGTGCGACCGTGTCTTGTTTACTACCTCCAGCGCGCCGGACTGAATGAGCGAGCGGAGGGCATCGTCGCAGATTGACTTTATGTCGGATGGGCTACAATAATATAATTATTGTTTATATTCATATTTTCTTTTCGAATTCGGTAAAAGTTACAAAATGATACTAGCTAGGTCCTTTACGTGCAATATAGACGAGATTCGAGACTGTATTAGGCCGTTTGTCCACCGCCGCCGTCACCGGGACGTCAACGAGAACGAGATTATTTCGGGCCGAGTTTAAGATGACGTGACGGCGATCGTTTGTCCACCGCGCCGGTATTATCGTTGGTTCATTTCTACAGGTTTGTATTGGGTGGTAGTCGCGTTATCCTTTTTAATAGAAATAAAAAAACTAGAAGGATGGCTAGTTTCAACCGGCGACAATTGCTTGCTCTGCTTTTGTACGTTCGAAGGCGTCATGATTCTTTATTTGAAAGCTGGTGCTTTCCGTGTGGTCCCATTGTCACCATTTCAATATCTGATGATGGGATCTTGTAGAAATCGAGGGAACTCTTCAATAAATAACAGCAGATTAACCGCGATTGTTGCTATAGCATATCTAAGCATTGTTTACAAAGGGTAACACAGATATATTCAGTAGTATTCGAAAATTCGTCCTCCAAGTAAACGAAATCGCATAAGTATTCTGCTTTCTTATGACTTTTTAGTGTGACTAGTAAATCCTTCGTGGATTTGGATGACAGGAAGTTGATACTAAAAAACAAAAAAAAAAACAACCGCCTTCAAAAACTAAAAAAGTGAAAAATAACTTTAGCTTTGGAAGTCGGTGGCAATACAAAACAACAAACAGAACCAAAGCCGCCGACTTCCAAAGCTAAAGTTATTTTTCACTTTTTTAGTTTTTGAAGGCGGTTGTTTTTTTTTGTTTAAAAGTTTTTTTAAACAAAAGTGTCAACTATAAAAATCCCTTTCTACGATTTGTTTACCTTTAGTTAACTACCTAAACCTTTCTAGTATAGTGTTTTGTATTGCCGCGTTGCCGGCACAGGTCACGCCGATCTACTCGAATCTCGGCGGCCGGGATGACGGTGCTCGGGTGACGGACTTGCGGTGGACACGCGGCCATAGTAGTCCATGTACCAGTACTTCGGCGCCGTCATCTCGTTCTCGTTGACGTGACGGTGACGGCGGCGGTGGACAAACGGCCTTAGACTACTCGTAGGTATACCCCGTGATTTCAACTACGTTAAGTTACATGTTAAGTTACTGCTCCGCTCCCGTGTGTCGTAGCGTGATGGACTATACAACGCAAAGTAGTTCTTGCGATTAGTTCAAGCACAAACCATTTAGCAGTATAATATTGTAATGTAAGATGGTGATGATGTAATGGTCTGGAGAATCAGACCGATTCTGGTCATGGCGGCTAATCTTAATGCTGACGCAGAAGATATTTTAGTATACAAGTGTGTGCACAAACACAGGTGCACTCCGTCTTCTTTAACTCTCATAGACCAATGGGACGGTGATCCGACACAACTGGGGAGAGATCAGGCGTAGGACTAACAGTTTTAAGTATTTTTCGAGACAAAGGGGTATCACACCACCAATTACCAAACTCCGGGCTGTAACTGAGATATTTCGAATGGAAGTTAATATTATAAAGTATAGAGGCCTCACGTGTCATCTCCAGTGACAGCCAGCAGCGTGCAGTCTAGCAGGCGGGTGAGCGCAGGCCGGGTAGTAGCGAGGCGCAGCGCCACGCCGCTCAGCAGCAGCGCGGCGGCTGCGGGGCGCAGCACGCTGCGGGCGCGAGCTAGTCCGCCGCGAAGCACGCTCTGCAGCTGCGGCCACTCGCGAGACCCGCAGATTACTATGCTCTCACCTAATACGAGTTTATTGAAGTGTTATTGTCGAGTTACAAACAGGGAAGCAATTGTAATTCATAATTAACTTAATTTTATTACACATAGTGTTGAAAATTGTGTGCAAGATAAACAATAATATATATAATTCCGCGAGGCATTTATTATCTTGTAATGTATTTAAGCAATTCGTAACTCTATTAAATGTCCCGTTTTAGTTCATTATTAGTTAATAAATGGTAATTGTTTGAGTATTCATTGCTGCTCTATGTACCCTGTGCGTTATCCTGAATAAAATCCTACGCTAAGCTCAACATATTGGCAACAAAAAATGATATGAGACCTCAGACTAGGAATTCTGTAGCTCCCTTATAGATGAGTTACCATCAATACTATACTAACTTTCATAGTTACAATGGTAACTGAATGTAATATGCTACTCACCAGTATCACAGACGCCCGCGCGCCCGGCCCTGCCCACCATCTGGCGGTATGCTGCGAGCGAGATGAAGTCGCGCCCCACCAGCGGCGCGCGGAGGATGACGCGCCGCGCCGGCAGGTTCACGCCCGCAGCTAGCGTGGACGTGCAGCACAGCACTGATATTGCACCTGATCTACGAGTTACTACCGAATCATCTACAGTTCCTAACTAAGTTCAACTCACCAAAGGAAAATGCATATTAATAAGTCATCATCATCATCATCACCATATCAGCCACATAGGGGGAGGCCTATGTCCACATAGGCCTCCCCCATAGATTTCCAAAAAGACCGGTTGGAAAGCGGCCTGCATCGATATGTAGGTGTGTGGAACTTGACTATTAAAACAAATTGCTCTTATATTTGAACCACAAAAATCTTTTTTTAGTAAACGTATAAATAACACGGCTTTACCTAGAGCGTCATGCGTCAATTTGCTAATAAATTGATTTATTTGACTGTGGCTGTAAAGTATGTTACAGTTTTAGTTGATTGTACTTTTGTTAAAACTGTAGTATGGGTGTATGTGTGAGGGCATGTATCCAATCTGAGGGGCGAAACAGAGTAGATTACACAAAATATCTCATGATTCTGAGAACAGTATGACGTACCTATAGGCCTGTTCCAGCAGAGCTCGCTCGTCGCTGGCCAGCCCCGCGTGATGGTACGCAATGCCGTAGCGCACCGCTAGTGCCAGGTCAGCGCTCGCCCCCTCCGCCCTCAACGCGCTCTCTAGCGCTTGACGCTCGGCCTTCTTGTGGGATATCATCTCTCTACATGTATGGAATGGTTAACATAATCCTAAAGTCAGCATGAAAAATATCGAAGAATTTTGAACTTTATTTCAATGACGCAAGATTTTCCAAAATAAACAAGGCAACTATTAGTCTGTCGAGGATTGCTTTCGACTAAGAGCAAGTTAACACAGCCAGATGGCGTCGCAATAAATCACCATTTCTTTCAATTAGAACATTAAAAGGCAAAGTCATTTAGAAGAGAAAAATATAATTGTGTTATCCTTTCCAAAAGGAAGTTTCGTAGGGAGAAGAATGGGTAAGAAACAGTTATATTTACTTAAAAAAAAAACTTTTTTATCATTGCTCCACACCAAATGAGTTCAATTACAATTGAATTCCATTGAAATTTATGTTTTCCAATTGAATTTCTCCTATAACATATAAACTGACATACACAAATAGCTAGACCGGTACAAACTATATGTTATATGCCATAGAAACGTCTGTTCCATGCGGGAATCGGACTTGCAACACTAAGCACAGTGAATCGCACAGCCGATGGTTCTCAATTTACACTTCAAATCTACATTGCACACTGACCTTCTCTGCAGCTTGCATAGTAAAGCGGCGACGTTCTCACAGTTGCGTTTGGTGGAACAGAAGACCAGACAACTGCCTTTAGGCACCACCTCGGACACCAGACCTCCGAGGAGATCAGGGTCCAGGGTCGTTGCTGCCGCTGAGTACTGGAATAAACATTTTCTTTATAAAATCTCAAATTAGATAATGTTAAAAGTCAAGGTAGAGTGTTCCTGGGGGATATCTTTTGTTACTTTGATTCATAGCCCAGAATAAATATTAGATGTTAAATTTTTCTTTTCAAGTCGATGGTTAAATTGTTAAAGTATTTAGGCCCGGTACTTGTTCACGTTTACTGCAGCATCTATTGCACTTTAACGTCCTATAAAGTGCAGCTGTAGGGACACTTTGGGCACGTATAAATGGCAAAATGGTTTTGAAATTTTAATCAGATGATGAAACATGAAAATAGAATTGACGATTTCATATTATAAAGAAAAACGACGCTACAAACTAAACTAGTAGACTATCAGGTGGACTTTCAACACTTTTTGCCAGATTTTTTTCCTCTCAAGAAAACATAAACCAAATAATAAATATCCAACTCACATCATACGCCAGCTGCCTATCCGGTACAACCTCGACCTCGTCCCCCCATACGATGCGGTGCAGCACGTCGCCCAGCTTGACGTACTCCGTCAGCTCGACCGGCCGGAACTGGCGCTGGAACACGTCTGCCCGGAGGAAGCGCGCGAGCTCGGGCAGGTTGCCTATTGTGGCACTCATGCCCACTATCTGGATGTCCTCTGAAGGATGAAGGAGTTAGTTTGTAAGCAGTGTGATGTAATAGTTGTAAGGTATATAATATTTTTTATTCTTTTTGTATTCATTCTTTTTTTATTCTTTTGATTTTTATTTCAATATAGTCAGTGTATTCTCGAACCTCATTCGTTTCATTTGTCTCCTAAACACCCGGCCTTACATTAGGTTAAAGTAACATAATATCAAAACTGTATTTTCTGAAGGGTGCGGGCATTAGTATATAACCTTGAACTATAAAAGTTTTATGGTATTGCAACCTGGCATCTATTAAATTGAAATCTCTATTATCATCTCAATGATTATATTATCTATTATCTATTTATTTGATTGACTTACGATTGGTAAAAATAACAGTCGTTAATAATGTTTCAAGAGTACTGCCGCGGCCCTTCTCGCCAATTAAGTGCAATTCGTCTACCTAAAATATAATACAAAACTACATTTAAAATTAATATCACTTATTAGCAAAAAAATTAAAGGTAAATAAAACAAAAACTATAAACTTATCAAGTTTACAGTACTCATGATAATTGTGAAAATACTTATTATTTACTTGCCTGTTATGGACAATATGAGATTGTGTGGCTTAAATACCAGGCATTGTGGTGCCTGGTATTGAAGGATAACATAAAACCCAATAAATTGACAAACCAGCTCAAGCAAGTTCACGCCTCTGCCCTCTCTGTATGAGAAGAGGCCTTTGCTCACATAGGCGTATATAGGGGGGGGCCGGGTGGGCCGGGCCCACCCTAGAATGGTCTTGTGCCCACCCCAGGCTGTAGGGCTCACCTTCCGCCTGACCGCATTGCATCGCATCGGCCAAGGCATCTTAGGGGCCAGGCCCCCCCTGAAAACTAACTCTAGATACGCCAATGTTTGCTCAGTAATAGAACAATAATAGGCAAATATTATTATTACTATCTTACCACTATCAACCCAATCTCATGCAGTCTGTCCAGTTCTATGAGACTCCGGATCAAAGCCAGTCCCTTCTCAATAGTGGCTATATAAATACTGTTCTTCCTCCGTCGCTTTTTTGGCGGTATGTGACCCTTGCCCGCTGCATACTCTTCTACAAGAAAATCTAGTTGTACCGCAAATGTAGATAGAGCCCAGATCTGAGAAGAAGAATTGATTTGTTGAATCATAATATTTTTATGTGAAATACGCTCTGAGATGTAGAGTTGCGGACACCAGCCCGTCATACTACTTGAATAAATTATCAATTTTGCTATCTTTAAAATGGAGAGCACAAATTTTGGTTCGCTCATGGATAGCCATATTTGAAGAAGCAAAGTAAAAATTTATCTCAGCTTCAAATAAAACAGTTCTGAGTGACAGTTTTTATGCGGGAAATCTAATGTGACTAATTGTTAAGCATGCAAAGCTACTGTGATTATGAAATGGTTTTTTTTGGGTATATTACATAACATACAAACAGTCCTGTATTCCCCAAAGGGTTAGGCAGAGATGTACTAATGTACACACAGCAAAGGAGATAAGTATCCAGTCAACGCACACCACTAAACTTTATCGCTACTGTACGTACAGTAAACGACGGCCACGCCCACATCACATTCGTAGTGTGAGTGCGCTAACAACTTCTTAATGATAGTATAACATAATTTCGAGTTGAAAATTAAAGCATTCGTAGTCCAACGAATAAGCCATATACACCTGAATACTATGGTGCGAGTTCGAATCCGACCAACGGTGATTCTTTTTGCGATTTTAAATTTTAAGCTTATTCAATTAATATGTTTTTTGTAAAGAAATATGTTTATTTATTTAAAATACCTTGAATAAATTTAACCATTTTAAATAAATATGTTTATTTCAAAAATAAAAGAACATCACAAGTTATTCTTGAAGATTTTTATTTCCCAATATAAAACTACAAGTATTTTACTTACTTAAGAATATTTTGGAACTTAAAAAATAGTATTACCTACATGAAGTTTGTCAGACAAACTAATAACTATAAGGACAACTATAAGTTGATAATGTTTTTTTTTTATATATAACAAATCTATTATAATCATTAATAAAATTTCATTTCGTGTTATATTCAATAAAATTTCATTTCGTGCTCAAATAACATTTAAGAAACACAAAGCTTAAAACTTTTTCCATCCACCCGCAAAAGAAATAATTCCGTGGTCGCAAATAATCATAACAGACAAGGAATGCAAAACCGGTGCCACAATAAAAGCAAATCAGCAGTAGGGCAAGTTTGTTTAATGAAATGTTTGATCATTTATAGCATGTGACTTTTTAATTAAGTTTTCGGTATAAAGATATTTATTCTCATAAAGAACACAAATAGTTCGCTTACAATATGATATTATAAATAGAAAATTAAATTATATACTTATATTATTATTTTGAAAAAAAAAGACTTTATTTTAATCTTGAAGTTAACATTATTTATTAAAAATGTAACAATATATTTAGAACATACCATTACATCATTTTTATATTCATATAAACAATCGGTGGAGTGAATAAACATGTCACACAGATAAAAAATATAATCTGATTATTGACAATACCATCACTCACACTCCAGTACTGCTGACTTATTTTATTATGGCTAAGTTATGAAGATATTTGTATTAAGTATTTCGTTAATGCAGTTTAATTCACATAGATATGGATAACATTTTGAAATAATAATATAAAAATAAAAACAAATAGAAATATAGAATATTACAGTATTATAATTATTACCTACACAGACTGTGTTGGTAATAATAGGAAAATAATAGATTTAAATACGTAAAAATGATTGAAATTTAAAGGTGGTTGATCGATTAATTTACTATTACATAATTATGTTATAATAATGAATGGGTGTTTTTGACAAGTTGCAAAAGTCTGCTCATACCAGCAACCAAGTAGTTACAAAGATAACTACCACGTAACGATTCTCAAACCGAAGTTACAACGTCATCCAGATTAGTCTTTGTTCTTACTTCAGTTAGGTCCCCGTTCAACACCATATTATGACTTCAAAAATGTTCTATGGGGTTTAAATCTGTAGTCTCAGCAGGCCGATTAATAATAGTCACATCTGTTTGAGCTCTTCTTTTGCTGGTCTTTGCAAATGGATCTGAAGCATGAGTGGCAACAATCTCACGGTACCGAGGCGAAGCATGTGTAAAAGCCAATGGTGTCGGCTCAGGCAGGCGGCGGTTTATTTCGCCTGTCTCAGTGTGACGATGCAGTTGAACGGATTTTCTCTACAAAAGAAAGATGAAAATATTAGAACTAAACAAGGCCCAAATTATAAAATAAGAAATAAAAATCGTAAATACAAGACTATGTTTTTTTTTTATAGGTATAAACACTATTCACATACTTAATATATCTATATACTTTATATAACTTATGTAATACATAATTATATCATACTAATGAAAAAAAAAATATTATAATAAATAATATACTTTATTCATTATGCACTTATATTTTTTCTAAATATATATTAAATATATATTTATATATATTTTATTTTTTGCTATTGAGCAATATTATTATACATAATTTTGTAAATAAGGTATCTTTTGTGAAATTTCCGAACGTGCAAGTATTTTTTTTTATATTTTACGAAAAATAAAAATTCACTACAAAATACACTTAAAAAACTAGAAAATGAGACAACGGACAATCTTATTATATTCCTGCTTCACGGTAACATAATAAATTACATATTAATAATAATTTTACTCACCGATATCATTAGACGCCTTGCGAGTTCACTAACAATGAAATATTCCACTCATATTTATTATAGTATAAATATTTTCGATGTTTTGCTCATGAAAAACAATAACATTGAGTTTTTTTGAACACTGTTAAATGATGCATGCTCTTATCATTTTGTCGCAATCACAAACTTTGTAAAAGTAAAGAAGGAGTATATAGGTGTAGTTCCTTAAGTAGACTAAATCATACATCAGTTCACAATTGAAGTCATGAATATATTTTTGAAGCGGGTAGGTAGCTTCTAAACTTGCAAATAATTTTAAGTAGGAAACTTGTCGTAGATTCTCAAATCGGTCAGAATATTGCTTTATTCACTTGTTATATTACTAACTGTAGATTGCAAAATCACAAAAATAATATTTTTGTAAACGCGTGACTCGAACTCCAATACTTTGTCACGGCAGGTTATATGCTTACCAATTGCGCCACGGAAGCAAGTATCCTAAGTCGTGAAATTATTGATACTATCATTTATACGTCGTAACCGCACTCACACTACGAATGCGATGTAGGTGTGGCCGTCGTTTACTGTACGTACAGTAGCGATAAAGTTTAGTGGTGTGCGTTGACTGGATACTTATCTCCTTTGCCGTGTGTACACACACAGTTTGCTGGTCTGTTTAGGTACTATGTAATAAGGGGTGCACCTATTTCCATTATTACTATTCCAAGTACCTACCTTTTCCTGCACAATAGCCACGAAGGGCAGTATAAATAATGCATTCTTCTTCCTGTTAAGTACTTCTCTTAACATCAGGACTTCGGCCACCAGGGTTTTGCCTCCACTTGTGGGGAGAGCGTAGATTAAGTTCCTTCTCTCACGCACAGACTCAAGGCTCAGGCATTCTTCTTGCCATTCTAGAATAAGAAAATGCTGTAGTATAACATGGTCTAGCCGTATCCAAATCATGAATGTGTAAGGAGGTTACATTATACTTACCATAAAATTTTTCTATATTCCGGTAAGTTTTGAATAATCCTTTAGTAATCATTGGCAGACCATAAAAGGTATTGCTAGGATTTACTACTGCTGTTATTTTCTTTTTACATTCATCTATATTTTGATTAGGTTGGACAAACTTTTCAATGGCATCTTCTTTAATATCAAGTAGAAAAGAGTCTTTAGTTTCAAATAATATACTTTTATTTTTCATTACATCATCAAGGTTGCTTATTGATTGATTAACTAAATCAAAGCTCTTTTCAATATTTTCTTTAAAACTTTTATCTACATGATTGAAGTCGGATTGTTCTAATTTTGAATTAAACATATCATCTGAAATATCTTCCAATACATCTTGTGCGTCTTGTTTATTTGTGGTTTCACTATTTATTTCACAGATTTCGTTTATCTTACTGGTGCATACGTTTAACGACTCCCATTCGTTTCTGACTGAAGACTGTAGTACATCAGGGGAGCATGGTATGTCGCAAGATGAATTGTTGTTGTCCGAATCGCAGATACTTCGAAACTCCACTTGATTGCATGGTAAAAGAGGTGAATCACACCTTTCTATTGCATCGGTCCCATTAGAATTGATAGGACTGCAATCTGTGAGTAAATCGTTACTCTGCGATTTCTGTGTAGCTTTAACTAAACTTAAATTTGATCGAAATATTCTTCCAGTACCAAGTCGCCGGCGTTTTGGTGTCGAAGTATCCTTTATTTTATTTATAGAGTTCATGGTAACAGATAAATATAATTAATTGATCTATGATTACATTTTACTTTTGTTATTAACATGTTAATTTATGTTACTTAATCTAAAACAAACGTAAACACTTGCGTAAACAAAAACAGAAACACGCTTTGATGACATTTTGATACATTTTTATAATGACAGACATGACAGTGACATTGGTGACGTGACAGGTTTTTGTTCGTTGTCGTTTAGAAATGAGTATTGATTACCAATTCTACCAAGAAAATAAAGTTCGTGTTTAAATATTATTTCTTAATGATTTTCTATTTAGGTTGTTCCACAGCCGCAGTGAACTTAAGAATATGGCCAGTATGGCTATTTTGCAAGAACATTGGGTAAGAACCTACTTGTCCACTTCAAAGCCCATCCATTTGCGATCCTGTATTTTTATCGGACTGCGGGACAGCAGAGGCAGGATTATGTTTTAAAAACCCATTTATGTTTAATAGGCCTGAACCGTATCTATTTGTACATTTTAATTTAATTTATTGAACATCAACCTATCAATCAACTCAACACAGTCTACTGCTACATAACCTCTCCCAATTTACACCAAAAGTCCAGTGCATTCCAGTTCATCGCCACTCGCATTCATTTTGTCAGCCGGTCACTACCGACATAACCACCTCCAACTTATTGTAGGACCGATTAGGTATTGGACCATTGAATCGATACATGCCATTTTTATAAATAGTTGTACGGAACCCTTTGTGCGCGAGTCCGACTCACACATGGCCAATTTTTATTCTTCGCGTTTCGGAAAGCACGTAAAGCCGTTGGTCTCGGCAGTCATTCGTAGATCTTTGACATTCTATAGGGATAGTCAGAAGCCAGGAAGACTGAAAACCAGTCTAACCAAGAAGTATCGTGTTGCCCAGTACCTAACTGGGTTGTGGAGGTCAGATAGGCAGTCGCTTCATGTAAAATACTGGTATTCAGCTGCATCCGGCTAGACTGGAAGCCGACCTCAACATAGTTGGGAAAGGCTAAAGATGATGATGATGATGTTACCATTATAGAGTACCACAAGGCGGTTTACTTATAATGTAAAAAAAAACCGATGAAATGAAGTGATGTCCAACAGTCCAACTTTTGGTGCAGGAGCTATGCAGTAAGGTTTATCCTTCGTAAAAATATTGCCTGCGTTATTTGCGCCAACAGCTAAACAGGGGGAAATTCTAGTAACTATTAGGCACGATCGCAATCTAATTTAATTTGCAATCTCTCGAAAAGACAAAAATGTCCGTAATTTATGAATCCACATTTATTGCCATCGTTTTTCGCTGAGTTGAGATTGCGATTAGATTTCTAACGTCTTTAAATTAGTAGCATTGGCCTTCAGGTTGACTGTTAGGATCACCGCATATCACTTGTTATTGGATTAGAATTACAGAAAAGGGAGCAAATGTGCAGTTTACATCAATACCACTACCTAAATGCGAAATGTTATGTTAATTATTAATTTCCGAAGCATGAAAGTCCGTCCCTTCAGGCGGCTGAGAGTCAACAAGTTCCCAGTTGCTTGTATTCCCTACGTCAGGAGTGCGTCCCGTTCCGTCCGCGTAAGCCACGCCCCCGCTTCACCTAACGCGATGTCTAGTTACGCGGACAAATAGCAGAGATCATAATAAATGCATTGGAACAATCTGACTCCCCACCAAATAACAATCTGCCGAAGCTAAGCTAAAATATAAAAATGTAGCGATTCTATCGGTAAGCTTTTAGTCAGGCCTGCTCCTCTCCGCCGTCTTTGCATTGACGGACAGACCGGTGTCGGCTCATACTCACGTATCCGTAAGTGTAGTTTACTCAATCATACGATAAAAACAGTACCGACCTACCTATTATTAACATATTTAGTTAAACAATCTGGAAGTCATTACATCAGCAGCTGTCCTTTAGATCGGCATTTTCTAAGCGGAAATCTGAACTTGTGACAGTTACGTTTGCGTATTACACGGATGTCCGATTTTACAAGTTTTAATACCTAATACCTAAGTAGGCACTGATAAGTTCGGACCATAATTGAGTAGGTACGAGTACAGTCGTTGGCGCCAAGCAGTAGGAGTGCGGTAGTGTGGTAGTAGCGGCCCAGCAACTGAAGCAGGTAGACTTCCTCCTGCTGTGGCCGTTGCACCTGCAGGCGTGTACGCGGGCCGGGCTGGCCAGTCAGTTTCCCTTTAGAAACCGGAGCTGGCTCGCAATCGTCGGCTCAAAAATGACCGGCACTAAATATAGCGGCGGGCGCAGGGGGGGCGAGCGCGCGCGGCAGCTGTGCCGCCCGCCGCCGGCCAGAGCCGCCCCGGTCGCCGCGGACTCCACATTCCAACGTCGCTGTGCTGCCGGTTGAAGAACCAGTGCCGTGACTGAGTGACCGTCTTCCACCCGTGCGACGTAAGTGCCGTGTCGTGAGAGTGCCAGTGACGGGCCCAGCGGGCATATAGTGTGTAGGATAATAGTGTTACGGGAGTCCTTGTGGATGTCCAGTTCGGAAACTTCGAAGATAAAAGACGGCTCGTAAGGAGGCTGGTCTAAAAATACGCGCGCGGTATGTGCCAAATGCGGACGGGCGCGGGCGTCGCCACGCTGAAATAGAAGCAACCGCCTTGTATAGTGCGCCGGATTACGTTACCGCGACTCGCGCGCAGCGCGGCGTACGCGTAAACTTTCAGCGAAAATCTCTACGTGGATGTATGAGAATCGCACAAAACACATAATTTGATTTATTTTTTAACAAAAATCGCATTTTTAAAAATCATAAGTACACACATTTACACTACACACTATAACAATAGGTACCCAAAAAATTACAATTATTTGTTAAACTAAATAACAAATTTATTTTAAAAGGCATCAAAACTAAAATGTCGTAAAAGTTTTTGGAGGTTGACGAACGATAAATTCCAATACCTAAAATTAATATAAAACTAATTAACCCTGAAGAAGAAAGTAGGTACATAACAATCTTCACGGACAAACCGTCTCATAACTTATTATATATTTATGCTCGGCATGTCAAATAATTGAAAATTCCTCTATATAAATTGAGAATGCTTTGATATTATCGTTAATAGTATAAATAATTCCAATCATCTGAAGCATTGAAAGTGACCGATTCTAAAGATAGTGCACACAGAGAAAGAATTTCAGATGTGTGGAAATAGAACTTTTTTTAACAGATGTTATATTATTACATGACTTTCAGATTGATATTAAATTTGATAGATAGCAACACTAGTTGCTAAGTACAACGGTGCCACAAAAAAATAATTTCGTTGGTAAGACTTAGTTACTATTTACTTTGACAAAACTGTAATACATACTTGGATATTTTTAAGGCCAAGAATTGAAACTTAGTTTTGAGGTCACTGAATGATTTGATGTTGCGGATTTGTTTACTTTTTTTTTTTAAACTCAACTGACACTTGTAAAGCACAGCTTTTTATTAGATTTCAGTAGGTATCTACTTTCTACTTAATTTATTTTTAAATCCAAAGTTAATGTAAAAGCGTCTTCGTTTGACTAAATCCTGAAATTTTTTTTTGAACATAACGGTTTTCTCTTCAATCGTGTTTAACCTAATTCGAAAAGTTAGGTGTTGAAAGAAATATAGTTCAGTAGAATCGTTTTTTAATTGAACATGGGAAAACAATACTATTTCAAAACAGAATTAATAAAATAAAACTGCTTTCGTAAACGAAGATAGTTTTGTAGAAACGTGGAACTTTGGTGACCGGAAACCTTTAGCGCAACAGCCATTAAGAAACTTTACTCGCGGAAAAATCTGTTAAAATTCAAGGCTCATCGAAATCCGAATCCTAGGCAACATTGAGTTAAACGCGAAATCCAATTTTACACTTTCTTTGAACAGTTGCCAGCACGTAGGTGTGCTAGAAGGCAGGAAAGATAAAACCGCTAAAAATAAAATAGACTTCATAAACAAAATGCACGCTTCCCGCGTTCACGTCTCGCGCCCACGCCATTTTTTTAATGTTGGCACAAGAGAAAAAGTTCGACGTTATCGATATTGCTATTGTCTATTTCGAATTTATGTATGCGTTACGTGTTGGCTGACGGCAATTAGCTAAAAGGAAGCAATGATTCAACATTTTAGGTACCTACTTCAAAAGTTTTAATTGCTATTATCGAAGAAGTATACCTAACTACTCAATTTCTGTAAATCGGGTGCAAAAGATATAAAGATGCCATTGAATAAAAAAAAGAAAAAGATTTGCACACGAATTTAACACAAATAAATGGCATCGAATATTTAACATTCCAATTTCAAAGTAGAATTAAGTGTAGCTAGTAACACTGCCAGAAACTGAAGGAAGCACATCGTATCGTCGTAACAATTCGCACATAAAACTGAAAATAAATGTGTAGGTTTATCGGTTGCGGTTATGTGTAAAACGTCAATAGTCTATTTTGGGAGCCAAAATGTAAACACATGTGTATGCAATGCACTGATGAGAGATAAATCTGTTCGTCGATAAAATGTTAATAGATGCATCTATTGACGCTTTGCCAATATCTCCTGCGTTATGCTACGCCATGCATCATGTAAACAGAGCCGGTAGTGATTTATCATGATACGATCGATCTACCTAGGTACATTAAATGTTTTAGTAATTAGATGGGATGAGTTGGCAATCCGATATCGCTCTGCAGTTGTGATCTTGCACTCACCACGTTACTACTGAATTTGCCTACGCTAGGTGCCAACGAACTACGAATCGTTCGACGAACCGTTGATAACACTTGGCGTTTTGACGGCCCGGAAAGAAATAACATCAAGTTAACAGATATTATAAAGTGAACCGTTTATTTTAAACAAAGAACAAGTTACAAAAGACCTCCGATCGTTTCATTGAACATAACTTTTTGTTTTACAGATTAAATAAACTACCACCATGTCTGACGAAGAAGAATACTCGTAAGTATACACAATACACTGTCACCAGTCAGGATCTCGGAGCGTAACATAATTTCTTTGCTTACACCACACAAACACAAAAACACGATACTTACTGTTACACTCTTCCACACAACATGCAATCTGTCCCCCTGTCGTCTGTAACATAACCATATATTTATTGTGCCAAGTGTTAACTACAAGACTGTGTCAGTTAGTCCTCCAATGTGCGTTAACACCACCCGTATCTGTTCCACAGTGGCTCCGAGGAGGAGGAAGTAGAAGAAGAAGTCCAAGAGACGTAAGTACAAGCGGCACTTCGGCGGTCAGTCTCCCCCGTATTCCCGGAATTAGTTCTCTTAGAAACTGTTTGGTTTTGAAACACTTCAGCTTCTCTCGGCCTGATTTCTTACTTTGCCTTGGCGATTCTATCATTTTCCAAAACTATTAGAATGAGGAGTACACGTGGTTGTACGTCGATAGTCTTACTTTTTTTTGGACATAAGCGTGAACTATTTGAGCATGATCGCAAGGTTTGATTCCCAGTTTCTTGGAACCCCCCAGTCTCGGGCTTGTTGCACGCCCTCACCAAACCCTGTTCTCTCTTTTGTTGCAGGAAGTAAGTGGCGTGCCATTTTGGTTGATCCGGCACTCACAAATGCTTCGCTCGTTTTAGGCTAAGTTTAGATGGCGACCCTAACGCTTGTAGCGCTTACCTCATCGCTTTCGTTGCTTCCAGAGATACAACTTACGATAGGTGCTGCAGCGCTGTAAACCGGCTTTCTAACATTGAAATCTTTCATATAACCAACCAATTCATGATTTTGACGCTATCGGAAAGATCAGTGTAACGAGGACAAGTAAGTGCCTGATCTTTCCATGTGCAGAATGGAACGGTACCTACCAGAGTGTTGTCGAAGTTGTGAGTGAACATCAATTTGGCTTTAACCCCTAAGCTTCTGGTTCTGTAAATCAAATGGAATATATACTTCTTCGCGGCTGCACAGTTTTTAATCGTGTTTTGTTTTTCTTTTCCCGTCGCTGCCCTCGTCGTTGCAAAATGAAGACCCGCTCCTAAACCAGAGTAAGTAAACTCTAGTTACGAACTGCCCTACCGCTTCGCTTCTAGCCACTGAAACTGTTATGGCACTATGATTGATTGGCACTAAATTAACGAATTTGATACCAACTAGATATTTTGCTTTAGCAAAACGAAGTAAGGTCCTTTTGGCAAAATTCTAAAATGTTGATTACAACGGCTAGTGGCTTGTGATGCAGTGTTTGTATCGTGTATGCGCAGAATACACTAATTGTCACCGCTTATTTGGTTACGAACAATGAATTTTGCAATAAGCAGTAGAATATTGTAAAAGATAAGTAGAAGGCTGATTGTTGTTTTCTGTTTCTAGGAGTAGACCATCGATCGCGTAAGTTGCACCGCTCTCTGTGGTGTCACTAACTATAATCCTATCATTAACTGGACAAGGCGCGGGCGCAAGTTTTTACGATCGTTTCCCAAATTTATCGTATCCGACCAGATGATCGTTCGGCGAATGAACAACCGCACGCCGACGTCGGTCGCTATTTTTATATCGGTTGGTAGGCGTTCTATTTTAGAAAAGCGTACTGTGCTGCGCCCGCGCCATTCTGCAAAGAAACAAAATGTCGGTCAACGGGCGACTGCTCGAGTTGCCCCGACTTATTTTTGATTTATTGCATGATAGTAATAACACGACATCGAAGCATGACTACCTTGTATTAAATAATATTATTTGTCGTAATATGTGTATCTGTCCGTGTACTACAGTCATGGTAATTATAAATGTTGTCATAAACCCACAACAAACAATAATATCATTTACAAATACAAAACTACACAACTATAAATATAAGTTATTAAACATAAAGCCAATATTAATTTATCTAAAAATGTATGTTATACGGTTTTAGAGAATGAGGGATACAAATCGTATAACAATAATATGTTAACAAATGAATAATGTTGTCACGTAGTTGTTCAATACACAAGTAAAGCTAAAACTTTAACAATATGTACAGTACCTGATGTCCCTGCTTACACAACAATATAAAAGCGTAACAGCGGAAATCTTAACTCTAACGAGTTATCGTTCAACTCAATCACCATAACAGAAGTTATATGTATTGTGACCGTTATAACAACGGTATTCTAACATTAACACAAACCCATTATATGATAATGTAATTAATATGGTTAATTTGAATTTTCAGGGGTGAGGGAGACCCAGAATTCATCAAGGTAACTACAAATAAGTACACCAACTTTCACATAACCGTATTTCAAATGGCATAATATGCTCTGGACTTAGTGGTGAGATGTGATCAAATAACCTAAATACTTCGTTAACAGCGTCAAGACCAGAAGCGGTCGGACTTGGACGAGCAGTTGAAGGAATACATCAACGAATGGCGCAAACAGCGGGCTAAGGAGGAAGATGAGCTCAAACGCCTCAAGGAGAAGCAGGCCAAGCGCAAGGTGAGACTCAATTACATTGACGATATGATAGTTGCAAAATATTGCTTTTGTTTTGTACCATGGAGAAATTAATCATTTATGTTAATTGTAGGTATCTCGCGCTGAAGAAGAGAAGCGTCTCGCCCAGAAGAAGAAGGAGGAGGAAGAAAGGAGAGTTCGCGAGGTTGAAGAGAAGAAACAGCGCGATATCGAAGAGAAGAGGCAGCGACTCGAGGAGGCCGAGAAGAAGCGCCAGGCTATGCTCCAGGCCATGAAAGACTCCACCAAAACCGGACCCAACTTCACCATCCAAAAGAAGAGTGATAACGTGAGTTGAGCAAAGATACAAAAACGCATTTCTACTAATAGGTTCTTCTTTACTTCTTCGAAAACATAAACATTTTTTTTTTTATAAATACACTGTTTATTTAAACACATTAAATGTATAAACAATTCACGGCGTAATTTAAGCTGTTCTCAAGATAAACAAACTTTGTTATTTGAATCATCAAACGAAATTAAACTTTTCGATTGTACATTTCCAGTTCGGCCTTAGCAACGCTCAACTGGAACGCAACAAGACCAAGGAGCAGTTGGAGGAGGAGAAGAAGATCTCCCTCTCCATCCGCATCAAGCCCCTGAACATCGAGAACCTCGGTACCGAAAAGCTCAGACAGAAGGCCACAGAACTCTGGGAGTGCATCATCAAACTCGAGACAGAAAAATACGATCTCGAGGAGAGGCAAAAGAGGCAGGACTACGACGTAAGTATTTTGATAATTTACTGTAACAAAACGTAGCATGTTCTAGAAATATAAAAAAAAAATAAAGCCATGAACACTTTAAATGACAAAAAAACACAGTAGAAAAAAGATTCAGACTAGAACTTCTTTGCAAAAGTAAGTTTAATTGAATGTTTTTGCCAACAGTTAAAAGAGCTCAAAGAAAGACAGAAGCAACAGTTGAGGCACAAGGCCCTCAAGAAGGGTCTCGACCCTGAAGCACTCACAGGCAAGCACCCGGTAAGCAGAACATTTGCTACTCTCATAAAGTAAACTTCGAATAATTTGTCATGAGAGAAAGTTTCTAAATTAATGTTTAATTTTCAGCCCAAAATCCAAGTAGCGTCCAAGTACGAGAGACGTGTCGACACAAGGTCTTATGACGACAAAAAGAAGTTGTTCGAGGGTGTAAGTATTACTTACAGACATACAACCTTACAGACACACGACCACATAATTATTAGATACTACGCCATGTCTAGAAAACACACACATTCATTTTTGGGACACATTATTCAAATCAAATCCTGCCCTATATAATTTGGACTTTTGCCAAGATCTCGATTTAGGTCACTTTCACATCCAGTTAATTTCAAGTCGTTACGTAGTAGCGATTTATATTATAACACACAACTTCGAGGAAACTTTAGCTGACTCAAAAGTAGCACACACGAACCGAAAATAATTAGTTAAGTAATGAGAACAAAGACTCCAAGACATCACATCTAAAAACAGATGCATGAAACACATTCACAAATGTGAAAACTGATATTGATGATGACATTTAAATGCAGGGTTTGGATACTCAATTGGCAGAGTTTATGGATAAAGTGTGGAACGAGAGGATGAGCGAGTTCATGAATCGCACTAAAAGTAAGAGGAGAGCGCAATGTTTTGCGATTGTATTCCCAATGTGACCCCTCGACGCATGTCTTCACGGCATGTCATGCACCATTTGTGACCTAAAAGTACCTTTGTGTACTGTCGAATAAATTTGGCCGCGTGGATTTTTACTGCAGAATTTGATCCCAAATGGATCAAAAAACACAACAGCTATCTGTATCTGTAGTACATTCTCACCAGCCACATTAATTCGTCAGTTAAAAAAAAAAATGTTCCAAGTTGGATAAGCCCCGGTCGTGTGTACCTCCTATTGTACCACTGTCATCGTATTTACCCTGTGTTAACGATTCCTTTAGGACCTTGAGAAACTGAACAAGGACTTCCTCGAGAAGGTGTGGCATGAGAGGGCCGAACAGTTCGGTGGCAGGCAGAAGAGTAAGTATTATTTACAATTTAATTTTGCAGTTTGTTAAACAGTGAACGTATGGACGTTCATGATTCAATCTTGATTAGTCCGTCTGCAAAGTTATGTTGATTGAATGTAAGTTCAATTCATCCGACACTAAAGACTCTGTGCACAAGTTTTTGAGGATATCTTGTTGCATGTTACACGTCCTCCTTTGTAAATAACCGTTTGTTTATAGATTGAAAAAGTCGATTTACTAAAGAGCAAGACAACATGGAAGTGATGGATATGCATTCGTACTTCACAATCCACATGTATCATTAGAATAAGTCAATTCGTTACATATTAGCTTTACAGGTGGCAAGGTTGGTTACTGTAGGTATGGTATATGACATTCTGGGTTCACCACCCATTTAGGAAAAAATAGAGAACTTCTTTTATTAAATGATATGCCTGGACCCATCATTGGTATACCGTATATATGACGGTATATACCAGGAACACAAGAAGTAAAGATAAATTGTAACCGAATGGTTTACAGAAAAATAATAAACCTTCGGGTAAACAGCCGTGACGTTGCTACGTAAGTTAATAATAGATTAGTGATCACAGTAGTTTCTGTTTAGGACAAGGAGCGACGCCCTGAGTGAATGGGTGTAGTAAGATTTTCTTTTAGAAAATGGAAACGGTGTAACCTTTATTCATGGGAGCATAACCACAGGCATAACAATAATTATTGGAAAACCGCGGTTAGGACTTCAATATTTTTTATTGTAATATGAATGGAAAACAACGGTGGTGTGTGATAGACCAAACGTAACCAAAAACATTGCCTGTTAACTCTTTCTTTGAAGTTTGTCAGGTTTTAGGCATTAGGGAAAGTTAGTGAACAGGCTTCGGGTAAACTCACTCTATCGTAGACTTTGTCTATGCCATCTCTGACCAAGACTAGAGTAAAGAGCTTACACATCTCCAATTAAAAAATAGGCGCTGTTCAACATATTTGACAGTATAATTGGCTGATATGTGATACGCAAAATGTCTCTTAACTAATACTAACGTGACAATCACAGCGAGGCTGCCCAAGTGGTTCGGTGAGAGGCCCGGCAAAAAGAAGGGCGACCTCGAATCCCCCGAAGGCGAGGAGGACGTCAAGGCCGAGGTTGAGGAGGACGACGAGCCTATCTACGAGCCGGAGCCCGAAGAGGAGGAGGCGGTAGAGGAGGAGGAGGAGGAGGAAGAGGAGGAGGAAGAAGAGGAAGAGGAGGAAGAGGAGGAGGAAGAGGAATAAGTTAGTATTGATTGTTATTTGTTTGTGATAATGATCAGGGATAAAGATAATGTAGTATGGCGCTATAAAATAAATAGGTATAAGTACTGGAATACCTATACCAATATACCTAGTGGTAACTGCCTCGTTGGCCTAGTGGTCCAAAGCGCGACTGCTACGCTAAAGGTATTGGGTTCGATTCCCAGGTCGAGCAAAGCGTTATTGGATTTTTCTATGAAATTCTCAGTAGTAGCTCGGAGTTTTGTGCCCGGTTAATCGCAATAGGCTCGCCCCCTATTACATGGGACCTATGGGTGTCCATTGGTACA
This sequence comes from Caradrina clavipalpis, assembly GCA_932526535.1. Lineage (NCBI taxonomy): Eukaryota > Metazoa > Arthropoda > Insecta > Lepidoptera > Noctuidae > Caradrina > Caradrina clavipalpis. The sequence continues at coordinate 1,138,434 of OW052095.1, forward strand.
CCTCTGCCTAACGCTTTGGGGAATACAGGCGGGGTGGTATATTTATGTTTTTTTAAGTATATTGGTATAGTAGGAAATCCCATTATTTAGTTGCAATAAGTTTTTGTTTTACGTACAATGTCAATGTCACAGAAGCAGATACAACAGTTATACCAACCGCTGTAGGACGTATTAATATTTGTATAGCCTACAGGCAGTTGGTTCAAGCCTGGTTATTTGTGTATGTTAGTTTATATGATTGTGAAAGCCCCCACGATACAGGAGAAATTATTAGTATTTTGTGGGGCAAGGATTTTATATTTCGAAAAAAAAAGTTTAAGTTTTGATATTTAAGTAGGTACTATTTATTCAATTTGATAATATAAGCCAAAATTCAAAGCATTTATTTCAATTAGACCATTTACAGGGACTTTTGAATTGTCAAGAAGTTACAGTTAAAGTTGAAGCTAGTTGCTCGTTCCAAAACGTAGGTCTCTATGGAGAAGAACGAGCAAGAAACTCCATCAGTCATCTCCAGTCATTTTTTGTATTACCTAATTGACTATTTTGTTTATACTTTGTTTCAGACGTACGCAGCACGATTGATCAGGGAAGCTAGATCGCCGACACTCACGGGTCGGACTGTACTGTTTTGTAACCAATCCATTAACTTATTACTATTATAAATTATTTTTATTATTTATACTGTTGAATCATTCGTTACGGAACATGGACATTTTTTGCACTTAGAACGTCGTGAACAACTATGGCGTAACAATAAACTAATTTATTTCATAAGGCTGTCGAGTTTTTTATTTTACCTTAAAACGACCAAGTGTTTAAACTTGGCAGCTTAAAATTGCATTTGTTTAGTCTGGAATGAAAACCTTGGATACTTGGCTAAAGGCCAGGTAAGTGTAAGTGATTAGGGATCCGAAAAAATACGTATTCCATTCCCCTGTCAAACGTTTCCTTATTATTAACCCTTTTATTTCCTTACCTACTTCGATATTAATGTTGTACAATGTACTCTATGCTATTATGTACAACAGAGGAAAATGACCGTTGAAAATTTTTCAACCTTATAACTAAGGGTGTAAGGATGAAAAGTGATGTCAAAGCACATACCTTGAGAAGTCTAATTTCTGATTTTCAAGTCGACAAAATGTAACTCATAGTAATCTGTTGTTGAGAAAAACTACACTAGAGTTAATATTTTTATACATATTTACTTGTATGTCACTTATAATAAATGGTAATCTAATGAGATTTATCTTTTTGATGAACAACCTAAATAATTAATCGCCTAATAAATAAATCTACTTGTACTACCTGATTCAATACCTACTACAATGGGGTAGTTGACACCACCATCAGTTGACATACTTTTTATGAACCGCCAAAACGCGACTCTTCCATAGATTTTGTAAGGCAATATCGAACTGTGACGTCACTTACCAGCCTTCTTAATTGACAAGCAAGTAAAAATTTAATTTTACAATAACTTGAAAATGATTCGGTTTTCAGGGCTAAAATAAAGTGTATTTTTAGAGAAGTTGTATCTTGGAGTTATTGCTAAGTAGTGTCAACTACCCAATTGCAAATCTACAAGTATACGAAAAATATTACATGGCGCTAGTTTAGAAACTTTGTATAATTAAAAGCTATGAATGTGACCATTACATTGAGATTGACATAATTAGAAATAGATCGACGAAATCAAGCAAGTCTACAGAGATCTTTCGAGACGCTTCGAAATACAAATGTTAGTAAATAAATTAGTGTCTCCACTATCGATAAAACATGAGGTTTTAAATAAAATAAAAATCTACATGATTGTTAAATGTTATATTCAATATAATAAATCTACATAATAATAATAAATGTTCATTACAACTAAATAGCGTAATACAAAAGGACTAAATAACAACTACACAACAAAATGACACTTAATATTTTTTTTATCTACAATGCCTTGCATTCAAATACGTACAAATGAAAATATAATAAATTCTATATTTCTAAAGTTGCCTGTACACTTGCTCCAGTGATCAATCTCGAAGTTTCTTGATAGAAACTGTACAAAATGTAGAAAATTCTCTCAGATTTCATCGATCAACATTTCGGGGCATATTCGGGCAAGGCTATTAGGTACCAGTATACAAACAATAGAATTATTCGAAGGAACAATTAAAGTCACAATTCAAATGTCTGAGACTTCGTTAAAAACATTATCGTCTTTCCGTAGATGTAGTCAAACTTAGCTTAATGATAATTTTGGCAGACTAACAGTACTGACAAGACACATGTCAGTTTTCCATGTCTCTTAAACTAAATTTTGCCTTAAAAAGTGATATGTGTCTTGACAAGTTTGAGCTAGTCAGCTGGAGGGTCAAGACTCGACATAACCTACAACGCGACATGTTTAAGTCTTCTTCTTCTGCCTGGCGTTACTCATCCCGGCGTTTGCCGGGCCTCGCCTACATAAAACATAAAAGTTTCAGTAAGTCACATAGGTAGGTAAAAGCAACTATTTATAAATATAACTCAAACACAAATGCAGTTAGTTTCGTAAAATTTAATTATTATCGAACTTATTAAATACAATTATTTGAAGTTGACAAGGAACTTAATAATACCCGGAATATCTGAAACACGAGATTTCAGAATCATGAATATAGTTTGCCGTTAATATTCTACTGATCATTTCGTGAGGCCTTGTATAGCTAACGAAATAATTTGTTTACAAGTCATTTCCTTCCGAAGCTACAAGCAATCTAATATAATCTTTAAAACTACACCGTTAAGGTCTAGTTTAGCAGCAGCCTCTACTGCGACGATTCTAATTTTAAACATCTTTGAACTCGGGTTCGAATGATGCGATTTGGAATAACGAATTTAAGACCACAGCACAAGGTCTAATTTCGCGTGCGGTCGCGGACAAAACATGTTATTTAGATTTAAAATTCGACTCCATCCCACACGTAATAAATGCGTCATAATATCGATGATTCTTTTTAAATGAGTAAAGCTAATATCTTAACAAACGGCTTATTGTATATGGAAACTCTTTTATTGGAATGTTTTCTTCTTTCGTAGTATTTTCTATTTGTCAAATTACTTCTTTATCTTTGAACAAACATCTTCATGTCAATAAGTCGATATTTCTATGGCTTCTCAACTTTCCAGCAAGCTTCCTCAAGTTACAAAACCATGCAAGCAATAATGAACCTTAAACATTGTCCGTCCGCGACTGAACACTGTATAATACTAGTAACTATAAGGAGTAATATCGTGTCACTGGGTGTAGTTGTTAGATAGTCAGTACTATAGGTGATATCTTACGCGGCGGGGATGGGGTTGGAAGGCGTCTTCTGCTGAGGAGTCTTGTGCATCATGTTGATCTTGTCTCCCAGGCTCAGCGCCATGCCCTGAGGGTGCAAGAGTATGAGTTAGTTGAGATAGTGTGAGTTTGTTTGGTGGAGGTAATCTCTGGAAATCCTAGTCTGATTACGAGAATTATTAATCAATTATTATTCACTGATAGAAAGCTACATAGTGGCCGAGTGTCTTAGGCTGTTTTATAGGATCATAGACTTCCATCATCTCCAATATCAATTACCACCTTGCATGAATTAAATTCAAAAGCGTGACTGGGGTTTGAGTCGTGTAAACGTCTCACGTTTTGAACCCGGATAATTGGGTAGATGACACTTCAAGATGATAATACCAAAACACAACTGTAAACCCTATGAATATTTGAATACCTATAAAAATCGTTTTTAGTTGCTTTGAAATTAATAAATAATTAGTGAATTGAGATGACAAAAAAGTGACGTCACGGTTTATAAAAAAGGGGTTTCATAAAAAGTTTATGTGGGAATCGCGTTTTGACAGCTCATAAAAAGTACGTCAATTGATTACTGGTGTTATAAAAGGCTCGCACCCTATTATTTATTTAAACTTTATGCAACAAAAAGTACAAAGGCAGACTTAATGCCTTAGGGATTCTCTACCAGTCAACCAAGACCTTCAAAACAGAACTGACTGAATGTGATCTACAAACTTCTGGCTATTTGTTCTGGACAGGCTCCAAACTAGCCTAACCATTGACTACTACAGTACATACCTGGCTCTTAGCCCTTATCCGCACATGTCCAATGACCGGCGAGTTGGGTTTGTGCAGCGGAGTCTCGATGCTCAGGTTGGCGAGAGCGTCCTCTCCGAAGATGGAGCGGGCGTATAGGTTCGCTGCCATGAAGCCGCATTGGCCGGACAGTGCCTAGTGAATAAGAACAAGGTAAAGGAGAATGTAATTCGCTGTCAGTCTAATACTTTTTTTTTTAGCCATACGTCTTTCATATTAATTTAATAAATAAATAAATAGAAGATAATAAAGTAGGAATAGGACTAAGATCAAGGGAATCAATAAAAAAGAAGCAAAAGGTTTATTGCTAAAAACCCGGGCTTTATATATTTTTTTAAATCTGGTCTTTTTTGTCGATCATCCGTCTTAACTTCACTTTATATTTTGGTCTTTCATATTTATCTATGTCGTCGGTAAAATTGGTTTACTTCGTAATTTATCGAACAATCCTTTTTCCATTATATCAAAATGCTAAATACTAGAAAGTACATAGGTCAACAAAATGATTCCGGAAAAATGTTGAAGCCTAAAATGAACAGATAAAGAATATTACCTTTTCAGGAGTAAGACACTTCATGTTGGTAGATGACAGTAGATGCTGTAAGTACTCGCGTAGGTCTGTGATGTTCGTGTTCACCGACACCTGTGGAAAAACACAACATGTTAAAGGTAAGATCTAAATAAATATCGGCCCTTTTTACAAAAGAATCAGCTTTGCCGCACGAGGCAATACTACCAACAATCGACAACAATGTGGAGGATCTTTTTTAATATGACCCTTATAAACTCCCCATTTCTTTTTTTGTAAGTAAGTATAAGTTAAAGTTATATATAAGTTATAAGTGCAAGTTTTAAATATAACAAAAGACTTCGTCAATGACAAACAAAATCCCTGGACATTTTTTAAAGAGCATAATACTATTTACAAGGACCGGAATATAGACAGCTATTATTATAAAATTGGAGCAATTCCAAAACAATCAAAAACGTTCCAAACATGTTGATTCAGTTAATACAGCAGATTCATTGCAGAACAATGGTCGGTTCGACATCGATATAAACAAACGTATGTACTATGTGGTACCTTGTTCTCCCACTCGAACTCTGCCCACATCTGCCTGAAGTCGGCGTCAGTACAGACTGCGGGCTGGATGTAGTCCACGATGTCGATGTGGATGTCGTTCAGCACCACCACGCCGCGGTCCATCGACGCGCCTGACACTTCGTATACTGAGGGCGAATTATGTGCGAATTTGAGCTTAATGTACTTTGGTTTAAGAGTTAGATATAGCTTGCACAGTGAGTTATGAATGTTGCGTTTAAACGTGCTATACAAATTGGTTTGTACAGGATCAAAGTGGTTAAGTGTCGTACACCACTTGTTGTATTTTTTTTATGTCTCACTGTCGGAATCTGTGCTGTCGGTAAATGTTTTTTTTAAGTTTATGTCATTAATATTTTTTTACTGAAATCCGAACTTTCAGATTACTATTAACTCGATCTCGAAAAACCACTGGACGACCGTTTCGTATAACTTGATTCAACAAGAATCCGAAATTAGCTCCACGAAAAAAATCAGAGAACTTGTTCGTTGAAGACGATCTAATTAGCAAGATAGAAAAAAAAAAACATTTGACGCGTATGTGGCGGCCTATGTGGTACACAAAGAAAACAACGAAGAAAACGAGATTAAGATCGGAAGCGCACTCACCAATATTTCCAAATATGATCCCGTTCTCGGTGGAGGCGACCTTGACGTGCGCCTTGATGGTGGCGTAGTCCCTCGGGGCCAGCACCACGGCGCCGGGCCGCTCCACCAGGCGCAGGTCGCCCAGCGTCGCCAGCTCCACCGTGCAGTGCTGCAGCGTGTCGTCTGCGGACACACGATGCTTACTTACACGCGCTAATACGGTTACCATTGGGTGGTAGACACCATTAGGCATTAACAGGCATAAAAGTTAGGCCAATAACAGCCCGATCGCAACTTTGATTGCGCTCATTAAACAATACCTTGACAGCAACCATACATGTTAATGTAGTAGAATAGTGTTTAATGTTTCTTAACAGATTTTTTTAGTGCTTTTTGGCTTTTTAGTTGCATAAAAATATTTTACCATGGATTCAATACATGATTTTAGAACCCAGAGTTAAAATGTTTAGTATATTATTTGAAAAAATCAACTATTCCATATTTTTTTTTTAATGTTGCAATTTTTTTATGGAATCTAATTATTTTGAAAATCATATATTAGCCATTAACAAAATTCAAAATAGAGTACAATTTCCCAATAAATAAGCAACTATAGAGCGTACCGGTCTGGTTGACGACGAGCACGTCGAGCACGATGTCGTACTGGTTGACGGCGACGATGGCCTCTGCGTACACGGGGTCGGAGAAGCCCGTCAGCTGCGTCACCTTCGACAGCTTGCCGCGCTCCTCGCTCACGCCCGTGCTGCGACCTGGATGTGGAATTAGGGATACATATTTGTTACTATGTAAATAAATAAATCATTTTATAATCAGGCCGTTGAGACCCATATATAAAGTACACAACATGTCTTTATAAACACTATCTTTTATAACTTATTGAATTGTTTAAAATCTTAGCTTACTGTAAAGGTAAGCAAGTTGGCAGTGACTTGAGGGTGAACTTAGGTCAAAAACGCTTCTAAATTACCAATATCTTTTTAAGAAAACAAAAAATCGTTGCCGAGATTAGATTATGCCAATTTTTTTTTTGGTTTTTTATCAAGTGTTTTTTTTTCTGTAATCAGAATTAAATTATAGGTTTTTAAAAAGAAAAAGAAAATAGGCTTCTTGCTCGCTTTTCTATACAGAAACATACTGTTAAAACAAGCAAGTAATTTCAACTTTTTGACTGACTCCTAGACTATTTAGCAGTGGTTTAATTAAAAGCAATGATTAAATTTTACTCAACACATAGGATCATTTTCCTGTATATTTATTCCAAAGGGAGAATTTAGGATTAATTTTGAAATCTGAAGTAAACGCAGACGAAGTCGCGAGAACAAGGGTCAGTTCACACCGACACCCGACGCAGAGTAGTGTACCTTTTAATAGAGCGACTCAAAATATGTCGTGTCTCGGTGTGAATGGGCCCTATATATATAAAGCACATGTCGTACCTTGCAGTGCCTTGGAGAGCGACAGTTCGAACATGTCGTGATGCGTGCTGGCGGCGGTGTTCCCCGCCAGCTGCGCGAACACGATGCCTGCCTCCACCTCCACCTTGTTGTCTTGACGCTTTGTTTCACGCTCCTGCGGGCGGAAGCGGTAATGAATTGCTTTTTTAATTAGATGTTTTATATTAACGAACACGTTTTGACAAGTTGTACAGCTATAAGTATTTTGGGAATATGTGGGACGTAGCATTATTGTAATGTCGAAGTGCTAGAATATAAAAGCTGACCTCCTACAATGCATAAGCGGCAGGGTGGAACCAGTAATGCTATTCTATAGTTGATTTCCCTAGAATTTTTGGTGAAGTGAACTTGATTTAGATGTATTGTCATTCCACCGATTTTAGGGATTATCAGTTCACCTAAGGTTCACTTCATCATTAGAATATGAGAGTAAGAGTAGTGTGATTAGTGTGGGTGGGGTATGAGTGTGAAGGGAAGGGAAGTTAGGGAAGAGGGGGAAAGAGCGAGTGCACCTGTATTCGCGTATACACTTGTGCACTATAATATCTCCTGCCTACGTGGCTAGTCTGTATCAAGATTAGCCGCCGTGGCCGGAGTCAGTCTGGAGAGTTACAGGTTACATGTTAATGAAGGCAAGCTGTAGATCACCTTGTCGGCCTCGTCCAGCAGGTTGGCGGCGCGGTCTGGCAAGGCTAGCAGTGCGGCCAGCGCCCGGCCGGAGCCGGCCAGCAGCGCGTCCTGCACGACGGCGGGCCGGGCGCTGCCCGCCAGCACGCACATGGCGCCGTGCTCCAGGTCGTCCGCTGTCAGCCCGGATGTGGCGCCGTTAGGGCCTACAAACAAAACACGTTTTGTTGTTGTGGCTTGTTTATTTTAATATCAGCTAGGGCTATACATTCTGAGACGTGGATAGATACATACTGTTGTTATAGTGGACGTATGAGAAACAAGGCGTAAAGTTTCTGATCCTCTGTTGAAAAAGAAGGATCCTCCGTTAGCGGAGCGTTAACATTTTGAGATTGGTGTTGTGCTAGGTTACTACCCGACGGTTCTTGTCGGGATTTTGTATATAATAATATGCTAACGTCGCGGCGAACTTTTATAACGAGTAGGCAATATCAGTTTGTCAGAATAGTTTGCATGTTGAACGATAGATATCGCTACATTATGATTTTCTCTTAGGTTTCGTAGTCACAAGCGCGACTACTGCGTTGGATCTTGAGTTCAATTTCAAAGTCGGACTGGTGTCATAAAAATCCATTCAGAATTTCTTAGTCGCAACCTAGACTGGAAGTTGATGATGTAACACCTCATGTCTTAGAAAGCACGTAAACCCGTTGTACCCGTGCCAGATAATAGAATGAGGGGAGAAGGAGTGCACTTATATTTACACACACACTTGTGCACTATTTCTTCTGAGTATTTACCTAACCACTCCACTAAAATTGACCGCCGTGGCTAAAATTCAGTCGAGAGAACATTATTATAACTTACCAGCATTTTGTTTGTGGAAGGCCAGCAGCGTGGCGGCGAGGTGTATGGCGGCGGTAGCATCGCGCTTGCCCAGCTTGAGCGCCAGCTTGCAGAGCGCGGAGCAGGCGCAGGCGGCCGTGAAGGACTCGCCCTCGCCCAGCGCCGCCCACAGCGCCGGGCCCGCGCCGCTCGGGGACGACGGGCTAAAGGAGTTACAGCATGTAGCGCTACGTGCTACACTTCGTGGTACTATAACGTGTTGCAAGCAACATTGTTATGTACAAAATACGTTTTTAACAACAGAAATGAGGGAATATGCATGTATTTTTTTTACATTTTTATTCGACAGTTTACATTGCCATGTAATACTAACAAAACATGTAAACACCAATATAGTAATTTAAAATATTTCAAAAATAATTTAAAAACAGCCAACCCACACGGGCACCTTAAATGCCATTCTAGCGCACTTGATGTGACGTCATAGTTTAACTACGCGCTTGGAATTAACATTTCACATTTGAATGTACTTAACGTAAAAATTCTCTTTTTTTTTTCAAATATTCGAACGCCACACTCTTTTGTCGCACTTTTTTTTCAAAATATTTTGTTTTGCTCAGAAAGGAATTATAGAATAAAACATTGACGGAGGCATAACTCTGAAGCAAATCATAATACCTATTTGACTCTCATTTGACACACATGCATATTCCCTATTACGTTGCTGCAACGCTTTGTAACTTACGCTGGCAGGTTGAACGCGGACTGCGAGGCGTAGGTGCCGTCGCTGGTGACGAGCTGACGCGGGGCTGACGTGTCCTGAGCCTTAGCCGACGCACCCTCCGCTTCGTCCTGCGGTACAAATATACAAGGTGTAACAAGATACATCATGTGGAACCACCATCTTTCATCCATTTAGCAAATATAATAACTAGCGACTTTCATTTTTGGTTCGAAGTAGTTTGGTAAGAACAGTCGTACGAGTACTATGAGAATTATTACGTAAAAAATTGAAATGAAATCTTTGAATTGGTTTAGAATATATTTTTTCACGTTAATCTCCAACTTGGTGTCTCGGAGGTGTCTGTAATAATAACATGGCAAAAGTATGACGAAAGAGGTAAATGTTTGCATGTGGCTTAGCTCTCCTTCTTTATTTAGCTGCTTTTCTATCTTTCTGAGCTGGCGAAGTTCACCAGTCAATGATTATGGTACCCATTCAGTGCGGGCAACGCGTATAAGCGTCAAAAAAACGCGCATGTGCGTTGCCGCACTGAATGTTTTAAAAGTCCACCTTTGTACAGTGTATTTTTTTACCTTATGTGCGTAAAGTTTAATAAATAAATAAATTAAGCCATGATATCAACGTCCCCACCTTCTCGTCACCCGCGGCGGAGGGTATGACAGCCGACAAGACGTCGAGCGCCGCCTTGGCCCGCTCCGGCGTGTCCGCGAACTGCGCCAGCAGCCACAGCGCCGAGCGCGCGATCTTACCCACGCGGATACCGGGCACCGACTCCAGGAGTTTCTATACAAACGGAAATATTTACAATAATTGTAGAACTACAATTTAGAAGAGGATAAATAAGAAAAAGGACTAAATCTGGAACTATTGGAGGACTAAAACTAGAGCTAAATAAGGGACAGGACTTTTTTTCGTTAAAAAAATTGAGACTATAATTTTTGGTTTTTAATGAGGTCCAAATACAATATGCTGAACACCAACATCTGAAGTGATGACCACGACCACTCTGTCAAGAGTGATACCGACGAAGAAGAATACAATATGGCAATTCGGGTCTCGTCTCTTTTCTATCTGTTTTTGGTAAGCTATTTGTCTTCACAATACGTGTTCAGTTTACATACAGATAGCTATAGTCTGCGAAGTTTCAAATCACGAGTCTGTGTATTATTTTAGGCAACTTTACACCATCATAACCAAATTATAATTACCTTACCGTTAAGGGCGTTAATTAAGGTAGTGGTTAGGTAGTTCGTGGTTTTTGAACAAGATTGACCTTTTTTTTTATTCAGATTTATGTATAGACCCTGTTCATATCCTATTCAGGTGATATTCCAAGTAATGACATAACATCTTGAGATATAAGATCATCATCTGATTGTTTTCTACTGCTTACCTGATAGATATGGTCCCTGAGGTCGACGAAGGTGTGCAGCGCAGATCTGAGGAACAGTATGACGTCCTGCGCGGCGGGCTCGCTGCCGTCGCCCAGCAGCTCCAGCAGAGCCGGCGCTACGCTGCCTGCCACCTCCGGGAACTACACATAAACCAGTAAGTTGTTTTATATGGTCATACTAGTGATATTGGATTTTAATTGAATTGGAATAAATAATAATAAGTGACTATACTTCTACAAGTTACGGGTGTTTAATTATTTTTCAGAATTCGTTCGTAATGTGATGTTATCAATTTCATATTATTATTTTTTTTTCTATTAATTAGGTGTCATATTATTTTTTTACAAGCTTTTATTTATCTAGCAGTTTATTTAGGTTTGTTCGAGTGGAATCTTACAGCTAAATTTTTAAACAGATATCTTCGTCTGATTGAGCTGAAATTTTGTATACACGTTGAGTTTGGATGACAATGCATTGTTAGTTGTGTGACGTCATTCTAAATCCAACATGGAGGAACACTCAAGATGGCGGACTAGTTGTTTTTAATGCACTACTAAAATGTGGGTATCAAATGAAAGGGCTTGCTTTTGGAGTAGCAGTGATGGCATCATGATGAGTGAATCCTAGGTGATACCTTGAGCGCGGCGCGATGCAGCGCCCGCACGAGCAGCTGGCGGTACTTGGCGGCGTCGTCGCGCTCGGCACTGGTGGCGCGCGCCGCCTCCTTGCGCAGCACCGCCACCAGCTCCTCCGCCTGCCGAGCCGGCGCCAGCGACAGCGCTAGGGGGGGGCATTAGACTCTATCGATTAGTGCCATAAAAGTACAGGATGCTATTTTTTAGGATTTTAGTCGGTTCGATTCCCGGGTGTGGCAAGCGTATTTTCAAAATTAAATAAAAGCAGTTTTTTTTTTTAATAAAGGAATGTTTCCTTTGAGTAAAATTTGCTAACTTAAGTATTTAGAGTACTTTTCCTCCAGGAAGCATTATAAAATTCCACCGTGTGTACGTACCTAGCTGCAGCGTGTGGCGGCGCACGTCGAGGTCGGAGGAGGCGAGCACGCGCAGCACGTCCATGGCGAGGTCGGGCAGAGCCCGGGCGGCCGCCTCCCCGCCCTCCTCCCGCAGGGCGCCCAGCCGACCCACCACGATCAGCTTCACGTTGTTGTCGCTCTCCTTCACTATCAGGTCGATGTAGCATGCTGCTGCCGCCTGGGGGACGAGGGATACGAGGTTATTTATAGATGTGTCCGAAATAAAATTACACAAATCAACAAGATGACTGCACTACAACAGTCGAGAGCTTTTCCATCTTATCATGGCTTCGTTTTCGTATCATTCTTTCATTGAGTCACAATCAAATTATTTATTTTAATTAGACCATTAAAAGACCAATTAATTACCAATTTTAATTACCGACCGGTATATGTGGACATCTAAAGGGGAGGCCTATGTTCAGCAGTGGACGTCCTATGGCTGAGATGATGATGATGATGATGATTAAAAGTAACTTTTTAAGATCCTATAAATTATGTTTTACCAGAAAAATATTATTGAATCTAGTTGCCCCATAGTAGTTTTAGTTTTGTATGGGAAAGAAAGGGCAAAAAAATCACAATCACTCTCGAACTGACGTTCCTCTTTTAATACTGTGTTGAAGTTGGCGAGCCTGGTTGGCAACCAACAATGAAAAGAGATAGGTAGAAAAATCACAAGGTGGTACATAAAGTACATAAGGTAGCTAAAAAAAAGTATTTACATAATAACACTTGTAGAGTATTTTTATGAAAGCTACAAAGCGTTATGAACACTTACTTTGATAGCAGCGGGCGCGTTGGAGAGCGTGACGAGCGTGCCGGCCGCCTCGTAGCGCACGGCGGCGCTGGACGCGTTCAGCAGCCCGTACACCGTGCGGATGAAGCGCGACCGCTCCGACGGGTTCGCGTGGCACACCTAGTGACCACATTATGTTTACTGCTAAATGAAGTGTTTCTTAATGACTACATTTCTAGCTAAACCAATATCAACTTTATGTGTGGATAAATTAGATCGGTTTTAGAATGGAAAAGGTCAGTAAAAATGTGGAAGTTGTAGTACATATTTTTTTTATGATTAAGTTTTTTTTTAAATATTGTTCAAAACTAAATTAGGATGTATGTAGTTTTATCATTTTGGTATAGCTCTGTAAACCCATTACCGAGAAAACTGACTAGATGTGATTCCATGTGATATCTTCGAATATACATTATTTAAAAATGGTCTTAAAGATTGCGATCAGTAGAATTAATCAAAAGTGATTAGGCTGATAATTCAACAAATACAAAGACTGAATTTCAAAATTTGTCCTTTTGATAAAGACACTCAATCTTACAAACTAGTCTTACTCTTACCTTATAAATGAGCTCCACAATAACCAACTGCAGGATGTCTCCGAAGCCCTGCACGTTGTCCAGCCTGGACGCGAGATAGGACAGCGCTCGCTCCTGGTCGGCATGCAGCAGCATGAGGAACGCGTTCCTCTTGCACGACATGTCCTGTTCTGTCTCCAAGAAGTTGGCGACCAGCTCCGGCGCATCCGGGATTAGGAACTCGAAGTTTCTGGTGAAAACATTTCAAAGTCAAATTCAGATCAATTATTTCGATTAGATCAGTAAAAGGCACTTTTGAATATCATTGAAAAAAATATACATATTGAATCTGGTTGCCCATTCCAAAAGATGGTTTTGTATGCAGAAGAATGGGCATGAAGCTCCGTGTTTGATTTAGTGGACTTGTGACTTTGCACAACAGTCACTTGACACACAGTGACTTTTTGGGACAATATTGGGGCAGAGAATTTTATAATCAGAAGAGTTCCTAGGCAGTTTTGCAGAGTAATAAGGAGAGAGTTTATAACATTTTAGAAGAGGACCCACCAGGCGATTTCTGGAACAATTCTATGACCTCTGTTTCCAAAAACTGTTTTTTGCCAATGACAAGTATTACTCTGATTTAACAAAAATTGTGAATGTGATTGAAAAATAGGTCTATTATATACGTAGTATAGTCTATTAGATTTATTTATTTTAAACCACATAAAAGTAACATTACACCAAGACCAAGAATAGAAGCATAGTTGGTAAATAAGAATTTATTAACATTCAATATCATAAGAGTTTACAGTAAAACACCTGGATTTATCAAAAGGTTATTTTTCGCAGTGAACTGCAAATTCTTGACAATGAAGTAGTAATAAAAACTAACCTGTAGATGGTAAAAATGGCAAGCACAGCATTCCTCCTCACGTATGAGTGACGGTGGTCCAGACAAGCCCTGATGGCAGGCATCAGGGGTTCCAGGAGCTCCGGCTCCTTCAGCTTGCAGAGGAACCGCAGGGTAGAGCCACGGAGGAACTCATTGGGGTGTTGCAGATCCTGTTCAATTGGAGATTTATAAAAAGTTGCCATTTTTGACTGACTTTAAAAAAGGAGGAGGTTATGCATTGGGTGAGGTCTTTTTTTCTCATTTCTATGTACTGGGGCCAGCACATCAAGCTATCCCAATCTGACAAATTTCTTTGATAGATTTTCAACTTTACTCCAAAGGAATAAGGTTCATGTTCAATTGAGAAAATTGTACAGTTTGGCATAGCCTGATGTGCATCTGTACACTGATTTTTCTAAAACTTATATGCTTGTTACATGCCATGAAGGTCCCAGTACTCTACCAAGGGGTATGTGAAATATATATGTTGGTTAAAACACATCCTTGACATGTTAATATATTGTTTTTAATAATATTATAAGAATTGACAGCACTCAATTTAATTTCCACCTACCTTTCTGTAGGCATCACAGACAAGGATCATCTCCTGCATCAGCTTGCCATCAGGCATGGTCTTGGGCACAATCTCCCAGAAGATGAGCAACAACTTCTTGATCATGTGGTCTTGCAGAGGCAGCACGAACCTGATGATGATCATCAGGAGACCGGGAATCTTCTCCCCAGAGAGAATGATGCCAATTGTCTTCTTTAATGCTTCTATCTTCTTCTTTATGTCACCCTTTTCTGTTAACAAAGATGTTATGTGAGATTCTACAGAAACATAGTAAGTACTTAATGTAAGGTTCTTAGAAACCTTAATTTATTATTTATTTCATTTTTATTTTGTAAACTTACAGCTAAGTCAAAAACATTGCTTGTAATAAATACAAAATGGAAGGTCATTTACAGGTTTTCTCTGGTACATAATAAACAAAAAAACTAAAAGTTGGTACTATGCAAAGTATATTGTTTTAAAAGTACAACACACTTGTGAAATTAGTCATAACTTGAATACTAGCAGAGATATTACTTTAGCAAGAATTTTCTTCTGAAGGCAAATTAAAGTGGTATTAATTAAAGGTTATGTTTGTTTTGTTATGAAAAGTGCTGGTTCCATTTACTTGTACAGCTTCTAGTTAGCTAAAGTATGAGTATGAGCATGGCTCTAATTTACAGTAATACAGGCCTTGCTACACTTATTATCTTGCCTAGTACATCTATGAACATCTACTAAATGTAACTTACCAAGGTCCAACTTAAGTTGCATCTCATTGTAGGGCTCCGAATCAGTTGGGAAGTTGATCAGGGTATAACATGGCTGTTCCACACCCGCCATGCTGCAATAATGTCTCTAATTAATATTTATTTATTTAAATATACTACGAAAACATTGTTTGTAAACCAAAATAACTAATTAAAGAATTGTTAGGAGTTACAAACACTATGAATGAAGATTTTTATTGGAACATTTGATTCCGATATGTTTCGACCATATTTCACTGTGCAGTTTCAACCAAAATCCAAATCAAATATTCAACTAAATACAGAGGTTATTATAATGTTAACCACTCAATAAGTTTTGTGAGTGATTTTACTTTTTTCCTGTGCCGTAAGCATGAAATATGTAAGGGGAATTTGCAATTACAAGCGCCCGGTCATTTCGTCATTCATCAGTATTTACTTACCTGAATTATTAATAATGTTCGGTATCGTGTTCGCAAAACTATATGTTTCCACTTCTTGTATTCAATTCTCGAAGATATTTGTAATTTGCGGGGCAAACGAGAATAATTTACAATCCAAAACTAAAATAAAATAATACGTGTCCACATCCACAAGACACAACTTAAAACGTCAACGTGACATTAATAGTGATGGACTGGTGACTGGTGATACTGGATCACGGAGAGACAATATTACTAAACACGAACAAACACACGCAATGTAATCTGAGTCGCAAAGTCGCAATTTGTCTAATATAGTAAAAAATGGGTCTAATCTCTGTCTTCGCATACGACACGCCTCTCAACAATATTCTGTGATTTTGCCTACGACGTTCATACCTCTAGTTGTACTGTTGGACTCGTATGATTGTCGCTGAAATAAGATTTGAACGTAGTACTACTACGTTCAAATCTTATTACTCTCCCTAGATTCTACTACCGTAGTAGAATCTATCTAGTAGGGAGTCTAGGGAGGTGAAACCATTGATCGAGTGAAACTAGAACACCTGTAAAAATGTGGATTAAGTGTGTACCAATTCAATGCTATTGACACTGTCGTCAGTGGTTGGAGACGCGACGATGAAAAACACAATAGGCATTCCAACTTTATAGTATACTAGCTTTTGCCCGCGACTTCGTTCGCGTGGATTAATAGTCCCCGTTACCGGGGGATTTCCGGGATGATAACTATCCTATGTCCTTTCTCAGGTCCCAGACTATATCTGTACCAAATTTCATTGAAATCGGTTCAGTGGTTTAGGCGTGAAAAAGAGACAGACAGACAGTCAGAGTTACTTTCCCATTTATAATATTAGTACGGACTAGCAAACTACCTGCGACTTAGTTCACGTAGCTTATTTCATCCGCGTTAAGTTACGTCTTTGGTTACTGCTCCGGTCCCGTTGGTCTATGTTACTATGTTATTCAGTGATAATGTTGTTTTCTAACGGCAAAAGATTTTATGAAATCCATCCAGTAGTTTTTAATTTTAGTCATTACATAAAAAAAATAACGAAAGAAGAATAAAGATACAAAAATACAAATCTTTACTTCTCAGGGTTCCGTACCCGAAGGGTAATATAGGGCCCTGTTACAGACAGCTGAAATTTTTACAGATGATGTATTTCTGTTGCCGCTATAATAACAAAAAATAAAATACAGAATAAAATAAATATTTAAGGGGTTCCCATACAACAAACGTGAATTTTTGGCTCGTTTTTTGGCCAAAATTGATAACGGCAACAGGTAAACGATTGAAACATTCACAGAATATTTTGTTATATATTTTAAAAATATATAATTTAATTAAAATAAAACAAACATTATTTTAAGGGGGGCTCCCATATAACAAACATGATTTTTATGCCGTTTTTATAGAAAATAGTACGGAACCCTTCGTGCGCGAGTATGACTCGCACATCTGTATTTTTATTTTTACAGTAATAGTGTAGATGTAGATTGTTCTTTGGGTGCACGCTAAGTATATTGGGGAAAAAATATAACATCGATGGTAAGATGGTAAAAGTTATCTGGCAAATTTAGTCGATTAAAGAGTTTTAAAGTTTATGGCACCGCTTTAAAAAAGGTAAAATCTTTGAAATATTCCTCTATGACTAGAAAATCAATACGAAGTAACGAAATGTCAAAATCTATTGTCAAACTGATAAAAATTTGGCCAAGTTGAGATCGTACGTCGTCGCTGGCCTAAATTATATTTTTTAATAGTTTGCGTGAATTGCGTGTCTTGGAACTGTGAAAACAATTTGAAAATCGTTAAAGTATTAGTAATGTTATAAATCTTTTGATCCAATATGGATGTCTTAGTGTCCTTATTTTATCTTTTATTCTCGATATGTATTGTTTATCCTCCTACCGAGTTCGTGTCGGCCGGCTTTACAATAGCGCAGATGTTTGAGAGTTTCCTCGGATCTGAAAATGTGAATTTCATCGGATACCATATGAAGAGGACGACGATTACGGCCTTGATTCACTCTGCTTTGCCTTTGGGTTACGTTTTCTGCCTAATGCTATCAGGGGAACGCAACCCTTGGTTGCCTGCAGCAGCTGCAGCTACTGCCATAATTCCTTTGCTGATGTGCTATAGGCTATTATGCTGGTGGGAGAATGGTCAGGCAAGACACCCCATCGTGAAATCCCTGATAGCCTATGTAACCCCTGGCTCTGATTGGAGAGTGGTGGCTGCCAACCTGAATATTGAGTTCAGAAAGTAAGTCCAGCTGTTAAATAATATTATTGTTTATTCATTATATTTTTTTCAACAGGTTTAGCATCCATTATTCGGCCCCGTTCCCACTACGCCGGACCGGCAGATTTGCCGCGCCGGTAAATCTGCCGGAAGGGCTAGTGGCTGTACAATTTATATGAAGCTGTTCACATTATCCCGGGTCCAGCATTTTTGCCGAGCCCGGCATTTTTACTGAGTGTTTTGTCACTAGGAATTGCCGGTAAAACGACCGGGCCCGGAGTAATGTGAACGAGTTTTAAAATAGGGTGTACCCAATGTTTTCTTTTATTTTGCCTTCTATTAAGATACCACCACAACACAACAATTTCGTCGTCCATTGTGCGCGCAGGTCCAAATTCAACTGTGAATTTCTTCCGGTATCTGGTGTAATGTGAACACTCTGTCCGGCATCCGGTTTTCGGCAAATCTGCCGGTCCGGCATAGTGGGAACGGGGCCTAAGAAGGAAGTCCACACCCCCACATACAGTAAAAAAAACCAATTACAGCATATAAAATTGTTACAGCGTTGACAAAGTGTCAATCCCGCTAACCGCAACCAGCAGGTTCGTGGCTACGGAGACATGGCTGATCAAACTGACCCAGTACAAACTCAACGTGGTCAAGCAAAGAGACTGCACTCTTGTTGCTACTGCTGTAAGTGCTATCTATACTATACTAATATATCAAGGGTTTTTTTTTGTTTGTACCGAATAAGATTTAAAACTACTGGACCAATTGCAGCCATTTATTCATCAATAGATAACTACATTAATCATGACTAACAGGCTGTATAACATCGTTACGACCTATGGGAGCAAAGCAGTAACCAACATTGTAACTCAATGCGGCTGAAACAAGACACGAGGGTGAAGTTGCGTGCATTTAGTTAGTTAATAATAATATTATACGTACAGTTAACATTTAATTAAATATCCATAATATGGATACTTAATTAAATGTTAACTGTACTAATAAATGTTACTGTGATTTTGCACTCATTCTTTCTTTGGTATTTACTCAAGGCTATGTTGAAAGTTAAGTTGGATACTATACAGTTTATCTGTACAAATAAATTGAAGTGTCTGTTTGTAAAACAAAACATCAGGTGGTTGTTAAACGCATAATGTTTTTTTTTTTTACATTTATGTCTGTCTGTTTGTTCCGGCTGATCTCCGAAACCAAGTAGTTGATGTTATAAGAAGTAACTTAAGCTATATTAACCTATTTCAGAAAAAAATTATTGGTTCCGCGCAATTAAAATAAAACCCCGTGTTAACATATACGCGAATGAAAGTCAAAGTCAAATCATTTATTCCAACTAGACCATTATAAGGCACTTTTGAACGTCAATTCACGTCAAACGTGAAGTCGCGGCGATAAGTTAGTATTAAGTAAACGTGAAAGGTTACTCATTCAATCAATGACAAACATGATATTTATAAACTACTTGTTGACTACCTGTATACTACCTACTTGGATAATTTTAGCTTTATTGTTTTGATAATAAAGCTAAATTTAACCGGGTAGGTAGTGTAAGGTAGGAGACACCTTGTGCATTTTTTACGACAGAGCCTAATTTAAGTATTTTTGACCTTCACGTGAACGAAACCACGGGCAACAGATAGTGTATCAGTTTTCTTCATTGTTATTGTGATAATTTCTATGAATTTCTCACTAAGAGTGAGGCCAAACAAGCGTAATTTTGTGAGTCGTGAGCCGCAGAATTTCGGTCGCGTAATTTCTGCTACATTCGGTTTCATATACAAAACTCCTGTTTCGTTCACACGGCGACGCAAAATGAGTTGTCAGTTTCAGTAGAAAGTAGATTACGCGGCCCAAATTCTGCGCCTCGCGACTCATAAAACTACACGCGTTTGGCCTCAAACAAACAAACAAACAACAAAAAAACTTTGGTATAGTAACTTGTTTTTTTTCAAAAGGTCTATAGCAACAGTTTAAGTGAGGATTCAAAACACATGTTATGTATATTGTACAAAATGGTGGTGGCAATATGTATGTAGGTATATACTAGCAAAAATAATTGGTACATAGCATAGCCTGATAACTCTTATCAACCGGAATTGGTTCAAATATTTTTAATCAATCTTGCAATGTACTCATTCTTATCAATATTTTATTTAATTTTATTTGTTAAAGGTCAAGTTGCATCAAATGCAGACTCAGAGCTACTAAAATGACAAATAGAATGTGCCTTGTAAGCAAATAATTTGGACTTTAAAGATAAATATGGCTATTGCAAGTTGGTGTAAATTATACAATTAGGCTTACGGCCTATCTCCCTGCCAGGGCTGCGGGTTGTTCGAAAGAGATACCGCGCCCCCGGAACGCAAAGGGCACATGAAGGAACATAGACGGGTTTTAGTCAGTAAAAGTCTGACACTCCCTCCCGCCCCGCCCAGGGCAGGGGAAGTTATTTGATGATTTCCCGTCTTAAAAAAAAAAAAATACGGCCTGTCCCACCACCACTAAATAGACAGTATTCACAAGATGTAGAACAGAATTTGCATAAAATTATCCGCCGAATAATTTAATCTTAATTTATTTATGAAATAGGCCTCTTAATGCTATTATTGTATGATTTAATCTTAATTTATTCCAAGAATATGAAAAAGTTCCTTAATATTATGTAGATAATGATTACAGTAACAGGATGTTTAGTAGTTTTTATTTAAAGTTATTCTATGTTAATTCTAATTATTTATTTTGGGATAACTGGATCCAAAGGTTAGTAAAGTTAATGACAATCGTAATATTATTTTCTGCCTAGTATATCTTTATAAGTGCTATAAATATGTAGATGAAACTGCTGTTTATGTGCTTTCTGGTTTACTAAATTAACCTGTTGTTCTATGTCCTACAAATTTTAATGGTTTTTTTTGGACTTATTTGAATACTTATTGTTCAATTTTTTTTTATTGTGTCAAATAGAAGACCTATTTATTTATATAACCAGTTATGTGCAGAAATAACAAGAACGCGTAAAACAGATAAGCAGAAGCAACAGAAAAATACATGTTAAAATGTTCCATGATCCAAGGTTACCCTTTGCAAAAGTTCTCAAACTAGCTTTTAGCTGTAAATATCGACAATCGGAGATTACCGCATCTAATAGCAGTTATTGTGCTTTGGCCCATAGCTATACTAATATACTTAACAAAAATATTATAAAGAGGAAATATTTTATGTTTGTTGTCCGATGTAACCATTTTTTCACCAATGGATAGCTAGATGATTCCTAAATAACATATGCTATATAACATCGCGCTATGACCCACGGGAGCGAAGCAGTAACCAAAAACGTAACTTAACGCTGGTGAAATAGGCCACGCGGATGAAATCGCGGGCAGTTCGCTAATGTAAAATAAGATAAAGCATCAAAATATGGACTTACCTACTTATAAGTAGTAAGTTTTTTTTATGGAATGAATGTAACTGAACTGTACATAATGTAATACGCTTTTATTTTTAAAAGAGTATGTATGGAGTTTCTTACGCGTTCTTCTCCATACGAAACTACCTTTTGGAATGGGCAACTAGATTCAATAGTTTTAGTTAATTGACGTCCAAAAGTGCCTTATAATGGTCTAATTGGAATATATGATTTGACTTTGAGTAATTCAACAACCTTATTACGATATTATACGATTGTTCGGTGCAGCGCTTTATTCATAAGTTTTTTCTCCGCGCACTAGATTTTTTAACCTAGCTTTAAGAATCCAATAATCGTGATGTAAAAAACAAGTGAGTTCTTAATGTACACAGTTTGATTTCCAACTCTAGACGCTGATCCGAGAATTGAAAATTCAGTGCGCAATAGAAAAAGGTCGCAATTAAAAGCGGCATTGCAAACAAGAGCTAATATTAGTAAGGATTTAATTAAAGCAATGTTTATATTTTGATCTGGGACAATTCTCAAGCTTTATTTATACGTTTATCTGGGACAATTCTCAAGCTTTCTGAATTCATTATCAACTCACTTTCACTCAGGATCTTATTGCTTTGTTTAAAGTATCTTCTGCTAACGTTTACGTAGTATGTTTCTTGGACTTTTTTTTTTGTTCCTTACTCAATTACGGGTTTTATTAAATAACAAGTATAGCCTGTTGCTTAGTACGAGTAGGCATTATTTTTTTTTGGAGTAACCTACCATCACGCTTGTATTCCCCGAAGGGTTAGGAGGCAAAGGTGTAGGTACCAATGTACACCCACAGCTCGCCGGTATACTTTTAGGCCCATGTAATAGAGGGCGAGCCTATTGCCATTAACAGGACACAAATGCTAACTCCGAGCTGCTACTGAGAATTTCATAGAAAAACTTAATAACACTGATCGACATGGGAAATGAGCCCAAGACCTCTAGCGTTGACTCGACCACTAGGCTAACGAGGTAGTTCGAGAAACATTGTTTGATAAATAATAATTAAGTGAAGCTAGCATCATAGCTCCGCTTTCAATGTTTGTGAGAGCTTAATTAATTCATATCAGAACTAGTTATTACAAGATGTGTCTGTAAATCTAATTACAGCAGCATTGCATAATGTTTTTAACATAAAAAGTTTTGTTGGTCAGCTACCATATTATAGTTGAATAACCTTTCGCCGAAGCTTATATTGTGAAAATCAATAAATTAAATTGAATTATTCAGTACTAGGCACTGCCCGTGACTTCGTCCTTGTGAAAGTAAGACCATGCAATCGAAAATAGTGTTGATTTCTATTAGTGAAAGATTTTTGTAATCCGTTCAGTACTTTTTCTTACAAACAAACATTTTTACCTGTTTTTGCATAGAATAATGATACTTGCATTGGCAAGTTAGCTACAAGTTACATTCTTTTCTCCACAGACCGACAGCCACAATCTAACACCGAATGGCGAGGACGCAATCCAGTTTTTATGCATCGAGGCGATCCCTAATCGTGATGAGATAGAACGGTTCACCTTCCGCATCTCCACCGCGGCCCTGCGAGACTTGCAGCCAAGGCTGTCGCAGGCAGTCAGGGTGCCCGATCACATCTCTCTGTTACCGACCCTTATTGAGAGATTCGTCGCTGTTTTCAAGCAGTATGTCAATCAGAATCCTGTGTACTATGTGGATCAGGTTAGTGGTGTTCTGCTGTTTTTTTTAATGAACGATTCACAAAACTCAATTGCGGAAGTAGTAGAGATCCTTGTGAACCAGCTCGTTCGGGGAAATACTACCACCATACCTATTTCTGTCGAAAAGCAGCGTTGATGTTTTCCGGTTTGAAGGGTTTGGATGCCGGTGTTATTACAGCCACATGTGCAACATGAGACATTTTAACTTTGTTTCTGGGATAGTAACGCATTGGTATTACAAATGTCATTATGCAGAGGTAACATAAGGCGCGCCGTCGACATGTTAGCCATCCAACAATTCTAAAAAAAGTCACTTGTCCTACAAAAAAACTTTTATACCGTCCTTTAAACATGGTTTCTGACAATGTAAATGATTCTAAAGTTTGGATTGATGATCAAGAGAAGAAAATCTTATTCTGAAATAAAATACTTGTTCTCAGGAGCTAGAGTTGTGTATCGGTTGCATGCAGTACCCTGCTGATATAAAGCTGAACAAGCGCTGCGTGCCCGCGCCGCCGCACCTGGAGGGAGGCCCGCCACAGTGCACGCAGTGCCATTGCCGGTAACTTTTTTTTTGTTCATTTCACAACTTCACATTTCAGATTATATTTGGAATTTAGGAAAGCTTTTGATAAAGTTCAACACATCTGCCTACTAATCCACTGTGGATATTGAAAATTTTGTAGCTTGTATGGTTTAAAATATTAAGCATACAGTAAATAGTGTAAGAATAAACCAAGTAATATTTTAACTGAAATGTAAAGTTTAGTGAATGGCTGGTTTTATATTGGTATGCCCCAGGGTTCAATCCTAGGTACGTTCCTGTCATTATTAATTTTCTTTAATGAATACAAGATTTTGAGAAATCTGTCTGTCTGTCCACAAGCAGTACATTATCTCTTGAAAAGTGTTAGAAGAATTTTATGTTTGATGGTGATGATGTTTTCTGACCGGTTTCGGCTACAACGAATGCAATTTGGACCTCTCGTTATGGTTGTTGGTACGTTAGTTGTAGATGACGGGCTTCAAGTTTAGCTTACAAACTTGAGAACAAAGTGACCATGTTAGAACACACACCATGATGAAATTATAACTGAGTATAGCTGTGGTTGGTTTAATAGAATGTTTTTGTGGCGCAGCGTGCTGTGGTGCTGCTCGTGCATGGGCCGCTGGTGGGCGGCGCGCGCGGCGGGCCCGCCGGCGGGCTGGCTGGCGGGCCGCGCCACCTGCCCGGTGTGCCGCGCCACGGTCTGCCTGCTGGACGTGTGCCCGGCGCGCCTGCCCGGCTCCTGAGCCCGGCGCCCGCCGCACGTGCTGCTCACCCTCACCGCCATTTACCTGGATTGAGCGCCACGTACGGGGCATCACTGTAGGATAGAGGTGCACCATTCTGTTGCTGACTTCATTTTGCGATTGAAAGCGAATGTTTTATTTTCAGTTATGATTCTGATTTGACGTTACCAAATCGGTTTCGAAATGATTTTGTGGCTTCCCAGTGATTAATTAATGTGACGCTATTTCTATTGATCTTGGTGTTGCTTCGCAGTTCAAATATTTTATTTAATGTTATTGCACCTCTCTCTGTCTTTTACAAAATTGACAATGGACAATGAAACTTTATTAATTTATTTGTTTTACATTTTACAATGTTTATTTTTTGTTTTTGCCCAGTGAGGCTCTGTATTGAATGTTAGGATTGATGTAATCGATCATGTACTTGCATTATTATACTATTGATGTCTAATGTCTATACACAAAGCGCTGTTGCCGAGAGAATGTGATCGTGACACTTGTGAGTTGCGCATAATTAGTTACCTATTGTTATTGATTATGGGCCGATTTTCAAGCTTTCGTGTCATATAACACGTATTCGTTATGTAACTGAAATGCGACAGGAACAGTAACGCATTCTCTCGGCGTCCGCACTCTAATCATTATATTATACTTTATATAAAGGACAACTAATTAGTCAGTGTTGTAGGAAATGTAGGTTATATTTGAAGTATGCTTGTACGAGATAATAACTGATTCTGAAACTACGACAATAAACAAGTTTTCTTAGTCAGGTCTCGAAAAGACTGATGAAACAGTTTAGATTGAGTACTGTGATTATCACTCACAAGCTTGCTTGAAATTATACCCCCTAAGTGTGTATTCTATAGGATGACATAATAATCAATTATACAATTTTAAACTATGAAATAAAAATGTATACTTTATAAATCTGAATGTGTAGACATGACGTAGAATCATAGTAATCAAATCAATGTGAAAAATCGACTAAAATTAAATTTTAATCGATTTTGCAAATCGGTGATTTAGTTAAGCTAATCGAATTAAATGGTATTTAAACATAGATAACTTTTATCATAATAATTAATTTTGGAAATGAGGTGAAGACGTTTTAAACTTTATGTTGATATTTATACACGTGTAGGCGTAATATATAATCGCATAATTGTAAGGTAGAAATTATACCGACATAATAACTGTCTATTTATTAATGATCTGTTATTCTAATGAATTAATCAAATACAATTTTAATGGGCATTGTTGTTTTATTAATTACTGCATTGCATCGCTCTGACCAATGAGGTCGGGTGACATTGGGTGAGCTATTTAGATGGTATCTATTGTGTTGCATGGGAGCCGGTCAAGCCCTTGACCTTTCACTGAAGGGCGCGGCATACACGAGACAGTATATAACCTAAGGCTCTCCGCCCACGACTGATTTCTTTGACTTTCTTTGTCTGCGCGAAGAAATCTGTCAAAACTTGGTCGTGGGTGGAGAGCTTTATTGTATATTTCATTACAAAATTGGCATTCTTATTATGGGCCTTAGCAGACGTGCTACTTTTAGCATCAGCGATTTTGCGACTTAATTATATACTTTGCGTTTAGGCGACGATAACTTCGCCTATGGGACAGTGCAAACAGCAGCAATATACTCGGAAAAGCCTTTATTTATTGATTGAGTTGAAATTCGACTTTTAAATACAGTGGAAAATGGGCGTACTTCGGCCCATTCGCACTGGATTAAGTGCGAATTTTTCCATTCGCATTTGGTTCACATTAAGTGCGAATGGGACCAACTGCGAATACGGGACGAAGTGTGCATAACCCGGAAAATGGTGTGCCACATTTAATTCTGCGCAGCATTTTATTATCTTGCACGCAATTAAGCCTTTTCAACTATAATGTATTTTGTATTTAAATTCATTATAATTTCATAAACGGCTTTACGTGCTTTCCGTGCCTCGGAAAGCACGTAAACCCGTTTGTCCCGGCTGTCATTTGTAGATCTTTGACAGTCGTTACTGTTAGTCAGAAGCCCGAAAGTCTGACAACCAGTCTTACCAAGAGTATCGTATTACCCATTACTGGGTTGTGGAGGTTTGATAGGCAGTCGCTCCATGTAAAATACTGATATTTAGCTGCATCCGGTTCGACTGGAAGCCGACCCTAACATAGTTGGGAAAAGGCTAGGCAGATGATGATGATCATTTTTCATAAATACAAGCTTTTCGAGCGGTAGCAAAATCGCGTGGCGAGCAAATAGCTAATGCTAAAATGCTGCATCGCGTAACTATCATATTGTACGATCGCTTTCGAAACGCGACTAGATCGCTGATTGCCGATTATTTTAATCGTTTGCATATTTTATTGGTACCTTTACTAGTGATGTTGATGTTGGTGGGTTCTGTACCACACTGCAACTGAATGGAATGATATGAACTATCCACTGTGATGTGACACAAAACTTATTATTGTTTTTTGTCGCGCCACTATACAAGGTTGCTTTTCATTCACCTGCCTTATTTCAGGTGGTGCAAGTGCTCGTGAATCCGAACAACTTTTGCTAAAGGACTAGAAATATCATGAAAAAAAAATCGAGTGTTCCATACATTTTGATCGTGTTGTAATGCATTTTTGAAGGGAGCTGTTTTGTTTTTCATATAAATTTCTTAGTTGGTTCTATTATGACAATTGTCTATATTCGTGAGTACTTTCATTCCTTGAATTTTGGCAGGTGAATGAAAAGAAACCCTGTATAACTGGTAAACAAGTGGTTAAAACATAAGATTTATATCTCGTTAACGGTATTTTGTTGTGAAGAGGAATTATTAGGATTGTCTTTGTTTTTAACGGTCTGTTTGCAGCGTATTGATTGTCAAGCTAATGAGGTAGGTATTTTTTTTTTTTTAATAATATGGCTTTAAAAGTAAAGCCCGTTTTTGATCATCAAAAAATATTTTTCCGATCAAAATCTGTAACGATTAGAATTTGACTGAAACATGTCTCGATGGAACATAATTACAGGGTCTAAAAGCAGACTCAATAATTATCCACTTGACCCTTAATTGTCCGTTAAATGTCTGCCTGTGATAGGTATAATTAATCCGCTTGACAAGGGCGCTAAGCGGGGTAAGTGCTACTATTACTGCAGTGACCAACTGGTAGTCAAGAGCAATAGGTTGAGGTGGAAATTATACTTTGGATTAGGTCAATGTTTATTGTAAATTCGAGAATTTAAGAAGAGGATTTTTTGCAAAAGGAATTCAAGCCAAGTCAAGTCAAGTTTAACTTATTATAACCGTAGATATCTTCTGTCTTCTTCTATAAGTACAAATTAATTGCCGTGCGTTACAAAAATTCGAAAAATTGCTCGACTGACTCAATTATTTCTTTTTTGTTTTGTTTGCGTCAATACTGGATTAATTTAGGTAAAATAAATCTTGGTTCACCGGGTCATCTAATCGTTAATAAAATAATTTTATTTGATTTTGCAAGATTTTAGCAATTTCGATTTTTGTAATTTATTATATTGTCATAAGATTCTTTCAATTCTTTTTATCTGCCTTTTGCTAATTTGTCTTAAAAACTATTTCTCTTTCGACCTTTGATTAAATTGACTCTTCAAAAAATAATAATTTCTCTCAATAAAAGTAAATATAATATAAATGATGAAGTCGTCAAAAGTGAGTGAAACGATCCAGCAATACTTTAGGAACACTACACTGCATGGCTTCAAATATTTGCGTTCGGTACACTATGCCGACCGGTAAGTACATTTGTCCTAATAACGGTACTGTTCAAGATTTTATAAGTAGGGAAAAAAATTGTTCGAAAAGTCACCGCGGCCCTGGAACGCAAAAAACATTAGCAGGAACACGGATGTGTTTCATTCAGTAATAGTCTGACAATCCCTTCCGCTAACCCCAAGGCCAAGATTAAAAAAAAAATCCTTAAATGGAAAAGATGTTCCAGAGGTGTTTAGCTAATTTGACGAAGTGGCTGATTGGCTGATGCACTGCGTGTCGCGGGTTCGGTTCCCGTATGGACCAAATATTTTTACGGCCTACAGACAGTTGCTCCTGGTCTGGTTCATGTGAGTTTATGTTTATAAAAACTTACGTTATAGGAGAACATTAAAGTGTGGGCCGCAGTTGTAATTTCATAATTGCAGTTTTCAGGTATTAAGGTAAAAAAGCATTAAAACATTAAAATTCCTATCAAGTCGTTGTGTCTTTCCCTGAAATAGCTAAGATTACATACATACATAAACTCACACCTTTTTTCCATGGGAGTAGGTAGAAAAGAAAAGATTACCTCATCCATTCGACCATTCCAGTATCGGGTGGCTAATGTGCTGCTGCGCTAGCGCATGTTGCGCGGGAGTTCTGTGCGCCGTGCTGTGGGCGCGCTTCCTCGAGGTGCCCGCTCTGCTGGCGCTCAGTGACGACCTGCGCACCGCCACCTACGAGGAGGACCGCCTGCCCACCGTGGCGGTCTGCCCGCCCCCCGAAAGCATCGCCGAAGTGTTCCTGGAGAATTTGTAAGAATATGTTCCGCTTAAAAAATAGTGTTTATGGTAGAACGTAATGTAACGCACGCAAAACATTCTGCTTACGGGTGCATGCAAGAGAACCTACAGGGATTGTGGGGTATTAAAGTTTAGTTGTAACATTTAAAACTTGATTTCGAGAAAAATAAGTACCTATAAAAGGTGAAATTTTCTCATTCAATTTCGCTATACCCAGACGATTCCCAGGTATGGTCTAGAACAAAAATATGTTGCAATGATAGGAATAAAATGAACCATAACGTTTAGTGTCTTTTAACATCCGTTTTATACGTTTTTTAAAGGTCCATAAACTCCTCTGAAACAAAACGGACCCCAATCACGCTCGCTCGTCTTCTAACTGGGAGATCTACAGCTAGAGACCAACTGGTACTGCTGGAGCAACTGCTGGCGTCTTACAACGTGACCCTACCTGACATGATGTTGAACTTCACGTCCGCTTGCAATGAGTATACGAAGCGGTGTCGGTACCAGAAGCAAGTGTTGCCTTGTGAACAGCTGTTTGAGAAGGAATTGACGCACTGGGGAATGTGTTGTGTGATGAGGCCGTATAAGTAAGTCAGTAAAGTTTTCAAACTGGTCAAACTCAAAGCATTTATTTGAATTAAAACATTATCAGCACTTTTGAACTGTCAAGAAGCTAGATAGAAAATTGAAGCTTATTGCTTGTTCCGACACGTAGCCTATTGCCATTAATCAGGCACAAATCCTCACTCCGAACTGCTACTGAGAATTTGGAAAAACCCAAAATCAAATTGACCTGGGAATCGAACCGAAGACCTCTAGCGTAGCAGTCGCGCGTAGTAATAATATAGTTTACCTATACCTTAATGTTGTCCTTGTTGTTGTCTTGTTTACCTTTCAGATTAAAACACGTAACGACGGGTCTGCTGGGTCGGTCCCATACGACGCAGATGATAGACTTAGTGTTGCAATGCACGCAGGGATCTACAGTCTACGGTTGTCAGGTGAAGTTTGTTTTACTTACAAATATGTAGGTTTAAAAAAAACTCAAACCACAAAATATGGATGTGTGTAAATTTCTTTACAAAAAAAAACATGTACGGTACGTGAGACAGTGTAATTTCAGACATATAAGACGTTTCAACTATTAACCTTTTAACCGCTTGGCAAAATATCAGTCGCCGTGCCCCTAGCGCGCGGCTACAAATTTGACAAAATAATACCTTTGCAGGCAGGCAGTTAATAGGACAAAAATAGATCGAAAAATCATGCGTGTTCTCTGTCGCAGAAATACGACACGAGCGGTAGGGGCACGGAAATATGGTGTCGCATAAATGTGACACAAGCGGTTAAAAGGTTAATGTCAGTAGGCAGCAGTGATAATACTGATAATTTACTTTAAGGCGACCCATTGCAAGTAATGTTAACTGTAAACAATGGTGCTAGGCAACTGGGATTAAATTGTCCTATTAGTTCGTGTCCCTTTTTGCCTATCAACCTAACTCTGTTCTATCTCTAATTCTGGACTATTCTTCGTCTGGGAAAGATAGGCCACTTTACCAGCTAAAACCACCACGGGATTCCTCGATCTACCTAGGCGGGGGTTCAGGCTTTGCTCGCGCATTCACCGCGCCAGTCCCTTAGATACCTTGACAGAACACACTAACCCATCACCAACAAGCCAGCTCATCGTTTCCAGCTGGTAACGTACTACAAAGGCGAGGAGTGGGTGGAGCCGGAGTCGCTGACGGCGGGCTACCACTACATGGCGCAGCTCCGCTTCACCGCCATCCCGGAGAGCCCCAACAGCCACGACGCGACCCTGGTGGAGAACGCGTGTGTTCATGAGAAGAAGTACTCTAGAGCTATTTGTATGGTATGATTTGTTCAGTTAAAACAAATGCTTGTACAAATTTGTTTTTCTTGTTATTGCCCCCCGCCGGTCTCCGCGGTCCCAAAGACAAGGCAAAGGCCTTATGAATACTTGTAATAAATAAGCATAACTACGCATTTTTTTTATGATCGGGATGGTTGGCGTTCTTTGGGGGAAGCTTACGTACAGCAGTGGATGGCTATAGGCTGATATGATGATGAGGATGCATTTTCTCGATATCTTCCAAAATAAAAATGGAAGAGGACAAAAATACATATAAACCCTCTCAATAGATAGACAAGAAACTCCATATTTACTTTGTAGTTGTTTAGGTGTGCCTCATATACAGTTTCTTTAATTTATTTATCCATAACACACCTTCGTTGGATATTGTTTGACATAATACATTATGTTGTCAGCGGAAATGTGCAGAGAAAGCGTGCGGCTGTAGCGACCCGCTGCAGTTCAAGTACCACAGCACCGGGAGCGGCTTGCCGGTGTGCCCTGTCGCGCGGCTCGCCTGCCTCAGGGCCAGTGGCTACAAGAAATTCAGTTTGTATCTAAAGATATTTAGTCAATTTTATAGAGACTAGCGAAGTATGCAGAAGATATTGTAGTGCGCAAACACAGGTGTTCTACCTCATCCCTCAATCTCATAGTACGATGGGATGGCAATTGGACATGACCAGGGAGAGATCGACATATTACGTACTTTCCGAGACACGGGGGTGTCATACCACCAATCACGAAACTCCAAGCAGCTACAAAAATAAACAATATACCTGACCTGGGAATCGAACCCAGGCCTTGAATCGAAGCCCATACTCCGCGGTTAACATGCGACCATGCCATGAGACCAACGGGACAGTCAGCTGTTACCTAGCACGTCTAAGAAATCCCTATTGGGTTCTGCAGAGTTGAGGGTACTATCACATTTCGCCGGTGACGACCATGTGAGACGTGCTTCCCTGGAAACCGAACCCAAGATAATGCTCAACAATTACCTATAAATAACTAACTCCAAGAGACGAGATCTACTTATTATGATAGTTTTAGATCATATTTACTAAGAAATACGTATTATTTTCAGACAATGTAAGCTGTCAATGCTTACCAGCTTGTAAAAAGATTACCACCTTCATGGTCTTGGAACCCAGTCCAATGACCGTCAACGAGCATACTATAGATCCTTTTTAGTGAGTATACCAACACACTTATGTACAACCGAGCACCACTTTGCGGTTGATCGTCTTTCAACCTTATTACTAAGGGCGTAAGGTTGAAAAGTGGTTCACTGAAATGTACTAATAACATAAAGGCATATTTCCATTAATCCTAGATCTTGTACCATTCGTTCTATCAGCCACTTATAAACGCGTAACAACCATGATGATTGCGAAACGTGAATTCGTTACATTTTTAAATTAGAAATACTCGTTCCACAAATGTTTTATTTAGTAAGTAAGACTTTCTTCACATGAATGGGAGATACTAATTGTGCTTGTCGTATGAAAATAAACCAAAATCGAACGAAAGTCGTTTTTCCAATTTGAAAGTTGCTTTTTTTTATGTAATTATAAGGTACCTTGATGAAAAATCTTTGTACAGTCCGTGCCACGAAAGATGAGACTGGATCTACAACTTTATTAAAAAAAAAAAAAACCACCACGCCTGTATTCCCCGAAGGGTTAGGCAGAGGTGTACCAATGTACACCCACAGTTCGCCGGTATATTTAGGTCCCATGTAACTTTATTTTTTTGTAATAAATATTGTGAAGAATTTTTGTATGTTGATTTAATTCCAATGTCATCGAAAAATCCCTGAATAGATATACAAATTATGGATAACTAATTCGTACACTTAGTACCTGCGCAAGCTCCCTAAACTAACACTCGCCAAGTCTCACCTTTCGTGTCACGGACTGTAAGTACCAGTGCCTAGCAGTTAGCACTGACAATAATTTTTAGCCTGTTTACTTCCTTTCAGCTCCGGACTAAACGTCACGCCAACTGTAGTGGTGAACTTGAGAGTCAACGTGGGTCATTCCCGAGTGTTTCTGCTGATCCCGACTGAAACATGGCTCACTTTGCTTTGTAAGTGCCTACCTATCTTCAATGTGTGACTTTTAATAAGTCGAGTTTTAATAAATCGCTCGGTATACTTTATGGTGCGGGTATTACTATAATGTGTTTAACTCTAATTCGTATTCGCGATGGCGTACATGGTGGCGCTCATTAGTTTATTAAGAAGTTACTAACTTCCGCCCTTAATTTCGTCCGCGTGTCTTTGGTTACTGCTCCGCTCTCGCGGGTCGTAGCGTGGTGTTATATAGCCTACGTCAGCCTATGGCTTTCCAAGGGTAAAACAAATACTTAAAATGGTTCAGTAGATCCAGAGATTACCCCCTGCAACCTCATAAACTCACTTTACCTCTTTATAATGTTAGTATATATAGGTGCGCCGGCGCATCCTGTGATCGACTCTGGTCGTTGCTAACCCGTCATCGTGGACGCAAGATGTGTTGGTTTTTCCGTGTCTCTCACAACTTGTCCCCCACAGTAATATATCGAAATATTTTATTAACCCTACTTTGTTTGTTCCAGCGTCCTTAGGCGGAGTTTTCAATATGTTTCTGGGTGTGGGACTATTCAGCGCGCTAGAATTCTTATACTTTTTAGCAAAATTACCGATAGCTATAAAGAAGTCGTCTGAAATAGATCCCACTGTTAGGTATATTACTCCCGGCCCTATACGGTAGAGCTCAGGGGTGTACTTTGTGTTTAAAATATACGGCCGCTTTCTATTAGCGGTCTGCTAGACTCTGACTCTTAAGACTTGATCTGTATAGACTACGTATCTACCAAATGACCCCACGAGCACGACTCAGGGGCCTGGTTATTCGTATCCAGTGTACCTACTTACTCTTCGCTACTGTTTCTTGAACTGGAGATACTGTTTACATGTTTCTATTGCTATGAACATCTTCCTTTCAAATAAATAATATTTTTAACAAAATATCAGTGTTTTTTATTAATCTCGCCAAATCCGACAGTCATCGCAAACTTTATTTACCCTTCCACAAGGCGCAGTCGAGGTCAAGAAGACTCGCGCACGAAAGGTTCCTATTAATATAACAGCATAGTTAATAGAAATACCAAAACTTGAAATAATAGAAAATCAAATAATCTTAACATCGATACTTGCATAACAGCCGTAGGATGTCCACTGGTGGACATAGCGTTCCCCATAGATTTTCAAATAGTCAAAACACTTCTAAATAATATTGATTTCAAGATTTAGCATAAAATACTTGAGTGAACGCAACCATAAATCAAGGACTCATTTTGACAGTTCTTATACAACATGTCATTGACAACTTTTCAACTGTCAATGTCAAGCACACGTGCATGAGGTTATGTTGTTGTTCCGTATCCACTATCCAGCAATTTTTGTTATTTTAGTAAATTAAAGTAATAAAACATAAATAATAAATTATGTCTTCGTGGAAGAAGGCCGCGAAGTCCAACCAAAAGACGCACAAAGAGCGTCATCAGCCAGAATCGCGGAAACACTTAGGTTTACTTGAGAAAAAGAATGATTATAAGAAGCGCGCCGATGATTACCATGAGAAAGGAGAAACACTCAAATTGTTGAGGAAACGGACGCTAGACAAGAATCCTGATGAGTTCTACTTTCATATGATCAATTCTAGAGTGAAAGATGGGGTAAGTGATCTACTCTTTATAGCAGAAAGTTATTTTGCATGGAGTAAAAAAAAAATTCATAATCGAATGTTTAAATTTCTTTATCTTATTTCGCTAGTTAGTAATTTAGTTAGAGAATAAATTAAATGTTTTTACACATTAAATTACCGTAAATAAACACCTATTTTGGATTGTAACATAACCAACCTCTAAAAATAATGAAAAGTGTCAATGAACTTGCTAGTCATCTACTCAGACCATAATTATTAACATAATTGAAAAAAAATATGTTTACAGGAGCATCATGAAGTTGAGAAGGTTGAGGAGCACTCCACGGAGCAGGTGAAGCTGATGCAGACACAGGACATCAAGTACATCAACATGAAGAGAACCATGGAGAGCAGACGGATTAATAGGCTGCAGGTATGTTAGCTTTCATCCTTTGTTGCTGCCTTTTTCTTCCCATTGAAGGGCAAAAGCCTCTAAGGGTTGGTACATATCTGACAGAAAATGCGACGCGTATTATCGGGCGCGTGACGCCAGCACAGACAAATATATAACAAAACATTCAACCTTTCACACTCAACCGATCATGGGTTAATGCGTCGACGGTACCATACGATAATAAGCGACGCATTTTCCGTCAGATATGTTCTGACCCAATGCCAATCTTATCCACTGCATTTGCATTAATAATAATAAACACATCCTACTGTTTGTATACTCACCCTTCTTGACCATACTATCAGCCACCATTTGCTTTACGGTCTAGACTCTAATCTAGGTCAAAGGTGACAAAGACAAAGATGACGATTGAGTAATTTTACCCAGAAGAAGCCTGTTCACTCTAACTTGAACTTTTATACTTCATCAAATAAATGTTATCTTATATCCCACAGGCTCAACTCCACATGACAGATGTAGCGGAAGCTACTCCAAACACCCACACATTCTTCGTAGAAGAGGGTGAAGAGAAAGACTTTGACCTGGCCAAGAGACTGGACACCCACCCAGCATTGTTGAACAGAAAGTCCAACCGGCCCAGAATGGCTGATCTGGATAAAATTGTGCTGCCTAATGTCAATGATGAGGTTGGTATTTGAATTTAATGATGGTATGATGGGCTAGTGTCTGATGATGGCACTGGCACATCTACAATGGGGGCTTTAGTATGTAAGTTTTTAATAAAAACCTGAATTCAGCCCAATAACAACATTCTTGCTTTCCATCCCATGGGATTTTTGTTCCGACTGTATATGATAATCTTTTGGGGTTTATAAACATATAAAACAATATTCAAATTAAATTCTGTCAAAATTAACAAAGCCACAATCTCTCCAATAAATAAAAAATATATTCAATCAAACTATTTCAATATGCCATAATGTGTAACGGCAATAATAGTTCAACATAAATTCCGAACTAATACCTAAAAAACATTTCAAATTCATTGAGATTAAATATTTTTAATTTATCATAATTTCTTCAAAACGTAAAAAGTATTTGTGTATTAATTCATTACAGAACTAAACCCAATTGATAAAGTAATCCATTCACTTTTGTAGTCTCTATTTCAATTCTCATTCCCAGACTCTAGAATCAATGAAGAAGAAGAAACAAAAGATCTACAATGAGCTATCAAAGAGGATAGAGAGGGAGAAAGAGTTGACAGTCGTCCAGCAGAAGATGGAGTTGAAACGCCACTTGCAAGACGTCAAGATCATGAAGCCCAAGAGGTTAAAGCGCGGCACCAAGAGCTCTGCACCCGTGTATCAGTTCCAATATATGAGGAAGAAGTAATGGGTAACTTGTAACTGGACTTTAGGTAATAAAATAAGTAACCAAGCATTCTTGTAGTTGTAAATCTAAGCTAAGAGTACAGTTAGGGCCTTATCACACTAGCGGTTTGCGAGCGTATTTTGTATGAAGGCGATCACGCAACGAATTCGCCGCGTCAGATATTTGTATAGAAAACACGCTCGTAATTCGCTAGTGTGATAAGGCCCTAACTATCATAAACATGTATACATTTGGCAAAATTGTATAGGTTCCTATAGAAAGTTATTTCTTGTAAATGAAAGATTACAACATTGAGATATGACTAATTTCATAGTAGTATGGGATCCCGAATATGATATTCGTAACACCATTAAATTTTAATCAATCCTTTTGAGAGATAATTGGTTTAGTGTGTTTCCAAGTGTATACATGTTTGTGCTTGTGACTGAACTCTGGAGAATTTCCAGTGCGAAAATAACGATCAACAGCACTGCCATCAAGAAGTCATCTGTCTTCCTTTCAGATTAATCAGAGTCGATTATGGCTTGTGCAGACGTGTGAACGGGACGGCATAGTATTTTATTGGCTTCGGAACTGCGCGGACGATCCCCGAGAATTAAAATATATACCTTATTTCGATTAGATAACTATTAAATTCAATTGATGAATTAAAAATCCTCTGCCAGTCTGCACATGCCATTGAGTGGCAGATTTTTAATAAAAGTTGCTTACAGGTTGCTAAGTATAGGATTGTGATACATACCGTTATACATTTTAAAAGGAGGAAATAAAAATACCTTTTATAAAAATTTGAATTCGTTTTAATTTTTTCATAATAAATAATTTTTTGTTCATTACATTAACGTGATGCACCCGAGTTATTGCGCGATTTAATGATATTAATTAGAAATTCAAAATGATCATCGAATTAAATAATATCACTTGGAAATTGATTTTCAACTTAAAATATGTTTTAACTACAATTTAATGTAGCTAAAACATGTTTTAAGTTTTTAAATTTTTATTAATCTTTATTATAAATTTTAATATTAAACATAACTTAACCTATACAATAGCTCAACGGCTAAGACTCACTGGTGATCAACCATTTCTAAGTTTAAGTTGGTCCCATTGAGCTGTCTACATACATATTAACTACACACTTATACAAGGGTGTTAGGTTATTTGAGACATATATTTTAAGAGAGTGTAGTAGTACTCAAAAAAGTAAAAATAAAATCGGATGTCAAAAAAATCCCTACATTTTTACGAGTTATGCGAATGTATGGAGCAGCTGATATTATTTTTACTTGGTCCAATTGTAAAAGTTGTTTATTTTCATGAGTCCTCTATCCTCTTAAACTATGTTCCATGTTTAACCTCGCCCTGTATAATACTCCTAATAATTGGAGAGGTTTATCACTCATTGTCAGGAACGTAACAACATTAACATACTAGCCAACCAAGTTTATAAAACTATTGGAATTATTGGCGAACAGATTTGGATGATATTTAAGTGAAAAAAATCCGTATTAAAACAATCTAAATAAAGAAATTGAACAACAAAGAAAAATAGAAAATAAATGTTATACGAAAAGAGGTTTAGTGTAACATTATGTCAGGTGGCAACACTATGAAGGTTGACGACGCTGATCACGAATGAGCACAAATAAGTCTTATTCCATACATTTGTGTTGGTCGGCTAGCATAAAGGCTCCTACACGCTGCCCACCGGCACTGCCGCCAGTCAAGCCGCAGCTTAACAAATGACTACTTAAAAAATAATACTCCCATCGCTTAATACCGAGAGTGCATCGTAGTATAACAGTTGTACATAAACCCTAAGGCGGTAACTTTCGGTAATCTAAAAGTCTTTGGTAGTCTTATTCTAAATCACAGTGTCACCACAGCACGCACTTGTGTTCAGGGTTCATGGGCGAGCCCACGGGGCAGCTCCATGCTTCCGCGAACTCCGCAGAGTTGCTCAGGGTCCCTATCACTCGGATCTTGTTCGGACTGTGCACTCCTTCCACCATTTTGGATTTTAAGGCACCTACTGTTGAGTTGCCGCACCATATCTGTGGGAAGTAGAAAGTTAGATGCATTCAAAAATATATCGTTATACGTTGATGTCATCCATTACAAAAAAAAAAAGAAAATCGTGTAGGTAAGGTATATATGCAAGATACATTAGCCTAAAGTGAGTACAGAACATTTTTGGAAAATAATTCGGCGGCTAACGTAAACCGATTTATAGTGACCTCTTGGTCAATGGGTGTTGTACTGTCGTAACAATTTCTTAGTAGGTATTCTTGTAGATTGCACCACTTTCGCTTTTAGTGCAATAGCAACATTTTCTGATTTCTGTTTATTTTGTCGATTTGTTGAAAGCTAAGATGCACACGCTGGGCTATTTGAATTTTGAATTGACATCATCATTAATAGCGTAGTTTGCCTTAGGCGGGCCCCATATCAAAATTTATTAGGGGCTTTCTACCTAACTGCGGCAAAGCCGAAATAGAGAGTAAAGATTTTTCACAAATTAATCAATATTTTAATTTTTTCCCGGAATGTTTAGTGTACTGGCGAAACTTTTGAGTGAGATAGTGAATAATATTTGGGATTTTTGCTTTCACGGGTTTGGGGCCCCTGTATCTAGGAGGCCCCGTACCAACAATACGGCGGTAGCTACGACTCTGATTATCATTTGTGTACCCAACGTCAAGTGTCTTACTTGCGCGAAGCCCAGGAAGAACAGTTGGTCGGGCGAGTATCTGGGCAGGCCGGGCAGCAGCGCGGGGCGGCGGCCGGCGCGCGCGGCGTGCAGCGTGTACGCGTGCAGCGCCGCGCGCAGCCCGCCGTTGTCCGCGATGTTCTCGCCCTGCGTGTTGAACCCGTGCACCTGACGGAGATGTAAGAGAAGATAAGATAGATCGTAAGTTTGTGAGGCTTATAACTAAAAAATGGCCTAACTTTGAAACTAGCAAGTATGCATTCCTTCTTAACTAGATACATAATCCTCTATATAAATTTCAATCATGCCATTATGAAGTTGGGCTGGCAGCTTTGAAATTTTAGACCAATAGGATAGGACGGAAATCGTGTCTCGCAAAACAGGTAAAACTGTTTATCTCGGCTGTCATCGTAGTTCTTTGACAGTCGTTAGGGGTATGCAGAAGCTAAAAAGTCCGACAAATAGTCTTACAAAGGGTTATCGTATTACGCAATAACTGGGTTGTGGGATGATTTAGCTGCAACCGCTGAAACTAGAAGTTGAAATGCTGATCGTCGTCGACGAGTACTCAACACTAAAGAATAGAAAGTGACGTTGCATTGTAAGATATGTACCTATCATCCTATTATCCTGTCTGGAATCATTCACAAATATGAAGAAGATGTACTTACGGTATAGTTAGGTAGCTGCGGCATGTGGTACTTGCTGTACTGGTCGATGATGCACTGCACCTTGCTGTGGTAGTGCTCCAGGGTCGCCGCAGACCACCACTGCTTCAAGTTGCCCTCTTCATCGTACCGACGACCTGGGGACAGGGAGACATTAATGATAAGTGGATGTACCACATAGTACTTAGTGGAAAAGGTCCTGAAGATTCGTTCTGAGAAATCAAACCTCTATTTATTTCAATTTTTGTATCTATCATTTGTTCAAACAAAACAAAAGTAGGTAGGTAGGTATACTCCTGACCGAATTTCGGTTAAAGCAGTAAATTTCCATGGACACTAACTAACTAAGCAGAAGGTATTATATATTAGTGCACAAGTTTTTGCACAAACACAGGTGCACGCCCTCTTCCCTCTCGTTGAGAGAATCACAATTCATTGAAATTGACGAAAGGTAGCTTCAAGTTAAGATGTTATGTTGAAGATCGAGGGTGCCTACATATAGTTGGTAGTACAGGTAGGTATTGGTAGGTCTACAACAGGTGGCTAGTTTACCTTGATCATCAAATCCATGCGTGACTTCATGTCCCATTATGGCACCAATTGATCCGTAATTGATAGCTCTGAAACAAGCAGCTTGCGTTATTTCTTTCGCTCTTGATTATGTTTATTGTATATAGGTCGTCATAACATCGGTAATTTGACGGTACTCACTCAATTCCATTACCGTAGAACGGTGGCTGTAATATACCGGCCGGGAAAGCTGGAAAAGTGAAATTGTATGTTAGGATACCACATAGTGTGTACTAAGTCCACTAAGTGCTGTGATTATCAACAGCATTTATTTAAATGAAACCACACACAGGCACTTTTGAATTCTCAAGGAGCCGGTTAGGGAGACAAAAAGCTGCTGCTACACATATAAATGCCTATTTCCCATGGGGGTAGGCAGAAACCACAGAACGCTACGATCCTTATATACTCCTTTCGCCTCTTCCCCATTCATACATCTGGTCATACAAGCACGCCTGTTACGAGTACTGCACACCCGAGCTTTCTGAAGAACCTCACCAATAAGGTCAGGGTAGATCTTTCTAGGGGCCTTTCTAAGCATGTATACTTACTGACTGAGTTGAGGGTGGCGGAGTAGAATGCGTTGACAGTGGTGGCGGTGGCCACCCACCTGTTCCTGTCGGGCTTCTCCCGGAGAGACTCCAGCGTCTTCTTCACGGCCGCGAACGTCAGCTTCAGGTACGTCTCGAATAAACTGCCTTCCACTACCTCCGCCTGAAACGTTACCACAAAATAAGATGGAGCTTTAAAAAATAACCTTCAAGTACTAGTAATGCCCATCCAACTAAGTAACGTTGGGAAAAAATAATTACTGGGAAAAAACTTTTATTTTTGATGTAAAAAAAAATATAGTAGCATGTAATGAATCGCACTTGGAACAATTATGACTTTTTCCAGAACAAAAAAATAGTCGCGAAAATGAAACTGAAATGTAGGTAGGTACATAGGTAACTGTCAGCTTTGTAAAATGTGTTTTAGAAAGTTATGTTAAACGATATAAAGTCTAGAATCGTCTGCATGGAATATTTTCCCGGATGTCAAAATTAAATGCCCTAAGCCCTATACCGACTTTACTCACGTGTTTATAATGCTTGTCGAGCTGTTCTTGCGTGAACAGCCAGGCGGGGAAACCCACGAAGTTGCGGATGGCCTTCAGCTTGTCGAGGGTCTTCAGCCGAGTGCTGGAGTCCATCCACTCCAGGTCCTGCACTGCAGCCGCGAAGGCTGAGCGAACGTCCTCCACCATCTCGATAGCCTGGGGACGGGGAAAACTTTTATATAACTGTTGTAGGCGGTTGGTTTATCTACAGATTATAATGTGAAACTAGATAATTTTATAACAATAAGGCACGCTTAATAGAAATAGGCTCGCCCCTTACATGGGACCTAAAAACATACCAGCGAACTGTGAGTGTACATTGGTACACCTCTGCCTAATCCTTCGGGGAATACAGGCGTTATCTTTAACACTATAGCCAGCGTTATCTTTCGAGCTTCGAGTTAGTTGCTAACACGAGCTCATATTATGAAAGTCGATTTTTAATTTAAACTCGTGTTAGCAATTAAGTCTATTACAGTAAGGTTCCACTCGTTTGTGCCGCATAAAAATTGAACTTTGCTACGCCGTAGCGGCCGGCTAATCGGCGGCTACGCATGCTACGCTGCCTTAGCAGTTAACTGATCCGCTACTTTTTTTGCCAAAAAAACGTTTGACCTTGTGTTGCGACATTGACGACATTGAATTATTTTGGTTGTCGCGCTAAAGTAAAAGTGTTATCGAAGATTTCTATATTTATTATGTCTTAATGTAATGATAAAGCCAAACATTTGATCACTTATATTCCATACCTTTTGCCTGGACGTATAGTCGAAGTGTTTCTTCACATAGAGATAGCTGAGTGCTACTCCAAAGTTGGCGTTAACATTGGCGGTGCAGCTCTTCCAGCGAGGAGTGCGCTGCTGCAGACCGAACACGGCGCGAGAGAACTCGAAGCCGAGCTCGCGGAAGCCGCTCAGAGTCATCGGGGCCACCGTCGAGAATACACTCCACCAAAGGAAACGTTCTGGAGAAGAAAAATGATAATTTTAGGCTCTCCGATGAAGGGTATTAATACATCACTGATATGTTTATTTGCGAGATATAATGGTAGACTTGCAGGTTATCAAAAGTATATTGAATTAAATTTTCTTTAGTAAAAACATTCAATAATAAACCTATGAACTTAATACCTAGGTCACATTGTGTGTTCTTACAAGTACGGGGTATGTGCAATACATGGTGTGATGTTAAAACTACAACTATTACTTCTCTTACAGCTACAAAATTCTGTGAAAACCTCTTAAGATTTGCACCTAAACTCACGTATCGGTTTCGTGTTTGGCTTTAATTCAACATCTCTGCTGCAAGCTCAATTCACCAAGTTCCATGTTTATTACTACATAGTAAGGATTAGCTCTTGAAAAAAGAAACTCACCAATAATAACAGGTTTGGTGTTAGACAGCAGGACGGCCAGCTTCTGGAGGTAGGGCAGGTCCATGACGATGACGCGGTCCTGATGCAGCTGCAGCACCACGCTCGTGTTCGCGAACACCAGCTTCAGGTAGCGGTCCCAGTCGTGCTGAGCAGAGGAATGAGATGAAGTTTGGTGAGAAGAATTGTGTACTGAGTGATACAAGTCAAGACGGCACAAAGGCGATATTTGGGAATCTAGAATAGTAATGCCAGCCTATTATTATCTGCGGGTTGTTCGAAAGAGATACCGCGCCCCCGGAACGCAAAGGGCACATGAAGGAACATAGACGGGTTTTAGTCAGTAAAAGTCTGACACTCCCTCCCGCCCCGCCCAGGGCGGGGGAAGTTATTTGATGATTTCCCGTCTATAAAAAAAAAAAAAAAAAAAAAAAGCCTATTATTATCTCCATTTCAGCATTTTAGGGCAAAGGCCTCTTCTCATACTGAGTAGGTAGGAGCATCTATAGATAAGCAATATTAGTAAACTAGCTGTTGCTCATGATCACACTGTAAACTCGCCCGAGGGCAAAGTTCCCAACAAATCTTCCTCCTTGCCCCATATGCTGTAGTGCTCGGAAACATGTCTATCTACTCACACCTTTTAAAGAGTATACAAAGAAACTATGATGTTGATAAGTTCCCAAATCTGAAACAGAGTAGGTACAAGAAGTCGTATCTACCTGTTTCCACTGCGCGGGTCCGCCAGTGGAGCCCTGCAACAGCTGCTGCACGCTGACCTCGTGGAACAAGTGAGTGCCACTGCGACGGACCTCCACTGGGGTCATTATCTGTCAAATTAACCTATGATTAGACACTACTACAAACATATAACGTCGAAGTAATTGAAAAAAGGAATATTATGATAGTCTTCTTCATGGTAGCTTCAAGTTGTGGATTTCGCCACTTATGCCCGGCCAACAAACCAGACTGCAGTCTCTATGTCACTGGCCTTTCCCACTAAAAAAACCCAATACGATCTTGAGATCGAAACTAGGATCACATGGTCAGTACTTGCACTTGAAACCGCTAGTGCTATGAGACAATTAATTTTTACTGCGTTAGAATTTTCCAACATAAACCAGACAATAAGAAGAAGAAAAAACTGACCTTGGCCAATTCCTTGCTGAACTCCACAATATCATCAGCGAACCCTTCTGCGTCGGTCTCGTTGTCTGCGATACTGATCATGGACTTGATGTACTTGTGGTACTGTTCTATTTCGTGTGAGAACTGATCCGGCTGCAGCAGGTAGCGGTCACTGAACCCTGGGGAGACCTGCTCGATCTGGAAAGAATTCGGTTTTTGAATATTTGTCCGAAGAACTAGGACAAGTTTAAGTGAGTTTCTGTTTCAAGACTTATCTCAGCCAAATAAGCTTTATATTTCACTACAAGATCTTCTCAATAGGGGACTATATTATCAGCATTAGCATGATCATCAAAAACCTTGATTTACGAATAGTACCGCCCCTCTCCCTTTCTGAGTCAATTTGATCCAGCATTCGAGAACAGATTGGTTACGATCTCTACTATCACATAAAACATTGGTAGTCGAAGCAACACCGTGAAGATTCACTTGGTAAAAGTTTGACAAAACCCTTTACTTATTCAAACTTTATGCAACAAAAAGTACAAAGGCGGACTTAATGCCTTGGGCATTCTCTACCAGTCAAGCGAAACCTTACACTTTAAAGCGCCTCCTTGCCCTTTCTTATAAAAAGGATCCATATAAAATATGACCTT
This sequence comes from Caradrina clavipalpis, assembly GCA_932526535.1. Taxonomy (NCBI): domain Eukaryota; kingdom Metazoa; phylum Arthropoda; class Insecta; order Lepidoptera; family Noctuidae; genus Caradrina; species Caradrina clavipalpis. The sequence goes on from OW052095.1 coordinate 1,183,137, forward strand.
GAATGTAATGTGTTTTTGAGTGAATGGAGTAAAATTAAGCGTATATGTCTTGTGTTTTGTGAATAAAAGTATGCAAGGATGTCCACAGTTCCATGTAAATTAATGTAATTGGTGTTGTACCGTTTTCATTAACTATAAATAAATAAAGAAATAAAAATAAATGACCAGAAAATAAGAGTAACAACAGAGTGTCCTCACCACAACGCGGTTCCTGCTGGTGTTCCTGACATCTTCGGCGACCTGCACGCTGAGCAGCACGTTGAGGCCGAGGCTCCGCCGCCCCCGCCCCGCCACCTCCTCCCACGTGAAGTTGGCGCTCACCTCCGTAGGGGGGCGGGGAGGGAGACCCAGCTTCTGGAGAAGCCTTTGAATGGGCTTAATGCCGTCGTCTTCCAGTTTTTCTAAAATGGGTGACAAATATTTATGATTACTGGTTACAACAATAATACATCGAAACTTAAGAGATATGTTAGTTTGTATAATTATAAATAAATCTATTATTTACTAAGAGCCCTACCTAAAATTATTGTATGCAATTTTTTTAATTGATTTAAATAAAATACACTTTTGCAAATGAAAAAAATACTCACTGTATTTTTTTCCGAACATCGTTAAATGAAAATTCAACGTCCCGTATAATGAAGTCGGATAAAAAAAAGTAGGTAGCGCAATATTTATTTTTCTATCTAGCCTGTAATGTCCCGCTGCTGGGCAAATGCCTCCCCCATTTCCTTCAAAATATTCTTTTCCTGCTACCTCGAACCAGTCCTCCCGTTGCGAGTCCAGGTCATCTCGCTATCTCTTCCTGGGTCGGCCTCGCGGGTACCGCAATATACCATCAATTAAAAAACAACCAAGTAACAATAATTCTCCATAACCACTCACCAGTATTAATACAAGTCCTGTACAAGCTCTTGGCCTTCACCACGCTGTTGGGAAGCCCCTCATCATCCCCCGCCTCCAGCAGTTCCCGCAAGTCGCTGACCAGCTGCTCCCGGAGCTTGGCCAGCTGGTCCCAGGAGGTGGCCCAGTCCGGCACCGGGTTCTGCTTGATCCAGCCACCACACGCGAACTCGTAGAAGTCTGTACATGGTTCTACGTCTTTGTTTAAAGCTTGCAGGATTCTTGAGGCTGGGGGCAAAAGTATTATATAAGTTATAGATAATTGGCGAACCGCCCCGGCTTTGCACGGATGCAAATTAACGCTAAGACTGGTCGGATTTCATATATATTTTTTTTAAAACAATGCCATCGTTAATATAATTAGCCAAATCAGTCCACCCGTTCTCGAGTCTTGCGCTTAGCAACACATTTAGCCATTCATTTTTATTTATATCGATGTGAAATAATTTTGTGGTCACAGTTAAAGATTTCAACACATATCACCACACCTGCATTTCCCGGAGGGTTAGGCAGAGTTATACCAATGTACGTCAATTGCTGGACAGAGGCCTTTCCCATACGTTTCAAAAAAGCCCGGTACCTTACTTATTTCCTAGTTACACTTTTTGATCAGGAACTCCCCCCTCGTATTGCCTTGAATCCATTTTTAATTACTTAGAACACTACCTATACAACCTTTGCTTTTCCGTGAAAATATAAATGTACCTTATCGTAGAATTCCTAATTTGAACAAGAATTTGTCCACCTTGGATGAAAGTGCAATGTTGATTCCTAATTTCAAGACACATAGTTAATTAATGTACCTAGTCGTGAAGGGCACCATTGTCACAATATCATGACCTAGAAAGTCACGCCACGATAAGATGAGTGTCTGGACACTCTTATCGATGTAAATTTCCTTCATTATTTTGTACAGCAGCTAAAAGATAGGTTAAGTTTTATCTATGCTAAGGGTAAAATTACGACACCACACTAAATAGCTGATACTAATGAGGCTTGCCACTCAAAGTAATATTTAAGTTCGCCGGTATGTTTAGGTCCGACGTAGTAGGAGGCTATTGCCATTAACCACAAATCCTAACTCCGAGCTGCTACTGAGAATTTCATAGAAAAACTCAATAACGCTTTTCCCGACCCGGGAATCGAACACGAGACCGCTAGCGCAGCAGTCGCGCTAAGGGCCACAAGGCTAACGAGGCAGTACAAAAAAAAAAAAAGAAAAAAGCAAAGATAAAGATAGATAGGTAAAGTTATCAAATTAAACGAAAACGGTTATCTGTATTCCAGTAAGTCGGGTTATAAGACGCCTTTTCTCTCTTAGCCTATGCTGTACTACTACTTGGTAAAGTCCCTTCTCAAGTCCTTACACCTTGAATCACCCCTCATCAGTCAAGTACCAATGTGAGTTTCATATGTACGGTAGGTACTTTCAAAGTTTATCTTGGACATCACCGACATTGGTAACTATGTCAGAGGCCCTTGAGGCGGTTTAGGAACTCTGACACTAGGGTGTGTGGGGTCGTTAGACCTTACTGCCCACACGATAAAGAAGAAGATCAGCCCTCGTGGTACGCGTTCACGATGAATTTATTTTAATACACAAAGCAGGCTATAATTCGCTTCGCCTCGAGGAGAGCGAAGAGAGCAGGAAGCTAGCTTTCTCTATGAATGCATAAAATATGCGCGCAATATCATAATAAACAACGGCTTTATATAACTCTACGCCTACCGCGCTCGACCGACAGATGATGCAGTAAAAAGATGCTATTAATAAGTTGAGTAATTAAAAATAATCTAGATGCTCGTTAGTAAAATTGTTGCAAAATAATTAAAATAAATAATGTAAGCCGTAAAATAAAAGCGTGTTTATCTTATCCTGCAAACTTTCTTCCTAATTTTAGTAAAATAAAGCTTCATTTATTTTTTTAAACGATATTAAACAAACCTGTTTCTTCAATAAGCTTATTATCTTCAGTAATAGTATTATCCTTATTAACGTCCGAAGCAATTCTGCCGTCAACAACTCCAAAATTAGGCAAAACAACAAGAAGCACTGGGTGTAAACTTAAAAACAAAATTAAATTAAAAGTGAAACTAATCGTATTTAAAGAATACATTATATGTATAATCTTCTTATCCAAATGACAGCTAGACACGATCTAACCGTCGCATCGAATACATTGATGTTTTTATTATACTGTGAAAATAATTAAAAATTCAACAAGACACCTTGCATTAGGTATTGTCCTAGGTACGCTATGTTATGTTACCGGCACGTGTTTAAACTGCGTGTAATCTAGTATTAATGTACTAAAAGCGTCTCAAATCTTAAAAGAAACGCATAGCTGTATTATGTACCTATAATTAATAGGTACTAGTGACTCAAAAGAATTAATTTGTGCAACTATTTTCTCGTCAAAGTGTCGCAGTTATCCCTCGCACCGAGAATACACGTGGACTGTAAAATAAGTGATGTAAGAACACTTAGGGTTAAATCAGAACATGCGCCTTATTTCAAAATATATGCGGCAGTTTATAATTTAATTAGAGCAATATAGGTAATGCGATGTTTCTTTGAAAACTGAGCAATTAAACTTGTCAGTTATATAAATAAGAAGTAAACATGATAGGTAGTCGTGGGAGTCATCCACTGTCGAGACATATATCGTCGGAATTTTTCGAGAAAATCATCACAACATCAGTTAATTGATCATTACTAAATCAAATAGGTCGTGCTGCTGTTGTTATTTGTTATTTACTTCTAGATGATGTACAAATAAATTATATGCTTTTTATTTAATATATACCTAGCTAAGTGATAAAAGTTACGTCATTTCAATAAACTAATTCATAACTGATACTGGGTCAATTTTTCCCCATACTCTCTTACAAGAAAATCTTTAGCTCGATGCATTTGCTCGCACTATATTATTTATTTGGAATCTTAAAGTCGTTTTTGGAAACATGATACTAAAATCGAATATTACTACTACTGGACTATTACGAATGTGTAGTAGGAATGAATCAAGTAAGTAACAGCTCTGTCGAGTTGTCCCTTAATTAAACAGCAAAAGTAATTTAAGAAGTTACTTTTTATGCAATTTATTTTTGTTGCTTTTGACGCATTTCCGATATGTCCCGGGGTCTCCTCGCAAGCGCGTAAAACCGTTGGTTCTACTCGGTCATACTCATAATTATCGGACTTTGAGAGTGAGGGAAGAGGATATGCATCTGCGTTTACACACTATCTCCTGTGTACTTTGCTAGCCTCCAGTGAGATTCGGTCAGGAGAATACGTAAAACATGTACCCATACCTTCGATCTTTGCTAAGATTTCTCTCACATAAGAACAAGATAATGCAATAAATAGGTATCTAATTACCAATAGGTAATCTGCATATCTTTACGGCGCATTTTTACAGACAAAGACATGTTTATACTAATTACTTGACGATAGAGATCTAATCTTAAAGGATGAGTCTACACTATTTGCATAATTATTCAAATGCAACATTACTCGCATCGTGAATGAGACGCCTAATTATTCTAACACGGCAATAAAACGCAGACTTGTAATTAAACATGTAAAAGAAAAACTATTGATGTATCCTTCCGTGGCAGACATTCCCATAGAGATGCCTTATTATATAGTAATAGTTATTAACCTTTGCCATGGTGTTTATAATGATAATGACGTGAAATAGCTGTTAGACAGTCATTAAACTATTTACATACCGATAAATTACCGGCTAATTACGATTGCGCGAATCGACACGTGTCGCGGTAAATATTATGGCAAACATTATGGTAAAATGTGGTAATCCCCATAAATTACCATATCACAGCGGCGTATTTATTTACTTATAGGATATTTTTTATGGAATCAATATGGTGGGATGTTTACCTGATGTTTGTTTGTTGTTATTCAGTATAATTAGCGCACGCGTAGAATTAATTACGAAGATGTTAGGTGCGACCGGTTCTGCAAATACTTACCTATCCTAAGGCCTGTTCTGAGGTTGCACTCGGTCAGAATCATCTTATAAACTTAACTGCCGCACTCAGAGACGTTTAACGGTTACTTAAGTCGCTCCTTAGTAAAGATTTCTCTTGGAAATCTTTACTAAGGAGCGACTTAAGTAACCGTTAAACGTCTCTGAGTATGGCAGTAAGTATTATTGAGTGTAGTCTCTCTATTTGGAATAGCCTAAGTACCTATGCAAAGAAATAATTGAACTCAGGGTGTGCGGTGTAATGGCAGGTTTAAGTACATTTTGTGTCATGATGTACAGACTTGTCCAAGGCTTTTGACACTGTTTTTGTTCCTACTTTTCTGTCTAATTCTAAAATAATAGGGTCGACAGGTTACGTTTTCACTATTTTTAGAAGCTCTACTTCTTGGATTGTATTAGTGTTAAAATAGGCTCAAACATGAGTGAAAATTAAACACTGTTTTTTTGGGTACCTCAAGGCTCAATTTTAGGACCAACGTTATGCGTAGCTGCTCTGGAGAAAAATAGACTCACCTGTCCCCACGCACTGTTCGCTGAGGCAGGGCCGAGGGCTGCGGTACTCAGTGATCACCAGTACTGCTGTGTACACGGCGAGGGCTATCAGTGAGATGCCCAGTGCGCCGATTAGTACTGATGAACATCTGACTGTGCGTTCTCTGAAAAGAAAAAGAAAGAAATAAGTACTGTAAAAATATATTTTTAACTTTAATATTTAATTACACTCCTAATTACTGGTAATAATTTCTAATTTTTTGTCATTCAAATATTTATGCTCTATATGAAGCGAATGTTCTTGGTCGGCACAGTTGGCGTATTGGCTGAGGTAATTAGCTGCTGCGCTGCGTGTCGGTTCGACTCCCGCACTGAACAAATATTTCATATAGATAGTTGTTCTGGGTCTAGCCGTTTGTGTATGTAAGTTTATATGTTTGTAAACGCACCCATGATATAGGAGAAAGTCCTAGTGTGGGTCAAGAAAAAATCACATATTCACACAACGGATTTAAATATTTAATCCATTTGGGGATAGAAATTAGATTAGACTCATACAGACTAAGTACTGGGTTTTTGAAGTTCTTCCAATTATAGGTTAGTTCAGTACTTAATGGTCAGTAGTTCAGGGATAAGGATCTTTTGTTTACATTCGTGAGAGATTATAAACTCAAATGTTGGTACATATTGTATAGTAAGATCACTTTCTCCACTTGATAGATAAAATACAAGGTGTTTCCTATATTTTAGATTCGTATCTGACACGCGACGTTACTTGTTTTACGTAATTTTATTGTAATTATATTTAGAAAAATGTTGACTGCGACGTTGGCTTGTAACAGGATCGATTCTCAATCTATCATTTTCTGTCTTTGTCACAAAGTTTTTGCAAATATTGGCCTTGTGATAGGAAGGGTAGATATGTAATAAAATTAACCTTCTTTTTCTAAATGCTTTATATTAAAAACTAGCTTCGAGTTAAGGTTGATATATTTATTATCCCACGGGAATCGTATATTTTTCTGGGTTAAAAAGTACCCTATGTGTTATACACACTATAACATGTCTCAATACCAAATTTCATCCAGATCCGATCAGCCGTTTAACAGTTCAGAAACAAACATCCATCCTCACTTTTCTCATTTATAATATTAGTAGGATGTTAGATTTTTTGATCATGTTCTTGATGAAAAGGATTGTGTTTCCTTGCACCAAGCCAATTGAACATTGAACCAAGCGATTTGTGCTTCATTTAAAATACACCAGGCGTTCTCATGCAAGACTTTTATCATCATCATATCATACGAAGGACCCTGTTCCACTGCTAGACATAGGTCTTCCCTAAAGATTGCCACATTACAAGTCATTAGATACTAACAAATATTTTCTTTTCTCCTCAATTCTACCGCCTCAATCCACAGTGATTGTAATATAAACTGCGCATCTATCTCATTTCCGGAGGTAGGCAGGTAATGCAATCTGTATGGAAATTTCACCATCACGATGTACTTACGCATGTTGAAGATTGTCATAAATTGACTTAAATTGTTTTTAACTATAGTTAGAAGAAAATGATGTGGTGTCATTCTTACCTACATTGTTTTGATTTGATGTTGTGTTACGTAATTAGAAATTGTTTAATGATTGTGAAAAGGCTATGGGTATAATTGCAGCAGGTGATTTCTATAAAATACTATACTCTTTCACTTTAGACTTTGAAGTGTTTAGTACCTAATGTACGAGTATATAGGCAGAAAGAATAGAAAATATTATACCCAATCTAAGTTTGGGAGCAATATATTTTATCGTACAGTTATGATTAATTTCACCTCGCGAAACAGGAATAACACGAGAGTTATTGTAAGTGTGCCACACAAGCGTGACGACTAAACATATAATTAAGCCATAACCCATCTTATCACATAGATGATAAATACCATAATCAAAGAGGATTGCAACTATGTTTTAATCTTGATGATCTGTGCAGCAGAAATCGAAACTAAAGTTAGCGAACCGTGTATGTTGTTTCATTGGTGCTGGGTTGTATACTAATGTAAAATAGCTAAAACTAGTACTGACGGAAAAGAAATGCGTCCAAACGCTTGAAATATTGTAGATGCGATTTTAATTTAAATGACACAAGATTGCTTTTTTAAATAGACATAATTGTTTGTTTTGGGTGCGTCGTTAGCACATAATTAATATAATATACTAGAGAACTGCCCCGACTTCGTCCGCGTGGCTTATTTTACCCGCCATAGGTTACGTCTTTGGTTAATGCTCCGCTCCCGTAGGTCATGGCATGATGTTATGTACCCTATATTACTCAGGAATAATGTGGCTATATATTTGTGAAAAATGGTTAAAAACGGTCTAGTAGTTTCTGAGCCTATTCGTTACAAACAAAGAAACAAAAAAATCTTCTTCTTTATTTGTTATAGTACATCTCGTGATTTAATTTTTAGAATATGAATAAATCCATGTCAAAGTTTTCGTTACAATGCCCCTACACCGGTTAGAAACAAGCAAGACAAGCAAGCCTAGAGAAATTTAATAGATAAAAATTCCACACAATAATAATACTTTCCTATGTCTAAACGGTTATAAGCGGCGTCGTCGGCTGTCGGATCTCTTCCGGCCCGCCTGCAGCCGCGGAACACTCAACAAATAACAATTGCCATCCGAACAGTTTCACTTTTGTCTATAATCATGACAAGAGGAGGGAAGCTGTAGCAAGTGGGATTATTGATACTCGCAATGTGTAATCTATAACTAACATTATAAAGAGCAATGATTTGTTTGTTTGTTTGTATCGAATAGGCTCCGAAACTACTGGACCGATTTGAATAATTTTTTCACCACTAGATAGCTACATTATTCCTGAGTAACATAGGCTATATAACATCACGCTACGACTCACGGGAGCAGAGCAGTAATCAAAGGCGTAACTTAACACGGGTGAAATAAACCATGAGGACGAAGTCGCGGGCTGTTCGCTAGTCTCGTATAAAACAATGAACCTACTAACGTTCTTGTTTTCCGTAAACTAGAAATATCTTACTCAAACAGAATAACACATTATAATATAGAATAGAAAAGAATATATTTATGGTATGTGTACAGAGAATAGTGCTCACCGTTTTAACGGTCTCAAAGCGGATTAGAGATGTAAAACAGGTAACTATATATGTAAGGGCGATTATTGTGATAATTAAAAAAAAAGAAAAATCCATAAAATAGAAACTAAATAATGTTTAGATATGACTACTAACATTGCACAGGTAATCTTCAAAAGCAATGAATAAAAATAAATAGATTTATCTGTTTTCATTTATCACAATATTACCAATTTTCTTATTCTTCCATTTCATTATTATTAGAATGAAAAAATGAAAATGGATGCTTTCGAGTACATTTTCAAAGTTTGCATTCAGACAGACTTGTGAAACAGTAAACATAATGACTAATTAACTGCAAACAAAATGCCAGCACACTAATCAATGCTAATTGGCTAGCCTACTCAACGAGACAGTTAACTTGTAAACAATGCAAGTTAACACGGTCACGACATAGACCTCTTAAAAACAATAAAGATCGGAGAATTCACAGTTGTATGGCATAGGTGACAAGCGTTTTTAGGGATCTATCCTTTTTCGACATTGAATAGGTAGGCACGGAACCTCACTGTTAAGAGACGATCAAATGAATTGAATGATTTGTTAGACTAGACTACTGAATATTTACATTCATGCATGCCTGTATTCCTCGAACTTTTAGGCAGAGGTGTACCAATGTACACCCACTGTGCGGCGGTACATTTAGGGTCCATGTAATAGGAGGCGAGCCTATTACCATTAACCGGGAACAAATCCTAACTCGGACCTACTGCTGAGAATTTCATAGAAAACCCCAGTAATACTTTGCTCCACTTTGGAATCGAACCCGAGACCTCTAGCGCTTAGGGCCACTAGGCTAACGAGGCAGTCAGTCCATAATATTTTGTAAATTCCACACGCGTAAAAGAATTTCCACAAAACAACAAAGTTTTTGAATACAATTGGCTGGATTAACATAATATAACTTTTCCTCAAATCATCGTAAAAATCAGTATTTACCTCTTCGTACAAACTTTGAATTTATTTGGAATTCCTACACACACCGTCTCCAGCACTAAACTTCAATACGTACAAATATATTTTAAAAGCATTCACTGAAGTTGACACGACATTGACTTGGAAAAAACAAACAACGGTAAATCCTCCATGCTTTCCGTCCTGATAGTAGGTATTACAATCATTAGGTATTCTGCCCGTGTCCTGAGGAGACGTCGCGAAGATTTACAGTTCGGCCAGACTCGTGAGTAATCCTAAATGAAGCCGCAAAGTTGTATATCTTTTTTGTTTGGTTTTGGTGACCATAAAGGTAAAAGTGATTAATGGGGTTTGCGGTATAGTGACACATTTGATAGGTCATTTAGTCACACTATAATTGGGAAATGTATTGTTTGTCATAACTTTGCAGACATTACTGTGAATAATTATTACATATGTATACAGTACTAGCTACTAGCTAAGTACCTACCATGGTTGTTGACTTTGTTCGAAAGAGTCACCGCGGCCCGGCGAAGGACATTATGAGGAACCCGAATGGGTTTTAGTCAGTAAGAGTCTGACAGTCTCTTCCGCTGAGCACAGAGCTTAAGAAGTCATTAGAGGATTTCCCATCCTTGAAAAAAAACTATATACTTCGCGGTGTCACCTGCCTTTAGCCACGTCTTTGCTGCTTCGCTTTTGGTGATGTTTAAGTTTTCCCTTAATTCACTATATCTATTGATGAAAACCGCATTAAAATCTTTTGCGTACTTTAAACGATCGCGATCTAAGCGTACATACGTCGTCGTGATGCGACTTTGTTTTAAATACTAACTATGTAGAGATTTACACACTTATTGTAAACACAAAAAGCAGTTGACAGTTCCCGTGACCCCAAGACTGGCTTCTACTTGTCGTTAGCCTCATGGGCACATTAACAGTGATAGATATCGATGCGGAAGCATTTTATGATGTGTCTTTGTTTAGTTTAATAGTTATAGGATACTATTACTATTTTAGATGATTACGGTAATTACCTACTTTTCCAACATTAACACGATTACTCTCTTCCTCGTGTAGGTTACGTTATTACCAATAGATTATATAACTAGGCCCTCAAACAGGTTGTACCTATTAACTGTGGTTAGCTCTTACTAAATGTTTTTAAAAGGAAAATTAATTAAACTTTTTAATGTCTAATAAACAACACTAAAGGCTCGTGTTCGGCAGTCTTTTTTTTAACGGTTACATATTTCAATAGTACTATTTTATTAAATTCTTTTGGAAAATTTTACACTTGAATTAAATGTTGGTGAATTCGGGCCTAAATAGTGTAGCAATTTGGACTTTTGGACTTCACTTATGTAAGTGAAGTTTTACTTGATAAGTATTAATTGTAGTTTGGATTAGAGCAAAAAATCAAGCGTTAATCTCTGGGGATGAACGATGACGCTGAATGCAGGCCGCTTCCAGTTGGAAGCGGCCTGCATTCAGCGTCATCGCCAGTTGGACCAGTTGGTCCTATTGGAAATATATGGGGGAAGCCTATGTCCAGCAGTGGACGTCCTGCAGCTGGTATGATCATGATGAATCTCTAGGGAAAATAAGGGTTAACCCAACCACACTATGTCTCACTTTCCACGAAAGCTTAAGGAAGGTCTGTGTCATTAGAAAATTATGATAATATAATGCAAAGGAAAACTGATAACATCTAACTCCTCGAACACAACAATAAAAGCTTGGTATTTCCAAACGCTTGCATTGTCACGTGACACATTATGTAAAGCGCTTTTCCGCTTTATTGTGAAGACATCGACGCCAAGCCATCAGACACCATTGGATTCTTTGTAAAAGTGTGGACACAATGAATATTGTCCCTATTTATGGTGAAGTCGAAATTTGTACTTCAAGGACTTTAACTTTTTGTGTTTAGGATAGTTATTCCTTATATTAGTCCTTATTTATGAGTTCCAAAATAAATTAGTTCTAAAACTATGTATAGAAAAATGTTTTTTCTTGCAACATACATACATAAACTCACGCCTTTTTCTCATGGGGGCACAAATCACAGAACGCCACCTGCTACGATCCTTACATAATCTTTTTGCCTCTTTCACGTTCATTCATCTGGACAAACAAGCTCGCCGGTTAGGAGTACTGCGCACCCGACCTTTCATTATAACATCTACTAGAGACCACTAATGGATCTTTATCAAAGCCGTAATCAGATACAGTGCCTATCTAAGCACCTTAATTTCTTCCGGCCATGGGCATATTGGTTTGTAGTAACCAAAGTGATGGTGGAGTATAGTTGAAAGATTAATCATAAGTGAGGCATGGTTACCTATGCCACGATCTTCCCTATTCCACTACACCAACGTAAGAATATTCAAAGACTGATACTACCAATTGCAGTAAATGTGATTATCTAATCTTTCTCTAATTTCCGTAATCTCAAAGCTGTGATTCCTTTGACTGGGTGTTACGAAGACTCAGTGTCACCCACTTCTCATCCGGTTGTGGGTTCGGTACCATAAACTCATATGTTCTTTCTAAGTACTAAGTATATATTGGATATTACTGACATTGGTGAAGAAAAAAATCATGAGGAAACCTGGAAGTCTGATGTCGCCAATGCACCTTGAGCAAGCATAATGATCAATGCTCGTGCCTTCTCTGTATGAGAAGAGGCCTTTACCTAGGACGATAAAAGTTTGGTACTATTATAATGCACAAACAGACCTACTAGCAAAAGTTATCCAAATCGACTACACATCACGTTACCCCATTAATAGTGGCCGCATGACACAGTGCGGTTTCCATGAACGCATTGTGTTACCGTTCACGCGATTAGCATAACTATAGCACAGAACAAATGCCAAATGTGTTTGGACACCGTGTTGGACACTTTCTAGTGTCTGCTTTGGTTCCGGTATTGTCGATAGTAAATATAACACATCTGTCTTTTTGGGGTTAACGGGTGAACTTTGTTGACAATGATTGATATTACTTTTGTTCATAAATAATGCATTTTCTACTTTCTTTAGAAATGAAGTCTTCAGTTACCAGCCCTTCAACTAAAATTTCAGCAGGGTTGCTAGTAACAACTATAAAATATTTTGGTAATGATAGCGGCGAAATTGTTTCCTAATAGTATAGATATTCTGGGAGTTGGATATAGAAATGTCAAACTGGTGAAACGATTTTTTAAAATTGGGTTTACTCACTTTGCACATCATGTTTATTTAATAGTGCTTGTCGCGGAAAAATAAACCAAAATGCTGTAGGATAGTATCGTATTTCCAATATTCTAAAATAAACTATAATTAAATACTTCTAGGTAGCTACGTTAGCAGTGTAGATGTACAAACAATATTTGTCAACGTCCTCGTACACTTTCATTTGCTTCCGACACAAATATCTCATTTAATGTTACTGAGTAATTAAGATTACTCGTTGATAAGTTAGGGTTGTCCTTTAGAGTCAGACTTAGTCTATTTTTAACTGTTTCCTGGTTGGATGACGTTGCGATTAAGTCTGGCTAGCACAAAGAGTTCCTCATTTTTATCTTTGCATCACAATACTTGGTATTAGTTCTGCTTAAATGAACTAATCCGCGTCAAGATGTCTCCTATTTTACGAAGTAATTTTGTAGATTTAACGCTGATTTGACAATTAGTTTTAGATGTAAATAATTTACATCCAAAAGTAATTGTCAAATTTACTTTTGATAACTAATCAAAAGTAAATTTTCTCTGTATATGTAACATGCCTACCCCTGTTTGAAAAAATACCACGTAAGAAAAACTGTTGAACGGACTTAGATGAGGCTTTCTCAAACACAATGCCCTTTTCACTGCGGCAAGCTATGCTATGCTGTTGACTTGTTTATATGGGATGGAAAAAGACACATCACATCACATAGCTGTTAACTATGGTGTAACTAGATAATGCCCATTAAACTAAGTAACAATGAGCAAAGATTTTTGCTTCGCAACTACTTTTATTTCTGGTGTCAATAATCACTGTTTATGGCAGACTACGACTATCATCGGTCATTTAAAACTAACATTATAATGAAACCATTACCACCTCCTTACTACAGCACTTACATTAAAATCCCATAAGCACCACATCGGAAGCCTTATCACCTGGTAATTAATAGAAAGCCGATTATGTGCACATTTAAGCCACCTAATGGCACATAACGGTCGCTTCCTAAACACTGACCACTGGCAGTTCAGCCAGTTCAGCCAGTTCATGGCAGTTCAATGCCGCGCGAAGGCGAAGCACGTCCGAGGCTTTCCATTACTGTGAGGGTTAAGGTAGAGGAGGTTAGCGAACTTGGTTTGCACTTAGAAGTTGTAATAGAGACTTGTGGATATTTTGGATGGATGTTTAGCAAATATGAGTTTTAACAATATAAACCATCATGGTTAATCTACTGTAATATATTGATAACTAGACACCATCCGCGTTCGCGTGCACTTACAATTTTAATATTAGCCTACTTGTGCGAGATAAAAATATAAAAATATTTTATGTCTTAAGCCTTAAGCAAGCAATTTAACATGCATCTGAAATATATTTATTCATCTAAATATATATTTTTAAGGACAAGTTATATTGTTTCTGGATTAGATGCTCGTATTAAATGAATACCCGCAAAATACGTTTGTATAACAGTACAGAATTCCGCTAACGCTTATAAATTGCGCACTCCACGTGGGTTCAAACGTTTACGCTCCATTCGAACGGGCCGTATCATTGTGCGTTATGAGTTGACGACGCCGACTAATAAGGACGTCACTTTCGCTTTTAATTGTCGTGGGTGTCAAGTGATAAACTTTCGACTTGATGTAATCGGATATCGTAATACCGGTGATATTTTTGTAATAGTCATTACGTAAACAATAGTGTAGTTAGTAACTAAATAAAATGACTTTTTCTGCCACAATTATAGTTGCATAAATTATTCAATATACACTTGTATTATAAATGCGAAAGTAATTGTCTGTCTGTTACGTCATCACGGAAACCAAAACCACAAAAGCGATGGTACTAAAATTTTATAAAAAGGTACGTAGATCTGAATGCTAATTCTACCAACTAAAACCGTTCGAAATCTAGTCGCAATCTCATCTAGGCGACAATGAATTAAAAAAAAAAAACATTAATTTATTTACAAATTAGGACTGAGATTGGATTGCGTTCGTTCCTTAAAGTTAGTAGAATTATCTTTCTGGAATAAGAACATACGCTACTTTTTTTTTATTCGCCGCGGTACGTCTGCAGTTTCGCGGCCAAAGTCAAGGGCAAAATCCAGTAATCCATAAAACATAAATGAGTCTCCGAGAATAAAATAATTACGTGCTAAATAAAAAAAAAGTAAAATAGCAGAGAATTGTTCGTACTTGAAGTGCTGGAGTCAGCATATTTAAAACATTAAACCACTGTTGGACATAGGCTTTCCCTACAGATCGCCAATGACTGTGTGAGTTTATTTAACGATAGCCAATGACCGCAAAGATTAAGTACGAGAGTCTAATTGTAACACAAAATGGAAAAAGTGAAATGAAATAATACCAGGGCCCTATTTAATAAAGCTGACAAGCTGACTTTTTTGTCAAAATCGGCAAATTGTCTTGACAAGTGCTGTTTAATAAAACCGACATGTATGACATAGGTCATGCAAGATAAATATGCCTGTGACAATTTTTCTGTTCCTTTTCACTCTTGAACTTTACCGCGATTTACAAATTATGATTTAATGTTTTTGCTGCGACCTAAAATTATAGTCGTAAAATACGGAATTAACTAAATAACTACTAATTAAATTAAATACTGCCAAAATATTACTGTCTATAAAGAAAACCAAATTGAAAGAAAATTCAAGCATAGTGATATGTGTGTAACGTAATGTGTTTAGTGATGGGATGTTTTTATATGATGGATTATCGATATTTTTTATAGAAAACGAAGTTTACGGCATGTATTTTAAAATATAATTTTTTACATTTAAATGTGTCCGGTACGTAGGCGACCATTTTGCAACGCGACAAAAGGGTACGTACAAAGAATTTTTTGTTTTGATTAATATCGATTGTGTTTTGAATGTATTTTTTATATTTTGTATTAAATAAATATTTAAAAACAAATTTCAAAATAATAAAGCATTTTTAAAATATTCATAAAGAGAATGAGATTTTAACGACTTACAATCGATATTAATAAAATTGATTTGCAAAATGTCACTGCCCTAGTATTTGCCATTCTGGCATGTGTCACAGCCAACATGCCAACATCCTTGGACGCATAAATACGTACTCATACTGAGTTACATTTACTTATTTCAACCAAAATATTTAGGAATTATCATATCTTTTTGGAGTACATCATTAGTATTCCTAACTAGCGAGTTTTTATTTGAGTAGTGGTTGATAATATTTATTGAATTTGAATGACAGTTCCCTGTAAATACACATCAAACAAAAACTTATCGAGTAAAAAGAAATGAAACAGCACAGTACAGTTATTATTGTATTTATTTACTCAATTACATTTGAAATAATCAGTTGATATAATGACTTATATGTTTCCCGGCCACTGATTTGAACCAGCCTTTGCACGTCATTCGACTCACCGAAATTCACCGAATTAAGTATTTGATAACACAATTATTATTATTTGCCCATAATCCATGATAGAAACAGCCCAGGCCACCTTAGCCAGTTTGATCGCCTTCTTTCTTATCCGGGCATAGTATTAGTAATAGAATTCCCGTAATCATGATAAATGTGATCCGTGTTGTGAAAATCACATGCAACAACATGACAGCTCTTCTTGAAATTGCGAATCGGTCAACAATGATCTATCTTCTTGTATAATGAATGCACATCGATACATTTTCGGAACAATAGACGTTTATGCATATTATACAAAATCACAGCGATTGTAAATTAATTTAACATTTTAAAAAGTATACACGAGAAATCACTCCAAGTATTCGAACGTCAAAAACTCATATATTTCAACTATACTATAGTCCAACAAGATGGTTCTCGACCACCATCAAAGGGGCAGTATAAACAGAGTAGCTATATGTTTGAGCACTTTGTCTTTTATAAATTAGTAATTTGATTTGAAAAACAATTTTAAACTTTATTTTTAATGTTTATGAGTTAAACATTAAAAATAGAGTTGAATTTTTTTTGCAATAAATTTCGTGCCATTATTGGCACGTAAATACAGTACGTACATAGTACGGTACATTGATCTGACACGTAAATACAGAATTTCTACTCTTTTTCTTTTTTTAAATAATGTGCCATCGAAAATACTCCGCTTTTACTATATCACCGCAGAGCAAAGGCCTCCTCTTATACAGAAAAGGCAAGAAACGTGAAACACCACCACACTTGTTCAAGGACAAAAAAAATGTAACAATGTAGGTATCGTAGACTATTTTTTCGTATGAATACGCCCGTAGCTTGCTCTGAAGTTACCCTAGTTCGTAAAATTGTGTACAACAAACGAAATAATGTATCGCTGAGTTTTCAACGTGAAAAGCCGCAACTACAGCTGTCGGACTATGATGATTTTTCAGTTTGACGTAACTGAGTCAGACACTGTCAACACAATGTAGAATACCATATCAGATAATTAAAACTATAGGGAATAAAAGAGGTTACAACCGAAAACGTAATATGACTGCCTCGTTGGTTTGGCCGCATTCGTCTATTAGAACAACTACGCTGCGCGCGCTGCCCTCTTTTGTCAAATCCTTTCGCCATCTGTCTTTGGAGCTTTTTATAATCCTACCAAATTTGATATAAAGTAAAATGACCATATTATAATGATACCATTTTAGTGAATTTTAAATTCTGTCGTTTATTTTTTATCATTGTGATTTAAATTCATGTTTTTGTTACATGTCAATTTTTTTTGTGGTTTATCGTATTATTTCTTAGTAAAAAGCTATTTGATTTATGAAGAAGTGTGTATTCCTGACTCTTTAAGAAACTAAAATCTCGTAACGGATTTAAATAAAGTCCAATGAACACATCAGTACCTCAAGTAAGTATGCTATATGTATTACAGATTATTACGTGTTTATTTGCAGATTTTCTTCTACACTAATTCTGTTAATATTATTTATTATCATAATCATATCAGCCGACCGACTTCCACAACCACCGGACACTTCATCCCTTTCAGGAGAAATAGAACAAACTATTTTGCTGTAGTAAAATTTTAGGTGCAACTTTCGTGATGTCAAATGACCTACCACCACAAGAATAATTTATATTCGTTGATAAACCTTTGTTTTTTATGTTTCCAGCTTAAAATCTACTTAAGGCGAAGAACCACTGGCCTTTGCGTTCGAGCTAACAGTGCGCAGGCATCGTTTCAGAAATGTTCAGCTATATCTTATCACATGATGCAACGTGTTCAGCTCACTATAACTTTATTTTGTAATTTGTTTAATGTTACACTGATATTAAAGCTTGATCTGACAAAATCGATTCAATCGTTTTACTTATAAAATCGCTCGCACCTTAGAAACACAATTAGTTTCCATCTATATAGTAATATTATAAAAGAAAACACATACATATCATCACTCCTGTATTCCCCGAAGGGTTAGGCAGAGGTGTACCAATGTACACCCACAGTTCGCCGGTATGTTTAGGTCCCATGTAATAGGGAGCAAGCCTATCGCCATTAACCGGGCATAAATCTAAACTCCATAAAAGAAAAGATTTGAGAATTCTATCAAAAAGGAGTAAAAGAGGAAGTGGATGAAGAGTGAAAGCTTCTATGAGAAATACATAGTCTACACCGACAAAAACAATAGCGAAGTGATAATTTTCTAATAAGTATTCGTTGTCCCTATTCGACGTAATATATTTTTAACCATTTCAGCAAGAAAAAAGAAATTTAGAATTCTCAACATACGGCTTAGTTGCCGGTCAAATTCCAGTGACAATTCGCAATTTCATGTTATCACGTGATGTATTCAAATAAACGTCAATCTACTGTCAACCAGAAATATGTCACGATTTTCTATGTATTTTGGGCTTTATTAAACAGAAAATTGACAAAACCTGGAACTGTCACCGTTATTTTGTCAAATGTCACCTGTCAGCTTTATTAAATAGGCCCCAGCTTGAACATTTACCCGGCAGGCCTTAAACCACAGCAAAAAATGTTCGCAGCCATCGTCGACGGAGCATGGGTGTCAAGGCTCAAGGCGAACAAACGAGGCTCTATCTACTGCACTATCGGCCAGCATTGGCGGCCAGTGGACGCGAGAGATGACAGATTGGCGCATTTTTGTGGATATGCATCAATGTGAATCATCGCTTTATGTGCGCGTCATGGTTTACGAACTTACATATTTTTATACAAGCTTCTGCACTCGACTTCTTTTGTGTAAATTTGAGAGTCATTTCAAAGTCTTAAACTAATCTGCAGGAACACAAAAACGGGATAAAACATCTATCCATCCATCCATCATTCATCTCCATGTCTGCCAGTCTGTTTTTTTATAAGTAAATACTTGTAATTGGCTGTCAGTTACACGTCTACAATTTTTTTGGTGCTATAAGTCTTTCATAGCTCATAATAAACACATAAAAGTTGAAATCCTATGTGTTAAGGTAGATTCGTTAAGCCGTTTATTTGCGTCATAAATAATAACGCGTTTATAATACAAGTACGATAGCAGGATGCGACTTTGTCCTAGTTTCCTGATTACCTGGGGGAATCACAAATCTGTAGATTTAAAAATATAACTGCTCAATTGGTTTTCTTATTGATTTTATTCAAATACGCGTTACGTTGTACTACCCACAGTAGTTAAATCGCATTTTAACGAAAATCTGCGCTTACATTAAAGTTTTTGTTAAACTTCTAGGTAGATGTGATCTAATACAAAGTTTGCCTACTTCAGTTTACTAATTGATTTGTAACATATTGGCCTATTAAACCCTTGCACGAAAATCAAGATCATTTCATGCTACAATCAATCAATCAATTAATTAATTAAATTAGCAATTACATAAATTGATTTATAACATCTCAATGTTTTTAACCTAGAACTTGTCTATAAATCACTGTTTTACGAATAAATCAAAGATGAATCACACGTCGTAGTAAAATTAACTAGCGGCTGCCCGTGACTTCATGCATGTGGTTTTTTCATCCGTATTAAGTTACGTGATTGTTTACTGCTTCGCACCCATGTGTCGTATCGTGATATTATATAGCCCATAGTATTCCTCATGAATCTGAATATCATATACAAAAGATTTTTTCTGATCTGACTGTTAGCTCCAGAGATTTACGAGTTTAAACAAACAAACTAAAAATATTAATCTTTATTATATTAGTGTAGATTTTTCTAATTATGATAGTAACTAACTGTTCGTGTTTTATTACCTATTACGTAATCAGGTTAACAATAATACAATAGATGGATATCTGTCGGGTCGATTGCTAAATAAATTGTGCAATTATTTGAGCGAAATCGAGCGAATACAATTGGTGGTGAATTACTCAAATATTAAAATGTATGACCTAGGTTAACAGATAATGTCAACATTGTTTATTTAGTTTAAAATATGTCCGTGCTTTTGTTACTGAGAAAGGAAATGACAACATTTTTTGGGAGAGTAGACTGATTAAATATTTCATGGTATGTTGATTTATATTTTATATTAAAATATTACGTAAAACGAAGCAACCATATCCACTGAAAAAAATAAAAGGGGCAGAAAATTTTGTCTATTTCTATCATGAGAATTTTTTTTGCCAAATGTTTTAGAGTTGCTGTACACCTAAACGGGTCAGCACATTCGCTTCGACATTTTCAATACAACGTTAAGATTATATTGATATTGTCTCGATCCGCTAATGTGTACCTTTATGATTGGTATACCGTTAGAGCGACAGTCTGTATAGTGTCTACTATATAGACTATAGTCGACTGTCTAATTTGACTCAAAAGATACGAACGTAGAACTAAACTTACTTCAAGCTTTGTTACACACACACTTAATGCGGTTCCAACTTTAAAAATAATTGTAACTGCGCTCAATCAGTAACAAACAATGGACATACGTTCTGTGTACTTTTATGAATGAAACAACAGCGTTTGTTCTAGTATTATTTGCGTGTCCTGTCACTATTTATCATTCTAAACTAGTAGTCAATAGTCAATTGTAAATGAGGCAAACGCTACGTTATCCTGCGTGTGAGTGTTCTACTAGATGTACAAATTACTGGTTTACGTGACTTTGACCTAGGTGTCTTGACATAGTCATTTACTTTTCAATATGGGTAAATGTTTTGGAGTTTTACTAGGAAGTCTTTGGAAAACCCCGAACTACTTACCTGTGATTGTTTCCCTAAAATAGCGTTTATTCCCATCTGCCACCCCTGAGTTTGCCACCGGGGTGGTGGTTGGCACTAATAGGTGGCGTTTACCACCCCGGTGGTGGTTGATTCCCATCTGCCACCCCTGAGTTTGCCACCGGGGTGGTGGTTGGCACTAATAGATGGCGTTTACCACCCCGGTGGTCAATGGTACCTATTTAGTTTCATTTGCCCCCTTTGTAGTCTGTTATAGTACATTGGTTTATTCCGCATTTCGTATTGGACATTAACAATAGTATTTTTTATTTAATTTTTTTTAACTTAAACCACTGGATATCATCTATATATATTATATAAAAATGAATCCTTATTTCCTTTGATCACGCCATCACGCGTGAACGGCTGGACCGATTTCACTAATTCTTTTTTTACCGCGGGGCACAGCTAGTAAGCAATAAAAATTAAGTTTAATATATATATTATATTGTGACGTCATAGCTGTCAAATCAAGCAAATTGGATAGGGTGAGCAAAACAAGATTTTATTTTTTGATGTTTATTTTTTAATCGTGAACGAATGTTTTTATTCAGAGTCACGTTTTTCAATTCTCTTATCTTTGTATTATGAGCATGTATATGAGCAATCATTGTCATAAAATCTGTTCAGTAGTTTTTGAATTTATTCAATACAAAGAGACAAACAAACAAATCTTTCCTCTTTATAATATTAAGTGTAGATATAAATTGTTGAACTAGACGAGATTAAAATTTTTACTAAACTGTAACAAAAAACTTTTACTTACTTTCATTCTTAGAAGACCGCGACACTTATTATTTTTTCTTCTGCCTGAGCACTCCCATACCACGTGACCAGTGTTTTTATATTGTTTTTTTATAATATATTGATGTCCCGCACGTAAAAGCACTTTACCATTGTTTTTATTAATATAAAAAATTGTATCAGACTCTTGGGAACTTCCACTTGCTAGTGGTTCCTCCATATTGGTAACTTGCGCGCACGTGTTATATATTATGGCTTTTAATGATAATAATCATTAAAAGTTATAATATATGTACGATATTTTTAATTGCTAAAGTTGTATTTTGTGATTTGTTGAAACCGGAAGTTGGTTCGGTTATGATTCAAATCATAAAATCATAGCTAAAACCAGTTTTACGTTATTTATATTTTATTATTTATGTCGTTACATAATTATAGCTTTTTATACACATAAATATAATTTCTAGACACATTTGTACAAGTCTCTGTACTAACGACTCGATGACTCACTTGTTTGTCACTGTCTATAAAGGCGAGAGCCCAACGCTTTGAGTGTCATTCTTATCTGAGCTGTCGGACCGAGCAGATCGCTAGTTAAGTATATTTCCTCTTTTATTAGATATTATAATTATATGTTCCTTATATACTTTTGTATTGCTGGTGGCAATATTGGTTATTTACTTTATTTAGTTATATACCTGACATGGTAGCTAAATAATGTTACCAGTAAGCAATGATGTTGTATAAATACTTTGTACGTATGTATATATACATTTATATGTATATATACGTATAAGTAATAAGTGTTACTATATATATACTTTTGTACTGCTGATAGCAGTGTTGGTTATATACTTGATGTAGTAACTAAATGATGTTACTATTGTGGAATGATGTTGTGTACATAGGTATATGTGTAAAAGTATTTTTGTATAAATGTTGGTGTGTATACATGATGATATAGAATCATTGTTTAATAAAGATGTAATAAATGAAATGAGTAATAATGATAAATGACTTTCATTGATACATAAGGTTAGTTTCAATATTGAGCAACTTTAATAAATCGGATAATTGCTATATATTAAATAAATAAATATATTTGATTGAAATTTATTTTAATTATTTTACCCCTTTCTCTATCTATTTCTAACATCAGAAGTGGGATCACCAGGTGCCATACCAATATTTATAATAATTATGTTTTTAATTTTATATTAAAATGTAAATAAAATGAGGATTTATTAAGTGAATGAGAATATATTTCCAGGATTTTTGTCACTACCCGAATGGAGACGGAGATTATCCAGAAGCTGCTTACTGCTGACAAAGAAGCGTTATCCAGCAAGAATCGGCAGGATGACGTGGATCTCTCAATATTTGATCCAACCGCCACCGACAGCAGCAGCATGTTTTGCGGATATTGAAAAACTGAGAAAGAATTTGATTGGAGCAACTTAACTAGAATCGCAAAGGCAGGTAAGGCCCTTGAGGGCTCTGCATTATCATGGTACGAGCCCTGGTAACACCAGGAAGGATCATAGGAATATTTAGGTGCTGTATTAATTTCATTATACAACGATTATAACACTACGCAAGAGAGGTTTTAAAGAATACTAAAATTGTATTTTCAATAAAATTTAGTCTAATAAAAATAACTAGTTTGCGGAGGTATTCGAAACAATAATGTGAAAATGGCATCTTTTAACAGTAGTGTAAATACGTCTGAATTAATAGCTTTATAAAAGCCTAAAAAATTACCATTAGATCAATCTTCCCACAATTTACACGGGCCAAGTAAACATTACAAGCCAATGCTAAAAACCGACAAAAAAAAAACACATAAAAAAAAAATCGTTACGTGAGGTGAAAAAGAACATTTTTGTACACAGTGCACAAAAACTAGTGAAACAATTTCTTCACCAAAGGACAAAAAAAAATGTACAAGCGTATATTCGAAAAAAAAAAAATACAATTGAACTCTGAGAAAAATCAATGGGTAGATGCTCAAGTCACCTTAAATAACGTTTAAAATTTTAAGCTAATCAATGTCACCATTTGTAACGTGTCTATTGTTTCTATTATCGATACAGAATCAAGTTGTAGCATTATACGGGAATCTATTACCAGACTATAAAATTATAATGTAGGGTACCTACCATGCTCTAATGGAATGGAAATACTTGACTTGCAATTATCACAGTGCCAGTAAAATTTGAAAACGTCTGTATAGAACTAGATTTACATACCCGTGACCAAGATATTCCATATGGTCTCCTTATTGGTAGGAATGTAGTTCGTCATCCTGATATTCAAATTATAGTACTTATAGATACTGAAGGTTGTAAGGCCTATCTCCTGTTGCCACTGTATATCTAGTCAATCAGTGTGATGCTTATGTTAAGCTTCAATTCTCAATACAGAATTTGAACACAAACTTATAAGAAAAAAAAAAAAAAACAGGCCAATTGATTTGTTTGATTGAAAATAATAAAGTAGTAAATTACAGACCATGTAGGTTAGCCCCCGTTGAAAGACAAAAAGTAAGCATAATAGTTACATATTTGGTTGATAAAGTCAAAGTCAAAACATTTATTCCAATTCGACTATGAAAGGCACTTTTAAAACGTCAATTAATTAAACTATTAAATCTAGTTGCCCATTCCAAAAAGTAGTTTCGTATGGAGAAGAACATGTAAGAAACACCATTACATGATGTTGTACAGTTCTATAAATATACTAATGTCAAAAACAATAAAAGTCACTCAAAGTACTACAATACGCACTAAGTGCTACGAATTAAGAAATGAAAGCTAAACCAATTCAAAATAACCAAGATAAAGATAAGACAAAGATACATTATTGCATAATTGTGTACATTAAGATCTTATTAATAAACATTACATTTTTAGTATCAACAATCCACCCAGGTCGGATATTTTCTGAGAATTAGGTATTTGAAAACTCACAAATATTATTTTTTATCAAAATACTCATTACATAATTATCATATAAATATTATTTTGAATTAAGATATTCATTTAAATTATAAAATACTTTTTAAATTGAAAAAAAAATATCAATTTATATTTGAACATATTTCCAGTTAATTGCTTGATGGCTGATGGTAGGTGGTTGTACACACGAATAGCAGTAACATAAGTACTTTTATAATACATCATATTGTTGACAGCCGGTAGATTAATGTCATATTTATACTGTTTCCGTATGTTTATTTTAGAATCCGATTCCAATTAAATATTTGATACGAATTACCAATGTTGTAATAGTAGATGATCACTTCTAAAATTTCAAAAGACAACGAATCAGTGTGAGCCATATTAACCATAAAATAATAATAATGAAATAAAAAAAATAAAATAAAAAATGAAGCATTATTGTTTTAGAGGAAAAAAATAGTAATAATAATCAAAACAAATAAATTATATACGTATAATTAAATTAGCAAACAGTTGATAAATAAATAATTCGCGAAAGTCACTCCCCATTCGCTAGATCGATTTTGTTAGGTAAGAAAGAAAAAAAAGGGGGCGATGATCGTTCATGTATCGATCATCGTTCACCAAATAAAATATAGAAAAGGACAGGTACTCATTAATCGAGTTGTAGTTCTAGAAACCATTAATCAAAGACCAATTTTTGGTTCCCATTAATGGCAGCATTTGTGAACAGGTATTTGTACCATTGCTTCATTTATGTAGAGCGAAAATTCCATTCTGGCCCAAAAGACGGACACATCCAATATATAAGTCACCATACTATTCACTCGGTTTGTGCAAGGCCTTTTCCCACAATCTACAGACGGTTATAAGTATGTCTTCCTAATTATTGACGACTAAGCCAAAGACCTTCGGGGCAGCTGAGCTAGTATCTATGATCAGAGACACAATTACTCTATTTGGTACCCCATCATTAATAGTCACCGACCGTGGCACAAATTTTAGTTCCAATTTAGTTTGTTCTTTATATCGAGACTTAGAAATAGAACACCACATGATAGTCAACGGAACACCGCGGTAATATGTCAGATTGGCCGAACGAACTATGGAAATGGCAGTAATCCATAAATACCACAGTTCAAAATCTACGGGTTTTTCCCCTATACGACTACTAATTGGTAGTAATGCGAATATACTTTGTGTTCAGCCTCGCTTGAACGAAATTTATGGTAATCATGTTGCGCAATGTGATTTTAACATTCAAACAGGTCGCGAACTCGCTCACAATTGTCTCATGGCTCAAAAATTTAAAGAACGTTCGATGCAGTACCCCCTTAAATATATATAATAATAATAATATATTATTTAATTCAGGTAACAAAGACCCATAAAAAGTAAAAAAATCACATATAAATATATACCACGTAGGGAATATAGTTCACGTTTATCAAGACCATAGATGTCATGAAAAGCTTTAGCTATAATTTAGGGGCTTGTATTGAAATTCACGATTAGACAGGCTACGATTTTGGCCAGATGAAATTAATTATGAGAATCCTATTGTTGAAGATGCTATTTGTCCCCAAATATTGATAAATTATAAGTTATTATTATATTTGTTAAATAATGTGGCTGTGCCTATAATAAAAATAAATAATGTTGCTGTGCCCATGGCTGTGCCTATAATAAAAATAAATAATGTGGCTGTGCCTGTGGCTGTGCCTATAATAAAAATAAATAATGTGGCTGTGCCCATGGCTGTGCCTATAATAAAAATAAATAATGTGGCTGTACCTGTGGCTGTGCCTATAATAAAAATAAATAATGTGGCTGTACCTGTGGCTGTGCCTATAAAAATAATAAATAATAAATAATAATATATATAAAATATCTTCTTGGGACAACTCACACACGGCTATCTGATCCCAAGCTAAGCAGAGCTTGTGTTATGGTAACCAGACAACTGATATACATACTTATATAATTTATAAATACATACATATTATAGATAAATCACATCCAGACACAGAACAAACAATCATGCTCATCACACAAAGTTTGTCCTGGGTGGGAATCGAACCCACGACCTCCGGCTTAGCAGTCAGGGCCACTAACCACTAGACCAACAGGCCCGTCAAAAATGTATCAATATAAAAAAAAAGGCTGTGCCTGTGGCTGTACCTATAACAACAATAAATGTACTACTTAAAAAGATATAAAAAATATATCATGATTGTACTTCGAGAACGAAGTACTTATCAGAATGGCCGTGTTATATATTATGGCTTTTAATGATAATAATCATTAAAAGTTATAATATATGTACGATATTTTTAATTGCTAAAGTTGTATTTTGTGATTTGTTGAAACCGGAAGTTGGTTCGGTTATGATTCAAATCATAAAATCATAGCTAAAACCAGTTTTACGTTATTTATATTTTATTATTTATGTCGTTACATAATTATAGCTTTTTATACACATAAATATAATTTCTAGACACATTTGTACAAGTCTCTGTACTAACGACTCGATGACTCACTTGTTTGTCACTGTCTATAAAGGCGAGAGCCCAACGCTTTGAGTGTCATTCTTATCTGAGCTGTCGGACCGAGCAGATCGCTAGTTAAGTATATTTCCTCTTTTATTAGATATTATAATTATATGTTCCTTATATACTTTTGTATTGCTGGTGGCAATATTGGTTATTTACTTTATTTAGTTATATACCTGACATGGTAGCTAAATAATGTTACCAGTAAGCAATGATGTTGTATAAATACTTTGTACGTATGTATATATACATTTATATGTATATATACGTATAAGTAATAAGTGTTACTATATATATACTTTTGTACTGCTGATAGCAGTGTTGGTTATATACTTGATGTAGTAACTAAATGATGTTACTATTGTGGAATGATGTTGTGTACATAGGTATATGTGTAAAAGTATTTTTGTATAAATGTTGGTGTGTATACATGATGATATAGAATCATTGTTTAATAAAGATGTAATAAATGAAATGAGTAATAATGATAAATGACTTTCATTGATACATAAGGTTAGTTTCAATATTGAGCAACTTTAATAAATCGGATAATTGCTATATATTAAATAAATAAATATATTTGATTGAAATTTATTTTAATTATTTTACCCCTTTCTCTATCTATTTCTAACACACGCATCACGCAAACCCGGACTATTATTGTAAATAAATATAACATATACATACACATACATACACACCCACATACACATACATATACATTTGTATATTATTGTATTTAATAAATTGTGACGTACAAGGAAAGTAGGATATGTTGCTTTCTCCCTTCCGCAAAGGGATGAATATTATGATTTCGCACAAAGGGGTGGAGACGTAGAACAATGCAATGTTCCGTGTCTTGTCGGCCACTGTTTTAAGTGAGTGCGTAATCTATTGAAAAATACTGCAAAGCACTAAGTAGGTACTTTTGTTCTTAACGAAAATAATGGAGCGCACCACAATACAAAAATATTTATCAACATTTTGTAGATCTATTTTAACAAGATGTGTGTTATTGTTACCTATACCTACATAGCTTTTTAAAATTGTTTTGTGTTATGTTTTACCAACTGTGTATAAAATAACTAATTACTAGCAATAATAATTGCTAGTAATTATACAAACATTCATTTTATTTTTTGAATTAGAGTTATTAATTAAAATAAAAGATCCATATATTATCCACTAAAATTCATTTCCATTGCTCTTGAATCATGATATCCAGTGACAATTAATTAATTTTTTTATTGTTAATGTCCAATACTAAATGCGGAATAAACCCCTACGAAGGGGGCAAATGAAACTAAATAGGTACCATTGACCACCGGGGTGGTAAACGCCACCTATTAGTGCCAACCACCACCCCAGTGGCAAGCTCAGGGGTGGCAGATGGGAATAAACCACCACCGGGGTGGTAAACGCCACCTATTAGTGCCAACCACCACCCCGGTGGCAAACTCAGGGGTGGCAGATGAGAATAAACGTAAAATAGGTATGTATCAAAGAAATTCATAATGTGGGGTACCGTTTAAAAAAAACAAAACATATCGCTGATTGTTCAACTTGGGAAAGAGACAGCAGTAGTCGGTGATGAGATGGTTTTTTAACACAATGTCAAGGAATATGCTTTTGACTAATAAGTATTTCTAACTAAGTACTTAAGTACGCAATAACTGTTTCAAACCCCATCCATATAAGCCGACCATTGACTGGTTACTCACGCGCACAAGCCAATGATCCTCAAACCACTATTTCCATGAGAACAATGTGCAGTATCATCTGCCGCACGCGGAAGTCTTGAGCCATCCCACAACAAAGGGTAAACCTGAACACTACAATAAACATAATGACCAATGCGAAGCTTTCTTTGTTTAGTGACTTATAGGCTGTTATAAGAAGGAAGGGCAGAGTCGACTTGTCACGCGCATACGTGAACGCTTCGTCATTATTACTAGTAATGGAATGTTAATTACGCGATTTGTTTGCGTTGAAAATGGATTTTCTATCGATGTGCGAAGATGCGATGAATATCTTAGACAATTGTTGAAGGAAATGTGGTATTGTTGACGCCGTTTAGCGGCTGTAAAGTGCGATTTATTTTATTTATTTGTTTTCCTTTAACATAAACAGCCATTTACATTAGTTACATGCCATCACGCCTGTATTCTCCGAAGGGTTGGGCAGAGGTGTACCAATGTACACCAACAGTTCGCCGGTATGCTTTAGGTCCCATGGAATAGGGGGCGAGCATATTGCCACCGGGCACAAATTCTAACTCTGAGCTGCTACTTAGAATTTCATAGAAAAACCCAAGAACACTTTGCTCGCTCTGAAAATCGAACCTAAGACCTCTAGCGTAGCTGTCGCGCTGAGGGCTATTTGGCTAACGAGGCAGTTTAAATAACATTAGTTAAAGACATAAAATATATATCTAACGACATTCACACACTCATCTCACAATACTCCAAACGTACAGAATGGAAGACGATCTTGTATCGTCTTCCATTCGTTCTATTTACTGTAAAAGATGCGTAGTTCATTTTCTACAGTAAATAAAACGGTCAATATTATGGGGGCAGATATGAACTAACAAATGGGTTTTAGACACCACTAATCAATTGACGTACTTTTTTGAGCTGTCAAAACGCGATTCTGTTTGGCAAAAAAAAAAGGCGTCACTTTCCAGCCGACTCAGTTGACTAACTAATTATTAATTTCAAAGCAAATTAAAATCCAGTTTTAGAGTTAATTAAAATGTCGGGTTTTTCAGGGCTAAAATAATGTGTTTCTTCAGCGAAGTAATGTCTTGAAAGTGACCAATATCCAATTATTGATGAACACTGCCACCTATACACATGTGCAATATATTTTTTTAGGATTGGTGACTCAGTGATGAGTATTTCTCCATAAGCGTCTGTCTTCAGTGCAAAACCCATCTCCAACGCTCAAACAATAAAACAAAGCCCTTTTCTTTTGTCTCTTCTGTGATTATTGAATGGAAATTGACAGAATACCAATAGATGGCAAAACAACGAGAAATATTTTATAAATAAGTAAATATTTATTTCTATAATAAAAGGGTTTTTAAAAAATCATTTTACGAAGTCTTCATACATACATATACTCACGCCTTTTTCCCATGTGGGTAGGCAGAAACAACAGAACGCCACCTGCTACGATCCTTACTTATGCCTCGTGCACTTTCATACATCAAGCACGCCGGTTACGAGAACTGAGCATCCGACCTTTCTAAAGAACAAAGCCTTCGTCCGCCTAAATATCGGTTGCGGTATAAAAAGTGACCTATGACCTACCAATTTGTATCAAAATAAGGTCAAAGGTTTAATTTTAATGAATTACCAAGATCACCAAAAAACCCAATGTATGATCGCTATGGATGCTAATATATACAAAATATTGAATAACAAACTATAATGAAATGGAAACATACAGGAAACGTCGGTAACTAATTAGTTTAATTATTTTTAGAAACTTTATACCTACAGCCATTGTAATCCAACACAAAACCCAAAGTATAGTCAACAAAAAAGCTAATGGATGTTACACCGCACCGACACGGAAAGTCCCATATTTGTTCAGTCCCTCATCAAAGTTATAAAAACATCGATAAAGTCGATAAAAAATGTATAACAAACAACGATAAACCATATACAAGGGTTTGGATTAGAGTTAAAATGTTTGGTCAGTTATTAAAAAATAACATAAGCTGCATAGGCGTATATAGGGGGTGGTCCGTGCCCACCCCGGAATGGTCTTGTGCCTACCCCAGGCTGTAGGGCTCTTAGAGGCACTGGGCCTGGCATCTTAGAGGCCAGGCCTCCCCTGGAAACTAACTCTAGATACGCCAATGATAAGCTGCTCCATATATTTGACCGCGTAGGTGTTGCACTTTTGTATAGGATCACCAGATTTGTGTGTTGTAAAATATGTGTTTTTAATTTGTGTTGGTCCTTTCCACTACCTATATTTAAAAAACGATAACATGACTTT
Organism: Caradrina clavipalpis; assembly: GCA_932526535.1. Classification (NCBI taxonomy): domain Eukaryota; kingdom Metazoa; phylum Arthropoda; class Insecta; order Lepidoptera; family Noctuidae; genus Caradrina; species Caradrina clavipalpis. The sequence goes on from OW052095.1 coordinate 1,214,318, forward strand.
TTTGACCTCTCCAAGTAACATGGGTTACCGGCAGGAAGATGATGATGATGATAGTTTTAGTTTCTTATTTTTTCATTCCGAGTTATTTTATCCAACCCATCCTTTTGGAAATTTGTGGGGGAGGCCTATGTCCAGCAAGAAGATGATGAAGTTATTTTAATTTAAGGCTGTATATATTATACGTTAATTATTAAATACCGCATTTATTTAAAAAGGTAAAGAAATAAAACACAAAAAATCTCTGATTTACTAAACGAATCAAGAAAACAGTCATTATTAAAACCATCAAATCACCTAGTAGTCCATCCAAGTTTTAATACTCCATGACCATCATAAACAATTCCATGAGATTCGAACAAAAACCGTTGCTATGAGTGACGGCCTTCTTCCAACTGCGGAAGAGTTCAGAGGCCACATCTCGAGTGCAGCGAGATGAACGAAGCCGATGACACAAGAAGTTAAATACTTCTTATAATGGCTGCATTTGCAAGGTCCAACTTGTTTAGAGGACCTCCGTGTGGTCTTGGGGTTTATGAACCGTCCGGATTTGACCGTCTTCCTGAACACCTATTTGGAAACCCTTTTTGTATAATCTAATTTTATATCTTTATCAATCTAATTTTAAGTTATTATATCATTTTTGAATCTACACAATAAATTTTGTTACGAATTAAATAACTTATGATTTAATTTGTCTCACCAGAGTTTCGATCATAGGTTTTTTTTTGAAAAATAAATAATGTTTCACAACGCGACACGTTGTTAGCTATTGACTACTAATCCGTACTTAATATTATAAATGCGAAAGTAACTCTGTCTGTCTGTCTGTCTCTTCTTCACGCCTAAACCACTGAACCGATTTCAATTAAATTTCGTACAGATATAGTCTGGGACCCGAGAAAGTACATAGGGTAGTTTTCATCCCGGAAATCCCCCGGGAACGGGAACTATTAATCCACGCGGGCGAAGTCGCGGGCAAAAGCTAGTGTTGCATAAGTCTTTAAATTATTATATGCCTAAAAGCGGGTCATAGATATACTTCACTTTATAAACTGTAAAACCATATTTTTAACTGTATACCACAATAAACAATTTGAGTTTGATTTTGTTTTTATATGCGAGGAGAGTAAGTATTGAGAAAAGAAAAATAAAAGAAATTTCACGACTTCTCAAATATTTAAAGAGGAGATTTAGATATATAGAAAGAGCCACCGAGAGTGTGAGTACTTAAATGTACTTGTTTACACACATAAGTGCATTTAAGTTAACATAATATTTTAAGCAAGCCGTGTATTTATTTAATTAACTCATGTTTATTTATAATAATAATATTAATTTCATGCTTATACGAGATAAAGAGACGCATTTTCTGAAAATAAAACATATATCTTGACTATACCTAATTATGATATATTTTGTGAAAATATTATGTAGTTCGTATAAAATAATATTTACCCATATAGTTAACTGACTCATTCACAGGATTGCACTTTATATTTAGCAAAAAATGCTCTACTTGACTTTCAAAATACCTGTTAATGACCTAATTAAGTCATGCTTTATTATTTTATTTAACATGCATTCAAATGTCCATATTTTTAATTAATGATATGGGTACTACTTATCGTAATCACATCTCGTTTGAGCGAGGTTATTGACCCTAACTTTATTACTCTGAATCATTTTAACTTCTTACATAACAACAATAACATTAAATCAAAGCACGTAAATAAGTTACTGCTCATAAAACGCGAAATAAAAGTCTAAAAATAACATTTTTGAGTCACGTGATGGAGTGCCCTATCTCGCCGTGGAAAAGACATCAACGCGCTGAACTGAATTTTTACACAAATAAGTGATTCACGTATTATTTTTCTTTGAAATGTTGTAAAACGTTAGCTTTATGACTTGTTTTTCTTTTTATTATAAAATATTGTACATTTCAAAGGAATGTTAGTTGAAGTTTTTTATCAGGGTAGTGAGAACTTCAAAAAGCATTAGTAGAGTTTGTAATTGTAAGTAATATAACTACGTAGTTTGAATATTTTTCACGATGTTGTGCTTTCATTAACTATTCAGATTTTTTTTCTCCTGTAAGTGGGTATTGTAAAATTATTTAGAGAAATAAATTCTTGAAACTGAAAACATTTCATCGAAATTCATTTGTAATAATCCTTATGCGTAACTGTAAAAGTACCACATCTGTTGAATATGATCCACCATTGCATCTCATCGATCAACACAGCCACCTCAAATCACCATAAACCGACATACCTAAATAACATAGGAAACCATTGAACACCATTGTGTTCCCTTACATAACAATACCATTGCTCATACAAGTCATACGCATCAATCATACAACGCATAAAGGCGAGGTGTTCGAGCTGCAATTGTATGCAATCGTGGTATTACCATACCACTGTGTCATGTGGGGGTGGGTCGCAAGATGGATGGATGACAGATGTTTTTATCATCACTTGTTTTTATCTCTTGTTTTAGAGGTCTTGGGTTCGATTCCCACGTCGAGCAAAAAGTGTTATTTGGTTTTTCTATGAAATTCTCAGTAGCAGCTCGGAGTTTGGATTTGTGCCCGGTTAATGGCAATAGGCTCGCACTCTATTACATGGGACCTAAAAATATACCGGCGAACTATGGGTGGACATTGATACACCTCTGCCTAACCCTTCGAGGAATACAGGCGTGATGGTATGTGTGTGTGTGTGTGTGTTGATTTTATCTGTATTTTTTTGTCATATTGGTGTCGTTGGACTGGAGCATGTTAGTCATAATTTATACTTAGAAGGCTTTGTGTAAAAAATGTCGTCGGTGAATTTAGATGAAGTGATGTCAATCTTTAGCTTGTGGAATGACAGGGCATCTGAGTGATCAATCTTACTTTAAAATTATGGAGGGGCTGAGGGTTTGCTCGTATTGAAAAAATAAAAAATGTAAGTAATATTATGAGTACACGTTGATACTAACTATTAGGAACGGTCAACGTAATCTTGGGGCAGTTCTAGTAACTTTTATTTTATTTATTTATTTATAGTTAATTAACACGGCATAGCACCAATCACATTAATTAACATAGAAACAAAACAAAAACTATAATAATTTATATAAAATTGATATGATATGAGATTGCGAGTAGATTTTGAATATTTTGAATTAGTAGTATTGGCCTTCTAAGGGACAATTCCCATAACATCACATTCTTAAATTAGTCTCAATCTGTCACACATACTTCCAACATTCCTACATTTTTAAATTGGCTGTCGTTGAGAGGAGACCGCGTCTATTTGAACTTAACTATTGCAGGAATTAGGCTCCTATTTTAAAATTTGACGCATTAGGCAGCATCAAATAAATTCAGAATTGTCAAGTTCAAGTTCACCAACTTTAACTTTCTCAATTCGATAAATAAAATATCTTTACAGTTTACACGTTTGTGCAATGAACTCTTATAGACACCTGTACCTGCTATTATAAACAAAACAATTACTATAATTTCACAACATTTTTCTCTCCAATACACAGTCGTTACAGTGTGCAAGTGAAATCGCGAGCGACACTCAGCATTCAAAGTGCGCTTAAAGTTTCGCATAATTATACGCAATATGGAACATTAAGATGATTCCGCACATATTATTGTACTATACATGCTCATTATTGTACGCACTTTTTCTTTTGTCATTCGATGCGTGTCGAAATTATTCGTTTTGTCTCAAGGGTGGGTATCTCTCTTTTACTAAGATCACAGGATTCGATTGAGATTGCAAAATGTTAATGGTAATTGCGTTAATTCTAAAGTATCATACTTTGTTAATTAATTGACAATTACTACCCGACTGTGCTAAGAGGGTTATGTTTTTAATTGGCAGTATCATTGTGGTTTAGCTCGCAAGGGACATTTAACAATTCCCCAATTTATTTTGATTTTTGCTGACTTTGTGATCGCAGATTGCGGACCTTTCAAACAAACAGTCTTGGTCAACGGTCGGCCCTCAATAAATATTTCATCACAATGATTATATTAACAACAAAAACAATATTATTATTTTCTTTACTAATGCTTGGATGCTTTAATGCTGTGGGTTCGAATCTGAATAAATACGTTAAAAAAATTAATATATTTTTGTACATACTTAAACTTTTTAAGTTTATTTACAGAGGAAATAATATGTACTCATCCATCCATCCGTCCAGGTCTAAGATACGATCACAATAAAGCTCGTATGTTATTCTGTCAGTAATCTCACAAATAACGTGTAACATACATGACATAATATACCTCTAATACATACATATATAACCAAATTGTTAACTGTTTGTTGTGCAATCGTTGTGTTATTAACTATGAACTTTGTTATTAAATTTTAACTGGCAGCATTTATTTTTATTTAAGTTTCGGGTGGTTAATTGAGATTTGATTAACTGTCTAATATTTATTAATGTTTTAAATCGCGTTAATGTTATATTATATCATGCATTTTTATAGCGAAGCTCTAAATTATCCCACGAGGAGCAACATGGGATAAAAATGATCCTATGTGTTAAACTATATCAATATCTGTATGCATTTAAAAGTGCGTTATATAATAATAGTAGTGGGAAAGGTATTTTCAATTGATATTATCTCTACAAGTATAAAACAAAATTGCTACGCGCCGTCAACCCTAAGTATGCTTAGATCTTTAAAACCACAACGAATTTTAAAGCGGTTTTCATTAATAGGTAGAATGATTCCAGAGGAAGGTTTATACGTAAAACATCAAGCTACGACCTACGGGAGCGGAGCAGAAACCAAAGACGTAACCGACCAGTGTATAGCTAGATGTATAAATAAAACATTTCGTTGTCTGTTGTAAGAGAATTAAGAAATTGGTGAAATACACAATTTGACGCGAATGCTGATTTTGAAAAATATAAATTAAATATGAGGTTCAAAAATTATTTCTTTACTTATATCCAGTTCTATGATTTCCACTTACCCCTATGGGAAAAAGACAGGAGTTTATGTATGTATCCATTTAGGCAATTCATAATAATACATAAAAGCCCCTATTACATAGGACTTAAAAACATTCCGGCGAACTGTGGGTGTACATTGGTACACCTCTGCCTAGCCCTTCGGGAAATACAGGCTTGATATTATGTGTATGTGTAAACGGCGGATCTACACCAGAACTAAATGATTGAATACGTCTATTGTGTGCAGCCGTACGCATGTTTTATAATAATTGCTTATATTTCCCATGCTGCCATGGTGCCATTGAATTAAAAGATTATTTTCATTTAACCAACGAACGAGAAATGAATGTGACAAATTGTCTAAGGCAGAGCTGTTTTGATTGGATGACTAAATTATCAACAACCAATCATAACAGTTTAAGTGCGTTTGTCAATTTGTCACAATAATTTAAAAAACGGGATACAATTTTTTCTTCTTGTTGTAAATACGTTGCCCCACAATAGGAATTTCTCCTCTATTGTGGTTATTTTTGTAAACATATAAACTCACACACACGGCACATAAACGGCCAGACCCGAAACAATCATCTGTAGGCCATACCTATGTATTTCTGCGGCAAAGCAATTGCGTTGCTGTGTTCCGATGTGATGGGCTTGGGTGCCGGTTGAATTATAGGCATCATTTTTGTCTCTGGAATGGCAACGCATTTACAAGGCCTCTGGTGTTGTAGATGCCTTTAAGCAGCGGTGACCACCGAACATTAGGTGAGCCTTTGACAAGTTTGCCATCCAACGATGGTTAATAAAACAATAATTGTCTCGTGCAGTAATCGAACCCGTGACACACAGAGCAGCATCCAACCACCCAAACGTGTCGTCGAGTATTCCCACAAACGACATCTCTAAACAAATTGAAAGACACGTCTGAAGCTAACCCAGTAAATTACGACAATGCTATATAGTCACCAGACTATCAATCCTCTCATAAACATTAGTTACATTACATTACTGTTTCTCAATTTGCGTAAACTGCAATAAACATTCCGGTATGAAGTGTAATATTGTTTATTATATTAGTGTTGTATAAGATGAGGCTGAGCCTTATGGCTGTGGTCGCGACCTCACTAGCTTCCTACATTTCAGCATCGCAAGCTGTTTCAGACAACGTGTTACAGAGATTAACGAGATGTTTTATAAGAGCGTGTGAAATATTTAATAGTGAATTTGTACTGATTTGTTTACTTCAAATCTTCTAATCTTAATCTTCTTATTTTTTTACTTCAAAAGTTAAAGTTTGTAATGTAACATTTTTTTTTCTATTATCAGCCTATTCTGTCCCACTCCTAGGCAAAGGCCTCCCTCCACTCTTTCTATCCTTAACATTTCCGTGCCTCATCCCTCCAGTTTTGGAGCATTACATAGTAGTAAATATGAAATACACTTCAAATTGAATAGGGTTCAAATCTGTAATTAGTTATTAGTTACATTTTTTCTAGCCTGTAATGTCCCACTTCTTTGCAAAGACCTCAATTATATTCTTAAATATCTGGTTAATTAGTCAGCAAGCCTTACCAATAAAATACTAAAAATAAAATAAAATACATGCACATTAGCATAAGTACTATGTCATGAAGGTATCGATTACAATATTCATAATGTCTTTAAAACAACAGATATCTATTTGCGTGAAATAACACTTTAGTTGATCAGACAAACACTGACTCAGACCTATGTTGACTTACAAAGGATAAGGTTTCGTTGAATTTCCTTTGTCTGGCTATCTTTAGCGCTTAGGTAATGGATTGACTATTAACTAAGTCCTGCTGCCTAGTCGCAAACGCGACTGCTGAGCCCTCGGTCTGATTCCCCCAAGTCAGCTAGTGTTATTAAGCTTTTCATTAAGAATTTATCAGTTGAAGTCTGGAAGTTAATAGCATGATACGCCAGTACGCTGTAAAGTACGTGAAGCCGTTGGTACTGCGCCTAATTTGTTCCCAGTTGTCTCGGATTGCCTTCCGATAGGAAAGTGAGGGAAGATTTTTTGCCCACACACTATAGTGCACTATCATAATACCTCCTGCGTATGTGGCTAGTCTTCCTTGAGATTGGCTATCGTGACCGAAATATTATTAACCAAGATTTAATTTGTTATAAACTAGAAACCACAAACTTTACAGAAACACGAGGAGTGCTAAAACTAATAATGAGATAAGTTTGTTCATTTTTCAGACTTAAATTTCTGGTTGAAAGCCAAGACGAAGGTCACTTCATAAAAACATAATTTTCAGAGGTCCGTGCACCTCAATATAGAAACCGGACATACGGTAGCTGATTCATCAAGATAACTCGATATTATCACCTTGGGATGTCACCTATAGTTCCTAAGACAATACTAAACCTTCGGAAACAGAGGGTCGTGGGTCTGTACCTACTGCACGTTGCATTGAATCTATTGAATTTTAAGCATAATTGTTAAAAAGTTGTTACTTTGATAAAGATAATTATTTTCGCGATTTTTTTTTCTGTTTTTAATGTTATGTTACAAATGATGTCAGATGACTACGCTGTTATTTACATTATATACAACACTTTTATTGTCCTAACTATGGAGCAAAGGCCTCTTCTCATAAACAGAAGTCACGAGGATGATGGTAGATGAGCGATTGTTATTAGCGATGCGTTATTATAAGTACAGGTTTCCTCGAGATGTTTTCCTTTCCCGATGATGTCAGCGATGTCAGTGATATCTCAAACAAAGTTTGAAATTATATATCTATTGAAATATCTTGTATTAGGTCGGTTATCAATCCTGCAACCATGCATGGGATGCAGGCTCCATAACTTTTCCTTTTATAAAAAGTGACGATGATAATGATTTAGGAACGACCAATAATTTTCACATAAAATATTTATTTATTTATTATTATTTATTATTTATATATATGCTAACACGGGTCTGGTGAGCCAATTACGCTAACATAACAGATTGACAAATTTGTATAAATATACCTATACATTTAAAGAAAGAATATAAAACAATTGAAATAAAGTAAAAAATAATCAGATTGTCTTTCTTTCGCAAGCTTAGACAAACGCACATTACACATTAGATCACAGTTCGGGTTGGCTTCCATGATACTATTAAGCGCAGATAGAATGCGAGGAACTGGGGATAATGCCCGAGCCACTGTGCGGCTCGCCTGCACAGCCAGCAGACGCAGAATATGTAACAGCAAAGACGATACGGAACCTCAAGCACGTTTGAAAGGCGCTTTACTTGACCCACCGGCGTCTCTGGAGTTCTTTTATTTTGTGCACCATTTATTTAGGCAACTCTTGTATATGTTAACATAACTACTGAGTTCGGTTATATAACAGCAGTGTTGCAGGTTTAATCAGATATTGCAATACAACTCTTAGCACTCAGGTGACTCCGTTTTGCAACGATTATTAGGTAGCTAATGACAATATTACTGTGTAAGAAAAATGTACTGCACCGGTGATATGTACAAATACATATATGATCGGCTGGTGTGGGTATGTATGGATGGTAAATGTGAAAGGTCTCGTACACAGTGGCCTATATTTTATAGTGTATTAATGAAAAAGTGTCTTAAAATAGATTGTCTAATAATTTTCAATAGTGTGTAGTTGATATACTGTCCGGCGATTCTATTTGGAATGATCAATATGAGAATCTAACGCTGTCACTTGGGATCGATTAGTTATGGTGTCTACTAACATTAAACAGAGATTTCAATATAAGGTATGTCGGAACTCCTATCGGTGTCACCACCCGCCAATCCTAGGGACTGACTGTCAAGTAACTATCCTTCTATTTTCGAACAAATCATTCTAAGTAATAAATTATTATAATGAGCCTCCACAGTAGATACTAAAATATAATTTTACTTTTTGTTTACTATCACCCGAAATGTGGTCATTGTACTCATACATTTGTAATAATGAGTACAGTGACCACTTTTCAGATTTCTAGTAAAAATAAAATAAGCTTGTATAATGTTTAACAATATATGACCCAGAGAATAATACTATTTATCATTCTATCTCGTAACACTAACTATAATATAACGCCAGTTTTTCTAAAGGGTTAGGGATAAAACATAACAAACTATTTAGTCAGATAAACGATTATATTCTATACACACACTTCGTCATTTATGTTTAAGTCCTATGTAATAAGGGGCAAGCCTGTAGATGAAAATTCAGACTCCAATCTGTTACTGAGAAAATCCTAATGACACTTTGCCCGACCTAGAATTCGAACCCATGACTTCAGATACTGCGCAAGCGGCAACTAGACCTAGAAGACAGAAATTATATCAAGAGTGGACTTACAATTTTTCTTCTATTGAGCTCGCCGTCACCTTGCCGGAGTTGTGACTCTCCGCATCGATATCTTTGACCTGTAATAAAATAAAACATATAAATCATTCTAATCATGTCAATTATTATTTTCAGAACATTTGGAGACCTAAGCTTAGTTCTGCTAAAACGAGTCAACCCGATTAAAGTGTTACATTAATATTCAGCTATATCAAAATGTTATGCTAAGAATAGATTTGATTTTTTGACGTTTTCCTGAAATCGACCACTACAACATTTAATACCTTGTACCATTATTATTTAACTAGTTGGCGCACACTTCAGCAAAATATCGCCCAAATCAAGGACTCTGTAATATGTTATACATAATTAGCATGGTAAGAAACATAATAATTAAAAGGTTACATTTTATTATGATATATGTATAGCGTGACTCCCAGTGCTATTTCATGAAAACTTCGCAAAGATTAGTATCAAACCAATTTAACGCTAATAAATATTAATCATAATTACAAATAAATTACTTTTTTTGCATTAAGATTTTGATGTTCGTGTTTAACTTAACACGTTAATCGGCCAGTCCATTAGGTTAATTTTTTAATGCCAGTTTTAAAAAGTGTTGCAATATTTAATTTGAAATTATGGTAAGGTCAGACTAAAGGGTTAACAAAGTTGTACTTCTGGGTGAATTTCAGTTTCCAAATAAATGATGTCTATCGATTGCTGAGTGATAAAGGATTGGATCCCCAGATCCGGTAAAGTGTTGTTTCGACTTCTACTTCGACTTCGACTACGAATTTCTCAGTAACAGCCCAGAGTTTGAAGGGTGGTCACATCACAGTAAAAGATTAGCTGTAAATCCACTTATGTTCTGAACACTGAACACAATGTATTTTTTTTTTTTATAGACGTGAAATCATCAAATGTCTTCCCCCGCCCTGGGCGGGGCGGGAGGGAGTGTCAGACTTTTACTGACTAAAACCCGTCTATGTTCCTTCATGTGCCCTTTGCGTTCCGGGGGCGCGGTATCTCTTTCGAACAACCCGCAGCCCCGGCAGGCATCGGCCCTCAGTGGCCCCATCCAAGTTTGCTGACATCTTTTTGAGGCGCGCGTGGAACACAAACGCGCCGTCGACACGCCGTCTGTCGTTATTCAGTGAACGTACGGACGGTGAGCTACCCATTGCTCACCGTCCACAGACCCGCGTCTACGGTGGCCGGGAGTCGTCCCGCGGCTCCCGACGCCCGGAGCATCTACCGCGGCGGCCGCTGGGACGGGGGACCCTCCTTTCCCTCTCCCGTCCCGCGAACACAATGTATGGATCAGCTGATTCATTTTTCATAGTTTCAAGGTGGGTTTCATAGTATATTTTAATGATGACTACAATGACCTATTTTCATTTTCTGCAATTACACCTTATATGTACGCTCAAATATTTTTAGTCTGTTAGGATAAACAGTCTAACCACAAAAGGTCATAAAAAAAAACGATTCGATTGATTCTTGTCAAGAAATTCTAAGTAAGGTCAAATTTTCTATACTAAGAGTACTTATCAGTCCGTCTAGAAAGCCTTTCTAAATACAGAACCGAAGACACTATCGATTACACAGAGACCTCAATATCTCATAAGTCAGCTACTAATATTAAGTAGTAAATATTACTTCAGTGTGATGTAACAGAGAACGTGAATCTCAATATCTCAGCTGCACCGAATGGCAGCCGAAACAATGAGCCGACATCACTCATTGTGATAGCACAACTTATACAATACCGTGCGAGTACGGGCCGTTATTTGAATAAAAATAACTATATACTGTTTAGTCTTTATCATTTCAAGCGGTACATGAAACATTGTTACTGAGGGCCTAATACGTAATGTAAATTTGGCTGATTTTTATACATACTATCAGGCCTAAATTCCCCGAAGGGATAGGCAGTGGTGTCCCTATGTATGCCAACTGTTGGCCGATATGTTTTAGGTCCTATGTAATAGGGGGCGAGCCTATTGCCATTAACCGGGCTCAAATCATAACTCCGAGCTGTTGCTGAGAATTTCATAGAAAAACCCAATAACCCTGCTCGACCTAGGAATCGAACCCAAGACCTTTAGCATAGCAGTCGCGCTTAGGACCACTAGAATAACGAGGATCTCGAAGCAGTAAGCTGATTGTTAAATTGTAGATACCCGTTTCGCACATAACATTTATTTAGTTTGAGACTTTAGCCACAAATAGATATAGAAGAGAAAAAGAGGGGCGGACGACCCTTAGCCCAGCAATCACCTGGTGGCAACCAATCGAAGTAACATCACTAACTGATAGTACCTAACTTTCTCGTACTACTTTCTTATCAGGAACACCCTTGAATCCATTGTTCATCTCTTACTACATTTATACAACCTTTACTTTTCAGTGAACACGTAAATTTACCTAATCGTAAAATTCCTAATTTAAACAAGAATTCGTCACCTTGGATGAATGTGTAATGTTAATTCCTAATCTAAAGACACATAGTTAATTAATGTACCTAGTAGTGAAGGGCACCAACATTGTCACAATATCATGACCTAAAAAGTAGACACCGTCATCTTATCGTGACGTAAATTTCCTTCATTATTTCGTACAGCAGTATTAAGATAGGTAAAGTTTTATCTATGCTAAGTGTAAAATTACGCCACCACACTAAATAGCTGATACTAATGAGGCTTGTCGCTCTAAGTAATATTGGTAGGTTGTCGAAATTTTTTGAGAAAAGCGATGAAGATGATGTGTAACATGTTATCCCCGAAGGGTTAGGCAGAGGTGTACCAATGCACACCCACAGTTTGCCGGTATGTTTATATATAATATATAAAAATAAAATATACCATCACGCCTGTATTCCCCGAAGGGTTAGGCAGAGGTGTACCAATGTACACCCACAGTTCGCCGGTATATTTAGGTCCCATGTAATAGGGGGCGAGCCTATTGCCATTAACCGGGCACAAATCCAAACTCCGAGCTGCTACTGAGAATTTCATAGAAAAACCCAATAACACTTTTTGCTCGACCTGGGAATCGAACCCGGGACCCCTTGCACAGCAGTCGCACTTGCAACCACGAGACCAACGGGGCCGGTATGTTTAGGTTCCATGTAATAGGGCGCGAGTCTATATTGCCATCAACCGGGCACAAATATCCTAGTTCCGAGATGCTGTCATGTTAGATGGCATTGCTTATTCTCTGGCCAAGGTAAAAGCCAGCGTTTGGGTCACGAGAAGTGTCAGCCAACCGTTTATAGTAATAATGAAACACCTAACTGAAATGCAATAAACCTGAATGAGTTACAGCTGTTTTAATTCTTAGAATTAATGAAAAAAGAGTACATGAAAGCGGCTACAAACGAATTTCGAAAAATGACAAAATCTATTTATTTCCACTAGAGTAAGCACTAAATGAGCAATATAAATACAACTACAACAAAACAGTGCAACTATCATTGCAAAAGTGATCAAAATACAATTGCTTGGACAAACATTGCAAAAGAACTAAATAACGACAGACTATGTCACAACGTGGGACTAATTAATTTAACAGATGGGAAATTACAAATAATCAGACAGGACAATTTAAATCAATATTATGTAAAATTCACATAATTCATTATTTTTACATATTAAAAAAAAAATTAATTGTTTAGAAATAGTGCTCGGCTCGCAGCGAGGTGGTAAGACAAGACCCATGCTGACGGTGATTAATGAATTAAAGTGATATGCCATGTCCAAGCCCTAACGAATCTGACTCCTGACCTAGGTCGTCAAGGTGGCTGAAGTGTGAACGGTAGGTTCTAGGTGTTGGTCAAAACTCTTCATCCAACCATTAGCTGTCAGGATAAGAATATTTTTTCAATCTTGATGCCATGAATCCGGATAGCGAACCACTAAACCATGATTAAGGATGTCATGAAAGAAAATGAAGAGAAAAATGTACTGCCTGTATATTTTGTAAAACAAACTTCCGATATTGTGGATGAAGGAACTAACATATGTATAAGCTTTGCCGTTTTCTCAAAATGGAACGAACCTTGACGATAGTTAAAAAAATATATGGTTATTGATTATTTTCACATCAAATTGTCTTCCATACTAACTGTTTATTTGTAACAATAACTAGCGTTTCCCCGCGATTTCGTCTGAGTATTTTTTCATAAGGACACTAATAAAATAAAAAAAATAGCCTTTGTACCAAAATTCTGGATTTTCCGAATTCTTACTTTCTCTTCATTTTCGAAGGAGTACAGTTAGATACAAAAAGCAAAATAAACGAACTGGCATAATATATTTTCTGTATCAGATACTCAAACTCAAAACCATTTCAAAATAAACCATTTCTACATTTCCATATCTAACACCGTTAAAACGATTTCCAAGCTACGGGTCAGTACCTTTTCAACTTCAATGCCCATAATTATCAACATCTTTCAACACTAGACCTAGCTAGTATTGCAATCAGATTGAAGCCAGCTGATCAGCTGATGGCAACGTTGAAGTTACAAATCAATCAAGTGATGGTCTCCATTGAAGCGTCGTGGTGCGGATTGGTTGTCGCAACGAGAGCTAGTACTTGTCCAAGCTTCAGTGCACATCTAGTAACCTCATTCTGAGATGAACAATAGGTATCTTTTTAGATATTGTTAGGTTCTAGGTAGTAAATTGCATGGTCTATGTTTTGGTACTGTACTGCGACTGTTACATCAGTATTATTAGTTTTTCTTAGAAAAAATATGTTTGTATTGACGGGCCTGTTGGTCTAGTGGTTAGTGGCCCTGACTGCTAAGCCGGAGGTCGTGGGTTCGATTCCCACCCAGGACAAACTTTGTGTGATGAGCATGATTGTTTGTTCTGTGTCTGGGTGTGATTTGTCTATAATATGTATGTATTTATAAATTATATAAGTATGTATATCAGTTGTCTGGTTACCATAACACAAGCTCTGCTTAGCTTGGGATTAGATAGCCGTGTGTGAGTTGTCTCAAGATATTTATTTATTTATTTTATTTATTATGGGCTGGTTTTAAATTAAAATAATTTATCTATCTACACGAATAAAATAAAGCAAACAAAAGAGTTTTGTTTGTTTATTCAAACGCGCCAATCCCCGAACTATCAGACAGATTGGCATATTTTTGTACAGGATTCATGAGGAATAGTATAGGTTATATTATCTCACGCTAAGACACACGGGAGCGCAGCAGGCACCGCCGAAATATTTGTAAAATAAGTAAGTTTAAAATATTTTTCAAGGGAAGAGTGTAATTTAAATTCAGGTCCTTAGTGACCTATGTTTCATTTCATCAGGGTCATTCGTTCCAAGGTGAGATACTAGACGTTTTTAGGTTCATTTTAAAACAAAAGAAAAACTTGTTTAATGGGTTAAACGATTTATTTTTATCAACCTAAAAGATTCCGTCGTTAATCTCGCCTTTTTCATATAGGAAGTTGTGTTGTTCTTTGGGTCATTAGTTCATTATGCTTTATGATGAAGAACCGTTTATTTACGGTTGGACTAACTGAATCATCCTCGCATTAACTGGTAATAAAAACCTCTTTAAAAACTTGAGTTAAGTCATATTTTATTAAGCTTGATGTAAATCTCAAAGTTGTAAAGCGAGCTCTAATGGCTTAAGTGTTATCAAAATGTTGGGTGGTTAGATACATCTTACTACTATTGTAATTGCGAAATTTTTGATGGATGGATGTCTGTTACTTAATCACGCCAGAATGGCTGAAAGGATCTGGATGAATTTTGGCATAGCCTGGAATAGTACAAAGGCTACGTTTTATCTCGGAAAAAAGTACGATTCCTGTGAGATAATATATATTGACTTGAGGCGGACGAAGTCGCGGAAGTAAGTTAATACATTATAATGTTAACTTGTGATGTTTAAATAACTACCTTTTAGAACCTTTTAAATGCCATAACATAATATTATTATTCTCGTACGTGATCTGCATATTGTATCGAACTAAAAATAGTTAAACACCTCACAACAATGTTTCTCGGATAAGAATAATATCCAGTACAAGTCATAACTTCTCATGTGAGGGAAAAATCGTGACTTTACATGAAAACATGGAGCAATTGTTCCACTATTCCAGTAACTAGGTAGGAAGTTAGATAATTGTAATTGGATCGGATCCGAAGCCGCACAAGCGCATATCCGATCGCGTGCAGTCAATGCTTCGTCCAATGTCGTCTACACTCGCAGCGTGTTACGAGTGATACGGTCTAGGAGTCAGTGGTCACGTCATTTACGTTATAAGAAAGGTCCTATTGAATTTAGTTTCGCAGTTCGACAAAAAAAATAGGTTATATACACAAATGGAGCGTAGGTAAAATAATGCAAGAAGGTTTTTACTACTATGCTAATAATTATAAAATTGTGGACAGAAATCGAATAATCGTGGTCATACCTAGTTCATTACGAAAAATGCTGTAGGTAAGTATCATAATTTGTAGGTAACCATTATCGTGTATAGTAAAAAAAGGGAACCATTTAGCTAAAATATCTAAATTAATAAAATTATCGGCTTTTTAAAAAAGTAGGTGTACCTACTAATAAAAAACTTCTGTAGTAAAATACCTAGGTTATATTATACACATATTTTTATACATTTATTATAGGAAAATAGTGTCAATGGAACGGTTAAATACAAAACAAAGCCACATTATCGTAAACGTAGAAGTAGCTGGCTCTCGGCTGTTAGAATTGAGTGCTATTATGTCATAATGTTCCACTTGCAGTGTGTTGTCCCAATTGGCGTGCAAACCGTTTTTGTCTATTTTGTGTTGCAGATCGCGGATCGGATTCGAAAGGTCTGGCGGTGCATTCTGTACCATCTCAATTTTGGACGCTGTTTATGTTCTACTTAGCTCTGTAGGTATTTTGTAAGTACAAGTGTGTGTTGTATAATTCATTGTATTTTTCTCTTGCAAGTTCCTGGATTCTCATAAAATACTAGCTACTATCCGCTACTTCGGCCATGTGGTTTCATGCTCGGTATATTACGTTCTTTGTTACTGATCTGCTCCCGTGTGTCATAGCGTAATGGCTATCATCATGGCTATCATATACACAAAGATGTTTCCAATCCGACTAACAGTTCCAGAGCTTAGCGCGTTTAAACAAGCAAACACTAAAACTCTTCAGCTTTAACTATAACTACACTCTTAGATTCGGAGCATTTTTGAAAACTTACTCACTAAACAAACAACTATTTTTACTTGGTAAAGGTCTTTTTTTGGGAGTTTGGTAAGTCTTCT
The DNA here is from genome assembly GCA_932526535.1 of Caradrina clavipalpis. NCBI lineage: Eukaryota > Metazoa > Arthropoda > Insecta > Lepidoptera > Noctuidae > Caradrina > Caradrina clavipalpis. Next base: position 1,230,941 of record OW052095.1, read on the forward strand.
GTTACGTTCCAAGTAACACAGACATAACTTCACGCTGCACTATCGTTGTTATGGAGCAAGAAATACCAATCAACTTCAATCAATCTTAATCCAAGTTTGCCAGAAAGCACTCAAAAACTGCGTTTACCTCACATTACGAAACAATGTGGGAGCGCGGTACGACAATATTGCAACTGCAAGGTTTCACCTCGTGGGACGGCGCAGCCATTTCTTATCGATACACTTTCCCTTTAGCTTAGGTATTGTCTGGCTTACTAACCTTAGCCTTATTTGTCTTTCGGCCAGTCAGGGCCGATGCCTGCCGGGGCTGGGGGTTGTTCGAAACAGATACGACACCCCCGGAACGTAATGGGCACAAGAAGAAACATGGATAGGTTATAGTCAGTAAAAGACTGACACTCCCTCCAGCCCCCGTCAGTGGTATGATGATTTCCCATCCAAAATAAAAAGCCTTATTTGTCTTAGTTTTTGAAGGCCCACTAGCGTTTAAGAAAACCGCTGCTGACTGTACAAGCTTATACATCAGTCAATTATTACTTACTTGAGTTTAATTGGCTGATGGCAAATGCCTTAAATAATTACAAACTCACTGGTATTATTCACCTCTTATTAACAATTAACACTTATGCTATGCTCGCGTGGGAAGCTCTTTTGTTTTTGTTTAATCATTTACTACATGACTGGCATTTGCATAATGCTAACTGCATAGCAGTAAGCGTACGGCGTATCCTCAAAATTGTTTATGAGCAGCAATTATAATGAACAGGCTTCTAAAATGTTTACTATTTACCAGTCAAAAAGAACCTCAGCTTCCAAGTTCTCGGTCTAATCGTGACCTCTAAATTCGCGCCATTGCAATCACCCGCCATATTTGTCGCAACCGGCCATTTTCCACGTTTTCGCGCCAAATTACGTTTTGTTTGATCGGTCCATTGATTGCAGCAAGAAACAGTGAAAACCGCAATTAAGAATAGTAAAGTTTCCAAAAGAAACCTCAAGTTCATGATAAATGTAACATTACCGTAATGCTGTTGGAAACATTTGTGGGTGTTTAAAATAATGGGCCGGGTTCAGTGACTGGAAAGTACAAAAGGGTCTATGAGTACGCAGTTTTTGTTGATTTTCTATCGTTAAGTATGTTTTCTCTTATTGTTTTTTGCCAATATTGCAACATTATTGTTATTATATAATTATGTATTATTATTATTTTTCTGGTATTCAAGTGAAATACCAGTTTTTGGTAGAAAATGGAGCTGCTTTGATGATAAGATTGGCATAATTACATAAGACGCATTTTCGACTCCGAACTTAGTTTAATGCACTAATGTGTTGGAAAATATGTCTTAAAAGCTTTTAACAAAAGAAGAAAAAAATAATAGGATGCGTTTCATTTTACGGCTAAGTTAAATACTATCGTGCTTTGAATATTTATATTTTTAACACCACCCTAATCACCTAGTATCTGGAAGCATCTATAATGTTTCTCGTATCGTGAACTCAGTAAACACGCTTCCAGCGCAGGTATTTGCAAACGTAATTACATAGTGCTCGTATTAAACAACATATATTATGTAAACCAGGACTGAAGACGGCATAGCCTCCTTGGCACACATTCAGTCTATTGTAAATACTATCCACGGTTATTGTTCTAAACATTCTACTCAGGTATTATTTAAGTCTTGCTCAAATATTTCTATTTTGCGTGTGAACTGTCTGATTTATTAGGTTCACGGTCTCTTGATCGTAGTTAAGCATCTGAATATGTAACATATGTAACACTTTAAGAATACGTAATTTTTATTTATTTATTAGAACCATAATCACCGTGTTCAACAAAGAACGGTACACGTATAGACATATTGATAAAACAAATAATAATAAAAAAAGAAACAAAAACTACATGGCATTAAGAAATTCCTCTGCATCGCCTTCAACTGAAAATGTGTCCAAAAGACAGTGGCATTGCCACGTCGAATGGCAACGCGTAGCCTCTGGTTAAAGTAGAAGAAAAACAGCTTAATTTGACCAGGGTATCTTGTCACAGAGTGGCTTGCTATAGGTTGTATTGTGCGATTTGAAAATAACGAAACATGAAGTATCTGTTCTAAAAGTACTCTAGCTAAAACACGTTAAACCTAAAACGAAAAATACATGGAAAAAGTAGATAAAGATAATTATTTCAGTGTAGGTCTAATTTCAATTCTAATTAAGTTACTAACTACATCCTAACTAGATAAGAAAATACGGCGTACATTGTGCCTACACTGTCGAACGGAAATGTCCTACCCACCATCGACAACTTATCACAGCCTTAATACCCGGAATTAACAATATCATAGACAACCGGAAGTTCACGTAACAGGCTCATAACAAGACCATAGACACACACGGCTTCTTTCATTCATTTGGAGGGAAAGCGCTGGGCTCGTATGATTCGTGCTATCGTATGACGCAATGGCGATGAGATTTTGATCAAAACTGGCGATAAAAAATAATGTTGTGTATTATGTTCTAAACTATTATTATAGCCGAGTGCGTTTAGACCAAAAATATCTCCCAAGTGGAACGTAGTTTGTAGTGGACGGATTCTCATAGCACCATATTTTTATTGTGTTCCTATCCTACACGAAGATAAAAAGGAAATTAACGAAATTTTTGTTTTTCCGTGACTATATTCGAGTGATTAATTGTAAATGGATCATATTATAAGGCCTTAAGAATACGTCGAACTAAAAATAAGTCTAAGGTTTTTTGTAACTTGCTTGTCGTCCTCTAAGAACTCTTAACAAATAAACACCCTTGTAAAGTCCACTACAAACTTTGTCCCAGGTAAAAAGCTAATAACACTAAAGTTGACCTAAGTCATCCCAAGATTAAACAGCGTAGTTTGGTAGAATACTATTTATTATTTTCCTCTTAGTAATTTTCCAGTTCAGGAATTAAAATTCTTTGAAACCAGCCCGATCCGTCACGAACTTGTGTTTGTTACTTGACTGCATGACTCATAATAGAGATTAAAGATCTATGTACTTACACCAAGTTTACTATTTTATTATGTAAAAAACATTGTCTCCCGATTGGATTTAGGAATCAGCGGCCATTCTCAATGCAGACTAGCCTAGAACGCAAGAGATATTAGTGTACTAGCGTGTGCAAACACCGGGTCCTTTTTCCGCCACTCTGATAGTCTAGTCAGTACTACTCATCGCACTACCTCAGCAGACGCGCTTGTGACCACGAGATCAACGGGTACATCTTTCAAGTGACGTATCTTAATGAGGTGGTAAGTAATTAAATCGACCGCATGTTTAAACATGAGTTCGTGTTTTATTCTGTATACATCTTCACTGTTGTTCATAAACACGATAGCGGATAAAAACGTGTGATAGAAACGTTTTGCTAAATGGTTTTTACTTTATGTTTATATTCTCAAGTTGTTTAAGTTTATAAACATGTCGTTTTAATTGGTATCTTGTATTTTTGTTCTTAACCAACGAGTGAATATTATAAAAGTGGTGATAATTTTTATTTCGACTAAGAAGAGTGGTTTTCTTTCGCCTGATAACCACGTAACTATTTCTGTTATTCACTCATAAAATAGATTATAATACTTTGCAAATTATAATACTTTATTTATGTTAACTTCACCAATAGATAGCTACATTATTCTCAAGTAACATAGGCTATATAAAATCACGCTACGACACACGGATGCGGAGCAGCAACCAAAAACGTAAATAGTTGCGGGTGAAATAAGCCTCGCGGTCGAAGAATTATTTATTAACCTACACCAGCCGATTTATCTGATTCTGAGATCTGCATCTCTTTCAGTGAATTTTGCCGGAACAAGTGTCATGGCAGCTTACTACAAACTTCGAGGAAGATTTTTACAGATCAAATCAAATCGTCAGTTTTTACCGCTCTTATACAAACTTCGTAATTCATAAATCCTAACTATATCATGCCTAGTAAACATAAACCATGTTAAAACGGACCATAAGAAGGTAAACGAGGCATAGTGTTTCGTCTCATACTATACCCCGTCACGGCTATTACCAGTAACTAGAGGCCAGTAGCACGACTATCGTACGGACAGTGAAATTTTAGCAGTAATTACCCTTTAATGATGTAGCATTAGACGTCGCTTCCCTATAGATGCGTTTAGGTTTGCGCTTCCAATTTGTCGGCCATTTGTTTAATGGTGGAAAGTAGCATACTTCTTATCGGTTATTTGGGAAACTCTTTCCAAGAAGCAATATCTAAACTAATATCTATTTTCTAGTAAGAGGTAATCTCTGTGAATATTGATCCAATTACAAAAAATGATTCACTGATAGTTTAGGTACATTGTTGATGAATGCCATAGGATATGTTTCGTGACTTCCAGGAAGAAGATATCGCTGGTGGAAGCTAGACTTATATCAATCTGACTTACTTATATACCCTGTTATATTTTGATGTTCTTAATATTTTAATTTAGGAATATCAAAAATTACCATTACCGAAACCTAATGCGATAGCCTAGTCACTTAAACAATACCTGTAAATAAATAATTTGCGCTCCCAAAAACAGCACCATTTGCCGGTAAATTGAACTCGCTTAACATTTTTCCTACACAATGCCTGATGCTACTTTAAATGTCTAAACTTTTAAAATGCCATTGCCTCCTACTGAGCCAAATACAATAAAAAATACCAAGTATTGATAAGAATCCTAATCTAGAACACTTCCAGCTCCAAATCGTGCTTACTCAGACCTCCTATAACTCGTGCGGTAGGAAACGTGCCTGTTACCTACGACTTGGCGGAGTGTGCGCATCCGTTATGCAAGGACAAGAGCTTTTAGGGCTGCTATGCCATCAACTAAGTGATTAAGTTCATGACATGTATGTTCTAGCGAAATGAATCATATTAATGGTTGTCTACATAGGAAGCTTTTTTTTTTGAAAGGATGAATAATCCCCTCTGTTCGGAAAGGAGTGTCAGACTCTTACTGACTAAAACCCTTGCCCTCCTAATGCCCTTTGCGGTCCAGAGCAGCGGTGACTCTCACACACACACATTCCGCAACCCTGGCAGTTCATAGGAAGCTGGAGAGTTGATGATTCCATCTACATACACTGCTGACGATATGGATCATAATCAAGTACAAGATAACTTTATATAGCTAATTCGGGTAAAGGAAATGATTTAATGGTATCTTTGTTCGAGCAATTTTTTCTTTGGTGCCCGCCACAAAATTGTATCCCGCGCCCTTTCCTACTGCATCTTCTGAAAACCAGAATCAACAGCAGCGACCACCAGAAAATCGCCGATGCAATGCAGCTCGACGAGCCCTGGTAAAACGATTCAACAAGCAAGTAACACTTTTCTTAAGTGCCTTTCTTTTGTTAATAAGAAATTCAAAATTGCCATTTAAGTCGATCTGATGCCTACTCTTAAAACGTCGCGAAAATAACTTACATAAATCAATTTGAAACAGCTGTATTCCCACGGCTATCAAGAAACACCTGTGCAAACACTCAAACAGAATCAATAATAGATATTTATTAGTTAGGCTCTCAAAATTCTTGGCTTACAGAGGTGGTGACCCTAGGATCGTCTGCCGCACCTTTCCCGAGCTATTCGGAAAACTATTGAGGTTTTACCACTGCATAATGATTGCGTAAGAGCAGCTTTTATTGTGTTGTGTAAAATTGCAGTTTTGTGGAATGTTTGAGATGAGGAAAGTAAGATAGATAATAAAATATCAACTAAGGAAGTACGAGTGCAGATACGATGTATCGGATTAGCCAATAACAATGCCACAATTACAACTAACGCAGATAATACTACGTCTTCAATTCTCGATAATATTGCGACAAAGGTGCTAAGTAAGAAAATATTATTTGGTCCTTTAAGTAGGTAAATAATAAAGGTAATATCTATAGCTGTCAGGGACTGGCCGAAGACAGGGAGTCTCACAACAATAGACAGAAACATATGTAACTACACTCATAACATCGTATACATAACATAAAATGTAGTGCAAGGCAACCCACTGAGATAACTAAAGAAGACGATCAGCAATGAACTTTTACGAGCTGTTATGAATGAAAGGGAAAAATAGACATTTACATTCAAATAACGACCGATCATAAACACTCTTGTGTGCATATTTACGACTGTATAAACGGTATTTAACAATGAGCAGCCATTCTTATACAAGCGAGCGAAATCACAACCATGGTCAAATGTGTAAGCAAAAAATACAACAATACAATAATTCGGTCAAGATGACATACGAGTAAAATAACTGTATAATAATAATCAAATAGCCCATTGTGGGAGTCATACGGGTGAATGGCCCGATCAGATCTTGTCAAAAATGACGGATGATAATAATTGTCACCCAGCCAAACAACCAAACCATTGTTTGGTAGTACCTAACTATCTACTAACGGTTCTTAAACACGATATATTTAAAACGGGATCAAATTGATAAAGGATAAGGTACCGTTAAGTACTTTGGATGTAAATTGTGCTGACGGTGGTGCGCATTGTGATGTCCTCAGATGAACAGACATAGATAGTGCTGATTAGGTGGAATAACTGTGTATGAAAGGTTGGTTCAGTCAGTTCAGTGTGCACTGTTTCATTAATATTTTCATGTAAAAGATTGAGTCGACTTCTGTTCATTGCCCTCGTTCGAATATGCTTAGACCAACCAATATATTATGATCGGGTGGTGGGGTCCGTGTGCCCATAGCCTTTTTAAGGAATTGTTCAAACGAATGGGTTGTGACGTGATTTTTACAATGTTGTATTTTGGGGAGATTTCCAATTGACAACGATACGGAGGAATATTTTGACGTCATTTAGTTTCTTTAATAATATGGTTGTTTTTTTATGTTATCTGTGCTTATACTAAGCCTGTAAATATTGTACATTTCATACAGGAACTAGCTAAAGTAACAAACATTAAACAGCCTGTATAGGTTCAACAAAGACGGTTCATTACCAATTCATATTCATATTTATTTATTTGCATACCATAATGTGTATACAGGTGTTATGTCAATTATGAATCTAAAAGTATTAACATTGACTTGATGTTGTAATAAAATACACGGTGGAAGAGATATCGACATAGTTCAATGGCACTTGCATGATTCTAGTGACAAAAAATAATTAGGGTCTTCTCTTATTTTTCATATGCACTTTCAATATAGATCAACTGAAATACGACGAAAAATTCCAACGCTTCTTGGTCTACAATAAGAGTTTTCAAAGTGATAGGTTACTATGAAACCCCTATAAATTTTACTAGGAAAATTTCTTAGTAGAAAGGCGGCGCGATATAAATTATGATGATGGTGGTGGTTATTGCGGTGTTTTATTTATTACTAGCTTTTGCCCGCGACTTCGTCCGCGTGGATTAATAGTTCCCGTTCCCGTGGGATTTCCGGGATGAAAACTATCCTATGTCCTTTCTCGGGTCCCAGACTATATCTGTACCAAATTTCATTGAAATCGGTTCAGTGGTTTAGGCGTGAAGAAGAGACAGACAGACAGGCAGAGTTACTTTCGCATTTATAATATTAGTACAGAAACAGATTACTTTATAAATAAGTTGGAGAACCCCTGATCTAGAATCTTGCACTCAATAGTGCATAACATAAAGTTGATTCTAAATGGAAAATTATTAATGGTAACCATAGTAATCTCTGGGTAATAGACCACTGTTACGCAGATATGGGTTTATTGCCATACACGCTACCATAGACCTTAGAATTGAAGTGATGTCACGACATGTATTTACCTATATATAGCTATAATATAGACCCACTGATCTATTGTAGTCGTAACTACCTACTAACCATGGCCTTTATATTGTTAAGAGCGCAGTAGATTAAATGCAATTATAGATAAACAAAATTCAATAAATACTGTTTTAACTTTAAGAGGTCAAGGGCAAACTCGCAATAAAAAGGAAAGTGATGTAGTTACACTTCGGGCACTTTTGCAGATATTTGGGATTATTTTTCGGATTGGAAATCATCAAATGACTTCTCACGCCCTGGGCGGGACGGGAGGGAGTGTCACACTTTTACTGACTAAAACCCATCTAGGTTCCTTCTTGTGCCCTTTGCGTTCCGGGGGCGCGGTATCTCTTTCGAACAACCCGCAGCCGCGGCCAGATATTTGGGATGAAGCCAAGTTTATTTATTGCCCCGCAAATTGGCATTTTACGAATTAATTGTTCGGATTTCACTAAGTTACCTAGATAGATTTCGTAACTCACTGAATGATGTTATCAAAACTTCTCATTCTGTTCTGAAACGTCACTTTAGAGTTACAACTAGTTTCTTCACGCAACTTTGTCCGCGTGGAAATCAAGTCTGCCAAAATAAACATAGCCATAGATAAAAAAGCAGCTGCTCCATACATTTATGTTCGCATAACTCGACAAATTGAACAGATCAGCTGATTAGTTTTTCGCGATTTCAAGGTTGGTCCTCCTTTAGCGAAAGATGTAAATTATAATGAGTTCAATGAACCCTTTTTAGGTTTCTGCTAAAAAGTAGCCTTGCAGTTGCATCGTGTAGGTACCTGCGGTACCTATGAAGATTCACAACCATATCTGTAGTTTTTAAAACATGGAAACTAGAGAGACGTTATTATTCATTCAGTAATTTTCATCGACACTTTATTTTGGGAATTAAATAAATAAATAAATATCTTGGGACAACTCACACACGGCTATCTGATCCCAAGCTAAGCAGAGCTTGTGTTATGGTAACCAGACAACTGATATACATACTTATATAATTTATAAAATATACATACATATTATAGATAAATTACACCCAGACACAGAACAAACAATCATGCTCATCACACAAAGTTTGTCCTGGGTGGGAATCGAACCCACGACCTCCGTCTTAGCAGTCAGGGCCGCTAACCACTAGACCAACAGGCCCGTCAAATTAATTACAAGTAAATCTTCAAAACCGTACAAAGCGTTTGAGTAACGTGTCAATGATTTGTATTAACAATGGTTGTAGCAGATGTTTACTTTTGCAAATCATTTTTTTGTTTTGTTTCGATCGGCACATGTGTGAACATTTTAAGTAGGTACGGGTAAAGTTAAGGGGAATCCATAAAGACAGCAACTAAAATCCTTCGTTCTTTTGCAAATTGCAACTTTATTTATGAACCAGCTTTTGGCCGCGGCTTCGCTCGCGTTAAGAAGTATTCAATATTTCATCCCCTATTTTATCCCCTTAGGGGTGGAGTTTATCGAAGTCCTTTCTTAGGGGCTGCCTACGTCATAGTAGCTTTATGCATGCAAAGTCTCAGCCCGATCGGTTTAAAATTGACAAAGTTTCATACAAACTTTCATCTCCTATTTTATCCCCTTGGGGATAGAATTGATCAAAATCATTTCTTAGCGGATGCCTACGTCATAACATCGCCTGCATGCCAATTTAAACGATATAGAAAACAAGGAAAATAATTACATACTTCATACATAAATATTTTAAATGATAATATGATACCAATACCACCATACAATACTAATCCATAACATTTTATAAGATCATCATCATCTTCCTGCCCTGCCCTAGTTACTTGGGGTCGGCGCAACACGTTTTCTTCTTCTATGCCATTCTGTCAGCTATCATACTATCACTGATTCCCTTCTCTTTTATATCATTCTTCACACAATCCATCCATCTTTTCTTTGGCCTCCCTCTTCCTTTATATAACATTTTATAAGATGCTGATGATATATTGGCACAAATTGTGAATTGGTGCATTTGCACCAATATATAAGATATCTCTTCACCAAGTTGCCTGGTAGAGAATGTCAAACGCATTAAGTACCTCCTCGAACTTTTTAGTCCATAAAGATTAAAAATAACAACATTTAAGTTTCTATCTACCAAACATAAAAAATAAAACAGAGCTGAAGTTTTAAAAAGACATATAAGATATTTTGAATTTCACTAGCTCCATTGAAGAAAGCCCCTTAAATAGTTACACACTGTATTGAAGACTCAGTGACGAATATCGTTTTATCGCTGTAAAGGCTTTGTTCTTGATAAGTACCTATCCACTGTTTTATGGCTATTGTAGTCACATATTAACTGAAGGTAGGAATTACCAAAAAATTGTAATGAGCTTGATGTTATATTGTTTTAAACTCTGAAGTTTACATAAAGCGGAGGAAAATGAACCGAAAAATCTTTTATTATTCTTTGTTAACATAATTAGATGAGTTACCATACTTTCTGTGACAGTTGTTACTCAATTAAGCCAGAACGGCTGAATGGATCTGGATGAAATTTGGCCTCGAGATAAGAAAGTCTGCCCATGGGCTGCTTTTTATCCCAGAAAAAATTACGATTCCTATAGGTTAACATACCAATTTAATGCGACGAAGTCGCGAAAAGTTGTCGCGAAAAATGTCAAGATTTCAGAAAATCTTGACATTTTACATGAAGCTTTACTTATGGTGTCATTTTAATGGTTATAATTTTGAAAATACATACTTCTTACGCCCGCGAATTATACTTTAATCAACATTAAACCTAATACTGACTTGCAAATTGCAAAAAACGTAAGAAATTTTAAGTATCGCGGGCTGGTCGGAGCATTCACCTTAAGTATACTGTTTTAGTCGAAGTAAATTAAATACAAAAGTAAACTTCAACCAAGTGTCGACCTTAAATTTTCAGGGTCAAAGTTACAAATCAGCATTATTCATCCCTTTTCAGAGAATATACCGAATTACCAATCACTCTGTAAGTCACTATGGCTACTAGGTAATACGCTCATTAACAGCATGCTTTCGTGCCATCATTGCTTTAAAACTTTGTAGGTATTTATAGGTTTGTTTTTTCTTTGTACTGTTGCACTGTGTAGTTCATCAGTTTCTACAGTCATTTGAAATGTTATTACGAAATAATTACAAATAAATGGTCGGTTACATAATACGCCAATTATAAGCGAGCTGCGACTGTATAGTTACTATCTGATCGTGAATAATTATGCCAATTTTCAGTTATGAAGGTAACGGAGAACTTTTATAAATGTAAGACCAGACATGCATATAGAACCACACTAGTTGTTTCTCATTTCTGAGACTCACAATACACCGTTTTGCATAAAGATTGAACAGAAGTTCGCTAGTCCTGGTTGCTAGGATCGGGCACGGGCAAGACCTGTCTCTGCCACCTGTAGTCAGAGCTATGCCGGTGGAGGCAAAGAACTAGAGGGAAGTTGCCTCCTTCTGTGAAATCGTGAGGGTCAGACGAAGGCCGCCGAGTAGGATCGTGAGAGAACCGTCCTAACGTGCAAGTGGTGACCACTGGGGTAAGAAGGAAAAGGTCAGAACTCCATATGCACCGGTCTTAAAAACTTGCCGTAAAAGGGACGGTATTTTAGCTGCCTCGGTGTTCTCGTAGTCGCAAGTGTGACTACTGAGCGGGAGGTGATGGTTTCGATTCCCAACTAGGGCCAAAGTTTTATTGTTTTTCTGTATTAAATAGAATGTCTTAGCTTTCTCGTAGCAGCATAAGAAAAATCTCAGACTGTTAAGCAGGTTTATAAGATGGAAAAAAGTTAAATTATCTCAATATATACATATTGAGGAGCTCGTGGCTAAATAATTACAGCCGCATAGACCGATCTTCCGGGTTAAGCCACGCTTGCCGAGGTTGGTCTTTGGATGGGTGACCATTTTCATAGCGAGTTTCCTCCGTGCCTCGGAAAGCACGTAAAGCCGTTGGTCCCGGCTGTCATTTGTAGATCTTTGACAGTCGTTACTGTTAGTCAGAAGCCCGAAAGTCTGACAACCAGTCTTACCAAGAGTATCGTATTACCCATTACTGGGTTGTGGAGGTCTGATAGGCAGTCGCTCCATGTAAAATACTGATATTCAGCTGCATCCGGTTCGACTGGAAGCCGACCCCAACATAGTTGGGAAAAGGCTAGGCAGATGATGATATCTCAATATACAACATTATAATTAGTATATGCGAAACCCGAAACACCTGTCTTATATTTTTATGTAAAGAATCTGTATAAAAAATTTCAAAACTGTACCATGAAAAATCACAAAGTTATAAGCTTGTTATGGTAGGTACCTGGTTGTCTGTACAAAACCATGCTCACTGCGCGGCGCAGCGCATCTTGCAGCGCGTCTTGTGCTCATTGCTAATAATTTGGCAGTAGGTACCAAACCGGACGGCGATTGTATTGTAATAAACTGTTGATAACATTTTCCATCACGCTTGAAAATTTTTGGGACAAAATATATAACATGGTATAAAAGTTATTGGAATCGATTCAGTTACTTATTCTGAACAAACTATATTCAGGTTTCGCATATACTAATTATAGTGTTGTATATATATACCATCACGCCTGTATTCCCCGAAGGGTTAGGCAGAGGTGTACTAATGCACACCCACAGTTCGCCGGTATATTTAGGTCCCATGTAATAGGGGGCGAGCCTATTGCCTATCTCAATATAATAGTAATATAAGTATACCATTTTCTGTATTTCCATTTCGGTAATTTTGAACCTTAACCCTCCGTGATCTTGTGCGAATGTTACACAAACGTTTGTTATCAATAAACTGCTTCTGAACTAAACAAATTAACATACAAATCAAACAAAAGACAATGCTTGCTGCTACCGTTAGGTACTTACTACACTTCAACATCAATCAATGACAATACTGTATTTTGATTTTAATTTACTTTTTGTTTAATTAAGAGTTGACACATAACCAAACCAGTGTATTATTATTATCAATAACGCGTATTGTCCCACAGCCAGGCTGCTTTTGAATTTACTAATAATGTTATTGTTACCGACGAGTTATGTGCAAGAGCAATTCAACTCTTAGTGAGGTCATAGCCTTAAATCTTTGACAGTTGTTTCAGGTCAGAAGCCTGAAAATCTTACAACTCGACATACTAAGGGGTATCACGGTTTTGCCCAGTTACTGGATTGAAGAGGTCAGACAGGTACCTGGTACTAACAAGAGGGATTTATTTGGCACATGTGAGTGGCAACGCCGGGAGGGGACGCCCTAGAAAGACCTACCCTGACCTTATTGGAGAGGTTTATCAGAAAGGTCGGATGCGCAGTACTCGTAACTGGCGTATGAACGTGCACGAGGCGAAAGGAGTATGCAAGAGGAGGGTGGCGTTCTGTGGTGTCTGCCTACCTCCATGGGAAAAAAGTGTAATGTTATGTATGTATGATTGAACTTTACGCAAATCGGGGAGTTTATTCTCAATATTTTCGAGATTTGAATCGAGCTACTTAAATCAGCTGATCGCTGGCTCTAAATCGACCGTCTTAACACTCAAATACTTTACATCATGCGTGTGCGACTCCCGATGTGAATAATAAAAAAATAAAATAAATAAAATATTTATTCAAAATGAAACAGACATGATATAAACTCAATAAGTAGACACAATAAAACGTGCACTACTATTATGTCATACAACTTACAAGACGTTTCGGTCATACATTCAACAACAAATGTTTTGACCAGGCTATCGTGGCCTACAAACGATTGACTACTAATCAGTGACACAGCTCCAGTAACTTTTGTCGTCATTACGTACCTATACTATACTATTAGTAATTTGGTAATACTAGCTGATATTTTGATACCTAAGTACAATTTCCTGCGTTTTTGTCGTAGAGTGCAATCGTCAATGAAAACATTTTCATTGAGTTCGGGTGCAGGCCGGAAAGCCAGTTCAAATATAAATGGGAATATGCACCATTGTGTAGATGGGGGTTTTGGAGTGCTCCTTTAAGAGGTGTCTCCCTGCAAGTATTGAAGGTGATAAGAGAGGTGATTTCAAGAGGTTAAAATCCTTTACTCCTTCGTTCAATCCTTTCCTCGAAGGTCGAGAGTCTATGAAGAAGATCCCCCGAAAAAAAAAAGCTGGTTTTTAGTCAGTAAGAATCTGACAGAACCACCAAGATACATGAGGATTTTCCACGCCGAAGCAAAAAGTTAAAAAGGTGTCCTGTAGGTACCCACTTATTTAGTTTTTTTACCCGACTGCGACAGAAGGAGGGTTATGTTTTTCGAGGGTATGTTTGTATGTATGTATGTATGTATGTATAATTGTTTGGCACGCTCTGCAGGCTGAACGGCTTGATGGATTTTAGCTTGAGAGGTGTCGTTAGATTCGTATTTACTGTGAGAGTGACACTGGGTATATGAAAAAAAAAAAAAACAAAATGGCGGATTTTTGGCGCCAAATTCAAATGTTTGGCTCGCTCTGCAGGCTGAACGGCTCGATGGATTTTAGCTTGAGAGGTGTCGTTAGATTCGTATTTACCGTGAAAGTGACACAGGATTTATTAATTATTTTTTTTTAAAACACTGAAAAAATAAAAAATAAAAAACGGTAATTTAAAAAACTAAAAAACCCGACTGCTATTCTTTAAAAAGCCCTAAAACAAGATAAATTGTAGCAGTCGGGACCCATTCGAGACCATCTGCAATGTAATATAGGTATGTGCTCTCAATTCACTCACCCTCCATTTCTAGAATGGGTCCCGACTGCTACAATTTATCTTGTTTTAGGGCTTTTTAAAGAATAGCAGTCGGGTTTTTTAGTTTTTTAAATTACCGTTTTTTTTTAAATTAAGTATTTCCAATTCCGATAAATTAATTTAAATAGATAGCAGAAAAAAAAAACGAACATAATTACGATTTTAAAATCAACGGTGTACACAGATTTAAGTAGTTCTATGAATTAAACCTCATCTAATTACCTAATAGAGGTCTTCTCGAAAATAATAAATATTTCATCAAATAATTAAGTAAGGAGACACAGTGTAATGAATACCTACCTAATCGTTTGATGAATTAATCTACAATATATTAACGTGATTATAGTCTTGCAGGCAAGGCTCTTTTGATGGCATAGATTATTACCCGACTGCGCCAGAAGGAGGGTTATGTTTTTCGAGAGTATGTATGTATGTATGTATGTATGTATGTATGTTTGTATGTATAATTGTTTGGCACGCTCTGCAGCCTAAACGGCTTGATGGATTTTAGCTTGAGAGGTGTCGTTAGATTCGTATTTACTGTGAGAGTGACACTGGGCATATCAAAATAAAAAAAAACAAAATGGTGGATTTTTGGCGCCAAATTCAAATGTTTGGATCGCTCTGCAGCCTGAACGGCTCGATGGATTTTAGCTTGTGAGGTGTCGTTAGATTCGTATTTACTGTGAGAGTGACACTGGGTATATCAAAATAAAAAACTAAAAAAAAAAAAAAAACGGTAATTTAAAAAACTAAAAAAACGGTAATTTAAAAAACTAAAAAACCCGACTGCTATTCTTTAAAAAGCCTTAAAACAAGATAAATTGTAGCAGTCGGGACCCATTCTAGAAATGGAGGGTGAGTGAATTGAGAGCACATACCTATATTACATTGCAGATGGTCCCGAATGGGTCCCGACTGCTACAATTTATCTTGTTTTAAGGCTTTTTAAAGAATAGCAGTCGGGTTTTTTAGTTTTTTAAATTACCGTTTTTTACTTTTTCAGTGTTTTTAAAAAAAAAAAATTAATATATCCTGTGTCACTCTCACGGTAAATACAAATCTAACGACACCTCTCAAGCTAAAATCCATCGAGCCGTTCAGCCCGCAGAGCAAGCCAAACATTTGAATTTGGCGCCAAAAATCCGCCATTTTGTTTTTTTTTTTTATATATACCCAGTGTCACTCTCACAGTAAATACGAATCTAACGACACCTCTCAAGCTAAAATCCATCGAGCCGTTCAGCCTGCAGAGCGTGCCCCATACAAACATGCCCCGAGGACACGGTGGAGCATACTTTGGCGGTGTGCCCTGCTTGGGCTGAGCACCGCCGAGTCCTCGAGGCGGCCATCGGCGGCGGCGCCCTCTCGCGTCCGGCACTGGTTCAGGCCATGGTCCGGAGCGAGGGGCAATGGGAAGCAGTCGCCTCCTTCTGCGAAGCTGTAATGCTAGAGAAGGAGGCGGCGGGACGGGAGAGGGAAAGGAGGGTCCCCCGTCCCAGCGGCCGCCGCGGTAGACGATCCGGGCGTCGGGAGCCACGAGACGACTCCCGGCCACCGTAGACGCGGGTCTGTGGACGGTGAGCAATGGGTAGCTCACCGTCCGTACGTTCACTAGCGACAGACCGTGTCGACGGCGCGTTTGTGTTCCACGCGCGCCTCAAAGAGATGTCAGCAAAATTGGATGGGGCCACTGCGGGCCGATGCCTGCCGGGGCTGCGGGTTGTTCGAAAGAGATACCGCGCCCCCGGAACGCAAAGGGCACATGAAGGAACATAGACGGGTTTTAGTCAGTAAAAGTCTGACACTCCCTCCCGCCCCGCCCAGGGCGGGGGAAGTTATTTGATGATTTCCAGTCTATAAAAACAAAAAAAAAAAAAACCCATTCAAACATACCCTCGAAAAACATAACCCTCCTTCTGTCGCAGTCGGGTAAAAACCCGACTGCTTTTCTGAGTATTTATGAAAAATCCCTAAAACAAGAAAGTCGTTGTATCCGATTGCACTTAAAATTGTAGCAGTACCCATTCTAGAAATGGAGGCTTAGTGAATTGAGAGCACATACCTATATTACATTACAGATGGTCCCGAATGGGTCCCGACTGCTACAATTTTAAGTGCAATCGGGTACAACGACTTTCTTGTTTTAGGGATTTTTCATAAATACTTAGAAAAGCAGTCGGGTTTTTTAGTTTTTTAAATTACCGTTTTTTTTACCATCACCTTTTATATTATTTCATTACAAGAGTTACAGATATGTATGTAGGTATGTTAGTAGGAAATACATATAAGTACAAGTACCCACATTAAAAAAAATATTAAAATCCGTTTCCGAATCGAAATATCGATATTGCTGGAGTATGTGTGCATTACTTAGGTAGGCATATTAAAATTATTTTTTAGATAATATTAAATTAAAAATCATATTATCCTGTTTTAAAAATAAAATAAAAAACCTTACCTTATATTTCATTTTGATAAAACTCGTCTACTTTTAACAAAAACACAACACAAAAAAATAACAATCAATATTTTCTACGTTAAAAAATAAAGATTCTCGTTCATAAAAAAAATATTATCGTCAAAGTTTGCGATCGCGAAATGTTTTGGCGCGCAATTCGCGATGTCCGCGCATGCGTTCAGTGCGACGGCGCGGTAATGGCTGCGCTTTACGAGTCGCCACGGTTTTGCTTCCCCGCCATCGAAGTGCAACGACCCAATACAGCCCGCGCAAACTTCCTCGCCCGATGCAATGAAGGTGAAGGTAAAAGGTGAAGTGCGAAATTGTTGCCGAAATAAGTACCTACAACGCGTTTAGCCTAGTCGATCGATAATGCGTTTCACGAAGTTTTCACGCTTTGATATTGCAAATGTTTATTGGGACAGTGACCCAAACTTTTTGGGCAATTGATATAGACAGTGCGTAACCACGATTTTGCGATTTATGTTGTGTCAATCCGCGAAACTTGGATTTATTTGAGGGTAGATTGAAATCTGTTTATAAATTAAACTTTAACGCTATAAATGTATTGCACTCAGTGAATAAAGGCCTATTCAGACCTAAGCGGTATTCGCTACCGCCTGCGGCAGAGAAAACCCAGTGGGTATGCGGTAATATTACTGTTCAGACCTAAGCGGTATTCGCTACCTTTCGTAACCCGCGTGGTATGTACCTCTACCCACAGCGGCAGCGAATATCGGTCAGGTCGCTCTAGCCGCGGTACTTGATACTAAATACCTGAGCGAAACCTGCGCGGTATGTTCCTCTACCCACAGCGGCACCGAATATCGCTCAGGTTTGAATAGACCTTAAATTGGGCATTGCTTTATAAAAACCTTTAGGTTTAGTAGGTAAGTAGCTGCAGTAGATAGTAGGTTTGTTAGTTAGGTGATTGGGAGTTATTTTTTGGTATCATATAAAAACACTATTTATTGCCTCATAGAGTTTTAAAGTTTTAGGCATAAGACTACCGCACATGTACCTACCTATGATTATTTTCGTATCATGTATGCGTGACAAAGCCGCCCTACAAAGCCGAAATTATTATTTATCTTTATCCGTATGACATATCTATCAACAATCATAATTAATATTTGACCAAGACAATTAAAAATATGATACCTATCTTTAAATCTCTTTAGCAGGTAGGTATCTACCTAATTAGGTACTTAACTATGTCAGTGAAAAATATTTTTTCATTGAAACATCCCACGCTAGGAATTTCTTTTGTACTGTGAGTACGTTTACAAATACAAATCTCAGGAACCTAGGTCACAGAATATAATAATGAAATTATTATAATAATACTACGCGCGGGGATCGAGCCCACTTCACGCGTATACACGCATGTCGTATAGCGCTAGGCGCTAGGCGCTACTACGGGCCGACGCGACGGACGACGCCGTAGAATTAACAGTAACTGTGTGACTAGACTATAATGCCAACCGAATCCGATTCTAATTGCTCCACAAAAGGGTCTAAGGGTTAGGTATTAAACTAAAGTACCTATTGGAAAATCTAAACGCCTAATCTAATTTGAAACTCGGTATGAATGATATTCACACGTGTGAAAAGAAGATGTGAATGTAACCATATAAACTTATGTCTTTTGTTAACTTAACTTTATGGGCTCCGATGCTTAAGGGTATATCAATTTTGCGGTCAAAAATCTTTTATTTTTTGTAATTTATATTAAGTAGTTATCAAAATTTAATTTCGTGGGCTGACTAGATAAATAGGTGACAAGTAACTGCGTATTTTTTTAAAACTAGATATCTCAGGGCTATTGAGATTGAACTGAAAAAAAAAAAACGGTTTTTAGACCGAAAAATTGATAGGGACCCTTAAGGTGCAGTTCGCAAAATGTCCACTGTCAGTCAAAAAACTACATACTTTACTTTATTCAAAAGTTTGAAATGAAATGTTTAATTAACTTTAATTTTTCCAAATTAGAGGTTGCATCCATTAGCGTATAGAGAGATAGTTTTCAGGGGGGGCCTGGCCCCTAAGATGCCATGGCCGATGCGATGCAATGCGGTCAGGCGGAACGTGAGCCCTACAGCCTGGGGTGGGCACAAGACCATTCTGGGGTGGGCCCACGGCCCGCCCCCCCCCTAAATACGCCTATGGTTGCATCAGCATAATATCAACCGTATTTTTATTTACTCATCACCATCATCATCTCCCTCAACTGCCTCGTTAGCCTGGTGGTCCTAAGCACGACTGCTACGCTAGTGGTCCTGGGTTCGATTCCCAAGTCGAGCAAAAAGGGTTATTGGGTGTTTCTAAGAAATTCTCAGTAGCAGCTCGGAGTTTAGATTTGTAGGCTCGCCCCCTAACATGGGACCTACATATACCGGCGAACTGTGGGTGTACATTTGTACACCTCTGCCTAACCCTTCGGGGAATACAGGCGTGATGGCATCATCATCATATCAGCAGCAGGACGTCCACTGCTGGACATAGGCCTCCCCCATAGATTTCCAAAAAGACCGGTTGGAAGCGGCTTGCATCCACTTATTTACTCAATACATAGAATTAAAAAAAATCTCCTCAATTTTATACAAAGCTATCTTTTCTGTCGGTTCTCACGGCGAACGTAGATCATGATTCGAAAGACACGTGGCGCCATCTACTTTAACATAAGAACGTTATTCTTGTTTTCCTCGGGAACAGTTCCTTTTTTCGGGATGAAAGGTACGCTATGTCCCTCTGAAAACGTTTAAGCAAAATTTCAGATCGGTTTAGTGGTTTAAGCGTGAAAAGGTAACAAACAAACAAGTTTGTTTTAACATTGTTTTTTCAAGTTTGTTTTTTCATTTTAACCGTGCTCTGTTTAAAATGTAGTGTCAGCAGCACTGGCACCATCATCAGAGCCTTTTTAACCGCTTTCAAAAAAGAGGAGATTCTCAATTAGTCGGCATATTTTATTATTATTTTATATGTATGTTCCCCAAATTACTCGAAGCCGCCTGGACCGATATGGTTCTTTTTTGTTTGAAAGGCGAATTTTCAGTTGGTCTGTTGACTTTTTTATTGTAAAAAAGTTTTTTATTCATAATAGGTACAGCATTACTTAGTAACGGTAAATGATGATAATTATTACTGTGTCCATTTTTATTTAAGAGGTTATATTTTTAAACATGATTTTTTCATTCTATTTATTGAGTAAATAGGTTTTTGGTAATTATCTTTTCGCTTTTTAATGTCTAGTTCCTGTCATCCAAATCCATGAAAGAACGGTAATACTGCGTAAATTAACAAGACAACATGGATAACATGTTTTTACAGTTATTTTGATTTATATACCAAGTTACATAACCGATTTCGATAAAATTTATATGACACCACATCTGCAGTATGACCTACCAAACATAAAAGAATCATCAAAATCTATTCATATTGGCGGAATGATGGTATCAACATTTATAAAAAAACATACAGTTGAATTGAGAACGTCCTTCTTTTTTGAAGTTGGTAAAAAATGGGAAACATTATTTTGGGACCTGGAATTTTACATGCCAATAAAAACAATACGTACTGCCAGTCAAAAATTGAAGTAATGTTTAGCATTTTATTTATTAGTCGTGTCCATCTGTTATTATTTTAATTAATTGAATGATGCCACCCATCTCAATCACGCTGTACAAAGTACAAGTTCATTTCATCATCACTGTTTTATTAAAAACAGTTGCCATAGAGATGTACTTAGGGCAATACCAATAACATCAAAATGTGTGAAGAAAATATTTTAAGAAATCGGCATGTCCCTCTTTTTGAGCATTAAATATTGATTGATAGTTATTATACAAAATAATTGTAGAAATGGATTGTAATGCGTACTATTTGGCGGCCATTTTGTGTCCCAAGGTCGCTGATCCTTCATAGTTAGACCCTATTCATAGATATAAGTCAATGGCAGCTGCAGGAGAAGTAGGCGTGCAGCAAAAAAAAATGTGGATGAAGATGAATTATTGATCGTGATGGTTTTGGTTTGGCAATTTGGTTGCTTGTTTTCTGTGAGAAAATACTAAAACAGTTTATAAGTGTAATTGTGATATTAGTTTTGTAATTTATCCTTCATCAAAGATGATGGAACATGTAATGATGTTTGATTGGTAAGTTTAATTCATAATTGTATTTATTTCCTTGCTTTACCGGTTTCAGATGCGCCTAAGCCATCATTGCCATGTTTTGGAAACCTATGCCGAAAATGACTGTCGTATAGTTAGACTAAAGCGCTATTTTATTTTGTTCCTAGTTTTATGCTATTAATATAAAAGAATAATACAAATGTGGATGTATAACATAAATATTGAATTATAGCAGTAGTTCCCTACCAAATTGTGCGTCGCGACGCTCAGGGGCGTCTTACCGGCACGCGACGTCCTTCTCATTAATTTTAAACACAATCATCGCACCGTTAGTAACAATAAGGATCTCTGGAGATTTCTTTGATTAAATATAAATAATAACTAAGCAAAATTATCTTAAATATGTGGTATAGTTACACACAAATATCTTTTAAAAGGGCGTCGCAGAAAAATGACAACCAGTAAAGGGAGACACAGTAATAAGTATAAGTATAATAGTGGATAGTAGTAAAATATTAATGAAAAGTCCTAAGATGACCCACTGACCACTGCTAGGAGTAGATTGGATCCATCTTTTTGATTCCTCTCTATACATTCACATTTTTTTATACATCATTATTCTTTATTTATATCATGTATAAAAAAATGTGAATGTATAGAGAGGAATCAAAAAGATGGAGGCAGTGCAACAAATGAATTGGAAGAAAATGTGTTGTGCCGACCTCAGCCCCAAATAACATGGGAACTGGAGAGACTGCTCTACTCTAGAGCCAGAGTTGCCTTGAAACAATCAAGAAGGCTCATTAGGCTTCTTCACATAAATAGTATCCAAACCCTGCGGTTTCACTCACTTTAAGTTATGTTTTTGGTTACTGCTCTTTTTTTTTTCATAGCGTGATTTTATATAGTCTATAACCATCCATCTATATGGGGTTTTTTTTTTAATTCTAATAAGCTTGCTTTTGACCACAACTCACCTGATCTTAAGTGATGATGCGGTGTAAGGTGGAACACGCTTGCCTATGTTGAACTGGTTCTCTCGTGTCTTGAAGATACCCAGGGTTAAATAATGCTAAAGTATTTCACTAAAAGGACCAGTAGTTCCTGCCATTAGCATGTTTAAAACAACAAACTCTTCAGCTTTATCATATAAATACAAATATATTATATAATAAGACATGTTTTTTTAGGTGTACCTCCACAAACGAAATGTATTTCGTAGAAGAGGCTGACTTAGACAACTGTGCTACTGAAAAGATACTGAGGAACAAATTTGTAGATCCACTGTTGTCCAGTGACTCCGAGGACGACGACAAACCTAATGTTATAGACTGGGATCAAATATTCAAGAGTAAGCCTGTGAGTTTTTTTGAGGCACATTTTTCTTGGATTATGTTTGTTCTGAGTGTGGAACGTAAGATAGAATCACGTTTGTTCGATATGACTATATACAGAAAGCAGAGTTCATAGAAATCACTATTCGTAGACAGCACGTTTCGCCGAAAACATTGTTGATAGAAAACATTGTTCGTAGATATCTCGGTCCATAGAAAGCACGGTTTACAGACATCTCTGTTCATAGATAGCACTTCTCGCCGTAAACTTTGTTCATAGAAACCACTGGCTCCAGATACATTGGTTCACAGAAAACGCCTTTGGAAATTATTATCAATTTACGGACACCAATTAGATAAATATTTTTATAATGTGATTATGCACATTACAAAATAATGTTATTATTATTTTGCTGGTATTATTATTAATACCAGCCTATAACTGTCCCACTGCAGGGCAAAGGCCTCTTCTCATTTGGAGAAGGCGCGAGCATTGATGACCACACTTGCTCAAGGTGGATTGGCAATTTCAGACTTATATTAATTATAAGTACAGGTTTCAGTCAGGTGAAAAAGTTTATTAAAATGGTTTGAGTTTGAAACAACACAAATGGACATTTGCTAGAGCCAGAGAAGCGAATAAAAATGGAACATAAATCAAAAATAAAGAATATAGCAAAAAAAAAACATTAGAATGCAAGGGCACTTACGAGTATCTTAAAGGAGTAAGATGAACTTATTTGCCTTTTCAGGTGGATTAGCTCAAATTTTACATAATATGAAAGATAACATGAAAAGTGTATAAACAATATTTTTTAAAATGACTTCCGATTATTTTCTTGTTTATATTGTTCAAGTTTTTGTTTAATATCTCATCTATACTAATAATATAAAACTGGAGAGTTTTTTTTTTAAATTTAATCTATTAATTGCTTTCGGTTTGTTTTGTTATTTTTTTAATTAAAATAACATTATTGTATGAAATAAACTTGTTTTTATTATGGACATCTGCAACGCGAAATTTAGTAATATAATATTTAATAGTTTCTTCTCCAAAGGCGTTTTCTGTGAACCAATGTATCTGGAGCCAGTGGTTTCTATGAACAAAGTTTACGGCGAGAAGTGCTATCTATGAACAGAGATGTCTGTAAACCGTGCTTTCTATGGACCGATATATCTACGAACAATGTTTTCTATCAACAATGTTTTCGGCGAAACGTGCTGTCTACGAATAGTGATTTCTATGAACTCTGCTTTCTGTGTATAGTCATATCGAACAAACGTGATTCTATCTTACGTTCCACACTCGTTTGTTCTAGTCTCAAAAATTGACAGATTTATTTACGTAGTTAATTACTGTTGTATGTGTTTCTAAAGGAATATTATGCACATTGTAGCTTATTTTAAAATTTTGTTGATATTTAATTTTATAAATTTTTCTTACTCCCTATTACTGGGAACTAAAACATACTGGTAAACTGTGCCTAACCCTTCGGGGAATACAGGCGTGATGGTATGTTATGTAATACCTAAAACTAACATTGCAAGGGGAAGCAACACACTATCTAACACCCCACACTCTTTTACAGGTTCAACATAGTAAATTATTCGTGCCCTGTCTCCGGCCACCACCACATTACCCAAAGGTCTCGGAGCTAAATGCTTTACAACATTATCAGTTTTTAAAGATTTTGTGTGTTGAGAACCCCAATGTTTTAGAAGATCTGTTCATTGGCAAACCTTGCAGACAGGATTTTAAAGATTTTGAGGTTAGTTTTATACAGGGATTTTCTTGTTTTTTTTTTTTTTTATATTATTGTATGACAAACAAGCTAACAGCCCTCCTGTAGTTAAATGGTCAAGAATACCAGAGGCTTTGCGAATGCATTGCCATTCTAAAGACAAAGTTAAAATGTCTTATGTGTATACAGGGTGGGTTTTTGGGAATGGTCTCTAGGGGCAGGTATTTTAACCATTCTAGTTAAAGAAAAACGTTCCTATAAGATCATCCATAACTTTTCGAGATATTGTAAACTGCATTTACGAATTTTGAAAAATATGCACAGTCAGCGATAAAAATGCTAAAATACGATTTTGTTTTAAACCACAATCCTATCTTATGTAGGGATCAAAAGACTATGGTATCAGTCTCAGTCTCCAAAATCCACCGTGTATACTTTTTGTATATTTGACTGGTGTCTACGACCATATGTCTAAGGACATAAAGCATGTATTCCTCTCTTCCTCTTTATCCTTAAAATATTTACAGTTAGCAAAAGAAACATACCAAAGAGAACAAAAAGCATACATTGAATGGGCAAAGACTCTTTGGATGACCGATCATTGTATCCGTGCACTGCGTCCAAAGCCTGCTGTGGAAAGAGTGTATGAGTCTGAGTTCAAAGTAAAAGCGCATCGACTGCGATCTTTTCCCAAATATTATGACGTAGCCGCTCAGATAACGTTGGAGAATCGGAGAAGCAACTGTGATGCTGTGCTCAAACAGGATCTGATTAGAGTGAGTACACTGTTCCTAGTCTTAAAGTTGCATGGGTTTTGGTGCATTTTCCGTTGGTATATTAGTTGATGTTCACTGTCATGCTAGACAAAGAAAGTGCTCAAAGTACTAGCTTGTAGCAGGTACTGTCAGCAACAAAGGTCGATTAACATTGTTACTTCTACATATTTAAATAGACACGAAATAACACAATCCACTGCTATTCAGAATTTTAAGCAATACCTAATTGTAATTTTATCTTAATTTTAGATCGTGTTTCCATTGACATTGTGCTCAATAATAAGGATCTAAAAATCTGAAATGTTAATCTACTTTTGTTGCTGACTGTAACAACTACAAATAAAAAAAATATTCCTTATTAGTCAAACCATAAGGTACAATATAACTATGATTACTTCCCATATAAGCAAGGTATACCACTTTCAGGTCACCATAGCAGAGATGCCACAGGTTCATATTCCAGATAAGATTGAGAGGCATTTCGGCATCATCAGACCTTGGACTGTGCCAGAGCCGTGTCAGCAACATCCGTACCAGATTGTATTGCCAAGTAATTATAGCACTACTCCTTTATATTTTGTTATCTGACAAAGGTCCTAGATTTGCTTTTTAAATTATGGAATATATTTTGTGATTTATTTATATAGGGGAATGCAGTCTAATCTTCAGCAGCAAGCTCTTTAAAAGATTACACTTAAACATTCAGTTTGAGCTTAATAATGAAAGTGCTAGTTAAATAAAAAAGTTATATTCTGTTAAAATATGTTAACCCACTTAGACAGACCAACCCATACATGGTTTTCGAGAAATAAAAAAATCTACCCTCAATAGATGATTTTATAAAAGCAATTGAGATATATAGTTATATATCAGTTTCATAAAAAATAATAGTTTCAGGTTTATGTGGGTTAATTTCTTTGTTTTTTTTTTACTATCTGTTTAAATTTCTCATTCTTTGCACTGTTGTTCATGTTTAAAAGTCACAATTTTCAGTATATTTCACTAGCAAAAGAAACATTTGAGGTAGCTATACTTTCCCTAGCATTCAATATTGCATTGTGTGAACTTAATAATAAAATTATTATCTCCACTTTCAGATGAGAACACCATATCAACACTACCAATGACAGAGATACACCGTGAGCTAGCAACATTTGCTCTGAACAATGGGACGCACCACATAGCGAGTGAGAACGCTCTCAAGTGCCTGACACAGTGGAACAGACACTGGCTGTTGCCCATATCTGTGTGTGACACTATTGGGCCTGGTTAGTAACTATTTACTTAACCCTTAAAACGTCGTATGATCAAACCTTGATCATAAGGAAAAAATGCCCCAACTATAGCATGATCAACATAAAAAATTACGACAATTGGCAGGTTTATTGAGAAATGTTCTAGAGCGGCCGAGGGGTTAAATAGATTAAGATTTAAAGAACTTACAATATAAAAGTGTTAATAAACTTTTCAATAGTTGATATAGTACTATAGAACTGCATCCATACATATTTCTGCCATTGGGTATTGAGAGTTGCTGTTTATCAGTTTCAAGGTTATGGGTGCTGGTAATTACCAGTGTCTAGAACTGCATATAAACTTATTCCTACCGGCTTCCTGCCAGAAAGTTCAAAACAACAGCTAGTCTACTGCCATAGAAAAATTGGATCCTTTGCTAATTGTTATCATTTGTTACCAGACGGCAACAAAGCAAACGTGATGGTATTAGACAGTGAATTCTCCGTGCACAAGGAAGCTGCGCCCATGAGGACCTACAAGGCGTTCAGACATCTACTGGAAAGTGCTCTTATACCGTAAGTATTTTCTTTTCACT
This sequence comes from Caradrina clavipalpis, assembly GCA_932526535.1. NCBI lineage: Eukaryota > Metazoa > Arthropoda > Insecta > Lepidoptera > Noctuidae > Caradrina > Caradrina clavipalpis. The sequence goes on from OW052095.1 coordinate 1,257,802, forward strand.
TTCTTGTCTCTTGAATGTCACCCACAAGGTGGACAGACGACCTGATTAATATCGCAGGAAGACGCTGGATACAGGTCGCTTCCAATCGGTCCTATTGGAAAATTATGGTAGAAGACTTTGTCCAGCAGTGGACGTACTGCAGCTGATATAATGACGATGATGAGTTTCTTGTCTATGAACTAACTCACCTGTGTTTGCTATAGGCATTGAATTTTAACAATTGTTCACATTTTTGTGTGTGGTATATCGTGTCACGTTATGGCGTCATCTCATGCGTATCTAATCAACAAAGTCGAATCGTTTTTTTCTTTTATACCATTCAAAAGTACTATTGGAAGTCATTTTCAACAATAAGAAATAAATCTTAAGTTATTTTTTAATTTCAAAGACTAAATTGACAGGTTCATGTGTCAAACATAAAAATAAAGTGCTTTTGGTAATTAAAATTAAAGCACACTATTTTCAAGTTAGACACATAAAGCTGCCATAATCAGTCTCCGAAAATAATCGATGCACTTTAGTTCCCATAAAAAAAAAAAACATGAGGAGCACACACATTTGAGTGAAGGTTAGATGTTATATTATAAATTATAATAAAAAAAAAATAACCATCACGCCTGTATTCGCCGAAGGGTTAGGCAGAGGTGTACCAATGTACACCCACAGTTCGCCGGTATAAATAAAAATAAAAATATATTAAAAAAAAAATGGTAATGGTTATAAATTATAATTCAATTCTATTCGATTTTGTAAATAAATTAAAGAAAAAAAATTACATTGATATTACCAGGTTAACAGAAAAAGAGAGGATATGGCAAATTCGTCAGAGTAGAGTCAAGAAAGAGAAAGCTGCACCAGTACCTTTTAGATTTGGTGCCAAGCCTGCCACGCCAGACATGGGGATAAGTGACGATGAGGACAGCAACTTATTAGTTATTGATACAGGTAAGAGACATCACCCTTGTTTGGCGTTATCTCTTTCTAACATGGATAGATTGCTATCTGGGTTCCTGTAGGTTGAGCTGTCGGGTCCTGGGTTCGATTTCCAGGTCGGGCTAAAAGTGTTAATGTTCCATTAGTAGTTTCTTAGTAGCAGCCTGGAGTTTGGAAGTTGGTGGTGTGTCACCCCCGTGTCTTGGAAAGCATGTGTCGCCGTTGGTCCTGCACCTGATCTCTCCCCGGTCGTGTCGGATTGCCGTCCCATCGGGCTATGAGTGACGGCAGAAGGAGTCCATCTGTGTTTGCGCACACACTTGTGCACTATTATATCTCCTGCGTACTTGACTAGTCTCAATTAGGATTAACCGCCGTGCGAATGTGTGGACGAATGTCTAGTATTGTATTATATGAAGGATTTTTTTTATTTTTCCCTTTGAGAGTCGTTAAATAGTACCACTATGTCCATATATTTTCTTTTTTTTGTTTAGGTGAAGACGTAGAGATGACGGGTGCAGAAAATTCTACAGGTTTTACGTCACCCGTAGCAGTGTTCGGCTCACCAAATTTTGGCTCACCCAAAACAGGTTTTAATTCACCAAAGACACCAGGATACCTGACCAGGTCTGCGAGTAAGAAGATAGATGAGGAGTGCCCGGACATCGGCCTGTACAACTGCACGTGTAAAGGTACCACTGCTCTTTTACTTGATTACAGACAGGAAAATAGGGGTTATGTTATGTTTGTTACAACTCAAACTTGGCTTTTCGGAGTTATTTTTATTTTAATGTATAATTTGTTTGAAATGTAGGTATCATGTTTCTAGATTTTTATGTATTCTTAAAGGCCTATGCAGACAGGGACGGCATAGTAGGGGATTAAATTTTTTATCAAATGTCGTTCAAACTTAAAGATACAGAAATACAACATAAATTGCTATACTTTAAAATGATGCCGCGGCTTCATTTTAAATCCCTTGCAATGCCGTCCCGGTCTGCGTAGGCCTATATTCTTCAATTCATTCCTTAATCTAGTAGGCAATTTTTGTTTACCTTTTGTACCTGTTTGTTTTGCTTTATGTAGAGCGTAAAATGCAGAACTAATTTCAACAAAATTAAAATTTTACTTGTAACAATAATTTCTCTACAGACACGTTATACGACAAGCCTCCACGTCGCTCGTTCAGGAAATGGCAGTTCAGAAACAAGAGTACAAATGAAAAGTACGACATAATCATTCACAGTCCGCATAAAGCTAAGGTGAATGCAATTTAATATTTTAACATGAATAGACTAAAATTGGGCATGGAGATCATGAACAATCCATGGCGTACTTTTTGACTGAAGTTTAACAGCATAATATTTAATTAAAATCATTAATTTATGAACTCTCAGTTTTAGGGTAGTGCAATTTTTTTTTTATTTAATTGTCTGCCCACGCAGACGTTTATTGTTCTTTTTAACCCCCGACGCAAAAAGAGGGGTGTTATAAGTTTGACGTGTCTGTCTGTCTGTCTGTCTGTCTGTCTGTCTGTCTGTCTGTCTGTCTGTCTGTCTGTCTGTGGCACCATAGCTGCCGAACGGATGAAGCGATTTCAATTTAGTTTTTTTTGTAATAAAGGTGACCTATGTACGAGTGTTCTTAGACATGTTTGATGAAAATCGGTTGAGCCGTTTAAAAGTTGTGGGGGTGAAAGTAGGGAAGAAAAACCGAATGTCTGTAAATATACTCGAGTGGGGTCTCAAACTTAACAAAATCGACATTATAATAAATAGGTACCTATAAAAAGTATAAAATAAAAAATTAAATTAAAAATTTAAAAAACCCCCAACACAAAAACCTAAGTTCCCTTTAAAAAGTAAAAAAATAACAAAAAAAATACGTCACGTTGGGGGACCGATGTTGCATTTAGGATACGATCGTCCCGAGCGGTCCCCCAACGTGACGTATTTTTTTTGTTATTTTTTTACTTTTTAAAGGGAACTTAGGTTTTTGTGTTGGGGGTTTTTTAAATTTTTAATTTAATTTTTGTATATTGCCATAGATATAGAAATAAACCAAATGACTTTTAATTTAGCGTTTAATTCACGCAGCTGGAAGTCTAAAGAGATTTTGGTCGCATTCAGAACCTATCAACATATTAAACGCAGCGTAGCAGCCTATTGCTCAGCTGCTGCGCTAATCACGTAGTCAAATTATAAATAATAATCCATTAATTTCATCCATACAGGATAAGTTAGGCGAGCTAATACTGGAACCGCTACCGGAGTACCAGATAGACTTGGGAGCCAGTGAGCAGACACCCGACGCCTTGCGGAGTGCGGCACTCTCCCTCGCGCTCAGGAAAAACGCTGCTCTACTCAACGGTATGTGGTTTTATTTGTTTCTTCATGTATTTGCACACATATATGTACGTGTTTTTTTTTATAAGTATAATTGTTACGTACGCGGGTGCGGGGAAGGGGAGTATACAAGTGAAACGCTCGCTAGCTAGCAACGCACTGATGTATTCGTGGTTTAGGACTCTCTGTTACAATAGCGGGAGTGGGGAGCGCCTTGTACACATACATAACCATAATCGAGTTCGGAGTTCATTTGATGTCACATTCTCGAAATTCGTAAACAGTAAACCAACAATAAACCTATTTTTCTGTCTACTATTACACCTATTTTAAGGACACCTTCTTAAGATTCAAATCCACAAATATTTAGTAACGTTCGCAATAAAATCTTAGGCTCAGTTTGTCAAAAATGCCTTTAGTAACCTATATTTATTCACATTTTTCCTGAGATGAAATATCGGCTAGATTTTCAAGGTTTTTATAATTAATAGGATAATTTTTCTGTCATAATAACAGTATGGCACTCGAGATGTTGAAATGTAAACACAGTTTAAATATTCGCAATGTAATGTAACACGGGCAATATTTCCGCAGCGCGAATCGACGGCCCTACAGGAGACGTGGCGACCTTCGAGCGAGTATCCACGGACCAGTTCGTGAGGAGACACCCCGAGCTGACGTGCCAGGTCACCAGCACCGTGCACGCCGCGCTCAGCCAGCTGCAGGGGCTGCTGCCGGGACACTACGTGCTGCAGCATGAGGTTAGCACTACTTAGCACTACGTGAAGGGTGAAAGAGACATTTTACGAAGCTGCAAATTAAACGATTGACACCATAAACCAATAATTCCAAAATACAATTCATTGTATGGGCAATATACTTGAATTAAATAAATAAGTAAAAATTAAAAAAAAAACACGTTTTTGCCCTAAAAAACCAGTCGTGTTGTTTTTTAGCAAAAATAAGTCAATGTGTGTATGTCCAAAACTAATAGTTAGAATTATGTATTTTAAAATTAATCAGTGTTAAATATTAATATTATATTTCGAACTACAACTTATGCCAAAACGAAGGTGTTCGTTCGTTTTGGCACAAGTAATGCTTGCTAGTATTGGTATGACCAGATAAACGTGAACTAGGCGAAACTACAATGTAAAAATCGCAGCAGGTGGCTTTCTGTCTACCCCCCATAGTAAAAAATGATATGGTTACGTAATACCATTTCCCGTGTTCCCAGCCGAGTCACGGCGCCAACGCCATCCTGATGTCTCCCATAGCGAGCAGTTCGCGTCACAAGCTGCAGCTGGACTTCGACACGTCGCCGCCGCTCGACGTGGACGAGGCACAAGTCGCCAAGCTGCCGCCCACCATCTCCACAGCTCTACTGCCTTATCACAAGTAAGCTGTACTGATAAGCTGTGTTGCACTAACTAACCACTGATTGTGACGGTATAACTTATTAACCTATTGAACGCCAGTCGTGTATAGCCGACAACTGAAAACGTGCCGAACACGCCACAATCGTCTATACACCATCACGCCAGTTTTCCCCGAAGGGTTAGGCAGAGGTATACCAATGTACACCCACAGTTCGCCGGTATATTTATACACGACAAGAAAACTGCATTTTTTATTAAACTGCATTTGTCGAATATACACGACTGTGGCGTTCAATGGGTTAATAAGTGATGTTCAAAAGGTTAATTGTGTGATAGGAATAGGTAGGGGTTAATTTATCTAAAGTTGATGAGAGTACACAATATAGGTAGTGTTAAAACCACCAAAACATTGATTCCATGATATTATGCATGTACTAGAAATATTTTTACGACTGATGTCATGCCTTACTGAATTCAATGAGACTAAAATTATTTTAACATGTACTTACGTACGTAACATGTACTTACGTAGTTTTAACAAGTACCTACTATATTCTGGTTAATAAATAAACTTTTCATTTTAGTAATCCCGGGATCCTGGAATTAGTTTTATTACTTGACACTCATGTCATGAGAATACTCACATAGCGGTTTTAACCACTCCAAATTAGCCCAACCTATTCCGATCTCTCCTAAACATAATACAATACCAAAATGTACTAACAAAAAAGAAACTTTCAATACTAATTTCTTTTAGGAAAGCTATATTCAGATATCCACACACCACCAACATCACCACCTTCCCCATCCCTTAGCAAAACTAAGGGCCTTATCACATTGAAATTTTCGCGAGTGTGCACATCCCTCGCGAAATACCAATGTGAAAGGGGTCTTAGCTTATACAGGGATGGGCGTCAAGAACTGCCGAAGATATGAGGAGCTGCTTTGTGTGTTAAAACTTGGGAACGGAATCATCTCATCATTATTTGTGTATCTGTTTTATATTGCCTTTATTTGTATAAGCTTGTTTCTTGTCGAGATGTCCCAGTGGTTAAGGTGTCCTCCTCTCATGCACGAGGTTGTGGTTCGTCACCCGACACTTGCAAATACCAGTGTGACTTTTTCTAATTCATATGTACTTTCTGTGTTCATCTTGGGCATCACTGACATTGGTGAAGGAAAAAATCGTAAGGAACCTGGACTAGGTATAAATATAAGTCTTGAGTAAGTGCGGTGATCAGTGTTCGTGCCTTCTCTGAATGAGAAGAGGCATTTGGCCTGCAGTGGTTCAAAAATAGACTGTATTATTATGATTGTTTCTTTATTTAGTGATTATCAACATGTTTCTGCGTTCACCGTATCAAGGGTTCACACAGTATGTCTTAATGTGATGAATGTGATGTTTTTGTTCTTTAATAGTATTTTAAATGATTTCTGTGTTACTAGTCTAGACTGTTATATATAAAACTTATTTAAATGTTATTTGTGTAGAGGCTGATTTTTCAACAGTTGGATATCTTTTATCGAAAAAATAAACATGACAGACATGTCTATACAAAAGCTGTCAAACCGCGATATGTTAAGATCTGGCGATTGAAAAATCGGCCTTTAGTTTATAGGTTTAAAACGCAATGATTGGCCCCACACTAGGAATTTCTTGCCCAACACTGTGGGCCAATATTTTTTTATAAAAAGTTGTGAACGGAAGAATATTCCGTCATCTACATCGGTAGTTGGCTTTTTTCGTTCATCTTACTTGCTTCACTTCTAATACAAATAGTATCCTTGTAAAAATTTGCCATGTAACCACCCCTAACTTTTACAAGTATATGTTAACACATTATAACTTCCCCCATAGACAGCGTAAAATGCTTCCCTGCGCCTTCACACCGCACGAGAACATGGTTTCAAGAGAACCGAAGAAACCGCAGCCGAAGAAGAAACCACCGCCCCAAGCGATCAAGGTAAACAAACATTCTAGAAAGAAACGTAAACAACATATACCTGCTTGAAATAATTATCTTCAGAAAGGGAGGGTAAGGTATGCGTCGACCGTCAATCAATCATATAGGTTTCTCTGTAACTGCACCGTTTCGACACAGCAATTAATTTGCCATTCAAGTTGAGGCTTTAAATTATATGCGTTTAAGTACTTTGTATAATGACAAAATAAAAATCGGCGAAGCCGGTCGGGCCGTTGCTGCATCGGAGCAGTGCAGTTGTGGTGAACGATGATCGAAGGTTCGACGACACTAGCCTGTAGTGCTAATGGTTGCGGGTTCGATCCCCGCACGGAGAAAATATTTTCATCTAGGTAATTGTTCTATGTTAATTTTAAATACATCATGCGTCGTTGGGAAACAAAAGGGTAATCAATGTAAACCCACGGCGGTGTATTGGTAAAGTTATTCAGAAAAGTTCATTAAATTGATATTCGGCTTATCCACGTTATGACCGTAGAGTATATTCAGGACGGCAGCAGTCGGTAGAAATAAACGTTTAAACGCAATTATACGCGGTCCTGGATTCGATTCCGGGTACAAGTTATTGTTAACATAATTTGTGAAGGCATACACTTCTATGCTTTTGTTAAAACATATTATTGTAGTGACACACATCTAAATGATAATAATAGAAACATGTTAAAAAAAAACATTTCAATTCATTTTAAATGTTTTAAAAACTGTTCGGCGACCCCCTAAACGAGAATCTTTACCAAAATATCGATTCACTAATCGTTTTAGTGAAGGCGATCGGAACCAGAGAAATCATAAAATACCCGACTACCGACATCTGTCGTGTTGAGTATGAACTAAAGACATAACGTGGATATGTCGGCTTTTACTCACAAGTAATCGGGTATAAAATATGTATGTAAGTTTGTTTGTGTATCCTGCAGAAAGAAAGGAACGTTTATTACAGGAAGATTATCTTGCAAGAGCATTGAAAGTCCACCACCATTATATGGCATTTTTACAACTATTTATCTAAACTCGAGCATTTTTTTTTGCGGAATGCTTATCGTTAGTACTTATTTAAAGAAAAAAAAATATAAAAAAGGGTGTTTCGTTCAAATCTTGTAACCTATTAATGGAGCTCTTCCCGTTGCCTTACAACATCCAAATTCTGTAAAATTATTCAATTGTAATGACAACACCAAATAATGAAGAAAATTTTCATATTTTTAGGCCCAATATCATCATTTCACTCTTTCATCACAAGACGCGCCATCGCTAAATAATATGCCTGTAATAAAAACAACTTTCTTTCTCACTCACTCTTAACGAAACACTAATGTTCCTTCCGGCCTGAAACATGGCTTGAATTTTCAGGTGTTTCTTCTGGAACGTCAAATATGAACTGAGTCAGTGTTTAAAATGTGCCTTTATAAACGTCAAGCCAATGAACCTCAAGGCGCTTTGCACATGGAGCAACTAAGCTGAGGCAACAATCAACACTTTAAAAGTTGCCTGTAAAAAATGATAGTTGCTATAACGTTTACGGTTGCCGCAACTTTATGGCAATCTGCGAGCTACTTTCATAGCCGAGTCGCTCAATCTTCGCAGCGATCTTTAAAATCCGGCATAATATTTAACAGTTGCTAGTTGCGGCAATTAGGAACTAACTAAGTCATCGATTACAGCAACTGAAAACTGTTGATGATCACCGGAACTCGAAGCTCGAGTTGCTATGTGTGCGCAGTTTAATTGAAATATATGTAAAAAGCTAGTTGCCAATAGCCAGTTTTGCTGCAATAGTTGCTCTATGTGCAAAATGCCTAAGTGGTGAGGTAGACGTTTATACTAACGCAGGTCGCCAGTAGCAGGGTAGGTTCGAAGCGGCGGTCCTGTGACCATGTAGAGTCTTGTCTGTCAACATTATGTTTTGTTGTTTAAATAGGGATCACCCGCGACTTCGTCCTCGTGGATGACGAAAATATCTTCATAAAATAAGTTAAAAATAGCTTCATAATAAATTGAAGGCTTATTTATATCGAGGGAGGTTCTTGCAATCTCTGGCATTTTTTTTTTTGTAGAAATACACGTTCATTCCCTGTCGCCCCCGCGGGGATTGCCACCGGAGGCAAATGGGAATGAAAATTCTCAGTCGCACATACGTTCAGTTTCCCACATAATATTTAATTAGTTTGAAGGCTTTATTTATGTCAATTGGTGATACTGATCGAAATCGAATCGACTGGAACTTCGTATGCTTTTACCTAAGCGCACTCGTGTTTAGGCTATCTAAAGGCGGTCATAATGATCAATTTACACAATTCTTAGATACGGCCTACTATTGTGAGGCATTTATGTTGCGCTGAAAATATAAAACGACAGAACATTAAAATGTCACATAGTTACTCAGGTAATTTTTAACCGTCACCCCAAGTAAGTGTTGTGTTTGAGAATCATCACATCACATTATTTTAGGTAAGTATATCGTTTCGAAAAATAGTTTTAGTTGCGCATTTACTAATGAGACGTTTCTTGCTCATTTCATTACCGATCATATAATAATTTAATACAAAAATTGAACATCACGCAGACGAAGCTGCGGGCAAAGCTAAGTTCATCTACAAATCCTATCACGTAGGCACATTTTAAACGTCCGCTGTCTCAGTTCCCACAGGTACTTGTTTACAAACAATCTTCACGAGAGTACTTGTGGATGTTTGTTTGTTTCAATTGTGGAAATCTGCTTGTTTAGTTGCAAGCGGAGCAGCCGGATAACGGGGCCCGACCACAGGTATCAATGGGGTTCACGAACCAATTTAACATGTACCCGACGTAATGTATGGAACCAAGGTTCATGGCTTACAGAGATTAGAGGAATAGTTCCACTGGGTTCCGTGCTTAGTTTTAGTTAGCGACAATTTTTAGCTATAAGTTTAGCAAATGCTTTATGTTTCATTTAAACGCTTTTATACAAAATATGTAAACGAATATTTTAAGCATTATATTTTATTGTTTGGACAGTTTGTGTTATGCATTTCAAAATTGATTTAAGCATTTCAAAATTTGGTTGTTTATTATATTTGTTGTTGGTATTTATTAATTTAGCCAGTGACGTTGGCTTTAATTTTTTTTTTTTATTAAAATACTAAATTTCGAACTGCATGCCTGGAATTATACGTTATGTTTATTATTATTATGCCTTTAATTTTACCTGAGTAGAACTATCGAACTAATCTCTGAGTGTGTCGCTTGCTGAGTGAGACGGGACACGGTTCGCTCAAGAACTACTGCTTCCCGGCGCAATCAACGGAGAAGACATTATAATCGACTGCAAAGATACATGGACTACCATCTCGGTCTAAAAGCAAACAGGACCTTCATTTGAACTTTATTTATTCAGTATTTTATCTGATCGCTGCTTCGGTTCCACATAGCACAAGTCATCATGCATGAGGTATAGTAGCTCCATAATGAATCACCAACAATTTGACATCCTTTCCGTTGTTCAAAACGTTTCTTTAAAAACTATTAACCGTCGACGCACAAGAGGCCCCCGGGAGTCTTCTCCTTTTGAGTTCATAATTTTTAATCTTTAAAAAACATTATTATATCCTTTAATTTCTTTTACTTGTGTCATTTGGAACTAAAGCAGTATAATTATTATAAAGTTTTCACCGCGATTCTATTCTTCCCTCCGTTGATTGTATAGTTAGTTATTCTATATATTGTTCACTCAAAGCCCATCTTTAGGTTGGGCTATTGAACTGAGTGAGGGGTATAAACATTAGAGATTTGGTTGGACACACTCATCAGTGTGTTGGACCAAACTTTTTGTCCGCCTGTCTTCTAGTGATGCTACTTGCCACGCCACGCGGTAGCCATCATTAGACGACAACATCCTTCAACTAAAAAAAAATATTTTTTTCATGGTTAATAGTAAAACTTTAATCCTTTGAACGCCAGAGCGTAAACGCATCGGGGCCATTGCTACATTTGCTACGCAAGCCACAAATTCAGCTCATTTCGATTAACAATTTTTGATTATTGTTTTTTTTTCTAGTGAAATGTAAGTAATTAATATATCTTTGCGCTATTTTACAATATTTCATTAATGTAGTTTTAAATAATAGAAAAAAGAAACACAGAATACTTAATTTAATACATTTTTAAGTACAAAATAAGTACGTAAAAATGTCGTTTTCTTGTCGGCTGTAGATGACGGTAGCGTGTTTGGCACGTTTTCGTTTGTCGGCTATATCCGACCATGGCGTTCAAAAGGTTAAGCAAGCGCTCATAAGGAGTCTTGGCGGCCAAAAAGTAAAAAGTTCTCTCATCGCTTGGGAGATTCAGAAGTGGGTTATCCTGTGGCGGATCAACAGATAGACTCTTCAGGCACGAGCTTGGCCTCGCACCTCCTGACTCACGAGGTTCCCCTCCAGGGATATGCCAGAGAACACGGTAACATGGCGTTAAGCTACCAATGCAACAGCTTTGCTGATGCATACATTTTTTTTTTTAGCTCTAAAAATCCGATTTCGATTTCCAGATCTGGCAACATTACTATCTGACATGTGTGTCTCCTTAATTTTAATATGTAAGTCCAGGTTGCCACATCGCGCCACTTTGTACACATATGATGGAGGGACCCTTCAATAAAGGTCTTTGTCCAAAATGAGGAAAACATACTAATTTGTCCCAAAGAACTTGGTTTACGAACTCCCTACATCAGTACTCTGCCAAATGCTAGGCTTTTGATCATTTTAGTGTTCACTGTTCATAATAGGAGATGAGCCTATAGCCATACACGATATATTTACAGCACTTGGGCTGTCACTGTGTCCCAGTAACCCACAAATCCGCCACTGCGATCATTCAGTTCCCTTATCAAGGAGACACACATTATTGTCCCGATGACCTCTCTAAAGATGTGATATGCAAATTAGTATTTTTGGGAGTTTTAGTTGTTAGTTGAAGATTAAATTGTGACTTGTTTATGTAGATTTATATTCATTTAATATTTTAAATATGTTACAGCCAGTTTGGAACCAGCAGTTACGTGGTACTATGAAGCTAAAAGTTATGTTTCTGAAAAAAAAAACTATTTAGGGTATAATTGTATCTCAACAGATAGAGATGTTTTAAACATGTTTTTGTGACGCGCCACACAATTTTTGTTTTCGGTACCGTCAAACGGTAAATAGGGACGAAATAGTAAAATGGATTTTAACTTTGAAATAATATAATATGTAGTTAAATGCTAACAATGACACTAAATCGTAAATTATAATTCAGATAAACAGAGTACTCTTTGGCAAAAGATCTTCATTATTTCAAAGTTAAAATCTCTTTTAAAATTGTTTCGTCCCGATTTACCCCGTTTGACAGTACATAATGAATGTTTATAATTATGTACGTAAAAGCCTGTTTGGGGTCCATGATGTTCAGTAATATTTATCCAAAGATGTTTTATTTTATAGACAATGCTTGTATCCGTGCTGTTAGTGTATTCTAGTAATTAGTAAAGAAAACTAATGTGATCTTATAGTAGCGCTACACGACTTTACTTCGTGTCAGGGCACATATAAGTTACATAGATATAGGTGTACCAGAAAAAGAAAAATAATTTGTAGTTTGCAATACCCTGGAAATTAGACTATATTAGTTTGATATTTTTTAAACTTTTTTTGTCTGTTGTATTAACAATATGAATATTCATGAAAAATGAATCAGCCGGAATATCTGAAATTAAGAATTTACAATTATTTAAAAAAAAAATAACTAAGAAGTTTAGACAATTACTAATGTCATATGAAAGTCACAATATTTTTACTTTTAAGAATGCCTACAGATTCTGGTAGACCTATATATGTTTTACAATTGGCTGTAACATCCATACTCAATACAAAGTGATGCTTAGCGAGTATACAAGTCACAGTTTATATTTGTACCCACATGCGAATGTTACGGAGTTGTTTTTGTTTCAGTTTCCCAAGAAGAAGTCACGAAAGCGCAGACGGTGAAAGGTTTACGAAAAAACTTAAAATAATAACTTATTCATATTAATATATTCCATTTTTGACATAAGCATTTAATTATAAATCGTGCGATTAAATAAAATAATATATTTCTGTCTATTTTCATACATTGTCCTTTACAAATAGTGTAACATTAAGCAGCTTCGTCGAAGTACCCCTCCAGTTGAGTTGCGATCTGCAAAAACATAAAACAATTAGAACTATATCGTAAAAATGTATAACTAGAAGGAAAAACTGTTTAATCACGTGAAAGCGATGCACATAACATACAAAAAAAAATTATACATAAGCCCAACACAAAAACAAGTGGGTATTAAATCTAAACAAAAAGTTCTCTTCTATCATCATCATCTTATCTCATCTATTACATTAGGTGTCGCCCATTGTAGAAAAAACGGGCATAAAGATTATGTAGAACTTCGACTATCATGAGAAACCAAGCCGATGAAGTTTAGTTCCACCGTGTGCATTTCATTGTGTGAAGTTTCCGTGACAATTAGGCGATTCGCACACTGCATCGCATTACGAAGTGTAGCGCACAGTGCGTGTTATTACGTTGTTTGCAAGTATCTTTGTATAGAAACCGCGTTGTGCAACACACAGAAACCGTATTCACGCGCAGTCTCAGCGATTAGTCGCCACGCATCTCGGAGCGTAGCGCGGGGTAGTGTGTGATTCGCCTAAACGCAGCTTAGCTCTGGCCATTATGAAAGCTATGTAGAACACTAGCTTCTGATCAAATTTGAAATATTATCCCACGGGAACCGTACCTTTTTCTGGGTTACACGATATCTTATGTGTTATTCCACACTACAATCTATCTCAGTGCAAAGTTTCATCCAGATCCGTTCAGCCGTTTAAGCGTGAAAGAGTAACAAACATCCTCACAAACTTTCGCAATTATAATATAAGTAGATGTGAAACGCACCTGCACAGGAGTATACTTGACGTATTTGTCGGGGTTCTTGGAGAAGGGCAGGGCGGCGTAGTGGTCGTAGAAGGTGGTGTACCGTGGCAGCAGCGCCTGCTTGTTGTCGCGCTTCAGGGCCTCGCGCAGCTCCGCGTCCGGCACGCTGTACGTGCGCTGCACGCGCGAACACTCCTCCCACTCGCGGTTGAACGACTGCGGGTACACAGGGTAAACAATGCATAACTCATTTTTATAGGGGTAAAGCTTGTTCTTTATAAAACCTATTTTGATATATAGTTTAAAACATTTTTAACATATAAACCTTGAATATTTCCGTAACCAGAAAGTACCCAGGTATAGTCCAAAACAAAAAAAAAACTCAATGAAAGGAAGAACACAAAGACTGAAGGGGTAAAACCCAAGTGGAAAGTGGCCAGATTACTTACTGCAAACTTATCCTTGAGTATCTGCCTGTCCTTGTCACGTAGCTTGGCTGGTAGAGGCTCGTCTAACACTGTGTGCGCTAGAAGTTTGTTCCAACTGAAACATACATTCATACATTTTTGTGCATAAAGTTTAAATGACATACATACATAAACTCATAGCTACAACTTATACGGAGGCAGATTATAAATATGAATCTTTACACCGAATCGCATGTAAACAATGACCAAGGGACATTAGGAAATGTCCTTACTATGTTTTAGCCAATCTAAATTGGGCGACGAATTTGCTAGACGCAGGCCGCTACCAAACGGTCCTTTTAAAAATCTATGGGGGAGGCTTATATGTGTCCGTTACCTCAGCCAGATGTGGTCGAAAATGGTCATTTGAATCTTATAGATAATTAGTTTTGCGGCTTCTGTAATTGTTGCGCACATTTTTAAATTTGTTGCGCTTATAGTTTTTTAATTATTTCACAAAAACATTTCCTGCTGAGGTAACGTTACCCCAGCCAGACCTTTTTCTTTCTAATGGGAATATTTAAATAAATACTAGCTATAAAATTAGTTGTCTAGATGAAGTAAATGTTGTGCCTTATTTTGTATTTGTTCTTTCTTCGGTTGCGAAGTTATTCGAGATTTTGCTGGGGTATCGTTTTTGGTTTTGCTAGATCTTTGAAACGGTTAAGCGGATTCTTATCATATTTTGTACAAGACTTTTTTGGAATTAGTTTAAATTTGTTCTGCAATAAAAATACCAAAATAAAACATAGCTTAAAGGTTATTTCATTAAATAGAAAAACTCTTCAATTGGTCCCAGCACTCTCAATAAGAGGTCTAAAGACTTACTTTAAACATTATTGTGAAGCTTGTAACTGCCTTCAAATGTATGTGAAGTTTCATTAGTATCATGTAAGTATTTAACAAGTTATGATGATATTCAGTTCTTCACGAGCACGGTCATGATGCGCGCGGTGTTATTTGGCAACTGATAAGCCTGTATATGGATATATGAACTGAATGTTATGTCAATTATTAGTTGTGTAGTTCAGTTGTATAACAGTAAAATTTCAACGTAGTACATTGGATAATTAATGAGATAATACGATTAAAGTCATTAGGAAGTGAATGACCGTGGTAACCCGACCAAGTTTAGGTGGTTACGAAAAAGCGAAAACGTAGAACATTATGCTATCTTTTGAAATGTTTAGTATAATACACCTTACAATTTCGGTACAGACGCGTACACTGTTAAATACATAATAATATAATAATATCTGTTCTATGAAAACATTATTATTATCTGTGATTTTTAAATAGTTTAAGTTCATTTTATGTGTATAAACTTAGGGAAAAAAATGTGATATTTGAAATGAGACAACAAAACAGTAGGACTAACTGTGAGCATTTTACTACATTGTGATTTCATTTAGTATTACCATTGATCTGTGATTTTAATTGATATAAGTGGGTATTAGTAGACATACGTAAGTTTAGTGTTAACTGAAAAAAACCGTTGTATAATTATTTATTGTCTGTGATCATTACACATTCCAATATTGTGTATACCTATTTAAATAAAAACTGTAACTGTGTACTGTGTTTACTGAAATCTATCATTTAAATAAAAAGTAATAGAAAATTCAAAAAAGCAAAATTACTATCTGTAATTTTAATCTGTGATTGTTTTTAAGTATAAGTTTAAAAGTTATTAATACTTTAAAAGTTCAATTGAAATGATTATTTTACCTGTTAATAAAAAATCGTTAATAAACATTTAGTTTTTTTTAACACTTGTGTAAATGTCTGTACTAAATTTGTAACACTATCCTACATATTTTAGAAGGTAGCATAATGTTCTACGTTTTCGCTTTTTCGTAACCACCTAAACTTGGTCGGGTTACCACGGTCATTCACTTCCTAATGACTTTAATCGTATTATCTCATTAATTATCCAATGTACTACGTTGAAATTTTACTGTTATACAACTGAACTACACAACTAATAATTGACATAACATTCAGTTCATATATCCATATACAGGCTTATCAGTTGCCAAATAACACCGCGCGCATCATGACCGTGCTCGTGAAGAACTGAATATAATCATAACTTGTTAAATACTTACATGATACTAATGAAACTTCACATACATTTGAAGGCAGTTACAAGCTTCACAATAATGTTTAAAGTAAGTCTTTAGACCTCTTATTGAGAGTGCTGGGACCAATTGAAGTGTTTTTCTATTTAATGAAATAACCTTTAAGCTATGTATTATTTTGGTATTTTTATTGCAGAACAAATTTAAACTAATTCCAAAAAAGTCTTGTACAAAATATGATAAGAATCCGCTTAACCGTTTCAAAGATCTAGCAAAACCAAAAACGATACCCCAGCAAAATCTCGAATAACTTCGCAACCGAAGAAAGAACAAATACAAAATAAGGCACAACATTTACTTCATCTAGACAACTAATTTTATAGCTAGTATTTATTTAAATATTCCCATTAGAAAGAAAAAGGTCTGGCTGGGGTAACGTTACCTCAGCAGGAAATGTTTTTGTGAAATAATTAAAAAACTATAAGCGCAACAAATTTAAAAATGTGCGCAACAATTACAGAAGCCGCAAAACTAATTATCTATAAGATTCAAATGACCATTTTCGACCACATCTGGCTGAGGTAACGGACACGGCTTATATCCAGCAGTGGACGTCCTGTGGCTGATATGACGAACTAGGAATTTTATAACTAATCTTTAGCTAAAGTTGCATTTCATTTTTGACCTTGCAATCTTTGATAAGGTATACCTCTGCAAATAGGCATTCTTGTGCTCTTGTATCATATCCCTGTAGTTAGCCTCACACTCCGGCTCGGCGAGCATCAATACGTCTAGGAGACCGCTGCGCTGGAGACCCTGAAAAAGAAATGAGCAAAAATTAAGTTTATCTGGTACAAAAGTAGTTCACACCATCTTTTAAATTATTTATTTATATGAGCAGGTCTTTCACCAACGCACCGCTGACGGTCATGGTTTATTATTGTGGTGGGATTTTTTTGGTCCAAATATTCAGGTTACATGAGTTATACAAAATATAGCCTATGTCTGTTGAAATAGAGTTGTTTTCTTAACTAGTGATATAATGCAAATATTTTCACAAATATGCCAAGTGAATTATTATGGCCATTAATGCCAATTTCGATTACAGTGAGTGCTGTCATGCCACACCACACTATCAGGTTGTAAGTAATGAATAATGTTACCTGCAGTAAATACAAAGTATTGTTCAGCAAAAATATCGCTTTCAACGCATCAGGATACTGCTCACTTTTGTTTCTAAGCGCGAAGTTCAGCTGTGCTAGCACTTTACCTGAAATAATGATTTTATCACCTTTAGCAAACCACTCACGTTTCCCCAAGACAGGGTCGGCAGAAAGGCCAAGTAAAGATGGCTACATAATAAAAAACCGAATGGTAACACATTCACTCACGAAATAGTCAGTGAATTAGTAGGTATACATTAGTAAAAATCTCGAAAACTATTTGACAAACAGGAAATATAAATTTGATTAACCGATCTTTGCATATGAAGTTAAAATTCGGTAAATAAATGGTATTTTATGTAGGAGACGTCAGCTATGAACGGATTTTGCGAAAGTAGGGAGTATTCCACGTAGAAGTCGTGGGTAAAAGCTAGTTTATTAATATTTTTTCAATTTACCATACAAAACAACTTTACTACTGGATCATACTTACGCATATAAACAGCCAACATGACAGCATTCCTGTCGTGCACGCCGGACAACTGGCTCACTGCACGATTGTACGACGGTTCCGTAGCCAGCGCGGGCCCTGTAAAGTGAACAAAACGAATTACTTAGTATGCTAAAACATAATAAAACCCTATCTTCATAATTTTGTTGATTCTAGAGTACTACAGTAGAAAAGGGGGAAGTTTTGTTAATAACTATTTTGTTCGTGAGTCTTATCACCTACTACATAATATCTAAAGATTCTAAATGGTAAATAATACCATAGAACATTCAATATTTAATAGAAGATACTGTAGAAGTACGCGTTCGGAACATTTCAAATTCTACTTTATGAAAAGTGTTATTATCCATATTAATTTTCAATTTATTGTAAATTAGATTTTTACTTACTTTAAAATCAATAAATAAATAGTCAATTGAGTAGGCCACGTAGTGACGTCACAGCGTGCTATTGCCATACAAATTTTATGGGGGAATTGCGTTTTGCCAGTTCATAAAAAGTATGTCAATTGATGGTGGTGGACACTACCCAATTGGAATAAATGATTTGATTTTGACATAAGTAGAACATTGAATGCTGAAAATGTTGTGTGTAGTGCTCACCAATGGTGTGTATGTGCTGTGCGAGCGCCTGGCAGTGTGCGAGCGCGGCGGCGGCCAGCTGGTGCACCGTGCCATCCACCGGGCCCGCCGCCGAGTCCGAGCGGATGCCCTCCACCCACTCCTCCAGGGACTTCACGCACTGGAGTATAGGCTTTATATATTAGCTTATCTACTAACGATAAATAACATACATAGCTAGAAATTGGTCAACCAACAAAGTAGGTTTCTGATTTACCGCAATCTTTGTTTGTGAATAAAAAGGAAGTTTTTTGCAATAACTTAATAAATCTTTACAAGGTGACATTGACATGTATGTTATTTCTAGAACAGTTAGAAATAAAATATAACAGTACTTGCCACGGCCCGGCCTTTTTGGGGACTTAATATGCTTATTCAGCTCCATTTAGCGTTTGTCTATAGAAAGCGCCAGTTTTGTATCGCATCCGTTCAGCCGCGGAAAGCTGAACGCATGTGTACGTAGGTCCATACTACAATAGTGTTTTTCTATAGACAAAAGATAAATAGAGTTGAATAAGTGTATTTAGTGCACTATACTCACATTCTGCTGGCAGTGCTGCAGGATGGCGGTGTAGGGCTGCGGCGAGGCGGGCGCGAGTGCTCGCTCCAGCTCGGGCGCCACGCGCGACAGCCGCGCCAGCAGCGCCCACACCGAGCCGCACGCGCCGCACCGAGCAGCCGCGCGGCGAGACCGCACGCACGCACGCTAAGGGGGAGCATATGTGATGTTCGGAACGCAAATGGCACAAAAAGGAACGGATGGATGGGTTGTAGTCAGTATAAGTCTGACCGTCCCACCACGCCTAGGGCGGGGGAAATCATTTGATGATTTCCCACCGGTAATAATAATAAAAAAGCCACTCACCTCGACATCACTCGCGAGTATAGCGAAGCAGTCCTTGAGCACGGCAGCCAGCAGCGGCGGCAGTCGCGGCAGCGGCACGAGGCCCAGCAGGTGGCGCTGCTCGTGCCGCGCCAGCCGGCACACCGCGCCCGCCACGTTGCCCGCGATCTCCGCCTCCCACTCGTCCAGAGCCTCGTTGCTTTCTTCTGTGTCTGATTGAGGAATGAGATGTTTGATTTGGTGACCCGGACGATGAGACTACCCCCATAGAGTTTGGTAGAATAAGGAATTCTTACGTCGTTTTCCCTTTTACGAATAATGATCTTTCGCTTCTGGAGTTAACCCACATAAAAGCGACATCACCTAAAACGTTTATGAAGTTTTTTCTTTGCGACCTTACAAAATCAGCACGGGGTTAGTGCACCATCCGGGACTAAAACCGGTCAAGCAATACGCCAAACAAAAATCATAACCGTAAAACATAAATAATGCTGATGTATCTCACGAAACATAGAATAATTAAGTTACAGTTCGCGCCACGTAAAAAGAGCGCTCATTTGAACTGGTGCAGTAAGAGCCCAGAGATCTTTTTACGTGACGCGCACTCTAAGAGTGCCTCCACTGCAAGATTTATAAATGCGACCCACATTTTAATTAAATTATGAATGATCAAAAACAAACTAATAAACCGACCAGTAGGTACCTACTGCTACTCGCTCCACCAACCAACCCAAACCAAAGACAAATGTACATATGAATAGCAACGAAAATCAGTTACCGCTGATTCCCAATTCCTTTTTTCGTGGGTGCTGGCGCCGGCAGAGTAGGCACTCTCTAAAATTCAGTCTGTCGTGCAACTTCGATCTAAATGCTACACAGAAAAAAATAACAAGAAGGCTCCCGAGTTTGAAAACAACTCGGGATCGTGTTATATACTCTAGGACCACTAGAAGTGGCACTCTCATAGGAACCGTGCGTTCTTTGGGAGAAAAACCATCACCTGACAATGGTGTATCTGTGTCTGACTAGTACTTTCAGATATTTATTACCTTTTACAACCACACAAAGAAACAACTTCGACTCTTTTTAAGCTTACAAGTATACGGAAAGAAAACTTTTACTTGACTTTTTATGGATTCAGTAAATAATAGTAGCTAGAACATTCCGTGTAAAAAAAAAAATCGGCGTTTACAAAAAGAACGCCGCTGTTTCATAACCTTTTTTACACATGTAGGTGACCCGCGATAATTTGATCTCTGTGTCTTGGTGATACTGAATGCATGGGAAAAGTTCTTATTCATGTCCCTTCCACCTATTATATTTATTTTAGTGTTGTAAGACTTTTTGGTTGTTATTGCCACCCCTGACCCCACCTACCACCAAAATCACAGTCCGATTGTGACATAATGAACACCATTTAAATAAGTAATAGCAATGATTTTAGTATACTAGAAAAAGTTTCTTGCCATGCCTAAAACAAGCGACATATTTTGATGTTTCATACTTACAAGCCTCAGATATAGACTTCCTGGGTCCTATGGCAAAACCTGTAGACTGCTCCAGAGTCTGCGATGCTTTCATCATTATCTTGTTGGCGCGTTTCTCGATACTGAACAAAAAATATCCATCTTTAGTATAGACTTCCTCTAAGCTTTTACATCATCATCAGCAGCCTATCGCAGTCCACTGCTGGACATAGCTTTATGCATAACGTGTTGAAAATAATAGGCTGGTATTATTATTATTTAATAAATATATCATTATAATTGGGTACTTGTCAGCATGTGGCGCATGTGAATTTATATAAACAATGCGAAAGAACGTTGCAATTTGAAAAAAAAAAGAAATTTTGAATTTCGGTGTCGACATTGAAGGAATTACTTAAACAGGAATTGAAACTTTTTGAAGGCAGTGAAAAGGAATCACAATCAGAATCAGAACTTTATTTGCTCTAAATGTAGGTACAGAATTGAAATGTGAAAAGTTAATAGATTTTTATTTTATAGAACTTACACTTTCTGTAGTTTACTAGTCCTTCTTTGTGTGCTATCTGAACGATGTAATAGGTTCTTGGCTCTCTGCAACGAAAAAAAAATTATGAAGGCCTGAAACATTTTATGTGTTGTTGAGTTTTGCCTTGTGAGTTCTTTACTACTATATCGGTGACATATTGAAAGCTATATCGTAGCTTTTAATTTCTTTATACGTCGAATGAGAGCTCTGCAGGACTGCCCGTGAATACTAAAAATGTGTCCTGAACGAACAATACAATACAGATTATGAACTACCGTCATGCAACGTACCATAAGCGGCGAGGCGGCCATAGAGCGCGACCTCAGATAGTCCTTGAAGGCCATGAGCGAGGTCTTGGCGGCGGGCGCGCGGATGGCGAGCAGCTGCTGCGCGGGCGGCACGCCGGCGGCCGACAGCCAGGCCGCCGCCGCGCGCAGGGCCTCCAGCGCGCAGGCCCCGGCGCCGCCCGCCCCGCCGCTGCCGCTCACCGACACGCTGTCCACGCTCGAGTCTGAGCGGGAAGTGCACCACGGGCCTTACATTAGTTGTTCGCACATTGTTTTTTACCGTGTACAAGGATCTTCCTTGAAACAATGTGCGTTTGACGACCGCACATTTTTTTTTTAATATTATTTTTGTTAAAGTAAATAAAACAGATTATTATTAGCTCCATCCAAAATCTACTTCCAATTAAGCGTAGGTATAATTTTTTAATATAGTACCAATGTTCAAATTTGTAACATGCATGTCAAATTGATATGATACCTAGGTATTATAAATAATTATGTAAGTATACAACAATTGAACTTAATTATTGCTTGAAATATAAGATAGTAATTATTATATCACGCATGGGTTATTTTTTTCTACGAAATATTATTGAATGGTATAGTGTCATATTACTACAAACTATAAATATTCGTGCTTTAATATCGCACGTCTCTTCTTCTTCGAAAAATCATGTACTATCTCATTCAGATGATTTTTTTTTCGTCAATCCTGCTAAAACAAGTACAGGAAATAAAAGTTCCACTAGTCTATGATAACTGTACTTGCCTTCTTCCAGTGCTATCATATCCATGAGCGTGGTGGGTGACAATGGCCTCGTGTTGCGACTCAACAGCTCCTCAAACGCATTCTCCAGTTTAGACACACCAGTGTTATACAACTGATTCTGTTTAAAAATAGTAATTGATATCATACAAGAACTTATGCAGTTTTATGCATTTTAAGTACCAATTCATTATGTACTAAATAAGTATAGAAATAGAGATGAAAATTGCATAATTATGTGCAAAATAATTATGGGCGAAATTACATCACGCACACAAGTTTCAACTCTATTTGTGATGTTTTTAGTTCATTTTCAAGTAGCAAATAAAGTGTCACGCATATTGCTGCACTGCCTATAAGAATATTTAAAACTTTTACTTACAATGTTTTCCAGTTCAACACTCTGTGGGTTGTTCTTGTTGAAATATCCTTGCGCATCTGCGAGCTTGTCTAGTGCCTGGGAAAGAAGTTTGATTAAACACCACTCTAAGGGCCTGTGCACACCACGTTTTTTAAACGCGCCGTTGACGCGCGTTTTTAGCGATAAAGACGCGACACGCGCGCGAGTCAGACAAAATCAAACTGCAATGTTGAGTGAAAAACCCGCTCTCGACACACGTTTCTAAAACGCGCGTCAACAGTGCGTTTTAAAAACGTGGTGTGCGCAGGCCGATAACAAGTACTGGGTAAAAAATGACAAGTTGTGTGTTGATATGATGTAATGTACCTATGCGACTTTAAAAAACGTTCATTCAACCTACCACAGCAGAAGATTTTTCACTGATACACAACAGCAATCACCAAATTTCATTGGGAATGACACACATTTACACAAAATACATAATAAATAAATGAATATGAACAAATGTTGTGCTGCAAACTTACTTCAAGATAAACATTGAGGGTCTCAGTAGTGCTGGTGTGAGGTCCCGCTTGTATCAGGTCCGCGAGCTCTCTGCTCACCATGTAGTAGTTTATCACATGGTCCAGAGAGCGCACTGTGCGCTCCATGTCTGGAAACATATGACTTAATTTATTATAAAAACACAGATAAGGAAATAGGTCATCACATTTCTGACCGACTTGTAGGACTATCAGCTCTTAAACAGATTACCACTTTCCAAATATTTTTACTAAAGTACTAAACAATATGTAGAGCGTGTAAAACACACCGACCAAACAAAGTAACATTGAATAAAAAAAATTTTGAAAAACACCTTTTTTTCAATGTGGATGGTGGACCTGATTAAGACTGCAGGAAGGAGCTACCAAATTTCCATCCTCCTGCGGCTGATATGATGATGAAAATTATTTTTTTGGTGCAAAAAATCACTGTTCCAAAATAAAAACTATCACTATGATGGCAAGAACATGAATTAATTTTGATGTTGCTGTCTTTTACATTTGTTAACATAAAACCAAAACGTCATGTAGTTCTCTTACTCTGATGAATATGTTGCAGTCTAGCAGTATCTCCATATAGAGGCAGTACAGCGGTCTCCAGCTGCTGCAGTCTCTGTTCACACGCACCAAGCACGTTGCACACGTCACTGGCCAGTGTGGAGCCGCGCTTGGCAGCAGCCTTTAGCTCCTGGATGTTGGTCATCTCCTGGAATGTGGAAAGTCATATGCCATTATTATCAGGCTATTCCAAAACCAATAATGATTTGATTCTTTT
Organism: Caradrina clavipalpis; assembly: GCA_932526535.1. Lineage (NCBI taxonomy): Eukaryota > Metazoa > Arthropoda > Insecta > Lepidoptera > Noctuidae > Caradrina > Caradrina clavipalpis. The sequence goes on from OW052095.1 coordinate 1,281,786, forward strand.
GAATGTTGTGCCTTACTACTATTATAGATGCAAAAGTTTGGATGCATTGATGTTTGTTACTCAATCACACCAGAACGGCTGAACAGATCTGGATCAAATTTGGCACAGAGATAGATTATAGTCTGGAATAGAACATAAACCCCAGAAAGGACATGACTACTTTTGCAATGAATGAATGAATGATGATGTTAGGTGTAGCTGGGGATACAAAACACTTGTTGCATGCTGTGTAGTTCAAACAATAGGAGTGATGTAATCACTTATGGCCAAGGTTGAAGGTGTGAAGAGGTAACATGTTTAAAATGCTTCAACACACTAATTTTAAAAACTTTATTTATTTATTTAACACTTTATGCACACAAAATGTACAGCGGCGGACTAAAAACATCCACACTAACAACACTACTAATTTTAAAAACTTTCACTCATTTTAAAAACAGTAGAGATGTGTAGTTATAGTTATATCTCATAAATTTTGTTTTTAAAAGAAAACCAACCAAATGAAAGACAGGAAAAGTTAAGGTCAAGAGTAATTTATTTTGCGTAAAAGATGTGATAATAAAAATTTACAAAAAAAACTTGGTCAGTGGGTCATTTTAGGGGCGGAGTTTGAAAAAGAAGGGATGCTACTGTAGAACTGATAAAAATCCATGAAACTCAAAATCTTACATTTTAATAGTTAGGTGTTTCCAACCGATGAGGGAACTATTGGCAGGAAACATCTAACGATTTAAATCTTAGATTAACCTGGAATTGGAGAGTAACTGTAACTAACTGAAAATACATTGCATATTTAGTGCATACCTTTCGTAACTTCATTTCTATTTCAAATTTCTTCTCCACTGCATACATCTTTGTTGATATTATTTGGCTCTAAGCAACACTTAAGCTTATTACATAACAGAAAATCAGTTTTATAGCCCGTACAACTTTAATTAGACACGAATTAAATATTGTGATCGAAAATATTTCGTTGGTGGACAGTGGGTGGATAACAATAAATTGACAACAAATCAGCAGATTGTTTAATTGTCACTGTCAGTGTCAATGGTTGAAATTGTCACTACAATGTCATTATCATTCAAAATGTCAAACAAACCCGAAGATAGTCGCGTTCCATAATTTTAATGCATTCATTTCAATTGTTGCTGATGTATGATATTTTTCAAGTTTTACTGGACCACTCCTGGATATTATTATTTTCTATCCCAAAAATAAACAAAAACTAGTTAAAAGCATGTCATACACAATAAAAGTTCGGTACCAAGAAGAGTTTCACTTTTCTCTGTATTTTGCCGCGACAAAAGCTTACTCACGTAAACCATAACTAACAAAACTACAATAGTATGAATAGAATATTACTTTTTATGTCGTTATTATGTACTTAATATGTATTTACATCGGAATTAATGGGTAAAATTAATAACTTGTTCTAATTTTTAATAAAATTCCACTTGACTTTTGACAAAATATCCGAACGTGCAATGTGTGGTGACGTGCCGTGAATCTCGAAACGTGGCTGACGTTTACGTTGTTTTTGTCAGTTTTCTGTCCGTGCTTTCCAATATTGGTTGCCGCTAATACTACGCTAAAACTGCGCTGTGCCTAGTATTACTTAAAAACCATTAAATTAATTATTACAAGTAAGTAATTGTGATTAACGTTCTGCCATTGCAATCCTATTCCGTGTTATAAATTCCAATCTAACTGTCCCGTGTCCTATTTCTAGAATAATGGATCAAATCGCTAAGTTCGTCGAGCCTGGCAAGCAGTTCGCCAAGGACTCCATCAGACTGGTCAGAAGATGCACGAAACCTGACAGGAAAGGTAAGTTTATCATTGACATTGCGTTTTTATTATGTATACAGTTACGTTGTTGGCACTGTTCCACTAAGGTCCCGTTGTTTCTAGTAATCTATCACTTATCTTTAATCTTCTTAAAATGTCAGAATGTTTCGGTAATTAGGCTCCACTTTCACTGTAATGACTGTAGTTAAGCAGTTACCTTAGTAGAAGTCTACATTCTGGACATATGTTATAACAATTGATTATATTTGAAACATTTGAAGGGAAAGTAATTTACTAACAGTTTATGATATTCTGTATGAGAACCATGGTCAGTGGGGGTTGTCTTAGGGGTGGAGTTCATTTACAGTAATAAAAAATGTGTACACATAGTCTCAGTTTTGTAAGACAAATGTTTAGAATGTTGACACCTCATCATTTGTGATGATGCAAGTATGTTTGGTCAACATCACCAGCAGAGCCTGTTCTCAACTAGGTTTAGTCAAAACAAACCAACCCATTTTGAAAATTATTCCATTTTCCAGAGTAATTAATGATTTTGGGCATTTAACTCTGATAAATTTAAAATCTATACTAAGCGTAAGTTTTAAATTTGCATTGACCTGTTTTTGCTGGATAGTGATGCAACACTTTTTGGGTATCGACTTAGTTTGGATACATACTTGAACTCCCATTTTCCGTAGGCAGAAACCACAGAATGACACCTGCTACGATCCTTACATACTCCTTTTGCCTTATTCAAATTTATTCATCTGGTTATTGGTTATAGAAGCACACCGGTATAATATAATTAAGTCATAACGAGAGATTATTTGTTTTGGCAGAATGAAGTGACTTTACCGGTTAAGGTTTTAGTGTTGCAAAGTGTAGGTTCTATGCTAGCTCTAGTAAATTAATATCTTGACACTATGTAGTAGGTAAGGTAGATCCTAATGGTTTATTCCAGAGTATGTGCCACATAGCTTACATCTAATATTTATTTGCTAGGACAAAGCACTTTTTGTAATACTTCATTATTTGATTGATTGGTAAAAATAATTGCAATTTTATTTAGAGAGACTTGTTTTGTTTACTTGGAGTAATTAAACTATAATATAACTACAGTGTTGCATTGTGACCTTTTCCAATTCCTCCCACAGCCTTTCCCGGTTTTTGAATGTGGCTGTGCACTCTTACATCCAGTCTACATCTAAAGCTAGGCTATCTGTCCAAAACAGTCTACTCAGAATATCTAAGAACAGAATTTTGTCTCTCTAATTGGGTAGATGACACCACTAACCAATAATTTCAAGAAACAACTTCACAAAAAAAAAACATTTAATTTTAGCACTAAAAACTTGATGATTTTTTAAATAACTATAAAAATCGATTTTTAGTTGCTTTGAAATCAATAAATAGTTAGTGAATTGAGATGACAAAAAAGTGACATCATAGTTGAGTATTGTCATAGAAAATCTATGGGGGAATGGCGTTTTGACAGCTCATAAAAAGTACGTCAATTGATTAGTGGTGTCATCTACCCAATTAAGATTATCTGAAGGAATAATACTTTCTCTTAGGAATAAGACTAGTCAAAGGCTTCCCGATTAGACACAACATGATTCTAAAGATATATTTTTGTGATAAACTACATCAAATTGCAATCTTAAGGAGTCATGTACTGAATCTATGATAAAAGTAGTCAATATCCCTTCTACCATATATTTATTTGTAACATTTTACTAACCCATGCTTATTATTTCATTCCAGAATTCCAGAAGATCGCGATTGCCACCGCTATTGGATTCTGCATCATGGGTTTCATCGGCTTCTTCGTTAAACTGATACACATTCCAATCAACAACATCATAGTCGGATCATAGACTGCCTAGCATAGTTTTAGACATAATTCTACGTGTAAGACCCTCAACAATACTAAGTTAACTGTCGTCAATTTCATTTATATTATTTTTCTTAAAAAATAAATTATTCAATCCAAAGCCTTTTTTATTTTTTGCTGGCAACTTCGTAAGATTAATTTATACCCATGCGCGTGAATTAATAATGAATGGTTAAATAGGTATCTGAATTTATTGGAATGTATCTCTATGATTTGTTTGTATAATTTATATATTACAATAAATTATATTTATTAAAATATATTAGATTTATACTGCACTGTATTTTTTTTTTATTTACTGCATGTAGTGTAAATACTTTATTTCCTTTCGAATGAGAGTAGTTCCTTAGGAATATGTAAAAACATTTTTCGGAATAAATCTGGATTCCAGCCAGGGCCTGTAAGATTTGTAACTGATGGCTTTATTCAACTTGTAACATATTAAACGCATACCATGAAGATATTTAGCTCAAAATTGAGTACTGAGTCGATTTCAGCCTCTTTATTCAATTTTTTTTCGTTTGTATATGTCGCTCAGATTACTTTTTGTAAATCAACCTTATGTACTGTAAGACAAGGTTGTTTTTATTACAAATGCATTTTAAAAAGCCTTATTACCTTGACTTAATTTATACTTTCGTTGAATTCTATCGTTCAACGGAGAGGTGACTGGTGTGATTATTTTAGGATAAAAAAATACCAATTTTAGAAAGAGCTGAAAATCAATTCAATAAGCGATTCTCTGCAAACTACTTTCAGGGTGTGCGTTTTGTGTTACCCGTTGTTTTTAGTTTTTGCCAGTTGATGATGACAACGCCATCTAGCATGTCGGCCGCAGCAACTGCTATTCGGAATTCTCGTCTGTTTTTAAAGGTTTCTGCCTACCGCAATATGAAAAAGACGAGTTCTTAAACCTTTGTAACTGCAATCCAAATATTTATTGAATTCCTAGGTTAAATGCTAGCCAATAAACTTTAGTCATTGTTTATGGTGGGTAAGTAAATTAGTAAAGTACAGAAAAACAAATTAACAATTTAATTTCATCACAATTTTGTCATGTTTATAAGCCTACGAAAATGTCAATAACACATTAAACATTTTAGATTAAATTAATCTAAAAGTTACATTTACTAAAACAACTTTATTCGTTGAACGTTTTATATAATAGGGTTAAAAACAATAATAATTATAAAATTTTAACATTATGTAGTCTTCACTTTAAATTATTTAAATAATATTGAAATTCGCGCGTTTTTGTAACCTATCCGCCATTTTGCAGGCTAGCTACAGATAAGAAAACTTTGCCAAAGTTTCTTTCTATTTTATAATATGTGACGATAACATTAAAATTTAGTAGGAAATTGTAACGTTAAATATAAAAGTACTATATTTCTAATAAATATATTTCTCTATCAATCTCTAGCCTTCTCTAGCACGTGTATGTAGAAGCTGGGTACAGAGACTTCGTTCAGTGGCTTGAAGTCAGCATAGATGGAGTGCTTGGCGCGGTTGTCGAACGCTTCGTCCAACATTTTCGTGAACGTTTTCAATTTGTGAGGGAAGTAGCACAAACGGAATTCGCTGAAATCAAAAAACAAAGCAAATATAAGTTACTAGATACATATCGGCATAAAGCAGTGGCGGGTTCGAGTCTCTGGTTGACACAAATTCTTGTTGGTAGGTACTTTATGATCTACTTTTATACGTAAATACGTTTGTCTGTTTGGTTGTTACTTTATTATGGCAAATTAAATTTAAGAAAGTGATAAGGGACCTGATCTGCGGGCATCTGAATAAGAACATTGGCTATGTACCATTTCTATAATTTAATTTTTTAAGGTTGGGGAAGCATCGAATATCTTCATCCGCACTAGGCGGAGCGGAAGGGAGTGTCAGACTCTTACTGACTAAAACCCATCCGTGTTCCTCTTAATGGCCTTTGCGTTCCGGGGCCGCGGTAACTCGAACAAATTCCGCAACCCTAGGATAGGCTCGGGCGGAACCTTAAAAAAAAGGCCCGCGCCTATGTTGGCTTTGGCCGGGAATCGCCCTGCGACTCCCGACGCCCTGGGCGTCCTGTTCTGTTGCGGCGGCTGGGGTTGACTATGAAACTACTTTTTAATCCGCGACTTCATTTTAGTCTGCGAATACCGACATTCACACTGAAGTCGCCGGAAAAAGCTCGCATTTACTTACGTAATAAATACATTCTAAAATAAAGCTCACCTCCTTTCGTTGTTGGTGTCGTCGGTAGTGATGCAGTAGTCTAACGCAACCAGCTGAGCTTTGCCGGCCACCACTAACACTGAAGTCCTAATGTCTACTGGGTATTTGCTCTGGAATAAAAAAAATACATTTAGTACAACAAGTATAGGTAATACTGTACCTACCTACTCATTACTAGTACATAATATTTAATTATATTATACCTGCCTCGTAAGCCTAGTGGTCCTGAGCGAGACTGCAGCTAAGCTAGAGGTCTTGGGTTCGATTCCCAAGTCGAGAAAAGTGTTATTGTGTTTTTCTATGAAATTCTTAGTAGCAGCTCGGAGTTAGGATTTGAGCCCGGTTAATGGCAATAGGCTCGCCCCCTATTACATGGTACCTAAAACATACCTACTGGCGAACTGTGGGTGTACATTGGTACACCTCTGTCTAACCCTTCGGGAAATACTGGCGTGATGGTTATGTTATTTAATTATAAATGCGACAGTACGTATGTTCACCATCCCGAGGAAAACAACAATACCGTGCTAATGATAATAGATGGCGCCACGTGTCTTTCGAATCACGATTGAATTTTAAATATTACCTACATTTACGCGGGCAAAAGCTAGTAATCTAATAATTAAAAGGCAGGTTACACGTGATGTTATTGAACACGAGTGTCATCCTTGAACTCAGCAAGTTCACTTGATTTAACATAACGAATGTATGTGTCATTCTCTGAACTCGTTTATCATCTCAAGATAAAATTGAAATCTCTACGTTGACCCTATTTTGTGCTGTTACTATATTATAATATGGTCCATAATTATTTATCAAAGAAATGTTCTTACCTACTTATACATATGTTTTAGATAAGTACATTTCTGATTACGAAATTGTTGACAATACTTGCCTAGAAACAGTATTATCGGATGAGAACAGTGACTTTTGGTCATCATGATTAAGGAGTAAACAGTAACATAACATCACGCTTATATTCTTTAAACAGTTAGGCAGAGATTTAAAAAGAGAGAAGTAAAATTGGTATAAAACTCCTTGACCTGGAAATCAAACCCAGAGGTCCCATATATGATGACCAACAAGGCAGCTTAGTCCAAAAATCTCGTCACGCATAGGTAGCCTCGTAACGTGTAGCTCATTCAGTTTCTTGAGCGAAAATGTAGGTACCTACCTAGGTATGTATGTAACAAATTGTGAAACCTGCGTATGCTCCTGTGATTGGTTCGAGAAACTGGGAATATGTGATTAGAATTGGTGGAAACTGGATTTTGCACAAGAACCTTCTAGACCTACCTAACCTAACGATAAGATAACACGTTTATATCTAATTAATATGTTTTAGTCACAGTAATTGTTACTTGTTTATTTACCAAAGGAAAGTTCAAGAAAATTCACTTCGTTCATTATTTTCTATTTAAACTTTGAAAATCCAAAATTTTCTTTTATAAATCTTCTCTTGTCTGTTTATTTTCGGGCGAATTTATTTAAAACATTTAGCAATAACATAAATGTTACCAACACCTATACTTCGTATACTTGCCTACTTTCTTTCCCTCCTTTTTTTCTTGTAGGTATATGACGTTTAAAAGTAATTTTATTACGGCATTCGAAATAAATAATTTAACTTTGACTTTCAAAGAACCAAAGATACTCACATTATAATAAATAGAATGTCCTGGTGCGGCTCCACCTTCAATCATCGCATCATAGTTCCTGTGGTCGATGAACAGTAAGCCACCAGGCTTCAGGCAAGTGGCGAAGTTCCTCAAGCACATCTTCTGGACTCTCTGGTCTCCGAACTCATCCAACAGATGGGCGAAGGAGTTTCCAAGGCATATGACTGCGTCGAATTGAGTGCCAGGTAGGAAGGCCTCGATGTCGCGAGGTAGAGTCTCCCAGTTCGCTTCTTCTATAACTGAAATGGGATAGGAAAATGTTAGTTGACGATACGGTTGGTGCAGTGGATGAGTAATTGGCTGCTGTGCTGCGCGTTGCAGGTACGGTTACCAGGTAGGTTTAAGAGAAATTCGTAAGGTTTAAAAAAAACATTTTTTTTTAAATTCTCACTTAGATAACAGTGGGTCTGTATCTCAGTTCTTATATCTGTGGTCAGTACCTATGCATGGATAGATTGTATATATTTTTAGGTCAACTTGTGTTTAAATCATAATTTCAATGAATTTTTCATTAATGATTTGTACCAGGCACCTAGTAGGTAGGTTAATTAATGTTAGGTGTAACTAATTATAAGGTGCAACTAATTGCACCGCCTAATGAATCACGGGAAATTCATTCGTGAGCTTTTGTTTTTGTATTTTTTCCTCGTAAACAATGCAGCTGTAAGGAAGATGCCAGTAAGTGCAGCATGCATAGGTACGTACAGCTGATGTTAGCCTACAATAAATATATTATGAAAAACAAGCAATCATGATATGTAAAAGAGGATGTAGTGACCAAGGTTGAAGAGAGTATTCTTACATGGTTCGGTCATGTTGAGAGGGTGAGTGAAAGGCGACTAACGAAAGGGCTTTATATGGCAGATGCGAGTAGCAACGCCGGGGGTGGAGGCCCTCGAAGGACCTATCGTGACCTTATTGATGAGGTTCTTTAGAGAGGTCGGGTGCTTGTATCACCAGATGTATGAACGTACACGAGGCGAAAGGAGTACGTAAGGATAGTAGCAGGTGGCGTTCTGTGGTTTCTGTCCCAGGGGGGTCCTGGGAAAAAGGCGTGGGTTTATTTATGTATGATATCGTGGGGGCAATTCTGATCGATCCGAACTGTAAGTAATTAAATCAATGCTGAAAATACGAATTGATCATCAAGCAACAACCTATACCTACTTGCGACCGCTTTCTGTGTAGATATAATGAGATCTGTGGATCAATCCCTGTTCACAGCCAGCGAATCAACATAGGCGAAATTTTCAATTCGAGGGCGCAAACTATTCACATCTGCTACTCAACAAAAAGAACACTTTCCTGACCCAAGAATCGAACCCAGAACCAAATAGTAAGTAAACAAAATGGTACTCACTCCATTCGTCGTATTTGGAGTCCCGTCTCTTGTCCCACCGCGCTTTGAGCGCGTGTTTCAACATCTTGTCCGACGCGTCAGTTGACACCAGCTGGAAGCCTTCGTCTACCAGCATCATGGAATCTATTCTGAAATACAAAAGTTTGAAGTGAAAAAACATAATTATCTAATGAATATTTATCTATACTAATACTGTAAGCTGAAGAATTTGTTTAAACACGATTATCTTAGGAAGTTCTGTCCGATTAAAAAAATATTTTGGCGTTATACAGGCAACGCTTCTACTTAATAACTAATAAGATATAACATCACGCTACGACCCACGGGGGCGAAGCAGTAGCCAAAGATGTAACTTAACGCGGGTGGAACTGTGGGGTATAGGTAGCTAGTTGTTCATAATGAGTTACATTTATCAGTTATGTGACATTGAACATTATGATACTCTAAGTCGCGAGGGTCAATCTTTTTGGTCTTCACAAATATTTTTTTTCCAGTTTGCCGCAAAAGAAAGGGCCACCTATCTTAACCTGTATGTAACTATGTGTACCTCTCACAGCGGCCCTGGAACGCAAAGGGCATTAAGAGAAACACGGATGGGTTTTAGTCAGTAAGAGTCTAACACTCCCTTCCGCTCTACCGAAAGCGGAAGAAATCATTTGATGATTTCCCATACTTATAATAAAATGTGTGTACCCCTATCCTCTCTATCCGAGAAAAGGTATATATCACCTTTTCTCGAATACCTAATGATAGTCATAAAGTCCCGAGTAGGTACTCCCGAGTCAGCAATGACTAAAATATTCTTTTTCTGTTGCGTCATCTAAATGATGACAAAGCATTTTCCTTAGAGCAAACAACATGATAAATAATGTCGGAACTAGTAAACTAAATAACAATAACTATGTGATAACAATACCAGATTTCGTCAGTTTAAACTTGTGCCGAATGACTTTAAAGTTCAAAAGGATTAGGTATACATGTTTATACCTACAGAATGATAGCGTAATGTTATGCTAATGTTACATAAACATTATTATTGGCTAATTTAACTGAGTAATAAATAACATAATAAGTCGAATGATGAGATAGTCTGTTATTTATGCAATGTGAATGTATGAGGGAATATAAATCTTGATAGGTACCTATATCCATCAGTCAGTTTTCTGAGAAGCTTTCTTGAAATACTTAATGTCAAACCTCAAACCTATCTTTATTGTAATCCTTCATGTAAAACATACAGGTAGGTGGGTGTTAATAAATACTTAGAAACAATAATTATAGACCCTATCGGGCACAGCAATATTTTAATAAGTAGGAGAGAGGAAGAGTGTTCCCTACATTTTCAGGATGTTGGGCAAGATTGGGCCTAAAATATAATGCCATACCCGTGCCCCGACTAATGGAGCTACCATTGAATGGGGCACGGGTATGGCATAATATTTTAGTCGGTAGGAGGCCAACACACCCCTTCGCCTTTCCCGAGGTGGAGGCAGTCAATAAGGATATCCCAGGACAACAATAAAGGCACTGAACGCGGCACTCTGCAGGTAACCAGAAGACGTAGGTTCAGTAAAGGGAAGTAAAATAAGAAGGAAGACAAAAGAAGTCGAAAGGACACAATAGATGGGTACCTAGGGACCTATTAGGCTATCCAGAAGAAACAAAATAGTGTACTTAAACTTACCCAGTACCACATGCTATGTCAAGCACCTTCTTGCAGTTATTCTTCTTGAGGAGTCCTATCAAGAAGTTCTTGTAGTTCTGTGTCCTCTGGTTGCTGTCTCCAATGAACTTGTTCCATGTTCTGGCCGCCTTGCCGTCTGCGTACTGATCCTTCACTCCCTCGGAAGGTATACCTTCAGATCTTGAGTGGAACACTTGATCGGCTGACATGGTTTACTGGAGAGAGGAGACATTTTATGAGTATAGTGAGAGTATTAGAAATGTATCCTACAAAAAAGAATAACTGTCAACTTGTATGGTCAGCAACAAGTCTATTAACAATGTTACTTTTACATATCATTTATATAGACACGAAATAACACAATTTACTGCTATTCAATATTTCCTTTGATATTGTGTTCAATAACAAGGATTTAAAAATCTGAAATGTTAATTTTTTTTTGTTGCTGAGTGCTAACTGTATCCTACAGATGGATAAGTTTAAGAAGACGGTGATTTCAACCACGTCAAAGTTTTAATATATTATCCCATGGGAACAGATCATTTTTCCGAAAAAAAAAGTTGCCTACGTGCGATTGGAATAGCAAATGCATGAAATTTGGTAGATACAGAGATAGGTAGATTATAGTCTGGAGACTATAATCTTTTTCGTTGAGAAACACCGTTGATCCGTTCAGCCGTTACTGGGTGCGTAACAAACTTTCATTAAAACTTTCGCTTTTTTAATAGTAGTAGGTGATGATATAGGTACCTACCTATGATATACCTAGGTAGGGTACCTAGTGCTAAAGTTCTTTGAGTAAATATGTATCTACCAACGTTTCTTACTCCTTTGGCTTGAACAAACAGCCTCTCAAAATCTTTATCTTTCAATTTCATTCAACTAACAGATGACGCAAGCAAGATGATGCAACTGCCATAATATTATGTTTCCCTCTATTATCAGCGTAATGATAACAGATTTACCGCCCAGCGATGATGTTACTCGATAGATTGATACAAGTAGGTATATATGTTTTCAATTGCTGTTTCCTTTTCGTCACAAATAAAGTAGGTATGTTTAAAGGCACCTAGGTATTTACATAGATACGCATGGGAATGTAGACATTCCAAGATTTTTTAAGTGATCTTGTAGCTAGAATTTTTATGTTACCTATGGGAAATGGCCTTTGCGTTATAGTTGGATAGTATCAGTGTACCTCTCACTTTAAATTTGACGCCACGGTTGGCGCAGTGGCCGAGCGATCGACTTCTGCGCTGCATGTCGCGGGTTCGATTCCCGCACGGGACAAATATTTGTATGTTCTATAGATAGTTGTTAAGGGTCTGGCTGTTTGTGTAGGTATGTGAGTTTATATGTTTGTAAACGCACCCACGATACAGGGAAATTCCTAATGAAGGGCATTGTTTAAAAAAATATATAATTAGGTCCCATGTAAAAGGGAGCGAGCCTATTGCTATTAACCGGGCACAAATCCTAACTCCGACCTACTACTGAGAAATCGTAATTTATTTTAAGGGGATAAGCTTTCGGGAACTCAGGCATTTTTATTTTTATGTAGTAGGCACTTAATTAATGGTTTAACTTAAAGGCTGGGGCGTCAAGCTGTTGAGCGAATTCACAACAAACCTTGAAAAGAAAATTGTTATTGTGAACGGTAATTATTCTGCTACTCATGAATCAATCATTTCTTACTTGGATAAATGTCTGCGCAGCCACAGAACTAAAACACCAATTCAACCGTTACTCAACAAACGGCACAGTAGGTACCTGCCTAATATTAAAAATTGCAACTTGAATACTTAATTAGTAACACTCTCTCATTTTTATTTCAAGGATTATCAAATCAGGCTATTATAACGGACCGGTTGTAAAAAAAATGTGTAAGCACTTGATATAAACAGTATGTAGTTAAAAGTAGGTAAATAAAATTGATTTTATTTTCTCGCGGAATTCAAATAGCGTAGTTTCGTTCACAAACTTCATTCACGTCAATGATTAAAATATTAACACCAGCTAAAGGGTCACTGGTTCAATTCTTCCTTGAAGCAAAATACCATTAGGTAGGTACCATATTGTTATGGGGTATTACCCCATACGTGGCACATGTAAACTTCACAACACATTGCATCAGCGTATTCTAAGTTTAAAAAAAAAACCCTCCATTCAGTACCATTTTCTCTATTCGAAATTCAAAATGAGCGCCGTTTGAAAAATACCTATTAGTTTAAAACTTTGCACTTATTACGCATGTATCGTGTATTATTATGTCACGGAATTATATTAGTAACTTACAAGGTTGGTTACCGCTCGCAAAGACGTCGCGAATCCGACTGATTGAGTTCCTCAGACGACGTGAATTATAAAATTTATAACCGTTTTAATGTGCACACTTGAACGCTTTCTTAGACACTAGAGGAAATCAAATGTATGTAATGTCTAGTATACTGAACATTAATTTATATTAGACATAGGTGCCTGGGGAGTATGGAGTTTTTACCGTTCGCATAACATAGCTAGATATGTCCTGGAGCAGCCTAAAAAAACTTTGGGACACCAGGAAAAGGTAGGAATTGCAGTGCGATTAATAAATTAGTATTTAGGATTTTTCGTCGTCATTGTGTGCTAAGGAAAATGGTCAATTTTTCCTCGGTTTCAGCGAGTTGGTCAATGATTGGAGATCATCAATTCAAAATCTCTTTTGATAAAGGGTCCAATGGCATATTTAGGTAGTTACCTGTACAATTAATTGATATCTGGATCTGAGATTCGGTTTCTGGAACAAAAAAATTACATAAAATTAGCTGACAAATGCATGTTAACTGTAGTAATTGGCTGATTGATAGAGCAATTATCAAATAGATAAAGCTCGTGTCTGGAACAAAACATTCATTTCTTTATCCTTGCCCGACTCTAAGAATTTCTCTTGTATGGTGGTTGCGCTTACAAACATCACTTCCGAGCTTATCCATCGCAAATAAAAAAAAACAACTTAAACTCACATTCACAAACACATCCGGATTAATTGTCAAGGCCATTAAAATATTTGTTTCTTGCGCGAATCGAACCGGCGACACTAAGCACGGCAACCAAATGCTCTGCCACTGCGCCTATCCGGCTAACCGTGATGTCAATACAAGTCCTTTTTGTCCACAAGTCTGTCGAATACCTATTCAGTCCTCGGTAAGTCGGTAGGCGGTGTTATCCTAGGAAAATATGACGTCGATTGAAATGTGAGCTCTAGAAGAGCTCACATTGCAACTTGATACGACCTTGTAAAAAATGGTTTTACAATCAGGCGTCGTTTTTTAGAGGTCCGTACCTCAAAATAAAAATCCTTATAGGCCATATCGTTGTCCGTTTGTCTGTCTATTCAGAGATACACAAGTACGGGTGAGTGATAGGAACTTTATCAATCATCATCATCATCTAGCAGGGCGCGGCGAATGCTTATGCGAATCCTGCATACCCGGGCATAGGCAGAGGTAGAATACCGCGGTGGTTTTAGCTGGTAAGAGTCCGGCATGCCCCTCCGTCACCCCCACGACGGAAGAGGGACGCGAGGATCCCAACGCGCAATAAAAAAAAAATCACAATGAAACAGCATTATTTTCCTATTTTTGATACATACATATTTTTGTTTCCCGACCGTACTTCTGTTCATTATCAGTATGGTAATAGTACGTTGTCATCGTGGTGACGTAACGTTAGATGATGTTGCCGAGATATTATCAAAAGGCATTAGGTCACGTTCACGATACCGTTGTTATGTTACACTAAGGATGCGTGAACCCCGCCTTATCATAATTATAACACTTTTTTGTTCCAAGTTAGAAGATTTTATGTGAAAAACCCGTGAAATTATTGGAATAGAGAGTAGACATATATTTTTTTTTTTGGTGAATACGGTGCGGTGAAAAGATTGATATTAGATAAGAAATATTACATGGGACCTAAAAAAACACATTGGCGAACTGTAGGTGTACATTGTTACACCTCTGCCTAACCGTTTGGGGAATGCAGGCGTGATGATATGTAAGAAATATTAATTAGGTTTTTAGCAAATGAATTATGTTAGTTGACAGTCCAAATTAGTTTGAACAAAAGATTGGTATGAGCAGGGCACATAGGCCGTTGGGGTCGTAAGGCTTTCGAGTGACGACTACACACCGGAAGATGCGTGTGGGAAGGCCTCGCACAAGGCGGTCCGACGACCTGGTAAAGCTCGCGGGAGGCCTAAGCCGTGTGCCTCAGCAGTGGACATCCTTCGGCTGATATGATGATGAAAAGATAGGTATATGAACTTATCCTAACGGTGTTTTTAGCTGTAACGGGCTTTTATTCTTTTTGGGAGGTTGTCTTGTATACAGGTCAAATCATGCTTTAATCCATTTAGTGCGGGAGACGCGCATGCGCGTTTTTCTGACGTTTCCATGCGCGTTGCCGGCCCTGAATGGATTAAGCGTGGGTCGTTACAGACATAATTAATACCAGAGAAATTAGTACACATTACTGTCAACCGCCAAATAGCTATTCGCTTTCTTAAGATACATTCCTGTGGCAAACATCCACACAAACGGACTGACAGACGTGCTTGGTATCCTAAAATAAAATGAATGGTAAATAAGTACAACAATATTTTTAACATGACATTTAATGATCACGAAAACATAGTCTCAACTTAATTAAAATGATTGTTAGAAGTTTGAACCTTATTCTAACACAATGGGTTCCGTCAAATTGATATTTATCTTAGTCTTTAGTCAAATATATACTTTACTAAATTATAACATATATTTGCTTATTATAATAGAAGGAAATACAAAGTAACTAGCTGTACCCCGCGGTTTCACCCGTGTTCAGTTACGTTTACAGCTCCGCTCCCGTAGGTCATAGCGTGAAGTTATATAGCCTATACTATTCCTCATGACTTTGGCTGTCGTATACAAAAATATTTTCCAATGCGACTGTTAGCTCCAGAGATAAGCGCTTTAAAATAAGACAAACAAAAAAAGCTTTTCAGCTTTTTTATATTAGTATAGATTCCCTGTCGTTATACATAAACATAATAATTATTATGTTTACAAAGTGCACTTGGAATTGTCGGAACAATTTTAAACCTTCTATTTCAACTATACATGAATTTGTAAAATAGGAAACTACAACAACTTGCCAATACAATAAGCTTCTCCCCACACGACCGAGAGTCGGACCGATTATCGGGCCGATTTTTTTTATTTCGCCGACCAAAAAATCTGTAAAAAATCGGCCCGTTAATCGGTCGTGGGTGTAGACCCTAATCGTTACAATATACAATAATAATTCTTCTGATGTATATGGCAACCCTATTCAACTGCATCGGAATATCCGATTGGCAATACATACTTTGACACATTACTCAAATATCTACCTATGTAGCGACTACGGTTTCTGAGAAATACAATACATTTAGTACAAATGCATTTAAAAATTACATCAAATGTACAGGGTGTACAAGACACATCATATAGCCGTTAATTACGCTTACTGTCCATTAAACTACGTAATATTGAGCATACATTTTTGCTGGGAGAAGAGAAAAAATACTGTTTATCTATTAATGCGTATTTTTTTTAGTCCACAATATAATGCACGTAAAACATTGAGCTTATAGGTGCATGCAACAGTACAGATATCGTGGTTAATGTTTAGTTAGAACATTTAAAACTAGCTTACGCAAAAAACTGTAACAAAAAGTTACCTATAATATCTCCGTAACCAGAAGGTTCTGCGGGTTGTTTGAAAGAGATACCGCGCCCCCGGAACGCAAAGGGCATAAGAAGAAACATGGATGGGTTTAGTCAGTAAAAGTCTGACACTAAGGGCGGGGAAGACATT
Organism: Caradrina clavipalpis; assembly: GCA_932526535.1. Lineage (NCBI taxonomy): Eukaryota > Metazoa > Arthropoda > Insecta > Lepidoptera > Noctuidae > Caradrina > Caradrina clavipalpis. The sequence goes on from OW052095.1 coordinate 1,298,297, forward strand.
TGATGATTGCCCATCTTAAAAAAAACCACATGGTTCCCATGTATGAAGCAATGATACGAAGACCATGTAACATTCGGCTTCATTATATGTCTTTTACACCCGTTTTTTCTCAATTAATTATAAACTCATACCGTCTTTTCACAACCTTCTAACTTTAGTCCAAGTCCACCTATAAGCTAGAACTTATTTTGAATTTTAGGTCAAGTTCTTAATACAATACTGACTCGGTTCTAGTCTGTTCTTGTATAAAGAAAAGATCTAGACGAAATAAAGTTTAAAATACAATAACTGGCTCAATGATTAAGCTAGTACTAAAGGTTAGTACACGTTCTATAATGAGATGAATATAATTAATTACAGCCAACTATTAATTAGGACCTAAGTACTATATTTCCAAAGTATAATTTGACAACATGCATAGATATCCTCAGAATCAAAGTTTATTTTATAAGATAATCATACAAAATGTAATACTTATTGGGGTTAGATGTGCCAAAATACACCAACCCATATGATTTATCCCATTTTCACAATAGACATAAATAATTGAATGACGTCATGTATTTAAAAATTAAGATATTGCTGGGTTGGCTGGTCTTGGTAGAACTAAGCGCAAATATTGTGTCTCCTTCGCTCGGCATTACACAATAATATTGCTGTTACTATATGAAACTACTAATAAAATGTAATAAAGTATGTATATAGTGTCGTATGTATTTACTGGACTACGGTCGGCAGAGTTCATTGACTGAAGTACATAATAATCACTGTAATAACTGGGTCCAATATACTAGTACAGCGCAAACTTTGGCGTCAATGCGAACGTTCACCATGCCATCACGCATGGTCTTAGAAAAAGACATTAAAACTTCATTATAAAACTCCTGTATCCAACGCGCAGTACGTTTATACAAGAGTTCGAAGCTTTACTGTCTTTTTCTACTCCTCGTCCTAGATGCACCCAACATCCGTAGCGTCGATGCCCAACATCGCCAGATCATCCATCTCTTCCTTCTTCTTAGCCACATTTCCATTCTCCTCCTCTTTAGTCTTCTGCGGCGGCGGAGGTTGCATCTTAGGCCTGGTCTCAGGTTTATTATTATGTTGTTGTTTAGGTCTGTTCTTGTGCTGTGGTCTGGGTTTGGGACTGGGTACTAGGGGCACATGAGTGTCGTAGAGTTGTGTGCGAGGCTGGAAGAGAGGGCCGCTGAGGTCGAAGCCGAACATCTGTGTCTGCATGAGCGGGAGCGGGGGGAAGGGCTGCATGACGCCCCCCAGGCCGGGCACGAAGCCGGGCGGGAGCGGGAACAAGCCATCTCCTTGAGAGAGGTCCGGCTTCACGTCTGTCGGGAAAATGATGTCGAGGGCGTCCTGGAAGTCTTTAGGCAGCGTCGGCTGCTGTGGAGCTTGCGGCGGCTGAGGTCTGTAACAATTATGTGATGTCAGTAAAGGTCAGGAAAAGGACAAAAAGGTAAGAGGCAGTTTTAATTGGGTGTTTAACTCGTTGATATTAGCTGTCAGCTCCAAAAGGGTTTTTACAAACATGTTTTGAACATTTTGATTGTGTTAACACTAATAGGAGAAATACTTGGATTTATGACTGGATATCAATGTGAAAAGGTTATACAATTACATAATTTTTCGTATCAGAAAATAACAATCCGACTTAAGTAAGATTGTAGGTATGACTCAAAAAAGGAGTAGGTTCTTCTTGATGGTCTGATTGAAATAAATGAGTTGACTTATACTCACGGCATGAGCTGCGGCGGCGGGGCGGGCTGCGCGGGCGGCATGTAGGTGAGCGGCGGGGGCGGCGCGGGGGCGAGCTGCGTGGGCAGCGCCAGCGGGGGCGGGCCTATGTCCACCTGCGCCTGACGCTCCAGCTGTGCACGCGCTATCTTCTCCTTGAACTCCGCCACCTACGGGTTGGGCAGTGAGAACCAGTGTTATTATACATGACATACCATCACGCCTGTTTTCCCCGAAGAGTAAGGCAGAGGAGTAACAATGTACATTGTTACACCCACAGTTCGCCGGTATGTTTAGGTTCCATGAAATAGGGCCACTAACCGGTCACGAATCTTAACTCCGAGCTGCTACTGAGAATTTCATAAACAAATCCAATAACATTTTTTGCTTGACCTGGGAATCGAGCCCAGGACCTCTGGCGTAACAGTCGCACTTAGGAACACTAGGCTAACGAAGCAGCAGTTTTATTATACTTACAGAATTAAGTAAACAATCGCGGACAAAGACACAACATAAACTGTTAGTTAAGATGCAACTAGGCTGCAGTACAGACAATATTGATCGCCTCTAATTACGTCACATTATAAGACTCAAATGCCAACTTCTGCTTCGCGCCACGTGGTCATTCATTTATGTGAACGATTATGCACGAATGCTCTCACGAATCAACGCTAGCCAAAGGTCTCCACACTACGCGTCGGACAACCCCTTTTGAAGGATAGTAAGGTACATAAATAGTAAAGTTAGAACATTTTAAACTTGTTTAAAAAAAAAACGATTAAAATGGATGAAGATTTGACCTTCACAATTACCGTAATTAGAAAGTTCCCAGATATGAGATATAAGGGACTAATACTAAATACACTTATTCAGCGTTTGTCTACAGAAAACGCCAGTTTTGTATCGTATCGTTCAGACGTGGAAAGCTGATTGTATTATCAATGGCAATAGGCTTGCCCCCTATCACATGGGATCTAAACATACCGGTGAACTGTGGGTGTAAAAGGGTTAGGCAGAGGTGTACCAATGTACAGTCAACAAAGCTATTTGGTATACAGGCAGATTACTTGCGATTACTTTTAAACAATGTTGTGAGTGTGCTGAGCAGTGAATTCTTTTAAATAACTATCTTATGTGTTTCATATGCTTAATATTGGCAGTGCAGAAGAAAGATGAATAATTTTGCCTGTATACCTAATAGTATTTTTATTCATTGGCACACCTCTGCCTAACCCTTCGGGGAATACAGGCGTGATGGTATTTATTATGTACAAGTTACAGACAAGCTAATGTTAACACGTACCTTCTTCTGTATCTCAGCATCCATCTCCTCCCGCCTCTTCTTGCTCACTTCCTCCTCGTCCTTCTTCTTCTGTTCTTCTTTCTTTTGTTCCTCGGTTTTGGAATTCTTTCCCAAATGCTTGTAAACAGGCATTTTTCCTATAGCAAATATATTATACAGACACATTCATGATTATTAATGTGTAAGACTAGCCTTCGCATCGGCATGCATTAAAGACATAAAATGATTGTGCATATGTTGTTGTGTATAATGGTCTTTTGGATGAAATTGGCATTAATTATTTGACTATACTTTTGACAAACACAAACTACGACTTGATTGGTTTTTCTTTGAATTCTATTAGCGTTTAATTTACATTTTAAATTATACGTTTGTTTTGATCTCGAATTTAAGCATCTAGGTGGTTAGTCCATAAAATTAATAAAAATATTGCCTCTTGTGACTAGGGTGATTCTAAGATGAACAAATTACAACAATTATGTCAAATCCAAAACTCGAAATGAATGTAAGGTGAAATGTGGAAGCCACAGTATTCCACTATGTTCACCCTGGTGATATCATCCACGTGAATATAGTGGAATAATCTCACAAATCATCATATTTGCATTTAATAGCATACCTCTTCACTGCGTTTGCGCACACATACAAACTACAGTGATGAATTTAAATACATATATTGCTGTATACATATGCGTGGTTATGTGTTTCAAAACTGCGGAGTGGCCCTCAGTTTTAAATGAAATCCAAAATGCAAAGCAGCAATTGGGTACTTGACACCACTAACCAAATGACATCCTTATGATCTGTTTAAAAGCAATTACCCCCTCCATACACTTTGTATAGTACACGTTTTTGCCAAGTCAATTGACTAACTATTTATTGGTATTGAAGCATCTAAAATCCAATTTTACAGTTAATTAAGAATGAATCGGGAATTCAAAGCTAAAATGTAATGTTTCTTTAAAGAAGTCATGTCTTGGTATCATTGGTTAATGGTATCTACCACCCAATTCCCCTTACCTATAAACGGCATTTTCCTGATCTCCGGTTTCTTGGTGTCGACTCGAGGCGTGGTCTCCCTATCTCTGTCGTCGCCTCGCCTCTCGTCTCGCCGCCTCGGGTCATCGCGACGATCCCGGTCTCTCTCGTCGTGGGACCGAGACTCACGGCGTTCGCTCTCTCTATATGTGGGGAATTTATTGACAAGCGTGTAGGTATGTGTTTGAAGTAGAGCTTCCATTTGAAGACTACTTCCATTTTGGCGATTTTTTGTGATAAATGCTTTATTTTTGTGTCACATCACAAACTACGTTTTACTATGGTGTGATATTAGTGTTAAATTATTTGTATGTTATAATGCATATTAGTGTAAAAACGTGTCAATTTTTACAAGAATTCATTAAATGTTGCAAGGACATTGTCATGTTACCTAAAGATTACTACTACTGTCTAAAGATTCAGGGTGGTTTGTGGGAGTAGACAAAATATATGATTTAATAAAGCGTTGAAAAAATGTGGTGTGGTTACTGGGACGCTAGTATAGACAGCGTTATCAATTGGTAACCCCTCTTGCATTAAAATTCGTTCAAAAAGGCGTAACCAATTAATGATGCTGTGTGTACTAGTATTTCTAGTTTACTATTTATGAATCTATCTAAAATACGAATGTTAATGTAATGGTTCAAACCTTTCAAAGTGCGTGTTCGACACCTTTATCGGCTATTTCATGATGGCACACTTTAAAATTTGTAAAATAACAAATTTAATATAATATCAGTTACCTCACTTTCCTAGATATCTCAGCGGCACGCTCCCTGTCACTCCGGTCTGGTGATCTACGCTTATCATCGTCCACCTTCTCTTTTTTGATTCTAGATAAGAAAAAACGGCAATAAAAAAACTAGAAGCTTAGGAAATCTCAATGCAGTGTGATACAGGACGCACACCATGCAATGTGTCTCAAGGAACAAATTATGCCTATTATTCATGGGAAGCAAAAGTCGTGCAGTATTTGTTGCTGGGAACATGTTGCACACACATGCATGCATGCAAAATGCGTTGCTGATGCATGCTATTCATCAAGCAATATATTGTAACCGTGTATGCTGTGTAGCAGCAAGTTGCAACATGTTTCTAGCATTACAAAACATGTATTATTATAGTATTGTATTATTTATTTATTATAATATATGTAGTTTGTCAGAAAAAGTTACTGCAACGATGTTCTATTTTTTTTTTGTTTAACAACAATAATATAAGGTTTAAAAAAGATAAAATTTTTGAACATTAACCAATAACCCTGAAAACATAAATGTAACGATATTCGTTATATTCGTTTTTGCTAAGTTTGTAAGCTTTTTTTAATGTTTACATATAACTGGTCAACTGGTGGTGTTTACCTATTGGTGCCCACTATCTCCAAGCTACTTGGGCAGGCAAAGCCAAACTATTTACAGCCACAACTCAAACCCATTCGTAGGTACTCACATAGTCCATTATCAGTTCCCAAGTTTCACTTCCACGTGGCTAGAAATAATAATAACAATAAATGTTTATTACCTGCTCTTAAGCGTGTCCAGCAGTTTCCTGTCGTTATCGTTGAGTCTGTCCATCTGGATGTTGGACATCCATTCAGTGAGGGACTTGTCATCCCGGGCATCCGCCTTGCTTCTTTGTTTCTTAGCTGGAGTGAATACATACATTGATTATAACAAGTTGAAAATGATCTCTCTGACATGGGAAAAGTGCAAGGTAATATATTTTTAAAGTGGCTTTTATTAAGACTGAGTAGGTGTTGCACTTTCAAAGGGAACACTCATCATGTCCTTAGCCATTTTCTCAACTTTGTTGGGGTCGGCTTCCAGTCTAACTAGATGTAGCTGAATACCAGTGTTTTCCATAGAGCAACTGCCTATCTGACCTTCACAACCCAGTTACTTTCCATTGAAATTCTTGTTTTTTTTTAAACACATGATAAATGTTTACTCTTGGGGGGTATGGGGGCTAAAATAATGTACTGAATACATGGCAAAAGTTTTCGTAGCAATGTCCTTTCACCCCCTTTATAACACTGTCTAAAGTTAAAGGAAACGAATAAAAAAAAAAAAAAAAAACTACGTGAAACATACTCTTACTATTTTTCTTCTTCTTAACGGGCTCACTGTCTGAGCTGCTAGAGTCACTGGACGAGCTGCTGCTACTCTTTCGCTTATTCTTCTTCTTCTTATCCTTCTTTTTCTTCTTATCTTCTGGCGTGGGAGTGGGAGACTCCTTCCGTTTGGTGTGGAAACCATCTTTGCTGAAAGTTATGGTGTGAGAGGTGTACTGAGCTGGTTTTTCTGATTCGGATTTGCCTTTGGTTGCGCGGTTCTTTTCGAAGGCTTTCTGACGGTCCGACATCCAGTCTGTCTCCCAATGTGGGTTCTGTTCGACGAAGTTCTGGGAAACATACGTTAAGTAGATAAGGCAAATGCTTTTGCTGAATGATAATTTTCAAAATTAAAGAAACAACCCTCATAAAATCTATCAAAAGTATAATTGTAACTTAAATTGTGTGATGATCATTTGAAATGATATATTATCATTATCGTCATCATTTAAAAAAAAAATATATATATATATATACCATCACGCCTGTATTCCCGAAGGGTTAGGCAGAGGTGTACCAATGTACACCCACAGTTCGCCGGTATATTTAGGTCCCATGTAATAGGGGGCGAGCCTATTGCCATTAACCGGGCACAAATCCAAGCTCCGAGCTGCTACTGAGAATTTCATAGAAAAACCCAATAACACTTTTTGCTCGACCCGGGAATCGAACCCAGGACCTCTAGCGTAGCAGTCGCGCTCAGGACCACTAGGCCAACGAGGCAGTGCGTCATCATTTTCTCCTTGGATTACCTACAGCTGTGTACATACCTTTCTTCTTCTCTGCCAAACTTCCCGGTTCTGTGGTTCTCTCATTCAGGTGATATTTATTAGTCATGTGATGATTTTCGGATGGAAAATCATCACATGACGCCCTGGGCGGGGCGGTAGGGAGTGTCAGACTTTTTTATTGACTAAAACCCATCCATGTTCCTTCAGGTGCGGTATTTCTTTCGAACAACCCGCAGCCGTCCAGGTGATATTGGCAGATTGATTGATTGGTTGTGGGCAAAGGTCATTAGACTGTCACATAAGTATAATGGACAAAGGTACTCAACAAAAATGGACATTTACTATAATAAAATACATAAATCTTTATTTCCTTGTCGAATCTAAATACATATATTATGTATATTACAAATTCGTAAATCAATACTCACAGTATAATTCTTGGAATGTACGACAGATTTGAGATGCGCAGACGCACAGTGCAGGTCTCCGATGAACTGGTCGCACAGTTTGCAGTACCAGGCGGTGGACGGCACGAAGAATTGAAGACCTTTGAAACATACGTATAACATATTTTATCTATACTAATAAATATTATAAAACGGTAAAGTTTGTGAGGTTGTGAGGGGTAATTTTTGGATCTACTGAACCGATTTTGAAAATCCTTTTAGTCATAGATAACCACGTTATTTATGAGCGTCACAGACAATATAACCTCACGCTGCGACTCACGGGAGTGAAGCAGTAACCAAAGACGTTACTTAATGCAGGTGAAATAAGCCACACAAATATATGGGACCAACCCTTTCCAACAAAAAAAGTAAGTATCAAAATTGGACAGGGTCTAATCGAATTATCGAAGTTAAGCTATACATAAAAACAACATATTCGCGTTAACCTTTACAAACTCCTCCGTTTTTTCGTCGGTTAAAAAGAATAAAGGTACCAACCCTTGATGGGTGTCCGTTTGGTGGGTGCCGCAGGGAAGCTAGGGAACCCCTCGTTGACTCCCGACACGGTGTGCCACGGCGCTTCCATATGCGCTGCAGCCATCCTTCAACACGTGTGAAAGTTTTCTATGCAATTACATACATACATAAACTAACGCCTTTTTCCCATGGGCCGGAAACCACAGAACGCCACCTGCTACGATCCTTACATGCTTCTTTCGTCTCGTCCATGTTCATACATCTGGTCATACAAGCACGCCGGTTACGAGTACTGCACACGCACACCCGACCTTTATGAAGAACCTCACCAATAAGGTTAGGGTAGGTCTATCTAGGGCGTCCCCTCCCGGCGTTGCCACTGACATTCTATGCAATTTTATGTAGAGATTCATTTCCTGGCTGCGTTGGTCTCGTGGTCGCCAGTGAATGATTGAATTAATGCTTGATTTGCTAGAATATAGGTTATTGTATAATGGTAAAATTGACATAAGTTTTTACTATATTCGACTTTCCAGTTGTGCAAATTTTTAAGTGACATGCCAATCTTACGTACTTAGTAATAAGGTGGAAAAGTGCACACGTACGAGTCTGCCCCAAAGGTCCTCAGTTTTACCTACATCGAATTGTCATTTCTGGATAGTAATGTTACACATTTGGCGTAATAAATTAGTTTGAAGTAATTAAAGAATGTGGGATGGCTCATTTTGGCAGAACCCATCTCAATTATACTTACTTGTGATGGGCAGGCGAGTGCAAATGGTTCAGATAATCCTTAGCAGTCGGCGGGAACTCATTGCAGACACGGCACCAGTGCATCTCAGGGTCGTAGTACACATAGTTGAACTTCTTGTTCGCCGGAGACCTGAAGAATGTCCAACAATGATAGAATCACGTGTTCAAAGAAGATAACAGAGGGGCAATTCCCGCCATTTTAAGAACAATCGCAGTCTAAACTCAGTGTCAATCAGGCGAAATTGCCAGTCATTTTTTGACATTGATTGCTGCTGAGATGAGATTGCGACTGGATTTTAAACGTTTTTAATAACGGGATTTGACCATCAGATATCAAGAGGATTTATATTTGTTGCTCACGGTTGAAAATTCTCGCGTTTGATGATTCCATTACAAGTTTTGGTAAAGAAATATTGTTTTTAAATTGTATTAATCACTCGTTCTTTTTTGTTTTATGTAAAGGTCTCCTCACTCGCGCGGTTTTTAACGTGTATAAAGTTGAAAATATTTTTTTTTTCTTCTTTGAAGTTAAATTTTTCTCAGGAATCCGACGACACTGTTTAGCGAGGTGCCAGTTGTAATTTGCTTCATCAATCAATAATTATCTTCCAAATTATGTTATATGTATGTCGGCCAATTTCAATTCAATAAAACAACAACAATTTTAAAAAAACATTTAATGTAGACAGAAAAGAAAAACAAATAAAATACATGAAAATAAATACAAAAAGTTTATACAATTGCTACACGTAATGGCGAAGCATCCATTACCATTTCCTTCTCGCTCACACGTAGACAATTCAAAGGAGAGGTGAATAGAAAAACCAATGATTTCACTTTAGTATGACAATGACAATTCGTCTTAATGTTATGATAAAGCAATTACATGTTACAAAAGCTTACATTACATAATGTAACTCAATTTATTTTTAGCATTTCATAATATATTCGTGACAGTTTTTACCTGTACATGCCACCGAAACCATATTATTAAACGCATTACAAGTTGACATAAGCAGATTCCATCGGTGGACAGTCCAAGCTCTTCTTGAGGTAGGCAGATCACTAGTATGTAAGCGCATAGCTCGCAAAGGCACGCGCAAGCGGCGCAATCCTGCTTTTGGGAGAGAAGTAAAGAAACTAAAAACTATTTGTTTTTACACACATTCTCATTAAAATCACAAATGCTTAGGTATGAAAGTTTATCGCCAAGTACATTTACATTAATTCTTAAAACAAAAAACTAACAGGCTTCCAGAACTTTGAAGAAAGAAATAAACTTTCAAATCTGTAATAATCATTTAAACGAAAAATAAAGTTAGGACCGGCACGCACCTAGATTTCCGTTTGCCGCGATCCGTGGAGTCGGGGTCGTCGTCGATAATCTCGTGCGCTTCCTCCCCGATGATGCCGTTCAGCATGTCCACTACATTGTAGATCGTCTTCAACTTATTCTGTATCTCCAACTATAAGTAACGCATTGACGCCAAACATTATAGATTCCTGTCGTAGAACAAGCCTTATAATAAAGCAGAAGTATAAACAAATATGAGCTATAAGTCTTAAGTGATGAGACATAATTTTGTGTATTGCAAGTCAAACCTGTAACTTGGTGTTTTCCTTCAAAAACCTCTTGGTGTCAGGGCTCGGGGATCGCTTGGCGTCGCCGCGCAGTTCGTTCCGTTGGTCCTTCAACGTGTCCATCTCTTTCTTGAGTATGTTTGCTTTCTTAATGTAGTCTTCTCTCTGTTTGGACAATGCCGCTTTCTGTTGACGCATTTCCGATTCGATGGCAGCTGCGAAAATATTTTGTTACTTTATAAACTATATTAGATTAGCAGATTAAATGTGCTGTCATATCGTGAGGGTCATGGCAATCATTTTAAAATCGTTTCACAAGAGTTTGACACGCTCGTTCAATATAACAATACACTTAATGAAAGCAAAAATATGTAAACAAGACTTCTCTTAGCTGTCATGGACCCAACTCTGCTAAATAGTCTCTAGAGGCAGTTCCAAGGCGCATTTTGGAACATTTTAACTCATTTTAAAATCATGCAGGGATTGCGAGAAATAGCAGAATGTGGTTGTAGGCGAAACAATAGTAATACATTATTAGTTAAAGCAGTAAGAATGTTTCTTCTGCCATTGTCTGTTGGTTTCTTCATACTGATGATGTTTACCGGTTCTCACAGTTTATTTGTAGGAGCACTTTCTTTGTTTTACAAACTAAGTCTTAACATAAGTAATGAACTCCTGGAATAGAACATTCTAACATAATAGGTTTGTTGGGAAAGTAGAAAAATACAATGCAGTATATAAAATATTCGTATTAAGAATGGTGAACTGAAATCTTTTCATTTCCAAAAACTGCCTGAATTGTTACTTAAAATAGAAAATAAATTATTCTAAATACCTAATGCATTGTAGTCTGGAAAATCTATATCATTTACATATCAAATATGCAAAACTGTTACTTGTAAATACATGTAATTATACTTGTAAATACACTTAAGTAAATACTACCTATATTATTGCAGTGTTCAAGTCAATTCAATCAGTATCTAGAAACAATAGCTTTCAATGCTCCCATCCACTTGTAGCATTATGTTTTTACCATTAATAATTACTATTAATATAATTACGGTCATAATTAACGTTAGTTTTTCATATGAATGCCAAACAATGTAAATAATGAAAACGGTTAGAGTGAACAATAGATAATATATAACAATAGAATGTATAAATATGTTAAAAATAATACAAACATCAATATGAATTTATGTTATCGTTAAACCCGAAACTACGTACCAACATGATTAATTTAAAACACAAAGCATTTTAACATAATTACGTAATTAATACACCAGCTTACGAATAGTTTGTTTCGGTTACTTTCTAGAAAAGAGACACTAAAAAGTTACTAATCTCTTCCTATAGATAAATAAATAATCTAAAAAAACCTCCTTGCTAACCTGAAAAAAGAAAAAGTATTAAAAGAGAAAAAAGCAATGTAAAACACATACCTTCTTTTTTGATCTGATCTTCAACGTTGTTGAGGAAGGGAGCTGGTGGGGCAGTCTGCGGTGGTGGTGGTGGCAGAGACATCTGGTTCCACGCTGCCATGTCTGGTGGGAGCGGTGCTTGGGGCACTCCACCCACTGTTGGGAAGTCATCATAGATACCCGAGTATGACGGCTGGTAGTTACTTGTGTAGTTTGCTGGTGTCAATGTAGTTACTCCCTAGAAAAGAAAATTAGGTTCTATAACATATTTTCTCATTAATGTGTAAGATCGTGAAGACATCTAGATTGTTGTTTCTTAATTACGCTTGTCTTGTTTTTGTCTCTTAATGGATAAACATTATTTTTATAAAAGCTAGCAGTATAAAAAAAAGAACTTAAACATTATGCACATGTCGTACCATTTTACAATAGTATGCTTACATATTTTGAAATTGTGTTATTTATAGCAACAATATTACAAATAATGGTATTAACATACTTATGTATGAAGTGTCCATGCATGCTTACCGTAAATGGGCCTGTGTACAGAACAATCCATTGAATCTACATACCGTATACTCATGTTATAAAAACACAATGTTTGTTTGCTTTCTTTTGTTTATATTTTAAGAGGTAATTTCTCAAAGTAATGGTCTGCTTACAAAAATTCTTTCACTGATATAAAGTTACAATATACCTGATTTTATTTGATTGTTTTATGATATATTTAGACTTTCATGCGAAGTCAATGTAAAAGCTAGAGCTGAGTCACTACAATTAATCTAAAAAGGATGTACAATAAAATTCAGGTTAACAATACATTGTGTGTTTTATTGTTGTTATAGATAGGACATGTTTTTAACAAGAGCAGGCAACCAGAATGTGTTGTTCAACACATTTAATCTAGTCTGGTTAGACAATTGCTCATCTGTTTAGATATTACTACTGACAAATGTGTAAATCAGTGTAATACAGTACCTCTTGCGGCACAAAGCCAGGGGGCGGTTGCCCGGAAAACCCAACTGCCTCTTGAAACTGTTGGTTGTCCCACAGCTCACTGGGCTCTGGTAGCTTGGATATCTCACTCAAAATGTTCTCGTCAAGGATGTCTTTATCAGTCTTCCGCGGTGACCGGCTTCTGTGCTTGTCGCTGCCGTCCCTCCGGGGCGGCGTACGGCTTCGCTTGCGAATTGGCCGGCTCCTAAAATCATTACGATCACGGTCGCGGGCTCTTTCCCTTTCACGTTCACGCTCACGATCACGGTCCCTATCCCGGTCCCAGTCTCTATCCCTATTGTAAAACGATCTAGGATCCTTTCTGTGATCACGCGACATAATCAAATCAATAGTTCGTCAGAAATTCACAAAATTATATTGCTTTGTTTCAGGTTCACAAAAAAAACACACGCTTTTGACGCTTTGTTTTTGACGTTAGCAGCGCCGCCATTTTGGAGTTGCCGGTATTAAAAAAATAAAAATAATGCTTTGAAAGAGTTGCTCTAAGTAGGTACAAATAATTGTACGTAATATTTTTTCCCTGATTCAATTTTGTAGGATTCACTGCACGGGTCATTCATTTGAAAATAGTAGTTCCTTGTTGCACAGCTTCTTAAGATATACTATTTAACTCTACTATTTTATTAGTATGTTATTTGTATGAAAATATTATGATCGCACATTTTGTGAGTTTGCGTGGTTAGTTATGCTTTGTAATTTATGTAACTGATGAGGGTTAATAGCTTTTATCCCAAATTCAGAGCTACTTCTATGGAATTGATAAAAATGTACCTAATACTTTCATGATGTGATGTGGTTTTGGACGGGCTGTCTTAGGTCCAACAAAACCACGTTACGATTTGCCATTTTTATTTTGCAATGTGATCATAGATGTCACTAGAAGTTGAAAAATTGGTAACTGTTAGTAAAATCAAACCCATCATCACCTTAATTATGTCGTGAATTTATGATATCAAAATAATTATACAATGTCAATTAATCCAGTACGAGTGATAAATTACGATGTTATAATAAAATTAAGAAAATTATAATTCTGTGCCTTTCCAACATTTTTTTTTTAAACTTTGAGTAACTACTGCTCTCGTGACTGTTATTCATCATCACGCCTGTATTTCCCGAAGGGGTACGTAGTCAGAGTTGTACAATGTATACCCACAGATCACCGGTATGTTTAGGTCCCTTATTAGGGGGCGGACCTATTGCCATTAACCGAGCACAAATCCTACCTACGAGTTGCTAGGTACTGAGAATTTCATAGAAAAATCCAATAACACTTTTTGCTCGACCTGGGTATCGAACCCGAGACCTATATTGTAGCAGTCTTAGGACCACTTGGTTACCAAGGCAGTCCAATAATTGTTGTTTCAATTTGATTAAAAAGTAAGTTAAGTAAATGCAATAAATTAAGTTTAATGTCGAAACTTGTCATAAATAAAATCAACATTTTATTATGCGGGAAAATAGCACTTTGTAAAAAAGAGAAATTACTTTAAGATAAACATTCACACTATGTCGTTATGGTCCTTTGGTTAAGACGTCCGCCTCTCCTGCAAGAGGTTCTTGCAGGAGTTATCCCCACAACCTGTGGGGTTCACAACAGTTGTGAACCCCACAGGTACAGTTACTGAGTACGGGCAAGTATCAATGGGACTTTTCCATTTCATATACCTACCTATACCTACTTTTTAAGAAGATTTGACTGGGCAACACTGATATCGGTGGAGGAAAACACCGTGAGGAAACCTGGAGTTTCACTGATCAGTCTTGAGCAAGCGTAGTGATCAATGCTCGTACTTTCTCTGCATGAAAAGAGTATTTTAATCTTTTAAATCTTCTTCACAGGTGTAGGCCATGCCCGCTTCGCTAAAGACTTGATAATGTACCTAAATAATCTTGTATTCCATAAAGATATCCACCCACTTTTGTCGCACGATAGTAGGTACCTATGATGTAGTCAATTTAAAAGTGTACCTAATCATCTGCTGATTACACTTATTAATTGAAGATGCAAAGCAAGCTTACATTCACGTCAAGGTATCTAGCTTGATGTTAATGTAAGCTTGCTTTGAACTTCACACGCCCTTATGCTGGTCTTTTCATGGGCCCAAAATTCAGCATTGCCATACAATGTGGCAATGCTGCCAGCCTTGACAAGCTCCATTGACAGTGATGCGGACGAATTTTTTCATGCCCTATATCTACTTTTTATAAATTGTACAATCAACAATAAAAGTCGATTAACAATATAACATTTACATATAATTTAAATAGCCACGAAATAACACAATTCACTGCTAGGCAATACCTAAGGGTTCATTTTATCTTAATTTTATATCCATTTTGTATTTCCTTTTATATTGAGTTCAATAATAAGGATTTTAAATCTGAAAAGTTAATCTACTTTTGTTGCTGGCTGTACATTCTTTGTAATTTTATTATTATTTATTGTTTTTGTGTTTTGGTTCATTATTACGGAAGTTAGGTAGATAGTTTTCAAAATGAATGTTTTATAAGTATATATAGTAGTTACGTGAATGGTACAGTGTGGCACAAATACCCACCAAAACTTCGGTACGCTTGTTGGTTTACATCCAAACAACTTACTTATTTATGTAAGGACAGCAATTACCAGTAACACTTAAGCTGTACGGAACTTCAAAGCGCTTCCATTTGTCGTTCAATGGAGCTAAAAGCTGAAGTTTATATAACAATTTTGTTTACATTTCAAATACGTCATACTCACTGATCTCCATTAAATCGTTCAGCGGAGCGGAATAGACTTTTAAACAAATGAAGTGTACGACAGCAAACGTGTTTGGGGGGGACGTCACATCCAATGTTCCACTTGGTTTCATCTTATTTGACGGCTTAAGTGCGCCCCAGATTGGAATTCGCGCCAGTGCGACGCCATAGTAAAAATTGGAACATTAAGGCTTCAAGACACCTGATGAATTTGCTACATTTATTTAGGCTATCCAATAAATATGGATGCTCTCATATATCTATTAGTTTTTTTAGACAATTTGAAAGATTTGGAGATTGACTAAATAAAGCTATGTGCTGTAAATCCGATGTTTCACCAGCAAGTTATAAATTAACTGACTAACTACTTATGTTTATCTTGGACTTCACTGTCATAGGTAACCTAGGATGTGTGGGGTCGTTAAACTTTACTGCCTACACGATAAAGAAGAAGACTAACTACTTAACACTTAAAGTTAAAAATAGAAAATCCCTTATTATTTATGCCTATTAAAAGATATGCCAAACTTGCCATTCAGAAATTTCTGCTCTCATGCAAAAACTATCTCAAAGTGTATGGACCTAAATCTTGAACTGCCTTAATGGATACTTTGATAAAGGGACATTTGGCGCTGACAGTTCCACCGGCAGCACCTTCGAGTCAGTGGCAATGCGTCTTCCGATATCGTCTCCCGATGATGTGTGGGCACTTGCGTGATAGATGGAGTCCTCGCCGTGACTAATGCTCATAGCTCCCTGTTTAGAGCAAGGCAGCCAGTTTAGAGATAATTTGTGGTTGATTGATCATGTGGGTTGTGGTGAAAATTATGATTTAAATAGCGCATAATTAAACTGCCGTTGTTTTTAGTAGCAGTGGTAAGGTCATGGGGGTTAAAATATATAGCCGATGGAAAGGCTACCTATATTATAATTTTGTCTCTCCACTAGTAATCTCCCACCGCGATTTTTTTGTGGTGAGCTTGAGGTGAGATTTTTAATTAAGAGTTATAATTAACTAGCTTCTACCCACAACTTTGTCTGCTTAGACTTCAGAATGCCAAGTCCTAAATTATCCCAATGGAGTACAAAAATGAAATAAACATTTTCCTATTGTGTAGAGCTAATTTGGTTAAGATTAATCCATATTTCATTTTTAATGTAAAGAAACTTAACGCCATGTATTTCATCTGGGAATGTGGCGATGCCTTAGTTTTCTTGTTAACCCTTTCGATCTACATTACCTTCGAACAAAGGTGAGAAATGGAGCCACCCTTTGACACCTTCACCAAACACAAGGTCACATATCAAATCTCATTAACCACTGTATTGAATAGACATATTGAAATATTAATTATTATTATTGAGGGCACATTACAGGGGTATAAAACGGGAACATTTGCTCCAGGCATCTACAGTCGATTAAGGTGTGCTCCGAGATACTCAAGTCTTTAAGGTAAATTGTTTTTTATTAAAAAACTATTTGGTAATAATTATTTTCTATTTAGTCTTATTATTGTTTTGGTCCTTATGGCTAACTTTAGGAGAGGGCTATGTCCAGCGGTGGAAGTCGTTTGGCTGCTGAGATGATGATTGTTTTGGGGCCTCGGGGTGCAAGTCATCATCATCATCATATCAGCCATAGGACATCCACTGCTGGACATAGGCCTGCCCTATAGATTTCCAAAAGCAACGGTTGGAAGCAGCCTGCATCCGTATTTTTCCTACGTTTTCCTGAAGTGCAAGGGTGTCTGATTGATTTCCAAAGTGTGGTTAGGTCTTGTTGAACTGGTTACCTATGGGAGTTTTGGAAAGGAGATTTATTAATTGTATTTAGATATCACATACATACCTGTTTACGCAAGGTGGATATCACCGAGCAGTTTGTAACAAAAGTCAAATTCAAAGACTTCCCCGAGCCAAAAGTAATCGTAGTTTTTTTTATTGGCTTGTTCTGACCCACTTCTGGGCAAAGGCGGGAGGCCTTTGCCCAAAACTTTCCACTCCTTTCATGCTTTATGCTTCCGTGGCCCATCCTTCCATTCGTAGATTATTAAAAAAACTTCTGGTTCATACATTTTGACCTTATAGGTTTAGTAGCTTTATTTTATAGGACAGGTCTTTTAATGATGGCGCGTGCGCGTGGGTTGGGGGCCGCATTAGGTTCAATTGAGTGAAGGCACCTACGTTAAATATCAGTTGTTTTACAATTATCTGTTATATAAGGTGTTAAAAAATCAACTTTACGAATTTTGTGTATTTGCTTAGTACAAACTAATGTAAGGCAAAAGAAAAAAAAATCACACGTAAAGGCGACTCCGTTAAAATTTTAACCAAAATGTTTACATGTGAAAAATGAACATGGCTCATTATTTTTTTATTTCTTTTGCCTAATGTAAAGTGTATGTACTTGGGCAAGGAAAACCAACCTCCAAAGTCCATTTACTTGTAGTTGTTGGGCATCCTTTCCAGTTCCGATATTTCGTTTTAATCTTGTACATTTACTTTGCCAGTTGGCTGCTCCTCTCCATTTATACATTAATGTGAATTTATTGCGTTTGATATTGTATACAAGTAAATGTGGTAATGCAACTAGCGTGTAGCGCTGAAAATTATCCGAAGTCTGTGTAATGCTCTATATTGTATAGTTAAATATGGGATGGAAGGGACATAAGAAACAAAACTTTTACCATGGATTCAGTATAGGTTGTAGACCCAAGATTTTCCAAAATTTTCGTCGGTCATTAAAAAAATACCAGCAGTTCCATACAAAACTGTGACATCTACCACGGACGAACGCCAGTGCAAAACTTCGATTCGAGGATTTGAAAATAATAGGATAACGGCAATGGATATGAAAATTACAATTTCCTAGGACCCTCGTAAATTAAGTTGAGTAGATAACAGTAATGTGTAGTTTTTGGGGAATTAATGGGAATTTTTTGTAGCTTTTGGATAGGCCCGTTTTGGGAACATTTCTCTAATAAAATCATGCCTAAATCGCCAAAAGGGTAGGCAAAGGGCAGTTAGAAGCAAAGAAAGCCAAGAAAAGAGCCAAGGAGCTATAATTGAGAATTTCGCAATAGAATTGGCCAAGACGTCAGATGACATTTGCTATCGCTACACCAATGAATCAGACAGTACATTTTGTCTTGGAAATATTACAATGACGAGAATAAACATCAACAGATCGCTTAACTATACGCGACGGCTACGCTAGAGGTCTTGGATTTGATTCCTGAGTTAGGATTTGTGCCCGGTCAATGGCAGTAGGTTCGCCCCTATTACATGGGACCTAAACATACCTGCAAACTGTGGGTGCACACTAGTAAACCTTAACCCTTCGGGGAATACAGGCGTGATGGAATGTGTATATTTAATGCTTAATTATATAATTTCAGATGAAGCCTCAACAGACCATTCTCCTCGCAACATTATGCACCATCACGGTATGTTCGGCGCACATCGGGGGTGGGCAGGTGCCCTACCAGGACTCGAACCCTCAGGTGTACTGCGGCAGGTCACTCGCAAGAGCCCTGGCGTTCTTGTGCTTCGAAGAGGGGGGCTCGGAAAACAAACGGTCGGACTCTGGATCTATGTATAGTAAGTTTGGATTTTATATATTTTTTTAATGTCACAATCATGGTAGTAGTAGAGCTCTTTGTTAATAAATTCGGCGAAGTACCACCATATATTTCTGTTGCCAAGAATCGTTTCTGAGTTCTTTTCAAAGAGTAGTGGCACTAAAGACACTGTTGCGGTTATAATATTATCTGTGGAATCTTATAACTAAAACTATTTAGACGTTATCGCAGTGTGGCGAATCAGTGGCCGACTTATAGTAGAAAACGGATGCCATGCGCTGACAAAACTTGGACGTCACGTAGCATATTTGTCATTTTTAGTGCTTCTTATTTTTTACCCGACTGCGACAGAAGGAGGGTTATGTTTTTCGAGGGTATGTTTGTATGTATGTATGTATGTATGTATGTATGTATGTATGTATGTATAATTGTTTGGCACGCTATGCAGGCTGAACGGCTCGATGGATTTTAGCTTGAGAGGTGTCGTTAGATTCGTATTTACTGTGAGAGTGACACTGGGTATATAAAAATAAAAAAAAAACAAAATGGCGGATTTTTGGCGCCAAATTCAAATGTTTGGCTCGCTCTGCAGGCTGAACGGCTCGATGGATTTTAGCTTGAGAGGTGTCAGTAGATTCGTATTTACTGTAAGAGTGATACTGGGTATATTAATTTCTTTTTTAAAACACTAAAAAAATAAAAAATAAAAAACGGTAATTTAAAAAACTAAAAAACCCGACTGCTATTCTTTAAAAATCCCTAAAACAAGATAAATTGTAGCAGTCGGGACCCATTCGGGACCATCTGCAATGTAATATACCTAGGTATGTGCTCTCAATTCACTAATCCTCCATTTCTAGAATGGGTCCCGACTGCTACAATTTATCTTGTTTTAGGGATTTTTAAAGAATAGCAGTCGGGTTTTTTAGTTTTTTAAATTACCGTTTTTTTTTATAAATATAACTATGTGTTGTAGTTACTAAATAAATATTAGAAAATTCTCTGGATTTGCGAGACTACTTTGTCACTATCTCATCAAACCGTAGGTAGATAAACACGCAGCTTTGTTTTGCCTTCGGAAGGCTGCTACGAACAATCTAGCTTAGTCTTTGGAATGGCAATACACCTGTCTGCGGACCGTCAGCTTGTGTGTCATCCAGTACCATAAAAAAACCCACAGTAACAGTAACCACTGACTCGACAATGCAAAAATGTTTTGCAACTACAATCAATATAAAGATTATTACAATATCCTCTCAAGCGGAGCGCATCTCACAATAAAAGAGAGCTCTTTTATAGTGTACCAGCTGCTTATCGTCTGCTGCAATTTGTAAAAGTCGGCTAAGAGGAACGATTTATTACGCAGGCGGTCTACCGATCCGTCAGTATTTAATGCAATCTGAATGTATCTCCATAGTACCTATGGCGAGATTTATCTTCCTATTGAGTGCATTGAGCAAGAGTAATTGTTTTAATGCTGATTCAGGGATAAATGGGAGGTAGTTGGCATTGTTTAAGTTAAAATGGAGGTTCTATATTAAAGTCTTTAAGAGGAATGACTGAAGGTTGTGTTTTCTTTGTCTGTTTTCACCGTCTTCATAATTATTAACCTGTATGCACTTCAGAACAGGGTTTAATGAAAGGACCTACGAAAAAAAGTTTGGAGGAAAATTAGTGATTGAATTAGTTATTAACATGGGGTCCTTAGTTTGATAACTAAATCGGGCAAAGGTTTATTGAATTTGATAAGTATTTGATAAGTTGGTGGTGTGACGTTCCTGTGCATGTAAAGCAAAAGCATGTAAAGTCGTTGGTCCTGGGACAGATTTCTCCCCGGTTGTGTCAGATTGCCGTCTCAACGGACTGTGAGATTGAGGGAAGAAGGAGTGCATCAGTATTAACGCACGCACTTGCGCACTATATTAGGTTAGTCCCCATTGAGATTTGATGCTACAGAGAGAATATGATTAAAGTGTATCTTAATCATATTCTCTCTGTGGCGATACTCTTTTTCACCCAATTTTCTAATTGATTTTTCTTACTTTCTAGGTTACAAACACAATTTATATTATTAACTTTAACATTAATGTCTTTTTCCAGATGCAATCTTATCACCATATTACAAAGAACAGGAAGGCCAATACGGCTGGCCATGGATGACTCCTCACAAGGCCAGAGGCATGTCTCTTCCTTCAAGAGGCAAGAGGTTCGTCGTCAACGAGTGCTGTGACAAAGCGTGCAGTCTCAGTGAGCTGCTGTCCTACTGTTAATATTACTTTAGATGATCTGAAGATACTGCAATGTTGGTGTTTAGAATATTAACGTGTTTGGTAGGCTGTGCTCAGTAGGTATTCAGGAACTTGCTTCCGATGTTATGAAATCGAATTTGATTCGAATTCGCGATATTTTCATTTTTAATTAAATTAATTTTATTTTCTTACATTTTGGAGTAGATATGTGTACAGTTGATAGACATATAGAATGTGTTAGACGATAGAAAATGGCCAAAAAAAATCGGCTTTCCCTTACTTTAATTTCTACTGTTTTTAACGATAAACAATGGTTGGCACAAGGCGTCAACCATTGTTATTTCAAAACATTAAACCTCTTTTCATTTAAACCTTTTAAATAAACAACGTCCCGCGTTGGCAACACAGCGAGATAAGTATTATTATTTCGTCTCGATGTTTGATCGTAAATCATTATAAAACGGGTAATCCCCAGACAGTGGATGGTTGCTCAGACAGTCGTTTATGTGGACTTTTTACTTTTTCTAGTAGATAAATGTTGTTCATGAGTGAAAATGTTTTATGTGATAATAAATAATTTATTGTTGTTGCAAATTGGTATTTTTATTTTATAAAATATTGTTGTTGTTGATTTAACTGATATTGATACTTTATTACATTTAGAACAAGACTTTCAATTTGTTATATATTTTTTGGGCTCACATATATCAGCATTTCCACACATTTTAATCATGTTGTAGTGTCATGATGTACATACCAAATACTTTTTTTTTATTACACACACACTCACAAATTATAACAGGTTAAGTGTACAAAATCAAAGCGGTACTACAAGTAACGTATTCGAAACTACACTATAAAATATTTTAACAAAAACGAAAAGATGCAAAGAAACAAAAATAATGTCATATCTAAATAATAAACCTTTCGGCAAACGATAGCAACTTTTACTAAGTTTTAAGAACTTACTTATAAAAATTATGCTATTATAACTCCGCTTCAAAAACTTAGTAAACAAGAAGGCTAGCTCTAGTTAATTTCGTACAAATTAATTAGAGTATTCTTTTATACATTTCTCAGCCACAATCTTCAATTCTACAGGATAAGTTTTTAACCAGTGCGTAAATTTTTTTTGGTAGTTCAGTGTCAGTAATAGAACACATTTCCGTGTTTAGTTAAAAAAAAAAATTAAAAAAAATTTCATCCTTGTCCGAGTTTGAAATAAGCAAAACATCCAGGACATAATCTATTCGCCATACTATCAATGAAAACTCGCGGCCGCCGCCGCCGCCCGGGCGCATGGCTGGGGTGAGGGGGTGGGGAATGCGCTAGCGCCGAGCGACAATGAAATATGGTTTTTAAGTAAACATGTTTCATAAGCGATAACTTTTTTTTTTAGTACTAAGACATATCAAAATAAAATATACGTGTTTAATAAAACGTGTTGAAGTTTATTATGGCAAAATTTACGCACTGGTTAAAAAATTTTCCTGTATAAGCACTCACATTCCTCGCCCTAATTTCGCCTGCTACGTTTTTATAGCGGTATTTACTCATAAAACTTTTAAAGCCCGGCTTCTTTCATTGTATCTTTTTGATGTTAATTGCATCTGCTCGTAATAATCTCTTTGTTTACGCCCATTACGGGCTAGGAATTCGAAATGGGATCCAATCCTTCACAACGAGGCGACGAAACGTGTATTAAACGAGAATATGACTGTGCTCGCGTTCCATTGCTGGTTTTGTAAAGGTGGTAGTTTGAGGATTGCAGTTAAGTCGGCAATGTATGGAGGAGTGTCGGGAGGTGTGAATATGGAATGAGTTTTTGCGGTGGCATAGTGTTGCAATATGGCAGTAGGTATGCATTTGTTGGTGATTCAGTATTCAAGTCACGGCGTACTCTAGGCGTTTGCCGGCGACGGCGAGTGCATTCGGTTTAGCATAAAGTTTCTTTACTGTATCTGGTTTTTGTATACGAGCGGTTGAAACGCTGTTGTTCTTGTGTTTCGTAGGTGATGAACATCCTGAGAAATATTTTATCAGCGTCATCATTATATCAGCCGTTGGACGTCTCTTGCTGGACATACCGTCTCCCCCATTGATTTCCAAAAGGTCTGGTTTTAAGCGGCCTGCATCTAGCGTTTTCCTGAAATGGGAAAAATTATAAATAATTGGTTCTATATTTAATTGTTTTGTTTTTTAAAATAACTACCTATATGTCTCAAATAGACATTCCGCTTTGAACATACGTGGTAATCAGTGCTAATGCCTTATCTGTATGAGAAGAGGCTTTTCCCATGCAGTAAGACGATAAAAAGCCGGTATTGATTATTATCAGTTTGCGTCCAGCGTCAGCGTCCAATGAAATAATTTTCATTTTCAGTTCCGGAGAAAAACGCATTCAAACAACAAACCAACTCTTTAGCTTTGAAATATTAGTATAGAATTCCAGAAAATGTTAATACTTTCTTTTGTTTTTTATTCTAAATAGATGCTTTCTTGCTGTCGGATGAGATAAAATTAAACAGCAATGTATTCTTAGAAAAAAAAAATACGCCATTTCTTACAATCTTGCTCAAGCCAGGACGCAGAAACAAATAAATGTTATTTACCAAGAACTTAAACAAAGAATAAACCTTTTAGGCCGTTTAAAATAAAAGGGACTGTGATGCAATTAAAATGTTAATCTTTTCGTCAAGCGTATTGTTGGTCGTATTTTTTCCTTGTGCAGTAAAATAAATTCTACATTGAGAAGAACTTGCGTAAAACGTAGGTATTCAATTTTATGCTCTTGGAATAAAAAATACATGAATGTATGTACTGTGATCACGATACTACATTCTAAAACACCAGTACTTATTTACGTCCTTCCAAAACTTATGCTTATGCTTTGAATATAATTAAAAATAATTAGCGTTACAAATTTTCAAGGCCTCTGGTATTGCAGATGTCTATAGGAAGAGGTTAACCGGATGTAGACAGTCGACTTGTTAGCCATGCAACCAAATAAAAAAATATAATATGTAGCATTACAATAACTTCCAAAAACATGGGAGTGTTGGTTTGTTTGACAGAACAAAACTTAAATTTACCCAAAGACCAATACTACTAATTTAAAAAATCACTTACAAGCGGCAATTAACGTAAAAATTTTTGACAGATTAACACTGAGATTACGTATATCACGTGTATTCCTAAAAGTTAATAGAATTGACCCCCTAAATTCTTTGTCTCTCCAACTATTCCAGCAACCCAGTCGTTTGGCCCGCCGGTCTGCACCGCTTAACAATAACAAGACAACATTTCTCCGCTTCCTTTTTGAAAGAAACTCTTCAAACTCCGCAGTAAGGAGATGTTGCACTCAACATACAAATTAGACTGCAGCTGGCCAATATTCAGCACTGGTACTACTTCGTCATGTTTTAAATAGTAAATGAGGTATTATGATCAACCTGAGAGTGAAAGAGAGCAATATTAGAGAATAGTAATATTTTTAACCGACTTCAAAAAAAGGAGGAGGTTATCTATTCGAATGTTTTTTGTTTTTTTGTTTTTCCTCAATTTTACCGACTGGGTGAACCGATTGTCATGATTCTTTTTTTATTTGAAAGCTGGTGCTTTCCATTGTCACCATTTCAATATCTGATGATGGGATCTTGTAGAAATCGGGGGAACTCTTCAATAAATACCAGCAGATTAACCGCGATTGTTGCTATAGCATAATATATCTAAGCATTGTTTACACCACCACACAACATAACATCACGCCTGTACACTCAAGGGTTACACAGATGTATACAGTAGATTTTTGAAAATTTCTCATTCAAGTAAACGAAATCGCATATTCTGCTTTCTTATGACTTTTTAGTGGTGTCTCGTTAATTTATATAACATGACAGTTTCTTCATGGATTTGGATGACAGGAAGTTGATCCTAAAAAGCGAGAAAAAAAAACTTTTTTACAAAAATGACAACCGCCTTCAAAAACTAAAAAGAGAAAAATAATTTTAGCTTTGGAAGTCGGTGGCAATACAAAACAAGAAACAAAACCAAAGCCGCCGACTTCCAAAGCTAAAGTTATTTTTCTCTTTTTAGTTATTGAAGGCGGTTGTCATTTTTTAGTTTTCATTTATTAATTGACTAGTTTCTGATTGACCCGTTTACTACGTCTGTGTCAATTTTCTTACGGCTCCCTAATGTTTTGATAAGAAAATTGCCTATAGCATTTAGGGATAACGTACCTTTTTATCAACGAAAGAATTTTCAGAATCAGACCCGTAATTCCTGGGATTACTGTATTAAAACAAAACAAACAACCTTCATATTATTAGAATAGTGTATATAGATAATGAACTAAAACTCAACAGAAATAAAGTTGAAAATTGTGTGCCAAATAAACGAAATAAATGGAGAGTGAACAATATTTTATAATTTTTTTAAACGTATTTTCTCACACTAAGAATTTCTCATGTGTCGTGGTTGCATTTACTTCCCTATAAACTCACATACACTATTGTAGTTGCAATTGAATCCAGATCTACTTCCAGTAGGCTATACGAATATTTATTCTGCGTGGCAACCGAACAAACGACACGCAGCGCAGCAGCTAATCCCTCAACAACTACACCAGCCGGAACAAGAGTACCACTTAAAGTTAAGTCAAACACGAAATTCTTCAAAGAGCTGTCCCTTAAAAACCATCAATGGAAATAGTGGTCATTGCTTGGTGGGCAATAGGCAATAACGTGATGGTTGATTCACCTCTCATGGACGTATAAAGTGCTTCCCCGATGCATCGTCAGGGCTCGAACCTGTATCTGATGTCTGCGATCACTTCGGCATTCGTGCACGGGGTTACGAAGTAATGGATGTGGCAATTTATATATTTAAGACGCATCACATAGCTGTTAACTACGCACACTGCTCATCAAACTTAATAATATTGAGCAACAATATTTGCTGGGAAACGACTTTACTTTTGGAATATCGCTGTTTATGGTAGTTCACAATAAATAATAAATAAATATCTTGGGACAACTCACACACGGCTATCTGATCCCAAGCTAAGCATGTGTTATTCTGCCCTGATAACAAAGAATGCAGTAATCGACATTTTTGTGATTTTCACTTTTTTCCAGAAATGGCATCCCAGGAGGTCCATGCACATGAAAAAAAAATATTTTCATAAAAAAATTCACTCGAAGTATGTTTTTTATGATATGATTTTCGCCGTACTTGCATGAAAACTGCTTCAATGATAAGAAAAAACGCAGTATTAAGCATAACCTAAGAAAGAATGCAGTACTTGCAAGAATAAACTAAAACAGAATGCAGTAATATCCACTACTTTATTGTTTTGTTTTACATCCAGTAGACAAATTGCTAAATCAAAACGCAGTACTCCACATTACTGTATTTAAGTGTAGTAAAGACTTGCGAAGTCGTAGCCGTAGTCGTAGCAGTGCGATCCATTGCCGCGTTTTGTCTTAGTAAATCAGTTCGGCGACGTCATTCGGTGGAGTAATACGAATACGAATTTGCAAAAACATGTTTTTTTTACTTCACCCTTATGCTGCATATTATAAGAACATAAAGTAGGTTTTTAACATCCGTATAGTTTACTCAATACTTTATTTGCATTCCACGATGTAAAAACTTAGGTCGTAGCTAAGAAACTACAAAAAACCTTAACCTTAAAATGCACCTATATAAATCGTTGAGAAGACACAGTACACTTCAACTTAGTTCCGAGCATATAATAATGGCAATAATTACTAAAAAAGAATGCAGTAATCAACTTGTGCTAAGACATAATGCAGTAATACGCGCAAGTGCTGCATTTAGTTTTAGTATCCTGTGACTCGGAAACGACCTGATAATAAACCGAAACGCAGTAATACGTATTATAATTGCATATATTAGTAAATTAAATAAAGGAAAATTATCTTGTAAAAGCTTGATTTTTTTCCGATTTTTTAGATATATAATATGGCCAATAAAATACGAACAACTGGCTCAGATCATATGAAATATGTTTTTTGCGTTTATCTCGGAACCGCCATTTTGCGATTACTGCATTCTTAGTTATGACGGCAGTATTGTAACCAGACAACTGATATACATACTTACATAATTTATAAATACATACATACCAAACCATCACCATCACGCCTGTATTCCCCGAAGGGTTAGGCAGAGGTGTACCAATGTACACCCACAGTTCGCAACAAAAAAACAACAAAAAAAAAACAAACACAAAAAAAGAAAAAAAAACACAAATACATACATATTATAGATAAATCACACCCAGACACAGAACAAACAATCATGCTCATCACACAAAGTTTGTGCTGGGTGGGAATCGAACCCACGACCTCCGGTTTAGCAGTCAGGGCCCCTAACCACTAGACCAACAGGCCCGTCTCAATGTGACATAATTATGTAAAATATTTTTCTTACGGGTACATCCAAAGGGTCGCGGTCGTGTTGCCCAGTAACTGTGTAGTGGAAGTCAGATCGGCAGTCACTCCATATAAAACACTGGTATTCAGCTGCATCTGGTAAGACTGGAAGCCGACCCCAACATGGTTGAGAAAAGGCTAAGCAGGGCAGGCAGGGTTAAATTATTATTTACTAGCTTCTGCCCGCGACTTCGTCCGCGTCACAGTTGATGTGTTATCCTACGGGTACCGTACATTTTCCCGGGATAAAAAGTAGCCTATGTGTTATTCCAGACTATAATCTATCTTTGTGCCAAATTTCATCCAGATCCATTCAGCCGTTTAAGCGTGAAAGAGTAACAAACATCCATCCATACATACAAACTTTCGCCTTTATAATAGTAGTAGGATTTTATTTATTCAAGCAGATGATGATGATGATGATGACGAGTACATCCAAGGGGTACAAGAGTTGAGAGGAGCTGGGGAGCGTATTTAAAGTTTATTTAAAACATGTCAAACTGGTTTTTGTAAAAACGTAAAAATAGTTGGAACATTCATCTTCCTTGAAACACATGAACCCTTCATAAATAAATTCAATAAACATTAATAAAATCCGATAAAAATATCTATAAGTAGTAGTTTTGAAGAACTAAATGATTATACTATTTTTGGTATAGATTGTAAAACTTCAATTAACTTCGCTCATGAGTAATCATATTTTATCTGTACTAAAATATGATTATTCATGAAAGTATGATCTTGTTGTAGAAAAATATTAATCGAGATCAGCTGGTGCTAGACTTATTCCATATTTTAAGTTAACCAAAGTAATCCTAATACAATAACCCATTCCTTCAGAAAATGGCAACCGAACCGTAATCTCGTAGCGCTTGCGTAGCAGATTTGCTACATCTCGTAGCAGATTGGCTACGCTCGTAGCAGTAGTTAAGTCTGCCAATTTATTTGTGTTTGATATTATTTCCCGGTTATAAAATGCATGCTATAAGCTGATGCAGTGAATCACACGTATGTCTGCACTAACAATTAGACACGGGCATGTAGAGCCTTAATTCCGTAGCAGTAAGGGATATTTTCGAAGAGCAAGTGTGTAACAATATCACATTTTTCTAGTTACCACATCCACACAGTCTCAACGCTTGCCATGCCTCTCTCTAGGTAAATCCTGAACGTCTACAGGCTGAAGTGTTGTCACTGGCCGCCGGGCCACTTAGGGCCGTGCCTTATCTGTAGATTTATAGAGGCCACTAGATACAGACACAGGTATAGGTAGACTTTAGATATTGAAAGTTGAAGTACGGCCAATGTTGGCGCCAATAAGATTGGACTTATTTTATTGGGGCCAACATTTTATTAACCGAGCTGCAACGGGCAATTTAATAGAAAAATCCAATAACTCCTTGCTCAACCTGAGAATCGAACCCGTAGCGTAGCAGTCGCACTTAGGACCACTAGAGGCTTATGAGGCAGTTAAATAGAAAAAATGGTCAGATTTGAACATTACTGAACCTACAACATATTTATTTATTTTCTATAAATTATGTATAGTCGACTAAATCTTGATACTTGATACCAATATACCCACTCCCCCAAAAGGGGCTAGCTGTGAGATAGACAGCGACTTTATACAATCTCCTTGAACACACAGTGAGCATGTAACTAAATTGCAGAAATTCATATCAGTGTACGCCTCACTTCGATCTTGATACATTGAATATACTCCGAGCGAACGCTTCATCGGGCCCAGTAATCTTGATACACAATAACACGGTATTGTATTCAATGGAATGTGTGGCGTATGTTTTGATATAGTTATATGTAAAATGATGCGTGGTTTTATTTATGATGGAATTCGTTCAATTGGTATAAAAAGCTTTGCGAAGAAAATTGAGAAATAATAATAAGGTATTTATTTTCTTAGTCATAATCTATATATTCTACTTGTGGCATAATATGATCGTTTACGTAAGTTACGCCTTTGGTTACTGCCCCGCTCCACTGGCTCATAGCGTGATGTTTGATAGTTTTCACTATTCCATATGAATAGTAGTGATAGTTTTAGAGATTAGTGCGTTTAAACAAAAATCTTTTCATTATTCGTTAACAACATAATTGTTATACTTGCATTTCTTCAGTGTAGTGTTATGAGAAAGGATACTTGAGTAGATCAGACCAAAACCAGCGATCAACCAAAACCAGTGATCCCCCCTAAACTTGCTATTATTTCAATTACGTTAAGAGTTATTTTCGTGGAGCTAGGAAAGAGACGTTTTTGCTTTATTAGCTGTTTCGTCAATGCTTATGATGAGCAATTCTCAATCTTATTTAAATGGGATTACGATTTCCAAGAATCATTTTCTTTCTGTCATATTCTCATCCGGAAACACGCGATGTATAACATGACCTGAACAAAATATTCAATTTCAATTTCCACAACAAAAGCGAAGGAATAACCTTCGCAAACCAGATGCATCCATCGGATATCGTTTCAAAGCAATCTCTCCTACGTTTTACCGTTCCATTCGTTTCAAACGTGTTCTATTGGATTACTGGGGGTTGCAACATATATACGGAATATTTCCAATCAACTGTCACATTGACTGCTCAGTTTTTTTTTATAGTGTCTGACTGAAACTGGATTTTCGGCCGAAATCAAATCTTCTTCCCGGACAAGATTTTGGAAGATTTTTTTACCGAAACTGGCGACACCAAGAATAGTTGTTTTGGCGGCCTTTACTTATTCACTAATTTAGGCCCGCGACTTCGTCTGTGTAGGCTTCACAATTAATTCGAAATCTTAAATGATCCCACGGGAACATAAAAACAGAATACAAATTACAAATAGGTACAATTGACGACACGGTTGGCGCAGTGGCTTAGCGATTGCTGCGCTGCGCGTCGTGGGTTCGATTCCCGCACCGAACATTTGTATGACCTACAGATAGTTGTTCCGGGTCTGGCTGTTTGTGTATGTAAGTTTATATGTTTGTAAATGCATCCACGATACAGGATAAATTCGTAGTGTGAGGCAAGGTTTTAAAAAATAATGATAGTGTTAGGCTAGATCGATAAAAACATAAAAAGTAGTCAAAAAGTGGTAGAATATATTGCGTCGGTTCGGTATTTGTATTTCATGCTATATTCTGCGTGGACTGAAAGCGTAATATTAATTTGTTTGATGTTGTAATGGATTTTTGGCTTTTATGAACACAGATTTGAAATTAGTTACGTTGTTTTAAAACAGTTGCGAGTTTTATTTTGTTTTACTGTAATGTTGGAAAATGGGTATTAAGGTTACACGAGCGGGCATCATGTTTTGTTAAAATAATAGTATATTGTTAAAGTGCGAATATTCGCACGTGTGTAGGTAAATAATAAGTCCAGTTAATATAAGTACTACTCCAACTAAGTCGGTAACTGCCTCGGTGGCCTAGTGGTTCTAAGCACGACTGCTACGCTAGAGGTCCTGGGTTCGATTCCCAGGTC
The DNA here is from genome assembly GCA_932526535.1 of Caradrina clavipalpis. NCBI lineage: Eukaryota > Metazoa > Arthropoda > Insecta > Lepidoptera > Noctuidae > Caradrina > Caradrina clavipalpis. Next base: position 1,329,448 of record OW052095.1, read on the forward strand.
GAGCAAAAAGTGTTATTGGTATTTTTCTGTGAAATTCTCAGTAGCAGGTCGGAGTCTGGATTTGTGCCCGGCTAATGGTAATAGGCTCGCCCATTACATGGGACCTAAATATACCGGCGAACTGTGGGTGTTCATTGGTACACCTTTGCATAACCCTTCGGGGAGTACAGGCATGATGGTACATATATTAATATAATTCTGAAATCGCCAGTCCACCTTGAGTGAGCTTGGGTGATCAATGCTAGTATATTCTCTGTTTAAGAAGAGGCCTTTTCCCTGCAGTGGGACCATAACAGGCCGCGCTAAAAACAGACGCATCGCAGACGGACGAAGTCGCGGGAAAAACTATTTTAAATAGTATCGCTTGCGTGATCTTGAATATATTTCTATTTCATTATTGTTTATACATTTACAAGCACTTATTTGAAACAGTGGTACTCTGATGTAAGTTCGAAACGGACTTCTCAGATAAACAAAGATATTAAATACGAACATATACAGATATGAAGATAATAAACATCCAAAAACACACCCTGATCCAAACTCCTGAATTCTAGTACAGCATATAAGTTTTTCAACCCCATATATATTCTCTTAGGACATTGAGAGCGTGAAAAAAATCACGTAAAACTATTAAGATAAACAGAAAGCGGATGATGGATCACAGCAGCCGGTACTTAAGATCCTGGGAGGACATTAATCAAAACTTCTTAAGCGCTATTAAAATAACAACCCTTTTCCCCGATGGTTACCGGTCACCTAAGCACCTACTAGCGGTAGACAACTCGATTGGTTATCACTTACATAAAACAGTGTGGTGATATAATAGGTTTTCGTAAAGTTGTTTACAAACTAGTGCAAACATACAAAATCTAGTCACAATTTAGTCGAAATACAGGCTATGCCTAGTTCGGTTACAGACGCTAATCTCACTACTTTTACTGATACTGTTGCCTTATAACCATTGTAAAGTAGTACTAAGTTTTTGGAAATAAACATTTATTTATTTATTTATTTTAATTTCATTTCCACGAAGGGTTAGGTAGAGGTGTAGCCAATGTACACCAGGTCACCGGTCTGTTTTTAGGTGCTATGTAATTGGGGGCGAGCCTATTACCATTAACCAAACACAAATCCTAACTCAAATAGAAAAACCTAATAGCACTTTGCTCGACCTGGGAATCGAACCCAAGACCTCTAGCGTACCAGTAGCGCTTAGGCACTAGGCTAACGAGTCACGAACACACAAAAATGACATTAAAATTAATCCAGTCGCTTAGAAGAAGCTCAGTGACACACACCGGTGTAGTAGTATATTTATAAAGATCATAAAGCAAGATACAACTGCCTCGTTGGTCTAGTGGTTCTAAGGGCGACCGCTACGCTAGAGGTTCTGGGTTCGATTCCCAGGTCGAGCAAAAAATGTTATTGGGTTTTTCTACGAAATTCTCAGTAGCAGCTCGGAGCTTGGATTTGTGCCCGGTTAATGGCAATAGGCTCGCCCCCTATTACATGGGACCTAAATATACCGGCGAACTGTGGGTGTACATTGGTACACCTCTGCCTAACCCTTCGGGGAACACAGGCGTGATGGTATATTTTTTTATTTTTATAAAGCATGATGGACTTTATTTTCTGTGGAGTAAAGCAAGTTTTAGACAAGCCTTTTCCCAAATTTTTTACACTCACTTCCGTAACAAAACCGTCTATCCTTCGTTTTATTTTCACAAAAACAAAGGAGAGTTGCATCAACGTTAGTGGTAATTCTAACATTTTTCTCTCAGCACACAACATATAATAAATCATTGTCAGCCGGGGCTCAGTTGCAGGAGTTCTGTCCGTCTTCTTAATGCCAACCCTTTTTTTCCAACCAAACTACCTAAGTTAATTAATTTGCGAGAAACGAAGGTATTATTTGCCCTTCGAAGCTGCTTAAATGTCGACTCTATTGCTTTTTTGTTTAACGCCCTCTTGTAAAGGGGCCTTTTAGTGTCTTTTTTTTTTTTTTTTTTTTTATATACCGGAAATCATCAAATAACTTCCCCCGCCCTGGGCGGGGCGGGAGGGAGTGTCAGACTTTTACTGACTAAAACCCGTCTATGTTCCTTCATGTGCCCTTTGCGTTCCGGGGGCGCGGTATCTCTTTCGAACAACCCGCAGCCCCGGCAGGCATCGGCCCTCAGTGGCCCCATCCAATTTTGCTGACATCTCTTTGAGGCGCGCGTGGAACACGAACGCGCCGTCGACACGGTCTGTCGCTAGTGAACGTACGGACGGTGAGCTACCCATTGCTCAACGTCCACAGACCCGCGTCTACGGTGGCCGGGAGTCGTCACGTGGCTCCCGACGCCCGGATCGTCTACCGCGGTGGCCGCTGGGACGGGGGACCCTCCTTTCCCTCTCCCGTCCCGCCGCCTCCTTCTCTAGCATTACAGCTTCGCAGAAGGAGGCGACTGCTTCCCATTCCCCCTCGCTCCGGACCATGGCCTGAACCAGTGCCGGACGCGAGAGGGCGCCGCCGCCGATGGCCGCCTCGAGGACTCGGCGGTGCTCAGCCCAAGCAGGGCACACCGCCAAAGTATGCTCCACCGTGTCCTCGGGGCGATCCTCACAATGGTGACACCCGGGCGTTTCCTCCCGCCCGATGAGGTGCAGGAACCTCCCGAAACATCCATGTCCGGTGAGGACCTGCGTCAGGCGGTAGGTGAGGGCGCCATGGCGCCGCTCTAGCCACTCCTCAAAGAGGGGACTTACCGCCTCAATCGAGGCGTGCCCTGGCCTTTTAGTGTCTGCTGTACGACTTTAAGGATAGGTAGTAACAATCCTACTTCATTAGTAAATACTAGCTTGTGCCTGCGACTTTATGCCAAATTTCATAAATATTATCATCTGACAAGAACCGTACATTTTTATCGTATGTGTTATTCCTCACTACAGTCTCTGTCACATCCAAGCTCGTTCAGCCGTTTCAGCGTGAAAGAGTGACAAACATCCATCTATCCATCCATCCTCACAAACATTCGCATTTGTAATATTAAGTAGGATAGAACTGCACGACTGTAAGTAAATACAGTAATATTTTCATACCATTCAGAGTAAGAATCCCTACAGCTACTTATAAATATTCACCGAAAACCGCGCAGCATAAAAAACTAACGCAGCCCCAGTGCGAATCGCTTCATAATACATTATTCAGATATTATACATTCGGCCACTGTAACAGGGTGCCCGTCTAATTCTAGATGTAAAATAACTTTCAGAATTCAATATTCCCAAAACAATATAGCAACACCTGTGGTATATTTCCATTTGGGCGCGGGGCCTGTATAAATATTCAATTTAGACACTTCTCCATACACTGGTGTATATATTGATGGGATATATACGCTGTACTGGTATTGATAAGGCTTAGTGTTGCGAATCATTGGTTTAGGGATGTTTGTGATGATGAGGGTAGTATTGGTGAAGTGTTTTCGTGGTTTGGTGAATGTCTGACTGACAAATTGATTTAGAGGTGTGTACGATCTTGGACTCACCAGACCTTCTATGTCAAAGTTCAAGTCGAATCATTTATTTCAATTAGATTTATGAAAACTTTTGAAAGTCATTTACAAGGAAAAAAAAATTGACCTAATTGCCCATTCCAAAAGGTAGTGATGACTGTTTTGATAATGGATAGACGAATATGTAGTTAACAAGTATAAGTACTTGCTTGTTTCAACTCTGGGCCATAAAATAGATGCTTTAAAAGTAAGACGTGTTGAACGTCTGGCTGAAGTATAGCCCGAGAAAAGTGTTTGGCCATAAAATATGTTAATATTAACGTTTTCTTGTACAATATGTATAAAAACCAACCATCGCACATGAAGTCATCATCTTCCTGCCCTTATCCCATTTTATTTGGGGTCGGCGCAACATGTTTTCTTCTTCCATGCCAACCTGTCAACCGTCATACTATCACTGACTCCCTTCTCTTTCATGTCATTCTTCACACAATCCATCCATCTTTTCTTTGGCCTCCCTCTTCCTCTACATCCACATGAATATCGCACATGAAGTAAGGCACGTTTTGTACCAAAACAGCCATCTTAAAATGATTAACGTCTGGCGACTCTTGTATCATGAAAAGTTAGCTGCTTTTGCGAAAGCAAACATCATTTGATCATTGAAATGGGTGCATCAACATTAATGTTATAAAGCTGAAGAGTTTGTTTGGGTTTTTAACCACTTGACCGATCCTGAAAATTCTTTCGGTTATAGGGATAACATAGCTTATGTTATCCCTGAGCGCGATTATAAATTAACATGTTATCCATATGTTTCCTACAGGCAAAGCTAGCTAATAATTTGAGTCAAAGTTACAATATGTATTTGGTTTGCAATACCATACGTTTCCATACAAAGCTGTGTGGTAACTTTTCAGTTGACACTGACGTAACTCAAAGTCAGAACTGTTCGATTAGTTCATTCATTTCATTCGCCTGTTGCGGTCGCTCTTTGTAATTCCAATACAAGTCCGTTCTAGACAATATTCCATTGCGGCTTTTTGGTTCAACTTTAAATATTTACCTGAGAACAGTTATTATTTACTTTGGGCCTTCAAATACCTTTTGATGCTAACAAAACGTTATTTGAAAGTTTAAATATTGTTTGCTGTGGTTTGACTTTCGTTTTAATAGTTTAGAAAGGCTATTATTTGTTGTGTGTTATTTTATTCAGGTTTGTAACCAGTTAGAGGCGGTTTTGTTGAGGTTTGTGGTGATAAGTGAAGTAAGTGTCTAAGTAATGTTTAAAGTATAAGTCTTGATAGCCCAGTCGTTAAAGCACCCGTCCCTCGTGCAAGAGGTTGTGGGTTCGAAATCAAAGAAGTACGATTGTGCCTTTTTGAATCTTTTTGTACTTTCTGAAGAAATAAATAAGAATAGTTTAGGGTGGGGTAGGGTAGGAATTTCTCAGTAACAGCCCGGAGTTTGGAAGTTGGTGGAGTGACACCCCCGTGTCTCGGAAACCACGTAAAGCCATTTGTATCGTGGGTGCATTTACAAACATGTAAACCAACATACAGAAATAACCAGATATGGCGGAATATCGACTTGTGGATCTTACAAATATTTACATTAATTCAATTCAAGACACACAGCGCAATAGCCAATCTTTCAACCACGGCGCCAATCCTGTCATGTGTACCCATTTTTAAACTTATAATAAATAAGTTTAAAAATTATATGTTCTTTTTTCCTTTGGTTAAATTTGGTTTTGTGTAAATACACTTACGTATCGCCACGCTATCCTATTACTTCTCCGTACTACTAGAAACTCGAAAGTTTGTGTGGATAATTTAGTACTTGAACTAAATTGTGAACTAAGCCTACGCACTCTACGCAGGCGAAGCCGCAGGAAAAGCTAGAAGCTAATAAAAACGACAGCGTTGGTGCGAGCCCTTTTCATATCTTTATGATTTTAGTTGACCTGTTTCTATAGCGAACTGAGCGAAGCCCTGGGCGATCGTTTTCATCACCTCGGTCTGGATACTAAGTAGCAGCATTGAAAAGTTAATGAAAAAGATGTACGGCTTCTCAATAATCATCGTTACTTCAGAAAATAAGGTTTTCAATTAAAAGAAATAATATAATAAGACTGCCGGATGACTCGGTGGTTAGAACTTGGGAGGTAGTAGTGGGTTCGAAAGTGGTTAAGTAACAATATGACTTTTCAAATTTATAATTGTGTACTTTCTAAGTTTATTATAGACGTCACTGATATTAGTGAAAGAAAACATATTGAGTAAACCTGTACTTATAAATTATTAAGTTTCAAAAGGCCAATTTGCCATGAGGCTAGTGCCTTCTCTGTATGAGAAGAAACCTTTGCCCTAAGAGTGGGACAATAATAGGATATAATTATTATATAAAACACAAAAGATTTTGACAATTTATCACTGGTTAATCTCATTAAATACGCTTACCAACAATATTGTCGATGGATGCAAACTACCATTATTATTTGACTGCAATCCATCCATCTTCCCAAACTCCCTTACCATCAAAACACTTAATTGTATCACCACAATACCTCCCAAGCCGAAATGATCGCATTTGTTTACCAAAGTGATGCGGCAAGCAACTTGTTAATATCTCAACCATGATTAATAAGTAAAGAGCAAGTTAATAAGTGAATAGCAACGGATCAAATGTCCACGGCGGCTTGTTAACGACTACAAAGTGATAAATCAAGTTTAGGAAAACAATACCATGGACTCAGTTTGGGGTAAGGGTTGGTACGTAGATGGAGATGGGCGATGGTAGAGGTATAAACAAAATGTGTGTAGTGCAATCCTTTTCAACCTAGTTCAAAAAAGGAGGTGGTTCTCAATTAGTTAGTCAAAAATTGACACCCAAGTAAAAACAGTATGTATTTCGCTTTATTGCGACTTTTTAAATATCAAGATGTGTCAGAAATATACTTCATCAAGTTACCCGAGAAAAATGAGCTAGAAACTCCATAGTTATTCAGTTTGTCTAACAACTCTTTTATCTTAGTCAATTACAGAAGTGGAACATTTTGTAGCCCACACGACGACGAAATATTGCACAAAAACTAAGATATTTTTATCTCAGTGCAGTTAAATCGCTTAGCAACCACTACAAAACCACCTTAAACTTTCTGTAGCTTTGAAATTAATCAAATAGTCTGTAGTTATGACGGCGCGGACATTCCGCCTGTAGATTGATGGGCCCAAGGGAATAGTTGGGTATCCAGTTCGGACCCCGGCTGAGGCATTGTGCCTTGTTACAATGTTAATTGATTAACTGTGGATTTTGTTATTGGGTATTGTATTGTAGCTGGCTTGTTTCTTGAGATTAAGTTTACTAATCGGAATCTCATAGGAAGTAGGGAGTTTGGAAATTAATTGAAATTATTTTCAGGAATAAGAATGGTCGCTGTACAGCGTGTACCTTATTGAAGTCTCTATGTTGCTGAAGGGAAAGACGGCCAATTTTAAATTCTACTAAATAAAAGTATTTCAAAACATAGTCGCAAATGCCTCGTTAGCCTAGTGGTTCTAAGCGCGACTGCTACGCTAGAGGTCTTGGGTTCGATTCCCAAGTCGAGCAAAGTGTTATTGGGTTTTTCTATGGAATTCTCAGTAGCAGCTCGGAGTTTGGATTTGTGCCCGGTTAATGGCAATAGGCTCGCCCCCTATTACATGGCACCTAAATATACCGGCGAACTGTGAGTGTAGATTGGTAACACCTCTGCCTAATTCTTCGAGGAATACAGGCATGATGGTATGTTATATTTAGTCGCAATTTTAACACAGCATCAATCAATGTCATAAAATGTAGGTAAATTAGAGCCATTTTTAACAGATTGAGACTGACATTTGACGATTGCGATCGTTCTTAAAAGTTAGTAGAATTGTCCCCTCGATGATATTTAAGTAATGATTAGGAAATCAAATCGAATTAGGCACCGCTGTTATATTCCAAAAGGAACTAACGAGGCGAGATATTGGTTTCGATTTTCGGAACTGAAATTACAATTATACTAATTTGCCAGATTTTACATTACTATCCAGTAGTAAAAGTTCAATGTATATCCAACTTTTATGCTTAGAATAAATGTAAAATGAAACTTTACCACCAATTTTGACTTACGTATAAGTTGATCAATTCAACAAACAAGCATATGCGAATCACATCATGTACAACAGCATGATGTTCAGGTGTTCTCGACATTCATAGAAAATGTTAGCTTGTACCAAATTCGTACCCTTGAATGTCACATCATTTTCTACATCATGATGTTCAGGATGAATGATGTTCTCAACATTCATAGAAAATATTAGCTTGTATCAAATTTTTCATACCCTTAAAATGTCTATTTTGACCTATACGAGGACTTACAACACTAAACCGAAACCGACACATTCACTAAACCCTGTACCGACTTCAAGAATAGCCACATCATCAAAACCACACTAAATCTGTCCAGGATCTCCTCGTGCATGTTTCAAGACGCTCAAGATGTTCTCCGTTGCACATTTGGCCGTGTTTGAGATCGTAATTGGCTCCTAAAGTAGTGGCTACACGAAGCTACATCACCTCGGGCCACGCCCCTTCGCTGTTCTGTCCTCGGCTTATGCTGTACAAGGATGATGTTCTGTAAGGCGCTGTGCACACAGGGCGGGGCAGTCTTTTTGACCGTGAAGCAAAAATACTGCGTCTGACCGTCCGTCGATGCTCGCGGTTGGCCTCACCGCGAATATATCTCACAAATATGCTATGCCGCCAGTGCCTCCCGGGGCCCGGCGGCGCGGTCTTTTCACCCGCTATGTGCGTTGGTAGTATAGGATTCCCTTTGCACTATCGTTCGCTGTCAAGTTGACCGCCCGGCCCGCCCCGCCGTGTGTTTCGCGCCTAACATGCATCATCTAGTTCAGATAGCTATAGAGGTGAATAAGTAGGTACTTGTAGATACTGGAAAATGGAAATTACATTTCCATAAAGACGGTACTTTGAAACAGTTTATCCAAGCTTATTTAACGTGTTTTTCTTTGGTTTTATTATTTTTCCAAGTGAATTTCATCAGGAGTTTTTTCTCAGAACGGGTAGGCTGTAAATACAGATTATGCTGGTTATATTTTTGCAGAATTCTAAGAAGCAATACGTAATCATTTATGGAACTGAGTTATTTCAAAGGCTTTTAATGTTATTTTGCTTTATAACCGTTCGCTATTTATAATATTTCTAGGAATAGCAACTACTCAGGCTGAGTGGAAATTTACGGAGTGTAAAAATACACGTAGATATTACCTATTCCTATTAAACTAAAAAACATTAAGCAAAAAATCATTAATGGAAAACCACTTTCATATTTGGTATGAAAAACCATTTTATTTATCGCGCATGCAACAGTATCTTCAGGAGCTGTGAGGAAATTAAATATTTAATTATAATATTTTAAACATGTTTTCGTAAAAAAGTCCATATAAGTTGGGGAGGACTTCCAAGCCTGATTAGGCTTGAAGTCCTCCCCAACTTATATGGACTTTTAAAATACTGATTCCAGTTGCAACCGATTGGTTGCAACTGGAATCAGTATTTTACATGGAGCGACTGCCTATCTGATCTCTACCTAGTTACTAGGTAACACAGTACCCCATGGTAACATTGTGTATTATAATGACTGAAGATCAAATCAAATGTCATACAAAAGCACTTAAGGTATAAGTGAAAATCTCCACACTCGACGTTCTCCGCCACCCACCGCATCGCTCCGCAACGCACCATATCGTAAACGCGCCGGCCACGCATCGATCACGCCACCTAGTGTACCGTGACTGAGTGATACCTCCATTCAATACACAAATTGTCTCCTACATCATATGGGGTGGAGTCACACAGCTAAAGTGTAACTATTCGTCAAGTAACGCCAAATGTTCAGTCAGGATTTTTTTTTCCATTTCGATCGGCGTTTATAGGGAATTTGTTGTGTAATGGGACAGTTTTTCATAGTGTTTTCTTAAATCTGACTATTGATGTGTTTGACTTTCTTAATAGAAAGTGTAGGACGCGTAGAATATAAGAACGCACTTTTATAAGAACCCTTTTTTATAAGAAAAAACTAGCTTCTGCCCGTGAATTCGCCCTTGTCAAGTTTGATATATTATCCCATGGCATGAGTACATTTTTTCCGGGATAAAAAGTATTCTATGTGTTAATTCATAATACAATCTATCTCAGTGCCAAATTTCATCCAAATACGTTCAGCCGTTTAAGCATGAAAGAGTAACAAACATCCATCCATCCATCCATCCATCATCACAAACTTTCGCATTTATAATATTATTAGTAAGATGTAAAATATCGTGAGGACTTGTAATTAATATAAGCCTGAAATCGTCAATCTGCCTTGAGCGTGGTGATCAAAGCTCGTGTCTGCTCTGTATGAGAAGAAGCCTTTGCCCTGCTGTGGGACAGTAATAGGCTGGCATTAATATATAAAAAAAATATGTTGTGATACGTTCTAAATGGTCAACCAACCATTTAGAGAGTATAGATTATTATGTTTCCAGAAGTAACGATAAAAATCGTTAATAACAACTCTATAGGTAGGTACTTAACCATACTGCATTTTCATGAGATCAAATCCTTGCAATCCTCTACACTACACGATAAACGTTAGTGTCCTCAAAACAGAACAGGTACTACGGAACATAATTTAGCGAACTAAAACCGAATAACACTAAAAGCTGTTTTAGCGAAGTCGTTGTCGGATGCGGAGTATGTAAGTAATTCATAGTAAGCGAGTTAGCGGACCGACAACTTCCTCGAGCTTCACTAAAAACTACGGACCGGTTGCACCATCGTACCGCTGGTAACTAATCGGTCGTGGATTTGTCGTGCTGTAGTTCAAACTTGGTTTACCAATAGCCCTTGTATAATGTAAAAGGAACGTGTTTAAAGAGACTACATGACTATGGGTTAAACACGACTTTTTATGATAGGAAAACGGTTTCATCGTCTCCTTAATTTAAAGATAATAGTAATATTATTTATTTAGCTTTATTTATTATTTTTTATTTTTAACTAAAATCTGCCCGCGACTTCTGTTAAGTCTTTGGTTACTGCCCCGCTCCCGTAAGTTGTAGCGTGATGTTCTACAAGGTATTGATATGCAACCTCGTCAAATTCAATGAGTTAACTATGCTCTTGATTCATAACACAAATCAATAATTTAATAAATTGGTTTTGAAATTTATATTTTTTGACGTGATTTTCGAATTCGAACTAGTCTTCTTGCGAGAGGGTTTAGGCGCTATGCACACATTGATATAGCCGCGCGACAACTCTGCCTACCGCATACGCAACTGGGCGATTCTGATTTTTGCAAGAGGTGTATTTTGGAATACTGTTATTTGATAGTTACAACTAAAAAAACAAGTATTTATTAAATATTGACCAGGTATCGTAATTATATTTGATTACTTCTTGTTTTTTTATGACAAGCTCCTAAAATTTGACGATGATGCAAATCAACACCTTGTATAGCCTATACTATGCCTTAAAAATTTGGCTACCATATAGAAAAAAAAAATCTAGTCCGACTTGTAATTCCAGACATTAGCGCATGTAAACAAATAAATAAAAAATCTTCAGCTACAGCTTCAGCAATATTAGTATAGAATTTAAGTTTACATGAGCTCTTGATTCAAGCCTCTTTAAGTCTTAACACATCATACATTTTAGTCTCTAAATATTCTCAAGTCTAGAACGAAATAATAAAATAATATATTTCATGAAAGCCTTGTACGTAGGTATTATCTTATTCATGTTGACAAGACTTACGTCTCAAGACGTATTTAGACGTGAGATCTAAAGACTAACCTAAAAATGAAATCTTCGTCAAAGAATGTGTTTTCGCATATGAAAGGGCTGTCGAAACTCAGTGGCTCTCATTAACGTAAGTAGAGAGACTACGTGGGTATGTTTTTTTATTATGAAGACAACGGCTTTTATTACAGTTCTTTCATTATAATGTTGAACATTAAGATATGCGAAATGAGTGACTTGGAAAAAACATTTGTGTCGTTTCTTGTAAAAAAATATGTGGCGTTAAAAATGTCATCGTAGATAGAACGAGCAGAGTACTGTTAAAGAATCATGTTAGTTTACATATGACCAGCCGGTCTGATAACTTATTGTCCTATTGCTGGCCTCTTGTCAAAAGAATAAGGCACGAGGATTGATCGATTGATTTCAGAATTAGATACAATTGGGAAGAGGTTAGGCGCAGGACCAACGGCTTTACGTGCATACCTAGGCACGTGGATGTCACATCACCAACTTTAAACTCCGGGCTGTTATTAAGAAATTCCTAATGGAAAAACCCAATAACACTTTTAGGCCCTAACTGGGCATCGAATCCAGGACCCAACACTCAACAGTCGTGCTTGCCACCACGAGACCAATGACACAGTCAACGACTTTGAACATTTAAACTAGCATCAGTTAGTCTAAGTATTCTTTAAACATCTCCCTCGGTGACTATAGCCTCAAGATCACTTCAAACCGAGAAAGATTTTTACAGAATAACACAGCTTTTCTGTATGTTTCCTGACATTGACGCAAAGCCAGGTCAAAAAGCTCTGACAAATATATTCGTGCCATCATATACTTGTGATCCTAAGTGGTACACGTTCCCGAGCGTGCTTTGATACTTCTAGACATCTAGACATCCTACTCCTTTGGGGAACAGTGCGAAAGTAAGCAAATATAGAAAGATCTTTTAAGTGTAGTCAAATATCTTGGATACTCAAAGAGAATTCAACAGGGAGCAGCTGACATTTTCACGTCATATTTAAATCACTTATTTCAAGCACTCGCTGAAGCCCCAGTGTGACGATGATTGGACGAAATTTGGAACGTTATTTTTTATTGTGGCTAAAGAATTTAGTCTAGTATTTTTATTTTTTCATATTCTGAATCTATGTTTAAAGTCTAATTAGGTTTTTTACTTATTGCATAGAAGAAAAAACCGTTACAATCAAATTCTCCCGAGTGAATTTCAGTCACGGTGACCGAACTTTATGAAGTCTAGCCAAGTATGAAAGAGATATTATAGTGCACAAATGTGAGCGCAAATAAAAGTACAGTCTCTCACTCTCTTAATTCGAAGGGTGGACAAGCCAACACGACTGAGGTGAGATTAGTCGCAGGACCACCGGCTTTCCAAGCCGCGGACGTATCACACCACCAACAACCAAATTCCAGGCTACCTCTAAAAAAATCCCAATTGAAAAACCCAATAACTCTTTGCGCGTCCCGAGGATCAAATCCGCGTTTTCGAATACTAGACCAACCGACCAGTAAAAATCATTACCACGACCTAAACCCAAGATTAACATCCTACAGTCTAACATCTAGTCAACAAACAACAAACAGTGCCACCTAAACAATTGGTTAACGAATTTATCAAGAGTTAGCGAGCGGGCAGCTGTACAACTAGCGCACTTTGTTTTACTTACTGCACACGCATGTTGCGGTGTGTGGGGTAGCACTAAGTTTGCACAAGCTTTTTAAAGGTGAGGAGTTTGTTCCAGGAAATTGTTTTAGACTAGGTTCCGACTGCGCCTTTATTCTCGTTGAAGACTATAGATACATACAATAAAATTTAGCGCATTTAGTATTTGAATAAAACCTAAAATCATTAAAAATTATGAATTTGAGGTGTCTCATTTATTTATCTAATTTTATAAAGAGAAAAGATTTGTGTTTTTGTTTATAATGAAAAAATAAAAAACTGCTTAACTGTTTAAAAATATTGTTTTACCAATGAAAATTTACATTATCAGCGAGTAACATAGGTTATATAACATCATGCTATAACACACGGGAGCGGAGCGGTAGCTTACAGCCAAGGCAAGATGTAACTTGAAGTCGGTATTTTAATTTTAAATTAGATCGAATTCCCGTTACGTTTACTCTGCGCGGTCGTGTTAGGCCATCCGATAGCTTGTTTAATATAAATAAGTACATTTAGGTAGGTATTTTAAAATGTTCACAGTATAAACCTGGGGCTCAATAAATCGAACCTAACAAAACTGTTGTCATCGATAGTACCGACAACAAGCGAGTCTACCCTAAACGCCAATTAATTAAACCAATCGTCAACTACTCGTTTACACAAGTGACGCCAATCTATCCGACTGTACATGCCGCGACGCCGAGGGATCGGAATAACTACGCATGCATGTAGTTAATCAGGGAGGCGTGTAGCAGATAGCGAGCGTCCCCGCGGTACATAGCCAGCGATGTATACTGTCGTGGGGAAATGTGTCGCTCTGTTGTACATGTGAAAAATTGGAGACACTTTTTTTTAAAGATGGGAAATCATCAAATGACTTTTTACGCTCTGGGCGGAGCGAAAGAGAGTATCAGACTCTTCCTCACTAAAACCCATCCGTGTCCCTTCCCTACTAATGACCTTCGCTTTCTTAAAAAATTTCGCAACCCTTGCAGGCACTGGCCTTAGCGGGCCCTGTCTATGGGACGTTGACCCTGCAAATCTTTTTACAACTGAACTTATTGCATAATTGGTTTTGACATAACATGATAAAGAGGTAAAGACTTCGCCTGCAAAGTTCGTCCTCGTGGAAGTCTAAGACCTTCTTAAGTCACCCCTGTCGCAAAATCTGTTCCTACCGTACAGCAACATAGGCCAAGTAGTTTTCGAGATTTCATGTCAAGCAAGTGAGTGAATAAATGGGCGTTCTTTTGCTTTTATAAACATATCTACCCCGTGGTTATACCGGCAGTGGCGTTCAGTTATGTGTTTGGTTAACACCGCTCCCGTTGATGTTACGACATCAACGGGAGCGGTGTTAACCAAACACGTATATATACACACGCGTGATGTTATATGTACGAGTATAGCAATTCTCGATAACAGGGCTAAGTAAAGTCAAAGATTTTTTCAAATTAGACCTGTAATTCCTAAAATTTCAAACAAACAAATTCTTCACCTTTATAATATTAAGTATAGATACAGAGCTTTGGTATCCCGGTATATACTGCCTTTTGAAAGCAGTTCATCACATTGTGGGCGTTTTAATGGGAAGAAAATGGTTTATGAGGCTGAGTACCAAGCAAGCTCTCCTTGTCTGTGTGCTATTGCTAATAATGCGCTTAGGACCATAAGGCTATTAAGGCAATTTGTGCCTTATGACTATTTTATATTGGCTTTACATAAAAAGTGCACTAGAGCATGATTGCCTTTAGCAGAACATACGTTTTAACTTACAAAGGTCATTGAACTCATAATGACATAAAATCTTCAGCACTTAAAATGTTTAATATCTTAGATTTAATTTCATGCCTTCATCAAGACGATACTTAGACTGAAATATTAGCTGTTTCACTCACTATAACATTATTCAAGAAATTCAAAATGGTTGTAATAAAATATTCTAAGTAATGCCGAATGCTAATTGCATTACCGTTTTAAATGCTACAGCGTTTATAGTTCCACGATATTAAACTATTTTATTTTATATGGCGATGTTAGGGTTGGCATGGAGATAAATCATCTGTTAAATTAATTTAAAGTCAAGGTTGACGTGACTTACGGAAAAGTTAATTAGATTGTTTTACTTATATAGTTTTAAGTTTTATGCAATAATATCAAAATATTAATTTTTGCTGAAAAAAAACACAATTAAATGCTTACCCAGACAGTGTACCTTTATTTTAAGGTAATCTTAGTACTTTTAAATTATTGTGGTATAGCCTGTAAGGTACAAGAAGAGTGGAATCCTGATATAGTTAGACAGGATCGCGGCAGACCAAGGAGAAGATGGAGGGACGCCTAATATGGCTTCCTCAGGAAATAGCGAGAGGAACCACAATACAGAGGGAATTGGAAGGAATGGGGGAAAAGGGGCTTTGCCCAGGAGTAGGCCAAAAAAAATTGGAAGACAGCCCTACGTGTCCTCACTCATTTAATAGTTTGAACGTTATTGGTAGTTTGTAATAATGTTTTTATTGAAGTCTAGTCGATGTTATTGTCTGAGTACGATCGTGCGTTTATATACCTACGGAGCATTTATGATTATACATAACCAGCTTTATGCCCCTTGGTGTAATCCGCATTCAGTTACCTCTTCTTTACTGCTCCGCTCGCCTTGGTCGTAGCTTGATGTGCTATACCTATAAACCTTCCTCTTGAATGGTGTTTCAAGAGGAAAGTTTATAGGTCATTAACAGATAGAAGATTAATCAATCAAAAGCAATAGATAAATAGAAGGTGCATCAATAGATAGAGTGCTATCTATTAATGAAAACCGAATTAAAATCCGTTGCGTAGTTTAAAAGATCTAAGCGTACAGACGTCGGAATGCGATTTTATTTTATGTAAAGATGTGTGTAAATGATCAGTAAAGTAAACGGTGATCAAAAATGCCTTTTTGCGCTTGTTTTTTTGTTAAGTTCTTTTCAAATCAAATCATTTATTTCTTTTATCCGTGCATTCGGTATTATGTATTTTTTTTTTTTTTTTTTTTAATGGGACAAGCCCGCCACACTGTTCCCAAACCACTGCAACTCCTGTAAGCCAGAATCAACAGTGGCGACCACAAGAAAAGCGCCGAGACAATGAAGCTCGACGAGTCCCAGAGAAACGATTTAACTGTCTTGGATCCCGCAACGAAATTAATCAGAAAAGATTAGCGGAGGAGTAAGAAAAATATAATTTCCACTTCCCTCCAAACAAGCAGGAGACAGAACAGAATTAGGCCAATAGGCACAAAGGGATTATTTACAACTGGGAGAAGCCCAGATTGCCAAGCACCACGGATTGCAATTATCATTAACTTTAATGGGTCCTAATGTGAACTGTTACATTTGATTCCAGTAATAGGTATGGCAAAAACGCTTGAACGCACGGAAATTAGTTCTAGTTTCTACAAGGTCCGCATAATAAACAACACCGGATGTAACCTGTACACTATCTAACATAATATTTCGCTCATTCTGCCAAAGAATACACTCCCATAAGATGTGATGAGCAGATTGTTCATATTCACAGTCAGATGTAGAACATTGACACAAAGGAGAGGCAACAAGCTTAAAAGAGAATAATTTACTCTTAAAGTTGCCATGACCTGTGAGAAATTGGGCAACACAGTGGTCCACCTCCAGCCATGTTCTGGCCAGCCGTTCGCGAACTGAAGGAAAGAACTGATGGAGGTGCCGGCCCTTGATGGAATTATCCCACCTACATTGCCATTCAGATAAAAGTTCCTCCCAGACATCAGTCTGCGGTTTAAAGGTATTATGTATGTAAGTAAGGTATTCGGTATTATGTATGACTGTCCTGGTTATTTCGTAGTTGTAAGATTGCTGAGCTGGTGTGACACTCGCTGTGTCTCGGAAACCACGTAAAGCCGTTGGTCCTGGCCTGATCTCTCTCCGGTTGGGTCCGATACATACATACCATCACGCCTGCATTCCCCGAAGGGTTAGGCAGAAGTGTACCAATGACACACAGTTCGCTGGTATGTTTTTAGGTCCCATGTAATAGGGGGCGAGCCTATTGCCATTAACTGGGCACAAATCCAAACTCTGAGCTACTACTGAGAAATACATAGAAAAACCCAATAACACTTTTTGCTCGACCTGGAAATCGAACTCAAGACCTCTAGCGTAGCAGTCACGTTTTAGGACCACTAGGCCAACGAGGCAGTTCGGATGCGTACTACAACTTAAGCAATGAATGTATTAAACATTCTACTACCCAAGTGCAAAGCCACAACACCGCAACCCTTTCTCTGTGCAGTCGGGAAGATGTGTTGTAAATCTCATAAAACTCATGGGCCGCTTGCACAGTTAAATGATATTAAATCTAAAATGCAAATGTTACAGCTGCGATACTGACTCGCTCTTTTGTAAGTAACAAGGAGATTGCACGTAGAAGCTCTGTTACAGGATGTGGCTTGCTGAAGCTTTGTTTAAAGTACGCTCTCAGACTAAAACAGGTATAATAAATTATTGGCTAGTTACCGTGTGTCGAGGCGTGATATTATGTGGCGGTAGATACGTTATAACTGCTTTTGATAAAATAGTTTTTTATTATTTTTAAATTGAACCTGAAGTTTCTGATATTAGTGTGTTCAAACAAACAAACCATTTAGCTTTCTAATATCAGTATAGAGGATGAATAGAGAGCATATTTGAAGTCCTGTCCATTTTTTTTTTTACTTTTAAAATGCTTTCGCGGGTGTATAGGCAGGTGCAGGTGTATTTTAATATTTGTGTTCTTCAAAAAATCTTTACGTTGAATTTTATTTATTTATTTATAAAATCTTACCTACAACTACCATTACAGATCAGTGATCCAATGCGACAGTGTGGCCTTATATTTTAAACCTTACTCTACGTCCTAAAAAATTACATAATATTTTTAATCTTAAACTACATCAAACTCATATTAAAATAAAACTTATACTCATACATACACATACATACATACAATCACGCCTATATTCCCCGAAGGGTTAGGCAGAGGTGTACCAATGTACACCCACAGTTCGCCGGTATGTTTAAACTTATACTCCTCAGGATGAATTTTATTTATATAGTTAAACAATTCTTATAATAATTTGATTGTACCTACACAATAGCATGACATTGACAACCTTCATGGAAATTGCAAAACTAGCACTTAGCACTCTGTTTCATAATTAAAAAGAACCACTACCAACTACCTAGTACATGTTTACCATTTCCAGTGCACCAAACATCTGAGAACTGCATTTATTCCTTGTGCACACGGTAGAACTAATCTGCTAATGCATCTATACTTACTGCGGATCGGACCTCCATTTGCTGGGTTTTGGGAACCATTTCATTGCACCCGACTTTGGTTTCTGTTCGCATTTGACAGATGTATGTTTGATGGTACGAGAGCCGCGGGACGACGAACGCTCGCTAGGATTAGTTTTGAGTGAAGTGCATCCGATATTTTCTGGTCCATTTCTTGATGAAAACCTACGTATGTGATAAGAATGAATGAATGGATCAGGTGGTATCAGTTGAAGGCATCTTTCCGTTCAATGGTTTCTGGTCGACTCCATTTCGATGAGCAAAGGAAAATGCTTTTCCTGGATTCTTGTTATTCTCGGGAGTCTCTTTGCTTAGGATAGCTGCACTGAAGTTACGTAGGTATATATTTATCTATTCAGATGCAAATAAATAAAATTGAAGGTCTGTTTGTAATGTTAACGTAAAAGCTAAAAAAAAAAACAGCTAATAACCAAACAACAATTTTTTACGATCTATCTGCTCGTTGTATTTACCTGATTGTTTGTTTGTTCAGGCTTATCTCCGAAATTTGAATGGAACTTTTATTCTTAGACAGCTGATATAAGAAGTAACTTAGACTACTTAAGTTGACTAAATTAAATACACAAAAACGAAATTAAATACACAATTTAAGTTAAGTTTAACTTAAATTGTGTATTTTAAATAAAAGAGTGCGCGCTGAAAAAATAAAACTTATTAAAAGCCTTTATGGACTTCCTCTGTCGTGAGGGTGACGGAGGGGTATGCCGGACTCTTACCAGCTAAAACCACCGTGGTTTCCAATTCTGCCCATGATCGTGAATGCGTTACTATAGAAAAAGTATTAGACTTATTGAAACATGCATACAACACAGCAAAATTATAAAAAACTTGTGCATGCGAAGCCACTTCGTCTGTGTCTCCTATAACCAACATTCAATACATAATAATAGCGAGCATAAGCTAGTTGAACAATATAAAGGCTGTTTCAATAAAATCAGATAAACTCCCTCACCATTTCGCTTAGTTATAGTATAAGTCAGTCAGTAAAGGTATTCAGTATAAAGAAAATTGAGTTTTATATGCCAAAGGTTATTCCTAGAACAGCTAGTGCCCCGGCGGAGAAAATAACAAGAAAATTAGCAGTGCACCCGGTGTTATGGCACTTCTAACGATGTAAAAGGAAACGGATGTCCGCTGTCACCCCCTCAAACGCCATTTCTTATGAAAACTGATCGATGTTTTAAAGGGAAAGGTAACAAGGTTTAATCTATACTAATATTATCAGAATCAGAATCAATCAGAATCAGAATCAGAACTTTATTTGCTCTAAATGTAGGTACAGAATTGGATATTAAACATGAATAAATGCATATATATTAAAAGAGATAGTTTGTTTGTAGGAGGTTATCTCTAGAAGTATTGAATTGATTACGAAAATATCTTTCGTGTGACAAAGCATTTATTTCAATTAGACCATTAAAATACATTAACAAAAAAAAAATTAATCTGGCTGTCCCTTCCACAAGGTATGAAGAATGGGCAAGAAACTCAATGCCTATACTCAAAAAAAGATTTTAAAATTGTTTATACATTAACTCAATAATTATATGAAGGTGAGGACAACGACACGATACGATGTATCTAAACTAAAAATCATTTAAAATTAGTTATGTTTACATACAAGGTGCTTAGAAATTTACAATATCGTGATAGTAGACGATCAGTCCTATCATTTCAAAAGAAAACCGTTGCCGAGTGTCATAGGATAAATGTTTTATGGTATACTTTACTTCTACACGGACAAAGTCACAGGAGAAGCTAGTACGTAAATTATAACCTAACAAAACGGTAGCTCGTCATTAGTTTCCACAAAAAGTAATTAAAAAAACTCTTTAAGCGGCATTTTCTTCACGATATTTACCGCGCAATCCACACAACACCTGCATCACTCATTGACGACCCACTAAACTGTCTCTTATAAAGTTAGAGTTACTTAGGACGATTGAGTCCCCACACGTTTATTACGTGCAGCCACTAATGGCCATTTTATTGAGCCCTGGGCCCCTGCTCACCCGCTTATCTTGATGATAGCGATCAATAATGGACGCACGTATCTTTGATTAACAGCTTTTAATGTATTGCCTTCTGTTTTATTGGCTTTCATGCTATTTACTTTATTGGTTTCGCAGGTTGAGCGAAAATATTCGTCAGGTTTGCAGTCTGTTGTTTAGAGGCAGTAATTTAGACGAGAAATCTGTCTTTTTAATTGATATACTATACTACTATAATATCGCACTAATATTATATATGCGAAAGTTGTTGAGGATGGATAGATGGATGTTTGTTACTCTTCCACGCTTAAACGGTTGAACGGATCTGGATGAAATTTGGCACTAAGCCAGATTGTAGTATGGAATAATACATAAGATACTTTTTGCCCCAGGAAAATGTACAGTTCCCATGGGATAACATATTAAATTTGACGCGGACGAAGTCGCGGGCAGAAGCTATAAACGCTTTATAAATCAAATAATCAGTTGCTAGACTGACGTTGCTAGTTGCAGGGCTGACATTTTGAGGGTGGATATCGACACAGAAATAGATTAATAAAAAAAGATAAGCTATGGGTTATGGTGGCTTTAATATCCTTTGAAACATATATAAAAACCAGCTGTCACATTTCAACATGAATGAGTAAAGTACCCTTTGTGCCAGATACCTGAAAAAGGGCTTATAATTGAAACTAGCTAGTACGCCTACCTTCTTAACGGCACAGTCCTTTCTCTATTCTAAAAGTATCTACACAAATAAATAAAATTGAAGTGTCTGTTTGTAATTTTAAATTAACAGCTTTTCATTAAATACATATAAAAGTTTACGGTACTTAAGTACATCAAGAAGTAATCAATTTAAAAACAAAAAAAACTGTTTATGTGTCAATTTCTGGTGTCCGAAAAAACCTTAATCGTCATCATGATATCAAGCCGCAAGAAGTCCACTGCTGAACATAGGCCTCCCTCATAGATTTTCAAAAGGACGAACGACCTGATTACGACCGCAGGAAGACGCTGGGTGCAGGCCGCTTCCAACCGGTATTTTTGGAAACCTATAGAGGAGGCCTAAAACCTAAATATGAACGACTTAAGAAAGTAATTTCAGAACGACTGAACCTAAAACCGTTCTCGTAAACCCACCCTTTAAACTAATCCTGTACAAACAAGAAAAAATCTCGGAAACCATTTCTAAAAGCGAACCAACTAATCCTAAACACACGTCTTTCTTTTTATTTGTCGAACAATAAAAAGAGACAAAAGCTCACAAGGTACCAGGCTCGCAGCGACACACGGAGATGTTTAACAATTCAACTGGCCTCCTTTGTGCGCCATCACGGCGTGTTGTTTGCTTTCAATTAGACAGTGCAATGGCGCGCCATCCATGATTCACTAGTACCTCTGTGAATTTAGGTTTCGATTAATTGGATTGTTGAGGACTAAGCGATCAAACTGGAATTAACTAAAGTACCTAGGTATTAGGCGTACATTAATTTATGGATTAGCTGATTTTTGTTTGCGTTTTTAGGGTTATTTCAAGAGGGGCCTGCGAGCGGCGATTTTGGGGCAGTTCGTCGCGCGACCAGACATAGGCCTGTGACAGACGCGTGCTGTTTCGGGTGCGTTTATTTAGCGGAATGTGCGGTCACAGGACAGGCCGTATATGATGAAAAGTCCCGCCAATGGCAGTCTAATACCGGTCGGGAGCGTGGATCATGCGTCAAGAGAATACCGGGCTCCCGAGTCATGGTAACAGGAGGAACCGTAAGATTTATTCGGTAAAAGTCCGATATAACCCCATATGGACGGCGTCCATGAGGATTTTCCCATAAAAAGGTTTATTCCCGTGCTAAAAGTTCTCCATAATAATAAGTACAGCGACAACTTTTCAGATTTCTGGTAAATAAAAAAGGACGTTGTATTTGCAGCAATTATAAGTGTATCTACGCTTTGAACCATCAGTTGAAAGGAAATTTTCTTGTTGATCGTCCTAGACTACGTATTAGTAGGGTAGCAGGCATTCGCTTTGTGCGCCAATAGCCGCTTCATGTTAGCTTTTAATTAAACGGTGAAATTGCGTCTCATCCATGCAGCTATGGTCTGCTCTGATACTCGTGAGTTTTGGCTCTAATTGGAGCTAAGCGATCAATGATGAATCGAACTACGAGGATTTGGAATACGACTTTTGTGATTATTAGCACAAACATCTAGTTCGGGTTGGTAAAGGTAGACTGTTGTATCTGGATAAATATTACGTCTATGTTAGTTGGTTTAGTTTATTTATTTATTTTTTGTTGCAGTTTTTAGAATTCGTACTAGCCATCTTTTCATTGGGAAAAGGCACGCGGGGCGATAAACTAGCACGCACACAGTGATATAGTCGTGCGACACTTTTTTTTTTTTAAATGGGACAAGCCCGCCACACTGTTCCCAAACCACTGCAACTTCTGTAAGCCAGAATCAACAGTGGCGACCACAAGAAAAGCGCCGAGGCAATGAAGCTCGACGAGTCCCAGAGAAGCGATTCAACTGTCTTGGATCCCGCAACGAAATTAATCAGAAAAGATTAGCGGAGGAGTAAGAAAAATATAATTTCCACTACCAGTCGTGCGACACTGTCTACCGCATACACAACGGAGTGAATCTGTTATTATATTTGAAAGAGGTATATTCTCAATAGTGACAAACATAAACAACTAACAAAAGTAAAAACTTTTAATTGATTTATTTATGCCTTTTATGACAACTTTCAGGAATTTAAAGAGGATTCAAAACTACGCCTTATATCGAATGTTAAGACAAGTACTACTATCGACTTCTAGTATTTAGACATAAACGTGGACACCCCAATGGGACCAAATACTCGAAAAAAAAGGATTACATGAAACTATCGACTCGCAAATAAGAAGAAATTTTAACCAGAACTTTGTAAACTCGTCCCAGAAAAGCCACAAAATTCCCGATAATCACACAATTACCATTCAAACCCTCCACCGCTCATTCTCGTACACATCACCATTCACACAACAGTATAAAAACTGTCCCTCACGTCATATCTGCTTTCAGTGGATGTAGAAAGAGTAACTTTTAATTGCGTTGGACGTCAAAGCGAGCGAGCTTAGCATCCCTTGGGCAAAGACGAGTACCTCAACCGTCTATAGACGGATAATCCGATGTTTTTCGACACAAAGTTAGGTACATACATGCTGTAACTGTTTTTATTGGCTAGTCAAGGGAATACTGTGTAGTTATGTCCTTCAGTAAGGGTACTTAGTGTGCCGTGTGGCTCGGACTTGTAATGTTAGCATTGCTGGTTTGTGGAATTGTTAAAAGGTCAATTGGAGTGTACTGATTCCGCTTTTCGATTGTTTTGAGCTGCGGTTTTTGACTGGTTTTATAAATGACGGGTATGTAATGCTTAATAGTGACTGTAAATAGTTTTATGCAAATTGGTCAATGCAATTAGGCTCTATAATTTGGTGAAAAACTTGACTGTTACCATAATATAACTTTTAAATTTGAATATTTGTTAGTTATAGTCCGTTCCGTATCCTAGTTAAACAGGGAAAAGTATTATTATCACACAATAAAGTAATGCACTATACTGAAATTAAATAAATTATTCCTTAGCCTTTGAATGACAGAAAGGTTGTGTAAAATGAATATCGTGGCACATGTAAGATATTATATCAAGTAATATTGTCTTATTGTTCTGTAGTCGCCTTAATCTTTATAAAATAGCTATTATTATTGCGCCAAACATTTCCCGTACTTAAATTAACAACAAAATTAAATCGAGCGACCCCGAGCTATTTTAAAACAGTTGTCAAGTAATGAATAACGATCGAGTAAAAACAAGACGCTTACCAAAGTGGGACTGTAAGCATCTCCTAATTGTAGCCTCGAGCTGCGAGGACCAGTGCTAAGGCTGCCTGTCCATTGGTGAAATGAGCGGAGAGGAGCGAGGCCAGTGCGGAGCTGCGTGGCGGAATTTCCCTGACTAGGTACTACAGATAGGCAGAAGAAAGCAAAAGAAAAAATAACAGTAAATTAGTTCGAAAAAAATGGGAAAATGAGATGTTTTGGTGATTGAACTCGCTTATGCTTGGAATTTTTTGTCTGAATTTGAAAATTCTTTCGCTAATAGGAACATACATTATATCTGAGTGCTAATGGCTATATTTTACTATCGAAAATTTAAGGTTCTGTAAGAAAATTCACGCGGACGAGGAAAAGATAAAAAGAAACAAAGTATCGACTCTGCTTCTTTTTTGGTGTCAATTCAATGATTTTAAATAACAGTGTTTTAGGCTAAAATGTGGCTATTTGTACATTTTGTTATATGTTTATATTCTGTAAAAATCTTTCTTAATGAATTTAGTTGAAGTGAGTTTGAGGTGACCTGTCAATGTCACCATCCTGGCGGGACGATATCTCATCCTAAGTTCACTTCACCTGAATTCACTGAGGAAGATTTTTACAGAATAGCGCTGCTGATTAAAGCTACACAATTCAAAGTAGATTGATCAATGAACTGTTAAAATGTTAGAACCAATCACTGCTTAGGTGTGCGTATTGGAGCTGACACGAGCAAGTGGAATACTAGCTCCGCACCGCTTCGCTCCGCTTTGCTCCGCTCCTCGCCACTGCAATGGGCAGACTGCCTAAAAGACATCGCAAATAGAGATCGCTCGGCACTTGAGACATTAAGATGTTTGTAAATGAGTTAATGCTTGTTTATATTGAGTTAACTGTCGATTTTAGAGTTGAAAATTTCAAATTTATTCTTATTCCAAATCTAAGTATATGCTATCCAATGGGAAATTAACTATGACAGTAACGCTTTCAAGACTGAACTTCTAAAGTTATTTTGATGAATTTTCGGTTGAACCCTTGCTTTTTTTATTTACCACCACTTCGTCTGCGTCCGTGATAACTAATGTTCACACGGACGAAGTCCTGAATAAAAACTTGTATGATAATGAAACGGATTTTTTTTTCTTAGTCCGATGTTAGCAGTTGTATTCTTTTTATAGAATCTTAGCCAAATTTATGTGGATTAGTATAAATATCATGCTTCGACATACGGGAGCGGAGCAGTAACCAATGACACAAAGCGGGTGAAAAAAACCAAGCGGGCAAAGTCAGGAGCAGAACCTAGTAATTTAATAACATGACAATAAAAAGTACCAAAAATTCAATCAAAATTTTCAAAAGTAAATTAGACAAAGGAAGCCAGGAAACTTGGTAATTACCCAGTAGGTGGTCCGACAATACATTACGAGGGAACTTTTTAAAAACATTCTTATTGTCAATTTATTACTGCTCAATTTACAATGTAAAGGAAGCCATAAAAAGAAAAAGTCGTCAGGCGTGAGCGTCGCTTGTTTTTTTTTTTCTATGTAGATGACGTGAGAACGTGTATCCGGCCATTACTGAAAAGAAATATGTACAAATGTGATGTGATGTGATGTGATGTGATGTGATGTGATGTGATGTGATGTGTGTAGTATATATGCATATGTGTTTGATTCCCAGGTCGAGTAAAAAGTATTATTGGGTTTTTCTATGACATTCTCAGTAGCAGCTCGAAGTTAGGGTTTGTGCCCGGTTGATGGCAATAGGCTCGCCCCCTATTACATGGGGCCTAAAATGTACCGGCGAACTGTGGGTGTACATTGGTACACCTCTGCCTAACCCTTCGGGGAATACAGGCGTGTTTGTATGTATGTATGTATGAATATGTACAGAATGATGTAGTTATACACTAGGTTTTGCCGACGTCTTTGCCTAGAAGTCATGTATACCATAAAGGATATCTTATGACACACAGCAATAGTACAGTAAATTTTCGTAATCGAACCCGCACTTCCAGAGACAACCTCTTACAAACAAACTTTTTACCTCTTTACAATATTATTTATTTATATTGTAAAACGTATTGAATTTAAACATTTATATCGAGAAAATTGTATTGAATTTTTTTATGAACAAAATAACATTTGCAATTATTTGGGATGCCTTTTTTCATTTCTTTGAACTTACAACTTAGTGTAATCGTCGTTTTGAAAAAGGCATCTTTTTGATGACTTACGGGTGATTTTTCAATAGAATAGAATCAAACAGATAATTTTTACCTGAAGAATAAAATCACTTTGACAACATATTTTCTATACAAAAGCTGTCAACCCCCATATTTATATTTTCATTAAAAGTTATCTAGTGATTGAAAAATCGACCCTTCAGATATATGTATTTAAAGTTAAACACGTCCGATGTCTACAATAGACGGAGGTTCACGGTTCAGAAGGAAGATCTATTGCTGGTGTACATAATTTATTTTGCGTGTACTGTCCCTTTTTTATTTCGCGTATGGATCTCTAAAACTGGAACAAACTTAGAGAGACGGTAACAAAAACAGCGCTGTATCCCATTGTGAAGGTCCCACAAAAACTTCTGGACTAAGTTTTTAATTGCGTTTTTAAGTAACGAGCCCCGTTCAGCAGCTGTAGCGCTTTGTAATCCAATTTAAACAAATTCTGCGTCGGTTCACTGTAATTTGGGTCATTGTATCGTGGGCTTATTGATTTTAATGATGATCAGGGATAGGTAAAGCTTTGCTAGGCTAGGTTAAGGAATAAAAAGTATTTAGTTTGGTTATAAAGTGCCTCTTTAGCCTAATGGTTCTAAGCGCGGCTGCTACGCTAGAGGTCTTGGGCTCTCAATTCTCAGGTCGAGCAAAGTTGTTATTGGGTTTTTCTTTAAAATTCTCTGTGGCTCGGAGTTAGGGTTCGTGCTCGTTTGATGGCAATAGGCTTGCCCCCTATTACGTGGGACCTAAACATACCGGCGAATTGTTGATGTACATTTGTACATTGGTTACACCTCTGCCTAACCTTTTGGGAAATACAGGAGTGATGGTATGTATCGTTGAAGGAAAACATGAAGAAACCTAAACTCAAACATATAAGTCTGGAATCGTCAATCCTTAGTGAGCAAGCATGGTGATCAATGCTCGTGCCTTCTCTGTACGAGAAGAGACCTTTGTTCTGGACCACCTTAAAGCTATTTTTGCAAAGCCAAGTAAAACCTGTATCGACGCATATTTCCCTCCTGCCCCAGTGTACTATGAAATATAAATGGAGCGGGCATGATTCGTCGAGTCCTGACCATGTGTTATTCACGACCCGTTTCCTATACTTTTGATTTTTTGATAGCATTCCCATGTACCACAGTCTTGTACTTTCTTATTTGTTCGTACTTAGTCGCAAATGTGCTTTTTGGAAGTTTGTTGTTATATTTTTTTTTGTTTTAGGCTATTGTTAGCGAAGGGCTCTGGTGAAGAGTGATTTAATTGACAAGAGAAAATGGATACGAAACTATTTTTGAGATAAGTTATAAGCTTGGGGTGCTCTGTACAATTTGATGCTTGAATTGCTTAAAATATTTGTTTTAATATTGTTTTTCATGCACGACTGGTGACAACTATGAATATACATAAATATATGAGCAATCTATTTACTACTAGATTTTTCCCGCGTTCGCATACATGATTGTTATCGCGGAAGGTTTGGAACTTCGATATCATCATCGACATATCAGCCGTAGGACGTCCGTTCCTGGGCATAGGCCTCCCCCATAGATTTATAAAAGGATCGGTTGGAAGCGGCTTGCATGCAGCGTCTTCCTGCAGTTTCAATCAGGTCATCTGTCTACCTTGTGGATGGACGTCCTACGCTGCGCTTGGCCTCCATTCGAGAACTTTGCGGGCCCATCCGCCATAGGTTCTTGTGGCCTGGCCACTGCCACTTCAACTTGCTAATTCGCTGGGCTATGTCGGTAACTTTGGTACGTCTGCGGATCTCCTCATTTCTGATTCGATCTCGCAGATAGACCCCGAGCGTAGCCCTTTCCATACCTCTATATAACATATATCTCTAGTCTATTTTATATGCACCAGAATAAACAATATTCCTTCTTATAGTTACATGTAGGCGGATGAAGCATACACGCAAAGCTACTTACCTATTTACAACGCTATTCCCAATATAAAGCCACCCACCCACCAACCCATTGAAACATAAACAAACGCGGAAAAGATAAACATCATAGGCTTCTAGATCAAAAGGCTTGCATGGTTGTGTAATTACACAAATTGGGCAATCAATTGATTTGCGCGGCTTTGAACCGAGCTTGGGTGGAACGTGTAAAAGTACCTACTTGTTGCCGCGTTCTATGTAATTGTGCATGCTACTTTGTTGTAGGTAATTTAATGGGGAAAATTAGGATTAGGTACGTATTTTTATTTTGGAAGAGTTTTTAGGTACAGTTGGAAACTGTCCTGTTTTTTTTTTCTAGCTTAAATTGGAAATTTAATACACTCATGAAAGACGAATGTCTCCTGAAGCGACTTTTTGACCGATTTTTTTGATGGCGGGAATGGAATACAAATTCCAATACACTAAAGCACACGACCAACAAAAAATCGGTCGTGGGGGGACAGCCGTATTGTGATTACGTTTATAACCTCACATACACCGCTACAACTACCTGTAGGCCTTACGAGTATTTGGTCCGTACGGGAATCGAACACGGGGTACGCAGCACAGCAGCCAATCACTCAGCCACTGCGCTAACAGTGTCGTCAAAATGTTGAATGATGATTCTACATAAAATATTTTAAATATTGTTGATTGTATAATTATAACATTTTAATAAAATTTAAATGTGATTGCCTTGTAAATGCTCAAAAACATTAAGGAGATTGCCGATAGCGCGCTCTATACAAAAGAGTTTAGTAATATTTTGGAAAATAAGTAATTAAAGCCTATTATGATGATATGTGATAAACTATTTTAATAGATACAA
This sequence comes from Caradrina clavipalpis, assembly GCA_932526535.1. Classification (NCBI taxonomy): domain Eukaryota; kingdom Metazoa; phylum Arthropoda; class Insecta; order Lepidoptera; family Noctuidae; genus Caradrina; species Caradrina clavipalpis. The sequence goes on from OW052095.1 coordinate 1,358,711, forward strand.
ATGATGAGGAGACTAATATTTAGACTTGTGGTTAGTCTGTTTCCCGTTTTATCTAATTTGAGTAATGTACCATTTTAGAACTGTGGGTGTATAATGTGTATATTGGTACACCTCTGCTAGCCCTTCGGGAAATACAGGCGTGATGGTATGTTATCATTTTGAAATTAAATTATGTGAAAAGAAACTGCCTATCCATGAGCCTAGGTATTAGTGCCCTTATGTCATATACTAAAATATTATCGAGTATTATTATTGATTGCAAAAATATGATCGTATTACTTTTGTATGGACAGCAAAGTCCTCTTAAACAATCACCCATTGTCCTTTAAAAGTCCCGTTGAACTTCGCAAAATTAATAAAATACAAAACTCAATAAATTGTGAAATAAAAGTTAAATAAAAAATGACAGATCGTTCAAAAAAGATTTTTAAAAACCGAATCGTGATTTCGTTTCATAAAATTATAAGTTTTTCAATCGTCTGGTTTCTCCTTGGTCGTAAAAGTGAACGTTCAGTTATTAAATGCAAATATTGCAATAGTGAGGGTAATAAAAGATTGATTAGGTACCTATTGCTGGGAGCTGGAGCAATCCATTTTCCTTAGGTAACTTTGAAATTATACATAGAACCTTTCTTGCCAGATTTGCATGAAAAGCTATGTGGGTGGTAGGTACCTACTTAATATGTTTATTGAGAATTATATTAATAGAGCTTGACATAGCTTATGGCCGCGACTTTGTTTCGTTATCACAGGGATTATTTTTTTGCGAGGAACCCTAATTTTTTATATTATCTTGGACATCACTGACATCGGTAACCATATCAGAGGCTCTTGAAGCGGTTTAGAAACTGTGGCACTAGGGTGTGTGGGGTCGTTAGACCGTACTGCTCACAAGATAAAGAAGAGAAAAAGGGCTTTCTGCTAGGAAAAGCACGTCATAATTTGGACTAGCCGTTTCGGAGAGTAGCCAGAACAAACAGACAGACAAAAACATATTTTAATGAATTTGTTTCTTATTATATGTACCGTGTGTACATTATATATTTATTTAAAACCTGTTGTTTTGACATAACAAACAGACACTTTCATTTTTTTATATTATTTGTATGTATATTTAACATAATTATGTAGGTTATTCAACCCTGGATGAACTGAATCGCAAATTGAGGCTAAAATGATTCCGCTGTTTTTCTTATTTCTTTACATATTTTACTTTGTGTTAATACAAGAGTCCGCTAATTTTGTAAAGGTGAATTAGGATTGACAGAATAAACAATTTGTTATCTAAAGAACGTAATGTGTATGTAGGGTAGCCATAAAACCATAAAATATAAGATAATACTAATATGAGTTTTTTTTAAGTTCTGGACATACGAGTCTTTTCATTAGGAATTTCTCAGTACTCGTAGCAGCCCGAAGTTTGAAAGTTGGCTAAGTGACACCCTTCTGTCTCGGAACAGTTAGTCGCTCCATGTAAAACACTGGCATTCAGCTGCATCCGGTAAGACTGGGAGCCGACCCCAACATAGTGATATAAATAATATAAGTGTTGCACTTTTGTGATGGAACTGTTGATTTTTATCCCTCTTATTTAGTATAGTCTATACTAAATAAGAGGGGAAAAAAGTCAACACAAAGTCATCGACACGCTAAAAATAAGTATACATCATCATTATACCATCACGCCTGTATTCCCTGAAGAGTTTAAAAAGAGTATGTATGGAGTTTCTTGCCCGTCCTTCTCCATACGAAACTACCTTTTGGAATGGGCAACTAGATTCAATAGTTTTAGTTAATTGACGTCCGAAAGTGCCTTATAATGGTCTAATTGGAACAAATGATTTGACTTTGACTTTGGTTAGGGAGAAGTGTACAAGTCAGTAGACAAGGCAAGGGCAACGGTGGAGGTGTGTAAAGAAGTATACCTGTTTAAATTTCAATTGCAAACTAATTGTAACTGGACAGTCCAAACGCGAATGCGTGCCCAAAGTGTTAAACACGCCAGTCAACAAACAAACTTATAGAGGGGCACAACTAAAAGCAGTATTGACACAATCTGGCGTCACGTGTTGCAGTTACGCGTTAACTGTAACCCGACGGTTTAAGTTCGTGTTAACTTGCTCCGACAAGTTTGTAGTGACAGTTTGTTGTCCCATGGCTGCCCCATAGATAAATAACTGCGTTGAATGATAAGGAAATAATTGTTTCTTAAACTAGGCACACATTTGTGTGTCGGGGTGCGTTGTGACGTCATATCTTGCGTGTGTAATCTATGCAGTTATTAGTGGTTGATTTATTTGTTTAAACATGAAACATACAAAGGCGGACTTAATGCATTAAGAGATAACCTGGCAGGAGCTAGTAATCGTAAGAGCGTAAAACAACAAAATTAGTAATAAAAGTTTAGATAAAGTGAAAATAACACAAACTGTATAACATAATAAAAATATATACGTTAATAAATATGTTACGTAAATAAATATGTTTATGAAATACACATACCATCTTGCCTGTATTCCCCGATGGATTAGGCAGAGGTGTACCACAGTTCGCCAGTATGTTTTAGGTCCCATGTAATAGGGAGCGAGCCTATTGCCATTAACCGGACACAAATCCTAATTCCGAGCTGCTACTAACAATTTCATAGAAAACCCAATAACTTTTTTTGTTTGACCTGGGAATCAAACCCAAGACGTCTAGCGTAGCAGTCGCTCTAGGCTAAAAAGGCAGTATGACGATGTTTAAGTCAAGATTTACATTAAATATGTAAGTATATAATTTCATACTATAAAATACAGGTATCAAAAAAGAAAGGAAGAAAGACCTTAAAAGTTCTTTGAGAGTCAAGATAGAATGCATAATAATATCACGGGCTTCCAGTATTGGTTCCAAAAGTACATAGGTATACAAACCAAGAACTAAAATCACAAAATATCTAGAATCAAATAATAGCTATTCAAATAGTCAGTTCCAAATAAATTCCTTATTCCTGTGGCTTTGAAATGCATGTATCTACCTCGCTTTCTGACGTCGAATCTAGAACATTCTATTTTCAAACATTGCTGGCTATATGAATACATTCCATTTTCGAAAAAGAAGTACACAGTGTTCTTTTTTTAATCGAAACATAGCTCACGTAGGTATAAAATTGCTGTGTGCCAGTACCTACTACCTTTTTTTTTTATTGAACAGAAATATCGGTTGTATGGGGACCTCTTTGAATGTGACTCTTTATATTTTCTTTGTAAGTTATATCTTTCTATTGTAGTCGGAATATTTGCATGGAAAGATATTTTTATTGTTCGCCTTTCAACGGATTGCTATCAGTACATAATGCACCATCTTAGGTCGTTCGGAGTTATTGCGGTCCCGGCAGTCTTTTAGTTTCTTTCATTATATTTTTGATATCGTAGACGTTTGTGGGTAGTTTATTTTTATGATCATTTATTTTAAACAACCAGCTTTTGCCTGTGACTTTATCCACGTTAATTTCAGGGAGTTAGTTGCCGAATAAAAAGTAGCCTATGTCCTTTCTTAGAGTTCAAACTTACCCCGTATTAAATTTCATCGAAATCGGTTCAGTGGTTTAATCGTGAAAGCGTAACAGAAAGACAGAGTTAGAAATATGGATTTTAATGAATTTCCAAGAAAATTTGGGTGAAATTAAAAATGGTCTTTATTGTGTAGTGTTAAGTCTCCAATTATGGTACTCAAAAGGTCGTTGATACCCCCAAAGCATTTTGGAAATAGGCTTTTGTCATTCAGCCGACTAATAAGGTTTAGAGAATTTATCCTAAATATATCTCGGTTCCCAATACGGTGATTAGGTAAGTTCTATTTGCGGATCCGATAATTGAGTCTTATTCAGTAAGATGACGCTCAATAGTCGTTTGCTTGTTACTAAAATAGAATTTATTTATTTAGGTAGTGAGTTTATTTTTATTTGAATTGTGAGTTTCAAGGATGGTAAGGTCTAGTCTAGCTGCGGGTTGTTCGAAAGAGATACCGCGCCCCCGGAACGCAAAGGGCACATGAAGGAACATAGACGGGTTTTAGTCAGTAAAAGTCTGACACTTCCTCCCGCCCCGCCCAGGGCGGGGGAACTTATTTGATGATTTCCCATCTATAAAAAAAAAGGTCTAGTCTAGCGTGAAGCGCTTAGGAATGTGTATTGGTTAACTTTTCCTTTAAGGAAGACCTGCTGGGAATGCTGGGAATCTAGGCCATTTTAATATTTGTTCCGTGGAGAAATCGAACCCGCGACACTTACCGCAGCAGCCAATCGCCCAGCCACTACACCAACGGTCTCCTCAACATCTAAATCAACTAAAAAGAAATACTTCATGCGTTTTCATCAGCACAGTCTCCAGTAGTACTCCATTCTATTAGATACGTCCCGCTGGTACAAAGGCAAATTGTTGACATTCGATTACGGGCCACGCAGCCCTCTGCCGGCCACCGTGCATAATTCAGCCCACAATTGTTCCTTCCCCGGTTTATTCACTCGTTTTAAGGCTTACCTGTTTGTGGCCGATGGCTTTTTGAATAAAACAAGTGGTGCTAACGTGGGATAGTTCGTTTATCGTGTATAGTGATAGCCTTGTGGTGGGGTGGTTGTTTCAGTATGCTGAACGTGTACGTACAAAGGCTTGTATGTATAGTAGAGAGAACGAATAACTTGCGTTTGTAAACGACAAACTTTGTCCCATTTGTGGATATCTTTGATAACATCGCATTGACACTTTATTTTTCAATACTAGTATTAGACAACTGAAGAGCTCGAGTGTTTAGTTGAACGCGCTAATGTCAGGACCTATAACTGGTCTGTTTTAAGAAATTCATTTGTGTTATTTAACGAGAAAGTTTATATGCTAAATAACATCACGCTACGATATATGGGAGCGGAGCAGTAACCTAACACGTAACTTATCGCGGGTGAAACCTCTATGTAAAATCGCTAGTTTTCTCCCAACCTTATAGAAATACATACATACCATCACGGCTGTATTCCCCGAAGGGTTAGGCAGAGGTGTATCAATGTACACCCACAGTTCGCCGGTATGTTTTTTTAGGTCCCATGTAACAAGGAGTGAGCCTATTGATTTTAGAAATACATAGATTCAATGAATATAACATGCAAATGACGTTAAAAAGTGCCTTTTAATGACGAAATTAAAACAAATAATTTAACTTTGATTTGGACAATCCAATATAAAAGTACCAGGATCTCATAATCAACCAGGAGATCTTAAAAACTGAAATCATTCCATACTTAAAGCAGTCGAATGGCTTGCAGCCAAGTCTGTGTCGCGGTTAGAGCAACCATTCCAAACGGAATTCGGTACTCCATACATTATTACCATGTATCATGTCTTGGCGAATTTATGGCCGCCACCAGATAGAGATGGCGTCTAAAGTCTAAGAATTAGAGTTAAAAGTTGAATGGTATGGTGTTTTAAGAAATGGGTCTCTTAGTTTTTTAAAGTAAAACGATCTTATATATGTACTAGCTTTTGCAAGCGACTTCGTCCGCGTGGATTAATAGTTCCCGTTCCCGGGGGATTTCCGGGATGAAAACTATCCTATGTCCTTTCTCGGGTCCCAGACTATATCTGTACCAAATTTCATTGAAATCGGTTCAGTGGTTTAGGCGTGAAGAAGAGACAGACAGACAGAGTTACTTTCGCATTTATAATATTAGTACGGATAAAATACCAGCCTACCAATGCCCGTAAAGCCTCTTCTCTTCTTAAAAGTTGAATGGCATGGTGTTTTAAGAAATGGAACTTTTGATCCATTAGTTGGCAAAGCTGAATTTGAGGTCTTATTTGATATTTTAAGTGTTACGACTTGTACAAAAATGGGTTGTAAAAATACACTTCACATACCCGTTAAATACTTAAACTTCCCAGCAAACAAAGCAACCTGGAACAAATAATATTACAGGGAGTCAATAAAGGGTCAGAAAGAGCACTGATCACGAATTGTGATTTCAGACTTATCTTAACTATAAGGCCAGTTCTCTCACGATGTTTTTTCTTCACCGATGTCAGTGATGTCTAAGATTTCATTGGAACTAGAAACTATAAGTAAAATAACATAAACACTAATTTTACATTAGATCATTTTATGGTTATGAACTAGTAGGTACTAGGTGGTACTAGTATAGGTAGGTAGGTAGGTAGTAGGTACCCATTACTGGGTTGTGGAGGTCTGATAGGCAGTCGCTCCATATAAAATACTGATATTCAGCTGCATCCGGTTCGACTGGAAGCCGACCCCAACATAGTTGGGAAAAGGCTAGGCAGATAATGATGATGAACTAGTAGGTACTATTGTTTATTTTCGATGAAATAATTTCAACAATAGTAACGATGATGAATGAATGCGGTGTTACCTATGTGTCCCCGAACATGACAATTGTAAAGTTTCAACGAAAAGCATCAATATTCATCCCAATTGGTAGCCGTTCAATTTATTATGGGTTACTGTGACCACACGTCAGTGATCAATGGTGGGACGGTACTATTCTTGTAAATCCTGACTATAATTATAAATGTGAAACAACTTTTTTTAGTCCGTTTGTTTGTTACGCTTTCACGCCCGAATTACTGAACCGATCATTATCATATAAAGATCATCATATAAAGGAAATAAAGTACAATTCACAAAAATATACTGTTTTTTGTAATAAAAATCCTTTTTTTTACCGCGAGTAAAGCCGCTGCCTTTACTAATCTATGCTGGAACCTCACAGTTGCACAAGCTATAAGCTATAAAGTTGAATACTTAAAACCGAACGAGAATTAAAATATTAATCTTGTGATACATACCTGCTTTAAATACAGCTTAATTTAAATTTTAGAAGTCTGGCTCCTAAATCTCTCTCTCTCTGATGAATCATAAACCAGTACTCAGCCATATAACGGGAGTCAAATTTATAGTCAGATACTGTAGGTACTTCCAAACAGAGATGGTATAGGAAGCCTATCCTTGAGTGTGTCCTAACATTTGTATGAACCATGTGCACCCGAGCACCTATTCCGACGCAACATTGTTCAATAATTGAATTTTTTTGAAAATTCCTTTGACGCATGTTTTAATTTAGTTTGCGTTTTGGTAAATTCAATTGATTTTTTACTTCTAATGGCTGTTCTTTTTTTTATAAATTCACGACTATTAATGAACTTTTTTATAAGTTTATTGTACGTATTGTTTGTCTTTTTTCCTACAGTCTTTTTTCCTTTCTTTCATTCTTTCAACGAAAAAGCGTTGTGTTGTCTTGTTAAAGTCATCATTGGAGAAGTTAAAGAATAATGGTGACACACTACAAATGGTGTAAGTACGTAAGGTCTATGAGAAATTGAACATATGAAAATATTTCTTATTAATTACTTTATAATTAATTATTCCTTATGATAACATTTCACATCGTGTTTCACCATCAAAACTTCAGAGAAAACTAATTAAAAAAAAAAAACTTTATAAAACGTTAGAAAATAGAACCTCCATTCTCCTGAGAGCAGTATGCAATCGTAGTTACTAACATAGGTACAACAAAAACACACAAACATTAACTAATGAAAACAATTACTCAACTAGCAATAAATAACACTATTCACTTTGCAGTTCCCAGAATACGCCCCCGCTTCGTAGGTAGTGCAATACGTCAGCGCTATGCATTTAATAAATCATGAAAATCGTCCGTCCGTCTGTCATCGCGCACGGATGACAAATTGCGAAACTACCCGATACCACCCGACGTAGCCCGAGTCCCCCCGAGCGCGCCCGATCCCCCCCGACATGCCACCCGATTGATGACCAGCATGTAATTGCATTGTTTAAATTTTTCACTGTGTACTGTTAGAATTTTGTGGTTCAATATGCGAGGAAATGTGCTATGGGGTTTTGTTTTGATTAATTTACGGATTATGAGTGGACTTTGTGTTTCCCTTTGAAGTCATTTTATTAATCTGATGATGGAAGAGTTAATGTTGTTGTTATTGTTGACTAGCTTCCGCCTGCGACTTCGTGCGCGTTAATATTTAATATATTATCACACGGCAAACGTTCATTTTCGAGGTAAAAAATAGCTTATGTGCTATTACAGACTAAAATCTATTACTGAAAAAAAAAACCATCTACATCCGTTTAGCCGTTTTGGCGTGATCGCGTATATAACTAACATCCATGCATTCAAACTTTCGATAGTAGTAAGATTGAGTTTAGTGAGAATAGGTTGTTATTCATACAAAGTAAATTATGTTATTAATTTAATAAATATGTATTTGTACTCTTAATAAGTATTAATGCAAGCTAGCAAGACTTGACAGCACATCCACAATGACTTGACAGCCAATGACAGATTTTGGAAGACTAATCGGTCTGTTCGATCTCACCCAAATCGGCTACATATTGCAACGTTACCAGACTTACATGAAATATCTTTGATTATTGCTCCAAACAAACCTATATATATCGAAGCGTGATATTATATAGCCTATAAGCTTTCTCGATAAAAAAGACAGAAAAAGTTTTTTTTTAAATTAGATTAATATTTTCGAAGATTAGCGCCTTTAAACAAACAAACGTTTTCTTCTACACATACACATACATAAACTCACGCCTTTTTCCCATGGGGGTAGGCAGAAACCACGGACCGCCACCTGCTACGATCCTTACACACTCCTTTCGCCTCGTCCACATTCATACATCTGGTCATACAAGCACGCCGGTTACGAGTACTGCGCACCTGACCTTTCTGAAGAACCTCACCGATAAGGTCAAGGTAGGTCTTTCTAGGGCGTCCCCTCCCGGCATTGCCCCTCACATCTGCCATGTAAATCCCTTTTGTTAGTCGCCTTTCACTCATCCTCTCAACATGACCGAACCATCTAAGCAGCACCACGGCAGCATCTACGTTTTCTTCTATAATATTAATAGTAGGTTATTAAAAAGAGAGAACAATACCTAGAATAACACACAGATACAAAAACAGAATCAAGTTATGGCTTCATCTAAACTTAGAGGATGCTTAATATAAGTTTCAAGCTCGAAGATCGTTTGGAAAAACGATCAGCTCTGTAACTTGAATTCTGTCATATTTCACAGCGGGTACAGAATTATCGTGAACCCATATTTATTTACATTCATACAACATGTAGATACCATTTTTAATGTATTTATTGTTGTCGGCCAAACAACAGTTTTTGTTGACAGAACGAATTTAAAGAGTAATCGTATGAAAGCATTTGCATTGTTCGGTTATTACAAAATCAGTTGATGAAGGTTATTTAAAATTATATCGGAGTTTCCACCGCGGTATTTTGTCAAAATTATTATGCTTTCGTTATTTGTTTTACAGGGTTTGGCATTTTACAAATATCAATTTATTTATTTATTAAACAGGAGCCTTAATGCAGAGTGAATCAATAAATGTCTGAATGATAATTAGGTATGGTATAGGGAAATTACTAGAATCATCACTTGCGACAGAAGAGGTGGCAAGATTCTTTGTTTTTTTTCAGATATCAGTTAAAATAGGTACCTTTTTAGAAAATTGTTAAACAGCATGTATATGTGTATGTGTGTGTATGTATTGTTATGTAGTTGTGTACCTACATAGATATTTCTGAGATATTACTATTGAGATACTTTCCGTGGCCCATACATCGGCCAGACGATTTCAAGGCCGGAACTTAAAAGCTTAGTTTGGCTTTAGCTTAGGTAACTATGTATTCGTCTAAAAAAGAACCTATTTTTACTTAAAACTATTCCAACCAATCCAACCAACTTTCAAAAGACACGAAAATAATCAAAAGAATAATATTCACGTACAAAAAGTAAAATGCGTAGTTTCGCAGCGACCGCCGCAGATATTGAAAGTCATTTGTATAGATTTTTATAAAAAACCCTTTAAACAAGGTCAGATAGAAATGGTCTGACGATACACTTGGAAGAAGATAGCGGCTACGTTCAATAACATTAGAGACCTTGAAAACGTGATTCAATTTTGAGCTTTACTTACTTGAACAAATTGAACTGAGTTTAGATTTCAGAAAAAAATAGTCTAGTTTTCTTTTTCTTCTTCTTCTCGACTCGAATACGAAGAGATCTGTACGTGCCGTAAAGTATATTAGTACATACAAAAAACTATTAGGTCAACTTTTACTCGTTGCTGGTAATCACATATTGAGAGGAACGACATGGGATTGAGTGATTGGTTACTACGCTGTGTGTCTCGGGTTTGAATCTCGCACGGAACAAATATTTGTGGCTTAAAAGTAGTTGTTCCGGTTGTTGTGCATGTCAGTTTATAATATGTTTGTCAACTCATTTTTGTTTTCGAAACAATAATAAATAGTCCTTATCAATAACAGAATTTCCGCTAAAATTCTAAAGAATAATGTCATCAACATTGCGAAGCTGCCAAATAAAAACTAATTACCAGTTGGTTCACAGACGCTTAAGCCAAAGTTACATGTTCTTCACATTATCGCGATATATTTTTTTTTGTTCTGGACTATACCTGGGAACGTACCACCATACTTATTTCAGCCGCAAAGCAACGCGACTGTGTTCCAGTTTCAAGGGTTTGGATGCCGGTGAAAATACAGGCACGTAAGACATTTAAATTTTGTCCCTGGGATGGCAATGCATTTGCAAGGCCTCTGGTATTGCAGATATCAATAGGTAGCGGTGACCATTTAACATCAGGTGGGCCGTCTGTCGGCTTGTTTGCCATCCAACGATGCTTAAAAAAAAGCCAATATTTTAACTTTCTTTTACTTTCTTTTTACAAGACATTTTTAAAATGTTAATTAATCTTTTAATACATCCACGACGCCTATACTGTTATGTGCTCGCGGGAGCACATAACAGTATAGATCACTGCAAATTCGCGCGTGCGCTACCATAAACAGTAATTATTCGCAACAAAAAATAATAATTAGGTATAAAATTTTCATTATATAAACATCTCCGTACCTATTACCCAAGTTGTAAAGGAAAATAAAAAAATAAATAAATCGAGTCTTTTCCCTGCAGAAATTTTAACTCAATGCTATTATTTTTTACGTCTTTCTGATGTGGTCTTTTAACACCCCCTATAAGAGTTAGATGTCCAATGTCCTAGGTAGGTAGTGGATGGTCCCAATTACGGTAATGTGTCACATATCGAGTGAATCGGAAAGCGATGTATCAAGTCGCCGGGGGCAGTAAATCAGCCGGTGAATATCGGCGCCGAGTAATACGCTGCCAAGTGTTGTGTTACTGAGTTATCTGCGGCCAATAGATATTCGTTTAAGTTTAGTTTGTGTAGTTATGTCATGGTGTTTCTTTAGATATAAATAGCGGCTCATTATTTTCCTTAGTTTTTTTTTTAGGTTTAAGTAAAGACAAAAATTGCAGAGCTCAGATTGATTAATCGTCACTGTCTTCATATCAGCTGCAGGACGTGCACTGCTGGACTAAGGCCTTCCCCCACAGATTTCCAAAAGGACCGGTTGACAGTGGCCTGCGTACATAGTGATTACGTAAAAGTAAACAGAGATTATCATTACTTTGAAAAAAAATGTGTCTATCATTGTGCAACAGGGCAGAAGCCTTTTCTCATACAGAGAAGGCACAAGCATTGATCACCATGCTTACTCGAGGCGGATCGGCAATTTAAGATCGGAACATTCATCGATGTTATTGATGTCCAACATAAACTTAGAAAGTACATATGAATTCAAAAAGTTACATTGATATTTGCCCGGTATCATACCAGCAACTTCATGCAGGAGAGTCGGAAGCCTTGACCACTGGGCACTTGACATAATTTTTTCGTATACCTAACTATACTAAGATACTATTAATATCTATGTATATACTCGTAGTTTCAGCTACTTCCACATTTTTCTTTGATGAATACTAACTGCAAAAAGTTCTAGGTATATACAAAAAGAGCAATGCGAACCAAACTGCAGCAAACACGATCTCTATGAGAGAAATCCGTGACAATGCATACACTCACACATTAAACACACACACTTAATTTAAATGTACTGCTCCCGCAAGTTTCATTTTATTTTTATTGGCAACATTACGCTATTTTCGCACTGGCAATTGTAATAAATCCTTACTTTAATTGTCCAAGCCTGAGACAACTGTAAAATGTCACCATAATTCCTCGAAAGTGTTGTGTTGTTAATAGCACAAAGAATGGCCATGACCCTTGGCAACGCTGATAGGGGAACAATAAGGATAGATAGAAAGAAATAAAGATTTTTGTTAAGTTATTAGTATCAAGTTTTTAATTTTTGTATAATCTAAGCGGGTTTGGTAGAGTGGATCGAGATAAATGAGGGTCAACTGTTACTAAGCACAGGTTCCTACCTAGTTTAAGTGACAGTAGTCACATTACTGTAACTTATATTAAAACCAATAAATTATTATTATTTCCTTTATTCATAACATGTACATATAAATTACATTTTTAAATATAAATATAAAAAAAACATTCATCATCATCATCATCATATCAGCCGCAGGACGTCCACTGCTGGACATAGGCCTCCCCCATAGATTTCCAAAAAAAACATTGTTATGATTCATTTAGCTGTGCTCTCGGCTTAACTCACTTGCACCTGAGTGACCTGCGGAAATAAGTGCTGGAGAATATTTTTTCATCACAGTCATTGCAACGCCCCAGGCGAACCAACTTCATGTATGTAATAGAGATTTTTCTGAGAGTGTCAAATTGTGTAATTTTCTTTTTATTCAATACTAGCATTAGTCCACGTGAATTTTCTTACGGATTCCAAATTATTTTTAATATAAAATATAGTTTATGTACCCCCCTGAAAACGTAACTTTCCAAAGGCGAACATATTTTTAAAATCGTTTAAGGAGTTTTTTGAGTTTATGCATTACAAACAAAAATACAAATCTTTTTTCTTTATACTCTTTATAACATTAGATTAGACTAGGATCAAGTATAAATTATTCAAATTGGCTGAAAATTACCCTACATGCATAAAATACCTACTGGAAATAGTAGTTCCTAATATTTGCAGTTTCGCCTCAGCAGCCCCGGTAGCGGCGTCGGTAATCAAACGCTAGACGTTCAGTCTACATCACCTGCAAGTGTTGCTGCTCCATCCATCACACGAGGGCCTGCATAACAGCTGGGAATACACCTGCAATGAAGGACAGAGAAGAATAAGAAGATAAATAGACACCTCATTAATATATTATGGCAAAAGTAAATGCAAATGTCAATATTTGTGAATACGTCACCCAAAGGTATAAGTATGTATAGTCAGGTGGTGGTGGTAGTATGGGTAGTGCAGTTAGTGGTATTATAGTGTAGTTTTTATAATAATGAAAATGACTACTATGTTTTGTCTCTGCATCAACCTAAGGTAGACAGGTAGAAAATGCCTAAGGCATTAACTCCGCCTTAGTACAGTGTATTTTTTACATTTTGTGCATAAAGTTTTTAATAAATAAACTCATTAAAGCGCGGGTTCAAATTTTCCTTCCTGGATTTCAAGCCTTTTATGTCCTTTTCTTGTGACAAAAGGTAGCCTATGTCCTTCTCCAAGATCTAATCTATCTCCGTACCAAATTTTATTAAAATCGGTTCAACCGTTTAGCCGTGAAAGCGTACTCGTAACTTACAGACAGAGTTTAGCATGGATTTCACTATCGCAATTTTATTCCCTTTTGATTTGAGATTTGAAGTTGGTATCTAAATATTTTACCTAACTTTACACTATATATTTCTGTGCACGATTATGCAAGATAGCGACATCATCAATCGCTTCAGAAAAACACATTTCCACAACTGCGAACGTCGCTACTCGCTTGAACCGCTTGAAGCGATGTCTTCAACTCCCAGTACTCAGCACAACATACCCCGCATTTCTTTCCCGTGAAGGATAGAAGACGTTACGGGAATGAGTTTCTCTAATTTCTCAACAACAAACCTCCAGTGTATCCTTTGCTGATCTCGGCACAATATTTCAGCGCTCACACCTAACATTTGTTACCGCGGCCGCCGTCTGACGCGCGTTCTGTAACCGGTGTTGTGTTACCCTTCTGTGTTTATGTGCGCCTGGTGCTGCGAATCTACGTCTGTGTATGGTGAATTTTTGGAATTTAAATCAAATGTAAATATGCCATAATTAGATTTTTATTAAATTTCATGAAAACAATTCTACAAACTTTTAGGAACATTTGCAATCTAAACTGTCTCAATATGTCAAAAATTGCGTCTAATTTACCTTATTTTTTTTTTAAATTCTGAGTCGCTGATGTGAGGTTGTAACTAGATTTTGATCGGTTTTTAATTTGTAGAATTGACCTTCTGGTATAAACTGTAAAAATGTTAGTTTCCAAACAGTCTAAATCGTGCATGTTCAACATGGTATGCCAAATACCAACACATCACTTATAGCCATGGACACTAATGGTCAGTCTAAAAGAACTGTTGCTGTCGCTGTGAATTTGTTGTTTTCTACATTAATGTGCACCTGGCATGTTATCTCTTCACTACCTTTGGTTGACTGGTAGAGAATGCCTAAGGCATTAAATTCGCCATTGTACTTTTTGCTGCATAAAGTTTAAATAAATAAATAACTGTTGGTTTTCAAACTGTAGTAAAAAAAAACATACTGCTAAGCCTTTATGGGAATGAAAAATTAATTTGACAAATTGTCATGTATGCAAAGGCTGCTGTGATACTCAAGCATGACGATTTGACACATAAACTCAAGACTCGTTCAAAAAACTGGGGGTAATCGTAACTGAAAAGCGTTACGCTCATAAGACGCATGTTTCTTATACACGCAATCGGATAAAAATATCGAAACAAACTGAAAGGTCAAAGCTCTAAAGTCCAGACATTTGTAAATCAATGCGAACGACTTATTGATAATATTGTACAGACAAATAAGATGAAACGAGTGGGTATTTACTTAATACCGTATCTGTTCCAGTAAATAAAATTATTTTTTGTGTACGCACGTCCCATGTTACCACAGTACAAGTTTAATGAACTATATTGTGTGTTATAGCCTATAGACATCTGTCAAATAACTCTCTAATAACATGTCTGACGGAGGCTTGTAGAATCTATAGGTACCAATATTTTATTTCTTCAATAAAAAATATCTTGTTATAATAAGTTACCTTATTTTTTAATTTACCTATTTAGGGTGTGTATGTAGTGTAACACATAATAATATAAATAGTTTATGTATCTATGTAAATAAAAATGTGTTACTAAGCGCAAAACTCGAGAACGGGTTTACCAATTTGGCTGATTCTTTTTTCTTGTATTCACATTTTCCAGACAACGTAAATGAAAGTTCTTCTTGGGAAATCCACCGGAAATGTCGAAGTTGTGCCGAATGTCTAAATGTTGTACAAAATTAAAATTAATGATTTAGGTAATTTCTATGAAATTCTCAGTAGCGGCTTGTAGTTTGGATTTGTGCCTGGTTAGTGTCATAGACTCGCCCCCTATTACATGGGACCTAAACATACCGGCGAGGTGTATTTTGATTCACCTCTACCTAACCCGTCGGTGAATACAGGCGTAATGGTATGTTATGCTTGTCTTTAATATTATCATAGGTGGGTAAACGTAATGTA
This sequence comes from Caradrina clavipalpis, assembly GCA_932526535.1. NCBI lineage: Eukaryota > Metazoa > Arthropoda > Insecta > Lepidoptera > Noctuidae > Caradrina > Caradrina clavipalpis. The sequence goes on from OW052095.1 coordinate 1,374,353, forward strand.
GTCTCTTATATTATCAGGAGACTTTTTGTATTAATGTGTATAATATTAACAATATTTGAACGAGTTAACCTCATTCGTTACACGTGCCTAATAAAATCAATAACAAATAAGTATTATTAATAATACGACCGCCATGACAAAGGTCAGGTAAAAAAGGACTGATAGCACTTATCTACAATAGCTTGCTTTGCTTGTTTATCATTATAATAATAGTATACCACCATACCTATTTCTGCCTCAAAGTAGTGTTGCTGTGTTCCGGTTTGAAGGGTATGGGTGGCGGTGTACAGGCACAAGAGACATTACAACTTTGTCTCTGTGATGGTACTCGTAACGCATTTGCAAGGCCACTGGTATTGCAGATTGCAAATAAATATTCTTATTTGATTAAACTAAAAAAAAACTTTATAAACTGTCTCTGGTTCAACAGTATTTGAAATAAATTACCTACCTAGATTATGGAACAAAACATCGTTCTTGATAATTCAGATCAATCTACTAATATTCTGATGAGATAAAAATGTATTCATGTTTGAAATAACACCAACAATCTAGGCCAATCTCAATGCAGAGAAGAAGCCAAGTTCACAGAAGATATTCCTCTTCGCTCACACTCATAGTCCGATAGGACGGCAATCCGGCGGCAAGATTAGGCGCAGGACCAACGGCTTTACATGCGTTTCAAGACACGGGGATGTCATACCACTAACTTTAACACTGCTGCTTCTGAATTGCTGCTGAGAAATTCTTAATGGAAAAATTCAAGAACACCTCGACTTGTACGTCGATTCTGTAAAATTCAGACATGAACTCGCATCTCAAGTCGCTATTCAATGGCATCAAATATTCAATCAAATTCAAATGACATTGATTTATTTGACACTTTGAAGTGCGAAGTGAGCGTAGAAGTGACGGTGGAATTACCGTATAGAATGCCACTGCAAGGTGTCGAACCCAACTCCTACGACCATTGCGATTACGAGATCAACGGTCAATAACACCAACACAACTCTTTTTTTTTTCTTTCACGTCCACATTGTTTTACCCTCACTCAACATGATTTTCAAAACCCCTAATTTAGTTCGCTGAAATACGAACAGTAACCATAGGTTACCCAACAGAATGTGCCGCCGCTTAGCCTTGATCCCAGCAGAGGTCAATGTATGGAGTAAATAATAAATATATTAGGTTATATATTAGGCTACAATAAACAGAGTATATCCAGGGCCGCGACGTGATCCGCGGAGTCCTACAGGCCCAAGGGATCGTGCACGTACTGACTAGACGGGCCGGTAAAATGCTGCTAGAAGACGAATAGTGTGTGTTGAAGGTTTTTAAGGGGTTGGAAGGTGTCATAGTGAAAGTTGTTTAACATTATGAGTACCTACTGTCACCTCTAGAAAAATGTTAATCAATGCAAGTCACCTAGCAAATGCCTACTACTGGACAAACGTACAAGAAGCTTTGCCGTAACTGAGCTTGATTTGAGGCAGTACAGAGGTGTTTATTGTCTTTCCATTGTTCTGATTTGTCGTAGCTGTGGTTGTGTTTGTAAAACGTAATTATGCAAGGGAAATAATAAATGCGACTCCTACACAGCTTTTACATGCATGGGGCATTTGGGGCTTTCAAAGAGCGACCTATTTTATACTAAAATAAATGGTTTTGTAGCAATAGAAAATTAGATATAAAGATTACGTGTAGATCAAGCTTGGAGGTTACTGTTACGAATTCTTCTATTGATTTTACCATTAATGTTTGCCAAAAATCCTACTTCAACATCAAACTTAACTATTGACCACCATAACGTTCCAGTCCTATTCGTCACAAAGCAACATTTTAGTCAAAGCGAAACTCCAGTAAATTCGCTTATAGCGTCACTAACAGCAAAACAACTCGAGGGACCTACGTGACATGAACAAATAAAAACTACTTGTTCAACTTTGATAGCAGGAAATTGTTTTAAGCAACGTTCAAGAGGAGATTTCGTAGGTGGACTGTCTCCTGAACTCCCTGATGTGTAGGTAACTTTCAACCCCTGTTTTCTTGAACGGAAAATAAAATAAAGAGTTTGATGTTGACTCTCTGTTTGTTGTTTGTTTAAGTTGGTCTTTGGCGGGTTCGTTAAGTCTCGGCTCAATAGGTAGTTTGTGACTTATGTGTGTTTGTGTCGCCGGGGACGAGTTTGCTTTTAACGTGACTGTTTTAAGAAGCAACTGTGATATGTTACATTTTAGGGCCCATTTTTATGATGCACATTTTATTTAATTATCTTTAATACAATTTGGCACATTAACTGTAGGATTATTTTAGAAACAGATTAATTCATATTTCGTATGACGTAACAGTAATGGTAAGTTAATCATCAAAAAATTTGCCCTAAAGTGGTTTTATAATAAAGATTGATCATAATCTTGACATTAACGTCGGTTTTTCAAACGAAATAGGCGACAAATTGTCAAGCACGTGTAAGCTTCTGTGATTGGCTGACTGAATTTTTAACAACCAATCACAGCAGTTACAGCAGGAACTAGATATTTTTTTTTGTTGTAGATGACGTTTAAAAGTGCCTTTTAATAGTCCTATTGAAATAAATGATTTGCCTTTGACGTTGACTTTTCCCTCCCTCTCCTATTATTCTGTTTACAAACACAACATAAGCACAATAGCAGCCAGCATGTTCTCATGCATACGAACCTCATCGGAGAATCCAATTTCCTTAGAACGTGAACATTTTCGTTTGGAATGAAGCATCGATGTAGTAAGGACGTGTTGGGTATCATTCCTAGCGTTATTATGTTTCGCAGTTCATCAAAATGTTTGTTGAATTTGATGTAAAAAGCAAATGTTGATAGAAATTGGTTGATTTATTGAAAGTTAAGAGGACACAGTACGTACTAGGGGCAAGTAAGTACTATAAAATATATATATAAAAAAAGATTTGCTTAATATCGATTGAATAAGAAAGCAGAGGACATAGGGAGCACTATTGTTGCATGTCGTAGCTAAAGTTGGGCCCAGCCCAAATTCTTACGTTTTGGCAATTAGCACCTCATATTAGGTTGGTAACGATTTTGTATTTACAGAATGATTATTATTATCGTCATTTTTAAACTCTCTAAGTAATAATTATCAAATGTTATGTTTCCATGAAATTGACACATTAACGAGTTCTAACTTAGACACATTTGGTTGATGATTTTAATGATTATAATTTATTGCGTAAATACATGTGTGCCCGCGACTTCGTTTGCGTCAAATTTGATATATTATCCCACGGGAACCGTACATTTTTCCGGGATAAAAAGTATCCTATGTGTTATTCCACTTTACAATGCGTCTCAGTGCCAATTTTCATCCAGATCCATTCATCCGTTTGAGCGTGAAGAAGAGACAAACATACAAACTTTCGCCTTGATATTATTAGTAGGATTACAGTACATTGAAAAAAAAAACCGTAAGAAAATTTGAATTTCGTGAGTTACCCTAGCGCCTTCACCTTAATGTTATTAGTTTGAAATATTGCTTTAAATAATCGCATGATTTAAAAGTTCATAATAGAACGAGTTTTTTGTAGCCCTATTTGAAGTTGCCCTTTTTATAAATTGTATATTTTAATATTGGGATTACGTATTCATAAGCTTTGTAAAATAAATTACAGTTCGTTACGGTAACATGTATAGAATAAACTTAAAATTATGTTTTTGCGTAATAATTTTACAATATAAATTGACACGTATTTGAAGCACGTTTTTTTGTTTGAAAACTTGTTTTTACTTCGAGTTACAACATCATTATTAGGAAAAAATGCCATGTTCGTGTTTTGTAACAGGTTTTTAAAGAGAAATTTTTATTTTGTTGATAACGAATACAACATTGTGTGATTCATTTTGAAACTCAAATAAAGCAAAAATTGGCTTAGTTTGCTTTATTTGAGTAAAATATAAAATTGGATTCTATAAATTCTATAAATCTCACTAGAGCGAAATTCGGAAATGATGGAAACCAATGTTAATCGAGAGAAGCTAACAGCTAGCGTACATTTGCACAAGTTTGTGTGCAAGCACAGGGGCACTCTCTCTGCACTCACTCCCATCGTCTGATGAGATGGCAATCCAACACGATTAAGGAGAGATCAGGCAAATCACACATGGTTTTACGTGTTCTTCAAGACACGGAATCTTGCAATCTGCTACTGAGGAGCTCCTAATGAAAACCCGAATAACACTTTGGCTGACCTGGGAACTGAAGCCAAGATTACACGTTCAGCAGTCCTTGTGATTTTCGGTTTTCTTCTTCATAGTAACCCTTATAAAATAATTGCGAAAGTTTGTGTGGATGGATGGATGGATGTTTGTTACTCAAATACGCCAAGTCGTCTGAGCGGATTTAGATGAAAATTAGCACAGAGATAGTTTATAGTCTGCGATAGCACATAGGCTTTTTATCTTAGAAGAATATACGGTTCCAGTGGTCATAATATCAACATTGAAGCGGATGAAGTATCGAGCAGAATTTAGTTATTATTGAATACATTATGATTCAGAACAAATAATTACTTTTATCGACTTAAAACTGCGCAGCAAAATTTCGTATAAAGGTCAGTTAATATTTGCAAAAATTCAACATCAAAGTGTGTGTACCCTCAAACATTTCTACCTGTAAGCAAAAGACAACGAGGCAAGTAAAAGGACTGGACTAATTTAAATTAATTAATTTAACGTCGCAATTAAGAGTTATAATACTGATACACAAAATAAACTCCACCTTTATTTTAATCGTAATCAGATTTTTGAGTTGGGTCATTGTAGGACCCTTAATACTTTTGTAATTTTAATTAGCGTTCCTTTGCAAAATGTAATGGAAAATTAAATATGTTTTTGAGACTTGGGTGCCTGAAATATTGCAAAAATATTTAATTTACTAGGCAATAACTGTATTTGACTGATTTTGAAGCCTGAACAAAAATAAGAAGATATAATAAAAATATTTTTAGACTAGTATTGTCCCACCAGGGTAAAGGTCTTTTTGATACAGAGAAGACACGAGCATTGATTATCAATTGGCGATTCCAGACTTACATTTATCATATATTCAAGTAGCCTTAAAAATCAGTGATGTCTAAGATAAACTTAGAATATTTTCTATGAATTGTAAAAATCATATTGGTATTTTAAGTGACGTCTTTGATTAGGTACCGCTACGCTCCCGTTTATATTTAAGCTCTCTTATGTGTTAGCCTATACTGTTCCTCATAAACCTAGCTCTAGGTAATTTTGGAACTACCAATAGCCTGATTGGTAGTCAGATTAGTATCTACGTTTAAACAAACAAACATAAATCACTTTTACTTTTTAGTTTAGATATTAATTATAAGAAAAAGAGCGATTAACATTTAGAAGAAACCAAATTATTATGAACAATAAAATAATCGGATTTTAAGACGTTTACTATATGACATATATCTAGAAAATCTCCAACAAAAAAGAAAGAAATGTAACTAAAGAAAAAACATAAGATACAACTCATGTTCATTTTATTTCTTTTGTCGTAATAATATTTTCTTATTATATTCATGTAAATATTTTTGTTTGATTAGATGAGCTTATTAAAGATAGGTAGGTTACACTCCGTAATTACTGTCAAAGATGACAGCCGAGACCTACGGCCTAATGTCTTATAGGTAAAACCCAATAACACGTTACTTCACCTGGGAACCGAATCTGGGACCACGAGACCAACAGGACGTTCATTACAGTTCATACTTACATAATTATAAAACTAGCTTCCACCCGGAACTCGCCCGCGTGGCTTTTTACCCGACTGCGACAGAAGGAGGGTTATGTTTTTCGAGGGTATGTTTGTATGTATGTATGTATGTATGTATAATTGTTTGGCACGCTCTGCAGGCTGAACGGCTTGATGGATTTTAGCTTGAGAGGTGTCGTTAGATTCGTATTTACTGTGAGAGTGACACTGGGTATATGAAAAAAAAAAAAAACAAAATGGCGGATTTTTGGCGCCAAATTCAAATGTTTGGCTCGCTCTGCAGGCTGAACGGCTCGATGGATTTCAGCTTGAGAGGTGTCGTTAGATTCGTATTTACCGTGAGAGTGACATAGGATTTTTTTATTTTTTTTTAAAAACCCTGAAAAAATAAAAAATAAAAAACGGTAATTTAAAAAACTAAAAAACCCGACTGCTATTCTTTAAAAAGCCCTAAAACAAGATAAATTGTAGCAGTCGGGACCCATTCGAGACCATATAGGTATGTGCTCTCAATTCACTCACCCTCCATTTCTAGAATGGGTCCCGACTGCTACAATTTATCTTGTTTTAGGGCTTTTTAAAGAATAGCAGTCGGGTTTTTTAGTTTTTTAAATTACCGTTTTTTTCACCGGCGTTCAGTTACGTCTTTGGTTACTGCTCCGCTTCCATGGGTTGTAGCGTGATGTTATATAGCTATCTATCGGTGAAAACATGGTTAAAATCGGTTTGGTAGTTTCGAAGCTTATTGGGTTCAAAGAAACAAAAAAACGTTCTTCTTTATAGTATTGGTATAGAAAAAGTAAAAATTTGCAAAACTTACGTAATTATTTGAAGTTCCCTCTCTCGACTCAGCAACATTGCATGTAGGTACTATTGTCATGTCAAGAACGTGTTTCGATGTCAAAAATAAAGGGAAACATTCACCAACAGTCAGAGGTCCCTTGGAAGTCATATATTTCGTAGCAATTTGTGGGTTGTCACTAAAAGAATAATTTGAGTCACGTAGAACTGGCTTAGGAATATTTTTTTGTCATATAAAAGTGGGTAATGTTGTGATGGCCCAGCGGTTACGGCGCCCGCTTCTCATGCAGGAGGTTGTGGGTTCAAATCCGGGCAAGAACTAATGAGACTTTTCAGTTTATATTATGTACTTTCTGTTATCTCGGACATCACCGACATTGCTGAAGGAAAACATCGTGTGGAAACCTGGACTTCATAGTTAATGTAAGTCTAAAATAGGCAGTGAGACCTTTCCCTTGTAGTGTTGGCTATATTTGCATTGTCTTATGGGCTGGTATTATTATAGTGTTAAGTTCTCACTTATTTATTTTTAAAATTTTGTTGAACATGTCCGTTCATTTATCTCTTACATAAGTGGTGGGTACTTGCAAGTGTAGCGATGTCTAAACTGCTGTGATTGTTAGACTGAATTATCAAAGGCTACACTTAGTCTCAATAATCGCTTGACAATTAGTCACATTTTGCCTAGATTTTCGTTCTAAAAACCGTTCATGACTGTAACATAACCAACATTCTGTCTACAATTAGAAGGAAACTTTATCCTTCTCATAACATCTTCCTATTTCCAAAGTAATTCCAACTAGACCTACTGTAATTACGTCCACTACTTCAGTACTGACGTATCACAGTAAGCGGAGATAAGTTAAATTGAAAAAGCGATCATCTTCGTTCGCTGCGTACCTGGTACACTGCGGGGAATATTATAAGTTGTGAACAATGAGAATATAGCAGCCGTGGAAAAAATGGACAGCTATCTGCCGTGGGTTGTGAATTGAATAGAGTTTTATGTCATGAGAAAATTGTCTATGTCTGCGGGATGATAGGGTTATTAAAGGAGGAAGTAATATGCTGTTTGTTTTTGAAGTACAATACACGCAGGATCAAAGAGGATGGAATTGAAACGTTGAATTCGAAGTCAGTTTACTTTCCTTTTACAACTTTTTTCTTTAAACACAGTTTAGTTCTACCTAAACAAATAAAGTCTTATTAAAATGACTCCCATATTTCGAAGTTATTGTAAAGATTTTGAATATTTCTTGCTGATGACGATGTACCTTGAAATGTGGTTCCCGTACATTGGCACACCTCTGCCTTACTCTTCGGGGAATACAGGCGTTATGAATGTGATGATATGCTTTGCTACATACACAAATTACTTATACTAACATATCATTTTGATCCGTGACAGGCTCAGAAAAGTTCTACTTGATTAAACTTCACCAAAATTGCTCCATAAAAATGTACTAAAACACGAAAAAAAATATAACTCCGAACACATTAATCTTCTACGTGCTAAATAGTCATTCATAAAACGAGCATTACGTCACGGTAAGGGCAAGTTCACACCTAGTCGGGTCACGTCGCGTTATCAAAGTAATTTACACGGCGCGCACGGCAACTCCATCTAACTTGTGGAAAGTTGGTTGATTAGGCGCGTGAGACGAGACCCGCCGCGGTAATTATTTCCTTACTTGAGGGGCCGATAGATCGGCGGCTGTGTGTGATTCGGCTTTTATAGGAAAGTGGTGTTCAGGAAGAGTTTTGGTTGAGTAGGTGCGTATTGATTTATATACTTAAATGCAATAGTTTTCGACGCTGTCTTTTTGTTGCTAGGTTTCCGAACAACTAAATAGTCGTGATACAAGGAGATGTGTGAAGACTAAGTAGTTTAATGCAAAAATTATGGCTGGGTCCCGACTTTTAGTTTTGGCTCAAAAAATCCCGCACGCAAACCGCTGCCACAACATTGTGCTTACGAGTGTACGCACAGGGGTGAAGGGGGTACTTAAAGTTTAGGTATAACATTTAAGACTTGCATTCGTAAAAATATTTAAAAAATAGTTGAAACTTTGACCAATATCTTTGTAATTAGAAGTTAAGCAGTACGTCGATTCTGTAAAATTCAGATATGAACTCGCATCTCAAGTCGCTATTCACCCTCACTTCGCTTAAGGTTCAAAATGACATTGATTTATTTGACACTTTGAAGTGCATAGTGAGAGTCGAAGTGACGGTGGAACAACCGTATAGAATGCCACTTCTTACGTCATCTCATCCTTTACCGCGCGTTATTCTCGAACTAAACGAGAGAAAGTTTAAAACATGCATAAAACGCACATTATGTAGTCAAGCATATTATAAACTAGAAGATTATATAAATGATAAAAATGCTTGGCTTAATGCTGGTCCTGCTCCACAGCCACTCGGGCTTCCAAATTAATAAACATAATGAAATATATATATTTCTTTTTAAAGGGAATGTTGTTTCTTAGCACCTTTTTTATTGACGTTAATAACGTTTACGTTATTATTATTGTTTCTTTGTTAACATACCACAGGTCATCTGTCAAATAGGTTCACTGAAAAACTTTGTTTTATATAACTTAACATCATTTATTTCGATTTTGTAAATGTGAGTACCATGGAGCAACTTATTATATTTTTTCTCTTAAGTTACTATGTGTTGGACATTAAGGGCAAGGCGGTTGAGAGCTTTGTCATGCTCACTTAAATGTCTCGCTGACGGTGGCGCGTGCATTGGATCGTTCAGTTCCCTCCAAGATGGTTGAGCTGAACGGTGCTGATGCACGCGTCATGTTCGTGAACGGGCGCCGTCAGTTGGGATTGGTCATCTCTTATCTGCCATGGCCTACATCTTTATTAGTATTATTTGATTGTTTAATATTCACCTTCATTGTTTTCACATATAGAAGCAACATGAATATTGTAACCAAGATTTTGTAAAACCAAATTGAGGAAAAGGAGTGTCCATGGAGTTTCTTGCTCGTTCTTCTCCATAGAGATCTACGCTTTGGAACGAGCAACTAGCTTCAACTTTAAACTGTAACTTCTTGACATTCAAAAGTGCCTGTAAATGGTCTAATTGAAATAAATGATTTGAATTTTGAATTTTGAATTTTTATCTGTTAAAATTTCCCCGTCAATTTAGTTCGACTCGCTGACACGCTCGCAAGAGTGGTGCTAGTGAAAATTCGAATTATCAACCGAGTTTTAAGAATGCCAATCAAGAAAGTCACAGCGGATTTAGATTCGAAGTTTAGAACGAGGTCTTACAGAATCACACAGCAGGTATGATCCAAAACAAAGAAAAACAATCACAAAGACATGCAGACTGTGTAAATTATGAACTATGTTAACTATCTATTCTTCTATTTATTTACATTCATTAAACAACTTGGAAACACTTTCAACTAAAATCAATCTATTGATTTTATTCCGAAATTCACACAAACCACTCAAATCCCGCTGAACTACCATATCAAAATCAAATAACCGAAATCGAACCCCATCTCGGTAACGTTTCAGACATTCATAAAAATACTCATTTAATTCCTGGCTGCGAACCAAATCTAGTTGAAGGAAACGCATTTTTCGGTACAATAGACCAAATGTAAGAACCATTGTTTTATTTAAACTTAGGGTTTTAACACACGATGTTCTTTTTACGCAACGTCTACGCTGCCACTACGGCGCGTTATCTTCAACTGGTTAACCTGAAAAATGAGCGATTGGTTAGATGACACCATTAACCAAGAAGTCCAAAACACAGCTTTCCAAAAAAATAACAGTTTTTTTTTGGCCCTGAAATCCCGATAAATTTTTAAATAACTATAACATTCGATTTTTAGTTGCTTTGCAATTGATAATTAGTTAATGAATTAAGATGTCAAAAAGTAACGTCATAGTTTAGTATTGTCATATAAAATCTGTGAAGGAATGGCGTTTTGACAGCTCATAAAAAATACATCAATTGATTAGTGGTGTCATCTAACCAATTGTTGCGTTTTTGTTGCGTTGTACCCGCGACGACGGCGCGTGAAATAAACATCGTGTACTAAGTTCCTTAGTGGCCTTGCTACCAGCTTCTATATTTGGCCAACTTAAGTAAGTTAGATCCTTTGGGAACTGCACTGTTAAGTTATTGATTAAAACAAAACACTGTTTCTTGAGAGAACTATGTACGTACAAGAATGTTTAAAAGCGCTAAGCCAAGGCGGAAACATGTGTTTTGGCAAAGCCGTGGAATAATAACGGTTGGTTGGTGAAGAACAAGAAATAAAGCACAGAACACAGCAGTAAATCATGATTATATGTCTGGATCTGCGGCTTACTGAGATTTAACGTATTTAAAATATGTTTTTAGTAAAGTTAGTTAGTTTGTAGTTAAAGTTGCGTCCAAAGATTAAATGGGCTGGTGGTTGGAGAAATAAAGATAAACATTATACACTTATTATATTATTTTTATATGTCATTGGATGGCAAACAAGCCTACGGCCCACCTGATGTTAAGTAGTCACCGCTGCCTATAAACATAATATGTTTATATTATATTATAATACCACAGGCTTTGCAAATGCGTAGCCATCCAAGAGACAAAATAAATGCCTCATGTGCCTGTAATGCAACTGTTCTGTACTTCGATCTTTAGCCTTGTTACCGAGAACACTAACTAGATCTAGACTAATATTATAAAGCTAAGGAGTTTCTTTGCTTATTGAACTTCAGGAGCTGCTGAAAAAGCCCTTTTGCGTCATATAATATGTTTATCGAGGAAGGTCATAAGCTACATAACATCACGCTACGAACCACCGAAGCGGAGCAGTAGTCAAAGACGTAACGCACGTGAAATAACAAGGTATATAGCTAGTACCCGTAAATAAAAGAACCTTCTATCATAACCAATGTTTCACTAGAGAAAAACAAAATAATGTTACTTCCTTTATTATTTTTTTCAGAAGTTCAAAGTATTTACTTCCCTATTAAAACTATAAGCCGGCTGAAGCAAAAATTATTTAAAACTTTTACTAAGCACAGGTATGAAGTTACAAAGAATAATTTTAAAATTAAACTTGTTCAAAAAGAGATGTTACGTGGAGAATGTAAATTAAAGTATGTTCTGAAGAAAAACAACATCGTTATGCATTAATGGAAGTGTTCCGGGTATAAGGCCGGGCTACACTGAAAAGGTTAGGCTATAAGATATTTAAAGCTATGTTTAGGGTAAGATCTTGAATGCGAAGGAAGGCATGAATATTTGCGAAGAATAGGATGGTCCAATCTTTGTGTGAATGTTATTTAATGCAATGAAGACTGTAATGGGGTAAGGATACAAAAAATTTGCTTTTATTTTTAGCCGCAAAATTAGTTTGTGGAATTATCATTACATCCCGTACATTTATTGTCTTACAAACAAACATAATTTTAAACTCTATTCCCGTTAGGTTTTGGTTCATTATCAATTAATCAAATCTAATGAAGATGGGCGACGATATGTAAAGAGGAGCTTGGTTCGATATGAAATTGAAATAAAATAGTTATCAAGCGCCTCTATCTATCTTTTATTCAATTCGATCCCATATTTACAAGGGGAGAGAAATGTCACATCACATAGCCGCTAACTACGCATCCTGCCCATAAAATTAAGGAACACATTATTTTTGGTAACTGATTTTTATTATTGGTGTAAAGAGTCACTGTTTATGCTAGTTCGCAATGTTACGTAAAACATTGTGCTTTTGGGTGCATCGAATAGCAGGTAATATCATTTGTCGTGACAGTATTAAAAAGTAAGTTATAAGTAACTAAGTTATGGTGCAGAGCAAAATAACTATTCGCAATGTTGTGAAGAACATGTCGTATAACTTTGAGCTTCGTTAAGTGACTCTTTAGATCCGTTAGTTAAAACTTTATGTCTAAAATTGTAGTCATAGCATCGCAGCGCATCGCTTGCACTACTTCACCAACCTCACCTAGCACACATAAGGAACGTCGCAAGTTCAGACATTAAGATAAGACAAATTGTTCGCCTGTTATTACAAATGGCTTCTTAATGCGCAAGATACGTTTGCGATCACAAAGTTATGGAGGTGTAATTATGGTAATTAAAAAAAAAAAAGTAATATTAAATGGGGTTCTTCTAGCAGCAGATTATTTGGTTCTAAACATTATAAATGAACACAGCAGTGAAAAAAAAGCCTTTTTTCAAAATAAGCATTACCTTTGAAGGTATTATTTATATGCTTTTTATTGTCTATTTACATGTGTGTAGATAATATGATACATGGGACCTAAATATACCCGCGTACTGTGGGTGTACATTGGTACACCTCTGCCTAACCTTTCGGGGAATACAGGCGTGATGGTATTTTTTTTAGATAATATGACTCAAGAGTGTTCATTTTTTTGTTAGGACGTGTTAATCTGCGTTACTACAGGTCTGTTTCTGGAAATTATTTCTCTAGTAGGAAGCTACGTCACATTATCCTTGAGTGCAATAGGCTATATTTTATTTTACAATCTTTAAGAAAACTAACTCACCAGATGAAATCGCGGGCAATAACTTGTGGTTAAATAAACAAACATTTAGTTTTCCACCTCTTAATATTAACCTAGAATAAGTTTGCTACATTATCTAAATAGGCATAGTCATAATACCTGAGTCACAGCCTACTACATAAACCTATTTACCAAACACCCCATAACACTATCAACAGTAGTCATACCAATAAATCTCGTTAGCTTCGTACAATAATATTAAAAGGTGGAACTGAAGCAAGAATTATATGTTACGGAACTGTTGGGCAATGTTCCAAACTGGTGAGTCTACACGCTGAGGAGACGCCCCCGGCTATGGCATTGTACTTGTGTACATGAGCATCAACTGGTGAAGTTGCAATGTTAAACGTATCATGGATATAATAAAATTATTACTTTACCAATACCATACTTACAGATTTAAATATGGCGATTGTGTTTCATTAACATACAGCAATAACAGCTGAACGTACATCTACAACATAGAGTAGATATACATACCATCACGCCTGTATTCCCTGAAAGGTTTCGCAGAGGTGTAGTACCTACCAATGTACACAGTTTACCGGCATCACGACCCCACACGGTCACCACATACCACGGACTGAATATTATTATTTTACCAATATCGGGTGTAAGAAGATGTAGATATTTAATGGATTTTTTATTTTACATAAAAAAAAACGAATCTTTTAATACCTTCAAGACCTCACGGCCTGTAGGATACGTAAGCACCATGTTTCACATGACGTTGTGCGCTAACATAAACAACCAGAAGTTTTGTGGTTATAAAGATATTGATATTGATGGTTAAAGTCCTTAACTTTTAGATTCGTTTTTTTTTTACGATAACTAGTTTTTACGATAAAATTTTCTAAAGAAGTACCTAAACTTAAAATACCCTTACAACCCCTGTACCACCCATAATCACAATAATTGCTATATTGCATGGCACTATGAACAGTGATGACACGAAAAAAAAGTTGTGTCCCAGCAATATTGTTTGTTCAATATCTCTTAGTTTGATAAGCAATGTGCGTAGTTAACGGGTATATGTGTCTTTTTACACCCCCTATACATTAGCATACACATACCCCCTCCCCCCGTGTACATTTAGATTTTTTTTAAATCAACCAACCTACCACTAAATTGTTTAAATCATAATCATCATAATCAGCCGAACAACATCCACTGCTGGAGTTAGGCCTCTTTTAAATATACCTACAACTAGCTTTTGCCCGCGACTTCGTTCGCGTGGAATAGTGACTTCCGGCAGATTTTTGGTTTTACCCACATAGTCCCCGATCTCGCGGGATCTCTTCAAAAATGAAATGTGGAAGATATTCTAGGGAACTCTTCAAAAAAATAGGTTATTTGTAACCGTGTGGCTTACATAGTGTGTTACATAATGTCCGGAATAAATTTTATTTTTCATTTTTATTTTTTGTAATAAAAACTATCCTATGTCCTTTCTCAAGGTCCAAACTATGTCTATACCAAAGGTGATGGCTAAATGACTGCTCCCGGGCCAGATACATTCTGGAATGTATATGAATCTTACATAGCCTCATAATATTTAAAAAATCATTCATGAATTATGTAGTGTTTAATATTTTCGTAGCACTTTCGTGAACTATTAAACATAATAAAGTATCTAAAAAAAAAAACTTTTTCATCATAAACATTCGCTTATAAATATACAACCTCATTTTCGTTTTTAGCTTTATTCTTTTTCGTTTTATTTTTTGTCAGTTGAAGAAAATTATATACTGTCACACACCTTTTTTCCTTTTTAGGCAATATTATTTTACGATTATATTATTCCCAAAAGGTATCTGAAACTTTTTTACATGAAATACTAATATTTAGCCATTCAGCATTACATTGTGCTAGGTACCATATTTATACATGGTACCTGGCACATGGGGCAGTGGTCTATACTTCCATTTAGCCATCTCCTTTCACACAAATCGGTTCAGTAGTTTAGGCGTGAAGAAAAGACAGACAGACAGAGTTACTTTCGCATTTATAATATTAGTTTGGATTAATAATCCTGCGCTGCCCGCATTTAGCTATTTCAATCGTTTGTTCAAATATTATTTCAAAAGTAATTTTGAATTACTATATTGAATGCTGATTAATTTTAAATCTATTCTAAACATAAGGTTTGGATGCACGTTAAACTGTTTGTATTGGATACTAATATTTACATTTGTTGTATTGAATTAGTTGATTTAGATTATAGATAGATTGATTGAATTTCAGTTTTGTTTATCTTTGTGTTAGGTTAGGTTTGGTTAACATTAAAACGTGTATTTGAAGTTGATTATCTTATTACACAATATTCAACGTATTAATGTTAAGTCAGCCAATTGTAGAGTCACCGCCCCGCCCTGGAACGCAAAAGGCATTAAGAGGAACATAGATGTTAGTCAGTAATAGTCTGACATTCCCTACCGAAATAAATCACTCCTTTGTTATTTCGCTAATTAACATTCAGGTTCATTCATAGTAAACAATGTTTGCCATAAACATATCGGATCAATTATTTTTCACTTGTTTCACCGTTTATTAAAACCATCATGGTCAAAGTTTATTATGACCATGACGGCTTTAATAAACACTGGCCCACGTCTGAAATTACAATGAGAAACTTTTTCTATACCTAATTGCGCAACCTAGTACACAAAGACTCACAAATGAACCTATTTTGATATAACTAACTTAAGTAAAAATAAATAAATAAAAATGTTTCAAGATAACCAAGCAAAAAATTGTAAAAATGTTTTCTATCTCTAATTTACTGAATAAAGATGGATTTATCTTACAAATAAACATTTATCTTTATTTCTTTTTCGGTAAATAAAATATTATTTGTACGATATTGTCTGCTAAACTATTCTCTTTTATAATAATAGAATAGAAAGATAATTACCAATTTGTATCATCTATAATTCAAAGGGGAGATGGGAGTTGGCAGTACAGTCACGTGCTATAGGCCGCGCGGTGCACCTCCTTTGTCGAATCACTGATTTTTGATACCGACTGTCCTCATACTACTCAAGCCAAGTCTGTTTCTATTGCCGGTTTATTTTATATTTTCTATAGAGATATTTATTTCAGAGTAATATTATGTGTTCCGTTCGACGTCCGAAGTCCATTATGAGAGTACATCGTCTTTTTCCCGCGCATCCTCGCTAAATGACGTAAATCCGTCACGTGATTCTACCTCAGCGCCACCCGTGTCCTAATCTGGAACTAACTTTGACCACACAGAGCAAGCCGCCATACTTTGTCATTGTTGCGTCGTTTTTCATACCGCGCGTATCTCGTTAGATTTTTAAACTTAGAAAAATCTAGCATACCCACATTTAGATTTTTTTTTGTGAAAAATTATTTTAACTTTCAAGATTAAAGTAGAAAGTTACGATTTTTTCTTTTTCGTTACGTGATTTTGTCTGCGTTCGTTATTAAAATGGACAATAACGGTGAAATAACAGGCCCAGTGGTTAACAATATCACGGACGTTGTTAGTGATCATGATCAACTCGTTTACGTAAAAATGTTAACGCACGCGTTTCTGCAAGTGAGTCAAGGTCATCATCAAGTGCAAGTTCGAGCGAAGAGGATGAACCGCCGTCTAAAAGACAACGCCGAAGCCGATCGCACGACATATTTCAAGAAATGGATCGAAGGTTTGATGTGATTTCGCAGCAGCTGGTAAGTCATATTAATGATATATTTTGTGCGAATTACGCTGCAATGCAACCGAGTGCTTCTGGTTCCTCTGCGAGGCCTGTTCCAGGACCAGTGAGTAAACCTTTAGATGATCCATTTTTACGGCCGTTGATGGAAATTAATGACATTGCCGACCTAAAGGTGTCTATTAAGGAACCGTCCGTACCTAAAGCGGATCCCGACCGCGTGGCAAAGTTAATTTCAATGCAAAGGTTCGATTCCTTAGATTGGAATTCTGTGCGCTACATGGAGGTGCAAAAGAAATATGTTTCTTTTCCGGCGTTCACTGAGCTGAAAGTGAATGAGGAGCTGAGGCGCTTTGAAGATCGTTTTGCACCGCATAAATTACAACAGACGGAACGTAGCTTTGCTGCCTTGTCGCATGCGTATTTGGCTCAAAATGAGTCCGTGAATGTGGCTTTACGCAATTTAATTGAATGGTCTGCTAAACCAGATGCACAACTTACGTCAAATACAATTTACGATAAGTTGAAAGAATTATTTGGTACTGAGTCCGATTACAAGACTATTTCTAACGACATTTCACAAATAATTTGCGGCAAGCGTGCTGAGGCTTTAGAGCTACGGCGTAAAGCGCTTCTTAAAGGATTAAAAGGAAAATATACACGCGAAGACATTGAAAAAATACCACCTTCTGCGGAGTATTTGTTCAACCCTCAAAATTTAGCAGCTTATATACAGAAAATAGGCGGGATTGATAAAATAAATAAAGATACCGTGTCTACTTCTAAATTTTCGGCACGTGCTAAATCGCCGATGCCTCCAAAGTCACCAGTTGCTTCTACTTCCCGTGAAAAGCCCTTTCGTTTCCAACAAAATAAGTCCAAGCATGGTAAAAACAAAAAGCGAAATTTTGAAGATCAAAAGAAAGGAGGGGGGCGCAAAGGTGAATCTAACAGGAGTAGACACAAATGACTTGAAGTTCATGGGCGGCTGTCTAATGCTTTATCGAGGGGTGTGGGCTCAACTCGGAGCACCCAAAATGATTCTCAAATTAATTTCTGCAGCTCGCATTCCATTTATTCAGACACCGCCACTTATTTTCCCTTTTTTGGACATCATGACAAAATTTCAAACCCCACACTCTTCGGCAATGTCAATGGAAATTCAAGCCATGATTCGAAGTCGAATCCTCGAGCATGCGCCTCTGACCCCATCCTTCATATCCCCGCTTTTCATAATAACAAAAAGCAGCGGGAAGAATCGGGTTATTTTCAATCTCAAGGCATTAAATCGATTTTTGCAACCGAAACGCTTTCACCTCTTTCATCATCACCAAATGCCCAATTTCATACAAGCGGGCGACTGGATGGTCAAACTCGATTTAAGCCAAGCCTATTATCATTTGCGGATTTCCCAACAACACCGTTGTTTTCTGCGCATAAGCTACGAAGGTCAGCTGCTACAGATGACATGTCTACCCTTCGGTCTCGCATCGGCACCGAAAATGTTTGCGTCAGTCACGAACTGGACTGCCGAACAGTTACGCAGCAAAGGTCTTCGCCTGGTTCTTTACCTGGAAGATTATTTGATAGTCCACCAAAACAGGGACACGCTAAAAGCTCATGTTCAGTTCGCGATAGAATTCCTCACCTCCCTAGGTTGGAATATCAATACGGAAAAATCTATACTTATCCCAACAAGGTGTATAGAATTCCTGGGAATTGTCTGGGACTCGCAATCCAACACCAAGAGTCTACCTTTAGACAAAATTTCCAAGATCCGTCAGTGCCTGTTGACTCGCTTAGCAGCCGGCAGTTGGACCCTCAAGCAGGCGCAACGCCTCTTAGGGTATCTCAACTTTGCAACCTTCATCACCCTCCGGGGAAGGTTGCATTGCCGTACGCTGCAGCGCCACAGCAAGCATCTTCAGAAAAGTCCTCTTCAGTCGATCCAGTTCACAGACGAGGTACGACTAGAACTAGAATGGTGGCTAGAAAATGTCAACCAGAAATCTTGTATTCATCCCAGGATGTCACAAGTGAATTACCTTGTCACAGACGCCTCGGATATTCAATGGGGGGCAATCGTGAACAACAAAACACTGAAAGGGACTTGGAATCAAAATCAGATAAAGTTTCACTGCAACTTGAAAGAGATGTATGCAGTGATAGCAGCAATATCGTTAGAAGCAAAGGCTCTAGAAAATTCAACCATAATTTTGCAAAGCGACAACAAAACAGTAGTGTCGTATATCAAAAACGAAGGCGGAACGAAGTCAAAAAATCTCCTGAAATTGACGAAACAGTTACTGGCACTGACGGACAGCCTGAATGTTGTACTAGTCGCTCACCACCTTCCGGGACTGTACAACACGGAGGCCGATCACCTCTCTCGAAATCGAAACGGCTCCGAATGGCATCTGCTGAGCGAGGCAACAAGCAAAATATTCAACCAGTGGGGAACTCCAGACATAGACTTGTTCGCCTCCCAGGACGCTCACGTCGTATGCAATTATGTTACTCAAGACTTGTCAGACTCGAACGCTTGCTTTCACGACGGTTTCAGCAGATACTGGAGTTACGACCTCGCATGGGTCTTTCCACCACCAGCCCTGATGCCACGCGTGTTACACCATCTCAACTCGTCGAAAGGCAAGTTTATAATAGTAGCACCCAAATGGAAGAAACCCTTTTGGCGTCCAGATTTGAAGAGCCGTGCTCTAACACGTCCTATGAAAATCAGGAACCTCAAGACAACGTTAGTGGACACAGTGACCGGGCGACCCCCAGCTCAAATACACAGCCTACAGCTGGAAGCCTGGCTCATTTCGGCTGGGACTCTTTAACACAAAGTTGGTCTACTGAAGAAAAGCAGCTCTTGTCAACGTGTTGGAGAGCTTCTACAATTAAAACTTATACTCCTATATGGAACAAATGGGTACTTTGGTGTAGTCAGAATAATCTAAATGGTCATCGTCCGGCACCAGCCGATGTAGCCCGGTATTTGGCTAAACTTTTTCTTGAGGATCGATTAGCTTACCGTACTATTCTTGTGCACAAATCAGTAATTGCATCAATTTGTGAAACGGTATCCGATATAAAGATTTCCTCAAATCACTTGGTAAAGCATATTTTAAAAGCTGTATCATTAGCTAGACCAATTCCACCGAAATTGCCAATATGGGATGCAAGAATAGTAATTCAATTCTTAAAAAATACAGATGCTAATTTACAAAGCTTATATGATGTTTCTAGGCGTACAGCCACTATACTATTATTGGTTTCTGGACGTAGAGTTCACGATTTGACTCTCTTACATTGTGATTCTAAACATTTTAGGGACAATGGTAATTCAATAACCTTGCATCCGATATTTGGTTCAAAAACTGATTCGGCGTCATACCAACAATCGAGTTGGACTTTGCTAGCTTCACCTGATAAAAATACAAATCCTGTATTTTGGATACGAACATTAATAGACATTTCAAAGAACTTCAGAGGTCCCCTAACAAATTTATTTATCACTACCAGGGAGCCTCGTAAACCAGCTAGTCCCGTAATTATAGGTGGTTGGATAAGGCGAACTCTATCTGAAGCCGAAATAGAAGCTACTCCTGGTAGTTTTAGGTCAGCTGTTTCATCGCTGAACTGTTTAGAGAAATATCCAGTCAACGATATTCTAGCTAAGGCCAACTGGCGCCATGAAGATACTTTTAGAAAATATTATTTTAGAGAGGTAGCAAATTCCAGCCTCAATAGTATTGAATCAGAAAAATCTCTTTCTCAGTTTTTTGCAGTTACTGAATAAAACTGATTTTTGAACAGTAAATACATTACTTACTTTAATTTATTAAGGATTGTTGATCATTATTTGAAACAAATTATGCCTTATTTTATTTTCTTTTTCTGTATTCTTAAATACAAAAATATAACTATTAATCACATTGTTGCGTTTCACTAAGCAAGCCACCAGGAGATAACAAACAGATCTCTCAAAATGGACTTCGGACGTCGAACGGAACACATAATATAAAAATTTTACCTTGAAATAAAATTTGTATTATGTTTCCTGAGACGTCCGAAGTCCATATAATTTCTTCCTGGTGTATACCATCATCATCATACCCATTATGAGCCGAACAATGACAAAGTATGGCGGCTTGCTCTGTGTGGTCAAAGTTAGTTCCAGATTAGGACACGGGTGGCGCTGAGGTAGAATCACGTGACGGATTTACGTCATTTAGCGAGGATGCGCGGGAAAAAGACGATGTACTCTCATAATGGACTTCGGACGTCTCAGGAAACATAATACAAATTTTATTTCAAGGTAAAATTTTTATATTATTAATGTCAGAAAGTATAAAAATATTACATAATTTTTAATGATGGTACATAAATTGCATTAATGGGGTACGCTACACGCATTAAAATGGCTTAGAAAAGGGATAATCTATTGATAATGCTGTTAGCCAAATTCTTACCATCACCATCACGCCTGTATTCCCCGAAGGGTTAGGCAAAGGTGTACCAATGTACTCCCACAAAAATCCACCAAATGCTTATATTACGAAAGAATTGTAATGATTTTTTATATTCAATTTTAAATCTAAAGCATAAGTTTGGGATATACATTATACTGTTATTATAATTTGACGTTATCAATTTAACTGTTGATAGACTGTGGGTTGGCTCGTCAAACGCCTCACATTTTTACCCCCGTCCACAAAACCTAACATGATTTTTTTTCATTCACTACAATTTTCATAATGCAATAGTTCTCGTTGCACTTACAAATGGTCCTGTATAAATATTTAGAAAAACCGAAATGAGTTCGCGCCTTTACAGTACTACCGTCCTACTCGAACACTCGAACGCTCGAAAGTGATTAGGATTAGTGCCAACAGTGTATCCTGCCAACAAACTGATATATGGAATGGAGCTAACTTCAAAAACTATTGCGATCCTTGCACTGAAATACGGCATAATTTCTGTTGCAATTAGGAACTTTGCAGATGTTAATTTTGCGATTTTGTTTGCTACGCTAAATGCTACGGGCTACGGCTCGTAGCGCGTGAGCTACGAGGTTTAATCGGTTACGCAGTTAATAGTCAACAAGACGCATTTTTTGGTATTTTAAAGTACATGAAACTCGCATTTCTGTTTTCTTTATAAGAGATTGAATTTGTATTGCATAACATATCGATTATAAAAGTTAATTTTTTGATTCACTAATTTAGTAGTTTTATTAGTGCTAAATTAGTGACATTAAAATGGCTTGTGGTTTATTCAAATGACTGACGGAAAGAAACGGACTAAATATCAGCCTAGATATTAGTGTCTTTCTTCTATCTATAAAACATCAAGTTCAATTTATCACAGCAAAATATGACTAGATTACTTTTCAACGGAGCGTACTGTCGGCGAAGTATTAACACTTGCAATCCATAAACACATCGAAACAATCCTTCCTCCAATCAATCGTATGTTCAGACCGTCTACAACCTGTTTACTACTTTCTCCCCAAGAGGGGTAAGTTTCCGCGATCCATTAGTACCGTGTTTGTAAAGGCCCGGACACACTGGAGCGGACACCTTATAAGCGTGGCATTAATTTACCTGTGTTGATTTAGAGCAGGACATTTTAATACTTCTACAATATTTGACCGCGTCTGTGACCACGGCTGTGCTGTAAGTTGTCTACTCCGGTGTGGTTGAGTTTTTAAGGCTAGAAACTACAGTCATATTTCAAACAGCGACTGCCAACGTTGGTGTGGATTGGTCTATATAAATACTACTACTACCTACTACAGCTTTTGCCGGCTCTTCGATAGTCGTCCGTCACCCAGGTGTGGCCTTTGTGAGGTTTGAAGCCAGATATTATAATAAATAATAAGCAACCTTAGCGCATATGTGGAGTACACAAAAATACAGAAAACACACACAATAAAACCAAAAAGAATAAGAGAATAAGCAAAAAATATTGCAGTTGTATTCAGACAACAGGTGCGTTGGCGTGAAAACATTCATACAAAAAAAACGGTAATTTAAAAAACTAAAAAACCCGACTGCTATTCTTTAAAAATCCCTAAAACAAGATAAATTGTAGCAGTCGGGACCCATTCTAGAAATGGAGGATTAGTGAATTGAGAGCACATACCTATATTACATTGCAGATGGTCCCGAATGGGTCCCGACTGCTACAATTTATCTTGTTTTAGGGATTTTTAAAGAATAGCAGTCGGGTTTTTTAGTTTTTTAAATTACCGTTTTTTATTTTTTATTTTTTTTGTGTTTTAAAAAAGAAATTAATATACCCAGTATCACTCTTACAGTAAATACGAATCTACCGACACCTCTCAAGCTAAAATCCTTCGAGCCGTTCTGCCTGCAGAGCGAGCCAAACATTTGAATTTGGCGCCAAAAATCCGCCATTTTGTTTTTTTTTTTATATACCCAGTGTCACTCTCACAGTAAATACGAATCTAACGACACCTCTCAAGCTAAAATCCATCGAGCCGTTCAGCCTGCAGAGCGTGCCAAACAATTATACATACAAACTTACATACATACAAACATACCCTCGAAAAACATAACCCTCCTTCTGTCGCAGTCGGGTAAAAACTACTGCAGTACCTAACCACACGCGCGGCCGTAGCCACACCTGCAAGTTGCCCGCTCCAGTGTGGCTGAGCCCTAAAAGCATTCCGACTGAAAGCATTAAAGGAAACGTCTGTAACCGGCCGCCGTTGAAAACACAATTGTTTATTCAAAATGTTCGCTCGTCTCTAACTTCACTTGACTCTTGACGAAATTACTGTTAGTCTGTGTGTTGATAGGTGTTGTGCTAATGTGGGATTGCATACTTCAAATATTTTTCAACACACTTGCTCGTAAATTGGCTCGTTATTACAACACTTTTAATGTCACTTTTTGGTGAATTAAAGTATAAATATAGTCGCAATATTATCTTAGCGACGATCAACCTAAAAAATGTAGGTAAATTCTTTAATTTGCCTACATGTCTAATTATTCTTATTTAATTTATTTATTTTCTAATTTACCTATTTTAGGTATCGTAGATTAGGAAGATTACATTACAATTGTTCCTAAAAGTGAGTAGAATTGCCTCCATGATTAAACCAGGAAACCGAAATAAAATATGTACATATTAGCTTCTGCCGGCGACTTTGTCCGCGTCAAAGGCCATGTATTATTTCAGGATAAGCATAATTTATCCCGAGATGAAAAAATAATCTTTATTTTCTTTTATTCTAGATTGGAAAGCTCTTAACTCTAGCCTATATACTAGAGTATAAAATTAAAAATTTAAAAAACCCCCAACACAAAAACCTAAGTTCCCTTTAAAAAGTAAAAAAATAACAAAAAAAATACGTCACGTTGGGGGACCGCTCGGGACGATCGTATCCTAAATGCAACATCGGTCCCCCAACGTGACGTATTTTTTTTGTTATTTTTTTACTTTTTAAAGGGAACTTAGGTTTTTGTGTTGGGGGTTTTTTAAATTTTTAATTTAATTTTTTATTTTATGCTTTTTATAGGTACCTACTTATTATAATGTCGATTTTATTAAGTTTGAGACCCCACTCGAGTATATTTCCAGACATTCGGTTTTTCTTCCCTACTTTCACCACTACTAATCACCACAACTTTTAAACGGCCCAACCTATTTTCATCAAACATGTCTAAGAACACTCGTACGTAAGTTACCTTTAATACAAAAAAAACTAAATTGAAATCGGTTCATCCGTTCGGCAGCTATGATGCCACAGACAGACACACAGACAGACAGACAGACAGACACGTCAAACTTATAACACCCCTCTTTTTGCGTCGGGGGTTAAAAATCTATATCTCTGCCGAATTCCATCCACATCCGATCAGCGGTACTGGCGTAATTGAGAAACAAACATCCATCCATCCAAACTCGATTCGCATTTATAATACGAGTAGTATAGTAAGATATGTAATTATGGCAAAATGTATTGCCTTGCAAGTGAATCAGGTAATGGCCGGTCGATGAAATTGAATCTCTAGTGTTTAATGTTATAGGCAAGCGGTATCCTTCACTACTGGTGCACTGGATTGCATGCACTCTACTTAATTAAAATATATAGCTCATTCGCTTCGTCATATTATTGCTCAACGTTAAGTTGTTTTTGAATTTGCTCACATCTCAGAACTACTACAAATTCTTCTACTTTGGCAATTCTTAATGCTATTGGATAGTCGAATCTTGTAAAAAATATTTTGACTGTTTTCAAAGTCAAAGCATTTATTTTATTTAAACCATTTACGAGCACTTTTAAATTGTCCTGTAGTATGAAGTAAAAGCTAGTTGCTTTCCTACGAAGGGAACTTGCATGTATGAGCTTTTGTCATAACGGGTGTAAAAGACACTAAAAGAAGCCGAAAGTTAAATGTAATGCCTGGCAAGGTTCCCAGGTATGGTCCAGATAAAAAAATTATGGTTATGGATATTTTTTTTTTTTTACTTTAATTTAACCCAAATACCTTACATGCATCCATACCTACCTCATATGCACAATGTTAGGTAAAAATGCGCGCTGTCAAAAACATTTCGCAACAAAAAAAAAAAAACTCGTTTCCTAGCAATCATCTTTGCTCAATGTTACTTCATTTGTTCGCGTAACTGCATGCGTAACGGCTATGATTGTGATGTCCATTTTTACACCGCCTATACAACATGCACAAGAAAAGTCGATCAGACAAATTAATTAATTAAAATTAATAAAACCGTCACCAATCCAACGCTCAAAATACAAGACATTAAACCAAGTAATGCTAATCTCTCTATAATTGAATTTGTCCTTCAAAGAAAGACGCAACTCTTTCTCGTTAGGAAGCAGAACGGGCCCACAGATGGTACGTGTGTTCATTCGTTCAAAATGCAAATTTTCATGGTAACATTTGTACCATTAATGACATTTTCGTTTAATTCGACGCTGCTTTGAAAAGCAAATGAGTGTAGGTGGCATGTGGTGGATATGTGGGAGACGTTTAGTTGAGAGCTGTGTTTGTGGTGCCTTTGTCTAGCGGTTTACTTTCCTCTTGAAATAACAGGAGGAGGATCAAGGATTTGGAACCATTTCCTAAAAGCACCCATATTAAACAAAAGAAGATCTGTGAATTAGTCGTTTCGATTCCAAAGTTGCAAGACCTCTGTCACTTTATAGCGTAGGTAATTTTTTGAAAATAGCTAAGGGCACATGTAGTTAGTGCGTATGTGTTGTTAGTTAGTTGTTGTTGTTGTGGTTAGTCTGAGTACATAGGTACACTGAAACGGACAACAGTTTCAATACTGACGATACGGTTAGCCTAGTGGCTGAGTGAGCGATTGGCTGCTGCGCTGCGTGTCGTGGTTTTGATTCTGCACAGAGCAAATATTTGTATGACCTTCAGATGGTTGTTCCGCGTCTGGCCGTTTGGGTATATGAGTCTATTTTTTTGTAAACCCACACAAGGTATAGGAGAAAGGGTGAAGCAAAGATTTTAAAAAAGCTAAGCCATTCTTTAGATTTCATTTACCATTGGTACCTGTTAGCCATTGCTGTCCCACTCCTGGGCAAAGGCGGGAGGCCTTTGCCCAGGAGTGACCTCCACTTCTTCCATTCTTCTCTTTTCATTTTATTTTCTTTTTATTTTTACCTGTAAGTACGGTCATCTGTGTGCGTAATTACTAAGAGTAAAGAACGATGCTGCTTTTGCTCTTTCAATGGAACTGATCGCGGTCACAAACCAACCATCATCCATCAATCCTAGATAGGTTTAATGGCTGATAAGATTATCAGCCATGTTTTCATCGAATTAACATCTCATTACAATTCATCCTAAGCTAAATAGTTTATCATCATAACGAGCTTTCTCTATCCATAAAATCTACTGTTATTGATTTCAACAAATTCAGTTACTAACTTATTTATTACTGAAATTCCCGAAATATCAAAAACTTCAATCATATTTGAATGAACTGTATAATCAATCATTTTTATCGTAATTATTAAATTATATTAACTGGAACTTGTTTTCAATGTTATTTGATGGCTTGATAGCGTTCTGAACAATGGATTAGCGGATTTGTGAAGGCTCTAAAATATTTTGTTTACGTAAAACTTATTATATTCTAAAAATAAAGCGTACTTAGACTTTTGACCTTGAAAATCGATGTCGAACTCCCTTTACATATTTTTTAAAGATGATTGATGCATTTTTATTTAGCTTTTTCATTGATATTTCACTATTAAGTTAAATTCATCATGTTATTGCTTAAAGTATTAAAGTAGTTACTATAAACTTATTTTTATTCATCATTTATCGTATCTAAATCTTTCAATCTTTTGTTAATCGTTATGTTAATAATGTTCTCTTATCTTAACTTTCTTATATATAATAATAATACCAGCGTATTATTTTTACGCTGCACGGCAAAAGCCACTTCTCATACAGACAAGGCACGAGCATTGATCACAATGCTTGCTCAAGGTAAATTGGCGAATTCAGACATATCCATTATTACAAGTCCAGGTTTCCTTACGATGTTTTCCAAGGTAAACTTAGAAAGTACATGAATTGACATAGACATATTGGTACTTGTGCGGGGTTGATCCAGATATAATTTCGGGAAGAGAGCAAAAAAACGCGTTCCTTGAATGAATGTGCTATATTTCTGACACAAATCACAGATGAAGGTAGGCGGTCGAGAAACATTAAAAAATAAACATACGAGCCAGCATCCACGTAGCCTGGACAGTAAGATATGCTGATTTCTGTAGGCGCTTGCGGGAACATACCCCAGGGCGTTGAAAGCGTTT
Source organism: Caradrina clavipalpis (assembly GCA_932526535.1). Taxonomy (NCBI): domain Eukaryota; kingdom Metazoa; phylum Arthropoda; class Insecta; order Lepidoptera; family Noctuidae; genus Caradrina; species Caradrina clavipalpis. The sequence goes on from OW052095.1 coordinate 1,402,028, forward strand.
CTTTCAACCACTAAGAATCCTCAGACTCCGGATCTGTAGGCAACGGACAAATCTTGCTGAATGATCTGCGTAACAGACCACTAGAAGTCTTGACGTCTGCCACTCTGACTACGCCGTCTGTCCCTGGATACGTAGCAGCGATCCGACCCATTTTCCACTTGAGTGGGGGGAGGTTGTCTTCCTTTAACAGGACCAAAGAATTCAGCTTCAAGGAGCCCTTACATACTCGCCATTTCATGCGAAGTTGGAGCTCCGATATGTATTCTTTACTCCATCTACTCCAAAAATGTTGTCGGAGAAGCTCAATACGCTCAAATCGAGTCAGAGAGTTAATGGACTGGTCTCGATAATCAGGTGACGGCAGCGATGTCATAGGACGTCCAATCAAAAAGTGTCCGGGTGTGAGCGGCGTCAGATCCTCTGGGTGTAATGATAACGGCGTCAGTGGTCTGGAGTTCAAGATGGCTTCAACCTGAACCATCATGGTATATAGCTCTTCGTAGGTAAGGTTACAAAGGCCCAGCACTCTGACTAAGTGATGCTTAGTTGATTTAACACCAGCCTCCGCAAGGCCAGCGAAATGAGGGGAATATGCAGGAATAAAGTGGAAGTTAATTCCTTCCTTAGCCATTTCCTCAGACAGCGAATCGCAACTTACCTTAAGAAACCTAGAAAGGTCATTAGATGCACCAACAAATGAGGTGCCATTATCCGAGTAGATATTTGTCGGCTTTCCTCTACGTGAGATGAACCTCTTTAATGCCATAATGAAAGTATTGCTTGTTAAATCACCGACTAATTCAAGATGAATTGATTTTGTAGAAAAACAAACGAAAATAGCTATATAAACTTTTACTAATTTACAGCCACGACCTTGACGAACAGCTGACTGAATAGGACCTGCATAGTCCAAGCCTATATTTTCAAAAGGAAAACCTGCTAGAAGTCGCTGCTGTGGTAAATCTCCCATTATAGGACTTACAGTTTTACCTTTAAATCGGCAACAACGAACACATTGTTTGCAGCACATTCTAGCTAAATTGCGACCTCTAATGGGCCAGTAGGTATCTCGTATAGACGCCAACAATAACTGGGGTCCAGCGTGAAATAATCTTTTATGCTCATAATTAAAAAGTAATTTAGAAAAATGATGACTAGATTGAATAAGAATCGGGTGCTTTTTAGCATAAGGAAAATCTGAATGTTGTAATCTACCTCGAATTCGCATTATCTTATTCTTATCTAGAAAAACGTTAAACTTGCTTAATTCACTTTTCTTGGGTAACGATTTATTATCAATTAGTAATTTATAGTCTTTAAAAGATTGCCTTTGAGATAAATATATAATAAAGTTTAAAGCCCTTTCTAGATCATGTACAGAAAGAGGACCGCGAATAGGTTGTTTTCTACATGCGTCAATAAAACGTAAAACGTAGGCGACTGTTCGCTGAAGTCTTAAAAAGTTTGAAAACCGTGTAAAATTAATCAATTCATCAAATTTATTGTTATTAAGTAAAACATGCAAGGTGACATCTAATTTCATTTCAGGCAAAATTTCATTATTAAAATTTATTAGTTTAGAAGGCCAATGAGACATTTCATTCATTAAAAAGCTAGGACCGGACCACCAATCATCTAAACTAGGTAATAAATTAATGTCTACTCCACGAGACAAATAATCAGCAGGGTTTTGGTCAGTAGGAACATGTCTCCACTCACAGCCACTAGTCTTATCTAAAATCTCGGCAACCCTGTTGCGAACGAACGACTGTAATTTATTCGGTAACATTTTTAGCCACCCTAAAACAATAGTGGAGTCAGTCCAAAAGAAAGTGCGCCGCGCGCTGACTCGTAATGCTGCTACAACCTTTTCAAAAATGCGAACACCTACAAGAGCACCGCATAGCTCAAGTCTGGGTATAGTCATCGGCTTGAGTGGCGCAACTCTGGTTTTGGCTAACAATAAACGCACTAAAATCTGTCCCTGCTTATCAACGCTTCTTACATACAGACAAGCGCCGTAGGCGCGTTCAGACGCATCAGTAAAAATGTGAAATTCTAAAAACTCATAACAATCAATTAAAACTCGACGTGGAATATGAATTTCATTTAGTTTAGGTAAATTAACAATCATTTCATTCCAAAGCTTACTAATGACCGGTGATAGCTGTTCATCCCAAGACAATTTTTGTAACCATAACTTTTGAAGGTATATTTTCATAACAATTACACACGGAGCCAATAATCCAAGCGGATCAAAAACTTGTGAAACAATCGAAAGCATGTCACGTTTTGTGTTATTAAATTTAACTGACTGACTTATTGGAAAACACAGGTAGTCTGACAGTGGCTGCCAACCTAGGCCTAAGGTTTTGGTTGACTCAAATCCACCAACATTCAGATCCAATGAAGACTGGGGAAAGTCAGAACCAATTACCAATTGTGTGTCATTCGACTTCCACTTTCTTAGATTCATCTGCGCTGAAGCGAGAGTTGAAGTAACTTTATGACGCAACTCCTTGACCTCGTTGATGTCATCTCCTCCGGTGAGCAAGTCATCCACGTAAAAGTCGTGGAGGATGACGTCACCAACCTCCTTATCAATACACTCTAGTCCTAACTGCCGAAGACACCGGGTTGCTAGGTAAGGAGCGCTGGCCGTGCCGTAGGTCACGGTATTAAGTTGATAAGCGTGTAAGGGAGCTGACGGATTATCACGCCAAATAATTTGTTGAAGATACCTATCATTTGGATGAACAACTATCTGCCGGTACATTTTCTCAACATCAGCAGCTATAATGTACTTATGTTGTCTAAAAAACGCAACAGGATCGACAAAAGGTCATCCTGTACCACGGGTCCAATCATCTGAATATTATTAATAGAAATACCAGTATTAGTTAAACTACTTGCATTGAAGACCACCCTTAACTTAGTGGTGGTGCTGCTTTCGCGCAGGACTCCGTGATGCGGAATGTAAAACGCTTGATCATCAATGGTTTTACATCTAGACATATGACCTAAAGTTTCATATTCCATAATGAACTCTTTGTACATATTACAAAATTGAGTTTTAGATTTAAATCTACGTTCCAGAGAAGCAAAACAATGTTTGGCTCTTGACAAAGACTCGCCTAAATTGTCCGGGGAACATTTTAAAGGAATCCTAACACAAAATTGACCATTCTCCAAACGAGTAGTGTTTTTCATAAAATGCTCCTCGCATAGCTTCTCCTCTGAGGAGTATGGAGACGAAGTACACACTTCTTCAAGTTGCCAAAACTTTGTGAGTTGTTGATCAACATTAAAATTTAATTTATCGTCACAGTCTGAACACACCTTTATAAAATTACATTTTAAAACTTTAGAAGAAATACAACTGTTAATTGGGCCGGAGACCAACCAACCCAATTTAGTCTCACAAAGAATTGGTTGCCCATCACCCAACTTAATTCGTTGAGATTCCAATAAATCCCAAAAGATGTCAGCACCTAGCAACATATCGACGGGCGCTGGTGAGTAAAAGTTGGGATCTGCGAGACAAACATCAGACGGAATTTTAATTTTTAACAAGTTAACTTGCTTACTTGGAATCTTATCTGTGATGGATGGGAGAACAAAACAATTAATATCCATGCTAAAGTTGTTACTTAAAGATTTTATTGATATAGAACACATTTTATTGATAAAAGATGACGAGTTATTGACACCTATAATAGAATTGTTTACAGTCTTGGCAGTCAAACCCAGCTGGTGGTATAGCCTGTCCGTCATGAGACATGACGTGCTGCCACTGTCAAGCACAGCACGAGCAATGCACTGCTGACCGTTAATACTCATGACCTTGACGAGTGCAGTGGACAATAACACGTCACCGTGTTCCACACTCGCGGACAGCGACACACCGGTACCTATACCTATACTAGTGGGATGAGTGGAGACAGTCGCTCTGCCATTGTTGTCAACAACACTGCTAGCAGAAGCACCACTAGCGTCTGACTTCAAGGATTTATCAACGTGAACAATAGTGTTGTGTTTACGACGGCATATTTTACAACCTGGCCTTTTGCAGTTATTTGCATAATGTCCCAGATTAAAACAGTTGTAACAAACTTTGTATTTAGGTAATAACTCCAAACGAGCTTCATTGCTCAGCGATAAAAACTGAGAACAACTACTTAACTTATGATCACCGTTGCACATAACACAATTTTTAGGCTTATTTGAAACACCATCATCCTGTTTACTTGAACTTTCACCTGAATTATTTTTATTAGAATCCTGTATTAACATTGACCTAACTTTGTTTGAATTTTTAACTGTGTGTGAGTGTTTAGTGTTCGTAGAAGCTTCCAGTTCGAACGTTTCTAATATCTCAGCACGGTTTTTAATAAAGGATGTAAATAGTTCAAACGTAACTTTAGAATTCTTGTCCAGGCGGCCCTTATACTCACCCCATTCACGATACGTTTTGCTATCTAATTTATGTGTGACAATATAAATGAGTAAAGTATCCCAATGATTAACAGGTTCATTTAAGGATTCTAGGGCACGTATGTTTTTGTTAATAACATCAAGTAAACCTTTTAAATTAACTGAAGATTCCTTTTGAAGGGTGTCGATTTGAAACAAAGCAGAAACATGATGTTGGATGTCATATATGTATGAGCAGGTGTCTATTATCAAACCGCTCGCAGAGAAGATTCCACGCTACTGAGTAATTTGCAGAAGAAAACTGAATTGAGTTGATCACCACAGCAGCAGACCCTTCTAGGGATGACCTCAAATAATGAAATTTATTTATTTCATCCATATCGTCGTTTGAATGGATGAGACTAACAAATGTGTCGTGAAATTCTAACCAGTTAGTATAAAAACCACTGAATTTCGGCAATTGAATAGTCGGTAATTTAACAAACTTATGATTGCTAGAACGCGACATTACGTCACAGTTGTCATTAGAATCTCCTTTCCTATTATTGTCCAACATTTGTTGAGCTTTAGATAGGGTTTTGTAATAAAGAGATTCAAACTCCTCGCGTACCGACATCTGACCATTCAAGTCATCTGTACTACACTCCAGCATTAATTGCACCTCATCATATTGGGCATACAATGCCTCGAGTTTAGTAAAACGTAATTGCAACTCGCTTACCTCAGTAGGGCTCAAGGAAGAAGGATTCAAAGAATTTAAATAGTTTGCGAACATTGTCACCTTTCCTTTGCAACTCGCTCGTTTCCTAACTAGGTCTTTAATGTCCTTATTTAATTCCTTATCCTCTGGCATTGCGAAAGCTGGTGCAATCAACCTGGAATGTAACTATAATAAATAACGTTATAGCGACGTTAAGCTACAATTACAAATGAAGTAGCCTGAAATACGTACAGGATGAAAATACACTAACTTTAGAGTGAATTTACATAAATAATAATAAATAAATTATAATGCACCATGCGTCTTGACGGTTATATTGTACTAAACTTTGGTAATAATACTGCAATTGCAATGATTACTATTGTCTACCTGTGCTAACTAATATGATTACGTAACTGTCTCAATAACTGTAAAATTATTACACCGTAAAGTAAAATAATGCAGTTACTACAAAGAACTACTCTTTAACAATGTGTAAATAACAAAATGAAATTTAGTTACTGATCAGTTAACAATTGTTTTACAATTTGTAACCACTCACAGAACAAAGAAAAATGACAATAGGTATTTCGTACTAACCTGGCTATTAATGGCTGACTTACACTAATTATACCTGTTAAATAGAGTGTTGGGTACACAAATTTAATAATAAATACGCCTTTTCTCAGCTATTGGTCTCCAGACCACGTAAATTCCAATATTTTCTTACTGACTTAGTAGAATTCACCGGCCACGCCGAGCGTCGACTATATTTTTTGATGTACTCAATTATCTTCAATCCCTTTATAACAATTCGCTGATCGGAGTGAATATTCTTCAAATCTCCAAAGAATCCGGCTCGAAGGACCATGTGCGGGGTTGATCCAGATATAATTTCGGGAAGAGAGCAAAAAAACGCGTTCCTTGAATGAATGTGCTATATTTCTGACACAAATCACAGATGAAGGTAGGCGGTCGAGAAACATTAAAAAATAAACATACGAGCCAGCATCCACGTAGCCTGGACAGTAAGATATGCTGATTTCTGTAGGCGCTTGCGGGAACAGTACTTGCTCGGTATCGAACCTTCAACCTCATGCATGAGAGGCGGGTGCCTTAACGATTGGGCTAACAATACATTATTTCTTTCCCAGCCATGTTATCTTCACTAACAATGATTCAACATTATAAAAAGCACACAGAATTTAAACTACCTTTCTTCAAGAATCTGTTAATTTCTGCAGCATCCAGCAGTAAACACGGTGCTCATTGTCAAGTCGGCACGACGGGGAGGTACCTTTCAGGCTAATTTTAAGTTCAAACTAACCCATTTAGCCTCTCGGCGGCCCCGGGGCGGCCGGAGTTAGGGCGCTGGCTCTTGCGTAAGGCAGTGTTTAAGTTGTGCTAAAAAGAAAGCAGTAATGCTTCAAACCTTTTGTGTACGACGACGAAGGCGTTGCTGCAAATAGAACTATGTAAAGCTGGTTTTTCAATGGTCAGATAAGTTTTATTTGAAGATTTTTTTTTTCTATACAAAAAATAAATGTTCTACTGTTACTAACAGATATCTGACGGTTAATATATCGGCTCTTAGTGAGGAGGTAGGTAAGGCCTCTCGTTACCACTTTTGCTCAAGGTGGATTGGCGATTTTAGGGTTTAAATACACTTATTTAGCTTAATTTAGCTTTTGTCCTTAGAAAACTCCTATCTAGTATGGGGATGCGAACGCATGCGTTCAGCTTTCCGCGGCTGAAAGGATGTGATATAAAACTGGCATTTTTTTAGACAAAATGAATCTGAATTGAGCTGAATAAGTGTATTTAGTCCCTTATTTTTGTGTTATTGGTAAGTCTAGGTTTCCTCACCGATGTTAGTGATGACTAAGAAAATTTTTGAAAGTATATAATTATGAATTCAGAATGTCGCATTGGTACCCGATTTCGAAACTCACAACTTCATTTAGCACAGGTGTATGCCTAAACCACTAGGCCATTACGACATTTAACAATTTGAATACAAAAAAATTATAACCTCGTCAGTCATAGCTTCGAGTACAACACAAACTGTGGAGAGGAATGTATGCAGCTGTGCAACTTTGATAGTCAGACTTGATTGATTGATTGGTTGATGACTCGTGAACAGTCACCCAGTTTATTGAAGTGGGGGTTTTTGTGGAGTTTCTAGGCTAACTGGACTAGGAAATCTGAAATGAGATATTAATTCAGGTCACGTAAGTAAATATAGGACGGTTCGATAAGAAATAATAAATCTGTACTAAATATTATACATACATACATAAATAAACTCACGCCTTTTTCCCATGGGGGTAGGCAAAAACCACAGCATATTCCCCGCAGGGTTAGGCAGAGGCGTACCAATGTACACCTACAGTTCGCCGGTATATTTTAGGTCCCATGTAAGCCATTAACCGGGCACAAATCCAAACTCCGAGCTGCTACTGAGAATTTCATAGAAAAACCCAATAAAACTTTTTGCTCGACCCGGTAATCGAACCCAGGGCCTCTAGCGTAGCAGTCGTGCTTAGGACCGCTGGGCTAACGAGGCAGCCAAGTAAAAGTTCGACTCCAAAAGCTTTTTTTTTTATTTTTAAATACGGGAAATCATCAAATAACTTCCCCCTTCCTGGGCGGGGCGGGAGGGAGTGTCAGACTTTTACTGACTAAAACCCGTCTATGTTCCTTCATGTGCCCTTTGCGTTCCGGGGGCGCGGTATCTCTTTCGAACAACCCGCAGGCCCGGCAGGCATCGGCCCTCAGTGGCCCAAAAGCGAAGTGGACTCCAAAAGCTAAGCTACGCTATTGCTGAGTATCATAGGTTATTTTATAGAACTTATATTTGACTTCCACGCGGACAAAAAGTGAATAAAAGTTAGTTAAAAACAGCGGAAGAACACTACCCTAGAATGGCCCCACCTAACCTCAAACACCACATGTATCTTACAAGACCCTTCCCATCCGCATGCTCATACAAATCGTAGCAAATTGCTTTACATATTAACGCTAAATCCAATAACAGGTCAGCAAAAATAGGGATGTGCCAGCGTGTTCGTGATTAGGTTTGCTTCCTCGCTAATTCTCTAGGGAGACCGCGGGCCATGAATACAAATAAAAGAGTACATTTTGTTGCTGTTAATAAGCTGTGTACTCACTGAGTGACTTGTTCAAGGGAAACGGTACTATTTGGTACTCCAACGCGTTAACTGAAGCTCAAGAAATAATGTAAATAATATAAATAGAAAAAACCTAGTTAACAGAGAAACCATCCATCACGCCTGTATTTCCCGAAGGGTTAGGCAGAGGTGTATCAATGTACACCCACTGTTCGCCGGCATATTTAGGTCCCATGTAATAGGGGGCGAGCCTATTGCCATTAATGGGGCACAAATCCAAACACCGAGCTGCTACTGAGAATTTCATAGAAAAACCCAATAACGCTTTTACAGAGTTTTTTTTCTTTTTTTACAGATAAATATTACATTATAATATTCCTGAATACATAGGTATTTATGTACGTAATACTACCACTAAGAATTTGAAGTTTCTCTACTCCGAATAAAACATTATTTTTTCATTCTTTGGTAAAGGATTACACGTAACTACTTATATAAAATTCAATGTAAATAGTTATTATAGAAAAGATTTCACATTTTATTCAGAAAGCTAATTTCAATTCTTTTAATTAAAAATATGCAAATCAAGTCGCAATTTCATTTCAGTGACAATCGATGTAAAAAAAAGTCGGCATATTAAATCTATATTTTTGATTGACTAAGACTGAAATTAGAATGCAAAAAAAATACGAGTAATGTATACCTATTTATTTTAAAGAACGCTTACTAGACTAATAATAACTGTCAATAGCAATAATAGGTAAGGATATTTGATAATTACAAGCTTCTACATAATATATTCAAGTTTTAACAAACAATTTGGTTTTTATGGTAAAAAGTATAGTACCTATTGAAGTATAGTATTGAAGTATAGTAATGAAGTATAGTATAGTATTGAAGTATAGCATTAAAGTATAATATTGAAGTACAGTATTGAAGTATAGTATTGAAGTATAGTATTGAAGTATAGTATTGAAGTATAGTATTGAAGTATAGTAATAAAGTATAGTATTGTATTGAAGTATATATATATATACTTCATTACTATACTTCAATACTAATTGAAGTATAGTATTGAAGTATAGTATTGAAGTATAGTATTGAAGTATAGTAATGAAGTATAGTAATGAAGTATAGTAATGAAGTATAGTATTGAAGTATAGTACTTATTGTTGCTCCGATTTCCCCATCAAAAAAACTAACAGTCCACTGATGGTGACGCATAAACTACGTCACCCAGTGGAGACACAACTTAAGTTTATAGTACTAACTCTGTACTTATGACTCATCTAGTAATCTTATAGCTATCCTGAGCTCTTTGAGTGTCGGCACAGCTTAATTAAATGGAGAAGCGAAATACGATAACATTTATTTGTTTACTTTGTCATCACGAACTGGGTTTGTATTGATCTGAGGTAGTTTAGCGTCAGATTTCAAGTCTACAAAAACTGTTTGTCTTACCTAGAGAGATCTTGAAAAGATTCAGCAAGAAATTTTACCTGTAAATAGAAACCTTCTTATGTAAAATAATGAACAAATATTTGTATTTCATACAGTCTATGTGGTACACAAAAATAATAAAGATAACCTTTATCTGATCGAAATTACAAAAAAAATACATAATTACTTGCATTTAGTGCAAGTAATTATGTATTTTTTATTGAGTGTCCCACAATTCACGAAAGATTTTAATGAAATAGAAACATACTTTTAATCAATCTTTTTTTTTTAATTACAAACAATTAAAGAATAGGAAGGAGTGTAGCAGTACTTACTGCTACGTACTACTTACTTACTTTCACATCGACAAATGTGTCGATAAAATGGAAATATTAACAGTAACACACAGTAAGACCAAATTGCAGAAAAGCAAAGATTTCATACATTTTAAAGCAAGCTACCTCTCAAGTATGCTCGCGCCCTACGCAGCAAAGTTTTAAAATAGATAATCAAATATCAGAAACAACTTTTAGCGAGACAGAGTGCCGTCTTCACGTGCAACTGTGAATTCACTTTAGATTTTTGCATAAATAGCTACGTCGCGCTAGCAGGCTTAAAGTTCACGTTTTGTTAATGCTTTTTCTTCTGAATAATTTGTGTTATTACCTGCGTATTATTCTTATTGTGTAATACAGGATTGCTCTCATACACAAGAGAAGTAAACATTTTTCTTGACTCTTATCGTTTTGAAATAGCTCATGGCTTAGTAACCTCTCGTTCATACTCGGTGGTAAATGTGGGGTTTTCGGCCATGTCTAATAATAAGGTGTTAAAATAAACCAATCTGCGCGACGACTGTGGCTTATGTCCAGCAGTGGACGTCCTGCGGCTGATATGGTGATGGTGAGTGGCGCCTGGCTAGTTAAGGCGCGTGGCCATGCAAAACGCAGCGGCAGCCGTTTTTAGGGCAGTTTTTAGGAGCCCACTTCTCTATATCAAATAGAAATACCAACTAATAAAAAATACGTTAAATTTCTACACATTCTTGACTCGAAAATGGTAGATTTATTTTTAACTTTTTAGTAACATAATGCTTAATTATAGGGTCATAACGAAACTACAGAAATGAGAAATAATAATTTTTGACATGCATCTCCTCGTAAAGTGAACATTATTTTGATTTGCGACTTAAACTAATAATTAGGCAATTTAATAAAGAACATTATGCTAGTTTGATTTTTTTCAAAACACGAAAATTTGATTTTATATAGATTTTACTCTAAAATCTGAGCGTATTTTCTACGTATCTCTTGCGCCGCGTTAGTGTGCCGCCAAAGGAAAAAATGCTCAAGGTTATTTGGTCAGGGTAGCGCCTTAAGGCGCAAGCAAATACTCGTAAATACATAACAATCTATGTGACCTGCGTTGATCTGAAATACTTTGTGAAGACTGTATGGTTTTTTTTATACAGCACTTAACACAATTATGACTTGTATAAAAAAAATACTGCGGGCAATGTGAAATATGAAAATGGGCAAGTTCTTTAATCAGAGAAGTAACACGCGTTTTGTTTTTGTTAATTGACACGAAGTCACCATTGTATCACCCACGTGTAGAAAGTATTGCCTTGCCCATAATTACTTTAATAAAACTTAATTTCAACATAATCGTTTTTAGATACATCGGTATCATGGCGGGCGGTTACAAAAACTATTAATATTTCATAGGATCGGACGGCCATTTAATCGCCTTAAGCCTAATGAAAAGGCTTTCCATGAAATCATGCTTTGAAATTTTAATAATGCCCGCGAGGGTACCGGTTTTTTATCGAGTTCCGTAAAAGACAAGCGGATTGAAACGGCTCTATGGGGTTGCCAATTTACCAGAAGCACATGTTGTGTACTTTGCGGGATAAAATGTGGGTAACTAGATTCAATTCTTTTTTTTTTGTATCTTTACATAGTATAGAGCATATTTGCTTCCTGCCATCTGTTGTGCACGCTTATATCTTTTAAACTACGCAACGGATTTTAATGCGGTTTTCATTAATAGATAGCGCGATTTAAAAGGAACGTTTATACGTATAGAACATCGCGCTACCATCAACGAGAGCGGTAATCAAAGACGTAACTAAATGCAGATGACACCGCGGGGTATATAGCTAGTCTGAAATAAAGTCATCTTAATATCTGTTAGAGCTGTTTACAACTATAAATAAATCACAATCTGAAAAGAAAGTCGCACTTAACAAAACAAATCACGAACCCCTAAAGGATATTTTACTAATTAAAAACGTTCAAAATCTAGTCACAATTTTAGCGACACGCAATGTCAAAAAATGAATGTAAATTAGAGGCATTTTTGACAGATTGAGACTGAGATTAGATTGCGATCGTTCCCAAATATTAATAGAATTGCACCCCGCAGTGCTTGCTCCCGTGTATTTGGTAATGAACTTATGTTCACTAAGTACAAACATAGCACAGCTATAAACTTGTCATAACTTTCTGGCTATTGCGGGTGACTGCAGCGCTTGTAATACATTATGTAGGTACTAGCTTCTACCCGTGTCTTCCACCGCGTAAAACTCAATTGAACCTTGCCTTTTCGCGCGGTAGTGGCGTTTATAGATTATTATTATTGTTATTTTTTATTTGTTTTTAACTTTTTGTGTTGTGCGTCGCTTTCGCAAGAATAAATGATTTTTCTTTCTTTCTTTCTTTCTTTCTTCCTTGCCATAAGAAAAATATTTTTATTTTTGAACCAGTCGTTTTAGAGATAGTCTTTTACAAACCAAAAAGAATCTACACAAATATTATAAAGCTAAAGAGTTTGTTTGTTTTTTGTGTGAACGTGCTATTCTCCGGAACTACTGACCTATTTTATTTTTTTTCCTAAGAGCGTCTAAGTGTGCTATAGTTATATATTTTTTATTCAAGATGGTTAAGCTCTTGACTCTAGTCTTGGTCAAAGGTGACATAGACAAAGTCTACGATGGAGTGAGCTTACCCAGAAGAAGCCTGTTCACTCTAACTTTAAGAGATTAGAGTTAAATGCATTCGGAAATACAGACGCAGGTAAAGAGTTCCAATCCTTTGCAGTGCGCATTATAAATTATTTTTTCTATTAAGCAAATAAATTTACGCAGACAAAGTTGCAAACAAAAGCTAGTATATCAAATTAGCCTAGATTCATTATACTGCAAACATCAACGACAAAAGCACAAAAAACCAGCTAATTCAACTTCCCTGTTACAATTTAGCATAACATTATTACTTGAAAGTGTGTTCGCATAAAATGCGTTTATAACAGTTGTTTGAATGTAAAAACAAGCTTGAATTATACTACCGGTTCGCACTTGACCTTTTTTCATTTCAACCCATAAAATAAAATGAACTTTGAAATATTAATAGTAGGTTGTACCCGTGGGACGGATGAGGTCTCTTTATAGTTAACGACTTTGTGCGTTTTATTTTATGATAGGCATATTCTTTTTCTTCTAGAGATTTTGTGAGTTTTTTTAGAGATATACTTTGTTATGTGTTATGTAAGTATATCTAACAGCCTCAGACAGACACATATTTTTTAAGGATCTTTATTCTAATTCTAGGCAAATGTAATTAATCGGTAATTCTCTACAAAGCCATCGAAGGCGTCTTGTCATCTTGTCAAGCCTTCATCAGTAATAAATAAATCCGTACTTCCGTACTAATATTATAAATGCGAAAGTAACTCTGTCTGTCTGTCTGTCTCTTCTTCACGCCTAAACCACTGAACCGATTTCAATGAAATTTGGTACAGATATAGTCTGGGACCCGAGAAAGGACATAGGATAGTTTTCATCCCGGAATACCCCCGGGAACGGGAACTATTAATCCACGCGGATGAAGTCGCGGGCAAAAGCTAGTAAATAAATAAATAATAAATCAGTAGTGCGATTCTCTAAAATGCAAACTCGAAAACGAGTCTTACTAAAGTGATCGCGCTCACTTCGATAACGAACCAACTTGTTACTGGTTTAGTATTCGTTCGCCCGTGGTGACGTCACCGGCGTGATCGTGTTTAACAGAATACCATTTTGTAATCTCACTGCGGATTCAGCTTTCGATTTACGAAGTGAGGCTTAGAGAATCACACGGCAGCTGTAAAACTGAAGTGGGCGGTCGGGTGGGGTACCCAACTCTGCCAGGCTATGTGCCAGCATATCGTTAGATTGGTGATCTAATAGTTAGACGGGGTCCCGGCAGACCGGGGAAAAGATGGCGGGGCGAGTTTGCTTATCAAAATAAAAAAAAAATTCGTCACGTTAGAAACATTGTTGAGCAAAAAAATTTTTCAAACATTAGCAATGGATTATCAATTTTCATCAATATCCTTCGGATCGATATAGAAAGTGTGTTACTCAAAAATTTCACTAGTCATTTACTAATCCCATTTTTTTATTTGGCTTTCACTTGATGTTTCTAAACCTAAAGCTTTACACATTTATTTTAACCTTCCTTAATTATCAATTTCTCTAACCCTTCCTCTTTATTGACTACTGAGGAGTATTTACTATAATCATTCTACAATTTCATCTCTCTCAAATCCCCAACACCGTAACATATAAAAGCCCCCTCCGATTGCTGCGTCTGGGATCCGTGGGCCAATTCGTATGAATTGTACGCTCCCGGTTAACGATTGTTGCGAACACAACCGGTTCGGTCGTACGGCTGTGCCGCTGTACCCGGTTACAGCTAACTGATAAGACACGTACTCCGGTTAATTTGTCCGTGTACACTGACGGGTTGGCGAACACTTTTAATGTTAAAGTACGGTTGGAACCGTTTGCGTGCTTTCAATTGTTTTAAGTGTTTATTTGTACTTGGTAGATTTTTTTTTACTGCGTCGGACAAAGGGTTAAAAATATTAAGTCAGTGGACATAATGTTTTTCTGACTCTTCCACTCGTCCTTTTGGATATCTATGGGGGAGGCCTATGCCCAGCAGTGGACGTCCTCCGGTTGATATGATGATGACTCTTTCACAGCTACAGATTTTTTTTTCGGGTTCCAAGCGCTTGGTTTGAGTCGTTTCTCTGGGACTCGTCGAGCTTCATAGCCTCAGTGCTTTTCTGGTAACCGCCACTATTGATTCTAGCTTTTGGAAGCTTTAGTAGACTAGAGTAGCTTTAGAGGAAAGGCTAGACTTAAAAAAAATGTTTTATTCTGTATTACTACACATTTTCCAGTCATGTTGAAAATGAATGTAAAGTTTTTATTTAGCAGCTACATAGATCAAGACAATTTTCAAGTTTTTCTTGCTATGAACAACATGATAACGTTAAGTGGTAATTTTAATCTCTCAACTAACTTTTTGGCTAACTAGCCGAGTTCTTGACACTTCAAAAGTGCCCTGAGAATGTTCTAATTAAAATAAATGCGTTGACTTTGACTTGGACTTTCAAATGCTGTGTCAGAGATAATTTACTAGATTTTATGTAAGAGTTGCGAAATTATGAAAATAATACCGAAGTACTAGAAATCCCGCAACTTCACCCACGTGTATGTCTAAACTAATAATTTTCCTTGTTTACCCATTTAAATAAATCAGCTGGTCCTTGGTGCATACAAAAATGGAACCTACACGGTCAAAATCTATGGAACATCGGATTCTATTTTAAATAACCGACAAGAAATTTTATACCTTGGGGGTCTATTCATGAATTAAATCCACGGCAAAAGATTTTGTTGCGAAGTCCCTTTCACCGGTTTTGTTTGTGGTTCCTACAACATCCCATTGCTGGGCAATGGCCTCCCCCAAGTCCTTCCAAATATTCTTTGTCTTGCACCACCTCAAACCAGTAGGTAACCACCCGTTATAACGAAGCATAACTAAACGTTTACCTAGAACTAACATATCAAATGTTGCCACATTTAATAATTAAAATTAAGTGCAGTGTATGTTTGCCTGCACGTGTTTACACTTGCATGATTAAAACATTGCATTATGCATGCGTGGCCTCACGCATAACTAAATGTATTAAAATTATTAACGTAGCTTTTAGCACTTTTTAATATAAATCTGGCAGATGACAAAATCTGTGGAATGCAGGGTCTGACTGTAATACTAAAAAGTACTGTTGCATTTTTTCAATGCGGTAAAGAGATGGATGGATGTATGGATGAATCTTTCTGGCACCATAAACACAAATAAAATCTTACACTGGGTGCTAGAGTCATTAAGAACGAGCAACAATTTTTAAAAGAAGAAAACTATCCCATTTCAGTTTGCAATTTTTGAGTAAATCTTTTTGACTGCTGCATTGAATGATATAAGCTCATCATAATTAATACACTACAACTGACACCTACAATGGTTCTTACTTCAGAATATAAACTTTTGTTTACATATAAGTTTACTAGCTTCTGCCCGCGACTTCGTCCGCGTCACAGTTGATGTGTTATCCTACGGGTACCGTACATTTTCCCGGGATAAAAAGTAGCCTATGTGTTATTCCAGACTATAATCTATCTTTGTGCCAAATTTCATCCAGATCCATTCAGCCGTTTAAGCGTGAAAGAGTAACAAACATCCATACATCCATACATCCATACTTACAAACTTTCGCCTTTATAATAGTAGTAGGAAGTAGGATCTATCTTTGTGCCAAAATTCATCCAGATCCATTCAGCCGTTTAAGCGTGAAAGAGTAACAAACATCCATACATCCATACATCCATACTTACAAACTTTCGCCTTTATAATAGTATAGTAGGATATATGTATATTTATATTATAAGGACCATGGTCGGTAAACTCTGATCCACAATCTTAAAAGGTAATAATAATATAGTATCTTAAGGTTCTTTGCTTCTATTATCCGAAATACAAACAAAATCAGTAATCAAGGGACCTTGCATTATCTCGACGGCGCAGGCGATAATAATTTCGTATAATAGCACTTTAAATGTGCTAAACGATCACATTGGCTTGTTAGAAGATTTAAATTTTAGAGCTAGTGGACAAAACCGCTTGCTCAGAGTGTGTCTAATGCATACGATTATGAGGTGACTTTGGGTGGCGTTACTATAGGGTTATATTCATTTAATTTTTTACTGACCCGTTAGTCTCGAGGTGGCAATCAAGACCGTGGAGTGTGGGGTCCCGGGTTCGATTCCCAGATCAGGCAATAAGTGTTATTGGGTTTTTCCATTACAAATTTCTTAGTAACAGTTCGGAGTTTGTAAGTTGGCTCCAATATTTAAAAAAAAAACCTATTCACTTTACCTTTAATCGATGCTAACAACAAATTATTAATTTAAAAAAAAAACACGTCTTGCGTGGGATTGTCTCAAGTCACTACTTAGTCGTACCTGCGACAAAAATCTGAGAACCGCTGGACAGTATCCTGTGTGGAGGCATGTCGTGTAAATATTTGTGTGTCTAGCTGAGAACAGGTCATGTTTACAGGTGGACACTATGTACTGTAATATAAGTGCCTTGTTTTTGCACCTACCGTAGAAAAAATAAGTTAAAGTAGATTAAACGATAATGAAATTCTTGACAGAGAGCTGCTGCGCGCTACATACAAACGTAATCTAGTCATATTATGGTCAATAGGTAACTTAATTTGACAAAAAAATTAATATAAGGTAAGGTCACCTATTTCTGGGTTTGTAGTTAGTCAGTTTTCTGACAAATAAAATAAGTTAAAAAATAATAGATACATACGTCACTAAATCGTAATAGAAAATACGATGTGTCAGGTAACGTATTTAAATAAAATTTATCAAACTCATTTAGTGCAAAAATCTGAAATTCAGGTAACATGCTTCGTTTATGTTGGTCTCTCCTTAATCCGCCTCAAGGCATGCAATTGTACAAATATCTGTGTTTACTAATTATGATAATTATAATTAATCTATACTAAGTATACTACTAATAATATAACATTAATGAATTTAAAAAAAAATCTCCATCATAAATAAAAAAATATATGTCATTTAATATTATCGTAAGTCAATTAAGAATTTTGCCAACATAACTTTTATACATCGTCACCTGAACGTTATCGCCGTTTACAAAATAAGCATCGAATATATCGCACATTGTGTCTACCTCAGAAGCGTGCCATCATTGTCATTTGTCACCGCGGCCATATATCATGGGGATGATACGAAATATCGGCTGTCACGCCACGTCAATCTACTCTCAAATAAGGTTTTTTGAAGCAGACGATGCTGCGTGGGGCCGTTGTGGAATTTCATGTGAACGTGTATAAAGATAGTATGGTAGGTCAGGACCAGGAGAAGTCTTGGCTTCGTGTAGATAATTATTTTTTCCTTGTCTGTGTAAGGTAGAAGAAATCCTGCCTTTCTTCTCCGACGATTGACTTGCAACATGACTGGATAAAGGCTATAATACCAAGAGTAATCAAAGTATTGCCTCGTTAGCCTAGTAGTTCTAAGCGCAACTGCTAAACTAGAGGTCTTGGGTTTTTCTTGGGTAGCAGCTCGGAGTTAGGATCTTTTTTTTTTTTTTTTAATAATAAAAATGTTTATTTGCACCTTCAAATTTAACATAAGAAACAGGATCTTTGCCCGGTTAATGGCAATAGGCTCGCCTGATATTACAGAGGACCTAAACATACCGGCAAACTGTGGGTGTACAGTGGTGCACCTCTGCCTAACGGTTCAGGGAATACATGCGTGATAGTTTGTGTATGTTATTCAAAGACCCAATGCAGTCACTGCACCAATATAACCAAAACCTACAGTTCTGTGAATGACCTAAAATATCTACATTATTATCTGATATTAATAAGCAGTAGATGTCGTTGCAAGTGAACACAACAATACGAGAGTGCGTTCTTTGCACAGTAGGCATTTAGTGGTCACGGCCTGGTTGCATCGATTTTAATAAACAGACCACTAAACTTCGGTCACTGGCTGTGCTAATGAATTTCTCTGTGGTTACTGCACTGTGTGTAATTAGTTGTTAGTGTGTGTGTGTTTGAGTGCCTGTTTTATGATTTACTTGTGATGCACGCGGTTTTACTCGTATCCTAGGAGAACTGCACCGTTGAGCTCGTGGTGACGTCGGGCAAAAAGTGGTTGGGTTTTTCCATTAGGAAATTCTCAGTAACAGCCCGGAGTTTGGAAGTTGGTGGTGTGACATCCCAGTGTCTTGGAAACACGTAAAGCCATTGCCCCTGCGCCTGATCGGAGTATGAGAGTTAGGGAAGAGGGAGTGCACCTGTGTATGCGCACACAGTTGTGCACTATAACATACGCACAAGATTAGCCAAGTGGCTAGTCTGCATTAAGATTAGTCGCCGTGACCGGAATCGGTCAGGAGATTACATCCTAGGAGAATGTATCGTGTGCTTATATAAAGTAACTTAATCTTCTTACTACTTACTTCTATTATTGAGGCATCAAGCAGTACTTATGCAACTCACAGGCAGGGAAAAAGCGCGAGTTTATGTATGTATGTATGTTTTTCTCTAGAACGAAGCCTAAAATCTTAAACTGACATAATTCCAAATCAATTTCAAAATTATCAAATAAATTTTCCTATAACACCTGATTGATGTCTAAGTGATAGTTAAGAAACATAATTCCTGATATTGATCACAGGACGATTTGCGCGAATTGATGAAATCTTCGCATGATAGATTTGAGTTTCCATGGAGCTAGGAATGGCCGATGGATTTGAATGTGAGATTCAAGGCAAAGCGAAGCCAACAAACTTCCTAGTCCTACGAAAAACGCGAAATTTTCTGAGAATTAATGAATGGATGTTTGCTACTCCTTCACGCTTAAATGGCTGAACGGAATTCGCTGAAATTTGGTACAAATTTAGATATTGATCTAGTTTAACACATAGGATATTTTTATCCCTTTATGTGTTCCCATGGAATTATTTTGGACTTTTCCTAATTCTGAAAATTATACAGACATAGGCGTTGACTGGAAAATAAATGTATTTTGAATCATTCTTACACTTGGCTTACCTATTCCGAAGCGCTAGGTACTTGTGGGTTACTGCTGCTTAGCAAATTTAGTATTTTTTTATAAGGGTCGTAGAAATTATAAGTACATTTGAAATCTTTTCGCAGATATTACCATTGGCCATAATCTAAACCACAAAGATTTTTAAAGAACAGAACAGTTGGTAATATGGAAACTGCCACTGCTTAGATAGAAGTTAAAATGTTTGGTTTTTTCGTGTTAGTATTGTACATTTTCAACATGTTTATTTATATGTAAAATATTTACAGACTAAATATTACTAATAATATTTAAAAAATACACTAAAATTATATGTCAACAAAATATTACACCGCATTGCCGTCAATTGGTAATGTGCCCAAAAAAGACCAACAGTACACGTGGCCACGTTGGATGACTGAATGCTCAGCCTCTGGTCAAAGTAAAATCCCTTGGAAGTATTCTTAAACATTCCTACAAGACTGCAACTCGCTTCGTAGCTCCTCGTCTCAGCGTTGAGCGAACAATGATTCGGTTTTATGAAGGCGACATCTGTTTCCCCGGGCGCTAAACCGACGCGGAATTAATACGTACCGATTTTATCGTCTGCATTCAACTGTTTACAATGTTACTGTCTTTAGATTGTTGGGCTGTTTTGAAGCAAAATATAGACCTAAGGAAAAGTAGCTTTGTACTGTGTTTCGCTCTATTTTATTTAGTTTAATTGGCATTATACTTAGTGATTATAACGGCCTATAATCCTGTCGTATAAAAGTCGCGATAAGAAACTGAACGTTTGAAAACTTCTTTGAGCGATATTTGGTAGGGGCAAACCTTACCTATAGGTTCTCGTCACCGGCATGCTAATGTGACATGTTTCGGCGGACTGGCGACACGCAGAGGCCTGCTTACATGTATGTGAAAATCAGACCAATGTTATTAATTTCAATTTACATATTTCATACTTCTTTTTCTTAGCGTTTCGATGACAAACTATAACATAGGTATTATTGCGGCCCAGAATTGAGCCACTTTGACTGGTATATTAGTAATTCATACTTTAAAAAATAAAAAATCTTTCCTCTTCCTTTCTTCTTTAAAAAATTGTTCCAAAGTTTTAAGTTTTTACTTCTGTCAGCAGTTCCTATGGCTGCTTATTTTTCATTCAAGAGAAACTTCTTCGCAATCGAAAACTATAGGTACTCAAACCACAAAAGTAAACCCTAGAACCAATAACGCCCTTACTTTAAAAAAAGTTTTTCCTCCACTAACCCATAAATTAAGGGCAAGTTCAGTCATAGGCACGTCCCCACTCCCTGAGCTAATTCCGCGAACAGTTTGTACAATGCGTTTTACCGTCTATCGGGTTTCCACCCCATAAACGCCCAGTGGGACACATTGATTGCCGCCTCAGATTTTGTTCAATTTGCATTTTATAATTAAAGAATTAGATGTCGGTGGGTAAGGTGGGGTCCCAGTGGTAAATGAGCTAGGTCGGTTGAATATTTTTTTTGGCGATGAAATTGTGAAAATGTAGGAGAAGAAAGAAAGAAAGAAAAATATAAAAATAGGTGGAGTGAGCTCGAGGTGACTGCGAGGTGAAGTGATCTGTCAATCCCCCTAATCATCAATAGTATGACATCTAACCTCGAGCTTTCAAATTCACCAATTTTATTTTTACAGAATAAACTGGCCAATGCTATATTATAGATCATCATTATTATGATAATGTACTCGAAAGTAAGCAAGTTTTACGCCTGATACCTGTAAAAAACCCCAAGCATTGCTCTATCAATTCGTAAAATGTCGTAGGCCTGGTGACGCTTGAATCTTGAACCAGAAAGCTTTTAAGTCGGTAAGTTATACATAATATGATATTTGTTATACATTATAAGTCAAAGATACTTCCACTCTTTAACAAAGTCAGCCTCGTTCATTCCTCGCTCATCTCGTCGTAGGACCTGACGCACGTCGCGGCTCGAAGACAGTTTATTTGTACTGCCGCGTCGACTTTTACATTTTAATGGCACGTTTTCGACGTCGCTTTACTTTAGTGCCGAGCGATGATTTGGGGGTTGACTTGTATAGCCTGTGCCCTCCGGTTTTTTGGTTAAAATATCTTTTAGTTGAGTTTTGGGTTTTCCAGCGGTATTTCTCTGATGAAGCAAAGAATCGTAAACGATGGGAGGGAATGGAGCCTTTGCCCTGGAGTGGGACAGTATCATCAAACAAAAAAATAAAACATCCGGTTTGTAAAATGCAATTCATCGCGACAAATGTCATTGCGACAAATGTCATTGTGACAGATGTCATTGTGACAAATGTCATTGAGACAAATTGTTAAGCGCGTGTGCTATGATTGGCTGTTGATAATTCAGTCAACTTATCACAGCAGCTTACGAGAGCTTGACAATTTCTCACATACCACAATTTTTCGTTTGAGAATCCAAGATTTAGTGCGGTTAAGCTTCGTATAAGGTACCTATTACAAATGGCACCATTACATAAATTGCCATGCCATCGAATTCATACAGAATGAATTATTTAAAATAAAACGTGTATGAATAGTTGGAAAGCTCTCGGGGCGCGTTCCCTCCTCCTAATGTTAAGATATAGCGATCCTCTCTTCATATTTTATGATACATTTCATACGTAGTGTCGTGATGAATTCTCTTTACTTGCATTATGTATTAAGAGAAGATTTATTATGTGTGACTTGGATTGTGACGCGTTAGACAAGATAAGTATTCTCCATATTTTTTATTTTAACAAATTAAAACATATAATCAAAAAAAGAATCTTGAGATTGTTTAAATATTTTTTTTTTCTCATTAATTTATTCCTTTTTCCTCATTCATTTATTCCTAAATACATATTCAAATATTTATACAACAATAGAAAACATTTAAAAATATAAAAAATATAATTATTAAAACTCAATATATATATTTTTTTTGTATTTATAAATAAACGCACTATGCGAGATTACGTAGGTATAGTTTCAAGCGCTCGCTGACGAATTTATGGTAAAATTACAGTATCGAATTCATATTAATTCCAGTGAATTCAGACTAAAATTACCATGAACCTGGTAGTATCAGATAATAAATATACCTACACCAACTACTTCAATTTCCAGGGAAAGCTTCTGGAAATACTATATAGTTTTCAATAAATTATAGTTTCATATAAAAAAAACGGAAATTGCATCAATAAAGAAAAAATAACAAGAGCACAGGATGTGATCGGGCTTCCGTTACAAAACGTCGAACACGGAGAAGTAAGAATATGGAGTGCTAAGGGGACAGATTTCATATCTGACGGAGGGAGGGCGTATAATCCTATTATATTTGAGCAGTACTTGTAACCGGCGTGCTTGTATGACCAGATGTATGAATGTGGACGAGGCGAAAGGAGTATGTAAGGATAGTAGCAGGTGAAGTTCTTTGGTTTCTGCCTACCTCCATGGGAAAAAGGCGTGAGTTTATGTATGTATGTATATTTATTCACACCATGATAGAAAGGGGTGTCACAAGTCTTTTTGCACCTTCTTCCTCATTGAGTCCTATCTGCGTTTTGAAAAGGGCTTCTTAACAATGAACTAGTTTAGCAATAAAACCTAACATCATCATTTAAGCCGTAGGATGTCCATTGTCCACTGCTGGACATAGGCCTCCTCCATGCAGGCGGATACCGTGGACACGGTCTGTGGACGGTGAGCAATGGATAGCTCACCGTCCGTACGTTAACTAACGACAGACCGTGTCGACGGCGCGTTCATGTTCCGCGCACAGAGGTGTCAGCCGCTGGAAGGAGCCACTAAGGGCCAAATGCCTGCCGGGGCTGCGGGTTGTTCGAAAGAGATACCGCGCCCCCGGAACGCAAAGGGCACACGAAGGAACATAGATGGTTTTTAGCCAGTAAAAGTCTGACACTCCCTCCCGCCCCGCCCAGGACGGGGGGGGGGGGGTCATTTCATGATTTCCCATCTCTAAAAAAAAAAGGCCTCCTCCATAGATTTCCAAAAGGACCGCTGTGATGCGGCCTGCGTGTAGCTCCTTCCTGTTGTCTTAATCAGGTCGTCCTAACCTATAACTTCCCATTATTTTTTTCACCCGATTATAATAACATCTCTTAAGTTTAAATAACTGTTGTAATCAAAATTATTACTCAATTATAAAGTGCTTTCAAATAGTTGGCTGAAATAAATGCATTGTCTTTGACAATTTATGACGCAATTTCTACCCGAGCTTCCATTTGCTTGCTTCTCCACAACAATGTCTATTTTCCTCTCGACTATAGAAAACCGAACGTAAAGACACGCAGACAAAACATTCGTATTGTTTTTCACTTTTTTCTCATCTACCCTCATTCCTGCGATATTTCCCCAAAGACTTGCTGAAACAAATAATGACCTATTCTGTAAATAGAGGAAAAAAGTGGCTTCGAAATGGCAAATTATTGGAGGATTGTACCTGTCGCATGCAGACAAACAGATATGTATTACTTTTGTGTAATATTTGGGTATTTCTGATACAGGTAAATAATATTTTTTTTGTATTGTATTAGTTACTAGCTCTGCCTTGTTAGCCTAGTGGTTCTAACCGCGACTTCTAAGCTTCGCTTCTAAGCTTCTAAGGTCTTGGGTTCGATTCCCAGGTCGAGCAAAGTGTTATTGGGTTTTCCTATGAAATTCTCAGTAGCAGCTCGGAGGTAGGATTTGTGCCCCTTGGGGAAATACAGGCGTGATGGTATGTTATGTAGATACTAGCTATATAACCCGCGGTGTCATCCGCGTTCAGTTACGGCTTTGGTTACTGCTCCGCTCGGGTTGGTCGTAGCGTGTTGTTCCATACGGATAAACAATCCTCTTGAATCAATCTATATTTTGATGAAAACCGCATCAAAAGATGTTCAGGAGTTTAAAAGGTCTATGCGTACAGAGGGACAGACGGCAGGATTTTGTTGTATACCACGGAGAGAATGAATTAAAAAGATGTCTTAAATATTATTTACTTTGAAACGTTAAGACTCGTCACAAAACATTGAAACGTAGTGAAACGGTTTTTCTTTTCAAGAAAGTAGCTATAATAGTATTAGTCTGCTTTGTTACCGTCTATTTGATGTTTTTTCTTGCAAATTCTGTCAATACATAAAACTGAACGATAAAATAAATATCTAACGTCAATTTTATTTATTGTGTACTATATTTTCTTTACCGATGTTAGTAACATCGATAGATAAACTTAGAAAGTTCATGAATTTAAAATGTTACATTAATACTTGTCCGGGGATTGCACCCACAATCTCTTTTTTACCATTACCAACAAAACTGAAATATCCCACTTATTTATTATTCAAAAAATAATTCATATTTTATTCAATACAAAAAGCGTCACCCTTCACGCTAAGCTAATGAGGTGCCAAGCAATAGGGGAAGTTTGCAATGCACCCCCATAGATCATGACTTGCATTCGGGGTGTGATATAGGGGCGCGAAATCTATAGTACTTAACCCCTGTGACATTCCACGATTTTGAATATAGGGGGCCTTTTTCAACCCCCGGAGCGTTAAATTTGACGGAGTGTACTAGGGTAGCATGTTTATAAAAGCAGTTAAGTGTATTATCGTCTTTTGTGCGTGGTGGAAGAGGAATGTGTAATGTAATTAAATATTTGAAAGACCTATCGCGAATTATTATTCATTGTGCTACACGTGGTGTGGTTGATTTAATTTATTGTCACTGGCGGGGTCAAATTGTCTGTTTAATTAAATATTTGATTTATTACTTTGTAAAAAAAAAAAGAAAATAGTTATTTTTTGTTAGTCTACTAAGTATATTTTTTAACTTTGGCCCTCATTAGTAATTTCTCCTAGGTCGTAGGTGCGATTATAAACACATAAAATGACATAATACAAACTATCAGATTCGAAACGCCATAAAATATTTGTACCATACGGGAATCGAATCCACGACAACGAACAATCAAACGATCAGCCGCTGCGCCAACTGTACATTCCTGCTTCCTCCTCTTTCCTTCTGGAATCCTTTCAAGAATTTATTTTATCGCTACCTCGAATCAGCCTTCGTAGTGCGTGTCTAGGTCATCTCGCCATCTCTTTCTGGTTAACAATTAAAGAAAGAAAAAAAGTCAAATTGACATATTTATTCTTCGGTCAAATATTTTAACAATAGGTTAGGCACCCTTAGGTTACCCTTAGTTATCAAAAACCACTATGCCAAGCGTATTGAGACGTCAGCGTTAAGAAAGTTAAAGTTACCAAAAACATACTACACCCAGAGCAAGATAAACAATATATCAAATATCAAAAGCAAATCCCTTCATAACTTGAAAGAATAATCTCTCCGAATCCACTTTACAAGGCTCTATTAGCTTTAACACTCCGGAGGCAACTCTTCAAAGGCAACGAATCGACTGTCCCATAACACAAAAACTTTTCCCGCAAAATACAAACTCAAACAGAGCCGTAAGACATCATTCTCTCCGCACAGATTTCATTCATTAAAACGAACAACAACTTCACTCCGAGCGAGTTCGTTCGGACCGACATGTGGTTCTAAACTTTCTTTAAACGCTTCACGCCGTTTGCATACCTGCATACTTAACCTACGCACCATTTAACACCTCTTACACAAACGCACAAAGCTCAAAATCCTTTAAATTACATGTATGAGCGGTTTGTGAACAGTAAGATGCTCTGAGAGAAGAGTAAAGCCGGCTTTTCACTGCGGGATGTAATATATATTACATCCTGGAATATATATTACATCCCGCAGTTGCTGTTCACACTGAAAGATATATATTTGGTTCAAACAGTTCTACAGTCTGCACCGTTCCGTTCAAAGTGAAGGCGAGGCAGGGGGGGTGAGTTGTCCGGGACGTGAGGTAAAATATATATCTCCACTTTATCGCCCATTCGGTCGAAAAAATATTTATAGTTTGGGATATAATATATATTACAGCTTAGTGTAAAGAGGTTTCTTAAATAGTATGGTGAGCGATATTAAATTATATCTCGTGATGTAATATATATTACATTACATCCCGCAGTGAAAAGCCGGCTTTAGTTGCACCACGCATGCGCAGTCCTCACTGCAGCTCGGTGTCCCACGTTGTGTTGACCAGTTGTGACAGTCGATAGCTGGCTGCCAAAGGGAACGGCCGCGCGCGACCTTCCCAAAAAATACGTCTTACGTATCGTATCGTGTTTAATTTTTAGAGTGTTCGTAAATTTTACTTTTAGTGTAAATAATTAAATTTAAATAAATGTGTTTTAACGTGCCACGTTTAGCTATTAAAGGATTTGAATAGGTAAGTCAGACTTTTAAAAGAAATTACAGATTGGAGAAAAGCTGTGTGAACGAGGAAAATTTTATATAATTAGTTAAAGGGCCTTTTCAGATTTCGTTCTTTATAAGCGGAAAATTTTTTTTAGAGCGTCGGTTGTTTTGTTATCTTTGCTGTGATTTGGTCTCGAATAAAAGATTTCGATTTATCGTCCCAATGTTTATTGTAAACAGATTGAAAAATTAGATTTTGTGGTCGACGAACTTCCTGATGTGTGACTTATTTTTCTGAAATTCAGGGAAATGGCACTAAAATACAATCAATATTTTTTTGTAGCCTAGGTAGTTGTATAGCATCGCTTTGTCATGTTTCGCAGTAATGGTGGTATTAAATTTACGAAATAATAAAATATCGCGCCAAAAATTCAATATGGTTGTTCGGTCAAAATTCTGAAAATCGCTTCAATGAAAAACAATACCTCAAACAAGAGCAGAGTTTTTAACATTCTTTTTAATTGATACTGGACGCAAATATTCGGCGTCTGTTGTGTTTTTGAAAACTATGATAGGAATAAAAAGAAATACGAATTCTTTTTTTAAATGAATGGAATTCAAAAAACTTAAGTTCGTAATATTTTTGAATAATATATTCTATTTTAGAACGTTTTTTCATTTGTTTAAAGTTCAGACTTCTCTAAATAAACTCTAGTTTAAGGGTAATAGCTAAAGTTGACATGCCTAGATTGCATCAGCTGTCTTTCTGCTCCCAAAGGATTCAAAAGTATTATTATGTTAATGTATTGTAATTTTTTTTCTAATCTTCTATTATACTGAAATTGTAAAGAGGTAAAGTTTATTTGCTTTTTTTTTGTTTGTAAGGGGATAAACTCTGAAAGCACTAGTTCGATTACCAAATTTTTTTTTCTGTTAGAAAGGCACACTATTTTCAACTGTTCTTTCATGTGAAATATATCGCTTTCTGAAGTTAGTTCGTAATAAAGATCAGCTAAGATAATGTAAAAGAGATTAAGATTGTTATTAAGATTTTATGAGATAATTTTATTGAAACGAGCATGGATTTGGTTTAATTTAGACTTTTATGAAAAGTTTCTATTATTTATCATAACTTTTGTTGTCTATGGTAATTGGCTGTTTATCTCTGGTCTATTGTTTAACCGAATTACAGTTTTAACTGATTAATTGTTTGTTAGTTTGGAGACTAAAGTTTAGCCAAAATTTAGATGTTCTTCTTAAATCTAGTGTTTAGTGAACTTCAAATAATAATTCGTAATAGGAATTGAAGAAATATTAGGAATAATTGCGTAGTTACGTTATGGTTTTGGTTTCCTACTGGTTAGTAAAAACTGCAATTTTATAATGGAGAAAAAAATTGTACAACACACGCACATGATATTTAGTTTGATATAATTGAAAATATTTATATAATTGGCGTTTTGTGGTTACTGTCTACCTCCATGGGAAAAAGGCATGAGTTTATGTATGTATAATTAACAACTTTATATTACATTTTTTTTAGAAACAAACAATTTCGATATAGGGAAAATGGAGAAAATTATTTGTGGGCGTAATTTTTACATACCGTCATGCTTCGGGGTTTTACCTAAATTTGTTGAGGCA
This sequence comes from Caradrina clavipalpis, assembly GCA_932526535.1. Classification (NCBI taxonomy): domain Eukaryota; kingdom Metazoa; phylum Arthropoda; class Insecta; order Lepidoptera; family Noctuidae; genus Caradrina; species Caradrina clavipalpis. The sequence continues at coordinate 1,430,653 of OW052095.1, forward strand.
GGTACTTAGTACATTAATCTTCAATATTTTTAAAATAATTACTTGAATAAAAAATACTTAAGCTATTCATTAAAGTTAATAAATTAATTCATAACTTTATAATAATATTATAAGAAGGAAAACTTTATTTGTTCCTAGGAGGTAATCTCTAGAAGTCTTGATCCGATTACAAAAATTATTTCACCTATAAAAAGTTACACTATTACCGAGTTGTTTTACAATACTTTGTTTTACAGTAAATTTGACTATTTATTTATTTATTTAATTAATTCATCTGGATGACCTACTAACAGCTAAAAAAGCCAGGCTGGTAGCATTAAATTAATCTGACAGCCAATTACAAGTCTTCACTTATAAAACACAGAATGATACTACATAAAGTCTATGGACATTACAATAGCGTACACGAACAACGTAACAGTAAGATACTATTCTATATATACTATTCTTCACTAGCTTATTTGTAAAATGAAACTTCAAAGAAGGATGAAAAACCTACTGAAAGAAAAGCTACGTTTCCCATGTGCAGTATAAATATGCCGAATAAAATTAAAACTCCACGAAACTGCAAACTTTTAACACTTTTCATGTGTTTAAGTTAAAAATATAGCGTGTGCATAACGTGTCAGCTGCTTGTTACGACTTAAGCAAGAAACAAGTTAAAGTAATTATGTGAAGTTAAGCCTTCGTTTATTGCTAAACGTGACTCAAAGTTTATTTGACGACTGTCGATCGCTGTATTATTTTGGTCTTTAGGTACGATCGGATACCGTTTTATTAATTCGACCAGGTATTATTCCAGTGCTGGGCAAATTTCTCCTCCATAGCCGTTCCCTCATTCCTACCTGTGTGTTGCTTTCTCTGCCCAAAATTGAATCAATCCGTGGTGCTTGGCAATCTGGGCTTCTTCCAGTTGTAAACATCTCTTTGTGCCTATTGGCCTAATTCTGTTCTGTCTCCTGCTTTTTTGGAGGGAAGTGGAAATTATGTCTTTCTTACTCCTAATCTTTTCATTTAAATTCGTTGCGGGATCCAAGACAGTTGAACCGTTTCTCCGGGACTCGTCGAGCTTCATGGCCTCGGCGCTTTTCTGGTGACCGCCACTGTTGATTTTGGCTTACAAGAGTTGTAGTGGTTTGGGGATAGTGTGGCGGGCTTTCTCTGTCCAATCGTCCATCACGCTATCGTTTTCTAGACCTCTCTCGGCAACAGCACCCACAGCATGACGACTGTTTCCCATCTATCATTGTGCATTCTGCATACATGGCTCGCGAAATCCCATTTCAGCCTTGTAGACTTATGGCTCGCATCGGCAATTCATGTTTTGGAGCGTATCGTGATATTGCGTATTCGGTCACTGAGCTTAATACCCAACACGCCACGCTCTATTGCCCTTTGGCAAACCTTGACTTTGGAGTTTTGAGTCTCAGACAGAGAAAGTCCGTGTTTATTGGCACCGTAGGTTAGGGTGGTCAGAATGGATATTGAGTTTGCGTTTTATTAAGAGATTGTAAGTTTGCTCGTCGAACTTTAAAGTTTTTACATTATTTCCTGCCTTACAAATCTTTATAAGGAAAACACATTAACACTAACACTAGAGATACTTGTAAACGATCAAAATTAAATAGCGTTTATCTTCTATTTTAATTGCCTCCAGTTTTTCCAAGAACCAGTTACCTTGAAATTTCAAAACCTTGCTCAGCATATAAAACAAGTTTTTGGTCTTTAGAGCCCAGCTATATCAGGCCTGCCTATCTAAATATCCATTAGCGCACATAGGGTTAAAGATGATTTACGTCAGACCCGACCGAAACCAATCTGTGCTATCTACGTAACGATCTTAAGTACTTCTAGGTCTTAGGTCTACATCTGATACTACATGTGCTAACTCTGATAAGTTTAGTTAGTTTATAGTTTAGTTTAAGCTCCAAAATTTGTTGTGTTTATTTTGGAAATAGGTACGCGTAAATCTTTGTTGTTGGGTGTTCAGTTAGGAATATGTCCTTCGAGTCTTGAAAAATTGGTCCTTTTAACTCTTACTCAGGTAAATACAATCTATGCCAACGAAAATATATTTTAGGGTAAAATAAAATTCCCCTGGTTATTTAAACATTAAATATTCCGTACTTACTTATTTACTTATTAAAGATAAGTAGACACAAAATTAGGGAAGAATGCTAAAAGAATGGGGAGTGTAAAAGATTGCGAAATAAGTTAATTATTATTAGGCTTCTCGGAGCTCTTTTAAAATTAATGTATTTGTACTTGAATCTTTAAAGACTGGCGCGTAAAAAGAAATTCTTTCTTTCAAATAGACGAAGCTTTGTGAAAAAGTATATTTACTTAATCAAAATTAATTCGCAATTTTTTAATATGACGAAGTGTTATTATCAACTTCAAATACCTAGTACCTCTAGTAATTATTAGGAAATCAACAAGACTGTAGTAATTGTTTTATTAATAACTCACACTTTTGTATTTTTCCTTTGATATTCAGCAAATTTTTTGGAATATTTGTACAAAAATGTCACAAACGAATTTTGGAACGTTTTTTGTTGAAAGGCAAACATTCATTGCGAATGTTTTTATGTGCGTGTCCTAACCTGTAGCTGCTGAATTCATGTAGGCTATTAGCATTTGCTTGCATAATAGTCATGCGTGCGTTCTTGGGTTTGATTCCCTTACACGACATGTACTTCATGTTAATTGGGTTCAATATCAATCAGCTTACTTTGATGCTACCTAAATTTATGTCTATTAAATTCATTGGTAAAAAATAACGGCCAGTTAAAAATGGAGCTAGCCCCAGATATCATTAGTCGACTTCCTGGTCAGAACTTTTAAGCAGTGACTAAACTAAATAGATCATCTTAAATAGATTTAGCTTGAACATGTATATTTAAATGCCTCAAGATTATTATGGTAATACTAGACTTTGGCCGTGGCAGGGGTAGAAGTCAAAGGCATCCTCAATTCGGCCTTGTCGCAAAATCCGTTCTCAGCTGACATCTCCTACATATAAACTACCTATCTACAAAACATCAGCTTTATATTCATGTAGTTTTCAAGATTTCGTGTTTAGTCTGTGACTGATTGAGTGACCTTTCCCTTGTATATAAATAGATTAATAACCATTTTTCTTCCTTTTTATAGACTGAAACTTGTACAGAAAAATTACATTCCTAGGTCCAAAATTAGTTGTCCTAAAGCGACACAAATATGCCGCTTATGTATAAGATTTAGGTCCAGCAAATGTGCCGGCCACAATGTTAGTACGAAGGAATTTCATCACGCAGCTGTTTGAGACAAATGTCCGCAGACTATGTTAGTTATTTAACAAGATTTAGTGGGACGCATGAGCATAATATGTTTAGTAGCCAGAATTAGCAAAGAGTATAAATGATGTACATTTTGCACTTTTACACGGAGTTAAAGGCTGCATATCTGCTGCCAATCAAGCTAAGCAATATTGACCAAAAATGATTGCTGGGAAACGACTTTATTTTTGGTAGGAAAAATCACTTTGTACAGGATTATGCTAATATGTGCATGCAACAGTATAGTGGTCGTGAAGGTTTTAAGGTTTAGTTATAAACATTACAAAAAGAAAAATGTTTTATAAAGTTTTATTTCTGCTGAATCTCTAAAACCAGAAGAAACGAAGGTAAAAGATATGATAGCAATGATAGAAACAACCATGTTAACTTTTGGTTTTGTGAAATGTCGTTTAAGTCTTTGTAATATTCCAAATTAATAGCTCTATGTTGTAGAAATGAAAAAATTAAGACTACCTTCAAATGATAAATGAAACTCCGTCAGTGGAAAATTTTCATGGACGTTAATCTATTTTCAGTATTTCGATTTCTAACTCCCAATATTTTATTTTATTATGTTCTAGTTATGAAAAATCGTTAATAACGAGTTAAAGATGTCAAGGACTTTAACATCAATCATTTGAAGATAACAACTATCAAATCTAATGACATGTCACGTCGAAATCGATTCACTAGATATTTTGGAACACAAAGTATAGTCATGGTTATTTCATGGTTTGTTTTTATTTAAGCTCTCATTATGTTCACAGGTCTAATTATCTTGAGCTTTGTGGAATAATACATGAGTGTATATCCGTAGACAAAATCAGGGGGGGCAACTTGTACCTACTAACATTTTATGAACGATCAAACAATCAACACGACAATCGACAGACATCGACAATCTGATCACGTACCAAAAATAGTAATAAACATGATAATTTTTTGTTACTTCTTCTTCTTGACGTATTGATGGCAAATAATAGAATGTTAATAAATATAATTTATAAAATAATAAAAAAAAAAATATTATGTTTGACCCAAAATTCGGCCGCGGCAACACCATCCGCGTCATCACATCATGTCTTTTTAGTTACTAAAAAGACACGAATACAATAAAATACGAATACGATAGCAGCCAGTAATAATGTGATTTTGGAAACAAAGTTCTTAAATAAAATAATTAAGACTATAAAATAACGACTAAGAAAATAGTACGAGAAGAGTTCAAAACTCCCATGGTTGCTAAATTTCATGGTTGAAGCCGTCTGTGGTTAACATTTTGACATTGACGGGATATACCTGGCTGGTATTATATAATTCATAGAATTTATACTAAAGGACCAAGCAAACTGGTCCTTTCGTACTACAAGTAAGATTTTAATTATTCAGAGTATTTCACATCAAACGCAGATATTTTTGTAGCCGAAATGACCAAAAACTTTTAGGCACGTTTAGTGGGATAGCAGTTACATTATTTCTAATTGCTCGTCTTTATCTACGCCTAGCTTTTAGTCGGGAATGCTTAGACATTTAGCTCACAACGATTTATTGCTAATGTCTACGGCACACTATTTTCTCAGACAATTGTTTCCTTTGCGCATTTTGGGTGATTGTAAAACTGTTTTTTTTTCTACATTACAATCTGTAATCAGCCACGACGCTGTAACTCGAGAAAAATCTCAGGGTTGTACTGAAGTTATCTGAAAAACAAGCGTGACTTCATTTTATGTCCCTAATAATCACTAGTTTTTAAGACTTGTAATAATATGGCTAATCTTTCCCGGTCGTGTCGCATAGCAGTCTTATCACTTATCGTATTATGAGAGTTGGAGAAGAGGGTTTGAAACTGTTTATGCGCACTAATATGCGCGCTATAATATCTCCTGCCTAGTCGGTTAGCCTCCAAGATTGGCTTCAAGGACCAAAATTAATTCAAGGTATGGTCGCGACAATGAAATTAAATTTCAATCGATACTCATTATAAATTATTACACCTTAGTCTAGTATGTATTTAAGTTTCAAAATTATTTCTCAATTTTGTGTTTATTCATTAGTCCTCTTTGTTTTAAAATGTATTTAATGATACGCTATAATAGTGCTTATAGCAATTACCTACTATATTATGTGTTTGTCTTTGTTGCTATCAAGGACGCGGCGCCCTTGTCATTAGGGTAGATAATTCTAATAAGTACGGGGATTTTCCATTAAAATGGTTTTCACTTAAATATAGTTCAATCGGCTTCCGAAAACTGGGGAGTATTGTTTTATGTCGATTAATGGAATAATAATATATTTCTCAATCGATCTGTATTTATATTTGTTGTTTAACTTTGATGGTATTAACTCTGTCTAACCATTGTTATCCTTATCTATTAACGAGCTTAATTACTTTTAGATCAAAATAGGACTAAACTACCTAACTAAACTATAGTAGTCTAGTCTACCGAAGTTTGAGTGGCACTTTGTGGTAGGTGTACGAATAATGTTACATTATAATATTATTCTCTTAATTTTGTTATTTTACTCTCGAACAATAATTTACACCCACCCTTTTTCTCTTCATCATCTTTGGTTGACTGATTTAGAAATACCTTCATGGCATTTAGTACGTCTCTGTTGATATTTAAAAACCCATTTCATCATTTTCGTAAAATACATAGTTTAACAAAATAGTTTACACCAGCATCTTGTAAATAGTTTACCAAAATAATTTACATCTCCTTGTCAAATCAACAACAGTAAACATTTAAAAATGTCATTATCCATGACTGCTGAACATCCGCAGTAATAATTATACTAACCAAACCAAGCCCGCAATTTGAACCGTAAAAAAAAAGAATTCAAATTGAGAACGTTCAATCAAAACAATGGAAAGTAACGACTGCTTACTTTAAAAAAAATGCTATTAACGAAAGAATAGCGATTAGAGTAAGGAGCTCCGCCTAATCCCGGACGCGGATGTACAGCCACGTTCTATTTGATTAACTATTTGCTCTAACTAGAGCTGTTAAAAGGGTGCCGATGTCGTAAATAGAGTTCAAAGTTTAAAGGATCCTATGGTTTTAGTTGGTGGTAGATGTAGGTTAAATGTATATCTATGATATAATATGCTAGTTTTCTAACTCTAGGTGACTTCTAATGATAAGGAGGCTCTCATAAGGCAGCTAGATCAAGAGCTTTATTCAGAAGGCAGTACTTCTGAATACGGCCCGAATTGATAGGAGGATTTTCTCTATGGAGTCTTTACCGCCGGTAGCTTGGACTTTGTATTCGAAACCCATGGGGTACATTTTTTTCCGTACGATAGCTAAACCTATGTGGAATAGGTATAGGCATAACATCACGCTACGACCCATACGAGCAGAGCAGTAACCGAAGACGTAACATAAACGGGGTGAAAAAAAAACACGCGGTTGTAGCCCCGGGCAGAAACAATAATATATTTATAACTCTTTCTCAACCTCTTGTGCTGCTCACTCCAAAGCAACATTATGAAAACGAATCATAATGAATCGTAATGTTATTCACGCGGAAACGTCGGACGAATAACAAACGTGTGTGTTTTTACAGCGCACTCATTTATTACAATTGTTGTTAGGGCCAGTTCACATTGTTACTTTAGCTGTATGAGTTTCTTGTTGTTCTAGAATATTTTGAAATAAATGGTGCAAAATGAACAATGAGAAATGCACACATCATCAGTGGGTAATGTAAACCAAAAATAAAACAAAATTTAATGTATAAATGTTTTAAATATTACACGAGAATTAGCAATAGAAAAGGATGAAAATGAATACAATAACAAAACAAAAGAACTATTCAGAATGTCGAAATAAAACATACTTCAATAAAATACAAAACAGTATAATATTAGCACAATCTTAAGTACCAAGACTTCTTTATACTTCTACGTAGCGCGACAAGAGACTTGCTGCCGGTTTCTGAAACAAACATTTGCTAACAAAATGTCACCCGCGCCTATGTTGCTGAGATTGGTTGGCTGAATTATCAATAGCCAATCGGATCACTTGACTCTAGTAATCTCTCTCTTGATCTAGTAATTACGTAACACAATGTAATTATGTAATTTAAATTCATTTGAGATTATGACTTCTTCTTCCACGTAAAGTTACAAAAGTATAACAGTCCCTTAACAAATACAACTCCAAATATGAACAGTACAGACTAAATAATACGATCGGTCGGCAACAATGTTCTGTTGAACACATTTCATCTTTGTTCGCTCTGAATATTTTCCACCGCGCAACGTATTTTGAGTCAATGTTCCTTTATCGTTTTTCTCTATGTTATGTTGCTGCGTTTCGAGTTATTTTTTTGTGGTATGAATGTCGGTGTGCGCGTGGATTCGGTGGTTGGAAAAGCTATTGGTATTTTGTTTGTAGAAAAACTTGTATTCGATATTTTTGATTGATCTGATGAATGTTGGAATTCATACAATAAGGTAGGTAGGGCCTAGTGTGCTTCTTAGAGTAACATAAAATGACGATGAGGTAGTCATTAAGTCTGTGATTTTGAAGTGACGGTGTCTTCGTCATACGAATATCTTTGACAAGATGATAGTTATTAATGGTAGTCAGTCTAAAAGTCTCCCACATGGCTAAACCCTTCATAAATGGCAGTGTAAGTCCAGTTATCTTCATGAAAAGAATTCAATTTTGCCTTTCCATCAGGAAATCTCAAAGTCCTTTTTTCCCTCTCACCAGCTAACCATTCTTCTTCTTCATTGTGTCAGTGCCGCGTTTAATTTTATTGGCCTCTTTATTACTTGGCCACTTCCACCTCGTCACTGGAAGCGTAGAGCCAGGTTCAGTTGAAGGTTTTGTGGCACAGGAAATGATGTAAAACATAGTCTATAATTCCATATCCGCATCCCTTTTTCCATTAAACCAAAAGCTAATCACTAAATATTCAATATAAAATCACTTTAACTAATTATAATAAACGAAACACGAGGCAAGCGTCGATAAAAACCCGAAAGCAAATAAACAATTCAATCGGACAAAATCCCTTACACAGATCGCTTATCTAACGTCGATTACGAACTAATGAGCTACACAACACTGGGAACGATGTTCACGTAACTATTATAGTAACATCAGGTCATTGGACTAAATCAATCCATCATCATTTGACCCTAACAAAATATTGATGGAAATGGGTTTCCTCAAACTATAATGATATTTTCTATAGGAGAGTTGAGGTTGACATTTACAAAAAAACATTTACGAAAAATCTAGTGGCATTGATCAAAAATGATTTTTATTAATGTTTAACCCAACTATCTGCTTATAAGTGCATGCAACAGTACATGGATCGTGACAGTATAAAAAGTTTAGTTATAACATTCAAAATAGAAGAGCAACAGATATTTGTTCCGGGTCTGACTGTTTATGTATATTAGTTTTTAAGTTCGTCAATGCAGCCGCGAAATAGGAGAACTTCCTAGTGTGGACCAATATTAAAAAAATTGAGTGAGAATTAAAACTTTAAAATATTGAAAGTTTAACCTTCATAACCTCCGTAATCAAAAGTTTCCAGGTAAAGTTTGGATCAAAAATTTAAAATCTTTCAATGATGAATAAATTAAAAATTAAAAAAACCCCAACACAAAAACCTAATTTCCCTTTAAAAAATAAAAGAAATAATAAAAGAAACTCAATCTTAAAGTACCTAAGTAGGTATGTATTCATAAAATAAAAAGAAATACGTCGCGTTGGGGGCCTATGTTGCATTTAGGATACGATCGTCCCGAGCGATTTTTTATTTTATACTTTTTATAGGTACCTACCTACTTATTATAATGTCAATTTTGTTAAGTTTGAAAGCCCACTCGAGTATATGTACAGACATTCGGTTTTTCTTCCCCACTTCCACCCCCACAACTTTAAAACGGCTCAACCAATTTTCATCAAACATGTCTAAGAACACTCGCACATAAGTCACCTTTAATACAAAAAAAAAAAACTAAATTGAAATCGCTTCATCCGTTCGGCAGCTATAATGCCACAGGCAGACAGACAGACCGACAGACAGACCCCTCTTTTTTCGTCGGGGGTTAAAAAACACGTAACTATCGATTTCATTATGTGTCTTTTACCACTATTGTATTATAAAACGGACATAAACTCACTCACTCACAAATTAAAAGGGGTATAAGACAAACAGCACACCACATCACTAACATCGTCGTGACGTCACACCTCGAGCGTTTATCAAAGCGGGTCGCAACGAATTTCAATTGTAATCAAATATGGCGGGCCGCCCTGTGTAAACAAGATAGAACGGTGTAAACGTGTGCTTTGACAAGCTTGCGGCTTTCTTGCACGTTGTATGGGGATATGCATACCTCGGATTTACAGGGTAGGCAGGATTTAGGCGTCCAGACCCGTTAGTCTCGTGGTTGCAAACGCGGCTATTGACCGTGAGGTCGGGCACCGTGTTATTGGATTTTCTATTATGAAATTTCTCAGAAGCAAACCGATGTTTGGAAATTGTGTGACACCCGCGTGTCTCGGAAACACGTAAAGCCTTTGGTGTCGGGTGTCATTCAAAGAACTTTGATAGTCGTTATGGGTAGTCAGATACCTGAACATCTAACAACTAATCTAGTCAAAGGGTATTTTGTTACCCAGTAACTGGGTTGTGGAGGTCAGATAGGTAGGAGCTCCATGTAAGACACTGTTATTCAGCTGCGTCTGGTTAAACTGGAAGCCGACCCGATCATAGTTGGGAAAAGGCTAAGGAGATGATGATGATGAGTATAAGTTATGTAACATCACGCTGCCACCCACAGAAACAGATCAGTAACCAAAAGTCGTAGCTTAACGTGGGTGAAAATAAATACACGGACGGAGTCGCGGGCAGAGCGCTAATACCAAAATATAAACTGAAAATAAGCCCACAATATCGTACCCAAATTCATAACAGAAAGCATATTGTTATATTATTTGGAGAAAGAGCTTATTTTATGGAACGAGCCATTGTTAGTCTAATGCAACTTATTATGGACTGAGCAATCTATAGGTTTTCCATTAGTGGGTTATAAACACGCATTACAGGGTTAAAAGGGAACCACTGAACTTTGAATAAAGGGTTGTTCTTTATTCTTTTAAAAGCAGTGGTTTTATTGGTATTGATGGGGAGTGTAAATTATTATCTTTTGTTGAAGTATACACTGATACTTTTATTTACAATTATGCCATAGTAAAAGTAGCCAGGTAAAATGTAGAATGTGTGTCGTTATTTGCATGCTATAAAACAGGACCATTGAGCAAGATTCTCTACGCGATAGGTGCCTGAAGAGCAGGGCTGCCCAGAAAAAAATCTTTATTTTATTAAAAAAATAAAAATATAGGAATTTCTTTTGTATCATAGGTGCGTTTACAAGCAACAGCCAGTTTCGAAACAACTGTCAGTAGCCTAGAAATATTTGTTCTTTGTGAGTGCCTGTCGAGTGCCGGGACAGGCAGCGCACCATCCTATCGCTCGGTCAATGCGCCAACCATGTGAGATGACATGAACGTACTTGACTAGTCTTTATTGAGTTAAGCCGCCGCGTAAGCAAAATTTGGCGGGAAGAATTTATGTATATATTTTTTCTAATACTGTCAGTAAAGCCTTTATCCTAAATAGTTACCTCAAAACCACAAAACTAAAACAAAACCTCCAACATAATGCCACACTAAACATATTAACAGCATCTTTACAACCAGCTTACTAACTTAACATAATTAAGTAATTCTTCCTCAAACAATGCTGCTTTACATACTAAACGGCGTCGGCGCATATTTTCAGGAGACCTTTAGCCCGTCTTCACTGGACCCTTAAAACGCATTATCTCTTTACGAAGACCGCCTCCACATTTATTCATGGGGCTGTTTTGTGGGAAACGGTTAATTTATGACTTGATCTTACCTTTTGACCTTAGGGTTAGGTTACAGTGTAAGCGATGCTTTTTGAAGCTAAGATATAGTTAACCTTTATGAGGTCAATATACAGGTTGACCTTTTATTACCGGTGTAAGTTTCAAGGAGCGAAAGTAACAATTAATATGAACCATTTTTACTATGGGACCAATTTTGAAATATGAAAAAGTTGTTGTTCGTTACAAAAATGCACTATAACACGTATATGGCACGGTTGATCCGACAATTTTGTTTTTTATTTGTAGTTTTATCCGCTGAAATACGCACAGTCAATTAAAAGTAAGCCTGTATGTGCAACTGGAGTTTGGTGTTTATTTTAAAATTTGTTTTTGTTAATTCAACTTTAAACTACGTATATTAGTCGTTACAAAACTATTATTTCTAAGTTTAGATTCGTGTAACTATGCCTTTAAATTAAGTAAATAACATAAATACTATCGCGCCTGTATTCTCCGAAGGGTTAGGCAGAGGTGCAGCAATGCACACCCACAGTTCGCCGGTATATTTAGGTCCTGTTTAATAGGGGCAAGCCTATTGCCATTAACCGGGCACAAATCCTAACTCCGAGCTGCTACTGAGAATTTCATAAAAAACCCTAATAACACTTTTTGCTCGACCTGGGTATCGAACCCAAGACCTTAGGACCACTATGCTAACGAAGCAGTTAAGTAAAATGAGTCATAAATTCTAAAATAGCTATTTATAAAATAATCTTTCGTAGATTTCATATCATGTCTTAACATATCTTGCAGTGTGACACCGCCAGAAAATGGAAACCATTTTTATGAGAGCTACTTTTATATTCATAAAAGGGTCAAGTTTTCTCCTGTATAATAATTAAAATCTAAAGCTGTCTTAGTACTTACTTCTAGAATAAATACTCCTATTAATTTAATAATAAAATTAAAATAGCCCTTTCAAAACAAATATTATAGAGTATTATTAATAAAGTCTAAACAATTATTAGTTTTATAATTTAATATCTAATTGCTATCTAATTACTGAACCGAAGAATCAGTCCTGTCTTCTAAATTACACTTTAATCAAAATAATACCACGACAATTATAAGTCATTTAGTTTTTGAACTGGAAATTATTCATAATAATTGTTGCTTGACCTCTAGACGTACTGGGGAGAGGGGGGAAGGGAGGGGGGAGGATTAGAACTAAATCTGAGTTGATAAGGTTCTTGTTAATGACATTTAGTTCTAAGACAGCGGTGTTATGAATTAATATACGGTGAAAGGGATATCGTAATAAAAACTTTTACCTATAATTAAGTACATTTTACTAACTGCATCGTTGGCCTAGTGGTCCTGAGTGCGACTGCTACGCTAGAGCTCCTGGGTTCGATTCCCAGGTCGAGCAAAAAATGTAATTGGGTTTTTCTATGAAATTCTCAGTAGCAGCTCGGAGTTTGGATTTGTGCCCGGTTAATGGCAATAGGCTCGCCACCTATTACATGGGACCTAAATATACTGGCGAACTGTGGGTGTACATCGGTACACCTCTGCCTAACCCTTCGGGGAATACAGGCGTGACGGTATTTTTTTTTTATCGACTTGGCCAAAATGTATGGAAGAGCTGATTTTATAAAGTTAACCGTCGAATTATCCAATGAACTGAATCCATGGGCTTTCGCTACGGTGTCCCTCTCATCGATTACAGGCTATTCCTACAAATATAATAAATGAAAAAGTTTATAAGGATGAATGGATACATAGATGTTTGTTACTCTTTCACGCTTAAACAGCTGAAAGGATCTGGATGAAATTTTGCACTGAGATAGATTGTAGTATAGAACAAACAACATATAGGATACTTTTTATCTCGAAAAAATGTACGGTTCCCATGAAATAAAATATCAAATTCGACGAAGACGCGGGCTGAAGCTGGTATTATCTAAAGCTACACACAGTTCCTTTAAATAACTTGCAATACTACATATGTGTGTATGAAAAGACACACTTAGCATTCCGCATGTTGGCACCGGCCGGGCCCAGATTTTATCGAGTGGCCCCCTTCCCTCTTGCCTCACTTATGAATGATTGATTCATTCAACGAATTTGTGTTTGTATGTGTGTGTGTAAGTGTTAAATTGCTAGGGACTTTGGTACTGAGTTTTGATTTTGTCAGACATCGTGGGTAGATTAATCAGGTCTAATAGACTCACTAAAACTGCAACGCTAGAGGTCCTGGGTTCGATTCCCAGGTCGAGCAAAAAGTGTTATTGGGTTTTCTATGAAATTCTCAGTATTAGCTCGGAATTTGGATTTGTGCCCGGTTAATGGCATTAGGCTCGCCCCCTATTACATGGGACCTAAATATACCGGCGAACTGTGGGTGTATATTGGAACACCTCTGCCTAACCCTTCGGGGAATACAGGCGTGATGGTGATGGTAATAGACTCACTAAGTCAGGTGTCAGCACATGTGTTAGTTTTAGCAAACTTTGGATTTAATATCTCCGTAAACAAAAGATTTCCAGGAATGGTATAAATGATTGTCCTAGTTACAGCAGTTGGGAACAACGTGTAACTTTGTTCTTAGGTGTCTATTCACACACTTCATTTATGTCTAAATTTCTTACATACCATCATGCCTGTATTCCCCGAAGGCTTAGGTAGAGGTGTACCAATGTACACCCAAAGTAGAAGAGAATTTCATAAAAAACCCAATAACACTTTGCTTGACCTAGGAATCGAACCCAAGAGCTCTACGCAAACGAGGTAGTTCAAATCGCGTTCACGTATTGACGTTCAAAAGTGCTATTTAATGATCTAATTGAAATATAGTAAATGATTTGACTTTGACTACCGGCGAACTTTGGGTGTACATTGGTACACCTCTGCCCAACCTTTTGGGAACTACAGGCTTGATGATATGTATTTATAACTGTAGATACCTACTTTAAAATCAAATAAAGCTTCTATTCTATTCACGCTAAGTTGCGCCACTAACAATGACTTACACACAAACACATTCAAGCGGCGGCTTCCTTAATATAAATCCCATTAACTTATGGCAACGCATTGCGACTGCGGCGGCCGCGTGAAATCATTTTGTTATCACTTTGTGGGGCCGTGATATAACCGCCGTTACAGTGAGGTAGGACCTTAGGGGAGGTTTTCGCTTGATTGAATATCTGAATATTGTTGTTGGTCTGTGGATGGGTGACCATTTACCATAGCGAGTTTCTCGGAAAGCACGTAAAGCCGTGGGTCCCGGCTGTCTTTCGTAGATCTTTGACAGTCGTTACTGTTAGTCAGAAGCCCGCAAGTCTGACAACCAGTCTTACCAAGGGTATCGTATTACACATTACTGGGTTGTGGAGGTCTGATAGGCAGTCGCTCCATGTAAAATACTGATATTCAGCTGCATCCGATTAGACTGGAAGCCGACCCCAACATAGTTGGGAAAAGGCTAGGCAGATGATGAATATCTGAATATAATATGACAATGAGTTGGTTTATTGTTTTATTTGCTACAGAGAAATATATCTAAACTAATATTTCAAAGTAGACTTTGTTTGTTAATATTTTTTTTAATCTTAATCTTTAAATAGCACTAGCCTCTGCATGTAACTTCCCCTGCCTAGGTTGTAGGTCCTGACCTGTCAAGTGTACCATGAAACATATTCTATGGTGCTTCTTCTTCTTTATCGTGTGGGTTATAAGGTCGAATCCCACGACCCCATACACCCTAGTGTCAGAGTTTCTAAATCGCCTCAAGGGCCTCTGACATGGTTACCGATGTCAGTGATGTCCAAGATAAACTTAGAAAGTACCTACGTATGAATTAGAAAAAGTCACATTGGTACTTGCCTGTGTCCGGTTGCGAACCTCGTGAATGAGAGGCGGGTGCCTTAACCACTGGGCCATCATGACACTTGCACTTGTTATGACGCTCGGCAGCAGAGTCGCTTTCTGTCAGAGAAAAAAGTTTTTGTGGGCGGGCCAGTACTTCCAAAGGTTACCTCTTAAAAACAAAAATTTAAAAAAAACTGCCTCTTCATTCATATATCAATATAAATATTTAATTGGGTTTAAACTTACATTGTCATAAAAATTCTATTAAAATATCACGTAGATAGGTATAATAATAGCGTAGTTTCTACCGGCTAGGTGCGTCCGTTCCCACGCTACACTACTGAATGATTGATTTATACACTTTTTGTCAGACTTTGTGTGTTTGCCATTCCTGCAATTCTTGTTTTCTTTGAAAAGAGTGTCCGTGTAATTTCCTGCTCATTATTTTCAATATAGGCATACTGACATTTTGGAACGAGCAACTAGCTTCGATTTTCTGATTAATGGTTCGGCTCTTTGACAATTCAAAAATGCCTGTGAATTGTCTAATTGAAATATTTTTTTTGACTATAAAGAGGGACACCTCGATAGAAATTTTTCCTGTTTCGTGAACGCTTTTACAAGCATATTATAAACTTAAATACACAAACAGCCAAGTCCATTACCTATAGGCCATACAAATATTTGTTCCGTTCAGCCGGCTTATTCTGTGAGAAATCTCCTTCAGTGAATTAAGGTGAAGTGAGCTAAAACTGGGCCGTCACTATACGATGCTAGGGATTGACAGGTCGCCACACGCTCACTTCATGGAAGGAGGGTTTTACAGAATAACACCGCAGGTGTCGAATTCGCGAAACGCAGCGCGGTACTTACTTAGTAGACCATTTAAATAAATTAATCTCGCAAACAAAAACAAAACTCCCCCATTTTCCTACCTCACTAACACAAACACTATTTATTCAGAATCAGCGACGTATCACATGAACAACGACTTTCAAAGTACACATTGTTAATTCATCAAAATCCCTCAACCCAAAACCTACCATACCATTACAACATAGAGCACAAAATCATTCATCAAACACCGCCTATTAGGTCCGAAAAGGGAAAGAAAGCGCGAATAACAACATTGTTATCGCTAATAAGTCATCGTTAGCCATAAACGGTGTTCTTTTGACCCGACATTAATGGGTAGGAAGTGGAAAATAGACCTTTTACTGCATTAATAGAGTCTATTGTTGTGTGACCTAATTTCTATTGAATGTAAATACGTTGTCTGTGGTACAAGGAAGTATTCTTAATATTTCTGGTTAATTCTATTATGGCTGTTTGTTTGTAAAGATGTGTATCGTTGGGGCTATTTATGTTTTTGAATTTTCATATTATTTTCCTTAATTTTTCTTGACAGCAATTATTTTTGGACAATAGGGTCGTTAGTGGCCTATATCATTAACTAGCTATACCCGCGGTTTCACCGGCGTTCAGTTACGTCTTGAAATATGCCGAATATGTTTTTAATGAATGAATGTATCCTATTATTTGTTTTAATTTTGGTATGTTATATCTATCCTATTTATACACATTTACACATAGGATACATATAACATACCAAAATTAAAACAATTACCTACTTCGAAAATTGAGAGAATATTTTAAGTGTTTTAGTACTCTTAGGCAGCACTAAACCTAACCTATAATTATTTAAGTATCTACAAGAGCTGTAAAATATTAAAGCATAATAAACTAAGTTTGAAATTTAAAAAGCCAGAACAAGAGCTCCTCAGTTTGTCTCACTCAATAGTTTGACCCATTTCCAAGCCGTAATCCTTTTAAATAAGGTCATTCTATATTTAATCTGACTAGATAATATTCAGGAATAATATACACATACATACTGGTCTGTTTTAGGTCCCATGTAATAGTGGGCGAGCCTATTGCCATATAATATTATCTTGAACGAATTTCACAGGTGAATATTTCAGGGCTTTCGACACGATCACTGAGAGTTCAGGCGTAGGACCAACGGCTTTACGTGCTTTCTGAGGCACACAATAAACTTTCAAACTCAATAACACTTAATTGGAAATCGAACTCAGGACCGCACGTTCACATGAAACTGACGAGGCAGTCAAAGTTCAGACACATTTAAGTACTATTCATATTTAAGCAGTACATAGTAATTTAAATTTACAGAAAAAAAGAAAACATAGCCAGCCAAAATAACTCCCTTTGACGGCAAGGGAATGATTACCTAACTACGGATTCGGGTAACTACTCAAGCAAAAACATCACCAAGAATAAAATAGCCTTTATTACAATAGATCAAACCTTTTTGAAACCTAAAGGTTACTATAAAAAGATAGTTAACAATCACGAGTCACGCAACTCTAAGTGGAATTTGAAATGGTAATCTTTAATGTGACGACTCCGGACCCATTCGGTTTTTTATCAAAATGATTGATCGTTTAAAACCGCTGAATCATCTATCTAATAACTGTCATACTACTATTAAATGGCAACGTTAAAAAGAACTTATAATTATCTTGACTAGTGAACTGTCCACGACTTCGTTTGTGTGGCTATTTCACTCGCGTTATTTTATCCTAGTTAAGTTACGTCTTTGGTTACTGCTCCGCTCCCGTGGTTCGTAGCGTTATTAACAGCACGCTATAGCCTATATTGCTCAGGACTAATGTAGCTATCTATTAGTGAAAAAATGGTTAAAATCAGTTTAGTAGTTTCGGTGCCTATTTGGTACAAACCAAAAAAATCTTTTCGCTTTATAAAATGAATAGCGAACTACCTAGCCTCACTTACTGCTCCGCCTTCTTGTGTCGTAGTGTGATGTTATATAGCCTATGTTGCTTAGGAATAATGTAGCTATCGTTTGGTAAAAAAATGGTTAAAATCGATCCAGGAGTTTCGGAGCCTTTTTGGTACAAACAAACAAACGAAATAGTCTTTTCTCTTTATAATATTAAATGTAGACGAAAAGGCTGCAGTATTTTCGTACTGTTTCTGCAAAATATGATAAATGGAAGTAGCCATCATTTGTCAAGCGCGATGGTTTCCATAAAGTTTGAAGTAAATATATCATTTGAAGGGAGGTTTCGTGGAACGTATTTGCTGTTGAACGGTATAAATACGCCGTATTTATTAATGTTTCTGTACGGTTTTCCATCGCTTCAGAAATACGTATTTATTAAGAGTTATTTTCAAATGTTTTGTAATAGCTTCTTAAGTAAATGGTACGTAATTTTTGTATTTAAATTCAAACCTAGCTCATAGCTAGCACACAGCAACATACACGTCCAGTTTTTCGAAAGAAAAAATAATGTTAAAATGGTTTAAATACTCGTAAGCCGCTGTGATTTGTTATTCACAATGGAATTAATGAATTTCAGCGACTCACGCATTCGACAGTTTTTCGCATCAGCTTTCCTTCAAGAAATTGGAATTTATTTTCCATTTGTAAGTATCAAAATCATTTACCTTTTTATGTAAACCAATGCAAAAAGTCAAATGCAATGGAGGGCAAACACACATACTTACAAACAAACTTTTACGGACGATCACAATACGTCAAAAATCCCTCTAATTGAACCACATTTTATATCATCGATTGTCGCTGAGATGAGATTGTGACTAGATTTAAACGTTTTTGTTTAGTTGACTTGACCTTCTGTTTACCCAAATTGGAAAAAATATAATAGGTTTATTTATATAAAGTAAGACAGTAAGTAATATAAATAAGTTAATCAAGTGTCCTTGTCTTGCCGCTGAAGTGAATGCTGTTCCAGGAATGTAGGTCGTCGCCATTTACTTGATGTGTCATACGATGTACGGCTGGGTACCTTGTTTTTCACAAGGATTGGAAAACACATTAGTATGTGAATGTAATGTATTCTCTTTGTTATATTACACATACAGCGTGATTTTAAGGGGCTTCATTTAAATTTCATTATTGAATGCTTTTTATTTTAATTAATTTTACATTATTAGATAAACATTCTAAATACTAAATGAAACCTGAACATGAAGAATGAACTTGAAGATATTCGTACCATCTTACAATATTAATATCGAGAATAAAAATGCCCAAAAATACGTTGTAAGTATATTTTCATTTTTTACTTTATTTTATTTGTTTACATAATTTGTTATTATGGTGGCCATACATACTCTGTTTGAATTGACTACCTAATACAGTCCAATATTTCTCTGGGCAGACGAATTAGCGAAAGCAATATTCCGTTTAAACCCATTCAGTACGGAACACTAAAAACGACTTCACAATCAAGTTCGCATTCAAAATACAAAACATTAATTTCTATCAAATTACTGACACCATTTTTCTTCAAAAAGAATTACAACTGTAGCCCATTCTAAATAGTGAATAGGTCTTTAGTTCTGATTCATGGAAAATGGCGAAAGCAGCTCACAAACGATCATTCAAAACTTGAAACAGTTGTCAAACTTTTGCATAACAACATTTGTATTTTTGAATTCCGAGAGCTTCCTAATGCGAATCTCATAAGAGCGGCACAAATGTAACTGACGCGGCGAAAAAATGTATTTTACATTGCGTTGCTGACTGTAATTCATATCCAAACGATCGTGTTGGCTTGACATATTATTATATGGAGTTGCTGGAGTTTGTATTTTTGTGTTTGACTTAATTTGAATGTAAATGTAGCGTTGTTAATAAACTTGTGCGCCTTTTATTTGGTAGCTTGAATGTTAATTTCGTTGAAGGAAGAAGTTTTGGTACTTTATTTTTGTATGGGGTTCGTTCTGTCAAAGTTAACTCACCCAGATCAATATGACTCCCCATTTTTTGATTTTGAACGTTTTAAATCTACTACTAAGCATAAGATTTGGATATAGATACATTTAACTGTTATCTGTTATTATTAGAAAGTAATGTAACATTACATATTTGGCATAATTGAAATTAGTTCAAAGTATTAAATTGAACGATGAGGGATTATGGCATCAATCGCTGTGTTTTGGCAAGAACTAAGCTGAAATTAGGCCAGAAAAAAAACGTATGGAGTTATAATAATTTTAGAAAAAACCTTGTATACCTAATTCTCGTATAAAAATATAATATTCAGGCACGACAGCAAGGTCAAACGAAACAAGAAACTTATGAAACTGATATCAGCACCTAACTTATAACATTAACAAGGTCTCAGTAATAAATTATAGAGCATCACCAAGAACACGTCCTGACGAGAACATTACATTAATTTGGGAACCGTGTCGACGCAAGAAGTGCGCCAAGCTCAGTGACTCATTCCCAAGTCTAGAACCATTTCTTACAACGTAGAATCCTTAACTCTAATTAAATGAAGGCTTGTTTTTCTCAACAAGTTTTGTCAAGCGAGTTTGATAGTCTGTAGCCCGCCTAAGAGGGCCGAGAGTTGTAAAACTTCACGAAACAAAGGCCCCCGATCATTTGTCATGTTTTTGTTCGGGAGACTTAAATTAGATGCCTCGTAATGAAAAGGGTATTTTTGTGTAATAGCACTAAATAATTTGGGGTTAATGTAGTCACCGCTTTTTACACTGAAGAACTTCGTAATTAATTATTTAGAAGGTTTATTAAAAGTTGGCTATAAATGCGCAGACTCATTGGCTAGCCACTGGCCATCAAGCGGGCCCGTAGTTTATAATTAAGAGGGGAGATTAATTGATTTTTTTATACGTTGTTTAATTTTTAAGGCTAAAACAATTAAACTTTTATTTTAGTACAAGGTTGAGTATCAGAAATTACTTTTTCTGTGTAAACAAAGTTGTATATTAGTTTCGTAGCATTTTCGTAGCGGTGCTACGAGCTACGCTAATGGCGTAGACGTTTCGTAGCGTCTTTGCAGGTTAGGAGTATTAGCGCTAGTGCTGACTGCGATGCGATTTTTTACAGCTTTGCTTTAGTAGTGCAGTAGTAATACTTTTTCGTTGCGTTTTAATCACCTTATCTATGGAGGATAAACACAACAGGATTAGGTAGTCAAAAATATAGTTTTAACTTAACAAATATCAGCCTCTCATTGACCTACTGCAGGCAAAATGATCTTTTCATAGAGCAAAGGATTGGTTACACAGATTGGTCACTACAATCGATCAAGGTGGACTGGATTTTATTTATAACAAGTCATGATTTCTGGCAGTGTTTTCTTTCAGCAATATCAATTTTATCCAAACAAACTTTGAAAGTGATGTTAAACAGAAAAAGTCATAGTGCTACTTGTCTGTGCTCGGTTGTAAACCTATGCATAAAAGGCATGTTTAAGGCGCCCCTTAAACTAAAAATATTATTATTAACCCATGACACCATACGAATTTATCCTGGCATATTTTGGGCTGCGGGTTGTTCGAAAGAGATACCGCGCCCCCGGAACGCAAAGGGCACATGAAAGGAACATAGATGGGTTTTAGTCAGTAAAAGTCTGACACTCCCTCCCGCCCCGCCCAGGGCGGGGGAAGTTATTTGATGATTTACAGTCTTCAAAAAAAAAAAAACCTGGCATATTTTAATAATTCTGCCCTCCCAAGTACATAGACCTTATCCTCTTAAATCTTTCCCTGTAACTCCATATTGAACGTTCAAATATTAATTTATTTTCCCATTCATGGGAATCAGATCCGTGACGTTCAGTTACAAGAAAAATGGTCGGTAAAGCGAAAAGGCTCGTCAAATAGCTCAATCAACATCGTTCTATGATGTAAATGTTTCCTTTTGATGTTTCGCTTTGAATTAATGAGCCCTTCGTACAATATTTATTATGTTCGTTTATGTTTCATACATAAACGAACATAAACGTGGGGTGTTGTGATGTTCGCCGAATGTTGTTGGGGGTTGTTTAATTACATTTTGGGAGCAGAAAAATGTTGAGTGTAGGTTTTTTTCAAATTTAAAAAATCTGTTGTTTTTTTTGTGTGGTGATTGAAGCTTGTTTTTTTTCTATATTATGTGTGAGTAAGTCTTGTAATCGGGCAGTAATTAAAAGACCAGCCTACTATTACCTCACTATAAGGCAAAGGTTTTATTTAATACAAACAAGGTGCGAGCATTGATCATTAGTTGATCAAAGCGGATTGGCGATTTGAGATTTATATTAATGACAGAACATTACTGGTGTGGTATTATTATGCATACCGCCCCATCTTCGCACAGGTGAAAATTTTCGACGTTTCCAGTGGATTTCCAAAAAAACCTTTCAATTAAATTAGTAATACAACAAAAAAAGAATCAGCTAGTCGGTCAAGCGCTAAACGCATTCACCTACCTACCTTGATATTAACAACCCAAACAAGCTTCGTCGTACGTTTTTCGTTCGTTGGTAAAAATAAAATTAGCGAAGTTAAATATTACACAAATTCGCAGTAGTCGGACGAAACATCTTTCCCATTACTGGGAACTGTCCTCAAATCTGCCAGTCTGGTTATGATTTTTTGCTTGTTATCCATGCCCCTATAATATTCTCACTTAATAAAGTTACACCCTTATGTCCTTAAGTAACGAGTTACCACCCAGTTTGTAAGTACGTGTTGTTCGTTTGATATCGCGAGATGTACGCTTTGTTCCATCAAAGAGAACAAAGCGTACATCGCACATACGAACACGTACGTTGTTAGTAATTGTATTTCACTTGTTTATTTGTATTTGTACGGTTTATGAAGCGTTGTGTAAAACTTAATCTGAAGTACTGGCAGATTAAATAAACGTGTAACTTTATTTTAAACTAGGTTCTGCCCGCGGCTTTGTTTACGTGGAAATCAGCAATAGAGAAGCTTTATATCAGTGAAAAAAATTTTTTACCCTTAGTTTGCATAATTATTGAAATTATAAAGAGTGAGAAATTTACCTTTCGGTCAGGAAATTAGGAGCCCGGAGTTTAAAAGTTGGCGGTGTTTCTGTACAGCCCCGTGGCATGGAAGGTACGCACTTACCAGATGTATGAACGTGGAGGAGGCGATTGGAGTATGTAAGGATCGTAGCAGGTGGCATTCTGTGGTTTCTGCTTACCCTACGGGAAAAAAGCGTGAGTTTATGTATGTATGTGTCGAATAGAATATTATGCATATCAAAACCCACTGCGACAATGTCATACTCAACGTACTATTTGTCAGTCTTTCCTGACGTGTCAGTGTAACGAGTTGGAACATGCTCGCTTGCATGTTAACTGTCACCTAACGGAATGCTGGTCATTATCGGACATTCATTATGTTTTTATGCAGTGTCAGGCTAGCATTTAGTGTTAGAACAAAATGTAGTATTCATTATGGTGGATATAATATGCGGGTCGTCGTGGTGCAAGGAGAAAAGTGTAGGCGATTTTCATTAAAAAATAAATGAGAATGAAGAATAAATGATGAGTGTTGGAGTGGAGACCACGTTTAGGCAAATGCAGTGTGGGATGCATGGTGGACCGATGTAAAGAAAGTGGTGGGCAGCGGTTGGATGCGGTCTGCCAAGACCGGGATGATTGGCGCTCTTTGGGGGAGGCTTAAATACAGCAGTGGAAGGTTATACGGCTGATATGATGATGATGAAGAATTACTCGTTCATAAAGCTACAATATCTAACTAAGGTACTACTATTTCCTTTTCTTGAGCCTACACTGTCCCAAATCTTTCCTGGTGCACTTATTCTGCGCCACCTTTAACTAGCCCTTGTTGTAGGTACTTGGCAGGACATCTAGCCACCTCTTCCTGTGTCGGCCTCAGCATTTCAGGTGCACATTGCGTAGTGACTTTTACAATGCGACTGACGTGACCTGTTGAGTGCCGAGGATTCCGTCATGGCATTTTATGTCCAAAATGCGGCACACCATTTTATATTTCAAAATTACCTGTACATAAATATGGTACGATAATATGATTTGGCAATTAAATGAATATAAAACCAAACAGTAGTCTAGTTAATTCTGTTTTCTGTTCGAAACTTGTGAAGTGCTAAAACTACATTTTAAACACATAATTCGTTTATTTTTTCAGGTACGTACACTGTCGACGTCATTGATCGTTGTAAGTATTATAAATATTTATTGTATCATTTTAAATAAATACGAAACGAATCTATTTTGCAAAATCGCACTTCGTAAATTTAAGTTAAATTCACTAAGGATGATGATTATTACTTCATTTATAAAACTGCAGTATTTACCTCTTATACCTTAGCACCTTTTAAAATAACAATGTCACATATTACTAATTACAAGCGCACTGCAGTTATTAGAACTGTTCCAGCAAGTATTTCTAAATAAATACCATACCAGGTATAAAATACTAGGTATCAATCCCTTGTTATTAATATATTAATATTAGAAATACCTGCCATTACGTGATATTTTACTGGCTCTGTTCAATAATTATTATTTACTTTGAAATGGAGCATGACCGAGTTTATATAACTTAGATGGATATGTAATAACTATGGTACATATATGAAGATTCCAATAATTTTGTGGACATTTACTAATTGATTTTATTGACTTTGATTAAATTATTAATATTATTAATTGTATTTCGAATATTCACAACAGTTAATTAAAATCAGCCTATTGGTGTTTCGCTACAAGGGAAAGGGCTCTTCTCATACAGAGCTTTAATCACCACACTTGCTTAAGGCGGTATACTAATTATAAGCCAGATATCACAAATGTCAATTATTGACAACTTAGAAAGAACGTATGAAAATAAATAGAAATAGCAACATTGGTTCTGCCCGTGCCCGGTTGCGAACCCACAGCCTCATGTATGAGAGGCGGGCGCTGTAACCACTGGGCCGTTAATTATTTACATTATGAAATTGACTGGGACTTAATTAAAAAATTTAACAAAAATCCATATTAATAAATAATATTTTCCGCCATTTTGCAAAGCATACACACTCTGAACATTTCGTATTAAAATATCATGTATCATGATTGTTTACTAGGTAATCAAAATTTGACGATATTGATGCAATTTCCTCGTATGCAGTCAACCATATTGAAAATGGGCAATACCTACTGTAATTCAAAGCTGTTTCCGAGAATTCCTTACAAACGTTTACAGTGGTAATAGTGCTCAATTTGAAATATGACTCAGTCAAAGGCAGTATAATAATACTAGTCTATTATTGTACCTACCACTGTAGATAAGACATATTGATGGCTTTGGTTTATTCAAAGTTAAAGTCATAATTATTTAAATCATTTATTTGAACTGCCCCGTTGGTCTCGTGGTCGCAAGTGCGACTGCTGTGCAAGGGGTCCCGGGTTCGATTCCCAGGTCGAGCAAAAAGTGTTACTGGGTTTTTCTATGAAATTCTCAGTAGCAGCTCGGAGTTTGGATTTGTGCCCGGTTAACGGCAATAGGCTCGCCCCCTAATACATGGGACCTAAATATACCGGCGAACTGTGGGTGTGCATTGGTACACCTCTGCCTAACCCTTCGGGGAATACAGGCGTGATGGTATTTTTTTAATTTTTTTATTGTATTTATTTGAACTTGACCAATAAAAGGCTCCTCTGAGTTTAAGTTAAAATAAAGTAATATTAGTAACATTGAATCTAGTTGCTCATTCCCAAAGGTAGTTTGGTATGGAAAAGAATGGGCAAGAAACTCTATATTAAAAACAAGAAGGAACAGCACAGGAGTGCTATACCTACACCTCTGCTCAACCCATCGAGGAATAAAGGTATGGTGTTATGTCAAAAACAAACAACTCCCCAAACAAACAAGCAAACATAAAATAGATACGAACCTCTTTCCCAAAATTTGACCTCCATCAGAAGGACTCGGCTTGAACCAGCTTGGACTAAGATTCAATAATTCTAGCTTACGAGTATAACCCATTTAGTTGCTCCACTTTTGAGTCCTATTCAATTTTGCTTACAACAGCGAGTACCTAATATTACCAATTCTAAAACGTCGGAAATTCGGCGAAATCACGACCACCATTTTCCAAAAATTACGTCACTTTAATCATTTTAGGATACATTAGTATCCACCATTGACCATTACGACCTACAATCGGTCAATTCAATGGAGACCAGCCAAGTACGCAGGAGATATTATAGTGCAAAAATGTGTGCGCAAACACAGGTGCAATCCAACACGACCGGGGAGAGATCAGTCTTAGGACTAACAAAGGTGTCACACCACCAACTTCCAAACTCCGGACTGCTACTGAGAAAAACCCAATAACACTTAGCTCGACCTGAAAATCGAACCCGACAACAACATCAACGGGGCACTTAAAATAGTTTTTTAGAATAATTAAGATCAGAATGGAACTTTCTAACAACTTTCTGAAGGAAACGTGAACTCTAAGGCTTTAATTACTTCAAGTTGTTTGTATTGTAATTAATTTTCTGTTAATTATAGGAGTACATGTGATAGCAGGTGATTAAGTTCTTCAGTTGAAAAGACACGAAGCCTTCAAGTCGAAGGGTCGATAATGAAAGGTTGTTTCCTATACATATTTGAAGTACACGCTGTTATTGTTTTAACTTATTTAATTAACATAATATGTTGACTAAAAGTTCATAAATTTATTTGTTAGAACTTATACGAGTTAGCGCGATGCGTAAATAAATTATAATTACTGAATATAACGTAGGTTAAAATATACATGTTGTTCCCATCATTGTTTACGTTTCTTTATTCCAGACCATACCTGGGAAAGAAACCTATTGGTCACAGAGATATTGAAGGTTAAAGTTCCAACTATTTTTGCCAAAATAAATTTCAAAAGTTATAACTAAACTTAAAATACTCGCACAACACCTGTAAGCGCAATGTTTTGCGTGCATCTACAGGCTATCAAAAACAGAGTTTTTAATTAAAAAATAAGTCTTTACCTTACAATATTTTTTGCTCAATGTTACTAAGTTTGTTGGACAGTATGCGTAATTAATGGGCTATGTGATGTATTTTACTCCATCCATAATTACTAACTTAAACATTACTTTAAGTAAATGAACATTCCTAAACCTAATCAGAACAATAATAATTATTTTTCACAACAATCTACAACCCTATTTTTCATAAAAAGAACATCACATTTTAAACGTTAACAGCCAGTAATTTAAAAGGAGCATGTGCAAATAAAAAAACAAAATTGCTTTTCAACCGCAATTCGCTGACAACCCTAACAATAGGGTTGCCAACCTACAAAATAAAATTGAGCTCTTACTGGTCAGTCAATAACTCCAATCAATATTAAAAACCATTTTGAAGCCATTATAAGGACTGATTCACGATTGCGTGTAGATATCGCTTTTGTATGAATAAATAAGCGATTCGCGGTAAGGCTGGTTGCACACGTGCGGGCGGGACATAAAGCTCGGACGTGCTCGGTAATTGTAGCAAATGATCGCGTGCGGCCCGCCGACTCATGTTTGAGTACGATTGGCTTATAATAAGATTATGCCTGATGTTATAATAAAGGTTTATGTTAGATGATAATTATTGTTTTGTTTCCATATTGAATTCGTGTTAATTGTATGCAATTAACCGCGGTGTTTCAGAATTATTTCGAGGTATTTTCTTTTATTTCTGTTATTGTAGTACAGGCAGAATATATTTTTTTAAGGGGTCAATTTAATTGATCACTGCGTATTTATGGATTTGATCTTTTAAGTATTTTATAAAACACCTACCAACCAATCTGCCAAGGATAGGGCAAAATTTAGAAATTTTATTTTTAAAATAATTTGACTGTGATTTAGATATTTGTAAAATCTGAAAATTTTAATAACTTTATTTAACTGGTACAAGGCTCTAGTATCCATATTAATAGATGTTTATATCACCCCGTAATACCAATTAATCTAAAATTTTTGGTGTGTTTGATTTTCGATAAGATACAAAAACCCTTTATATGCCACAATTAATTCTCCCCTTTGTGGCCGTTAAAACCACGTTCAAAGGCCACGTTTGAGGTTATTACAAACACGTGTAAAACATCAATATTTATTTATAGCTTTAGAAAAACAGACTCAACAACATTTAACTTTCTCCAACAAAAGTGACATAATCGTCCGTCGCTGTCAACGTAGCAATTTGCTACGAAGTCGTAGGCGTAGCGCTACGCCGTAGCCCGTAGCTGTCTTGATTTTTCACGTTTCCTTGACTTTGACATCGATTTTCTATTCGTTCGGAATTAACGCTGTTAACTGCCCCGTTGGTCTCGTGGTCGCAAACGCTACTGATGAACGTGGGGTCCTGGGTTCGATTTCCAGGTTGGGTAAACAGTGTTATTGGGTTATTTCATTAGGAATTTCCCAGTGGCATCCTGAAGTTTGGAAGTTTGTGGTGTGACACCCTCGTGCCTCAAAAAGCACGTAAAGATCTCAGCTGTCATTTGTAGATCTTTGACAGTCGTTATTGATAGTCTGAAGCCAGGGAGTCCTATAACCAGTCTAACCAAGAGGTATTGTTTTGCCCAGTAACTTGGTTGTGGAAGTCCGATAGGCAGTCGCTCCATATTATACACTGGTATTAAACTGCATTCGGTTACACTGGAACCCGACCCCAACATAGTTTAGAAAAGGCTAGACAGAGAGTACAGAATTAACGCTGTCTTACTAAATTACTCCTTAAAATTCCTCTTATTCCACAAAGGCGAGAGAGACACACAGTTTTTGTTCGCTACTCACCTCAAAGCCACCACGAACCAACTTCATGAAACTATTTTAATTAAATTACCCTAAACTTCATCGAATTTGAGGTCAATTTACCCAGAGGTGGTTAGCTTGCTATCCGAGAGGCATGCGCCTAACTTCCCCCACATTTGACAGCTGTGACGTATGAAATAACTTCAAGTAGAAATATTTCCGAAGCAGAAACATTATTGGGACATATTTAGGATTGTTGAACGGTACACATTCTTGGCTTAAATATTTGATGGCCGTTTTAAGGGTATTTTTTGGGTAGAAGAAGTCATTAAATATTTTGTGGATTGCTTGGAGACGCTAATATTTTTTAGAACAATGTTTACTTATTATTCTGATGGACGAGCATAAGTTTCTTCTTGAAACTGGTCTGATAAACTTTCTCATCTGAATGTTTTTAATCAATGCAATTTTCCAGAAGAAAGGGTCAGTCATAATACTCTTAGTCACTTCTAATTTGATGCGCCCTAGAAGTAGATAAATTCGTTAGGTTAATAAAATAAGAAATCTGCTCTTCGATACAACACTTACACGATCATTTAAACTGTGTAAAGCAGGCAAAAAGAGCAGAATCCGCAGCAAAAATATTATTTAAGATATTCCGTACACCGTGTATAAAAATAGTTGGTAAAAATAATGTAGATCTACATTATTTTGATATACTTATATACTATCGCGCCTTTATTCTCCGAAGGGTTAAGCAGAGGTGCACCAATCTACACCCATAGTTTGCCGATATGTTTAGGTCCCATGTAATAGGGGGCCAAGCCTATTGCCATTAATCGGACATAAATCTTAGCTCCAAGCTGCTACTGAGAATTATAATATAGAAAACCTCAATAACACTTACACACACACATTCAGTTGTGGTAAATATATGTTCATCAAATATGACATAAAACCCTTAATAAGAAGAAATGAACAAACGAACAACAGATCCGACATTCCACAAATGGAACACATTCAAGAAATCTTTAGTTCACAAGGAATAGTTGCTCGTGCCATAATCCGACTACCCGTTAATACTTTCAAAGCGGACAAATAGCGTGTTTACGGTACATTTGGTCGCGTCGGAACAGCCCCGCATTCCGTGCCCGGGATTACTCAATTAAGGGCCACTCTATTGTTTACGAATGAACAAAAGTTGTACGAATATCGGTTTGTGGATGTGTGGGTGAGTTGCCGGCGATGTGCGGACACGTTGGGAGACTGTTGTGCGATTTTTTTGCATCAGTAAGAGATGATATTAATGTGTGTTTGGACATGTTTTTTGTTGTCTTTTTGTTTGTAATTTAAGCGTGGTCAGGATCCTTTTTTTATAATTATTTTAATCATAAATTACAATAAATAGTTTTCATGACACGGTTAGCGTAGTGGCTAAACGTATAGCCGCTGCGCTGCATGTCGCGGTTATCGCTCGTAACTTGCCGGGGCTGCGGGTTGTTCGAAAGAGATACCGCGCCCCCGGCACGCAAAGGGCACATGAAGGAACATAGACGGGTTTTAGTCAGTAAAAGTCTGACACTGAGTGGGGGAAGATATTTGATGATTTCCCGTCTATAAAAAAAAAAATCGCTCGTAACAAATATTTTTATAGCCTACAGGTAAGTATTCCGGGTCTAGCTGTATGTGATTTTATATACTTGTAAGCTTAACCACAATACAGAAGAAATAAAAATAATTCATTTTTCTTTAATTAATTAAATAAATAAAAGGTATTTAAAACAATTAGCTAACAATAGCTAGTTAGATTATGTGGTCAGATTATGACTTACTTAAAAAAAAAAAGATTTTGTCAAATCAGAAGTCTGGCTAAAAGTAATACTGATCATTTAAAATGAATTAGTTCTTTATCTTAAAGTATACCACTTTGTTTTTCTTAGTATTAATGAGCAAAATACTCGTGTGTAGTTCGTTTACTTGTTGCTTACTATCGCACAGTGTGTCAGATCTCAATCACTTAAGTATCAATAAACAAAAGTTTCGGATTACACCTTTTGTAATCAGACCGGCTGATGCGATTATGAAAAGGGTTGATTATCTAATCTATTTATAGACCACATTGTAACAATTTCGTATTAATATAGGCAGGTAGTTCGTAAGTCCCAGTTTGCTTGGGGTAAATTGGTCTCTATTTTTAGCAGACTGTGTAGGTAAGTTATTAATTTTAACCACTCTAATATTAGAAGGCTAATTCTATTTATTAATAACGTTTAAAGTCTAGGCGCAAAATTTCATCCCACGGATAATGAATGTCAAACAATTTCGGTAAAGAAGTATTTTTGACGTTTCTTCAAAAATACTTCTTTACCGAATCGTTTCTTAAAGTTAGTAAAATTGAAGATAAAAGCTGCGAGAAATTTCATACTTACTAAGTGTGATAATGTGTGTAATTTTGTTAATAAATGCACCTGTTTTAGTGTAGCGTCTATTTTTATTACAATTTTACTATGAGCTGCATATAGAAAATAAATATAAGAAAATGTAGCCTGGCTCTTTCGTCTTAAAGAAAAAAAAGATACATGATACTTTTAGAGTAGACACACCGCCAAAATCTGTGACGCCAATTGCCTCAACGCACAATTGTGACGTCACCATACATCCAGCAACGTTCACGATCATAAGAAAAATGGTCACCTCACTCTACGGCATCGGCAGTAGGACGCTTTCCAACAGTCAGGCGTACAGGCTTGTGAGTCTCAACGCAAATTTCAGCGGAGCTTTGAGTAGCCGTCCCTTGAATAATTTTCCACAATTTAAAACCCAAACAAGTGAGCAGTGCCCCTAACGCTAACAATCACGTGCTCGACGCGATCTATCGCCGATCGGCAAATGTTTGCCAGTCGATTACCAGCCCCGCCCTCCGACAACACAGATTCAATATGTCCTCTCATACCTTTAATGGAACTAGTTTTACTGGCCAATTTTGTTACAATTTTGATAGATGGATAGAAGAATATTATAGTAAATAAATTGGGGAAGAAGAGGGACGCCAAAGAAAAGATGGATGAATTGTGTAAAGAATGATATAAAAGAGAAGGGAGTCAGTGATAGCATGATGGTTCACAGGACGGAATGGAAGAAGAAAACGTGTTGCGCCGACCCCAAGTAACATGAGATAAGGGCAGAAAGATGATGATATATTATAGTCTAGTCATTGTTGTGTTATGTACACAG
This sequence comes from Caradrina clavipalpis, assembly GCA_932526535.1. Taxonomy (NCBI): domain Eukaryota; kingdom Metazoa; phylum Arthropoda; class Insecta; order Lepidoptera; family Noctuidae; genus Caradrina; species Caradrina clavipalpis. The sequence continues at coordinate 1,462,572 of OW052095.1, forward strand.
TATTATTTTTAATTGTCATATAAGGTGGTCTACTCAATGTATCCGACAGAAAAAACCTGTTATATTGATGTTATTAAAATTGTTACCTGTAATTAAGATATAAGTTAGGAAGAGAATAGAAGTAATAGTAGGCTGGTATTGCTAGATCAAAATCTACCAAGGATATCTACTATTTAAGAATCAGTAGATGTCAACAAATAAACAATATAAATTTAAACCATAATGTAATCAAAGCTATAAGTGTTGTTCGAATATAAGTCTCAGATTATGGAAAATAACTGAAAAGGGCTGACGTCAAAACATAGTACAAGAAAACAAGAAAAAATCCTTTCAAAAATTCTTCGTTATCAACACTCCAATCTCGAAACATTTTTTCCAAATAATCTTTATTAATTAAAAATCTAAAACGTACCGGGTGCGCTAAGTAATTTCGTAAGCCCTGTAAAAGGCATCAAGGAGCAATAAGGCTCCGATACGGCAAACAATCTCTGAATATAATCGCCACTTTATTCACGGCGAAGTAATTTAAAGAAAAATAACATTAGCAATTCAGATGACTCTCTATTGGGTGCCGTTATTAACTGTCAAACTGGGAAAAGTGAGGGCCAAAACAAATTGACTTTGTGAAGGTCGCTACTTGATCGCGAAACTCGATTCATCTGATCAACTCGATGTCATGTTTCTTTAGTGCTGCCGATGGAATTAGAATAAGAATGAATTTATTACAAGAAAATCAAAGTGTACTTTATTAAAACGTTGTGATTTTGTAATCCAAGCGCCGCGTTTGGTATGCCACACATGCTACAGCAAATCAAACTCGTCGCATCGACGTATACTCACAGGTCTCTTCCATACTTTCTAAGGTACATATGGTTGTATTAGAACTCTTTGTGAGGGAGCTCCTCCAGGAAAGTACTATCACCATATATATTTCTGCCACAAAGCAGCGTTACTGTGTTCCAGTTTAAAGCGTCTGGGTGCATCCCAGAGACAACTCTGGGATGGCAACGCATTTGGCAAGCAAGTATTGCAGATGTGTATAGGCAGCGGTGACCATTTGGGGTGCTGGTCAGAAAACCTCCACGCGTGCCGTCGGCTGCTTGTCCCTTCGGACACGTCTTGAGGGAACGGCGGTCGGCTGGCCGGTGCACCCTGGGCGCGGGTAGTGGTCTTCCCTGAGGAATGGGAAGAGATTCCTATTCTTTGGGGAATGTCACTGCTCGTGGCCAATATTCTGACGGGTGGGGTCCGAGGACGGACCAAGGGCGTTTCTCCGCGTGTCCCTCTGATCAGCAGAGGGCACAGCGGAGGAGTGAGGACGGGCTCGGCGTGCACTCACCCTGCCACCGAGCAGACAGAGAGGCTCTCTGTCACCGTCGTACATCGTAACCCCATATCGGAGTGTCGTGGTCATGTCTCGCGGCTTCGATTGGCACCGAGGGTCTTGGCTTAACCGCCCGGACCGCGAGGTAGAAACCCTCTATAAAAAGTCACCCCGAATCCCAAGCGGCGGCGCACCGTGACGGGATGTATGGCTGACGGGCGTCCCTATGGGACATCAGTCGCTAGTGCGAACCACTTGCTATTGGTTGGATGGTTGGATATCTTTAGTACTCGTGGGATCAAAAATGGAATACCTAAAACAAAATGATGCAGAAGGAGGGAAGGGGGATGCCGGGTCGGAGTCCGACTCGTCATCCAGCATGGTGACGGTGAGCTCTTTGGGCTCCCACCAGGAGTTGGTTGGGCTTCTCAGGAAGCGGCCCAGACCGGAGGATCGGGTGTCCTCCGAAGAAGAGCTGGCCTCGGCTCGAAAGATCCCCACCAGCAGACGCGGTGGGGCCCAGGAGCGAGGCCCAGGGAGGGTTGCTGCCCGGAGGGGACCGGCGACGTCTGTCGCTGAAGGGCAGTCCCCCTCCCCCTCCCTAAGTGAGACTGGCGGCGACGGTGTGGTCCAGCCGGACACACCGCGCGTGGTGGAAGGTGAACCTGGCGGCTCCGAGGAGCGTAAGGCCAGGTTCATGGAGGTTGTGCGGGATGCGGTGGCGAGCGTCGCCCGCAAGAAAATGAAGGGGTCGAAGTCTCGGGCAATGGACGAGGCTTCGGCCACCATTGCGGCGGCTGCGGAGGCCGGTTTTGCGGGGGAGGTCCCGCAGCTTCGGGCGGAGGTGGCGCGCCTGTCGGCCTCCATGGAGCTCCTGGTGGCAGAGAACAGGAGGCTCCAGGCGGACCTGGCTGAGCTCCGCGGGACCGGCTCCCGCCAGGCGCCCAAGGCGGGGAGCCGGAGAGCCGAGCCAGTCGAGCCAGTGGACGACCAGGTGCTGAACCTGGTTCAGCTGGAGCTGGCGGCCTTCCAGGCACGGTTTTCCGTCCTGGAGGGCATCGTGTTGCGTCCCCCACTGGCGGCGAGCGGGACGACCGCGGGCGACAGGCGGGCCTCTTATGCGGCCGCCGCGTCTGCGCCGAGGCCGGGTAGCCAGCCCCCCAGCAGGGCGGGGCCGACCCCTGCGAAACCGGCCCCGGCAAGGCCGGTGCCGGCGCAAAATGCGCCCACGAGGAGGGGCAAGGCGGCATCCCAGCCGCCTCCACCCCCTCCGCCCCCTAGCTCCAACCCTCCGGCCGCGGAAGCCGAATGGCAGGTGGCCGGGGCAAGAGAGAGGGGGCGCAGGGCGGCCAGATCGGCCAGAGCGGCCACCAGACGGGCGGAGGAGCGGCGGCGACGTGGTGAGCGCAAAGCCGCGGCCAGGCTTCGCGCCCCGAAATCCGCGGCTGTAGTGGTCACGCTACAGCCGGAGGCGGAAAAGCGGGGCGTGACATATGCGCAGGTGCTCACCAGGGCCAAGGCGGCCATCAACCTTGGCGAGTTGGGGATAACCGGCCTCCAGCTAAGGGTCACCGCAACTGGGGCCCGAATGCTGGAGATCCCCGGCGCCACCAGCGGCCCGTCCGCGGACGCTCTAGCTGAGAAGCTTAGAGCGTCCCTAAACGCGGACGAGGTGCGGGTGTCCAGGCCCGCCAGATGCGCAGATCTGCGCATCATGGGTCTGGACGACTCAGTTTCCGCGGAGGAGGTGGTGGCCGCCGTCACCAGGGCGGGTGGATGCCGTGCCGAAGAGGTCAGGGCAGGCACCATCCGCCCAGAGCGCACGGGCATGCAGACCATTATGGTCAGCTGCCCAGTGACGGCGGCTAAAGCCATTGTTGGGGGGGGCCGCTTACTGGTGGGCTGGGTGTCGGCGCGGGTTCGCCTGCTCGAGCCCAGGCCCCTGAGGTGCTACCGTTGCCACGTGGGGAAGCACGTGGCATGTCGGTGCGCCTCGGAGGTCGACCGCAGCGCCCTATGTTTCCGCTGCGGTCAGCCCGGTCACAAGGCCGCGGCTTGTGATGCCCCGCCGCACTGCGATGCATGTGCGGGGGCTAACAGGCCGGCCGATCACCGGGCTGGGGGTAAGGCCTGCGCCGTGCCCGCCAGGGCCGGGGTAAGGCCCCGCACCGCTGCCGCCGCCGCCGCCGCACCCGCGGCCACCGCCGCCGCCGCTCCTGCGGCCGCCGCTCCTGCGGCCGCCGCTGACACCGCGTCCGCCGGCGCAATGGATTGCCAATAACGGCACCATTGCGCCTCCCGCAGGCGGATACCGTAGGCACGGTCTGTGGACGGTGAGCAATGGGTAGCTCACCGTCCGCACGTTATTAACTAACGACAGACCGTGCCGACGGCGCGTCCATGTTCCGCGCACAGAGGTGTCAGCCATCGGAAGGGGCCACTAAGGGCCAAATGCCTGCCGGGGCTGCGGGTTGTTCGAAAGAAATACCGCGCCCCCGGAACGCAAAGGGCACATGAAGGAACATAGATGGTTTTTAGTCAGTAAAAGTCTGACACTCCCTCCCGCCCCGCCCAGGACGGGAGGGGTCATTTGATGATTTTACCATCTTTAAAAAAAAAAAAAAAAAAAAAAGCGGTGACCATTTAACATTAGGTGGGCCGTGGCCTTGTTTGCCATCAGATATCAGGCATAAAAAAACATATGGTAAACGATTCGCAACTTATTTAATCCAATAAAAAACCATTTAAAACTACACTACTTACTATGCTTTTAAATTAGAAATTGTAATGTCATTCGCAAGAATAAATAATTTAATCTAGTTGTCCCTTTCAAAAGTTTATTTCGTAAGAAAAACGGGCAAGAAACTACATAATTAGTCTTTTAAATTGAAAAAATATGTTGTATATCTGCCAGTGACTTCGTCTGTGTAACAAAGCAAAAGTTCTCAATTATAAAAACGGCTATACATATTTTATGTGATAAGCTAGAACAATATCTATATGTGTGCCAAATGTCTGGCATCCTTCCATCCTCACAAACTTTTGAGTTATTAATAACTAGCTTTTACCGGCGACTTCTTCCGCGTAAAATTCAATCGTGATTCGAAAGACACGTGGCGCCATCTATTATAATAAGAACGTTATTGAAGTTTTCCTCGCGAACAGTTGTTTTCTTCGGGGTAAAAGGTGCCCTATGTCCTTTTCTGTACACCTGACAACGTATATGCAAAATTTCAGGATGATCGGTTCAGTGGTTTGGATGTGAAAATGTAACAAACAAACTTACTTTCGCATTTATAATATTAGTTAGGATAGTAGGATTGAATTTGCTTTGTAAAAGCAAAACCAGGCTCCTTTTTTTTTGCAATCTACCTTCCATTTTCATTCATTTGACATACACCAATTTTAAAATTCAGTTAGGCAATATCCCAGAGAGGCTCGCTATTTGACATGTTTTTGCTGATTGCTAAAACTGACTCGTGTATCTATGAGATTAAGTTTACTTTTTAAACAAACAATTTTATAACTTCGTCTATTCATAGCTTAGATTTTTACATTGGGAGTAGATTTTCTGAAACAAATCAACATACGTTAAAGTTATTTTCGTTGTGTTATGTAATTGTAATGGTCTTGAATATTTCACGCTGATTAATTTACATTCTGTTTTGAGCTTAACTTTTGAATGTACATAATTTAAAATATTGTTGTTGAATAGTACTGTACTGTAACATTTGTGGCATATTATTTTAGTCTAATAATTGTAACCTTGTCGGCCTCGGAGACGCCGACCAAGTAATCAAGTAAAGCCAATGCGTGGACACTTTGCCCAGCGGTCGCTGTGCATACTACATATACCACATACACATACGATCACGCTTGTATTCTTCGAAGGGATAGGCATAGGTGTACTATTAATAAATACCCACAGTTCGCTGGTATGTTTTAAGTCCCTCGTAATAGGGGGTGAACCTATTACCATTGACCGGGCATAATATCCTAACTCCGAGCTGCTATTGCGAATTTCATAGAAAAACTCAATAACACTTTGCTCAACCTGGGAATCGAACCCAAGACCTCTAGCAGTCGCGCTTAGGATCCTTAGGCTAACGTAACGGGGCAGTCTACCTGTACCATGGATATAGTACATACTACGCCTTCTTCAAACTCTTTATTCTACGTACAGGCACAGATAGATAGGTTTCCTTAAAAAAGAGTTTCAACCTTGTATCCAAATACGTAACGACTAAATTACATATTTACATACTTACATTCGAGGCACACAAAACATACTACACACCATCACCAAGTGCAAAGCAATTAACAACCCTATTTACCAAGCCATAAAAGCGACTATCAAACTCCACCAGACAGTTTTATTAAGATTATTCCGCCACATAATATTTGAAGTTTTTACGTCCTAAGCCTTGTATCTTGCCGAGATGTTAATAAACGAGTATCACAGCTAATTGGAAGTCTCCGGATAATGGTTGCTTGGAGATTGCGGATGGTATGTGCTCGTAAATTAGAGGGGGTGTAAGCGTGTGTAAGGGGGGTGTACATGTGAACATTAGGCCCGCTGTTAGGGGATAACCGGCAATTTCGGGTGGACTTTTTACTGGCTTAGGAGAGGAGATAAATGTGTCGTGTTGATTGGTGGGCGCGATTGATTGGTTGCGTTTTTGTGGGACAATGTGCGGTGTTGCCAATTATGGTGTAATTGTCTGGAGTTGGCGTTTCAAATCATGTCAGACAGGTAAATTCTTGAGTGGATACCATTTTTTGTTGATGAACTGTTTACATTATACTACAACTACTATACTCCGCCGGTCAATGGCAATAGGCTCGCCAACTATTACTTGGGACCTAACCATACTAGCGAACTGTGGGTGAGCAATTGTTACACCTCTACCTAACCCTTTGGGGAATGCAGGAGTATGTGTGTTATACACACATAATATATCATCTCTGGCATTGTTCTTTATGTTATACTATCGCTGTTACCTCGCACAATATTTCATACAAACTTTCAAGTTCAAAATCTCGGAAATTAATGAACCAATATTAATTAAACTTGGTACAGTACATGCAAGATATATAAGTCTAAAGAATAAGTATATTGTAATTACTAGTAGAGCGATTTAAAGTTGTCTATACAGAACTTAAAAACCCTCTTAACTCTCTTTCATTCAAATATGTTTTGGACTTGAAAAGCATGAGAAAGAAAGAAAGAAAGAAATCATTTATTTGTGAAACATAGGTACATTAAAGATCATAGAAATAGTACATAGAGCGCTATGTTTTGAGATACTGTATTGCGTAATCGCTTATATCTTCAATCAGATATTGAGAAAAATCCACGTCTATTATTTTATAAATTACCCCGAGTGACTTCCGAACTTCTCGTCTATCCAACATCGGATATTCTTCGGAAAAGAAAAGCCTGAGTAATCTATAAATCCGGTAAACGTGAAAATAATAAACAGTTCGACGAAGGTCGGACAATTTCGTCGTGTCACCCGATACGGATTCAGAGAAGCCATCCAACTCGATTGTATGAAACGAAACACTCCGCTTAATAAATTGAAATCGACACCATTTTTGTTTGCCAATTCTTTTACATTCCATTTTTTTTGTTTTTATTTTTTGCTCTTATTTTACGTTGAACATGGATTCTGTTGAGTTTAAATTGGCCTTTTGACTTTAAAGCGATGGTTTTTACGTAAAGATTAAAGGTTACTTAACCATATATTTTAAGCTTTTGTTTTAATGTTACCCCACTCTTTTCTTTCTCACTTCACTTTTTTCTGTATTGTGGATGGGTTACAGACATAAAACTAGCATTGGGAGTGGCCACACAAAATATATTTGTTCCGCTCCCAGCAGCCCCTACGCTAAGTGTGTCATATTTTTAAGCAGCGTTTTCAAGTATAGGAGTAGGTTATAAGTACAAAGTACTAAAATTCGATGAAATACTATCCAGTCACACTACAGTTTCACTACTGGGAAAAGACTGTTTTTCCCAGTAGCCTAGTAGCCATGTCAAATCGTTTTTCTTTTATAGTAAGTATATCTTCCATTCTTTACAAAGACAATGTATACTTTAATAATTTTAATGATTAAAGTTGATCATAACGACACGACACTACACACAGTAATTAACAGAAAAAAAAACAATTATTTACTAAAAAGTAGCACTAAGAAAGTACCTATAAGATTACAATGCATATGAAAGCCCGACTTCATTCATAAATACAGTTACGCTGAATACTGTAATAAGTACTTAAACTAATAAATAAGATTTACGGCACGCAATAAAAATAACTTAACAATAACGTAGGAAGTCATTAATATTCCTCCACTTTCGTCGAGTATGCTATACAGGTATATGAAGTCTTATGGTGCAGCTAAATCGGGAATAAGTTTATTTTGTGACTAGATAATCAGTACAAGGAGGTCGTTAGAGGTCCTAGGTTCAATTTCTAGGTCGAGCAAAGTGTTATTAGTTTTTATATTAAATTCTCAGTAGCAGTTCGGAGTTAGGATTTGTGCCCGGTTAATAGTTAGAGGCTCGCCCCCTATTGGGGCATGATACCTAAACATACCGACGAACTGTTGGTGTTGGAACACCTCTGCCTAACCCTCCGGGGAATACAGTACAAATGTTGGCTCTAAAACAACAAAAATACGGCCGGAATTATTTTGGAAAAAGCAAGCCTTTTTAACTTGTGTGTGTGAAAAACACTAAATTAAAGAGCAAATTATTCACTATATCAGAGCTGTGCTGTCTACGAACTTGTGGTAAAGAGCAATAAAGAAATAGTTTGATGTATTTTCTCAGTATCTACCTAAAAATTAAATGATTAATTAATAAGAAATAAATTATATTCCTAAAATAGAATTATAATTTATTAACAAAAGTTGTGTACGAAAATTGTTAATTATCAACAGACAAGGTAATTGTGAAGCCGAATTCATCTAATTTCAAAGTTCACGCAATATAATTCTAAATAATTACTTGTCGCGATAAATTATATTTTCTTTTTACAGCCAATAAAAACTTTTCTAATTAATATCTAATTAAACAAAGTTATTTATTTCAGACGGTAAATGCCGAAGATTATTGATAAGTCCGTAATTACTTGCTAGGAACTTCATTAATGAGATTTTTTTAAAGAAAACAAAATATGAGATTAATTTTTGGGGTTTCGTCCCAAATGGTACCAGCGGATTCCTGTTACTAAGCCTCCGCAGTCCGTATGTCTGTCAGCGGGCTATATCTCATGAACAGAGTGTGTATTACCATTGCTCTAGATTACATGGAACCTAAACATATTGAACTGTGGGTGTACATTGGTACACCTCTGCCCAACTCTTCGGGGAATACGGACGTGATGGTATGTGTGTACTTTTAAATATAGTACGGTGGTACGAAACATTACAAGTGAGAGTATGTCGCGCACGAGGCCGGTTTATTCAATAGTAAAAATTCTTGTTCTACAAACAAAGTAAGATCCCAGGACCCTCAGATTGTACACAACACATTGCGAAGGGGTTATTTTCTTTAGATTCGTTGTATCTCATGTAAATGTTGTAAAACATTTATTTTGAAAGGAGTAGGTCACCTATGGATTTCTCGCCTATTCTTCGCCATACGAAACTACCTTTTGGAATAACCTTACCTTACCGCACCTTTTAGCAAGTAAATTCAATTCTATTTTTTTTTTGTAAATTACTTTTAAAAGTGCCTTTTAATAACCTGACTGATACAAATAATTAGACTTTGACGTTGAATAATAAGGTATTGGAAGGAAAAATATACACAAAGTTAAGAAACTAAATGATTTTAATCAAACGGTTTTTCAGTTGTTTAAAGACACACTTATGATTGTAATAACGATCTGCTAAAGATATAGGACCAACGCATTCCAACACAGTTTGCACTTAAAACGATTACTTTCGCACCTTCCCACACTCACCTAGTAAGTGAAGTGACAATGACAGCACGTGTATACTATCCTATACCTAGACATTATTATACACATAACACATGTCAGAAATTCTCCACTGATATTTGAGACAATACGCCGATTCAATGTTGTTAATTGGAAAGGTAATATCACAGGAACTAACTAGTAATTAATGAAAATGTGTAATTTAATATACCTACTGTGTCGGTTTGAAACTACCACTAAATATATCTGTATTAGGTAATACCTAGTTGCGATGTGGTTATTAGATAGTGTTAAGTATATTATTGGGTTTTCGTATCATGTTGTGGTACTACGTGATATAAATAATCCCAGCCTATAATTGTCCCTCTGTAGGGCAAAGGCCTCTTCTCCTACAGAGAAGGCGCGAGCATTGATTACCATGGATGCTTAAGGCGGATTGGTGTTTTCAGACTTATATTCATTACAAGTCTAGGTTACCTAACGATGTTCGGGTTATAACAAAGCACATCACATAGCTGTTAACTACGCATACTGTCCATCAAACCAGTGATAAAAGGCAAAAAAAAAATGTTGGAATAAGAGTTTTAGTTTTGGTGTGAAATATGACATGTTTATGATAGCGCACAAACGCACACAGAACATTATGCTTATGGGTGCAAGCAACAGAAGGTTTATGAGGGTATTCTTCAATAGTACTCTAGTACCTAACCTACAGTCAGTCAGTCTATACATGAGAAGCGGGCACCTGACCCGATTAATCATCTGCCGGGCCTACGGGTTGTTCGAAAGAGATACCGCGCCTCCGGAACGCAGAGGGCATAAGAAGGAACATGGATGGGTTTTAGTCAGTAAAAGTCTGACACTCCCTCCCGCCTCGCCTAGGGCAGGAGAAGACATTGGATGGCTTCCCATCGATAAAGAAAAACCGATGAATCATCAAGACAACCTTAAAACTCACTAAATAGGTTTTGAGCAAAAACAGGTTTCTTGATGTACTTAAAAACCAAAATCGCGGACCAACACATCATCTACATTTAATATTGTTTTAGCAGAATAAAAAGCTAGCAACACACATGTATGTAGCACATGCAGAAGTTTTATTAAGATATCCAGTCGAACGATAAATCATGCTTGGACAAAATGCAATTGCGGCCGCCGACTGTTTTTGTCGACCCTACTCGGACCGGTCGCCATGTTGTACGGTTTGCACAAGACATTGCCAAAGTTTCTCTTTCTTTTTATGTGTGTGCTGCGTTACTGTGTCATGTATTTGAATTTGGAATTTGATTTATTGTTTTGTTTTGCTTGGTTCTGTTAAAACGATCTAATCCGCATTTCTTGATAATTGAATTATTTACGTCTAACTATGTCATGTTACTTTTATGTCACTTTTCGTACTAAGTAATGGGAAATGACATACGTTCAAAAGAGAAAAGGGTTTTTCTTGTTTATTTTCTAGCAAACGGCACGTTCAAATATTCTATTTATTACAATGTTTAAGGTTATTATAATTAATAGTACTTAGTCAGTTGTCTCAGTGGTCGAAATTCGACTGCATTTTTAAAAAATACATTTTAGTTTTCAACACTTTAAAGTTTAACTATACCGCAACGCAGAATCCTTGGTGTGAGTAATATTCTTAAAAAGAGATGCAAAGTTTTTTATTCTTTATAATAGACTATTGCAAGATGGAGTATTTTAAGTTAGGCTACGTGCTAAGAAAAAGTTTAAAACTACATCCACATGTTAATCCCAAGTTAACCTTAAAAAGTACCAGTAAAATGAAGAACGATAGATAAGGTAACATATGTGCGGAGTGATATTAAGATATCCAGCGCCCTCTATAAATCATCGAACAAACGCATTTGCGGCGACAATGTTTTTGTCGACCCTACCCGGGCACGGACAGGTTATTACTATATGTAGGTAAGTAGGTACAGGGTTATCTAATCTATGGAAGAGTTGCTTTGTGGGTAGGTCACTGTATCCCGTATAGTATCCAGGTAAAATTATAACTTCACACATTTAGGCTTGTATGCATTGCACTTTATAAAGAAGTAACTAGCATTTCTTCATGTTTCAGACCGATCTTCAGTTATTTTCCAATTTCTAAAATGTTTATGTGCCCGTCTTTGTCTGTTTAGACCTGCGAATGCCGAAACGGCTGGGGCGATTTTGACGAGACTTTGACTGACACGTAGCTGATGTTTTAAGGAGTTACTTGACTACTTTTATTTTAAAATAATAATTAGGGTGCCGGCCTAGAAAGAGGTGGCGCGACGATCTGGACGCGTACCACGAGGGTTGGTTCAAGGAGGCGCAGGAAAAGAACAAATGGAAAGAATTGGGGGAGGCCTTTGCCCAGCAGTGGGACAGTACAGGTTAAAAAAAATTGGGTTACGCGAGAAAAAACCGACATTCACGGTAATAAAGTCGCGGTCATAAGTTAATATCTTAAATAAACACTTTTAAATTTAGTAAGTCTTTGAGGCATACAAAACATATATTTAGCGTAGGTCAAAGTAAGATTATCTTTCTAGGCTTAAATAAGCCTAATTTCCAATTCAAGCAATAAAAGACCTCGGTATTGAGTCGGTTTATCAGTATTATGAAGTGCATTAGCGGTGGTTTTGCTTCATTTTGTCTATTTTAGTTGACTTTGAATTCCTTGATTTTGGCTAGTGAAATATAAATTTTATAGTGTACGTTTTATACAGAAATAAACTCTAATAATTTAATGAATTAGAGTTTCTGTGTAATCATGATTTGTATCATAAAGTAAAAAAAAGAATGGAAGAAAAATAAGAGGGAGATGGTTGGGGTGAGGTGCCACCAAAAAAAGCCTGGCAAGTACAGGGGAAGGAATTTACCCAGTAGTGGTATTTTTTTAGCCTATTCTTTTCTACTACTTGGCAAAGGCTTTACCCCCTTTCCACCTTTCACGAATCCGTGCTTCATCCCTCCAATTTCGGAGCAATCCATCTAGTTCATCCCGCCATAAAGAAATAAAAAATAAGTTCATTCCGTGGACCATTTTTAAATTAAACTAAAAGTCCGATAGTCAAGTGCTAGTACGCGGCAGTCAGATATTTAATGAGAACTATTTGAAACCATTCGGTCGCCGTTCGTTTTCAGGACCTATGAACGATACTTTATGTGACTGGCTGAATGTGGCGTTCATTCGGTCACACTTGAACGGAACGTTCAGTTCATATTTTTGAGAAAACTTTCTGAAACTGTCGTAATCTTGAAATGTGGCAAGTTAAGTTCCGTTTCAGTTTTAATATTATGAAATGTAGAGGTGTCTTGTGAACTTATGAAGTATGCTGACTGTTCTGTTGGACCCGTGGTCACGAGCGCAACTGCTGAGCATGTGGTCCTGCGTTCTATTCCCAGGTCGGGCTAAGTATTGTTCAATTTTTTTTATTGGGATTGATACTTGGTGGTGTGATACTCCCGTGTCTCGGAAAGCACGTAAAGACGTTGGTCCTGCGCTTGATCTTCCTACGGTCGTGTAGGATTTACGTCCTTCTGAACTATATGTATCGGGGAAGAGAAAATATACCTAAGCTTGCGCCCACGCTTGCGCACTATAATCTACTGCTTGAACTTGCTTAGTCTCCGTTAAAATTGGCCATGTGAGAATATTATATTACTATCAATGTGATAGTACATCTATAGTTTACTAAAGTATCTATGTGATGCAATCATACACAGTTTTTTATTTTAGTAGTAGGACCTACATGAAATAATCGGTAGATACTATTAATTTTAACCCTTACTTTTAAGAACCAACATGAAAAAAAACGTAAACAAAAAATCATCGTTGTACCCGCGGCCATAATTCTCGCATGTAGCCTTTACCTAAAAATCCTATCTACGTTACTTTTAACCCACTCAAAGCCCCTCACTTCTGGCTGACATTATTTAATCCGATCCCACGCTATAAAGTCCACGGTAACGGTGCTCGGAAGGGTTCAACTATCATCGGTTAACGCGTGTCGATAAACGCGAGTGGCGAAGTTAACTCGCCCTTGCGGATGGATGGAGCGCCTCGCTTCCTGAGGGGCCGCGGTTAAACGGCCATGTTGTTTTTCTCGTATTCTTTTTTTGAATTTTTTTGACAGTTGGTTTTGTTATTGGGTTTTTCTATGAAATTCTCAGTAGCAGCTCGGAGTTTGGATTTGTGTCCGGTTAATGGCAATAGGCTCGCCCTCTATTACATGGGACCTAAATATACCGGCGAACTGTGGGTGTACATTGGTACACCTCTGCCTAACTCTTCGGGGAATACAGGCGTGATGGTATATTTTTTTTATTTTTATTTGGTTTTGTTTTTTTTTGTGAATTTGGATAAAGTTGTGTAGACAATAGATTTTTATATCGTAGATGACGTTTCAAAGTATTTTTTGTAAATCATGAGAAGATGGAGGGACTCCTTAGATAGTTTCTTCAGGAACTGGCAAAAAAAGGAACAACACAGAGGGAAGTGTAAGGAATGGGGGAGGCCTTAGCTCAGGAGCAAGACTGTCAAGGCTAAAAAAATATAGTGGACTATAACAGAGTGAGTTATGCACACAATATATAAACTTTGTTTAAAAAAAGTGCGTTATACTACTAGGTTAGGGGGTTATACTAAAAAGAGTATTATTTTAAGCTATAAGGTACTCATAGATAGAGGAAGTGTTAATTTCAATCCTATTAGTCTATTAAATATTAACAATACTACCTTTACTTGGCGGATACACAATAACATAGTATTAAATACTAAGCCCCTCGTAAATAAAGCCACGAACACACTCAAACTATATTACAATAATAATTTGTCAACGATACTAAAACACAACGTTTTGTACCTATTTCTTTGAATGTACATTTAAGTTGATAAGTTTTACCCTAAACCAGCATTTAACCCTAAAACGCCACTTAAATACGATTACAGTGCAGAAGCTGTGACGTCACCACACGCGACAACACAGAATAGCTGTTCACAAGTGTTAAGTGTTTTGCTAACTCGCATGGAAAATATCATGACCTTAAGTGAAAAGTGACGTATTTTTCTTTCACCTCGTCATTTAAAGAACTTGTGTATTTATGATAGGATGATAATGATACAAAGATCTGCATTATTTAGTAACCTCTCGTGCATTTGGGGTGGAAGATAAGCTTATTAGTATTATAAGCTTTTACCACAGATTCAGTACATGATTCAGCCCCGTTGGTCTCGTGGTGGCAAGCACGACTGTTAAGTGTGGGGTCTTGGTTTCGATTCCAAAGTCAGCCGAAAAGTGTTATTGAGTTTAAATTAGGAATTACTCAGTAGCAGCAAGGACTTTGGAAGTTGGTGGTGTGACACCCCCGTGTCTCGGAAAGCAATTGAAGCCGTTGCTCCTGCGACTGATCTCTCCCCGGTTGTGTCTGATTGCCGTCCCATCGGAATATGAGAGTTAGGGAAGAGGGAGTACACCTGTGTTCGCGCACATACTTATGCACTATAATATCTCCTGCGTACTTGAATAGTCTGCATTAAGACTACCCACCGTGACCGTAAAAGTCTTCCTTGTGATATCCAACCTGTTTGTTATTGGTTATTTGTTTCCATACCATCACGCCTGTATTCCCCGAAGGGTTATGCAGAGGTGTACCGATGTACACCCACAGTTCGCTGGTATATTTAGGTCCCATGCAATCCATGGTCCATGTTTCGAGCAAATTTTCAACTAGTATAATATTATACTAGTACTAATACTATTGCATTGTACTGAAATACGTATTTTCTATATGCCTCGATGCATGATTTCACTAAATAAACAAAATCACACAACAATATCCACAAGATACATCGAACATAACTCCAATGTAATCCAAACTCCTTAACAAAACGTCTTGTCATCCTACGGGCGCGTTCTGACACATTGTAACAAGCAGTATGTTCTTTAGAAAGTCTAACCGCCATTAGGGTTAAACACACGTAGGGGCTTTTAAAGCCGTTCCCGGCTCGCAGTAATTTGCGAGTAAACGTCGATGGGAGATTACTGGCGCCAGTCACTTGACTCGCCCGGGTTATGGAGTGCGTGTGAATGTAGCACTTTCTTTTGTGTGTTTATTTGTACGTGTGTTATTGGAGATTTGATTTTTATTCGTTTTTTTTTGTTAAATTTTTATGTGTTGGAATCTTTGTGTAGTTCGTCGATATGTAGGGTTTTTTAACTGTCAGTGTTGCGGAATTTGTTAGAAAGAGACCCCGTAACACTGGAACGCAAAGAACATTAGGAGAAACACGGATGGGTTTTAGTCAGTAAGAGTCTGACACTCCCGTCTGCTCCGCCCAGAGCGGAAGAAAAAAATTACGATATCCCATCCTTAAAAAAATTACGGTTCTTCAAGTAGTGAAACCCGTCAGTGAAACCCTGAAACGTAAGACTTGATTTTAATAGACTTTTCATCCCATTTTTATAATGTAGGTATGTCGTTTTTTTCATATATTTCATAATGTTGGTATTCACGAGCATTTTGGTTACCATGTTAATAAAAAAAAAATACATACATTTTCCTATAAATCTTGCAGTACGAATAAAAATTAACAAAACATAAGCATACACCCACTTATTTATCTGCTTATCTGCATAAACCAATAAAAACCGATGACAGCACACAAAAAAGGCTCTCATTATTATTCTAAAGCTTCGCAGGAAGTAATCAGACGAAAATGTAATTGTCATCGCGAATAACATCTGCTGAATCTAATTTATTCACTGGATGCTGCGACGAGGAGATGCTACTGTGTGTCCTCGTGTTTATGACGACTTGATTTATATCATTTGAGTGAATTATTAATGAGTTTTTTTAGAATAGGTATGTTTTTCGACGGTGTGTTTGCAGTGCTGCCTAATGCTTACTTATGTGTTAAATGTAGCTCATTTAGCATCAGGTACACGCGTACACGTAACACTATCTACCTGTAGATTCTTCTTGTCTTTAATTTCCTTACGTTTGTACATAATTATGTGAAAGTTTTAGGTGTACTATAGCTTAAGCAAACAGGTTCAGCCTAATTTATCCCTAATACTCTAACTTAAATGCAATAAAATACGATTAAAAAGTATAACAGCAGCAAGCAACTTCTATTCATATGTTAGAGTCGGTTCCAAAATAAAAGATGTTCAGATTCATGAGCACTTTCATCTGTTAAAAAGGTAGACAGAAAAAGTCTTCTTCAATATTATTTACCTACTATAAACTTTTCAAAATGAATCTAAAACAATATTTATTTATTCAGCGTTGCTATACAACCTGGCCATCTCGTGGCTCGCGTTATTCACAACACAATGTCAACTATTGTTTTGATGTCCTACACGCTTCTTGATTTTTTATAATATAATATTTTTTTAAATATCATCTTCTTCTTCTGGCCTCATTCAAAAGTTTTCTTCCAAGGCTTTTCTGGGTCACCATTTTTTTATGTGTCGCTATAATTATAAATATATATATATTTATGCCTGTATTCCCCGAAGGGTTAGGCAGAGGTGTACCAATGTACACCCACAGTTCGCCGGTATATTTAGGTCCCATGTAATAGGGGGCGAGCCTATTGCCATTAACCGGGCACAAATCCAAACTCCGAGCTGCTACTGAGAATTTCATAGAAAAACCCAAATAACACTTGCTCAACCTGGGAATCGAACCCGGGATCCCTTGCACAGCAATAATTATAATTGCCTTTGCCCTTGCTATAATTATTTGTCATATTTTTTGTATTTTGCATATTTATTACTATTACATTTAAGTTTAAATAAAGCGTTTTATATTTATATGCAAACACGTAGTAGTAGTATTGTGTACGTTAGCGAGACAAGTTGTAGCAGTAATGAGTAATTGGATTAGGGCGGGAAACTCAATAAAATACTTTTATTTGCGTTATGTCTTTATTACGTGCACACATTTTGTTTTTATGACTGGTTATCATTAACGATGTATACAGACCACAAACTAGAACTATTTAGCTTCAATTTTATTTATGGCGAAGAATTTTTGTTTTTTTGTTGGTTTGTATTTTTTTTTATACCACTATGGTTGCAAGCGAGCTTACGGTCCGCCTGATGGTAAGTGCTTACTATAGCTAGTGCTGCTCCGTTTGCGTTGACCCTTCAGGAGTAAGTTCACAGCTAATCTTAATGCAGACTAGCGAAGTACGCAGGAGATATTATAGTGCACAAGCGTGTGTTCTTACACATATTATGTACTCCCTCTTTCTTCACTTTTACAGTCCAATGGGACGGCAATAATACAACCGGAGAGAGATCAAGCGTAAGACCAAGGACTTTACGTGCTTTTCGAGCTACGGGGTTGTCACACCACCAACTTCTGGTCTCAGGGCTGTTACTCAGAAATTCCTTATGGAAAAACCCATTAACACTTTTTGCCTGACCTGGGAATCGAACCCAGGACCCCACGCTCAACTATCGTGCTTGCCACCACTAGTCAATACTTAGTATTAGTACAGATAATCTCAGAAGAACCTTTTTGAACAATTCTATTAAACATCCCACTTCATAAAGACCAATTCTTCAAACAATTTAACCAACATACCCACTTGTTACTTATCCACAAAACCACTAAATCCGAATGCAATACACCACACACCCTCTACCACAAAAACGTATAAAATCCCCGGTTATCGCTAAATACATTCATTTAATCACATCGAGCGACCGGCGGCGTCGTAAAACCGAAGCCCGGTCATACCAGGGTGAGGGTCGTGGGAGCACATCCTATGCGGTTAATAATGAACGTCACACTAAGTTGCCTACGATTTATTTATGATGGAGATATTGAAGGCAGAGGTACTGAGTAAAGAAATGTAGTTTTTCGAAATGAAAGATACTTGTTTTATTGTAAGTATGGGAAATCATTTATTGACTTTTTTTTTTAGAGCGGGCGAGATTGTCGTGACGTCGCTGACCAAGAGGCGACGTCACGACGTGACGAGTCAGTAAGAACTGACTAAAACCCAACACTGGCAAAAGATTCTTGGTTGCGGTATTTTTTTTTTTAACTTGCTATTCCCCGCGATAACACCCACTTTAAGTTCGGTTTTCAGTGACCGCTCTGTTCCCGTGCGCCGTAGCGTGATGTTCTTTACTTGTTAACCTGCCCAAGAATCACTCTATCTAATGGTGAAAATCGCATTGAAATCCGTTGTGGAGTTTAAAAGATCGAATCGTACAGACGGCGGGAAGCGACTTTGTTTTATACTACGAGTATGGAGTAGATAAATAAAATAAAATAAAAAATAAATAAAATCTTTATTCAGAAAATCAAAAGATAAAATACACAATAAATTTAAAAATAACAGTGTAGGTACAATAATGTTAGATGCCTGTACTAGGATAATCCTGTATATATTCAACACAGGACACAGTGTATACAGGCTGCAGGAGCTCCAACATTTATGCTAAATATAGGACATTAGGTTTTTTTTTTTAATATCTAGTATTACATAATGTCATTTTTTTTTTTTTTTTAGCTAGACATAAAGAAATTAAAATTTCATTTGTGTATTATTCTACGCAGATGAAATCGTGGGTAAACGTTTGTAGTGGTATTAAATGAGAGCTACGTGTGTTATACAGAAAAATAAAAACAACTAATGGCTGGTCACTCAAAAATAAAAAAAAACAGAAAAGATTACTTATTTTAGCCACGGCACGGCCGATTCGCTGCTGCTCTTACGTGTCGCGGCTTCGACTCTTGCACGGAACAAATTATTTTGTATGGCCGGCAGATAGTTGTCCGGGTCTGGCTGTTGTGTATGTAAGTTTACATATTTGTTAACGCACCCACGATTCAGGAGAAATTCCTAGAGCGGGGCAACTTATTTTTAACAAGAAGCAAGACAAACAAACTTTGCCTTTTTATAATGTTAGTATAGAGATGTAGGTACAGTCACGAGCAGAAACATGTATACACTTGGCAAAAATGAAAAGCAATTTTCTCGTGAATGAACAATTGCAACGTTGAGATAAGATCGATTTCATACTAATATAGGATCCAGAATATGATATTCGAAACACCACTAAATTTTAATCGACCCTTTAGACAGAAACTGCTTTAGAATGTCGCTAAGTGTATACATGTTGATGCTCGTGACTGTACTCGTATATGACTTAAGAAAACGAAGCTTTTGCTATTTCCATTATCTTTGTTCTGTAATTTTTTTATCTATTCGTGGAAGTTGAGACAGAGATGAGGAACAGAGGTTTTTCTTGGTATTTTAATAATGATTAAGATAAGATAAAGGATGTATATCAAAAACATGTTTCGGAGAATAGCTTTTATTTTTATCCTGTAAGAAAGTTTTCTTGCAAGGTTTCCTGAGAATTGTTTTTATTCTGGCTTCAAACCTACGTAGATAAACTTATAATAATTGATTGTAATACTAGCTTCTGCCCGCGACTTTGATGTATTATCCCACAGGCACCGTAAATCTTTCCGAGATTAAAAATATCTTATGTATTATTCCACACTATAATCTATCTAATTGCAAAATTTCATCCAGATCCGTTCAGCAATTTAAGAAGAGAAAGAGTAATAAACACCCATCTATCCATCCTCACAAACTTTCGCATTTATAATAATTAGTAGGATTGTTAAGGATTAAGAATATTAAGAATATAGTAGGAAATAGAATAAGTCTAACCTAAAATTATTGAATGACTTTAGAAGGCAAAAGCAGTGATATTGTTTTTGATTCTACAAATTGATTATCTTGCAGCAATTTTTATTGTGGCTGAAAGAATAAAAAAGAAAATTGATGATTTGACTTATAGTTTCCTTTTTATTATTGTTTTTTTTTATATCCCCTGATTTATTAAGTCTATTAATGATGTACATGTAAATATTAATAAGATATTAAGAGATAAAAGTTATGTTTATTTTAGATCTACGGCTGATTCAAAAGTATAAATTAAAAACAGCTTTCTATACAAAAAAATCAACACTCATAATTTTTCCGCCTTTAATATTTGTCAGCCGTAAAGCCGTATCTATTATACACAATCTAAATTGAACTTTGTGATCACACAACGTTTTTATGTCCAAAACAAACACAGAACAAATACATACAGGGTTGATATTCATTTGACTTCCTAAACAATCAGATGAGAACCGCATGAAAATTCCGCATATCCAATTTGGTACAATGTTCCTGATATTACTGAAATACCTGTTCGCTTGTATGTCTGTTTATATTATGTACCTATATATTATACAGGGTGTTTGGCAGAACGTAGAACATACGAAAATGGTGGATAGGTGGGGTCATCTGCTACTTACTCAGCCCTGCCCTGGGTCACTGGTTTTTTTTTGTATTTTTAACATCTTTCTGTAAGTTTGAGGACTCATAACTTTTTTCTAGCTAACATCTGAATAAAGCAATAATTTTATCCATCCACGAATTTCCACGATTTTGCACGATTTTGCACGATTTTCCACGATCCAATTACGAATATTTTCGATCAGGGTCACGTGCCCTGACGCGAGCAAAACAAGTGCACAACGCCGCTTAAAATTTTCGATCAGGGTCACGTGTCCTGACGCGAGTGTAACATTTTTTACCCAACGCCGCTAAAGAAGTTTTCACTTCAATAATTTTTATATATCCATTTGTCCAGGACCACATAAATTAGGGCTGAGTAAGTAGCAGATGATTCCACCTATCCACCATTTTCGTATGTTCAACGTTCTGCCAAACACCCAGTATACTATACATATACCTCTGCAGCATTATCCTCTGTCCATGTTCCCAGAATTTGTTAGGCTACTGTTAGTAATATTCATTTGAATAGATTGATATTTTGATGTTGGAAATATTCATTTTGATTTGTATAGGTACAAAAGGAGAGCATATAATTTAATAAGCTTACTGTTAAAATTTTCGGAATTGATTTGTTAATATACAGAGTACTAATAAACTATGTTTTCAGGATTTGTGGAACAAAACTATAACATACATGAGTATGTACATTATATCAAAACAAATTTTACCATGAATTTAACCGTATAAAATAATGTACTGATGAATCCTAGCCTACTTGCTACTATCCTGCTAATCCTACTTAATTTTATAATTGCGAAAGTTTGTGAGGATGGATGGATGGATGGATGTTTGTTACTCTTTCGCGCTTAAACGGCTGAACGAATTCGGATGAAATTTGGCAATGAGATAGATTGTAGTGTGGAATAACACATAGGATACTTTTTATCTCGATAAAATGGATAGTTCCTAAAAAACATATCAAATTAGATGCGGACCAAGTCGCAAGCAGACGCTTGAAATATATAGGCCAAAAATATTTACCCCCAAACAATTAGGAATAAAAAAAAACACTAAGGCCTTTTTAGTGTTACCATATTTTTATTTAAGTAGGTACCCTTTTGCATTTCCAACGGCAAAATCTCCATCAGTACCCAGTACAGGCTTCCAAAAATTTTTACATAACCTAACATTCATGACGTCATAAGAGCACAGCTGGCCGAGCCTTTAGCATTTATGCGAGCGACGTGAGCTCTATAAAGATGGCGGCCAAATTAAATTCATAAGCATATACCGGGTTATGTGCGGTAGTACTCGATACCGCCACCAGGGGAATTAGGGGCGGTTTGGTAACATCGTCACTAATTGCAGTTTTGTATTAATTTTTCACAGGAATTTTGAATGAATTTTTTTGGGGAGGTCGGGCGAATATTGCTTTGTGGATTGATGGGATGATGTGAATGGGGAAGGGACGTTTGGGGGTTGAAAAATGTTTATTGGGGATTTTGTAACGCTGGCTCAGGGAATTGCATTCGCAAATTGTGATGCGGCGTTTCTGTTGACGATGTGACATTTGCATAAATGAGTGAAAACTTTTCGTAAAACAAATGCTAACCAAAAATATTTTTTTTTTAAAATAGGCATAGGGAATGCTTGTTTTTTTACCTACAGTTATTTAGTTAGGTAACTACCGAATACGAGTAGTAGGTATACCTATTAGTTTTCAATTCTTCCATTTTGATTAATATTACGACCGTGACCTAAAAGTGTAGGTAGGTAAACTTTTGCAAAAAACTATGAAAATAAAATAAAAACCCAGGATCAAAAATACCGACCGAATTCACAAGGCAAAGTTAGTTGCGTATATGTGTTTGTTAAAAAACCGTTTCAGTTTACTTCGTTAGGGAACAAAACGAGGTCATAAGGCTTCGTAGACGGAACCCCTAAAATGAACAATTAGACGAAAATGTAAATTCATTTTTTTTTAAGATTTTTTTCGCAAGTGTGGGGTTTCGCACTCGGGTTACTTATGAATACTTGATGAAATGTTTTGTTAAGGTTTTGTTAGGGAAACAGCTTGTGTCATTGTTATTACGAATATGCTTGTTTAATTAAAATATTATTGTGCGACGAGTAACTTTATGCTTTTGTTTAAAAACCATGTTTACAACCTTTTTGTTGTAAGTTATGAATACATTCGTTTGTCCACTTTAGGACTGTGTCTTATAGGTTGTTTGCGTTTACGTACATTTAAAGGCACTAGCTTTTGCCCGCCTGAATTTTCTTACGGATCCCTAAGTTTTTCTAAAATAAAATATAGCCGATAAAATAAAATGTAGTTTAGATATACAAAACCAGACCAAACAATTTTTTTTTCCGTGCTGGAATCAAACCTACGACACGCAGTGCAGCAACATCGCTCAACCTCTGCCCCAACCGTGGCGCGTATTCCCAAATCCGTGTAGATTAGATTTAATTTAGCACTAAGGCGAAATAGTGAGAAAATAATTCTATCATAATTATATTTTATTTGGAACATCTCTTAGAATCTTGTCTGTAATAAATTTATTAGGGATCTAGACGGGCTTTGACCGCGAAATGTTTGATGTAGGTTATATTAGAAAAAACTTAAGCCCCTACTCAAAGGATTTAGATGTTTTATTACTCACTAAACTTCTGTAGACACGTGTAAAATCTAGAAGTTCGTCTGAAGGTGGTTTTTTTAGTTCAATGTTAGCTCTTCATATGTGCATCAATGGCTTAACGTACGTGCATTTATGCTAGGCCTAAAGGTCGCGTTAATTCATTGAAAAAAACCCCACATGCGGAATGCTCATTTTATAGGGATAAATTTTCTTAGCGTAATTTTTGTAGCGTCATTTTCGTAGCATAATTTTCGTAGCGTGCTTTTCGTAAAGTAATGTTCAAAGCAGTCATTTATTAAACAATTAACTTCGCCAACTGTTTTAAATAATATATTACAGTCACATTAAAATAGAATGATCTCTAAATTACACTGTAGGTCAGTCGAAAATACCTTCAAAGGAAAATTATAAAATTACAAGTTGCACTTAAATTGAATTCATTGATTGATTTTAATTTCAACACTCAATTCAATATTTTTTACGTAATACTCTTACAATCTTGTTATTATGTATGACACTAGCTTCTTGCTCGCAATTTCATTTACCTGCATGTTTACTATCACATGGTTTTATTAGTTTCCAGTGAACCCCTAATTCTTTTTAAAAATAAAAGTACCTTAAGTTACTCCTTAAAACATTAGCTATCTGCCTAATTTTATTTTTTTGTATAGATAAACAAGAAAGTGTACGACTCTTCGTAAGTTTTAAAATAACACGGCGCCCTTATCACCACTTTTCTTTTAATATTTTTTTTAAGTCACTGTTAAAACTGGTAAGTACCTATCGCACGTTGATAACTTCAAGTTTAATATTTTATTTAAACTTGCTGTTGCTGGGTTCGGCCCAAAATAAAAGTTGTTTGTAACCTTTAATTCCAAGAAAAATGCTGAAATAAAATGTTAACTTGTATAATTTGTACTTTTACTCATTGATCATAATATCAAATTAAAGATAACCTTCTTTAATTCGACATTATGACATACCGTATAAACTAATATTGATGACACTTGAAAGAAAAGAGATCAAAGAGCTTCTCTTTAAAAAAAAAACAAAATAAACAACTGGCCGTCAGACATTTTATTTTTAGCCTATGTACGAACACTATTTTGAGCTCTATTCTTTTTGGGATAAAGATAAAATTACTTTCACCAAGTTCAAATCTTAGGAGACTTATAACAGAATGGGTTCGAAGTTTGACCTTTGTAGCTAAGCTTTGATATTCGAGTTATGACATTACAGACCTATACATGACTAGATACGCCCACGGTATAATATTGTGTGATACTGATACTGCGACATTCTGATATTATTTTCTAAATCTCTTTCATCTTTAACCTTTAATGTTCCTTAATATCTCTCCTATGAAAACTTTGAGGTGTTGAGTGAAAAGGTACTGTAAAGATTAAGGCTTGTATTGGGATATCTCTAAATTCATACTAATGTTATAAATTAGAAAAGTTAATCGGTCTATCTTTTTGCAAGGCTTCACCACTAAACCACTGAACCGATTTCGATGAAATTTTGTACAAGTGTTTTATTACGTACTTTTTATTGCGCGACTTCGTTCTGCGTTCAACCGATAACCGACTTTTACGCGGATGAAGTCAAGAGCTAAAGCTAGTATTTTATAAGATAAAACTCAGAAATAAATGTAAAATAACATACGAAAAAAATGAAGCTCTTAAAGTGTAATTTACATTTCATGTCAAAAATAAGTACACAGCAAAACATATCTCTTCACCTTTATAAAATTGCAGAGTATTTCGCTCAAAACGTCGTCAATTTGCGACATTTTTCTCGAAATATTGGATAAAATTATGAGCTCGCTTCATCAAGCGAGTCATGAGGTGGTGTTCATTAATTTTATGAGCCTAATAAACATGCTAAAGTACACTACAGCCCATAAATATCGTACAACCTACCTGTGAATTAGCTGTGTGTAATTATTAAAGCGTAATGTGAACGGAGTGGGTGATATGTGTGGCCTGTTGTGTAATAAAGTATTGTTGCATTGTTTATATTTTAATCAGGTTTTAAGTTATTGTACGGTCATGTAGTGAGGTTTTAAAAGTTGTGTGGAGTTAATTGCTTTCCCGAGTGAAATTAAATTTAAAAAAAATAAAGAAATAAGCATTGGATTTCAAGCAAATTATTATTATTTATTATACACTAGCTTCTGCCCCTGACTTTACCCACTATGCCACGGGAATAGTATTTTTTTTTTCAGGGATAACAAAGTAGCCTATGTGCTATTCCAGACTATAGTCTATCGCTGTGTCAAATTTCATCTAAATCTGTTCAGCCGTTCTGGCGTGATTGAGTCACAAATACCCATCCAACCTTTTTCAGTTATGATAATACAAAGAGACGTTTTGAAATAAACATTCGCTTAATCGGGCTGTCACTTTTTCGACTACTAAGTATAATATAATGGAAAAAATATGATTACAATAAAAAAATCCGCAACAACCACATCCCTCGGAACTCGAAATATTTATATTTAGTGTTATCCGAATTTTGCGGACGGATTTTTTCCCTTTAATATCTTATATTTTGGGCACGTACCGCGTTCGGAGTAGGCCAGACGAAAATTCATAAGTCGGCAATATTGCGGGGGCTATATTGAAAAATAGTTATTTAGATTACTGTAGGAATCATGCGAACAGACGGATGGAATTCGTCGGTTTTATTCGTGATGAGATTTTCTATATCGGCTGCGGTAGTTTTAATATAGGCCGCGTGAATTTGGAATGCGTATTTCAAATTAAATTACTTATGAGGAATTTTAGACGACATTTGTTGTTCTATTTCTAGATCACGCGGTTGTAAGTGGTTGACTGAATTTAAGATTGACGTCAGTCACTTATGTAATACTTCGATTCACACGACGGATTCGGTTCGGCGGATTCGGTTCGGCGTATTTAATACAACCTTATCAATAGTTGTATTCAGAATGCCGAACCGAAAAGGCCGACCCGCTGCGTATTAGCGATCGCAAGACGATAAAATACCTACTGTAATTAAGTGCCTAATTAGGCTTTAAGATATGGGTTATATCTTAAAGCTATAACTTATAAGCAAGGATTCATTTAATTATCAATGATATTGAATGATAATTATTATCTATCGAAACATTACCGACGCTGAGTACTGACATTTATAATGCACAACCGAATACTTATAAAAATATTATTCCATACTTATCGAATTTCCAAGTTTCTTCATTCGATTCTAATTCTCGAATGGAACCTAAAATATATTTCTTTGATAGAAAATTATTCTAGACTTTGTCGTCTTAGAAACTTTTATGCTTTTAACGAGACAAAGCTCAATATTAATTAGATTTTAGCTTATTTGTCTATGTTCTAATTTAAAAAAGTATTCCTGATAGCAAATTACCTATACAGACTGCTCCAATAATTGGCTCAGTTTGCGTGAAAAATTAGATTTATCAGATCTGCTGAAAAAGCTTTTAATATTACTGAAACTTTTGTTTAGCTAACTTTATTATTTCATATTAAATACGTTTTGTTTAAATGTATTTTCATTATTGGCAGGAGAGGTACTGAGGTCAAATTAGAAGAATAAATGGCTTCAGTAATTTATTATCTTGTTTATGAAAGTTTTATTAAATTTTATGTAGCTTTTTTCTGGTTTAATTTGAGTACAATACGGTTCAATTTTCGCTGGCTTAAATGAATATCGGCATACCAATTAGTTTACAAAGCATTACAAAACCAATATCAGCCTAATAACAGCTTATTATTGACCCACTGCAGGGCAACTCTTTTCATATATAGGAGGCACCAGCATTGATCACCGCGCTTGATCAAGGCGATTTCAGACATATATTTTCCTCACGATGTTTTCCTTCACCGATGTCAGTAATGTCTAAGACAAACTTAGAAAGTATAACTTGCCCGGTATCGAAACTGCATTCTCATGTATAAGAGGTGGCTGTCTTCAACATTGGGCCGTTTCAATATTTTACGACACTATAAAAAATATGTGACTAAAATAAAATAAAACAGTTAAAATAAAGAATACGGAGAAAAAATAAAAGTATGTGTGTAGCTATTTTAAGCCAATAATACTACCTCAAACTTGTTTATTGTTTACCCAAATAACTTCAAGGCAGCTCCAGCATTTTTGAATACAGCCATAATACGAGCATGTAGCGTAAAAATGCCCAAAAGAGGTCGAATGCGGCCGAAATATAGTTATTGGAATATTTGGCAGCGGTCAATTTTAGTGGCATTTATTGAATCTTGACCGGGCATGAAGCGATACTACGTGGTTTTTTCCTTTGGAAATGTAGTATCAAACAAATAGAAACGAGTATATACATGTAGCTAAAGAGAATTTCAAATAGACTAATTTATTTCACTTTTACATTTTTAGTTTAAATTGATTAGGTAAACAAATTCGAGATAAGAACTTAAGTTGCAATATTTTACACAATCCACTCATTCATATTCTAAATATTTGTTTTTAAGAATTTGTAGACATTTTTTGTAATAAATAATTTGAGAAGTGATTAGGTTTTTAAAGGTTCGTCATACAGTTTCCACCAGACGAGCCACATTCCATCGTGAATTAAAAAATAAGCCTTAAAAGATGCTTAACAGGTTCACTGTCCGCTGAACAGACACAATAGTTAAACAATCGCTATGACCCATGTGGCTCATGGGACAGGGAACGGGTTAAGACGACTATATGATTAATACTGTTGAAAAAAAAAAAAACCACCAGCGACAAATGGTCTTCCAAAATAAAACGCTGCAGTAAATCCTCAGCCTACACCCCCAACATTCAAGCCCTAACCCCTCATTTCTTTGTTACAGAACCCAACAAATGTGCAGATGTAGAAATGTAACAATAAAACTGAGAACATCACCAAAAATGAAGCGGCGATCTCTAACCACAGTTCGCGAGGAATCACCACCCAAGTCGATCTGCAGTGACGTCACTATCTACGTCATGGTCACCACCACAGCTGTCCTCAGCTACATGAACAGCTTGAATGGGGACTTTGTCCATGATGATATTCCTGCGATCGTGACCAATGGGGACGTGATAGGCAGCAATCCACTGAAGCAGCTGTTTCTTGATGATTATTGGGGGATGCCAATGGCTGATGTGAACAGTCATAAGTCGTATCGGCCGTTGACGACGCTGTCTTTTAGGTGAGTGGTAGTTTTTTTTTTTGTAGTCATTTGTCTACATTTAGGTAAGCTCCATGATTATATATCTGGAAGTGCATAAAACATAGGATTACCATTTCATGCATTAGGTATAGTTCTATGTCTACAACACCTCTAAATCTATTCTAAAGATAGATAGGTTTAGCTGTAAGTACATTGAACTTTGATTACTGGATAGTGAATTAACGCATTTGGAGAATTGTATTACTTAGACGTAATTCATTTAATTATCAAGTGAGTGTGTGTTATCAGAACTGAGATCAATGGATAAGCCTCGCCCGTTAC
This sequence comes from Caradrina clavipalpis, assembly GCA_932526535.1. Taxonomy (NCBI): domain Eukaryota; kingdom Metazoa; phylum Arthropoda; class Insecta; order Lepidoptera; family Noctuidae; genus Caradrina; species Caradrina clavipalpis. Next base: position 1,491,296 of record OW052095.1, read on the forward strand.
TTGAAAAAATACGTAAAATACGTGATTGTACGTATATAAACAATCATTGAGATAATGCTATAAAAATGCGTGAACACGTCTTTCCCTTTCACATAATCTATTGGGCACCTAATAATGTTTCTTGACGAAATAAATTGGCCAAGCCTATTTATTCTTGCAGCGATTTGCAACAGGCTCATAACGACCTAAATATTATCTGGCTACTAAAAAAAAAATCATTTTCTAAAGCATTTCATACAGTTGCAATTCAAACCCCGCGTTTAGACTTCCACCACATCACTGCAATGAGGTCACGCATTTGCATCGACACAATTCAGCTTCCATACCGGTTCAAAGACAAACACTTGGCTATTGCACCTCAGTGGGCGTGCGTTAGTATTGCGCATCGCAATCATTTACTAAATTGACTTCTGAATTGACATTCGCAGCAATGCATTTCTGCGTAGATTGTATCTGGTGTAGTTCATTGTGATACTAGTGAGTTAAGTTTATCATTATACTTGTGGCTAGATTGCTCTTTACTGATATTAAAAAAAATATGTATAATGGCAATAGTCATCATCTGCCTAGCCTTTTCCCAACTATGTTGGGGTCGGCTTCCAGTCGAACCGGATGCAGCTGAATATCAGTATTTTACACGGAGCGACTGCCTATCAGACCTCCACAACCCAGTAATGGGTAATACCATACTCTTGGTAAGAGTGGTTGTCAGACTTTCGGGCTTCTGACTAACAGTAACGAATGTCAAAGATCTAGAAATGACAGCCGGGACCAACGGCTTTACGTTCTTTTCGAGGCACGGAGGAAACTCGCTATAGTAAATGGTCACCCATCCTCAACAGACCAACCTCGGCAAGCGTGGCTTAACCCGGAAGATCGGTCTATGCGGCTGTAATTATTTAGCCACGAGCTCCTCGTATAATGGCAATAGTGCAGTAATTTAATGTAAAAAGCACGCGGGTGTAATATTTTGCATTTTAGCTATTGAATGTGTTGAAAATACTTTTTTTGCGACGGTTAAATATCGTTGTTAAATGCAATATGAGACTGTAAACCGCGCAGAATAAACATAAAATAAATCGACTTTTAATTGGCAATACGGATTTCGTACATTATATTTTTTAGTTTAAGGCTTTTTTCATATTAAATCTATGCTTGTCATGTAAAAACAAGGCTACGGATACCGAATCATGTTTCTTATTCGAAAATCGACTGAAATCGAATAATTTTACGCGCTCATTTTGGGTTTTCTGGTTAACATTAACTTTCCATTAACGCTATAATCATTGGTGGACTGACGTACTTGATGAAGGTTGCGGAAGCTCACCGGATGCGGGTAACCCAAGACTGATCGTTTGTGGCGATGACACACACTCACAATTTTAGATGGAGAAATAAGTGCACTTAATTTTACAAAAAATAATTAAACTTACACTAGGACTATTGTTATCTGAGAATTAAGAAGTACCGTAAAATTACACTATTGCCGATTGCCATAGGATACCCTATTGCACTCGGTAATAGTGTTTCTATCACTGACATATTTTTTGTAATTGGAAGAATAATTCTAGTGATTACCTCTTGCAGGCAAACAAACTACACCTTTTTGAAATATTAGTATAGATTGTCAGACAATTTGTTATATTTGTGTTGAAAAAAAATAAGAAATAGGAATGGTGATAGTGCTTCCCCAGATAAGCTCCTTCACAAAGAGCTCTACTACAAATACATCAAACATTCAGTTAAACTACGCGTTGCAATGTAACCTTGTCCCAAGCAACTATAAAACATTTAGCGTAACAAACAACATCTGTTCACCTAAGCAAAAACCATGAATATGAGTTCGTAATAATGTTCAACAGAAAACAGTACATCTAGTTGGTTTGCGTAACATAAATTTATCGCTTCATATTTGAACTCGTAGCGAGCCAAACCTCTGAAAGCACTATTGCTGTTGCCAGTGCAACCAGCAACTGTATTGCCTGTATTGCCAGCAATACAGGAAAAATTTTTAACCAGTGCGTAAATTTTGCCATAATAAACTTCAACACGTTTTATTAAACACGTATATTTTATTTTGATATGTCTTAGTACTAAAAAAAAAAGTTATCGCTTACGAAACATGTATACTTAAAAACCATATTTTATTGTCACTCGGCCCTAGCGCATTCCCCACCCCCTCACCCCAGCCATGCGCCCGGGCGGCGGCCAAGAGTTGTCATTGATAGTATGGCGAATAGATTATATCCATGTTTTGCTTATCTCAAACTCGGATAAGGATGAAATTTTTTTAAATTTTTTTTTTGACTAAACGCGGAAATGTGTTCTATTACTGACACTGAACTACCAAAAAAAAATTACGCACTGGTTAAAAACTTATCCTGTATAGAGCGTGTTCTGCGAAAGTATGGTAGAGGCGTGCCAAGTTGCAATTATGCGTGTCGTTTCAGTTTGATGTTCAGTTTTAGGTTGGAGATAAAAAGTTGCCAGGCTTAAATAAAATTTGTACTGATTTTATCTAAATTTTACTATGTAGAACAACCTCTCAGTTATTTTGTTAGGACCGTTATTATAATTTATTCTATTCTATTTAAAGCTGTTATTATAATTAAATTTTCTATACTTAATTTAAATTTAAATTCAGTATTCAAATATTTAAAACCTTGCTCGAATTAAATAAATAAGACCAAAGTCCCACTAGCGCCGCTGCTAAACCAAAAAACAAAAAAAACAACGTTCTTTTTTCAAAAAAAGAAAAAAGAAAACGACACACCACAAAGAACCTGTGAAAATAGTTTTTAATCCAACCGTCTCATAAATTCTAACATAATTTTACTTGCATTAGTTGACACGATAAGGCGTGCGCCGAACAAAGCGCGGAGATACCTTCAACCCATTATGTGCGCGAAAAAAGCGGCGAATGCCATAAATTAACATTTTGGTAAAGTGCGAGTGCCTCCCCAGATAAGAACGTGTCTTTGTGGCACGTGCTATCGTAATTTATTAGTGCACTGTGTGGGGTGGGCAGATATCGAGGTTGTAGTAAGTGGGTGTTTGATTTTGTTGTTGATGGTTTGTTGAAAGATATAGTATCTGGGTATAGTAGCAGGAGAGCTCTTTGTGAAGGAGCTCGTCCGGGAAAGTACTACAACCGTATTTGTTTCTAATGCAACGCAGCGTTGCTATGTTCCGGTTTGAAGGGTATGGTGCAGCACCATGTGTCTGTAATTACACCAGCACCGATGGTGGTGGTGGATGGTGATGTTACACATGTAACATTTCAACATTGTCTCTGGGATGGCAAAGCGTTTGCAAGGCTTCTGGTATTGCAAATGGCTACAGGCAGAGGTGTACCAATGTACACCTCGCTGGTATATTTAGGTCCTAAGTAATAGGGGGCGAGCCTATTGCCATCAACTGGCCACAAATCCTAACGCCGAGCTGCTACTGAGAACTTCATAGAAAAACCCCATAACACAAAAAAACGAATAAAAGTAACAATTATAAACAGTTCAGTTTAATATATAGGTAAATAGGTACTGTTATATCAAACCTAATCAATCATGTAGTGAATGGCTGATTGGGATATCAATCGTAAGGGAGCATCGAATGCTCTATTGTTTGGGCTACTGTAGTAATTATTGGAGCTTGAAATATGTCTGATGTTAATTGTGTAGTTACTTGCATTGTTATCAGTGACAACAGCTCTCTAATGATGATGTAATAATCTGTACATCTATACTAATTTATAAAATAAAGTGTTTTAATGACAAAATAAGGGCTTTTTTACAAAATATAGGTGTATTAATTTTCAAACGGTGCTTATACGAAAAAACAGTATTTAAAAATGTTTGATCTGTCTATTTGTTTTGGTTAATCTCCAAAACGGCTGGACTGATTTTGAGGGGGAGGGGGCTTTTACTGGATGGTAGCAAATGTTATAAGGAGTAACTTAAGCTAGGTTTATTTTAGAAGGGTTCCGTGCAATTAATATGATACCTCGGAATAACAGATATACTCGAACAAAGTCGTGGGCATAGCTAAGCTAGTATAAATCTATATCACACAATGCTTTAGTAACCACTAGTTTCTAAGTTCTCCATACAGTTTATCAATAATTATTGATTCGTCAAAGCTATCTATTTCAAAGTTTAACATAAACTAAAAGTTGATAATTTTACATGTCTAAATATTGAACCGATACTGCTATGAAATACATAAACTTTGGTTAAGAATATATACTATAAAACAGTCATTCACTTGTAAAAGAAAAAGTCTGAGTTTCTAAGTAAGTGTTTATTTTAGTATAAACTTATTATACAAATCGGCATTCATTTTTTTTATCACTAGTTCAAGATCCCTGTGATGCCAGAACTAGGCGACATTAATTTGTGCACGGTTGAAATTGTAAAACCCTCATCACACATAGGCATTAGTGAGTAAGGTATCGTATGGTCCTGAAACCTGGAAAAGAGCCCAGCAGTGAATCTAGCAATTACACATACTTTCTTAACCACATATTCCTCTAACTATTTCCGAAACTTCAGCCATGCTAAAATGAAATAGGTCTTGTTTATTATACACCTATTCTGTGTTGCTTGTTTTTTCAGTCCGTAATTCCCCCTTTATTCAAATCAAATCATTTATTTCAAACAAAAAAATTACAGGCACTTTTGAATTGTCAGTCTATCAGAAATATGAAGCTAAACGCTTGTTCCAAACCGCAGGTTTTTATAGAGAAGAACGAGCAAGAAGCTCCATGAACATACATACATACAAACATAAACCAACCAAACCAACACAAGCAGAAACCACAGAACGCCATCTGCTATGATCCTTACATACTCCTTTTGAATTACCACCCACCACGTTTATACATCTGGTCATACAAGCACGCCGGTTACAAGCAGGAACCACGCACCCGACCTTTCTGAAGGCTTCGTGAAGAATCTTTTTAAATTAATAAAATATTATAAGGTTAAACCATTCTTGCTGAATGTACGGGTACAATGTGAAAACAATGTAACAAGTCGTGTACGTTAAAAGAGGTTAGGTAGGGAGGAGGTACCTACTCAAATACACACACCCACGCACTTTTTGGGTGTACAGTAGGTAGTCTCTACGTACTCTTGTAGGGGAAAATATTCGTAATATTATTTTGAAACTTTATTATATGAAACTAGTCAAGTTTTGAAAAGCAATTTTTGAAACTGTATTAAAAATACAGAATTGTAATAAAATATTAAACTCAAAATGTTCAACATTTTATTTTTTCAAGTTTAAAATGTGCGATTTTAAACCTACAAAGTGTATAAGGTACGAAGATAATAATTTTAAAGGTTTTATTTTTTAACGTTTTTCATGCTGTTAAATAAATAATAGTTACTTACGTAAAATAAATATAAGAAAAAGTTTCAACATTCTTTTTGATGTCATTTTTCAATTTCCTGATTTGTCTTTTTTGACAGTTCGTAAATTATACTGTCGTTTATATTTCATTCATGTCGGGCTTCATGTCACTAGTGACAAAAAATCTACACGTCAGACAATCGGTGACCGATTTTTTGGTCGAAGAGAATGGAACATAATCTAAATCTAAATTTATATAACTCAAAGGTGACTGACTGACTGACTGACTGATATAGTGATCTATCAACGCACAGCCCAAACCACTGGACGGATCGGGCTGAAATTTGGCATGCAGGTAGATGTTATGACGTAGGCATCCGATAAGAAAAGATTTTGATCAATTCTACCCCCAAGGGGTTAAAATAGGGGATGAAAGTTTGTGTGAAACTTTGTCAATTTTAAACCGATCGGGCTGAGACTTTGCATGCATAAAGCTACTATGACGTAGGCATCTTCTAAAAAAGGATAAATTCCACCCCTAAGGGGATAAAATATGGGATGAAAGTTTGAATACTTCTTAACGCGAGCGAAGCCGCGGGCAAAAGCTAGTATAATATATGAATTCTAATATACCAACGCACACGTCTTAAAAAAAGACGGTTCCTCGAAATGATGACACCACCAGCACCAAGGCTTTCAATAGAACTTTAATGGATGTAACGTGGAATAAGGTATACAAGTATGGTAAGGTTAACTGCCTCGTCAGCCTAGTGGTCGTGAGCACGGCTGCTACGCCAGTGGTCCTGGGTTCGATTCCCAGGTCGATCAAAAAGTGTTATTGGGTTTTTCTATGAAAAATCTCAGTAGCGGCTCGGTGTTTGAATTTATGCCCGGTTAATGGCAATAGGCTTGCCCCCTATTATTTGGGACCTAAATATACCGGCGAACTGAGGGTGTACACTGGTACACCTCTGCCTAACCCTTCGGGGAATACAGGCGTGATACGGTAAGTAAATTAAGTTATACAAAAATGGCATGCTTGCATATGCCATATGAAAAATGATTATTATATAGTGAGGATACCATGTATTGAGAAACTGGTCATATAAACGTGTTCAAAAACGTACACCTAAGCGCACCACTGGCCCTAAATAAATTAATGTAACTACACAGAAAAAGCTACAAAATAAAATTAAAACAGTTCACAGCACACTTTTACCACACGACAAAGAACAAAATATTTCTACAAAACTTAAACAGCCACAAAACAACACAAAACGTATAACTTTGCTAAGACTATGAACACAAACACGAAAGCGGCCGAAATCGGATTACACGGGGCGCTTTTCAGCAAAAACCAATAGCAGGGACCAACTAGTGCCGCTAGTTATAAAGCCCCGGGACCGGGACGGAAACGCGGGATTAAAGGAGCCGGGATACGGGACGCGGCGCGGTGGCATGGGAGTTTTTGGGTGCAGTTTTTATGTTCTGTGGAAACTAGTTGTAGTCGGTTTTCTTAGGGATTTTTAGCTTTGTTTATTGTAATTTTTTGGCGCGCTTAATATTTAACATTGCGTGGTTTTGAATAGGTTTGAAATTTTCTTTGTTCACGTTGAGAATATAATTTATTTGGAAGTTATACCTGTGTAACTACTCCATTGTTTAGTAAAGTGTACTCAAGTAAACATATTTACTTGACATTGTCGGTACAACAGCAACGATCCATATCTATAACATAAACCAAGCAATATCCAAGTCAAAGTTAGTCAAAACATCATATTTTATTAAAGCGAACCTCTTCAACATCACTTAAACTTTCGGATAGCTCCGAAAATCCCCTTCAATGCCCAACGGGGCAGCCATCGTTCCGGAAAAACTGCTACGTCCCGGGACTACGGGGCGCACGACAACACTACCCGAGCGAACACCCGAGGGGCAGACGTATAGAGGTCGTGTAATCTTATTTTTTATAGAAACGTGAACATTTCCTTACATCTGATAGTGTGAATGTCGGGGTGTGTGATAGAACTTTATCACAGTTTTTATTGATAATAGTGTGTGAAGGGTGTGGATGGTTATTTTTATTTATTTTTGGGCGTGTTTGAAGGCAGGAGTAGGAGGTTTATATCGGTGTGAAAGTGTCGTGACGTTAAGTTTTATCATGCATTATGTTTAGATAATTAAATAAGCCTCGCTAAGAGATTTTTGGTAGACTTTTTAAGTTTTAGGTTCTTCTCACCGACATGCCACGGAGTCCACGTCACCGACATAGTTAACTTAATAGGATTTAAAGTTTTCACTTCTGTCGGCAGTCCCCATGACTGCCTATTTTAATTTTAATAACCAGTTAAAAATATTATGCCTAGAGGGTCTACATTCAAATATAACTTTGTAATGGAACTATTGTATGGAGAACAAGGGCAAGAAACTTCATACTTACAATTTTAAAATAAATAATTGCTTTCATATTTAACATTGTAGGTAGTTAAATGGAATGAAAAAAGATTATTGCCTCAAAAGATTTTCAATAATAATAACTAAAGATTCTCTGTACAGCATCTCTAGTTCTCCAACTCTCTTCACCAATAAATAACGCAGACCACCCACGACCCAATTTCCAAAACCTGACGAATTTACTTCATAACTTTAACGAAATAAACGCTCCATAAAGACTTTTTTCCGAGTTAACAAGACGAAACTCGATTTATTTATTACTAGCAGGAGCTTTGATAAATAGCAACTTGGGTTGTGTGCCAACCGCTCCAACCGACCGAATTAAAGAGACCACGCTCCACAGCGGTGCCCGAATAAATTGGTGTATATTAATCTTTGTCACCTAATACTCCATAAAGTTTGGCGTGATGAATTAGCTTGCACCTGATGAACTCCCTCATGAACGCACATTGATGATGCGATCGTAAACTGAGATTAGATTTTGAATAATTTGGGGACAATTTTTGATCTGATTGCTTTGAGGGTAGGGTTGGACGGGGATTTGCTTCCGGGGGCTATGTACTTATAACACAATAGCGTATTAATTGACCGCCTGCAGGTTAAAGGCTTCTTCTCATACGGAGAAGGCAATCGAGACGGTTTAACAATTTCACATTTATAGTATTTACTAGCTGTGCCGGTCTAAGATAAGCTTAAAAAAAAAGAATGGAAAAAGTCACATTAGTTGTATTTACCCGGTGTTACAGCCGTTACCACATGACTAATATATTTACATCGCACACTACTACCAGAACGGTGACTTTTCACACCAAAAATAGAAGTCATTTCCCAGCTATTTGCTAAAAGTAACTATATTGACTAGTATACGTGATTACCGGCTGTGTAATTTGTCTTTTTAATATATAGTCCGCATACATGGCAAAACCACATACAACAACGGTTTTCCCCAAACAATCTTATTACATTATTACATCGAAACCAAACTCCCCGTGCGATCTGCAGGCAATTTGCAACAAACCACACGTGTTACACGCGCGATGGCTCGCGATCCGGCGGGGTTGCGCTGTGTCCACAAATGTGACATTTTACAGGACAATATTCCACGCAACGTGAATTTATGGACAGCAAAATCGGCCATCCGACAGTAAAATCGGACGGCTGATCGATTGACTGCAGCGCTGCGAGTCGCGGGTTCAATTCCCGCAAACCAATCAATTTGTTTGGCCTACTGATAGTTGTTCCGGCTATTTGTGTATGTGAGTTTATATGTTTGTAAACGCGCCCACCATACAGGATGAATTCCTAGTGTGCGGCAATGTTTTTTTCCATGGGGGTAGGCAGAAACCACAGAACGCCCGCTACGATCCTTACATACTACTTTCGCCTCGTCCACGATATTTTTTTCAATAAAATAAATAAATATTTCGGTTGATGTGGACGCAGCTTCATAGGTCGGCTAGGACGCGTGTGTTACCGTGTGTGAAATCGGTAACGGACAATGAGTTTTAGGTTAGGATTAGGGTTACTAACTCACAGATCAGTGGTCGTTGTGGTTTGAATTGTAATAATGTATTCCAAATTCGAAACTTTATTATTATGTGTATGCTCACGAGTAAAATGTAGCGAACTGGCCATATTATTGTAACAACCTATTGTATCTGAAACCTGCATTTACGAATTAATTTATTTTGCAATTTTCTGCACGGTTCACGAATGACTTTGATGGCTTGGATGTTACTTGCATACAGAAAAGGTGACCGAAGCCATTTGTTCTTATAAAAAATCTTGACCCGTTTTGTGCGGGATTATTTTCTTTAGAAAGGAGTTCCGAATAGGCACTATTACCTACCGAAGGATCGAAGGGGCACCGATGCGTTTCAGCGGATGTCTCGGAGCCCACTTCCCTTTATATGCAGGGGACGTCAATTGATACAATCGATGGGAATCCGATATAATCCCTTCATGTGTCTCATACGGTGGGGGTTGTTTTTATAAGGGTTGAGATAAAAAAAATTGTTTCGCTGCATCTGAGTTTTTTATACAAATTGAATAAAGATAGATAGGATTACCTTTAAAAAAAAATTGATAAGCCAAAACTAGAATCAAACAAAAAAATATCATATCAATATCATAGACCGCCACAAGTTTTAGTATGTACTTATGATTAGTACCAGTGTTAGGTACCTACAAGAGGTCTGGCATTTTTGCTGTACAGAGCCGGGGGTACACATTAATGTTTTCTTTTTTGTATTTTTATTTGAATAACCTTTTCATTATTATTTGGAGCAGCCACAGGGAGCAGCTGTGGGCACACAGTTGGTTTTGAAATATTATTTCTTCCTCTGCAGAGTCCTTTTAATTTTAATTTTTATATGAACAGTTGATGACCAATGTCAACAAAAAAAAAATTATTTTCTTTCTTTCTTTACTAACCACCACAAGCGGCCCAGTTTACCACAACGCTTACACAAACACGTGTCTAAGTTTTATCAAAATCCATTCCCCAGCAATGGAACACAAACAGATCGTCTATAACACGCCATAACTTCCTCTTACTTATAACTTACGGGAACACTCAAGCTGTGTGTTTTTGTTCCATACTCCGATCATCCTCGCAGCTAATATTTTGACTTGTAATCTGATGAAATCTTGTAATCTTCTATGTGATGTGAGGAAATAAAGTGTGTGAGAAGAAAGATTTATAGTAGGAAAGAGGTTTGATAACACAATCAAAAAGAAAAAAGCTTAAGTGATAATTAAGGCATTTAGTGTCAGTTTGCGTGCTAATTAAGACTGAATGCCTTTACTAAACCAAAAATGTGGAAATATTATAAAAACTCGACACGTTTGGCTCTATGATTTAAAATAAAAGATTATTTTCACTTGTAAAGGTTCCTAACCAGGAAGTAGATATTTTAATGCCACGGGTACATTATCGATTCAAATAGGCACAATATCGAACACATTCCAGCAAACTTACAGCAACACTAGATCTGCACACTAATTCTTTCATGTCCTTCTCCTTACCCTATCCAAAAAAATCCTCCAATAATTTTATCCTAGACTCATGTTTGCTCGCTGAGTTGGCTCCATTTCCATGTAATTACGTCCCAATGTCCGCGGACACACTGGACACCAAACGATGCAGATTGATCCCAGTTGTTAGCACCACATGAGCTCGCAAACGATATTTCGTTTAGATTGATTGATGGTAATTGACGCGCGTGGACTTATCTAGCTCAAATGTTGTAGTGATTTGTGGTGCTATGAAATAGAGGGATGGTATAGTGACACGCGGAAGCTCATATTTTTGAAAGTGATATTTAAATAATGTGTAGTGTTAAACACTTAATTTCATTCATACATATATACCATCACGCCTGTATTCCCTGAAGAGTTAGGCAGAAATGTGTGCAGGTCGCCGCGATGTTTAGGTCCAATATAATAGAGGGCGAGCTAATTGCCATTAAAGTAAGTTTTCTTTAAGTATCAGTTCTGCCAAAACGAGCAAGCCCTTAATCTCTCAATAATAAAATAATATCTCAGATGTGTCACATACGGCACAAACACTTCAATGTCCTTCTTGAACAATTCTAAGAATAGATTTAAAATTAATTATTAAATATTCACAGTCATTGCATTTATTTTGTAAATTCTTATAAAATTTGGCATGTATGGCATAAAACCCAATTGAACCTCTAACCGTTATTTTGGTGGCAACAAAAATAAAACAATACCAAGTACAAGGGCAATGGATCCACACTTACAGAAATGAACTGGGGAATTAATAGCCATTGCAACAACCCATTACGATATTGCTTTCTTAGTTCTCGCAACACTAGATACTGCAGTGTTCTATTACGTTTAAATTCGGTTCAGACAGTTCGGAGTTACGATAGATAACTTCAATAAAACACTGCAAAACTTTGTTCGTTTACTCAGTATTTTATTTGGTGCATTGTTTTAAAAGGGCGTCAAGGATAAAACATTAATAATACAGTAAATTGCATTGCATTGGGGTTGATGATAGATGCGGGGGATTTACATACGTACGTATCATCACGCTTGTAATCCCCGAAGGGTTAGGCAGAGGTGTACCAATGTACACCCACAGTTTGCCGGTATGTTTTTAGGTCCCATGTAACAGGGGGCGAGCCTATTGCCATTAACCGGGCGCAAATCCATACTCCGAGCTGTTACTGAGAATTTCAGAGAAATACCCAATAACACTTTTTGCTTGACCTGGGAATCGAACCCAAGACCTCTCTGTTTTCTTTTTTAAAAATAAATGTAATTACACTAGTTATTATTGTGTCACTGCAGGACAAAGGCATCTTCTCATATAGAGAAAGAGCGAGCATTGATCACCAAGCTTGTTCAAGGCGTATTCGACGTTTTTAGATTAAATTGATTATAGTCCAACTTTCCTCGCGATGTTTTCCATCACCGATTGCCTCGTTAGACTGTTTTTTCTAGCTAATTTTATTTTACAGAACACTCAGGTCCGCGATGCTTATTTCACCCGCGCTGAGTTACGTCTTTAGTTACTGCTCTGCTCCTGTAGGTAGTACCGTAATGTTATATAGCCTATATTACTCAGGAATAATGTAGCTATCTATCTATTAGTGATGTTTTTTTTTAATTCGATCAAGTAGTATCGCAGCTTATTCGGTACAAACAAACAAAACAATATTTCCTCTTTAAAATACCTAACTTAACTGCCCCGTTGGTCTCGTGGTCGCAAGTGCGACTGCTGTGCAAGGGGTCCCGGGTTCGATTTCCAGGTCGAGCAAAAAGTGTTATTGGGTTTTTCTATGCAATTCTCAGTAGCAGCTCGAAGTTTGGATTTGTGTCCGGTTAATGGCAATAGGCTCGCCCCCTATTACATGGGACCTAAATATACCGGCGAACTGTGGGTGTTCATTGGTACACCTCTGCCTAACCCTTCGGGGAATACAGGCGTGATGGTATTTTTTTAAATATTAGTTGAGGAAACAAGACTTCATAGCTAAAACATGGCACCCTTCACAACATTATAAAGTAACAAATTTCCTCTAGTTTCCTTACTAAACTCCCTATTTTATATACAACAATTTCATTGTCTCCAATTCATGTTGAATTCTCAGAGATTCACTGTCCCTGATTGAACAAAGCTTCGAACGTCGGTCAATGTTTAACTAGTTCTCTGTAACGCGAGCAAATTCCGCAAATTGTAAACGTTCCCGCCTGTACCGTGTAATATTGTAACAAGACTCTTCTTTGGGTTGATTTTTATGGGAAAGATCGTCTTCCCTATGATTTAAAAATTAATTTATTTGAAAATTAATGTATTTTTAACTAGGTAGGACCACCTTTAAGTAAGAGGTCAACCGCCGAATTTAACTCGGCAGCGTTCGGAAATCTGCGTAACGTCTTCTTGTCCAAAATATCTCAGTGCCTTAAGTCGAAAGTCTTCAACCAGTGTGTCAGATGCCAGTTATGATATATGGCTCCGAAACGTGGTCTCTTACCACGGGCCTTACTAGCAAGCTAAAGGTTAAATTATATATTTAGTTATATATTATTTAACAATACCCACAGTTTCACACACGTTAAGTATATGTCTACTGCTTCCCTTCAATGTACCGCAGCATAATGTTTGGTAGCCTAGTAACCGTTCTTGATAAACAGGCTATGTTATTGCAATAACTTATGAAAAACCTATGTTTTTCATCTGGGGTTAAAAAATTACACAACTCAATTACAGTTAGAGCTATACTGTAAATGGGTGCGGAAGAATACTTTGAGCGAGTTCCGTACCTCGGTCAAAGGTAGATGGAGGTTTTAGTCTGTAGGAGTCCGACACACCCCTGCGCCTTCTCTAAGGCGGAGGCAGTCCATGAAGATTTAGTAGTAGTAGATAGAGCTCTTTGTGAAGGAGTTCGTCCGGGGAAGTACTACCTCTATACCTATTTCTACCACAAAGCATTACAGATCTTTATAGGTATAGGTGATCATTTAACATCAGGTAGGCCAACGACTTGTTTGCCATTCAATGACCAAAAAAAAACCCACGAATAAAACCTTTGTACGTACCAAGTAGATTCCAATGACTTCGTTTATAAGTATGTTCTTCAGACATTAAAAGTACTGTATTCAGAAAAGAGTACACTAACAAGTACTTAAACATAAACATTCCCCCAGCCAACTAAACCCAACAACTTGTTGATAAGTGACAGACAAACACTTCTGTTTGGTCCCGAAACCGGCGCAAAAATAATGCAAACACACGTCGGTAAATATTGTCATTCTCTTACATAAATTTCTTGTATGATGATGACATTCGGGAGAGGATTGAGGGTGTTCTGACAAGGACTTAATATGGGTCTCTTTTGACCATATATGGTGATGGAATGTGGATATTGGATTAAAGAATTATTGTCTTTTTTCTTCTGGGGGCAAAACGATCGCAATATAATTTCTGTCTCCATCTGACAAAAATGGCTCATTATTGACATTGATTGTAGCTGAGATGAGATTGCGATTAACTTTTTAACGTTTGAATTAGAAGAAATTTGTTAATCTTCTGGTTTTATTATGGAACAAAACAAGATAAAAATGGCAATTATTGTAGATTGCATGGACTAGACAAGATGACAACCAAGTAAGTAGTACCTATGATGATAAATCGGGAATAATGTCAACATAAAAAAACAGCAGTTTGTAGTAACAAAACATGGATTAAGGATTACAGACTGTTGTATTAAATAAATGTTTTATTTTTTGTTTTCAAGTGGTGAAATATCGGGATTTCTTTCACAAAGTAAAATATGACGAAACAAACTAGTAACGTAATGGAAATAACTCTTGTAGCAAGCAAACTTTTCATATTACAAACAAAGAGTTTAAAACATAAAATTGAATTGTTATGACTTATACAATTAACCCTTTAACCGCCGCAGTTGTATATAAGCAACTTATCATTTTTGAGCCCATGGCACCACGTTGCACGCCATGTTTGCCATGGGCTCAAAAATGATAAGTTGCTTATATACAACTGCGGCGGTTAAAGGGTTAACAGAATAAACGTAAAAGAATGTCGTTTATTATCTGCCTCTTAATTAACTACGCTTCAATTCTAGGTAACACTGTATTATGTATAGGTATAATACTTCAGACATTTTCCAACAATTTCTGCACTACCATTGCAGTCTGTAAGTAGGTACTCAAAACATTTCCGCCATTACAAAAGCACTTACATTCATATCCATACTTAATATTTTAAATGCGAAAGTAACTCTGTTTGTTTGTCTGTCTGCTTTCACAATTAAACCACTGAACCGATTTGGATGAAATTTGGTAAGGGATAAGTTTGAACCCCAAGAAAGGACACAGGCTACTTTTGCGATAACCGACATTTAGGTGGACGCGCTTACACATATATACCATTACGCAAGCTTATATTCCCAGAAGGGTTAGGTAGAGCTGTACCCATCTACACCTACAGTTCACTGGTATGTTTTAGGTCCCATTGAGGGCGAGCCCATTGCCATTTACTGGCTATACCACATTTATACGGGCGAAGTCGCAGGCAAAAGCTAGTTCTACCATAAATAAACACGCAAACACTTTATGGCAGACATTTTTTCTTTAATGCATCTCAAAAATTCATGACAAAACAAAAGTAAAACATATACGACCACAATCTGAACAGTATAATGAAAACATTCAACCATACAGCCATAAGAATTTCTCTGTCGTACCCACAATACAGGCGTTCTTTGGCAAATATATTTTTATTTAGTCCTGTCCCCTCTGCGACGGTCGGGGTAGCAATAAAAATATTATATACCTAAGTGCTCTGCGGTCGATGTGCGGTGCGAGGTTCGAGAGGTAGCGGGTTGCTTTTTATTGGAGTTAGCGAATTTTTTTCTTTAAAAATATTTTAAGTACCTGAGAGCCACTAATTAAAAACGTTAGTTAATATTAATGGAGTTGCAATTTCATGAATGTCAAAAAAAATATGAAAAATTAGAGCCATGTTTGACTTTTGACTGACAGATTAAATTGTGATCGCTTGATAGTTAGGAATGCTCCCCTTAATAACAGGTAAAATGTAAACGGTGTGTAGAATATACATCACATAGCTTTTAAATATGTGTACTATCCATCAATTTAATATATATAAAATATTATTGTTTAAGAACGACATTTATTTTTCACGTGAAAAATCACTATGTGGTAGATCGCAATGTTACCCATGCAAAACATAGTGTTTACGTGTCCTTTCAATAGTACAAATCTCGGTAGGATATTAAAACTTTAACAATCTAAATATATACAGGAAAAATTTTTAACCAGTGCGTAAATTTTGCCATTATAAACTTCAACACGTTTTATTAAACACGTATATTTTATTTTGATATGTCTTAGTACTAAAAAAAAAAGTTATCGCTTACGAAACATGTATACTTAAAAACCATATTTTATTGTCACTCGGCGCTAGCGCATTCCCCACCCCCTCACCCCAGCCATGCGCCCGGGCGGCGGCCAAGAGTTGTCATTGATAGTACGGCGAATAGATTATGTCCATGTTTTGCTTATTTCAAACTCGGATAAGGATGAAATTTTTTTTTATTTTTTTTTTAACTAAACACGGAAATGTGTTCTATTACTGACACTGAACTACCAAAAAAAATTTACGCACTGGTTAAAAACTTATCCTGTATAACTCAAAGATGACTGACTGATTGACTGACTGACATAGTGATCTATCAACGCACAGCCCAAACCACTGGACGGATTGGGCTGAAATTTGGCATGCAAACGTAGGCATCCGCTAAGAAAGGATTTTGGTAAATTCCACCCCTAAGGGGATAAAATAGGGGATGAAAGATAATACTTCTTAACGCGAGCGAAGCCGCGGGCAAAGCTAGTATAATATAAAACTGGTTTACGTAAATAAAATTGTTGAAATTTTGACCTTCAGAATTCCCGTAACCACAAGAATTAAGTTTCTTTTTGGCACCATCCCACCACACTCTTTTAAATTACTACAAATCCTGAAAGTCATGAAGCAATGAAACTCGGCGAGTCCTAGAAAAACGATTCAACTATCTTGGATCCCGTAACGAAATTAATCACAAAAGTACAGCGGAGGAGTAAGAATAACTCCGGAAATCCGGAGTTGTTTACTATGCGGACCCTGTAGAAACTGAAATTTGTTCTAGTTTCTACAAGGTTTTCAAAGTAAATAACTCCGAGGGATTTAACCTGTACACTATCTATATCTAACTTAATATTGCGTTCTTACTGCCCGCGTATACACACCCATAAGATATGCTGTACAATTAATAGTTTTAAGTTTTATGTTTATTTAGCTGTCTCTAGCCTACTAGTCCTAAGTGCGACTGCTACGCTAGAGGTCCTTGGGTTCGATTCCCAGGTCGAGCAAAACAGGCACAAATCCTAGCTTTTGTGCCCGATAAATGGTAATAGGCTCGCCCCCAGTTTAATATTTAATTGTTAAAGTTTTACATGGAATCTAAAACATACCGGCGAACTGTGGGTGAACATTGGTACACCTCTGCCTAACCTTTTGGGGAATACAGGCGTGATGGTATATATTTACTTTAGATAATGAGGAACAAGGTGGAGATTTCCTATTTTTTTATTGTAAAGGGAAGATCCTCCGAGTAGTCGGGTTATATTTAGTGGGACACTGCCCGACGGTTGTTGTCGGGATTTCAGACATGCTAATGTCGCAGAGAGCTTCCATATCGTGATGGAGAATAGTAGTACGTCAGTTGTTTTATTTTTTTATAGAAAATCGTTGCCACGCTAGGAATTTCTCATATATCGTGGATGACTTTGCAAACTTAGCAGTAAAGCTCTTTGTGAAGGAGCTCATCCGAGGAAGTACTACCTATTACTGCCGCAAAGCAGTGTTGCTGTTATTCCAGTTTAAAGGGTATGGGTGTTGGTGTAATTACAGGCACACGAGACATTTCAACTTAGTCTCTGGGATAGCGAACCTAATGCCATTAACAGGGCACAAATCCTCACTCCGAGCTGCTACTGAGAAATTCTTAGAAAAACCCTATAACACATTTACATACTTCGCTGGAATCTCACAACTTGCACCACTATGAATGAAACATAGTCGGTATACTCATCTTCTATGCCAGGTACGAGTTTGTAGTTGGTGGTTTTGCTAGAGTTTCATTACGCTAGAGTTTATCCGGCCCCTAATAAGATATAGCTGCGATACGTAATATTATAATGACTTAACTGCAGTTCATTACCACTAGGATTAATTAGTTCGTGTATTAATTTGATGTTGTTACCTTGTTGCTGTGACTTTGTTGCTGTTACCCTGTTAGTTGTTGAAGTGTTTTAGTGTTTAGTGGGGGTAATGGTCTAAAATCTTCATTTTATCAGAGCTGAAACTTTGAGAATTGGTAAAGAAATATCTCTTTAAGAAGGTACCTATTTGGTGAAATGGGTTTTAATGCAAGATACATTGCATTCAAGTGTTATTCTGTAAAAAGATATTGTGATCTTGTAAAGTTTCTTGCCCATTCTTCTCCATACAAAACTACCTTTTGGAAGGGGCAACTAGATTCCATTTTTTTTTGTATATGGCGTTAAAAAGTGCATATTTAATGGCCTAATTGAAATAAATGATTTAACTTTGACTTTCGTGCAGTGGCTTTAGCACATTAATATAATATATCTGTCTTTGTTGTCTTTTGATCCTGCATCAACATTCTTTATAAGGGATCCGCAACTAAAAAGGAAAAACGGTGCTTTTATTTCGTGTGGTGTAGCTAAACTCTAAATATTTTAATTAATAAGCAAGGCAGTTATTTCATTAATTTTTAAACAAGGGGCTCTGTAAGCTTTTGTTCTCGACACGGTGCGGTATTGTAAGGTTTCATTCTGCAAGTTTTTGTTGGTACTGTGAGGGTATTTTTTAGAAATGTTTATTATTAGACGTAATGGCCTTGTGGTTAAGGCGGGTATTATGTTGTGCGTGGGAGGTGGAACTTTACGTCAGTTCTGTCAACCATAGTACTTATAAGAAGTCTGTATGTATTTTTTATGTCTAATAAATTAAATATTCATAAAAAAAAAACAGGGTTCGACACCGGGCAAGTGCCAATGTGACTTTTTGAATTTATATGTACAAACTTTCTGAGATAATCTTGGACATCACTGACTTTGGTGAAGGAAAACTTTTAAGAAAATGTGGACTAGAGTTTTGAATCAAAGTCAGTGATGACAAAGACGTATGAATGACTTTTCAGAATGAGTAACCTCCTGTGGTTACTCAATCTGAAAAAAAAAATTGAGATCTCCAATCCGCCTTGAGTAGCGTGGCGAATTCTCGTGCCTTCTCCATACGAGAAGAGGCCTTTATCCTGCAATGAGACAACAATAAGATGGTAATAATTATTTAATAGTTATTCATTACCATGAAATAAAACAGTATTTACGAGTATATAAAAAAAGCTACAAGCTAACTCATGTAGGTATTAGTCCAAAACAAAAAACTAAAAAAAGTTCTGAAAAAGTCTCAGTAATCTCAAAACAAAATGTCTTCCTAACTCAAAAACACAACAAAAGACATGATATTTTCCTTAAAAAAATAAACACCAACAATTTGCGAGAAACAGAATAATAAATAACACGTATAAGCATTGCAGGGATTAAAATAACCCCTTCTGTAAGGACCGGCCGTAGGGGCTACAGTTTATGCTACATTTTATAGTAGCCCGGGATCCTCAGGGACCAGGCAGGATGCTTGCCTGAATTCTTTATGCAAGTAGGTAGAGGTACCTTGTATTGATTTCTTAGTGTAGACTCTCTAGTTGGGGTATCAGCAGAGATTTTAGATATTGGAGTTGGAAATTAAGTTTTTTCTATCTTACTCCTTACTACTGGTATTATTTTCTGATTAATTTCGTTTCTTTTTATGGTATGAGTATACAGACTATGTTTCATTCATAGTGGTGCAAGTTGTGAGATTCGATCGAAGTATGTAGGTGAGGGATTCATGAGTTAGTAAAAGGAGATAAGAGAGATAAGTAAAAGTTTTTAGTGAGGCGATTCTTTTTCGCACCCCATGTGAACTGAGACAGCATGGTTGCATGGTTCAGCGATTATCAGCTACGGTGCGTGTTTTTTTTTATGCCATTGGATGGCAAAGAAGCCGACAACTCACCTGATATTAAGTGGTCAGCGCTGCCTATAGACATCTGCAGTACCATAGCCCTTACAAATGAGTTACCATCCCAAAGACAAAGTTGAAATATTTCATGTGTCTGTAATTACACCGGCAACCATACCCTTCAAATCGGAACACAGCAACGCTGCTTTGCGGCTGAAATAGGTATGGTGGTAGTACTTCCCCGGACGTGCACCTTCACAAAGAGCTCTACTATTATTATGTATGTACTACTGTGTATGTGGGTATGAATGTATATGTAGGTACCTATAATTTAACTATTAAAACATTGACTTTGATGTACGAGATCCTATTATTCATTTGAGCCCTGAGATTATAAGGGTATTATTTTGTTAACATTCATAATACATTGATACATGACTAGTCTTAAATTCTAGAAAATTACGTACAGAAAATTTTGAACAGATTTTTTTATAAAATCTAAAAACACAACTTTGATTTATAGGCGACATTAAAATAATGAATTTAGAGCTTTAGTTTATCCATTAAATAATTTATGATTTAACTGAAAAAGAAAACTCAATTCTGAATTATTTAGTTGGTTTAAGGGGTTTAAATTCGACTTTGCTCACAGAATGCCAATATCAACAACGCTGAAAAGATTATTGGCTAAACTAATATTGATTGAATAATATATTGGTGCCATACCTACAGCAAGTTGTGGATACATTTTTTATGATAAAGGCACATAATGGCCACGGGGCAAATTCGCGGTCAAAAGCTAGTGAAAAATGTATTTTTCTTTTATTTATTGTTTTTTTACCTAATGTTCTTTATTAATAAATTTTAATAATTTATTATAATATATGAATGTTCCAAAATATGTTCATTTTGAAAAGAGAATTTCTTATTGAATAGCACATTGTTTTTACATCTTCATGAAAAGCGGTGAAAAGTATCACTACACTTTTCTAGTGACACTTCCTTTACATCATTTTAATAGCGAATAAATATTTTGACTTTGAGTGCATAGGCTACCGAATAGAACTAAAAACTAAAAAGGCAAATCTTTTTCACAAAACGAACCGCGCAAAAGTCCAACGCATTCTGGGAAAAGAAGTGACATTTTCTATCCGCTTATAAATTCTCAAGTAAAATAACATTTACGTACGCAAGTCTAGACTTCACAGTACCTGCACTAACATTATATAAGGCGGACTGAACGAGACAGATTTTCCTCGGAGAAAACGTACCGTATTCAGAGGTACGGTCAACAAAAGAGATAAGAAACCAGACCGTTTAATATTGTTAAAAATTTCTTTCAAACCGGTAGTCGTTTTTAAATAAAATTAATTTTAATTAATAACCTGTTTATTTTCTATTAATTAAAATAAAATTCATTCAAAAACTTCTATCGGTTTTTGTAAAATTTTGATTTTATTAGGCGACTCTGGTTACTTATCTCTTTTGCTGACTGTACATCGCATGCTATCTAAATAATTCTGGTGTCGTGTCTAATCTTATCATATGTTTTAGGAGCCATGTTCAGTGGTGCCCTAACCTTTGTCTAGTACGTTGTTAAACCCTAATCATAATAGACCTGGATCCTTTATTCTAAGGTGACTTTTATTTTCTTTTTTTGGCTTACGTGCTTGACTTTTTTGGAAGAAATGATAATATTGCTACCTTATTGTTTCTGGGCCACGTAAAGTTTCTTGTCCAGGTTGACAATCGCAGATCTTTTACAGCCGTTACGGAAAGTCAGAAGCCAAGAAGTCTGAATTGTATTTGTAAGATCAGAATGCAATACTACACATGACCGTTTTCATAATAAATCAACAATAACACCAAACTTATAGGTAAATAATAATTAAATTACAAGTTATGTATACAATTTATATAACAGAAAGGTGGAAGCGTATATAGGGCATCAAAAACCCCGTTCGCATCGCTGTCAATAGCTATAAAACTGGTAGCATTGTCACGTTGCATGGCAATGCCCCACAACATATTTATTCTGCATTCTACAAGTATTTTATCATATGTTTACGACCATGGAATACCAATGCTATGTTTATAAAATGTCGACTCGTAAACTCACATTTTTACTGCACACAAAATCTCTTACATCAATATTCGTATATTTGTTAAACCGAATAGCAGATAAGCCTTTAATTCCTGCTTAATAACGGGGATTAGCGGCTTATCGCTTATAAATATAGCATCAACGAGAGTGCGGTCGTCGCGGTCGCATGCCACTGTGCAATTACTACGACTGCGCTCCAAAGAATTTTTGGTAAATACTTAGATGTTGTGGTTTACTAGAACGTGTAACTTCTGTTTTCGTTTAATTTGGGGATGTAAGTTCTTGCCAAGAGATATTTAGCCTATTCATAGAAAAAGTAATTTTCATAATAGCTTGACTAACTATTAAGATATTAACTAAGTTTTAAGTACTTTCTAACTAAGCAAAACAAGTTTTATTTAGACTAAGTGTACAATGTTGGTTTTGTATTAAGTTGGTATTTATGACTTAGCAGTCTTCTGTAGGGCTCGCCTTAATTGAGGCGGTAAGTCCCCTCTTTTAGGAGTGGCTAGAGCGGCGCTACGGCGCCCTCACCTACCGTCTGACGCAAGTCCTCACCGGACACGGACGTTTCGGGAAGAAAATTATTTTTTGCCAATCCGCCTTCAGCAAGCTTGGTGATTAATGCTCGTGCCTTCTCTGTATGAGAAGAGGCCTTCGCCTTGCAGTGGAACAGTTATAGGCTGGTATTATAATTTGAAACCGCCATTTCAGCGAAAATTAAAAATAACATACAAAGTAAGACCGCCCATCAAATCGCTCCAAGCCCATCCAGCACATCTATATTCATAACAATAAGATTTATGTTTTCTACTCAATTCGGTTCCACATGGTACGGCCTGCCACAGCGTAATTACAAAATTTACAACAGTACTACCAACTCAGCGTAATTGTTCGCATTCATGACTAAATGACGGCCGTGAACTACCTGGCTTTGTGCCGTTTAGCTCCCAAAGTACGATTTGAAATGTGGATTTATCCGTGGACATTGAACTTTAATAATATATCACTACAGTTCTGATTGGCTTGTGACTTTGCAACTGAATAAGTTCTGTATAATTCAGATTTAACGTACCTTATTAAAAACATTTAAAACACAATCCATCAAATCCTAGAAGTTGGCTACGAAAAACAAATGTTCTGTTGTAAATTCTAAGTTGTCACTCTACCTACCCTTTCAAGGAATACTAGCATCATCTTTCTGCCCTTATCTTATTTACTTGGGGTCGGCGCAACACGTTTTCTTCTTCCATTCCGTCTTGGCAACCGTCTGATATCACTGACTCCCTTCTCTTTCATATAATTCTTCACATAATCCATCCATCTTTATTTGTCCTCTCTCTTCCTCTTCATCCATTCACATTTATATTCATAACTCTTTTGGTCACATGCGTTTCATTCCTTCTTTTCACCTTTCAAGAAGTACTAGCATCATATATTTTAATTAGCGAAGTACCCGCGACTTCATCCGCATGGCTTATTTCTCCCGCGTTAAGGTACGTCTTTGGTTACAGCTCCGCTCCCGTGGGTCGTAGCGTGTTGTTATAAAGTCTATGACACTCGCAAATAACGTGGCTTTCTATGGGTAAAATAATTTTCAAAATCGGTTTAGTATATCCAGAGATTACCCCTTACAACCTCGCAAAATTCACCTCTTTACAATATTAGTATTATTATGTAATGCTTTGTTATTTTAATTATGTACTAACATCGATAAACAAACCACATGGCAATTGACAGCCAAAGGTAAATGTTACCGTCAAACTCCAAAATCGATAATATGTGTAATTTCACCGTGGGATGGGATTAATACCCCAAATGTAAAGTAAATTAGTTAAGTTGCAAAGTGAGGATTATTATTCCGTAAAGGTCGAAATATATGTAAATATACAAGCTTAAGTTATGTAAGGAGTTAATATTTGTTGTTTATGATATAATTTATAGGTTCGTTATTGTGGAGTTAGTATTTGTTTAAGATCTTTGGAATTCTTTATCGTTATGTTCGTGTTTTGGATTGTTGAATACACATTAGCTTTTTGGACTTTGTTTTAACTGTCTATGTTTATGGAAGGAATTTCTTGGCAACTGATTAGCTTAAATAGGTACTGAGGATTTTTTCTTATTTATATTAATTAGGTCACCGCTGGCTATAGACATCTGTAATACCAGAGGTCTTGCATATGCGTTGTCGTGCTAGAGATAAGTTGAAATGTCTCCTGTGACTCTAATTACCCACCCATACCCTTCAAACTGAAACACAGCAACGCTGCTTGTTGCGTGGAAGTACTTCCCCCAACGAGCACAAAGGGTTGAAAAGGTTTTTAAAACATTTTAGTACAGGCAAATTATTAAATAACTGTGACTATATTCGAATGAATGAGTAAGTATGACAGTTATGAACCTTAAAAAGAATCCCTAAAAATCAGCGCCCATTTTTTACTTTTATAAATTATTAAAATCAATTGCTACAAATCAACCACTCAAAAAAAATTACAAAAATATAAGTTCAAATAATTACAATATACGTTAGAAAACAGTAAAAATGTGACACTTGACCGACATATTTCTTTCAACCGACGTTAATGAGAGTTCGCTTTAACCAGTTAAGAGCACTACCAGTTGTCATTATTTTAATGAACACCCCCCTCCCCCCTTTCTCCCCTTGAACTTCCTCTTATTACGATAATGACTGTGTCAAATTATTCATGGTAAACTAACGGTGGAAAGATACTGATTGTACCTATTTTGGTTTTTGATTGGAGCTTTATTTTTAATCATGATTTGTTATTTTATGTAAAATAGTTGTTTCTCTGTACGAGGGGTGAAAAAAAACACTAAATAAAATCATTAGTTAGTTACATATTCTATCCATCATTGTAATTGATTTTTGTTCTGGGACAGACCTGGGAACCGTCTTGCTACGGAGATATTGAAGGTCAAAGTTCTTATTTTTTACGTATTTTTACGCAAACATGTTTTTAAAATTCTAACTAAACTTACCCCTATGTACCGCCGGGGCCTCCTGCCGGGGTTGCGGGTTATTCGAAAGAGATACCGCGCCTCCAAAACGCAAAGGGTACAAGAAGGAACATGGATGAGTTTTAGTCAGTAAAAGTCTGACACTCTCTCCCGCCCCACCTAGGGCGGGGGAAGACATTTGATGATTTTCAATAGATAAAAAAAAAACCCTATATACCCCTGCGTTACTCTGCGCAATATTATAAGCAGTTTTTTTCTTCACACAAACATACCGTTTTCCTGCAATTATTTTTGCTTTAAGTTACTTAGTTTGATGGGCATTTTACACAGTTAATGGCTATATGATATGTCTTATTACACGTCGTATATTAGAAGAAAGAATGAGTAAATATGTAGACAACTTGTCATACCAAGAACTACTTCTGAATTTTCAATGCAATGCATAAATGCAGAAGAGCCATCCGGGTATATCTACTGCGTCCTTTGTGACCCGACAATAGCTGGCAGGCTTGTTGACAAACGATCAAGTGGTCGTAACTTCGATTCCTATCCCGGTCAACTATTGTGGGGAGGGCACTTCTAGTTAAAGTATGTCTAGCTGAGTTAGAGGCATTGTCGGGTGTATTATTGGCTATCCCAGTCTCGATTCGCTTTCAAGAAAAAATATTTGTTGGGAAATGATGTTCTACATTAGCTCGGTAATATAGGGTAGTAGGTATTGTGAAAGAAAGGAGTATGTAAGGATCGTAGCAGGTGGCGTTCCGTGGTTTCTGTCTACCCCCATGGGAAAAAGGCTTGAGTTTATGTATGTAGGTATTTTGAGTTCTGAAATGTTATGATACTATTTATTGTTTCTTTTAAAGCGATGAATAGTCTGTGCTTTATTTATTTTTTCATTTAAATCTGAAATACTTCTCGTACATATGTTATTAGTATCACTTTGTTAGTATCATATCTATACAAATAGCTTAAAATGTAAGTGTCGGACATATAAACAAACAACACATGGAATACATAGAGGTGCTTCATCTAATGGGCCCCAGTTATTACTGGGCTAAAAATATAACCATCGAAAATTGGCCCCTGAGTGTTATTACACTCAGGGGCCAATTTTCGATGGTTATATTTTTCATTTGCATACCTATCTCTTTTATTGACAACATATTTTATATTAAAAAAAAAACACTTAGGTTCACAAAATACAACACGCACTATGCATATTTATTTTGAAACTCATTTAAAATTCGATCCAGACAGTAGACTATTCAAAATGTATTTGAAACTCCTAGGTAAACACTAGTAATATATTTACATCAAAGAGCAAATAATGTATTATTATCATGCGTCCCGAGCGACCTTTAGTTGTGTCTCGAATAATGTCTAGACGTTTGTCTAAATAACCTATCACGTGAAGTGACCGCGACGTGAATGTTTTAGTAGGTGTTTTGATAAAGGGGTTTTCTGCAAAGGGGTTTGTGTGATCAATCTTATTTTTAAGTTTACACTTTGTGAAAAGTCGTAGATTTATTTTGACAAAGAATTTAAAACTCAATACCTTTGTATACTTTCAAAGATTATTTTTGTACAAATATACAAACAAACAAACAAATAAGTAAGTAGCTACGTGTTTTTCTTTGAACGCTACTTATCCAAGTTGGTTAAATCGTATTATACAGGATAAGTTTTTAACCAGTGCGTAAATTTTTTTTGGTAGTTCAGTGTCAGTAATAGAACACATTTCCGTGTTTAGTTAAAAAAAAAAAATTAAAAAAAAATTCATCTTTATCCGAGTTTGAAATAAGCAAAACATGGACATAATCTATTCGCCATACTATCAATGAAAGCTCGCGGCCGCCGCCCGGGCGCATGGCTGGGGTGAGGGGGTGGGGAATGCGCTAGCGCCGAGTGACAATAAAATATGGTTTTTAAGTAATCATGTTTCGTAAGCGATAACTTTTTTTTTAGTACTAAGACATATCAAAATAAAATATATGTGTTTAATAAAACGTGTTGAGGTTTATTATGGCAAAATTTACGCGCTGGTTAAAAATTTTTCCTGTATAAGTATGGAAAAACTTTAGTTTACGTTTGCAAACGACGTTGCAATATGACATTAAAAGCAAAATAAATGTTTACATTTTTTATCCATCTGCCTGTTTGTTCCGGCTTATCTCCGAAACGGCTGGACCAATTTTGATAGGACTTTCAATGGCAGATATTAGAGAAGCAACGTTTACTATTTTTATTTTAGTAAAATAACAAGAGTCTCCCGTAAAAAAAATCGCCTTTAATTTTTACACTGTCGTAGTCGCGGGCATAAGTTAAAGTACTAATATAAAAGTATAGAAAACCTCCAAGCCTTTCTTTTTGACTTGTATAACAAAATAAAGACGATAAATTCTTCCTGTGCTCCACTTCAGGTTTAAAATCTATGCGACACAAAAGCTCTAAAAACGGACTTGGATAGAACTACAATTAGTTCTTAACGGTTATTGCACGGCAGTTGGCAACCGGCCACGGCAGCGCAAATATCAGGAGCCAGTGCGTATGACACGCTACCCAATTTAGGGACCCGTGGAATTATTTAAATGTGCTATGCAGTTAGAGCGGTGACCAGGTTTTGTTTGAAATGTGGGACAGAGGTGATGCAAAACAGAAGATCATATAGATTTCATATTTAAATTCATTTATTTCCACACCTTAATGTGTACATACTCGTAAATATGTTAGTAATGAATAAAAATAATCGCGGCTAATCTCAATGGACACTAGCCAAAAACGCAATGCACTCTCTCTTCCCTCATCCGGATGAGACATAGTCCGACGGGTCGGCCATCCAACACGACCGGGGAGAAATGAAGTGCAGGTCCAATGGTTTTACGTGCCTTCACCACCAACCACCAACTTGCAGACTCCGTGCTTCTACTGAGAAATTTCTAATGTAAAACCTAATATTACTTTTTGCTCAACCTCTGAATCCAACCCAGGACCTTTTGCTTTCTTGCGACCACAAGATCAACGGGGTAGAGTCCCGAAAACTGCATTGAAATGATTTTGAAGGATTGTTTAATTCGTAATCCCTTAATTATGTGTGTTGGTGTATGTGCCGAACGGCGGAACAGCCGAATAGAATTCCTAAAACAGCGCTGTCATTGGTTGGATCGTATAGTGTAATAACGCGATAGTTACGCGTCCAAATTAGCTGGATTTGTTCGCGAATTGTTGCATCACAGCAACAATGATTACAGCGCATGTTGAACAAATGTATGCGCGTGGAACGTGTGGGGTCGTCATTAGGAATCAATGGGCAGTAAAGTCGGTAGCATGTTTGGGTATTGCCTATTTAGTACAAATTCTTTGACACATATTTCCGAATCTATCTATCTAGGGATCATAAGCTTCAATATAAATAATTAAAATAACATCACACACAGCATCAACATGTCATATTATTCTCCCACTGAAGAGCACATACCTCTTCTCGTACAAAGATGGCACGAGTAGTAATCACGAGGCAATCTCAAGGCGGATTGGCGATTTCAGACTTATATTAATTAACCAAGGTTCTCTTACAATATTTTCCTTCACCAATGTTATTGATGTTCAAGAGAAACTTAGACAGAACGTATGGATTAAACAAGCATATTGGTATCGCACCCACAACATTTCTCATACATTCGAAGCGGGCGCATTATCTATTAGATATTATCTATCTAATAGAAGTTACAAAATGTTATTGACATTTTTGGACAAGGCGAATTTGTGACGTAAAACGTCTTTAAAATCACATACGGGTACCAAGTCAGAAAAGCGGACTGTAACGAAATAGGCTACAATCTTTTACACTAAAAGCTTTACCGACATAGACGTTTCAAGTTAAACCAACGGCCGTGTGCCCCGACACAGTCCTCCCCGATTTTTGTACCAAAAAATTATGCTTATTTTAGTCCCGAATTATCATTCCAGCATGGTCAACCTATGTTCTATAATAGTAGCCGTGCCAAAATGGTTTACATTGTTCTGTGCTTATGTACGGAACTCTGCCAGAAAGGTTTCAATCCACTGCTTTTGTGCCGCTTAAGTCGAAATTCAACATTTTATTATGCGTATTGGAAAAGGTATTGTCGCATTTCAAGTGTACTTTAAAAAATGTTGAATCGAATAGGTGATAAAAGTTATTCCTATTTTAAAGGTATTCTGCGCTTACTTTTGTATTTTTGCAGTGATATTGTTTAATAGTTTTTTTAAGTTGAATGAAAGTTCACTTAAAACACACTTCACCTATATTCACTGAAGGATATTTACAGAAGAAACGTGTTTCTAAGTATGTATGTGTTTAACTCGTGTCAACTTATGCTAGGAAGATTTCACTTTGATTCTTTGGTCTAGTCTAGATATTTCAACTTTATCTTTGGGATGGCAAAGCATTTGCAAGACCTCTGGTATTGCAAATATCTATAGGTAGCGGTGACTACGTAACATCAGGTAATAAGCCGACGACCCCGTCGGCTTATTTGCCATCCAATGACATAAAAAATATACTTTTTTTTCTGCATAACACTAAACAATCGTTTCACTCTCAAGAGCTTTGGTTAACTTCTCTTTAGATTTACGTTCCGTTATCCCTTGACAAATCTTGTCGTAAAAATATAATCCACACTGTTTGTACAAAACAAAACACGTGTATCTTTTTAATATTGCTCAGCAAACACGGAAAACGATTAACCTGCCCACACAAATTCGACGAACAAAACTAAAATAAACACTATCAAATATCCAATTCTTTCGAAGAAAATATTACGAAGTTCTCTTCACAAATAGCAAATGTAAATAATAGCTCTAATAAAATGCAAATAATATTTTGTCGTGGGCAATAATTCGTATAGTTCAAAGGGCATCTATTATCTTTGAAAGAGTCGTGTCGTCGTCGGGTCGTCGTCGTGTCTCGTCTCGATTCACGCACTAAATTAATGATAGGCCTCACGCGAACTTTTTTTTTTTTCTGTAGTTTTTTTTGGTGTATGGTTTAAGTTCCTAAAGTCTGGGGATTAAATAAATAAATATGTACTTTTTAGATCCAAAACTAGAACTATTTTTAGGTAGGTATCGGGTACAATCAGTACCATACTTATTTATGTTCAAGTGTTACGGCTAATTTTAATGTAATAAAGTCAAAGACAAAGCATTTATTTTAATTAGACCATTTACAGGCACTTTTGAATTATCAAGAAGTTAAAAGTTGAAGCTAGTTGCTCGTTCTAAAACGTAGGTCTCTATGGAGACGCATGAGCAAGGAAATCCACGGACACTCTTTTCCTTCAATTTGGTTTTGACAAAATCTTGGTTGGTGAAACATTCTTGGTGAAATCTATCAATAAATCTATACACATACACATACCATCACGCCTGTATTCCCCGAAGGGTTAGGCAGAGGTGTACCAATGTACACCCACAGTTCGCTGGTAATCGTATATCTATAATACTAGCTATATCCAGTGGTATTACCTGCGTTAAGGGTCCGTCTTTGGTTGGTGCTCCGCTCTTGTGGGTCGTTGCGTGATATTATATAGCATTTAATTTACATCGATAAAAGGGACATTATGACGCTAAAAGATTTTCAAATTGGACTAGTACTTTCCAGATTAATATTATAAAGAGATATTGTTAAAAATCAGCACATGAGAAAAGCTTTAAAGATCGAAACTTTAATGTACTCGGCTGAGTAGTATTTCAGTGCAGTAGGCTGAAAGCGGATTTGTTAATTTTACATTCACAATTTTTACTTGTAGGAATATTTTAAAACTTAATGGCCTTTCATTTGCTGAGAATTTTAAAATTGATATTTTTATAACTAACTTTTTGTATTTTATTGTTTCAGGTATGAATTGTTAATATTTAGTAAGCATTGACATGACGAACATGTAAGTAAATAATACGTTAAGTAACTTTAAATAAAACATCGGTACACAGTAGATAAGATAGACCATTTGATGGCACGGTTGGCTGCTGCACTGCATGTCGTGGGTTCAATTCTCGCACGGAACAGAAGTTTGTATAGCCCACAAGTAGTTGTTCTGGATCTAGCTGTATATGTATGTGAGTTTATATGTTCGTAAATGCACCTATGATACGAAAGAAATTCCAAGTGTGGGACATTTTTTTTAAACAAATACTAGTAATCAGATTTTTTTATCTTATTTTAGTGTAGACTTTTGACAGTCGTTACGGAGTCAGAAGTCAAGAAGTCTGACAACCAGTCTAACTATGAGGTATCGTGTTGCCTAGTAACTGGGTTGTGGAGGTCAGATAGGTAGTTGCTCCATGTAAAACGCTGGTATTCAGCTACATCCGGTTAGACTGGAAGCTGACCCCAACATAATTTGTATTATTTTTAAATATTTTAGTATTATTTTATTAGTTGGTTGTTCGGTAGGTGTGGTGAATAACATGAAAAATGTATTTAGTCTGAATTTCTATTTCAAATCGCTCCCGCTACATTGTAAGACTCACACCACACCCTACAAGGAGTCGCAGGTTTTACCGCGGCGTCTCTGGGCGTGTACCATTCAGCGACAGTCACTGAAATACCTATGTTTGTAAATTCAGCCGTGTTTGCCTCGGTAATGTAACGATGAAGTAAGGAATTTGTGGCATTACAATTTAATTTTTTATTCAATGATGTGTCTCCGTTTTTTGAAGGTAAGTTCTTTAAAGACTGGTGTCGGTTTTAGTGGCTGGGGAATGGATTTTCAGTGCTATTCTTTAAACTCTCCCTCGGGAACTTAGAGTGAAATAGATCACGTCTTCATCTTATATGTCATATGAGATTCTCACTTAAGTGAGATATTATTATATAAGAGCTAGTATTAGCTAAGTCCACGTCTGAACGTAGGCCTAGCAATTATAGCACTCTGCTGACAGTGCACGGCGAATGGTTAGGCAAGTACTTAATTTTTAAAGTAAACAAATTACTTATAAAATTTCAACATTGCTGTATTATTTACTGATTGTATAATATTATTGGTAGATAATTAAAGTGTTGGGTTACCAAATTCTCAATATTAGGTACCAATAATTAGGTGTACAAATTTAGTTTTCCTAATTAATCACCATCTATCGTCAATAGTATGTAAAACAAAATAGTACGCTGTAGTATTTTGACTACTACAGCGTAGTATTTTGTACAATCCAGCGAAATATAAAGGTAATACAATGATCAACAGCTACTACAGTGCAATAATGTAACGAATTTCACAAATTTCGATTATTTGCCAATCGAGCAACGTAACACGCATTCATTTTTGAATTTCCCATTCCAATCCCGTTCAATAATTTCGAATTCCGCACAAAATTGCACAACATGCTTTCTGTTATTATCAACACAGCTAAAACCTTTAAAATTACATGCATTCCATACTCATACAACAAATATTACGTATTATTACATGCATATAAAGCATTAGCAATGACGAAAATGTTGATAGTTCGTTTTGTATTGAACAATGCAAATGTCCTTTTTATTTGTGAAACCCCATTGATGTAGCAATGAATGCTGTCTATGCGATGTCATTATATTGTGGCTTTTTGTATTAAGAGTATGATATTAAAATAGTATTGAACGATAATATATGATTTATTTTTTATTGCTTTCATTGTAATTGTTCTAATTAACAGATATAATACCTCAGTACTTACAAAAAAAAAAAATTTGAATCTACACTAATATAGTAAAGCTGAAGAGTATTTTGTTCGTTGGTTTAAAAACGATAATCTCTGGAACTTCCAGTCGGAGTGGAAAAAATATTTTTGTATATGATACCAAAATTCATCACGAGTAGTATAAGCTCAAAAACATTACGCTACAAACCCACAGGAGCGGAGCAGTAACCAAAGACGTAACTTAACTCGGGTAAATAAAAACGCTGGCAAAGTCGCAGGCCAAAACTAATATTACATGTCATTAATATGTCATCTTGGCAAAAATATAGCTACAATATTTTTTATGTAAAGTACCTTACTGCGGACCAAAGGACCAACAATTTTGGTCCTTATGGTCCTCAAAAACCGAAACATAATTTAAAGGAGATTAGATGCATCTAATTACACCAACCCAACTGTGTGGACCGAACTGCAACTTGCACATTAACACATCACCCTCTTGGGACCAAAATCCACTAGAAAATTAATTTCACGGTTCAACATCAGCTAATTCGTGTCTGCTGTACCATATCTAGATGTAAATAGATCCTGGTTTAGTTCTGTGATTTAGTGGTAATGATTTGGACAATAATACATTAGTTTGCGGTACTAGATACATTGTGTTATGTGTACCTTTATACCTATATAAAGGGCATCTAATAATCTCAGAGATGGATGACGGCTTTATGTGTCTAACTTGAAAATAGTGTGCTTTATGTTAAAGTGGCAAAAGCACGTTATTTTTAGGTTTGACGTATGGAACGTCAATTTAGTCTTTGAGATGTAAATAAATCACTTTAATAACTAAAATGGGCATATTAATTCTTAGTTTTCTTAGGATATCTTTATGGAATAATGGTATAATTTGACTTACATTGTATAAGTCTTGTCTGTCTATTTTTATGTCCGGATTTTAATAATATTCACGGTGGAAGTGATTTTAGAAAACCAGGAATTGCAATTTATGGTTTCTTAAAAGAGCAACTGCTGTCATACAAACGTACGAGACATAAAAGGTCTAAATGTATGAAACTGTTTTCTTTTTAATTTAAATTTCAACCCCCAGGCGTTGTTGCGCATCGATGTCCCTTCCACCCTGTATTAATTTATCCTTTTTTTTTGTAGGTAGACAATAGACGAAGTCGCGGTGTCTGCTAAACTAGTATTTTATATTTCACTACTACTACATTTACTAGTATTTTGTATTTTCTCTCTATATAAACGCATAATAAGGTAATTTATTTTATCATTTCCATAGCAAGTGACACACAGTGCCAACTAGTGCCGTCTTATAACTATTACGGTCCTTTACTGTTGTGAAGCACGCAATGCAAAGTTAGTATTGCGTTTGTTAAAACAAATTCCTACATGAAACGCAATGTAGGTTGAATAGAGTGTATTGTTTTGTAACCGCAAAAATGTTGGTTTTTGTTGCCGATAGAAGTTTTTCGGTTTTTGAATTATTACGTTATGGCTGGTACGGAAATAGGAATAATAGTGATGTGTTCCTTTTGACTCCAAAAAACTGATTGCGTTTGTCATAAAAATAATAAATCAAATAAAATTGCGAAACCTGGTTAATAACAAATAAATATTAGTTTTTTATTTTTTTATTCGAGATGGGTAAGCTCTTGACTAGTCTTACTCAAAGGTGACATATCAGTTTTTAGTTGTTGATTTTTGACAGCATTTCCGAATAGACCTCTTTAAAAAAACAGAGTCACGTGACAACGCCTATTGTGTATAGGTTAGATATTGGATCGTTTTGATCTTCTTACAAATTGCACCTTATTATATTAGTGTGTTAGTTATTACTGCCTCGTTGGTCTCGTGGTCGCAAGTGCGACTGCTGTGCAAGGGTTCCCGGGATCGATTCCCAGGTCGAGCAAAAAAGTGTTATTGGGTTTTTCTATGAAATTCTCAGTGGCAGCTCGGAGTTTGGATTTGTGCCCGGTTAATGGCAATAGGCTCGCCCCCTTTTACATGGGACCTAAATATACCGGCGAACTGTGGGTGTACATTGGTACACCTCTGCCTAACCCTTCGGGGAATACAGGCGTGATGGTATATTTATTATTTATATTTGTCTACAAGAAATTTATATACTGGCCAAAGCTGTCTAAAAATAAAAGTTCCTATTCTCTTATAACACTCTATACTTTTTTCACAAAACTGATTGCAAACGAGATTTCCGAATCTGTACTCTCTTGGACTATATTGCTAATTCAGGCAAATTGTTATGGCATATGGTAATGTTGTCACCAACATAACACTTGCTTACAAGATTGTTTCTAATCA
The DNA here is from genome assembly GCA_932526535.1 of Caradrina clavipalpis. NCBI lineage: Eukaryota > Metazoa > Arthropoda > Insecta > Lepidoptera > Noctuidae > Caradrina > Caradrina clavipalpis. Next base: position 1,526,329 of record OW052095.1, read on the forward strand.
CAGTATATTCTTAGTTCAAAAAGAATATGGAATTTCCGCTTTTCAATTGTTTTTTACGACTCCCGAATGATTTCAACTTTCTTTTTCGTCACCGGGATTGGAGTTCATAACATAATTTTATAGTACTGTGGTAATCTGTTACGACAGTCATGCCAATTCAAAGTACCATAGTATTATTAGTACTATTCAAATAAATACATTGAAAGTGTCTGTTCGTAATGTCAAAATAACAGCTTTTTACAACATAATTATTATTTACTTTACACAACACTTTTTACACGAAAAAAAAAAACAACTTAAAAAATTTTTGTCTGTCTGCTTGTTTGTTCCGGCTAATCTCCGCAAGGACTGAACTGATTTTGACGAGACCCTTACTGGTAGACCGCTAAAGTTATAAGGAGTAACTTAGGCTACTTTTAGAAAAATAATTATGGTTATAAATATATTAAATTTTATTTTAGAAAAATAATTATGGTTTTGCGATAAATAAAACCATAATTACCTACATTTAAACGAAGTCCCAGGCATAAACTAATCCCAAATATGACAAGTAACACACATGTTACTCGGTACCTACTACGTAAATACGACGCGTACTTACGATTATGTAAATACGCCGCGTACAAACTAACGTAGCCAAGAGCAAGGATGTGCCGGCGTAGTTTAAATACAAGGAGTATTCTGAGAGTCAATATGATATTCCTAATGTGTATGTTTTATGAAGAGATCTCTAAGGGTTCGGTTTTAATAATTTATATTTTTTATTATATATTTTATCATCATCATCATCATATCAGCTGTAGGACCTCTACAGCTGGACATAGGCCTCCCCCATAGATTTCCAAAAGAACCGATTGGAAGCGGCCTGCATCCAGCGTTTTCCTGCGGTCAGTTCAGTCAATCAGGTCGTCTGTCCACCTTAACCTAACCTATGCTGCGCTTCCCGGTGCGTGGTCTTCATTCGGGAACTTTATAGCCTCATCGGCCATCACTTTTCATATATATATGTATTAGCTAAACCCGCGCACGCTTTGCTGTAGCTCCGCCTGATAAAACATGTAGATATATAAAAATGCTCTTCTGGTAAAATTCAATGTTGTTTAAAATTTTAAGTCAATCCATTGACTACCTTCTATAACTTATGAATAGCTTCCGAGTGTCAGAAAATGAATGCTTTATTATTTTGTGATTTAAACATTTCCTTATTATGGTGAAACATAACAAGCAGATTTTGGTAACTATTTAATTTAGTTATTTAACGGCAGAAATAGCAAATAGGCTAAGTTGAATATCCCATGTTGAACTTTTTGAAACCTTCACTAAAACATTTTCTAGCGCAACCCCATTAAAATCCGAAGCCAACACCCTGCTTCTAATTCATCCCCAAAACCCTTATTCAATCAAAGATAAGACAAACAAAACACAACACGAATCAACACGGAAGGTAATCTCAAATGCAAATACACTCAAAACTCGGAACAACTCCGACAAACAACCGTCAGCTCTATCAATAAATAAAACCGTCGCCAATTATTGATACAATCCGATTTACCCCCTTTCAACCCGACAGGGGTGACGAACCTTCGTGCATCTGTGTGCCGCTTTTTTTTTAAGAAAAATGGCTGAGACGTGCCGTCATTTTCGAGCCTGTATCTGAAAAAGTTACAATACATTCACATGAATTGGATTGCTATTTTTTCATGATTGACGAATAGTTTTTATTTAGTCCAGTGGCCCTGAAACAAGACCGAACACGAGCATGCTGCTGCAAACCTATTCGATTGAAGTAGAATTTCGAATTTGAAATACAACTATCCAATAGCGTTTTAGTTTGATTTTATGCTACAAGTAATAAGTAGTAGGTGTTGTTGTAGCTGAACTGAGTCATTATTTTTTCTTATAAATTATTTTCATTATCGTCATAGTTGTTGAATATAAGCCTCCCCCATATATTTCCAAAAGGACCAATTGGAAGTGGCCAGCGTCTTCGTGCGGTCAAATTATGTTAATTTTTACAAATTATTTTATAACCATCATATTTGCCATCGATACGCTAAGAAGAAGTAGAAGGGGTATACCCTTCAAATAAATTAAGCCTTCAAAGTTAAAACATGTTATGTGGGAAAAGCGGATTATTCAATTAAGAAATCGAATTTACGATACTCCAAAAACCCACACAAAAGGTGAAAAATGACGTTATTTATTAAAAAAAAAACACAGTAAAGATGCAGCTGTAGACTAAGTTTAATTAAAAAGAAATAAAAATACTATCGAATATTTTTTGACTTTGCTATGTCTAGAATGTTCATCGCATGCCGCCCGACACGCGTGCCGTAGGTTCCTCATCCCTGCGTCTAGCGAAACGCCTTTAATACTAGGGGATGAAACAATGGGCTATTGTTAGACAACCCACTTTTCTACTTTATCTCATACGACATGATAGCATTGTGCTCAGGGGTGTCGCGACGACGTTGTGAGTTTGAGTCGCACCTCATCGGGGCGTTGTTCATTCTTTCATACAAAAACGATGAAAGTTATTGAGGGATAATACAATGAAATGGGGAATGATTGTGGATGCGATTATATAGAATCATGTTTTCGGGCTTTTTTTCTAATATAATTAGCTGGCAAACAAGCCGATGGCCCACCTGATGTTAACTCTGCCTTTAGACATCTGCGATACTAGAGGCCTTGCAAATGCGTTGCCGTCCCAGAGACAATGTTGAAATGTCGCATGTGCCTGTAATTACACCGGCACCGATACCCTTCAACCGGCACACAGCAACGTTGCTTTGCGGCAGAATCAAGCATGGTGGTAGTACTTCCCCGGACGAGGTCCTTTACAAAGAGCTCTGCTACTGCTACTACTACTTATCATTTAATCGTGTAGCCTATTCATCTTGGTGCAAGTAACCCACGTCTAAAGGTCACAGTACACTGATAAGCCTGGACATCTGCCCACGTCTTACACAAAAGCTGGCGTAATATTTGAAACACTTTCCATAGTTAAGCGAGAAGGACCATTCCGGTTAAGCCGAAGCTTTCCAGAAACTATCTTCCAGTAAAATATTAGAGAATTTCGACGTTAATCGTTTGATAAGGAAGGATCTACTTTATGTCAGTAAGTTACTGTTATTAAGTTAATTGTTAACTTGCTAATGCCCTGGATCTTGGGGAAATACGCTGATTATGAAAGTGGGTGTATTTATGCGTTTGTTAAATTATATCTTAATGTTATTATGGGGAAAGATATAAGTCAGTTCTCACGCTCTAAGCCGCGTCTTCTAATTAATAGATATATTTAATAGATGAGCAAAAATACGAGCATTTTTCATGCTTATATTAAATTAGTTTAGGTATTATTGATTGATTGATTGTGTGTCTTAAAGCTTAGAGTATTACAAATATTCCAAATCTCTCACTAGGCACGTCGGGTCGGATCATAAGAGTGAAGAGGGAGAGTACCTCGTGACTTTTTTTCACCTTAAAGCTTCCATATTAAAATATATACAAAACTTGTGCATTGCAAGGGCGCTAAGAATATCGTAGTATAAAAAAAAACTTGTCCGCATCGCTGTAAATTGATTGTTGCATATTATTTGTATTGTGACTTTAATTATAGATTTTTATGAATCCTTTATATTCAAAACCTAGATACTAGCTCGTTTTCTTGAAATACATTTGTCAAAATACGACCACCAAATAAGATATCCCCGCAATCCTCCAGCACACAAGGACCAATTTTCATTACGCGTGCAATCAAGACATCGATTGCAATTCCTGCAGCGATCCACTGGAACAGGCGGGTAGTTAGCCAGACTTTTACTTATTGTAGTCCTGGAGACTTCGCTTGAACAATTTGTCGGTCGATCGGCTCCGACATCAAGGATTGCTTTTTTAAAGATACACTTGGAATAGCAACTTGGATAGTTGGAATTCTTGGCAGGGTTAGTTATTTAGTTGCTGTGCAGGTTGGCCGCCTACGGGATTATTGAAGGATTTTCCTAGTGATTTACAGCTCATGAATCGTTTTAAGAATGATGTAATGTATGTGTCGTAGTAGTACCTAGTAGAGCTCTTTAAACCTAGACTTATAATTCATGGATGTCGTAATCGCCCAACCGCTTTGAGCAGGCGTAGTAATCAATGCTCGTGCTTTCTCTATGAGAAGAAGCCTGTGCCCTGCAGTAGTACAATGATAGGCTGATGTTATTATTAGAGCTCTTTGTGAAGCAACTATATAATTCTGGGGAAGTAGGTACTAACACCATTCCTATTTCTGCTGCAAAGCAGCATTACTGTGTACCAACTTTAAGGGTATGGATGCCGGTGTTATTACGGGCATATGAGCAGTTTACCTTTGTCCTTTGTCTCTGGGATGGCAACGCATCTACCTGACCTCCGGTATTGCAGATGTTTGTAGGGCAGCGGTAACCACTTAACATCAGGTGGTGTGCTGGCTCGTTTGTCATGTCATAAAAAAAAAAAACAAAAATAATGACAGGACATAAATTATAACTTAGGAATTTTCCGTCCAAATAGTCGTCAATCAATGACATAAAAATAACCTAATAAAGAATCAAATAGTAAAACGTTTTACAGAAAAGAAATTCCGTGAAGCAAGTGACACGCTCGTAATAAATGATATCGTGCGTGACTTTGTAGAAACGGTGATAGGTAACGCAAACTGTCGCAGGGATGAGTAACTGATGTTGTTTATTTTAAACGCAAGCTATTTTTTTTTTGTTTAGGTATGTGTGTACGCAGGCCGTTTAAAACTGGTCTTTTTGGAAATAATATCGGGGACGCCTATGTTCAGCTGTGGATATCTAGCGGCTGATATGATGATGATGATGAAGTATGTTTCATGATTGGATAAAGACCAACTCTTATGCATGAGATTGTAGGTTCGCAACCGGTCCGGGCCCAGTGCTAATGTGACTTATTATATTTGATTACGTACTTTTTAAGGTTGTCTTTGACGTTAATTGGTGAAGAAAACATTGTAAGGTAATCCTATAAGTCCAACAGTGAAGGAAAACATCGTGAGAAAAAGTGAAATTGTAATTAGGTTATATTTATAAGACTGAAATCAAAAATTCATCTTCGATATGATTATTGCCAAAACTTTGTGAGAAAGCGTCGTGAATTGTTTATTTATATTAGTTATTTCAACATTATGCAACAAAAGAGTATAAAGACGGACGAACTACTACGACTTATTAATTACTTTCTATAAATAAAGTTACTGTCCATACAACCATCAGTTTACCTTAGTAACAATATAGTTTAATCAACATATTAATTTAAAAATACCTTTGAGTGCAATTACACATTAAGCTCTGCTAAAAGTCCTTCGGGAAAATGACTTATATTTATCGTAAAAATAGTGCACAAAATCGTATGAATAAAATAGGTTCTTCCAACTAAAAGTAGCATCAATTTTCACATTAAAAATGCAATGAAATTTCAGCGTAGTCGATTGTCTTACGTAAGGCATCTGCATGGCAAAGAGTACTGTATTCCAGTCGACAGAGAATTTAAAATATGTATAGTGAAAAATTGATGCCTTCGCCCGTCTGTAGATAATGTACGGCGTATCTAGGAAATGCTGGAGTCATGTCGAATTATGCTAAGAATGTAGTAGCATGGGAATATATGGATGTTCCATTTAGATATTTTTCTTTTTACCCGGCTGCGCGATGCAAAGGTTTATGAGTTTATTAGTATGTATGTATGTTTTGGTCCTTTGTGGTACTTTGGAGACCAAACGCGTGGGCTAATTTTGATGATCCGGGACCCATTCAAAATCTAGACCAGCTCTAATTTTCTCAGTTATGGTTTTTAATTATTTTTATTGTTTAAAATATTATTTAATACTTTTCGCCACTATTACTTTCTGTGTAATTCGGAATTTTTTAGAAATGACTCTTTCTCTGAGTGGATTTTAAAAGGCAGTAACTTGCACATGACGCCTAGTTTTTAAGCAAAATTGGTCTTTATGTATGAAAACATGATATGAAAGAAGAAAAAACATAAGTATCGCCAACTCATCACCAACGACTTACGCCCCGATACGCATATCGGAAAAAGTCGCATACAATTCCCCCATAACGCAATACTGTAAGCAATACACTCATACACACAATTCACCTCACGCCAAAAAAAAGTATTCAAACGCCCCATTTACGCCAAATGCTACCTCAGCGCAACGGCCCCCATTTTTCATCCGATTTCGTGCGAACACGATCGAACACGAACGTTAGGCAATATGTTCCGTATGTCATACAAATAAAACAAGTCGGGTGATAAACTACAGTCATTTTCGTTCGTGAAGAGGTGAGCATTCGTCATGAAGCTTTAGCTCACTTTTCATCCGAATCCCTTATCGCGGAAGACTGTGTAAGTGACTCACGTAAGCTTCAGTAAATCTGTAGGTAAAGACGCGGGAATGAGTTGTCGTTGAATTTGAATTAGGAACGGGGACTTGTTGATGATGTGGTGTTTTATATAGAGGAATGTTTGTAAGGATATGTTTAATGAATAAATGTATCATTTCTCTTATACAGAACTGTTACGAAAACTCTTGACAATGAAACAACACTGAAATGAATATCAACAACATCAAAATATATACACAGGTTCTTTTTATTTTAAATAAGAAATAAAAACAAGTTTATATGGGACATCACAGACATTAGTGATGGAAAACAAAGTGCAGATAGCTGGGCATATTATGTATACAAGTCTAAGCAAACGTGCCTTCTCTGTATGAGTAGAGGCCTTTGCCATATAATAAGCTGGTTTTAATACATTTTATTTACAGACGCATGTTGTTTCCAATTTATTTTAGTGTACCTTAGGTTAAACTAATAATCTCCAAATAGGCTCATAATAACTCTGTAATGACTACCATCGCTTCATTTCCAAAGCACAAACCAAAACAAACGCAATCTAAAACACAATAGCTACAATAAAATCCTTAAATTCAGACGCTTCTATAAAATATTTGAAGCATTATTTAAGTGGGATTTAGTCGTTAGCTAAACTACTATAATGTCCATTGTTCAAACGGTAGTTTCGTACAATTTCGCGGTACATTTGTGGCGGCGAAACTGTACGGAGAACAGCGCTCTCTGGCGGCCAAAGTGTGGACTAGTCTGTAGGGAATTTGGACTTGTTTATCGCTAGTATTATGTGCTATAATGTTCTCGTGTTGCAAGTTTTTGGGAGTTTAAAATGTTATATTCTGGTCTTGTTATCTATTCGCGTGGACTGTGTATATGAGAATAGTTTGGACTTGTCTTGCTGAAAAGTTTAGGTAGAATGCAGGGTTTTGGCAACTGAAATTGTAGTGTAGGGCAGTGTTCATTTCTGGTAAATACTTTACCAGTGTTTTTTGGAAATGGAATAAAGTTCCTTGACGCAGCTTGCAGTAAGAGTTAACTGGCTCACCGTCCGTACGATAAATAACGACAGGCCGTGTCGAAGGCGCGTTCGTGTTCCACTCGCGCCTCAAAGAGATGTCAGCAAATCGAAGGGGCCAGTCAGGGCCGATGCCTGCCAGGGCTGCGGGTTGTTTGTTGTTTTGGGTTGTGAGATACCGCGGCTTCGGAACGCAAAGAGCACAAGAAGGAGCATGAATGGATTTTAGTCAGTAATAGTCTGACGCCTTTCTCTCATCTTTGCAACTTTTGCCACTACATTCTCTTTTGATCATACACACAAACGTTATGTGGTTTCCATGAAGTTCCACAGCTCAACGCCATCCCCTCACTTCCCATGAGTGTCGTAAAATATAACTAATGGCGTACGTCCGGACGATGGACACCATTTGTCATTATTACTTTATTTTGTTTAAAGGGAACGGCAATAACACTATGTTAGCCGCTTTTCTCGGAAATAAGGAATAAATAATAAACTTTGTTATTTATTTATTATTTACTAGCTTTTGGCCGTAATGTCGTTCGCGTAAATTTTCTTGTGGATTTCTAATGTTTTTCATTATAAAATATTGCCTATAGTGTTTAGGAATAACGCAGCTTTCTATTAGCGAAAGTAAGAAAGATACCAGCAATTCTGGATATTAGCGCGATCAAACAAATAAAAACAAGCTCTTTCTCTTCTCAATCGTTCCTCCAATACTGAAGATTGTGACTCCATAAGAGACGGATCTAAATGGTCTGACTCCACCTGATCCAGTTTGTAGCCTGGTGAAGGGTGGAGCTAACAGGTTACTCCAGTAGTTTAAAGATCTGTTCCAACCAGCCTAAACTAAAGTCTTTAACTTCATATTATTGGTAAAACATTGTTTTTATTGCTCTGAGACAAAACTCAGACATTCTCATGTTTTACTTGAATTCAATCACTTTAAACACTATATTTGTTTGCGACCGTGGAATGGACAGTCAATAAAACATCCGTGACCATGAATAAAGCGGTTTGTGGATCGATTGAAAGATACACTTATCCACAGACTGAAGACCCAGACGTAAAATAAAAGTAGTAGATACACAGACCTGCTAGTTTAATGTCTCTGTTACCACTGAAAGCTAAAGAGCAAGTGTATGGCTATAGCTAGCTGGTACACCTATAGCTAGCTAAAACAGCGTCGGTATAGTAAAGCTGTTAGCGCGTCATTAGGTGCGCATCAACGCTAAGTGCAATTTATTCGTAGCAATTATATTTTGTCCTCCGATTGTTCGACTTTTTCTTTCGCTTTGAGCTTTAGCTTTTGCCCGCGACGTTGTCTGCCTAGAAGTTTAGTATACTCTTAAACAAGACACTGAAAAAGTGCAGGTGTATTAAAAAAGGTTTTTTTTTTAATACCATCAGTATTTAAAAATTAAAATAAATAAAGAGACAAACAAACAAAAACTCAACTCAACTAAAATGACATACAAACCAACAAAAAATAACTTTAGCTCTTATAATATTTGTCTAGATGTTGAACAAACAATTATTATTTGGCTTCCTGTTAATTATATTATTCCAAGCTCTTTCACGTGGTTATCATCAAGTACAAACAAAACCTATCATGATAATTTTATACACTATTTCGAATATTATCGGGACAGCTTTTATTTTTCAAAGTTAAAACTAAATCACAAACTATGTACAGTTAATAAAAAAAAAGGAAGGTCATAGGGCATCAAAACTCATCCACATCGCTGTCAATGGGACAAATGCCCAAAACGCTGATAGCATTGCCACGTTGTGTGGCAATGTTGATTCTTCCCTATTCTTTAATTTTATATTCAACACTTCCATATGACGTCATTGTTTCAACTGCCTCATATTGCAGCGAGTTTTGAAAACGGATACATAATACATACTAATACTTAATACACAAGTATTCCTGTTATTGTCAATAATAAAGTAGCTCTCATCGAATAATGATCGTTCATATCGTTCATTAAACCATCCGTTGGTGGAATTATTCGTATTAATTATTAAATTCAGTGATGTATGATTTCATTAACTGTTTGTGAGCGTATCATGATTTTATAATGAATTCGATTCCATTCGCCATTTTTCATGTGAACTCATTATGTTGTGTGTTTACTTATTGTTTTATTGTTCTCTCGCGTTAGGTTATGGCTCTGGATACTACTCCACTCCCAGGAGTCATAGCGTGATGTTATGCCTATACCTTATTGTCTATACATTCCTCAATAAACGGGTTATATAACGCAAAAGAATATTTTTTTAAATCATACCAGTAGTTCAGGAGATTTAGAACTAAAAAAGGCTGTTATCACGATAGAGAAAAGATTTGTATTTTTGTTTGTGATAGATGAACGCAAAAACGACTAAACCATTTTTAGTTTTAGATGTCAAATTTGTTAGCTCGTAAAATCAATCGAATAAATAACAAATAAATGAAAATGTAGTAAATAAATACAGTTTGAAAATTCTTTTACCTATGAATAGCTACGTTATCAGGGAGTAACGTAGGGCATAAAAAAATAGGGATTCTTAAGAAAGTTCACGCGGGTAAAATCACGGGCAAAAATAGTTACTAAAGAATCACAGTCGATTCACCACCAAACCTCAACAACTCAATATCATCTCAAAATTTTCCACCGAACTGAAAAATTCAAACCTTTATGAATTTACTAAAGTTATTTTCAAAAATTCAAACGTGGAGTAATAAAATATTCCGGAGCGCTTCGCCGGGTTCACACCGCACAAGATAGCCGATGTTTTACGGCTGTGTCGGGCTAAAATTTAGAGCTATTCCAGACAGGGCGAGTGCATAGCGCGTATTGTATGTAATAATTTACGGATCGCTTTGTGATTGCACCTCGCATTGTAAATTATTAGGCAGGCTGTGGACTGACGTGCTGTTGAGTGCAGTATTTAGATTACTTGACTGCTTCGTTGGTTTCGTGTTCGCAAACGTGACTGTGCTCCCAGATCGGGCAAAAAAGAATTATTGGGTAATTTAAATTAGGAATTTCTTAGAAACAGCTTGAAGTTTGGAAGTTAGTGATGTGGCATGCCTATGCCTCGAAAAAAGCCGTTGGTTCTGCATGTGATTTCTGCCGGAACGGATTAGGTTCTGGGTTAAAGTCTCAGGTTGGGCAAAAATTGTCATTGAATTATGCCATTAGGATTTTTTCTGTAGCAGCCCGATTTTGCAAGTTGGTGTTGTGATACCCCCGGGTCTCGGAAAGCACGTAAGATTGTTGGTCCAGCACGTGATTCTCCAGGATTGGATTGCAGTCCCATCGGACTATGAGAGTAGGGGCAGCGGGTGTGCATCGTGAATCAAACACATATGCACGATGCACACCGGCACTCCCACTCATGCACTATAACATCTCCTGCGTAACATATACATATAAATTAAATTAATTTTCATTTTTATAAGCACAATAGCAGCTTACTGGCAACGAAATCAGGTTCCAAGTCAGTGGCTGTCAGGGCTTCAGATACAGAAACCTAACAGTGTGTATACTTGGCAAGTCATTGGGATAGTAATGATGGAAACTTTCAGTGAAGCCTCGTTCTGATTGTTGAGCGTGATACGATCGTGGTTTACGATTAGAACTGTGTGTTCACATAGGTATGTATGGATTCTTGGTATAGTGGCCACTTGTTGAGGGTAATAATCCTCATGAATAGTAATGGGTGTCGGGCTGTAGTGGGGATGATAACGATTACTGACTAGTGTTTTCTCTGGGATGTTTGAATTCAATATGGGTTTTCGTCTGGAGTTGTACTTTTAAATATTTACTTACATACCTATTTTATGTACAGGCTAACTCTTATATTACTGGTAATTTTTTCTGGAGGTGAAAGTACGGAATGTGAGTTTTTTTTTAAATATTTTATGTTTGGTCTCAGTTATTCGCATTCATGAGTACTTGCACCGCTTGTAAGATGGTCAGAAACAAATAACTAAGTAAGTCATTAAGATTTATAATTTAAACTTCTAATTGTTGTACACTTCACTGCATAGTATAAAACAAAATCGCTTTCTCTGTCCCTATGTCCCTATGTATGCATAAATCTTTAAAACAACGCAACGGATTTTGATGCGGTTTTTTTAAATAGATAGAGTGATTGAAGAGGTAGGTTTATATGTATTTAGTATCAGCATTGCACCCCTGCGAAGCCGGGGCGGGTCGCTAGTATATTATAAAGAAGCCTGCCCCGTTGGTCTCGTGGTCGCAAGGGCGACTGCTGAGCAAGGGGTCCCGGGTTCGATTCCTAGGTCGGGCAAAAAGTGTTGTTGGGTTTTTCCATTAGGAATTTCTCAGTGGCAGCCCGGAGTTTGAAAGTTGGTGGTGTGACACCCCCGTGCCTCGGAAAGCACGTAAAGCCGTTGGTCCTGCGCCTGATCTCTCTCCGGTCGTGTCGGATTGCCGTCCCATCGGGCTATGAGAGTTAGGGAAGAGGGAGTGCACCTGTGTTTGCGCACACACTTGTGCACTATAATATCTCCTGCGTACGTGGCTAGTCTGCATTAAGGTTAGCCGCCGTGGCCGGAATCGGCCTGGAGAATTACATAAAGAAGTAAAGTTGGTTGGTGTTTTATTATGTTTCTTTTATAGCTATAGCTACACACAAAACCTAGTCAATTCCTAATAAATGAGCCCGTAGATCGTTTCGTTTGAGACAGATTAGTACGTTTATTAAATACAACCTATTCTCTCTGATAAAATATTTATGGACACTTCAAAACCCGCCATGACACACCTACAACCAATATTTAATTACTAAGAAAGGAAAGGTCTTAACAAATTTGTACTGGAGCCGTCTAAAGCGGCGGTTTCCAGTCTTTGAACTGTGTTTAACTAATTCAATAGCGGCGCTTTTATTAGCATAGTGTATTGGCATTTGTATAGAACTTTGATTCCAACTTCGCCCAGCTTTGAAAAGGCTCTTGTTTCATTTGGTATCAGCTTTAACGATGTTTTTAATAGTCTTCTTCTGCTTTTACACAAACATTGGGTTTATGTTACTAATAATACCAGGCTTTTATTGCCCTACTGCAGGGCCAAGGCCTCTTTGTAACGGAGAAGGCATGAGTATTGATCACCACTCTTGCTCAAGGCGGATAGGTGATTTCAGATTCCATGATGATGATTTCTATTACTGATGTCTAAGATATCCAAGATAAACTCATCATATTGATACTTGCTCGGTATCAAACCTACAACCACATGTATGTGAGGCGGACGCCTTAACCACTGGGACGTCGCAACGACCAATTTAGAAGTAAACAGATAAAAGAACGCTGTCCTGTCCAATATTTGCCAACTAAGATGTTTACACATAGAAAGACTGATAGACCTATAAATAGGGCTATTCTCCTTTTAAAATTATACATAATTTGCGTTCACATTGATTTACGATCCATTCGTGGTAGGATTAAGGTTTCCAATTAATTTTAAAAGTAGTCATTAATACCAAAATATACTCGTAAATAAATTCACATAACAATTGTAAATAATAGATTTGCTATTTGATCAGTTTCATGGAATGAATAATAAAATGAATGTGCTATACCGATGGCAAACCAATTACATGCTTCAAATCAAGTGTGTTTGTAAAATAAATTATTTCATTTTCCAACATATCGATTTGTTCCACTATGTACTTTTCATTAAACATTAATAGGTTGGGTGCCTACATTACGTATATATTTAAAGAAATAAAAACAGTCTCGTTAGACATCAAGGGCTTGATTCAGAAGGCAGTATTTCTGGACACGGCTTGAATTGTTAGGAGGTTTCTTTCTCTGGGGCCCAGACTGCCGGTGGCTTGGACCCTATTTAGCCTATTTTCACATTTTAAAAGTTTTTATTTGATATGAATTATTTAAAACTGTAATTTATATGTTATGTAATGAATGAAGGAGATAATGTTGTGCCTGGAGGTGTAAAAATCAAGAAATAGATGTATGTTTGTACAAACACCACAAACACCTTAACGCCGTTGTTTGTGATGATATCTGTGATGATATGAGTGATGATGCTTGGAAACGCAGCCACCTTACAGGAGAAATTCCTTGTGTGAGGCCAAATTTGAAAAAACAAAAGAAATATCCCCAAATTACGTAAACCCTAAACAAAACCTCTGATATAATGAATGAACAATATGATAGTTAAAAGCTTTATTAATACCCTTTATCAAAATGCCAGTTTTAAAATGGCGTCAAAATACACGTCACATTTCTACCAGGATTTAAGTCCATTGTGACTATGAAAACAGTTAGCTCTTGTTAAATATCTATTGTAGTTTCAAATAAAGTTATCAAATGTGGAAAATAGAACAATTATTTTCGTTTGACGTGGCGAGTTTTGTCCTTTGTGGTATAAAAGGCATCTAATATTAGATGCCGTGTGAAACATGTTTGTCATTTCTGCGATTGCTATATAGTAGTTACAAATGGGTATGAAGTTATAATAATAATGTAATTGGCAGTGGATAGATGCCTCTATGTAGTGAATGAAGGATTAGAGGTTTTCATTTGATCTTTTTGGTAATATTTATTTAAAATATTACAAGCTCCTAATCGCGATTTCGTTGGCGTGTTTTTTTAAATCGTGTTAAGTTACTTCTTTGGTTACTGCTCCGCTCCTGTGGGTCGTAGGGTGATGTTATATAGCCTATAGCCTTTCTCGATAAATGGACTATAGAAAACCAAAAGATTTTTTTAATTCGAACGTTCAGTTCTTGAGTTAAGCGCGTACAACCAAACAAATAAATTCTTCAGTTTATATCATAGGATTGGAACTGCCCCGTTAGCTGTAGGTTTGATTCCCGGGTCGGGCGTAAAGTGTTATTAGGTTTTTTTATTCTCAGTAGCAGCCCGGAGTTTGGAAGTTGGTGGTGTGACACCCCCGCGTTTCACAAAGCACGTTAAACCGTTAGTCCCAGCTGTCATTCATAGATCTTTGACAGTCGTTACGGGTAGTCAGAAGACCGAAAGTTTGACAACCTGTCTTACCGAGGGGTATCGTGTTAGCCAGTTATTGGATTGCGAATGTCAGATTAGCAGTCGCATCATGTAAAACGCTCGTATCAGCTGCATCCAGTTAAACTGGAAGCCGACCCCTACATTAGTTGGGAAAAAGTCATTTGTTCGAAAAAGGTCAGAACTCAAAGTTTTTATGAAGTGGGATAAAGAACTTACAGATGACTTATAGCTGTCGCACGTAACATGATGTTATTGGAATTCTCAAAGTGATTATGAAATATCAGCCTATCTACTTGTACTAATTGAAACTTTAAGGATGTTGGAGTTTTCCATAGTATACTAGCTGAATTAAATTCGGATGCAACTAGATTACTATACTCAATTAAATTTTATTATGGATGAGTGATATTATTTTATAATAACGATTAGGAAGTATTAAGATAATGGGCAATGGGATTTTCATCGTCATTTTCCTATACAAAAGTCCCACGAAATCAATAAAGAATAATAAAAAACAATCATATAGAGCCATAAAAAGAAAACAAAACTAACACTTATGTAGGTTACGTAAGGTTGTCCGTCTACGTCAGACAATCGGTGACCATTTTTTTTTGTCGGAGAGAAAGGACTATATAAATAAATAAATAAAATAAATATCTTGGGACAACTCACACACGGCTATCTGATCCCAAGCTAAGCAGAGCTTGTGTTATGGTAACCAGACAACTGATATATACATACTTATATATTTTATAAATACATACATATTATAGATAAATCACATCCAGACACAGAACAAACAATCATGCTCATCACACAAAGTTTGTCTTGGGTGGGAATCGAACCCACGACCTTCGGCTTAGCAGTCAGGGCCACTAACCACTAGACCAACAGGCCCGTATAGGCCATAATATAGGTACCGACGCGCACGTCCTACAAAAAGTCGGACGTGTGCAGAAGCCGTAAAGCCATTTTTTTCTAAGTACATCAAAACCAGGGGTCAGAAACATTTTTCCAGGCCATTAACAATAACAGACAAACACATAAAATATTTTTCCTCGCTCGACTATTGATACATTTCTGCCATTGTTTCAACTAAACTACGGCTATGACAAACTACGCCAATAAAAAAATAAACGAAAACGTTAAATTTCCGAACAATGGCAATAATAACGGGTGGGGAATTGCGCAATCATCAGCCGAACACCGGACAGGCAGTGGCCTCGACAAGTCGATATCGCCTCGGCCACAAATCTCGACAAGGTATAATAAAATAGTTCGATATTGTCGTGATGGCCCAGTAGGTATGTCGCTCGCCTCTCACACATGAGGTTGCAGGTTCGATACCGAGCACTGCCAGGGTTGCGGAATTTGTTTGAAAGAGTTACCGTAGCAATGGAACGCAAAGAGCAGAAGGAACACGGATGGGTTTTAGTCAGTAAGTCAGAGTCTGACACTCCCTTCCACTCCATATTAAAAAACACCTTAAAAAAAGGTGCGAGTGCCAATGTGACTTTTAGAATTCATATGTATGTACTTTCTAATTTTATCTTAGACACCTCTGATATCGGTGAAGAAAAATATTGTGATGAAAACTAGACTAATAATGAATATAAGTCTGAAATCGCTAATCCACCTTGACCTAACGTGGTGATCAATTTTCGTGCTTCCTCTCTCACTTTTCTCTGCTGCGATTTCACCTTTTCACGGGACAAAGAATTAATATTGCCATGCAAAGGAGCAATGAGCTTTTTGATCCGCTAAAAGTTTTTCCCCTTCTCTTTTATAAATTGTAGTTACGTTCATCATCATCTGCTTAGCCTTTTCCCAACGAGCGACTGCCTATCTGACCTCTACAACCCAGTTACTGGGCAACACGATACTTCTTGGTTAGACTGGTTGGTTGTCAGACTTCTTGGCTTCTGACTATCCGTCACGACTGTCAAAGATCTACGAATGACAGCCGGGACCAACGGCTTTACGTGCTTTCCGAGGCACGGGGCTTATAAATTGTAGTTACGTTATAATTTTATTATTATTTATAAGTTTTCAAAACTGTACCTTGTTAAGAATTCCTTACGGCAAATAAAGTAAAAACATCAGTCAGATAAAAATATCTGAATGAACAGACATTTAAAAATAAGTACCTACTTAGTAAGGATTATTTACGTACCTACTTTTTAGGTACAATTTTTATGTTGTATTTTTTCTTTTTTAATAAAATAATCTAATCGCATAATATGTCAATTTCTCACACATCAACATTTCAACATTTGCGTACCTAGTCTATTTTTAAATCTTCCAAATCAAGATTACAAAATAAAAAAATTAAATTAAAATACAATTCTTTTACACCAACACTTACAAGTAAACTCGCAAACAAAAGTATATATAAAAAAAAATGTCCTCAGATTCACAATCTCAGAACTGAAAACGCTTTGTTCTTTTTAATAAGCGCTGGTCTCGGGTGTAATGTCGCCATTGTACGCGTAATTACGCGTTGTACTCGCGTTTACTTAGTGGTTAATGACAATGCCTTGTGTACTGACTAGTACTTGCTTGTGGCATTTTAACAGGTAAAAAGTTTATCTGTACAAAGTCGCTTACCGTCGTCTGTACGCTTACATCTTCTAAACTGCCTAACGGATTATAATGCGGTTTTCATTCATAAAGAGAGTGATTTAAGAGGAAGTTGTTTTTAGAACATCATGCTATGCCTAACCGGAGCAGAGCCGCGGAGTATATGGCTAGTTGAAAGTTATATTTTGTTTGATAAATTAAAGTTAAACTGCTTTCAACAATACCATTGTCCCGCTTGATGGTAGGTAAGACTAGGTAATAGGTATTATTTATTATATAATATAGTTTGTCATCGAAACGCTAAGAAGAGGGTAAGACTAATTACAAGCAACGGAAAAATAAAGGTTATGGTGTATGATAATGGGCTGTCCACGTTACAAGGAATAAGCAGCTAGCTTCAACTTTCTTACAAATGACCGAGTTCCTGACAATTCAAAAAAACTTGTAAATGGTTTAATTGAAATAAATACTTTTACTTTGACGTCAATGTCAGATTAATTATTTCAATTAGACCATTGAAAAGCACTTTTAAAATGTCTTTCATTTAAAAAAAGGAAGGCAGGAATTTTATACTACTCTTTTTAAAATGTTGTTAATTAAATATTTTATTCTATATCTTGTTTTTATTAATTATATAATAACATGTACACCTAAAATAACACCAATATACTAGATTAGGTACAAAGTATTATATAATAAAATAACGTTCAAAAATCGTTGCTCACATATTTCAAAATGTCGAACATAAGCTAAAACGTCTCCAAATCCTAGTTTATAAACAGCTCTACTACATATTAATCTCACGACGCTCAACCTATATTGCGTGTCACACAACTTTTCAGTCATCCATCCAACACACGCCAAATCGCTTAGCAACAACACGACGAACAGCTGATCAATACACTTTCCTCAGCGAAATCACAAAAAAACTGGCTAAGTGTGAGTCGGACTCGCGAGGAGTTTCGTACCACCGCACTATATTTTATACTTCATAAAAAAACACGTGGCTTCTATGAATACGCCCTATATTTTTTACTTTATTTTATTTTTTAAACAGGGTAACACCGAATAAAAAATACAATTTCACAGACAGAAATTTTCGCAGAGTATGTATATACTCTGAAAAAAATTCAAGTGGGTACATAATAAGGCTGAAAAAGTATAGTTACAAAAAATTGGGCAAAAAATGCCGAAAAAGGCATTGTGTTTCGAGATTGTGTGGGAGCCTCTTGAATGTTTTTTTATTTTTTTATGATAATTAATTTTATTCATATTATTTGATGCGGCCATAGTAATACACACTGTAAAAGTCTCAAGCATTTACCTGATTTTGACACAAAATCAATACGTCGAAGCCCAGTGCCATCACGAGCAGCACCTCTGCAGTCTTGTCCTGTGACTGTATCTTACTAAAGTGTACCGAACAGGACTATATTATTAAGGGTCCCATTCGACACGGAACCCTAGAACGTACATTAAATACAAAATATACGGTCTCGTAAAGACGCGATCTTTTCTGTCACTCGCGTCTGTAGTGACACGAGAAATCAAAGCTCGTTTATCAACCGAACTGCCGTGTTTGGGGGAGCAACATGGCTTGACATGCGACAGTCAGGCCAGAGCAGTAATACAAGTATTTGATGAGTTTCAACTGTATGAGTGAATCTTGTGAATGTGCGAAAGAGTCTTTTAGTCAAAGTCAAAGCATTTATTTCAATTAGACCATTTACTGGTAGTTTTGCATTGTCAAAGAATCGGTCAGTTAGTCAAAATGTTGAAGCTTGTTGCTCGTTCCAAAACGTGAGTCTCTATAGGGAAGAACGAATAAGAAAGTCCACGCACACTGTTTTCAATTTGGTTTTACAAAATCGTGGTTACGATACTGTTGTTGCTTCTACATGAGAAAACATTTAAGGTGAATAATTTAAAACAATAACAAAATATAAAAATAAAGATGTTAAGCCATGGCAGTTAAGAGATGACCAATCCCAACTGATAGCGCTCGTTCACGAACATGACGCAGGGATCAGCACCATTTAGTGTCTAGTAAGGCCCTATTGTCCTCAAAGTTCATTTTGGATTGTCAAACATTACTTTTAGTCTTTGAAACAGTTTGTTTGAGAAGAGTTAGAAAGCATTCACGTACGATCAAAGAGATAATAATTAATAGAAAATAAATAGTTACTTAAATAAATTAAATTTCTATCGTAAACATAATTATATCGATTTCTAAGAAAACTATTTCTTTGAGAGTACATTACGCGAAATTAAATGAACACTTTATTATAAACTAGCTTTTCCTTGCGACTTCACCCGCGTGGTTTTCTTACGGATCACAATTTTTTGTAACAATAAAATGACACTTATATCTATCAGGTACGTAACGTAGCTTCCTATAAGCGAATGAATTTTCAGAATCGGACCAGTAGTTCCAGAGATTAGCGCGTTCAAACAAGAAACAAATAAACTTTTAAGCTTCGTGATATTTGTAAAGATGGAGTCTGAGCTTTGATATTGGTTACGTAAAGAATACAGTGAAGATCGATGTGACCTGTAAAAATATATTTCAGAAAACCAACAAAAGTGGCAGGAAAATAATAGCTATTATTATAATGCAAATAATTATTCCTGCAATCCAAATTAATAACCATCGTACCTAATTCATTTGTGGATACAATATATACTATGTAGAATTATTAATCCGAGTTTCATACGGCTTCAGGGTAGTCAAAGTCTAGATTCATTAGATTTAATTTTTTTTGACGTTCAGAAGTGCCTTTTAATGGTCTATTTGAAATAAATGATTTGACTTTGACTTTGACTTTGACTTTGAAAGCCAAAGTTCAAAGTCAAAGTCAGGTTTCAAAGTCAAAGTCAAAGGATTTACTTAATTAAAGGCATTTTTTGAATTGTTAAACAGTCACGTGTTCGAGCAGTTAGAAAGTTAAAGCTAGTTGCTTGTTCCAAAACGTAGGTGGGTCTCTATGAAGAAGAAACAGCAAAAGCTCCACGGATTAACTTGATTCCAGTTATTCTCTCTCTTAGATCTTTTTATGATCAGCCTGTAATGATCATGTAAGATTCGAAGGCTCTTAAAAAAAAAGAGACTTGATTCCACTTTTTCACCAGTTTGTACTTCTGGCACCCACCTGCAGTATACGGTAGCGGTTCAGTGGTTACATTTGTTGAGTCCGCCTTGCTTACTTCGAGCATTTGAAAAATTGTTTTGTCAGTAAATAAATGTTTGTTTACGTTTCCACTGGGTTTTTGAAGGCAGTGTCAGCAGTTCACGCCTCGGCGGTTACAATGGCTTTTTGTGTGATAATAATATGTTATTGGGTACCTCTTGGTTGGTTAATTTTGGTTGCGTTGTTTTATAAGCTGCTGAGTTTTGAAGATAGAATGTTGGAATTTTGTTTTTTTGACATATGGAGACTTATATTGTTATGTCTTTTGTATTTTTATTGAAGTAAGTAAATGGTGTAATGGCTTTTCCTAAAATGAAATAGCTTATGCTACTGCTTACGCTTTAGCTATTTCCATTTTTCACGATTTTGCATCTTTTCTAATTATTCTGGAATGAAGCTATTTTTTTCGCCACCACCTCAAAGGGTTTTGCAAAGGAGTGAGTCAGAACAGGCTAACGATAAAAAAAATAGTACAATCGTCTTGTACCCACAGTATAATATACATAATATAATATATATTGTTCTAACCGAACGTCGGCTACAGCGGCCAATCTCCATGGAAACTAGCCAAGTATGAAAAAAATATTACAGAGCACAAATGTGTGCGCTAAACACTGGTGTACTCCCACTTCTCTCATACCTAAAAAACATAGCTTAGGTCTGAGATTGAATAGTCTCAAAGTCATACAGTAACAACTATAACGTTTTGTATTTAAAAAAAATGGTTTTGAAAAACCATACCATCACCCCTGTATTCCCCGAAAGGTTAGGCAGATGTGTACCAATGTGCACCCACAGTTCGCTGTTATATTTAAGTCCCATGTAATAGGGGGCGAGCCTATGAAAAAAAGGTTTTTTAATTTCAAATCCTCCAAGGATATAACAAGTCACTCCCTCTGTGCAGAAACTGAAGCCTATTCATAAAAAGTATGCTATTGAGCTATCAACTGAGCTGAGCCGTCGGATCGCGACGTCCTTGATAAATGAAACCGTCCTGCCAGCGACGGTTGTTCAGAACTAGATAGTGATATGGCTTTGTTTGCAGACCGACTTATATCGACTTGCTTTATCCTTTCATTGAAGATATGAATGGAGTTATCTATACTAATATAATTAAACTGACGAGTTTTTTTGTTTGTTTATAGGTACGCGCTTATATCAGTCGGATTCACAAAAATATATTTACGTTTATAATAGCCAGATTCGAGTAATTATTGTTTTTTTCTATGAAATGCTCGGAGTTAGGATTTGTGCCCCGTTAATGGCAAACCTATGGTACCTATGGGAAACAGACCGGCGAACTGTGGGTGTACATCCATACCTCTGCCTAACACTTCGGGCATACAAGCGTGATGGTATGCTGTTGTATAGTCAGATTCATGAGGAACAGTTTTGGCTATACCGATAACATCACGATCCGAGCACGGGACCGCAGTAGCTATTACTATAACAATAGTAAAGCTGAAAATTTTGTTTATTTAAACGCGATAACTCTGGAGGCTTTTGTCCAGCAACCGGACATTGACGGATAGATAAAAAAAATCTCTGGAGCTACTTATCAGACTAGAAAAATCTTTTTTACATAGTCAAAGTCAAAATCAGTTTTGTATATGATAGCCAGATTAATTAGGAATTATACCATTGCGCTACGAACCACGGGAGCGGAGCACTAAGCAAACATGTAACATAATGCGGATGGAAAAAAACCACTTACAAAGTCGTGGGCAGAAGAAATAATATAAAGATAGGTTGTTAGATATGAGTTGTCATCATTAAAACTAACAATGTTGCCGTCTGGTTTGTCTAGACTTTATATTGATTTTGTTTGCATAGAAAACATGTCAGAAAGCGGTTTAGTTTTTAAGAATAATTTACTCCAAGTAAACCATTTACAGGGACTTTTGAATTGTCAAGTAGGTACTCAATCAGACAGAAAGTTGAAGCTAGTTGCTCGTTCCAAACAGTCTGTTTTAAGCCAAAACCCAGAGGCTAGACGGCTAGTTCGAATTCGAAAGATTCGTGTTAGGAGTCACGTCACCTTGAATACTGCTTCGTTGGTATCGTGGTGGTAAGCACAACTCTGGAGCATTGGTCTTGGGTTCGATTCCCAGGTCAGGCAAAAAGTGTTATTGGATTTTTCCATTAGGAATATCTTAGTAACAGTCCGGAGTTTGGAAGTTGGTGGTGTGACATCCCCGTGCCTCGAAAAGCACATAAAGACGTTGGTCCTGATTTTTCCCGGTTGTGTCAGATTGCCGTCCCATCGGACAATGATAGTTAGGAAAGAGGGAGTGCACCTGCGTTTTCGCACACTTGTGCATTATAATATATCTTGCGTACTTGACTAGTCTGCATTAAGATTGGCCAACATGGCCGTGGCCGGAATTGGTCTGAAAAATACATACATATATGTACCTAGTATAAATACTCGACCTAAAATAGGCAAGCCCTTTTGCATGCTCAACTCATTAGGTACCACCTACCTACTCTCGATAATGAATTCGTATTCACACACATCAATTAATAAATTATCTCATTCAGCACAACAATAATTATCGCGGTAACAACAGACTTCATTTATTATGGACAACAGTGGTCCTGTTGTTGTTTATATAAAGCGATACCTACTGCATTGCAATGTGATCGTGCATTATTTATGTGTCCGTCAACAATCGTCTGTATTTGTTGAAGAATATTTAAACAGTGCATTTGAAATGGTTCAAGCTTCAGGTGAGCAATTCTATTAACTTTTAGGGACGATCAGAAACTATCCTCAGTATCAATCTGTCTTCTTCCTTTTTTCTTATCGGTGATACATCTAACAGTTATCGTTGACATTTCAAAAGTGTCTGTAAATAGTGTAATTGAAATAAATGCTTTGACCCTTTGTCTAGCACTGGAACCAAGTACCTAGATAACTAGGTTTATTGCTGCGTCCAGAAGCGCTGCCTCTGAAAGATGCAAGTGAACGGACAATTGGGACACTTCAGCATATGGGACATAGTCTGATCAGAAGCTCCGCAATCTCAGTAGGTGACAGCCGGGTCTGCGATGCCCCCATTTCATCATCTGCTTAGCCTTTTTCCCAACTGCATTGGGGTCGGCTTCCAGTCTCACCGGATGCAGCTGAATACCAGTGTTTACCAGTGCGATGCCCCCATTTCGCCAGATATCAAATCAATCGATCTGCCAAAATTGCATTTAATTTACCGACAAATATTTTGAATTTGATTGTTGCTTGAATGAGAATGTGACTAGATTTGTAGGCAGAAATGCAGTCGTTCCAATAGTGATTAGAATTACCATTATTGACTTGACCACACTGACAGTGCTGCCTACGACTTCATACAACATCCATACAATCACGCCTGTTTCCCCAAAGTGTTAGGCAGAGGTGTCCCAATATACACCCACAGTTCGCCGACATGTTTTAGGTCCCATGCAATAGGGGGCGAGCCTATTGCCATACATGGTTATAATACTACCGTCTTTTATTACAAGTTAAAGTGAGCACTCAAATTCCTTAACCATCGAGTCTCGATATCCAATATTGGTCTAACACCGATTGTTACCGTCGATGTATCGCGTTCAGAGAATTTAATTGAAAAACCAATCAGCGATGACAACGGGCTGGGAAGGTCACTGTGTAAACTGTGAACTTTATTGATTTACCGGTTTCTATTGTAATTATAATCTATCGATGTATAGTTTGTGTTCGTTGTTTTAAAATTCATAAATATTTATGGCGATGTTACTTTGTTTTGTTGTTTGTAATTCATGCATGGACAGTCTTACCAACTGGTTATCCCCTTTTAAAGGGATTTTAATATCTAATAGAATTTTGCATACACGAAAGGAAATCGGTAGATAACGCTTTATGAATATACTAAAAATTTGGTATCTATTTACCTTTTTTAACCATTTTCTAACTATTTATACACAACTAGGTATATAAAACTAACCAGCTACATATAGAACTTCTAGAATCTGTAGGTAATTAACTAAAACTTATAAAATATACCAAAAGTCTTGATCACGAAAGCTTAATAATCTTATAATTACCATTTTTGCAAGTTATAAACGAAGTATTCAAAACTTTTATTTGTAATAGCAACTATTATCACTACCTCATAATTTATATTCAGAACTAAACTACAAACCACGCTTTTAATAGCCATATAACACACAACAAAATGGCTGCACAATCATCACAAATCCGCTCACCCATCAGTTTCCCGTACGTGGGCTCAAGCGCCGTCCCTCAGCTATTTTACAAGAAGGGTGCAAGGCCTTAGAGTCATCGTAAACATGGCCGCTGTCTCCTATACGTTGAGAAAACGAAACACCGTGAGATATTTGTTTGCAATGACATGTTTTGGGGATGCGGAATATATAGAGAGTACTATGTACGGTTTAGGAGCAAAAATGTTATAGGTACATTTTTGGACGCATTCCTTTCTCACGGGTACATGTTACCTTTTGGAACTGTCATTTTAATTACAAATGCTATCAATACGTACCTATATACACGAATAATGTAATCAGGTGCAAATAAAAATTAATCTTACTAAAGATAACCTAAAAAACTATAAAATTATATTTTTTGTTGCTTTTGAATCAATAGTTAGTGAATTGAGTTGGCAAAAAGTGACGTCACAGTTTAGTATTGTCATACAAAATCTATGGGAGAATCGCATAATGTCAGCTCATAAAAAGTATGTCAATTGATTAGTGGTGTCATCTACCCAGTTATTGTAATGGTAATCCAACAAATAATAGCCTTAACATTCTTTCTTCCTTCACAGAAACTCCTTCATCAGCAAAAAATTTTCTGTAAAAACCCTTCAGTTAAATATTGCAAAACTAGTAAAAATCTCCGCCTTCCCCATTATAATTGTCAAGTCCCAATCTATCGCAAATCGCTATTGAGGCCCGAGTTCGAGCGGCCGGGCGTTTTATTGTGTGCAATATTCGACCAGACTTATACACGCTACTGTTAGCTATACGGATGTTTTTTGTGTGCGGAAAAATGGTGAGCAGAATGACGATTGAGACTACATTCGTTTATCAGTTTTTTGTGTAGACTAGCTGTAGTGCGGTTCTGTAAAAATCTCGTTCGGTAAACTTGGTGAGCTTGAGATGAGGTGAGAATTCCTAGCATCAGTTAGGATAATAGCTCACCTCAATCTCACTTCCCTCAAATTTATTGAGAGAATTTTGGTAGAATAGGCCAGCGTGTATTAAGCTCAGTACTTTTTTCATAAAATCTTAAATTTTTCTTTTCTTAAGAAATTAAGAAATGTCTACTATGGTTAATTTTATGGTTAATTTAATAAAAAAATATTAATATCCACTATCTCAAGAACTACTTAATTGAGATCAATATCTAATTTAATTGGGTTCATTATCACCATCTTCCTGCCCTTATCTCAACTACTTGGGGTCGGCGCAACACGTAATACAATATCTAATTTGGGTTACTGCCGATTAATTGATTGTTTGTTTGTTTGTTTGTTGAATCTATTGATAGATAATCTGTAGATCGATCCTTATCCGTAACCAATTAAAGACTATTTCAGATTCATTTTATGAAACTGACCTTTAGTCAACCAATGCTACGAATATACTATTGAAAAATTCGATTGAAAAAGCAATCGAATCTGATTTGATCGAGATTTGATTTGATTTTTCATGTAGAGAAAAATGGGCAAGACAAACAACACTTACTCTCTAAAAATAGTTGTTCAACCACACACTAAAATTGACATTACCTTCACCAGAATTTTTAATAAATTAATACATCAAATTCAAAACAAAAATCGTGAACGCAGACAGCCATAATTACACACACGTAAGTACCCCGCACATCATTTCCGTTGAAATTGTAATATTCCGTGCCGCTAAATGTTTTATAATGACACAGGCATTTAAACTGTTTTGTTTATACCTCTTTGTGGCGGCCGCGTTGTACGCTGGTCGTCCAAACGGTAATGGCAGTGGTGTAGAATGGCCACAGTGACCATTTTAGCCAGTTGTTCGGTGTAATTGCGTTTTTGTGTGTTGTATTTCATTTTGAAGTAATGCTCATTGATTTGAGGCTGTTTTTGTGCTGATGAATTGATTTTAATTAATTGGTTTTAATTTGATTGATGTTGTTGAAATTGTGGGTTTGGTAATGAGTGTATTTTGGCTAATGAATGAGAAATAATTGTTTGGCAACAAAAATAGATATGTCATTAAACATGTCCCCGTATTAACGACTGATCTTTAAAGTCAAAATCAAGTCTTCATTTCATTTAAGTTATTTTTGATAAACTATTATCCAAAGTCAAAATATTAAACTCTAATCTTCAAATTCTAAACTTTGAATTTACCTTAAAATGTTCCTAATGCGGGTTTTACACGTGTGAAGTACAAACTCGAAGTTCTTGAGTTCATTTGATCAAGTTCGACCGTTATGACTTTAGACGTATAGTTCCAAATTACAAAGCTCCTGATTCAGATTAAGTCCTATATGCTCATCATATCAGCTAAAATACTGATATTCAGCTGCATCCAGTTCGACTGGAAGCCGACCCCAACATAGTTGGGAAAAGGCTAGGAAGATGATGATGATGCTGCTCATCATATCAGCCTATAGTCGTCCACTGCTGTACGTAGGCCTCCCCCAAAGAGCGCCAAACATCCCGGTCTTGGGTAGCACGCATCCATCCGCTGCCCGCCACCTTCTTTAAATCGTTGGTCCACCATGCAGCAGGGCGTCCCACACTGTGCCAATTAGCTGACTGTCCTATATCCTGGAGTGTCCCAATTGCCCGTACACCTGCGCTCTTGATGTAAACGTGGCGACCTTCTGGGCCCAAACAGTTTAAATTTATTAAAGACTAGCTACAAATCCCGCGGTGTCACCCATGTTTAGCTATGTTATGGTTTTTGCTTCGGAGCTGGTTGGTCGGAGCATAATTTTCTATACGTATAAAGCTGGCCCTTAAATCACTCTATCTATTGATGCATCAAAAACAGTTGCGTAGTTTAGACCTAAGCGTACAGAGAGGCAGATGGCGAAAAACAACTTTGTTTTATATTATGTAGAAATGTATAATCGATAAAAAAGATGTTCAAAAGTCAATTGAAATGTTCTGTAACCGTGGTGTTCAGCGATGTTTGATGATAATAACATGAACATCCATGTAGAAGTATCTTAACTGTCACTAACGTTGATTGATTGGTAAAACCACACAGTGGGCCGTTCGCAAATTAAGCTGTACAAAATTACTTTGTAAAAACTACAGACGTGACGGGAACAGGCAATTAATTGTACGTAAAAAGGGACGTCGTGTGACGTCAGAGAAAAACGACTGTGCCGCCCGAAGCCGCGGTGAATTGTGAATATGTGTTCCGTACATAATGGGGAATTTATTATATTGTTCCTTGAAGAATTGGTGCATATTGCAGCAAATTGTACTATCTGATAGAAGATTTGAATGTTGATTAATTAATATTTTTTTGGTAGTTATAAGAATCTTCAATAATAAAACATATCATACTATTTTCTATGATCAATTAATTTTAATTATTTTAATTATTTATTGCATACTACTATGATTTAAGTACATTTTTTTATCTACAATGCACAATAATGCACAGTATACAAAAATGTTTGTTAAGACTGCCTAAAAAAAGTTGGTATTAAATATAAGAAAAAAATAGGTACTTTGTGAATTTTCTCGATCTCGTGTGTACATAAAAAATAATCAATAAACAAAACAAATCAAAATTATGCACCTACGTAATTTACAATCAGTAAAAAATGAGAATATTTTAATTATGTGTCCACTCAAAGTTCAAACCTTTCATGAGACATTTTTACAAAATAATTGTTCACGGGACTTTGGGCACGTGGAATCATAGTAGGTAGGTATGTATGTATTCATAAAGACTTTAGCCCACTACGAGATGTGGACTAAAAGAGGTGAGCAAAGCTTTTTGTCACAGGCATTCT
This sequence comes from Caradrina clavipalpis, assembly GCA_932526535.1. NCBI lineage: Eukaryota > Metazoa > Arthropoda > Insecta > Lepidoptera > Noctuidae > Caradrina > Caradrina clavipalpis. The sequence continues at coordinate 1,554,533 of OW052095.1, forward strand.
CTTGCCTGTGACAATTATGACTCCATAGTTTGATATTTTATTATTTTTGTAAATAATAAAATATTCTCTTAATATTAAATACTACTTACTAACGGACCTAGTATTTAAACTAGGGCCTCTATAAAAAAGCCAGCCTACAAACGTATGCAGAACGCTAAAAAGTAATAGAAACCTCGTATCACGTATCAAAAAACGAGTAAGAACATTCTATCGGTTTTAGAGTCCCGTGCTCGACTGATACCGGGGCCTATTAAAAAGCAATCAAGGGTCGCTTCGTTAGCCTAACCTCCCTGTTTGTACTTGCGCCGATCTAAAATGGATACCTTTCTATTAGCTGCTTTTAAATTGCGCGAATATTGCTTTAGTATTTTTACTGATAGTGTTTTGTTTTGTGTCTACGTGAGATGGATTTTGCACACCGGGGTAATGTTTTTCTTGCAGTTTGGTTTACATTTTGGTTTGTCTTTTTTTTTGGTACGAGCAGTCTTATTTCTCGTTTCACAATTTTTTTTATAGCGTACGTTTACTGGTTTATTTCGAACTAGACTATTTGCTTGTAGTTGTCGGAAAATGCCTACCGCTAGGGATGGTTTTGGCAGTGTGGTATTTATTTAGGTACTACATATTTCTGTATGTGTTATGTTAGGTATGGTCCAGAAAAAGAATGATCACGATTATTGGAAAAACTAACGAACTTTCGGCTTCGGGACAAAAAAAACACGCTTACCTTTTTGCATGCGTTTTATGTGCCAAATTTCAGCTATTTTAATTCAAAGCCGGTCAAGCGAAAAAAAATAAAACATTCATCCAACCACACAAACATTAGTGTTTATAATCGTCGTAGAATTTATTACCTTTTTAATTGATAATGAAATAAAATGCATAACAATCAGAGTTAAAAATATACTTGATAGCGCATTTTCAACTCTATTTCTATCTGGATTAGGTTACATATCAATTAATCAGTAAAAACTTCGTGATGTTGGCGGTCGGAGCAGAGTGAGTAGGTTGCTACTCACTCTGCTCCGACCGCCAACATGTCTTAACTTTAAACAAAGTTTATAATGAACGGGAAACAGTTGTGATATTTGCTCAACAAATAGTGAACTTAATTCGGTCAAATTATACTTTATCTTTATCTAAACAAATATTATAAAGTAAACTCAAAAACTACTTAATCAATTCACATATGGAAAGCTTCATTATTAGCAAAGTTGTCTTCCTTGTATAGATATTGTTATAAATATTTAAAAAAAAAAACAATATTTCTATAACCCAACAAAACATACCGAGAAATCCCGGTAAGTATAAATTTAGCTAACTTCTGACCCACTATGCAGAAAATTCAAGCACAAACTAAGATCATAAGCCTTAAAGTAATTTTGGCGCATCGCAGTACAACGTTCGTAAATGAACGAACTGACTTAATTGCTCAGCGCAATGAAAGAGTTGGCTGGCGGTGTCAGTGAATGGGAAATATTAATACCTCTAGCATCACGCGAGCCTTTCGCCTCTATTAAACTTTCATGAACTTTAATGTTTTTGAATTGTGGCGATTCGAAGAGGTAAAGAAAATTAGGAGTTGTGTTTTTTTGGTGGAGGTGGGATCAATTATTAGTTGCTAGTTTTTGCCCGTGATTTTGTCCAATAGAATGTATACCATTTTTTTATTATTATTATTGACACTCGGCTATCTATCACTGAAACTATTTTTGTAATCTGGCCAAGATTTTCAGAGAAAATAACAAATACAGTAATCTTTTATGTTTTTACTATAGATATCTATGGTAAATCTATGATCTGTAGATACAGTGAAAAAAAACAAAGCAAAAAAAAAAAATTGGAATAAGGATTACAGCCAACCTTTACTTAATATAACTTTTCTCGTGTCAAGCTGTACTTTTATGACATACTAGCTGTTGCCCGCGTGTTCATACTGTTTCTGTCTAACCCCTATGTGACATAGCGTAATGAATTGTACCTAAGATTACAGCTCAGGTTACTGCCAACACAATGCCAAAAGTTTTGTTCAAATCGGCGCAGAAATTAAAAAGTTATGCGCGTACATACAAACAAACAAACAAACAAACAGACAAACATTCTAAAAACCATTTTTTTGGGTTCAGTATAATGTATTTAATATGTGAGAATTACTCTTTATAAAAAATATTGAATGTACAGAATTGGCCTCGTTACGATTTTATATAATAATAATAATAAATAATAATGTATTTATTTTGTACGAAAAAATACAGCGAAAGTACAGAGAAGTGTCTTAAGGGTAAGTTGTACAACAGTGACAAAAGTTCTAGGTCGAACGTCTGACTTCTAAACTAGGCAATAAGCCTGTGTCTTAGAAGCCAATATGTATAGATATGGTGGAATAAAAATGCTTCAATGAGGGCAATTGAAACATGTTTTACATATGTAAATCCTTTTATTTGATTCTTATTAGAAGGCACTATATACAAATAAAAAACTGAATTTTATTTTCCATACTTTACATACCTGTCTACATATATTTCGTGTCCAATAACAATAATTATAAATTCAATTACCATTAATTACCATAATAAACAAATAAAGAAGCAAATAAATCCAATGAATAAATTCAATTTTATACAATCTCTTTAAACTAGAATTCATTGCCATTACACTATAAAACTAACAAACCGATGCAACTGATGTGAAAATTCAAAGATAAAACGGCTTTAAAACCAATACTTAAATCGGAGCGAGTTCATTAAATCCTAAGTACTGTGAACCCGACACTAGCGACAGTTGATCTCTTCGCATTTATCAGTCGTCTTTGAATATTGCCGACGACGTAATAAAACTCCAGGCCACTAGAGCTTTAGTATTGCCACTATAGGGAACTGGAGAGTTCCTATTGCCTCGTCAGCGATATAGATGGAACTGAGCTGAACTTTGGATGTTTTGCTGCTTGTGTCAAGCAAATTTGGAACTTATCTGACTTTTTTTTTTTGTTTTGAAATTTGAAATATCATGTTTTTGAGAGTTGAATTCAGAATGCTAATTCTACTAACTAAAATCGTTCAAAATAATTATAATCTCAATTTAATTTCAACGACAATCATTGTGTAAAAATGCAGATAAATAAAATTAGAGCAATTTTTTACAGATTAAGACTGAAATTAGATTGCGATTGTTGCTAAAAATTAGTAGAATTGCTTCCTTGATCTTATTTTGTTTTGAAATTTAAAATGTCATGTTGTTGATAGTTGATTTCATAGATTTTAAAACAAATGAGTTCGACTTCGAATTGTGTGCGGTCATTTCAGTAACTTACTATATTTTACAGAATATAAAATGTTGTAAAGAGTCTTAACAAAAAGCGGCTGGCTGGTGCGTGGCATGCCTCGTGTTCGGTTTCCGCACGGAATAAATATCTATAAGGCCTGTACTTGATAAATAACTGATTGTGTGTATGTAAGTTAATATTTATTGTTTTTTTTCTTCTTTTGTTTGTATTTTTTTTTTTATATTTTTTACTTTTCTTTTTTTTTTTGAGAAATTTACGACTACATTATTTTTAAGAAACAAAAAAAAAATATTTTTAAGTGTGCTAAATACTTCAATTTCTGAATTCAAAAAACGTAACAGAAAACTAGTAACATATCGCAACATGATGTGTCTTATTCTATTCTTTGAGACACAGCTAATAGTGCCTGTTAAGGCGGGCTCCGGAACTAGGCCGCTCACATACAGCAAAAGAAACACGAAAATTTGAGTCTGGCATCGCTTTCAAAGACTTCTTCTGAACTCCAGTTAGGTAGTTATCTACAATCCTTTAGCTCAGCTCCTTTGAAACTATGTTTTTTAGAGCCTTACATTTTTTGTGTTTTCCCATACTTTTGTTCTAGCTTGTGAACGTTTTTACATGTGCAGTGGAGTTTCGCCTTTATTCCTAATAGCTGTAAGACGAATTTTCAGTGCACATGACAGTATAAAGAAACTTAGTACTAATATGAATGTGCTGTAAGTATCTTTTAGTTTGCAAGTGTTTATTTCTATTTGATTATTTTTCCATGTCGATTGTTGCTATGTGGAAATAGTTTGTATTGTGAGAATAATATTGGCCAGTCATTAAAGTAATTGGTAGTAGAACTGACGTCAGAGGGCGCGCAAGACGTATTTACTTAGTAACCTGAAACAGAGAGTAGATACAGAGTTAGAAATAATTTTCAATACTCAACCCTAAAAGTTGTGATGATTTTTGAGAAGAAGAATTTACCTTGTACTGTGATTATACATATATCCTTGTGTTGTGTTATTTGGTATTATTAGGTTGAATTTTGAATTAATGTACCTGCGTAACTTATTGTACACTTTTTTTTAAATTAAAAGAGGAAGTATGGAGTTTCTTGTATTGTCTTGTATTGTTTTTATGTTTTTTTTGTTGTGTTTGTTGTTTTTCTTCTTTATACGAAACTACCTTTTGGAATGGGCAACTAGATTCAATATTATTCTTCTGTGAATTCGTAATTCTTTAAACAAACCTTACTCGTTCTCCTTTTAACTACATGACTCGTTAACTACAAAATCCACCCCCTTAATTGACCCGTACACATTCCATTTTCACCTGTAAATACCAACAACATACACGCCAAAATCAGTGGAGTTTAAGGATAATTAAATATAGGAGTAAATTAATTAAATTGTACGGAAATATTTTGATATTTGACAACACTGCGGTACTGGGACAGATGTACCTATAGCACTCGTGATGTTTGCTGCTGTTACATTAATTAACTTTATATTAAATTATGTTTGGTTTTATGGAGATACTGGTTTTTGCCCGCGACCTCGTCTGCGTAAACGTCAGTTAGCGTGGATGTTGATAAAAGTAGCCTTTTTTTTTAACGATGGGAAATCATCCAATTACTACCCCCGCCCTAGGCGGGGCGAGAGGGAGTGTCAGACTTTTACTGACTAAAACCCATCTATGTTCCTTCATGTGCCCTTTGCGTTCCGGGGGCGTGTTATCTCTTTCGAATAACCCGCAGCCCCGGCAGGCATCGGCCCTTAGTGGCCCCTTCGAATGTTTGCTGACATCTCTTTGAGACGCGCGTGGAACACGAACGCGCCGTCGACACGGTCTGTCGTTAAGTTAACGTACGGACGACGGTGAGCTACCCATTGCTCACCGTCGCCCGGAGCGTCTCCCGCGGCGATAAAAGTAACCTGTGTTACTTCTTGGGGTTCAAGCTTAGTCTCTGCCAAATTTCATCAAAATCGATTCAGTAGTTGGAGATCACGCAACGGCAGGCTTAGCGTAGGATGCCCACCCACAAGGTGAAAGGATGACCTGATTAAAACCGCAGGAAGACGCTGGATGCAGACCGCTTCCAACCGGTACCTTTTGGAAATCTATGTGGGAGGCCTATGTCCAGCAGTGGACGTCCTGCGGCTGATATGATGATAACGATGATGTTTCAGTAGTTTAATAGTGAAGATTAGAATAACTAGTATTGTTAGATTTATAACACAGTAGATAAACATAGGATGTAGTTTACTAAGTCAACAGAATAATTACTATGACAATGTGTCCGCGAATAGAAACCATAATGCAACAATGTTATGAACAGATAATCTGTTAATTACGCGCTAATTATGTGTTTGTAATTAGCTTGTTGTGGTCAGTTGTAATCTACTAATTAGGTACCTTTCAACCACATTTCACTTAAGTAATAATATTATCGAAATAACAGATTGACTTGCCTCAAATGTATTGCGTAGCTGTGGCGTAGCAGTGCTATGCGGTCGTAGCAGTAATGCTACGGCGTAGCAAAGGTACAGTAAGTTGTCTTCGAAAATTATTTACTACCTCTCTGGCTCAGTAAAACACCATTACTCAACATCTTTTTCCTCCTTTTGCCCGCAAGTTTATAAAAAAAACAGAAACTGCACCCCTAAAATCCCATTTATCGGCCATACAGGTGTCAGTATAACAAAAAAGGTATATTTTCCCCTCCGTTTTATAAGGGCAGCACGTCTCAGAGTAAATTGTTGGGAAAAAGGTTCTGCCACCTAGTTTACTTACGGCGAATTATGGACGTGCATAAGTAACGTACTGCTGTGTATGGGGGAGGATGGAGCCTACTTCCGGGAAGTGAGGAAAACAGTTAATTATTTATGGGGACACTTGGGCACTGCGTGTGGCCTTTTTAAGGGTATAAGGTGAGCTATGTGGTTTTTATTTCTTGTAAATTGAATTATATAATTTTGGCGATAAGCTGCATTGCCGCGTTCGTGGGTAGTAATTTTTTGATTCTGAATACAATCTATATTTTTTATAACCAAGTATCAAAACTTGTCTTCTTCTTCTGTTTAATTTCAAGTTTTGTACCGTCGTCATTCTGATAAATAACATTAATCCGATTTAAAATAAAATGGTTTTTTTTTTTTTGTTTTTGTTTAATATTCTGAATGTTTTTAATAATAAATATAATTTTGAATTAAAAGTATTCAAATAAAATAATGAAAATAATAATAATAATTCAAATTTCAAATTCAAAGCATTTATTTCAATTAGACCATTTACAGGCACTTTTGAATTGTCAAGATTTCAAGAAGTTACAGTTAAAGTTGAAGCTAGTTGCTCGTTCCAAAACGTAGGTCTCTATGGAGAAGAACGAGCAAGAAACTCCATGGATATATCATGGATAATCCATTCCTCAAAAATATCTACAAATTACAAACAGATAAATGCAATCATGAAATAGCCGATGCCGATGGTACACATCTTAGATACCTATTTCTACCTTACTAGAGACAAAAAAAAAAGAAACACTACTACGACAGCATTTTTTATGTCACCAATTGCGGAGTAATCGTTCCACATAACGATTACCCCATAATCTTGAACAATAAAAGTTGATTGCATCGCTTTGTGATGGCAATAAAAATACTATTGCTATCATGTGTACAGAACCTATCAAGTTTTCCCTTTAACTAAGACGTAACATATCCCCAAAATTATTGGAAATAAAAAATAGCCAGTTTTTAGGGTTCCGTAGCCAAATGGCAAAAAACGGAACCCTTATAGATTCGTCATGTCTGTCTGTCTGTCCGTCCGTATGCACACAGCCACTTTTTTCAGAAACTATAAGAGCTATGCTGTTGAAACTTTATAAGTAGATGTATTCTGTGAACCGCATTAAGATTTTCACACAAAAATAGAAAAAATAAACAATAAATTTCGGGGGTTTCCCATACTTAGAACTGAAACTCAAATTATTTTTTTCATCATACCCATTAATCTAAAAAAAAATATGATGTACATTACCATGTAAACTTCCACTGAAAATTGGTTTGAACGAGATAGATCTTGTAAGTAGTTTTTTTAATACGTCACAGTCATAGTTATAGTCATAGGTCATTTATTTAATAACAAGAAACTTGTATCTGAATTTAGAAAATAAATAAAATTAAAATAAGCATTCACCATGCAATAAGAAAAAATGTGTACATCGCTAATAATTAATTGAATATATATATTTATTTATTGAATTGTCATTATAAGATACGGGACCCTTCGTGCGTGAGTCTGACTCGCACTTGGCCTTTTTTTGTCTTTTTTTCCCAGAAAATTGGATGAGTAGGTATTTTTCCGCGATCGGGTATGGTAGGCAGTTTATGTGAAGTTGTGCTACCATATTGTCGGTGAAAGGTTCGCGGAAATAGGAAAATGGATATTGTTGTGAACGGGGTAGGCCGTGTCAATACACTATGTATTGATTGCTTGTTTTAGCAATAGTGGAACAGGGTATGGGATTTTATGTATATTTGTTTGGTAAGTTTTTCCGTATATACATATTTGATTTACATATTTAAATAAATCATTTACGAACATAGGTTTACTTTATCATAAATAATAATAAAGCACAATTTACATAAAGAAATTTAAAAAAAGGTATTTTTTTTCTAGTATCGCCGCGTTTGTTACTTGTCCAGAATGAGGAAACTCCTCGCAATGCGTGCCGCCTCCTAAACGGCCACCCTCTGCATCTAAATTATCGATTTGTTATGTTATGTTTTTTTTATTGTAAAAATATTTTAAATTTAAATTACAGTAGAAGATTCAAGCATAAACTCATTTGAGTACTAGATTACTAAAGCATACAGTAAAAAGAATGTAAAGTTTCAAATAAGACTGTTTTAGTTATAGCTTAGAAACAATAGTACCTGTGACGTCCTACGTCACTGGGGTAAGTGTTAGGGTGGTTTAAATGAATAACAACACAGTAGTTTAGTGGTCGTGATCGCACGTCCGCACGGCACGGCTGACAGCTAGCAAGTGTCCCCCCCACTCCGTGCGTCCGGCGTTCGCGACTATATCTTTATTTATCTAATACGTCACACCTTTCCCTTTTTTCCAAATCACAATTCTTTATTTAAACAGAAACATATGATTTAAAACATAATTATAATTAACACTAACCTATGGCATCATAATCATTATATAGGTATTATACCTACTACTTAATAGTTACAGTAATCAGTCTTTCCTTAACCTGGTTTGGGGTATGTAGTTGTACACTGGCTCACTGACACACCAAGTAACTATCATAACACAAGCTCTGCTTAGCTTGGGATCAGATAGCCGTGTGTGACTTGTCCCAAGATATTTATTTATTTTATTTTATTTATTTATTTTATTTTAATGAAAGTTTTAGATATAATAACTTTTATTATATTTAGTTCTACATTTAAATTGACATTACTAATTTTCCCTTAACTTCAAATATCAAAATCCACCAAAGTTTACGATTAAGCATAACATCAATAATATTTCCAATATTGTGGTTTTAACAAACACTTTGTAATAACTAAATCGATTTATTACTTCCTTCACTTACCACATTCAAACTCATAACACTTCGCTTTTTTTTTTTTTTTTTTTTTTTTTTTTTTTTTTTTTTTTTTTTTTTTTGAAATGGCCCATTTGTTGATCCATAATAGGATGGGCTGGGAGGGTATTTCAGATCACCCTTCATAAATTGTAATCGGACTTCACTTAAGGTTGCTTGCTAGTAAATAAATGGAAAATATTTTTCATGATTTGATGTTTATGATTGATTTGAATATTGTATTAATAATTAGTTTTGGTTATCGTTTTGATTATTGACATTTATATATTATTGACATTAGTACTTATATATTATTGACATTGATTGACCTGTAGATTTAATTATTGTACTGATTATTTGATCATTGACATTTGCATATTATTAACATTGATTGACCTGTAGATTTGTTTTTAATTTGATTATTGTGCTGATTATTTGATTATTGACATTTGCATATTATTGTCAATGATTGACCTGTAGATTTGATTTTAATTTGATTATTGTACTGATTATTTCATTATTGACATTTGCATATTAAATGTTTATTTTCATTTAATTTTATTTATTTTGTAAATTCAGATACAAGTTTCTTGTTATTGAATAAATGACTATGCCTATGTTCTTTTAAAATAGTTCCTCTAGTCTAGTTTCAACCTCTAGTTCTCTCTAGTCTGGTTTCAGTTTGAATCTTTTTCAAATGCTTTACGGGTCCTTATGAGAGCTGAGGCACGAAGCCCCAATAAATTGAACTTCAACTACTTTGTTAAAGACAAATTGCAGTTATTCGACTTTTTAACAAACTATTAGGTAATTTGGATTAGTCTAGCCTATTAAATAACTGCCTAATTTAAAGTCCAATTTAAAGTTTGGCTTATTGACAGATGTTTTTATATAGGTCCTGTAGTAAATTTAATAAGCTGTAGTTTACCTGCTAGGTAGTGTAGCTGATTCATTTTATAAAATACTACTAATTCAATTGTATATAAGGTATGTAAAATTAAAAAAAATAATAAACAATTACATTTTAAACTTAACATAAATTGAAATTAATGTAATTCTCAACTTTAACTTTGCATGCCGTTAAAAACGGTTAGACATGTAGTGTAAAGGATTAACACCTTTGTACGCACACCTTGTCTCGCAAATAATTATATTCTATTCCATGGCATGACATATCTTATGCCTTTTGCAAAACTGTTAATCAAATTAAAAACCTAAACTGTAAATTCTCATAGCAAATAAATCAGTAGTAGGCTTGCCAAACTTTCTTTCAATTTGTTTCCATGGATCTATTGATAATCCATACTCAGTATAAATGTCTTTTTTTTTTTTTTTTTTTTTATTATTTTCCATTTGCCAAATTATCTTTAGATTTTTTACATAGGATTAACACACATAAAATTAATTGATCTAGCTTTGTACCAATTCCATTTCTTCCTACATCATTGAGATGTGGGAATTATGTTAACATATGCTATGATTGTAGTTTTGAAAAGAAAGAAGAATAGTACAATTACTTCTTGATTTTGTAAGCATTTCAAACCAAAATAAGCTGCCATTAATACTGATTTGTTTACATGTCATCTTGGTTCCGACTGTGACTATAGGTCTCCATCCAACACTCTCAATGTTGCAATGAGCACCCCAACCTAATAGAAATGCATCTCTATACACCTGTAAAAGTCCAACAGAACCCCCATAATGTCATAGAAGCATCATAATTGTTTTTAGAATTAATGAATGTTAAGTATTTCACATATTCCATTTCTTTTGGATGTATGGTCAGCAAAACAATCTATTAACAATGTTACTTTTACATATCATTTAAATAGACACAAATTAACACAATTCACTGCTATACAAAATTTCAGGCAATACGTTAGAGTACATTTTCCTTAATTTTAGCCTCATTTCCTTTGATATTGTGCTCAATAATAAAGATTAAATAATCTGAAATATTTATCTACTTTTGTTGCTGACTGTTCCATACATATGGAATAGTTCTCCATGCTGTCCTGCTACGAATGTGCCCAGTAATTGAGTAGAGAGAAAACATAGCAAATTCCAATCTTTATTTTCCAAGAATAGTTCAAGGCACATCGACGTGGAGCCCATTATGAACCCAAGAAACTGTAATATTTACTAGTGTTGGTTCCTTTTCAAAATTAATAATAAAGCCCAAGCACTTCAAGCTATTAATTGCTGTTTCTCTCATTGTTATTGTTCAGTCAATACATGAAATATCATCAATATAATATGTATATTGTGGATAGGAAATTTACATTTCTTAGATAACCCACTACTGGTTTCAACAATTTGGTGAATACACTGGGTGCTGTACACAACCCATTGTGGCAATGTATAGATATGATTCCTTAAGGTTATGCCATCTATGTTACACATATAATAATTATGATCAATTAACCATAATGCAGTTCTAATTGCCTCCATCTCAAAACGGCAAACTGTTATGAACTTGTCAAAAGATTATAAATTAAATATAAATCTTTTTAAATTAATTTTGTTTTTTAAATGTATTCCCCCTTTGTGTAACGACATGGAGTTATAGTTTTAACTGTAAAGGCTAGTAATATTTTCCTGCTAGTGGAATTTCACTACTTAATAAATCATTTTTAGGGTATACATTTTAATAGGAATTGGACGTAAAAAGAATATGATGTGCGTTAACCCGCTGCAATATAATGAAGTCATTTGTCAATGAAATTAAACAAACAATACCTTATTGATTCCTTATTGTTATTGCAGTGTGCACCACCGGTTCTTTCGGGACGCTGTACAAAAACTGGTTATCTAACTCCGGAGGCACTAGTGACCTTCTTGTTTTAGTTAGTCAATTTTGCTGCTTCACTAAATAATTTCAGCATAGACATTTTGTCTATAATATTGTTATGTTGATTATGTAAGACATGGTCTTGCCTATTATGGTAAGTGCAGTACACCTTTGTTTAAGATCAAGGCATCCAGATGTTGTCAACCTTTGACAAGTTATGCATCCCCAAAACAACCTCTTATTTACCCTTTTTCAACCTTTTATTTTTAACGAGATAGGTCGGAAAACGGGCACCATCCGTTCCATGACTTCAGAAAACACATTTATGAAAGCCTCCATCACCGCTCATCACAATACCTCTGGTCATGAACGGGCATTATCCGTTCCGACCAACAACATTTCATCATCATACTTTTAGTCATGAAAGGCCATCAACCGTTCCGACCAACAACATTTTAACTTCTAGTCATGAAAGGTCATCAACCTTTCTGACCAACATTTGTCTCCAATTTAATGGTGACCATGTCTCCAATTTAATGGTGACCACATAATCTGTCTCCAATTTAATGGTGACCATGTCTCCAATTTAATGGTGACCACATAGCGATGGATTTTTTTAGTTCATTAAAAACCATATTTCCTCGCCCATAAGCCCTCGCTTCCACTTTTCCCAGCGCAAACCCACAGAGACAGGGTCGCCTTCGCAATCGAAGGTCTCGAGAGGTGGTATCTGAGACATTTTGGGGCGACATATATATATATGTATTTTTTTTTTTTTTTTTTGTTAATTCTAAAATCATCAAATGACCCCCCCATTTTGGGGCGACCTGCGACAGAGGTTTATCGTTAGTACCACTGACATCATCAGTTACTACTAGTTTCAAAATTGTTTTTAGTACCACTGCATCATCAGTTACTACTAGTTTCAAAATTGTTTTTAGTACCACTGCATCATCAGTTACTACTAGTTTCAAAATAGTTTTTAGTACCACTGCATCATCAGTTACTACTAGTGTCTAATCATTAATTTGTTAACATCAACTGACCCGGTCAGTTTACTGTTGACTATGTAGATGCACCTACCTTTACAGTTCCGAGACAACGACACGCCGGCTGACGCTGAAAACCAGCGCTGTGGTTCCGTGTCTCGTGCACGGGCCACGGCTTTATGCTGAGCGTCAGCCTTTTCGCGCGGTAGTGGCGCACATTATTGTTATTGTTATTTTTATAATTATTTTTATTTTTGTGTTGTGCGTCGCTTTAGCAAAAAATAAATGGATTTTCTTTCTTTCTTCTTTCTACCCATCAGCGAATAGCAATAATTTTAATATTCTTGATATCTAATCCGTGCCTTGAATGTAGGTAATACGACCATTAAAACAGTCCATGTTTTATTTTATTCCTTGTGCCAACATACAGTTGTAGTATGTAGGTATTATTTATTGCACAAAGGGAATATACAGTAATAATAAGTTACAATGCCATAAATGGAAAATAACACATAAAATATTTTATATATATTTTTTTTTAATACTTGCATAAATGTGGCATTTCTCAAAGAAAAGCTAATCGATTAGTTTTCTTGCAAAATGGAAACTATTCCTGGCATCAATCAGTTCACGGATAGATCGGTAACATCGCAACCTCAATATTTCTCGTTAGTACCAATTGACATTGTCAATTTACTACTTGTAAATAAATGCATATTTGAGCCTTGTCTTTATCTTTGATACACATAATAATAATAACTGTTATGATTATTTCACTTGTTTGGCTCGTCGAAGATCACGACTGCAAATATGTTGTTTGTATTATTGTTTGCTAGTACCAGTCTTATAGACTTACTACTCGGCAAGAACCCGCCCAGTGCAATAACAAGTATCAAAATATCGCTAGATTAAGCATTCACGTGCCTACCGGTCTATTGTTGTGCATAGTGTAAATACCTACCTACACCGTGATATGTTATGAACGTGGGATAATAAGGTTATACAAAGTGTGAAACGAGTTCCAATATTATAATATTAAGGGCAAAATGTTCCTTACAGTTTGTTACCTAGTTAAAATGTATAATATCAGAATACACAATAATTGATGTAGGTGATACGTGTATAACGTGGCCGATTTTAACATGTAATCACTTTAACGGATTATTTATGTAGGTATAGGTTATTTGTAGCTCGCACACTTTGTTTCCATCACAACAAACCGGTACCACGAAACACCACACATAGCGAAGCAACCATAGGCGCTTATCACTTGTTATTTGCAAATATCTAGGTACACAGACTGGACTAACTGTTCTGTCTATCTTTTCCCTTTTTGTAAAAACACTTACCCAAAGACTCGTCGCCACGTGTGACGTCCTACGTCACTGGGGTAAGTGTTAGGGTGGTTTAAATGAATAACAACACAGTAGTTTAGTGGTCGTGATCGCACGTCCGCACGGCACGGCTGACAGCTAGCAAGTGTCCCCCCCACTCCGTGCGTCCGGCGTTCGCGACTATATCTTTATTTATCTAATACGTCACAGTACCTAATAATATTATTACCTAGTAATATTATTAACAACATGACACAATAGTTTTTAATAAATTAATTTAAAAAAGTAGCAGAATAAACACAAAAATCATTAACCTGTAATCCACCCCCTCATAAACTCTTAAACAAACGCAACCACAACCCAACCCCACCACAACGACAAAAACAAAATCAAACAACTCAATCAAACTTAATAACTTTTTCTAAATTAAAGTAAAAGCAGCCATTTTTTTCCCGAACCATTATCCGGCCCACAATAGATTGGAAGGCTTTCGTCAGTTCAAGGGAAAGTTAAAGTTAAATTAACGAGTTGAGAATAACCGCGGCTTTTAGAACAAACAAACAAGGGTCATTAATCATAAAACTGAGACCCAGAGGTTCTGTACACATAATTATTGAATGGGATTCTAAATAACTTTGATTGTAATAGCTGGCTTTAGTTCTTGTTTGGGACATTTTGGTTGTTTGTGTGACGTTTAAGAAAAGTCGTTAAAGAATGTAATGCTTATAATAATATAGGTAATACCAGCCTTTTACTGTTCCACTGCCAGGCAACGTTGGGAGGGGACGCCCTAGAAAGACCTACCCTGACCTTATTGATGAGGTTCTTCAGAAAGGTCGGGTGCGCAGTACTCGTAACCGGCGTGCTTGTATGACCAGATGTATGAACGTGGTGAAGGATTTGCGATTCCAGACTAATACTCATTATAAGGATTTCTCTCCATATTTTCTTTCACCGACGTTAAAAATGTCCAAGATAATTTTAGAAAGTGCTGTATATGTACATTTAAATTGAAAAAGTTACATTAGTACTTGCCCAGTATCGAACCCGCAACCTCATGCATAAGAGGTAAGCACCTTAACCATTGGATCATCACGACATAATGCTAATATTAACGTTCTATTGTTACAGGCTAAACCACGCCCTCGCAGGGCTCAGGCCGTGGTGGTGGCATGCGTGCAATGTTGCATTACACGCTGCGTGTTGCGCGTTAGTTGCGCGAGCATGCGTCACGATCGCGCGCCTGCAGCGACCATTCGCTGCGCTTGCAGCGGTGCTGTTTGCAGTGCATCCTGTACATACTGAGGCGGTGAGTAAAAAAATAGACAGTATATTAACAATATTGTTATTGAAACAATAAAGAATTATTAAGTTTAAATATTATCCTCGCGAACGATTCTCGGTCATGGCGGCTAATCTCAATGAGACTAGCCGAGTAAGCAGAAGTTATTACAGTACACAATACATGTGTGTGCGTAAACACAGGCGCAATCCCTGTGACGAAGCACAAATAAGGCACGACCGGGAATAAGTCGGGTGCCAAACCAGGACTCTTCACTGAGATCGGCCGCCGGGACCGAAAATTGGTCAAGAAAACAGAAAAACTTATTATAACAATCATCCTTGGCACACAGGCTAGATTTAAAAAAAACTAGTCTAAATTATTTAAAATCTAGCCTATAATATACAATTGCTAAATTGGGTAAAGGCTTCTCCCGAGGGCTTCCAAGTATTCATTTCTTGCGCCAACTCAAACCAGCCTTTAAACACGTTCATAATTACAAATATAGCACTCCGTCATTCAAAGCAATAGCAGTAGGATGCTCCTAATCCTCTTAGGATAATCCGTTTAGAACACCCACGTACATGGTGCTGCGTAGGTGTTCGTCTTCCTTCCTTGTCTACAACCCATAGCTAATGCTAAAATACCAAAAGCCACTTAAAAGTTTATATTAATAACAGGAAAATCTTAAATAATCTTCTAAATTTAGCTCAAACAGTTTTGGTAATTAAAAGGTCAATGACTTTTCTTGTAATTAAGGTAAATGTCAATGTCAATAAAGGCTGGTTAAGTTCGGTTAGAATAGACTGGGAGCCTATTTATATCAAAAT
This sequence comes from Caradrina clavipalpis, assembly GCA_932526535.1. NCBI lineage: Eukaryota > Metazoa > Arthropoda > Insecta > Lepidoptera > Noctuidae > Caradrina > Caradrina clavipalpis. The sequence continues at coordinate 1,570,632 of OW052095.1, forward strand.
CCCATAAAGGTCCGACGGGTAATTGCGTGAGTTTTGATTGCACAGCAATTGAATTTTATTATAATGTATTTATGCATATGAATTATACGTATGTTTTTTTATCATCCTGTATTGTCCCACTGCAATTAGTATGTTTACACTATAGTAATATTTCTATTGTCGGCAGGTAGCCGGAGTAGTAGGCAGAGCTGACGTATTAGCTTGTATATTCTTTTTGTCGTCACTTCTTGTGTATCATAGGTAAGTTAATTTAACGTTTACCTTTACTAGGGCAGCAATTCTACTAACTTTAAGAAACGATCGCAATCTTATTTTAGACTCAATCTGTTAAAAATATCCAAATTTTTTGGCATTGACTGTCGCTGAGATGAGATTGCCTTACATTTAGAATGATTTTATTTAGTATAGTTGGCCTTAAACTGTGCCCCTAAAGTATTAAATACTATGTCATCATAATCTTCTAAGTGAACCTAATTACACAACACGGTTGGCGCAGTGGCTGCGGTGACATTACCTGCTGCACTTCGTGTCGCGGCGGGTTCAATACCCGCACGAATCAAGTATTTGTATAGCCTACACACCTGTTGTTCTGGGTCTGGCTGTTTGTGTCTGTGATTTTATTTGTGTAAACGCACCCAGGATACAGGAGACATTGTTAGAGTGGGACAAAGTTTATTTAAGAAAAAGATTTGAAAGCAGTACTATATTTTATTTCGCATAGGTACTGTGTTTATGACAACAACTAACATAAAAATCCAATTTCTCATCCATTATAAGCACATTAAAAATGTAATAAAAAGTGCTGCGAAAATTCGTTTCACATTATCTACCAGAATTTTTTGCTGTCGAATATTTTATTCCACGAAATACTTAATAAATGTATTTCGATCGAACGTTTCGTCTAATACTTGGCAGGTAAAGCCTCTTAAGTTTTTTTTGCGCAATGAGTACCATTCGTTTAATCCCTTGATAATAGTGAACATTTGTAATACTCTGACAAGTACCTATATATTTGAAGCTTTGGAGTGAGCGATTGGCAGAAGCTGTCTGGTACCTAAAATATCTAATTTATTTATATTATAATAATCTATTTTCTTAATGTAGGCTACAGAGAAAGTACTGAGCATTCGACTTCAGGCTTGCTCAAGACCGTTTCGCGATTTCAGACATATAGTTATTAGTTATTATTAGTTATAGGTCCAGGCTCCCTCACGATGTTTTTTTCAGTGGTGTTCATTATCATCATCATATTAACCGCAGGAAGTCCACTGCTGGACATAGGCCTCCCCCATAGATTTCCAAAAGGCCCGTTTGAAAGCGACCTGCATCCAGCCTCTTCCTGCGATTTTAATCAGGTTGTCTGTCCACCTTGTGGATGGACGTCCTACGCAGTGGTGTCATGTCCAAGATAAACTTAGAAAGGACATATTATAGTTAAAAGTCACATTGGTAGTTGTGCGATATCGAACTCGCAATCTCATGCAAAAGAGGCGGGTGTCTTAACTACTAAGCCATCACAGCATCTTCACCCAGTTATCAAACTACCGTCAGAAAATTACTCCTAACTGAAATCGTCATCGCTTCGTTGGTTTTACGTCTTGTATGTAATGAGAGGCAGCTGCTATAGATTCACGATTAACTTAATTCTCGATCAGCATCCAAATTGAAACATAAGAGAGAATATAATCAACCACCTCATTTCCGTTGCGCTCCTTTTAAAGCCCTATCCTAATAAATATACCATATAAAACACCGTCCATTGTTTCTAGGCCTACGAGCAGTAAGAAGTGTGTATGGCTGAGTGTGGTGCTTGGAGCTCTGAGTATGCTGGCCAAGGAGACCGGCATCATGATATTTATACTCAATCTAGCCTTCGACTTTTATAGATGTTGGCCGTTTGTTAAAAGGTATTGTAATAGATTTTAATCTTTTATGAAATTCTTTACCTTTAAGAGCTGAGTTTATGTTTTGGAAAATTTTCTTTTATCTCGACGGTGTCTTCCGTTCTGATGAGGGAGATAAATTGAGGCTTTTAAGAGTGTTTTGTTTAATAATAAACAGTGTTATCTGTCATTTTTGTTCTTACAACCTTACAAGAAATACGCATTAAAGAAAGCTAGAAATAAAAATAAAAACTTGCTCAATGCAAGTTGGACTCGCACACGAAGGGTGTATCAATGTACAATATTTTAAACATAGTCAAATCGTTTATTTCAGAAAAAAATTAACAATATTGAATCTAGTTATCCATTCTAAAAGGTAGTTTTGTATGGAGAAGAATGGGCAAAAAACTCCATACATACTTTTTTTTAAATGTTTTACAATAAGTTGTACAGTTACTGTAGCATACACGATCACAACGAACATACAGACAGACACACACACACAACCATACAACTACACACACTGTCAACTGTCTGTCACTGTCACTGTCATCTGTCGTCTCGTTCCTACACTCAACGCAGGGTGCGGGGTGGGAGGGAGTCTGCGTCCCACCGCCGCAGAGTGAAGACGTGTTCTGGTGAAGATAGCGAGCCGATATATAAACTAAACAAATGGTTCATTATCTTATTATACATAGTTATTTCATATGCACATAAGTGTCCACAACGGTTACATTAACTACATTCATAGCACATTTCTTGCATGGGGGAACCCTTTAAATTTTTTATTATTTGTTGTTATGGTTCCTTCAAAAATACACACTCTGTGAAAATTCTGTTTAACTCTTTCTACTACGGTTCATGAGAAAGAGTCTGCTATCAGACTGACAAACAGCAGAGGCAAACAGGATCCTGTTAATAACTTTCGGGTGCATAACCCTAAATAAAATCCAATAATAAAAGCCTTAACAAATGAAACTTCAAAAACTAACAAATAAAAGCATCACTAATTGGACATAGTTCCAAACCATTCCAAACTATTCAGCAAAGTATGCGTCAGTTAGGCTCAATTTACACTGCCGCGAAATGGAATGGAAGCGACTTTTTGCAACAAAATTGTACATAGCATAATGAACTTTATGTCAATTGTATAACATACAAACTAAATAACAGCCAGAAAACAGGTCATGCGTCTTCCGAGGAATCCTCGCACATTCTCGAGAATTTTTCTACCTACTGTAGTTGTTGTACCTGCTGTAGTTTGTATGTCATACAGTAAAACCTCGATTATCCAAACTAATCGGGAGCCAGACTAGTTCGGATAATCGGTCGGATAATAGAAATGTGGGTTTTTAGGGACAAGATCAAACAAAAACCACACCTTTCACCTAAAAACTGTACAGTCTATTAAAATTTGACATACATATTAACGATGAAATATAAAACACCTGATTGTCTTATAAAAAAGTCATTTTTTTATTAACGAACAGCTGCAACGCGTTTCCAGCAACAAATTCTCGCCAATGTACGGATAAATTAGTGTTCGGATAAAGTAAGTCAGTGTTCGGATAATTGAGGTTTCGGATAATCGAGATTCTACTGTACAAATTGACATAAAATTCATTATGCAATGTAGAATTTCATTGCAAAAAGTTGCTCCCATTCCAAATTGAGCCTTAGAACTGTGTGCCCCACAAACACAATACTTGAACGAGGTTCATTATGAACCGGCGACCTTCTGGTCGTGGTTCAGACTGCACTTGTTGGACACTTGTAGCTGTTATTTGCTTCTCATTTATGAGAGTGCTGGCTGAGTTTTTTGCTCGACAACTTATAGTAGGATAAGAGATGGACAAATATTGCAATAGTCAACCGTTTGTGAGTTTTAATGATGCTTTTAAGAGTGTACCTATTTATGTTTTTTTTAATAGTTTCTTTGTTTAATGTTGTCGTAATGTTGTTGTTAGATGGCACGGCTGGTGCAGTGGCTGATGCGCTGAGTGTCGTGGGTTCGATTCCCGCATGGAACAAATATTTGTATCGCTTACAGGTAGTTGTTCCGAGTTGATGTGTTTCTAAGTTTGTAAATGCACCGACGATACAGGAGACATGCCCAAAAAAAAAAACCGTTTATTTTTAAGACATAGGTACAATAGGATGTAAATAAAGTTATAAATATGTGGCGGTACAGTCGCGTCAGTGATATGAAAAAATATTGTTAATTCATTTATTACTTTAATAAAAAAAGTGAAGTAGGATAGTATTGTTTTCTCTATATTTAGTAGGTACTAGCTTTTGCCCGCGAAATAAGTCGCCAATTATTAAGTAGCCTTTGCCCTAATTTCATGAAATCGATTCATCGGCTTAGTTGTGAAAGCGTTACAGACAAACATACAGAGACATGTGTTGCTTGATTCTTATTGAATATGTAATGGAATTTCAGCATCACACACCAAAATAATCTTCCTATATGTTTTCCATCGGCTTATTTATATCCTAAATATAATGGCTATGGCTTATTTTTATCTTTGATTTAATGGCAATAGGCTCGCCCCCTATTACATGGGACCTAAATATACCGGCGAACTGTGGGTGTACATTGGTACACCTCTGCCTAACCCTTCGGGGAATACAGGCGTGATGGTATATTATTTTATTATTATTATTTATATCCTATTTGTTACAAAGTAACACAAAAAATACTTCAGCTCAAATATTTGCAAAATTCCACGCTTCGCCATTATGTTTTAACTTTTCAACTATGTTTAATGAAAGCTCAATTTAAAATGCGCTATCAGCTTTGACAATGCACATAACGAACATAATACCAACATATTTCAGCCAAACCAATGTGAAAGTTATGTAGGACAAATTCGTAGAATATTCAATTAAATATTAACTGCACGAAACGCAAACTGGAAATCGTATCGTGACAAATTATTGCATACTTTACTAATAAGAACGTTGTTCGTATGATATTTACCATATTATTGACTAGCTAAATACCTCGCGTTCAGTTACGTCTTTCGTCACTGCTCTGCTCGCGTTGGTCGTAGCGTGATGTTGTATTTATGTAAACCTTCCTCTTGAATCACTCCATCTATTGACGAAAACCGCATTAAATCTGTTGCGTAGTTTAAAAGATCTTTGCGTACAGAGAGACATACAGCGGGAATCGACTTTGTTTTATATGAAATATTTTTAGTATTGGAGATTCGAGATTCGTGTAAACAAGAAAAAGAACAATGTCTTCCGCTTTATAACTTAAATTCGTTAGTTTTTAAAATTATAAATACTCGCTTCTGGCATACTGTTTTTTTTTTTGTTTGAAGCTTTAATTAATATCAATGGGTGATATTGATTGTGCTTGTCGTAGGTATAATATTTAACCAAAATGCTATCACAACCATAGCATTTTGGTTAAATTTCAATTAAAAAATCGACTCTAATCAATTATATAATTTTACGTCAGATTATTGTTCTATTTACAAACCGACTTCAAAAAAGACGGAGGTTCTATGTTCGACTGTATGTATTTATTTTTTAAAGGTGTACACCAATTTCTCGGCCATCTGTCAATCGAATTTCTAAATTCTGTTTTTATTAATGTGTATTTTCTTTCAGGTCAATATGTTCGTTTAAAATCGAGAAGAAATGTACTGGGTTATCAATAAGGACTATTAAAGTGGTGGTGTCCTTGGCGCTGCTGGTCTGCTTGAGGCTAGCCCTATTGCAAGGCACCTGGCCTTCATTCTCACCACAGGATAACCCAGCTGCTTTTCATCCTAGTTTTTTTGTAAGGTAACGTATCATGTGCGGTATAATGTAGGTAGTAATTGCTTACAATAAAAAAAAATATAAGAGAAACAGAAATACACAATAGAAAAAAATATTGAATTATCCAAATTAATTGATTGTAAAAAAAGTAAATAAAATGTTATTGTTTTTATGAAATAAAACTACATTATGGTTACATAACCATAATGTAGTTTATGTCAAGCACACTAAATATGAAGGTAAACTAGAACATTCTAGTTTACCTTCATATTTAGTGGGCTTCATATCCGATCAGTTGGTGGGTAAAAAGTAGAATATTTATTGTACTTGTAACTTTAGAGAATGCAATAAAAAAAGTTCAAGCAAAAGTACTTTACTTAAGAATGAAGGAATCTTACAACAATAAATCCTCAACATTAAAAAGCACCAAAAAAAATTTACACTTGAAATAGATATTACAAACCAATGGCCCTTATCATAATAATATAGCACACAAATATATATTAATTGTAGAAAATCTGATACTCATACAAATACTTTCTTCTAGATTGATGACTTTCTGCTACTTAGCAGCATTCAACTGGTGGTTACTCCTGTGTCCGTGGACCCTGAGCCATGACTGGCAAATGGGCTCGGTGCCCCTCATCACCAGTGGATGGGATCCGAGGAACTTGCTCACCTGTGCTGCCTTCGGAGCGCTCCTGCTACTCTGCTATCGGTTTATTGCCGATTTGGAAGTAAGTTCAATTTATCAAAGTGTATTCTTTAATATACTCCACCTTTATAAAGATTTAATTTTGCCTAATGCGTATGGTGCAGTGCAAAGACTCCTTTAAACCATACTTTGGGGCGTACTTGCCTAATCCGAAAGTCTCAAATAATGGGATACAATACCTAGATCGCGCTAACAAAGTTCGTCACGAAGTTAGCATAATCATATACAAAATCCCGAGAACAGCCGTAAGGCGATAACCCAGCAGACACAACACCCGTCTGGTCGGAGGATCCTCCCTTTTCAACGGAGGTTGAGAGACTTTACGCAATGTTTCTCATACCTCCACAACATCGAAAGAAAAATGCTACATACAAACATACATAAACTCACGCCTTTTTCCCATGGGGGTAGGCAGAAACCACATAACGCCACCTGCTACGATCCTTACATACTACTTTCGCCTCCTCCACGTTGATACATCTGATCATACAAGCACACCGGTTACGAGTACTGCACACCCGACCTTTCTGAATAAAGGCAAAAGTTTGTGTGTGTGTATGTTTGTCCCTTCTTCACGCTTAAACGGCTGAACGGATCTGGACGAAATTTGGCACTGACATAGATTGTAATGTGGAATAAGATATGGGCTACTTTTTCTGCCTGGAAAATGTACCTGAAGTCGCGGGCAGAAGGTAGTAAAAGTATATAATTATGTTCCATAGGTACAGAAACACACGCCAGCAGTGATCGGTCTTCTCCTAATGGTTCTACCCTTTGTGCCTGCAAGCAATCTGTTGGTAACAGTAGGATTTGTAATCGCCGAGAGAGTTCTCTATATACCAAGGTAAAACATTCCATATTTTCTACCAGCTATATTACTGTTTGATTACTTTTGTTCCAGTTTTCAGTTTTAGTTTTCAACACTGAATAGTTTCGAATTGAAAAGTTTCCAGTATTTTATTTGTGTATTGGAATTATTAAATTATTATTCTATTTGTAATATCGTGTTGTTCTCGATACAAAAGTTTGCTTTTGTTATTGGAAAATGGGCTTTTTTGTTACTGGGATAAAATTGAAAATCCAATTATTTTTATGTTTTTATAATACCTGATCGTAAATGATTTTGTAAAAAATTTTGAAACATAATATTTGATAACATTTTTTTTATAATTTGACTTGTATTATTCTGCACAACTCACAATATTTTGTTTTAAATTCTACTTAATCTTTTTTTTTAATTCATAACGTGCATTATGAACGACTTCCAACATTGACTTCTTTTATTTTTAAAGTCCATTATAGAATTGCAAAACCTAACAGTATTCTTTCTTTCAGTGTGGGTAGTGTAATAATAACAGCATACGGGGTGCAGCTGATGTGGTGTTCCAAACCTGGCACTAAAATGTTCCTAGCAGTAGGCCTAGCAGTACTCGCAGCCAGTGGAGTGGCGCGGACACATCGGAGGAACGCGGAGTGGCGAGATCGAGCTACGTTGTTGAGGTGAGTATTTGAAGATAAAATTCATTATTTAACTGATCACATTACTGTACCGATTGCCGGCGTTATACAAAAGTAGTCTCTTCTTATTTTTATAAAAATATAAGCAATAATAAACTCACTAAAATATTTTTTTTCGACGTTTATTAACAAAAACAGTTATTCTACACACACAGAGACCATCACGCCTTTATTCCCCGAAAGGTTAGGCAGAGGTGTATGTAAGTACACCCACAGTTCGTCAGCTTATTTAGGTCCCATGTAATAGGGGGTGAGCCTATTGCCATTAACCGGGCACGAATCCTTACTCCTGCGACCCGAGAATCGAACCTAAGTTATTTGATTAATTATTGACATTTTGTATTGAACAAGTTATTTTTTTAACCAAAAAATGTTAGTTCTGGGCCGGCTAGAGTTGTTTATCTCAAGATGAAGCATACATATATACATAAACTCACGAAGAAGAAGCACTGTATATAAATAAAAACAAGAACATTTCTACTAAAAAATGATCTTGTTTTGGTATCGATGATACATACCTATTTGTCAGTTCTGAGTCTCAAAACAGACAAAGCACACTGCTTAAACTCATGACCCGCACCTTGTCAAGCCACATCCTAATCTGGCCCATAATTTAATTACAATTTCGCCCTCTATAAAGCCCCATCACCATTACAACTTGACCTATCACGGGCGAAGATATAACCTGACATCAATAACAATGACAAGTTGTACGTCTAGCCTTAACCTTCGAAGTTTCCATCGATACTTTGAGACCTTAATACTGTATAACGACTTTGGACACTTTACTGAAGTTTGGAACTTGAAAACTATTTAATTGGTGGCAAATTGTTACTGTAAACCCACGAGGCGGCGAAGTTATAGTTATGAGTTGGTTGTGGTGGAGATCGTATTGGTTGGTTTTTGTTTTGTGTGAATGATGAGTGATAGGGATGATTTGGTTAGCTGTGGGACATAGAAAAGACTAATAAAAAAAAAATATATTTTAATATTTGCTTTGAAATAAGGTTAATAATTATGGAAAAGATAATTTAACAATAGACAGGTATATAACATGTTTAATTAAATCCTGTAAAAAAAACTGTCTAGAGAGACTTTTTTTTATTCAGCCTGTGTAGTCCTACTCCTGGACAAAGGTCTCCCCATTGCGTTACACTCAGCTCTTTGTGTTGCTTTCTCTGACCAAGCTCCCATAAACGACTCTAAGTGATCTTGGCAGTGCTTCCTAGGTCAATTAACACACAAAAATCAACAAACACTGCTACTTCTACATAAATATATTATTATTTAAATAGACACGAAATAATAAGACAGTTTTCAGTATCAGGTAATAACTAAGAATTAAATTAGTTTCAATAATTATAATTTAAAAACCTGACTTTGTAAATCCCCCTCGCCCCCTATTACTAGGACCTAAATATACCGGCGAACAGTGGGTGTACATTGGTCCACCTCTGCCTAACCCTTCGGGGAATACAAGCGTGATGGATAGTGAATTTGTAAATGACTTGTGTCACTGAGCGTACACCCCAGTGTATCAAATTACCTACACCCTCAACCTCAAATATTTGTTGACGGCACTTACACGCAATATTTCATAGAACTAATTACTTTCCGAACATTTCTGCGAACGTTTTACTATCAATATCACTTTATTGGTCCTTTTAATAGCATTATTAGTAAAGGGCCGAATACACAAAGGGAGTGGGTATACCTTGTTATGCGCCCAAAAATAATGAGCAAATAAAATGTAATTGGTCGGAAAAATCATATTTTTTGGGATAGAATAATAGTAAAAGATTTCGGTTGGTAACTACGAGTATTTTTCGTCTAACAAGTTTAATGTTTTTCAAAAATTATTGGGAATACGCTTGAAAAAACATAGACGATTTAATCAGGTTTTGGGCACCCGCCTAACTATTAAAACCGTAGCTAGGTTACACTTTAAGTAAGGTTCAATTATTACTGTCTTATTTTGTTGTTATATTTCGATTAAAATTTAGCGCAGTATGAGCGGTTGCTACGCTTCAGGTCTTGGGTTCAATTCACAGGTCGAGGAAAAAATGTTATCGGGTTTCTCTATGAAATTCTCAATAACAGCTCGGAGTTAGAATTAGGCTCGCCCCCTATTACATGGGACCTAAACATACCGGCGAACTGTGGGCTCCACATGACTTTGTTTTGGGTAATAAATAAAGGGGGTCAAAAATTGTCTTTCTGCAGGACGAAGGTCTTTCCCATTGCCTTCCATCATCATATTAGTTACTCTAAAACGAAATTATTTCCAGTCCGAATCGAATTGTACTTATACATAGCTAGCCTTCTCAAATGCGTTCGATATCATTGCAAGCAATGGCAGCTGTGCAGTTGCAGTGTCGTGATGACCCAGCGGTTAAGGCACCCGCCTCTCATGGACGAGGTTGTGGGTCCGCAACCGGGCACGGGCAAGTACCAATGAGACTTTTTATAATTTATATGTACTTTCCAAGTTTATCTTCGACATCATTGACATCGGTAACCATGTCAGAGGCCCTTGAGGCGGTTAAGACTCTGACACTAGGGTGTGTGGGGTCGTTAGACCTTACTGTCAACACGATAAAGCAGAAGATTGCAAGCCACGTCTTTTAAGATGATAACTCTATACTATAGTACCTATTCCGTAATGAAATATCGGTTTTATTAAATTCTGTTGGCAGTTTATGAGTCCATTCAATTTGCTGTAGAAGATGTTTTAGAACCTGTTTATGGTGGATTGAATGCGTTCTGGTCATGTCGGTATAATAGGTTTATTTAATAGACATTCCGATGGGACCGTATGCGTTTTATATGGTTTTATTTTATGTATTCGAGCGATGTTTACTTATACTTAAAATTATATAAGTGTTTTTCCTTACACGAGAAATTGATAAATATGATATTTGAAAATAGAAGGACTTGGGGGGTCGTTCCTCTGTATAAAAAAAAACTTAAAAGAGAACCGGTCAAATTCGAGTCCAATTTGACAGTAGAAAGAACGTTTCTTACATTCGTCTTTAATTTTTAACTTTTTTTAATTAAGTATTTGTTGTAATAACGGCAATATAAGTACCTACCCTGTGAGTTTGAACTCTCTACCTGTCAACGGCACCTCCCGTTGGTCTTTACGTACGGAACCCTAAAAAGACCATCAAGGCAATCATCAACAACATTAAATAATATTAACATTATCAATTTCCGCCCCCCAATCAATTAATTTTTTTTCTTCTCTTTTTTTCAATTCTTTTCTATAGGCTCGCCCCCTATTAAATGGGACTTAAATATACCGGCGAACTGTGGGTGTACATTGGTACACCTCTGCCTAATCCTTCGAGGAATACAGGCGTGATGGTATATAATGTCAATTTCCAATTAAATATTTTCTTGTTTTTTTCAATTAATTCGATGAACCATATCGTAACTTGAACCATATATCAATTTAATTATAACGGAGCACTAAGAAACGTTTCTGTTTATAGTCGTTGTTTACACCTTCAGCGTCGAGGGCGACGCATCGGTAGTGGAAAGTAATTAACTGGATAGTTTAACTTACACAACGGTTTTAATCTGTTAATGGTGTCTGATAAGTATATGCCAACAAAGATGTCTTGCGAAACTTTTTTACTATATCACAAGTAGATTAGCACACGTGATCTCTCCCGTTATGCACATTCGCTACTCAGCGATTCAGCTAGAATACAAAAATCCTTCTATTTTTCGACAGGTATCTATAGCGCATATTGATTTTAAAGAAGAAGGTTTGAACGTACATTAAATATTTATTGCTAGATAGTAATCCTTAATATTCATTTAAATATTGAGAGATTGTATGTTAGCTCATTTTGACAGAGAAAAGTTCAATTAGACACAAACTGTTACCTTTTTATAAGAATTAACATAACACAGTGCAAACATTCATCACTGCATCCATTTCCTCACTTACTTGCTCTAAAAATACTTCATGAACAAGTATTCCTATACTCCAAACCAACCTGTTTTAAATGGTTCCAAGTAGAGTACTTGTATAAAGTAGGTGCACGTAGCACTAACTTTATACAGGGTGGCCAGTCGTTATCCAGTGAAGTTTTCGGCTCCGAAAACTCAATGCATTCCGAGTGCAAGATAAACTTCTACAACGACTGCCTCACAGCCGAACGTTCCTACCTCTCTTGTTTGAACGGAACCCATAGATTCAAAGCTAAGTTAACTCATAAAATACAAATAGATTTTGCAGGTATTGAGCTCCGGAATTACCTTTTGTCCCAGATGTCTTTGTTTTATCTATTTATGTACGAAGTTGATTTACATTTCAATCCGGTTGAAGCTAGTTAATCTCTTAATCATACCAAAGAAGACACCCCTTTTGGGACACCCCTTTTCGGATTTCGGTCGCTCGCTACGACACTTTTTTCCGTGCTAAACATTGAAGATTTATGAATACTTTGTAAAACTTTGTGATAAATAGTACCAATTCCGGACCAGAACAGTCCAAACTCCATACAACCATTAGTTAAACAAACACAATTTTACCCACAAATCGTTTTCCCTAAACACTAATAACTTTCACAGGGAAACACCTCGAAATTTTCATTTCCAAAAACATTAAAGAGAAATGTATTAAACATGACACAAAATGGTAACCACGATTTACAAGTCTTGCAATATTCGCTCTACGGTCGCCGCATTCGGGCGTAAATTACCTCCAAATGTGTTTTGTTTGTTACAGGGCGGATTTAGTGACTTTGCCGCAGAACGCTAAACTGCACTACAACTTGGCAAACTTTCTACGCGAGACAGAGCAACAAGACAGCGCCATCAAACATTACAAAGAAGCTTTGAGGTAACAAAGCCGTTTGCCTTAACGCGAACTATTGCGGGTCGAGTTCAGCAAAGTTTATTAAGCTATTCGTCATGTATGCGAGATATTTAACCCGGGAGTTGAGCTTGAAGCGAAGCTAACTTTATCACAAGTAAATTTTCGTTGAAATAATACAAGTGTATGGAATTGCAAGCAGTTGGTAGACGTACATAGATTGGTATGTAGGTTGGTACTGCATCACACGTATCGGAAACATCCATTGTGCTCCAAATGTACAGTCCAATGAATGTCGGGCTCTTACAACCGTTAGACTGCAATCAAATTGCGTGCCAATCGTCTTTGATTGCCGTGGAGTAGCTCTACCGTGTGAGGGACGTCCAGGAATTGTGGGTGGCTAAAGACAGGCTTGCGAACAATTGATTGAGCAATAGATCGGAGCAAACAGCTGGGACATGCGTTTGTAGGATTCCGTACTAAAAGGGCTTAAGTCCCTTTGTTCGTGGATAGATAACGATATTAAATCTTTAATTAATAGTGATAAGTTTCATAGCTATAGTTCATTTTATTTGAATAGAACGGTTAAGTAGACGATGATTAAGTTTTGTAAGGAATTTTGAAGACTCAAGTTTGGAAACTTTGTATCTTAATAGATATTAAAGTAAAATTAATAATTTAAATAACTTAGATGCGATGATTAGACCTAAGTTTGATGATTTCGTAAAATTAATACTTTTTAATTAATTGGGTTAGTAGTCACCATTAGAAACAATAATAAAAAAAAACAATTAACTGTACAATTTGATATTTAGTTGTTTTGAATTTAATGAATAGTTAGTCAGTTGGCTAAAAAGTGACGTCACAGTTTACATTCAAAATGTATAGGGGAATCGCGCTTTGACTGCTATTTAGAAGTATACAAACCGATTGATCGTAAACATCGACAGATTAAGCTTAATATAGTTATTTTTTTTTGTTTTTTATTTACTGTTAATTTACAACGGTTAAACCAAATACAGTAAACCAATTTGACAACGTGGTTATATAATTCAAATGGTTGATGTTTTGTTAATCAATGTTTTTCAACGAAGCAAATAAATATTCTATTTTTCCTAGGTTATGGCCAAGCTATGCAAGTGCTCACAACAACATAGGCACCCTAGTCTCCGGGATGGATAACGCGGAGCACCATTTCCTACAAGCCATAAAGTTCAATAAGTACCACGTGAACGCACACTACAATCTGGGCAAGCTTTATAAGTAAGTGAGATGTGTTAATGAAGACATATTCTTGGCTAAGTGATGGAGTGTTGTTAAGTAAAGACCATTTATAAGTAAAAAGTAATAAGGACCATTTTTGAACGGATATTTTTTGTAAATTTTTAAGGACCCCTTGCGCCAGCCGGTGTTTTGTTTTAAGTACGAGTTAATTGCTAACACAAGCCCTTTAGTTATGAAATTTTGTCATTTAACTACGTGTTGGCAACTAACTTTAAGTTATATTTTAGCGCATTAGGGCCTGAGTAAATAAAAAGTGCGAGATTTAACTTTAACTACACGAACTATAAGACGTTTTTTAATTTAAAACTGTGACGAGCATATGCCATAATTAAAAAAAAAAAAATAGTGTTAATACTACCATGGCAGAAACAGTGCTATACATAGGCAATAGCACCGTCCTTTTCTCGCAACGGAAAAATGATAGATGTAGACTAAATATTTTCTGTTCTGCCTTCTGATAAGTTTCTGTTAACTCACCCGACCGTTAATTTTTATACAGATTTCTTAAATTTCACGTAAAACAAGGCTCTTTAAACATACCAAATAGCATACTGCATGATAGACCTACAAAAACAAAAACCTAAGTAAATTCCAGGAAAAGTGGCAGAATGCACCAAGCTATATCAATGCTGGAGAAATGCATATGGCTGCAGCCAAGGTTCGTCCAAGCTCACGTGGAGCTGTTGACCCTGAAGACAGAGAATGAGAAGCAAGGGATACTGATGAGGCTGGTCGACCTGGAGCCGACCAACTGGGAACATTATGTGCTTTACGGTGACTGGTTGAGGAGTAGGGGTAAGTATTACTCCAGACAGAATCAATTTTCAAAATAAAAACGCGATAACAATATTGTGCTTTGGATTTTTGAGATAAATAATTTATTGAGTTCAACTCAAATCATTATGAAAGATATAAAAATATTATGAATAATATTTACATTGTGTAAGAATATATAAAAAGAGGATAGCCCAGGGGCACCGCATAGGGTATAAATTCTGTTAATGGGACCTAATAAGTAAAGGATCACTCACTTGGTACAGGGGTACGGAGTAAATTCAGACTGCTGTCAATTGGGTGTGGTAAACAACATTTTAAGACCCGATTTTCAAATTATGCCGACGCACTTTCCAACACGCTCAATGAGACTTAGTGGCTTATAAACTTAAAGGCCAAGATTACCACATATTGTATTGATTAAATTATAGATACCGTTTTAGGATTTCATACCCTAAAGTACCCTAAATAAGACCTAATTTCCAGGTTTACCAGCTCCAGCCGCAAAATATTACCTGGAAGCCACAAGACTGAGTTTTAGGTATCGAGGTGCTGAGCGGAACGTTAGAGCGGACCTAATATCGTTCAGATATACAGCGCTGATGTACCGGTCACTAGGGCAGAAGTCTAGGACACTGCAGTTATTAACAAGGTTAGTAACATCTTAATGAAAGAAAGCAACAAAGAAAAACTGTTTATTCACGAGCTGTTCCACATAATATATAAAAAAAAATTACAAAAGCCATAAAAAAAACAAGTATAATATCTAAAAAAAATAAGGTTTTATACTGAAAAATATGCCACTACCGCATAACTAGATTAATCGTCATTCTTTTTGTAATCTTTGCCAAATCACATTCAATTAATTGTGAGTTTAAAATTCAATTTGTTTCTCAGCCGTGTTAGGTGTTAGGTTAACATCCGCGACGGATGGTCCGCGACGGACGGTCCGCGTACGAGTTTCTTTCGTTCATGTTTATCAAAGAGCACTACCTCGTGATGCAGACCGTATTTTGCGGACGGCCTTGTATCTCCTCTTCTTATATACTTTTTCTAATCCTTAGATGGCACACTTGGCGGAGGGGCTGGCCGAGTGCAGCCGCAGCGCACATGTACTTAAGAGACTGGCGACTTAAGATGGAGTTAGAAGGTCGAGCGCAATTATACTCTAAGGCCGTTAATCCTACAGTAAGTTACTTATTTTGTCTTCTTTTGTAGTTGATTTTCACTGTAATGATATTCGTCAGGTGCCTGCCTAGTATTCTTGCCACTTATACTTTTCTCTTTGTAATTTTTAACTTCATACTGGTATTCTTTAAACTTGTAAATAGTATACAGCCTTTGTTTTTTAATTGTTTTTTTTTTCTTTTAATTTTGCTATTTACAGCATTCACAATAGTATGTACCGTTCCATGGATATGCTTCTATTTTTTGTAATTCTAACAACTGTTATATACATACTTACTCACATCGATAGATAATCAAATTTGAAACACTCTATTTTATAGCACAATGATCATTTGCAAGACAGGTTCTTCATTGAAATTCTAGCGCTAGCATTAGCTTAGATAGTTCAGTTTACGATGAGACACTTACAGTGTACTACAATGTTGGTGCAGATACAAGCGTGCCACTAGTCCTGGCACACTATGTTGCACCCAATGAAGCTATTAAATCAACAGACGCGCCACTACATTCACTTGCATGTGAGACTCAGGTGGCTATTCTACTGTGAAGTTTAAGATACGGTTTCTGTTTTACATCCAGTCGAAGTTAATGCAATCAAAGAATGAGTTTCTACTAAGACAGCGTAGTAACTTGAACCAGATGAATTTTAATGTTAACACTAGCTAAACACTCCACGGTGTACCCACGTTCAGTTACGTCTTTGGTTACTGCTCCGCTCCCGTTTGTCGTAACGTTTTATACGTATAAACCTTTCTCTGGAATCACTTTATCTACTGATGAAAACATTAAAATCCGTTGCGTAGTAAGATATAAGCGTACAGAGGGACACGCGGAAGCGACTTTGTTTTATACAATATAGTGATATCCAAAAAATCAATTACTGACATTCTAAAAAAGTAATTCTTTCACAGAAATCAACAAAATGCTTCGACCACACACAACTAGCGGTCGCATCAAAAGAAGAGCGAATACCACAGAAAGAAGAGAAAAAGAAAACTGTGGACGCAAAAAGTGTTACCAAAACATCAACAAGTGATAAAAAAGACAGTGACAATAGATCGTGTGGGACCAAAAAACGTAACTTATCTGTTTCGTCGCAAATAAAAACAACACACAACAAATCTGAGATCGGATTAAAAGACAAAAAGTGTACCTTGCATAGGAAGGATAAGAAAAAAGGCAACGGTGTCATGGCAACTATTGGTGCGCCCCTAACCGAACATATACTTATGAAAACGTATTAATTTAATGGCTTTTATATCGTTTGAGACAAGCAATCGAGACTGAAGACCACTTTTAACTGATTGGAAATAATAACACTTATTTTAAATGTGAAAATAAAAAGTACATTAGAAGTTTCAAATCATTTTGAAGTGAAAACACAATCGTCCAAATTGCTAGTTATACAAACAAATCGAATAAAAATACAAGTGAAGTGAAAGACGTTTTCATTACTAGACCTGCTTGCTTGTACTCAAATAAAATTGTAATACCTCAAGTGATTTAAGTGACGAAACAGTGAGTGAAATTGATTCACGTGACAATGTATCTATTTTGGAATGTGATATTTAGAGCGTGACCGTTTTCGTTTGACGTAGAAAACGCTTGGCAGTTTTGTTAACGAGTTAGTTCTAGATACGCCGACAATATCGCAAGATGTAGTTAAGTGAGGATCTTCGATTTTGGAAACTTCCAGAACAAATGGAGTTTCCAAACTGGATGTGTTTAGATAGAAAACTAATTTAAACGATGTGTAGTAATAATGAAATGAGATACAATATATTTTTGTCAGTGTGTGAGGAGGGTGATTTATATGAAAATGCACAAAATTTTTACGCTAGCATTAGTAATTTGTAACGATTATGATGGCATTTTGTAATTTACCCCGTCAGTTTTAAGGTTCATTTTCCCTGATTATAGTTACTAAAAAACTGATATACCTGCAAATATTTTTAAAGTGTATT
Organism: Caradrina clavipalpis; assembly: GCA_932526535.1. Taxonomy (NCBI): domain Eukaryota; kingdom Metazoa; phylum Arthropoda; class Insecta; order Lepidoptera; family Noctuidae; genus Caradrina; species Caradrina clavipalpis. Next base: position 1,588,563 of record OW052095.1, read on the forward strand.
CGACCTAACCTGTAATCCAAATATTTATAATAAATGGACTGGTTAATATTATATATGATTCAGTAAAAGCTTTTTCTTTGACGGGTGGTATCGGTTTTTCATTACTTATGATGAACAAGGATTGTGCCACAGCTAATTAACAAAGTTCGCTTGGCCTTATTGATCAATCGATATTGATAACACGGGAGATTGTGAATGAAACGATTGATATTGAATTTGATGATGAACAATAAACATTTGCAGACGACATAGTGGATTATTTTTCTGCTGTTGACAGTACATGCAATTTCAGAGATAGAAATTTTAAAAAAATAACTAATTAAGAAATGGCTCTTCCTAGTTTTCGAGTTAAAGAACTAAATAAAAGTAATTTGGAACTTCAATTAATGCAACTATAGACAACCAGCAGAAATACAATGAAATAATTTTGTGTTAATGTCGTGATGGTCAAGTACGGCGCCTTTTCGTACTTATGGTTGGGGGTTTAAATACTGGCAAGTACCAATGTGACTTTTTCAAATCACATGTACTTTCTAATTTTATCTTTGACATCATTGACATCAGTGAAAGACAACATCATTAGAAAATCTGGACTTATAGTTAACATAAGTCTGAAACCGCCAATCTGCCTTGAGCAAGCGTGGTAATCAAGGCTTTTTCCTTCTCCGTTTGAGAAGAGATCTTTGCCATTATGACTAGTATCATTATTTATTTAATTCCATGTATTGATTCTATGAGAAACCGTCGTCTGTCTAAACAATTTGCAACTTTATTCTCAAGAACAAAATACACAGAGAACGATAAAACAAAAGACTTTCTTAATAAACTCGATACTACCAACAATTCGGAGAATTTAGCACATGTTCTGAATAATATACAAGCAAATATCATTGCTGTCAACGGCAGAATTATAAAGAGCGATCGCAATATAACACTAAGATGTAAATAATATTTATAAGTATAGACTTTGGCACGTGACAATGCTTTGAATGTACTGAGAATAAACAATTGAATTATATTTGTGTGGTTTTATTTATTTTCGCCTCTGGTAATGTTTTTGTGTTCAAGTAAATAACTCTGTATAAATATTTCTTTATTTCTTGGTAACATTTATTTTGATCTTCTTTTGTTAAGAGTAGGTAAAGTTTCTTGCTTGTTATTCTCCGTATAAATATGCCTTTTGGAAGCGGCAACTAGATTCAATATTTTTAGTTGAAAATTATTGACGTTCAAAATTGCTTTTGACTTGACTGAGAATTTTATAGGGTTATAACTTTTGGTTGCTCTAGTAAGATTTAAAGTTATAGTCAAATCATTTAATTCAAACATATCCTTAAAATACACTTATGAACGCATTTCTAAGAGAATATAAAAATCTAGTGGCCCCTTCGAAAAGTTTGTTTAGTATGGAGAAGAATGTGCAAGAAACTTTATACATACATACCTGTTAATACAAATTACCGAAACAGTATTTGAATAGTTGAAACTTATAAATTAAAGAACAATCTAAAGTAGTATTTAATGATAAGGAGAGATAATTTATTTTTATCCCAAGAATTCTAGTTTCAAGGAGTCAATCATATGATAAAGATAAAGAAAAGTCTTCAAAACAACATTATTTATATAAAGAAAAACCATCAAAGAAATTCCGATGATATCTCAGTGAGATTTCCCCGTATCAACACCTGAGTAGGTGTTCCCACTAACTCCATCTAATAATACCGCTAATCCTTTAGATTGAATCTCGCAACAATGGAATCGTAGGAGTTGCAACAAGTGGGACGTTGCCTTCAATGCAAAATTCAACTTTAAGCTTAAAAGGTAAGGTTCAGTTTCAAGTGAATGGAGAATTGGGTTTATATGCAGCGGGTTCAAACTTTCAGTGTTGAGTGAAGCGCAATTTATTTTTGGAATGTAATGTTGTTACTTAGACAATATGAATTTGATATTGAAGAGATTCTAGTTCATTATTTTTTCCTTCTTCTTCTTAGCGGTTCAATGACAAACTAAAGATAAACTAAACTATACCATACTATATTTTCCTATATCCTCCTGACCTAATTTCAGTCACGGTCGCCAATTTCATTGGAAACTAGCCAAATACTCTCCTAGTACTAATGGGACCGCAATCCGATATAACCGGAGAAAAATCAGGCGCAGGACCAACAGCTTTACGTGCTTACCGAGGCACGGGGTTACACCACTAACTACAAAACTGGTCTGCTACTAAGAAATTCCTAATGGAATTTTGTATAGAACAGCTGTTTGTTTTTTTTTTTTGTAATAACCGACGAAAAATGGTAGTGTAGTTTAAAACTTATGTACTGAATTCAAGGTAAAAGTTTTAATTTAGACGTCTTTTCACACCGTTTATCTCAATATTATATCTTCTTATTTTCTCTTCTTCTAGGTATTTTCTAAGAAAAACCAAACATTTAACTTGTCCTCAAAGTATGTGCTTACCTGATAGACATACTTGTATAAACTTTGAGCTCGAGAACGTGTGGTCGATATAAAACAAGGAACTCTTATATACCGCTTCTTCTTTATCGTGTGGGCTATAAGGTCCAATCCAACGACCACACACACCCTAGTGTCAGAGTTTGTAAACCGCCTCAAGGGCCTCTGACATGGTTTCTGATGTCAGTGATGTCCAAGATAAACTTAGAAAGTACGTATGAATTAGAAAAATTCACATTGGTACTTGCCCGTGTCCAGTTGCGAACCCACAACCTCGTGAATGAGAAGCGGGTGCCTTAACCACTGGGCCATCACGACACTTCCCGCTCAACTACAAGTTGCAAGCCGTCTGAATAGAATGCAGTTCACCTCTTAAAACAAATCGATTGAAGTTATGTTGGTAAGCTTGGTTTGTAAGTTATGGCACAAACAGTCAATGCAAAAATAGAACAATAACAATCCCAGGGTCATTATACATCTATGCGGTTCAACACATTCGGTTCGGCATTTTTAATACAAAGTTAATGAGCATTGTATTAAGAAAGCTAGTTCGCTTATGTGAACAGCGAACCCTTACACTATTTTATTTCACAAAGAAAAACCAACACCTAAAGCGCTTTACCGCACATAAAAATGCATTTAAACACTTATTTCATTAAACAACTGACGAACACCGAAGCGTTGATCAAAGTTTAAATTAGACGGAATAGTTTCACGTTCAGTTGCGCCATACTGGTGACCAATCTCTGTTAGTAATATTAACACTTTTTAATTGCAATTTTAACTAGTGAACATACTGCAAATAAAAGACTTTGTCACTGAAATCGGTGGGACAATCAATGTCGGATTTTTTATAATAACTTTTAATTTATTATAGATTTTGCAATAGGTCTTTCCCGTACATTTCCAAACGGACTGGTTAGAAGCGGCTTGCATCCAGCGTTTTTCTAAACTTATGAAGGAAGCCTATGTTCATCAGTGGACGTCCTAAAGATGATGATGACGATAAGATATTTTCAGTGGAGAAAGAACTTATGAATAAGATTATACATACTGGTAAAACAAAACCATTTGTGAAATGTGAAAACAATATTAGCTGTTCCTAGTCACATTTTGATCGTGTTGTAGCTAGGTAATATAATTATTTACGTTTGTTAGCCTGTATAAAACTTGCACTTCGGTGAAACAAATTAGGAGGTGCAAGCATATATTGTGGGTTACTAAGAGCCGCCCAGAATTCACTGACCATTGCGACCTGGCCGCCATAACCTGGTTGCTGAGTGTGGCTGACACAATTTGCATTGCTATTGACACTTAAAAAATAAAGAATACCGTATCAACATCAACTTAGCTAAATTACACAACACACACACAGATGCAAGAAACAGTTGACGAACGCTATACAGATATATAGGACAGAAAGGCAGCATTTACATAATGGACATTAATATATAGCGTACCCCAGTTGCGGATATCCAAATAACAATTTCGGAAGCCTCTTTCTTCTCATAGGCTGTCCAAAATAAATCCTGAGATGGAGGTTTACGTTCGATAAAAATCCCGACTGTCTAGTCATCCCCCGAAGTGACGAAATCTTAGTTCAAAGGGGCAATTAACTTGGACAAAATTAATTATCTGGTAGAAGATACATTATTCTTTACAGCTTAAAATATATGAAGTCCACTTAGGTATTGTATAGTACATGTAAAAGCATCTGCAAGCAAGCGAGGTGTGCGTCGACCTTTTGTGTGGAGCTTCTGTTCTTGTCTACATTGTGTTGTCGCCGATCAAAGTTTAGATTAGTCGGAATAGTTTCATGTACGCGTTGCGCCACGATGGTGACTAATCCTTGTTAATCACCACTTTTACTGTGCACTCCGTAATTGAAAATTTGTTGTAAATTTTGTTTAGAGTGATGTGCAAAGTTCGATGTACACTTTAATGGGTTTTTGTTTGTGGAAAGCTTCCGTGTTCATAAACTTGTGGGTTTTGGAGAATAAAGGAACTGGGAAAGTTTATGCATGTTTTTGAAGCTGTTTTTACCTACCTATCAGGAGCATGTTAAAGGAAAAAACCAACATGAAAATTAAAGATTTTGTTGGTAAAACTTCACGTTTTTTTTTAACGTCAAAAGTCAAAGTCAAAATATTTATTTTGATGAGACATTTAAATGTCCTTTGCTAGAAAAATAGAAGCTCCAATTTCCTCTTTAGAAATATAGTTTCATGTTTGATAAAAACAGTAATGAGCACTTGAGCAGGCACATGAGATAGTTCAACTATGTCTATAGGCTGCGGTAACCGTTTCACAACAAGTGGACGTGTGGGTTGCTTGTCAACCAACAATAAAAAAATAATAACAACCTTTAACATTACTTTTACAGTATTGTTATAGTTAAAAAGTAGTTTTAAAATATTTCTCAAGGAATTCATTATACAAAGTCTTTCCCGACATTTTTATGACAAGTACGACCTAAGTAAACTCCAAGAAAAATCACCATTACCTGCTAAAACATCACTGAAATTACTCCTTTAACTCGATCTCATAAGGGTAAGTTCACACCGAGATGCAACGCGATGCGAGGCTTCGCGCACGTTTTAATAAAGCTACTCAAAACATAACTTTATTTACTATACGAAAAGAAACACATGTCATTTCATTGTTTGAATTCAGAATATGTTGTACCTTTGCACAATGAAATGATTTTTTTTTGCACTTTTTTTTCTTTTAAAAAAATTTTGCCCCACACTAGGACTTTTTTTCTGTATCATAGGTTCAATTACAAACATATACACTTACATACACAAACAGCCAGACCCAGAACAACTATCAAATCCAACGACCAACTAACAAACCCGTGACACGCAGCGCAGCAGACGATCGTTCGGCCACTGTGCCAATCGTGTCGTTAATAAAAATTGTCACAATGAAATGTGTATCTTTTCATAGATACATATATACCATCACGCCCGTATTCCCTTGTAAGGATTAGGCAGAGGTGTACCGATGTATACCCACAATTCGCCGGTATGTTTTAGGTTCCATGTAATAGACTTTTTGCTCGACGGCTTTTTTGTATCTTTTCATGTAGTAAATAAAATTATATTTTGAGTAGCTCTATTAAAAGGTACACGCAACGTCGCGTCACATCGCGTCTCGGTGTGAACGGCCCCTAATATTCATAAAGATGTAAGTGCACTCTCGTAATAGTTAAACGATATTAACGAGTGCGGAATGCAAAGCACGTCTCGGCAGTAAACACGAACATCTTAGCGTCTGTTTAGACGGATGTGAGAAGCGATGGAGGATACATACGCTAAATAATTCATTGTGTCATTAAAACAAATAGGTATAAACTTTAAACAGAAGAAAACAGAGTCAAATTTGGAATGTAATTAATATCGCCTTTTGAATTGCATCACTGCCAAAAAAGGACAACTAAATGCACATTCAGTGAACGACAACATTCAAGAATTTTAATCGATGCACATGACAGTGCATCTCTGATTTGCTACGAGAAGCTGCGTAGCAAGCATAGCGAAGAAGTGTAGCTACGGCGTAGCACACACATCTTATTTTTTGTCGGATGGGACATCATTGACGGGCCTGTTGGTCTAATGGTTAGTGGCCCTGACTGCTAAGCCGGAGGTCGTGGGTTCGATTCCCACCCAAGACAAACTTTGTGTGATGAGCATGATTATTTGTTCTGTGTCTGGGTGTGATTTATCTATAATATTTATGTAATTATAAATTATATAAGTATGTATATCAGTCGTCTGGTTACCATAACACAAGCTTTGCTTAGCTTGGGATCAGATAGCCGTGTGTGAGTTGTCCCAAGATATTTATTTATTTATTTATTTATTATCATCAAATTATTTCTACCATCCTTAGTGTCAGACTTTTACTGACTAAAACCCACCCATGTTTCTACTGTTAGCTTGTATCTGGTAATCCTATTTAACAAACTGTTAATAACAAGTCACTCAATCGTTCATTCGTGCACGCGTACACAAAGTCATTCTCTATGCAACTGAACCGTCAACCGGCCTTCTTCTTCGAGACGCCGCGCAGTGTACACGCCTTCATAAGTCGTGGAGCGAATCGGTGAAATCCTCAATACAATCTTAGTAATGTAGGCCTGTAGGCCCAGCTGATGTTAAGTAGTCACCGCTTCATATAAACAATACCACAAGCCTTGCAAATGCGTTGCCATGCCAAAGACAAAGTTGAAATGTCTCATGTGCCTGTAATTACACCGGCACCCATGACCTTCAAACCGAAACACAGCAACGTTGCTTTACGGCAGAAATAAGTATGGTGGTAATACTTCCCCGGACAAGCTCCTTCACAAAGAGTTCTACTACTACTACAATTGCTATCAAAAACACTCACTCGATTTAAAACAAAATGTTCGAAGCATTTTACCAAGTAAAATAACTATCAAAGAGTCTTCAAGTATTCGTACCTCAACGTCTCAACTAATTCCTTACGGAATGGAAGCGATGCAGCTTCGTCGGAACGCCGGCACTACAAAGAACACCCGACAATCGCCTTACGCAAACATTGCCGGTTTTATTCCACGTTCCCAACTGTGACTGCGTTCCAAAGCAGCAATGCATTGAAATGTTTTGCTGTATTGTAGAATTCTTCAGAGGTTCCAGTGAGCGGAATTTTTGAATGGATGTGCGTCTTTTGTGAGGTATGAGGCAAGTTATTAGAGGTCGTGTTTGATGCTCTTTTGTTTGTGGAATATATGCTTTTGTGTAGTTCAATAACTGGAACACTCGAGACGTTACTTAATTTTTTTTTTTTATTTATTTGTAATTGGATCATTCACTGCTGGGCAATTCTAATATTTAAACACGTTTAAAATGTAATAGTAATCTTAACGATATACTAAATTTAAAAAAATCTGATGATGTATGTCCGGTAGTAAATTTCACATTTAAGGATGTATACTGGATTAACCAAGGTGTATTCTGTAACATAGCCTTTAGAGCAGTATTAATATTAAAGTGATAAAGAATGTAATTTTATCATACAAACGGAATATCTTATAACAATCTGTGAAATGAGGATTGAGTTTGAATTATTTAAAGTAAAGTAAATTAAATGTTATTTGTTCAAAAATGGTGTACATTGCATGCAAGATGTAAGTAAAATACAATAAAAGTTGTAACATGTTCATGTGTTTTTGCATACTTTAATAAACATTTTGCTGTGCCCTATATGGCCCACGATTGTGCCTACCTTTAAACCACTGTATTTTAAAACCTTAAAACACTGAGGAATGCAATAAATAATAATTATAAGTATGAGTAAATAACGCAATGAATATTGATGAATTATCAAAGTATTTTTTTTTTAAAAGACAACCAACACACGTATCAATAACAACTACAACTACAAAAAAACAAAAATACCCATTCCTTTTAAAACAACACGTTGCATGCCAAGGGGCCATAAGCGTGGGGGCGCCACTGTCTTCGCAGTAAACGGATGCCATTTATTATAATAATTTCCCGTTAAAATGGGCGCTCTTCGTTTAAGGCAGTGCGTCGCGTGATGTACCGTGGGAACTTGAGCATGAATGATGGTGATGTCTCCAAAAGGATTAAGGAAATGTGGATTAAAATCTGTATGTAAGGATTTGAGTTGTTGTTGGATTTAATTGGATTAATTTGTGTAGTTTTGTTAACCTTATGAAACATTTGAAAGGCCTAGCAACCCAACATGCATACATTTTTATAAGTGAAAAGGTCTTATTTTCTCTGTCTCAAATCTGCTTAACACGCAGTTTAACTGAGCTAAAAACTGAACTTAGCTCAGTTATGTCAATTACTATACAGTATCAGCAGTTCAATTTAAATTTAATTCAAAAACTTTTTCAAAAAAGGTTTTAAATTAGTCATTACAATTATTTCGAAAAATGGGAAAGTATTAAACCCGACTATCTATGCCATAAATATTTTCCATACAGAAAACAAAACCTGCTGTACATGGACTCCAATCAACTATACAGAAATTCCGATACATAGAACATTTACATCACCCTTTAGGGTAATTCATTTCCATTTTTGTCCTTCATTCAAAAAACGTTGTTAACGTTTAAAAATATTAAAAATATTGCCGATCTACTTGTTCGCGTGTCGTGTCATGGCAACTTTGCATGAACGTCGGGAATGTCCCCGTAAAAGATAATCAGTTCATAAAGTAGATTACAATCTCTGTAGATTGATCAGATATCTGATTAATGTAATTAGGTTAGTAAGATATTATCGTTGCATATTTCTTACTTTTTTTATTTTTTTTGTGTTATTGGGATTTTCAATGAAATTTTCAGTAGCAGCTAGGATTTGTGCCTGGTTAATAGTAATATGGGCCCTAAACACACCAGCGAACTGTGGGTGTACATTGGTATATCTCTGTCTAACCCTTCGGGGAATACAAGCGTGATGGTATCCATCACGACAGAATTTCCCAAGGTTTTTCTGAAGGGTTAGGCAGACTTGTACCAATGTACACCCACAGTTCGCTGGTATGTTTAGGTCCTATGTAATAGGGGGTGAGCCATTTCTTATTTCTTTTTGCTAACCTGTAATACTATTCTGTAAAAATCTCCTTCGCTGGTCTTTTGGTGAGCTGTCAAACCCTGACATCACAGTTTAAGGTCACGTTAATTAAATTCACCGAAGGCCAAGGTTCTCAAGATCAGGTGAGCCTCCTTGTAAGATTACACCTTCGTTGCCAAATGGGACGTCGCTTAAACAACAGGACGGTTGTTTTTATTTTAAGGATAAGAAATCATGGCTTTTTCCGCTCTGTGCGGAGGTTAAGGCAGTGTCAGACTCTTACTGACAAAAACCAACCCGTGTTCCTTTTAATGCCCTTTTCTTTCCAGGACCTCAGTGACTCTTTCGAACAATTCCGCAACTCTTCGAGGTTGGATAGCTGACTGATTTATTCAAATAAGCGTTTATCCACATTGCTTCATAATAAAAGTTGGTACAAATACACTAGGTAATTCGTTAACCAAGTACTTTTATTTTGTGTTACGTATTCCACGTTTGTAACACCACTAGAATTCTTATAGAAAACTTACAGAAACATGAACGTAGTACAGACAAGATCAACTCCCAAGAGTAAAAACAGAAAAATAAAAGTAAAACCGCTTTTAAAACATATATTTCAGCTGAAGTCTTGCCACAAGTATCCGTAGCGAAGTTAACAAGAAAATTAGCAATGCATTGCGTGTTGCAAGTTCCTTTGGAGGAAAAGAACTGCATCTAACGTAGATTTGTTGAATATTTCCATATATTTGTTTGGGTTCCATCTTGATATGGTAATAAGAATCTGTTGCTTTAATATGTACACGTGTTTCTTATTGGGAATACTTGTGTTATTTGTTAGAAAAAAATACCATCACGCCTGTATTCCCCGAAGGGTTAGGCAGAGGTGTACCAATGTACACCCACAGTATATTTAGGTCCTATGTAATAGGGGGCGAGCCTATTGCCATTAACCGGGCACAAATCCAAACTCCGAGCTGCTACTGAGAATTTCATAGAAAAACCCAATAACACTTTTTGCTCGATCTGGGAATCGAACCCGGGACCCCTAGCACAGCAGCCGCACTTGCGACCACGAGACCAACGGGGCAGTTGCAATTTGTTGAATATTTCCATATATTTGTTTGGCTTCCATCTTGATATGGTAATAGAAATCTGTTGCTTTATTATGTACACGTGTTTCTCATTTGGAATACTTGTGTTATTTGTTAGGTGTGTCAATAATGTCTGTCTAAAGATACTTAACGAAGTCGAAAGTTCATGTTGTTTTTGTTTTTGTGATCGTTTTTTGTTTTGGATCTTACTTGGGAGCTTTCTAGATAAGGAGGTATTACGAAAACAAGTATTGCAATGTTGAATATAGATTCTGCAGTGTTGCATCTATAATGTTTTACGTACCTACGTAATACGCGCTAATGACTACTCAAAACAAGTAATTTCCTAGAAATCATTTTTGCTTAGTTTGGCGGACAGTTTGCGTAATTGATAGCTATGTGATGTGTCATTTTAAACACAGAATTTTCATTCTTTGAAAAAAAATAAAGCATGAGATGTAAATGTATTCATAGAATTATGGAATCTATATGTTGCAGTCAAAACTCTTAACCAGTCAAAAGTACTATTGACTAGCAAAATCAGTCAAAACTACTTTTGACTGAACAGGTTGGTCAAAAGTGGTTTTGACTGATTTTGCTAGTCAATAGTACTTTTGACTGGTTAAGAGTTTTGGCTGCAACATATACATCAATGCAATTCAATATAATTATCTATTCCAAATGCAGATGTCGTTCTGTAGTTTCTGCTTACCCCCGTGGGACAAAAGCTTGAGTTTCTATGTGACAAAGTTCGTGCTTTATTTATTCTCTGACTAAAACCGCTTCATATTTATTATTTAGTGTCACTGAAAAAACATTTTCGCTGAAACAAAAAAGGGCTTAACTAAAAGATACGAGTGTAAACAATAGATTAATAAATTTTACAAAAAAAGCTTTTAAGCTTTTTTTTTGCCACGCTAAAATGTTTCTACTATTGATGCTCAAACAAATAGCCACAGCAAAATGTTTTTGCTATCCAACTAAAATTTACTTGTACCTATTTCTGATTTCAGTCGTAATCCTATCGAAAAGTATAAAACTAAAATTACGAACCTATATACATATACTGCGGAAGGTAGATTGGAAGAAAAACATTGGATTACAAACTTGTCAAAAAAAAACAAGCTGTCGGTTATTTAAAAAAAATCATCTGTTGCATACATTTTGACCGTGTAGATTTTAAACTGTATTAATGAAGTAGCTGTTCTTTTTTTTAAGTAATTCAAGACGAACGTACGTATTTTGGAAGTTTTGTATGTATAAACGAGACAGGGTACATAGTCACTTACTGACTAAACACAAAGCTGAGGTAGACAGTTTATAGGTAAAAGACGTAAGCTAAGAACTTTCAAAGATCGGTGATGATGATGATGAGATGTCATAGAAATCTCAAGTAAATGATAGCTTGTTTTTTTGTTTTATAAACAAACATAAGATTAGATTATACTATACAATACTGCGAGTTCCATCAACCTTCTTATAACGTTAAAAAGAAACTCCTAACGTTACCTTGGCAGCCAGACCGATCGTATCAACGTGACAATATACATTACATTCTATAACCAGCATCGAACCAAACTCCGCATACTTACCGGTTAAGCAGACGATTACAATTCGCAACGATCACAACCCTATTTGTAAGGCGCATTACACATAAGACGCTGTACGACAGCGCGACATAATGCGATAAACGAGCAGTTTGGTGAAGCTAAAGTATTTACATAAGGTTTATGAAATCGCAGATACACATCGTGTTAGTATGAAGAGTCTTTTTTATGATATCCTTTTAAGTTTTGCCTTCAGTAAATGCTGATACTAAAAAGGTTATTGGAGTGTATATCCTGTAAGTGTAAAAGAGTTTAGAAGCTACTTATGTTTGGAGGATGAGTAGCACCGTCTTTTGTTTTTATCTGCGATCACTATTCCCTGTATAGTCTATTACTAACCCTAACTAGGTGATTTTCCGTAACAATTAGAAATCTTCTGCAAATAATTCGTTGGAAAAAAATATGTTGTGTTAAAAATATGAGTTTCTTGCTTGGTGAGAAGACCAAGCAAGAAATATATACCTACAGATTTACCTATCTTTTGAAAAGGGCTAGTTATTTATTATTTATTTATTACTCATACAAATTTTTTATACTTAAAGTAGGAATTGTCTTCCAAAACCGTCTAGACGGTTTGACTGGGGGATCGTACAGTCTCACTCTCCTTAGTTATATATTCTATGTATATATCTACGTATATATATCTACATCCACACACACACACACACATATGTATATATACAGGATAAGTTTTTAACCAGTGCGTAAATTTTTTTTGGTAGTACAGTGTCAGTAATAGAACACATTTCCGTGTTTAGTTAAAAAAAAAATAAAAAAAAAATTCATCCTTAACCGAGTTTGAAATAAGCAAAACATGGACATAATCTATTCGCCATACTATCAATGACAACTCTTGGCCGCCGCCCGGGCGCATGGCTGGGGTGAGGGGGTGGGGAATGCGCTAGCGCCGAGTGACAATAAAATATGGTTTTTAAGTATACATGTTTCGTAAGCGATAACTTTTTTTTTTAGTACTAAGACATATCAAAATAAAATATACGTGTTTAATAAAACGTGTTGAAGTTTATTATGGCAAAATTTACGCACTGGTTAAAATTTTTTCCTGTATACACACACACATATATCGCTCACCTAGTAGTATATTGGCACATCTGCAAAAAACGTGTAATTGAGTTTTTACTGCACAAGTGTTCAAAATTGCATAATCATAAGGTACAATCACAATTTCACAATTTTTGCAGATGTGCCAATGTACTACTAGGTGAGCGATATATGTATATATATACACACATATTTAACTTATTAACTAAACAATCGACTTCTTGTCAAATAAAAATTGTGGATAATCATAGTTTAACTGATTAAAATGCTTTTATCTAAACAAAACGTAACAAACAGTAGGTACATGTTTACATAGTGCGACTTGCAACTGCGTGAATTCCGTTACAACAAAATCATATATATTATTGCCAACAAAAAAAACCCTGTAGTGCCCAGGGACAAAGTAGCTTCCTATCAGAGAAAGCATTTTTAGAATTGTACCAGTAGTTTCAAAGATAAGTGCTCCTTAGCTTTATATATGAGTATGAGTATGGATAAATATTACATGGGACCTAAAACATACCGGCAAACTATGGGTGTAAATTGGTACATCTCTGCCTTGTACCCTTTTTGGAGTATACAGGCGTGATGGTACGAGTATGTTATGTGTGTTGTGTGTGAGTATGGGTAACATCTACCGAGCGATAGAACAATTAAACATTATTTTATAAAGGTTCAAAGAAACAACACTCGCTCATTTCACCTCTATATCCCATTCACAAACTCAGATTAAAGATCAGCGCCAAAACATCAGCAACATGTTTTAGCAATTCATTGAATAATGGAAAACAAACCAAAAGCCAACAGAAATAGAGTTCAATTTTCGAAATTACGCAAAATTTCAGCTCCATTTGTAAAACTCTCTGTGCTGACCGTAATTCGGGTAGACACAAAACAACGTCAAAATGCACCCTAATGTGCAAATCCCTTAAGGCGAAGTCAGCGTCGCATCATTAAAGGTTACATCGGCGGATTTAAAAGAGATCTCGGATCCACTCAGTATGGGGAAATGGAAATGCACTTAATGCATACGTAATCAAATTATCCGGCGGTACGCCCAGTGGCGGGCTGGTTGTTACACCGGCGTGCAAGCTGGTGGTATTTTAAATAGCGGTTGCGAATATTATTGTGATCTTCTTGTGGGAGTTTTATTTTTGCTGAAGGCTTAGTTGATAATTACATGTTCTTAAAAGAGAAAGCCGAATCTCATAAAGTATGCTGCAGTTTTTTTGTTTTCTGCATATTGATATATTCATAGTACTTTGTTTTTGTTGCTCGTGTTGATACATTATACATATTCTTTAACTTTAAACAACTAAATTAATTTCAAAAAAATCGTTTGAGAAATAAATTAAAAGATTTTTTTTAAGTTTTTTTTATTGAGATCATACAAATCTCAAGACAATATTTAAACGGAAGGGACTTTTCTGGGCATATCTTCCGGACCTGTGACATTATTTGTTATTCTAATAGTTATGAAAAAAAAACTAAATAACAGACCTGACTTTCACTATTCCTCATTCCAGCATTTATGTTGGGGACCAACCAAAAAATACACAAACCAACTCACTGCTACACTTCGGTGTGACACACACCCCGGGTACATAACGCGGCGTCGTTGGGAACAACCTGTCAGTTACTAATGAGGACCTGGTGGCATAAGAACACCACTTTTCATTACATTTTATACGTTACACGAAAATTATAACCTTTGTTAGCGTGGCCTGAATGCAAATGGAAATTTTCTAATGCATTTCTCACGAATTGCGAATAAACTTAAGAATATTTTGCAGTTAACGTTCGTTTTTAGTTAATTAAAAATTTGTTGGCAAGACGTGTGTCAAATTAATTTATGAACGTACTCGGAGATTAATTTGACATAAGTCTTGCAAGCTAATTTGCGATAGGAAACGTTGAAACATGAGGTTTTTATGGGTAAATAAATGTATATTTTTTTTGCATTGCATGCTACCTTCACCTAAGTAATTTAAAAGTAATTAAAATTTGCCGCATTTCAGTTTTTTCAAGCTAGAATAATCTAGTAAATTGTACTATGTATTACGTATGTTACTGAATGCTTAACTGAAATATCTCATAATTATTTACATAGGAAAAACTATAACCTTTTTAAATCTGGCTTCATAAATAACTAACTTATACAGTAAAGTAAACAATTTTTAAATATGGAACACTGCAATCCTGCATAAAGATAATTAATGTTGTAGTATGCAAAATATTCCCACTTACGTCACATGCACAATTTTGTGAAACACTACAAGCGCGCATTTCAAGAGATCTCGACTTGATTTATCAGCGGAAAAGCGCTCTTTAGCGACTTTTTTATTCTGCATTATTTTTGAGCTGAAAAATAGCGCGATTTCTAGTTCCAACATACCAGCTTTTTGAAGCGCTTGAATTTTGAAGAGATATAACTTCATTTTTGGTGATATTATACAATGGAAAGTTAGAGTTAGTGGGTATTCTCGACACTTTTGCTCGAGCTGTGTGTAGCAGCAGAAGCCAAACTTTTTCTTTTGTGAGCTGCATTATGTGTGTGTATAAAGCAGTGCAGTTATAGCAAATGTGTGAAGTTTTCTTTGTCTATCGCACCGCAGAAGAACATTTTGATTTATAGCATTCTATTATTTTGAATGTCGTAAATTTCACAAACAATTGTCCAAAATATAGTGCCTTCCATATACACAATGCATTATTAAAAAACGATTAAAAAACCCTTCAAAAATCTAAAAGTCAGTTTTAAATTACACTTTAAATGCAAAAGGACTTAAAAAAAAAGCTCGACAAAAACCGGATCCACGTGTGCAAAACCGCTGACGGAAACTTATGAATAAATAAATAAGCTTCAAAAATTCCAAATAACTTCGTGTAAAACGCGACGAAGTTTGGAAAATGTAAAAAATAACGTAACGTTGGTCCTACGGTACGCGGGAAAAATCAGCGTAATTCGGATGGAAGATTTGCATTTTTGATTACGTAAATCGTAACGAGGAAGGTCTTGGACTGGTTTTTGGACATTCTTCTCCAACTTGTTTTACTTTAAATGAAGTTTTTTTTTTGTTAATTGTTCGATCTCAGCATTGGTACATTAAATTATTGATCTTTCTTTGCCTTTTTAATATAAATAATACAGCAAGACATAGGTCTCTTTTCTTACTAAGGAGGCTCGAGCATTGATAGCAAGGCGAATAGGCGACTTCAGACATTAATACTTGATTTAAGCTTTTTTTGCCCGTGTGAATTATTCTTACTAAGAATATATAGCACTCGGGAATAATATGACTTCCTAATAGCAATATATTTATAACCATTAAATCGGTAGATCAGGAGATTAGCGCTTTCAAACCAACTCTTTGGCTTTATAACTTAAGTACAGAAATTAGTATAGGTGTTAGCTTGTATTAAATTGGACAGCATTTCTTTAATGTTCTTAAAAAAAAAACTAATGCACGGTGTTATCTTTCGAGATTTTTAACGAACAATTCTCCCATTAATAGACGTCATAGTTACTGTTAACTAATCACCTCGCAAACAAGAGTTATATTTCAAAGCATTGCAGGAAATTACCGTTCCGTTCTTTTGTTTCAAATGATTTGATACTTCGAGATAACAGACGAAGAAATATTAGGATTCATTAGTCAATGACGGAGTAGCTTTGTTTCACTGATTTGACCAGTAGCTAGCCTAATTGAGAACAATAGGTATATAGGTATTGTTTTCACTGCTAAAGATATATTGTTTTTAATACATCCTCTTGATAACTAAATTTGGCACTGACAATTTATAGCAATATTTAAATTGCTGTTTAATTTATAGGTTCAATTTTTGGGGCAGATCTATTACTACTTTTGCCTGCAACTTGAATGATGAATTTTAGTTTTTGCGGATTAAAAAGTACCCTGCACTTTTTTGTAATTTAAACTTACTTCGTTCCAAATTTCATAAAAATCGGTTCAGTGGTTTGGCTTTAAAAGGCGGAACAGAGATGCAGATAGTTACTTTCTCTCTTCTAATATAAGTATAGATGCCAAAATATATAAAACGTTGATTGGACAGAAGCCATGGCGGTTTACTAAACTAAAAACTATGTGACTACTTACAGGCTCAGACCAAAGAGAAAGTTTCAAAAATATTCTGATTTATTTTTGACAGTATTATATTTGGGCAAATCCACCTAATCAATTCACCAGCAAAGTGTTACCACTCGCAAACTAAAACCAGCAAACTTCCAAAAAAACGGCAACACGGGATTCCGTGCAAAAAAAAAGAAATAAACAGGGATTTTCAGTGCGAAACTCCATCTTTTTTTTAGTTCATCAAAAATGCAAAACTTCATGAAAATGTATGCAGCGCTGTGCGTTGGTCTCGGCGCAACAGAAAAATTGCTCGGTCGTTTGTGATGCAGATCATGGCGAGCTATTGAGAGTTGTAGCAGACGAGTGTATCGGTTTGTAGTGGTTTGTGATGAGAGGATGTGAAAGCCTGCTGAACCATCGAGTAAGTTAAGGCTATGACTTTTTCATTTTTGGGATATGGTATTCTTTTTTTTACTGACCTGTCATAAAGAAATTACCACAAAATGCGGCTCGTACATAAACTCACGCGTTTTTCCCATGGGGGTAGGCAGAAACCACAGAACGCCACCTGCTAAAAGTAAATACTTTCGTCTCTTCCACGTTTGTAAAATTAAAAAGAGTAATGCATTTTAAGCCAGTAGCTAGTAGTATTCTAGGCCATTTACCATAATTAAAAGCGTTCAAAATCTAACATCAAATTTACCTTACTGTCAATTAAAGTCAATTTAAAAAAGAAATGAACAGTTGAGACTTGATTCAAATCATATTTCGTAACTTACAAAGCCAAAGTCTAGACAGCATGCCCTGCTGTCTAGGGTTTAGATATGCTTATGCAATAACGTCAGGTTGCCTAGCAACCATCTGGTTGCCAGCTCTCTAAAGGACAGCATCTTGCTAATTAAACCACTCTCACAAAACGTAAATAACCATTCTTAGAGACAACTAACACGTCCGGGGCACAACAGAGTTCATGAACGCGTAGCAGGTATTTGCTACGGCGTAGCGTAGAACGTAGAAACGCTACGGCGTAGCAAGAGTCAGGCCCACTTTCACCAAAATCACTAAACATATTTAGATATGTCGTGACGTATTGACATGTGTAACCTCTAAATCGTCTGGTACTTAAGTATTTTTATTTTTTAAACCTTTCAAGATAAATGTTATTTTATATTCAAAGTACATGTTATGTATTATTCAAATAGTGTTCGATTGATCCAAATGTGTTTAGTAAAGGTCGATGTTAGCAGTGGTAATGGGTTTTTATTATTTAGATAAAATCATCGAAAGGTGATTTTTTAAAAATAATAATGCTGTTGGGTCCTTTTTTATATAAAACACACAGTTAGCTAGGCTAGTAGGCTAAAATGGAGCAAACGTTTTAGGTCACCTAGCAATATAAAGATAATATTTGTGACGAATAAACGCTTGAACAAATGCCTTATTGGCCTAGTGGTTCTAAGCACGACTGCTACGCTAGAGGTCCGGAGTCCGATTTCCAGGTCGACCAAAAAAAGTGTTATTGGGTCTATCTATGAAATTCTTATTAACAGCTCGGAGTAAGGATTTGTGCCCGATTAATGGCAATAGGCTCGCCTCCTATTACATGGGACATAAACATACCGGCGAACTGTGGGTGTACATTGGTACACCTCTGCCTAACCCTTCGGGGAATACAGGCGTGATGGTATTTAGTACCTATACAGCCCCACCAGGTCATTGGCCTATTTATTTAATCCTAGCCCCTGCTGAGCAAAACAGTTAACTACGGGCGAACTATCAATTAATTACTTGCTCATTTGCTTTATAGTGCTGTTTGTAGAATGTTAGGTACTTTAACTATCTTACCGTTATTACTATCTGGAATCTTATTTTGTATCTGGAAATGTTTTTGTAAACAAAATATACCTAACCTGGCCATTAAGCCATTGTCTATTCTATTCTATAGTACATACTATTTCCATATAAGATACCCTTGACATCTGTCAAATGCAAAATTGTAGGATATTACAGTAAATACAAAATACCATTGTGGGGATTTTTTGTAGATCTTTTATATAGAACAATCCTGGTGCGTTATTTGTAAGGGAAGAGGCTTTTACCAATCAGTGAGACAATATAAAGCTGGTATTATTACCATTAATTCTTGACTAAAGATCACCCACAATAATCCACCTGATATTTCAACCAAAAAGACCAATACTGTCCTAATTTAACTCAAGCGTTATGTATCCACGCTTTTCGGTCCGTGTAAGCTGGTCCTTAATATTGTCATAGCGGATCCCGCCAGGAATTAGTTGGAGCCGTGCCAACCACGGCTGGCTACAATTAGCCTTTCGCACTCCCGCCGTCTGTTGCATACCAAATTACGATACAAAGACCAAAAGACAAAAAGACTAAAGACAAAAGTCGGCAAAAAAAGTTTCAGATCCCAGGATCAACTTTTGTTGAGCGTAGCCGTTCTACGGATTATCTCGTGGCAGACTTTTGTGAAAAAAGTTCTTTTTTATTGCAGCGTTTTTGGAAAGTTCGGTTATTAATTGATCGGTGCGGTAGTAAAGTTGGCTTAAAGTTGGTTTTTTTCGGAAGATTAAAGTAGCCATTTTAGTGCGAGGTTTAAGCAAAAAACTGGTCTTTCGATTTTTTTCTTTAGTGTACGTTGTTCCAATATATTTTGTACAGGACAGATGCTCAATAAGATAATCAAAATAAAGATCTTAATTGCCTTGCCTGTTACGATACAGGCAGCATGAAAATTGAGTAATGCTTCCAAAGAACATACAACAATTGAAATACAATTTTTTCCACAAAAAAAATATGATGTACTTTGAATAATGTACTTTTGTGTGTTAATGTACTTTTGTATACTAATTTTATCATGTATTGACCATAAATAAATGAATTAAAAAAATATCTTATTAATATATGCCTACAATGTTATACCTTACTGGCTTCAATACACGATTAAAAATTTCCTATGAGGTGAGTTAGGTAAACATCTATTATGTGAGCAAATTTTAACCATAGTTCAGCTGTTTAAGGATGAAAGAGTAACAAATATAACAAAGTTTCGCGTTTAAATTTATTTTAGGAAGTTAAGGTTCATTCCACCTCCATGCTATCAACCCAATTTAAAAAACTGCACCAATAACGTCATCTGCTAAAAGTTCACGTATCCCTCGATTAAATTATAAATCTATAAGACACAGTCACCGAACACAAAAAGTACAGTATTGGCACTATGCCACGGCTGTTGGTACGTATACCAAATGCTATATTTTATCCCCCGTCCCCCGTCCCCTGCACTTACGACCTGTCAGGTTTTTAATTTACTTCGGCATTCTAGATTTATATGTTCGAGTTTTTGTGTCTTTTTTTTACGAGGTTGATAGATTTCATTAATGCTTTTTAAATAATTAGTGCGGTTGGAAGTTTTTTTTTCGATTAACGGAGTTTATTGTAATTAATTTTGTATAAATAATACTTTACTCAAAGAGCTTTTGGTAACAATTTTGTATAAATAATACTTTACTCAAAGAGTTTTGTATTGCCCTGAAAAAGCAAATAAATAACGGTACAAATGATAGTAAACAGAGTAAATAGGGAAAATAAAATTAATTTTATAATTTTTGAACACCGTACTAGTAATTAAGATGTTTCCATTTTGTTAAAATATGAGTAAACTAGCTATATGTATACCCCGCGATGTAACCCGCGTTCAACTACGTCTTTGGCTACTGCTACGCTTCCGTTGATTGTAGCGTGATAGTTTACTTAAATCTGCCTTCAAAAACCTACCTCTCGAACTGCATTAAAATGCGTTGTAATTTAAAAGATCTAAGCGTACAGACGGCGGGAAGTGACTAGCGACCCGCCCCGGCTTCGCATGGGTGCAATGTTTTTTTTTTTATATGGATGGGAAATCATACTTAGTATTAGATGATGATACTTAGTACATTATTTTGATAAATCTTGTAGGGTTCAGCCTGCGCTTGTAATGTAAGTGGAAAAAATGAAATTATTTACGACATCACATTAGACCTCAAAAATAACAGTATTTCTCCACTATATACTGGATTTTATCATACATATAAACCTTCCTCTTTATTCACTCTATCTATTATAAAAAAACCGCATCAAAATCCGTTGCGTAGTTTTAAAGATTTATGCATACATAGGGAATAGGGACAGAGAAAGCGACTTTGTTTTATACTATGTAGTGATTGGTGTTAAGAGGTCACAGCTACCTAAAGACATCTACAATACCAGAGGCCTTGCAAATGCGTTGCCATCCCAGAGACAAAGTTGAATGTCTCATGTGTCTGTGATTACACCGGCACCCATACCTTTTAAACCGGAACACACAACGCTTGCTTTGAGGAAGAAATAGGTATGGTGGTAGTCCTTCCCCGGACTAGCTCATTCACAAAGAGCCCTACTACTACGAAGTAGCCTGAAATCTAGCTTCAAAAAATGTTTTTTTTTCCTCGCCATAATAAAGGACTTTGGCTTAATTCTGCAGTTTACCCAGACGAAGTCACGGGCAGAAGTTATTAGGTCATATAGACTGGACACATTTGCGAGTATCCAATCGTCAAAAATTTCGTGTGTGTTTAGAACAGCTTCTTTCTTCCTTTTCAAACTGTACGAGACTGCACTCAGACCTTATTCCAAATTGTGAACGAAACCATAGCGCGATTCAGGAATTGCGTCTGACGGAATAACGCCATCTATCGAGTTACGGAGCAAACGTCGACACTGGCTTTTAGTACGATCTCAGTGAATAAACAGTGAAAGGATTTGGTACATAGTAAGATGGATATCCTTACTAATATTATAAATGCGAAAGTAACTCTGTCTGTCTGTCTGTCTGTCTGTCTGTCTCTTCTTCACGCCTAAACCACTGAACCGATTTCAATGAAATTTGGTACAGATATAGTCTGGGACCCGAGAAAGGACATAGGATAGTTTTCATCCCGAAAATCCCCCGGGAACGGGAACTATTAATCCACGCGGAACGAAGTCGCGGGCAAAAGCTAGTAATTATCTATGTTATTTATATCTATACTATCAATATTATAAATAGGTAAGTTTTGTTTTGTTTCTAGCGAATAGGCTACGAAAGTACTGGACCGATTTAAAAAAAAAATCATCAATAGATAGCTAAACTATTCCTGAATAACATAAGTTATGCAACATCACGCTGCGACTCACGGGAGCGGAGCATTAACCAAAGACGTAAGTTATGGCGGGTGGAACAAGACACGCGGACGAAATCGTAGGCAGTTCGCTAGTTATTTAATACTAGCAGTGCCCCGCGGTTTCACCCGCATTACGTTAGGTTTTTGGTTACTGATCCGTTCCCGTGGCAAATAACGCGATGTTATGTAGCCTTCGCAAATAATGCATTATTTTGAAACAAATTTTCTGGCCATAAAAATGGCTATAGTGAGTCAACCTTAAAAGTTAGGCATGTACTACCGCAGACTTATTTTTAGTATATTTTAAGAGGAACAATTCTCTCATACATTATTTTTGCGTAACTTTAACCGTTTACGCAGCGCACGCAACGAAAGCCCTCAAAAGGAATATTTTTCCCCGTTTTTACCACATTTTTCACTGGTTGCTCCGCTCTAATTGATCGTAGCTTAATGTTATATAGCCTATAACCTTCCTTAATAAATGGGCTATCCAACACAAAAATATTTTTTTCAAATCGGACCGGTAGTTTCTGAGATTAGCGCGAACAAACAAACAAACAAACTCTTCAGCTTTATAATATAAAAAAAAATAAGTATATAAGTATAGATAAAAAAGATATTGAGATATACAAGTGGAGTCCCTGCTATTTTTTCTCTTGATGGCGTACAAAATAACCCGTACATGTATACAAGGAAGTAAGAATTCTAAACGGCGTAATTTCAAAATTTGTAAGTCACAAAAATAATCATACGTCATACGTACTTACAAAGACAAACATTCATCACGATAAAAAGACAACCCGCCCTAAAAATCACTAGAAACAACGAAACTTAAGAACAAATGGTAAAGGGATGAGAAAAAAGTGGTCACAAACCCTTAATAAATTATCTCGTCACTTGCAAAGGCGTTAACATGTCCCTACAACACCAAACTTAAAACAATCAAATTTGAATTTTATCCCAACATAATACAGTCTTCAAGAACTGCAAAATAAAGTTGGCGGAAACACATATCAAACTGAAGACGTTATAAATCAACTGGCGATGGAAATAGAATTTTACCTGTTCGTAATAAGGTGTGTTTTACTTTGGAGCAAAAGTTATTGGTTCGTTCGTTCCAAAGGATTCAACTAGCGCAACAATTTATGTGTTTGCCTAAGTTGGGTCTTTTCGGGTCATTATTTTTATTTAGTTCTCTCGTTTGAGGTCGATCTTTAGACCTGTTGTGGGTTTAGTAGCAGTTTTTAGGAGCAAAGTTTTTATGTTTTTTTACCGCACTATATAAAATAGGTAGGTTAGGTGCTAGGAGAGCTCGTACTGATTGGCTGCAGGGTGTAAAAATACTTTGCCTTTGAAAATGATTTTTTGAAATGGAAATTTTGTGGTTTGTTTTCTTTTAAGTATTTTTTTTTACGCCCTTTGAACAATATTTGGTAAAAGTAAAACTCGCAGGTTGGCGTTACCGACATGTCAAATAATGTGCCGGTTTTTTTTATAGTCTCATATATAGAAATATTGGATTGGGTTCTGTCAATATCATATTTTGCTGATAATATCTATTTTGTTGAATTATTTATTTTGTTGTTTTTTACAATTTCGGGGAATTTTAATATATGATTTTCAGTGATGATCAATAAAGCCATTTATGTGTAAATGAAAAACAAATTCGATTCTACTTAAAAAAAATATACTTTACACACCTCCATTCATTTTTTGTTTACTTTGTGCTTCTAAATATTTATTCATGTCACAAACTAAGTACGCACACTTCGAAGAAACATAATCAAAGCGTTTTTTTTCTAACTTCAAACGTCATCAGATTAAAAGGCGAACCATTCTCAGAAAGCAACCGTCAAAGACTAAAATATACACGTTACCACAGAACTACATAAAGGGGTCATTCATTAGAACCCCTGCTTACATTCTCTTTAAAATCTTTGCTATAAACTTTTTAATTTGTTTGAGTGTACCTACATGTAAAGTTGTCGTGTTACTGGACCTTATGTTAGGGGGATAAAGACGAAATTTCAATGTCCCTATTATAATATTTCATGTGTTTGCTAAATGCAGGAATCATTGCCGTGTAAATGGTTTCTTTTAACTGTGTTTTGGGTTCCGTATGGAGGATTTAGGAATTGCAGTAACCGGTGTTTTGTTCGTGTTTAATTAAATTAGTAGCATTTAACCAACCTACTGTAAATTGAATTATTTTAACCATTTCGATTCACCTAAAAATATGAAACAAAATTATACATATCTACAAGTGTAGTGTAATGATGGCCCAGTCACTGGTTCGATACTAGGCAAATACCAATGTTCATTTTTCAAAACATAATATTTACTTTTTAGTCTATGTTTATTCGGGCGGGAGGAAACGCCCGGGTGTCACCATTGTGAGGATCGCCCCGAGGACACGGTGGAGCATACTTTGGCGGTGTGCCCTGCTTGGGCTGAGCACCGCCGAGTCCTCGAGGCGGCCATCGGCGGCGGCGCCCTCTCGCGTCCGGCACTGGTTCAGGCCATGGTCCGGAGCGAGAGGGAATGGGAAGCAGTCGCCTCCTTCTGCGAAGCTGTAATGCTAGAGAAGGAGGCGGCGGGACGGGAGAGGGAAAGGAGGGCCCCCCGTCCCAGCGGCCGCCGCGGTAGACGCTCCGGGCGTCGGGAGCCGCGAGACGACTCCCGGCCACCGTAGGCGCGGGTCTGTGGACGGTGAGTAATGGGTAGCTCACCGTCCGTACGTTCACTAACGACAGACCGTGTCGACGGCGCGTTCCTGTTCCACGCGCGCCTCAAAGAGATGTCAGCAAACTTGGGCCGATGCCTGCCGGGGCTGCGGGTTGTTCGAAAGCATAAACATTAAGCAACAAAATAAAAAAAAGCATCAAGCATCAAATCAAGCATTAAGTCCGCCTTTGTACTTTTTTTAAATAAATAAATAATACCGCGCCCCCAGAACGCAAAGGGCACATGAAGGAACATAGACGGGTTTTAGTCAGTAAAAGTCTGACACTAAGGGCAGGGGAATTTATTTGATGATTTCCCGTCTATAAAAAAAAGAAAGTCTATGTTTATAATTAACATAACTGACATCGGTAAAAGAAAACATTGTGAGAAAACCTAGACTTTACAATTAATATAATTAAGGTTAAAGTCGCTAATCCGCATTCTGAATAAGCTTTTGGCCTATGGGACAGTAATAAGCTGGTGGTACCTATATATTTTTGTATATCCACAACAATGTACTTTCCCTGGGTCATTTCTATTAAAAATCACTAAACTGCATAAATTAAAACAAGTAGGTAGCTGTTGCAACTCCCACAAGATCATACTATACTATCTAGTTGTGCCAGTTCTTAAAACTTATACGACATCGTATAAGAGAAGCACTTAAAGTTTCTAGTTGAAAAATAGGTATCTAGGTAATGGTTATTCCTGTAAAAGTGTCGACCTTCTAAAATATTCGGGTATGTGAGATACATTGAAGCTTTTCCGTCAAATGATAATTTTGTTACTGAACTAAATTGTGATTCATAATAGAATTCGCTTCTGTCTGCGACGTCATCCACGCGGTTTCATAAGCATTAAGATATGTCTTTGGTTACAGCTCCGCTTCTAAAAAAAGTGCATCTGTGTTTGAGCACACTTCTGCACTTTAATATACCCTTCGTTTTTGACTAGTCTTCACTTAGATTGGACCGAATCGAAAGTCAACAAAATAAGACATTTTATGGAGCCCCAAAGAGTTACCAGGCGCTAGTTGAACCCTAGTTTTTGACTACACCGCTGTACAGTTGTTTAGAAAATTCACAACCTTATTCTGTAACCGTTTAGGACAAAACTACTACTAGCACAATAACAAAACACAAGTCCCAAGTTCGCCCACCATTTACATCTGGCACGGAACCCATTAATTTATTCTTCAAGAACTTAACTATTTTTTAATGGCGCTGTATTTCCACCTCAGCCTCTCGCTTTGGCTCTAATACACCGTGCCGTGCACAGTAATTAAAAAAATATTATTCAAGAAAAACCAATGGGCAAGGGAACTTCTCATTTGTATGCAGTTTGTAAGTGCTCGGAGTGTGATTCAAAATTAAATGGGACTGGTGTGTTATTTGAAGGCTTTTTGGTTGAAAGAGACTAGAATGTGTGTAATTTTAAACCAGCTATGTTAGTTTTTAGTCACTTCTTCAGTTTTGAGCTATGTTGAGGACATAGCTTCTGCCCGCAACTTGGTTTGCTTAGTCTTCTGAATTAAACCAAAGTTCTAAATTTTCCCATGGTCACAAAACGGAATACAAACTGGTCTGTGTGAAGTTAGATCAATATCTACATATACAAAAAGAAAACTACTAATTCCCTTCCACCAAATAATATATACTATTACGGGTCAGTAGATGGCCACGTTTATTTCACGTTGGTGGCAAACAGGCATACGGCCCGCTTGATCGTAAGCGGTTACCGTAGCCAATGATCACCTGCAACACCAGATGCACACCACACACACGCGTTTCCGACCTACTCCACGTTTACTCCACTCCAGCAAATGACACTATGTTTCATCTCACACTGGGTGTCAGCCGGGTCTAGAATTCCCCATTTCACCAAATTAAGATAGCAACGCGCTTCTTAGACGTGCAGTCAAAACATAATACAGTCTTTCAACAAAAAACATATTTTCGACAGCATAAAACTTTGAAAAAATATTAAAATTGAGTTTACTTATATCAAAAACTTGGTACACCAACAATAAAACTAGGTAAGTGACTGTGGTGAGCATCGAACCTGGTCGAGTAACAAAGTTATACCGTAATGTAGCCGAATACGGCTTTACACGGAAATTGAATCCAGAACTTGGCGATACTCCTGCACTTGGCGATACTCCTGCACTTGGCGATACCTTCTGCGCTCCAAGTTTGATCATAGAGATGATAAATCACAGTTTTGTTGTGAACTGCGTTCAAGTGAGTGTTTTATTAAATTCTGCTTTCTTTTTAGTTTTAGTTTTAACGTATTTTGTTAGGATAGTAAAGCCTGCAATGCTTAATTTTATCTTTCAATTCAAAAGGATCAGCTCCTTTTATTTGAATCAATTTCTTAGCTACGTAAGACGCGACGTTTGTCGGCTTATAAAAGTTAAGATCACCGAAATAATTATTTTTCTTTTGTTAACAATAAGTAATAATATACTATTATTATCCCACTGCAGGGCAAAAGCCTTCTCAATATGAATTGGCGATTTTAGGCTTATATACTTTCTATTTATGAGATTTTCTTCACCGATAACAGTGGTGTCGAAGATAAAAGCAAAAAGTATATATAAATCTAAAAAGTCATATCGACCACACAACCTCATGCATGAGAGGTGGGCGTCTTTACAACTAGAACTTCACGACGACACACAAACAAAAAGGAATCAAAAAATTAGGTTTAAAAGGAAGTTTTTCTCGTGCTCTCCTAACCGCATTTAAACCCACGCCTCAAATTCTCAGTATTACATGGTATTACAGTATAGATTTTACCTACTTACAACGTCCATTCCACTGCAAAGCTGGCATTCCGGTCACTCCCTAAAAGAATTCCATTGCAACTGGAATGCGCTTTAAAATTCAACGGGTCGCGTTTTGAGCAAAAATAAAGAAATAAAATGCTTGAGATGTATTGTAGGTATTTAGGTTGAATACAAGTAACATTTTACACATAAAGATGAAGTATAAAGCTAAATAAATATTTCTACGTAATGCAACGTCTTCTTAAGGATTAGCTTTTACCAGCGATTTCGTCCGAAAGCGTTATCTAAAGGTATCCATTTAAAAAAAATAAGGCCTATGTTGCTATCTGATAATGTAGCTTTCCATAAGTAAAAGAGTGTTTAAAATCGGTAAAGGATTTTTTAATTTTATCCATTACAAACTAAAATACAAATTATTTATCTTTATAATACTACTTTAGATTGGTTTGAATAGTGTAGAATAGAACTTACACTTTATTGTACATCATCCTACTACTATTATAAAGGCGAAAGTTTGTATGTATGTATGGATGTTTGTTACTCTTTCACGCTTAAACGGCTGAATGGATCTGGATGAAATTTGGCACAAAGATAGATTATAGTCTGGAATAACACATAGGCTACTTTTTATCCCGGGAAAATGTACGGTACCCGTAGGATAACACATCAACTGTGACGCGGACGAAGTCGCGGGCAGAAGCTAGTATAATATATTTTTTTAGTCTGTATTATCCCACTGAAGGACACAGGTATTTTCCAAGTCATTTCAAGAGTCAAACCCAAGACACGCAGTGCAGCAACCAACCACTGCAATGACCAAAATTTTCCACGAACACATAATAGCTATCACACTCCTGAAGCATACACTTTATTAATTTATTATTTTCAACTAGCTGTGCCCCGTGGTTTCACCCGCGTCTTTGGTTACTGCTCCGCCCCCGTTGGTCGTTGGACGTGGGTCGTTTTAAATTTTTCTCTCCGTAAGAACCATCCTCGTACTTCAAGGAATATTCTGAAAAAAAAAACAGCCAAATCGGTCAAGCCGTTTTCATGTTATGGCGTGACATCGGGAAACGGGTTTCATTTTTATATATATAGATGTCCACTTTTATAGTTAACCCGATCTTTATTTTCCACAATCAACTATAATCTAAGTCCCACACAAATGTAGCTATCACAAACATGATCAAATACGAATAGATTCGCAGAACATCTTACATATTGATGCGCATATGAATACCGACGACCTAGTTCCATACTTCGCTGTGTCGATTATTGAGGCTGTGGGGCTACCAGGCGTTTTGAGTTAGTCTGGACGTTCGCGATGGTGGAATTTGAAGCCAGTTAATTGTTTCTTCGTAAAGGAAACCCAGATATACACATGTTCGAGTTGGGGAAGCTGTTGACTCTAGTCTACGTCTGAGGTGACATACACAACGTCGATGATGGAGTTAGATTACCCAGAAAAAGCCTGTTCACTCTAACTTTGAAGAGATTAGGGTTTAATACGGTAGGCAATACAGGCGCAGGTAGAGAGTTCCACTCCTTTGCAGTACGCATTTTAAAAACGACATACGAACGACACTTTTTTTTTACTTTAGTCAAATTCACAAGACAGTACGACACAGTTGGTGAGTGATTGGCTGCTTCGCTGCGTGTTACGGATTCGATTTCCGCACGGAACAAATATTTGTATAAACTACAAGTAATTGGTCCGGGTGTGTTTGTTTTTTTATATGAGTTTGCAATATGTGTGTAAACGCATCTACGATATAGGATAACTTCTATAAAGAAACAAAAATACAGATTAAACCATGTCTCATTTTTTCATCATTTTAATCCTACCTAGTCTCCTGAAGAAATCATCCGAATGATAGTCCCCCTACTGATTAGGAATTCGTCACAATATTTCATCGGTAGTTCGACTCACTATTGTAACGAGAACTTTTTGCCTCATTATGGTTTCCTTTGAATTGCTGATTTATACGTTTAGTTTACTCGTACATGAAACTTAGCCTTTTTTCTTAGTATTATGACGTCATTGTGGCTATCTTTAGGGGAGACCTATGTCTAGCTTTGGACGTCGTTCGGCTTATACGATGATTTTGATGGTATTATATCAAGAGTTATGTTATTGCAATTCATGTGCTTACAGTTTTACTCCCTGTAGTTTGGAAATTTGACCAAGTTATTGTAGGTAACACAAAAATATATATGGCTTAAAGATCGATATACCTTGTTCTTTTTTTAACCTGTAATGTCTCTAACGTCCTGTGATGTCGTGAGGGCGCAATGGTTAAGGCATCTCTCAGGCGCCTCTCATGCCCGAGACTGTGGATTGGCAACTTGCACGGGCAAGGACCAATGTAACTTTTTCTATTTCATATGTTGGTTTTATTTTGGGGATCACTGGTATCGTTAAAGGAAGACATCGTAAGAAAACCAATACTTAAAATTCATGTAATTCTCCAATTTAATTGAGTAAGCGCGGTGATCAATGCTCGTGGCTTCTCTGTATGAAAAGACTGCAGTGGGACAATAATAGGCTGATTAATAGGTATGTTTAATTATGTCCCACTGCCCGATAAAGGTTCCCATAAATCTAAAAAAAAAAGGTTTTATTGATTTAGAAAAGTCAGTTACTTAATAAGATGTGACACTGGAAATCTTTTCAGGTTGGTATTCTTTCTTAGCGCCATCTCGAACTAACTGTGGCAGTATGCTTCTAGGTCACTTGGCCACCCTTTTCTGGGTCAACCTCACCATATTCAATTAAAAGGGTATAAAATAATACCTCACACAAATTTTAAACTACAAAACCGGCCTAGTGCGAGTCGGACTCGGGCACGAAGGGTTCCGTACCATTAAGGGGCCTTACCGACGCTGTCGCTTCGTGTTAAATAGTTTATTATGTTTGTGTTTGTTTTTATAAATATCTATAGATAGTCTGTAAGGTATTTATGTTATGGGCGTTTGTTGCCTATATAGTATTATTCTTATTATTTATAAAATTGGCAAAAAAAAACACGTTTGTTGTATGGGAACCCCCTTTTTTTTAAAGATGGGAAATCATCAAGTGGCTTCCAGCGCCCTGGGCGGATCGGGAGGGAGTGTCAGACTTTTACTGACTAAAATTCATCCATGTTCCCTTTGCATTCTGGTGGCGCGGTATCTCTTGCAAATAACCCGCAGCCCCGGCAGGTACATGTTGTTTTTTAGTATCTGTTGATAAAGCGCAAAAGAAATACATCGTTTGTAAAAATTTCAACAATCTAACTATCACGGTTCATGAGATACAGCCTGATAACAGACGAACGGATAGCGGGGTCTTAGTAATAGAGTCTCATTGTACCCTTTAAGTACAGAACTATAAAAAACGACACATCTAACCTACCATTAAATGGTTCAACACCCAACACCAACATTGTCCCATTAACAGCACTCGATTCAAATTAGTACAAATCGCTTAGGGGGTCAGAATGACACCACAGCACCCCAACTACAATTATTGTGGACACGACGGCACTTTGCTGCCGTTCCAACCGCTAATAGCTGCAAGATTTGTTTAATGGTCCTTACGTCTTTGTAAATGGTATGGTATGGATTGCAACAGATTTATTGGGGTTTGAATGGAAATGGGGTTGTGTTGTGTTGCAGTGGTTTTGGGTTACTTTACATAACATACTATCACGCCTGAGGGTTAGACTTAGGTGTACCAATGTACTGTTACTTATTGTTACTTATTTAAAGGCATTATTAACTTTAACGTCTGTTTATTTATGTACCTTATAATATTATTATCATTTTAATTCTTTTATCTAGCTGACTGACATACATATTATAGTGTATAAATAAGAGGTTGGCTCCTTAAATTAACGCGTCTACAGTACACCTCAGTTCGCCGGTATGTTTAAGTCCCATGTAATAGGGGGCGAGACTATTGCCATTAACCAGGCACAAATCCTAACTCTGAGCTGCCACTGAGAATTTCATAGAAAAACCCAATAACACTTTTTGGTTGATCTGGGAATCGAACCCAAGACCTCTAGCGTAGCAGTCGCGCTTGGGACTACTAAGCTAACGAGGCATTTTGTTGTTTATAATGACAAATAAGTAAAGCCATTTATCTGTCTAGTATAAAAAATATATGAAAGAAAACTTAAATTTTAAAAGTTTCAAGCATTTAGCAAGTTATTATATTACAGTTAGTATTTTTTGTCAACAAGCCAACTGTGACACTGCAGCGGTAGTTAGCCAAAAATGTAATTAAGAAAGTGCAATCCTTATAATATTTGTTGGAATTCAAAATGGGATTAACATTTTTAAACTTTGCTGGAAAATATTATTTCCTTAAATTTTTGAAATAATAATTTAATTAATTAACAAGTTCGACACGTTACGTGACCAGAGGGTTGGTCATTCATCGTGGCAATGCTGCCAGCCTTTTGGGCACTTGCCCCATTGACAGCGATGCGGACGTTTTTATTGCCCTATGAGCTTCGTTTATTTTTAGAACCTACAAACTTTGTGATGTAATTATTATTTATAAGTTTTGGGTTTAGATTAATAATATGAAAAATATAAAGTGATTTTCATAATTAAAATATTATTAAAGTAACAAATCCTTTTTCTATGTCAGTTTTATCAAATAAATAAAACTGACACAAAATATAATTTAATTTAATATTTCCTTAAAAGCTAAAGTGGAATGCCCTAAGTCTAAACTTAAAAATGCTCAAGCTTTTATGAAAATATTAAATTAAATTCTGTTTCAAAATATCATCTCTATTATGTACTAGCTGTACCTGCGGCTTCGCTCACTTGGACCTAAGTGTAATCTATGGAAATAAGTATTGAATAACATGTCATCGTAATTTTCCAAGTGAACCTGAGTAGTGTAACAGTCGCATGTGACGGCTTAAAGTTCTAATCATGGGTTTCTAACCGATTTAAAAATACTCTTTTACTAGCTCCTACCTACGATTTCTCCGCGTGATTTTTCACTCGCGTCAAGATACGCCTTTATTTACTGCTTCTATCCCCGTGGATCATAGCGTGATATTATATTATAGCCAGTGGTCTTTACTATTCCTCATGAAAATTATTATTTAAATTATCATTAATTATTCTTGATGATGATTGAACTGGTTATCATGTACAGAAAGATTTTTCTAATCCAACTAGTTCCAACTTGAGTAGTTCTAGACATTAGCGCATTTAAACTAACAAGCAAAATAACTCTTAAGGTTTATTTTATTAGAATAGAGAATCTATTCTAAACTTGAAAATAACTATAGCAAAAATAATGAGAACAAAAATGTTATTGCCATCGTTTACCAAGCTACTTTATTAAAAACAGGAACCTTCCTGCAGCGAAAGTTTATCATAGTCAGTCCTCTGTTTGCCAACTTTGTGACCTACACAAGCACATTAAGCTTCGCGCACTTAAGCTCTAAAGCTTATTAAGTTACCTTTAAGCTGTCCCCATTTTGGGGGGTTGGAACTTCCCGTCAGTCTGTAGGTATGTAGTCTGAAGGAATTATGGTCAAGTTATGCATTACCTCGTTGATCTATTAATTTGTGTGGGCTTGATTTTGATTCCCGGGTCGCTGGCAAAGTGTTTTGGGGTTGTTCATCATAATAATAGTTTAACATTTTTATTATAAAATATATTTTTTGTAATTTCTTCTTTAAAAGTTACGTGAAAAATTGAAAATTAAAAAAAATGGTTTTAGAAATAGCCCTAAATCTAATCTAGATCTTAAGATCTACATAAATAGTAAAAAGAATGTAAGCGTGATGATATATTGTTATTTATTTACTTTTTATAAAATTGGACGACCAAAGAGAGACATGACCAACAAGAGATCAGGAGTGTAGGATTAGCGTCCCATCGGAATTTGAGAAAGGAGGGAGTGTAAGTATGTTTGCGCACACATTTGTGCACTATAATATTGCCTGGACACTTAGTTAGACTCCGTAGAGATTGGCCACCGAGACCGTAATTCAGTCAACAGAATACTGACATAAAAACGTCACTCTAAAACTACTATTTTCATTCTTAAAACTGTTTCTTCTCCGAAGAAACATTTTAAATATTTCACCGGTTACGACTATAGCCTAAGATTTAGACCATAAACAGTAGATAAAGCTAACTTAGCCTATACTTGGGTTAGTCTAACCTAGTTATAATACGTCGTAACTGCTAACGCCTCAACGTAGTCGTTTCGGAATACGGTCACACCTCGTTTGGTCCTAAGGTTTATTTACTTATGTGATTAGGGTTTATCAAAGGGACTTTTGGACAAATATACTGAGTACTAACATTTGGTTCAGTTCATTAATGACAAGATAGCGGTTTCAGCGGCTTTTAGTTACGTCTTTGGCTACTGCTTCGCTCCTGTGTGTCGTAGCGTGATGTTATATGGCTTATACTATTCCTCATGAATTTAGCTATCATATACCAGTTTCGATTATTTCCAATTTAACTGGTAGTTACAGAGATTAACGCCTTTAAAGAAACAAAAAAACTTTTCTTAAACAAAAAAACTTTCTGAACGGTTTAGACGGGTATGTGACGACTCTAATTATTTATCTTTTATGTTGGCTATATCTACTGACAGACATCTGCGTATAATAAATAACGTATAATAATGAATATTAAGATTTTTTGTAAGAGCTAATCTCTGGAAGTACTAATCCGATTACAAAAAAAACTTTACTGATAGAAAGTTACACTATTGCCAAATGTCACAGGTTAGTCAAATATCAAAGTCAAGTCAAAGTCAAAGCTTTTATTTCAATTAGACCATTTACAGGCACTTTTGAATTGTCAAGAAGTTACAGTAAGTTGAAGCTAGTTGCAAAATTCTTGTTGCTTCTGTATGTGAAAACAATGGACGTGACTAAAAAACAAAAGAAATAATACCTAATACTAAAGAAGTCAACCATGGTAGTTAAGAGATGACCAATCCCAACTGACAGCGCCCGTTCACGAACATGATGCGTGGCTCAGCACCACTTAGCTCAACCATCATAAAGGGAACCAAATGATCCAATCCACGCGCCACCATCAGCGAGACATTTAAGTGAGCATGACAAAGCTCCCAACCACTATGCTCACCGCGTTCGCGTCCGCGTCGAAATAACACCTATGTATAAATTACAACTTAATACAAAGAGTAGGTACTGGGGCTCGTTTTGAAGAAGGGCGTGATCGCAATACTAATTCACTGAACTAAAGCGGTCACTTGAAAATATAGAACACGTTTTTACGGCACTTCTATATGAGGAGAGTCGAGTCATTACGTTCTAGTCAACATATACAGCGGCGGCCGGCCCATAAGTATATGAATTTATAATAAATTGGATACTAAGCCTTCCACTCCGGCCTTAAGCCACTGAATTTATTCAGATATACTACCCTCGGACAAAAGGACCAACGGAGTTATGGTGTTTAGAAGTGGCTTGTTGTCTGCTCCTATTGACATGTAATAAATTGTTATGCATTGTTTATTTATAGTATTTTATACAATTGTACTGTATTTTAATGTGTATTTTTTCTGGGCTTTGATGTCTGATTTAAATAAATAAATTAGTGTTCGTGTTACCAAACAAATCGTAATAAACTCCATCATCTTTTAACACTCATTAAAACACCTTTTAAAATGGTCTGACTAATCTTTAAATACCCCGAGACATCCGTAAGCACGATGTTTTGCGTGCGTTACACTCGGCACTACAATAAATAGTGTTTTTTTCACACCCAAACTAAAAGTCGTTTCTCAGCAATATTTTTGGTTCAATATTATTTAATTTGATGGGTAGTGTGCGTAGTTAATAAGGAAAATTGGACGTTTCGGACGGACGGTTTGTTTGTTTGTGTTTTCGGACGGTTTGGACGGACTTTTTTTGCAAAAAGGATCCAACTCTCAGTGTCACTTTGAGAGTTGGATCCTTTTTGCGTATCTACACTTTGAGGATTGAATCCTTTTTGCGTAACTACGTCCAATTGTACTTTTCCACCCCGTGTAAATAAAATTATTTTTATTACTAAAACATCTATCGTGACATTACATAGTTAGCCAGTTCTAGTTACCCTATATCAAGAACATTAACGAGAAAACAATGGGTCGTGTCGACACCACTGACCGCCACTTACAAGCTAAAAAACTTACCACTTAGTTTCAAACACGGCTTCTAATAGCTCTATACTGTAGTATAACATAATGTACGATAGTATCTTTGTAAGTTTGAGCTTCGAAAGTTATTTTTTAAATTAGTTTTTTGAACTTGTTTTGTTGTGATTTATGTTTAAAAGGCTATTTATAGGTTTTGAATACGTTTTTAGAAAATGCGTAAGCATTTTTTTCTTCTGTATAATGTAATTCGAAAATTAATTATAATGGCTCATTATTGTCTCACTGCAGGGCAAAAGTTTTTTTTTTATACAGAAAAGATATGAGCATTGATCATCAAGCTTGTTCCCGGCGGATTGGCAATTCGAGACTTATTTGAATTAGTCTTAGTTTCCTCACAATATTTTCCTTCATCGATTTCAGTAATGTCTTAGATAAAATTAGAAAGTAGGTACATAATCTATACATATAATAAAATTGTAGCGATGTCAAAACTGTATTGTAGCGATGTCAAAACTGTACATTTAATATTTTTGAGAAAGAGTTATTGCTACGAGGTCGGGGAACGATTCTAATGCCGAAAATACAATTTTTAGAATTTTTGTCTGTTTGTCTGTTTGTCTGTTTGTTTGTTAGAGCATCACGCAAATACTGCCGGACAGATTCTGTTCAATTTTTGTATATATATTTCACATAGGCCAAATTTGACCGTAGGCTATAAATTATCACGCTATCTGCTTTGGGGGCTGAGCAATATTGCATTATGTTTTGTTCTCCTGCAGATTACACTGCGATTATAAAAATACGAGACTAAATATAAGAATACTTTAGGTAGCTGGGGCTTAAACTACTGAAATAATTATCATAACGCTATACCCTCAAGGAGCTAAGCAGTTAATCGTGACAGACTAGAACGGCTATTTTAGAGTATTTTCTATCGAAGCACGTGGTCTAATGGTTCGATGACCGCCTTATAAGTCGCTGGGTTTGAGTTCGAACCCCAAAAACTGTTTTACTTTTTGTGATTTTTTAAATACATTTTTAATTCTAGAACATTTCCAAATTTTAATAAAATTGAAGTATGCATTCTTCCGCCATAACATTTTGCTTTCTTATTTTTCAAATATTTTATTATTTCTGCAAAAAATAATGTCTATACAATCATAGTTTCATATAAACAATATTGAAGTCAAAATTATTCATTTATCGAAATCAAAAAATATAAACAAACTGATAGGTGTGGGAACGATAGTAGAGCGGAAAATATACGTTAAAAAAATCTGTCTGTTTGACTCTTTAAATTAAATTTTGACAAAATAGTCTTTAAATGTCGGGCAACACATGGCTGTATTATATAACGCGATTGAATTATTTTCGCATCGATGATCTCCCTAACAATAATTTACACCAGTTGAGACATGTACAGTACCTTCTAGATACATCACTGAGTTCACTACCGGGAGGCAGGTACTCTGGCAGCTTCAAGTAGTCATGAGGTGGTGGCTGTCTTCCTTCCCACAATCTACTTCTCTCTTTGGGTGGTGGGTTTTGTAATAAATAGTGGGGCTATTTGGGTATTTGTAACAAATAATGGAGTTAGGTAGGTAAGCATTATTGCATTATGTTTATTTTCCGTAAAGATTTTACCACGGAACTGTTATAAAATACATAAAATATTGAAGATTTTTAACATAATATTTATCCTATGAAATAAAAATCATGAAGTCATAGCCACAAGGAGTTAAGCAGTTAATTGTGTAATAGAATTCAATACAAGACCGATTCTGGCCACGACGGCTAATCTTAAAGCAGACTAGCCAATGCAGGAGGTATTAAAATGCACAAGTGTGTGAGCAAACGCTTCCTCTTTTCTAACTCTCATAGTCCGACGTGTCGGCAATCCGACACAATAGGGGAGAGATCAGGCGCAGCACCAACGGCTTTACGTGCTTTCCGAGACACGTGAGTGTCGCACCACCAACGTCCGTACTCCGGGCTGTTCCTGAGAAATTCGTAATGGAAAAATCCATTACCCCACGATCAACAGTTTTGCTTGCCACCACGAGACCAACGGGGCAGTTCAAATATGACATGTATGGGAATAGTTATTTTTAGTTAATTGTTACGTAAATAAAGTGAATAGTTTCGCTGTTTAATGAAAACCATGTAAAATATTTTGTGTGGGTTCAATTCCAATCAATTGTTACTTTTTGTTATTATGATTTCAATATTATAATAAAACAGGTTTAGGCGGGCTTAGTTTTCCCCCTTACATAACTTTAAAAAATATGCATGGTTCGACTGAAGAGGAATGACCGGAACAGAATTCTTTTGATTCCACAAATTCTAGCTACGCTAAGAATATTTTTCGTAAGTAAAAAACGGCGCCTCAGACTATTTAAAGAGTTACCAAGTTATATCGATAGTAGGATCGCCGCAACACCATGATGCTCTGACGCAGGTATTCTCCGGACATGTTGACATGAGACATGAGGACATGCCAGAGTAATATCATTGTGAGGATCATCCGGTGGACACGGTGAAGCATAAGGTGGAGGTCTGCCCTGCTTTGGCGGAACACCACCGTGTCGTCATAGAGGCGATCGACGGCAACGGGCCTGCGGTCGGCGAGCGTTGGGTGGCTCGCCGTCCGATCAGAACCATACCCGTGCCGACGCCGCGTTGTGTTTCACACACGTCTCAAAGAGATATCAGCACAGAAGACGGGGCCCGCTAGGGCCAGTGCCTCACCGCGGCTCTGGAACGCGATGGGCATTAGGAGAAAACGGATGGATTTTAGTCAGTAAGAGTCTGACACTCCCTTCCGCCAGAACGGAAAAACTCATATGACGATTTTTCATCATTAAAAAAGAAGTATCACCGCACCGTGGGCCTACCAACCTCGACACTTCATACAAGTGTCGTACGATTTATCTGCAAACGTTATGTGTGCAATACTATACTGTCTGGGCTGCGCTACGCTACCAAAAAAGCATACTTCTATTCCAATAGCTAAACAGAAATAAATTAGCTACAACAGGACCAAAATTAATTAAACCTATACGTACCTATACAGGAAAAAAATTTAACCAGTGCGTAAATTTTGCCATAATAAACTTCAACACGTTTTATTAAACACGTATATTTTATTTTGATATGTCTTAGTACTAAAAAAAAAAAGTTATCGCTTACGAAACATGTTTACTTAAAAACCATCTTTTTTTGTCACTCGGCGCTAGCGCATTCCCCATCCCCTCACCCCATCCATGCGCCCGGGTGGCGGCCGCGAGTTTTCATTGATAGTATGGGAAATAGATTATGTCCATGTTTTGCTTATTTCAAACTCGGATAAGGATGAAATTTTTTTTTTTATTTTTTTTTATCTAAACACGGAAATGTGATCTATTACTTACAACTGAACTACCAAAAAAAATTTACGCACTGGTTAAAAACTTTTCCTGTATAAAAAATATCTCTCAGAGTTCAAGCTTTCACGATACGTGTAGAATCATGCATCAATCATTAATCATGCATCGCATGCAGAATTTCTTCTCATAGGCCTACCTATGAGAAGAAATTCTGTCAACAGACCATATTCTGCATGCTTAAAAATGAACTTCAAAATGAAAATGAAGGTTACCTATTACCGTCATTCTGCAATAGATGAAAGGTAATTTGAGAGGTAAAACTTTGCTTAGCCTTTTAATAAGTCATATATATGCTTACTGTTTTTTGCCCATACTTTTTCCCAACAACATAATTATATTAACTTGGTTGTAACACGAAGTTCAGATTTAGTTGGCAGTTGCTCTGATTACAAGATTCATTTCTACGGTTTTGATACTAGACAGATCGAAGCTACGATGTAAGTGTTACAGCAGAACCCATTAAAAATGCTTTTCAACGGTTAGAGAAAATTAAAATATGT
The DNA here is from genome assembly GCA_932526535.1 of Caradrina clavipalpis. Taxonomy (NCBI): domain Eukaryota; kingdom Metazoa; phylum Arthropoda; class Insecta; order Lepidoptera; family Noctuidae; genus Caradrina; species Caradrina clavipalpis. Next base: position 1,628,228 of record OW052095.1, read on the forward strand.
AAATAAGTAAATTTTGACACCACATCACAGTATTTTCGAAAGGAATAGTAAAGCCATATCATATACCCTCCGCATAAATACCGGACAAACAATCAGACTCCGGATGTCTACTGACTAATTTCTAAAACCCACAGTCGTAACTATTATTAACCTTAGAAACCATTTGACAGTTGGAAGACTATGAAGACATAGTATTCAATCCTTAATTGGTTAAGTAACACTAAGGCTGACGTGAGCGAAGCCGCGGGCAACAGCTAGTATTAATATAAATTTAAAATATCAAAGTCAACGCATTTATTTTAATTAGACCATTAAAAGGCACTTTTTGATATCATTAACAAGAAAATAATATAATATTGAATCTAGTTGCCCATTCCAAAAGGTAATTTCTTATGGAGGAGAAAGAAACTCCATACTTACTCTGTAAAACATATATTTTATGACATTGGTAGTAGCCCGGTATCGGACCCACCTGTCTGGAAACTAAGAGGTTTAAAACAATAAAATAATAATATTGTGCCTCAAGTTTCTGCCAAGGTTTACGAAAGACAAACAAACAAAATTAAATCAAAACAAACAAAGCGTAAGGTCTACAATAGTATGTTAGTATAAAATATACAGTGCGCCTCATTTGAGCCCTTTCTGCCGGTGTCTTAATGTTGCTGTGACAAATGACAGTCCCAATGAACGGGTATTAAGAGGTGGCCTACTGTTGGTTGTCGATGAGAAAGTTGATGTTTAATCGAGTTGTTGGTGAGTTTAATAGACTATTTCTTAAAGAAAATCTATTTTATTTCTTACTAGCTTTTGCCCGCGACTTGGTTTGTGTAAATGGCATTTATCGCGGATGCAGATGAAGTAGCAGAATAAAATGCAATCTATGTCCTTTCCTGGAATATTTTTTTTTCTTGCCTCATCAAAATCGGTTTAATGGTTTAGCGTGAAAATATAATAGACAGAGTATATACAGTGTTACTTTTGCAAAGTGTGGGTGACTCAATTATATTCAACTTAAAATTATTAAAGAACAGTAATTAACAAAATCGGTTACTGAGTAAATGTTGAACTAAATAAAACATTTTTGTGACGAAAAATCTCTCAATTAAAATGTTGCTGGCTGTAAATTTATAGTTAGAACACCTACTCGTATGTAATATATTAAAATATTTAACAATATAACACGTTATATATTTTAATAATGAATGTAAAACTTTGTGTTTTGGTTTATTTTTTATAGTAGGTAATTAACAAAATTTGTGATAATATTTTGTTTATTGAATATTTTACATGCCGTAAGGTAAACTAAGTATATCGGGAAAATTTTCATTAAAAATATTTGTATAAGTACTTTAATTTGAAGCAATTAGAAATAAATGGTTTGTATTGTAACTAAGTTAGACAATTATACTTTTTTTTATGATTGGCCCCTATCTAATGTTAAGTGGTCACCGCTGCCTATAGATAACTGCAATACTAGAGGCCTTGCAAATGCGTTGTCATCCCAGAGACAAAGTTGAAATGTCTCATGTACCTGTAATTACACGGGTACTTACGTATATATCCTTCAAATTGAAACAAAGGAACGCAAACAGAAATAGGTGCGGTGGTAGTACTTCCCCGGACGAGCTTCTTCACAACGCTCTACTACTACCAAATTTTTTGTATTTTTATCTAGAATTAATGACTTATTTCAACCTTAGTCAATTAGGTACTACATAATTTTGTTAGAAGTACCTACTAGTTATTATATAAGTTTAAGATCCTGTGATTTCGAATTTCTCTAGTACTTTACTAAAGCTTTTAACGTCGTGTGCCGCTGAGCACGTAATACATTCAAGTATTTTTGCTCCGGAGACAAGGGCACATACCTATTAACTTTGAATAAAAATGTATCGTGAACTGTAAGATGGCATTTTGTGTGGTGATGTTTAGTTAAAGTGTCATGGGTATACTGGCAATTATTACCTTTTTCTTACGAACTAAATTCTTCCAACTTTATTTTTCTACTACCTCAACAAAACTACTCACTACTAGGACTAGCAACTGGGGCTTCTAACTGTTTACTTAATCTTAACTCTATTCTCTTAACAGATTCTCCTAACCTAACCTGTATACTCCATCCTAAGATCTCCTCTAGTCAAAGAGAAATAGAACCATATTAATAGTACCTACTCATAATGCAGTTTGTTAAAAAAATAGAAAAGTCAACGTTGTCATAGAGAGCCAGCGACACATTACTTAGGTGCCTTCTACATTTCAAGGTCAAAACAACATAACGCAGAAAAAAAAATCGAACATAATTATTTGGGGAGAGAACATTTTTTTAAATGTTTGTTTATATAAAACAAACATTTAAAAAAATGTTCTCTGCCCGAAAACAAAGCAACAGTGAACAACCGCTCAACTAATAAGTAACTCTGTACCCCTTAACTTAACGTCGTAATCCGATCACAGCACTCATATTCTATTACTTACAACATCATAATAATTATGCGAGTTAATGCTAAATTAAGACGAAATCCTTAGAAACTACCATATTAATTTTCATAGTCACAACCCACTTGGGAGGGTAGATAAGTGAGTTTCACACTTAGGAGAAACGTTATTTAAGAGAATTAGTTAGTCCCTTGATTTGAAGTGTTCGTAGTGGTGGGGTACACGATGGTTCATGTTGAACGAGAAAATATCTTCCATTTTTCGAAGAAGAAAAATGAAATGATTTTGGTCTTTTAACGTTGATAAATTTTAAGTTTATTCTAGGCATACGTTTGGGATGACCATTGAACTGTTGTTGCTGGATAAACGTACTTAACGAACTATTAAAGTAGTTTGTTTGTTTTAGTTTTTATAACGTATTTAATTGAATAATTTAGAGATCGGGTTTACTGGTTTTAACAAGACTAAGCCCAGATTGTTTTGTTTTTATTTATGGTAAGAAAGTAAATCTTAAATTGTATTACAGGTAATATAATAGACAACGTAGTAATAGTTATCTATTGTTTGAACGATGAAAATATATGGTAAAAAAAAGAATAGGTACATTTCACACTCGGCCCAACATAAAACATCGTTAACAAGATCCATTAAAATAAATCTCGCCATTCAAGAAAATTATTTGGTCCTTTGATTCGAAACATTCAAAAATATCGTTCTGTTAATTGTTAGTGCTGTAATTACTATTATGCTAAATCGACTAATCGTTTATTCGATGCTTAGTCGAGTTTAGGTGATAACGAGAATTTAATGATCGCTAAATTACTATTGTTACTGCTTAATATAAAACAATGATTGTTTTAGAAAATATGGTTTCAGAATTCATCTGGGATTATTCTAAAGATTAAATGTTTATGAATTATTAAAATGATACCTTTAATCTGAAGATTAAGTAGTGGTAACAAGAGATTTGTGGTTTATATAATTGGGCTTTTGAAATGTAGATTTAAATAATAATTAAATGTAAATAATGCCATACGGCCTATTATACCAATAAGGCCTCTTCTTATGCAAAGAAGGCATGAGCATTGATCAATGCGTTAATTCAAGGTTGATTAGATCCAATATGAGACTTGATCTGTATTGTGGCTACTTTTCGAGATGATACCAAGACAGAACCAACCCTGAAATCAAGCAACACGATCCAAATATATTGAAGTTTTGATTTATTAATTCAAATGTTAGTATGCGTCCCACAATAAAAATTGATCGTATTCTTATGTAATTTCAATCCCTAAAAGATACGCGTGGCTTAAAAATCTGCTTGTTTAGTTACATGCATGTTCTTGGTCAATCAAACTTATATAATATTCCAGTTTATTTATTTAAAACTCATGCACAAAAAGTACAAAGGCGGACTTAATGCCTTAGGCATTCTCTACCAGTCATCCAAAGGTGATGAAGAGATAACTAGACAGGTGCAAATAACTGTACGAAAGTAAATAAAATGAAATATACACAAGTACAAAATTATAGCATACTAGCTTTTGCCCGCGACTTCGTCCGCGTGGATTAATAGTTCCCGTTCCCGGGGGATTTCCGGGATGAAAACTATCCTATGTCCTTTCTCGGGTCCCAGACTATATCTGTACCAAATTTCATTGAAATCGGTTCAGTGGTTAAGGCGTGAAGAAGAGACAGACAGACAGACAGACAGACAGACAAAGTTACTTTCGCATTTATAATATTATAGTAAGGATTAGTTTATTTTATACTTATCTTGAAGATCAGACAACCAGCATAGAAGGTCACATATATTAAGTAAAAATAAAACTAAATAAAAAGATTTCTTCACCAAACTAAAGAAGCTACTAGGTAATAAAATAAGGCTGCAATTCGATCGGTTGACATACCAGTCGTGACTGCAATACGCACGAGCTCCCGCGAAAATAGACGAATATAAACGAAGAGTTTTCAATAGCCTTCGGAGGATCAGAAATGCATCGATGTTACTGTGTTCCTTTGTAATGTATATTTTAAAGTGTGACCTGTTTAAATAAACATTCTGGAAATACGTGTGCTATTTTGTGCTTCTGAAATGAATTTGACTGGATGAAAAGGTTAATAAGACAAGATAAGATCTCTCTAACTTCTTTGTTAGGCTAGTAATCCCGAGCGTGACTGCTACGCTAGAGGTCTTGGGTTCGGTTACCAGGTCGAGCAAAAAGTGTTATTGGGTTTTTCTATTAATGTCTCAATAGCAGCTCGGAGTTAGGATTTGTGCTCGGTTAGTGGCAATAAGCTCGCCCCATTACATGGGACTTAAACATACCGGCGAACTGTGGGTGTACATTGGTGCACCTTTGCCTAACCCTTCGGAGAATACAGGCGTGATGGCATGTAAGATTTCTTTATTTGAAAATCGTAGAAAAATTTCACTTTACTTAACACTTTACTTCCAAAGAATTCGATGCATCATTCGGGTTTCATGCATATACTCGTAGTAACTACGCATTTGTCATATGCTTTCGACATTTCTAAAACCAGCGAGCGTTTGTAAAGAGACAGCGTCGTTTGTATAACTATATGCCTGATCGTCGGCATATTCGTCACCGGCATGTCACCATTCAATATGCCGACGACATCTACACAGACAGTTTCCCAAGACCAATTCTTAGCCCACTCGCCATACAATTCTGACCAAAACTTTTTCCTTCACCTCCCAAAACCAGTTCCCAGTTACCCGATACACTTTACCCAGCATTGTCTAAAGTTCCACACATTTGTACCTACAGTGAGCAGGTAAAACTAGAATCAGACGAACAGTTTGTGCCCTGCGGCTGTTTGCGAAGTCGGCTAAGCGGGTTCCGGCTACGTTTTGAATAAAATTCACTATTGTACTATTTTGCGGAGGCGGCGACTGAGACCGCTTTGCGAATGGTTGTTGGTTCTAGTTGTTTAATTGGCAATGTGTGTTTAAAATTGTCTAAGAACGACATAAAATGGCACCATTAAAAGGCACTTTTGAACGTCAATTAATAAAAAATATTAAATCTAATTACCCATTTCAAAAGGAAAATACAATATTATTTAATAATAAATAATACTCGTACAATATAATTGTGAACAGATAGTATTTATCTCCTACCTATAAATAACCTACTTGGAAAATTTGGTCTTCATAATTCAAGTATTAAGTATTATTAAGTTGTAACCTATGTGTACTTATTATTACACTGCTGTTTGTTGTCCCTAAGTAAATAAATAAATATAAGTCGTGTTTGAGATGGCATGATTTATGAATGAGCGACCTTTGCCCAAAATAATCTTATACTTTGACTTTCAATATGTAACCACAAAAATACCAGGTATGGCCTCTAACAAAAAAAAAATTATAGGCAAAGTTTGTGAGTTTGTAGGGGGTAATCTCTGGATCTACTGAAACGATTTTGAAAATTCTTTTACCCATAAAAAGCCACGATATTTGTGAGTGTCATAGGCCTATAACATCACGCTGTCACCAACGGGAGCGGGGCAGTTGCCAAAGACGTAACTTAACGCGGATGCAGTCGCTGTAAGTTCGCTAGTACATATAAATTCTGTTAGCTATTTTGATACGAAGAGAGATAAAACATTTCACACAGTAGTTACAGTTGCAAGTTAAGTCATAACTGTGTGTTGAACTTTGAAGATGTTTCTCTAAAGTTAAGCACATGTGTGTGGTGCAGTGATACCTACGCCTTTCTGAGGCTTAGAATCTCTTGAGGGGAACAAAATATTTGATATCGGCTGCATTCAGACCTAAATACTTACTATAAGCTATTGCTATTGGAGCCAAGTAGTATAAATAGATATAAATGTACCTTCGATGCGAAAAGATGAAGACTATAAGCTATGAAATTATTGGTAAGATTATGTATGAGCAACGGAGGACATTAGTTGAACTATGTTGAACCCTGATGCACATAGTAATAACGTTGAATAATGGTCAACAATCATGGTTTTGACGACACAGTTGGCGCAGTGGCTGAGAGATTGGCTGGCGCGATGAGTGTTGCGGTTTCGATTTCCGCACGGATCATTAATATTCTTTTGGTATACAGATAGTTATTCCGGGTCTAGCTGTTTCTGCATATGAGTTTAGGCAGTCGCACTAGCCAGAAAAAAAAAATCTGTATATGGCAAAATTATTCGTCTTTCTACTACACTGCCAATATAATTTTTTATTGTATGCGTAATAACTTTTTTCATATTCATATTCATATAATAACTTTTTTAAGCTTATGATACACTTAAAAGAGTGATGTAAAAGAATTGACTGCTTAGCACTTTCGCAACATTGTTGAAAAGTAATTGCAAGTAAGCTGCCTCGTTGGCATAGTGCTCCTGAACGCGACTGCTACGCTAAAGGTCTTGGGTTCGATTCTCAGGTCGAGCACAAAGTTTTATTGGGTTTTTCTACGAAATTCTCAGGAGTCATGATTTGTGCCCGGTTAATGGCATTAGGCTCGCCCCCTATTACATGGGACCTAAATCAGACTGGCGAACTGTGGGTGTGCATTGGTACACCTCTGCCTAACCCTTCGGGGAATACAGTCGTGATGGTACAAGTAAGCTGCCTGTATACGATATTTGATAACCACGCTGAACAATGTTATCAATACCTGTCGTAATCCCTCTACAATAGACACACGCTATTGTTACACTTACAATACTCCGAAATATTAAAGAAAAAAAAAGGCCAAGTGCGAGTCAGCATCGCGTATAAATGGTTCCGTGGCACCGTACAATATTAACACTATACAACAAGAACACAAAAACACGTGTCAAGTATAAGAGCCCGTACAATCTTTGACTTTACATTATTTGTTAACTGTTAAATTGTGTTTACAAACTTTGTGAAAATTTCAAGTATCTATGACAGTTTAAAAGTTATGAATGACTAATTAACTTCAATTATTTTTATCTGTTTTCAGTTTAATAAAATATATATTACTTTATGTAAATAATTGTATCTTTAACTATAAAAGTAACACTCTGCCACTGACAGACAGGCAGATAGCAGAGTCTTAGGGTCATTTGTACTCATCTGGGCAAACACATTTTAGGCCCGGATGAACTGATAGAGATTGCCCCAAAGACAATCCTGGAGTTCATTACAGCTGCTGGGTTAGTGGCGATCTCTAACCACACTAGCGGCGATCACAATAGATCAACTATGGTCGCAGTGATACCGCATTCGGCTCTGTGCAATGGGTAGCTCACCGTCCGTACGTTAACTAACTAACGACAGACCGTGTCGATGGCGCGTTCGTGTTCCACGCGCGCCTCAAAGAGATGTCAGGAAACTTGGAAGGGGCCACTGAGGGCCGATGCGTGCCGGGGTTGCGGGTTGTTCGAAAGAGATACCGCGCCCCCGGAACGCAAAGGGCACATGAAGGAACATCGACGGGTTTTAGTCAGTAAAAGTCTGACACTCCCTCCCGCCCCGCCCAGGGCGGGGGAAGTTATTTGATGATTGCCCGTCTAAAAAAAAAAGAAAAGTGATACCGCATTAAAGAAGCTAATAAAAAAATAAATGGGTCCCATTTGGCACCTTCTAGACACGGAATCCTAAAAACAACACACCCACTAGAAATATCAACCAACGCCACATGATCCATCGACTGTCAAGCGCGTATCATATGCTATCGTACAGTCATGAGCATAAACATGTGCACACTTAGCAATATGTATTAACGTGGAGAGGCAAAAGTAATATGTAAGGATCGTAGCAGGTGGTGGTGGTGATGGTTCTGTGGTTTCTGCCAACCTCCATGGGAAAATGGCGTGAGTTTATGTATGTATGTGTACCTACTTAACAATATTCTAAAGCAAATTCCTCCCAAAGGATCGATTAGAATGTATAGTGTTACGTATATCATATTCTGCAGCCCATAATACTATGAAATCGGTCTTATCTATTGAGATAAGACCGATTTCATAGTATTATGGGCTAGTATTATGGAAAGCGATTTTCGCGATAATTAACGATTGCTACATTGGTAGCAATCGTTAATTATCGCGAAAATCGCTTTAAAATTTTGACATTGTGTAAACATGCTTATGGTCAAAGCACGTAAAGCCGTTGGCCCCGGCTGTCATTCGTAGATCTTTGCCAGTCGTGACGGATAGTCAGAAGCCAAGAAGTCTGACAACCAGTCTAACCAAGAGGTATTGCGTTGCCCAGTTACAGGGTGCTGGAGGTCAGATAGGCAGTCGCTCCATGTAAAACACTGGTATTCAGCTGCCTCTGGTTAGACTGGAAACCGACCCCAACGCAGTTGGGAAAAATGCTAAGCAGATGATGCTGATGCTGATGATATACATGCTTATGGTCGTGACTGTACGCGGACGCATCTGCCATTCACCCGGCTTCTCCCATTTTTTGCGTCACTCGTGACCTTGCTCGATGAATAAAACATTTCTGACCTCAATATCTATGAGAATATTGAATGTATGTAACACAGATCGAGGAACGAATGATTCGATATTCTTCTTGTCATGTGCGACGGCGGACGTAACGATCTTTTTGCTTTTGTGTTACATTTATGAAGGTTTTTTTAGGCTTGTCTAGTTTCTGAGGTCCTTTTTTACTATACCATCGCGCCTATACAGGATTACAGGCGTAAAGAGTTTGGTAGAGGTGTACCAATGTTATGTACATCCGCATTTCGCCGGTATGTTTTTTTGGGTCCCGTGTAATAGAGGGCGAGTAGTCCTAAGGGCGACTGCTACGCTGTAAGTCTTGGATTCGATTCCCAGGTCGAGCAGTGTTATTGGGTTTTTCTATGACATTCTAAGTAGCAGCTCGGAGCTAGGATTTGTGCACGATTGATGGCAATGGACTCGCTCCATATTACATGGGACCTAAACATATCGGCGAGCTGTGAGTATACATTTAGTACACCTCTGCCTAATCCTCCGGGGAATACTGGCGTGATGGTATGTGTGTGTTACTATCGCGTCTTATTTCTTATTACCAGACAGTCTGATACTGAGCTACAAATTGCAAAAAAAATTAATAAATTTTAAATTTCGCGGCCAACCTTAGCGCTTTCTCGTAAGTAGTCAGTCGTCGCATATATTTGTTGTAACAGCATTTACATACTTCATACTTGTACAGTCAAAGAAGTTATGTGCCTCGTTCCAAAGTGTTGATTACTACGAAATGTAAATGGTGAGAAACTCCATTGTTACTTTCAACTACTTCTTTATAGCAATTCTAAGAAAACTAGATCTTATTATTCTACTATAAAGACCAAAACTATTCAAAGACGAAACGATAACGAACCACCTTTTCATAAATGTGAGCAAAGTTTCACGCAAAAAGATACTTAAATACACTGTATTTCAGTCCCAAAGACTATCAAATTACTATAACCCAACCTAGACACATAAAAATATACCCCGCTAACAATCTTATGTAGAGTCACAATATAGAATTCTAAACCGACCGATGTAAGATAGAGCACGTACAAGCCAATAAAGTTTTATTACAACAAGTCTGCAGACGTTATACTAAACTCTGCAGTTCTAAACGCGAAATTGTTGAGTCTCCGGTGAGCGTAAAGGCGCAAAGCAGAGGAAATAGTATGTAAACGCAGTGCTCGCGTTTTGTGCTGCGTTTGGTTGGGAGAGTGGACTTGAATAGTAAGAAATAGTGTTTGTTTTAGTATTAATAATAATTTATTTCAGTAAATGGTTTTTAAGCTAAAGTATTATAAGTGGTTGGCGATCAGAGGATTAATACAGTGAACAATTATAGGACTTAGATATCTCTAGAAGAGGCCTTCTTCCTCAATCAATGAAGCTATTCTTGCAACTGGCATAGAAGGTTAAAATAAGTTCAAGGTTAGCCTATAAAAAATATATAATAGTGTACATTTAATACGAAGTAGAATCTAAATAAGTGTTTCAATTACGTATTTATATGTTTTATCTTGGTACAAGTAACCGCTCTCCGTCGAGTTAAAATTTAGTTAATTATCTAGAAATAAGTCGTTTTTTTATTAATATGTATGAGGTATGTACCTACGTCAAATCAATAAGTAATAAACGAAAAGTCTGTTAATCAAAAGTTGAACGACCTAAAAAGTACAATCTTTTTCATCAAAAACACTAGTTGCTTTACGAACCAACCATTTTCTTTAAGATTTTCAAAGTTTCACAATTATCTGAAGCACGTCATCTATCACGCTGAGCTGACAAGATACAGTTATTAAAGTCAGAGCAAAGCTCCTTTGAAAATGTGTGAGAGATTTGAACCAAAAATTGTTTGGACTTTAAGAAAACTTAATACGTTAAAGTGATGTATTAAGATGGAATGTTTGAGTAGGTTTGACGTGTGTCTAACTGGGACGGGGTAATCTGTGAGTTGTGGACAGGGTTGTTTGATTTTGTATCGTTTTTTTTTATATATGTCTCGCTAGACACTTATTAAAGACACTGCCCGCGTCTTCGTCCATGTGGCATATTTACGTTACGACTTCGGTTACTGCCTTACTCCTGAGGGTCGTAGCATGATATTATATGGCCTATGTTACTTAGGAATAATGTAATCTATTTATAAAATCTGAAATAATTAAAAAAAAATGTTCTCTTTATAATATACAATAATACACATAGGATATATAGATTTTAAGTTTTTAAGCTTAGGGCGCCGTGTGCAGCTTAGATAGTGCTATTAGTTAATTTTGTCTGTTTTGCTGCATATTATTATGTATAGCTACAAAGTTGTAAATTTGTAATTGGCTGTAGGGCTCGTTTATAAATACATATACTAAGGTAAATTTTCAAAGAGCACAACTCAGAAAATATACGTTAATTATGAGAATCATAAACTAATTCATTAACTTAAATTACGTCAAAGGGCAGAACTACAAAAGAAAAGAAATACAATGTCAAAAGGCAAGTAACTAAACGCAGCACAACGTTTCAAAAGTGGGGGAACTTATAACACTGACTTATCCCACTTTATTCCTTTTGGTATAGCAAGATCGTGCCAAATGAGTATTGTAGCCTACCCTGTTGTGTTTCTTCTGCTTGACAGATAATCTAGGACTGTTCTCTTTACTGGAACTAATGCGAATAACAAAACATCCAGCTTTCACGGTTTAGAATTGGCAAGGCGATGAACAAGATTACTTAAATATTAACGACGGAATTACTTATATATTAACGATGGAATTACTTATATATTTACGACGGAATTACTTATATATTAACGACGGAATTACTTATATATTAAAAATATACCATCACGCCTGTATTCCCCGAAGGGCTGATACCGGCGAACTGTGGGTGTGCAGCTGCTGCACACCCACAGTTCGCCGGTATATTTAGGTCCCATGTAATAGGGGTGAGCCTATTGCCATTAACCGGGCACAAATCCAAACTCCGAGCTGCTACTGAGAATTTCATAGAAAAACCCAATAACACTTTTTGCTCGACCTGGGAATTGAACCCAAGACCTCTGGCGTAGCTTGCACAGCGTATGTATAAATATAGGTGCACTACCTCGACGGTAATCCAACACGACCGCGGAGAGATCAGGCGCAGTACCAACGGTTTTACGTGCTTTCCGAAGCACAGGGATATCACACCAACACCTTTCAATCTCCGGTAAGCTACTGAAAAACCCAATAACACTTTGGCATGACTTGGGAATTGTAGCTAAGTTCCCTAGCTTGGCAAACAAGAAATAAACGAGGCAGTATCTCTTAAGAAAAATGGTATCAAAAAATCGCATTTTTTTTTATTGATCTATAGAAATAAATATAATTAAAGTGACTGTTTGTAAATAACAGCTTTTTATACGATACTTATACCAAAAAATGACTTTAAAATGTTTGTCTGTCTCTCTATTTGTTCCGACTTATCTCCGAAATGGCTGGATCGATTTTGACGGAACTTTCACTGGCTTGGAGGTTTACAATTACGAACTGTATCTATAGTGAAATTTGGTGTCACAAAGTTCCTTTATATAGTACGTAAAATGAACATATAGAAAAAAAACATACGTATTTATTTATTTAGTTATCACAGTATGGAAGACTAATAATACTTTCAAACATAGAACCTCCTTCTTATTGAAATCGGTTAATTGAATGTTAATGTTTAGTATCATCATTGAGTCAACCTTCTAAATCGTTAAAATATTAAAATATTCATTTATTTTAATTTCCAAGATAGCTAATACTTTTTTTGTTGTTACAATTTATACAAAAATCTAGACATCAATTTTACTTCTAAAAAACTTTATCTTGTAACAATAATCCTAGCAGCAGACGCATAATATTGAAAGTTCTTTCAAATCAAAAGTGGTTCTCTAAGGAATAAAATTGAATTTATATTGGTGTTTAGTTTTTTTTAGCTGCAACTGAAATAATACGAGTAAGGATTAGTGCAGATTGAGAAGCAGTATGCTTGAGCGGATTTCATTTGTTATTTGAAAATGAACTAATTTTATTACAAATACAGTTGAAAATTGTGTGCAAGATATTTGGTACGCAACATTTACAACTCACATTCACTCCGACAATCGACATTTACTCCTTATTTAGCTTTAAAAACAAGTGTATCATGGATTCACTGTTTTCAGTGTGAAAATCACACACCGTACATTTTCATAAAAATAAATATATAAAAAAAGTTGCAACTTTTACTTTCAATGGCTCACAGGAATGCTTCAGAACAAAAAAAAAATTTAAAGATCACTTTGGTGGAAAAGACATTTTCTTCACACAATTCACACAAACTTCGGCTCCCTTCAGCGTGTGTATAATACAAAAAAAAACAGTGTCTTCCACACTAATATTCGTATGTTCGCATAAGTGTGGTAGAGCCTTAATACCGAAACACATTTCTTCTCCAAAGATTTATTAAAGGCGATTCTTTCATCTCGGCCGCGTATGTATGTAGTAGTCTGAAGTCAACTGCAGATTTATTACTTGTGAAACATTTTGTTCAATAGATACGAGATGATAATTTATACTGCAATATTACTTTTTAGTTATGTTATGAAAATAATTTGGTTGTTTCATTAAAGTGTGAAAATTACAATAGGCTCGCCCCTATTACATGGGACCTAAACATACCGGCGAACTGTGGGTGTACATTGGTACACCTCAGCGTTACTCTTCGGGGAATGTATGTAATGGTATGTATGTATGTATTCAATTGTTACTTTTCTTAGATATCACCTCCCACTTTACACTTGCACTTTTACTTCACTTGCTTGCTTGCCTTGCTTGCGTGCCTGCTGTTTTCTTCACATGGAATTAAGTATGAAGTATATAAGTATTGAATACTGTGTATTCTTAATCCTCTAAGTGAACCTAGTTCGTTCACTGCTGAAAGTTATTGTGGTAGGTTATTGTACTTTTTCACCCGACTAAGCCAGAAGGAATGTTATGTTATTCTTTTAAGAACCTATTTTATATCCCACATTTGGGCAAAGGCTTCCCCTTTCGCTTTCCAAATTCTTTATCGGGTGCGATCTCACTCCCCACCTACGGGCAATTATCGATTTTAAAGCGATCGCATTGCCTGTTGTAAAAAGTCCCAATCTGTCAAAAATACCTACATTTTAGACAAGATTTTGACATCGATTGGTGCAAAGATGAGATTGCGACTAGATTTGAATGTTTTTAATCACTGGAATTAGTCTTCAGATCGCCACACCACGAACGAGTAAGCCACAGTAGTCCTAGGTAAAAAATTAAAATTATACCTACCTTTTTAATTCGTTTTATTTCATTATTACTACTAATAAAAAGCTGCGTGTACAGAACTATTATTTTAATTGGAAGTACTTTCAGCAAGAATTAAATACTATAATAATGGTTTAAGTTTATAACAATATAACTATGGTTTACATTAATTTTACTACCTGTACGTATATAAAAGATATGAAAAAATCAAAATTGTAAATTCAAACTATTAATTTACAACGGGTTTTGTGTTAACGGCTTTTAACTTTTAAAACGGCTATTATGAGTGGCGATAAATTTATCGCGTGCACTGTGTACACAGATGTTGAACTAACAGAAACGCCTGCTGATGAATAACAAACTACGTACGCTCCGTGAGTTTTCCTATGAGTTTTTCTCTTACTTACAAGAGATCAAACATAGTTGAATGACCTCCAGAAAATTGCTTTTACAGAATTGTATTAAGTATCCCGTACGCAAAATACGAGCTTAGACGTCGAGGTCCTGGACACCAGCTCGTTATACCAATACCTTAAAAGGCATAATCGAGGCTCCCCGATTATGCCTTTTAAGCCTCTAGGGCAATGTCAGGCTCTATCTCAGGGCAAATAAGTAGGACAATTATTTTACTAAATATAATCAAGTAATAAATACTAGCATATAGCAAAAAATAAAAGCAATACATAACACACACACATACATACACACACATACATATATGCAGTAATAAATACTAGCTACATAGTAATAAATGACGTTATTTCAAAGAAATAAATATGCTAAATCTAAATCTACTAAAGAATTATTCGGTCAATTGAAGAATTATACGAAATTACTTTAATGTAACTAAAATTAGCTGGAGCGATTTTCAACAAAACGTTGTTATACCAAACAAGGGTGGACCAGTTCTTTCAGCTTTATACAAAATACATGTAAATGTCCTTTTTTTTCAATAAAATGTCAGAGACAGATCTTTGATTATTATTTCATGTTAGTTTCTTCCAGTAATTCCTTTACATCTATGCTTTTAGAAGCGCATCCGAATCCATTTGCATCGGCCACTCGGCATATTTCGTGAACATTCGGGTCCCGTTTATCACCGCGTTCGACCATTTACGTTGCACGCTGAATTGTAAAATATTATCTGATGATTTTAATTTGTTACCGAGTAGTGGAATTCTTTTTTCAAAATTTCTGTTAGCTACGATTAAAAGAAAGGCCTATTTTGTTCCACCAATTATGATCTTGTCTAATAATTTGCATATTCAAATGTCCAATTAAAATCAATGTCAACAATCTATTACAATTTAATCTCTACAACAAAAAATACTTATGTGGTTATTTTGATGTTTTTTTTTTCTATACTTAATTATATTTAGTAACATTACATTTTCTGCTATGGTAACCTAACACAGGTTTTATCTATTTCAGATGCTAGCCTTTATTTAAGTTGTAATTTACTGTAACTGTGTACCTAATTTGACAATGAGAAAAAAAATAAAAAAAAAATAAACTTAACTAACTGCCCCGTTGGTCTCGTGGTCGCAAGTGCGACTGCTGTGCAAGGGGTCCCGGGTTCGATTCCCAGGTCGAGCAAAAAGTGTTATTGGGTTTTTCTATGAAATTCTCAGTAGCAGCTCGGAGTTTGGATTTGTGCCCGGTTAATGGCAATAGGCTCGCCCCCTATTACATGGGACCTAAATATACCGGCAAACTGTGGGTGTACATTGGTACACCTCTGCCTAACCCTTTGGGGAATACAGGCGTGATGGTTATATTATTATATATATATAAAATAAACTTTTCAAAGTTTTATTTAAAACTTTTAATTTAAAATAAAAAAATTAAAATTGATTTAATTTCATTTCATTTGTCATAAACTGAATTCAGAGACTCAGAGTCTAGTACAGAGGTCCCCAACCTTTTATCACACGCGCTTACCCCTAACTTTTTTATAAAATTACTACGCTTGAGAAAAGCGAACAAAATTTAAACAAAATAAAATATTTCCGCACATAATCCTTAACAACCAATATTCAAATACATAGGTATATCCCCAAAAGTAAAATCACCTATAAGCCTTTAACCATTCCAATTCGACCACTGTCAATAAACACATGCTAGAAACAGCCCGCCATGCCCAAAGATACCTTCGAACACAAGAGTTATCTAGTTCAACCGCCTATTTGCTGTTCAAACATCGAACTATCGACACACGGTAACTGTACACAAATATTTGACATCAATACACGAACGAGCGCACGACAATGTTGTACAAACATGTACAGCTTTTCTTATATTGAAAACAAACTGGGTGGATTTGAGTGGTATGGCACTGTATTGGTGTTTTTAAGGTATATTTTTGTTTGTTTTATTTATGGGCATGTGAAGTAGTTAGAGCTCTTTGTGAAGGAGCTCGTCCGGGGAAGTACTACCACCATACCTATTTCTGCCGAAAGAAGGGAAGCAGCGTTTTGTGTTCCGGTTTCAAGGGTATGGGTTCCAGTGTAATTATAGGCACACGAGACATTGCAACTTTGTCTCTGGGATGGCAACGTATTTGCAAGGCCTCTGGTATTGCAGATGTCTATAGGCAGGTGACCACCTAACATCAGGCTGCTCATACAGAGAAGGCATTACAATTTACTACCAAGGTTGGTGTAAAACAAATAAAATTGTGAATATAATAATCATGACCATTTTTATCTTTTATCAATGAGATTACTGTGGCGGTTTGATAGCTTTTACATAGAAAATATGTAAAAACTATCTTATGATTGGATGAATTCCTCAGATGAACGTTACTTGAATATTGTAAAATCAACCCTAAATAAACATACCGACATTAAACTTTGCATTACCAATACCTACAGAAAGTAATTAATTTACAGAAATTGCATGAAGTGTATGGCACCTGTGTGGGTGTCAGTTGCTCTTAGCATCTTTACCACTACACCTACGATTGTGTGTGGGTGTATACGTTGAGTAACAGCCACACAGGTGCCCACGCAATTTATATGTAATCAATTCTCTTTGACGTTATTTCCATTAGTCGAGTTCCTTAACGAAAATTATTGCTCAATTTAGCTGAATTCATTCGTGCTTATTTCTATTTATAAATAATCAATTTATTTGTTTTTCTTTTTTTGACGTATTTACATACATATTGTATCCATACATAAATGCTGTTATTTTTATATCTTCTCAAAACCTGGGGGGAACTGGACTTACTTTTAGGAACGATGGCGATCTAATCTTAGTCTCAATCTGTCAAACATACATCTAATTTACCTATTTACATCTTTTGACATGGCTTGTTGATTTTTAATACATATGGCAATTGATATGTAGATAGATAAATAAGAAAACTAAGACTAAGTAAAGTAAGTAAGAACTAAGTACAGAGGCCACCACATCAAACTACTAGTTTTTTTTTACTTTAAGTATCATAAAAGAATAAGGTTCATTTTCAATTGGGATTTTTTACAGTTTAGGATAGCTTGAAGTTCTGACATCTGTACAAAGCTAACCGTACATCAAAAAATGTTTGATATACAAACACAACATACCATCACGCCTGCATTCCCCGCAGCGTTAGGCTGAGTTATACCAATGTACACCTACAGTTCGCCGATATGTTTTAGGTCTCATTTAATAGGGGGCGAGCCTGTTGCCAATAACCGGGCACAAATCCTAACTCTGAGCTGCTACTGAGAATTTAATAGAAAAACCCAATAACCGAAATGTTCGACTTCTATAAAGAAAGAGATAACATGATAACCAAAACGTAGGTGTGCAATAGTTTAGCTTCTGACTAGACAGAGACAGCACACTTGCCAGTAGGTGCAATAATATCCGTTACATCACATCATTCCGACTTGAGACCTAAGTGTTCCTATTACACTTTCCATCAACTTTTCACGGAATGGAGCCGTTGGGCGGGGTCCTATTCTGGTTTGGCATTATGTTTAGAGTTTACTGTTTTGTTTTAAGGTTTTTCCGAGTGGAATAGAATAGGTACTCTGTTGTACTTCTTAGGAGGTGCTTAATAGCTAGTAAGTTGGTTTAACTATTTATTTATGAGTAGAAACCTGTAAAAAGCATTAAATTTTATATTACTTTGTTTACAAATACTATTAGATACTGTTCAACAACTCAGGCTCTTTTTATATAGGTCACAGTTTTCAGTTTCGGCAACATATTAATGACCTAGATTCTGAGTTTTTGGTGTAGGAACTTGTCACCATATTGTGACCTATCAAGCCCTGAAAAAAAACCTTTTTTATTCACTCCTCTGCTGCTCTTTTCTGAATAATAAATTCTTTTCAAGATAATTCCATCGTTTTTCCGGGGCTCGTGAAGCTTCATTGCGTTGGCGCTTTTCTGGTGGTCCCACAGCTGATTCTGGCTTTCAGAAGTTGCAGTGCGGCAGTATAATCCCTCATACTGCCTCACTACCATACCCACACACTATAAAAAAATGGCAATCCTAAAACTAGCCGTCCGACCTCAATACTTACTCATAAATAACTATAACAAGATCAACAAGTAAATTCTACCCACCACGTCATAAATTTATCGCCTCCAGAATATACTCGACAAGGAAAATAAATTACCAAGTGAAGTAGCATAATTCCACGTGCATCCAGAATAAGGCGGTAGAGGAAACATTGCTAAAGTGCATTCTCATCGTTCCCATCTTTTGTGTTAAGCGGGAGGAAGACTAACAACTGTTGGTTCGCGTATATACGTATATACACAGGCTTTTTACTCGCTTAGCACTCGAGGTTAGGTAGAGGAAGGTAATGCTGTGAATATTTTGATAGTACTCCTAGTTCGGTTTTTTGTGTTCAGACGGGAAAGTTTGCGCATTATGAGGACTTTTTCAACAGCGTGTTCTAATATGAAAATGATTTTTAAAGTCGAACGTATATTACTTGTAATAATTTGTGAGTTAAGATTTTTGATGAGCGTTTTGTAACGATGAAATCTGTCAAAAATCGGCACGATAATGTGTGCGGGGACGCTTTACCGCAAGCCTAGATTTCAGTGTCCTTATTTTCAAGATATCGAACTTATTGACGAAAATTTTGCCTACTTTATATGAAACATACTGTTGTCTGTACTCTGTCTCTTAAGGAGACTTTCATTTTCCGAATATAGATAATTTTCTAGGGAGGCAACTATGGCGTCAAAAAACTCTTCAAATTCCGCTTATCGCTTTTGTTATAGTGATGCAAAAATTAAATGAAAAGCGTATCGATCAAATAACTAGGTGTGTTTTCTGATTACATAGTGAAAGCTCTGAATGAGATCTCATATTAATACAATAGAACATTATGACCATAGATTTCAAAACTGATATAATAATAATTAAATTACAAACTATATACAGTTAAAAAAAAAGGTAAAAAGGTCATAGAGCTTCAAAAAACTCAAAGTTATTTAAGCAAGTTTTAAGTTTGACAAATAAAATTGGACTGATAAAACTAAAACCTACACTGTACTTAAACTTCGATCATTGCCTTTCAACCCTTCCTGGACCAAACTAAAACTAAAAGATTACCACGTCTAAATTTAGTGCAGTTCACTTTATTTCACGAAAGTCACGTCGGTCGCGTCGGTCGGCCGCCGAAAAATGTCACTTTGATGACCGTGACGGACGGCGTGACACTCTACTTTGTATGGAGCAAGAAATAGTGGGCATTTGTGGACGATCGTGTCTGACGGCTATGGGCTGAATGTTTTTAGTTATAAATAGGATTGGAAGTTTGGCAATTTTTGTATTCAACTTTGTTTTTTTTTATAGTGGACTGATTGGTACTGACTGTTTTTTAGTCAATCAAATCAAATCAAATCAAAGCATTTATTTCAATTAGACCATTTACAGGCACTTTTGAATTGTCAAGAAGTTACAGTTTAAAATTGAAGCTAGTTGCTCGTTCCAAAACGTAGGTCTCTATGGAGAAGAACGAGCAAGAAACTCCATGGACACTCTTTTCCTTCCATTTGGTTTTTACAACGTCTTGGTTACAATATTCTTGTTGCTTCTATATGTGAAAACAATGAAGGTGAATATAAAAAATAACAAAATTATAATAACGATGTAAGACATGGCAGTTAAGAGATGACCAATCCCAACTGACAGCACCCGTTCACGAGTATGACGCGTGCATCAGCACCGTTTAGCTCAACCATCTTGAAGGGAACCAAACGATCCAACCCACGCGCCACCGTCAGCAAGATAGACTATATATACGTAGTTTAGGTACTGCCTATTTTTCGGGGGGTGAACCTACTCTTGAATTTCATCATCATCATGATCATATTAGCCGTAGAACATCCACTACTGGACATAGTCCTCCCCCATTGATTTCCAAAAGGACCGGTTGGAAGCGGCCTGTATTCAGCGTTTTCCTGCGGTGTTTATCGGGAATACATGAATTTGAATGCCTTTAATATTGAACCAACTCTAAACTTTAACTATGTATTTTGTTATTTTAGTGGTTAATAGAAATAGCAACTAACTTCAACTTTAAACTAGGCATAACTTCTTGACAATTCAAAAGTGCCTTTAAATGGTCTGATTGAAATAAATTCTTTGACTTTGAATACAAACTCGTGAAAATCTCAACCTATTACGATTCATGAATTTGCAAACACACAGACGGACAGCAAAGGCTTAGAAATAGGGTCCCGTTGGCACCTTTAGGGCACGGAACCAAAAAAAATGCTTTACGATTGTATTTTTTTTACCAATATATTAATATACATAGTTGTTAACTAGTTCCAACAAAAATAAATATTAACACATTTTTCGTAACTCGTCAGAACTATCTACACAAATCTGACATCTGCATCAATTACATATTGTAAACAAACAGTGGAAACGAGTCTAGCTAACGAACTAAAATATTGTTTAAATTACAAATATGCCTTTTAACACATTTTTTTGTTTGTGTTGCAGGATTGCGAGATAAAAATCCGACAAAACATCTGTAACAATAGTTTTGTGAGTCAAAGCTACAATAGGTGATATACATTTTGTTATTAATCATAAAGAATCGATAGTAATAATACCATCCATCACGCTTTTACGAAGGGGGCAACCCTTCTGCCATTAACCGGCCACAAATTCCCTTGTAATACAAGGACAACAACAAGGACCACAAGGTTCAAGTTACAAGGGACCTAAAAAAACATACTGGCGAACTGAGTGTACATTGGTACGCCTCTGCCTAACCCTTCGGGGAATAAAGGCGTGGTGGTATGTGTGTATGTGGTTTTTTAATAAAAGCTCTGAAAAACTAACGATTTTTCGAGAGTCATTACAGAGCAATATCCCAAAAGCCATTGTTTGTTTGAATAAACGTAATAAAAATTAAGTACGCATACATCAGAACCCTATTTCAGTTTTCCTAATTAGCTTAAAACATACTAATCATTCCAACACTCAACATTGTTTAGTAAATACCTACTAATGATCGAAATATTCCCGCTAAGCCACCACCATATAAATCCCGCACCATATTACCACATTTTCCCATCAAAATAATATCGCATCCATTAACCAAAAGTTATTTAATATAGTGATGCAACTAGAAATAACCGAGACCTATCAAGGGAATATTAATTACGAACTAATAAGCGCTCGAATAATTTAGGAACAAAATAATAATATGTATGCTCGTGACCACAATAGTGCAGTTTTGTGGTCTGCTAAATGGAGATCTGTGTATACCTGATTGGAAGGTCGTTGTGCAAACTTTTATCGTGTATTTAGTACCTAAATAATTTTGAAATGAACACACAGTGAAATTTAAAATTTCATTTCTTAAAAAATAATGAGCGGTCCATACACTTAAACTTTTTAGATATTGTTAATAGTAATAGCTTCGCCACTATTACATGGGACCTAAAACATACCAGCAAACTGTGGGTGTATATTGGGACACCTCTGCCTAACCATTTGGGGAATACAGGCGTGGTGGTATGTAAGATATTGCACTGTTGCATTGTTTTTAGGATTCGGTACGCAAAGGGTGCCAAATAGAACTTTATTCCTAAGACACCGTTGTCCGTCCAATCACAGGGCTGTATCTTTCGAAATGAATAGAAAAACAAAAAAAAGTAAAAATTTTAAAGGGATTTTTTTTGCGATGTACTTAGTGATAAATATTGTACGGTGATACTTTGTGTAGGTGTCCTATTAGCAATTGGCCGGTTCGGTAAGTGACGATAAATTTAAACGCTGGGAGCTTTACAAACATGTATTGATTTCATAGTAAAAACTTGTACAACCATATCGCTTTCATTGTCTATTGGTACATTCAGGCTTAATAAAACGAAAAATATTTGATACAGGACTGGAATGAATTTTATGATACAGATTTAAATTTCACCCTGTGCGGACCAATAGTCGCCAAATTGATTTGAAAGTCTGTATGAAACGCTGAATAGATATATTTGATGCTCTAATTTTGGGCTTTGCCCAGCTGCGGGACAAAGTAAAACCAGTCGGTAGCGCGGATCATGGGCCAAGCGAATACCGGACTCCGAAGCTATAGCTCCAACGTAGAAAAACAATCCACAATCAAGCTAGAAACTACTATCGTCATTTACGCCATCAAATCCCAGCAGATATTGCGCAAACTTCCTCCAATCTAAAGCGATCAAAGAAAAATATGAGCCAGAAATATTCGATAACCGGCGAACTAACATACCAATAAACGTCTGCAATGTATCACTAAAGCAATAAAGAGAAGAAAACCGTTAGTGTCTAAATAACGAAATAAAATATTCAATGGCTTGGAAATGGGCACACATTATTTGTGCCTAACGTTCCTTGTAACTTTAACTTTGGGCAAAGTCTACGCGGCGGACACATACGGGCAGGTGGAGTCGCTGACATGTTGTTTTGAAGGACAAAATTGCGAGCGGCTGGTTGACTCTATATCACCCGATCAAAGAGGTAGACTATTCTTGACCTCAAAAATCAGCATTGTCATGTTATGTGGCAATGCTTGGAAATCGTTAACAGTAAAGATGAGTTTTGTGATGCTAATGAGCTCTCTAATAACAGATCTCGTATTTTTTATTATTACATATTTTTTAAATCAAAATTACATAGTATTATTAAGATTAACAAGTTAAACATTTATTTAATTCATACATAGTATGAAACATATCTATTTCCGCACAAATTTTCATCTTTAGTTACAGTATTTTAACCGACCTCCTGCAAAGAAAGCGGTTCTCAACTAGACTCATATCAGGTTTATTTGTTTTCTATATAACGTTACATCTTGCATTTCTCAACCGAATTGAATGATTGAATACCACCAAATTACAAATTTACTCTCCAACGTGAAAGTCAAACTTTTGAATAACAGAAAGTGTGTCAAATGGTAAGAAATGGTAAGACAATCTTGGGATCTAGACGGCCAAGGACCCACCGGAATGTACAGTAAAATGATAAGACTACCATAGTACACTTACAAAAACCAAAAACTTTTGCAAGAAAACTAAAGAAGTGAAACAATTGAACACCCCAACAGTTCCCCAAACAGTGGCCTAGTATGTAGCGGCAGTAAGCTAAGGGTGGAAGTGTGAAATAACAGTAGAATGGCCGTTAGCCGCGCCCGCGGTCCGAAACGATACTACTTTTTTCATTACCTACGCAACCTTAGGTGGCTATGGAACGAGCGATTTTTGCGGATTAATTTCCAGTTGAACTTGGAAATCCACATAATAAATTGTTCTTGAAGTTTTTGTTAGCAATTAACACAATTTAGTTATTGCTTAATTTATTTAGTTGCTACTCAGTCGTTATGGCGCTCAACTCTTGGGCACAAAGTTGCGGGTTCATACAGGGCAAGTAATAAAGTGACTTTTTCAATAGAAAAAAATGTACCTTTCTAAGTTTTTCTTGGCTTAGGTGGTGAAAAACCATCGTATTCACTTGGACTTTTATTTATGAACTCGCCAATCCACCATGCTAGTACGTACCTTATCTGTATGAAAAGGGTGGGTCAGTCTATTTAGCTTAACATTCTTTATTCAACATGGGAAAACGTTGTATTGATAATGACGGCTCGCTTATGTGTACAACAATCCTTACATTTCTTCCAGCCTACTTCTTATTTTTTATATTCATTTTTTTGATGTTTCAACTTTAGCTCTGGGATGGCAAGGCCTCTGTTATTGCAGATGTCTATAGGCAGCGGTGACCCTTATTTGCCATCCAACAGTATAAAACGGATTTTCGTTTCAAGAAAACATGCTAAGCAGTTAACTCGCTGCTCTCACAGCCCCACGGTAAGTGCTAAACTGTCGCAGCTATTTTACGGTCGCGCGACACAGCGGCAACTTAACACTCTTGTTTCCAACTTAGTGTACAGTTAGCCTTTTTTTTTGTTGCCGCTTACGATTTGTTACTTTCCCCGTAATTCGTAAAGCCGATATTGGTAAAGTTTTATGTAGAAACTTGGTACGCAATTATAAGTTTTAAGTTGAATGGTTTAAGAGTGAGAAATGTGTGTCGCAACTGTGTTTGTGTTATTCTACCTTTTATTTATAACTAGGTGCAGTCTGTTACTTTCCCGGAATTTGTTCTTTCCCGGTTGGGGTGCTGGTCAGAAAACCTCCACGCGTGCCGTCAGCTGCTTGTCCCTCCGGACACGTCTTGAGGGAACGGCAGCTGGCTGGCCGGTGCACCCTGGGCGCGGGTAGTGATCTTCCCTGAGGAATGGGAAGAGATTCCTATTCTTTGGGGAATGTCACTGCTCGTGGCCAATATTCTGACGGGCGGGGTCCGAGGACGGACCAAGGGCGTTTCTCCGCGTGTCCCTCTGATCAGCAGAGGGCACAGCGGAGGAGTGAGGACGGGCTCGGCGTGCACTCACCCTGCCACCGAGCACACAGAGAGGAGGGTGGTCCTTCTCTGTCACCGTCGTACATCGTAACCCCATATCGGAGTGTCGTGGATCATGTCTCGCGGCTTCGATTGGCACCGAGGGTCTTGGCTTAACCGCCCGGACCGCGAGGTAGAAACCCTCTATAAAAAGTCACCCCGAATCCCAAGCGGCGGCGCACCGTGACGGGATGTATGGCTGACGGGCGTTCCTATGGAACATCAGTCGCTAGTGCGAACCACCTGTTTCTTGGTTGGTTGGTTGGAAATTTGTTATACTCGTGGGAACAAAAATGAATCTATCCTTGAAAAAAAAAAAAAAAAAAAAGAAACGACGTAGGAGGGAAGGGGGATGCCGGGTCGGAGTCCGACTCGGCTCCCAGTGTGGTGAGCGTGGGTAGCTCAGAGGGCTCCCACCGCGAAATGGTTGGGCCGCCCGGGAAGTTGTTCCGGAAGCGGCCCAGACCGGAGGATCGGGTGTCCTCCGAAGAAGAGCTGGCCTCGGCTCGGAAGATCCCCACCAGCAGACGTGGTGGGGCCCAGGAGCGAGGCCCAGGGAGGGTTACTGCCCGGAGGGGACCGGCGGCGCCTGTCGCTGAAGGGCAGTCCCCCTCCCCCTCCCTAAGTGAGACTGGCGGCGACGGTGTGGTCCAGCCGGACACACCGCGCGTGGTGGAAGGTGAACCTGGCGGCTCCGAGGAGCGTAAGGCCAGGTTCATGGAGGTTGTGCGGGATGCGGTGGCGAGCGTCGCCCGCAAGAAAATGAAGGGGTCGAAGTCTCGGGCAATGGACGAGGCTTCGGCTACCATTGCGGCGGCCGCAGAGGCCGGTTTTGCGGGGGAGGTCCCGCAGCTTCGGGCGGAGGTGGCGCGCCTGTCGGCCTCAATGGAACTCCTCATGGCGGAGAACAGGAGGCTCCAGGCGGACCTGGCAGAGCTCCGCGGGACCGGCTCCCGCCAGGCGCCCAAGACGGGGAGCCAGCCCGAGCCAGTGGATGACCAGGTGCTGAACCTGGTTCAGCTGGAGCTGGCGGCCTTCCAGGCACGGTTTTCCGTCCTGGAGGGCATCGTGTTGCGTCCCCCTCTGGCGGCGAGCGGGACGACCGCGGGCGACAGGCGGGCCTCGTACGCGGCTGCCGCGTCTGTGCCGAGGCCGGCTAATCAGCCCACCAGCAGGGCTGGGCCGGCCCCCGCGAAACCGGCTCCGGCAAGGCCGGCGCCAGTGCAAAATGCGGAGCCCACGAGGAGGGGCAAGGCGGCATCCCAGCCGCCTCCACCCCCTCCGCCCCCTAGTTCCAACCCTCCGGCCGCGGGAGCCGAATGGCAGGTGGCCGGGGCAAAGGAGAAGGGGCGCAGGGCGGCCAGGTTGGCCAGAGCGGCGACGAGAAGGGCGGAGGAGCGGCGGCGACGCGGTGAGCGCAAAGCCGCGGATAGGCTTCGCGCTCCGAAATCCGCGGCTGTAGTGATCACGCTACAGCCGGAGGCGGTGAAAAAGGGCGTGACCTACGCGGCGGTGCTCACCAGGGCCAAGGCGGCAATCGATCTCGGCGAGCTGGGGATCACGGCCCTCCAGCTTAGGGTTACCGCAACTGGGGCCCGAATGTTGGAGATCCCCGGCGCCACCAGCGGCCCGTCCGCAGACGCTCACTACGAGAGTGATAACCATCAGTCTAAAACACTACATCAACAGACCACTTCGAAATAGATCCAGAGATCAAACGTACACCACTATCTTGATTCCCCCACATATAACAGAACACGTAGATAACAATGAATAATGCCGACCATGAATAGACCTAACTAATTCATACACGTAGCCTATTCCGCCTATCCAGCCTAGGCTAGGCATTTCATTGTCATGCCGACGGAAACTTAATATCCAGTAGAGATCGAGGGTGCATTGTGCTATGCTCATCATGGCGATATTGCGCCTCGTTGCGGTTTCGAAGATTAAATGCATTCAGCTAGTGTCATTTGTATGGGATGCGTGTGTGTGTTTGTAAAAAGAATGATTTAAACCCGTGTTTACAATTGGTTACACATTGAAACAGGCAAGGGAGGTAATTGTACAAGTTTTTTTTAACGATCGCAATCTAATCTCAGTAAAAAATGTTTCTAATTTACCTATAATTTTATTATTGTCTCTGTGTTGAGATTGCGTCTAGATTTTGGATTGGATTTTTGTTGTTTTTAGGTCAATTTTCTTCAGGAATTTTTAAATATAGAAAGGACTGTTAAAGTATTTTTGAACTCAGGCTTTATGAGTTTCTTTTCTATGATTAAGCTTAATAATAAAAAAAATAAATATGATTCCATGCAAAACTGCAGTATTTTTTTTGTAAGAGATGAAAATGTTATGCTTTGGGTGTCTGAATCTACTGAAAAAGTTAACGCGTCGATGTCCTTTCTTTCTTTAATGTCAAAACTCTCTTTTTATTACACGTTATTTATACTACCGAAAGATTAACTGGACAACTTTTAAGATTTTTGGGTGAGGTAGCAATGGTGGTACTACCAAAACCTACACACATACCATCACGCCTGTATTCCCCAAAGTATTACGGTATAGGGGTACCAATGTACACCCATAGTTCGCCGGCGTGTTTAGGACCCATGGTATATGGGCGAGCCTATTGCCATTGCACAAATCCTTCCTACAAGCTGCTACTGAGAACTTCATTAAAAAAACCAATAACACTTTTTGCTCGACTTGGGAATTAAACCCAAGACATCTATAGTTACAGTCGCGCTTAGGACCACTAGGCTACCGACCTTCTAACTAAACTAGCTAGTACCAATATTATTAACACTTAATAGGCCCAATTTGAGCCGTGAGACAAACAGCTGAACTCAATAATCACGAGTACACAATGCCGTGTCAGGTCTAGGCTTAGCTTACACTGCAGGGATTATGTGCACTCATGTGACTATTGTAATGCTATGTTATAACATAATCTAGCTTCGGACACGTGTCATTTTCCGGTATTAATTACGTAACTGATATATTTCTATGTATAGATTCTTTACTTGCTATGTACTAATTCTAAGTCCTAAGCGCGATTGTTGCGTTAGAGGTCTTGCGTTCAATTGCCAGGTCGAGCAAAGTGTTATTGGGTTTTTCTATGAAAAATTCTCATTACCAGTTTGGAGTTAGGATTTGTGCTCGGTTAATGGCAATAGGCTCGCTCTTTATTACATGGGACCTAAAACATACCGGCAAACTGTTGGTGTACATTGGTACACCTCTGTGTAACCCTTCGGCGAATACAGGTGTGATGGTATGTTGAGATAGGTATCGTTATTGAGTAAGATTGATTTCAAAATGGCTAAGACTTCTCGTGACCGGAGGGCTGGCTTTTACCTTGGCCAGAGAATTGGCATTGCCATCCAAAGTGGCAATGCTGCCAGTCTCATAATAATAATCCTTTATTTCAGGCAACTAAGGCCCATAAAATACAATAAATAAATAGGCATAAAAGAATAACTACGAGCTAATTACATATCTTGAAAATAAATAAATGTCAAATGTATAACATTATTAATAAATCTTTTGGTAAACTCAACTTAACTGTTAGCAGCAACCATACCTCGCAGTGCGGAAATACTACAGAAATAGGATAAAAAATTGAGCAGTTTACCTTCTAGCAATTTTCAACTCTATTCGGAAAAGTTTCAAATTCATTTCGGATTCATTATCAAATAATAAATTAAAACTATTCGAGTATTTTACTACTATGTTTAAATTGGCCCATAATGTCCACTTAAGTCAAATGTATTAAAAAATATATACTTTCCAATTATTGTTACTAGGCGGTGCTATTTTCATTTCAGTACAAATTAAAGTTCAATATGTTCATGTTAACACGATGGAGTAGGCGTAAAAACTCACACTAGGCACTCAGACAGTAATGGACCAGCAAAATGTAAAAAAACAGCAAAAATAAAAATCAGAACATTAAACAAACGTAAACCTTTTGATTCAACAAAAATACAGAAACACGCAAAAATGTAAATGCTCTCCAAATATTCTGTCAGATCTTTCTTTTATTTATAGAGAAAATAAGTGAAATTCAATATGGAGTCGTGGTCTGGACGTTCATTTATTTTTTGAAGTTATCTTTGCATGCATTTTGCCTCTCATTCATATTGATAGTATGGTAGACTAATAAAAGACTAGCCAGACACTTCGAAAGAAACGTTGGTCCTTTTGTTTATTTTATGCATGTTCATTTATATTGCTTAGTTACTTGAAAATTCCATCCACTAATTAATCTATCTTAAGGTAGATTGTTCAATTATCACATAATTATTTAAATAATAATCGTTCATAAAATCGTTTTAGTGCTTTTACCCTGTTTACAAAATTCCATTGCTTGAGTTTTGACTAAAATATGCCTGGACTATTTTTATATGAAGCGCACACTCGATATCGTTTATGGATTTAAACAGAAGATTATTACTGTAATAAAATTCTTAATAAATGAAGGTGCCTCTTATATTTATTTTTTCTTTTTTAACATAAAAGTTCTATCTTTTTTGGCTCCAAATAATTGCGAACACAAAAATATCAATATGCCGAGAGGTCTACAATTTATGGCTGGATAAGAATAATTGAAACTGAATTTCATTTGGCAAAAAATATGTTCGCAAGAACTGCGACGTCAGTTGAACGAATTTACTGGTTTTTATTGTAAAGTGTGCTTGAAAAGTTATTAAAAAAAGAACGATTCAATTAGTTTTGGGCCGATAGTGAGGTTAACAGATGGTAGAACTCAATGTGATTAATTTAGAAAGGTTAATCTATCGTAATCAGGCAAATAGAAAATATGTAATGTAAAATATACATATTAGTGATGAAAAAAATGCAAATATTTTTTTTAGGTTTCGTTCAAATGTCTGCCAAATGCTTTGATCTTAAAATATCAGTATTTATTTATTTATTAAACTTTATGCACATTATGTAAAATACACTGTATAAAGGTGAAGTTGCCATGCCTTAGGCATTTTTTACCAGTCTACCTTAGGATAATGCAAAGACTGAAGCGAGAATATTCCGTTAGTCAAGAAGCAATAGTTCCTGTAACGTTCCAAGCAAACAAATCTAGATACCTATGACTGAATTTTCCGACTGTGTGCTTCTCACAAACGTAGTTTAGCCATATTTTGGTAATTTATTAGTTAATACCTAATAACTAACTCGTTAACGTCGACTTGTCATTAGCCATTTTCTTCTCTAGTCTAGTCAAAGGTGTCATAGACAAAGTCTACGACGAAGTGAGCTTACCCAGAAGAAGCCTGCTCACTCAAATAACTTTAAGTAATTTTAAAATGATCTGCAATTCATCGAAATTTAAAAATATTATAACACTACATTATAACAGTCCTCTTAAAGTATTCCACAAACAACCTTAGCCACTAAGGACCAATAAAAATTGGTCCTAAGAGCCGTTACAAAGAAGGTATCGAACTAAACTAACACTAGGGTTAATACGGAGAGGTGGGAGTGGTTTGAGTGAGACGTGGTCACACCGTCGGCGACCATTGTCCGCTGTGGTGAGTGCTTTGTGCTCCTGCCTCTATACGCACACATTCAATACAGATGTGGTGTGGTGCGAATGTAAGAGGAAGCGGGTGGTATATTGTGTACATTTCTTTCTTTTCTTTCTTCTTTTTTTTTATATAAAACGTTCCTCTACACTAAGAATTTCCCTAGTATCGTAGGTGCGTTTACAAACATATATATGTACCTATAAACTCATGTACACATACATACCAATCATTACCAGTACCAACCTAGGGAAATGTCGCCAGTCTTTTAGGCATTTTTCCAGTTGACGGCGATGCGGAGGAATTTTTTGATGCCCTATAGATTTTGTTCCTCTTTTTTTTTATTATTATAAAGTTTTTTTTTAATTTATTTTAAGGTTATACTGTAAATATCTTCCTTTGGTGAACTTATACATATGGATCAATCCCTAAAGCATTGATAACTTATCTCAAGCGCACTTTATCTAAATTCACCAAGGGAGATTGTATTGTTGTAGATTTATTAAAAGTGGAGTAGTTTTGGAGCTCGAATAGTAATAATTAAAATTATCCACTTATTTTTGTTGTAAATTTACAAACAGAAGGTGAGAACACGCAAAATTAAAAATGAGGAACATAAAACTCATGTAAGTGTAAGTCGCTTGTCGCTTTTGAAATGGCCACAACTCTTGTGTTTCGCACAATAGTGTAGTATCAGGAAATATGGTGGGCTAACGTGCTTTAAGATTATTGCACGAATATCCACGTTTCGTTGTTTTATTAACAAGAAATGCGGTAAAACCACTACCACGATAACCACAATTATTTCTTCAACATAGCGTGACGAACGATATAAATTTTATTGATCCTATTTTGTCAAAATTTGGTACAGGCTAAGCTTGAGGTTTCTTACTCTTTATCCTTAATCATTGTCAGCTTGTGTCTTACAACTTTGCTGAGGGCGAAACACTGTCTTTGTACCTATTTCTTTGCAATTCTATTTTTAAAAT
The DNA here is from genome assembly GCA_932526535.1 of Caradrina clavipalpis. Taxonomy (NCBI): domain Eukaryota; kingdom Metazoa; phylum Arthropoda; class Insecta; order Lepidoptera; family Noctuidae; genus Caradrina; species Caradrina clavipalpis. Next base: position 1,659,861 of record OW052095.1, read on the forward strand.
AAATTCAAATAAAGAAGCCGGGTACAATACCCACCTACGCAATTTTTTATACAAATCTCCAGAGTAAAGGATTACAAGAATTATGTAAAAATTTCAAGTTGTATAATGAAACATAATGAGTTGTTACAACATTTAATACATTTCCGGTACAAGCCGAGGCGGCTAAAGATAGTATTTTCTATAACAGTGAAGTGTTTGAGAGTTACAGAATACCTACTCCATTTTAATTAAAATCGGATTCCCGGAACAAGATTGTTATAAATTACAGTGAATTCGCTTTGTAAACTAAGCGATTCAGCTATAGCTTCTGTTGATTTTTAATTATTGTAGAAAAGGTGGAATACCTAATATAATTATACACTTATCATCACGCCTGATTCCTCAAAGGGTTAGGCAGAGGTGTACCGATGTACACCCACAGTTCGCCGGTATGTTTTAAGTCCCATGTAATAGGGGTGAGCTTATTGCCATTACCCGGGCACAAATTCTAATTCCGAGCTGCTACTGAGAATTTCCGAAAAAACCAAACCACCGAGGTAGTTACTCGGCCTTACTCTCTCTTCCTTTAATTTATATACCTATGTATATGCATATTCTATTAATACTGAAATACAAATCTATACTAATCCGTACTAATATTATAAATGCGAAAGTAACTCTGTCTGTCTGTCTGTCTCTTCTTCACGCCTAAACCACTGAACCGATTTCAATGAAATTTTTGGTACAGATATAGTCTGGGACCCGAGAAAGGACATAGGATAGTTTTCATCCCGGAAATCCCCCGGGAACGGGAACTATTAATCCACGCGGACGAAGTCGCGGGCAAAAGCTAGTACAATTATAACTGAAAAGTTTTTGGTTTGTTTAAACACGCTAATCTCTATAGCTTTCTGTCGGATTGGAAAAAATATTTTTACATTACGATTGCAAGATTCATGAGAAATATTACAGGTTATGTAACTTCACATACGGGAGCGGAGTAGTAACCATGCGAACAAAGTCGCAGTTAGAAGCTAGTCTATACTTAAAATCCTAGCTCCCGTATCAGAAACTCCTAACTAATTAATATCAAAGCACCAAAAGATACACAATACAATGCTGTATGTCTGTCATAAGCGTCCGTCTGTCTGGTCCATTCCCTGATATTCTGACAGAGACACGCGAAATTCAGTCAGCTAACGTTATCTCTATGAATACCGTATTCAGTTCCTTGATTGTGTGATGGGAACGATGAGGTGCACTGGCCTTTTGCACTGGCCTTTTTAATACAATTTAGCCTAGAATGGATTTTGATATTTTTTTTCGTTCTACTTATCAACATGCTACGATTTTGGTAGATAATAATTGTGTATTATTCACTGTTGAGCATTGAAATGACAATTGGGGCCAGTTCTACGAAAACAAGCCAAGCTGATTAATTTAAAATCTTTTTTTTACATAACTTTGGGATGTATATACTCGTAGAACTATCATTCTTGAATAGTCATGTTTGGTTGTTTGGTAATTTATTAAGAGATTGTCTAGTTTGACAAAAGTGAGCACATTTTTGTTTTTACAAAAATGGTCCTTTTATACGCATCTTAAAATTATCTTGCCTTTGAAAATTTTCAGTATGAAATAAGAGCTGAAAAATATAATGAGCAACGAGATGTCCACCCAAAAGAATCCAAACAAACAACCAATAAATCTACCCACACTACCTAATGCATCAACTGATGGATATCGAATTCCTGCTGCAAAAGACATCAAATTCTATATTTAAACGTCAAAAACTAAAATTTTAAACGAAATTCTAAACTTTCAAAGAAAGCGTCGCAAACTAAACTTTTAAACGAAAGAATTTCAAATTTCGAAAAAAGAACACTAAAAATGGAACACCAATTTCTCACACACGCTATAAATTCGACTGACGAATATCGCAAAGCCTGGTCCACACGAGCTTAAATTACACCGGCGGCTTGCACGTCGGCTCTTATCGAGCCGTTCTCTGTTCACAGTGCATAAATCACTTGCACGCTCCTGATACAGTTGGCTCGTGTGCGAGCAGCCTAACATCTTCGTCCGTGACGTTAATCTTGTGTTATCAGCTAGTGTTAAAGGTGGAAGGTAATTAGATGGAGCTTCTTCTTGATTATGGTAACTTGGATGTTGGGCCTTATGTGCTTGTTATTAAGGTATGTTGTTATTGCACATGCTGTTAATGATAATAGCAATTTATTTGCAGGGCAATGGTTTCTACACATCCAGAGAAGTCATGGGCATTAATCACCACGCTTGTTTAAAGCAGTTTGGCAATTTCAGACCTATATTAATCATAAACCCAGGTTTCCTCTAGCAGTTTTCTTTCACCAATGCCAGTGGTGGCAAAAAAAAACTTAAGAAGAACATATGAATTGATAAAAGTTATATTAGCACTAACTCGGTATCAAACCCTTAACCAATGTGGCGATAACGGTGGGCCATCGCATTCATAACTAGGAAGAAATACTCTTAGTATTAAATTATAAAACTAGAAAATAATATTAGAATAATAATGTATTACTGGAATAATACCACAACTTAAATTATATTTCGACATAAAACTAAAAATCATTCATCAAAGGAATTAATAAATTTTCGATTTCTGAGTAATGCGTGTTTTAAATAAAGCATTATTAGCAAACATTTGAATTTCAACCGTATTTAATATAGAATAGGTGAGTACTTCCTTTGATCAAATATTAAGATGCCATGACAAAATGGCCGCGTTCGGGAATGAGTGCACTCAAAGCGAATTTTATATGTCCCAGAATGAATGTTAACTTTTACTGGAAGCTACGATGTTCGGTGCCTATATTTATATGTATTTGGAAGTGTCTCTTTATTTTTATAGTGTTTTTACAGACGTATAAATCCATATAATATAATAAATGCGACAAATGGTTTGTTTACTTGTATGTTAAACTTTCACGGCTAAACTATAGAACCGATTTTGACTGAAAGTGGTCAGACTAAACTTTCACCCTAAGAAAGGGCAAAGGCTACTCTTTAACAAGTGACTTCGTCGGCAGCCATCTTAACAATATTAAAAAAACTAAGTCTACGATAACATTTTCTAGCATTGTTCAATCGCAGTATATAACATAACAAAATTATTAATTTAAGCTCATTAGTAAGTAAACTATGTACTACTTTATGAATAATAAATTTACTAAAATTCAACCTAACTTATTTGTATAGTAGGTAATGTCGCCAAATACCACAATATGATAATAAACAGGCCTCGTTAGCCTAGTGGTTCTAAGCGCGACTGCTACGCGAGAGGTCTTGGGTTCGATTCCCAAGTCGGGCAAAGTGTTATTTGGATTTTCTATGAAATTCTCAGTAGCAGCTTGGAATTAGAATTTGTGCCCGGTTAATGGGAATAGGCTCGCCCCCTAGTACATGTGACCTAAAACGTACTGGTGAACTGTGAGTGTAAAGGAGAAGGATAGGGTTCCATAGTAACTTGGGCCCAGGTGTTAATTCAATCAAACTAGTCTTATTTGAAAGAGGATATAATAACAAGACCTCACAGAAAATTTGGTGAAATTTGGCTATCCAGGAGTCAAGTTATATGTAGTAAAGTAAAAGTGAGGTTACCTTATAATATTGTAGTTTTTTTGCAAAATGTTTTTAATAGCTTTTGTTATGTAATGATTATATGCATGGAGTGTAAGCCGAGGTCGTGGGTTACACAATAAAACATGGAAAATACGTGCACACTCAGGACGAAATAAAACTGACGACAGCCGGTTTTATTCTGGCTGTCATATGTCAGTCGGTGACCAGTGTTGCTAATCAAAGAAAAATTAAAGAAACTCTATTCGCTATGAATCGATTCTACGAAACGATTGATAAGCACTAATTGTCACTCGAATTTCATACATATTTTGAGATTTTACCGAACTATTCACAATCGATTACTAAGAAGTGAGGCATGTATTTAATCGATTTTTTCTTTCATAACATTTTTTAAGTTTTCTCGATTTCTAGATAGAAACATAATACTGTATTTTGCGATTTTTTTAAGAAAAAAATTACGGATTTTTTAAGACCCATTTGAACTAGTTAACTGCTGGGCCCAAGATTAGCCTTCTCCTTTGTACACTACCGCCTAACCCTTTGGGGAATACAGGCATTATGTTATGTAGTAGGTAATGTCGCTTAATACCACAACATTATAGTAAACAGGTAACTAATTTCCTTACATGAGCAGACAAAACCACAATGCCTCAATTCTGTCAGCACATTGAGCGGAGTAATTAGTTCCTTCATTGAATTATAAGGCAACTGATCTGTACCACTTACTTTGTTGCCATGACAACGTTTACAACTTGAATTATAGTTAGTTTAAGTAACGTTGCGTCCTTAACTTTATGAAATGCTTATGTATGACAGATTTATATTTTGCCTAAAAGTCGCCACGATGCAATGAAAAAATAACAGCACAGACTAAAGGTATCATCGAATCGTACCGAAGGACCACTTAAAATCAAGTTTTACATTATACTATGTTTTTTTTATATAAAACGAACTAAACTTCTTTCTTTCGAACTGAACTTTCTTAGAGACTCCTTTAGCGGAAGAATTTTCTAAATAGCACCAGTAGTTTCGAACATGAGCACGTTCAAATAAAAAACAAACTCAAAAAACTGTGAAAAAATTGTACCAAAGTTTTTAACAATAACTAGCTGTTCCCCGCGGTTTCACCCTCGCTGCTCAGCACCTGTTGGTCGTAGCGTGATGTTACATAGCCTATAGCCTTCCTCAAGAAATGGACTATCCAACACTAAAAGAATTTTCCAATTCCAACCAGTAGTCCCTGAGATTAGCGCGTTCAAACAAACAAACTCTTTAGCTTTATAATATTCTGCGGGTTGTTCGAAAGAGATACCGCGCCCCCGGAACGCAAAGGGCACATGAAGGAACATAGATGGTTTTTAGTCAGTAAAAGTCTGACACTCCCTCCCGTCCCGCCCAGGACGGGGGGGGTCATTTGATGATCTTACCATCTCTAAAAAAAAAAAAAAAAGCTTTATAATATTAGTATAGATTCGTAGGTAGCTATGTCAACAGTATTGTGTCTAGGGTAACGCTGTCCCTCATTTTAAATTCAAAACCTATAAATTGTTTTAAATGCTTTTATTAGAACTGTGACCACCAGACTGCATGCACTAGTGATGTGCCTGAAACCATAGCTAGTGACGTGACACTAAGCACTTTTGCATGTATATGTCGCGAGGTATCATTGGAACTAAAAAGGAGCACTATTCAAAACTTTTAGTTACTTAGATAGACAGAACACTTTGGGGACTTTAAATATAAATAGTATTTGTTGAATATTCTATTTGGATTGTATTTACATTGGATATTTGTGGCAAAATGTTGCCTATGTAAATAAATAAAATTGAAGTGTCTATTTGTCATGCCAAAATAAAAGCTTTTACTAAATGCACGTTAATATTTACACGGTATTTATATCAATTTGCTTGTCTGTTTATTCGGGCTTATCTATGTGCGAATTAATGGACCTATTTAATTTTAGCATAAGAATTTGCGTAGCGTGATGTTTGACGGGCCTGTTGGTCTAGTGGTTAGTGGCCCTGACTGCTAAGCCGGAGGTCGTGAGTTCGATTCCCACCCAGGACAAACTTTGTGTGATGAGCATGATTGTTTGTTCTGTGTCTGGGTGTGATTTATCTATAATATGTATGTATTTATAAATTATATAAGAATGTATATCAGTTGTCTGGTTACCATAACACAAGCTCTGCTTAGCTTGGGATCAGATAGCCGTGTGTGAGTTGTCCCAAGATATTTATTTATTTATTATTTATAGCCTATTCCTTGATAAACGGGCTCTAAAACATGATATTCAAACCAATTAGCTTGTCTGTTTGTTCCGGCTTATCTATCAAAAAGTTAAAGCCATCAAAGAAAAAGAATTAGCGTAGCATGATGTCAAATTAGCCTACTCCTTGAAGAGCGGGTTATTTTTCGAATCGAACCAGTAGTTCCTAAGATTAGGGCGTCCAAACAAACAAACTCTCCAGCTTAATAATATCAGTATAGATGTAGCTACATTACTTTCATATAATTATCTATAGGTATTCGTAGGTACATACATAAGCGAGGCAACATGATATCCCCACGTCATACTTGACATTAAGCCACTCAAATGATTAATAACACGAACCTGCACTGAGTTAGAATTCAAATGATTTATTCGTATTAAACGTTTTACATTTTGCAACGAAAACATTTTATTTATTTAGAGAATTCTGTTAATAGCATGTTTAAATAAAGTGGTAAAGCCATTTGTGGTTAAAAACCTTACGAAAAAAGAATTAATCTGCAATGCTATTCTGTTAAAATCACTCTTGATGAATTTAATGAGTGCAAGATGAGCTGTCAATACCTTGTGTCTGGTGGAATGATAGCATATCCCAAGCTCACTTCACCTAATTTCACCGATAGTGATTTTAATAGAATATACCGGCTGATAACGCACACTTTTTGCATAATTTTTCTTAACGTTGTCCCTTCCACAGGTTATGACAAACAGACAGGCGGTAGAATGTTTGTTGGTCTTTAGGTACGGGACCCACAAACCTAATGAAACATAACCCTCAACATATCAGGCCTAAAACATGTCTACGTTAACACCGACGTATGCTGAAACACAGCTCATGAATGGAAAAAAAAAGTGATTTCATATGTGCGGCACTTAAAATCGTATCAATCAATTCTGACTACGGCAGCCCTCGCGTCATACATTATCAAAGGCGTTACTTGGACGTCTTCCATTCGCTGATATACAAGTATACTGGATGTGACTTTTAACATGACTTCTGGTCCTTAGGTACAAAAACATGTCGCGCTTAATAAAACTGTACTAAAAGAGGTTTCAGCAGTTTACAGATGAGTGTTAAAGAGAAATAACACTTAGGGTGTCTTCACAGACACCCTTCCAAAAGCGAAGTTCATTCACATGAACTTCGCTTTTGGATGGGTCAATGACTATTTAACCGAATAGTCGATGAGATTGGTGATGATATCGGGCCGATAACAAATGTAAGTGTGACAAAAAATTAAAAAAAATGCTAGTCAAATGCTGGTGCAAAAATTTTGCGTGACTACAAGTCTCTTTCTTTGTGAAACACAAACAAATCCAGCCTTTGACACTTCTAGCTGTCATATATCTACACATCCCCGAATTTCCTTACAATCTTAACTTTGCCATCACCAAAATCTATTCACACCTTTATCACTGCTATTACAACTCCCAAACGTTCCTTTTCCAACCGCAAATTAAGTTGGTAAAACAGTTAATGCCCTGAATACTATCTCATGAACGTATATTTTAGCTGTTAGCAAAATATTAGCGATTTGAGCATATCCTTGTATTAGTTGATACGAACCTTATTTGTGTTATTGGTTTTGTTATTGTTGAATGAGAAAAGTTTTTATGACACCTATAGGATTTTAGATAATGTGTTTTCTTGTTAGCCTTTTAACCTTTAGCTTGACTAAATAATGGTCCTTTTATACAGCGTGATAGGGATATTGGTGGGCAGATTTTTATCACATTTTTATAAACTATTTTTAAAAACTACTAGAGGGTCTAGACCCTCCATCGAAATATCATCGTCACATCATATCGTAATTATCATTTATTTTATATGATTTTTTTTTTCCTTTTTCTTTTGGTATTTTGAAGAAAAATTTGGATCAAGGTCTGTTTTTTTTATAAGAGTCGAACATTTTCAACCATTTCAACCATTCCATGCAATTAAGGAGCACGTTCATGGTCATTCCATCCAATTTTGTATATTGATATAATAAGAAAATTAAAATTTTTAGCGGATTTAATAATTTGCAACTGCCATATTATCTCTCCAGCATGTTTGGTCGGATAAAAGACAATACCTGAGGTATTAAGTCCGCCTTTATACTTGTTTGTTGCATATAGTTTGTTATCGTCCACATCATAGCAGCCGATGGAAGTCCACTGCTGGAAAAAGGCCTCCCCTAAACTTAGCCACAGTGATCTGTCTTGCGCTGTCCGCATTCAGCGATTTCCCAGGACCTTAACCAGGGCGTCGGTTCCACCTCGTGTGTGGCTTTTCTACACTAAAGTTTATATTCTACCATTACTACCAGCCTAAAAAATGTTTTATTTTTGTATCGATTTTATGTTTTTTATACCTAGCATACCCTCAATTTTATGTGAAGCAGCTTAAGAGCGGTGAACGACCTTTAATTCTTTACCAAAAAAATCTTGTTACCATCGAGATTAATAAAAATATGTCTCCGTATATGTATTGTAAAAGGAAACTTTACTTATCTGAAAAAGTTGTTTACTCTCAATAATTCTATTATAGGTACTTACCGTCTGTACAATTATTATCCTAAGTCGTAACGAACCAATTACAAGTACTAATGCTGTTTTTCTTACGCATAAAAGATTTGCTACTTTTAATATTTTGTTAACATAATTTATACTTTTTAAGGACAAGTTTTAACTTAAAATGAATAACGTGAAAGTAACATGTATAAGTTATGATATTTTATATCTCACTAAAAGACTTTTTTAATTCATATGTACTTTGTACGTTTATCTTCAACATTACTGAAATCGGTGAAGGAACATATCGTGAGAAAACCTGGACTTTTAATTAATATAAGTCTGAAATCGCCAATCTGCCATAATCTGCCTCAATGCCAGTGCCTTATCTGTCGAGAAGAGGCCTTAATTCTTCAGTAAACCAAAAATATGGCTGGTGTATTACTATCTACCTACAAAAAATAATGTAAAGATTATATTGATTTTAAATCAACTATTACAACGACAACGAATCTCTTATTGCACGGCTAAGGGCCTCCACCCAACGTCCAACTTTTTGTAGGATTAATTATCGGAACGTTCAATAGATCCATAGTTTCGTGGAATACACTTTTCGTGGGACATCTGCGTTGTGCATTTAGAATTTACATGGCCCATTCTCTCGGACAATTAAAAAATGGTCACCGGTTTTCTGGCTTGAGCGTGTCCGCCTTACCCTAAAACCAGACAATAATTAAAAACAAATCTTAACACGCCACAACAGTCAGAACCAACTCGATTGACCAAAATCATTGAAACGTAACTTAAAATGCCCATACGAAATCCAATCGAAAAACATTTTAGTTCTATGACATGTTACCACTACTATTTCTTTTTCATTCTTTTCCTGACGAAGTTGCCAGTATTCTGGCATGTGCTCAGTTTGATATTCTTGTCTCCACCGATGAAATTCATGTGCAAGGGTGTCAGTAACTCCTCAGGTGACCAGTGCCCTTGTAAGGAGCCGGTGTGGGATAGGAGTGTGTTCACAGAGACGATGCAGACTAAATACGGGACTGTGTGCGATAAGACGTGGTTTGTCAGCTTTTCGCAAAGCATGATGTATGTCGGGTCGCTGGTTGGAGCTTTGTTTTTCGGATTCTTGTCTGATAGGTAAGTTGCTGCTGAACATGATACAATATTGAAAATGATGCAGTGTATATAAAAGACCAGTTCCAATAGCCAATAATACCTGCCAAATCTGGAGTAATATTTTTTTCATAAGCCTGTTTTTCGTCTCACTTCAAAACAAAGGCAAAGACAAAGGCCTCATCTTTCTGTAACAATTCCATCCCTTTTGTATAGTCTCCGCACGCGCTTACCCCGCAAACATGATCAGATCTGATGAGTCTAGTATCGACAGCTACATACCAGTATTTTATATGCAGTCTACCAGTATTTTTTTATAAGTACTCGGTAACACGATACCCTTAGAAGATTTATTAGGTAAACACAGATTCAAATTCCATGATTTTGGTGGTTTTAATTATTTTTCCTTTTGATTACACACCAAGTTTAGTAGCTCTCTACATTTTAATAAACCAGTCCTTAATGTAATTATCATCGATATTCCCATCATAAAAAGCGTCTCGTCATTCAAAATTAATTTTAAATATTGATGAACGTTCGCACACGTTTCCAATTAATTACGTTGAGCACCAGCCTGAGAGTTTACATTGTGATCTGAAAATTACTATAAACTGAATTTTAATATAAACTGCGGGAATGAAGGGAATGTTTCAAATGAGTGAAAAAAAAAATAGTGAGTAGGTAGTAGTCTGGGGGCAAATTTCAGATTATCATAAAAATATTACTAGCCAATTATCGTCCCTCTGCAGGGCAAAGACTTCTTCTCGTTTTGAGAAAGCTTGGTAATTTTAAATTTATTTCAGTTTATAAATTCTGTTCATCTCGCGATGATTTTTTTCTTCATCGATGTCAGTGGTGTTCAAAACGAACTTAAAAAGTACCTACATATGAATTGACCAATTTACATACGTAGGTACTTGCCTAATGTAGCGTTGACTACTAAGTCATCAAGATATAAATAACAGTATTAATTATAAAATTCGTAATGAGGTTAGGAAAAGTTATTATCTAGTCAACGATGGCAATTTTTGATTAGATTTAAAAACCAGGTCCGTTAGGTAGTTCGCATCGTTCGATGACAATGTTGCAGGACCGCTCATAATTGTTAATGACTCGCCAGACCTACGTGATTTCAGCATAACATTTTGAGAATAGGAAAAGAAATACGTAGTTAAGACGAAGGTATGCGTATTTGCTAGCTTGGATGCTGAGCACTCATATCAGCTATGAATGGTACCTTACTTAACAACTTACGGTTAAATGTGACGGCTGGATACTACATCTGGCGGAAGTTATATCTAAAAAGTATACCTACTTATCTACATAATTCCTTTATTTATTTATTTATTTATTTAATTCAGCGACGCTAAAGTTGATTTGGTCTGGCGACTCTGGCCTTTACAAGGTCGTCAGTCGACTTCGTGTCTCAGTCGCCGTCATTGACTGACGACCTGGTAAAAGTCGCGGAAAACCGCTGGTCGTGGGCAGAGCAAGATCGGTCATCTTTAGGGGAGGCCTATGTCCAGCAGTGGACATTCAGTTGATATGATGATAATGATGATGGGAGGACAATCAATAATACTCCTTACACTATCTTCCATTCCAGGTTCGGCCGACTCCCTACGTTTTCACTGTGCTGCCTTACTATAGCCGTATCAGGATGCCTGGTGAGCCTAATGCCGACAGTTTCATCCTTTATCTTCATGAGGTGCATCGAAGGCATAGGAGTCGGAGGATCCATCGTCACTGCCTACGTCCTCTGCGTAGAATACTGCGGATTCAGATACAGGGAAATGGTGTCAGCCCTGTTCCATATACCGATTAACATGAGCCATATGTCACTGGCAGGGCTGTCGTATCTTATGAGGCATTGTGACACCCTGCAGCTGATGATGTCGATTCCGATGTTTTTCTGTGTCACATTGTGGTACTTTGGTTTGGAATCTCCGAAGTGGTTGTTGGATAAAGGTGATGTGACAAGGGCGAAAATTGTGATGGATAAGATTGCGCGGTTGTAAGTATGACTTTTCTTTTTTATTTAATTCTAATTCTAGATTATGAGTGAAAGATAGTGGATCAGAAATAAATACCAGATCCAGTATAAATATAGTCTTATGAGAATATAAAATAAGAATTAAAGTTCGTGATAGAAGATTCATCCGCGGTTTTTCGAACGAAAAAATGTGACCAATTCCTATGATTGGTTGAATTATCAACAACTAATCACAGCAATTTTTGCGCGCTTGACAATCTGTCACATTATTTTTTCTTTCAAGAACTGGGTGTGATTTGACTTGATCCTTTATATTTACAAACGAAACGAACTACGTAAGTATCTCAAGATTATTTATTATTTCAGCAATCGTTGTCCAAGCGACGCTATCAAAACTGATATAGAAGAGTACCATGCAGCAACGAGCATGCAGAATCACAGTCAAGTGAAATTCTGGCAAATTTTCCGCCATAGGCAGCTGACAATCAACTTCATATGTATATCTTTCGTGTACTTTGTATGTGGCATGGGGTACTACGGCGTGTCCCAGTACATCGGCAAGATGAGTGGAGACATTCACACGAACGTCGCAGTATCAGGAGCACTTCTTCTACCAGGCACGATCGCCTCTGCATTCTTACTCAAGTGTTTTGGAAGAAGAACGTTCTTAATGTCTACCTGCTTTATATCAGGGACATTTATGATCATAGTGATTACTTTACCAGAAAACGCAAATACAGCGAGAGTACTTATAGCTTGTATCTGCAACTCTTTCTTCTTCATGTCCTTTATCATTGTATTCTTGTATGGTGTCGAGTTGTTCCCGACTTCTATAAGGAATTCTGTGTTGGGGTTTTTATCTGTATCGTCTAGAGTGGGGCAAATTGTTGCACCACCGATAAATGCTCTACCTCAGGTAGTTTCGGGGAGCGTATTTGGAGTGCTGGCTATTATCGGTGGATTGTTGGTTTATCCATTACCAGAGACAAAGAATGTGGAGCTGCCATCGACTTTGGAAGATACGAAAGGTCTACCCAGAAAAATATCTAATCCAGGTCAGAATAATGTGGAGGTAAACTAAATAAGTCTATATAAAGTACCTATATACGAGATGTAACAATCCATAACATATACTCGTAGCATGTTACTGTCCACCAATGTTAGAGCAAAAATTATTGCAGAGAAACGAGATTTTTGTTGAGACAACCACTGTTTTAGATAGGGCGCAGTGCAATGCACACAAAACATTATGCTCATAAGTGCATGTAAAGGGGTCGTGGGGGTATATAAAGATCAGTTATAACGTTTAAAACCTAACAAGAAAAGTTGTATATTTGACTTTCAATATCTCCATAACCAGAAGAACAAAAACATATATCAAAGGAAGGAACGTGTATCTTTTGGCTTTCTTTAAGAGTGTCTTTTTACAACCTTCTTATTTATTTATATTTTTAATAAAAGGTTTTGTTTTCATAGTTAAAATTTGAAATTTGGAAATATTTTCTTGACTTTATACTATTTATTCAATTTTATATTATTCTGACTGTTTCATTTTAAGACGTGTAACTATGTATGTTTTGTAAAAGTAAATAAGAATATTTCAATCATTTACGTATTTTTCTTTTTATATTCTACCTGTTAGTTAAATAGCGAGTACCAGCCTCTTATCGTTCCATTGCAGGGCAAATCACCACGCTTACTCAAAGCACACGACCATTTCAGACTTATATTAATTACAAAACCAAGTTTCCCCACGATTTTTATCCTTCCTCGATATCAGTAATGTCCATATCTGTCATTTGTAGATCTTTGACAGTCGTTACTGTTGGTCAAAAGCCAGAAAGTCTGACAACCAGTCTTACCAAGAGTATCGTATTACCCATTACTGGGTTGTGGAGGTCTGATAGGCAGTCGCTCCATGTAAAATACTGATATTCAGCTGCATCCGGTTCGACTGGAAGCCGACCCCAACATAGTTGGGAAAAGGCTAGGCAGATGATGATGATATCAGTAATGTCCAAGTTAAAGTTTAACTTGGACATGTAAATTGAAAATGTCACATTGGGACTTGACCGGTGTCGAACATGCCTCATGCAAGAGAGGCGCCCTACCAATAATAACAATAACAATATAAAAATACTTTATCGAAATCGAAATCCTTCATCGAAAGCACAAATCCAGGACATCGAAAAATCCCAGTAAATCTGCAATCATGGGACGCAACGACACACTTAGGTTCCCGGACTCCCAGACTAGCAATTTACAATAAAACAAAGGAAGCTCGCGACACTGTTATTTTCAATAAGCTCCCTATACACAGGATAATGAAAAAAGTTTTTATAACCGACAATGCGGAGAAGCTAAGTAGGATAAAGTATGATGTTTTTAACTTGTCCAATATGTAAGAATATTGTTTTATAGCTGGGATGTGAGGGGATTTTGTACTTTTTGTTTGACTGAATTTGTTTTGTTCTCCTGAAAAGACAGGCTGAAAGTTTTGTATGAATTGTGTAGTTATTTTGAGTAGTAGTAGAGCTCTTTGTGAAGGATCTCGTCCGAGGAAGTACTTCTACCATACCTATTTCCATAATATCTATAGTATTTCCATATACCACCAAAGTTAGATGATCTTTTATCCGTAGAATTAAATGTACGTCTCAATGTTTCCATACAAATCTACCACGTTTGCAATATGCCTACTTGTGTGCGCAGTCTATTAACCGTGAAAACGGTTTTGTGGGGCATAGTTTCTAGGTTGAGATTTTTATAAATTTTGTTATTTTAAATAAATAAGTAAGTAAATAATTAAATAAGTAAATAATAATAAGCGCTTTCTATATAGCCCACTGTATATCACATCAAAGCGGTAGGTGTTCCTAGGATTGAACGAAGTTGGATGGGCGTGGGTGATGTTACACTTACTACAGTGCCCAAAGTGTCCATACACCTGCACTTTAGATGATATCAAAAACGTCTCTGATGCCACTTAATGGCCTCAAAAACTCAAAAAAAAAAGGATTTACATGTATCATCGACTCGAAAAGAAGAAGAAGCAAAATCCCAGACTGAAATAAATGCTTTGAATTGAATTGAATTGAATTGAATTGATACATTCAACAAGTACTAAAACAAATCAAATTACAATCTCTCCTACAATTCCAATTGCCTAAACATTAGCCAAATCACTGACCTTTGATCCAGCTTAACACTTAAGCCTAGTAAATCTTAACCCGTGCTATTGTAAATCAATTTGGGCCATTATAATAGCGGTGGATGAGCCATAATCCCGTATGAGAGTATTACGGGTGGCCTGGGGTGAGCAGTAAATTAGGCGAGATGACCCCGAGTGCTAACGTACGACTGCGCGCCCCGCCTTCGAACATTAGCTGCAGTGAATTTGGGAATTTTGTGATAGTTCCCAATGTGTTGCCGCCTTTGTTTTTCGGTGGATGAGCTCGAGGTTTTGGGGGTTATGTGTAGAATTTTGTTGCGTTGTAGTAGCTTGAATGTGTTGTTGTAAAACTTGACTTTACGCAAATAACCTAGACAGTGACTGTTAGCCTAGTGGAGCAAAGTGTTATTGGCTTTTTCTAGGACATTCTCACAAACAGCTTCAAGTTAGGATTATGCCCGGTAAATGGCAATAGGCTCGCCCCCTATTACATGGGACCAGAACAAACCGGCGAACTGTGGGTGTACATAGGTTCACCCCTGTCTTCGGGGAATACAGGCGTGGTAGTATGCTATTTATCTAAAAGTATTTACACCATACGGTTATATGGTAGTAATACTTACGTAGCAGTAGAGCTCTTTGTGAACGAACTCGTCCAGGGGAGTACTACCACTATACCTATTTCGAATGCAAAGCAGCGTTGCTCTGTTCCGGTTTGAAGGGTATAGTTGCTGGTGTAATTTTAAGCCCAGTACAGGGATAGTTGGCGTTCTTTTAGAGAAGTCTACGTTCAGCAGTGGACATTTGTTGTGGATGATGATCATGAGACATTTCAACTTTGTGTCTGGAGTGGCAACACATTTGCAAGGCCTTTAGTATTGCACATGTCTATAGGCAGAGGTGACCACTTAGTGAACATCATTGCCATTCAATGATATTTAAAAACTATATACGTATTTTAAATAGCGACAAACTATATACATTTCAGTCCAAAATAAGCCAATTTAAATGAAACTTGATACGTATTTGATTCGTAAATACACAAATTTAAAAATGATTATAGAAGTTTTGTTGCTAATGTGAAACGATTTAAAGTTTTCTATAGAAACTTCAAAACTTCTTAAGCTCTCTTTAATACTCTTTTTCCAAAGTATTCTCTGCTTCTTTAGACGTATTTATTTGGCATATCATATTTAATCTTAATCGGTACATTAAACTTCAAGCTATTGTACTCGAAAGTTTGTATACCGTGACTCGTAAACGCTCATAATTTCAGTTATACGTATATAAAACTAGCTTTTTTATATAGAACGGAACGGGAAATCACGGGAAATCATCAAATAACTTCCCCCGCCTTGGGCGGGGCGGGAGGGAGTGTCAGACTTTTACTGACTAAAACCCGTCTATGTTCCTTCATGTGCCCTTTGCGTTCCGGGGGCGCGGTATCTCTTTCGAACAACCCGCAGCCCCGGTAGGCATCGGCCCTCAGTGGCCCCTTCCAAATATAAAACTAGCTAAATATAGCTCTCGGTATCACCCGCGTTCAGTTGCGTCTATGGTTACTGCTCCGCTCCCATTGCTCGTAGCATGATGAATACTTGTAAACCTTCCTCTTAAATCACTTTTGAAATGAAAATGAAAGCCGTATTTATAACCTTAAATTCGTTGCGTAATTTAAAAGATCTAAGCGTACAGAGGGACAAAAAACTAAAAGCGTGCGCGGAAGAAGCGACTTTGTTTCATACTATGTAGAGATTTTATTTATTTATTTATTCATTTGATCTTACAAGCTAACCAGAGGGACAAAAAACTAAAAGCGTGCGCGGAAGAAGCGACTTTGTTTCATACTATGTAGAGATTTTATTTATTTATTTATTCATTTGATCTTACAAGCTAACAGATATACATCCAAAACGCTTACAAGATTTTTTTTTTTTTATTATTATTTTTTTTTTTTAATTATTCGAGTTCTAGGCAGAAGTAGACAAATAAGAAATCATATTTTAGCCACTTACATTTACATAGTGACATGATATAAAGTACGATTTTACTAACGAGGACAAGTAAATCGGGTTAAGAATATGTGGAAACATTCAACAAAATTCTAGCGTTACAAAATTTTCGCCTGAATGCCTAGCGTTTTTCATCAAAATTTATACTTAACATTAGGCACTTAAGCGTTAACTATAAATAAAATATTATTGTTTTATTATCGAAAAGCAATAACAATAAAACGATTGAAAATAAAACTGGTGTTCTTAATAGCTATTTCGAGCACGTAGCTATTGTTTTAGAGAATTTATTTTTAAGAGAACCTCTTCAGTTGTAATTACTAGGTCGTTAGGCGATTCTGATACGAGACCAGAATTCTAAATCATAAAAGAATTTGTCCCCGCTTTTAAGAGTTAGCCACTTACTATGCATTAATAGACTTGGTTACTTTGATGTAAATTATGTACTTTTTTAGTTTTTAATTACCGTGAAATTAAAGGAAGGAAAACAGGGTAAATAACTTGAGACTGAAATCCCAGTGTCGTCAGACCTACTTCATTATAATTTTACTATGGCTGAAATTTTGGAAATAGTTAAAAGGAATATAACCAAGTCAGTCTAACCAAGGGGTATCGTGTTGCCCAGTTACTGAGTTGTGGGGGTCAGATAGGCAGTCGCTCCATGTAAAGCACTGGTATTCAGCTGCATCCGGTTAGACTGGAAGCCGACCCCAACATAGTTGGGAAAAGGTTAAGCAGATGATAATAAAGGAATATAACGGGTGCAAGACATTGTAATAAAAACTTTTAGTTTAATTCAGCAAGCAATTCAGACCTCTCATAGCTGTTATTTATGATTAATATAAATGACGAATAATAATCGTCTTTTTATTTTCATGCGGTTAATGGTTTTTGCTGTCCACCTAACTAAATGTCCTGAAATGGAAGAAAGTTATATTTTTTAATATAAAAAATGTAATTTTCTTGTTGTTTATTCGTGTGTTATCATATTATGTATGTATTTATTATTTGTATGTCACAAAATACCTAAAGTCATTGTTCCAAATACTACACAAATAAAAATTAAGGCAAAAAATATGAAACAGTTTAACTTTGTTACTTATAAAAACTTTCTTCTTATTTCGAGAAGATACAATACCGACCTAATTCTACAAGATTTTGTATTACACAACATAATAAATACCAAAGCATTTTCAGCAAGTCATTCTAGACTTAAAATGGAAAGTGAACACAGATTGCTTCGTCCCACACTGTCTCAAGGGTCAACTTAAAGAAATTGGGTTACAACGAGAAATGGGCTTACAATCTGTCAGAATTTTTATTCAATATTAGATTTAGGTTCCTTTTTATTCAGTTTTGCAAATAAAAAACATTGAACTAGATTTGGTTTCGTTTATAAAAGCTAAAGGAGTATTTTATCACCTTTCATTAAGATGGGGGCAATTTCCGTATTTTTGAGAGCCAAAATTGTGACTGAAAATTGTGCAATTGAGAATTTGTCAAATATTCTATAAGTTATTTGACATTGATTGTCGTTGAAATAAAATTGTAACGAGATTTTAAATGTGTTTGATTTCGGGATTGGCTTTCAGATATATTTTGCCCGTGAAACGAAATATATACCTGACAGCTTTGTATGGAAAAAAATATTTGCAGAACTATACTCCTCGTACGAAATACTAGGTATAAAAGTTTGGTCTAACCCTTCCTTAAGGATACCTAACTGTAAATATGTAGTCAATAGGAGTAGTCATTATGCCGTGTATCAAATGTGTCAATTTCCCATTTCGTAGTAGTTACGGATTTGTTACTAACAATATAGTACTGACATAGTGTAGGTAATGTTGTCAGTCATTGCAATTTATACCATAAAACAATGACATACGAGTCACATCACGATGTGCTTTCGAAATACAAGGAACAAGACTCTATCAAAATGTGTATATTTTCTAGGTTTTCTGTAGCAAAGGCTAAAAGACACGAGTCTAAGTATGCTTGTAGAGAATGTAGTGCAAGGACGCATGTCAAAAAGGTAAACCGCAGTATACCCGACATTCTTTAGACATAAGCTCATAGTACAAAAGTTTACAGTGAGTCAATAGGCATATATTATGAAACTCAGATTTTTGAAGGAAATTTTTCATGGTGCAAAGAATAGGTATTTTCGACAGCGAGGTCCAAAAGTAGTCTAGTTATATTTTTGTTAGTAAATAACTAAGTTAGTCAATTTTCCGTCAAATAATTTCAAAACACGATTTCTTGAGTTACCGTGAATCATTTCTGAAAATGTAACGTTAAACATTACTATTAATCAAATTTCATCCATTTTAATTACCTATTGACCTAAACACCTTTATATGGAGCACGTTGTCAGTAAAGTTCTCTTAAGCACACTAAAAGGCTAGAAGCCATACTACAACATTCACTAGATTACCTCATAGAACACTTGAGTTATTACTTTATAAACTTGATGATTATTTCCTCCCTCACTCAGAATTAAGATCAACTATAGCCTTCGACGCCGAAAGTCCTATTCAAACAACGCAAAAAAAAACAAAATTCTTACACATAAGCAGTTACATCGACTGGCATTACTGTTTACATTTCACTGTAGCCAAGATAAACGTACTAAGGCGGGTGATGTATATTATTATGAAACCACGACATGTGGTCCTAACTGACGTCATGTCAGACCAATGTCAAGCCAGACCCTCCGACCACAAAACAGAAAGATACAGAGAATCCACTTAGAAAAATGTATAGATGCCAGCACATCAAACTACCCCAATATGTCAAATTTCTTTAATCGTTTTTTAACTTTATAACAAAAGAATAAGGTTCATGTTCAATTGGGAAAATTTGACAGTTAGAAATAGCTTGATGTGTTAGCCTTTGCACAAATTATACCCATGTGAATAGTCACTTATGTAGGTCATAGATAGGCTTATCGAAGTAACGATTTCATTAGTAATGAATTAGTAGTGATTTTTGTAAATAGTAATTACAAAAAAAAAAAACAATATGTAGATATGCAGTGTTGATTCAAACTCCTGTATTTTCTGTCCATTAATCTTTTTACGATCCATTTTACTACCTCGTCATGATTGACTTGAATTATCTAGCAGATAGATCTATCTGAAAGCCTTTTTATCTGGACATAAAATATCGTTTATCTTTGTGATGATGCACTGGTAAAATCGGAAATGTGTAGGAGTTCATTAACTTTTAACCAATTTAAAAAAAGGAGGTTTTTAATTTGTTTCTATACTTTTTTATGCCAATGAGCCAACTTTGTTTGTTCTCATCATCCAACACGTTATACCCTCGATTCCTCAAACAAAAAATAATTGTAGCAAATTTTCAAGCACGCGTAAATTGCTGTGATTAATTGATTAATTTATCAACAGCCAATGACAGCAGCTTCTGCGCTCTTGGAGCAACTTTAAGTTAGCCTTCTGTGACTTTCGTGTATAGTGTCAAAAAGCCAGGAATGTAATATTCAGATAGACCCTCTGTATGCTGTAAATCTTCGCTAAGTACACGCTAAGTATTATTGTGACGTGTAAAGCCTATTTGTTAGGCGCAGTCATTTTTGAGATCCACCATTTAACGTAGCGATTATGTCGCGTTTCTGTGTCAAGTGTCGTGTTTATGAGATGAAATAACAAACTTATTAAGCAATGTATTGTGTTTTTGAAGTAGTATTTTTATTTAGTATAATTCTGTGAAAATCTTCCTCAGTATATTTTGGTGAAGTGAGCATTAAGGTCACAGCTCATTAGAGCCACCCGGCACCCACCCCGCACCGCCTCGTCGTACGGCGTCCACTCGTTGTTGACAGGTGGACGCCACGTTATCACCAAAACGTTGCACGATCAACCAGTGAACCCCGCGCGGTCAACGAGTGAACACCGCGTGGTCAACGAGTGAACGCCGCGTGGTCAACGAGTGGACGTCGCTTAGTCTACGAATTTTCGAGTAGAGCGGCGCATTGCCAACGTATCGTCCTCGCGTGAATCACTCGCGGGCAGCGCGCGGTCCGCTTCGGACCCGCGCGTTGGCGATGCGCAGTCAACGCAGGGCAGCGAGTTGTCACCGAGTGGTCCACCCACCGTCCGCGCGTGGACGGCTTACGATAGAGGCGATCCGGTGACGCTACGGAGTTGATGTAGTGAGCGCATACCCATACAAGTCCATATCAAGAATACTAACCGCACAAGGCGAGGCGGTGCGGAGTGGGTGCCGGGTGGCTCTAATGAGCTGTGACCTTTAGGCGGACAATCCTACTAACTTTTAAGGACGATCGCAATCTAATCTCAGTCTTAATCTTTCAAAAATGTCTTATTTCACTACATTTATTACACTGATTTTAGCCGAGATGAAATTGAGATTAGTTTTTAAATGTCCCTAATTAGTAGAACGGATCTTCAGAACCCTAGTATAAGCGACTCAGGAGGAATGGTAGCTAACTTCAATCTCACTTCAACTAAATTCACTAAAGGAAATATTCCCAGAACAAACCAGCATACATACGTACTGTAGATATATTAAGAACAAAGAGAATAAGTTTTAAATATTTTATTAAAACTAATCACTATTAAATACATAGCCTTACAATACAAACTAGCTGTATGAGATCGCCGAATTCATCTAACGCATTCTATTGTATATTAATTACTAATTTATATTTAACAATCTCTGGAGCCATTTTGTTGATATATCATGTTATATAATAATAGTTGTTGTAAGTTATAAACTTTGAATTTGACAAACTAAAGTACTCATTTATTTTTTAATGGAATGCAAACGGCCGAAACAAATTGCACTACTAAACTAACTAATTTAACACAAATTAATAAAGAAAAGTTTATTAAGTAAAGAAGCATACTGTATAGTACACTAAACCCCGGTTTTTCGAAAGAAAAATTAATGTGACAAATTGTCAAGCGCGCTTTAACCGCAACGCTCGGCATTTGACAAGCGTCTCCGCACGCAAGCAAGAATTGGCCCAATTATCGGGCCGATTTTCGGTCGTTTCTTCTCCCCACCGCCAACTTAGAAATCTTTCAAAAATCGGCACGATAAGTAGGACGATAATCGGTCGTGGGGGCAGACCCTTAATCAATCAACTAATCACAGCTGTAGCTTAGCACTTGACAATTTGTCACATTAATTTTTCATTTGAGTCACCGGGGGGATTCAGGTACATGAACGTGACAACATTAGTTAGAATTCATAAGAAAATAGAAAGAAATAAATAGACTTCAAGGCTTGTTTGTTTTCTTAAACGGTAATCTCGAAAATTACCTGTCGCATTGGAAAAATATTTTTGTATATGATAGGTAGCTAGATTCATGAAGAATAGTATATAGGTTATATAACATCTGATATGATTGACCGTCTGGCTCCCTGACAAATCAAAAGTTATAAATGGTTTATTTCATATAAATAAGCAAATTTGATACTAGTTGAATTTAGATATTCTCTCTAGATAAAATAAAATTAAGCCTATGAATGGCAAAGTGAGTTAGTTCTGTCTGCAAATATTAAAAATTTGATCATCTATGATAACATGATAAACAACAAAATGGCCGCAGTATAATAATAATACTAAATTGACACAAACATTATCTTCTAATCCACCGTGATGAGACCACTTTCCCTGACCACTTGCTCTGTCGACACCGGGTTTAAGAACACTGAAAATTAAAAAAAAAAAAATAACAATTAATTTAATATTATGAGCTTAGTTCCGCCAAAAGAAGCCAACTCACAATCTCTCAAAATTTAAATAAATTACCTACTTCAAGCAATGTGAAGATTACTATCTAGCAAGAAAACAATGTTCAACCCAAAACGTATGCTTTAATAGATTTACAATCAATAAACTTTGAACAATCATTACAGTTACCGCAAAACAGCGTTTCTGTATACTGAAAGGGTATAGGTGCCGGTGTAATTACAGACTCATGAGACATTTCAACTTTGTCTCTGGGATGGCAACGCATTTGTAAGGCCTCTGGTATTGTAGATGTCTATAGGCAGCGGTGACCTCTTAACATTAGGTGGGCCGCGTCGTCGAAATCGTATCTGGACCTCCTAGATTACCACCTCAATATCAAGTACGAATAATTTATTAAAGACAGTGCTTCCATCTATCTATAGAGGACATTAACAACGCTACTGATACCGCAAAAATGTGGCCACCTACTGGACCCAAAAATTATAAGACAATCGCAAAGAAAAAAATAAGAAATGTATGAAAATATATCACTTACTTGTACTGCCAGTAAATAAGTCTTGGTCTGGGATAATGCTGGCGGCTGCAATCGCTGCTTCATCGAGCACGATCACCTGGAAGTTATTTACAAAATCATTTTAATCAAACATCATTCATTATAAATATGTGTAGGTCAAACAAATGTTTGTTATGTGCGGGAATCGAGCCCCCGATACGCAGCGTAGCAGCCAAACGCCCGGCTATTGCGATAACCGCGTATTCAATTTATCCCACAGAAACACATAAATGGGGGTAAAAAATATCTTATGATAACAATATCTGATTCAAAATCTATGAGTGCCAAATAATAGCCAATGTAATTGATTAACTGATTGATCATACAAACTTTCACATATTTTATAAAAATAGCACTTAAAAAGTACCTACCTGTTAGAGTTTAGTTTGCAGATAGTAGTGAATTAAAAACCCTATCAAATACTTAAGCAAATTATTTTAACCCTGTCAAAGCTGTATATTCTTTTGTGTTTAGCTTTATTTAAATTAAACAAAAATCAGTAACAGCCCGGAATTTGGAAGATGGTGGTGTGACACCCGGTGTCTCAGAAAGCACATAAATCCATTGATCCTGGGCCTGAACTCACCCCGGTTGTGTCGAATTGTTGTCGGACTATGAAAGTCAGAGAAGAGGGTGTGCACTTGAGTGTGCGCACACACTAGTGCACTACCTCTTGCGTACTTTGCTAGCCTCCATTAAGATTAGCTGTGACCGAAATCGATCTAGAGAAAACACTAAAAAAACAATATCAGTTCTTACATATACCTTAGGGAACCCAAGCACCCTGGTCTTCTCAACAACCTCTACAGTCTTCTTCTCTTCAAACATGGGACTCCTGAGTGGCAGCAGGTCTATCGCGTTGGCAGCCAGAGACCAGAGATGTCCAGCGCCCTGGGGGGCCCTGGCGCCCTTCCGGAAGTGTGGGTTGATTGATAGGTTGTGTCGCACCGAGTTCTTCCAGCGCTCGTCATTGGCTTTGTAGAAGGGGAAGCGGTCCCTGGAATCAATGATATAGGTGTAAGAAGAAATACATTTAATGGTTACTCATCGTAGTAATCTTAGTAAGCACTGTGCCGATTAGATGCAAACCGGTTCAAACCGTTCCCTTTGGAAATCTATGTGGGAGGCCTATGTCCAGCAGTGGACGTCCTTCTGCTGATATAATAATGATGATGATGATGACTCACGACACGGTGATGAAATGACTGAGCGCTTGAGCAAAATATTTATATGACCTACAGCTACTTCCGAGTGTGGATTTTTATGTATGTCAGTTTATTTGTTTGGTTGTTTCTAAACATATAAACTTACATACATACATAAACAACCACATTTTCTGATCTATGGTGAGGCAAAGTTGAAAAAAAAAGACAGTGAATCACTCAAAACTGCATCCTACGGATACCTCTCAATAAGAATAATACGTATTCGACTTTAAATTTACTCTTCCACAACAGTTATTTTGATTTAAAAAAACAAACGTTGGAAGTACTTGATCGTCTACGTTTATGGTGCCCCAACGAGGCGGCACTAAAATCTCAAATATTAAACATTTATGACAATAAACGCCTGTTACCCCCAATATATCTACCACCACCTGCTTGCTACCTTGTTCAATGTTTACAAGAGGCATTGGGGCACGCGACCTCGCGGCTAGGGCGCCCGTCCCGTCCCGGGCTGGCACGGAGATCGATTGCTCTGCCAACCGCGACAACCGATGCACGATACAAGAATTATCTAAAACGTAGGCTTTATGCACCTGCGTATTGAATTTGGGGATTATAAGGCAAAAACAAAACACGCAATTTGGGGAATTTTGATCGTCATATCGAGGGGTTAAAATTGGTTTTGTATTGAAAGTACGTTTAAAAAACAACCCCGTATTTTGTTGGATACTGTGTTATGCACCTGTTTTTTAATAGGTTAGGGGATTAAAGTATAAATAGGGCGAGAATGAACATGAAAGCGATTTGTTACACGCCTTTGTTTTTTGGGGAAGCTATAAAGCAAAAACTTAACAACGTTGGCTCTATGTGATAAACAGACATGATTATGATCACCAGCGATCTATGTGCTTAAGGCTCTCACTTTAGCTAAAAACATGTTAAAAATTTGGCTAATTAGAGGTAGCATATTATTGACAAATTGAAACTGAGATCCGAATGCGATAGTTGATAAACTAACAGGAATTGCAACTTGCTTCCCTAAGCTAGACCGTTACACCGAGGCGGCTAACAACGCGTGTGTAACAGTAGAAACAAAACAAATTATCTTATGGCATGACCATTCATACCCCTTAAATTAGGTGTCAATATTGACTAAACCTATGCTAATATTATACAGCTAAAAAGTTTGTTGTTTGTAAACGCGCTAAACTTTGGAAACGCCTGCCGAATTGAAAAATACTTTTTGTTAATGATAGCCAGATTCATGAGGAACAGAATAGGCTATATAACATCACGCTACTACTCACGGGAGCGGAGCAGTAACCAAAGACGTAACGTGGACAGAAGCTAGTAAAAAAAATATAACAATCTTCCTTGTTGATAGAACTGTACTAAAAAGTGCCCATACTCATCAAAAGAGCCCTTTAACACTTACTCGAGTACTATAGCAGATCTTACATGCGAAATAAATTACTGTCTTAAATCCAGCAATCAACTAAATCGCCTACTAGAACTAATCACCGACAATATAATTACACTATCAGCTATCGTTGACATGCTTAACAGCAGGATTGCGATGTTTATCGCCGCGTAACCGAGGGGGAACGATATTAATTTATTATCGCGATAATGTTTACTACCGTTTAGAGGGGAGCTTTGTGATTCGTGGTAATCTGTTCGATTAGCGGTGTTTGTTGAATTATCGTCACGGTTGCGGTGGAAAGGGGTAGGTAGGGGTTTGTGGTTCTTTCGGTTTATGCGTTTGGTGCGGGATTGCTGCAGTACTGGGGCAGTGCTGGTAATCAGACTACATGCTTACGGATTGGTATCTTTTTTTATACAGGTCGAAGGCCCCGTGCGACACTCGTACTATACATGCACGATGGCGGGATGACAAACGTGTCAAATGTATGAAGAAAAAAAACCGCCCGAGCGCAGTCTGACGCCCGTTCTGCTTCACTGCCGCAGTAGTTCAGTACGGTTTTGGTAATAGTTATTTTTCAATGCATTAGAGCTTTCCATTTAAGTTCTTTTCATGATACTAATTACCTCTTTAAGAAGACCTATATTAACTTTATGACTAAAGATGGTGGGTTTACATGGCGATGGCGTGTACCTACCGTTTGGGAAATAATATTTTTATTTTCGTAGTGGGGTAAACAAACCATGTGCGGATTTATTTATTCAAACTACACGCAGCCAGCATATTATCATTTCTCACCTACCAAAAGAAAAATACAATGGTATTCTGTAAAACTCTCCTTCGGTGAAAGGTGGAGTGAGTATTCCTATAGGCTTGCGTTCGACGGCAACTCACCTGATTTTAAGTGATAATGCGGCCTAAGGTGGAACACGATTGCCTAGAATTAACCGATTCACTCGTGTCTTGAAGATACCCAGATAATACTTAAGCTATCTTTAGGGGAGGCCTATGTCCAGCAGTGGGTTTCGTTAGGCTGATATGATAATGATAATTAGCTTAAGGTGAACTGTCAATGCTTAGCTAATTCAGATAACAGTTCACCTCGAACTTACTCCACCTAAACTCACCGAAGAAGACTTTTACAAATTATACCGGATGTTTTATCACCTCGGTATACTCGTATAAATTAATATTGTTAGTTATCATGTTTGATTAGCAGGTTGGTTAGCAAACATTGCAAGTTAAAGCATAATATAATCAGTTATTGCTAGTTGTTATCTATGGCGCAATCCTCCCCATAAGTGTGATTTTATTATGATGCTTGAAAATAATAATACCGGCCTATTCCCACTGCTGAACAAAAGCTACTTCTTATATAGAGAAGGCGCAACCATTGATCACCACGGTTACACCAAGGCGCAATGGCGATGTCAGACTTAAAGTAAATATAAGTTCAGTTTCCCTTTATCGATGTCAGTGGTGTCCAAGATAAACTTAGAAAGTACATTGTGAATTGAAAAAGTCACATTGGTACTTGCCCGGATTTGAATACACAACCTCATGTATAAGAGGCGGACGCTCAAACCGCAGGGTCATCAAAGTCAAAGTCCAAAGCATTTATTTCAATTAGACCAATTTACAGGCACTTTTAAACTGTCAAGAACTTACATAAAAAGTTGACGCTAGTTGCTTGTTCCAAAATGCAGGTCTCTATGGAGAAGAACGATCAAGAACTTCACGGACACTCTTTTCAATTCGGCCACAACAGCGATGATGCTTCAAAATTTTGATTCCGAACAAACAATACATTGCTTCTAGAATCATAACAGCCCCGCAGCTAGACTACTGCATTGACGGGAGATAGTGATTTCAAATGTCACTCCTAACATTGTTCATTTCATAACCTAATTAGGCATCAAACAGGAGCTATCAACGGTAACAATAACCCCAAATAACTATTACTCCTTCATACAATACAATGGTCGAACAATGAACCAGTAAATTATACTATAACACTAACAAATGGAAGTGACATCACTCACTGAATAGTACCAAATAACATTGGAACATCTTCTTTTGTCCGCCTTATTAGATATTCAGCTTTTGTTACGTAAAATTGGGTGAGAAAGGTTTTAATGGATTGATTGGGGAATGAATGGAATGTGATAGGTAACTTTGAAAATCTTTTCTTTGGTTACAATGTTCTTTCAAAGTTTTTTTGTGTTGGTATTTGAATACCAATCACTTCAATAATGTTTTATTAAGTAGCTCTATAAAGGGCATTATGATAGCTATACTTAATAGAATAAAACTGAAGAGTATTTATTTTTGTTTATTTAAACACGAAACTCCAGGTCGTATTTGAAAAATTATTTGTATATGATAATCAGATTCATAAGAAATAGTATAGGTTACATAAAATCACGCTACGACCCACGGGAGCCGAGCAGTAACCAAGGACGTAACATAACGAGGGTGAAAAAGAACCTCTCGGATTAAGTCGCAGGCAAAAGCTAGTTCCTTCATAAAATTGGCCATTAATTAAAAACTACGAATAGTCACAATTTTGGCCCTTGATGAATGAACTGTTACTGGAATTACCTATGTTGTTACTGGCATGTTAGGAGATATTACTGCCCACCCTCCTAACTGAAGACCTTGAATATAATATGTATCCTACGTAACACCTTAGATAAACAAACAATCTATTAAGCTATGCTATACCACAGGAGGACGTTGGTAAGAAGCGAAATTATCCAAAAAAAACATCTCAGAGCACTGCTGAAACCACAGCCTAACTTCGCGTGAACTACAGTATGACAAGTTACAACACTAAGCGTATTTGACGCAGTATTGCGTCGTACTCTACCGCATCGCTTTATGTAAGCACCTGACAGCTCAAAAAGTTCCTCAAGGTACATAAACAAAGTTCTAAGTATTTAAATACGAATTTAAAAAGAGTTATTGTATTGAACAAGTCACTAGATATTTTTTGTTACAATTAGACCATACGGTCCCACTACAAGGCAAAAAATGCTCCTTTATTACTCCCTTCAATTATTAAAAAGAAGTATTATTTTTTCATATAAAATCTACGAAATAATGGATCGTACAAATTCAGACACGAGAAGCGATGCCTTTCCAACGACCTTTCACGAATTATTATGAAATCATGACCAACAAGATTGTGAATATACAAAAAAATACCACTTTAGCCTAAATGTATTGCCTACTACTACATTGAAAATGTATAAGAAAATTGTATGCTATATTACAAAAAAACTAACTGAAAAATCAACTCACGAGATCCATTGATATATCGCAGACACTGTCAACTCTCCATTCTCTCTCAAAGCCTTTTCTATCAGCTCAGGGTATGTATACGGCGGTTTCTTCGGCGCTGGTGGCGTATCAGGAATATCCACCTTCGGCTCTTTCACCACAGGCTCGTCATCCGGCACTTTGATGTTTACGAAATCGTCCAATCTGAAGTTTAGAAGCCATGCGAGACTCGCACAATCGTTGTCATCCTCTGTAGGACTTTTGGAGCATTTTCTTCGTCTCCATTTCGACCTGTCACCTGTTCTAGCCGCCATTTTGGTTGGGTACGATTGGCAGCCACGACCGCACTGATGCCGTTCGAAATTCGAACGTCAGTGTGGTGTTTCGTGCCAGTCCGTGCTATCTCTGCTACGGTTGTAATCTCTTTAGGGTGCATGGAGGTGGTATATTAATTTTATTCGAAAAAGTTTTTATTGGAAGCTTTTGTAAAATTTTTGTTATTTTATGAAAATGGTTTTGGTTTTATTTATTCTTTATTTTATCGGTTTTATTATAGCTGTCAGAAATGTTGATGTCATTTAACCACAGGCCAATATTTTATAAATCAAATATATTTTCTCTTTGATTCAAAAATAGAAAAAGATTCCGAGAAAAAATTTAAAGCAAAGCAATCTTATTTTTATCCTACTGCTGGGACAGGGTTTATCTTTATATAAATTCTTTTGGATTTCTTTTTACAAAAAGTTTCTTCCTAATGCTGTGGATAACATTTTGCAATGCGTCTACATACTTAAGCATGTAGCTTAGGATCTCGTAATTATTAGTACTTATGTCTATGTATATCTAAATACGCCTTCTGTTATTATATTACGAAAATTGCAATACCTAATTCACTTCACCAACATTTTAATAGATAGAGCTTTATCATCATAGGTACAAAATCCTTCAAAATACCTACATCTTAACCCTGCAGTGGTCGCGTCTTAAAAAGTCACGTGGGTGGTCGCGCGGCTACATATGTAGTCCAATTTTTTTTGTCGTTTTTTTGAATGAAATTCAATTGAATTATTTTTTTTTATTAAAATATGACAAATTAACTCTTCCTAAATAAAATTAAAACAAAAAACAAAAATAAATTTTTAATGGTCTTGTTTAAATCAGCTATGAAAAAAAAGTACGTAAAAAGAAATGTCAGTTTAAAAAACCATGGATTACATATGTAGTCCGCGCGACCACTGCAGGGTTAATACATTTATTAGTAACTATAACTAATAATTAATACATTTTATTAGTAACTTTGCCCCACACTAAGAATTTATCCTGTATCGTGGGTGAGTTTACAAACAGCCAGACCCGGAACAACTATCAGTAGGCTATACAAATATTTGTTCCGTGCAGAAATCGAACCGGCGACAAGCAGCTCAGCAGTCAACCCTATCGTCAATATAATACGTCAAAATATTATGCTGAATATCTTTCGTGTAAGTTTTTGTGTTGGTGGGACATTACTTAAACACCCACCATCCATCGAGTGCCATTGAATAAGCAAACTCCTTAATAGTACATTCTAGAACAAAACCCACAGAAGTCTTGACTAAATAATTATTTTAAGAAAATATATCGAATTGGGGCCCACTTTTCCATAAGATGTAGTCCTACAGAATAAGTGGGCCCCTCAACATGTTTTCTTACAATAATTGTTTTCGGATTCAATGCAATATTTGTACAGTCGCCGCCCCCGTGATCTTTGTTTACAATATCTTTTGTACGTCATGTTACTTTTTCGCGCGATTCGCTTTTGTTTGCGAACACAAAACGACGAGTGTTTGTAGAAGATTAGGTTTTATTTGTATTAGATTTAGATTCGATAATGGCGTGTTAATTTGTTTTGCTAGGATTTCTGAAGGAATTAGTTGAGTGTACAAGAGTTTTGGAGTATTATTGTGTTTGTATTTTACGTGATTAATTTATTTTCTTTACATTCATGTTTGCTTTTTAACCGACTTCAAAAAGGAGGAGATTATCAATTCGGTTGTATTTTTTAAATATATTTTACCTCAGAAAACCGCTATAAATCAACCGATTTAAAAAAAAATGTTTTTTAACTATATATTTATTTTTTGACTATAAATTATATTTCTTCATGTGTAATTTTCAGTTGAAAACCGATTTTGATAAAATTTCTATATGACCAATCTGAAAATATATAAATTTTAACAAAAATTCAACGACCCATAAACGATGAACTGAAAACAACGAAAGCTGAACTGCACCATTCAATTAGTTGAACAAAAGTTTACCCTCCAATCCGGACAAAAGCTAAGTAATCCAGCATACAAGGCCCCATCACAAAACACCCTCTGCACCCAGTCAGCGGATAACTGGTCACTATTAAATTATCACCGTGCGCATTGCTTTTTCATCCCGTTGGATGCGTACACATTTTAAATTCAATTACTTTTTCCAATTTACACGGGGCGCCGCGGATTTCTCCCAATAAGTGAGACCGGATTGATTTGTTACATGTGCTCAACTGTTTTGTTTTTCGTTTCATTATTGCTGGGTTTCTGTTTTTGGGAAGAATTCGTGGAAAAGTTTGGTTGGATTTTAAGAGTTTTGTTTATAAAAGGATTAGTTACATTTTTGTTAACGTCTAAGAAATAAAAATGCAGTCAAAGTATACTGGACTTAATATTTTAGTCTGCTATACAAGCTTATGATTATCCCAGTGCTGGGTAAAGCCCGCTTCCCTTACAGAGAAGACATGACACATGTATTTATAGATTAGCGATTAAATAATAATTACATTACAAACTATGTACACTTTACATAAAAAAAGGAAACCCCATAGGCCAACAAAAAACTGATCCGCATTGCCGTCAATGGGGCAGGTCCGTTAGCGATTGCTCACTGATATGAATGAAAAGTCCAAGAGTCCAATATTAAATTCTAAAAGGGAAACAAGTGACCTGATTAAATAAATAAATTGGTAAACAAAATATTATGTTGAAAAGAAATTTTTTAATTATTTAAATTCTCAACAACACATTCTTTTTTGTAGACCCTGCGCGCCGTTCTAACATAATACTTCAATTAACCCTCACTCCAAATACATCAAAATTAAATCTTCATTATGCCCTCACAGTTTTAATGTCTCCAACTTTGCCCAAATCCAAAGGATCTTGGGGCTCTACAGGACAAACAGAGCCCTTTCTTTGGGTGCCCTTGAACTAGTTACACACCCTTTTGTTTGGCGAACGCCTCGAGCCCAACAATGCTGTTACGCCCAGCTGTGGCCAACATCAATGCTCATTTAGAATAAAAGAATGTTAATGGATAAACTTTGTTACTCATTATTTTGTTGGGAATGAGAAAAAGTTGGCAGCTGCTTAGTTTCATGTAATAATGTGAGGCTCGGCGGTTTATAACTATGAATTTACTTATCATTTTGGATATAAGCTTTATTCAAAACGCATAAGTGTTTAAAATTTATAAAAAAAAGAAGCTCATAGAGCATCCAAAAAACCTCGTTTGCATAATAATAAACGGGATTGGTTAACTGGGCAAGATCCTAAAAGGCTGGCAGCATTGACACGTTGTATGGCAATGCTAATTCTTCGGCTCGAGTAAAGGCCAGGCTTTTGGTCACGTGAAAAGTCGACCAGTCGCTTCAATTATAATTTAATAACAATATTAGGATTAAACAATTTATGTCTATCTAATAGGTGTTTGATAGGGATGTTGGATTGGAGTAAGTTTAAAACTTTAATTCTAGTAAATTAGAAAAAAACATATAAACCAACCCACGTGTAAGAAATTAACAAAATAAGTAAAACGGGGATTTAATTAAACACAGACGGTTCTTAAAAATACAGACAGCGCAATTTATTTTACATTACAAAACGATTTGACCATGCAAAACTAATTTGTATCCAATTAGAAAAAAATAATTACAAACGAGGAATCGAAGCGGACATACATTGATGTAGGAAAAATAAAACGCCCGAGCAGAACGGAGTGAGATCCGATTTAATTCGATTACGAGCATCGCATTGAAACGTTTCGAATTGAATCGATTTCTAAGTGTTTCGATTTAATTGAAGCCCATGCTGTTCTCGTATCCGAATGCAATTATTTACCATTTACCGGCCGATGCCCGCAACCGTTATAACCAATGGTGCTTCGTTTGCACGATTTATTATGATCTCATTAGTTGGTCGAGTTAGTTGTATGTGCAAGTAAATTGGGTTAAAGGTTAAAGGGTAATTACTAGTACTAACTGAAAGAATATTGTGCGTTTCTAAGTTCTTCTGCATGTAATCATAGGTCTTATTTTACGTGTACTTGTACTTGCCTAAAGTTTCGGTTTCTGAATATTTTTTAGTCAGGGCGGCAATTCTACTAGTAGCTTTTAGGATTGATCACAATAAAATATTAGTCTCAATATGTTAAAAAATTTACCAGTTTACCTATCTTTATTGACACTGAATGCCACTGAGATGACTACATGTTGAAGGTTTTAAATAAGTAGTTAGTTATAATAAGTACCTAGTTTTGGCCTTCTGGTAAAAAACAAAAACCATTTTATTTTGACCTAACCATTGTTAAATCTAACACACTAACCGTAACTATTCTAACTACTAAGGCCTGTTAAACCAATGGGTTAATGTTACGACGATAAGGATAACACAATACAATGTCAATGATAATTGGTTGAACGTAATCTGCTAATTAGGATCTGCTCAGTAATTCAATTTATCCTTCGATACTATGACACACAAAAGGTACGATAACAATAAAACTGTTGAATATTTTGTGGATGTTTTAATTTGAATCATTTATTGCAATTATATTAAAATAGTGATTGAAACGAAATGAAATCTTTTTTGTTGTCTTTTTTAACGTATGGCTTATAGTAGGTACTTTAATAATTACCTATTTTTATAAATTGTAGGTACTATATAAAATAGAAAAAATAAATATACTCCGAAACATACCACACTTTGTCGTTAATACATGAAAAGGTGAGAAGAAATAAATAAAGAATTTATTAATAAAATCAAAAATAAATTGTAAATTCATTTGAAAATGCATCTCATAAGTTGCTTAAGAGCCAACCATAGTTGTGTGCTTGCCAGCTAAACTTTTATAGGTTAGGTAGTGCTTAGGCTTTATCTTAAAGTTTTTATTTTAGTTACATCGGTAACTAATCCATGTAGCAAAACATCTACATTCTCGATGAGTCCCGAAATTGGCAATCGATGTCACATCATTAGCGCGTGTCACGGCTCGCATGGTTTGACGGTGTAATGTACCTGGATGTACTTGCGACTCAAATCAATCTGCCGTGATGATTGACGCTCGTTACTAGAGCCCTGTACAAAAATTACGTATTTATGTTTTTTTTTTTTGAGAATATTAACAAACCAAAAGGAATTGTTGGTCTAGTGGTTAGTGGCCCTGACTGCTAAGCCCGAGGTCGTGGGTTCGATTCCCACCCAGGACGAACTTTGTGTGATGAGCATGATTGTTTGTTCTGTGTCTGGGTGTGATTTATCTATAATATGTATGTATTTATAAATTATATAAGTATGTATATCAGTTGTCTGGTTACCATAACACAAGCTCTGCTTAGCTTGGGATCAGATAGCCGTGTGTGAGTTGTCCCAATATATTTATTTATTATTTATTTTTTAATTACAAGATCGGAAGAAATATTTGTATGGCCTGTAAATGGTTGTACCGATCCTTGCTGATTTTGTATGTGAGTTTATATATTACTAGCGACCTGCCCGCGAATTTGTCTGTGCTGCTTAATTTACCCGCCTTACGTTACTTCTT
The DNA here is from genome assembly GCA_932526535.1 of Caradrina clavipalpis. Lineage (NCBI taxonomy): Eukaryota > Metazoa > Arthropoda > Insecta > Lepidoptera > Noctuidae > Caradrina > Caradrina clavipalpis. Next base: position 1,694,542 of record OW052095.1, read on the forward strand.
ATTTATTATTTTATTTATTTATTTATTACTCATACAAAATTTTTTATAAAGTAGGAAGTGTCTCCCAAAACCGTCTAGACGGTTTGACTGGGGGATCGTACAGTCTCACTCTCGTTAGTTATATATTCTATGTATGTATCTACGTATATATATCTACATCCACACACACACATATGTATATATATACACACACATATATATGTATATATATAGACACATATATCTACATACATGTATATACCCATATCTTTCTTACGAACAGCTATTAATATAACAATCTTTTAACTCTTTTAGCTTAACTATTAATATAACAATTTTTACTCTTTTAACTTACTTTTGATTACTGCTTCGCTCCCATGAGTTATATGTAGAGTGCTGTAAAAAGCCACGTTATTTGTGTGTCAAAAGTAATAAATGACACTCACAAATAACGTGGCTTTCTATGGGTAAAAGAATTTTCATAATCGGTTCACTAGATCCAGATTACCCCTTACAACCTCACAAACTTTATCTCTTTATAATATTAAGTATAGTTTATGATCGTAAACGTACTCACGAAACAGAAGAAATTACTAGCGTGTGTGTGTCAATTCACTAGCTCAAAAAAAAACTAACTTGCGGTTACTCGTCGTTTTTTTCATGTGAACGCAGCACAAGACGGTTCCAGTGCTCATTGTCATCAAGTGGCTTTAGATTGCAGGAATCCATTAGAAGCAGATACTGCGAATTAATAGCGAATGGTCCTCACTCAGTACCTATACAGTGCGAAAGAGTTCCTTAGTGTATCGTCAGGATTACGTTATTTCGTAGGGATATTTCTTGGAATATCTTTCGCAAGTCTTGTCTTGAGAAATGAGTTTTTGCTTGAAATTTATGAAAAATGTTTTAATCGGGATTAGTTACAAAAAGACAAAAAAACGCACGTCTTTTTCCCATTTCTTGAAGTAATTTTGTTTATCTAATGCTGATGAATTTAAAATCTATTCTAAGCTTATAAGTGTTAACCAGTGGGAAAATTTTTCACTAACTTTTAGGCTTTACGCTTGTAGTGTCTTAGTCTCAATTTGTCAAAAATGCTTCTAATTTATTTACCTATAATTTTTTGATTGATTGTCGGTGAGATAAGAGTGTGACTAGATTTCGATCATTTTTAATTAATTGAATTGACCTTCTGATACATTGAACTGTCATTGCTGGTTATGAAAGTAACACTTTCAATTTTTGATTTATTTGATCTCGTTATTAATTTTGAGGTGGCGGGTCATCCACTGCTAGACTCTCAGTATAAACCTCACACATAGATTTTCAAAAGGACCAGACGAAAGCGGCTTGCATCTAGCGTTTTCCTAGAGTCGTTATCATTAGCTAGTGCCATTTAGCAGAATTAAGAAAAAAGTGATGGTACGATAACTCTATCGCCCATGGAAATGGCGTCGAGTCGCTCAGCATTACTCTGAATTACAAAACATCGCAAACTCATTACAACATAATAAGCTTAAAAAAGAACATTATTCAAGAAAAACTAATTCAGAACTTTAAAGGCACTTCAATTAAAATTCAATTTGCTTGGCAATTAGCATGATGAATTACAGTGCACAAAGTGAACTAGTCCTTCGCAGGAAGACGCGAAGTGCATCTTAATTCGATTGGCGGTCGGCTATTATGCAGTTGCTGCGTCCGCCAACTGTGACCCGACTGTTGCTAGGTAACTGTATATCCCGTTCCTACTAATAGGTTTAAGATAGAAGTTTGTTTGTTCCTTGTCGCGTAGTGGTGCAGGAAGCAAACAATAAATTACCTATGGAAATATTTATGTTGTATTTGAGGCGAGTAGGTTCATAAGCAGGATTATTGTTTTATGCTCTTTCTTCTTTATAAATTGTTTTTGCTATATCATATCTTATTTATGTCAATACTAGCTTTTGCCCGCGACTTCGTCCGCGCGGATTAATAGTTCCCGTTCCCGGGGGATTTCCGGGATGAAAACTATCCTATGTCCTTTCTCGGGTCCCAGATTATATCTGTACCAAACATTAAAATCGGTTCAGTGGTTTAGGCGTGAAGAAGAGACAGACAGACAGAGTTACTTTCGCATTTATAATATTAGTACGGATTTCGCATACCATTGTAATAGCAGCTCGAAGTTAGGATTTGTGCCCGGTAAATGGCAATAGGCTTACAGGGGGCAAGCCTATTACATGGGACTTAAAAATACCGGCGAACTGTGGTGTGGTGCACCTCTGCCTAACCCTTCGGGGAATACAGGCGTGATTTTATATATGTATATTACGCATATTGTTAATTACAATCCCTTTAAAAATAACAATTATTTTATTAAATACACAAAAACCTTTTTGGTGTGCCAAACCATAAAAGGTAAAAGTGAAGAATTTAGTTTGTAAATTTTAATGTGGTAACTTAAATTAATTATAAAATAATATTTGTCTTTACATTATTATAAAAATAGCATCGCTTAATTTAAATTCCATAAATTGTTAATGTAAATTAACCGTAAAACAACGTTTGTTTTAAAATTATTTTACAGTTAATTAAAATTCCACAAACCAGACGCTCATTGACCTATTTACCTCATAAAACCGCCTATAGACTACGAATCCAGATACCCTTTCTAAAATCAAAGCTGGCCATCTTAATAGACACAATGGAGACATAATAGCCGTGTCGACACCAACGCCATCTACACTATAGCCTGCTAAGTGTAAGCAATTCAACAGATGCGATCCGTCGCCATATTGGATTCAATTATAGCTATTGCATCGACTGTGGAGTGCTGCCCTGTCGTAGTGTGGTCGGAATTAGAAGGTGGTTCCCGACACTATTGCGTCTGGGTTAGATGTATTACCTGCTAATTATTGAGAGCACTTGATATTGTTACTGTTTTAGGTTCCCAAGTGATAAGATATAACGTGTTTCTATGAACTGCCTCGTTAGCCCAGTGGTCCTAAGCGCGACTGTCGACGACCTACGCTAGAAGTCTTGGTTTCGATGCTCTCAGGTCGAGCAAAAAGTGTTATTGGGTTTTTTTATTTAATTCTCAGTAGAAGCTCAGCCTTCGGTTTTGTGCCTGATTAATGGTAATAGGCTCACCGCCTATTACATGAGACCTAAATATATCGGCGAACTTTGAGTGTACTTTGGTACACCTCTACCTAACTATTCGAGGAATACAGGCGTTATAGTGTGGTTATAATATATTATGTGTTGCTATGATGTCATTATTGAAAAGTTAAAATTCAGCTTAGCTTTGTTCTGTCAAAATAAATCGGACTAAAATATCTGTATAAACAAACTAATTTAATATGCCAAAACTGTGTTACATTACTATACATCTATTTATAATACTTCAATGTATGTACATCCAAAATGTATGCTTAGAAAAGGTTTAAAATTAGTCAGTGTTAAATACAAAAAAAATCTTTACAATTACTTGAAAAATTTCACATGAAATTAATCACTTTAGCAGAATTTTTGCCATTTCATTTTAATAGCTAAATAGTAGTCCGACACTGTAATACGTAAAGCCAGAACAAACCATTTCACTTCTAAAATGAATTAATTTAATTAATAAATAAATACATTTAAAAATCTGTCATACCAAACATTGAGAAAAAAACAATAATAATATTAGATTTTTGCCTACATTTACTCAAACATCCTAAATTTCAGTCCCAATAAATACCATATCACATGAAATGTAGGTTAGTCGGCCGACACCATCCTACATTAGAAGGGTAGACGTTGATATCGGGTGTAGATCCCATACCGGTGCGATTCAATTATTGGTACCGATGCACCGACAGATAGGTAGGTGAGGGTACTCACTGAAATGCGGCGTCGAGTGTTGACAGAATTAGCTCTGCATCGGAGATAGGCAAGTGAGCACGCTTTAAGACAGGAGTGTTATATGGGGGGTTTGACTTGGTATGGGGGGGGGGTGTATTATTAGTTCGCAGTAGCAGTTTGGAGTTAGGATTTGTGCCCGGTTAATGACAATAGGCTGGCCCTATTACATAGGACCTAAATATACCGGCAAACTGTGGATGTACTTTGGTACACCTCTGCCTAATCCTTCAGGGAATACAGGCGTGATGGTATGTGTGTAGTTTAAAAATAGTAGTAGACCACGTGTTTCGGGAACGGAGTCCAAGCTGCCGGTAGTCCGGGCCGCTTTCTGAATTAAGACGTTGATCCAATTACTCAACGAGAGCCTCCTCAGGTGTTGGCTCCTGGCCATTATGCCATTGGTCGTTATGAAAATCGGCTATTGTTTCTGAGCTTCTAAATAGGTAGACCAAAAATATTCTTGCACTAAAAAAAACCAAAGTTTTGAGCACTGCACTTTGACATTTCTTGCCGTATACTTAGGTCTTATGTAGTTAGTGGCAAGCCTATTGCCATTTAATCGGCCACAAATCCTAACTCCGAGCTGCTGTTAAGAAAATCATAGAAAAACCCAATAATACTATGTTCGACCTGGGAATCGAACCCAAGATCTCTAGCGTAGCAGTCGGGCTTTTTTTTTATAGATGGGAAATCCTCAAATAACTTCCCCCGCCCTGGGCGGGGTGGGAGGGAGTGTCAGACTTTTACTGACTAAAGCCTATCTATGTTCCTTCATGTGCCCTTTTCGTTCCGGGGGCGCGGTATCTCTTTCGAACAACCCGCAGCCCCGGCAAGCTTCGGCTCCTAGTGGCCCCTCCGAATGTTTGCTGAGATCTCTTTGAGCAGTCGGGCTTAGGACCACTGGGCTTGCGAGGCAGTCGAGGTGTATTTTGAAACCAAAATTAAAAAATAAATAAACGAAATAATAAACCTACCCGTCTCAAAACCAGCTAATCAAAATACCATCAAGCTTGCACATTCTAGAATTAATATCGGCACGTATTCTAAAGCTACGCCGCTCACACGGATCACGGCAGAGCATCGTGCATAGTGCGCTGAGATGCACTAATCTCTAACAAGATACCGCTTCTAGACAACATAAATTGTCGTGCCTATTCCTGGAAATGTTCCTAAGAGAATGTAGTGATAGTTTGTGTACCTATATGGATTGAAATTAACTCTGAATTAACATTTACTCACTGTATCTTATAGACATAGCATAGTATATTCACTACAAGCCCGAAACTAATTAGCATCGCTTCAGCCCGAGTTGTCGCCAAGTGACCGCGCGAAGACATACAACTTGCCAACTGGTGTCCTGCTGTCGACTAATATCGTGGCGCGGTCTAATTGGACAGCAGACACCATTAACTAATAATTCCATGACATACCATCTCGAAAGGAACAGTTTGTTTTAATCCTGAAAACAAGTAAAATTTTCTATAAACTGTCAAATTAGATGTTTGGTTGCTTTAAATAAATAAATAGTCAATTGCGCTTCAAAAAAATTGTTTTACAATAGTTTGCTTAACTACACAATAAAGCAATAACAAAATTTAAAAAAATATTTAGGTACTACCTTTTGCCCACGACTTCGCTCCCTAAATGTCGGCTATTGCATTGCAAAAAGTAGCCTGACCTTCCATGGGGTTCAAACTTACCTCGTACCAAATTTTGTCAAAATCGGTTCAGTGGTATAACTTTGCGTAAGAGTGAGATACTTTCGCATTTATAATCAAAAACTTTAGATGAATAAAACCTTAAAAAAAACTTTTTTTTTATCAAACGTATTAACATTACATTTACTCGGCACTCATGCTCGGCCCTTTGACAATCAAAGTGATGGAACTATTGTGCCTACCCACCCAACCTCCTGACGTTAAGAAGTTAATATTTGTGTAGTGTTCCGCGAATATTGATCGCTGGTCACCTTGACAAGGGTTCAGCAGTTTCCGAAGGTGCGAAGCTTTTAGATATTGGGGGCTGTATTCTGTACCCTATACTTATTAGAGTTAGGTTGAATGTGATTTAGTTATGAAGAAGTGCAAGTTTTAATTATAGTAACTCAGTAATTAGCACCGTTGGAATACTTAATGGTACATTTGAGTGTTAACTCAAACGATTGTGAGGTCTATCGTAAGATAAGAAAGTACAAATATATTCAATTTTTCCATACGATGGCTAACTTTGCCATTAACTGATTGATTTTCAACCATATTGGCAACTAAAGAAGTAATATGAGTACCACTACGACTGACATAAAAGCGTTGTCGCACATGTGACCTAAACATGCCGACGAACTGTGGGTGTACATACATCGGTACACCTCTGAATAACCCTTCGGGGAATACAGGCTAGATGGTGTGTATATTACTCCTTTATTCTACAAACCGTTAGATAGAGGTGTAGGTTCCTATAATAGTTCACCAATATTTATAGCTAATTATCTGGATTCCCGTTCACTTCTCATTCGTCATCAACGTTAACTATAAGATTACATTATATCTTGTATCATAATATTAAATAGTTGTATAGAAACGAAACGTTATCGCGACGCAACTATCAGAATAGTCCGCAAATGGATGGGCCTCGGAATTTCAGTGGTTTACAAAGGTGTATTGTTTGTTCTCGGCTAAGATTAAATTTGTTGGTCCTCCTCTGAGCGAGGACTGACGTGTCGCTAGCCGAAGCTATTTCTTTATTGTTACCGAGTCATTTTAACTTGGGTACATATAAGTTTTTTGTGTCCGTGATAGAGTGAGGTACAAAAGGACATTGCTGTGTCATCTGCCGATAAGGATAAACTAATAATAATGCTGGCTTCTGCTCGTGATTTAGTCTGTGTAGACTTCGTAATTAAGCTGAAGTAAATTAAGTTTCACAGGAGATCACAAAAACGGTAAAAAAATTGTTGCGGGTCGCGGTCCGGTCAACTTTGAGAGCCACGGAATTATTTATTTCATTTGAGAACCCTATGATTTTATTGGTATTTCTAAAATTCTGTGAGAAGAATTAATGAAAGAAAAAATAATAATTGAAAAATACAAATATCTATAAAAACATAAGAAAGTCGCCCACTTTCTTATGTTTTTATAGATATTTGTAATTTTCTATTTTTTTGTGTAGGTAATGTCTTTAGCTATCGTTAATGGTACAGCAGCAACACTTACAATTAAACTAAAAATATATAAATACCTATATCATTTACTACTACTTCCTCTTAATTTCACCAAAACTGTTACCATCTACAGCCATCAATTCCCTCCCTGTCACGACTTACCCACCGCACATAATTGCCGATACAAAAACCTCCCCAAAAAAATAAAGACTGGAACACACGAAATTAACACAAAACGTTTAGACATCCATTAGCACTACTACTAAAAAAGGTCGAGGCGTCAAAAGGCTCCATCTATCAACAGCCCTTAAACTACGCCTAGCGAAAGTCGGCGTGAGTAGGAACAATGCGCTAATGGAAACCGTGCTTAATTATACACGTCATCAACATAGACAATGGAAGGTAGTTTTAGGCAAATTGTGTAGACTAGCCCTTATGTTGTGTTAGGTTTTGAATGGAGTTAGATTGTGTGTGGTGACTGGGGTATTTATTTTAAGGTATAATGGAGTGGCAAGCGTGGCTGTTTTTATTGAAGTACTAGTTTTGCACGCGATTTCGTCTGCAAAAAGTTTCTTATGAATCCTAATTTGCTTTTGATAATAAAATATGGCTTATGTTACTCGAAAAAATGAAAGAATTTTTCCAAATCGGGTAAATACAAAAATCTCACATAAAGTCATTGTCGTTTGGTCAGAGAATGCAACGCATAGGTGTGAGTTTCAGAAAATGGGGGAGACCTTTTGCCCAGTAGCGGGGCAAAAAAGGTAAATTAAAAAAAAGTTCAAAAAAAATATAAATAAGAAAGAATGAAGTTTGCATGCATTACAAATAAAACTACAAACTTTTTACAATTCAGCAATCCAGTTCAAAAACTGGATTGGAGTCGTCATTTTAAAACTCCCTGGCCAACAGTTGGTAAAGTTGCCCGTATTATAAAAAATAACCACCAACCTAGTTTTGCTTTCTTCTAATCTAATTTGAAATTCATACAAAGTAGCCAATAGAGTGTAATAAAAAAATCCCAAAATAAATGCCCAGCTTTGAAATTCTCGCTATGATCGCCGGATTAGGTGGAAAATCCCTGAGTTGGCAACACTGGGTGGAACTACATAGGTCTGTTGGGCCTTGTCTATACTAATATTATAAAGAGGCAAGATTGTTTGTTTGTTTGTAACGAATGGGCTCCGAAACGACTGGACCGATTTTGACCATTTTTTCACCAATAGATAGCTACATTATTCCTCAGTTACATAGACTATTTAACATCACGCTACGACTCACAGGAGCGGAGCATTAACCAAAGACATGACATAAACATAACATACCTTCACGCCTATATTCCCCGAAGCTTTAGAGGCAGAGCTGTACCAATGTACACCCACAGTTCACCGATATGTTTTAGGTCCCATATAATAGGGGGTGAGTCTAATACCATTAACCGGGCACAAATCCTAACTCCTATCTGCTACAGTGAATTTCATGTAAAAACCCAATAACACTTTTTGCTCGGTCTGGGAATTAAACCCAAGACCTCTAGCGTGGCCGTCGCGCTTAAGGCCACTAGACTACGGACGAAGCCGCGGCCAGTTCGCTAGTAGCAGATATAAATGGAATGTTAGGTGGAACGAGCGAGGTGGAATCGGCCCCATGCGTCCGGGGAAGACGGTCTCCATGTCGCACTGATGTTGCGTTTTTCTTTACCTTTTTAATATTTATGTTTACATAACCCGTTGGATTGGTTTCACTGCCCCGTCGGTCTGGTGGTCGCAAGTGCTACTGTATGAGCGTGTGGTCTTGGGTTCAATTCCCGGGATTGAGTTTAATTCTGTCGAATCTCTCAATAGTTAAATTAATTACTTACGTCAAATGTGTTACCTACATTATTCACATCATTATCATTAATTATCATTATTCGTTTATTGTGTTCATGTTGTTGTGGTTCATTATTTGTTATCAATAATATCTAAAACGTATGCTCATTCAAAAATAAGCAGCGTTAAAATTACTTTGAAAATGTGAGAATTCTTTAAGTGGCTTGGTTCTTTTTGGCGGAACTGTTTACGTTGAACTTAAATCTAACATTATATTATATTTTTTGTATTAATTTTTTATAAGAAGCAAATATTAGTATTTTTAACTTTTAATTAGAATGAAAAAAAAACTAAATAATAATTAAATTAAAAACTATGTACAGTTAAAAAAAAAAATCAAACAGAAAGGAAGGTCATAGGGCATCAAAAAACTCATCCGCATCGCCGTCAATGGGACATGTGCCCAGAAGGCTGGCAGCATTGCCACGTTGTATGGCAATGCTGATTCTTTGGCCCAAGAAAAGTCCAGCCCTCTGGTCACGTGAAGAATCGACCAGTCGCTTGGCTATATTGCGAAACACTAGATGAGCGCTCGGTCCCCATGGCCCTAGTGTTTCAACCCCAAACGGCTCAAATATATAACTTTCATGAAGGTTAATATATTTGCGCCGCTTGAGATTTTCCGCACCAGACGCAGCCGCCCCAGCACAGCATGTCGTGCTAGGAAGATGGGATGGCGCGAGGGTGTCGACGCATGTTGCATCCCACACCAAAGGCCTACCCAACTTCCAAGGCATTATAGTCATCCCATCTGGTCTCTTACCATCGTCGCGTGCCAAGCCAATTGGCTCCAAAACAGCTGGCACTCCGGCGGAGACAAGAGCACGACGGATGATGTCATTAATGCTGGCGTGCCGTGCCATGCGGCCAGCGCTCTTTTTGCATGACAGGCCATGGTGGCCGAGGCAGTCGACAGCTTCACCGCACTGACAGCGGTGCGGAGCCCCACAAGGTGCACCCAGGCGCAGGCATGTAGCGAGCCGGAATGTAGAGTCACTCAACATAGTGCCTATGTTGGGCTACGGAAGTGCCTGAAGCCAGAGACCCGACTCCCACTCACCCACAGCCAACAGGCGGGCACGCTCAGCAGAATTGATGGACGTATTAATTAAATTATTCCGTACCAACCTGCAGAGCGGCTCGTCCCATTGTCTCTGGGAAGATGGGTTCACGGGTCGATCTGTTTCCGGGCAAGTTATTTTCCAGGCGTTCACCGCTTCGGTCAAACACGGCACTTCAAAGTCAACCATGGATGGTGATAAAATCTTCGCAGTTAACTTATCGGTGCTGTGGACAGAAGACAAGAACGCCGGTAAACTACAACTAGAAATTTTGCGGATACCGAGACCACCAAAACGAATGGGAAGTGTGGCTTGTAGCCACGCTCGGTCATCCAGGGCCACATTTAAAACTGAAATAATAGTTTTTTTAATAATTTGGTCAATTTTGTCCAAGAGGTGTGGCTGCTTCCATATAGGTGCAGATCGCAGGTAATACGTGAAATTTGGGCCAAAAAAAAAAGTATAAAGAATTTTGTTATAAACTGTTTTGTGACATGTTAAGTATTAAATCTTTTAAAACAATTCTAGTTACTATCTAAAATCTTAAAAAAGAATCGAAAACTAATATTTTAAATGAACACAGAAAATCTCTTTCGCTTTTTCAGATTACAGATTTTATTACAAAATTGATAACTGCCATCTTCTATTACAATTTACGCTTCGTTACAAAATTGAAAGCAATTCATTACTCCAAACAAATTGGTTTTTGATGCCCTAATTGAAATAGTATTTTTTCAAAGACACGCTATATTTTATCTTTGTAAAGATTCTTTTTTACAAAGATAAAATATAGCGTAGAAGACATAAATTCTCTATAATCTTCTGATTATAGAGAATTGATGTCTTCTTCAGATAAGATAAAAATAAATATCTATTTACTTGTATCATTAGGTACGCTTATTATTCTGTTAAGAATCAGATAGTCTTACGTACACTTATATGTAATGTATACAAAATCCAATGAATGAATGAATAGTTAAAAAAAAAGTATTCATCATGTTTAGCAAAACATGATGAATACTTTTTTTTTAAATTATATGACCTCGATATTTTCTTTTCGACTAATCTGTGACGTTAATGATTTCTTGCCTTAGGGTCTTTTGAAGAAATAACCACGCAGATTTGGGTGGGGACACTGCCAGCTTGAATACCATTAAAATAATGACACTTTTACTATGAATTATAATATAACGGTATACTTTAAAACACTATCGTGCTGAAGTTCTTTTACCAATTAGTGCGTAAAACCGATTCTTTAAACATAATTAATAGTTAAAATTATCTTTAAATTACATTACCATTATCTAATTAATTAAAAAGTCTAATTAATTAGTCTCTAAAATACGTTCAATTATTTAAACCTCAGAAGGCTATTATTTATAACACCAAGTCGCATCAATTTAGACCTACGAACCTATTCGTTAATTGAACTTTATTCATTAAAATTTAAATTGAACACATTTTACAATTACGCCGAAAAATTAATCGGAAATGAAAAATTGGTAACCTTTATTTGATGAATTAATGTAAATTAGATTGTAATTGATATTAATTAGAACATTAATGAACTCGATGCGTCTAATTAATACGATGAGAGCTGTAATTAATTGAAATTAAAAATAAAGGAACGAGATCCAAAGAATTAATGAAGAAGAAAATTACAATCTAATTTGATTGGACATAAAATGAGGCTGGCTAAATTACAAAAGAAAGAGGAATTTAGTTACTAATTATAATTTAATTAAAGAGGATATTGAGTTATTTACCTGTTTACTAATCTTGAATCTAATAATTTTTCTAGTAGGTACCTAAATATTAGTAGCTTTTATCTACTCTAATGATTTAAAGCTTGGTTTTTTTTGTTTGATCAAGCTAATAAATCTCCGAAATGATTAGTACTACGACTAGTACGACTGTACGACTAATTAAAATAATTTCGCTAATGAGAAGCTAGGTTATCCCTGAGTGCTATAGGCTATATTTATATTATCAAATAGGTAGGTAAGTACATTATTGATCCGTAAAATTCGCGCGTCATTCATTTTAGACGTAGCCAAGTTAAGTTTAGAATACACTAGAATATTGATTAAAATAATAAAAAAATACAATATGTTTATTAAACACCCTGCTGGCCTCATGGTCGCAAGCGCGACTGAAGAACGTGGGGTCCTGGGTTCGATTTCCAGGTCCCCTCGTGTCTCGGAAAGCCCGCAAAGCCGTTGGTCCCGGCTGTCATCAATAGATCTTTGGCAGTCGTTACGGATAAAAAAAAAAACAAAAAGCCTAACCAAGAGTTATTGTGTTTTCCAGTAACTGGGTTGTTGAAGTCAGATAGGCAGTCGCTCCATCATGTAAAACACTGGTATTCAGCTGCATCCGGTTAGACTTTAAGCCCACTCCAACATAGTTGGGAAAAGGCTAAGCAAATGATGATGAGGTTTGTTGCAAAAAAAAATGAAATAAAATCCAGCCAAGTGCGACGGTTAATGAGAATAGCCTGGTGCAATAGGGCCCCGTTTTACCCTTTTGGTTACGGACACTATATAAAAATCGGGACAAAGCAAGCTGCTTGGTGGCAGAAATAAGTATATGGTGGCCATACTTCTTCGGAGGAGCTCCTTCACAAAGTTCTCTTCTAGGTACTACTAAAGAGGTAACGTTACCCGCGAAAGTTCCTCTAATACTCCGTACGAGCATTACCTTTAACTCAACACGTATTAATTAGCAAACTGCTACAGTCTAGACTGGTCTAGGGTATCCAAAGCACATTATAACAACAAGTTACGAGAACTGTACCGACAGCGCTCTCTATACAAAACGTAGTCTAGTCTTATTTTGGTAAATAAGTAGCTAAACTTGATTATATTTTGTAGGTAGGATAAGAGCACAAATATTACTTAATTTGGGTTGTTGTACATTCGTCACAAAGTTAATTCGTCACATTTGAAAAATCCAAACATTATAACGTCGTTGCGATTTCAAGACCTCTTATGTGTAAAATTTACTTTTACGAGAAAATCGATAAAAACCATCCACTGAAAAAAATATAATGAAACCAACTACAACAAAAAATACAGGTGATAGCCACATAACTGCCTGCTTTTTAATATGATATTTTAAGTTAAAAAAAAAAAGTACAACATAGTAAAAAAAAAGAAAACAATTTTATTTGACACTTATGAGGTTTTGGTTGCGCTGTCAGTTACACATCAGTGCTTTTAAACTAAAATACCTTTAAATAAAACGGGTACACCTTTTATAGCAGAACTTTTTAAGTCATAATTTTATTTTGCATAACAACTGATAGCATAAACCTCTTTTCGCAGAAAGTCATTTCGCATCAATTACTTGGCATACATTTATAACTCATAATTTTTTATGGCAGAATCCTCATTTCGCATAAATTTCATTTCCTAATTAAAATGCAGAACCATCATATCGCAGAAAGTTCACAGGCAGAATCGTCTTTTGGCATACATTTCGTAGGAAAGTCCCTAGAGATGGATCCAGAGCCCTCGAGGCTCAAAAAGCATAATCAGGGAGCCCCGCTACGCGGGGCTCAAGAGTTTACAATAGAGAAAACCACGAAGTGGATGGCGGGGTCTGTTCGCTCGCTTCGCTCGCTCTCTAGACTCCGCCATCCCCTTATAACCTAACCTGTCCGAGGCGGGTTGCCCCAAGGCCCGAGCTCGCTTCGCTCGCTCTTTTTAAAAGTTATACTAAACGAAATTATGCGAAATTATAAGTATGCCAAAGGTAATATTGCAAATAAAATTCTGCCATCTTAAAAGTATGCCATTTTAACATACATACATACATACATACATAAACTCACGCCTTTTTCCCATGGGGGTAGGCAGAAATCACGGACCGCCACCTGCTACGATCCTTACACACTCCTTTTGCCTCGTCCACATTCATACATCTGGTCATACAAGCACGCCGGTTACGAGTACTGAGCTCTTGACCTTTCTGAAGAACCTCACCAATAAGGTCAAGGTAGGTCTTTCTACGGCGTCCCCTCCCGGCATTGCCACTCACATCTGCCATATAAATCCCTTTTGTTAGTCGCCTTTCACTCATCCTCTCAACATGACCGAACCATCTAAGCATACTCTTTTCAACCTTTGTCACTACATCCTCTTTTAAACTGCAACGTTGTCGTATAATTTCATTCCTCACTCTATCGTTCAACGTTACACCACACATACTTCGCAAGGAAGGCATCTCCACAGCATTAATCCGACTTTCATGCCTCGTTTGCCATACCCAACATTCACTTCCATACGTAAGTGTAGGCACCAGCACGCCATTGTGCACAGCCAGTCGAGCCTTTTTGGACATCGACTGGTTGGTTACAACCGCATGTATAGCACCATTCACTTTATTTCCCGCATTTACACTCCTTTCCACATCAGCATCAATCTTACAGTCTCTTGTAAATATACTGCCCAGGTATACAAACTCATTCACTTGCTCCACACTCACATCATTTATTTTCACATCACATACCGATACATCCTCTTCTCTTTCAAAAACCACCACTTTCGTCTTATTTACATTTATGTTCATCCCTTTTCTCTTAAACGCTTCATTCGTTAATGTTACCATGTCTTGCAACTGCTCCGCTGACGACACAAGAAGAACTTGATCATCTGCGTATAACAAGCATTTGACAGGCAACTCATTCATTCTTAATCCACTCTCACTCTCTCTCAAATCTGTCAAACAACTATCCACATATATGTTGAACAGCCACACAGCGCTGTCTTACACCTCTTGAGATGTAAAACCAGTCAGCGCAACCTAGTGTATGCCCCATTTATCCTAACACAAGTACTGGAATCTTTATATAAAGATTTCAGTGTTCGTATCAAACGCCCGTCCACACCATACATGGATAGAGTCGACCATAGCTCTTCCCTCCACACACTGTCATAGGCCTTCTCCAAGTCTACGAAAGCACAGTACACTTTCTTGTGATTTGCCAGATGTTTTTGCCATTTTAAATTCGGACATAAAAACGTTCTGCCATGATAATATTATGCCATATATTTAAATGAGCGTCATCTATTGTCTAAAAATGAAGAATAATCACGCGATTTATTTATTTCACTCGTCTTTTCGTTCACTTGTTCAATCCTGTCGGTCTAAAGATACCAAAAGTAATATTAAAAAATACCCGCGTAAATTGCACATAGGATATTTTATTCCAAAAATTGCCTATGCTCCACGAGCATGATACCCTTAAAAACTTGTATGTGTACATACGACACATAAGACATTTTAAGTACCAAATTATGATGAGCAAGCACATTGAAGATCTTGAAATGGGTAAATAAGTTACGAATAAAACGTCATAGCCACATGAGAGTTTTTGCATTCGATAGGGCTTCAAAATTTACACTTGAATGGAGTGAAAAAGTGTTTTGAACAAAAGTGTCACATAGGAGGTCTTAAAGTCGCAACGACGATAAGTAAATTCGTCACATGTACACAAAATATGTGTAAATTCGTCACAGGTGCATGAAAGTTATTGTAAAATTAACACAAATCCTCATTTATATATCTTGATGTAGTGATAGCAACCAATATTATTGATTTTTAGCCCTCGAAATTAAATAAACTCTTGCACACGCTATCATATGAAGGACATAGAAGAGAAAAGGCACTTAGCCATGTGTGCTGCATTAGCACATATCAATGAACAGGACATTGAATACGCTTGGTTCGTCCATGATGTGACGAATTTACATCATCTGCCTAGCCTTTTCCCAACTATGTTGGGGTCGGCTTCCAGTCGAACCGGATGCAGCTGAATATCAGTATTTTACATAGAGCGACTGCCTATCAGACCTCCACAACCCAGTAATGGGTAATACGATACTCTTGGTAAGACTGGTTGTCAGACTTTCTGGCTTCTGACTAACAGTTACGACTGTCAAAGATCTACAAATGACAGCCGGGACCAACGGCTTTACGTGCTTTCCGAGGCATGTGACGAATTTACAATAAACAAAATTAATATATTGAGAATTGTGACGATTTTACACATTTTTTTTTTTCGTGGCAAATTTACTATGTGACGAATGTACAACCTCTTAATTAAAATTTAAAACCTGATTTTAATTTTAAAATCAAGTTATTTGATGGAAACCACGTGATATGTGTATAGCACAGAACAAATATTTTTGTATGGTTTACAGTACCAGTTCATACGTTGTAGTATAGTAAAAACGCCACTGATAAACGAGGCCAGCTACTGGGGCAAATACTATAAAAAGGGATTTATTTATACTATTGATTTAAAAATATAATTACCACATTACCACACTCATTAAACTTATCAGTATATTATCATAACAACATCGAGCATCTGAAACCAGCCGTTTCATATAACGGCTAGAAATTATGACTGCAACCAACACCACTATGTACTCATTAGAACGTTAAGTCCTAGGAATTAATTTATGGCTGCACCACCCGCCCCCTGGAGGTTATAAAATAGTTTCGTTATAAAATCAGGACTGCATTTAATATGCGTTTTATTATGTCTAGAGAACATTGAATGGACTTGAAAGTAATTGAAACAATTAAGTGAAAAGTTAGTAAAAGCGCTTTTAAACGGGCTATAGTTAATACTACTTTTTGTCCGTGACTTCGTCCATGTAGACGGCGGTTAAAAAAATTCAAATATGATTCGAAAGACACGTGGCGCCATCTATTATCATAAGAACGTCTTTGTGGTTTTTTTCGGGATACACCTGATAATGCTGCAAAATTTCAGAATGATCGGTTTAGCAGTTTAGGCGTGAAAATGTAACCAAGAAATAAGCTTACTTTCACATGAATAATAATAGTTACTAATAAATTAATAGATCCATTATTATTTGCGCAATAGATGATTACCAAATATAGTACGAGTACTATATTTTGGTAAATATCTGTTTTTTTTTACTGTATAATCCTCACACTCTGACAAAAATAATGTAAATCATGTTATATTTAATGAGGTCAAAAATACACAACGCAGTAGCAGCTTGTACAGAGGCAAACAAGAGGCTAGCATGATGCGGCGTGGCATGACGTCGCCGCATGGCGTGACGTAGTGGAATAATTTAACATTTTTCTTCTACAATGGTTACTTTTTCTCCCCATTCCCCCACACTGAAATAAACATAATTCCAAACAGGCAAATTCCCTAAAAATAACTCACATAAATTTGAGTTCCGTAGTTAATAAGAAGCAAACAAAAAGTGTACCTACTGTTTTATTAATTTGTAAGGAGACAATAAGCCTGCAAATCCCTTGTAACGGACGACTGTTGGGCCGAGTTGGGTTCTTTGAACACCTGTACCTTGCCCCTATTATAAGTTATTAATACACCCCAGTTTCGCCCCGGCCGAACTGTGGGTAAGTACTTCTGAAAACTGATTCCATTGCAATTTTGGAAAGAAAATGGGAAATTAAAATTTCAAATGGATTTGTTTGTTGGTATAAGGTTTTTAGGAGTCAATTTTGTACTAGCTTTTGCTCGTGGTTTCGTCTGTGTAGAGTTCAGAATTTGGCCAACGTGCTAAATTAATTAACGGGAATATAAAAACTAAATAAAATTGATCCTCCATCATCTTCTTCGTCTTTAAATATGCCAAATGCCATCCATCCATCTATTCAACCCCACAAACTTTTGCGTTTACATAATAGTAGAAAGATAGGATAGGATTCAGTTAGCTTTGGTCCACCATGCCTATTTGACAAGTTCTAGAAATATACATTATTTCTGAGTAACATAGGCTACATAACATCACGCTACAGCACACGGGAGAAGGGCAGTATCAAAGACGTAACTAAAGGTAGAAAAAGCCACGCGAACGAAGTTGCAGGCAGTTCACTAGTCATTGAAACACTAAAAAAAAAGAATGGTACTTGCCCGGTATCAAACCCGCGGTCTCTCTCCTATTTATTAGTACTAAAACAATGCTCATTAAGTACGCGGCGCTGTCATCATTCGTCAACCGCAACACCTCTCAACTGAATTAAAAACTGGGTATCAGAGCTCGCCACGATTTATGATACATAACAGAACATACATAACATACCATCACGCCTGTATTCCCCGAATGGTTAGGCAGAGGAGTACCAATGTACACCCACAGTTCGCCGCCACATTTAAGTCCCATGTAATAGGGGGCGAGCCTATTGCCATTAACCGGGCACAAAACTCTGAACTGCTACAGAGTATTTCATAGAGAAACCCAATAACACCTTGCTCGACCTGGGAATCAAACCCAAGACCTCTAGCGTAGCAGTCGCTTTTAGGACCACTAGGCTAACGAGGCAGTTCTCTCCTATTTATTAGCACTAAAACAATGCTGGCCCACTAAGTACGCGGCGCTGTCATCATTCGTCAACCGCAACACCTCTCAACTGAATTAATAACTGGGTATCAAAGCTCGCTACGATTTATGATACATAACATACCATCACGCCTGTATTCCCCGAATGGTTAGGCAGAGGAGTACCAATGTACACCCACAGTTCGCCGCCACATTTAAGTCCCATGTAATAGGGGGCGAGCCTATTGCCATTAACCGGGCACAAAAACTTCGAACTGCTACTGATAATTTCATAGAAAAACCCAATAACACCTTGCTCGACCTG
Source organism: Caradrina clavipalpis (assembly GCA_932526535.1). Taxonomy (NCBI): domain Eukaryota; kingdom Metazoa; phylum Arthropoda; class Insecta; order Lepidoptera; family Noctuidae; genus Caradrina; species Caradrina clavipalpis. Next base: position 1,713,156 of record OW052095.1, read on the forward strand.
GGAATCAAACCAAGACCTCCAGCGTAGCAGTCGCGCTTAGGACCACTAGGCTAACGAGGCAGTTCTGTCCTATTTATTAGCACTAAAACAATGCTGGCCCACTAAGTACGCGGCGCTGTCATCATTCGTCAACCGCAACACCTCTCAACTGAATTAATAACTGGGTATCAAAGCTCGCCACGATTTATGATCTTAATATAACTGATGTTGTCCGTAATTGGATTCAATGTTCTATTGTTGTTGTGATGGAGGTGTTTGGTTATAACCAACGGACAATGTGTTGAATTGGCTACAAATTTGTTTATTTACATACATACATACATACACTGTATTCTCCGAAGGGTTTTTTTTTTTAAAGACGGGAAATCATCAAGTAACTTCCCCCACCCTGGGCGGGGCGGGAGGGAGTGTCAGACTTTTACTGACTAAAACCCGTCTATGTTCATTCGTGTGCCCTTTGCGTTTCGGGGGCGCGGTATCTCTTTCGAACAACCCGCAGATTCTCCGAAGGGTAAGACAGAGGTGGAATATCAATAATTATACACCCACAGTTCGCCGGTCTGTTTTTTTTAGATCCCATGTAATAGGGGGCGCCTATTAGCCTATAAGCCTGTTAGCCTTTATTTATCTGTATGCTCAATAGACACACAATTGCATAAAAATAATATATCTGGAAACAATTACTTGTATAAAAAATAAAAAAAATAAAACAATGTAGCTAAATAGCCTAAATAATCCAGGATTGCATATTCATAGGTACTTATATAGTTTCAGCATATCGTTAGTGCATTGACCGAAATATATAAGAACAAAACATGATTTTTCAACCTGAAACTTAAGTAAAAAGGAAGCAAATTTTCAGGAAATTATTACAATTTAACAGATAAAGACTTCTCCTGAAATGTTAAATTGAAAAGTCACAGAACAATACAATACAAAATAATTGTCTTAAAACACAATAACTTAAGCTATTTAAATACCTAGTAAGACAATGCTGATAATATGGTAGAAACAAAAGCATTGGGAATAATACCTACGTTCCTACTCAACTGTCTCAATGTTCTCTTCACTGAAGTTCAATTGTTTTTGCAACTCAACGACTCTTGTTCAATATTGTTTCCAATATTATATTTTATTGTTTCATTATATTGAAGTTTCATAAGTGTTTTGATTTAGATATATAATGAAGAATGTAGGTAACGGTTGTGGATCTACCTCGTGGCGCGCTTTTCCACGTGGTCGCCACTCGAGAGCCTTTTTTTTACCTATCGGAAATCATCAAATGACTTCTCCGACCCTGGACGGGGCGGAAAGGACTGTCAGACTTTTACTGACTAAAACCCATCCAAGTTCCTTCTTGTGCCCTTTGCGTTCCGGGGGCGCGATATCTCTTTCGAACAACCCGCAGCCCCTGCAGGCATCGGCCCTGAGTGGCCTCTCCAAGCTCGAGAGCCCTAGGAACCCAAAGGCCGGCCGCTCTACAAGCTATTTTATATTAGGTAGGGCCTAAGTCCAGCAGTGGTTGTCGTTTGGCTGATATTATAATGAAACATGCCATCAAAGAAGGAAAAGAAAAAGAAAGCTATTATCTGATCTTAATTACGAAAATTAACAAAACCACTTACAAGACAAATATAATCTGTAAAATTATTTAGGTAGATCTAAGGTTATGAGTTAATAATAATAATAATTAATAATACCAGTGTCTTACTATGCCAGTGCAGGGTAAAGTCCTGTTATCTAGCCTCAAAGGCCTCTTATCATACATACAAAGTAGGCACGAGGATTGATCACCACACTTGCTCAAAGCGGATTGGCGATTTCAGACTTTTAGTAAGTACGTTTCCTCACGATGTTTTCCTTCACCGATGTCAATAATATCCAAGTTAAATAAACTATTGAGCATACAACCTCATGTGATGCTAGAGTCTTAACTACTGGGCCATAACGACAGTCAATCAGTCAATCAATCAATTAATATCTCAATCAGCGGCTATCAATTAAAGATATCCAAAACGGAGATATTTTTATCATACACTTATCAATAAACAAAATAATTAATTCAATACATAATTCAAGTAGTACTCTCAGATAGATGTGGCGACGCAGTAGGAGTAGTGGCTGACTGATGGGCTGCTGCGTTGCGTATCGAGGGTTCGATTCTCGCACGAAACAAATATGTTTATGGTCTATAGACCATAAACAGCCAGACCTGGAACCACTGTCTATAGACAGTTGTTCCAGGTCTGGCTGTTTATGTTTGTGAATTAATATACCATCACGGCTGTATTCCCCGAGGGGTTTGGCAGAGGGCCCCACGGTATGTTTAGGTCACATGTAAGAGGGGGTGAGCCTACTGCCATTAACCGAGCACAAATCCTAACTCGGAGCTGCTACCGAGAATTATATAGAAAAACCCAATAACACTTTGCTTGATCTGGGAATGGAACCCAAAACCTCTACCGTAGCAGTCGCGCTCAGGACCACTAGGCACCCACGATACAGGGGAAATTCCTAATGTGAAAAAAGAAAAAAGATGAATTAAGAAATACTTCAAAGATTCTTGTGAGTTCGTCCGTGACAAATCAGGATCAGTAAGTATATTTTGGAAAATAATTAAAACTAGCTTCTGCCCTCGACTTCGTCCGCGTCAAAGTAATCGGGACAAAAAGAATCCAAAGTTTTATTTCGTGAAATAACACATAAGATACCTTCGCGCTACAATTTATTTCAGTGCCCATCCAGATCCGTTAAAGCGCGCAAGAGTGACAAACATCCATCCATCCATCCATCCATCCATCCATCCATCCATCCATCCATCCATCCATCCATCCACCCATCCATCCATCCATATATCCTCACATACTTTTACATTACTTATAGGAAAGTAGGAACTAATAGTATAGCAGTACATTAATATATCTCTTTTAATCGTTGCAATCTGTCAAATATTTCTAGAACCTAAACTATGCAAAGCCTAATTTTCATTTAAGATTTTTAAATTAAAAAAACCAACAAATTCGTCCTTAGATATTATCCTGCTTGCCCGAGAGACTTCAGACCGGCCTTGTGAATAATGAAAACTAATTATTCGCCAAGACATTATGAATATGAATCACCCTCGCCCGGATATCTACTTATTTTTCTTGCACGACAAACTGTTCCCTAGCAAAATGATCTCGAACAATATCGTTCTTAGTATAATGAAAATAGATCTGCTTTGGGGACGGTCTTATAATTATTTTCTTAGTTCAGAACTGAACTTAATTATGTGTCAAGCTTGTTATAGAAGTACGTAAATAGTTTTTAATTATTTTTTAGGCAATTACGCAAATATGTAGCTACTTTATTTTAAACACTGGAATGATTTTATTTTCGCATGATCTTAAGTCACTGCCTCGTTATCCTAGTGGTGCTAAGCGCGACTGCTTCTTAGGTTTGATTCCCACGTCGAGCAAAAAGTGCAAATTCTCAGTAGCACCTCGGAGTTAGGATTTGTGCTAAGCTAGTGGCAATAGGCTCGCCCCCTGTTACATGGGACCTGAACATACCGGCGAACTGTGGGTTTACATCAGTGCACCTCTGTTTAACCCTTCGAGGAATGCAGGCGCTCTTTGTGGGAGACCTACGTTAAAAAGTAGTCGGATATAGACTATTATATAGGCTAAAAGGTATTCTTGATCTCATTTAAGCAAGGTTTAGCGTGTTCGTGTACGGTTCCATTATTTGTAAACACGTGGACACTTATCTTTGAATATAATTGTGCCGTTGGGGCAACTAGATTCACATAACATACCATCACGCCTGTATTCCCCGAAGAGTTAGGCAGGGGTGTACCAATGTATACCCACATTTCGCCGGTATGTTTGGGTCCCATGTAATAGGGGGCGAGCCTAAGCAATTACATTCATTTGTTTTGCTTCTTTTACATGACGCTCTAAAGTCCTTTTAGATGGTTTAAATGATTTGACTTCTTTGACATTGAGTGTATCGCCTGCCTTTCACTGTATGCATTTTTGGACTAAGATGTCACGCTTATCCGACAATATCATCGAACATGCACTTCAAAATTTCAGCTCTGTTATCATTTATCACTATGTTTATCTCAACACTATCTGTTGTAACATTATCTTTGTTATAAATACAAAGAAAATCGGATTTTCTTCACAACCTTGTCACACTCCATTATGTTTAGTGTAGGAAGTGTAGTTTTTTCTATATTATTGATATTAAATTATGCAAAAGGTTTGTCAAGGATTGATCCTTTGGTTGATACTAATGTGGGGCTCATTCGAGGGTTAAGAGCAGATGATGGAGACTATGCAATGTTTTTGGGAATACCCTATGCTCAAGTGAACCCAGAAAATCCATTTGGAGTAAGTATTTACATTTGATCAATAATTTATTATTTATAGTTGAGTTTTAAATTGTGACCAGCTAGGCTGAAAAATATTTTGTGATAACTTTAAGTAATACGGGACAAGGACGTGAAGCTAAATAAGATTGAGAATTGTAGCTGTGAATATAACGTAAAGTAATTATTTTGAAATCTTAAAATTAAAATCTATTATTTTTTCAGGAATCTAAACCACAACCCAAGTTTGACGATACGTTTGAAGCATACGACGATTCAGCGAAATGTCCTCAAGTCTACCAACATAATAACAGTATTCTGGGGCAAGTGAACTGCCTACAACTCAATATTTACGTACCAACCACAGCCACTTCCAACAACCGTCTTCCAGTAATGGTCTGGATTTACGGAGGTGCTTTCCACAGAGGATATTTTGGGAAAGATTTTTATGGACCAACTTATCTTGTCAAACATGGCGTCATTGTTGTAACTTTGAACTATCGTGTCGGTGCTTACGGTTTCATGTGTCTTGATACTCCTGAAGTACCCGGTAACCAAGGTCTGAAAGATCAATTTCTAGGTATGCGATGGGTAAAAGATAACATAGAAGCGTTTGGAGGAGATGCTGATAAGATTACTTTGTTTGGTGAAAGTGCTGGTGGACACTCCATAGATCTGCACTTGTTATCTCCAACAGACAAATTGTACAACAATGTTATAATACAAAGTGGTAGCTCTTTAGCCGGCACGGTTTTATACGAACCTGATAGATTAGCTGCTATAAAAATAGCAGAACGCTTAGGCTTTGAAACAACAGATACAAATGAAGCAATTTCATATCTTGCTAAAGCTGATTCAAATTCAGTAGTGGCAACTGCAATTGATCTTAATTTAATGTTTAAACCCTGTATTGAAAATGAATTTGATGGAGTGGTACCCTTTATATCTAGTTCCTGGCTTAAAGCTGAAACGCCAAAAGTCAACAACATGCCAATATTGATTGGTTTCAATGAACATGAACTGGTAGGTTCTCACTTCAATAAGGACGCTGAATACTACAAAAATTTGGACATTGTGACTGAATATTTGGAACGAATGTTTAATTTTAAACCTGAGAAATTACAAGAAATGAAGAACTTGATTTCACATTTCTACCTCGGAGATGAAGTGTTTAGTGAAGATGTGAAGTGGGGTATCATCAACTTTGATTCAGATTTCACCTATATTCATCCTGTACAAAGAACTATAAAGAAATATTTAGAGGCCAATGCTGGCAACATTTTCTACTACATGTTTTCATATGTTGGTGGAAGAAATGCCCTCGTTGTTGTAGATGATGACTATAACAACTTGTGCTGTGCCTCTCATGCTGACGAGCTAAGCTATTTATTTAGTATGAATCATAAACCTGATCCTACAACTCAAGATGAAGTTACTATTGAACGGATGACTACAATGTGGACGAACTTTGCTAAATTCAGGTTTGAGCACTACACGTACATTCTTTCCTATTTTTAAGTGTCAACTGAAAACTAGTGATATGGTTAGTAGTAGGCTGATTCTCAAAGTATCGGTATACAACTGCCAGCTAATCTCTGTCGTCGGCTTCAAGTTGTCTTTAAATTTTTCTATCTATATTGTTCTTACTCCATGCTTAAAACAAATTCCTTAAGATTTTTTTATATATTTTTTATGGCACAGGTATGTTTGAGTTACAGCAGCGAGTGACGCCCATCCATAAGGTGAATGGACGACCTGATTAAGACCGCAGGAAGGCGTTGGATGCGGGCCGCTTCCAACCGGTCCTATTGGACCTATCTCTGAAGGAGGCCTATATCCAGTAGTAGACGTCCTGCAGCTGATATGATGATGATGATGTTTGAGTTTAAGACTTGATTACTGTTTTCTGTTTCAGTGACCCAACTCCGCAGACAACAGACTTGCTTCCAGTGAAATGGGTGCCGATAACAAAAGAAGTCTACCCCTACATGAACATTGGCAAAGAACTTACGTTGGGCAGCAGACCAGCTCACGACAGAATGGCTTTCTGGAATCTGTTCTACGAACTAAACGAAGATATGCAAAGCTTATTGTAAAGATGGTTGACATTTTATGTAGTTTGACATGTTGTTATATTTTATGAATGTTAAGGTTGCGTTTTTAATGCGAAAGTTGCTGCAATTTTGTTGTATTTGAAATATTTAGATTAAGAATGATTACAAAATGACATACATCAGTTTCTGAGAAGCTAAATATTAAATATACAATGTCTGGCGCAATGGCTAAGCGATTGGTTACCTATAATGGGTGTCGCAGGTTCTATTCCCGCATGGAAAAATATTTTTAGGATCCGTAGTTGTTCCGGGTTTGGCTGTTTGTGTATGTATGTTTACATATTTTTTTAAATTTACCTACAAGAAACTCCTAGCGTGGGGTATCGGATAAAAAAAATGAAAGATTACGCCGCTGTCCTTGTGTTTTCAAAATCAAATAATCTTCATATCAACTTGCACTGATAAACAAATACCTTTTACATAATATTTTGATGGCCAATGACAGTAAAGATTATGAAAAAATATAGATTACAAAAATTGATTTGAATTAAATTCATACTATTAAATAAATCATAAATAATCTTAATGATTATTAATGAACTTTGTCATCCAATCTGTTTTTTATATCTGTACCTATTTATCAACAAAACGATTCGCGATTTAATAATTATTTTGTTTCGTAAAATGTCCAATAAAGGAAATGAGCTCTTAATTAACACATAAATGTTCTGTCAATCAGTTGGACAGCGTCCGCCGACAGTTTAATTTGTCAACCTTCAAATAAGTCAGTTTGCCGACATAGTGGGACGAAAGAGAGCGGTATCAGTGTTTTTAATTATGTCTTATTTTTATCCGACTACGTATGTTTATTCACTCGTCTGTGTATGTTTCGATGTTCATCTGAGAGCGCATAATCTCCTAACCTATTTAACATAATTATATTAATATTGACTACCCCGTTGGTCTTGTGGTCGCAAGCGCGACTGCTGAGCAAGGGGTCCCGGGTTCGATTCCCAGGTCGGGCAAAAAGTTTTATTGGGTTTTTCCGTTAGGAATTTCTCAGTAGCAGCCCGAGTTTGGAAGTTGGTGGTGTCACACCCCCGTGCCTCGGAAAGCGCGTAAAGCCGTTGGTCCTGCGCCTGATCTCTCTCCGGTCGTGTCGGATTGCCGTCCCATCGGGCTATGAGAGTTAGGGAAGATTGAGTGCACCTGTGTTTGCGCACACACTTGTGCACTATAATATTATCTCCTGCGTACGTGGCTAGTCTGCCTTAATTAATTATGTCTTACAAGCTTTTGCCCGCGACTTCGTCCGCGTGGATTAATAGTTCCCGTTCCCGGGGTATTTCCGGGACGAAAACTATCCTATGTCCTTTCTCGGGTCCCAGACTATATCTGTACCAAATTTCATTGAAATCGGTTCAGTGGGTTAGGCGTGAAGAAGAGACAGACAGACAGACAGAGTTACTTTCGCATTTATAATATTAGTACGGATTTTCAACCGACTACGTATGTTTGTTCATACGTCTGTGTATGTTTCGATGTTCATTTATTTACTTATTTAAGCTTTATGCAACAAAAGTACAAAGGCGGACTTAATGCCTTAGGCATTCTCTTTCAGTCAACCAAAAGTGGTGAAGAGATAATATCATGGCAGTTGCAAATTTATTTATTTATTTTTATTTATTTATTTATTTGTTATGTTAAGAATTTATTGTATTGCTCTTAGCATGTAACTGTTTTTTGTCCCAAATAAATAAATAAAATAAAATAAAATCAGGCATCAAGGCCCATAGAAAATACATATTTTAGTACATACAATAACTTAAAAATACTATACATAAACAATATAATAACTTAATTATAAACTACTTCACACGTAAAGTCGGCGTCGTGAGTCGCGCGGTGTCGGGTATCCGGCCTCGGAATCGCCGGAACACTACACCTCTCGGCCAAAATTCCTCCTTCATGAAAGTCGACAGATGTTCAGTCGGCACCCTCACCACGAAGGAATTGAAACTCACGCCGTGGTGAGATTCCAACCGCTCGACCCTCAGAGTGAACTTGGTCTTTATGCTGATGTACTCTACAATCTCCGCGACCTTTGTTGCGCTTTGCCGTTTGTGTGCAATCGGGACACGCAGCACAATCGGAACAAGCTGGCTTCCTCTTTTTCTGCTGCACCTTGGTAAAGCCATCTTTATCGCACGTATCGTTCACGGCTTGACGCTGTGTCAGATCCAAATTACTATTCATCTGTGAGCGCATTATCTCCTAAACTATTTATCATATATTAATACTAGAGAACTGTCCAAGTTTATTTCTTATTTCACCCGCGTTAAGCAACGTCTTTGGTTACTGCTCCGCTCTCGCGTGTCATAGCATGATGCTATATAGCCTATATTACTCAGGATGAATGTACCTATTTATTAGTAAAAAAAAAGTTAATATTGATCCAGCAGTTTCGGAGCCTATTCAATACAAACAAACAAAAAAATCTTCCTCTTTATAATATTATTAGGATTTATCGTTGAAAGGGTCATGATGTTGTGCTGGTTATTGGCCAAATAGAGTCTCAAAGAAGCGACAGCTTACAGCGAACGTAATTGAACCCAGAACCCCATGCTTTGAAGTCACGCTTGCGACCACCACCTACACCAACAAGGCAGTCAAACTACACTCATTATTAATTACAAAAACTCAAAATCAAAGGTTCAACAACTAAATTAAAGCCTTATCATTAGTCAGTTAAAATCTGTTTTTAAAATTCCAACGAGAAAATTAACCCGTTCACTTCAAAGCTAAATTAACGTATCTCTAAATCACGTGCCAAGTATTAACCCTTCAATCCTTACTTAACTTCAATTAACCCAATTCTTTCTTCAAAGCTAATTAATTGCCAACGAAATGGGATATCGCACGGTCGATTCGACCCTCCAGATGTAATGACGTGTAAAATTAACGTGGGGGAACGTTTTTGACAGTTTTCTATTAGCACCGAAAATTAATAATGCCAGCCGGTTGTATTGATTCCTGAAGATTGGTTCTGTATGTTAGGGTTATTGTTTCGTGAGGCACTAATTTATACACATATAGCTCTTTTATATCCTACTTCCTACTACTATCATAAAGGCGAAAGTTTGTAAGTATGGATGTATGGATGTTTGTTACTCTTTCACGTAAAAACTACTGAATGGATTTGAATGAAACTTTACCACAATATAGCTTATACATCAGAATAACACATAGGCTACAATTTTTGACTAGACGGGACGAACCTGAAGTCCACGCGAACGAAGTCGCGGGCAAAAGCTAGTACCATATATATACGATCACGCCTGTATTCCCAGAAAGGTTAGGCAGAGGTGTACCAATAAACGCCCACAGTTCGCCGGTATAATTAGGTCCCATGTAATAGGGGGCGAGCCTATTGCCACTAACCGGGCACAAATCCTAACTCTTTTATGTTAACCTAATAGCACTTCAGAAGTACACATACATATACATACTATCACGCTTGTATTCCTCGAAGACTTAAGCAGAGGTGTACTAATGAACACCCACAGTCAGCCGGAATGTTTTAGGTCCACTATAATAGGGGGCCAGCCTATTGCCATTAGCCGGGCACAAATCCTAACTCCGAGCTGCTACTCAGAATTTCATAGAAAAACCCAATAACACTTTTTGCTTGACCTGGGAATCGAACCCAGGATCTCTAGCGTAGCAGTCGCTCTTAGTATCACTAGGCTACCGGGGCAGTGTGAGGGTCATTGTTTCGTTATGTTTTAAACAGGCCCTTATATGTCTATCGAATAGCAATGCTGTCGATACGATACGGATGACACAGTGACCCAGAGATTGGTTGCTGTGCTGCATGTCCCGGGTTCATTTATTTATTTAAGCTTTATGCAACAAAAAGTACAAAGGCGGATTTAATGCCTTAGGCATTCCCGGACCACTCTAATCAACCAAAGGCGGGTTCAATTTCCACATGGAACAAATATTTGTACAGTCTAGAGAAAAGAATTGTATTTTTGTTTGTAATAGATAAACTCAAAATCTGCTTAAGCGATATAAAAAAATTCTTTCGCCTATGGAAAGCTACATTATCAGCGAGTATTTATAAGCTACTAGCTTTTACCTGCGACTTCGTCTACATAAATGTCGGTTATCACGGACGCAGAGGAAATACTTTAATTTAAAAGGAGAGTGGGCAAAAATGTATGGGAGCTGGTCTACCTACTCAACAGTGATGTAACATACGTCGTTGAATAGGTAATTGTGTGTACTCCATTTTGTTATATGGCCGTTAAGTTGTAGGTAATGGGGTTTTCGAGATATTTCCCAAAAACAAGCTAAAGCAAAATAATTTCGTTGAATAGAACAATAATGCAATTTTTCATTAACTATGGCTACATAAGTGATCAGCGACCGTAGCGAACTTGGGGGAGTTGGTAAAACACGCCTCTCGACGCGTGCGCTTTGTTGGAAAAAAAGAGCGAGCTTTAAATATTATGGCTTATTTGGCATATTTAATATTGGGTGAAACGACAATCGACACAATGATCGCTGAGTGCACATCCCACATGTCGACGACCTCGACAGCCAAGTCAAGATACTTGATCTTCTTGTCATTCTCGGCCTTCACGAGGTTCACGTCATGTGTGACTGTTATGACAACAATCATTGCGCGCTTGTCTACGTGATCCACCACCATTATATCAGACTTACTGGCTACAATAGTCCTGTCAGTAATGATAGATCGGTCCCAGTACAATGTGACATTGCTATTTTCGAGAACTGGGTCGGACACATACCCCTAGTTCGGTACTTCCGATTCTACAAGGCGGTATTTCAGAGCAAGTTGCTGATGAATGATCCTGGCCACAAGGTTGTGCCTATATAAGTACTCTTCGTTAGCTAGATGAGAACACCTAGAGATATTGTGGCGGATGGGCCAGTGGCATGCCCGACAAATGTCAACCGTGCCATCCTTCACAATAAATCTCCGGTAGTTATTTGTCATGATAACTTCATCCATAATTGTACAGACAAAACCTTTGGTTTCCCCAAATAGGTCACCGAAGCGAAGGCGGGATACGGACGCTAAGAAATCAACATCGGGCCAATGCAAGGCCCGGAAAAAGCGTCCGTGAAGCTCTTTACTCTGCCATACCTCCTCGCGATCTTCAGCACTACTGATTTGCTCCAGTTTTATTTAGCCAAGGAGAGCGGGGTAAGGCCCTTATCCACTGTCGTGCCATGCACCATCTTGGTGCATTCCCACGTCGGCTAAAAGGAAAAAATCCATGGGACTGCAAATCTCGCGGTTGTGGAAAGTCTTAGCATTTAAGAAGCCACGACCTCCACACTTCCGCGGAATATTCAGTCTCATTACCGATTACTGTGGGTGATGCATTCGATATGCCGTTAACAATGTACGGACCCTCCCATCCAGGGCATTGAGTTCCGATAGAGTCCATTTTAGTATGCCAAAAGAGTACATCAATACCGGCATGACCCACCCGTTGAAGGCAACCCTGCTTCCGCCTGATAAAAGACTATTAAATACTTTTTTCAGGCGGCCAAAGAAGCGCTCCTTCAACGATTGCTTCACGACAACAGTATTGATGCCCAACGCTTCCGACATACCCAAATACTTATTGGTCTCCGTTAAAGAAAGGGATCTAAGGTTTATGGATTCCGAGAGTTGAACACCCTCGGACTCCACAATCTCCCTTCGCTTGACATACATGACCGCACATTTGTCCACACCAAATTCCATCCTGATGGCGCTACTGAAAGTTCCTGTAACCTTCAGTACAGCTACATAAGTTATTATTATTATTGATGTGTTGTCTAATGTGATTACCAATCGGGATCACTAGAAAAAAGAACTTTTTGAAAATAACAAACTGTTGTTCCGAAAGTGTAATCAGTTAAACAGCTGAGTGATTAAGACATGTGACGATTTCATGATCTTAAAGCAGTAAGGCAGCGGCGCTTATATAGCTATAGTTAATGAAGATTTGCATGTTCCATTCAGCGAAATTATTTTGCTTTAACTTGTTTTTGGGAAATATCTCAAGAACCCCATTACCTACAACTTAACGGCCATATAACAAAATGGAGTACACACAATTACATATTCAACGACGTATGTTATATCACTGTTGAGTAGGTAGACCAGGTTGCCCACTCTCCTTTAATCATAATTTAAATGACACGTGGCGCCATCTATTATCATAAGAACGTTATTTTAGTCTTCCTCGGGAACAGTACCTACATTCTTTCGGGAAGAAAGGTACCCTATGTCCGTTTCTATACACTTGACAACGTATATGCAAAATTTCAGGATGATCGATTCAGTGGTTTAGGCGTGAAGGGTTACAAACAAACTTTCTTTCGCATATAATATTAGTTAGAATATTTTATTTAGGGATCCGTAAGACACATGGAAGAAGACATGGGCAATGTTCGTGGTATGTTTATAAACGTACTCACGATACAGGAACATATCTAGTGTAGGGACAATGTCAAAGAAAGATACATAAATCACTAAAATAGAGAATACAGAGACAGTAAGTCAAAAACTCTTCAACAATAGCGTACCAAAGCCGTAATACAAGGACATGCCACAGTAATTCCTGAAGATAAATAGACTGTTATAATGCTTTTTAGGGTTCCAAAAGGGTAAAACGGGACCCTAATTCTAAGACTTCGCTGTCCATCTGTCTGTCTGTCCGGCCGTCTATCACCAGGCTGTATCTCATGAACCGTGATAGTTAGAAAGTTGAAATTTTCACAGATGATGCATTTCTGTTGCCGCTGTAACAACAAATATTAAAAACCAGAATAAAATATATATTTAGGGGGCTCCCAAACAACAAACGTGATTTTTTTGCTCGTTTTTGCGCTATTTTAATAACGGCAACAAGTAGACACTTGAAATATTCACTGAATATCAAGTTTATATAACTTATATTGATATTCTGTGAATATTCCAAGCGTCTTTTCACTTTAAAAATAAATTATTAAATGAAAATAAAACAAATATTCAAAGGGGGCTCTCATACAACAAACGCGTTTTTTTGCCATTTTCATATATAATGGTACGGAACCCTTAGAGCGCGAGTCCGACTCGCACTTGGCCAGTTTTATCCAAATACGAAGCGTCGGCTTCTCTGCCGTCAAACACGAATGCTGGAAAGATAAAATATGATGCAAAAACTGAATTAATGAACGACTAAGTCTGTTATATTAATTACGTTTTCCGTTCCATAAGTTTGTTTTTGGAGTTCCCTGTTTTGTTTTTAAGAGTTGCGATGAGTTTGCAAAGAATAGTCCTGTGAGTAAATATTTATTTTTAAATATTCTATAGGAAAGGTAAATATTTATGGGGTGGTAGTAAAGTCTGTTTTGTCGCGTTTTCTGAGAAACTGTTAGGAAATTAGTTGTATTTATTTATATTATGAAGGTGAAAAGATTTTAAGTTTGTTTTTTGTTTGACCGCGCTAATCTCTGGAAATACTGATAAGATTCTGATAATTCATTCAATAACATGTAGCTACGTTATCCCTGAGTGCTATTTTATTATAACAATATTAGGAATTAGAAAGACTTCATCTGCATAGATTTTAGAATCAAGCCAAATTCCTAAATTACGTCATGGGAACACAGAATCGGAATAAAATTATTGTACTGCTAATTCCGTTCCGCCGTATAAGCATGCAAACCATCCGTTCATCCATCCATCCATCCATCCACCTAATCATCCATTTAACCATCCATCCTCACAAACTTTCGCCTTTACATTACTAGTAGAATAAAATACCACACCCTAAGTACATCTCATGACGACACAGTACGACAATGCCTAACTCTCGCAGTCCACGATAAATCATCCTTAAGTCGTCTGTAGCCAGAAGTCTGCCTACCCCAGGGAACGCAACGAGGAAACTAGATACAAATCCATAAAGTTACATAGTCATCAAATATTCACAATCCGCCCGGATATCGTCCGCCATAAGGTCCATTTTCAATTTATTTGTAATAGGGGAGAAAACTCGGCGAGTACTTCAGATTTCAGATTAATATTGAATTATTAAACAAGTTGCATTGATGTTATATTCATAACTGGTATCGTGTTTCTGGATATCTGTATTGGTTTGGCTATTGCTTTGATAGAAATAGCTGTCTAAATTGATGTTAGTAGAAATTAGTCGCTTGCAAATATATATATCCGACGCTACCCATAATTGAGTAAAGTTCTACAAAAAAGAACCAATACACTACAACATTTTTCTCCCATTTTTCGAAGGATTTTTGGTTATGATTGTGAATATTTAACGATGATTCGTTTTGAATCTTATACGCATAAGTCTTCAATGTACCTACATTGAATTATTGCTGGGTAGTAAACCAACACATTTGGCATAGCTTCACCTAATTAATTTAATTATGATAGATTATGTACAAAGCTTAGCTTAATTCAATGTTTTAGTTTTTGTTTGATAGTTGTTAACTTTCTTGTGCATACTGTTGTCTCCTTTATGTGAACGAGTACACCTACGTAATACCTTTTGTTGACTTTTGTTTGTATTTCATGATTTGTGTAAATCTTGTTGGCAGCTTGTAGCTTGAAATCCTAAATAAATAAATTATATCTCCTGTCCTCATATTTAGGATGTACCGACCTCGAAAAACTTTTTTACAAAAAAATTACAACCGCCTTCAAAAACTAAAAAGAGAAAAGTCGGTGGCTTTATTTCTGTTTGTTGTTTTGTATTGCCACCGACTTCCAAAGCTAAAGTTATTTTTCTCTTTTTAGTTTTTGAAGGCGGTTTTAATTTTTTTGTAAAATAGTTTTTTATTTCTCGCTTTTTAGTAAGTATCAACTTCTTGTCATCCAAATCCATGAAAAAACTGTCATGTTATGTAAATTAACGAGACACCACTAAAAAGTCATAAGAAAGCAGAATATGCGATTTCGTTTACTTGGATGAGAAATTTTTAAATACTACTGTATACATCTGTGTAACCCTTGAGTACAGGCGTGATGTTATATTGTGTGATGGTGTAAACAATGCTTAAATATGCTATAGCAACAATCGCGGTTAATCTGCTGTTATTTATTGAAGAGTTCCCCCGATTTCTACAAGATCCCATCATCAGATATTGAAATGGTGACAAAGGGACCACACGGGAAGCACCAGCTTTCAAATAAAAGAATCATGACAATCGGTTCACCCAGTCGGGAAATTCGAGGTAACAATCATAAAAAAAAAAAAAAAAATACAGTCGAATTGATAACCTCCTCCTTTTTTTGAAGTCGGTTAAAAATCAGGTACTTACTTATTACTATTTTGGTTTCCATTTTCAAAAAAGGACTTCAAATTTTTTATTGTAGGTACTATTTACAAACAACACATAAGTCAATATAAATATTCCAATTAACTGTACCAAAACGACACTGAAACACAAATCTCACATCATTCATCAATATATTCCCAAAATACAATAACTCACAAAACAAATATGGCCGACCTTCGAACACTCGCAGCAATAACATTTAAAATATTAGCGGAACTCGTAATCTTCTAGGTGTAATTAATTATTTTGTATACGCCATGTCTTCCCATGTTTTAATGAAGAGAAATAGTCATTTAAAATGAATGGCCGACCATCTTGTTTCTCATCAAGATGTACAGTTAAATAAACGTGGAGTGGGTATCGTTGGGTTACAGCGTAAGAATTGCAGTAGTTCAATTTGGTACGGCTGAATTAAATATTTAATTAATATGTTGTATTTATTCTCTACACCGATTTCGGTCATGGCGGGTAATCTTAATAGACAAGCCAAACACGCAGGAGATGTCATAGTGCACAAGTGTGTGCGCAAACACAGTTGCACTCCCTCTTCCCTAACTCTCACAGTCTGATTGGACGGCAATCCGACACAACCGGGGAGAGATGAGGTGCAGGTCCAATGGTTAACGTGCTTTCCCAGGCACTGGGGTAGGTGTCACACCACCAACTCCTAACTTCCGGGCGGTAACTGAAAAATTTCTAATGGGAAATCCTAATGGGGTCCATGTGCCCATAGCCTTTTCAAGGAATTGTCCAAACGGTTGGTAGACTTCTCATGACCCAAGGGGCTGGCTTTTACCTTTACCAGAGCCAAAGCATTGCCATCCATCGTGGCAATGCCGCCAGCCTCTTCATATTTCCAATTGACGGAAATACGGTAGAGTTTTAGATTTTTTTATATTGTTTTTGTATTTTTTTTATGTTATCTTATTGAAATATTGTTTATATTTTACACACAAAAATATTTATTTAATATTTAAGCTTGAGAGAGATAAGCGGCCTAGAGGTTTCGCTGATGACATTTTTTATTTTTAGTTTATTTTTTTGTTTTTTTTGTGTTTATTTTTTGTATATTGTTTACTGTGTAAAATAACTTATTTCCTTTCTGATAGAAACAAAATAAGTTATTTTTGTTTATTAAGTTGTTTTTTTTGTTATATTATTTGTTATTTTTTACTTTTTATACAATTTTTTTTTTTGTATTTTTGATACTTTTGGTTTTTTGAGAGTGAGCTTTTACACATTAATACTGTCTAAATAATGCTAAGATGATATTTACAAGTAGGTATTTTTATAAAATATTTGTCTTACCATTAAATGATTGTCTGAAATAAATTAATGAAATATTATGTATTTTATTTTTTGTCACTTACAACAATTCCATAATAGTAGCCTTAGATCTTCCTAATAATCAAAAAGTATTAAAGATTCCTATTACTCTCGCTAAAGTATAAGCAGAATTGTAGGTACTAGAAGTTTATAAACTTCTAAATTCAATAAATCATCACCATTCCAACTGATTTTTTTTTTCTAAATACCACTCAGATGTCGATAGTTTGGCAATAGGCTCTTCCCATATTACACGGGACCTAAAAATAGGCGCCGGTGGACTGTGGGCAGACATTGGTACACCTCTGCCTAACCCTTCGAAGAATACAGGCGTGATGGTATGAATCTCGATAGTTCCCAGAAAAACAAAATCATGAACTGTTGTCCTTCTGCTTCCCCTACACTGTGACCCATTATAGGCGCAGCATAAACAAACGAAATTATCTTTTGAGCTTTAAACTGAAGTTCACGACGAGTAATAGATCCATTCAGTACTTACCGTGTACCGTTGCCCTGACATTTTGTACCGAATCTTGTTTTATTACGCTCAAGTAAGCTAAGTTACGATTCCAGACGAAGAAATAGGCACATTGTATGTCAAACTGGGAACGTTTGCCTTACTCGTTTAGTTGACATTGAGATAATAATTATGATAGTAATATTTTTTTTTATGTTTTATGTTAATATAATTTGTATATTTGTAAAAAAAATCAATTAAATAATAATTATTTGTTTAATTTCTCAGACTAAATCAATAGTTAGTACTTTAAGCTGTTTTTTTTTTTATATGTCAATGTATGACAGACAAGCTGACAGTTCACCTGATGTTAAGTGGTCTTGCAGATGCTTTGCTATCATAGCAGCAAATTGAAATGAATCATATGCCTGTAATAACACCGGCGTCCATACCCTTCAAACCGGAACACAGCAACGCTGCGTTGCAGCAGAAACAGCTATGATGATAGTACTGCCCCGGACGAGCTCCGTCACAAAATGCTCTGCTATGAAACAGCTCTCATTGCCAATATTCAGTACTTTGATAATTTATATCAAACTATAGTTTGCAGACAGTCGTAGGTAATAACAAACACCCTTCAGGTCCCAAGTTCACAGTAAAAGCAATCAAACTGGCTAATTTACGTAGAATTTTGGGAAAACAATAGCGGGTGTTGGCAAGACTACGCCACCAATAGGATCCAGCCAAAAGCGCTTCGGCTAGTAATCCACTAATCAAAGGCATTGTTAGGTCGCAGTCGACGCCTAGATTTGCCTAATTACCTACTCGAGTCGGTTTCTTGTGACATACCGAAGGAATTATGAACAAACTTATAAGGAGTGTATTGAAAGTTGCAGAGAATATGCAACGTTTTTGTAGTGACATCTATCGTGCAACATGCGAACTACAACTGACGTTTCCTACATCGCGCAATCATAGATTTACGCAATGTTATCATATTATACAGAATCCCGACAATAACCGTCGGGCAATAGCCCACCAGACACAACAACCGTCTGGATGGAGGATCCTCCCTTCTCAATGGAAGATCGTGTGATAGAAGAAGAATGGAAGATTAAACTCTTTATGCTGGAAAAGAGCACTTTTTTTTTCAAGGGAGACGTCGTAGGCGATTTTTTCGAATCGCGGAACCAATAAAATTTCGTAATAAATATCAATAAATTAATAAATGTACTTAATTATATTTAATACAAACAGTCTTAAATATTAGGCAGATATTCTTGAAAATATGTTTAAAGTCTGACAACCAGTCTTACCAAGAAGTATCAAGTTACCTAGTAACTGAGATATCAGAGGTCAAATAGACAGACCTCCAATTCAAAATCATCTTGTTAGACTGGAAGTCGACCCCAACATAGTTGAGAAAACGTTAAGCAGATGATGATGAGAATCATCAAAATCCCGGTATCCAACATGACGTCATCAACGTTGCTGCCCATTTCCCGTTACAGTGTGTATCAACTAATTTTATATTCCCAAGAGGAGGCCAGGTTTAGACGATATTCCGTGGGTATCTGAAATAGATGGCATCGCAATATATTCCAGTGTTTCTAATTCAAATATAATCGCGATTGATGCATCTGTTTGCGGGTACACTCGTGACGTACAGACAGACAGACACTCTCATCAATTTTGGGAACATTTCGATAGCTGAATAAATAAGTGATGCACTTAGGAGCAATGTGTGTTTGACCTTCTACTTCTGGCTAGCTTCTATAGCCCGCGGCGTGTTTGGAATTATATTTCATTTGCGTAAATTTACATTATTGATTAATGCTCTGCTCCCATGGGTTGTAGCGTAATGTTATATAGGTTGTAACCTGTCTCGATGAACGGGCTATATAATGTAAAAAAAAATATTCAAATCGGTCTAGTAGTTCCCGAGTTTAGCGCGCTCGAACAAAATAAAAACAATTTCAAAAAATATAATTTGTACGCGTCGTGGTGGCCCAGTGGTTAAGGCACTCTCCTCTCATACATGAGGTTGTGGGTTCGCGTTGGAGCTAGTACAGTCGGTTGTCAGCATTATCTGACCCACCCTAAACACAATCGAAATTGGACCTTCTGCCTATGATAATAAGGTTTAATTTCAATTTATATGAGGTTATCAGTCAAGTGCTCGAGAACTGAGAAGGAATAAATACAATAAAAATACACACACGCAAATTTGATCTTTATCACGTTAGCATTGGGTTAAATCTTATAACAACTTGTTATAATATAATAAGTGTAATAGCTTATTTTAATGAGTTCGGTCAAGTAACTCTGGTCTCGTGGTCTGTGTGTAAGACTGAGAGTGACAAGTTGCGAGATCAAATCCCGCGATGAAGATATTGTTTTGCTTTCAATTTAGAATTTATTCTAAAAGTATTTCTTGTATTATTGTAAAGAACTATAGACGGATAATCTTCAAATATAAAGTTTCTAAAATGGTAATATTTTGGCATAACTTGTATTAAGTGGGTAGTTGAAAAATAAATATTTGTATTCATTGTAAAACTGGTATTCAAATGCTACTAACTAAGGGTATGCAGTGACAAGGCGCAAACATATTTTTCCTTGCCTTACTAAATTGCAAAAACAACTTCTCTTTACAATTTATTTTTGTCTATTTTATAGATAGTTTTTTTATTATCATGTCTTAATGGAGTGATTAAATAATAATGAAGGGATAAAATACAAAATAATCTATTTGCACTAGGATAAGGTTGGCTGCTTGTGCTGTGCAAGAATAAACTTTATTAAAGTATACTATATGGTTTAAATTCTTTAGTCTTGTGGTCACTAATCGTTGTTTACGTTCGAAATCAAGTTTAACCTAAATATAGCTTCTGCTCAGGTGTTTCTTTTTTAATTATTTTATTATACTTTTTTTACAGTTCTTTAATGGACAACGCATAGAAATAAAACTAAACAATTGCAAATTTAAAATGTTTATTATTTCATTAAAACACTTAGGTAAATAAAGTAAGTAAATGCTCACATATTTCCAAATTAATATACAATATATTATGAGGATGCCATAATCAAATCTAACCATTTATAAACATTAAAAAAGGCATGTTTTCTTGAAAGTTTGTTATCGAGAAAATTTATTTTATCTGTGAAATGCTTTAAAGATTTATAGCTGCCTATTATACGTAGTGAATAAACATGTCATTTAAATAGAAAAAAAACTATTTATGACAATAACATCACCACGTAATTGGCAACATTTTAATGGTTTAACAATCTATCCATTGAGCATTTACTTACATGGTGTGTTTAAAAATATCCTAGATTAATTAGTAGCGGAGTGATGGCGCACCGTTCCTTGTTACGTTCATCTTTGTTCGATTTAAATGTTTTTTTTTTCATCAGTGAAGATCACAACATTTTCTTCTCAATTAAAATTTAAATATTCCTGGGCAAAACGGACCCCTCTTCAGCAGGTGTCAATGCTATTTTCTGTGCCGGTTTATAATTCCTTATTCCAGCAGCGTGTAAATGCCTTCTCACTGTTTCCACTGAAATATGGTGTTTTATTGCGGTTACACTAATGGGCAATCGCATTCGGGACTATACTTGATGTTTTTTGCCCCTGGACGAATCCGCTGAATATTTACTTTGTCTCCATAACGTCTTAGCTACAGTCGTATTTCTCTAAAACAAAAAAAAACTTTTTTGGAACCGTTTATGTAACTTGTAAGGAGTGAATGTAATAGTAAAATAGCCAACTACGCGTTCATTAATCACAATCAATTAAATAAAATAGGTATAAAAAAAAACACTTACTGCTATATTAAGACGACGACCAATCTCTCTAATTCCAACATTCTGCTCATGTAAAAATATGATTTTATGTTTGGTATAGTCATTAAGCTGCGACATGATGCTTTTTTACACCAAATTGCTTAAAAATACTTAACGAGTTATGCGAAACGATTTACAAATGTGTGTGCACAGTCAATGCTAATAGGCGTAGTGTAACTTTTGTCACTTAAGTAGACGAATTTATTATCTACCTCACGAAGCAAATATATTATGTGAACTTAAACTTTTTTAATTTACCCACCTGTTTACAAGATAAGTTATTAGGCGTAAATCATATTGGCCGTTCTTTAATAATGCAAACAATTTTGTAGAAATGAAATCAAATTAAAAAAGAAACTGATAACAGGTGGACTGTGTTTTCGAACCCACATGTTGTTCCTCGCCAATCCAACATCAAACCGCCAAGCCACAAGAACTTGTTAAGACTCCACGAAATTCAAGATTGGGTTCTAATTATGTAAGGTGACTTAAAAGGTTTTTAACTTTAATGTCAACGAGATAATGATTAAAATAGCTTAACAAAATGATAATTATAATGCCGGTGGCTCCGACAACGTTGGGTGGGTTTATGCGTGTCTGTATTCATCGATAAATTGAAATTAAACCTTATTATCATAGGCAGAGGGTCCAATTTTGGTTGTGTTTAGGGTGGGTCAGATAATGTTGACAACAGACTGTACCAATGTGACTATCAATTCAAATGTACTGTCTAAGTTTATTTTGGACATCTTTGACATCGGTGAAGGAAAACATCGTAAGAAATCCTGGACATAATTATATACTCGTAGTTAATATAAGTCCGCCTTGAGCAAGCGTGGTGATCAATGCTCGTGCCTTTCGCTCGTGCAGTGTGACAATAATATGGTATTCTTTATAGATCGGAGTTTTTGATAGTGCCAGAATACGTATACAATTATATTTCCCACCAAACCCACGATACATAAGAATTTCCTAGTGTGGGTCAACATTTGCAAAACGAAAGAATTCAGTTGCAAAACTCCACAATGAATCTTGAAACGAATAACGTACGAAATCCAACTAGTGACCGAGAACTGTGTCCACAATAATGTGACAGGAACACACTCGGCGATTTCATTTAGTGCAGTCGCTCTCAAACTTTGGACCACTTTGGTCCTTCTACACTTGAACAGTGAAAACGTCTTTCAGTTCAAAGGATGTTACGATTAGAGATCGTAGGTGAATTTTTAATTAAAGTTAGTGAGGCAAGTAGATAGGTACAAGATGTTTGTGGATAGAAGTCTGTTAATAATCTTGCATTGAAATGAGCTTTGAAACGTTAAAAGGTGCTAACCTACACAAATCGTTAAAGTAATTTTATATACCAAATGTGCTACATTAAACTTCTGTTTTGTTTTTGTTTCGAATAGCTTTAAAATTAATCCATCTTTAATGAGAGTTTCGATGTAAATTAGTTCCTCTTTTCAGAACCACTGGAGTGGTGTTTGAGAAACGTTATAAAATTATACTAATTTTTTATTCCCACTTGTTATTTTTTCCATATGTATGATAATATTTTATTATTTTTATTCGTTAGCCGCCATGTCAGGCACATGTGCCTGTCGCTAGTGGAGGTTTGACCTTAAACATTTTTGGTTCGGCAGTGCATTTAATAGTTTATTTTAAGTATTCATTTATAAGCTTTAGACGCTATAAAAACACATGGAGCCTGTTTGTGTAACTTTTTTTGTTGTTTATAGAATGTATTCTATTCAGTCTAGCTAATTCGTGATACTTCAGAGGCCTCTAAATATAGATGTTTACTTATAAGATCGACTTCGATGCTATAAAATTAATCTTTCCTCTGCTTATGACCAAAAAATAATATAAAAAATGTACTTGCGAATGTACTTATAGTTGAAAACTGTTTGCTAAAATAACATGCCTTTGTAAATAATAATTGTTCTGAGAATACTTATCATGTGAAAGTTTTATGTTATCGAAAATTCTTTGTATTATATTTTTAATACGAGTATTAGTACCTATTTATTTTAAAACCAGTATTTTTTTCACTGTTTATCAAAAGCCTTATATTACTCAACATTTTCAGCAACTGAAAAATGAAAAAAACATTGGTTGTAAAAATGCATAGACACACATTTAAAAAAGGGGAAATAAAACAATATGAAAAAGTTATTGTATGCCTAGCTGCCGCGGCGTATCAAATAGTTACAGTTCAGCTCGAATGCCAGACATCATACATAGTACCTGAAATATATTTTATGCCCTGTTATAAATTCTTACCAGGGATTCCCTAACCCTGCCGACCCCTGGAGAGGCACGGCGCGATTCTGACGGCATCGCGACACGCGCTTGTCGCTCTCTCATTGACTGTAGTGCAATCATTTTGCTGTTGTATTTACTAGTAAATAATAACAAAGAAAATTATAGTTTTAGGAGCTTTCTTTTTTCGAAAATATTCCCTATGTAATTTAAATATCTGTTACAGCAACACACAAATATATTAATTTAGAAAGGCGTAGTAGTCCAGTAACCAGTCGCAGTATAAAAAAGATTGGTAGCCCCTACTCTATACAAAAAGGTACAAAAACCCACCAACCAAATATGGACCCTAATAATTTCCATTACCCTTAAACCAACAAGATAATTCTCCTAAAGACCAGCCACAATAAATCTTTGAACACCACAGTCTAACCCGATCGTGTGACGTTCAGAAGAGCTGAACAAATGTTTGTACTCCGTTAATTAAACCTATATTGCTTACTTCGTGCCGTCCTCGGAAAAATACTCCCACTGTTTTCATAGAACCAGTCAAGTCTAAAAAATAAATAACAATATCATCGTTGTTTGGATTTGGATCTAATACCGCCAGTTGTGGAGGTTCCTATGTTTACGTGGATGGTTAAATGTTTATGTTGGTTACCCCTGTTTTTTTTTTTCTTTCTACATTATGTGGCCGTTTCCAGTACCTTAAAAGATTAAGTTAATTATTTATTTATTTGTTTATTTTTACAATCATATCGAAAAGAGAACTTTAAAAAAGAATGGTAACTCTATTCATATTTAACAAAATTGAAAATAAAAACAATTGTAAAATAACGACGACAGAAAACGTTTTAGATGTTTTTTGTCAACGTTTTAGATGTTAATAGTCTACATTGTATTTATCGTGAAATAACGGAGCAATGACATTGAAATAATAATAGCATTATATATAACCTTATATTTCTAACATTGTATGTAAAATGTTAATGTTTTAAAAACGTTCAAAATATAGTCAACATCTCATTTTAGCGACAATCAATGTCAAAAATGTAGGTAAACTAGAGCCATTTTTGATAGATTAATGCCCATTTTCACCAACCAATCCTAAATTTTAGGGAACTCCTAAGCCATTTTAAGTAATACCTAGTAGAGATTTCGTTTTCACCAACACTTAAGGAACACTTAAGGCCTTAGGGGACTCCCTAAAATTAGGAGCCCGAATTTCGACCTCCTAGCGCTAAGTGACAGTTTTTATTTGTTTAAAATCTACCGATTTGCTTCAGTTTTGCAGCGCACTTACTGTTTCTTGTAAAAAAAAGTCTATTAAGTGTATTAATTGACGATTTGGAAGCTATTGAAACAGTGCAGATAATGTAGAATCGAAGTTTATTCACGCGGCCACGTATTTATCGTGAACGACCAAATGACTTTATATCGGGCAGATATACATAAAATTTTATAAATATGTTAAATTCTATAAATAATAAAAATGATTTTATTATTTATAGAATTTAACATATTTATAAAATTTTATGTATTTTACCAGATTACAAATAACTTACAATTTATAAAACATAAACATTATTATTCGGTATAACTTGACAAAATATTTATTATTCTATAGGCAGTGAAATAAAACCGCATAACTTATTTAATTTGTTATCCAAGTTAAAAAAAAAAAAGAAAAGTGTAAATTCAAAATTATCATAAGTCATAAATCATCATCACATCACAGTAGCTTCGGCGTATGTGAATGTGGATGAAGTTATTGGATATACCTTCAATAACTTCATCCACATTCACATACGCCGAAGCTACTGTCGACGACGCTGAGGCCGACCATGGCCGATACGATACGAAAAAAAAAACATAACTGTCACTTGTCACTTTGTTTTTAAAGTAATAGAATCCATCAAACAGCCACGAAATTTTGTAATTTTAATTATTTTGATAACTTTAGTCACCTTCATAGTTTAGAAGTTACTATTCTATTATTATTTTTTTTCTTTTTGTTCATCTATATCTCCTAAATCTTTGTAAAATTACTAACAAAAAATCTTATAAGAAAAACAACTGTCACCTTACTAAGTGGTCGGTACTAAGGTATCCCCATAGGTTGGTGAAAATGAATTTAAGTAGAAGATTGATTTAGGGTCCTTCTTAGTTTAAGGGACTCTTAGTTAGGGAGCCCTTTAGGATTAGTTGGTGAAAATGGGCATAAGTCTGAGATTATATTATTATTGCCATCGTCCTAAAACTTAGCCGAATGCATCCCTGTTTTGACGCCCAATACCTGCGTTAACTAAACCGAGTTACTCAACAGAGTATTCGGTTTAGTAAATATAATACCCAGGAATACTCGGTACCCAGTTACTCGGTAAAACTTGAACCCGGCGCATCTCTACTAATTACCTGTTACTAAGTTACCCATTGTAAACCTTAGAATATTTCAATAGGTATTAACTTTGTTTAACGTATCAAAATACGTTGAAGCAAAACAATGGAAGACTGACTTCTACGTGGGAGTTTGATTATACAACAATTTGCTCGCGACATTGTCCGCGTAAATATCGGTAATATTTAAAATTTAGTCCTGATTCGAAAGACATGTGGCGCCATCTAGTATCATAAAAACGTTATTCAAAGTCATAACATTTATTTAAATTAGACCATTTACTTTTGAATTGTTAGGAGGTTACAGTGTCATTTTCTTCGAGAACAGTACTTTTTTTGGGATGAAAGGTACTCTATGTCCCTTTCTATACACCTGACAATGTATATGCAAAATTCAGGATGATCAGTTCAGTGGCTTAGGCGTAAAATGATAACAAACAATCTAACTTTTGCATTTATAATTTTAGTTAGGATGGAAGCTACAACGACAAGAAAACTTCAAATACTTATTAAAACAACAATTTATTCAAAAACATTAAATACAAAATACATTGTTATCACTCAGAAAACACATTGTTCTACAAGCATTCAATAAATTCTTCACTTAACATAAACTTTTCGAATTTCTAATGAGACAAAGAAGAAGTATCAAGAATGAACATTTGTTTAATAAAGCCAAAGTTTCCAGATAATAATGTAACGAAAAGTTAAATCCGAATTCGTTGTTTTATAATTAGATTTGTTTATTGGTCCTCATTTTCGACCACGGGGTCGATTCACAATGGGGTTGCTGACATTTTGTTCAAGTTTTGACTTAGTGTGCGCTTGAGTGGACTTATTTACTTGCTTTGACGCAAGAATCCTTGCCAATTATTATAAATGCGAAAGTTTGGCGCTTTGTTTGTCTTGTTCAATGTTTTGTGGGTTGTCGCGGCCAATCTTAATAAACTTTTGCTGGTATTTATGGAATTAAACCGCGTGGGAAATTAAAAGGTTTACACGTGGACAAAATCTTGAGCGTGATCAATGATGTAATTTTTAACAGTTCTGTATCCAAAGCCTAATGTTAAGAATTCGCTGTCTGTCTTCTTACAGTCAGTACGTCTGTCCCAGGTATAATATTATGTCTTTTGAATCAACATCGGTAGACACTTGATACTTTCTTTGTATGAATCCACAGAATGTATAACTACATTAATGTGGTCTGTGTAAAACACCAAAGAATAATAAAAATAAAATAATCTTAACAAGTTAAGAAAAAATAAATACAGTTAAAAACATGAATCGTGTTTTATCACATAGTTATCTAAATATTTTACGGTAACACGGAACCCTCGCAATTGGCCAGTTTTTTTTTTTATTTCATGTTTCAGAAAACTTTATTTAAATAAATAAAAAACAATTGTTAAAAATTATTGATTACGGAGTACCTAGCAACACACCTATTAATTAAATTTAAACTTTACCGCCCTCATACTACAGTTGAATCTACCTAAACCTCAGCCTAGGCTGAATACCAGAGAGAATCTATTCAGGCGTGAGTTGACAGAATGTCTGGCATTCTCTGCGGTTTTCAACCGAACGGATAGTTGAGATTTCGTGCAACATCCGAACCACAATCATGTACCTAGCACGAGCGAGCCTGGCGCAAAAGTATTCGCTTAGAGACGATTTTCGAATTAGAATTACGACTATCATAAAGCGTTTTTGGTTTCAGTTTAAATGACAAGCACAATTAGTATCACTTGTAGATATTAATAAAGTCTTCAACTAAATATATCACACACAAATACACATAACCACCACGCCTATATTCCTTGAAAGGTAGGGCAAAAAAAAAACAGTTCGCCGGTATGTTTTAAATCCTACGTAATATAGGGAGCGCCAAGCTGCTACAGAGAATTTGGTAGAAAAACGCAATAACGCTTTTTACTCTACCTGGGAATCGCACCCAAGACCTCTAGCGTAGCAGTCGCGCTTAGGACCACTAGGCTAATGAAGCAGTCGTCAACTAAAAATGATTATGTGCATAACGATTATTTTCATTTATAAAATCGACGTCCTACGCGTCTAGTACGTGGTAGACTGCCGGTAATTTAAATACATTAACGACAGTAATTTGAAGGGATCGCTTAAAAAAAATTGGCCCGGGTGCAAACATAACCTAGCAAAATGGGGGATTATCCTAGCGACATATATGGTGCATGTGGTGCTCCTCAGCAGAAAGCCCATTAACTACAGTGCCTAAAGTGTTCCCACAGCTGATGCACTTTAGAGGTCATTAAAACACCACTGATGACGCGATAAACGTAGCTGCATAAAAGACCAAAGTACAAAAAATAACATACATAAACTCACGCCTTTTTCTCATGAGGGTAGGCAGAGACCACAGAACGCCACCTGTTACGATCCTTACATACTCCTTTCGCCTCGTGCATTCATACATCAGATCATACAAGCACTCTAACAAAAAAAAAATAACTTGAACCATCGACTCAAAAAGAAGAAGAATTAAAATTGTAATAATTTGTAGCATCAAAATCTTTCCCACAGCTTTCCTTACCTTAATACTATAAAGGCAAGTTTAAATAATGGTGCGGCAATCACACATCAGAGTAT
The DNA here is from genome assembly GCA_932526535.1 of Caradrina clavipalpis. Taxonomy (NCBI): domain Eukaryota; kingdom Metazoa; phylum Arthropoda; class Insecta; order Lepidoptera; family Noctuidae; genus Caradrina; species Caradrina clavipalpis. The sequence continues at coordinate 1,741,849 of OW052095.1, forward strand.
TATTCGCGGCGCGTCCGTTATTCCGAATGGAAAGGGAATTGATTCGCAATCCCCGTGCAAATCTCCACACAAACGTGTTCCGTTTCTTTACAAGCTGCCTTCGAAGCAAATTAGTTAGCAGCTGAGTTTTACCGAGGAAATGTTTGTACAATTGTAGTTTTGATGTTGTTTGTGTAAATTATTACAAAAAATACTATTTGTTTTAAATACAGTAATAATAAATTTGTTGGTTAGCAGCTCTTATACAGCATGCAGCCAAAGTAGTAAAATTCTGGGCCGCCACAATATTAAACCTATATTATAGTTTGTCATCGAAACGCTAAGTAGAAGCAGCTCTTATTAAGGGTGACTATTCATTTAATGACCATTTTGTGAATGTATTCATACTCATATACTATTGTTGGAAATATATAATGGTTGCGTATGTGCTATTCCAGACTGTAATCCATCTTGGTGCCAAATTTTTGCAAATCCGTTGAGCCATTCCAGGCTAGTACATGAGTAACAAACATGCATTCATCCAGACTTTTGAATTTGTAGTAGTAATATTTTGGGTTAACTTGTTTTATTACAACTCAGCTCAATTTACAGTTCACGCCGAATATTTTGTTCAGCTACAAAACCCAACAAACATACCCTACATAAACCTATTCAAAAAATAATTTGAATACTCAGCAAAAATACTTAAAATTCCAGCACCTAGCCAGAAACACGAAACCTGAATACATTGCAAAAGAAACAAGACAAGCCCTCCTCTTAAAAATGTCACGAATATCCAACTGGATATTTTAAAGAAAACGCCCCCAGACTTCCAACGCAGACATCAAAAATAAAATTCTACCTTACCTGTGTCGGACGTTTCAAAAATTGGTTATTCTAGCTATCTAGTGGCATTTCCTAGAAAGGAAAGCCTCATGTAATATTAATACGATGCCCCTTGCCGACTCTTTGCTTCAAAGTACCAATATATATTTAAAAAAACCCGCTTAGGTACAAAGTGGGAAATTCTAGGGAGGTTATAGAATACTTGAGTACTTACCGAGCTCATGTACAGTTTGTATGAATGTTATTACGCTGGAAAGTAGGTTTGTTGGATAAGTCAGTGATAGTGATGTCTGAAGAAGCGGGTTAGGATGTGTCGATTCGTTGAAGAGTGTGTTTAGAAGCTTGTAGCTTTACATTATTTGACGGGAACGAATAATTCAAGAAGTGCATATAAAAGATTAGCCAATCAGCAAGTAGGTTTAAATTTCAATTTATTTTAATTTATTTATATATTATACATCATTTATAATTAACATTATGTATTATTATTTATTAATACTTTATGCAACAAAAAGTACAAAGGTTAGGCATTCACTACCAGTCAACCAAAGGTGGCGAAGAGACAACATGTCATGGATGTTTCTAAAATGAAAGCATTTTAATGAATTAAGTGCTTGTGGAGGAGTATGACCATGATTTCCTACGTTAGGACCATAACGCGACTGCTGAGCTCTGGATTCGATTCTCAGATCGGGCAAAGTGGAATAGTAGATTAACCGCTGCTGACCTCTTCCCGGTCATGTCAGATTGCCATGACCCAACAAACTATGAGAAGGAGGAAATGAAAAATAGTCCTGTGTTATGTGCACACACTTATGCACTTTTCTATTACCTCCTGCGAATTTACCTATTCATCATTAAAATTGACCGTCATAATCAAAATTAATTCATTCCAAGTTTAATCACCACCAGCGTCTCCACTACAAACTATATTATTATTATAATACACCAAGCGACATCCCTACTATAAATGAGTGTTTACAAATGGACCCTATCAATAAGCGAAGTGTACTGAACGCGATGACAGGCTGCGGTTCCGAGATACTAAGTTTGTGGGAGCATTGACGGGCGGAGGAATGTTCGGCTTGTGTTATAGTAGTTGCTTGCGTAGTTTAGCGACAAGGCTGTCTATATAATTGTTGTCTACTCATATTTCTTTATATCTAATATTAAATATTTTTTGATTATTAGATATTATTTATATTTGAATCAATAAGTAACTATACTCGATGACTTATCACTTAATTTCAAAATCTAGTGCGAAATTCGAAAATCTTTATAATATATATTTTTTTAATTGATTAGTTTATATTAGTGACCTAAATTCTATACATAATTTCATCGAGTTTATTTACTTATTGATCTAAATATGACTAGGGTTTTATCTGTATTGAATACGTTATGGATGTAATTCTGTTAATGTAAGCATTAGCAGGTAGTAAGCTACCTGTTAATATTTTATGTATTGGTACAATTACACAAAAAAGTCACACACCGTCAAAAATGACAGTCTACCAAGATGCAGGTGAATACCAGTGCTTTACATGGAGCGACTACCTATCTGACCTCCACAACCCGGTATCTGGATAACACGATACCCCGTAACCCAGTTACTAGACTGCTCTGAAATAAAACAAACAAAAAGTGTTAAAACGATCTATATAGTTGCTATTTATTCAATTCTTCAGTTATTTGAGCTTCCTACAACAACAGTAGCTCAAACAACTGATTCCAAATTCCGTAAGACGGCGGTGAACCACAGTCCTCAGATACTAAGTTTGCGGTCTCATCGACATTCATTGAGTGGAATGTCTGGCCCGTGCCTGCAATGCTACAGCAACCATCGGAAGGGGACTTGCGACTTACTTACTCTTTGATCTGAGATGGTTTTTAGGGCGAAATTGGCGTGTAAAGATCATAAAAGACGTTATATTTTTATTTTCGTTTAACTTGGATATTTTTTGTTTTTGGTTTTTTACGTTTCGTTTCCGAAGACCAAAAAAATGGTGAATGTCGCACCTAAAGACAAAAACTAATACTAATATAATGTTATTCATTACAAAAGTTTACATTCTTACTCAACTAAAGACAACGTTATTTTTTTTTATGACACCAAATCAGAAATCGCAAAAAAATATTGATCCATAGATTTTGTTGAGATACACGAACAAAAATATACGGACCAGCAATGTTTTATTTTTTTCAGTTTTTTATTCAGAGTCGTTTCCATAGTAAAAGTTGTTCATAATACCTAAGTGGCAATGACCCCTGTTCAGGGTCCCTTATATTAATATTTTATAAACATATACATAACCCTTTACTTACTTACCCATACAGAAACAATACTAACATTCTATTACTCCCAACAAACCATATTCCACTAATAATCATAACCACCTGATGAAACCTAACTAACACTACAATGCTACGTGTAATCGTTAGCTAGCCGCTCCATTTACATAAATAAATAAATATTATGTAGTTCAGTTGAAAATGCAGCCATTCGGATGCGATCGGCAACCCAACGCGGCCCCACTACCGCCCCTCTTTTCTACAACTGAATATTAAAACAACACGTGACATACAATATTCAGCAAGTTACAATACGCCGGCAATGCAGGGTTAAGACGAGTGTAGAACCGCGGAAGTTTCTACGTCATTCGGTGAGTATTGATAGATCTGAAGTATGTGACTAAAATGTGTTAATCTGGGTTTTTTTTTGAAGAATAATGTGTTTTTAACCATTGCCCTACGCTTAGCATTTTTCCTGCATCGTACAGTACGGCCGACGTATCTTGGCGAGTGTGAAGATAGCCGATTAGCTGCGTAGTAGACAATTATGTACGTAAAAGATCCATTGCGCAGCCAAACGGCTAACTTCAGACTCGCCAAGATACGTCGGCCATAGTGTAGGTGCGTTTACAAACATATAAAGTTGAAACAACTATCTGTAGGCCAGACAGATATTGGTTCCGTGCAGGAATAGAACCCGTCACACGAAGCTCAGCAGCTAATCGCTTAGCCTCTGCGTCAAACGTATTTTCAATTAAGTGGAAGCAAAAAGTAACCACATACTTTACGTATATTACGTAAATTGAATACTAATTATATAAATCGCGAATTGTATAGCTGTTGATTTTCTATCTGATCAATAAAATAAATAAAAATAGAATATTCACTGCTGATCGTCGGTTGCTTTGACAGTTATAAAACACTAAAGAATAAGCTTTACTCTACAAGTCTTTTCCACAATAATGTCCTTAATAACTATAAATCCATGCTTTCATCCCTTAAAAGCATTATAAAGATAGCGCAAACGGGTAAATACAACTCAAATATTACAATCAAGAACAAAACAAATACAACAATTATAATAATTGTCCTACTGCAGGGCAAAGGCCTCTTCTCATAAATAATGATAATAAATAAGATAAAATAATAAGATCCGAAAATAACCTCGTATCAAATATAAAGTTAATTTTCACAAAACCAAATTATAGTTTCTAGTTAACATGATAACGTTAACAGATTACCATAACTTTAAGTTATTCCGAATTAACTCAGCGATGTCGCATAAATAAGGCTTGTTTAACATAATTTTGTTTCTCGAGTTAAACTGAATTTACCTTAATTAGCCACGTTTACTGTAATCCATTACAATTAAGTAATTAATGTTACGCCTAATTTAATCATTGTATTTTAGGTAACAAATATAGCTGATGAATATTTAAATGAATTAGACGAGATAAACAAAGTTGCAATGATTTTGTAGGTGCTATTTTAAAGTTTGTGACTAACAACTGAAAGCCAATTTTACTAATTAAAAAGGTTCAATATTTAGACCCACTTTCATCATATTCACTAAATACATTTAGTGCCTAATCATATTTAGAACATCATCGATCTCTGTCACATTGTTATAAGGTGACAGAGACAGAATGATAATTTAAACACATTTATCGCTAAATACGTTTAGTGATTTTGGTGACAGTCGGCATTAGTCGCAATCTCATCATATGTGACAGATTAAGACTGAGATTATACAGCGACCGTTCTTAAAAGTTAAAAGAAATACCTACCATATAATTTCGCACAAATATTTTTGTGACACTTATTTGCTAGTTGATATTAGATAAGAAAAGCTTTCGAGGGGCGATATTGCGTGTATGCACGAGGTACCGACGACCTGGCAAAGGTCGCAGGAGATCGCTGGAAGCGGGGCAGGACCGGTCATTGTGGCTATCTTTAGGAAAGTCCTATGTCCAGCTGTGGACATCGATCGGTTGATATGTTGATGATGACGTCGGCTACAAAAAACGCTCATGATAGGACAATAATTGTTTAAATTAAACAAAAACGTTACATTTATTTGTTCATAACCGCTAGTGTGAACAAAGCTTAGGTAAGTCCGACATAACATCTACAGAAGTGCACGTATGAGATGCAACACTTGTCTTTTAACAAATGCTACCTGCCAATGGCTCCTATAACGGTTACCGTCGAACAGACCGAGCACAGCATCTTCCATGTGTATGAATTTGAACGTAATGAATATACGCAATACCGCTCTTTTTTATTTGTCAAAATAATAGGAAGCGGTGAGGGGAATCTTGTGGGGGATTCAAGGTAACGTACTACATAAAATATTTTGATTTAATTAAAGGAATATGATTCTTATAACAGAGTAAAAGTATAAGAAAGAAGGAAGGCCGTTGCCTGCAGTGGGATATAACAGGCTCGTAATAATAAAATAACAAAAAATAAAAGAATAATTATGATAAAAGTATAAAGTTGGTAATTGCTTCGTGTGTTAGGTATTTCTTATCCTTATTATAAGTCGAGCTGAAAAAAAATTTACCACTTAACTGAAAATATATTTCTTCTATTTCACTTCTCAATTCATTAAGATTTGTTCTCGGTTAAATGGCAATAGGCTCGCCCCTTATAACATGGTACCTAAACATCCCGGTCAACTGTGGGTGTACATAGGTTCACCTCTGTTTAACCCTTCGGGGAAAGCAGGCGTGATGCTACGTATACGTATATGCAGTGCCGTACTAGGGCAGTGCCAGCGGTGCCCAAGCACAGGGCGCAGACCCTGGAGGGGCGCAGAAATGACCAAACCAGGACCAGAAAACATTTTTAAGGGCGCTGTTATAAAAGCTCGCACCGGGCGCATAAAAGGCTAATTACGTTACTGCATTTATGCATGATCTGTGAATACTTACAAATCAAAATGAAGTTTCAACGCTAGCCAAATTATATTTTGAAAATCTCTGGCATCAGTTTTCAGTACAACACGATATCTCCTGGCACCTCAGCGGCCACGTGAACGTGTATATTGAACATTCTTTTGTCCTGAAAGAATCCGATGCTATACGAACTCGGTTTATTTTACAAAGGATTCGAAAAGCCTAATGTGTGAAATGAAGTGTAGATCAAAATGTTGATTTCAAACTCAGTGTACATTTGGTCTGTTGTGTTTTTAGGGTTAGGTTCCTAAAGGTACCAAACAGGACCCTAATATTAAAACAGGACCCTAATATTAAAACAGGACCCTAATATTAAAACAGGACCCTAATATTAAAACAGGACCCTAATATTAAAACAGGACCCTAATATTAAAACAGGACCCTAATATTAAAACAGGACCCTAATATTAAAACTCTGTTGTCTTTCGATCCATCAGTACATGTGTCACACGGTTATTTATTTGATACGTAATAGTTTGTCTCTTGACATTTTGTATTACTATAGCTGCTATAACAACTGTTAAAAATAAAATTTAGTAATAAAAAAATTGCATAGAGAACACACACAGAAGAAACGTGTTTTTTTGTGTTTTGTGTGCGAATTCAACTCGCGCTTTGGCCGATTTTTTTTTAGTTTTTTCAAAAGTAGTTAAGAAGGCTTCGAATTTAAATAAATAAATAAATAATAATAAATAAATATCTTGGGACAACTCACACACGGCTATCTGATCCCAAGCTAAGCAGAGCTTGTGTTATGGTAACCAGACAACTGATATACATACTTATATAATTTATAAATACATACATATTATAGATAAATCACACCCAGACACAGAACAAACAATCATGCTCATCACACAAAGTTTGTCCTGGGTGGGAATCGAACCCACGACCTTCGGCTTAGAAGTCAGGGCCACTAACCACTAGACCAACAGGCCCGTCAATATTTAAAAATATTATTAGAAAATTAGTCTCGCCATTCACTAAGATCACGGTAGAAAAGCGGGTGGCGAACGGCACGGTTGGCGTGGTGGCTGAGCGATTGGCTGCTGCGTTTTGTTTCGATTCCACAAACAACAAACATTTATATGGCCTACAGATAGTTTTTCCGGATCTGTCTGTTAGTGTCTGTGAGTTTAAAATATGTTTGTAAACGCACATTAAAAAGAAGAAAGAATAAAAAAGAAGAAGCTAAGTAGTACAAAACTATCCAATCTCAGCCTCCTCGTATACCTTGGTTCACATATAGCCAGTTAAGTAGAAAATTTATTACTTTAGCGCACAGACTTAGAACTGGACACATTCAATCAAATAAATTTGCCTTTTTAATGGGAAAGATTTCATCACCTAAATGTGATACCTGTGGGGTAATAGATGACGAACATCATTTACTGATGGAATGTGTTCAATTTCATACTGAGAGACAGGAGTTATTCGACACATTAGGTCTGGACAAATTACAGGTTGGTATGGATAACATACTCTCAAATCCTAATAGTGAAGGAGCTTGTCTTTTGTTCAGACTTTACTTACTTTAATTTAATTTAATTAGTGATTGATGTGATGTTTATAATTAGATAAATCGGACTGACATATACATGAAGTATAAAAGTCCAAAAAATAAAGAATAAAAAAAAAAAGAAGCTAAGTACGAAACCAAATTCAATTAAGGCATCATAAGCCACTCCATCAAAAAAATATCTTTGCGTATCACGAAGTAAGAAGATGAACAAGCGAAACTATATTACGTTTCTCAGTTACTTTAACTATAATTAACTTTCAGTAACTTTAGCAACCGTCCGTTGCATTCATTTAATAACCAAGACTCCCTGCAAAAGTTTGACAGCGTAAAAATAATCTAGAAGTTTTCCAGGTAAATTATTGTTTTAATAAAAAAGTATATGAAAAAAGCTACAAAAATATACATAACACAACACAAAACGTTATAGTTTTAATGTAAGCAAATCTTCATACAAAACTTTACTTTTCAGGTTTTTTTTTTAGACTTTACACCACGTTATTCCCAAACCACTGCAACTCTTGAAAGCTAGAATCAAAAGTGACGACCACCAGATGATCACCGAGGCAAGGAAACTTGACGAGTCCAGAAACAATGCAACTGTCGTGAACCCACAACTAAATGAATCAGAAAAGAACAGCGGAGACAAAAGGCGATACAGTTGGCGCAGTTGCTGAGCGATTGGCTGTTTAGCTGCTTATCGCAGTTTTGATTCCCGCACGGAACTAATATTTAAATGGCCTACGGATAGTTATTCCTGGGTCTGGCTGTTTCTCTATGTGAGTGTACCGATATGATTGTAAATTCACCCACGATAACGGAACAATACCTAGTGCAGGGTTACATTCAACAAAAAAAATCGAAACATAATTTCCAAAACCGGTTATTGACCTGTAGTCAGATAATATCTTGCAGACCAACACCATTTCTCGCGTACTGCTTATCTACAACAACACATTTAATTAACACCCATTCAACTACCTTTAAAGGAACTTAAAACAAAAAAGGGGGTAGTAATCGGATTTCAGCAGCTGTTTATATAGCCAGAGAACAGGCAAATACAGAAAGACCACTAGAAATTTAACTTAACTACATGTTTAAACATTTAAACATATTGTAATTAAGCTAATTTTAACATTTTCCGTCCTCAAGTAAAATGGGATAAGGGCAGGAAGATGATGACATGTTTAAACATTTTTCAGGGCCTGGTTGGCGGATGAAAGAGATGTCAGCACAGTAGACGGGGCCCACCAGGGCCAGTGCATGCCAAGGTTTCGGAATTTGTTCGTAAGAGTAACTGCGACCCAAGAACGTAAAGAGAATTAGGAAGAAGACGGATGGGTATTTTGTAAGTAATAGTCTGATACCTCCTTTCGATCCGCCCAGAGTAGAAGAAGTGATTTAAAGATTTCCCATGTTAAAAAAAAACCATATGAATATCTGCTCATTTAGTAATCGAACCAATTGCTCAGCAAGTTCATTAGTAAAATTAACCCTTTTGCATATTTTTACATAGTAACATGGTCTCGAGTAGCTAGCACTCATTACGCGGGTCGATTGGACCCGTTTTTACTTTGCTAGTGGCCTTTTAATTACCGTCTAACCTGTAATTACTTGGTGTAAAGTGCACGTAAAGCTTAGCGCTCCGACAGAAATTAGTCTTTTTCTGTACATTTTCTGTTACTGCATAATTTTAAAGTTGTAAACGTGTTTACTAAAAGATCTAAGTGTTTAGAGTAATTTATACAAAAAAAACGAGTTATGTATTTTTGTTTCTTCTAGAACTATGTTTACTTATAATATAAATAAACTTACTTATAAACGGGTAACTGCCTCGATGGCCTAGTGGTCTTAAGCGCGACTGCTACGCTAGAGGTCCTGGGTTCGATTCCCAGGTCGAGCAAAAACTGTTATTGGGTTTTTCTATGAAATTCTCAGTAGCAGCTCGGAGTTTGGATTTGTGCCCGGTTAATGGCAATAGGCTCGCCCCCTATTACATGGGACCTAAATATACCGGCGAACTGTGGGTGAACATTGGTACACCTCTGCCTAACCCTTCGGGGAATACAGGCGTGATGGTATATTATTATATTATTATTTTATATAAACGGGTATTTTTTTTTTGCAAGTAAGCTTTAGAAATACTAGTCCGATTATAAAAATCTAACTCTTCATCCATATTAATACTAACATTATAATAGCAAAACCGATTTTAATGAAATTTAGTACTAAGTAGCATAGTACTAAATTTCATTAAAATCAGTTTTGCTTAAACCCCAAGAATGGATAAAGACTGCTTTTTAATCGTTATCGTTAGCGTTACACCGACATTAATGCAGACAAAACCGCGGGCAAAAGCTAGTCTGTACAGTGAAGATTAGTCACGAAAAAATATTTGAAATCTTAAAATCTCAGCTACGAAAAACTATATTTTATATTTTTTTAAATAGAAAATTGATCTAAATCTATTTGAAAACGTATCGACATCACAGATGTACGTGACACGTAATTTAACAACCAAAATATGTTCAATATTAATGGCGACTAATTTTATAGCAGACAGCTTTTCACACACCGTTTTATTAAAATGATTTATATTTTTTGGATGGGAAAATTTATGTACTTACACAGAGAAAATTATTTATGATGTTATTTTATGTTTAAAGTAAAAGGGATGAGTTAGTAAATATTTTCGGAAAACACTGAATTAATTAATTAATATCTGTACCTTTACAGGTGCCTATTCACCCTATTTTTTGGGAGATAGGTAACTGGTCGACTCGTTCTTGGGTCTTGTCTTTGCATTTTGGGCTCATGTCCCATTAACAGCGATGCGGATGTGTTTTGATGCCCTATGAGCTTCCCTCTTTTCTTTTTTTAGTTGTACATACCTTAAACTTTTATTGTTATTAAAATGGCTTTATATATCTTATATGCTTAGCATGGCGATCATGGCGGCAAGCTAATAGCAGTTAGGAAATGACCAATCCCAACTGATATTTCGTCCATGAACATGACGCGTGGAGCAGCCATCTTGAAGGGAACCGAATGATCTAACTCTTCTCGTTCTAGTTAGTACCTACGCATACCTTCTTAACCGCATTCGCCTCCTAAACCTAACCATTGAACCCAATATATCCCTTGAATTATAGAATATAAAAAAACAGGTTGTATATTCCGAAAAAAATAACCCTTGCCAAAATGACGTATAGGGCATATTATAATTGCAGACACTGATTGGAGGGCTATACATATGAGTCCAACTTGACAATAGTATGCTTATTGTTCATGTGCCGAAAAAGCATTATCCTTATGTTAGACATTGTTTTTATGAATGAAATCGCAGTTACATACGTCGTAGTCGTACGTCGTCTCTGAGATTAAAACAATACACGTTAGGTCTGGCAGCTAAGGTATCCCAATCCATTTTACCTTCAAAACAAAATCCGACCATCAAAACATATCCAGCCAGTGTTAGTTATAACAATGGGACCGCAGCAAATAAACGTCATCCAGTGATCATTCCCAGTTCAGTTAGTTCGCGGCTATTGTGGTCGCACCGCGCTCTCTACGGTATTGTATTTAATAAAACCATTCTAAAATACAATCAAATCGATAACAGTTGTGTTTGGAAACGTTTTGTTGATGGCACACGTGATTGTAGGTGGCGTTGATAATGTAGGTTCCAGCAGGAGGTTTACTGTGGATGTGTATAGTAGTATTAATACATTTCCTGTTAGTTGATTCGATAGAAATATAGAGAACCTTTTTATTAAAGTTGGTTAAAAAAAAGAAATACCAAATAACATCTTGTCCGACCTCCCCTGTACTGTGTTGAAAAATTGTAGTAATTTTTATCCAATAATACTTGTTTTTCTAAGCAATATGCGTAGTTATTTATGTATTTATTAAAATAGGTTTACCAACAGCTTCTATGTTATAGCATATGGTTTTTACAGTCCTGGGCTTACTCAGTCGCCAATAACTGGCCGACCATAGTTATCGGCTACATAATATGTTTTACACCCTGTACATTTATTGAGCAAAATACAAAAAAAGCATTTCAAACACGAAAAAAAGCAACAGTAATATCCTCAAATACAGTTCGATTACACTCCTTACTCGACGCTCTTACATAATACAGATGAAAGCAAAAAATATCAAGGAAACACACGTCCAAACGCGAGAATGACTCCAAAACTCATTTCCGCCGTTTCCTTACAGAGACGTCGAGTAAAGTTTTCAAATTTCATTTTCTGACCCACTAAATTCTTATTTCATATTATAAATGAACATTTAAGACTTGAAAATAATATGTTATTAAGTTTTGCGGTTGTGTTGCTCTGAGTTATGTAAGTAGCTTTGCGTTCTCTTGTGTATGTACACGTGTTTGGTTACTGCTCTGTTTGAGAGAGCCGTAGCGTGATCTTATAAGCCTATCCTAGTTTTTCATGAACCTGGCTTTTTTTTATAGATGGGAAATCATCAAATAACTTTCCCCGCCATGGGCGGGACGGGAGGGAGTGTCAGACTTTTACTGACTAAAACTCATCTATGTTCCTTCATGTGCCATTTGCGTTCCGGGAGCACGGTATCTCTTTCGAACAAACCGCAGCCCCGGCAGGCATCGGCCCTTAGTGGCCCCTTCCAATTTTTGCTGACATCTCTTTAAGGCGCGCGTGGAACACGAACGCGCCGTCGACACAGTCTGTCGTTAGTAAACGTACGGAAGCTACCCATTGCTCACCGTCCACGTCTACGGTGGCCGAGAGTCATCTCGTGGCTCCCGACGCCCGGAGCGTCTCCCGCGGCGGCTGCTGGGACGAGAGACTCTTCTCTCCCTCTCCCGTCCCGTCATGAATCTGGCTATGATATGCAAAACATATTTTTTCCACTGCGAGTCGCAGTTCCAGATATTGACGCGTCTAAACAACAAAAAACCTCTTCACCTTCTTTATATGTATTAGTATAGATTATGTAACTCCATTACCGTTCCCTAGCACATTGGAATGCCCCGTTGGTCTCGTCATCACAAGTACGATGATACCGATAGATCAAATAGGCAGTTGCTTCAAGGAAAACACTGGTATTTAGCTGCATTCCGGTTAAACTGGAAGCCGGTCAATTATTCGATGGACAAGATCAACATTACAGCCTCATAGCTTAATGGCGTCATTTAGTTAGATATAAGTTTAAAATACCATGTAATCTTAATATATATAACTCAAAGGTGACTGACTGACTGACATAGTGATCTATCAACGCACAGCCCAAACCACTGGACGGATCGGGCTGAAATTTGGCATGCAGGTAGATATTATGACGTAGGCATCCGCTAAGAAAGGATTTTGATAAATTCCACCCCTAAGGGGATAAAACAAGGGATGAAAGATAATACTTATTAACGCGAAGCCGCGGGCAAAAGCTAGTATAAAATAAATATTTGAATTTTCTATTAAATACATTAGGCGAACATAAAAAGGATTAGTGGTTGCTACGTCGTAGCGCTCGTAGGACACATGATTACGTCACAGCTACGCCAACTAGTGACAGCTACGCCGTAGCCGATAATCTACAACACGTCCTGACATATTCTTGGAAAACTTCATTAGTCTTCTGACGTGTACTGTTTATTTTGAATAATGTCGGTAATGGGTCTGTTCTAGCCTTTTGATAGGCATTGTCCATCAGACTGACTGTTGATACCTCGTGGTTGTAGGCACGGCTGTTGAGAGTAGGGTCCTAGGTTCGTTTCGGTCAGGCAAAGTATAATTGAATTTTTCAATTAGGAATTTGTCAGTTGCACCCCAGAGTGTGGAAATTGGTGGTGTAACACATCGTACTAAAAACCGTTGATCTTTGCCTAATGAAGGTGCATCTGCGTTTGCGCACACACTTATGCACCATAATATCTTCTGCGTCTCGATTGAGATTAACCGACCTTTAATCGAGAGAATTATTATTCACCAGATAAATACAAAAATTGAAAAGAATTAGGGTATAAGGCATCTGTCAAATATATAAAACAGGAGTAATTCTAAATGATAATAAATTCTTCTGTATCAGATAACTTATTTTGTGAGGTAAACGGTAACTTGTTCAACATACTATGGGCTAGCTACATGTGATAACTTATGCACACGTGTTGCACGTGGCTTCAAGCACTGTTGCATTATCAAGTAACTTTAACTTAAACTTTAAAGAAGTGAAATCGGTAAGGTAACTTGACGGAACCTAACGAGTCTGGCCAACTCTTTACGTGACCAGAAGGCCTATTGTTAGGCTAAATAATCAGTATTACCATACAACCGAATTTGCAATCATCATCAACGACACATGACACAAACTTTTACCATGGGTTCAGTACATTTCGATCGGTAATTAAACAAATCATCTGTTCCATATATTGACACATTGAAAGTCAAAATCAGCTAATTCACTTTTATATGAAACCACGTATTTGTTATTTTTTATAACTATTACTAAATTTTCTACTTGGAGATCTAGAATCTAGAACTTAAACCAATATTATAAAGAGATAAGATTTGTATTTTTGTTTGTAATGGACAAAATCAAATCAAACCATTTTGAAAAATTCTTTCACCTATAGGAAGCTACATTATCAGCAAGTAACAAAGGCAATATTTAAAAAATTAGGGTTCCCTATGTATACTCACGCGGACAAAAGCTAATCTATAATAATGTCCGTGTCACGATACCACCGTGTATACTAAAAGAATGTTTGTTCAGCAATTTTCTGACCATTTTCAGAATATCGTAGAGTATTCCAAATATATGTTTATTTTAAAAAGGCCCGTGAGCCATAAATTACGTTTATATTCGATTCAGTGTGCCGCTGCCATAAATGTCATCGGACGGGCAAACGACACCACTGGGGGCGTAGTGTATCAGCTGTCGCTGGGTGAGTGGTGCAAGGCAGAAGATATATCTCTACCTAGCCTTTTCCCAACTATGTTGGAGTCGGCTTCCAGTCTCACCGACTGCAGATGAATCTTAATCAGGTTGTCCGTCCACCTTGTGGGTGCACGTCCTACGCTGCGCTTGCCGGAATAATACATGATGCTGTAGATGAATACCGCTTTTTTTTTGGATTTCCCGTTTTTACATTTAGCGGCTGCCTATCTGGCCACCACAACCCTGTTACTGGGCAACACGATACCTCTTGACAAGACAGAAGATAACAATCTGATAATTTAGACAAGAAATGACAGAAGGCCAAGTATACTAATTAATCTTTCAAAATATTGTCAGCGAAAATCTATGTAAAAAAAAATATATTTAAATTCGAGGTATTTTTGACAGATTGTAACTGAGATTAGATTGCGATCGTAAACATTACTACGTATAGTATTAAAAATTAGAGCTGTTAAGTGACAATTAGGTATTGCCACTTCCTAGCAAGTCTGACTAAATAATCGCTATCGCTTCTACATTGAGCCACGCATAAAATGTGCACAGCAAAAATCACTTTAATATTTTATCGGAAATAACGTTAAGTTTCTCAAATTACCGTAACTACATTATTATACCTACTGCATTTCCATCGAACCATTATTTCCAGACCGGTGAAAGAATGGAAAATGGTAAAACGATCCATTTTACATTCGAGGCTGCTTTGAAGGCTGGCTGATTTATTTGTTTAACTAGCTTTACCCCGCAATTTTGTCTGGGTGATTTTTCTAACAGATCCCTAATTTTTGTATAGTAAAATATAAGCTTTAGCTTTCAGGGATAACGTACCTTTCTAGTAGCAAAAGAATTTTCAGAATCGGACTAGTAGGTTCGGAGATTAGGGCGTTCAAACAAAAAGATAAACAAACAAGCAAAATCTTCAGCTTTATAATATGAGTAAGTATAGATAGAGATATGGTACAGCCCTGAACTGGTTTTCAAGGAGTTTAGTTCATAAGATAGAAGAGACATCGACATGCAACCGACAGTTATATCGCAGACATGGTGCTATGATCACTGTGATGTGATTACGATACTGGTTAGATAATTACGGTTTTTTATTGTACTGAAATCAAACTATAGCCGAGAGGAGACGCTCTAGAAAGACCTACCCTGACCTTATTACTGAGGTTCTTTAGAAAGGTCGGGTGCGCAGAACTCGTAACCGGCGTGCTTGTATGACCAGTGTATGAACGTGAAGGAGGCGAAAGGAGGAAGTAAGGATCGTAGCAGGTAGCGTTCTGTGTGCCTGCTGTTTCTGCCTCTCCCATAAAGGCCCCCAAAGGCATGATTTTATGTAAAATTCAAAGAAAGTCGGTCATAGGGCGTCAAAAACCATACAACGAAATAACTCCATTTTCAACCGAATCTCATCTCCTCTTCATTTCGCATATTAAACTGATTTAACAAGTTTTAACTTTCAGTTTGTCTTGCTACAATGTCGTGTGTCGAAGTTAGCGCGTATTTATTTAGGCAAAGTTCACGTACATACAAACTCTAAGTACTGTATTTACAAAATGGAGATTGCGTTTGTACTAAAGACAAATGATTTGGAAAGGTTGCAAGATACATAGAGGTAGGCTTGTGGTAATCAACTCACCTTTTAGGTATAGCTGTTGGGTTTAGGCTATGCCTAAGTTTTGCCTGGTCAGTTTATCATCGCTCCTTCTTTAGATCTAGGGCTCATGACATTTGCTAATCAGTCTATACCTACAGGTCATTTTAAACTTGCATAATTTTCGTAAAGGTCGCTGAAGACCTCTAGATGCGGGCAGCGCGGGACCGGTTATTGTGGCTATCTTTTGAGGAGACCTATGTCCAGCAGTAAACGTCGGTTGGCTGATATGATAATGATGATGATACCTCTTAATTGTTCATTTCCTGATCAAAAAATGATCATTGACTTTACTTTTGGCCTTCCTTTAAATGATTTTTACTTTTTATTTTCCTTTAATTTTACAAAACATTAAAATTCTTCATCTTTCTGCTATTAACACCCATGAACGTACTGCAAACAAAATATAAAGGGGTGTACACACACACCCACTATCGGCTCCCGCGAGTCACGTTACACCAGCGATATATTTACACTGTTGATTAAAAACTGATACTGCAATTTTGTTCATGAAACAGGCCTTTTTTTCATATATGTTTATTGTGCTGATTTACACCGTACATAGAAACCATCACGCCTGTATTCTCCGAAGGTTTAGGCAGAGGTTTACAGCTTAGAGACTAGGTGGGTGGTTTCATGTTTGGTGTTGTGGCTTGCCCCCTATTACATGGAACATAAACTGTGAGTATACACTGGTACATCTCTGCCGAACCTTCTGGGAACACAAGCGTGATGCTAAAACTTATTTAATCCGTGTCAAAAATAACACAAACATTTTTAATAACTGAGTACCTATACCTACCTACTCCCCAAAGATCACCCGAGTTTAATTAAAAACGACTTTAATCGCCTGATTGCTAAAATTCATTCATGTTATTCACAAACTCGGCCCAGTAAAGAACAGAAGTTGTTTTGAAGAATTTCAATAAACGTCATCATACTAATTGCCAAGATTGTAGGAACAGACAGATTTTAATAGATTAAGAATTTGAGGATCTTGTTGTTTGGCATTGTTTAATTATGGACTGGGATAATTATAGCAGGCTAGGATTTATTTTATTACACGTAGTAGTAGAGCTCTTTGTGAAGGAGCTCGTCCGGGAAAGTACTACTACCATACCTATTACCTATTTCTGCCGCAAAGCAGCGTTCCTGTGTTCCCGTTTGAAGGGTGAGTGGGTGGATGTAATTACAGACACATGAGACCTTTCAACTTTGTCTCTGGGATGGCAATGCATTTGCCTCAGGTATTGCATAAGTCTATTGATAGCGGTGACCACTTAACATCAGGTGGGATGTGGGCTTGTTGTCCATCGAATGGCATAAAAAAACGGTGAAGGATTTTCTCATCCAGACAGAAAACTGGGTTACCCACACTGACTTACTACGCGTCTAAAATTCACAACATTTCGTGAGCTAGCGTAACATAATGTAGAAGAGCGTAGCATAGAGTAGCATTGCATAGCGTAGCGCAGCGTATCGTAGCGTAACGTAGCAGCTAGCTAAATACTAACGATTATTAATCTATTAAAAAAATATTAGTTTCTCAATCCAATCAGTTGAAATCGGAAAGAACATAATATAATACTAACACGGAAATAATAACATTCGTTTGCAGATTTTGATCCCGCAGAGATGCCTCAAAATAGAAGTTTACCTAGTAGACCCACCTAGTAGGAAAAACAAAGTTACTTTCTACAAGCAACTCCGCATACAAACACACTTCCACAAAGAAATTACAATTTCTAAGTGCAACTTAATTAAAAAGATCGCACTTTGTTCAAGAAAGAGAGATTTAAATTGCAAAATAAAGGCCATCTCCCACACTCACCGGTTAGCATATTACAAGGGCTTGCAATAATTGTATTAGGGACAGTCTACCACGGTCGGTAGCGGCGCGAATTTACATCGCTAATGAACGAGTGAGACGCGAAGATGTTTTTCACTAGTTGGCTTTGGTTAGGGTTGGTGCTCATTGGGTAGACTGTTTATTTTGGTCATATTTTTGATGTTGAGGTCAGTGTTTCATGGGGTGAGGTTTTGTAAGTGTGCTGCTATTGAAAAATTTTACAGTTTTATATGCAAACATGTATGTATGTGTATATGATGTCCTCATCATACAATTTTTCCTCAGGTCGTCCTGATGAAGGTCGCGAAGACTGCAGGATGCGGGCAGCGCAGGACCAGTCCTTGTGGCGATCTATAAGGGAGGCAGTAAACGTCGTTTGGCTGAAATGATGATAATGATATCATACGAACACTTTTTAATAAACATATGCTTTCACACGCTACTTAGCTTTTTATCTAGAAGAAATTAAATAGTTTATAAGTTCACCTCACTCTTAATATAACTCTCACATAATATCAGCAGGCTTATTCTGCAAAATTCACTCACGTACAGCTCACGTCAAGCTCACTTTATCATAATTTACCGAGGAAGTTTTTACAATTAACAGTGCAGGTAGAACCACAGCTAACCTGTAAATCACTTTACCAACATTCACCAAGGGGCATTTTTACAAATGGCACTACTGATCCTAAGGCCGGTTACAGTGCTTGACCGATCGTCGGTGCGTACGTCAGTCGCGCTTGTCATTTTAATGAAAATTCACAAACCGTACAGTGCTGGACTGACCGTACGCACGCGTATATTGGTACGCACTGCGTACGAGGACCGTCGGTCGAGCGCGTCCGCATGCGTGCCGTCGGTCGACCGACGCGCTATGGAAACATATGAACGCGTTCAGTGCTGCACCGACCGGTGGACCGACCGCACGGATGTGCGTATCATCGTTGACGAAAAATTAAGTCTTTCCACCGGTGATACAGGAGCTCGAAATAAGTTTACGTGTTTTAAGTAGTCTTGTAACTTCGCTGATAGTTCATCAAAACTTTTGATCGACATTCTGAAGTAATTAAAAAACTTTTCTTCATCTTCGCGCAATAATGAATATATAATAGTGAATTCCCCTTGTAATGTTCTTTGGGCGACGATAGGGTGTACATGATATCGTCTACGTCTTCTTCTATTCCTAAAACGTCTACGAAGATAATAAGCAGCTATTAAACAATTCGTAAACGGTTCCATTGCGTGCGACTGTACCAGTCCGGTCAGTTTGTTGGTCAGGAGAGCACTGAATGATACAAACTGACGGTCGGTTCAAGCGTATCGTCAGGACGGACCGTACGTACTGACGGTCAGTGGAGCACTATAACCGGCCTTAAGATGCTACACCTAAATTCACAGACCGGGTTCTTAACCGAATAGTTCAGCTAAATGAGATTAAGGCTATCTCTACACTTTTTACAAACATCTCCAGTGGCCCTAGTTTTAATCTAGTACAAGGTTATTTCGTGAGTGTGCTCCTAGCTCAAGCAAGATTTCTTGCACTGAGTACCCGTTGCGTTCTTGCGTCGCAATTAAGACGACACTATCACGGACTGGGTTTAGGTGCTACAGGCATTTCGGAAATATGGTGGATGTGGTATGGTTAGCATGAATTACTTGCTTGGAAACATTTTCATTATCCTTTTTTATAAGCTGCTGTTTTGATGATTGGGAGATCTATAAATGATGTGAGAACGCAGTGGTATACTAACGGGAAATTGCAGAAAATATGGAGTAGAAAAATATTATTTGAAATTATTGTGAGATGATGAACTGCCCTGTTGGTCTCGTGGTCGCAAGTGCGACTGCTGTGCAAGGGGTCCCGGGTTCGATTCCCAGGTCGAGCAAAAAGTGTTATTGGGTTTTTCTATGAAATTCTCAGTAGCAGCTCGGAGTTTGGATTTGTGCCCGGTTAATGGCAATAGGCTCGCCCCCTATTACATGGGACCTAAATATACCGGTGAACTGTGGGTGTACATTGGTACACCTCTGCCTAACCCTTCGGGGAATACAGGCGTGATGGTATTTTTATTGTGAGATGATTTTTGAAGTCATTGTTATGCATGCAATTTTCACCTTTATTTTGATTACTTTTAGTTTATTTTAAATTAATCACTAGGATAGGGTTCTTAATATAAACACAAGCTTTCATAGGATATTCTATTTCCTTCGCACTGCACAACAATAACAATATACCCCATGGGTCCTGGTTCGAATGACGGACCATGACAGCAAAAACGTCAGTGTAGTAACGTACGACCAAAGAGTATAATATAAAGGAAATGACTGTTACAGTATATACTGCTCTAAGCGGTAACTCTACTGACTTTTATGAATAATCGTATATTAATCGATATTTCAATCTTCAAACATACCCAACCATGCATGAGAATGCCTAATATACCCTCAAATTTACAAACAAGACGTAACTTTAAAACGTTGTTAAACATTATAACACAATATAACGTTATTTAACAGTCGCCATCAAACGTAAACATACGTTGGCGAGTTTAGAATTAAGTAACACCTCTGTAATAATATTTCATTAAACAAATAAATAAAAATATATCTCTGTCACTTCTATACACCTTAAAGTGACAAAGATAAAGCAAAAGACCTAAAGGGGACTTAAAATTAAGTTGCATTTGAGAAATTGGACATTAATCGATCAAACAAATTCTATATGCTTTCTTTGAGCATACCATAGCAACCATTCACCATAGTGTTAACGTACCCTATCTCTATAATTCGTTCCGTCTACAAGAACAAACCTCTTGGGAATTAGTAATTCAAATTGTTCACTAAATACTTTTTGATTCATAAACGGGCGGAGCGTTCGTGCACTTAAGTATTGTTTTTGTGTGTAAAGTTAACGTGGAATTAAAGTAATGTCTGCTTAAAGACCGGAATCATCATCACCAACAGCCTTTTAAGTTACTGATTAACTTGGCAACCTAATTGGTTACTATTTTTTAAGCATTTTGGAATTTGAACCTTCAGGTCATAGGATCCGAGTCTCAGTTCTTTTTAAAGAAATGTTGTAATGGACGGTTGATTTTTTATGTAATTTAGGTAAATGGATGACCGTATTACAAGTGTTAAGTAAAAAGTATTTGAAATATGTAGGTACCTATATGCTGTTATTTAATCAGCTCTGTAACAATAAGTTTCACATGTCTGCATTTTTAGAACGATAAAAAAGCGTGTTAAAATCATGAACATATTTTTGTGGGGTTTCGCAGATGGCTCTGACCTTCAGTGCCGGTGCGGTGTCTCTCCGCAGACCATGGCCCACCTTCTATCTTGTGCCGACACGTGAGGACCTAATGACTGCGTCGGCGGATGGTGTTGCCGTGGCTGAATTTCGGGTCAAACATAGTATTTACAAAGTATCTTATTTATTTATTAATTTATATTTTTTTATTTGCCATCGATACGCCAACAAGAAGATTGAATTAATAATTTGACTGTAACTTTGATTTGCCACATTCCCATCACCACAATCATTCACCAGCCGACACCAAATACCAAACGATGACATCAGAAACAGTAAGTCAAGTCCAATGATCAACGATAAACCGCTCATGATTAGCAGGCTCAGAATGCGCGCCACGTGTTGATAATCAAGAAAGTTGGCCGAAGACGACGTCAGAGAGACGTGACGCCCATTCAGCCAATATGGCACGTGACAGACGGCAAAGAGTAGCCAGGTGCAGACGTGATTAAGTGGGAGTTTTATGCCTATACAAAGAGTAATTGTATAAACTGATCCGTCCGGGATTTCGGGGGGTCGGCCGGGTGGGGTTTTTAGGAGAGCCACGAATAAACGAAAGATTTAAAAACATAGTAAGAAACTTGATTGGATTTGACAGCCTCGGTAGTCTAGTGGTCCTAAGCGCGACTGCTATGCTAAAAGTCTTGGGTTTGATTACCAGGTCGAGCAAAATAGTTATTGGGGTTTTCTATGAAATTCTACGTAGCAGCTCGGAGTTAGGATTTCTGCCTGGTCAATGGCAATAGACTCGACCTCTATTACATGGGACCTAAATATACCGGCGCACTGTGGGTGTACATTGGTACACCTTTGCCCTACCCTTCGGGGAATACTGGCGTATGGTATGTAATAGAAAAATTATAATGTTTTATTTTTTTATTAAAAAGAATCAAAGAACGAAGCAAGATCAGAAGAAGAAGATTAGGGGCACCCGAGAAAATGTCTCAGTTATACCTAAATGATCGAAGTTTCGTCCGGTGTCTTTAATACCTATAGGTGATGGCAGGCATAATCAACACTGAAATCATGACAAAAAAAATCAGCTAATCATTTATATCATTATTTTATAACTAGCTGTTGCCCGCGGCTTCGCTCACGTCAGCCTTAGTGTTACTTAACTAATTAAGGATTGAATACTATGTCTTCATAGTCTTCCAACTGTCAAATGGTTTCTAAGGTTAATAATAGTTACGACTGTGGGTTTTAGAAATTATTCAGTAGATGCCCGGAGTCTGATTTTTTGTCCGGTTGGTAATGAGTTTGCGCCATACCTGGGATTAAAACATATTTATGCGGAGGGTATATGATATGGCTTTACTATTCCTTTCGAAAATACTGTGATGTGGTGTCAAAATTTACTTATTTACATATTTTAATTTTCTCTAACCGTTGAAAAGCATTTTTAATGGGTTCTGCTTTAACACTTACATCGTAGCTTCGATCTGTCTAGTATCAAAACCGTAGAAATGAATCTTGTAGGTAATCAGAGCAACTGCCAACTAAATCTGAACTTCGTGTTACAACCAAGTTAATATAATTATGTTGTTGGGAAAAAGTATGGGCAAAAAACAGTAAGCATATGACTTATTAAAAGGCTAAGCAAAGTTTTACCTCTCAAATTACCTTTCATCTATTGCAGAATGACGGTAATAGGTAACCTTCATTTTCATTTTGAAGTTAATTTTTAAGCATGCAGAATATGGTCTGTTGACAGTACCTACCTATTAGAAGAAATTCTGCATGCGATGCATGATTAATGATTGACGCATGATTCTACATGTATCGTGAAAGCTTGAACTCTGAGAGATATTTTTTATATAGGTACGTATAGGTTTAATTAATTTTGGTCCTGTTGTAGCTAATTTATTTCTGTTTAGCTATTGGAATAGAAGTATGCTTTTTT
Source organism: Caradrina clavipalpis (assembly GCA_932526535.1). Classification (NCBI taxonomy): domain Eukaryota; kingdom Metazoa; phylum Arthropoda; class Insecta; order Lepidoptera; family Noctuidae; genus Caradrina; species Caradrina clavipalpis. Next base: position 1,765,097 of record OW052095.1, read on the forward strand.
GGTAGCGTAGCGCAGCCCAGACAGTATAGTATTGCACACAAAACGTTTGCAGATAAATCGTACGACACTTGTATGAAGTGTCGAGGTTGGTAGGCCCACGGTGCGGTGATACTTCTTTTTTAATGATGAAAAATCGTCATATGAGTTTTTCCGTTCTAGCGGAAGTGAGTGTCAGGCTCTTACTGACTAAAATCCATCCGTTTTCTCCTAATGCCCATCGCGTTCCAGAGCCGCGGTGAGTCTTTCGAACAAATTCCGCAACCGTGGCAGGCACTGGCCCTAGCGGGCCCCGTCTTCTGTGCTGATATCTCTTTGAGACGTGTGTGAAACACAACGCGGCGTCGGCACGGGTATGGTTCTGATCGGACGGCGAGCCACCCAACGCTCGCCAACCGCAGGCCCGTTGCCGTCGATTCCCTCTATGACGACACGGCGGTGTTCCGCCAAAGCAGGGCAGACCTCCACCTTATGCTTCACCGTGACCACCGGATGATCCTCACAATGATATCACTCTGGCGTGTCCTCATGTCTCATGTCAACATGTCCGGAGAATACCTGCGTCAGAGCATCATGGTGTTGCGGCGATCCTACTATCGATATAACTTGGTAACTCTTTAAATAGTCTGAGGCGCCGTTTTTTACTTACGAAAAATATTCTTAGCGTACCTAGAATTTGTGGAATCAAAAGAATTCTGTTCCGGTCATTCCTCTTCAGTCGAACCATGCATATTTTTTAAAGTTATGTAAGGGGAAAAACTAAACCCGCCTAAACCTGTTTTATTATAATATTGAAATCATAATAACAAAAAGTAACAATTGAAATTGATTGGAATTGAACCCACACAAAATATTTTACATGGTTTTCACTAAACAGCGAAACTATTCATTTTATTTACGTATCAATTAACTAAAAATAACTATTCCTATATATGTCATATTTGAATTGCCCCGTTGGTCTCGTGGTGGCAAGCAAAACTGTTGATCGTGGGGAAATGGGTTTTTCCATTACGAATTTCTCAGGAACAGCCCGGAGTACGGACGTTGGTGGTGTGACACTCACGTGTCTCGGAAAGCACGTAAAGCCGTTGGTGCTGCGCCTGATCTCTCCCCGATTGTGTCGGATTGCCGACACGTCGGACTATGAGAGTTAGAAAAGAGGGAGCGTTTGTTCACACACTTGTGCATTTTAATATCTCCTGCATTGGCTAGTCTGCTTTAAGATTAGCCGTCGTGGCCAGAATCGGTCTTGTATTGAATTCTATTACACAATTAACTGCTTAACTCCATGTGGCTATGACTTCATGATTTTTATTTCATAGGATAAATATTATGTTAAAAATCTTCAATATTTTATGTATTTTATAACAGTTCCGTGGTAAAATCTTTACGGAAAATAAACATAATGCAATATGCTTACCTACCTAACTCCATTATTTGTTACAAATACCCAAATAGCCCCACTATTTATTACAAAACCCACCACCCAAAGAGAGAAGTAGATTGTGGGAAGGAAGACAGCCACCACCTCATGAATACTTGAAGCTGCCAGAGTACCTGCTTCCCGGTAGTAAACTCAGTGATGTATCTAGAAGGTACTGTACATGTCTCAACTGGTGTAAATTATTGTTAGGGAGATCATCGATGCGAAAATAATTCAATCGCGTTATATAACAGCCCTGTGTTGCCCGACATTTAAAGACTATTTTGTCAAAATTTAATTTAAAGAGTCAAACAGACAGATTTTTTTTACGTATATTTTCCGCTCTACTATCGTTCCCACACCTATCAGTTTGTTTATATTTTTTGATTTCGATAAATGAATAATTTTGACTTCAATATTGTTTATATGAAACTATGATTGTTTAGACATTATTTTTTGCAGAAATAATAAAATATTTGAAAAATAAGAAAGCAAAATGTTATGGCGGAAGAATGCATACTTCAATTTTATTAAAGTTTGGAAATGTATTTAAAAAATCACAAAAAGTAAAACAGTTTTTGGGGTTCGAACTCAAACCCAGCGACTTGTAAGGCGGTCATCGAACCATTAGACCACATGCTTCGATAGGAAATACTCTAAAATAGCCGTTCTAGTCTGTCACGATTAACTGCTTAGCTCCTTGAGGGAATAGTGTTATGATAATTATTTCAGTAGTTTAAGCCCCAGCTACCTAAAGTATTCTTATATTTAGTCTCGTATTTTTATAATCGCAATGTAATCTGCAGGAGAACAAAACATAATGCAATATTGCTCAGCCCCCAAAGCAGATAGCGTGATAATTTATAGCCTACGGTCAAATTTGGCCTATGTGAAATATATATACAAAAATTAAACAGAATCTGTCCGACAGTATTTGCGTGATGCTCTAACAAACAAACAGACAAACAGACAAACAGACAAACAGACAAAAATTCTAAAAATTGTATTTTCGGCATTAGAATCATTCCCCGACCTCGTAGCAATCACTCTTTCTCAAAAATATTAAATGTACAGTTTTGACATCGCTACAATCTATACATATAATAAAATTGTAGCGATGTCAAAACTGTACATTTAATATTTTTTGAAAAAAGTAATTGCTACGAGGTCGGGGAATGATTCCAATGCCGAAAATATAATTTTTAGAATTTTTGTCTGTTTGTCTGTTTGTCTGTTTGTTTGTGAACGCATCACGCAAATACTGCCGGACAGATTCTGTTCAATTTTTGTATATATTTTCCACATAGGCCAAATTTGACCGTAGGCTATATATTATCACGCTAACTACTTTGGGGGATGAGCAATGTTGCATTATGTTTAATTCTCCTACAGATTACGACGGGTTTACAAAAAGACGAGATAAAATATAAGAATACTTTCGATAGCTGGGGATTGAACTGCTGAAATTATTATCATCACGCTATACCTTCAAGGAGCTAAGCTGACAATTATGGCAAACTAGAACGGCTATTTTAAATCATTTTGTATCGAAGTATTTAGTCTAATGGTTCGATGACCGCTTTCCAAATCGTTGGGCTTGAGTTCGGTCCCCAAAGACTGTTTTTCTTTTTGTGATTTTTAAAAATCTTTTTTGCATGCTAGAAGATTTCCAAACAATAATAAAATAGAAGTAGGCATTCATCTGCCATAACATTTAGCTTTCTTATTTTTTCAAAACTTTTATTATTTTAGGAGAAAATAATGTCTATACATAGTTACACACAACAGCATTGACGTCAAAACTATTATGATATGATAGTAGAGCAGAAAGTATACGTATTAGGTACTGTAGAATCTTTGTCTGTTTGACTTTAATTTAGACAAAATAGTCTTTAAAAATGTCGGGCCAACATATTGCTGTTTATTATTACGCGATTTGAATTCTTTTTTTTTCGCATCGATGATTCGCCATTTTTTTGAACGATGGAAAATCATCAAATGGCTTCTTCTGCTCTGGGCGGGGCGGAAGAGAATGTCAGACTCTTACTGACTAAAACCCATCTGTGTTTCTCCTAATGTCCTTGGTGTTCCACGGCCGCGGTGACTCTTTTCAACAAATTCCGCAACCTTGGCAGGCATTAACCCCAGCGTGCCCTGTCTACAGTGCTGACATCTCTCCGAGGCGCGCGTGGAACACAACGCGCCGCCGAGACCGGGATCGATGATACCACTAACAATAATTTACACCAGTTGATACATGTGCACTGGATGCCAGACGGGTCTATAATGCCACATTTTGTCAAATTGTGTCTGCAGCGGCCTACTTAAGTGCACAGCCGATTCATTGCCTTTCAGATACCTCACTGAAGTACTGAACCAGGAGACAGGTAGTCTCACAGCTTCAAGTAGCCATGACGACCCATGGCCTGGCCGTGGCATGGCGTGGCCTCATGGCTACTTGAAGCTATGTTAAGACAGAAGTTGATTGTGGGAAGGAAGATATCCACCAGGATATCTTCTTTCCCACAATCAACTTTTTATTTATTTATTTATTTGTTTATTTATAACTTCTCGATTTGGGTGGTAGGTTTCGTAATAAATAGTTAGGCTTTTTGTAATAAATAATGGGGTTAGGTAAGCATTAGTACATTATGTTTATTGTTCTTGAACATTTTACCGCGGGATTGCTATAAAATACGTACAATACGGCAGATTAGTTAAATAATGTATGGGAATGGCTAATTGGCTATTTTTAATTGTTTTAAATAAAGTTAAAAGCTTTGCTGTTTAATGAAAGCCAAGTAAGTTATTTTGTGTAAGTTCCATCTCCATTGATTGTTACTTTTTGTCATTTTTTTTTTTTTATATAATATAGGTTTAAGCATAACTAAGAACCTTTTTTTTTTGTTGCCTGGTTCGAAAATCCTCATGGATGTCCACCGCCCTGGGGAGGGCGGAGGGGTCTGTCAGACTCTTACTGACTAAAAACCACCCCAGTGTTCCATTCCCACACTTACGCTGGGGATCCCGGGAACGTACGCGCCTTCCAAGATCCCCGACTGGTGCTGACCCGCCACTGCGGGCCTCCTCAGGTCAGGGGGGGGAGTGAGGTGTTAGACTCCCCCCGCGACGTCAAAGAGGGGCGCGCGTGAAACACTACGCGCCGCCACCTCGGGTCCAGTTGAATAGAGGGCGACTGACGTCCCCAACTCCGCCACCCCTGGACCCATTCAGGGGGGCCGGAAGAGGGCATTGTCCGCCCTCCACCGCCCGGTACGCCTGCTGCGGGCCGGAAGAGAGGTTGTGATCTCTCTCTCCCTTTCTGCATGACCGTTTCGCAGAAGGACACCACTGCGTTCCAGGACTCATCGCTGCCGACCATCGAAGTGACTACGGCTGACAGCGACAGGTCACTGCCTACTTCTGATATGAGGGCACGGCGCGTTTTTTCCCAAGCGTTACACTCTGATAGCGTATGCCGCGCCGTGTCCTCCCGGCAGTCCACGCAGTGGTGACACCGGGCGTCCGGCTCCCTATTAATGTGACACAGGTATTTCCCGAAGCAGCCATGACCCAAAAGCACCTGCGCCGCCCGAAACGTTAGGGAGCTGTGCCTTCCTCCCGAGCCAATCCACCAGAACAAGTGCAAGTTTTAATAATACGAACAGAACGGAATTTGACTGATTGGTCCACAAATTCTAGCTTTGCTAAGAATATTTTTCTCGTGAGTAAAAAAACGGCACCGCAGACAACTTAAAGAGTTACAGTATGCTCAGACTCAGGTACTCTCCGGACACGGTTGTTTCAAGAGTTGCGGATGTGGCGAGAGGACACGTCTGGGTGTTATCTCTGAGATGTTCACCATCATCATACAGCATACGGTGGAGGTTTGCTCTGCTTGGGAGGAGCACCGTCGTGTCCTCATGGTGGCGATCGGTGGCGGCGATCTTTTGCGTTCGGCACTGGTTCAATCCATGGTCTGAAACGAGGGCTATTGCGAAGCAATCAGCTCCTTTTGCTAAGCAGGATTACACACAGTTCCTGTTGATAACGAAGAAGAAGGCGAAACGCATGATTAAAAAGCCAACCTCATGCCCCGGCCGCCGCTACAGAAGGGGGCATCCCAGGCGCGGGCCTGCGGTCGGCGAGCGTTGGGTGGCTCGCCGTCCGATGAGAACCAGACCCGGGTCGACGGCACGCTGTATTCCACGCTTAAACAGATGTCAGTTCAGAACACGGAGTTCATTAGGGCCACCAAGGTGCCAAGGTTGCGGATTTTTTTCGACAGAGTCACAACGCGGCTCTGGAACGCAAAGAGCATTAGGGGGAACACGGATGGGTTTTACTTAGTAAGAGTCTGACCATCCGACTGAGTGGAAGAACTCATATGATTACTACCCATAATTAAATAACAAAGTTTACCGCACCGTGAGCCTAATAACCACCTCGACTCTTTAAACAAGTGTTGAACGATTTATCTGAAAAGGGTTTTCTTCTTAAAGGTAGGTACTATAAACGAAAAAATTCTACATGCTTAAAAATTAACTTCTAAATGGACATAATTATATTCTGAAGATTACCGTAATTCTGCCAAAAATAAAGGGAAAAATTTACCTCTCTATAAGAGGTAAAATTTTGCTTAGCCTTTTAATAAGTTTAATGCTATTTTATCTAATTATGCTAACTGTTTTTTGTCTATACTTTCTCCCAATAAACATAACATTAATACCAGCTATACATGAACAACAGTAACACGAAGCTAAGATTCTGTTGCCAGTTGCTCTGATAACAAGATTTATTTCTACGGTCTTGATTTACTAGACAAATCGAAGCTAGAATGTAAGGTATAATGTTAAAGGTAAATGTTCGAAAACAAAAATAAGTAAATTTTGACACCACATCATTGTATTTTGTAAAGGGATAGTAAAGCCATCATACATAGGCTGGGTTTTAGACCCAGGTATGACGTAAGCCCATTACTAACTGGGCACAAATCCAGACTCCGGGGGTCTACAGACAAAACCCACAAGCGTAATATTAGCAGTCACCTTAGCAACCGACGACATGCTTGGAAGATTATGATGACATAGTTACTTAGGTTAACGTGAGCGAAGCCGCGGGCAACAGCTAGTTTTATTATATGTATAGATCATTTAGCTTACAAAGTATAAGATCACATCGTAAATATTAAATAATATCAAACAAGTAAACCTTAATCAGAACTGACCTATCTACATAATAATCCCATAATCTATGACATTACCGAATTACTCAAAGGTCTGCGTTGCATTATAACTTAGAAGTTGACGCGTGCGTACGTAAACCGGGATTTATTAATGTAATCTTCTTCTTCACTCGTTCCGACATCAGGAAGTACGCAGGATAAGCCTCGATCTCTCGATATTACCGGATTAATCCCGTGGATGTATGGATGTTTCGGAGGATATAGATCAGTAATGATAAACCTGATGACGTCAGAGATCTCTTTAAATTTGCTGTGAAATTGAATGTTAGGTCTTTGTTTTTATTTAAAAGACTTCTGGGTAAGCACAGTGGGTAAAACCGTATATCTTTGATGATGGACAAAAACTGATCTCATAAAGGAGCTGTTCCTTTTAGGTACGGAAACCTAAAAACAGCAATCAAAAACAAAACAACACAGACAAAGTTTGACAAAGTTTAAATAAGTAGCTTCAAAATTAATAGATTATGGGCCTGTTTCACTACCTCGCTATAGACACTATTCTAAGATCATTTTTTAATCTAATCTCCGTAGTTGTCGCACATGTGGCAATATTTTTAGTTATGAAAATTGGTAATTAGGAATATTCAAAAATGGAATTAAATTAGTTGGTAATAACCTGTCAAACCATTTAATCGAAACTTATTGGAAACACATAAAACATAGGTGCATAAATAGCAACTATTTTCTTTTTATTCAGAATCCTTTCTGTATTTTCTTTACATACTATACTTAGATGCCAATAAAACTGAAAGTACACGAGACTTTTCAACTTGCCGCTCCGGCCGGGAAATCAGCCGGAACTGGGCCGGCTATGTCTGCCGCACACTGCACCACCTATGGATCCCACAGCAGTGAGGGGGCAGACAGAAGGAAATGATATTACCTGCACCACGCAGGAGATGGCGGCAGTCTACACACGATCAGCAAATAAAATAAAAAAGTCGCCCCCTTTTTCTGTATGTATGGATGTCTGTTGAAATAAAATAGTAGGTACGCTGTTTGGAATTCGATTGGCGACTTTGAACCGTTGAAATATACGTACTTTATGTAGTGAAGGTATACACAAACAAACACAAAACACAACACGACGCCGACTTTATAACGTGTTTAGCAATAGATATTAGGTTTTATGTTTTGTTATGTATTAGTTTATTCCATTTATTTATTTATCTTACATATTAATTACATTTTTAAATATTACTATAAAAAAATAAAAACATTTAAAAATATAAAAAATAGTAGCCCACCGGCATCGGGAACAGGGTCCAAGCCACCGATGGTCAGGGCTCCTGAGAAAGGAATCTCCTAACAATACGTGCCGTGTCTAGGAGTACCGCTTTCTGAATCAAGCCCTTGATCCAACCGCCCAACGAGAGCCTCCTTAGGTGTTGGTCGAGGCTCTTGGCTATTATGCCATTGGCCGTCACGACTATCGGCACAATGATTGCCGTATTCACATCCCACATGTCGACAACCTCGCGAGCCAGATCAAGATACTTAATTTGTTTATCTTTCTCAGCTTTCACGAGGTTAGTTTATTATTATTGTATAAGATTATTTTTGTGTATTTTATCTATGGGCCTCAGTTGCCTGATAATAAAATGATTATTATTATATTATATTCTATATTATGGATTTGTGGTAAGTTGTCATTCTTAGCTAAGTGGCGTGCGTTTGGAGTGGCCTATGTTCAGAAGTAGGCTGGACAGGCCGATGATGACTTTGAGATGATACAGACTAGAGCTCACTTCACCAAATTTAATTAAGACATATTTTGATAGAATAGCACCGCTGATCATAGTTCAGTCTATTCTTAATCTTATTCTAAAGTGATGGCGCCTGACAGATAAACTTTCTTCGACTTTCACAGAGGTAAACAAATACTCCTGAAAAAACGACCGTAAGGCTCATTTAACACCTCATAAGTACATGTACCTATTTAAATAAGTATTTGTCTATCTACTTAAATAAGGACTTGCATAGACAACTTCAACGAGTTTCCAATTATTACATTTTTTGTACACAGTACTGACCAAACGAGTACCTATAGTAGAATCTAAGTACAGTCATGAGAAGATTAGGTACCTACTTTTACACTGAATAATACGTCTTCGTACAAGTATCTAAATAATCGACTTTAGCTAGTACTGACTTTCGCCCGCGACTTCGTCCGCGTGGCTTATTTCAGTCGTGTGAATTACGTCTAAAGTTGTTACGTTCTCGTAGGTCGTAGCGTAATGTTATATAGGCTATATTACTCAGGAATAATATAGCTACCTATTAGTGAAAAAAACCTAAAATCGGTACAGAACTTACGAAACTTATTCGGTACAAACAAAAAAAAGCGTTTCCTCTAGAATAAACGATATTTCAAAAACAATCTAAAGACCAATTCTTTTATACCCGCTTCAGATAATCCTCGATCTAGCACAGATTATGACAAGGATAGTACAGTTTTTCTATAAACGTCTGGTACAGCGACATATCCCGCGCTCTGCCCGCGTCCGTGCTGTCCGGTCGCAATAATGGCGCGAACATTGTCGCTACTGACTCTAAAGATACAGACACGGCCTTATATAGTTAGAGCTGAGTGTATACTGAGAGAAACATGATAAAATTTGAAGTTTTGTGATTGTAGAAAATGGTATTCATGGTCAAGGATTCAAATAGAAATTGTAAGATCTCGTTGTAATACCGTATTCTATGCAGGACCGGTCATTGTGGCTATCTTTATGGGAGGCCTGTGTCTAGCAGTGAACATCATTCGGTTGATATGATGAGATGATGATGCAAATAAAGGGTTTTTATAACTCTATTCTATTCCAAAAATCACACGTTATGTAAAAAACCATGTCACACAATCAATGAAAAATTATTTTAATAAAAGGTCACTTGGTCTCTTATTTAAAAAAAGAATGATTAAAGCTAAAGATGATGATGTTTTGAGGATTTTAGAAGCAGCATACAAATTATGAGCGATCACACAGATAGATTAAACAAACTATAACCTATACAAATACACAACATGACCAACAGAGGCGATGAGTCTACAAAAAATGAAGCAAAAATAGTACAACAAAACCTAAATCTCCATGTGCAACGCCACCCTCATTTCCCAGCTAAGAAATCACTACATTTGTAGAAAGCCAGACAATAAGTGGGAAGTAGAAAAAGATGGCACCGATAAACAGGTACCGGCCACTGGAAATACACTTCGAGGCAGAAACTATTGGTTTTTAAGTGTAGCGATGTTTTACTTGAGAAAATATTTTTTAATACCCTTCTTTTCTTCAGGACAAAAGGATCTGGGTATTAAGACGTTTGGCTCGGATTTCTTCTGAACTTTTCCTAGTTTATGTTGTCCATAAAGCCGGTTTTTGCTTGTATACAGAATAGTGCTGACTTTACGCTACGAAGCATGAATTTTTGAGTTAGAATCTAGATGAAAATTCCGTGTGAAGAGAGATGTGATATTCTCCTGGCATAGTTCAGTCACCTTTTATGACAGTCACAATAAGAAAAATGATTTGGCTGGAAAGGGGATGAAGTTGTACACTGAAATTGAATTTCAACTTCACGACGTTGTAGTTAAGGTTGATATTTACTTGTACCGAGATTACACCTGATTGAAATGTATCGAAGAAAAAGTAAACGATGATAGATTTAAAAAAAGAACACCAATTCTAATTTTAAAATCAAAATTTGGCTACCAACCTTCAGTAAATGAATACACACCAATATCGGTTGGACGCGACAGAATATAAATTACTTACTACCAACATAACAGCTCAAAGGGCTTCATAATAACCCAGTGTCCCGTGGCGTTGTAGAATAAAATTTGTATTTTCGCTAATAAAAAAGTTTTACGAATGGTTTTTCATCGGAAGCTAAGAGAGTTCGGAGGGAAGCGACGCTAGGCGCTACTTAACTCGGCAGTGCCTTTGAGGGACGAGCTTTGGACGAATTCGAGATGTGTCTTCTAGTAGGAAAAGTTTTTACAATGTACTTATATACAACTAGCTTATACCTGTGACGTCGTCCACGCGAATGACGATTTTCTGCGGGGTCAAAATCAAATAGAACTGAGGTCAAATATCTATTAGAACACACTCTAGGAAATAATTTTGAAGAATCGCTGCTATCGAAATCAATATAGAGGACTTTATTAATCTATCTAAATATATATAATTCAAAGGTGACTGACTGACTGACTGAGATAGTGATCTATCAACGCACAGCCCAAACCACTGGACGGATCGGGCTGAAATTTGGCATGCAGGTACATGTTATGACGTGGGCATCCGCTAAGAAAGGATTTTAATCAATTCTACCCCCATCTAAATATATATAATTCAAAGGTGACTGACTGACTGACTGAGATAGTGATCTATCAACGCACAGCCCAAACCACTAGACGGATCGGGCTGAAATTTGGCATGCAGGTACATGTTATGACGTGGGCATCCGCTAAGAAAGGATTTTCATCAATTCTACCCCCATCTAAATATATATAATTCAAAGGTGACTGACTGACTGACTGAGATAGTGATCTATCAACGCACAGCCCAAACCACTGGACGGATCGGGCTGAAATTTGGCATGCAGGTACATGTTATGACGTGGGCATCCGCTAAGAAAGGATTTTCATCAATTCTACCCCCAAGGGGATAAAATAGGGGATGAAAGTTTGCATGAAACTTTGTCAATTTTAAACCGATCGAGCTGAAACTTTGCATGCATAAAGCTACTATGACGTAGGCATCCCCTAAGAAAGGATTTTGATAAATTCCACCCCTAAGGGTATAAAATAGGGGATGAAAGTTTGTATAAATCTTCTTAGATTTTCGACTGATTGAACTGAAATTAAAGATTGGAGCTACTATGATGAAGACGTCCGTTTAAATAGGATTTTGATAAATTGAACCCCGGGGTTAAAATAAGGGATGATGGAGGATGTAAACATATTAGTTTGAACCTATCAGTACCTAATGGAACGAAATACCTAATTAATAATAATACTTCTTAACGCGAGCGAAGCCGCGGGCAAAAGCTAGTCTAGCTATATACCTCTTGGTGTCACCCACGTTCAGTTACGTCTTTGATTGCTACTCCACTCCCGTTGGTCATAGCGTGATTTTCTTTACTTATGAGCCATTTTATTGAATCACTCTATTCTTTGAAGAATTCACAATAAAATCCGTTGCGTAGTTTAAAATATATAAGCGGACAGAGGGACAGACGGCGTAGAGTGACTTTGCTTTATTCTATGTAAAGAAATAATAAAGTATATACACATATTTAGGTAAATATATACCATCACGCCTGTATTCCCCGAAGGGTTAGGCAGAGGTGTACCAATGTACACCCACAGTTCGCCGGTATATTTAGGTCCCATGTAATAGGGGGCGAGCCTATTGCCATTAACCGGGCGCAAATCCAAACTCCGAGCTGCTACTGAGAAATTCATAGAAAAACCCAATAACACTTTTTGCTCGACCCGGGAATCGAACCCAGGACCTCTAGTGTAGCAGTCGCGCGTTGCGGATTTAGGTTAATAATACATCATTAATCTATACATGCCATTAGATGCTCATTTCACTTTGAAGAAAGCGGACCACCAGTGGCGCTACAACTCAAGTTTCCGAGTTCTGTAATTAACGACATCCAAACATTATTTTCCTTCTCCCTTAATTTATTGTCGTTGTTGTGGCCATGTCTTAAAATACTTTCCAAGTATTTAAAACTTTCTAGGGACCCAAATTACATGTTTTTTCGAAAAATAACGACGTTATTCTCGAGTTTTATTTTGGGAAGGGATCAAAATTGGTTTATGTAAAAGTTGAGTAAAAGTTTGAGGGGTTTTACTGTATTTTGGCCTAATGGACACGTGTACTCTGTGCCTTATTTTGGAACAGCCTTGTTATGGATTATTTTTGTTATTTATTATACTCGTACTTGTTGTGCCTGTGGCTTTGCTCCGTTGATCTAGAAAAGTAAGAATCAAATGGAAATACTATGTCGTGTCAATCTTCCAGATTAGTCCAGATGGTTTAAAGGTCGCTAGTGATTACTGTGTTGTTTGGAAAATTAATAATCTAATTATCAGTTTTTTGAATGGAGCTCCACAATTTCATAAAATTTTAATTTAATTCTCATTTTCACATGTACTCGTAGATACATCAAGCCCCAAAGCGGCCTTATATTTTTTATTTTCATTGCATGGAAAACAAGCTCACGGCCCACCTGATGTAAATTGGTCACCGCTGCCGCTGCCTATAGACATCTGCAATACCAGAGGCCTTGCAGATATGCAGATGCATTGACATCCCCGGGAAAAAGTTGAAATTTCTCTATACCTGCAATTACACCGACAACGCTGCTTTAATTAATAAATAATTTCGCCTGACGAGCTCCTTAACAAAAAGCTCTACTACACCACATGTTTAAATCTTGGACGTTAAGTAAACCCTTGTACAATTTCAATTTGTCTGTCATCTAAACCATCTAATTCATTTCTTTTACCAAGATAATCCCCTTACCTATTACCTAAAATCTTTACCTAAGAAAGCCTTACGCGAAAGCTTACCCATTTATCAAATACATCTGACGTTCCCTTTACCGCGTCGGTGTAAAATAACAAAGAGTGAACGACACACGCCTTTGTGGTGCAAAAACCAGCGCTACATCCAGCCGTATTAGTTTAACAGAGGAACGGCGTGTAACCGAAGAGCGCTCGAGATAAGCGATCAAAGCGCTTCTTTGTACATCGCTGTTAATATTGGTGTGAAATATTGGTTGTTCTTGGAGTTGAATCGAATACAGACAAAGAGTGTTCTGTTTTTGGTGTTGTGCTTTCAATGAATTGTTTGGAGTTTTTAGGTTTCAAATCTTTGCAAATGAATTCAATTGATGTGGCTTTTTGTAATGTTGAAATTGAAGCTTTTTACTAAATGTTTTAATTAATGTTTACACGTTACTTACACGGAAAAACCATTAATAAAATTGTTGTCTGTCTGTCTATTTGTTACGGTTTATCTGCGAAACAGCTCGACTGATTCCGATAGGACATTCACAGGCAGATAGCTGATGTTATTAGGAATAACTTAGGCTTACTTTTATTTTAGAAAAGAATTTGGGTTCCACACAAAAAAATACGTTGCCAACCGACATTAACGAACGAAGTCGCGGGCTTAAGCTAGTATACTATAAATCACTGAAATCTGTCTGAACTTATTACAAGAAATAAGATAAAAATAATTATATGACAAAATAATTTTGAACCTCCAAATCGGAGTTTCAAAGAAAATTAATTACAAGGACCAAAAATTTATAGTCATTCAAATTGATTATATTCTTCCCCTCACACAACAGCCTTAATAGCACCTAATTAGCACCATACAAAGAAACATCAAAAGCATATCTGTAATCCAATTATAGGCAATTATGGTACAGTCGGTTGTCAACATTATCTGACCCACCCTAAACACAATTTAAATTGGACCCTCTGCCTATGATAATAAGGTTTAATTTCAATTTATATGAGGTTATCAGTCAAGTGTCAACTCAATGCACAAATACAATAATAATAATACACACACGCAAATTTGATCTTTATCACGTTAGCATTGGGTTAAATCTTATAACAACTTGTTATAATATAATAAGTGTAATAGCTTATTTTAATGTGTTCGGTCAAGTAATTCTGGTCTCGTGGTCTGTGTGTAAGACTGAGAGTGACAAGTTGCGAGATCAAATCCTGCGACGAAGATATTGTTTTGCTTTCAATTTAGAATTTATTCTAAAAGTATTTCTTGTATTATTGTAAAGAACTATAGACGGATAATCTTCAAATATAAAGTTTCTAAAATGGTAATATTTTGGCATAACTTGTAATAAGTGGGTAGTTGAAAAATAAATATTTGTATTCATTGTAAAACTGGTATTCAAATGCTACTAACTAAGGGTATGCAGTGACAACGCGCAAACATAATATTTTACCTTGCCTTACTAAATTGCAAAAACAACTTCTCTTTACAATTTATTTTTTTCTATTTTATAGGTAGTTTTTTTTTATTATCATGTCTTAATGGAGTGATTAAATAATAATGAAGGGATAAAATACAAAATAATCTATTTGCACTAGGATAAGGTTGGCTGATTGTGCTGTGCAAGAATAAACTTTATTAAAGTATACTATATGGTTTAAATTCTTTAGTCTTGTGGTCACTAATTGTTGTTTACGTTCGAAATCAAGTTTACCCTAAGTATAGCTTCTGCTCAGGTGTCTTTTTTAATTATTTTATTATACTTTTTTTACAGTTCTTTAATGGACAACGCATAGAAATAAAACTAAACAATTGCAAATTTAAAATGTTTATTATTTCATTAAAACACTTAGGTAAGATAAAGTAAGTAAATGCTCACATATTTCCAAATTAATATACAATTTATATGAGGATGCTATAATCAAATCTAACCATTTATAAACATTAAAAAAGGCATGTTTATGCTTGAAAGTTTGTTATCGAGAAAATTAATTTATCTGTGAAATGCTTTACAGATTTATAGCTGCCTATTAAACGTAGTGAATAAACATGTCATTTAAATAGAAAAAAAAAAAACTATTTATAACAATAACATCACCACGTAATTGGCAACATTTTAATGGTTTAACAATCTATCCATTGAGCATTTACTTACATGGTGTGTTTAAAAATATCCTAGATTAATTAGTAGCGGAGTGATGGCGCACCGTTCCTTGTTACGTTCATCTTTGTTCGATTTAAATGTTTTTTTTTCATCAGTGAAGATCACAACATTTTCTTCTCAATTAAAATTTAAATATTCCTGGGCAAAACGGACACTTCTTCTTCGCGATGAGCAGATGTCAATGCTATTTTCTGTGCCGGTTTATAATTCCTTATTCCAGCAGCGTGTAAATGCCTTCTCACTGTTTCCACTAAAATATCGTGTTTTATTGCGGTTACACTAATGGGCAATCGCATTCGGGACTATACTTGATGTTTTTTGCCCCTGGGCGAATCCGCTGAATATTTACTTTGTCTCCATAACGTCTTAGCTACAGTAGTATTTCTCTAAAACAAAAAAAAAAACATTTTTGGAACCGTTTATGTAACTTGTAAGGAGTGAATGTAATAGTAAAATAGCCAACTACGCGTTCATTAATCACAATCAATTAAATAAAATAGGTATAAAAAAAAAAACACTTACTGCTATATTAAGACGACGACCAATCTCTCTAATTCCAACATTCTGCTCATGTAAAAATATGATTTTATGTTTGGTATAGTCATTAAGCTGCGACATGATGCTTTGTTACACCAAATTGCATAAAAATACTTAACGAGTTATGCGAAACGATTTACAAATGTGTGTGCGCAGTCACTGCTAATAGGCGTAGTTTAACTTTTGTCACTTAAGTAGACGAATTTATTATCTACCTCACGAAGCAAATATATGTGAACTTAAACTTTTTTAATTTACCCACCTGTTTACAAGATAAGTTATTAGGCGTAAATCATATTGGCCGTTCTTTAATAATGCAAACAATATTGTAGAAATGAAATCAAATTAAAAAAGAAACTGATAACAGGTGGACTGTGTTTTCGAACCCACATGTTGTTCCTCGCCAATCCAACATCAAACCGCCAAGCCACAAGAACTTGTTAAGACTCCACGAAATTAAAGATTGGGTTCTAATTATGTAGGGTGACTTAAAAGGTTTTTAACTTTAATGTCAACGAGATAATGATTAAAATAGCTTAACAAAATGATATAATGCTGGTGGCTCCAACAACGTTGGGTGGGTTTATGCCTGTATGTATTCATCGATAAATTGAAATTAAACCTTATTATTATAGGCAGAGGGTCCAATTTCGGTTTTGTTTAGGGTGGGTCAGATAATGTTGACAACAGACTGTACATACATACCATCACGCTTGTATTCCCCGACGGGTTTAGCAGAGGTATACCAATGAACACCTACAGTTCGCCGGTATGTTTAGATCCCATGTAATAGGGAGGCGAGCCTAATGCTATTAACTGGGCACAAATTCTAACTCCAAGCAGCTACTGAGAATTTCATAGAAAAACCCAATAACACTTTGCTTGACCTGGAAATCGAACCCAAGACTTCTAGCGAAAGCAGTCAGCTTAGCACCAATAACGAAGCAGTTCAAAAGGAACAAAAATCTATACTAATATTATAAAGAGGCAGTATTTCTTTGTTTGTTTGTAACCAATAGGCAACGAAAGTACTGGACCGATTTAAACCATTTTTTCACCATAGATAGCTAAGTTATTCCTGAGTAATATAAGTTATCAAACATCGCGCCACGACACACGGGAGCGGAGCAATAATCAAAGACGTAACTTAATGTGGGTGAACGAAGCCGCGGGCGGTAAGCGAGTAAATAAATAAATTCAAATTGATTCTACTCTCTTCCTCACACAACAGCCTTAATAGCACCTAATTAGCACCATACAAAGAAACATCAAAAGCATATCTGTAATCCAATTATAGGCAATTATGATCTCGATTCAGTTTCTCATTCGAAGCGGCAGCCGTTCCAATCAGGCTCTGTAATTAGCGGCTCCCGTTAATTAGTACTCATTTAGACTGATTGCTTCAATTTGAAGACGATCTTACGACGCATTGAAATTTCATGTAAAGCTCTGTCTCGGGTTTTGATTGATTGAATGGTTGTAATATGAAGTGGTGCCATGTAGGGTTATTAGAGGTTAAGTAGGTATCTAAGTATTTATACTTAATTGGTGCTTAGATTTTATTTTGTATTTTATTGAAGAGTGTTCAGTGTAAAGCGAAATTTCCTAAATGTTTCTTTATTTTGAACCAGTTCGACGCTTTTATTTTGTAACTAGCATAAGCCGGTGACTTTTTCTGCGTAATGTTGGTTATCTGCGGAGTTCTATTGCGCGAAACTCTAACTTTAATTATCAGACAGTGAAAAATTTGCCATCGAAATCGGTTCAGGCGTATAGGAGAATAACCAGTACAAATACACAGACAGACAGACAGACTGACAAAAAAAATTGTAACATAATAATTATGTCTCATATAAATATTATATTGAATATTATTTTTACAGACAATTATTCTTTTGTGTAATTCGCCAGAATATTTCCAACTTTCTTCATTAAGAAATTATTAGATACTGGTGGCCAGTAACATTACTAAGGAACAGCTCGTTTACAATCACGACGATCTGACTGTACTACAGACGTGATGTGAATATACTGATTCCTTTAGTATCAGCAACGACAAGCGCCTGATTAAATAATAATCTAATAGCAAAATGTGCACTAAGAGAAAAGCAATTGCTCAGATTATTTTTGAAGGAAAATAATATTTTTGTATTTAAATGACGGCTAGCTAGATTCTCCTACATGAGTTTCATTATGTACTTTCCAAGTATATCTTGGATATCACTGACATTGGTAAAGGAAAACATTGTGAGGAAACCAAAAGTTGAAGTTAATAAAAGTCTGAAATCGCCAATCCACTTTAAGCAAGCGTGGTGATCAATGGTCGAGACTTCTCTGTATGAGAAGAGATTTTTAGAAACGTTATCGCTGTAGTTTTTTTTTTCGTTTCTATTGAGAGAAAGAGACTTTAAGAGGCTTATTGGCGAGAAGATGCCAAGCTTCACAGCTTGGGTCTGTGGGCGGTGAGCAATGGGTAGCTCACCGTCCGTACGTTTACTAATGACAGACCGTGTCGACGGCGCATTCGTGTTCCACGCGAGCCTCAAAGAGATGTCAGCAAACTTGGAAGGGGCCACTGAGGGCCGATGCCTGCCGGGGCTGCGGATTGTTCGAAAGAAATACCGCGCCCCCGGAACGCAAAAGGCACATGAACAAAACATAGACGGGTTTTAGTCAGTAAAAGTCTGACACTAAGGGCGGGGGAAGGTATTTGATGATTTCCCGTCTTAAAAAAAATAAAAAAAATCTTCACATCTCAGTCAGCCAGCAGTCGCCCCAAGGTCGCCTGCTTGTCGGTCCTCCACAGACTGTATTTTGGTGAACGTGCCCTAGAACTTCGCGACCTCATTTAACCAACCCAAAATATAGCTCGGTCATTTTATTTCCACATTTCAATCATACCAACTGGTTTACCTAAAAAATCATGTTATAATACTTCAAAGTGATATTAATTCTAAATGAATAAACCGTTTGAGGCCACATGTGGGGTCCCTGAAGTAATAAGTGTGAGCTGCTCGTTTACAATCACGGCGTTTGATCTCAGTTCACGAACGTGAGCCGAATGCCCATTCTTCAATATATCGATCCTTTATCATTTTTAAGGAGCGCCTGCTGAAAAGTTTCAGGCAGAATTTATTGGCTGGCGGTCTGATGGAAAAGTATTTTAAAACTCATTGGAAGCTGTGCAAACGCCAATTTTGTTAAAGCTTTGCTTGAATTTTATATGAGCTGTGAGTAACTATGGTGTAATCTTAAAACCTGGATTGAAGTATTTAAAAATGACTTCGTTCGCGTGAAATTCGCGGTTTTCGAGTTTTTTTTTTGTACGAATCCCTATTTTTTTTTAGTAAATGTTATTTCTTAGCCTAAATTACTCCCTTACATTACCTAACTATTACGAATGAAATTCCTATCAAAATCGGTCCAGTTGTTTCGGAGATTAGCGGAACAAACAGAAAGGCGAAAATAAAAATTAATTTTTATTGTTTGTACCTTGTAAAACATTCATATTTCTTTCGTAAAAAAGCTGTAATTTTGACATTTCAAACATACACTTCAATTTTATTTATTTGTATAGATATAATGAATTAAAAATGAATATGAAAAATTCCATTTATTTCCATCGATTTCAAAACTGCACACCAAAGCATTCTATTTCCAAAAACAAAAAAAAATATAGCATTGCAAAAATATAAAGCAAAATATAAGTAACCAAAAACGTTCGAATTTCGAACGGAGGACGGAAGTGAGGAGTGGCGGTGTTTCCGTTGTGTGACGTCACCGGCCAGATGTGGCGGTCGCTTCCGGCCGGTCACGGTCGTGCCGCCATATTTGATGCAGTATGACTGTTGATATATTTAATTGTATTTTTTATATCTTCTTTATGTGCGGTATATGGATTTGGATCTGTTTATATTGCGTCTCAAAATGAAGCTTTGACTTGCAATAACTATAGTGTTCACTTTTTGGGGATCGCCTATAAGACACATCTAATATCAAACTATTGAGTGAAAATTATTGCTGGTGAACGATTTTTATTCTACAAGATTCTCACTCTTTCTGTTTTTTTTTTGCTTATTCATTGCTAGGCAAATTACTTCCAGGCATTATTTTCCCGCACCACTTCTTTTTATATCATTCGATGGAAAACAAGCCGACGATCTACCTGATGTTAAGTGCTCACTGTTGCCTAGGTCTTGCAAATGCATTACCATTCTAGAGACAAAGTTGAAATGTCTCATGAACCTGTAGTTACAACGGTACCCATACCCTTTAAACCGGTACACAGCAACTCAGCTTTGCGGTAGAAATAGATATGGTGGTACCGGTACACAGCAACTCAGCTTTGCGGTAGAAATAGATATGGTGGTACCTAGTACTTCTTCGGACGAGCTCCCTCAGAAAGAGCTTAAGGTACTACTACTAACGCAATACCATTCAAGTTATCTCTCCACCTATTTCTGGACCTTACACACAATTTATTCATCAAGCTGCAACACAAGTCCCCCTTCCTCAATCCTCAATTAAAACGAAAACCTCATTCCCCCAAAAATGAACTTTAAATATTGTAATTACCAAACATTTGCGAACACGAATAACTTTTCTAGTAAAATTAATGCGACTATAAACTTTATTGTCAACACCGTAATCATTTTTGACTTGTAAATGAGACCATTAATCTGATTAATTCGGCCGTTATGATCCCGAATTGTTTTATGTTAATGTACATCGAGATATATTGTACTCATTTACAAACTCTTTATCTTTGAACAGAGGATATTTTAGATTATCGCTTTGAGATTGCATGGAATTGGGGAATCTGGAGATAGGGATAATTCCTTTAATCTGTTATGTGTCTGTAAAAAGATCTACGGATACTTTTATTGAAGGTTTTAAAATTCTATTACAGTGGATTTTAAGGGCATTTCGATGCCGTTGGGCCATCTAAGGTTGTCTTTTTTTCTGGTAATATTATAGATTACCAGAAAAAAAGGTAACATTCACACCTACCTGAAGTTGAAGAGAGTTTTTGTTTGTGTGTTTAAACGTGCTAATCTCTGGAAATACCAGTTGAATTAGAAAAAATCTTTATCTGTATGATAGAAATAGAATAGGATAGCCTAGTCTACGACACACGAGAGCGGATCAGTCGAAGTTTCCAGGAGAAGCTAATTAAATGTATCACCGTAAATACCATCACGCGTGTATTCCCTGAAGGGTTAGGCAGAGGTGTACCAACGTACACCCACCAGCTCGCCGGTATACTTAGGTCCCATATAATAGGGGGCGAGCCTATTGCCATTAACCGGGCACAAATCCAAACTCCGAGCTGCTACTGAGAATTTCATATAAAAACCCAAAACACTTTTTGCTCGACCCGGGAATCGAACCCAGGACCTCTAGCGTAGCAGTCGTGCTTAGGACCACTAGGGTAACGAGACAGTTTTGTATAAATAAATAAATAAAATTCTTAAAATAACATTATTAGCAAGTCCATCCACGTTGTTTCAAACTTCATCCAGTCCACCTTGGAAGTTCATCACTGATCCAGGATCAGATAAGTCCGCAGTTATAAATGGCAAGGAAGCGATAATCTTCCAAATTTAAATAATCCTCAAGTTTGTGCCGAGTTTGGCAACATCGTGGAATGTGTAATTTTTTTAAAGGGATACTCCTTTTGAATTTTGATTGGGTGTAAGAATCTTTTGGTGATCCTAATAAATTGGGGTTTAAAAAATCTTTTTTCAAAATGTTGAGGTAATGATTTTATCATCTTTGATGAAAATAATGGTTTTGGACGATTGTACTTTAAACTGTTTACTGCTTGATTTTAAGATAACTTGATCATACCTTGATTGGTATAGATTTAAAGTATAAAATTAACGTGAGTCAAATACTTTTAGTAAATATGCTTATGATAGTCTTTGCTTCTCTAATACTCGCTACACAAAAAAAATGAGTACCTGTACATAATTAGGTACTCAAATATTTTATTACTCCTGCAATGAGACTTGTCACGGCGGCGGCGGCGTCTATTCTGCAAAAATCTCTATCTGCAAAGTGAGCAAGTGTGGTGACCAATACTCCTTCTCTGTATGTGAAGAGGTCTTTGCCTTGCAGTGGGATAATATAGATTGGTATTCATCATCATCATCATATCAGCCGTATTGCGACCACTGCTGGACATAGACCTCCCCCATAGATATCCAAAAGGAGCGGTTGGAAGCGGCCTGCATCCATCGTTTTCCTGCGGTCGGTATTATTATTTGCCTTTAAATTCCAATATGATAGAAAACAGTTCTGATATTTATTCACATTTACTTCCAAAACTGACCTTAAAAGACAGGTAGGTACACAAAACCCAAAAAACCCACATAACTACACAAAACAAACATAACAGTTTCTTTTGCCAAGAACCTACATCTTTCCCTTGGAATGAGGGCCAAGTTATAAAAGAAATCCTTTAATAATTCTCTAAACCTTCGTTATAGCATACCCGGCCTCGGCTCTGTACAGCGTGGATTATTCCCAGGCATTGGACATTATAACGCGGAACGAGAATACTAAGGCAGGCTAGATAATAAAAAGACAACATTGGAAGTGTGTTTTTAAATAAATTATTAAGTGTTAGGTTGGTGGTACACTGGGTTTTATTTAGAATAGAATATTTGTATACAAAGATGGTGAAGGAGTCGGAGATTTTTCTATAGATAATAATATTTCGCCTGGTGATATTATCGCTTGTACGTATATAGGGACGCCCGAAAGTACAATATAGTTATGTTTTTTACTTAACAGTATATTTTTAGAATTGTCGAAGAAATCTTTGTCCAAACAAAACCCCAGAACTGCCTCGTTGGCCTAGTGGTCGATTCCCAGGTCGAGCAAAAAGTGTTGTTGGGTTTTTCTATTAAATTGTCAGTAGCAGCTCGGAGTTTGGAATTGTGCCTGGTTAATGGCAATAGGCTCGCCCGGTCGCTTCTTATTACATGGGACCTAAAAACATACCGGCGAACTGTGGGTGTACATTGGTACACCTCTGCCTAACCCTTCGGGGAACATAGGCGTGATGGTAGGTAAAAACCCAGTACTGGGAATTCTCTGTCTATCCGTTTGTCTCATCCCTGTATCTTTTGAACCATAATATGGCGACACTTGAAAATTTGATAGAGTCTGTGTTACTATGGCCGCTTTAGAAGCATGCAAGCATCCGATTATCCGACCCCTGATTATTGATAAAGAAGTTTTCCCTCGCTCTCAGTGTAGCAACATCTTAAGGCGCCCCGCTTCGGTCCGTCTCGATATTTTTTATTCACTGTAAGAAGTTCCCCGGTTACCTTAAAGCTTATCCGACATACAGGCTTAAAGAAAACTTGAACAATTTTTTTTTTATTTGTGGAAAATATTAATTAGTTAGTTCAATATTAGTTTTATGCAATCTTTATGTCGTGATGGCCCAGTGGTGAAGGCGCAAGCCTCTCATGCATGAGGTTGCGCTTTCGATACAAGGCACTGAATTTTATCTTGAACGTTTAAAGTTTATCTTGAACGTCACTGACTACGAGGAAGGAAAACATCGTGAGACGACATTATCACATAACATCACGGCTGTACCCTAACTGCAACTGGCTGCTGGGGCTGTGCAAGGTGTCCGGGTTCGATTCCCAGGTCGAGCAAAAAGTGTTATTGGGTTTTTCTATGAAATTCTCAGTAGCAGCTCGGAGTTTGGATTTGTGCCCGGTTAATGGCAATAGGCTCGCCCCCTATTACATGAGACCTAAATATACCGGCGAACTGTGGGTATACACATTGGTACACCTCTGCCTAACCCTTCGGTGAATACAGGCGTGATGGTATATCACGGCTGTAATCCTCCGAAAGGTTAGGCAGGTGTGTTTCAATGTACAGCCGTCGGTATGTTTAGGTTCCATGTAATACGGGGCGGAGCCGAGTCTATTGCCAGGCGCAAATCCTAACTCCTAACTGCTACTGAGAATTTCATAGAAAAACCCATAAACACCAATCACGTGAGATAACCGGGTTATTAAATCTGAAATCGCCAATCCGCATTGAGCAAGCGTGGTGATCAAGCCTCGTGTAGTCGTGTCTTAACTGTATGAGAAGAGGCCTTTGCCCTACAGTGGGTCAATAAGAGGCTGGTATTATTATAATCTTGATATTATACTTATTAGTTTGTTTTACACCGCTAATCCTTAACATATGTACAGATATGCAAATCCGTGAGCGTATGTCAGTCATTACTCATGTTTGCTCTTGTCAATATTTGCAATATGCAATGCAAAGTCTGTGCAAATTGTTTGTACAAATCTCTATGTGTAAATAAAGTTAAGCTTAGGTTGGGGATTACTGCAATTCTGCATGCAGTCTTGTATTTATTTTACTTGTATTTTAATCTTTAGTTGTATAGGCAGAAAGTAAAACCTAATTAATAAGGTTAATACCTAATCTTTTTACATTGTCTCCTCAGTCTAGACTGTATAGTACCTACTATATGTTTTTATTGATTATGATTTTTTATTTATTAAATCTTTCACTAATCAAAAACCTTGAGTTTGACAAGGCTTTGATCTACTTACCTACATTTTTTTTATAATATGCTAATAATATTTAATCAAAAAATATATTATTAGGCTTTCGTTAGACAGATGGATCAAGGGCTTGATTCAGTAAACAGGTAGTAGGTACTCCTGGACACGGCAGCTTGCATGGTCAGAAGATTCCTCTCTCTAGGGCCTTGATCGCGCTGGTAGCTGGCCCCCAGTTCCTAAAAGTGGGCCTACTATTGCTTATAATTATTTTCAAGTGTTTGTATTTTTAACCGACTTTTTTTTACATTACTTGTAATATATGTAATTTACTTGTGTATATTATAGGTACTTATACAAATTTTTAAACTAAAATTTAAAATTAAATTTAAATGTCAAAAATCAATAAAAAAGATAATTCAAGCATTTGAAATGACATGACATGTATTGATAATGTTTTCTGTTGCTGCGATTACTTGGATAAAGCCATAGTAAATTATCTTCCTTCTGATCACAGCGGACAAACCGTTACTTTTGAGTACAACACACCACTACAAAAAGTGCTGATACAGTCAAGACCAATTACATCTGGTAATTTGAATAAATTTAATACGGTTTAAATCATTCTTTATTTCTCAAAGATTACAAATCACTTGCGAGGAGAAATAAATCATAAAACATAAAATAAGATTATAAAGAAATGCGCGTAGACAGTATTCTTAAAATAATATACAAACATTATCGGATTGGGAGGTAATTCTAAAAAACTTTGTCATGCGAGTTGCTAATTACGGGCAATAGCTGTTGAACAGACAAAAGCGACGGTTTACATGGAGTACGATAATAATTTAGTTTTTTATGGTGCCTTTGAAAATATGTTGTTTCAATAACTTTTTGAATAAAAATATTGATTTAGCATCTTTTATATGTTTAGGTAATGAGTTGTAGATCTGTGCTCCTTGATACAAAATACACTTTTTGCCGTAATTAGTTCTAGGCGTATTATACAGTTGTATATCATGTGCTCGTCTAGAGCTGCGGGTGTATATTTGATTGTATTTTGTATGTATTTAATAACACTCTAATTAGCCAGTTATGTGTTCAGTGCCATAATATGAATAATGGTAATATTTTGTATGAAGAATTTTTTTCAGTTGTACAAACAGAGTTCAATAATATTTTTAAGAAAAAAACTAAAACAATTTCCCCTAAATTTTTATTCAGTGACTGGGCGACTAAAGGTATCAGGAAAAGTAGGGAAAGACTTTTTGAGCTCTATGGCCTTAAGCCTTATATAAACACGGAAACTTTTAATAAGTATGTTGCCACTTATTCTAAAATATTTAAAAATACTTGTAAATCAGCAAAGGCCTTGTACATTAGCAACAAGGTTAAATCAGCAGACAACAAAATAAAAACGGTCTGGAAAATTATCAATAGTGAAACAAATAGAAACAAAAGCCATAATACTGATTACACTCTGGAGACTTCCCGTGGTCTCATTAGCGCTAATATAGACGTGGCTCAAGAATTTGCAACATTCTTTACGAATATTCCAATTAAAACTACGGAATTTTTAGATTCCTCGCCCTCACTTGCTATAGATTTACTAAGAGCGAATGTTTTAGCCTGTCCTAAAGAATTTAAATTTAAACATATTAACCCTGTGGTTGTTATAAAGGCTTTTAAACAACTCAAGATCAAAGCTACCGAAGATCTGTGGGGCATGTCTACTAATGTTTGTAAATCGATTATTGAAACGGTAGCACCCTATTTAGCTATAATATTTAACTTGTGTATAGACCAAGGAGCTTTTCCGACGTTAATGAAATAATACAGCAAAGTTATACCATTATTTAAATCTGGGGATTTTTTTTTTTTTTTTTTTTTTTTTAGAGATGGGAAATCATCAAATCACCCCCCCCCCCCCCCCCGTCCTGGGCGGGGCGGGAGGGAGTGTCAGACTTTTACTGACTAAAAACCATCTATGTTCCTTCGTGTGCCCTTTGCGTTCCGGGGGCGCGGTATCTCTTTCGAACAACCCGCAGCCCCGGCAGGCATTTTGGCCCTTAGTGGCCCCTTCCATTGGCTGACACCTCTGTGCGCGGAACATGAACGCGCCGTCGACACGGTCTGTCGCTAGTTAATAACGTACGGACGGTGAGCTACCCATTGCTCACCGTCCACAGACCGTGTCCACGGTATCCGCCTGCGGGAGGCGCAATGGTGCCGTTATTGGCAATCCATTGCGCCGGCGGACGCGGCGTCAGCGGCGGCTGCGGGTGCGGCCACGGCAACGGTGGCGGCGGCAGCGGCGGCGGCGGCGGCGGCGGCGGCGGCGGCGGCGGCGGCGGTGCGGAGCCTTCCCCCGGCCCTGGCGGGTACGGCGCAGGCCTTGCCCCCAGCCCGGTGATCGGCCGGCTTGTTAGCCCCCGCACATGCGTCGCAGTGCGGCGGGGCATCACAAGCCGCGGCCTTGTGACCGGGCTGACCGCAGCGGAAACATAGGGCGCTACGGTCCACCTCCGAGGCGCACCGGCATGCCACGTGATTCCCCACGTGGCATCGGAAGCACCTCAGAGGCCGGGGCTCCAGCAGTTTGACCTGCGCCGACACCCAGCCCACCAGTAATCTACGGCCCCCCTCAACGATGGCTTTGGCCGCCGTCACTGGGCAGCTGACCGTGATGGTCTGCATGCCCGTGCGCTCCTGGCGGATGGTGCCTGCCCTCACCTCCTCGGCAAGGCATCCACCCGCCCTGGCAACGGCGGCCACCACCTCCTCCGCGGTGACGGAGTCGTCCAGACCCAGGATGCGCAGGTCTGCGCATCTGACGGGTCTGGACACTCGGGCCACGTCCGCATCCAGGGACGCTCTGAGCCTCTCTGCTAGAGCGTCTGCAGACGGGCCACTGGTTGCTCCGGGGACCTCCAACATCTTGGCCCCCGTTGCCGTCACCCTGAGCTGGAGACCCGTGATCCCCAGCTCGCCGAGATTAATGGCCGCCTTGGCCCTGGTGAGCACCGCAGCGTAGGTCACGCCCCTTTTTACCGCCTCCGGCTGCAGCGTAATAACTACAGCCGCGGATTTAGGGGCGCGAAGCCTAGCCACGGCGTTCCGCTCTCTGCGTCGCCGCCGCTCCTCCGCCCGTCTAGTGGCCGCTCTGGCCGATCTGGCCGCTCTGCGCCCCTTCTCCTTTGCCCCGGCCACCTGCCATTCGGCTTCCGTGGCCGGAGGATTGGGATTAGAGGGCGGAGGGGGTGGAGGTGGCTGGGACGCCGCCTTGCCCCTCCTCGAGGGCTCCGCATTTTGCGCCGGCGCCAGCCTTGCCGGGGCCGGATTCGCGGGGGCCGGCCCAGCCCTGCTGGGGGGCTGATTAGCCGGCCTCGGCACAGACGCGGCAGCCGCGTACGAGGCCCGCTTGTCGCCCGCGGCCGTCCCGCTCGCCGCCAGAGGGGGGCGCAACACAATGCCCTCCAGGACGGAAAACCGTGCCTGGAAGGCCGCCAGCTCCCTCTGGACCAAGGTCAAAACCTGGCTTTCCATCGGCACGGGCGCGGGCTGGGGCTGGCTACGCTGGCCCCCCGACTTGGGCGCCTGGCGGGAGCCGGTCCCACGAAGCTCCGCCAGATCCGCCTGGAGCCTCCTGTTTTCCTCCATGAGGCGCTCCGTGGCGGCCGATAGGCGAGCCACCTCCGCCCGAAGCTGCGGGACCTCGCCCGCAAATCTGGCCTCCGCAGCCGCCGCAATGGTGGCCGAAGCCTCGTCCATTGCACGAGACTTCGACCCCTTCATTTTTTTACGGGCCACGCTCGCCACCGCGTCCCTCACCGCCTCCATGAACCTGGACTTACGCTCCTCCTCGGAGCCGCCAGGTGCACCTGCCTCGTCGCAGGACGTCACGGTCGGGGTCGGGTGCTGCCCTACTACCGCAGGTGTCGCCGGTCGCCCAGCAACACTGCTCCTCCGGGCAGCCACCCTCCCCGGGCCTCGCTCCTGGACCCCACCGCGACTGCTGGTGGGGATCTTGCGAGCCGAGGCCAACTCGCCTTCGGAGGACACCAGGTCCTCCGGTCTGGGCCGCTTCCGGAACTTGGAAGCATCCAGCCCACTCATCTCGCGGTGGGAGCCCTCTGAGCTACCCACGCTCACCACACTAGGGGCCGAGTCGGACTCCGACCCGGCATCCCCCTTCCCTCCTTCTACGTCATTTTTATTTTTTATATATAGGTCCATTTTAAATCCCACGAGTACATATTGTTCCAACCAACCAACCAAGAAACAAGTGGTTCGCACTAGCGACTGATGTCCCATAGGGACGCCCGTCAGCCATACATCCCGACACGGTGCGCCGCCGCTTGGGATTCGGGGTGACTTTTTATAGAGGGTTTCTACCTCGCGGTCCGGGCGGTTAAACCAAGACCCTCGGTGCCAATCGAAGCCGCGAGACATGACCACGACACTCCGATATGGGGTTACGATGTACGACGGTGACAGAGAAGGACCACCCTCCTCTCTGTCTGCTCGGTGGCAGGGTGAGTGCACGCCGAGCCCGTCCTCACTCCTCCGCTGTGCCCTCTGCTGATCAGAGGGACACGCGGAGAAACGCCCTTGGTCCGTCCTCGGACCCCGCCCGTCAGAATATTGGCCACGAGCAGTGACATTCCCCAAAGAATAGGAATCTCTTCCCATTCCTCAGGGAAGATCACTACCCGCGCCCAGGGTGCACCGGCCAGCCAGCTGCCGTTCCCTCAAGACGTGTCCGGAGGGACAAGCAACCGACGGCACGCGTGGAGGTTTTCTGACTAGCACCCCTAAATCTGGGGATAGCAAAGACTCTAACAATTACAGACCTGTTTCTGTTTTGCCGGTATTCAGCAAGGTGTTTGAAAAGGTGATGCTAAATCAAATGCTCAATCATTTTAACTGTAACAACATCCTACACGATCAACAGTATGGTTTCACCAGAGGGCGCTGCACTACTGACGCCGGTGTCACTTTAATTAAACACATCTTCAATGCTTGGGAGGACTCACAAGATGCCATTGGCATTTTTTGCGACCTCTCAAAAGCATTTGATTGCGTAAATCACGAGACACTCCTCCTGAAACTTGAGCATTACGGACTCGGTCAACTAGCGCTTAGCTTAGTAAATTCGTATTTAAATGATAGACTGCAGCAAGTTCAAATAAACGGGGTAAATTCTTCAGGTTTAAAAGTAAAGATGGGGGTTCCGCAGGGTTCAATATTAGGTCCGTTTCTATTTTTAGTATATATAAATGATTTACCTCATTTACTGGAAAACCAACCTCAAATGGTGTTATTTGCCGATGATACTTCACTGATTTTTAAAGTAAATAGACGGGCACAGCACCTTGACGACGTAAATAACGCTATGCTTGAGGTTCATAATTGGTTTACGAAAAATAACTTGGTTTTAAATGAGAAGAAAACTAAATGCATACGATTTGCTTTACCGAACGTTAGAAGTAGTGCATGTAATGTTATATTGAATAAGGAAATACTAGAATTCGTCGACAAGACAGTTTTCCTGGGGGTTACGCTTGACTCAAAACTGCAGTGGGGTCCTCATTTAATATCTCTTGCAGGGCGGTTAAGTTCAGCCGCTTACGCTGTCAGAAAAATCCGACAATTAACGGACGTGGATACCGCAAGGCTGGTCTATTTTAGCTACTTTCATAGCATCATGTCTTACGGTATTTTGCTTTGGGGGCGGGGTGCAGATATAGACTCCATTTTTATTCTGCAAAAGAGGGCTGTCAGAGCCATCTATAATCTTGGCAGACGCG
The DNA here is from genome assembly GCA_932526535.1 of Caradrina clavipalpis. Taxonomy (NCBI): domain Eukaryota; kingdom Metazoa; phylum Arthropoda; class Insecta; order Lepidoptera; family Noctuidae; genus Caradrina; species Caradrina clavipalpis. Next base: position 1,795,364 of record OW052095.1, read on the forward strand.
AATCCCTAAGGGAATTGTTTAAACAAATTAATATCATGACGGTACCTTGTCAATATATATATGAAAATATTATGCATGTTCGGAAAAACCTTCATCTTTTTAAAAAAGTTGGTGATAGGCATAATTTTAATACTAGAAATAGGAACAAATTAGATCAACCAAGTTTCAGATTATCAAAAGTACACACTTCTTTTATGGCGTACTGTGTAAAATTTTATAATAAAATACCGCGCGTTATTCTCGAACTAAACGAGAGAAAGTTTAAATAATGCATAAAACGCACATTATGTACTCAAGCATATTATAAACTAGAAGATTACATAAATGATAAAAATGTTTGGCTTAATGCTGGTCCTGCTCCACAGCCACTTGGGCTTCCAAATTAATAAACAATGAAATATAGATATATATTTCTTTTAAAAGGGAATGTTGTTTCTTAGCACCTTTTTTATTGACGTAAATAACGTTTACGTTATTATTATTGTTTCTTTTTTAACATACCACAGGTCATCTGTCAAATAGATTCACTGAAAAACTTTGTTTTATATAACTTAACATCATTTATTTCGATTTTGTAAATGTGAGTACCATGGAGCACTTATTATATTTTTTCTCTTAAGTTACTATGTGTTGGACATTAAGGGCAAGGCGGTTGAGAGCTTTGTCATGCTCACTTAAATGTCTCGCTGACGGTGGCGCGTGCATTGGATCGTTCAGTTCCCTCCAAGATGGTTGAGCTGAACGGTGCTGAGGCACGCGTCATGTTCGTGAACGGGCGCTGTCAGTTGGGATTGGTCATCTCTTATCTGCCATGGCCTAGATCTTTATTAGTATTATTTAATTATTTAATTGTTTAATATTCACCTTCATTGTTTTCACATATAGAAGCAACATGAATATTGTAACCAAGATTTTGTAAAACCAAATTGAAGAAAAGGAGTGTCCATGGAGTTTCTTGCTCGTTCTTCTCCATAGAGATCTACGCTTTGGAACGAGCAACTAGCTTCAACTTTAAACTGTAACTTCTTGACATTCAAAAGTGCCTGTAAATGGTCTAATTGAAATAAATGCTTTGAATTTGAATTTGAAATAATTCAGAATCTGTAGGATATCCTATAGATTCTGAATTATTTCAAAATGCTTGAATTATCTTTTTTATTGATTTTTATATAACATGATTGTTATATAACATGTACTGTAACAAAATGATAAAACATTAGTTGCATGTTCGGTATAGTATCGCTTGTATCGTTACAAGTTGCGGCGGCAATTCCCGATGTAGGAATTCCATTCACGCTTCATAGTGTAGGAGCTAGCACGGAATAAAAATATTAATTGCTTACTTCTGCCCGCGATTTCGTCTGTGGAATTCAAGTATACCATCAAAACATATCTATGACACTCGGCAATAGTTTACTTTTTTATCAGTGAAAGATTTTTTGTAATCGGAACTAAACTTTCAGAGATTCACCAAACATCAAATTAAAAGCGTCTCTGACTTTCGCGGGCATCACCTAGTAGATTATTAGGTATTGATATTAGTATCTATTGAAGCTCCTCAAACATTAAAAATAAATATTTGAGCCCGTAGGATACAAGAAACGTGTTTTATCTAATGATCTTGTTCCCTTCGGAACTCGTCGTGTGAGAGTACAACTCTATTTTAAGAATTAAATATCTCGTAATTAGCGTGCTTGTATGATCGGATGTATGAACGAGGCGAAAGTAGTATGTAAGGATCGTAGCAAGTGGCGTTCTGTCATCTCCTATGGGAAAACGACGTGAGTTTATGTACGTATGTATGTTTACAATTGTTATGTTGTGTTATCTGTGGTATGTGCTGTCACCATATGGCATATGTCATGTCGCTTGTCGAATAAAGTCAGTGTGTATCAAGCTAGCTGTCCTTTCCTCATCCTGCATACAGTCGTGAAACAAAACACTTCTCGACACTACCTCCTAGTCTACACATCGCAGTGCACATCGCTCCAGTATTAATATTGCACGAACATTCGCAGGTGGCGCAAGCGGCCAAATTGAAAATTGCTCGCATCGGCGCGGCGTTTGCCACAGTCGCAATTAAACACGCTCAATCTGTGCCCTTGGTAATGAACGTATTAATTTCGAGTTGTGTTTAGATTTGGGAATAGGCAATTAGTGCCTAATGGTACGGGCATCTTTGCCTGTCTTTGGTAAGGTTACGTTAGGTGTTACTACTTGGTTTAAATTTTTTATTAGTATTTTTTTTTTTGGACTTTCGAAGTTTGTGTTGGATATTGTTTTTTCTTACGCACATTGTTTCTTTTTTTTGTCAATAAATAATTCCGTGTAATATTTTCTTTTTAACCATGAAATTGGGCTTATTTTATTTTCAAGCATAATTTCTTTACACCCTTAGTATACACTCACTCCTTGCTTACATTATGTTTTTGTAACGTAGGTATGGTATTCAAAAAACTGTCTAAAATTAAATATTAATAACTTCTGCTTCTGCGTATGTTCAAGCTTGTGTTCAAGTTCAAGGTGTTTCAAGGGCAATAAAAAGACACAGATTCTTATTAAAGTATCCGTAAACTAAGAACAACACATACCTAAAACCTTAAATTAAGAGAGTCTGTTATTGGGTTGCTCTTTATCGTCAATCTACAAGGAAAAAATACTCGTAATTACTCTTCTGTACCTACAGTTTTTGCCATAAATACTAATTTAATTTTACCAATAAAAACTCAAACCGCGTGGTACACCTAATTCTTATTTTTAAGGAGTTTTCCCATAACACCGCACTATACCATAACCGTGCTAGAAACGAGTCAGGCAGTTTTTATTCTTTTTTGCCTTAAAGTGCGACACTATTCCTGCTAGACCGTTCTATCACCGACCAACACCGTCAATACTAGTTGACCGTCAACGATTGCTGGTTGATACTTTCTACTAGGTATAGTAGTCCATGTTATGTTTATATTCGTGCCTTATACGCTCATAGCACAGTAAGCAGATTCCTCTAGTCGCGCAAAAATTGTAGGAACAACAGTGACAATCTCTGGGTACCCAATTTCATGTAGCTGCATACAAAACTGCATGGAGCGCCATTTGCCGTGTTTATGAACTCCCAGTGTCGGTCAAAATGTTGGCTATGGGCTATTGGAGCCCGATTAAATTGGCCAGCGGAATTTTTACATAACTGAGAGACTAGCATGAGCTCGCGGTGTAAACGAAAATTTGTTTTAAAATCGGATGTACCCGTTTCGCACTTATCTTATTTAATTTGAAGGCTATGTTTACATCAGTAGAGTAGATAGTTATAGGTACGTAAGTTCTTATTATAAGTACCTACCAGTCGTGTTAAATTTAACGAAAATGAATTTGAAACTTTTTATTTAGCGCACTTCCTCTAGTCCTACAGAAACTAGTTGAGTTCTAAGAACTTGTCTTAAGATATCTTAAGATATTCCAGTTTTTCAGTAAACACAACAAGTTTGCAATTGTAATTTCTCAGTAGCTGCCTGGAATTTGAAAGTTGGTGATGTGATGTGGTGGTATACCTTGGAGAGCACATTTATAAAACCGTCGCTTCTGCACCTGATCTCTGCCTGGTTCCATCAGATTGCCGCCCCATCGAACTATGATAGTCAAGAAAGACAGTCTACTAGATTTTGCGGGCACACTTACTGGACTGTAACGTCTCCTGCAAGCTTGACTAGTCTCTATTGAAATTGGCCACCGTGACCGAAGTTCGGTTAGGAGAGTTATTATTTTATCCAACTTACATTAAGCAAAAGAAAACACACTCCAAACTTAAACATTTATTATATTTGTAACTTTTTCCTAAATAAATTTTTCGAACAAAATCACTCTTTCCAGTCAAAACTTCTATTCATAACACTATGATTTTCTTTCTTATTGTTTTCTTTAGGTGCAATCGCTTTTTCTTTCCCCAAAGCCTCGGCTTCCTTCACGGTGTCAGGTAAGGCGTCGTTGGAGATGTCGGGAACTAGGAACGTTACCGTACCGGCTATGAGAGATGAGATCCCGAATATTAGGGAAGGTAGTCCGTCCCAGTACTGCGTCTGAAAATTATTAAAACTCATTGTAAATATACCATCACGGCTGTATTCCCCGAAGGGTTAGGCAGAGGTGTACCAATGTACACCCACAGTTCGCCGGTATATTTATTTCCCATGTAATAGGGGGCGAGCCTATTGCCATTAACCGGGCACAAATCCAAACTCCGAGCTGCTACTGAGAATTTCATAGAAAATCCCACTAACACTTTTTGCTCGACCTGGGAATCGAACCCGGGACCCCTTGCACAGCAGTCGCACCTGTTTCATTGTAAAATACGCACAAATAGAATCTAATTCTGATCATGACTGGAGAGGAAGAGGTAAGAGGAAGGAAAAAATTGTGGATGGATTGTGTGAAGAATGATATGAAAGAGAAGGGAGAGAAGGAGGAAAGAAGAAAGGAGTCTATAGTATCATGGTAGGTATCATGATGGATGAAGAAGAAAACGTTTTTCACTGACCCCAAGTAACATGGGACGAGGGCAAAAAAAATAATGATTTTAATTTGGAGTCGTCAAAACAAAAATAAAGAATTTAATCTTGTCACAAATGGAAATCTGAATGGCAGATCGATTATTGGTGTACTGGTGTTGGATTGTCCGAAAAAACAGTTTAATTTTTTTATGTTTATGCTATTTACTAACTTCAAATATATATATACCATCACGCCTGTATTCCCCGAAGGGTTAGGCAGAGGTGTACCGATGTACACCCACAGTTCGCCGGTGTATTTAGGTCCCATGTAATAGGTGGCGAGCCTATTGCCATTAACCGGGCACAAATCCAAACTCCGAGCTGCTACTGAGAATTTCAGAGAAAAACCCAATAACACTTTTTGCTCGACCTGGGAATCGAACCCAGGACCTCTAGCGTAGCAGTCGCACTCAGGACCACTAGGCCAACGAGGCAGTTACTAACCTCAACTTATAAGTATTTTGTGTAACTAACAACAACAAAGATTAACGAAAATCTGAAATAAATTATTCATCATATAATAACTACCAGCAACGGAGTCTGCGGCGCCACAATAGACCCCACCCTTCCCAGAGACGAGCACAGCGCGTGCATGGAGTTCCTGGTGTACGTCGGGAACAGCTCGGAGGTGTACATGTACGTGATGGTGAAGTACAACGTCGCCATCAGCTTGCTCACCATGAACATCGTTATTGATAGCCATGCCATGTCTGAAATGGAGAAGGTTGTTTTTTACAGATTATATAACATACCATCATGCCTGTATTCCCCGAAGGGTTAGGCATATGTATACCAATGTACATCCACATTACCATGTAATAGGGGGCGAGCCTATTGACACACAAATAAATAAATAAATAAACTTCTTAAAGTAAAGCTATCTCTAGGAGAGGCCTATGTCCAACAGTAGACGTTGTCGTAGGCTGATATGATAATGTTTATGAAGAGTCAAAATAAACAATTGGAATATGTTTTTTGTCGTGGGTGCATTTACAACCAACCAGAGGTGGTTGCATTCTGATATCAGTCTCAATCTAATGTGTCTAATTTACATTAATTTTAGTCAATATTTTGACATTAATTGTCGTTGAGGTATTAAAGCCTATAACTCAATAATATATCAGTCTATAGTGTGTTATAATTTATAAATCATATGCAACAAAAGGTAGAAAGGCGGACTTTATTCCTTGGGCATTCTCTACCAGTCAACAAATGGTAGTAAAGATATAAAATGGCAGGTGCAGTTATCATACCAGTGTAAAAGAACAAAATTGTATTTAACGATTTGCGATGTTTGGCATATACTAGACATTTCCTACTTAGGACATGGACTAGTTCCCAAGCAACAAGCTGTAAAATTATTGTTGATTGCATCAACAGTAATTGTTAGCCGGAAACCACCGCTCAATAATAATATAATGATGCAATAAAGTTTTTGATTTTGTTAGGTTTAGTCTTTATTGAGAACATTTTTAACCATAGCAAGAATTACTTCGTGTTATCAACTAACTCTGAGTTAAGATTTTGGTTCAAGTTTGCTTCAAACTTGTTACCTGCGTCTCCATTTCCGAACGCATTCAACCCTAATCTCTTCAAAGTTAGAGTGAACAGGCTTCTTCTGAGTAAACTCACTTTATCGTCGACTTATCCTAGACTAGAGTCAAGAGCTTACCTATCTCTTATAAAAAATAAAAAATACTTACTAATAGGCAAAAACGGCTGTCCCACACAAAACACGCCAGCCAATAAGAAGCTAGCAATCAACGGGAACTTCCTCTTGTATTTCATCAGTACATACATAGCTATAAAGCTGCCTGGAAGTTCCGTCAACGTGACTAGAGCATAGTTCAGGTACTTGTTCCCTTCCAGTGACACTGATGTTATTGTCATTCCGTAGTTCACAAAAGTGGATGTCGTCCACCATATAACACAGACTATGAATCTTTTGAACAAAGCTGTGGATGTGAATGTACTTTTTAAGACTTTTCCAAATTCTACATTTTCTTCTTTATCTGCATCACAAACTAGATTATCCAAAACCCTTTGATCGACTTTCACTTTGTTCTTCTTAGAAATTTTGTCTATTATAGCTATTGCCTTCTCCTTCTTCCCTTTTATGAGCAGCCATCTTGGACTCTCGTCTATTACGTAAAAGTAGAAGATGAAGAGTAAGGCTGGGGCGTAGAGGGCTCTTAGGAAGTTCCTCCAGTCGGGGACCAGCCAGGCTATTAGGGCTTTTAAAATTCCTCCAACGCAGTAGCCTATCCCGCATATCATGTAGTAGGGAACACGTTTCGTTGTGGCGACTATTTCTACATCTGTAAAAAAGAAAGATTGTTAATAAAATCTGAACACGTATCGTGAGAGCTTGTTCGAGGAAAAAGAGTTTCTGGAAGGATTTGGGGGAGACCCTGCACTGGGACAGTATAGGCTAGAGAAAAAAAATAATTCTTTATCATCATTCATAATCCGACTTTACCTACTGCTGCGTATAAGCCTTTGTTTGTAATGCTGATCTCTACAATGTAAAATTAAATATAACTGTTAGTATCTACGGTACTATGTGTGGTGTACCTCTTACTAATGACTAAGTTATTTTGTTTGTAAGGCGGTACTAGACTGTACTAAACACACACATACCACATACCTACAAGTAAACTTTACTTAATTACATTGAATCATTTTGCCTTCAATGAGAACACGAATTGAAATATTTTTTGTAGTTAGTTCATATTCCTTATTTGGCTCCATAGCCATACCTACCTTTCCAACGTTCCTTTAAATCAGAGCGAGCGCGCACTGCGATTTCATTCCCAACGATAATTTAATCGCAGAAATGCGACACATGAATTTATGTGTAAATGAGCGCAAAGGCGATAAAAAATCGCACCAAAAAGTACTAAAAGCGATATTAATATCGTGCTGTAAAATTGCATTGCAGAGGTAATGAATATCAATATCTAATAATTTTGTAAATAATGTAGTATAATACTGCCTCATTGGCCTAGTGGAGCTAAGAACGACCGCTGCGCTAGAGGTATTGGGTTCGAATCCCTAGGTCGAGCAAAAAATATTATTGGGTTTTTCTATGAAATTCACAGTAGCAACTCGGAGTTAAGATTGGTGCCCGGTTAATGGCAATAGGTTCGCCCTTATTATATTACATGGGACCCTAACATATCAGCGAACTGTGGGTGTACATTGGTACACCTCTGCCCAACCCCTCGGGGAACACAGGCGCAGGCCTCTAGCGTAGCAGTTGCGCATAGGACCACTAGGCTAACGAGGCAGTTGGGCACTGATTGGTTTCAGTCAAGACTGATGATTTGCCATCCTTAAAAAAAGACCGAAATACACTTACTCAGAATATAAGCCGGTGAGCATATATCTCCGAAGGCTGACTCCAGAAACTCCAGTACTATGTACAACCAGTAGGAGGTGACGAAACTCCTGGCGATGCCCAACACTCCTCCGAGGACACCGGTCACCACTATCATTGCCTTTCTACCTATCCTGGGGAAAAACATCTGTTTAGCGTGATGACCATACTAAGGAACCTTTTGACGACACGGTTGGCGCAGTAGCCGAGCGATCGACCGCTGCGCTGCGTGTCGCGGTTTCGATTCCCGCACGAAGCAAATATTTGTACAGAAACAGACTGTCGACTCAGACTGTTGTTTCTATGGAGAGTTGTCTGCGGTGTTATTCTGTAAAACCCTCCTTCCGTGAAGTGAGTGTGTGGCGACCTGTCAATCCCTAGCATCATATAGTGACAGCCCAGTTTCAGCTCACTTCACCTTAATTCACTGAGGGAGATTTCTTACAGAATAAGCCGGTAGGTCTGGCTGTTTGTGTATGTGAGTTTATATGTTTGTAAACGCACCCACGATACAGGAGAAATGCCTATTGTGGGGCAACGTTAAAAAAATCACACTGTATGTTTCAAATAAATAAATCAATTGCGATTCGAAAGATTAATACAACGGCATTTCTAATAGCAAATGTTTTTACGCAACGAACACCACATGTCTACATAATATACAATACACATAGTATTATGTATTCAGATCATTATTATTAATACATATAATGTGTTTATTGTATCTACCTATTATTATTATAGCGACCATAGAAATATCTCTCTCAACCTATTGTCATTTAACATTGTTGAATTATTATTCACAATTCAACAATGTTGCCATTGCATCTTTATTGCAAATCTTGTAGTTGTATTTTACATTGTTAAAAAAAGAGCCAATTACCATTTTTACACATTCAAAATTAACAATACTGTTATGCACGTTTTAAACGATAAATGGTAACATGCTTAATTAAGCGTGAATCGTACGCATCGAATTATTTCAAAAAGGAACATTGTTGATATTATTTAAAAAAGTAACGGGCATTTTTTTTATTTCTAATAATAAAAAGCACGCTTACAATTATTACCATTCATGTCAAGTTCTGCACCGAATTGATTCGAATTTGTTGTCGTCAAATGTAACCGAAACGATTTTCTGAACTAATTAGTAGCAGTATTATGTAACTAATTGAAAAACTTCAAGTAGAACACATACGCCTGTTTTTAATGATATCATTAATAGTTCATTTACTCGACATCTTTATAATCTATTAACATTTTTTTGCTTAAATTCTCAGTATTATACGGCCTCTTTTTCTCTATACTTACTGTATTTTTTTTATTATTTCACAGTAATGGAATCGTTACTCTGTATTTTATTATAGATTCAGTACTAGCTCCTACAGTGCTAACATTTTTCGTTGGTTAATATGTAAACCAAATCAGCTATTCCATACAAAAGTGCATGTTCACACGGTAAAAATTTATGGAACAGCTGAAATAAATATTACTGTTCTCCATACTGCCAGAAGTTAGAAGAACAGTAAATTACATTCTATCACAGTGTAATACCCAGGGTCGCTACCTAACATTGCAATTCTGAACTATCATTACTTGCTCCTATAATTATTTAGTTTTAGTTAATTTTTAGGCACTGTAATTTTATGGAAAATCTTTTTATCTGTTTGGTTTTATGTACACTTTTTGTAAACATTTTTATTTGAATAAATTATTATTATTATTATTTTTATATGGTTACGTATCTCGGGACCCTAGGGTCCCGGACCTTTGGAAGGCGTACGAGGAGCCGAAGCCAACTCGCAGAGGCCCCTTACATGGCTTTACAAGGAAATGGAACACCAGCCGACAATTATCCCTGTTTGCACTATGCAAATGCACCCAAGGACAATCCCCGGCTGGCGCAGGACTATTACAGAATATGGAAACTAAGAATAGGGCTATGGGTTTGGGTTGCTTAGATGGACTAGTTTCCTGACACTATGGAAAGACTATGGCCCCTGCCAATCAATGTTATTATGACACAGATAAAATGGCAGGGGGTGACTAGCACACTCGATAAATGGGCCCCCTAAAACGGCCGCTAGCACGTAGTGACGTAGCGACAAGAGGGCAACACAGACTGAGGTGCTTGAGGAGTGGAGAGGTGTTTCAAGGCTATCAGGACAATCCCGGAAGTACGGTCAAGATCCCTACCAATCCCTACCTCTTGCGAATCTCCACTCAAACCGGCCAATGAAGGCAAGAGAGAGGTGGGAGCTCTGTTCCTCGTCAGTGTTCACTCCGGCCGGCCAATAAAGGCAAGCCAGAGATGAAGAACAAGACTTATTATTATTATTATTAATAACTTACCTGTCAGATAATGGACCCACGAACAGTAGTCCAATCATATACGCTAGGCTGTGGACTGTTCCAACTAATGTTCTTTTCCAATCATGACAGGCTAACTGAAACTGATGAAAAAAAAAGCTGTTAGGATAAAGATTACAAGCAGTAACTTATGTTTTAAAGGTTCACTGCTTTGAATGTCTCATGAAGGCAAGATCAAGGTCCTGGGTTCAATTCCTCAGTCAGGCAAAGTGTTATAGGGCTTTTCCATTAGGAACTTCTTAGTAGCAGCCCGGAGTTTGGAACGCTTGGTGCGTCCTCGGTTATAACGGATTACTGTCCCATCCGAGTATAAGAGTAAGGAAAGAGGGTGCACCTATGTTTGCGCATTTAGTCTCCATTGAGATGGCTACCCTGGCGAAAATACGGCTGGAAAAATTATGCGTCAAAAATATACCGCGAACGAAGTCGCAAGGTAATAAATAAATAAAATAAATATCTTGGGACAACTCACACACGGCTATCTGATCCCAAGCTAAGCAGAGCTTGTGTTATGGTAACCAGACAACTGATATACATACTTATATAATTTATAAATACATACATATTATAGATAAATCACACCCAAACACAGAACAAACAATCATGCTCATCACACAAAGTTTGTCCTGGGTGGGAATCGAACCCACGACCTCCGGCTTAGCAGTAAGGGCCACTAACCACTAGACCAACAGGCCCGTCATGATAATGTAATGCTAGTGAGATATACATACTTCTGCGACAAAACTGTCAGTTTTATCATAAATGAATTCTGTGCACGATGTCCCATTGATCGTTCCGCATGTGTTGTTCGCAAAACTTTCGTCTTTACATCTGAAACAATAATATGAAGGCATCATAAAATGAATTAATGTGCTGCTTTTTACAAAGGGAAGTATACCAACAGCGCAGGGCAGTAATAACTTGGAGTGTGGCTTGCTGAAAATTTCGTATGAGTTTTTAAGTTACGTAGCATTCATCACCAACAGTCTAATTGTTAGTGTCCTTCATCGTCATCTGCTTAGCCTTTTCCCAATTGCGTTGGGGTCGGCTTCCAGTCTAACCGGATGCAGCTAAATACCAGTGTTTTACATGGAGCGACTGCCTATCTGACCTCCACAACCCAGTAACTGGGCAACACGATACTTCTTGGTTAGACTGGTTGTCAGACTTCTTGGCTTCTGACTATCCGTCACGACTGTCAAAGATCTACGAATGACAGCCGGGACCAACGGCTTTACGTGCTTTCCGAGGCACGGGGGTATCACACCACCAACTTCCAAACTCCGGGCTGCTACTGAGAAATTCCTAATGGAAAAACCCAATACCACTTTTTGCCCGACCTGGGAATCGAACCCGGGACCCCTTGCTCAGCAGTCGCGCTTTGCGACCACGAGACCAACGGGGCAGTTCCAGTGTGTTAGTGTCCTTATTCTATGCAAATAAATAAAATGGCAGTGTCTGTAAGTAATGTCAAAATAACAGCTTTTTACTAATCTCCGAATCGGCTAGACCGATATCGATGGCACTTTGAAGCAGACAGCTGATGTTATAAGATAATAGGTACATAGGCTACTTTTCTTAGGCCGGTTACAGTGCTTGACCGATCGTCGGTGCGTACGTCAGTCGCGCTTGTCATTTTAATGAAAATTCACAAACCGTACAGTGCTGGACTGACCGTACGCACGCGTATATTGGTACGCACTGCGTACGAGGACCGTCGGTCGAGCGCGTCCGCATGCGTGCCGTCGGTCGACCGACGCGCTATGGAAACATATGAACGCGTTCAGTGCTGCACCGACCGGTGGACCGACCGCACGGATGTGCGTATCATCGTTGACGAAAAATTAAGGCCGGTTATAGTGCTCCACTGACCGTCAGTACGTACGGTCCGTCCTGACGATACGCTTGAACCGACCGTCAGTTTGTATCATTCAGTGCTCTCCTGACCAACAAACTGACCGGACTGGTACAGTCGCACGCAATGGAACCGTTTACGAATTGTTTAATAGCTGCTTATTATCTTCGTAGACGTTTTAGGAATAGAAGAAGACGTAGACGATATCACGATATCACGGTCTTTATACAAAACGTGGCTTATGTTCCAGAGTGGTTCACGAAGACGAACTTCGGTGATTAATCGTTCGGTGTCGATAAATTTGTTCATTTTAATTTCATTCATTTTTTTTGTACGAAATAATTTTTCGTCAACGATGATACGCACATGCGTGCGGTCGGTCCACCGGTCGGTGCAGCACTGTATGGCACTGAACGCGTTCATATGTTTCCATAGCGCGTCGGTCGACCGACGGCACGCATGCGGACGCGCTCGACCGACGGTCCTCGTACGCAGTGCGTACCAATATACGCGTGCGTACGGTCAGTCCAGCACTGTACGGTTTGTGAATTTTCATTAAAATGACAAGCGCGACTGACGTACGCACCGACGATCGGTCAAGCACTGTAACCGGCCTTAGTCTTTCCACCGGTGATACAGGAGCTCGAAATAAGTTTACGTGTTTTAAGTAGTCTTGTAACTTCGCTGATAGTTCATCAAAACTTTTGATCGACATTCTGAAGTAATTAAAAAACTTTTCTTCATCTTCGCGCAATAATGAATATATAATAGTGAATTCCCCTTGTAATGTTCTTTGGGCGAAGATAGGGTGTACATGATATCGTCTACGTCTTCTTCTATTCCTAAAACGTCTACGAAGATAATAAGCAGCTATTAAACAATTCGTAAACGGTTCCATTGCGTGCGACTGTACCAGTCCGGTCAGTTTGTTGGTCAGGAGAGCACTGAATGATACGTACGTACTGACGGTCAGTGGAGCACTATAACCGGAGGATTATTTATCTGTCAGGGGATTTGACTGTTTGGGTGTGTTGTGTAAATATCTGAAATTGTGTGTCATTGGATGGGAAACAAGCCGACGGCCCACCTGATGTTAAGTGGTCACCACTACCAAATGCCTCATGTACACAGGTACATGAGCCGTGCCGTTGTAATTACAGAATTACAACGGCACCCATTATACCCTCCATTATAAAATAACAAGCTGCTTTGCAGCAGAAATATGTATGGTGGTAGTACTTTTTCGGACGAGCTCCTTTACAAAGAGCTCTACTGTTACTGCACTAGTATGTACCATCTCTCATGAATCTGCCAAATACAAAAATATTTTTTCCCATTCGACTAATAGTTCCAGAAATTAACGCATTTAAACAAACAAACAAGATCTCTAGTAACTGCCTCGTTAGCCTAGTGGTCCTAAGCGCGACTGCCACACTAGAGGGTTCAATTCCCAGATCGAACAAAAAAAGTGTTATTGGATTTTTCTATGAAATTCTCAGTAGCAGCTCGGAGTTTGGATTTGTGCCTGGTTAATGGCAATAGGCTCTCGCCCCCTATTACATGGGACCTAAATATACCCGCGAACTGTGGGTGTACAGTGGTACACCTCTGCCTAACCCTTCGGGAAATACAGGCGTGATGGATAGTAAACAAAATCTCTTCAGCGTTATTATCCTACTACTATTATAAAGGCGAAAGTTTGTATGTATGGATGTATGTATGGATGTTTGTTACTCTTTCACGCTTAAACGGCTGAATGGATCTGGATGAAATTTGGCACAAAGATAGATTATAGTCTGGAATAACACATAGGCTACTTTTTATCCCGGGAAAATGTACGGTACCCGTAGGATAACACATCAACTGTGACGCGCACGAAGTCGCGGGCAGAAGCTAGTATTAGTATAATTAGCACGTGCCATTCTAGGCACTCAGCAGTTTATTATGACGGCCCCATGGGAACGAGGCGTCAGCTCATTATAAACACGTATTGTTCAAATCCCATGATATTGATACGTACTTACAAGAATCTAACTTGTACTTCAACGCAACCATATTTATAGTATAAACTAATATACATACATATAAAGCTGAAGAGTTTCTTTGTTTGTTTAAGCGCACTCATCTCTGGAAGTACCAGTTGGATTTAACCTTTTGACCGCCAGAGCGTAAACACATCGGCGCCACTGCTACGCCAAGCTACCAATTCAGCATTTCGATTAGCAATTTTTGATTATTGTTTTTTCTAGTGAAATGTAAGAAAACAATATATCTTTGTGCTATTTTACAATATTTCATTAATGTAGTTTTAAATAATAGGAAAGAGAAACACAAAAAACTTAATTTAGGACATTTTTAAGTAGAAAATAAGTACTTAAAAATTTCGTTTTCTTGACGTCTATAGACGTCGGTGGCGTGTTTGGCACGATTTCGTTAGACGTCTATAAACGTCCGTGGCGTTCAAAAGGTTAAAAAAATCGGTTTGTGTATGATAGCCAGATTTAAGAGAAATAGTTTAGGCTTTATAACATCATGCTACAACTCTCGGGAGCGAAGCAGTAACCAATGACGAACGCAAGGGAAAATACCGCCCAGGGTTGCGGAATTTGTTCGTTAGAGTTACCGCGGTTTTGTAACTCAAAGGGCATCAGCAGGAACACGGGAGGGTTTTAGTCAGTAAGAGCCTGACATTCCCTTCCACTCCAGCCAGGGTGGAAGAAGGCATTTAATGGTACCCATAATAAAAAAAATCAGGACCACACAGGCGAAGTCGCGGTCAGAAGTTAGTGTAAATATAAATAGAAAACAACTACTTTATCTAAAACACAATGTACATATTTATTTTAATTTTCTCCTAGGTATACTTGCTTTGCTCAAACAGCTGATTCGATAATGTTTAGTTTAGGTATTTAAATTAAGCAAACAGTGGAAATTATACAGATATTAATCATTAGTCAACAAAATTATTTATAACGAACAAAACAGTTGAATGTACTGGTTTTTTTTTCTATACTGCAATGATTCAGACCAAAAGGACCAACTTTTTTAAAAGCTGGTCTTTGCTTCCAACTTCATAGTATGTTCTGTAAACAATTCTCATGATAAATAAAGGTGAAGTGCAAATAAGGTCAGCTGTAAATTCTTAGTATTCAGTAAGATAACAGCTCACCTCAAGATCACTTCATCTAAATTCTTCGATGGAGATTTTTACAAAATAGCACTGAAGTGTCACGATATTTTTCTCGCTTAGTGTTTGAATCACATTGCTTATCTGATTAGAGGTGCATCGAAAACTGTATTTGTACATAACAAGTTTTTATAGTTACATGCGTAATAGGAAGTATGAGTACTTTAAAAAACTTTAAACCCTGAAATACCAGAATAATTCAGAGACGGTGTAATATACTCTTAAAACCAAATCGGCCTCAAACAAATCGCCTTCGCGAGTGAATGGAATGTCTGAAGGTAACTATAATTATTTAAGTGCTATACAAAAACTGTTAATTATTATTTAGTGTTTGAAAGGTGTGACAAAAAAAAGGTATGCGTATATAGAAAATACGAAACTGCATTGTGAAAAATTTGCAAGTAAAAATCTAGTTTTTTTTTCATAGAGGCTGTAATAAACCACTTAAGGAAGTAGTACCTAAGTTATTCGTTGTTCTCATCATTGCGATATTTTTTTTGTGCTGCATACCTGGGTATCTTCTGATTACGGAGATATTTAAGGTCAAAGTTTAAACTTTAATTTTAGTTATTTTTCACCCATAATTACAATGTGTTGCATGCGTTACATTGCGCTCTACCAAAAACAAAGATTTTTCAGAAAGGAATAAAAAATCATTGCCTAGCAATATTGTTACACAAAGTAACTTAGATTGATGGGCAGTATGCTTAGTTAACTGCTATGTCATAACGTATTATTACACCCCATATTACCAAAACAAATCATAGAAACAGCTAGCTTTTTTTTATAGTTGGGAAATCATCAAATAACTTCCCCCGCCCTGGGCGGGACGGGAGGGAGTGTCAGACTTTTACTGACTAAAACCCATCTATGTTCCTTCATGTGCCCTCTGCGTTCCGGGGGCGCGGTATCTCTTTCGAACGACCCGCAGCCCCGGGACACATCTAGCTGTGACGCTATTTAACATCCATGACATTATGCAAAAAGTTCTATTTAGAGATTAAAATTAGTAGCAATACTTAATTAACTGTGACCAATTACTAACTGAAACAGATTAGTAACATAATAAGCTACACGCTTAAGTAAATAAAATGTCGTTATCTTAAATAACAAATTAACGGTAACACGAGGCAAAGAAACAGCGTGCTAACCACAATGTTGCAGTTAATAGAATATGTCGTTAATATGTTAATAAAATTGTTGGTAACAATTATGTTCGTGGCAGGTTAAAATCAGCTGTTCGACTAAACTGCAAGGTTAAAGGAGTTTGCCCACTACACCGTATCATATCATCAACAATTATTTTATAACAAGCTTCTGCGCACGATTTCATTCATGTGTTTTTTTTTACCCGCTTTAAGTTACGACTTTGGCTACTGCTCTGCTCCCGTGGGTTGTAGTGTGATGCTATGCCTATTCCTATATAATAATAATAATATTCTAATCTTCATGAATCTAGCCGTCATATACGTAAAGAATCTTTTAAATCCACCCAAAAAAGTCTTCAGCATTTTTAAATTAATATAGACATCAATAGCCATACTTCTAAACATAGGAAAGCTAAAATATATCCAATCCATATAGTGTGTACCGTTCTACGATGCGTCTGAGACGCGCGTGCAGCCATTAGTTCTGCACCTTACGGTATCGAACATCCGGGGCAATGATTCTTCGGAGAAAATACTATTTCCCATCATGTGAAAGTCAACAATGGACATGCATAGTTAGGTTACTTAACTACATGAATGCTTTGCCATAGTTTCTAAGCGATGCCACTATGTAATAAGTCACTATGTACGTGTATTATAATATTTCATTTTTTATAATCGTGAAACTTTGTAAGTCTGAATGTGTTTGTTACTCCTTCCCGCTTAAACGAGAAACGTTTATTTTTGTTTTTTTTTATGTTGTGTACTTGCATACTAATCCTATAAAGAAGGAAGATTTGTTTGTTTGTAACGTATAGGCTCCGAAACTACTGGACCGATTTTAACCATTTTTTCACCAATAGATAGCTACGTTATTCCTGGGTAACATTGACTTTATAACATCACGCTACGCACGCAGATGGAGTATGTGTTTCGTAATAAAAAACAAAACTAATTACACTCCCCCCCTTCAAAATGATACGTATCCTAAGTATAGTGCACCTTGTGTACAGATAACCTTGCGCTCTGTTTGTTGTGCATACAAATCAGAGAAAGTAACTTGAACTTGACATTATCATCGTTATCGATGTATGCTCACGAGATAACTAAACTTAGCTACTGTAGTAGGTACTATTCTATAATGGTTTCCTCATTTGGAGCATTCGTCTATAACAGTTATGTTATTATGAGTTATGTTACCTATGCCATAGTGTTCAGATTCGAACATTACAACAGTGGTGGTAAAAAACCGACCGGTGGTGACATGGAAAAGGAATGATGAGGTAGCACCTTTAAAATTTCTCTCTGTGAATTTAGATGAAGTAAGCGTAAAGTGAGCAGTCACCACTCCAAATTTCCCAGATTCAACCTAGTCATTGGACCCGAAAAAGGAACGATTCCCAAAATATATTTACCTCCATTCGAACTTGACACCTACCTAACTAAATGATCACTTTAAATCTACACCTATTCATAACAAAGTGAAAAAAAAATGGTCCTTTGATCCGAAATATCTTTTCACTTACCTATACCCAACTTCTTCGACTGCAAACACATAGTTCGAGCTGTAGGCTGTGTTGGACGCGTAAGCTAGACCGAGGAGCAGCATCAGCTGTCCATGATATGGTCCAAACATGGCAAACTTTCCCAACACATCGTCCAGATGCGTCTTCGTGGGTTTTTCTTCAGAAGCCATGGCACAACACTGATTTTGTTCGCGAAACTAGGAATAACTTTTCTTCTTAGTTTTTTTTCACTATTCCTAAATAAAACACTTATTTTTCATGATCACCATTTCTTTACTTTGTTTTTTTTTATCTTAATTTAAAAATAAAATTATTAATTTTACTGCACGTATATTCGTTGATATTCGATTTTCCAATATAATAAAACACTGGTCCTTAAACGTAAACACATCATTCGTTGTTTTAAAATTAAAAAATAAACATGAATGGAAAAAAAAAACAATTAAAAATCTTGCGGCTTTTCATCAGACCGCATCGCGCAACTGAGTCTCAATAATGAATGTAAATCGCAATTTGTGGGACAAGGTACAGTTCGGCCAACGAACAAATGCATTGTGACTCGATTGTCGTAACGACTCCTATTCACGGCACGACTGTAATCGCGTATCCGGTACTAATATGTGACGCGAGTCCGCGACTACATCGGCGGATAAAGAGCACTTACATTTTTTTTTGTCAAAAATGCATGACACATACCACCACGCCTGTATTCTCCGAAGAGTTAGGCAGAGGTGTACCAATGTACACCCACAATTCGCCGGTATGTTTAGATTCCATGTAATAGGGAGCGAGTCCTAACTCCAAGCTGCTACTGACAATTTCATACAAAAACCCAATAACACTCTGCTCGACCTGGGAATCGAACCCAAGACCTCAAGCGTAACAGTCGCGTTTAGGACTACTAGGCTATCGATGCAGTTATTTGTTGTTTTAATTGCATGACACCTCAATTAAAATAAATTTACTTAATTAAAATGACTGTTTGTATTATTTTTGTATTGTAATTAACTCATAATGCCTTATTGTTCTGTAATGTTTTGATTATAAAAAATACAACATTTAATTCGTAATGGTAATCTGATTTTTACATGTCAAATGTGCATTTCAATAAAAACACAATTTTCTTTTTGTATTCTGTGGCGACCAAAATTGTTGTGACTATTTCGCGGACTTTGTTCATACAATTGAGAAACAATTTTAAGTTTCGAGATAAAGGTGACCTTTTGACTTTACTATCTTTTATCATGGGTCACTATAATTGACCACGATTATAAGATAAATACCAAATAGGTATCAACAGGTAACAGATACGAGACTTAAAAAAAATAGGAATTTCCCCTGTATCGTGGGTGCGTTAACAAACATAACTCACATACACAACCCGTCTGGCCCGGAACAGCTATCTGTAGGTCATACAAATATTTGTCACTAACTACCTCGTGGTCCTGGGCGCGACTGCTACGCTAGAGGTCCTGGGTTTGATTCCCGGGTCGAGCAAAAAGTGTTATTGGGTTTTTCTATGAAATTCTCAGTAGCAGCTCGGAGTTACGATTTGTGCCCGGGTAATGGCAATAGGCTCGCCCCCTATTACATGGGACCTAAATATACCAGCGAACTGTGGGTGTGCATTGGTACACCTCTGCCTAACCCTTCGGGGAATACAGGCGTGATGGTATATATTATTATACAAATATTTGTTCCGTGCGCGAATCGAATCCGCGACACACAGTGCACTGCGCCAACCGTGTCAAACTTTGTAATGTTAAAGAGTTAGTACTTTTAATATGCACATTTAACATATTATACAAGTTATAATGATTTAAATATACCTTAATTATTGAAATTAAATATTGAAAATAATACTCATTAATACTTCATATTCAAAAATTTAAAGGTTTTCTTTTGCAAGAGGTATCTCTGGAAGTGTTGTTTCGATTACAAAAAATGTTTTACAGATAGAAAGCTACATTATTTTCAAGTATCATAGGATAAATGTATATATACCATCACGCCTGTATTCCCCGAAGGGTTAGGCAGAGGTGTACCAATGTACACCCACAGTTCGCCGGTATATTTAGGTCCCATGTAATAGGGGGCGAGCCTATTGCCATTAACCGGGCATAAATGTTTTATGATATATTTGACTTCTTAACTGAAGTTTCGGGGTTAACAATAAAATCGCATCGTGAATAGAACTAAGTAATTTTAAGAATAGTTAAGTCATGACCTTGCTTAAAATAATGACTGAGGTTTACTTACGCGTACCATGTTATCATGATGGTTAGATAATTTCCGATGCAGTCATAAAAGCGTGAATAAATTATGCTGTCAACTCTACTTTCAATTTATTTTCTTTGCTTGCAAATTACAAATAAAGTATCCCCATTTTCATGTGTTTTTTTTTGGTAGACAGCTAACAGATAGCACCTGTAATATAGTTGAACAGGGTCTGTATTTCATATTAAAGTACAAAGGGAAATTATAATTAAATTTTTACAATATTAAAAGATAAATATCATGAAAATTTAAAAAAAAATATTTATGCCTATTTTTTCCTAAATATATTCAAGGTCTAGTTGAATGAACAAAAAACTGAAGACTGGAAATATAATTGAATTAACTGAAAACCCAAAAGGGGGTCATTGAACCACTTTAAAAAACTGTACCACTTTTGTCGTTCTCAATTAATTAAATTACACCTTGTATAAACATTTAACAAGACAAACACGTAAAAACCCAGATAATAGAGTAAACTGTAGGCCTTTTTATTTAAACTCAATGCCATGAATGGCGAAACGAAGGTCCAAACAACACAGCGTGACGTGTTGAGAATTGTTACACTTATTATTTACGATAGAAATAATGTACAAAAAAATGATATTGAGATGCAACCGCATCCTAAAAAATCGAACTCAAATATTAGTAGCGTTAAAAAAATCGGCTGTTAGTCTTGTAACTTTGCAGTCAGTCCATTCTAAGCAGCAAATTATGAAAATAATACCAGCTAATACCACACTACCAGATAATAACTGTAGGGCAAAGACCTCTTCTTATACAGAGAAAGCACGATAATTGATCACCACACTTGCTCAAGGCGAATTGGTGATTTAAGACTTATATCAATTTTCAGTCCAGATTTCCTCACGATGTTTTCGCCCAATGATGTCTAAGATAAACTTAGAAAGGTCACATTGGTAAATGCCCAGCATTGAACCCACAACTTCATGCCTAAGAGAATGGTCTTAACCACTGGTCTGTCACGACACCGGTAACCTAAAAAAAATATAACCTTAAAAATTGTTCCCATGTGCTGACCTTTGTCATGTTTACATCTCACTGCACTAAGGAACGTATTTTGAACAGTCAACATACCTAATACCATTTTATTTTGTTTATTTATTTTTAACAAAAATCAAGTTTTATACGCATTCATGTGTTATTTTGTGTCGAATTTAAACTGCAAGGTAAGGCCATAAGGAAATAATGAAAAGTAATTGAATTTACTTTTATACATACATGGAAAGGGAACTATGTAGATTCAATTATTTTTGTTGTGCGTAGGTACATGACGTTCAAAAGTACTAACTAATGGTCTAATTGAAATAAATGATTTGACTTTGACTTTATGTTTTGATCAAATGTGTAAATGAAACTATACCTTTACACACAAATTCGAAAGGACTGCATGTACATTTACAACCATAATTATATTAATTATTTTGTGTAGGACTTTATTACTAACGCCATTCAATAAACATTGTACCTAGACATTTAGGACACAAGTCGGACTTGGTCATCAATGAACCTACCACTAAAGATGCTTGCACTTTAGACGCTTATTAAGATGGAGCATAAAAAGAACACCGAAAAAATCACGTTTATTTTATGGCGACCCCTGTTAATATTTTCCTTAATTTTATTTTTGTTATTCTTTGTTATAGCGTTCATAATAATACACACTGTGTGAAAAAAGTCAAGTGAGTGCCTAAGCCTATAACGTTTCAAAAGATGCAACCCAGCGACAAAGGGATAGGCAGACAGGCGGACAAACGGATGAGTGAGAGCAATAAAGCTCAGTTTGGACCCTATAAAACCCTACCTAACCTTAAAGTAAGCCTTTAACTTTAATCACTGGCATCTTTAATTAAATAATGTACATACGGCTTTGCGTAATCAGGTATATGACAATGATAATAGCTTGTTGACGATTGCTGATGGCTTCTAAACTGTTTTCTAATTAATCTGTGGTTTTGGCTTGTGACTGGGGTGACCTACCTACTAGACACGTTTCGAATGGAAATTGCCTTGAGATTAGTAGAGGTCTATATCTTTCTATCGCTATGTCTTTAGGCTCAAACTGCAACACATAGGGTCTAGCATGATCGTGGGAAGGAAATATACGGTTAATTCATTAGATTTTTAAATAGGCACATGATATTTTATTTTCATTTTGTATGAAAGGTTTTTAGAATAAAATAGGATGAAATGCCAATTTATAGTCACGTGTATTCGTAATTGGATAGAGCGCTCGTGCTAGGCGCACAGTACTTAACACTTTTTTATTATGTTTTTTTTTTTAATAGCAAACGAGCCCAGAAAGAAAGAAAGATAATTTATTTGTCAAACGCGTGTACATAAACTGAGTAATCAGACATGCAAGGTATTAATATTATTATTGTGAGCGTCCATGTTTTGCCAAAAGCGGCGTACAAATTTTGTATGTATAGAAGTCCATTCAATTGCATTTACATTAGTCATTTTAAATTAAAACCCCAGCTGGTATTAGTAATCACTGCTGCCCACAGACATCTGCAATACCAGAGACCTAGCTGATGCGTTGCCATCCCGAAGACAAAGCTCAAAGTCTCAAGTACCAGTTTAGATTTTTTGAAGTTATCAATATTTTGTCAATGTTCAACCAAACCAAACACGTGATTCAATCGTTTATGTTCCACACCCACACAGCCTTGCAACACCATGACATTGCCAAAGGGAAAGCCAATAAACTTGCCTTTCTAAATGCCTTAGGCAACTTAGCACTCCTATGGCCGTGACAAAACCTACGAGTTAACCTTTTATCCATCTACAAAAGATTCCTACCAAAACATTTATTCTGTTTTGGCGAAGTGACTAAGCGATAGGCAGCTGCCCGGCATGGTTTGTGTTCGATTCCCGCACGGAACAAGTATTTGTATGGCCTAAGGATAGTTGTTCTGGGTCTGGTTGTAAATAAGTTGCAGGTAAGTTTATATGTTTGCAAATACACTCACGGTACAGGAGACATTGTTAGTATGAACAACATAAAAAATAACATGTATTGTTATCGTTAATATAGTTTATGTTTTACTTAAATAGTTACCGCAACAAAGTCAGTAAAAATAATAAAATTGGGTATGTACTTTTCACCTATATTAATATTATAAAGCTAGATAGTTTGTTTGTTTAGAAACGCTAACTCCTGGAACTAGGCCGAAAAAATATATCTGTAAAAAAATTCGAAAGTAGGAAGTTATGTTATCCCTGAGCCCTATACAGCTATATTCTTTTATGAAAAAAAATAATGGATATGAAAACTCACGCAGACGAAGTCTCGGGAAAAGCTAGTTTTACATAAATAACGAAGCTAACACAAACGATAATGCAAACACCACAAAACAAATCATATCTTCCGTTTGAGTACACATAAACCAGTTGTACACAAAACAAACATTTACATTGTAAAAGAAATAAAACCAAACATTGTCAATACTTGTTTAGTGTTATGATTTATTTGTTAGCATACACAATTGTTTTAATATTTCTAATGGTTGCAAATTCGTTTTCTTCTTCTATTTGATGGCGAGAAAAACTGGGCCCAATACTGATAACATTAATAGCTGACCCAGCAAACATTGTGTTGCAATATACTTATAATATTTTTTGCGGTATAAAAAATAGTTTACTTCTTTTTTTCAAACCTACCGAGCATACAGAAAGAAAAAAAACATAAAAATCGGTCAAGCCGTTTCAGAAGTGTATGGCAACTAACACTGTGACACGAGATTTTATTTATTTATTTATATAATAGAAAGATCATCGACACGAAACGAAGAAAAATTTATTAACATTAGGAATATTTAAAAAAAATGTAAAGCTTAATCAAAGCATTAATTACTTTTGGATTGTCAACAGTCAGTCAGTTGCCAGATGTCAGCAAACACTGGAGAAGCCACTCAGGGCCGATGCCTGCCGGGGCTGCGGGTTGTTCGAAAGAGATACCGCGCCCCCGGAACGCAAAGGGCACATGAAGGAACATGGATGGGTTTCAGCCAGTAAAAGTCTGAAACTCCCTCATTCAAGTTATTTGATGATTTCCCATCCGTAAAATAAGCATAAGGAATATAAAAAAATGTAAAGCATAGTAAAATTACGAAGTATTTATTACAATTTAATTCAAAGTCAAAGCATTTATTTCAGTTTGCATATTTACAGTCTGTCAGTTAGACAGAAACATGAAGCTTGACATATACATGTCAAGATTTGCGTGTTTATTTCTGTATACAATTATCAACTGCATCATGGACATCGTAGTTTATCATTAGAAAAGCAATTATCACGTGTCAACTATCAAGACATAATAGGGTCAGGGCTCGGGGTAATTATTTGCTAATTGATTTATCGTTGATGCACCTATGACCACGTGTAACTTACCAAGTATGTATGTATTTTTATATTATTATCTATTATTTATCTTTATATCGCGTATCTATTATCTTTTTAACTGCCTCGTTAGCCTAGTGGTCCTGAGCACGACTGCTACGCTGGGGGTCTTGGGTTCGATTTGCAGGTCAAGCAAAAAGTGTTATTGGGTTTTTCTATGAAATTCTCAGTAGCAGCTCGTTGTTAGGATTTGTGCCCGGTTAAAGGCAATAAACTCGCCCCCTATTACATGGGACCTAAAGATACCGGTGAACTGTGGGTGTACATTGGTACACCTCTGCCTAATCCTTTGGGGAATACAGGCGTGATGGATCGATGAACTCATTTTTTTTTTATTATCTTTTATAAAAATGAAATATCCAATTTCATTTCATGTCAATAACCAAGACTTCCTTTTATCATTCATTTCTAAATTCAAGGAATTTAAAAAACTATAAATGTCAAAAATCAATCCGTCACGTGAAACCAATTTACTAAAAACAGAACCACTCTAACAAGCAACTGACACAGACACACACCTTCTACATAAACACTCACACAAAACACAAGTGACAGACAGACACCCTAACAAATTAAGTTAAGATGAAATTCTTCCAGACTCCGTGTTAACCAGAGGACTTTCTTCATCCGTCATGCGAATAGTGATTCAATTAGGCAAGTACTCTCATCGAGTTTTCTTAAGGTGGCAGACAGACGATAAATCAGCAAATAAGCTTAAGTGTGATAGTTTTTGTCGCAAATAAAAGTGAGTGAAAACAAAAGAGAATCATTTCATTAAAAAGTCAAAAGATCAAACATGACTCAAAGGACCAATAAACGTTTTTTTTTGTACCTATAGTTTTAATTTGGTTATTAATTTTTCTTCAATCATCACTAACAGAATCCAAAATCATAAACATCAGCTACTTTTTTATTACTGATAAAAACGTAATCTAATAACCAAAAGATCAAACGAATGGTTGAAAAGACCAATGAACTACATTTTACCTCATGTCTTCTATTCTTATTAAGACGCAACTAGATTCAATATTATTTTATTATTTTTTATTTTGTGAGTGACTTTCTAAAGTGCTTTTTAATGGTGTAATTGAAATAAATGATTTGACTTTGACTTTTTCGAAAAAATCTATTTCTCTCCAATCATCCTTGAGACACTGCACACAGCACATAGCTATATAATTGGCAGAACTATTTCTAACCCTGAATTCAATAGCACGTATGTGATATGATATATGGATATAACACAATAATATATGTATGAGTCTGTTTGTTATTCGAGTAAACGACTCCGGCCGTTTCCAAAACAAGACAAATTTTGTTATGCCAGTAAACGAGCCGGCTGACTCTAGCTGTTTCTCCATTTGTAGTTATATCCACTAGACAAAATACTGAGAATATTTGTATTGTTGTTTATCAAATCATCATAATATTGTAGAAATGATATAAGTTTTGTAGCTGTTAATGCAGTGAAATACATTTAACTTTATCTTAACTTTACCTATCTATATACTAATACTAGCTGACCCGCCACGACGTTCGCGTGGTAGCCTACCCCTAACCCCTACCCTACCCCTACCCAACCCCTACCCTACCCCTACCGACATTTCCGACTTTTTTTTTCGTTTCTTTGTTTTAAGATGTATTCTGCTATTCGGGACGGAAACAAATCCAACAAATCAAAAACCATGGCAATCGGTCCAGCCGTTCTCGAGTTATAAGTATTGTAACAAACACGACTTTCTTTTATATATATATATTATTAAGATTCAAAATATCTTTCACTAATAGAGAGCTACTCAAATGCCGAGTTTTTCAGGCCATAGCCTAGGACTCTCGGCATTCGAGAACCCATTCAAGGAACCTATGACTTAAATCATATTTTACGGCATAGGTTCTTTAATCCTAAAAAAACCTATCTATTTGTATATTTGCATGTCCTATGGCTAGGTATAATCAATGGACACTATTGTATGTGTAAGATCTTTTCTTTTGTACCCATATTCGTAAATGAATAAATCATTTTGATTATGATAATTTGTTGCATTTGCATTCTACACTAATTTGGAAATAACTAACAAAAATCGAAATACCAATAATTCTTTCTCCAAAATAACTCTTATTTATAAGTGCATAAAGAACAACATTCAAAAAACAAACAACTTATGACAAACAGATACATATAAAATCCTAGAATGGATATAAAAATGAATGAATCACAAAGAGTTATTGTGAACCAAATGTAGACGAATAGAATGAAATATACCGCACCTACGTAATCTATTGAAAGCCTTTTCGTGGAATGATATCTGATAGTGTTTCATATAAGAATTTCTCCTCAAGGTAAAAGTTTCATAATCTATACTTAATGTAATAAAGCTAATGAGGACTTTTGTTCGTTTGTTTAAACGAACCAATCTCTGGAAGTACAAGTCGGATTAAATAAAACCGTTTTATAAATGATAGGCAGATTTCTGATCAATAGTATAGGCTATATAACATCACGCTACGATACACGGGAGCTGAGCAGCTTCCGAAAACAAGTTACTATAAAGGGGGGAGTAAAAAAAAACACGCATACAAATTCGCGAACTGTAGCTAGCAAAGATATAAATACTTATTTCTAAGCCTCTCGCTTAGAAATACGCGAGAGGCTTCAAAGAGATGTCAGCAAACTTGGAAGGGGCCACTGAGGGCCGATGCCTGCCGGGGCTGCGGGTTGTTCGAAAGAGATACCGCGCCCCCGGAACGCAAAGGGCACATGAAGGAACATAGACGGGTTTTAGTCAGTAAAAGTCTGACACTCCCTCCCGCCCCGCCCAGGGCGGGGAAGTTATTTGATGATTTCCCGTCTATAAAAAAGCCTCTCGCTTTTAATGTAATGTTTTAAAGACGAGAGAATTTGTAATTTCTGTGAGTCCGTCACTTTGATTAAATTAATTATTTAAATTCTAATCTAGAACTTACGATAGAAATAATTTCACAGTTGATAACTTTTTTACAAAAAATGTTATGAATAAAATATTAAGGACTAGTTTATGAATTATTATTTTTTCTCCTTACTGATTAGTCTCTTTCAGTCAAAATCGTTCAGAAAAATAAAAACTTAGTACAATAAGAAAAGTAGTATTCAAATGAGCTCAATTATTCTGTGACAACGAGCCATACAGTCAAATGTGTTACGTAACTATCCACAATAACAGTTTAATGTACAACCGCGGAACATTATGGTTGACTTCTTTTCACAATTATGCCATTATAAGGTTGAGGAGTGGTAAACCGCCTTGACAATCGATGCGTTGCGTGGCGTAAGTTCGATTTCCGCAATGGCCTACAGGTGAACGCACTAACGATACAGGAGAAAACCCTAGTTTGGAAAATCCTAAAATATATTTAAAAAGAAAACGTAATTTTCGTTAAGTCCCTACTTGCGCAAGAGAAAAACTATTGAAAAGACATTCTTCACCAAATTCTTCATTTTTTCTATTGCCTAGTGGTCCTAAGCGCGACTGCTACGCTAGAGGTCTTGGCTTCGATTTCCAGGCCGAGCAAAAGAGTGTTATTGGGTTTTTCTATGAAATTCTCAGTAGCAGCTCGGAGTTAGGATTTGTGACCGGTTAATGGCAATAAGGTCGCCCCCTATTACATCAGACCTAAACAAGCCGGCGAACTGTGGGTGTACATGCCTAATCCTTCAGGGAATGCAGGCGTGATGGTATTATATGTATTCTTCACTAATGGGAATAACTTCCAAAATAAATAACTAATAATAGAGAGTTGATATTCACTCGTAAAATTTTATAAACATAAAAATTTGAGTGTTGCGTACAAACACAACTCCCAAAGCGTATCTTTTAAACGAAATATATCTTTGATTGTGATAAAAGAAAAAGATAAAATTCAGTATTCAAATCCTAAGCGTATCATGAAAGCCTTTCATGTCGAGAGCATAAACAAAGGTGATTCAAAGGGTTCGCGACGTCAAGTCAAAAGATTTTCTAGAAAATATTAAACTTTACAGATACACAAGTTAATAAAAGTGCACATAAGTGGAAGGATATTAAAGATGTAATAAAAAAACCTAAATACAAATATATATTTTTATTAACATTACTATAGCTTCTGCCAGTGACTCCGTCAGCGTGGTTCTTGGTTCGCTCCCGTGATCATGATGTATACAGCATACCTATATGTCCTCATGAACTGGAAAATCATACAAAAAGATTGCTACCACTGATTGATTGATTGAACTGCCTCGTTAGCCTAGTGGTCCTAAGCGCGACTACTACACTAGAGGTCTTGGGTTGGATTCCCAGGTCGAGCAAAAAGTGTTATTGGGATTTCTATGAAATTCTCAGAAGCAGCTCGGAGTTTGGATTTGTGCCCGGTTAATGGCAATAGGCTGGCCCCCTATTACATGGCACCTAAATATACCGGCGAAATGTGGGTATACCTCTGCCTTACCCTTCGGGGAAGACAGGCTTGATGGCAAGATTTCTACCAATCCGACTGTGGACTTTACTTCCAGAGATTAGCGCGTTAAAAAAAAACAAACAAAAATCTCTTAAAGCTGGTATTTATTTAAATTAGGCTCCAAGGCCCATAGAAAATCTGCCCGCAGTACCGCACTGGTTGCGACAAGGTGGCTTCTGCTTCTTCATCTCCACCTTGATAAAGCCATCTTCATATTAATATTGATTTTTATCGTATTAGTAAAATTTGTTATAATATGTATTATAGCTGTATGCGGGCAGCGCAGGACCGGTCATCGTCGCTATCTTTGGGGAAGGCTTATGTCCAGCAGTGAATAACATAAACTCACGCCTTTTTCCCATGGGGGTAGGCAGAAACCACGGACTGCCTGCTACGATCCTTACCCGATCCGTAGATAATATGAGTCGTTATAAAAAAACCATTTTTTCTCTCTTTCTGACTTTCTTCATCCTCGCTTCCATGCTTTCACTTGGATCGCCCACAACATAAGTGCGTAGTAATGGAACTTTGTTTGTCTGCAGACGACATTTGCAAAGTCTCACACAACCATTATGCCATTAAACGAGTAAGGGATGACGATTTATTTAATAACCCCTCATTGTACACTCGACTTTTACTTGTTACACCTAATAAATTGGAAGGCGGAGAGAAGTTGGTCAAAAAGAAAGTTTAATTTCGTGTTTTTGTTGAAATATAAAAATTCACACATTTTTTCTTTCTATAGGGCAATGGCCTTATTTCATACAGAGAAGACACGAGTATTGATCAACACGACTGCTCAAGGAGGATTGGAGATTGGGACAAGTCCCCATAAATGGCGATAGGCCCGCCCTCTGGTCACGTGAAGATATAATCTTAATTTCAAGGCAAATAATGTAGGTACTTTTTTTTTTATAGACGGTTAATCATCAAATAACTTCCCCCGCCCTGGGCGGGGCGGGAGGGAGTGTCAGACTTTTACTGACTAAAACCCGTCTATGTTCCTTCATGTGCCCTTTGCGTTCCGGGGGCGCGGTATCTCTTTCGAACAACCCGCAGCCCCGGCAGGCATCGGCCCTCAGTGGCCCCATCCAAGTTTGCTGACATCTCTTTGAGGCGCGCGTGGAACACAAACGCGCCGTCGACACGGTCTGTCATTATTCAGTGAACGTACGGACGGTGAGCTACCCATTGCTCACCGTCCACAGACCCGCAACAAGCCCTCTAAGGGCCTCTTTAAAAGCTATCCAACTAACCTTGCATTGACTAGGAAAGTCAAAGCATTTATTTAAATTATAGCATTTACAGCCGAAATCTCTGTCAGTTAGTAAGAAAGTTGCCCGTTTCAAAGCTAAGGACTCTATGGAATAAATGGACAATAAACTTCTCAGAGACTTAGATCTAGAATAATCTAGATAAACAATAAATGGAATTATTTCAAGAGTAAACCATTTGTAGGCACTTTCAGCCTAGATGCCCGTTTTAAACAGTAGGTTTATATGCAAGGAACATCCAAACAAGTACCAAATTAAAATCTCTTACTTAATTACCATCTTTCTTCTTATAGCAAAAACTGGTCCTAACTACCGCATAAAGCTAAGACAAGCAGTCAGCCACTTAATAGTTGAACAACGAGTAGTATGTAGGTTGACTAGACTTGAACTGTCAGTGTAAGTTAGTTAACTCCTATAACTAACTCCTGCCAGACCTGGGATCTTAACGGGACTATTACAATATGAATCGTGTTGTAATGGGTCATGGAGTATTTTGAAATGGAGTGTTAACTTGTTTGAATTAGGGCCGTCGAATTTGTGAATCGAAAAATGATTTGTCAAAAGACGTTTGATTCTTAGGGCCTACTTGGCAAGGCATTTAATTTTTTACAAAGAACATTCAAACGAACAAACAAACTATATAGAAATACGACATAAATTGCTATGCTGTAAAATATTACCAAGCAAATATAAACTTTTGGATTTCAATAGGGTCACATTTGGGGGAGTACTATGTCCAACTGTAGTTGATTTTTGGCTAAATGACCAAGCCAGTGACAATACGTTAAGCCTATAAGGTATTGATGTTGAAATATGCAAAAGTAAGTAAGGTCGCCAGTCACTCATTTGTTTTGTTGTCTCAATTGGATTAAATCAGAAGTGCATATCAGTTTCATATTCATTTCATCGAATAATCTATAATACTATGTCAATAAGAACTGTTTTTCTCCAAATACACAGGAAAACTAGTTGCCTTATCCTAGTGTCCTTATCTACTCCATGGTAATTTGCGCAATACGACTTATTTCCCAATAAACATTATCCGATCATTTACATTATCACTCCATTATTACTATTATCTGTGGTACCGGTGTTGTTAAGCTTTCTGTAATTGCTTTGTAACCTGTTGTGACAAGACCGGACGAGTTAGTGGACTGTGAAATGTAAGACAACGAATAAAGAGGGACAGAAGACAATACAAAATATTTGACGTACAAAGCAAAGTGAGTCGGCGTGATTAAAAAATGAATGATATATTGTCCGTCTTCTGTCATGTTCTATCTAAAAAAACGGTAATTTAAAAAACTAAAAAACCCGACTGCTTTTCTAAGTATTTATGAAAAAGCCCTAAAACAAGAAAGTCGTTGTACCCGATTGCACTTAAAATTGTAGCAGTCGGGACCCATTCTGGACCATCTGCAATGTAATATAGGTACCTATGTGCTCTCAATACACTAAGCCTCCATTTCTAGAATGGGTCCCGACTGCTACAATTTTAAGTGCAATCGGGTACAACGACTTTCTTGTTTTAGGGCTTTTTCATAAATACTTAGAAAAGCAGTCGGGTTTTTTAGTTTTTTAAATTACCGTTTTTTATTTTCTACTTTTTTTATTTTTTATTTACCCATTGTCACTTTCACAGTAAATACGAATCTAATGACACCTCGCAAGCTAAAATCCATCGAACCGTTCAGGCGGCAGAGCGATCCAAACATTTGAATTTAGCGCCAAAAATCCGCCATTCTGTTTTTTTTATTTTGATATACCCAGTGTCACTCTCGCAGTAAATACGAATCTAACAACACCTCTCAAGCTAAAATCCATCGAGCCGTTCAGCCTGAAGAGCGTGCCAAACAATACATACAAACATACATACATACATACATACATACAAACATACCCTCGAAAAACATAACCCTCCTTCTGTCGCAGTCGGGTAAAAAGTGAATAGTAAAAGACAGGGATTACATAAAAAAATTGC
Organism: Caradrina clavipalpis; assembly: GCA_932526535.1. NCBI lineage: Eukaryota > Metazoa > Arthropoda > Insecta > Lepidoptera > Noctuidae > Caradrina > Caradrina clavipalpis. Next base: position 1,827,791 of record OW052095.1, read on the forward strand.
ATAGCTTGTTTGCTCTGACTATTTAGTAATCCAGTTATGCAAGTTTCAAATTCACAGTGCAAAAGTCAGATGAATGTATCTGCATTTTCTAAATTTGAAAGAAAAGCAAACATGTTCCACGAATTGTAGATTCAGCAGTGTTTTGGTCGTTTTCATTTCAGGAATTTCATGTTTTTTGTTCGTATTTTTACGTTGTTAAGCGCATTCACTAATTCAGACAAAGTTACTACTTATTTATAACAAGCGTTATTTCAGTTTTCGTGTGACACAAATGAGCAACATAAAAACCGTAATGATAGTTTGTGATTGACTTTGATTACACTAATGATAATAATACATTTTCGTTTACTCTACGAGTATTTAATCGAGTGTAATCCTTTTCGCCACGAACTTGAAAACGATCCTTTTGTTTACGACGTTCATTTTAGGCAAGATAGTAAGAATAATCATATCATTATCTCATTAACGATGACAGCTAGTTATTAATCAGTTCACGTTGTGTATTCCGGTTCGGAACGTCCTTAGCCTTGCAACGAGCATATTCGCAGCCATCTTAGCAAAAACACGGATGTTAAAATACACTTAACTTTTCCTCAATAAAAAAAAAATATAGAACACAAACACACAATTAATACAAACATTTAAATTGAAATAATAAGATAACCAACATAATATAACAATTACACTTAAACAAAATGATATAAAAAAACCTCCATATCGCCGTCATGTGATTGGCATTGCCACTTTGGATGGCAATGCTTAGCGTTTAACCAAGGTCAAAGCCAGCCCTTTTTTTTTTTTTTTTAAAGATGGTAAAATCATCAAATGACCCCCCCCCCCCCCGTCCTGGGCGGGGCGGGAGGGAGTGTCAGACTTTTACTGACTAAAAACCATCTATGTTCCTTCATGTGCCCTTTGCGTTCCGGGGGCGCGGTATCTCTTTCGAACAACCCGCAGCCCCGGCAGGCATTTGGCCCTTAGTGGCCCCTTCCAATGGCTGACACCTCTGTGCGCGGAACATGGACGCGCCGTCGACACGGTCTGTCGTTAGTTAATAACGTACGGACGGTGAGCTACCCATTGCTCACCGTCCACAGAGTCTACGGTATCCGCCTGCGGGAGGCGCAATGGTGCCGTTATTGGCAATCCATTGCGCCGGCGGACGCGGTGTCAGCGGTGGCTGCGGGTGTGGCCACGGCGACGGTGGCGGCGGCAGCGGCGGCGGCGGCGGCCGCGGCGGCGGTGCGGGGCCTTCCCTCGGTCCTGGCGGGTATAGCGCAGGCCTTGCCCCCAGCCCGGTGATCGGCCGGCTTGTTAGCCCCCGCACATGCGTCGCAGTGCGGCGGGGCATCACAAGCCGCGGCCTTGTGACCGGGCTGACCGCATCGGAAACATAGGGCGCTGCGGTCCACCTCTGAGGCGCATCTACATGCCACGTGCTTCCCCACGTGGCAACGGTAACACCTCAGGGGTCTGGGCTCGAGCAGTCTAACCTGCGCCGAAACCCAGCCCACCAGCAAGCGGCCCCCCCCCCCAACAATGGCTTTAGCCGCCGTCACTGGGCAGCTGACCACAATGGTCTGCATGCCCGAGCGCTCCGGGCGGTTGGTGCCTGCCTTGACCTCCTCGGCAAGGCATCCACCCGTCCTGGCGACGGCGGCCACCACCTCCTCCACGGTGACTGAGTCGTCCAGACCCAGGATGCGCAGGTCTGCGCATCTGACGGGCCTGGACACTCGAGCCTCGTCCGCATCTAAGGAAAGCCAGCCCTTGGGTCACGAGAAGTGTCAACCAACCTTTTAAATATTTACTCAATATTGAGGCTTTAAATTGTCAGTTTGCTTCTACTTAGACCTTGTTTCTTGTCGTCTTATTTTAGCTAAAGTTATAAAATCAATACACGTACAGGCTAGCATCCGCGTGTAACCCAACATTCATTTTTTTTTAGAAAAATCCCCTTATTGCGTAAAAGCGCGGCCAGAAGGCTTAATTGGATTTTTATTTTCAATGTTTTAAATAACATAGCCATCTACCTATTTAATAGGACCACACTATCATGAAAATGTTACAAGTGTATTATAGCAAAGTTTTAAAAGATGGTCACTTGAAATGTTTATAGTTTTTGCCAAAAAAACACCTACAAAGTTCGAGCACATATCCTATAACAATGGATTATATTTTATTGTAAACGGTTTGCAATAACTCCGTCAAGAGTGTGTCCTTTGAAGTCGGCCGGCAGCTGCCAAATCGCACAAACTTTGTCTCTTCTCTGAACGACTGTCTTAACGGTCTAAGTAATAAGAGTCAGCATTCATCTTCAATTTTCTTAATTTATTTCTTTAAAAAACAACGGGAAAACACTAGATACAGGCCGCTTCTAAGCGGTCCCTTATGAAAATCTATGGGGAAGCCATGTCCTACAATAGACGTCCTGCGGTATATGATGACGATAATGATGATTTATGTAAGACATGAATTGTAAAATACTTTTTGTTCTTAATAAATCAAATAAAAAATACAAAGTCTCATGCAGATTTTTCTTTTTGCCCAACGTCGAAAATTGTAGATCAAAATTCGGGACTTATACAAATAACAAGATATCAAAACGGAGCAATGCGTATGAAAGGACCGCGCGACGCATCAAGAACCGTGAATAAAATCCACATTGTAAAGCCAAAACTAACAAATTGTATGTCACATTTACATGGCCTTATAAGTACCATAGGACGACTGATGGTCGTGTGATTACCATATTATTGTCGTTAAAAGTGCCTTTTTTAAACATCATCTGCTTAACGTTTTCCCAACTATGTTGGGGTCGGCTTTCCAGTCTAACCGGATGCAGCTGAATACCAGTGTTTTACATGGAGCGACTGCCTATCGGACCTCCACAACCCAGTAACTGGGCAACACGATACCCCTTGGTTAGACTGGTTGTCAGATTTCTTGGCTTCTGACTATCCGTAACGACTGTCAAAGATCTACAAATGACAGCCGGGACCAACGGCTTTACGTGCTTTCCGAGGCACGGAGGAAACTCGCTATGGTAAATGGTCACCCATCCATAGACGGACCTCGGCAAGCGTGGCTTAACCCGGAAGATCGGTCTATGCGGCTGTAATTATTTAGCCACGAGCTCCTCCAAACACCAGGTGGTTAATACAGTCATAGAACTGAGTGCGACCAAAGCGGTTACTAGAAAGCATGAGATGACTCATACAACCAAACGGCTTGCTTTATTTTCACATCTCACCGCTTAGATTCTATGCAGTAGTTTGCTATTGGTTATTTTTCGTTATGGCCCATTGACTAAGGTGCCTCGGTACCTCTCATACATGCGGTTTTAATACCGGACAAGTACTAATGTGTGTTTTTCAATTCGTTCGCACTGTTTAAGTATACATGACATCACTGACATCGGTTATGTGACTGAGATCGTGAGAACGAACCCACCTTTAGCAAGCGAGATGACTAGTGACCACTATGTGGTATATGTGTGTGTGCACGTGCGTTCTCTGTATGACAAGAGGCATTTGCCCTGCACTGAAATAACAATACCTATTGATATAGTCCTGGTTGTCACGAGACATCTCTCTTCTCCGGATCAGTAAAAACTGGTCCTAAATTTCATCCGCACGTGTGACACTTAGGACCAGTTTCCACAATTCACATTTCACCCAATCCGTACAAAATCATCTCCCCGCTTATAACTCACGCCTAAATATTTAGAAGCACGTGTAAACAGGATTAGCAGAGTTTGTACCGTGTGTGAGGTCCTTGAGCAACAATTGAATTACGTTGAGCACCGCCACTAATTACATCTTCGGCCCTCATCAGGTTTAGATAATACGGTGTGGAGGAACCTCTGGAGTGGTGTTTGAGGATTTCTGGTCAAGTGTCGTGTGGCGTGCTTGTGTTATTAAGTGTTGAGGATGAGCGTTGTGGGCTTTGGTATTGTTTGGACGTGTCAGGAGCAGATTTTTTTTAAAACGTACCTTGACACCTGGAAATTTTTCCAAGTGATTTATTTTAAATCTAAATTTGAGTTGGAGATTGAAATGAGGTTGAATAGACATATTATAATGGTGGATAGTAAAGTAATACATTTGGGGTATTGAATTGCTATGACATAATATCTACATTTGTGTGTAGTGGGTTGGCTTGTTTCAGCCCAACTAAATTTTTCAAATTTTTGCGTACAAAACATATTTTCGCCGCATTATAGTTTACATGTGTTATGTGACACTTAAAAGACTTTATAACTAGAAAATAAATGTACAATCACAAAGTTTAACAAAAATGTGTATTTTTGTGAATTTCTTCTATTTTGTACTAGAATGTTCAATCTACCTGGTCACTACTACACACATACCTCCATATAGACTTTTACAAAGCACAATAACTATTTCCCAAAAAAATATACTTTTCATGGAAATGAGAATTTCCTTAAAACTGGCACAAATAAATAATACTGTGCAGGAAAAGTTACCCTCCCGTTGACGATAAAAAGAGGCGAAGTAAAAAATGAATTATGAACACCGTGTGGGTTCTGAAATGCACTGAAAATTGCACCCACACGACTAATGCGTCCCAGTTAATGTGAAAACATTAAAGTTTCTACTAAATATTGTACCAACTTTAGCGTAACTGTTTCAATTTAGTTGATGTTGAAATGGAACCGAAATGGTATAGGTATTAATTATGTTCTCTAATTGTGTTGACAAGAAAAAAAATAGAGAAGAGAGAGATATAAGATTAAATAATTAATCAAATGTATGTAAGTACACAAATTATTAATAATCTTGATATTCTTAGAGTCCAGTTCTATTTTCTATATGTATAAAAGGATGGCTGAATTTATATATTTTACTTTAACATAAGACGGCTGTTGGCCAATTAAATTAAAGGAAAAGCTAAAGACATAAATATTTATATACATTAAACAATTAAAAAAACAATCAATAAAAAAATCAAACATTATTTGAATATACGAGTAAGTACGTATCATCGGTCTGATTTAATTGAAAACATCTATATAGAAGATTTCCAAATCAATAATTCAAATAGCTTCAATATCTTTAAGTATACCTAATCAGACAAAAACTATATGGCCCGTTTGCTCCAAGTTGCTCCAAGTTTGGCAAGATTCTCTTTTAAAACCAACATAGTTGTTAACACGGGCTTATTATAAAAAATGAAAAGTCTCTATTCACGCCGTTTGACTGTAGGTGTACAGTCAAACGGGGTCAATAGAGATGCAGCGGTGAATCGGGTAGAAATTTCGAAAGGGATTTTAGCTTTGAAATAATATATTTTGTTGCCAAAAAGAACTAGAACGAATGTTTTATTTGAACTATAATTGACGAATAGGTGACCTTGTTGGCACTAAACTATACGTATATTACTTCATAGTCAAAATCTCTTTTAAAATTTCGTCCCTATTGACCCTGCGTCCCTATTCACCCCGTTTGATGGTAACAAAACTGAAAGTTACCTGCCCCCCTACCCAAGTCACAAACGATAAACGCAAACGCTGAGTAGGCTTTAATAGATCTTCAACTTTATGTGCTTGGTTTTAAGTTGAAGATCTAATGAAGATTGCATAGCGTTTTCGTTCGTTCCAGTCGCTAACGCTTAGAAATCTTTAATAGATTGTCAACTTAAGTCCATATAAGTATTAAGTTAGAAAAGAAAGAAGAGTGGGTATTAAGTTGAAAATCTATTGGTACCTACCGAGCGTTTACGATTATCATTTGTGACTTGGCTAGGGGGGCTGTTCTTCCTATCATTGTTACAGAGATATTGAACGTCAAAGTTGAAACTTTTTGTCAGGGTTTTATACGAAAACATGTAACGCATGTTGTATATAATCTTTAAATAATCCCACGACCCCTATATCTATGTTGCATGCACCCATAACATGAACACAATGTTATGCGTGCAAAACAGTGAGGTTTCATACCAAAAAATAAGTTGATTACCACCAGTAATTTTTGCACTAAGTTTGATGGAAAGTATGCGTAGTGAAAGGCTATTTGATGGGTCTCGTTACAATCTATTTAATAATGGTTTAACCTCGTGTTAGCCTCTAACTTTCCAGGGCTGCGGGTTGTTCGAAAGAGATACCGCGCCCCCGGAACGCAAAGGGCACAAGAAGAAACATGGATAAGTTTTAGTCAGTAAAAGTCTGACACTCCCTCCCGCCCCTCCCAGGGCGGGGGCAGTCATTTGATGATTTCCCATCGGTAAAAAAAAGCCTGACTTTGAATTAAGTTCATGGCGCAAGTGGGCCTAAGTTCTCAACTTATGATAATAAACTGAACAGTTTTATTTCCAACGTTACATACTTATCGTCTGCTTCCATTTCTATTACTGTGTATCGGATGGTAAGTTCTCCAAACTACAGTTTAGTTGGAAAATATAAACAAACAACATAAGTGGACTGTTTCAACTAAGTTTTTATTTGTGTCTGTGTTATTTTCTGTTTTCATATGATCAATTTTTTAGAAAGGGAATATCTGAGGAAAGTCTGAATTGCGAATATTAAAATCGAGAAAGAAAGATACAATACCATCATTCAATTTTGGCTAAATTATGCATGTGGCAAATAAAACAGGTTATATTCCGGTATCTAGATTGTGTTTCGCTTTATTTTTTTCTAAGGGGTTAAAGCTCTAGAGTCATTCTCTATCCACTAACACTTCTCCACAGTAAAGATCGTGGAGACACCAAAAAAAGGCATGAACGAGAACGTACCAAAGGACCTCAATTATTGTATCGTAAAGTTTTCCAAAGCCGGGCCTACACGAATCTGACCTTTTTTGTATGCAAGTTTATATGTATATGTATTTGTAAACCCACTCATTGTACAGGAGAAATTCCTAGTTAAGGGCAGGGTTTTATTTCTACCCCTTCAAGTCGTTTCGTTACGGCAAAAGACACGCTATGTCCTTCACCAAGGTCTAATCTATCTCTGTACCAAATTTCATCAAAGTCGGTACAATAATTTAGGCGTGAAAACGTAACAGACAGACAGGCATCTATACAATACACAAACCCGTAGCTTCATCTAATCCAGTATCGTTGCCTCACACTGGGATACTCATAGATGAGTTTACAAACAGCTCTTAAACTCACATACTCAATTAACACCACCCTGAAATCAACCATACAAATATTTATTCCATACTAGAATCGAACACAATCACTGCGCCAACCGTACCAACAAAAGTTTACAACTACAATTATTTCCACGCTATTTTATTACCCCATTTTGTTTTCACCACAACAAAGGTGATACCACAGATTACAATAGTGATACCATCAAACGCTACGCAACTCAAAATATTCCCAAAGTATAATAAACATTTAATATTAATAACAAAGCAAGTATTTAACAGACCACAGCAACTTCTCCGAACATTATTATTTTCTATAATCTGGCTGAAATATTTCAATAACTTGAAGTAAAAGGGGAAATATGCGAAGCCCAAAAGTTCTGCTCAACTTTCCAGCAAATCGTTGGAATACTTATTTATAAAGGAATTTTAGGAGATTAATAATGTTTAATTGTTTTTTTATGCCTTGTTTATTATGGTCGTGATGGCAAAGAGGTTAAGACGCCTCTCATTTATGAGGTTACCGGGTAACGCCAATATCACTTTTTCAATTCATATTTACTTTTAAGCCCGAAAGTCTTACCAAGAGTATCGTATTACCCATTACTGGGTTGTGGAGGTCTGATAGGCAGTCGCTCCATGTAAAATACTGATATTCAGCTGCATCCGGTTCGACTGGAAGCCGACCCCAACATAGTTGGGAAAAGGCTAGGCAGATGATGATTTACTTTTAAAGTTTATCTTGTAGTATCAAGATTCTAGCAGCAAGTATTGTTGTAGTTTTTAAAGTGGATCGTTTTTAAAATCACATACGGGTAACGAGTCAGAAAAGTGAACTGTACCGAAATAGATTTCAATCTTTAATACTAAAAGCGACTCGCTTTAGTCGCCCAGACACAGCCGTACCCGATTTTCTTTTGTTTTGTTTTTTTATGTACCATATGGGCTCCGACAAAAGATTTAATTTCTTTCTCCCATCCTCTTTCAGAAATTTTCCTGCTTATAATAACTGTATTGAGATTCCACTGATCTATCTACCACTTAAGAAAAACCAGGCGTAGTCTATTATCTCAGTAATTGCCCAGTTAATTTACTGATGCAGTATGCAGTAGGTACATAGGAGTATGTACGCTATGTAATCAAGATTGTAATCGTGTTCATTTCCGCTTGAAGCCACGGACAGTAATAACAATGAGGATTGCTCTGTGGAGTTCACTTGTGATCGGGTGATGTGGAAGTGATTCAGAGTAGGCATTAAGGGTAAATTTCACATAACATACCATCACGCCTGTATTCCCTGAAGGGTTAGGCAGAGGTGTACCAAGGTACACCCACATTTTACCAGTATGTTTAGGTCCCATGTAATAGAGGGCGAGCCTATTGCCATTAACCGGGTACAAATCCTAACTCCGAGTTGCTACTGAGAATTTTATAGAAAAACCCAATGACACTGCTTGACCTGGGAATCGAACCCAAAAACTTTGGGCTTACGATTTTTAAAAGCTAGTAAACTATAAGATAATTTCTTTACGAATTATTTCGAACATCCATAATAAGATTTAGTACTAAGTATGAAGAACAATATGAAATATTGTAACAAATTCAGAAAATACCGAACCAAACTTCAAAGTAAATGTTATTAAAGAAATATTTTACGAATTTATTTCTATCGAACGTAATCTTTGATGTAAACTTACCTAACTACCTATGAAAGATTATTTTAAGAAAGATATTTTGAATATTCCTTTGTAAAAATAATATTATTTTAAGGCCCTTCTGTTTTGTTACCTTTCTTATATTTTAGCACGTAAAGCCTTATAATGTAGATAGATGAATTCTGTGAGTAAAAAAATATTTTCTTTACCTATTCTTTACTTATAAATCTGGAAGCACTCATTGACTGGATCAAAGAATCGATTGTCACAATAAATCTTAGGTATATTATATAGGCAAATGGTACTACACTGCACAAACACAAAATCTCGAAAACTATTTGGCATAAGAAGCTGCAATTAGGCAGATAGTTAATAGTTAGACGTCATTTAAGAACGGAATCGGGAAAATATTAATGAAAAATATGTAATTATAAAAAACGTGTTAGTCTGTTCCATCTTTGATGAATGGGATTTATAACATATTTCAGTGACAAACAAAAATATTTCGCTGCTTCATAAATACATTCAAATATAATAAATTGAACATTTATTTGTCTTAATTTTTATCCTCACTTGTTTATTTAAGATACGCAAAGTAAGTTCAGGTCAAGACTGTAGTCCTAAATATGTGGAGACAGCCTGAATATTATAAAAAAGTAAACAAAACTAGGAAAGGAATATTTGGTACCTAAGTCCCCTCATAAAATCTCTTTCTCATGAGGACTTCGTATCCAGAATAGGTTTATCGGTAGGCAACCTAGTTCAGACAGACGTTGGACAAATTAAATTAACATTGCGACGCCTGGACGTTGTGAAGGTTCGTTCCTCGGGAGCTAAAGGGATCAGATGCCTGCATCCAACAATAACTCCCAGGCATAATTGAAAATGAAGTTTTCAAGACACAGGACCTAGTTGCATGCATGAACGAAGTGTGAACATGAAAATAACTGTCAAGTATGTTAAAAAATATTGGATTAAAATGGTGGTACTCGTATTAAAATAATCGTGGAATGTCAGGAGGACCAAGAGTCTGTGCCTTTCAGCCTAATAGCTTAAACTGAAGTGGATGAAATATTGATTACAAAATTCCAGGAGATCATAGATACATACATATAGAAGTTATAAGAAGATAAAATGTAGCATTTAGAAAGTTGAGTAAATTGGATATATTTCTGCAAAATTTTCTTAAATTTTTCGAAGTAAGTAATTGTTATATTTTAAGCATAATTTTGGGCTGTATATCGAACTATTATTACAGGATAGTAATGTAATATTGTACGATGATGATGTATTATTATACGTGGTATTTAATTTGTTTGTCATAATTAATTTAATTATTGATGAGACGTCTTAATTAATCTAATAATAATCGGGTTGACTCGATTGAGACGAACAAGACGAACTAAGATCAATTGGAGACCAAATGTAATTCATGAACGAAGTGTGAACATAAAAATGTCTTTCAGGAATGTTCATACAAAGATGGGTTAGTTAATAAATACAAACTATGTATTTCTTCTTATAAATGCTAAGGGGAGTCAGATTTTTTTTCGGTACCCTTGGCAATATTTGGAAAAACCGGCCAAGTGCGAGTAGGACTCACGCACGAAGGGATCCTTCTATAAAAACGGCATAAAAATAATGTCTGTTGTATGGGAGTCCCCACTAAACATTTGTTTTATTTTAATTTAATTATTTATTTTTAAAGTTAATAATTATATAGGTAATATTCTGTAAATATTTCAAGCGTCTACCTGTTGCCGTTATTAATATCGAGCAAAAACGAGCAAACAAAATCACGTTTGTTGTATGGAGCCTCCTTAAATATTTATTTTATTCTGGTTTTTCGTATTTTTTACGAATACGTATTTTTTGTTATAGCGGCAACAGAAACACATCATATATGAAAATTTCAACTGTCTAACTATGACGGTTAATGAGATACAGGCTGGTAACAAACGGATAGACAGACGTCTGTCTGTCTGTCTGTCTAGACAGACGGGCGGACAGCGGAGTCTTAGTAATAATAGAGTCCCGTTTTACCCTTTTATGTGGAACCCTAAAAAAGTACTGTTTTTATGGATGGAAAAATAACGAAACCAAGGGCAAAACCAAGTTCCTTATAAAATAAAATAAAAATAACCATTTCACAAATTCACAACCAATCAAATCCACAGATAAGCACTCCCATATTTATATACGTTTGTCAAAAAACAAAACGCGCGTCGGCCATTTTGTGCGTGCCACGATAATGGATAAAAGTTTTAATTCAAATTTATAGTAGCAACAGCTCTGTATTATGGGACTGAAGTAAAACAAATGGGTTATTTTATTGCAGCACGCAGTTATTTTAATGTACGAGCCGAATATCATCACGGTTGGTGATAATATTGGGAGCGGGAGTTGTACGGTGACTGGTTATCGTACCTACTATATGAAATCAGCTTGCTAAAGTATGGAGTTTCTTGCCCTATGAATTCTGAAAGGGGCAACTATAGATGTTTATTTTTGTAAATTGTTAATAGTTAATCTAAACACAAAACTTAAACTAATAATAAATTACAAAGTATGTACAATTTACAAAATAAAAAAAGAAGGGAGGAAGGCATTAAAAAACTTGTCCGCATCGCTGTCAATAGTGCGAAAGACCAAAAGGCTGGCAGCATTGTCACGTTATTTGATAACGCTATTGTTTAACCCAAGAAAACGCCAACTATATTCAATGCTTATTTCGAGCATATCACTTTTAAAAGCGCCTGTAAATAGTATAATTGAAAGCAATGCTTTGACTCTGTGATGTTCTTCTCCACTTCGTAATTACGGTACATAACTGAAAATCGGCAAAAGAAACATCGTCAGGAAATCTGTAGTGCGATTCTCTAAAATGCAAACTCGAAAACGAGTGTCACTAAAGTGATCGCGCTCACTTCGATAACGTACCAACTTGCCATTGGATTAGTATTCGTTCGCCGTTGTGACGTCACCGGCGTGATCGTGTTTAACAGAATACCATTTTGTAATCTCACTGCGGATTCAGCTTTCGAATTACGAAGTGAGGCTTAGAGAATCACACTGCTGGCCTTAAAATGAAATAAGCTTTGATCAAGCGTGACCATCAATCCTCGTGCCTTCTCTGTATAAGAAGAGGCCTAAGCGCTGCAGTGGAACAATAATATGCTGATATTATTATCTTACGTGCATGTATTGTTGCATAGGAGAAATTCTATCTAACAATTACCGTTCTATCTCTACATAGAACATTATTACGAACTAGATACCAATGTACTGCCGCGTCCGTGTTCCAGACACGCCCGGGCTATGTACTAGTTATGTTAGAAATGTACCGTGCATGTACCATGTACACCGCTGTGTGCGACGTGTTGTAATGCTGTACGCGCCTGTACAGGATTGTACAATGTACAGTGCCTATAGGTTGAAGATTTAGACTTATATGCACCTTCTTCGTTGTGTGGGCAGTAAGGTCTAACGACGCCACACACCCTGGTGTCAGTTTCTAAACCACCTCAAGGGCCTCTGACATGTTTACCGATGTCAGTGACGTCCAAGATAAACTTAGAAAGTACATATGAATTAGAAAAAGTCACATTGGTACAGTCACGAGCAATAATATATATACATTGTCACATTTTCTAAAATATATATACTTCTACCATTCAAAAAATACGTGTACGGATTTTTTTTCCAAATTATGTAACCATCAAACTGTGTCAAAACTGGGTATACTTTGGTTTCACAGTAATATAAACAAAACAAATCAGTAAAAAGTTTACACTTCCAATATCATTTTTAAGTATACATGACAGTTTCTATAACATGTATACAAATTCAAATTTATGTAGCAACATTAAATCGCAAAAATAAGTATGCTAACTGTGTCCAATAATATTAAGTAAACGTTAAATTGTATCAAAATTAACTACTCATTTTTACTAAATTAGTGTACGTAAATATAGGTTCTTGTTATATTATTTATTTATATTGTTTATCATTTGCGGTATTACCTACATAATAATTATAATGTTACAGAAAGGTAGCTAGTTAGCCATCAGCGAGTTGCATTGACTCGCCCGTTGACTGTTTTTATTTCCGTATACCTTCCTAAAACTGTTGTGCTATTAGATTACGGCATCATTACAAATCATACAGAAGGAATAAGCGCACATTACTGTTGTTTTTTGTTTTCGTGCAGTGCATTTATACACTGCTTTGCAAAAAAAAACGGGTACCTCAGGAAATTTGCGTTCTAAGGTCGATTTCAATGAATTAAATTGAATTTAATTATTTAACGTAGTCTGTATACTTACTTAAAATCATGTTAGTTAAGTAATATGCATGTAGGTACTCAATTCTGGCAATTTTTAAGATAATTTTCGATGAATTTCATAAAACCAATGTACAGTCAGCAAAAGAGATAAGTAACCAGGGTCGCCTATTAGGTTCAAAGTTTTAAAAAAACCGATAGAGGTTTTATCATGAAATTTATTTTTATTAATAGTGTAGTATGTAAGCTATATACAAGCATATAAACGCATGTTTAATCAATAAAAGATCAGTTGTTATTCAGCAGTCAGAGCGTTTCATTCCATCTCCAATCCCAACCTTACAATAGAAAATAAACAGTTTATTAATTAAATTAAATTTCATCTAAAAATGACCACCGGTTTGAAAGAAAACTTCAACTATGTTAGACGGTCTGGTTACTTATCTCTTTTGTTGACCGTACACGTTCAAACAATAAGAAGTGGTCAACAATAAAGACGAAGTTTATTTTTAGTTTTTTTTTTTTTTAATTAAATGAAGTTTAAATAAAGTTAAAGTTTTAAACCTAATAACGCGTGTGACCTCCTCTTGCAAAAATCACAGCTTGCATCCTTCGGGGCATGCTTTCCACGATATTTTTAATAACATTTTGAGGAATTCGTTCCCATTCTTCTGCAATGGCTCTTTTTAGCTCCCTGATGTTTTGTGGAGTGAAGTCGAGCAACACCGTGCTCACGGAGTAATTTAGGGCCCCGGGCCGGGCGGTAGCTGCTGATATTGGCAGCCAAAAGCCTCCTCCTGACTGTCCACAAGCTAACTTCTACTCCTCTAACTTCTTCAAGGCTCTTTTTTAGGTCCACACTTGAGGCCTTACGATTCCGCAACGCCTGACTCACCAAAAATCGGTCACCTCGTGGTTCTGTGCATCGTTTTCTTCCCGCACCTGGTCTTCTTTTGACCGAACCAGTTTCTTGATATCGTTGCCAAGTCCTCTGGAACGACTCACATTTAGCCGCTGAGACACGTAAGTTTGCGAACAACCTTCTTCAAGTAGGGCTATAATTTTACCGGCTCTTATTGCTTTATCAGTCATGCCGGAATGCGGTATTTAACGTAAAAAGAAAGATTAAATTGTTTAATTTGCAGACAATATGCAAGAAGTTTAAAAAATTTAGTAAGCCGCAAGAAACAGTTTTAACATTTTCCAATAGTAAGCAATTTTACAGTATTCATTATTTTTCTTTTGTTAATGTAAACATTTAAATTTGGAACCTAAGAAATTATGCCAGGATGTTTCAAATAACATGCCAATACAACGTTAAATGAATAAAACCTCTTTTTTTTAAGTATCTGACATAGCTTGGACTATGAGCAGTGGACTGCTACAGGCTGATGATGATTGTATTAATCATCATCACTGAATTCGTCTAATTCAAAAACTATGGTATCATGCAATGGTATATGAAAAAAATTTAACAAAAACAGGAAAAAGTAGGTATACACTTTCTATGTCATTTTAATGTATCCATTTTGTATAGGCACATGTTATAGAAACTGTCATGTATACTTAAAAATGATATTGGAAGTGTAAACTTTTTACTGATTTGTTTTGTTTATATTACTGTGAAACCAAAGTATACCCAGTTTTGACACAGTTTGATGGTTACATAATTTGGAAAAAAAATCCGTACACATATTTTTTGAATGGTAGAAGTATATATATTTTAGAAAATGTGACAATGTATATATATTATTGCTCGTGACTGTACTTGCCCGTGCCCGGTTGCGATCCCACAACCTCGTGCATGAGAGGCGGGCGCCTTAACCACTGGGCCATCAAGACATCCATTTGAACAGCTGAAATGATTATAAGAAAAGAAATGTGTCGTTAAGAAGGTATGTGGTTTTTTTTTCAGATGGGAAATCTCAAATGACTTCTCCCGCCCTGGGCGGGGCGGGAGGGAGTGTCAGACTTTCATTGACTAAAAGACAAACTTAAAACAACAATTGGGATGATTGAATTCTTAAACTGCCTCGATAGCCTACTGGTCCTAAGCGCTCCTGCTACGCTTAGGGTCCTGGGTTCGATTCCTAAGTCGAGCACAAAGTGTTATTAGGTTTTTCTATGAAATTCTCAGTAGCAGCTCGGAGTTAGGATTTGTGTCCGATTAGTGGCAATAGACTCGCAATTGTGGGTGTACACCTCTGCCTTACCCTTCAGGGCATACAGGCATGATGGTGTGTATGTGTGAATTCTTAGACTACTTTGTACGTTTATAACATACAGCCAGAGGTCACGTATGACGGTGCTACATTACAGAAACTCGACAGGAGCATACACAGTAGTTTCATTTTACAACCAACGAAGCTATGACGGATCGCCTGCCCGTCACCTGCATACTATACTTATACTTTAAGTTCACTTGACAGTTAAAAAAAAACTATTGGTAGAAAGATATTTTTAAGGAAATGTTTAACCTTTTGACCTCTGAGTTTTTCTTTTTCACCGATGGGAAATCATCAACTTCTCCCGCCCAACCAACTTATCCAGCAGTGTACGACCTGCGGGTGATATGATGATGATGATGATATTAAAGTCATAGAATATTTCTAAGAAGCTATGAATTCATCGTCAGCAGCTAAAGTTAAGTTTTTGGCACATCTTTCTTCAATATATTTATTGATCAAAAGAATACATAGGTATTGAGCTAATAGAATAGAATAGAATTTTATTTCCGTATCCAAATCACGAATCACATAGACAAAATTAACTTGTGTTAAATAGTTACTAAGATAATTTAATATTGAAAAATAAAAAACCAGAATGCACTCGAATATAAATAAGTATTTGAGTGCTTCTACGCTCCCATAATTATTTTACACCAGTTGTGTTTATTTTACATATGCAAAAATAAAAATCTGAATTTCAATATTGGGTTGGGCAACACCTGTCCGCCTCATGTACATCGTATCCAGATAGATTATACTTTGAAATATGCAGAATTATGAACAGTAGGCTCCACGGGAGCGAGCTTATGGAAAAGTATTTAATAATGTATATCAAAGCGACTTTGTTACAATAAAATACCTTGCGATATACAAAAACTAAATGAAACTAAATTTAAAAAAATTATTAAGAGTACACTTTGTAAACAAGCATATTACAAATTAGAGGATTATATCCAAGATAAAAATGCTTGGAAACATGCTGGTCCTGCTCCACTGGACAATTTAGGCTTGACAAAATCAACTGGTTGCTAATTAAATTAGTAATTTATTTTTGACTATTATTACTATTTCTTTTTTTTCTCTTAGACAATAATGTTACTTTTGGTGATTACTATGGCTCACACACTGATTCGTTGCCTTTCAAATGTTAGAAGTGATCATCTTCGATCTCAATATTGGTGTTAAGTATTACAATTGGTTTAGCTTTCATTTCTTAATTCGTGGCACTTAGTACGCATTGTAGTACTTTGAGTGACTTTTATTGTTAACAGATCGTTTTGACATTAGCATATTTTATTATGGAATGCATGTAATTGTACAATATAATGTAATACGTTTTTTTTTAAAAAGAGTATGTATGGAGTTTCTTGCCCGTTCTTCGCCATACGAAACTACCTTTTGGAATGGGCAACTAGATTCATTAGTTTTAATTTTTTTTTGACGTTCAAAAGTGCCTTTTAATGGCCTAATTGAAATAAATGATTTGATTTGATTTGATTTGATTGACTTTTGTACTGGAAATACGATTATGATAGGCATTTTGGTTCAATTTTACACGAAATGGAAAATCAGTATCGATTAAATATTGATATGAATAAAGCTTTCGATGTAAATAAATATTATAATTATGCGAAGCGAGTATCCTAACTAATATTAAAAATGAGTTTATTTATGATGACTGTCCCTTCGGGAGGAATAAAAAGCCGCGGGCAAAAGCTAGTTTCCAATAAAAATCGATCGCATTTACGTAACGTTTACTGCACGCTCGCTCTAGGCTCTTTGAATACACCACATGGTGAATCTGTTCAGTTTATATTTTGGTTACAGATAAGCTTGAGTATAGGAAATTAGCTTCTATCAGGAATTTAGGAAGGCAGGCATACTAAATACCCTATGGCACCCGGTAATAAGGCCTTAAGGCAATAAGGCCTGTCAGCTTTCCATCAGTTAACAGATACAGTGTTTTTGACAGAAAGAAACTAGACTAGACTTGCTAAGATTGTGATGGTTCCTAAAAGATAATAGAATTAAGTAACAACCGTACAAAATACCCAAATACCACATCTCCTAACCTCTAATAGTCAGGATGTACGGTAGTCCTACATTTCATCAACTACGTTCGAGAATGTACCACTCATTCAATTCAATTAGTTCACAATCAGACCGCCTCTCAAGTAAATACGTCACTTTATTAAGGGAATGTTCGATGTCACCTCTAAATTGCGTCATGTTATAACTTGGTGCGTAAATAGAAGCGACTTCGCGGAATATATTAGCTGTGTAACGCTAAACGTAAACTGTGTTGTATTTGGTGGTAAATGCGGTGACTACAAACCTCAAACAAATCGGTTTAGGTGTACATATATATACCATCACGCCTGTATTCCCCGAAGGGTTAAGCAGAGGTGTACCAATGTACTCTCACAGTTCGCTGGTATATTTAGGTCCCATGTAATAGGGGGCGAGCCCTTTGCCATTAACCGCACAAATCCTAACTCAGAGCTGTTACTAAGAATTTCATGCAAAAACCCAATAACACTTTGCTCGACCTGGGAATCGAAACTAAGACCTCTAGCGTAGCACTCGCGCTTGGGACCACTAGGCTAACGAGGCAGTTAGCTTGATTAAGGTGTGTCTCGAGTATTACTTGAACTTACAATACAATGAAGCTGACGACATACATTAAGAATTAATTAATTATCGGTTTTGCTGGTCTCGTGGTCGTAAGGTCGACTGTTGAGGGTAGAGCTATATGTAAGGTTTGCTCTTGACTCTTGTCTAGGTCAGAGAAGAAAAAAGACAAAGTCGACGATGGAGTGAGCTTACCCAGAAGAAGCCTGTTCACTCTAACTTTGAAGAGATTAGGGTTGAATGTGTTCGGAAATACAGACGCACGTTATTGAATTTTTGACATTTATTTGCCTTAACTGAATTGACTATTTATTGATTTCAAAGCAGCTTAAATTGGAAATGATTGATAATTGATTTGTAAATTAATCGGGTTTTTAGGGCTGAACTGAAGTGTTTTTTTTAAGAATTGTGTAGGACTTGGTTGTATTGGTTAACGATGTTAGTGTTTGACTTATCCAAGATTCAGAACAACCCTTTCGAGACTCAAAGTAAATACAGGCTGACCTTTATTTACTTTTTCATTTTTATTTATGAGAAAAAAAAAATCACTTCATGAGTAAATTCGAATCCATGCATAGTAAAAAGACAAAAAAAAAAGCCAATAACTTGTAACTCCCTCATGAGACCTACTCATTCAACACAGTTATTAGTACAGCAAACTTGACATTCCACCTCAGAAGCAATAAATAACAATAGCTCCAGAAATAGCCGAACCTTTACTCAAAGCACTCATTTATCTAACCTAACATTTACGACTAATTCGCAACTAAACCAATCGACAATAAAATAAGAAATACCTTTCCTATACCCACTATAAAACTCTTATATTGCTCTTATACGCCCTTAAGAAGAATAGAAGCGTTAAATAATACAAAAGAAACGGTATAAAGTGATATAGAACCTTGTTTCCAGTTTATGCGGAGCTCGTAAAAATGTTACGGCGGCAGGTACGACTTCTAAAGGGTCGCGTCAATAAAACAGGTAAATATATGCTTTTTTATTTGATCATCGCTTCATATTTTTACGTTTTAAATAAAAGTTTTCTTTGTTGTATTGTGTTTTTCTTATTTAGTGTTGAGCGGTGGAGGGAAAACATTGTTGGGGAAACTGAAGTTGTATCCTACTTTGATATTGTTAAGCCGAAGAGTTGGTTTGTTTGTTTGTGCGAGCTAATCTCCGAAACTACTGGACCGATTCTGAAAGTCGCGAATAAAGTCGCGGGAAGAAGATAGTTTTCATATTTGTTTTTAATTTTTTATTCGTATTAGTTCCAGAACAAAAATTTATTGTAATAATAAGTATTTTTAACACCAATAAAATAAGAGTTAATCTGTAATCGTGCAAGTAAAATATAAAAATCATCTTTCAATAACTAGTTTAGAATTCAGTGTTCATCGAATATAATGTTTATAGGATACAAGATATTTAACGACTTAGGAGAAGTTTCAAGGGCCATCTAAAATGTATACAGTTGTATAGAAAACGACATCGTTCCGTTTATATCGAAACTCAAATGGTAAATAACATAAAAATAAATAAGTAACATTTTACCATTAAGTTTTTAACGATATAATGAACAAACTTTGTACAAGGAAGCAATAACGGAACTAAGTTACAATGTTTCAAAAATACCTTCTTCTTTATTGATAGCTACAAAGTCAAAGTCAAATAATTAATTTCAATTAAACCATGTACATGCACTTTTTGCCATAGGATGTTAAGGAGTCACTGCCGCCTATAGACATCTGTAATAGGTATCAGAGATCTTGCAGATGCGTTGCCATCCCAGAGACACAACTGAAATGTCTCATGTGCCTGTAATTACACCGGTCTTCATACCCTTTAAACCGGGAAAACGGCAATGATGCTTTTTGGCATGACTGGATATGGTGGTAGTAATCCCCTGGACAAGCTCCTTAACAAAGCAGTCATTTAGTCGGAAAGTTGAAGCTAGATGCTCGTTCCTAAACGTCAGTAGGTCTCTACCTCCACAGGCAATCTTTTTATACAAATTACTAGCTTTTGCCCGCGACTTCATCCGCGTGGAGTAATAGTTCCCGTTCCCGGGGGATTTCCGGGATGAAAACTATCCTATGTCCTTTCTCGGGTCCCAGACTATATCTGTACCAAATTTCATTGAAATCGGTTCAGTGGTTTAGGCGTGAAGAAGAGACAGACAGACAGACAGACAGAGTTACTTTCGCATTTATAATATTAGTAAGGAGTAAGGATTAGTACGGATAGTATGGATTACAAATCCTGGTTACATGATTCTCATTGCTTCTATATGTGAAAACAATGTAGGTGAATAACAACATAAAACAAATAAATAAAGATGTAAACCATGGCGGTTAGGACCGGTCCTAACTGACAGCGCCCGTTCAGGAACATGACAGGAAAAAAGGAAACCGATGAAAAAAATATATTTCACTGATACTCGTACAAAATTATACTCTTGCCGACTGTCATAGGATATGTTTTATAGTATACTGGAGTATACTGGTTGAAGTCGCGGGCAGAAGAGTCAAAACAACGTAATATAATAATACAAGCTTGATATAGTCCCACTGCAGGGCAAAGGCCTCTTCTTACACAGAGAAAGCGTGAACATTGATCTCCACGGTTGCTTAAGGCGGCTTGACGATTTCAGACTTATATTCCAAGTTTCCTCGCGACGTTTTTCCTTCACTGATGTCAATGACCTCCAAGATACAATTTAGAAAGTACTTACATATGAATTGAAAAAGTCACATTGTTCCTCATGCATGAGGGGCAGGCGCTTTTACCACTGTACCACTTTTTTCAAAGCAAAACCGAAGAATTCAGACTACCACTCAAAACTAAACCAGCTCTAAAAACCTAAGAGCTATCAACTCATCAAACGCGCTCCACTGCCCACTGTGCCCACCACCCGCACTGAGAATAAAACATTTGTACGCCAAAGGAAAAACATACAATTTAATAGGAACAAGTGCACGAGAGTGCTACAGTTGCATGCTGGAGTTACAAGTGGATGACCCAGTGCCACGAGATAGTGTTTTCATAGTTTTTTTTAACCCCCGACGCAAAAAGAGGGGTGTTATAAGTTTCACGTGTCTGTCTGTCTGTCTGTCTGTCTGTCTGTCTGTCTGTCTGTGGCATCATAGCTCCCGAACGGATGAAGCGATTTCAATTTAGTTTTTTTTGTATGAAAGGTGACTTACGTACGAGTGTTCTTAGACATGTTTGATGAAAATCGGTTGAGCCGTTTAAAAGTTATGGGTGTGAAAGTGGGGAAGAAAAACTAAAAAATGATTTGTCATGTGGGTTATTAAATTATTAAGAACCTATGTACTTACAGCTTAACAAAATCGACATTAAAATAAGTATGTACCTATAAAAAGTATAAAATAAAAATTAAATTAAAAATTTAAAAAACCCCCGACACAAAATACTAAGTTCCCTTTAAAAAGTAAAAAAATAAAATACGTCGCGTTGGGGGACCGCTTGGGACGGTCGTACCCTAAATGCAACATCGGTCCCCCAAGGCGACGTATTTTATTTTTTTACTTTTTAAAGGGAACTTAGTATTTTGTTAAATAATAATAATAGGTACTAGCCTATTATTATCCCTCTGCAGGGCAAAAGCCTCTTATTAGATAGCAATTTCAAACTCATGCTAATTATAAGTAGGTACCTTATGGTTTCCTCCAGATGTTTCCATCACGGATGTTTGTTTTGTCCAAAATAAATTTTGAAAAAACGTATGATATTAAAAAAACTTGTAAGTGCATGTACCTGCACCCGGATTCGAAGCCACAGCCTCGTGCATGAGATGCGGGCGCCTTATACATATATGTTGTAAATTGGATGTGCCCAGTGGATATTAAATTTTATAAAAAGTCCTGTTTATTGGTGATGAAAGCAAGATATTAGTGTCAGTATAAATATCTGCAATACTAAATGCCTTGCAAATACGTTGCAATCCCAGAGACCAAGGCGAAATGTCTCATGTGCCTGTAATTACAGCGGCACCCATACCCTTCAAACCGGAACACAGCAACGCAAGTAAGTAGTAAGTATCATTCGTGTATCTAAGAATACGTGCAAAGCAAACCCCGGTCCGCGCACACTGAAATCACAGTTCAAAGAAAAACAATCTTGCACATCACACAATCACGATCCTGTCTATATTTTTATCTAGCACAATCTGCGAACAATATTCCAGTTCTAGTGTGTAGACATACTGGGCGAGTACTGGAACAATCTCGCTGTAATTCCAGTAACGTGGGGATTACAGCCACTGCTCCGTGGAACTGGTATTTTCTACTGGTACAGTATTTCATATTGCATTTGAAGTGTTTAAAGTTTTTGTTGTTTTGGTCTTTTAGAATAGGATAGATATTTATTTTCCAGATACGTGGCATGTTTATAGAGGTGTCCCTTATACTGCATAGTCTTACATGTATTATCAATATAACGTTATGTAAAATTAATTTTCAATTATAATAATTTTAATATACCTAATAGAAGCAACAAAAACATCGTAACCAGGATTTGTTTAAACTTAATCCTTACTAATATTATAAATGCGAAAGTAACTCTGTCTGTCTGTCTGTCTCTTCTTCACGCCTAAACCACTGAACCTATTTCAATGAAATTTGGTACAGATATAGTCTGGGACCCGAGAAAGGACATAGGATAGTTTTCATCCCGGAAATCCCCCGGGAACGGGAACTATTAATCCACGCGGACGAAGTCGCGGGCAAAAGCTAGTTGAAAATATTGCCGTGGAGTTTCATGCTCGTTCTGCATAGAGAACTACTTACGTTTTGGAACGAGCAACTAGCTTTAACTTTCTGTCTTACTGACCGCTTTCTTGACGCTCTTTGTAAAGAAGCTCATTCGGGGAAGAAGGTACTATCACCATACCTATTTCTGCCGCAAAGCAGCGTTACTGTGATCCAGTATGAAGAGTATGTCCCATACATACCCTGTGTAACCACAAGCACATACGACATTTCAACTTTGTCTCTGGGATGGCAACACATTTGCAAGGCCTTTGGTATTGAAGATATTTATAAACAGGAGTGACCACTCAACATCGGAAGGACGGTCGGGTTGTTTGCCTTCCATTCATTAAAAAAAATGTAGCTCAAACAAAATAAATCTAACAGCAATGTTTTTTTTGTTAATGCAATTATTCCTTGCATAATCACCACCTTACTACCCATAAAATAGAGATCCTAGATGGCCTCGCCTGGGCCACAATGGCCCATCATCTACATGGTCAACGTATCCTGCCCAGACACATAGACGCATTAGCGATGTTACCCACAATAAAAGTCACACGGAGACGAATTGATACCAGACTGGGGAGCAGCAATAAAAGTAATGTATCATTCTAGTGTGAGTGCTTGTAAAACATTAAGTACTGTTTATCCCTATGGGTCATTTCTTCGGACATTGAGATAAGTATCGCCTACCTTTTTTCTAACAAGGTGAGCAGAACTCAAGATAGTAATTGTCGATGTCCAACAAAAATAGGATTTTCAGCCGAAACCGATAACAGAGCTATTTTTTTTTTACCCGACTACGGCGAAGCAAAAAGGAGGGTTATGAGGTTGACCGGTATGTATGTATGTATGTATGTATGTATGTATGGATGTTCATCTGTTCCCTCATAACTTCTAAACCATCCAACGTAAATTGACAAATGAGGTGTCATTGAAAGCGTCTTGATCGTCCGCTGGTTATAGGCTACGTTATGTTGCAATAAATTGTATATGGCGCCCTCTAGGGCTCATGAAGATGTGAAATAATATTTTTTTCTTCCAAATATGGTCGCGTTGCATATCAAATTAAAGGGCTTAATTAGCACATTTCAAATATATATATATATATATATATATATTGTATAAGTAAATTGTACATAGCACCCTTTAGAACGCATCATAAACCTAGCTAACTAACCAATATTATTATTTAATATATTGTGTATATATGTTGCAGTTCCAGTAATATTACGTATATAAATGTCTAAATTTGAACCCCAAAATAATTTAAATAAAAAATAAGTTTAAAAAACTAAAACCCGACTACCAAAAACCACGTTCTAAAAAGTATGAAACAAGAAAACATTCCTCATCTGAAAGCCGTGGTCGTATGCCACCTAATTCCGGTAAAACAGTATGTGTTTAGTTATAGAACATGAATCTTTAGCACTAAAGTTTCGGGCAAAGTGGCATACGACCACGGTAGTCGGGTTTTAGTTTTTTAAACTTATTTTTTACTACAACATATAATACATTTTATCGTATACTAAAATATTAATAGATAACATTTATCAAAAAAAAATATTATAAAAAAAGAACTAAAAGAAAATAGCATCAAACAATTTGTCCGCATCGCCGTCTACTAGAAATGCGCTCAAAAGACTAGCGGCGTTGCCATATTAAATGGCAATGCTTATGTCTGTAGCTTAGATAAAAGTCAGTCTTTGACATTTAATGATTTTTTTTTACATAATTTCAAGACAGTTATTAACTCGTGTTGAATTATATAAAAAACAATGTTATTATTAACAACAAAGTATGTAACAAAAATAGTTCTTTATCATATAAAGTATTAAAGTATTAAAGAGCGTTTCCACATTATCCGATCCGATATCGGTATCGGACGCCGATACGATATCGGGGCAAGTAAAATGTATGAAATATGAACCTGCCTTTCACATTGTCCGTTCTGATATCGGACATCGGGGCCGACACCGATATGTTGCAGGCACCATCGGACGCCCGTGAGCCGTCGGACGATAATGTTTGTATGTGTGCTATACGTGTATCTTAATTGTCTCTGTGTGCGTAGAGCCCGAGCCGAAAATGTGTGTCTTGTTTCTTGATACTGTTTGTGAGATGAATTAGCAAATAATAAATTGAATGTGGATTCACTCATACGAAAGTAATTGAAAAACTTTCTAGGTGCGTTTTGTAGCTTGCTTAAAAAAGTATAAAATGCTCCCTCTGAATATCTAGCTTCCACAATGGGATGTATCCAATACTGTCTGTGGACAGATCTTTTTTTGCGTCTCAAATATAATAGATACAGCAAATAAAGTTTTCTATTATAGTCTGCCATGATGACGCCCGCACTAAGCTATCGAGCAAATGGCCGTATCGGAACGATTTTGTCGGAAATATGTGAAAATAGCACATGGTGTCGGCTATCGGATGTCGGCTATCGTTGTCCGATACCGATATCGGATCGGATAATGTGGAAACGCTCTTACGTTAACAATTTTACTTACACGAAGTCAACCGAACGACACACGACAATTTACGAACAACACGTTTCGGCTTGTCCGAAGTTTCAGCCGAATTTTCTGCCGGCCTTTGGTGATTGTAGCAGCAGAGTGGTTCTTTGTAGGTAAATAGACGGAAAGCCTGCAAAGTATGCCTTTCGTCACTCATTGAGGATTACCACCATACCTGTGTCTCCCAACAAACAGCATTCCTGTATTTCGGTTTGATGGGTACAAAGAGGTTCCATAGCGATTACAGACAAATGAAACTTTCGTCCTTATCTCTGAAGTCGTCATCATCATCTGTCTAGTCATTTCCCTACTGCTATGGTCGGATTACACGGAAACAACTGAATTTAAAAGTATCTCACAAATATTTGAGCAATGACATCGGTAATCCTAGTCGGAAATGGAGGTAATCCTAGATAGAAACGTAGTAAAGATTGTTAAAAAAATATTATTTATAACTCACTAGTAGCTGCCTGTTGGTAAGTTCCTGATGTTTTCTTATTCTTTACTTTTTTAGGCTAAAAACCTTCACGAGCATACGCAGAAATAACCCACAACAGTTTCTTTACAATCGGATCAATAGTTCAGGAACGCATAGAGGACAAAACATACAAACATTCATTTTTATATATACAGAAAGAGGATAGAAATTTACTACTCATGCCTAAAAGCAAACTATGTTCCCCAAAACGTTTTTCCTTAAAGTTATATTGCACTTGACTCCCATAACCGCATGACAAAAACATAAACACAACAGAATAGAATATTTGCCCTCTTCCATTTTGCGAACCACCTTAAAACCGGCGAATTATGACTGTACCCAGGACAGGAGTAGCTATAATCATAATATTTTATTATAAACCGATAATATAAGGTTCCAATGAGGACTCAAAACTTGGAAGCCTGTGGCATATAAAAGAAAACGATCAACTTACACTATGATACAAGATCCGACGGTCGCTAGGCCTACGTCATTTTAACATGGCTGACACTTTAAGGAGAGATACGTAGGTGTGACCCATTGGTCTAGTGGTCGTAAGCACGGCTGCTGGAGTGTCCTGGGTTCGACTCCCACGTCAGGCAAAGGCTTATTGCGTTTTTACATTAGAATTTGTTTAATAGCAACCCGAAGTTTGGAAGTTGTTGTTGTGACACCCCTGCACCTCGGAAAGCACGAAATGTCGTTGGCCCCGGCTGTCATGCGTAGATCTTTGAGAGTCATTACGTGTAGTCAGAAGCTCTAAGTCTCAATGCTGCTCCCTTTTTTCGATATCAGATATAAAAGTACCTTACATACTTCATGCGAGACGACTGGTTTTCTGTTTTACAGAATATTGTTACCTTTTTTACCTAAATCTTAATGCAATATTAAACAAGAACTCAGTATTGAAACTAGCAAATACCACCATACATACATTTATGCATACCTTCTCAACGACATAATCCTCTATATGTCTTCAAAATCTAAAATGACGTAGGTCAGACGGCCCTGGGATCTCAGCCCACTATTTTTGTGCCGTATGATACACATGGGAGTAAGTAACACGTAACAGTAAGATGTGGTAGTTTTATTATAAACATTTATTGTTATTATGTTTCTGTGTTTGGCATTTTCGAAAATCACTTGGTTTTACACGCGGTATCTAAAAAAGTGATGCAAGTGACGTCGTGTACTTTTACCATGAATTTAGTACTAGCAGTTAGTAGAGCGTATACTAGCTCCCTCCCGCGACTTTGTTCGCGTCAAAGTAAATATATTATGCTACGAGAACCATTTTTTTTTTAGATAAAACGCCTATGTCCTATTCCAGACTATAATCTTTCTCTGTACTAAATTTCATCCAGATCGTTCAGCCGTTTTAGCTTGATTGAATAACAGACATTTTTACATCTTCAAAAACTTTCCCATTTACTCGTATAAGATTAGTAGGAATCTAAGCCCAAGAGGGATAATTATTTGAATCAGTTATAAAAAAACATCTGTTCCTTGCATTTTGACCGTGTCTATCGGTGTAGCAGTTTTTATCATTTGTATTAAGCTGTTAATCATAATTTTATCTTGCAGGTTACATCTGGAAAGAAACCATCTCCAACACAGCCATCTCCGTTTAAATTAATACCTGTCTTAACTTAAAAAATAATCCCAATTATCGCGCCTCGCTCTAAGCCCCTAAATAAAGCGCGTGCAACATTTCCCCATATCCCTAGAAAGTGATCCGTGGTCACCCACTTGCCGTAAGCCAGGAGCCAATCAGGCCGAATGTTTTCCGAGGCAGTATAGAGGCTCGGGTGGGCCCTTATTTCCTGTACAGTTATCGTGGCCCCTACTACTGGAACATCTATTTTATTTATTTTAAAAACTTTTTTCTTAACGCTTTTAAAAACTGCCACGTTGGCCTAGTGGTTCTAAGCGCGACTGCTACGCTAGAGCTCTTGGATTCGATTCCCAGGTCGAGCAAAGTGTTATTGGGTTTTTCTATGAAATTCTTAGTAGCAGCTTGGAGTTAGGATTTGTGCCCGGTTAATGGCAATAGGCTCGCCCCCTATTACATGGGACCTAGATCATACCGGCGAACTGTGGGTGTGCATTGGTCCTACTCTGCCTAGCCCTTCGCGGAATACATGCGTGATGGTATGTTATGTTATGATTAAAAACTTTATGATGAAAATGTAAAAAAATAACACACTGTACGGCGGACTTATACCTTGGGTACTGTACCTACCTTAGAGTGATGCAGAGACAAAACATAGCAGAAGCAAGGAACAGAAAGAATAAAATATAATAATGAATAGATATAATTATACATACACAACAAACGCAATATACAAAGTAGGGAGAGAAAACTTGATGCGATTAGTTTACTGTCAAAGCGTGGGAGTGTTTATTTTTGGGAATAAATGGTGTCAAAAGATACTTAATGAAGGTGACAGCTACAGGTCTTTCCTATTATAGCGATGTTTTTTTTTTTGTTTTGGGTCTTTCCCTGTAATCCTTTAATTATTTATAATGAAGGTCAATTTTCCACCTTTTTTACGTCTTTTATGAAAACTAGTTTAAGATGTTATCATACCTCCATGACTCCTGTACTGTTAAATGCACTATAAGCACAACGTGTTGTATGTATTACCGTAAACAGTGATTTTTCACAACAAAAAAAAAAGGTAATTTAAAAAACTAAAAAACCCGACTGCTATTCTTTAAAAAGCCCATAAACAAGAAAAATTGTAGCAGTCGGGACCCATTCTAGAAATGGAGGGTGAGTGAATTGAGAGCACATACCTATATTACATTGCAGATGGTCCCGAATGGGTTTGTGGCTTTTTATAGAATAGCAGTCGGGTTTTTTAGTTTTTTAAATTACCGTTTTTTATTTTTTATTTTTTCAGTGTTTTAAAAAATAAATAATTAATAAATCCTGTGTCACTCTCACGGTAAATACGAATCTAACGACACCTCTCAAGCTAAAATCCATCGAGCAGTTCAGCCTACAGAGCGAGCCAAACATTTGAATTTGGCGCCAAAAATCCGCCATTTTTTTTTTATATACCCAGTGTCACTCTCACAGTAAATACGAATCTAACGACACCTCTCAAGCTAAAATCCATCAAGCCGTTCAGCCCGCAGAGCGTGCCAAACAATTATACCTACATACAAACATACATACAAACATACCCTCGAAAAACATGACCCTCCTTCTGTCGCAGTCGGGTAAATAACCCTCCTTCTGTCGCAGTCGGGTAAAAATGGAAGACGTTTCCCTGCAAATATTTTTGCTCAATGTCATATAGTTAAATAGGCAATATGCGTAGTTAACAGATGTGTGTTCTTACACCCCGTATCATCTTCTTCTTTTCGAATCGATATTTAGTAAATCCTTATATTTTTTTGACTATTTGGCCCAGTACGGACTCGTTCATCGCGGCATCATTGGCAAAAAAAAGAACAAAAAAGGACTACATATCTAGCAAAAAAATATACTTAAAAGGAATAGGTTTTTACGTGTGTGGGATACAAGTTATGTTGAGTATAAGATAAAATAACGGAGGCGCTAGGACTTGGAGAAAGCCTTTGCCCAGCTGTGCGACATTACAGACTAGACAGAAAAAAATATATAAAAAGAATATTTTTTCTCAAAACTGCACCATGGTAGGGGCCAACCATAAGCCGTACCATTCAGTACCCACGTCATCGTCGACATTGTGCCTTACAACGATCCCGTCTCATCTTTGGCGTTCCTATAAAGCGGTTTTGTATTGAGAATTGAATTGATCTGTTCTTTTATCAGTCCTATATGTTTTGCTTGGATGGCCGCGCAGGAAATTGCTGGGATTTCTCTACTGCCATAATGAGTTCTTGTTGTTTAAGGAAAGGATGAGAATTGATTATTTTTTGTTTAATAGTGTGCTGTTTTGTGCTGGTGTTAAATTAGTTTGTGTAAGTTTTGATATTCATTAGCCTATTTTTTATGCATAGACCTATTTCTTAATAAATTCAATGCGAAAAATTATAAAGATGATTTCATCTTAAAGTCAAAGTCAAAGTCAAATCATTTATTTCAATTAGGCCATTAAAAGGCACTTTTGAACGTCATTACATAAAAAATCATTAATATTGAATCTAGTTGCCTTAATTCAAGCTAATTTGAGTTTGTGGTCTGTCAATTTAATATACTCCCCCAATAAATTGGTTTACTTTTATTGAGCTGTCAAAACGCGATACCCCCATAGATTTAGTTGGGAATAACAATCAATCAATTGGTTAAATATTTATTGATTTCAGTTACAATGTAATTCTACAGTTAAATGAACATTAATCAAGACTTTGCCACGATGGACGGCAATGCTTATCCTCTGACACAGCAGCCTTTGAGTTACGGGAAATAATAACCAAACCGTTAGGCAATTCCTTAAAATGTTTAATAAGGAACACTTTCACTATGTATTTACAATTTCACATAATAATCACAACACAACTTTACGCTGACACTGCAATAAATACCTATAACCTACATTAGACACTTTGATTTAAGCTAAATCCCAACGATATACAAAAAATAAATCAGGAACTGTCATTAACGTAAGCTCAGTCAAAAAAACATTCGCAAGTGGTCTGCCACACGCCATAGCTTGCATAACAATGACGTTTAATGGCCATAGCAATTAGAACGCGCATTGATCCGACCAATTAGAGCCTCATTAGTCCAATGAGCGAATGGGAACCGGTCTGCAGATTCAAATCAGCATGGATTTGAGATGAAAGCAATTTAGGGTAATCTCTTCCACATATTGCCAAGATGGCTGATTTTTTTGTGCCTTCTAATGGGTGTAAGACCGTTGGTTGAATTTTGTCGTACTATTAGCGACAATTTTATTAAGAGTCGCTTGTCGGTGTTACTTTTAGATATGTTATGTTATTAAACACGGCTTTTCAGTAGTTTAAGTAATAGCTTAATTTGTTTTATCATAGATTCACTGACACCTATTAGGTTTACTTTTTCCTATTATCCTACAAATGGATTGGATGACATTTATTATTCTTTCACGCTTAAACGGCTGAACGGATCTGGATGAAATTTGGCATAGAGATAGATTGAACTGTTGATTTTTTGTATATAAAGTTCACGTGGGATAATATATCCGCGGATGAAGCCGCGAGCAGAAGCTAGTTTCCTATAAGTGAAATGTTATATGAAACTAGCTTGTGCCCGCGACTTTAATCAATAAAATCTTAAGTGTTAAATGACTTGTGCCGCTGACCGTACGAGGCACTCGGGCAGTGTAGCTCGGAATATGGTTGGGAAATTCTCAGTTACTGCCTGTATTTTGGGAATAAGGCTGAGCACTGGGAGTAAGCTGATTAGCGCTCTTTGTCATATGCTCCTTGGTTTTAATGCAAAGTTAGTCATTTATTTCAACTAGTCCCTTAAAAAGCACTTTTTAATATCAACATTAACAAGAATAAAAAATGTACATAGTTACTCATCCCGAAAGGTACAGAGAAAGATTGGCACTTCATATTATTTTTTTCGATAATAATAATTTAATGTAAGTATACTATTTACTACATTTATTTATATTTTCTTTTTACTCTTTAAAAATAAATGCTTTTACAATATTTTGTACACGTATAGATTCAAGTAAAGAACCGAATATAATTTAATTACTTTAATGAATATCAAACACAATTACTGCTAAAGTTACAAGTTTTTCTGCAAATGAAATTGTCATCGCATAAACAATACTGTCTCAAGTTGCCATTAAAAATCCTGTAGGCGCTTTAAATAAAAACTAACAAAATAACGCGACGTTGCATTGTTGTAACACTGATTAAAACTCAAATGAGTGAACATTATGCTTTTAATTTTACTTAATTGCTTGACAAATTTATTTTAATGAATGAATGACTGCACAATATCAACTTTCATGCGAAAATAATGTAACCACTTACGACTGTAAACGCTTTGTATTAATTGAAGTTCACTGTTTATGTTATTTTAATTGAATAATTAATTTATTAAGCGGCCATTTTTGTTTTTTTTTTTTTTATTGAAAGTTCTCAATTCAAATGCTTTGTTTGAAATGAGAATTTGGTCTGCTATCATATTAGAACGTATTTTTATTGTAATTTAAAAAAATAAAAGGAGCATTCATATTTCAAAAGTATATAGTTGTCGGCACGATTGGCGCAGTGGCTGAGCGATGGCTGCTGCGCTGCGTGTCGCGGTTTCGATTCCCGCATGGAAAAAATGTTTGTATGGCCTACAGATATTTGTTCCGGGTCTGGCTGTTTGTGTATGTGAGTTTATATGTTTGTAAACACACCCACAATACAGGAGAAATTTCAAGAGTGGGGCAACGTTTTATATGTTTTTTTAAATCCTTTCTAATAAAAAAAAGTATTATCAAATACTTATAGTATATGTCGGAGTTGTGAGGTCACAAGCCTAAACAAAAATATGTTCGTCCAAATTGAGAACCGTCTCCTTTTTCAAGTCGGTTGAAAATGGCGGGAGCAGGCTAAATACAAAATGGCCGCCACATTGTCAGTAAAGTTCTAAATAAGTATGTATTATTGTGTATGACGGAGATAAGGCCTTACTACAAATGAATAAAGTAGGTACTCTAACAAACACAGGCCAAAACTTATAACAAATAGCCACTAAATCAATTTAGCCACTTCGAAATTCAAATTCATTGAAAATACAGTGCATCGAAGTCCTTTATAACTTACCATTTCTAATTCAAAATTTAAAGCGAACTCCCTGATAACTGGTCAAGTGGTCCAAGACCCTACCACGAAGACCTACGTCATATTAACATGGCTGACACTTAAATATCGCAACTTCGAAGTGTTTGGCTGAAGTTATGGCCCACGGAAAGTGTCTGGGAATAACGAATAATGTCAAAATCTAATCGTTTATTTCAATTAGACATTTAAAAGGACCTTCTGGACGTCTCATTCACAAGAATTAAAAATGATTTAATCTGGTTGCCCCTTCTAAATGTTCATGGAGAAGGATGCTATCTGGTTAGTGTATACAGGAAAAATTTTTAACCAGTGCGTAAATTTTGCCATAATAAACTTCAACACGTTTTATTAAACACGTATATTTTATTTTGATATGTCTTAGTACTAAAAAAAAAAGTTATCGCTTACGAAACATGTTTACTTAAAAACCATATTTCATTGTCACTCGGCGCTAGCGCATTCCCCACCCCCTCACCCCAGCCATGCGCCCGGGCGGCGGCGGCGGCCGCGAGTTTTCATTGATAGTATGGCGAATAGATTATGTCCTGGATGTTTTGCTTATTTCAAACTCGGATAAGGATGAAATTTTTTTTATTTTTTTTTTTTAACTAAACACGGAAATGTTTTCTATTACTGACACTGAACTACCAAAAAAAATTTACGCACTGGTTAAAAACTTATCCTGTATTTATAATAATATCCCGTCCTGTCTATACTAATATTATAAACCTGAGCTACCATCCTGAGCCAAAGCCGGGAGCGAACTGAAGGATCGGCCGAGTCGGCCGACTAAACGATCGGCCAGTATGCGCGCGTAGAAGAACGCTATACTGATTTAGCAGTTGGCCCATAGTTTGCCGATAGTTTAGTTTGAAGGCAGTCGGTTAGCCCATCAAACTTATTTGTCGGCCGATACCGAACCGTTGTAATGTGCGCACTTGCATACATCTTCATACTGATTAAGAGCCCGACCAAACTGTCAGCCGATGGAAAGTCTGTGGTCTGCGGGGGCTCTTAGTTCGTTTTTGTGTTTGAATGCGCTAATCTCCGGAACTACTGGTCAGATTGTGAAAATTACACACATCAAAATTAAATTAAACAGTGGTGTACCAATATACACCCACAGTTCGCCGGTATGTTTAGGTCCCATGTAATAGAGGCGAGCGGCGATGGCGGAGGAGATTTATTATTATTACTCTAAAATTTCAGCTATCCTAAAATATCATGTCTAGTGACTCCAGGTTCTTAGACTACAATCTTAACGGACTCAATTATTATCTAAGTGAAGTTTGTGAGTGCAGGGCAAACGGGCCCTAGAATGACCCCGGTATTTGTGTTAGCCGTCAAGAACTATTCAACTCCCCAACTTTTCTCATAATAAACTCGGACCCCGTTGAATAATTGAAACTTCTAATTGCATAATAAGGTTTTAAATTGCTTTGTGAATAATTGGATTACTTTTGTCCATTAATGGGGATGTATGGGTTGCATGTTATTAGTGATTCTGTTAGAGTTATGTTATGTTTTGAATACGTGATTTTGATGAGTACTTTTTGTTTATTTGCTTTAATTAGATTTTGTACTACCTGAAACGGACGCACCCAATTAATTAATAAAAACGTATTATAACTTTGTTATGCATATTGAACTATTATTGCTGGAGAGTAATGTACTTATTACATTTGGCATATTAAATTATTTTGACTTTATTAATTTAATTATTAAGAGCCAAGCCAACCCACAGAACTCGGCCGCCGCGGTAGACGCTCCGGGCGTCGGGAGCCACGAGACGACTCCCGGCCACCGTAGACGCGGGTCTGTGGTCGGTGAGCAATGGGTAGCTCACCGTCCGTACGTTCACTAAATAACGACAGACCGTGTCGACGGCGCGTTCGTGTTCCACGCGCGCCTCAAAGAGATGTCAGCAAACTTGGATGGGGCCACTGAGGGCCGATGCCTGCCGGGGCTGCGGGTTGTTCGAAAGAGATACCGCGCCCCCGGAACGCAAAGGGCACATGAAAGGAACATAGACGGGTTTTAGTCAGTAAAAGTCTGACACTTCCTCCCGCCCCGCCCAGGGCGGGGGAAGTTATTTGATGATTTCCCGTCTTAAAAACAAAAAAAAAACCCACACATTTAAAATTATTATTCACACTAATATTATAAAGGCGAAAGTTTGTGAGTGTGAATGTTTGTCTCTTCTTCACGCTCAAACGGCTGAATGGATCTGGATGACATTTGGCACATAGATAG
This sequence comes from Caradrina clavipalpis, assembly GCA_932526535.1. Taxonomy (NCBI): domain Eukaryota; kingdom Metazoa; phylum Arthropoda; class Insecta; order Lepidoptera; family Noctuidae; genus Caradrina; species Caradrina clavipalpis. The sequence goes on from OW052095.1 coordinate 1,862,495, forward strand.
ATTATAGTCTAGAATAGCACATACAATACTTTTTATCCCCATAGCATAACATAGGTATTAAATTTGACAAAGACAAAGTCGCGGGCAGGAGCAAGTACATAATAAATATTAATATTTTCACTTCAAACTAAATGCGAAAGCATCTCGGAAGGCCCAACGACCTAATTTAATGACAAAAATAAGTAGGCGTTCCGGCCCAAGACAGTTTTTAAAATCATTAAATTACGGCCCAACGACCTAAAATTATGATATGTTATAATTTTAGGTCTAGTCATTTTTTTTTTCAAAATAATATTGTACATGTTACTTTGGCCCAGTGACCTAATAAAAGAACATATAATTTCAACATATTTTTTGCATGAAATAGTTAATTTTAGATATAGGAAATACCCCTTAAAAAAATTAAGCCAAAAGCATTTAAACACTTTTACTAGATCAAAGTTCTGGGCCGCAACTACTTGCACCTATTTTTAGTACATGGGTCGTAATTTATAGCGACCTTAATTTAGATTGGGCCTTACGAGGTTAAAACTAGTAAAGTAAACAACTTTTCAGGTGTTGCAAGAGTAACAAAAGAGGATCGCGTCTCATTCATCGTCACTGACAGCACGTCTATAGCTGCAATATTGATGGTGCTCGCAGCGCGGTGTTCCCTACAGGAGAATTGTACTGAACCATTAATGCAGCATCTATACTATTTCATTATTCGCCTTTCTACTAGACTGAAGTTTCAGATGACTATTTATTTATTACAACTTTATATATTATAACACGAGCTGCCGCGACTTCGGCTGCGTGGATATTTTTAACTCAAGTTACGTCTTTTGTTACTGCTGAGCTCTAGTATGTCTTAGCGTAATGTTTTATAGCCTATGTTACGTCTTGATATTTTTGCTTTCTATTGGTGAAAAATTGTTGAAAAAATAGGGTTCCGTTTGGAAACACAAGTAAACAAGGCTTAATTTGAAATAAAGGATGATGAGTGAAAACGTCCCCCCCCCGACCAACAGGATTGAAAGACCCGACCAACACGTAAAGCCGTTGGTTCTGCGCCTGATCTCTTCCCGGTTATGTCGGATTCCCGTCCCATCTATCGGACTATAAGAGTTAGGGAAGAGGGAGTGCACCTGTGTTTACGCATTCACTTGCGCACTAATTATAGTGCCAAGATTGGCCAAGTACGCAGGAGAGTAGGATATTAATCCTACTCTCCTGCGTACTTGGCTAGTCTGCAATATGATTAGCCGCCGTGATCGTAATCGGTCTGGAGAAGACGTACATAATTAACATAATGTCTTTGTTATGTATACCTTTTGTATACTGTTTAGCAATAAAGCAGTCAACTAAGTACAAGTATCGTCATTGAACACATACAGCCCTCCCCAACATCTGTTAAGAATCAGCATAATATATTAACGATCGGCTGCAGGCGATGCCTAAAGCAGCGCATTTTCAACTTATATCAGCAACCCCGCCCGCTCTAAGTCGTCGTAAGTAAAAGGAAGAATCGAAGACCCTCCTACCAGGCCTCCAAGGCCAAAAAAGCCGCGACCACCACCACCTCCGCGGCCCCCCGCACTCGCTCTCCCGGCGACCAGCCTTCCCTCGAGCCCCTGACTACTCCCCCCGCTTCAGCTTCCATACGAGACAAGGCAAAGACAAGGCGAAGTGGCCAAGTGGTGTAACGATCGCAAGATCACATACACCATTCATCACATGCACCTTTCGCTATCGTATCGAGGGCGGACCCCATAAACGCGGGGGTCCCTCAAAGCCACAACCCTGATTCTTTCCCCTGCATTCCCTAAAACTCCTTAGGCACTCGGTCCTGGAAATGGGGAATCGAGGTCAACCCCGATAAGAGTTGAGCGGTCTTTTTTTCAAACCGGTCAAATTCGGTGCAATTGAAAATTCAACATGATAAGGCGAAAATATCAATATTTTTGTGTTCAAGTAAAAGCTAATGAAAATTAATAATAACGATCTCATATCAAGTTTCGAGCGTTTTGTCATGTTAAATTTTTCGCATTATGGTGATTCTGAATAGTTTAAAAAGTTAGGTTAACTTTTTAAAGTAGATACTACTACTAAATACTAACGTTATTATAAACACAGTTATATAGAGCTCATATTGCATTAAAAACTTGATGAAAATCCATTGAAATTCATTTTCATCAGCATTCACTTGGACAACTGCCTCGTTAACCTAGTGGTCCTAAGCGCAACTGCTATGCTAGGTGTCTTGGGTTCGATTTCCAGGTCGAGTGGCAAAGTGTTATTGGGTTTATCTATGAAATTCTCATTAGCAACTCGGAGCTAGGACATGTGGCCGGTTAATGGCAATAGGCTCGCCCCCTATTACATGGGACCTAAAGCATACCGGCGGACTGTGAGTGTATATTGGTTCACCTCTGCCTAACCCTTCGGGGAATACCGGCGTGATGGTATGTATGTATGTATGTATGTATCAATATTTTAGTGTTCAAGTGAACACATGCCATCACGCCTGTATTCCCCGAAAGGTTAGGTTGAGCATGTGTACCATTAACCGGGCACAAATCCAAACTCCGAGCTGCTACTGAGAATTTCATAGAAAAACCCAATAACACTTTTTAAATATTGATATTTTCGCCTTACCATGTTCAAGTTTCAATTACACCGAATACTGACCAGTAAAATTGGTTATTTACCGGTTATTTGTATTGTTTTGGAAAGCTGAGGGTCCGTTAAAGTTGTAAATCTACTTTGGGGTACTTGCCACCCATCTTTTGTTTTTTTGTTTGAGTGATAGAAAATCTGGAACGAATTTAAAAATAACCCTTTGAACTTAGTTTTAGTCGCTTTAGGAGATGAAAAGACAGTCAGATTTTATCGACAGAAGGCAGACATCAGGATTCATTATTAAAAAAAATCTGATTCAAGAAGACTAGAAATCAACAAGTTCTGTAAGTTGATGGTCAGGTAAGAATATCTAAAAACAAAATAAAAAATCGTCTAATTCCTAAAACAAAAAAAATCGTATAACATACATGGGGGCCACCTTGTATACGTATTATTTCGTTTTACGTGGTACATGGGGCTTGGGCAGTACATTCGATTTTAATCCAGCGGCAGAATTGCTGAATAGAATAATAATTAATGACAATTAATATACCTATTATCCATATTTGTAAAATATGTAGGTAACACAATAATTTGATTTACAATCTTTGGCTCCGCACGGCGTTCGGTGTATCTGTATACACTTCATAATAGCCTTAATTATTGTTATTTTAGTTCTTATAACATATGTGTAAGGAATTAGAAGTAAAAAAAAATTAAAACTGATTGCTGGTCTTTTGATAGATCCTTAAGCACCCCCTGACACATACAAAACATCTGTTGGAGGGGGGACACGGGTCCCATGCAAATTTTGTCATCGTCCTTTGAATTTGCAATTCCTTACCAATAGCCAGATATTTGAGATCAAAGTGGCCAGTTTAACTAAACGCCAATTTCATGTGTAAAGACCTAATAAGTATAAAATAATTTTATATTTATTTCATGACGCTCTTGAAGACGAAATTACCACGACCTCAATAACTTAGACTAACTAAATATTTACAAATAAATTAGAATTGATGTGTCTGTTTGTATATAAACGAATTAAACATTGTTTGTCTGTGTGTTTGTTACGAGTAATCTCCGAAACGGGTAGACCGATTTTGACGGGACTGGTGTAAAGGAGTAACATAATATGCTACTTTTAACATACCATTACGCCTGTTTTCTCCAAAGGGTTAGGCATCTGTGTACCAATGTTCACCCACAGTTCGCCGGTATGTTTAGGTCCCATGTAATAGGGGGCGAGCCCGGATTCTATCTCCGAGTTGCTACTGAGAATTTCATTGAAAAACCCAAAAACACTTTTTAACTTGATAACTGCCCCCCTAGTCAAGTCGCAATCGATAATCGTAAACGCTCGGTAGGTATCAATAGATTTTCAACTGTGTACCCCAGAGCCTTAAGTTAAAAATCGATTAAAGATTTCTAAGCGTTAGCGACTGGATGTACGAAAACGCTATGCAATCTTCATTAGATCTTAAACTTAAATCCAAGCACATAAAGTTGAATATCTATTAAAGCCTACTCAGCGTTTGCGTTTGTCGTTTGTTACATGGCTACAGGCCCTGATAGTGGAGCGAACGAAGTCACGGGCAATTCTAAACAACATAGGTACTTATATTGATTATAGACAATTCTAATCAGTATTGAACATTTTTACGCCAGCTAAGTATTTATTTTTATTTACATGTTCCATTTACAACTTGTCAGCGCAGCAAATTATCTGTCAGTCTAACAAAATTAAATTTACCGTCTCATAATAAGAAAACAAGCAAATTCAACTCTATCTAGTTGCGTTAAGGTCGTGTTTATTTTGATTACATAATTTCGCATGTGAAATAATTTTGCGTTCGTGTTTTTAATTCTTGTTGCTGTGAAATTGTCATCATTGTATCGTAGACAGTTTAAAACTAATTGTTAAAACTATTTTGTTTTTGGTTTAGTGTAAATATACAGTATTGGTAAGTGAATTATTAAGTATCTAAGTATATTAAATTACTTTGATTTTTTTCAAAATAGTAGAATTTAAAAAAAAAAGAAAAAAAAGTATATCATATTTTTTTTTGTTTGTTATTTTGTTGTGTATTGTTTCTATGTATAATCAAATTTTCCACGTTTGTATAATGGGTATCACTGGGTAGAAAATATTCTGGAATAAACATTTTTTCGGTTTAAAAAAAAATATCAGTGATACATTTAAACTGTATGCCATTCTTGATGATTTTTCAAGTAGCGTCTCATATTTCTTCGTGCAATACATTGTTTTAAAATGCTATTTTTAGAAAGAATAGAAAATTCTAGAGAAAACGAGAAAAACAATTATTTCAAATAAACTATTTAACTAGGTACTACAACTTTTTAATTGTCAAAGAGTCAGTCAGTTAGAAAGTTGAAGCTACTCGGTCGTTCCTAATAGTAGGTAGGGAAGAAACTCCATAAACACTCTTTTTAAAATCAATAAAAATTAAATTAAAAATTTAAAAAACCCCCGACACAAAATCCTAAGTTCCCTTTAAAAAGTAAAAAAATTAAATACGTCGCGTTGGGGGACCGCTTGGGACGGTCGTACCCTAAATGCAACATCGGTATAATGTCGATTTTGTTAAGCTGTAAATACATAGGTTCCTAATAATTTAATAACCCACATGACAAATCATTTTTAGTTTTTCTTCCCCACTTTCAGACCCATAACTTTTAAACGGCTCAACCGATTTTCATCAAACATATCTAAGAACACTCGCACATAAGTCACCTTTCATACAAAAAAAAAACTAAATTGAAATCGCTTCATCCGTTCGGGAGCTATGATGCCACAGACAGACAGACAGACAGACAGACAGACAGACACGTCAAACTTATAACACCCCTCTTTTTGCGTCGGGGGTTAAAAATATTAAAACTAGGTAACATCATTCATGATGACTGCCTCGTTAGCCTAGAGGCGCCAACCGCGACTGTTACGCTAAGGTCTTGGGTTTGATTCCCAGGTCGAGCAAAGTGTTATTGGGTTTTTCTAAGAAATTCTCAGTAGCAGCTCGGAGTTATGATTTGTGCCCGGTTAATGGCAATAAGCCCGCCCTAATTCCCCCCTTTGGGTGTACATTGGTACACCTCTGCCTAATTCTTCGGGGAATACAGACGTGATGTTATGTTATCATTCATGTTAAATCTAATCTAAACTCATATTATTTGATTATTCTTTTTTACAGAAATGATAGAAAGCGAAGAACTTTTTCTAGAGAAGAAAGCAGCACCAAAAGAAGGAAAAGAAGATGTAGTTCTAGAGAAGATACTATCCAAATTCCGTCCACTCGGCCCTTATTACTTGCGGTTTATGCCCTTCCTGATATTCGCCTGTATGACCAACGCCTTATATTGCATGAACTACGTTTTTGCCGCAGTTATTGTAGAGTACCGGTAAGTTTCTTTATTTATATCTTATTATAGTCTCATTACTACGGAGTTTCGACTGCGACGCTAGAGGTCTCTGGTTCGATTCCCAGGTCGAAAATGTTATTGGATTTTTCTGTGAAATTCTCAGAAGCAGCTCAGAGGTAGGATTTGTGTCCGGTTAACGACAATATTAGGCTCGCTCCCTATTACATGGGACCTAAAACATTCCGTACTGAGGGTATACATTGGTATGCCTCTGCCTAACCCTTAGAAAAATACAGGCGTGATAATACGTATGTTCTATGGAGTATTCAAAAACACAATATCACATAGCCGTTCACTATGCGTAGTGCCCATCAAACTAAGTAACTAGAACAAATATTATTAGAAATTACGTTTATTTTTCTTTCTGCCTCGTTAGCATAGTGGCACTACACACGACAGCTACACCAGAGGTCTAGGGTTCTATTCCCAGATCGAGCAAATGTTATTGGGTATTTCTATAAAATTCTCAGTAGCAGCACGGAGTTAAGATTTGTGCTCATTGCATCATTTATTTTTCTCACAATAAATTATTTATTATTTCCAGATGTAATTATCCAGAATGTGATAGCAGCACCTTCTGGTCACAATCAGCGGTGAACCTGACACAAGACACGTGTCTCAAGTACCAGCTTGCAGATGACAACGGCACCTGTTCTGTCCAGGGTTACAATGTGTCAGCTGTAGAGAATTGTAAGGACTGGGTCTATGAAGAGCCTCTTAGCTTTGTGGCTGATGTAAGTACTTATAGTAACTGTTTCTTTATTGGCTTGGTTTTTTTGGCTGAGCAATTGGCTGCTGAGCTACATATCGTGGGTTCGATTCCAGCACGGAACAAATATTTGCATGGCCCACAGGTAGTTGTTACGGGTCTGGCCGTTTGTGTTTGTGAGTAATGTGTTTGTAAAGGCACCCACGATACAGGTGAAATTCTTAGTGTGGGGTAACATTAAAAAAAAACTAAAAATATAGCCACCAAGTTGGGGTCGGTGTAACCGTGCAACACGTTTTCTTCTTCAATGCCGTCCTGTCAACCGTCATGCTGTCACTGACTCCCTTCTCTTTCATATCATTCATCACATGATCCATCCATCTTTTCCTTGGCCTCCCTCTTCCTGGCCATACATTTACATTTATATTCATAACTCTTTTGGTCACATGGGTCTCATCACTCCTCTTTCAATCCCATATCGAGATAAACGGTCCCTTTTCTACTTTTCTGTCACTGGCGCTACTTTCAAACTTCTTCTAATATACTCATTCTTTACCTTATCCACTCTATAAGTCACACCACACACCCATCTCAACATTATCATCTCCGCTACATGTAGGCTTTTTTCATACTTGTTTATAGACTGTGACCAAAATACAAACATAATAGAACCCCGTCAGTGCCTCACTTTCTCTCATTTATTTATAGATAGCTAATTAAAATGGTGCAACACTGATAACAATTATTTGCATATTACAAACAAGTAAAATGAATCGACAACGGAAAGTATCTACTGTTGACAATTGTGTCACATACAATTTAATTGCAAGTAACGTGGGACTGTAGACACCCTCGCATACTGTCTCTCACAGAACCTCACGCGTACATATATAATACGCATAATATCACTCCATTTAAAACCTCAATGTCTGAGGGGAAACATAGGTAAGTTTAACAAACACCGCATTCTATCCTTCAATTTGTCAAAAATAACTCTAGTTGCCCTACAGTTTTGACATTGGTCTGAGATGAGATTGCAAGAATTAGCTCTCTTCTTTTGATTATCAATCCTCAGACTATAATGGCAGTACAAGTCAGATAGCAGTCAGGTAATTCGAAGCTGGGGCGGCCGTCACAATAAATATAATCTGTAAACAATAACACACCTAAACCAGAACTAAATAAGTGTTAATTTGTTGTAACAAAACTACATACCTTTAAGCATATGTTTTTAATTACCATTATTTTAGTTCCAGCTGGGATGTCAAGACTGGAAGAGAGCATTGGTTGGGACAGTCCACAGCTTCGGGTACATGCTTGGACTTCTGCTGTTAGGACCAATATCTGATAAGTAAGTCTATCTTTAAGAAGTATGTAAGGATCATAGCAGGTTGCATTCTGTGGTTTCTGCCTGCCCCTTCGGAAAAAAGGCGTGAGTTTATGTAGTATGTATGTACGTCTATAATTTTCTATTTATACCACTAATAAGCCATCAGAAATCTTCATTACGATGATTTAATTAAAAATAACTCAATTAAAAAGACAAAGCGATTTTGTTTTTAACCGACTTCAAAAAAACATAAAAAAAAAATAAAAAAAAAATACAGTCGAATTGATAACCTCCTCCTTTTTTTTGAAGTCGGTTAAAAAGGAGGAAGTTATCAATTCGACTGTATTTTTTTTTATGTTTGTTACCTCGTAATTAACCACTGGGTGAACCGATTGTCATGATTCTTTTTTTATTTGAAAGCTGGTGCTTCCCGTGTGGTCCTATCAACGACTATATATAGTCGTTGGGTCCTATTGTCACCATTTCAATATCTGATGATGGGATCTTGTAGAATCGAGGGAACTCTTCAATAAATAACAGCAGATTAACCGCGATTGTTGCTATAGCATATCTAAGCATTGTTTACACCATCACACATCATAATATCACGCGTGTACACTCAAAAGTTCCACAGATGTATACAGTAGTATTTGAAAATTTCTCATCCAAGTAAACGAAATCGCATATTCTGCTTTCTTATGACTTTTTAGTGGTGTCTCGTTAATTTACATAACATGACAGTTTCTTAATGGATTTGGATAACAGGAAGTTGATACTAAAAAGCGAGAAATAAAAAACTTTTTTACAAAAATGACACCGCCTTCAAAAACTAAAAAGAGAAAAAGAACTTTAGCTTTGGAAGTCGGTGGCAATACAAAACATCAAACAGAACCAAAACCGCCGACTTCCAAAGCTAAAGTTATTTTTCTCTTTTTAGTTTTTGAAGGCGGTTGTCTTTTTTTTTTTTTTTAAAACTACGAATTAGTTCGTTCGTAGCTGTTTGTACACAGTACTACTTTGTTAGTTATCATGGATGCTCTAATCTCCGAAAGTACTGGTCCAATACTGAACATTATTTTGCTATTAGGGATCACACATTAGGGACAAAAAGGAGTAAAAGTAAAAATATAATCATCATCATATCAGCCTATAGCCAGCGTACAGTTGTACGTAAGTCTCCCCCAAAGAGCGCCAACCATCCCGGCCAAAAATATAACAGTCAAGGTTTTTTTCAAAAAAAGTATGAAAAGCTTGACATAATGATTTTCCAATTGCAGAATAGGCAGAAAGAAGCTAATAGTATTCACTGGAGTGATCGGCGCCGTCATGGGGCTCGCCAGAAGTGTGACAGTATCCTACTGGACTTATATCGCATTTGAGCTGGTGGAGGCATTGCTTGGAGATACTTATTCACCTAATTATATGTTAGGTAAGACTTACTTTATCGTTCTTAAACCTTTTAATGTTGAGAAACCATTGGGCATGATTTTTCTCTTAACATGGACCACCATTTTTTTAACTTATTTATTTTATTTATTTATTTTTAACTGCCTCGTGTCGCATGCCTGAACTTGGAAGTTGGTGGTGTAACACCCCCGTGTCTCGGTAAGTATATCCATTGGTCCTGCGCCTGATCTCTCTCCGGTTGGGTCAGGTTGCCGTCCCATTGAACTATGACAGTTAGGGAAGAGAGAGTGCACCTGTGTTTGCGCACACACTTGTGTACTACAATATCTCCTGAGTACTTGGCTAATCTGTTTTAATATCAGTCGCCGTGGACGGAATCGGTCTAGAGAATACAATTCAGAAAATGTATTATAAATACCATCACGCCTGTATTCCCCGAAGGGTTAGGCAGAGGTGTACTTATGCACACCCACAGTTCGCCGGTATATTTAGGTCCCATGTAATAGGGGGCGAGCCTATTGCCATTAACCGGACAAAAATCCAAACTCCAAGCTGCTACTGAGAATTTCATAGAAAAACGCAATAACACTTTTTGCTCGACCTGGGAATCGAACCCAAGACCTCTAGCGTAGCAGTCGCGCTTAGGACCACTAGGCCATCGAGGCAGTTCAGGCGTTAGAAAATGTATTAAACATTTTTAAACTAATTTCAGGTGTGGAAATGGTGGCCAAAGAAAATCGAGCCCTCTTCGCTCCTTTAATGATTGGAACAATGTCAGTCGGAGGCATGCTCATGGCTCTAGTCGCCTGGCTGACTCCCTACTGGAGACACTTCTTAAGAGTCATCTACACCCCAGCATTACTCTTCATCCTCTACGCCTTCTTCCTCGACGAGAGCGTCCGATGGCTTCTCATAAAAGGAAGAAAAAAAGAAGCTAAAAATATCCTAAGAAAGGCTGCCAAAATCAGCAACGTTTATATAGAAGAAACTACTTTAGACAAAATTGAATGTGAACAGGCAACTGCCAATGTAAACTTGGTTTCACTGTTGAAAACGACTATCACTTCAAGAACGTTATTGATAAGATTTTTGGCCTGTGCCTTAGCTTGGATTACAGCGACTTTTAACAAATACTGTTTACTAATAAACTCGGTGTCTTTAGAAGGGAACAAGTACATGAATTATGCTCTGACGTCATTCGCCGACCTACCCGCCAGCTTCTTACTAATGTTTGTCTTGATAAAGTTCAAGAGGAAAATGCCGTTAATATTTGCTTTTGTCATGACTGGCTCGTTTTGTGTTGTCCAGTCTTTTGTACCAAAAGGTCAGTTAATATTACTTTCTAATTAACCGAGTGGAAGGGTTACTTTGAAAGGCAATTTTTTGTTGTTAATTATGAGTAATTGTTCAGTATACAATTGCTATAAACAGACCAATTTATAGCTTGGGGTGGTGGAATGGTTCGTCAGTAACCAGCTGCATATACTATACTAATACTCAGGAATAATGTAGATCTATTGGTGAAAAACTTGTTAAAATGGTTAGAGTCGCATTTACAAACATCACTCACATACACAAACAGCCAGACCCGGAACTACCTGTAGATAATACAAATATTTGTTCGGTGCAGAAATCGAACCCACAACACGCAGCGCAGTAACCAACAGCTAAGCCACTGCGTCATCTGTGTCGTCGTAGTTATTGTATGCAGAACATTTAAAAATGTCATGCTATATAGTCTTAGTTGATGTGAATAAATACTTATTATTATTCCATCTATTCATCAATTAACATATTAATTACATTTTTAAATATTGGTAAAAAATATAAAAACATATAAAAATAAAAAAAAATAGCAACCCACCGGCGTCGGGAACAGGGTCCAAGCCACCGGTGGTCAGGGCTCCTGTGAAAGGAATCTCCTAACAATACGCACCGTGTCTAGGAGTACCACATCCTGAAAAGCGGTACTCCTAGACACGGCGCGTCACTCCTAGACACGCGCACACAAGCCCTTGATCCAGCCGCCCAACGATTATTATTATTATTTCAATAATTCCATCTTCTTCCAGGCTATCCTCTCATATCGACTTCGTTATTCTTTGCGGGCAAGTTTATGACAGCTCTATCATCAGGAACAGTGTACCTGTACACCACGGAGCTGTTCCCGACGTACACGAGGAACACCATGCATGCGCTGTGCTCCTCTATTGGAAGAATTGGATCCATACTCGCGCCACTGACTACTTTGTTGGTGAGTTTTTTATGTGGATGTTTATTTTAGTGGATCTTTGTTTGCCATCCCTATTTGATTGCTCCGTTGGTCTCGTGGTTGGGAGCGCGACTGCTGAGAGTGAGGCCTTGGGTTCGATTCCAAGGTCGAGCAAAGTTTTATTGGGTATTTACATTAAAGATTTCTGATTAGCAGCTCTTAGTTTGAAAGTTGGTGATGTGCGCCCTCGTGCCTCATAAAGCACCTAAAGCCATTTGTCTTGCGCCTGGTCTCTACCCGTTCCTGTTGGAGTACGAGAGTGAGGGAACAGATAGTGCTTATTTAATATGTCCTGCGTACTTGGCTTGATGTCATAGTGATATTATTTTATCCTTATGTACCCAAAGATCGATTGTATTTAGCCTTCTGCGGTAATGATTATTTAAAATGATTCAAAAATTCACTGTAGTAAAAAAAATGTGGTACGGGTGTTTCTCAGCTTTTCTGAGATAAGGTTTATCTAAAGTTCCATCCTTACCTAAAAATCCATTATAATCACGATGACACCTCTTTATTTTCAGCTACGATACTGGTCAGGTTTCCCATCCCTGATCATCGGAGCCCTATCCCTGACCACAGCACTCGTCGTGATGATGCTACCTGACACGGCAGAAGATGTTCTCCCAGACACAGTGCAGCAGGCTGAAGCACTTGGCACTAAACGTGTAAGACACTCCTAAAGAAAGAAGACATGAGCTTTGAAGACCTGGTTTTAAGTTGGTAAAGAGAAGAAAGAAGAGTTAATTTAAGGTCATTTTAAAAGCATAGCAATTTATGTCGTATTTCCATACCGATACGTTTGAATGTCCATTGGTAAAAATTTTATTCCCTTGCCATGCCAACCCAATCTGCGCTGGTCTAAAAACAGAAGAAAGAGATAATTATTCACTTTGATTTATGCATCTCTTGTATATTATAAATGATCTTTGTACTTTGTAAGGTAGGTTATAACGGCCTAAATTATAATTTTGAGGTCTTCCTGACATTGCGCTTCAGATCAAAGTAGTCCAGGCAAAGCTTGGCCATTAAGTAATAAATAAATAAATATCTTGGGACAACTCACACCCGGCTATCTGATCCCAAGCTAAGCAGAGCTTGTGTTATGGTTACCAGACAACTGATCTACATACTTATATAATTTATAAATACATACATATTATAGATAAATCACACCCAGACACAGAACAAACAATCATGTTCATCACACAAAGTTTGTCCTGGGTGGGAATCGAACCCTCGTCGGTTCGATTCCCACCCCTGACTGCTAAGCCGGAGGTCGTCCTCCGGCTTAGCAGTCAGGGCCGCTAACCACTAGACCAACAAGCCCGTCATGTAATTCATGATCATATCAGCTGCAGGACGTCTACTGCTGGACATAGGCCTCCCCCATAGATTTCCCAAAGGACCGGTTGGAAGCGGCCTACATCAATTAAGTAATTGAAGTCGATATAATTTTTTAAGATAAGCTAAGAGCAAAATTGGTCTCGTTTAACTTTAGTAAAGAAGGTTTTTTGTTTACTATATTGTTGGTAATAAAAACATGTTTCAAAATAACTTTTATGACGTAGTTTTAATAAAACCTAAAAGTATATTCCATTTACTGAATCTTGCGCATTCTGCTATGTTCGTGGAAGTCGGATGAGGATGATTTTTTGGGAACCAAATAAATTTAAAGTGTACCATAAAAATCTGGTACACACACTATCATTTATCCTAATATTTATTTGATACATATTTAAAATCAGGGTGTTATCATACATCCTACCAAGCCTGTACAAGTATGCTTTAGTTTTTCAAAAACTGAATTCAGAGTTAGTTTTAGCATGCAGTTTAAATATGAACAAATTACATGTATGACATTTTATTTATTTATTTATTTATTAAAACTTTATGCACAAATGTAAAAAAAAATACACTCATCATCATCATCTTCATTTTGTTAGTTAATCTTATGTAAGTATGGGAAGTCATCAAATGGTCGCTCGGAAGGGAGTGTCAGACTTTTACTGACCAAAACCCACCTGTGGAATAAATTACAGACGCGCTTAATACCACTAGGCTAACGAGGCAGTTATTTTGGTAGTTAATCTCGTATTCAACTGACTCCTACAAACACATTTAGTAGCTAATTAAAATTCATATTGCTACAGGTCATCCATCATACTTTCAAAATAAATATAAATATACCAACACGCCTGTATTCCCCGAAGGGTTAGGCAGAGGTGTACCAATGTACACCCACAGTTCGCCGGTATATTTAGGTCCCATGTAATAGGGGGCGAGCCTATTGCCATTAATCGGGCACAAATCCAAACTCCGAGCTGCTACTGAGAATTTCATAGAAAAACCCAATAACACTTTTTGCTCGACCTGGGAATCGAACCCAGGACCCCTTGCACAGCAGTCGCACTTCAAAATAATAAGTCTTATTTTTGTTTCATTAAACAATAGGTACCTACTTTGATATCTTTTAAGACATGCTTCAATATGCACAATACCAAAGTATGACGTTATAATAACAGTCTTGTTAAATGGTACTTAAAATAATGAAGACACAAAACAATATTTAAACAGCTGATAAAAACCTGTGTAATTGGAGACAGGTCACTTCGTTCCACATGACTTGATTTAAAATATATTTACTAGAGGTTGTCATGTAATTACCTTCTTGAAACATCGACATTTCTAACTAAAACTTAATGTATTTTTGGGGAACGGGAAGATGTTAAATAATATTATAAAAAGATCTTTTTGAGACCAATCTATGTTCTATGTTGGAAAAATCTTAATTGAACTGCCTCGTGCCTATTGGTCCTAAGCACGACTGCTACGCTAGAGGTCCTGGGTTCGATTCCCAGTTCGAGCAAAAAGTGTTATTGGGTTTTTCTATGAAATTCTCAGTAGCAGCTCGCAGTTTGGATTTGTGGCCGATTAATGGCAATAGGCTCGCACCCTATTACATGGGACCTAAATATACTGGCGAACTGTGGGTGTATATTGGTACACCTCTGCCTAACCCTTTGGGAAATACAGGCGTGATGGTGATGGTTCTTAATAAATTGAGAATAGAATAGGCTACGATTAACGAGAGCAAGCAGTAACCAAAGGCGTAACTTAAAGTTCTCTTCTCATACACAGAAGGCACAAGCATTGATCACCGCACGTGCTTAAGGTGAATTGGCGATTTCAGACTTAGGTATATCCATTTTAAATCCAGATTTCCTTACGATGTTTTCCTTCAGCGATGTCGATAATCATGAAAGCCAAATTTAAAATAATAATAGCAAAAAGTTCATAAGCTATTTATAATGGCTTAATTCTAGTACTAAATGAGGTAGTAGAACACACGAGACTCCCTAAAATTGCCACTAAACAATGGTCAAACCACATCAATGTCAAGCCGTTTGTTCCGATAACCAAAACATCTACCTCGACGCCTCTATTCAATGCAGCACCTGACTTTAAAACAATAAAATGAATTAGTATAACATTACACGCGATATAAATAACATCTTTGGTTGCAACTGCTGAGATGAAAATCGAAAAAGAAAATAAGGATATTATTATGGAAAAAACAAAAGAAATAACATCAAAAAATGAAGAAAAAGAAGCAATATGTAAAGAAAATGGAGAAGAAAAGGCAGTTAAAGAAGAGAAAATGGAATCTTTTAAAAAAGATGTTGTTAAGGGTACAAACGAGGAAGTGACGGATTTAGAGAGTGTGTTACGTGAATTAAAAATATTTGGCCGTTATCATTTAAAGTTTATGTTCTTAATTGGAATGCTTGCTTTGGGTAGCATGTGGCATAGTACTAATTATGTGTTTGCTGTGGAAAACGTTGGTTACAGGTGAGTTGTTTCATATTTTTGAGTTTTTTAACTAGAAAGTAAACTTAAGTTTAAATACATAAAAAAATATAAATATACCATCACGCCTGTATTCCCGAAGGGTTAGGCAGAGGTGTACCAATGTACACCCACAGTTCGCCGGTATATTTAAGTCCCATGTAATAGGGGGCGAGCCTATTGCCATTAACCGGGCACAAATCCAAACTCCGAGCTGCTACTGAGAAATACATGTATGTACATTTTGATTTAATGCTATAATTTTCTCATAATGTAGAAAATTTCTACTAAAATATTAATTTAGTTCCTGATTTCTACATTTTCCGTTAGGTACATAGCCTACACGGATTTTACCAAGACACATCACATGGCTGTTATCCACTCATACGTAATGCGGTAACCAGAAGGTGTCCAAGACTTGGACACCTTCTGGCTTTTGGTTTTTTTTTTTGGTTCTGGCCATAATAAGTATGGCCAGAACCAAAAATTAATTGCAATGATAGGAAGAAAATGTAACTTAAGGGTTGGTTAAGTGTTTTTTTTTTACACAAGTTGTATAAGTTATATCTAAACGGGCCTTATGACTCTAAAAACACATATAGCTATAAATGTGTTCTATAATTGGATTTATTTCTGCCAAAATGAAACAATTAACGTCATTTGTATTCTTTTAAAATGTTATAATTGTGGATATTTAACATTGTTTTATTTTAAATCTATTCGAAACATGAGTTTTTACATTAAACAGTTAATACTGAACAGTAATGTTTTTAAAATTAACAGATTGTGGAATTCTTGTTTTTACTAACTAAGCTATATTATACAAATAGACTTGTACTTTTCATAACACATTTGGCTAGTACATTTCCTATATATCTTAAACTTTACCCCATACTAGGAAATTCTCCTGAAGGCGGGTTGTTTCTTTTTTTTTAATTTCTTTGGGTGGTAAACAAGCAGACGCGACTTGCTTTGTTTTTTAAGATGGGAAATCATCAAATGACCCCTTGGGCGGTACGGGAGGGAGTGTCAGACTTCTACTAACTTAAAACCATCTATGTTCCTTCATGTGCCCTTTGCTTTCCGGGGGCGCGGTATCTCTTTCGAACAACCCGCAACTTGCCCTATTGATAAGTGGTCACCTCTGTCTATGGACATC
Source organism: Caradrina clavipalpis (assembly GCA_932526535.1). Lineage (NCBI taxonomy): Eukaryota > Metazoa > Arthropoda > Insecta > Lepidoptera > Noctuidae > Caradrina > Caradrina clavipalpis. The sequence continues at coordinate 1,879,260 of OW052095.1, forward strand.
TGCTTTACCAGTTGAAAAGTCTCATGTGCCTGTAATTACACCGGCACCCACACCCGTCAAATCGAAACACAGCAACGCTACTTTGCGGTCAGAAATAGGAGTGCTGGTAGTAGTTCCCCAGACGAGCTCCTTCACAAAGAGCTCTAAAAGGCAACTACCAAGGTGCGTTTTCAAACACATAAACTCACATACACAAACTATCAGACCCGGAACAACTGTCTGTAGGCCATACAAATATTTGTTCTGTACGGGAATTGAACCAGAACACGCAGCATAGCAGCCAATCGATCAGCCACTGCGCCAACTGTGATAACATTGTACAATTTACCTTTCAGGTGTAAATACACAAACTGCAGTTACACTGAACTATCAAAATTACATCTGAATTCAACCTTTGACTACAAATGTCATAAATATAAACTGTTTAATGATGATGGTTATTGTGACGAAGACAACTTTGATGCTACAAATGCTACTGAATGTGACGAGTGGGTGTATGATAGACCAGACAGTTTTGTTGCTGAGGTAAGTCTATTTTAACTTGATATTTCTTTTTAGAAGGTATTTGAACTAGCCGAGTACGCTGGAGATATTATATTGCACAAGAGTGTGCGCAAACACAAGTGCAATCCCTCTTCCTCAGTCTCATAATCCGATGAGACGGCAAAACCACTCGACCAGGGAGAGATCAGAACCAACCGCTTGAAGTGCTTTCCAAGACAGGAGGGAGGCACAGTCAGGGTGAGAGTGCTTTCTAGGGCATGGGTGTAACACAGCACCAACTTTCAAATTCCAGGCCGCTACTGAGAAAATTCTATAGGAAAAACCTAATAACACTTTGCTCAACAGAGAATCTAAGCCTTGGCCGCACGCTCAGCTCGATACTCGTATAGTATGGAAATTACATGAGTACAGTAAGGTCAAATAATTATGACAACTTGATCAGGAAAGAATTCTATTGATACGACCTCTCAAACTAGGACCAGATAATGGAGAGGAAAGTCCGTAATGTCCTCCTTCACGTTACGCTTCGCCTTGATGCTATAACCAATCTGAATAGATTGATTTATCATGCATTGTAATCAAGCTATTTTCGATCAAGGCTATTCGATAATATTAGTAGCAACAAAAAGTGTTATTGCGTTTTCCTCAGTAGCAGCTCGGAGTTTGGGTGGTGAGACACCCCTGGTTCTCGTAATGCCGTTGGTCCTGAGTCTAAACTCTTCTCGATCATGTCGTACAGTCGTCTCTTGGACTATAAAGGCCGGGTCACACCGGATGCGTGGCGTGACGTGATGCGTGACGTGACGTGCATACGCGCGTGCGAGCACTGTCACACCGGCCAAGACCGGTGCAGCACACGTCACGCACGCACGCATCACGTCACGCAGAACTGCTGCACGCAGACGTACTAACGTAAGATCATCCAATAATGCAATAATTATTCATGCATATAATTAATATATGCATTAACAATTGAAATTTTCTAATTTTTGTACTATATTATATAAATAAAAACAGTAATTTGAACTATTTCCAACGTATTCCCAATTCTCTCCCATTATAATAATTTGTAACTTTTATTTTTGTACTCTTTATGTTTGGTGTTCTAGAGACATATGTGCGGACGATTTCTATTAGTTTTTCCTTTAAAATTGTCTCCATTGCGAAAAAATACACTCGTAAACTGCTTTCTGTTTGTAAATAAATACAACTTTGCGTGCGTGCGTACGTGCAGCAATGACCGATGCGTATGCGTGCGTGCCCGGTGTGGCATCTAACAGGGAGCGCCATATAATACAACGTCATCACTGCACGCGCGTGTGCGACGTTGCCGTTCCGCTACTCACGCGTACGGACTCGGTTTGTGACAAGATGCGGCTCTGCGTGCGTGAGTCACGCGCGTGCACACGTCACGCATCTGGTCTGACACCTTTCTTACAGTTTCATACATTACAACTGGTGCGTGCACGCCACGCATCACGCCACGCATTTGGTGTGCTTTGGCCTTAAGAATGAGAGAAGAAGAACTGCACCTATGTTTGGACACACTGTGCACTTTCATATCTCCTGCGTACTTGGTTAGTCTCCATTGAGATTGGGTGGCCACAGTGACCTAAAATCCTAAAATTATTATATTTAAGTAGTGTCTAATTCTTCAGCCGTGACAGGATAAATATTTCACTATACCTGAATTATGAGCTAGACCACATTAGTATTGGGGCTTGAGGATAATCTCCGGAACCTAATAAAAAAAGATCTATGAAATTCTCAGTAGCAGCTCGGAGTTATGATTTGTGCCCAGTTGATGACAATAGGCTCGCCCCCTATTACATTGGACCTAAATATACCGGCAAGCTGTGGATGGACTTTGGGATACCTCAGCCTATCCTTTCGGGGAATATAGGCGTGATGATATGTTTAATAAAAAATTATAGATTTTTTTCAACTTACATTAACTGGCCATTTTTTACATGGGACCAACCTTGATATATGAAGAAAAAAGTCACTGTTCTATTTCCATATATTTTGATCGTGTTATATTGCATTTTTGTATAAAATAGAGAGTTGATTCCATAGTATAATTTGTTCGTATTCATGAATACTCTTACACAATATAATTCTGTAACAATAACGATTACCTATTAATACGGAAGACCATAATTTGCATTTCTGAACCGTTCTCATAATGAGTGGTTTATAAAATATGGGAAAACAATACAAAAATACTACACGCCTACCTATATAATACTTCCTGTTTATTTTAACAGAAGTTTAAAATTAACAGGAATTAAAAAAAATAAGAAAATTAACATACAACCACGCTTGTATTCCCCGAAGGGTTAGGCAAAGGTGTACCAATACATCCTTAGTTCACCCGTATGTTTATGTCCCATGTAATAGGGGGCGAGCCTATTGCCATTAACCGGGCACAAATCCTAATTCCGAGCTGCTAAAGCTAATGTTGTATTTGTTACAAGCCGTTATTATTTGCACGTGTCAAATCACCTAATCAAATCTCACATTCAGTATTCGATTGAGCTGAAATTTTGAATACCTATGCACTTTGCATGACAATGCAATATGGAATCTTACTCTTAAGAAATAAAAGATCTTGTTTACTATAAGCAATATTACAAGCGTATTGGCACAAAACAATTAAAAAAATAATAAATCTTGACAAATATTGTCAATGCTAAAAGGTGACAATTTAAAATGAGCATTTAATTTCTTGCTTTACAGTTCAATCTTGGATGTGAGGACTGGAAGAGGACTCTGGTTGGCACGATGCACAGCGTCGGGTACATGCTGGGGCTGTTCCTAGTCGGCCCATTATCAGACAAGTATTCATAAAATATAACTTTTTTCTAACCCTTATTCATTCCATCATCATTTAAAATGTGACCTACCAAAAAATCTAAAATCTTAAAAATTAATTCATAATTAGCGGAATGAACGCGTAACAAACATACAAAAAAATACAGTTGAATTGAGATCTCCCTTTTTTGAAAAAATATATACCATCACGCCTGTATTCCCCGAAGGGTTAGGCAGAGGTGTACCATGTACACCCACAGTTCGCCGGTATATTTAGGTCCCATGTAATAGGGGGCGAGCCTAAATATTGCCCTTTTTTGAAGTCGGTTAAAAAACCATCCCTGGAGTTTCTTTCATTCTTCTCCATATAGACCTTTGAACGTTTTGGAACAGGCGACTGGCATCACCTTTCTGACTAACTAACCTACCTCTTGACGATGCAAAAGTAAGTCTGATAATATTTAATTGGAATAAATGCTTTGACTTTGGCAATCAAGTCCTGGTCGATTCCACATCTTTGAATTTGAACTAGAATCGGTGTTCGTCATAACAATAAATTAACATTTTCGTATATATTCATATTTGTATAAATCTAATAGAGCTGAAGAGATTTTCTGTTTGTTTGTTTAAAAGCGCCAATCTCTGGAACTACCAATCGGATTGAAAAAATCTTCTTGTGTTTGATAGCCAGATTTATGAAAAATAGTATAGGCTAGATAACATCACACTATGAGTCACGGAAGCAGAGCAGTAATTAAAGACGTAAAACAACCTCGAGGACCAAGTCGCAGGGCGAAGCTAGTGCCTGTATAAAATTCATTCTATTTTCAAACCTTTGACTCTTTCCACAGACATGTCATATTAAATAACGGTTACGAATTACCATAAATTGTATTATTCGTTATGTTAACTTTAAAGAAAAACAGTTGCTTTAAAAGCAGTTTAATGAACCCATGCTGAATAAATTTAAACCATATGAAAATACCTTTAGAATCTAAAATCAGACATTCAAAACAACTCATTATGAATAGAGTCATATTGTAGTGCTATTGCTTAAAATACAGGATTACTCTATGAAATTCTCATGATTATCCGTTTTTACCAAATCAGTGGTTATTATAATGTAAATGTTTTATCAAAATAACCTTTTTTTAGTGTTCCGTACCTAAAGGGTGCCAAAAAACACCCTAAGAAACCCGTCTGTAGACACTTGAAATGATCGCAATCATAGTCTGTGCTTTTGTTTATTGCTGTGGCCGCTATAACAACAATTTCCTAACAAAAAAATAACAAAATAAAGTTAAAAATGAAAGGAACATACATGACAAAAATATGCTCTATAATTGCCTCGTTAGCCGAATGGTCCTAAGACCGACTGTGCTAGAAGTCTTGGGTTCGATTCCCAGGTCGAGCTGTTATTGGATGGAAGATGTTATTGAATTTTTTCTATAAAATTTCAGTAGTAGCTCGGTGTTAGGTTTTGTGCCCGGTTAATGGCAATAGGCTCACCAACTATTACATGGGACATAAAACATACCGGCGAACTGTGGGTGTACATTGGTACTTCGGGGAATAACAGTATTCATTATTGTACGGTAGTAGAGAACCCCGTGGGAGCGAGATCGAGTCGCACTTAGCCAATTTTTATTTTTAACAAACGTTTATGAATAATGATGATGACAGTTTATTCACACCAAGTAGCGTGATTTGCATTATATTAATTTGACATTGTTTTAGCCTTAAATACATGGTTAAATAAGACATTTAGTTTTTTAGATAATCATGTGCAGACAATCTTTTTATCACGAATATTTTGACAAGTTAATTTTGTTCCTGATTTTTACAGAATATTCCATTAGGTTCATGGCCTATACGGGCTGTAAAAAGACACACCATTTATATCTGTTAACTAGGCATACTAAGTACCTACTCATTAAACTTGAACAAAAATTATTGCTAAGATTCAACTTGTTTTTTGTGTGTGAAAAAAAAATTAACACCTGCAAATTGTCCTAATGGTTGCATACATTATTTTTAAACCATTTAAGACATGATTGATTGAGACATTGAGACATGACATGATTTCGTAAAAAAACGTAGAAAATAATTGTAACTAAATAATACCTCTATAACCAAAAGATTTTCAGGTAGAGTCCGAAACAAAAAAAAATCGGAATATTATAAAAAAAATAACTTTAGGCTAAGTGTCTTATAACACCATATAACATTTTCACTTTTAGAAACCGTTGAATTGCTTACAAACTCTTTTATAAAATATTCTTATAATATTGTGCATACGTATCAAGTGTAATAAAAATCTGTTTATTTATACTGCACCGAATAAGTGTTCTTGTAAAAATATCTTTTCAAATAATTCCATTGTCTAAATAAACTTTTTCTTCTAGATTTGGCAGAAAGAACATAGTAATATTCACGTCAGTGGCTTGCGCTGTGATTGGCTTGTCTAAGAGCGTGGTCTACTCCTATTGGTTGTACGTCGTGCTTGAGACCTTGGAGCCTTTACTGGGGGATTGCTACTCTGCTACGTTCACTTTAGGTAGGTATTTAAAATCATACTGTGATTACTTGTATCTTTGGTGACATTGCAACTTCAATAAAAGGCATACGATCTACCCCTCGTTTGTTATGCAAGATGATTCAGTTCGGTTAACAATAAAACTTCAATTATGTCTCGTTTAGACAGTAGTGTCCTTCCAAGTATCTAATACGTTTAATGGAATATGGAAAGTTATTTCAACTACCAATTCTTAAGGGTGTTGAGCCTGGTGGGCTACTGCCCGACCATTGTCATCGGAATTTTGTATACATGTTAACATCGCGGAGAACTTTTATTTAGGAAACGCCAGTTGTAGTTCCGATGTGGTGCGATAGATGTCGCCACAATTTTATAAGTATCTGAATTACCTTAATATAAATAATTGTCTCTACAATCACAATTAATATTGGTTGTAAAAATATCTGTAACACTTTATTTGCTAACTAATTTAACTTTAAACAGTAAAAACGTTAAAAGCTCGACCATTTTTGATCCGTTTCGTCATGTAACAAAATTCATATCAAACTATTTTATGTTTCAGCCATAGAAACGGTAACAAAAGAACATCGGCCATTAATTATATTCATACTCAGTATGTTCACGACATTTGGGGGAATGGTACTAGCTGTCATAGCCTGGCTTACACCAAACTGGAGAATCTTCCTCATAACCATATACGCCCCTGGACTTCTGTTCATCCTCTACATATTCTGCATGGACGAGAGCATAAGATGGCTCTTAAACAAAGGCAAGAAGGTCGAAGTTGACAACATGTTCAGACAAGCAGCTAAAACAAATAAAATAATAATAGATGAGGCTAAACTATCCAACTTGAAGTGCGAAGAGAATTCTTCAAAACTGAGCTTAAAAACGTTGGTGAAGTTGACGTTTTCATCAAAGAAACTGTTTCTGAGACTGCTGTGTTGTATTTGTATGTGGTTCACTGCTTTATTCAACGCCTACTCGCTACTAATAAACTCGGTATCGTTGAAAGGGAACAAGTACCTCAACTATGGGTTGACGGTGACGGCTGGTCTGCCTGCGAGCGTAGCAATTCTGTATCTACTAATGAAATGCAAGAGGAAGAGACCATTGATATTTTCGTTTCTGCTGACTGGAACATTTTGTATGGCGCATTCGATTATTCCAACAGGTATGTATGATATAGGCACGGTCACACTGGAGCGGGCAATGCGGTCGCTGTGGACCAATACATACAAATACTAAAGATGGTTTCACACGCGGCCGCAAGTTGTTGCCTCCGATGTGGCCGGGGTTTCAAAGCATTATTATTGAATGGGATGACTATACTTTGGTCAACTTAGTTTAAAAATATTCATTGACTTTAACATTATTTATTCAAGAATGAGACAATGTTTGCAACTGTCAATAAGAAGGCTAATGTTCTCTATCTGCTGCACTATTTACATATTTATAACTAGCTTTCTCCCGCGACTACGTCTGCGCAAGTGTCTTTATATATATATTGGCATTTATAATATTAGTGTTGATTAGTCTGGATTATTATCTTGGAGCTAACAAGTACACAAGTACCTAATGTACATAATTTTTGTTTCCTCCACAGAGTACGGCTGGCTATCCATACTGCTGTACATTTCAGGAAAGTTTTGTTCGACCATATCCATCCGCATCGTGTACATATACACGTCGGAACTGTTCCCTACTTACACTCGGAACACTATGCACGCACTGTGCTCCGCTTTAGGAAGAGTAGCGGCTATCATAGCTCCGCAGACACCTTTATTAGTAAGTTACTTTTATAAGATTGTATACATTAACTAGCGTATCCGACAGTCATCCACTGGAAGCAGGCCGCTTCCAACCGGTCCTTTTGGAAATCAATGAGGGCCTATGTTCAGCAGTGGTTGTCCTGCGGCTTATATGATGATGGCAGTCGTTCTCTTTTCTTTTGTTCCGCCTTGAGGGAATCAAAGGGGACGGTCAGACTTTTACTGGCTAAAACCCACCCATGTTCTTCCTATTGCCCTTTGCATTCCAGGCCCGGGTGACTCTTTCGAACAAATTCCGTGACCTTAGCTGGCTCTAGCGGGGCCCCATCTACTGTGCTGACATCTCTTTGAGGCGCGCGTGGCACACAACGCGCCGCCGACCTGTAGTGTTATTCTGTAAAACCCTCCTTCCGTGAAGTGAGCGTGTGGCGACCTGTCAATCCCTAGCATCGTATAGTGACAGCCCAGTTTTAGCTCACTTCACCTTAATTCACTAAGGGAGATTTCTTACAGAATAAGCCGGCTGAGCTTGGTTCTGATCGGACGGCAAACCACATGGAAAGCTTGGCTACACTTATCAAAATTTAACCTTTTTATTTCAGATAGAATACTGGTCAGGTCTGCCATCACTTATCATGGGCATCTTATCACTACTGACAGCATGCGTGGTGACCCTTCTGCCAGACACCTCAGACGACGTGCTGCCAGACAACGTGGGGCAGGCGGAGGCTGTGGGGAAGAACGAGAAGGACGTTGAAACGTGTCCTAAGTTGGAGAAGAAGAAACACGTTGATTTGTGTTCTAGATTGTAAAGATTGTGATATTTAGATGTTCTTGTTAGATAAGTAAATTAAATTATATTTTATAGTATGAAAAAAGGTTTTCGTTTATTTTTTTGTAACTGATTGTAATGATATTAAAGTTGCCTTAATAAAAGTAATGTTATGTAAGCCTAACATTATTACTGCTACTAAATCGATGAATGAACGTAAAACGTCGACGCACTGTTGGCGCAGTGGCTGACCGATTGAATGCTTCACTACTTGTCGCTGGTTCGATTCCCGCACCTAACAAATATTTGTATGGATTGCAGATAGTTATTAAAGGTATGGTTATTCGTATATGTGATTTTATGTTTGTAAACGCAATCTACGTTACAAGAGAAATTACTAGATACAAAAAATTTTTTTGGAAAATCTACGTAGCAAAAACGTCGTTGAAAACTAGGCATACTTTTAATACAAACCAAACACAAATATACCTACAATAAAAACCTACGAAAAGCTACCTAACACCACCCACAGAATAGTATTCCGTAACAGGAATAAGTTGGGAAATAAACTATAATATGAAAGGAATTCTTGTCACGTTTGATTCTCGGTCGGAACGAGAAGGCGACTATATTGAATCGGCTTTCGGTGTCAGCACACACCCAGCTGTACTACTACAGTTATCGTGGTTTCTACTTGTAAATTATATTCTTGAAAATATGTGTTTACTAGAAAGTTGAAAAAAACTGGTGAAGAATTATACTAACTATTGGGAACGATCGCAATCTCATCTGCTTAAAAATTCCTTTAATTGTTTGATAATGATTGATTTTAAAAGTTTTTAATTAGTAGAAAAACTTTCTAAAGTGTTTATTATCTAGCAAGTAAGACTTAACTACACAAGCCTAGCTTTTCATTACGAACTCGTTCGCCATTATAACGGCTGTAAAATTCAATGTAACTGGTAGTTACATGTTCCTGCCATTATTGTGATTATTGCTTTTTTTGTCTTAGACTATTCCTGGATACCATCAGATAACGCAGATATTTAAGGTCATAATTCCACTGTGTTTTAAAGAAAAAAGTTTTGACAGAGATTTCACGCCATTGGGAACTAAAGCTATACAAATAACGAGTATTTTAACGTGTGTTCTGCACGTATAAACCTCAATCAACGTTTGTCTTCTATATATTTTCAAAAAATCTATAAAAAGTTAAATCTAGCTGCGTACAAGTCTTAAAGGATAAAGTGAAATTCGAAACGACAGGACTTTAATTAAAGTTAAAGCCAGCACTTCCCAAATCCAATATGTCCAACCTGACACAGCTATGGTTCAAAATTCCACACAACCAATCCGAAACTCCACTTCAACGAGCTAAGACCTAATCATGATTTCCATAACCACAACCTTCGGCAACAGAATATTCTGTACAACGAAAAATAAAGAAAATGCATCATACGTGCTCCTAATACGGATTCTAAGCTGCAGTGAATCATGTTCATAGACACAGAGTAGATAAGGTACAGAAGATTCGGTTTAAGTAATGAGCACAACTAAACGCATGCACACATAAACGCTTTCATAAGTATGGTGAAAAATACATAATTATGACAAACGAAAGTGCATTAGGGGGACCATCTTAGTGTGAGTGTCCATGGAGTTTCATTCTCGCTCTTCTCCATAGAGACCTACGTTTTGGAACGAGCAACTAGCTTCAATTTTAAACTGAAACTTCTTGACAATTCAAAAGTGCCTAATATGGTCTAATTGAAATAAATGCTTTGACTTTGACTTTGACTTAGACATTAATATGTATGGTTTTTATTATGATCTGAGCATTAAAATATATTATCTGGGCTTAAAAAGAGACCTTGAAACAAACTCAGAGTTGTTTCGGTATTTTCCAGCAATGGTAGTCGGTTAATAAATAGGAGTGAAAGTCCTATGAATACAAACAACTTATATTAAAAGACATAAAAAAATAAATAAAAATATACCATCACGCCTGTATTCCCCGAAGGGTTAGGCAGAGGTGTACCGATGTACACCCACAGTTCGCCGGTATATTTAGGTCCCATGTAATAGGGGGCGAGCCTATTGCCATTAACCGGGCACAAATCCAAACTCCGAGCTGCTACTGAGAATTTCATAGAAAAACCCAATAACACTTTGCTCGACCTGGGAATCGAACCCAGGACCTCTGGCGTAGCAGTGGCACTCAGAACCACTAGGCTAACGAGGCAGTTAAAAGACATATCTTAATATATGGTTTATATGTAACGTTATTATAAATCTACTTGCAAATTATTACTACATAAATGTCCACGTGTGCGTGCGCTTTTGCTCATTACATGAAGCCTTCTGTACCCACATATTCTGTGTCACAATGCTCCTGTATTCGGTCGGCAACGTGCATTCGCGTCACGGACGAACGAAGGCGGCCGATTGAAACTAAGCTATATTGGAACGGTGAATTAGGCGTATCTTGATGTGAGATTGGAAATAGGAAAGGGTTGATGTGAAGATGGGGTTTCAATTACTACTTGCAGGGAATTTAATAGCTTGTGTGTAGAGGAATTGAACATGATCCTACTACTATTAAGTGAGAAAATTTGTGAAGATGTTTGTTACGCAATCATGCGTAAACTGCTGAACAGATTTGGATGAGAATTGGCACATAGATAGACCATTTCCTGAATACACATAGGATACTTTTATCTCGGTTCGTGACGGGTTCCCGTGGGATAACAGTTAAATTTTAATGTTATTTTAATAGTTTTAATTAGGTTTATTTATGTTACACAAAACTTATAAATAATAATTAAACTACAAAGTTAAACAATAATAATAAGGCAGAATTGTTATAATTTTCTCACTAGATGGCGTTGGTGACTACAATCGCGCTATAGTTTCGTTACCGTGATTTATTTAAAGGAACAGAGCAGATTAGCAATCTTGAGAAAGTTACTTTTTACGCGGGCGAAGCCACGAACAGAAGCTAGTGATAAATATATGCTGAAAAGTCTTGACAGATGGTGTAATAGAGCCTTTTGACGATGATTTATGTTAGACTAAGGGCAGTTGTGAGACGTACAGCGTACGAGACACGGATCTATAGCCTCACGAATATTTTATATCAAGAAGGTCAGGCTCATGTGGTGCCCAGGTTCCGGGCGAAGCTTGGCCCTTACATATGGCAAAAATACGAATATAATGAAACCAAAAGTTACATGTTCAAAAACGTTCGTCTAAGAAAAATAAGGGGGGAAATTGGAATAATCCAAAATGAAAAGGGGAATTTCTGGTTTTTTTTTACATTAGGGTTCATGCAGTTTTCCTCCCTGCGGGAGATTCTCTCAGGGGGGAATAGTGGAATGACTCAAAATGAAAAGGGTACTTTCTGGTTTTTTTTTACAATAAGGTCCAGATTTCCCCCCTGAGGGGGATTCTCTCGGGGGGGAATAGTAGAATAACCCATCCCATCATGAGATATTTTTTGTTAAATATACGCATACCAGCATATTATTGTCTCACTGCAAGACAAAGGCCTCTTCTGATACAGAGAAGACACGAGCATTGATCACCACTCTTGCCTAAGGCGGATTGGCTATTTCAGGCTTATGGGTGGCGGGTGCCTTAACTACGGATTCATAACGACATCCATCCAAATAAATAGAATTTAAAAGTAAAAGAAATATCTAAAAGTAATTTATTAATTTCGTGTCTGACTTTCCATCTATTTTTTCGGCTAATCTCTGAAACGGCTGGACTAATTTTAACAGAACTTTCACTTGCAGACAGTTGACATTATAAGAAGTAACTAAAGCTTCTTTTATTTTACAAAAATAATTAGAGATTCAATAAAGATTTGAAAACCCAAAAGATCAGAAGAAGAAGAAGAGTTATTTATTTATTATTACATAAATAAATAAATAAATAATAAATAAAAGATAATCGACATTCTCACTAACGAAATTGCGAGCAAGAGCTAGTTCAAAACACAAAGTGAAGTACCAAAGCTTCCGTCTGTATCTCCGAGTGAATTGCCAAGATCTGACTTAACTGAACTAAGCTGCGAACCTCTTATCTGATGAATCTTATAAGCTTCCGCCGCGATAACACTTCGCCTCGTCACTAATACATTCTTATCTAAACTACTGGAAATGATAGTGAACGTTTTCAGTTTTCTTGTAGGGTACCTACTTATAGGGGCTTGTATTATGGGAGTTACCGGCTTTAAAGGCACGCACGGTGTACTATTAAATACCTATAACTGTGTCTTGCACATAAAGGGCAGTATTTTTTTCTTAACCCTTTAACCGCCAAGGTCGGATTAATCCGACAAATATTTTCGGATGAACGAGATGATGTATTTGGTCGTAATTATCCGACGCTGGCGAAATGGACATGAAAATATTTGTCGGATTAATCCGACCTTGGCGGTTAAAGGGTTAAAGAAATGGTTGTAATAGTTATAATACAAATACATAATATACAGTACCTATTTTCAAAATTATTATAAACATATACACAAAAAAGTCTTGGAAAATTTTAATGAAATAAACCTAAGGCTAATAAACCTAATAAAAAAACTAAAACAAAATGGGGATGTGCCCTAAAGACTGGCGGCATTGCCACTTAGGATGGCAATACCATTTTGTCGTTCTTTCGTTACCCTTGGCTAAGGATAATCCAGCCTTCGGGTGAAGGAAAGTCTCATCTAACGATTGGACTTTGCTTTTTAAAACATATTTATTTTAATGTTTTCTATAAATAACACCATTACAAGATAAAATATTGATTGATTGATATAATATTATTTTTATTCGATGCTGTAATTAATTAGATAATAAAAAACTACAGCTAATAAGAAAACATCTTATTAATCAATGCGTTGTTACCTCATTAGCTAAATTATCTAACTTCATAACTTACAATAATCAAATCGAGTCATGTTACGAGTATCTCCACTTGAATCAAGACTAAAGCTAATTTACAAGAAAGCAAATATCCCAATTCAAATAATACCTTCCCCAAATTCAAATTTCAATTTCACAAAACCTTTTACAGACACACGAGCGTATGCACAAAATCTAAATTATTTAAGTAACATACGTACAAATATTCATGGCCGCCCTCAAACCTTTGATCCCCACATAAACCTTTATGGGAATAAAATGAAGTGAGAATGAACTGCAATTAGCTAAATTGCCGAAAGCCCTAGCGTGCGATCCCGAAAAAATCCACTCGAGGCCTTCCCGGGGTCCCCCCCCCCCCCCCCACTCACCCACGTCGTACCACTTTTGGGTGACAATTTGTGGAAACATTCTGTTAGGGCTACCAAGGAATTTTCGTCCACAAAAAATCCTAATTTCAGAGGAAAACATGAGCTTATAAAAAAATACGTGAAGATCGTAATGGTTTTTTAAAACTCTCGTTTATATTACTTCGTCCGCGTTGGTTATTTCATTCGCGTTAAGTTACGTTTTTGGGTACTGCTCTGCTCCCGTGTGTCATACCATGATGATCACATCTATATAGCCTATATTACTATGGAATAATGAAGCTATCTATTGATAAAAAAAATGTTGAAATCAAACCTGTAATTTAGGAGCCTATTCGTCACAAACAGACAAAAAAATCTTTAGTCTTTAAAATATTATTAGTATAGTATAGATACATAGATATTTTATTTTAATAGAAAACTTATCAAACTGAAAATTTAAGAATTTGTGAAACTAGTTACCATTTCTTTTGTACCAAAATTATGTAAAATTGATGTTCAGACGTTTCCCTTTTTACCCCTTTTTACTTACTTTAAATTTGAAAATGACAAAAAAAGTTAGTCAGTGAACTAGGTCAGGGTTTGGCATGACGTGACGCTGTTACATTTTATTGTTTATTCATTCATTTTATTTTAAAGAAAGCTTACAGACTAATAACATTTTTTTTGTGACTTTTCCCTTTTTTATTTGTGTATGTTTAGTGTGTGTATATAATTTAGTGCTTAAGGGTTTTTTTTTAGGGTAAGTCCATTTTTATGTTTAGTGCTGGCTGTAGCGACTCCGGTAACTGTGCCAGTCAACCTGCCACTTCGTTGGATGTCCTAGTCAGATGTCCCCACTGCTCCCAGACTCGCCTTTTTAAAGGCGAACGGGGGCTAAAGATTCACTATGGCAAGGTTCACAAACCTCATAGTGTACCTTTGGCCCCCTCAGCCACATCCTCATCACAACCACCTTCTGAACAACATTACCTTTGGAAAACACTGTCAAAATTAAAAAATTCTACCCCGGTTGTGAGGAGAATTCCCCGGGGCGCGAGACGGACTGTTGCGCAAAGCTTGGCGCGATGTGTTCGTCTTGCAACCCAGGAGAACTCACAAAGTGCTTGGGAGCAATTACTCACCTTCCCTTATAGGATTCTGCATGCCCAAAAAAGTTTGGCATCCAAAAGATCTTTAACAAACCAAATTAAAGATAATTGCAACAATTCAGCCTTTATTTTAGATTCAAAATTCCCCAAAAACCACAATAGAAAAAGCTTGTGTTCTCATGTCGAATCCAAATTAAGCGAAGGTGACATTAGGGGAGCGGCTAGAATTTTATTCAGCAGTGATGTGGTGGCGCCTGACTCTCCAGAAACTTTATCAGCACTGGAGAGTAAACATCCAGCGCCTGCGGATGGTCTCATCTTCCCAGACCCTCCCGACCCCCCCGATCTAGATTCACCTTTTTTAAATGTTACAGCCCCCCAGGTGACTGCAGCCGTGAGTTCCTTCCGAAGTGGTTCCGCCGGCGGCCTCGACGGCCTGACTCCGCAGCATTTAAAAGACCTGTTGAGTTCAGGCGCCGGGGAAGCTGGTGAGTCGCTGTTGAAGGAGCTTGCGGCTCTAGTTAAACTTATGCTCTGCGGCGGTGTGAACGATGCCGTGGTTGACGTCCTGTACGGGGCCAACCTTTGCGCCCTACGAAAGAAGGACGGCGACATTCGTCCCATTGCCGTGGGGTGTACTTACAGACGTATGGTAGCCAAAATTTGTTGCAAAGCATACGGCGAATCGCTAAGCAGCAAATTCCAGCCCCTTCAACTTGGCTTTGGTTCTAGAGGGGGCTGCGAGGCTGCCGTACATGCCCTTTCTACCTTTTTAAATTCCAATCAGGGTGAGGTCATCCTCAAGGTTGACGTTAAGAACGCCTTTAATTCTGTCAATAGGGACATTTTGTTGGCCGAAGTAAAAAAAGAACTACCCGAAATTTATGGTTTTTTGTGGCAGTGTTATAGACACCCTTCAAAATTACATTATAAGGACAACTTTTTGGATTCTGCTGTCGGTTGCCAACAAGGTGACCCTCTCGGGCCAGTTATTTTCAGTTTGGCTATTCACCCCATAATCCAACAACTAAATTCCAAATTCAACGTGTGGTATTTAGACGATGGAACACTGGGAGGCGATGTAGACACGGTTTTAGAAGACTTAAAATTTTTGAAAGAACAGTTTAAATCTATCGGCCTGGACCTAAACCCTTCCAAATGCGAAATTTACCTTACTGACGTTACCGACAGACAATCGACTTTAGAAAAATTCAATGCAATAGCCCCACAGATCAAAATTTTGGAAAAAAGCTCATTGCACCTCCTAGGTTCCCCAATTTTGGAAGATAGTTTTTCACCATTCATTGACGAAAAAATCAGTCACTTCAATGATATTTCGGACAGACTTTCCAAAATTAACCTACATTCTGCATTTACCATATTAAGATATTGTTGTTTTGGCCCAAATTTCATGTATTACCTCCGATCTGCACCTATATGGAAGCAGCCACACCTTTTGGACAAAATTGACCAAATTATTAAAAATACAATTACTTCTGTTTTAAATGTGGCCCTGGATGACCGAGCGTGGCAACAAGCCACACTTCCCATTCGTTTTGGTGGTCTCGGCATCCGCAAAATTTCTAGTTGTAGTTTACCGGCGTTCTTGTCTTCTGTCCACAGCACCGATAAGTTAACTGCGAAGATCTTATCATCATCCATGGTTGACTTTGAAGTGCCGTGTTTGACCGAAGCGGTGAACGCCTGGGAAATAACTTGCCCGGAAACAGATCGACCCGTGAACCCATCTTCCCAGAGACAATGGGACGAGCCGCTCTGCAGGTTGGTACGGAATAATTTAATTAATACGTGCATCAATTCTGCTGAGCGCGCCCGCCTGCTGGCTGTGGGTGAGTGGGAGTCGGGTCTCTGGCTTCAGGCACTATGTTGAGTGATTCTACATTCCGGCTCGCTACATGCCTGCGCCTGGGTGCACCTTGTGGGGCTCCGCACCGCTGTCAGTGCGGTGAAGCTGTCGACTGCCTCGGACACCATGGCCTGTCATGCAAAAAGAGCGCTGGCCGCATGGCACGGCACGCCAGCATTAATGACATCATCCGTCGTGCTCTTGTCTCCGCCGGAGTGCCAGCTGTTTTGGAGCCAGTTGGCCTGGCACGCGACGATGGGAAGAGACCAGATGGGATGACTATAATGCCTTGGAAGTTGGGTAGGCCTCTGGTGTGGGATGCTACATGCGTCGACACCCTTGCGCCATCCCATCTTCCTTGCACGACGTGTTGTGCTGGGGCGGCTGCGTCTGGTGCGGAAAATCTCAAACGGCGCAAATATATTAACCTTCATGAAAGTTATATGTTTGAGCCGTTTGGGGTTGAAACACTAGGGCCGTGGGGACCGAGCGCTCATCTAGTTTATCGCAATATCGCGAAGCGACTGGTCGATTCTTCACGTGACCAGAGGGCTGGCCTATTCTTTGGCCAAAGAATCAGCATTGCCATACAACGTGGCAATGCTGCCAGCCTTCTGGGCACATGTCCCATTGACAGCGATGCGGATGAGTTTTTTGATGCCCTATGACCTTACTTTTTATATTAACTGTACATACTTAGTTTGTAATTTAATTATTACCTATTTAGTTTTAACTTTGTAGTATATAATAGTTTTAAAAACTTTATTTATCCTAAAATAAAATTTTGTGATATATAACTACTATCAATATCAATGTTAGGTAAGGATGTTTGCTAATTACAAGCTTCCACATTGTATTCTCTCGAGTTATAACAAACAAATTGACTATATTATTATGGCTTTTTTTTCGACGCTTTCCTCAGGCACCACCTTCTCATCCACGAGACTATGGGTTCGCAATCGGACACGGCCAAATACAAATGTGGCTTATTCAATTTCACATGTACTTTCTAAGACATCACTGACAACGATGAAAGAAAACATCGTGAGGAAACTTGGACTTTCAATTACTTGCAAGGAAAAGAGTGAGGAGTTTCTTGCTCATTCTTCTCCATAGAGACCTTCGTTTTGGAACGAGCAAATAGCTTCAACTTGAAAGTGTACTTGTCTTGACACTTCAAAAGTGCCTGTAAATGGTCTAATTGAAATAAATGCTTTGACTCTGACTTTGAATATAAGTCTGAAATCACCAATCCTCTTTGAGCAAGCGTGATGATCAGTGCTCGTGCCTTCTCTGTATAGTGGAATAATAATAGGCGGTTATTGTTATTATAAAATAAATTAGGGCTTGTTATAATTTCTTGTTTTAAATCATTTGGCGCCTGCCATCCCTATTGGCAGCGAAAATGGAGTCGTCCAGTAAAACAGTGGGTACGGTTTGAAATTATTCATGCAAATTTTCAACCAATGATAGGGCGCGATGCATTTTAGTTCAAAATCTCGATTGGCGACCAAAAATTAAATTCGCAGTCCGACGGTTTATACAATGGAAACCCATTTATATGACGATTAATACTGATTGATATATGTTAATTTGTTCACTTACTTGAACATTTAATGGTTACTCAATTTGCATAGCATTTGATATGGTACCGTGATTTTGAATGTATTAAATACTAATGTACTTACACATTTATTTGTTTTGCCTTTAAAGGGTTTACGTTCAACACTTGGTAAAAAAATAAAGGTCTCTCAAGATCTTAATTTTTTTAGTTTGTTGTTTGTTTTGTTTGTTTGTTTGTTTTTTATTTTGTTAGTTTGTTGTAACGAGCTAATCTCGGGAAATTCTGGTTCGATTTGAAAAAAAATCTTTTGTGTTATATAGCCCGTTTATCGAGGAAAGTTATTATGAACTATACAACACCACACTATGATAAATGAGAGCGGAGCAGTAACCAAATACGTACCTACCTCAATGCGAGTGACGTGAAAACTGAAGAATTTTTTGTTTGTTTGTTTCAGCCCGCTAATCTCTAGAGATAACAGTCGGATTTGAAAAAATATTTTTGTATATATGATAGCCAGATTCATGAGGGATAGTACACAAGGTGTTTAGCAGAACGTTGAACATATGAAAATGGTGGATAGGTGAGGCCATCTACTACTTACTCAGCCCTAATTTATTTATCCCTGGCCACATGGATATTTAAAAAGAAAATTGTCTGTCTTCTAGTTTCACCACTAGTGTATTTTTTTTTAAATGGGTAGAACAGACAATACTTTTGTTTACAAAATATACAGGGTGTTTGGCAGAACGTTGAACATACGAAAATAGGTTAGGTTTAGGTTTAAAGAATTTATTCTCATAAGAACAATAGGTTCACTTATAATGAGATACAAATATCTTATATCTAAACAAATACATTTTGCCTTCGTTGCGCGCTGATGAAGTTATATAAACAAAGAATTAGGTAGATGTGTAGTTGCTAATATTATATTCGGTATGACTACATTTCATAAACATGATTTCTTAGTTTCCGTTTGAATGTATTGATACTATCACAATCTTTTATATCATTTGGTAGGTCGTTAAACAGCTGTGCTCCTTCGAACAATATGGTTTTTTTACCGTAGTTTGTCCGAGCTTGTCTTCGATGTAATTTATTTTTATTTCTTAGGTTGTGCGATATTGTTTTTTATGAAATTGTAAATTTGATAGTACGTTGTTTGACATGATTTTTTTTATTAGTATGCAGGTGCCGTATGTTTAAAAAAAAATGGTGGATAAACCCCACCTATCCACCATTTTCGTATGTTTAACGTTCTGCCAAACACCCTGTATAACGTCACGCTATGACCCACGGGAGCGGAGCAGTAACCAAAGACTTAACTCGGGCAGAAGCTAGTAGCTAGTATAATAAACCATGCGCAATTATTACAAAAGAACCATTTTATTAATTTCTTTACTTACCACAGGAGCGTTGCACTGCAAAGTATTAAAATTGTAGGTTTATACGTGGGTAATTTCGTAGTGGGATGTTTTAAATTCATAAAAGTATGTAGGCGGCGCATGTTTTTAATTAAATGGTAGCTGTACACCTGGGTACAAACGTACTCTAGTGAATTTTACTAGGTACATATTCTATGTTTACCTACTTACAGCCTCTGCTAGTATTTGGAGTTCTTTGACTTTTCGCAATACAACATTATTTTGTTAATTTTAATTTAAAAAATACATTAATAGATACGCAATGTAACGTGCGGGTGTTTCTTACAGTACAGAGGGCGTGGGAGCATTCATAGTTTAATTAGAACATTTTAAACTGAAGAAAAAAAATAGAAAGAAAAGTTTAAAAAAAAGTTTAAACTTTGGCCTTTAATATCTCCGTAACCAGAAGGTTCTCAGGTATGAGCTAGAGCAAACCACTAAAAAGAACCATGTTTATTTACAAGCAAAAATACTTTATACATGATAGACAAAAGCCACAATTTAACATTCGATTATATTTTATACCACGCTCAACTATCAAAAGTCATATCCATTCAAAATAACACTCCACGCGTGCCATAGATTAAAAAAATATACGTAAAAATGTCATTGGCTTATAACAAAAAAAAAGCTATTTGTTCGAATCTACCGTGAATATGTCACCGCGGGCCGTATTTGATGTGGTGGTCACAGTTTACAAAAACAAAAAAAAAACAACTTTTTTTTTATTCACTGACACACGTATTGAGCTGCGGGCAACTAAGCTGCAGCGAAATATGTTTTTGTTATTTTTTTTTAACCTTTTGTTCCGCTGATATGACAATGAAAATATACGTTTATGGTTTCAGAGCGAACTAACTGTTGTTGATAAAAAAAGGGTTGAAATAATGTGTCTGTGTATGAACTTGAGTGCCTTGTTGGTCTCGTCAATGCTGAGCGTAGAGTTTCGGGATTAATGCCCAGGTCGGGCAAAGAGTATTATTGTGTTTTCTCAGTAGCAGCTCGTAGTTTGAAAGTATGCGGTGTGGGCCCGCAACGTCTCGAAAAACACGCAAAGCCGTTGGTCCTAAGTCTGCTTACCTACCCGGTCGTATAGGATTGCCGTTTCATCAGACTATGGGAGTAATTATGAATCGAAACTGTAAAATTTGCTCCAAAAGTTTTCCACAATTTTTTTCAAAACCAGAACTGAATCTTCGGCCGGCTTCACTATCTCTTTAGGCACGGTCTCTCCCAACTCGGAGAGGACAGGAGATGCGTCCTACAACCAAAAGGCTTGCAATGTAATAACATCCCACCGCTTAGCTTCAACCACAGAGTTCTGTTCGTTGGCTTCAACACAACTCAGTATCCTATTGGTTGTTTACGAGACATCTCCTCTTCTCATCATTTTGGTGGAGACCATCATCATCTTCCTGCCCTTGTCCCATGTTACTTGGGGTCGGCGCAACACGTTTTCTCCTGTCAGCCGTCATGCTATCACTCACTCCTTTCTCTTTCATATCATCCTTCACACAATCCATCCATCTTTTCTTTGGCCTCCCTCTTCCTCTCCATCCATCCACATTTATATTCATTACTCTTTTGGTCACATGTGTGTCATCCCTCCTCTTCACATGCCCATACCAAGACAAACGGTTCCCTTTCAACTTTTCTGTCACTGGCGCTACTTTCAAACTTCCTCTAATATACTCACGTTACGTTTTGGTGGCCATCAGGCCCTTTTTTATGGACGGGAAATCATTAAATGACTTCTTCTGCTCTGGGTGGAGCCGTAGGGAGTGACAGACTCTTACTAACTAAAACCCATCTGTGTTCCTCCTAAAGCCCTTTGCGTTCGACTCTTTCGAACCAATTCCGCTACGAAGACCAGGTCCTAAGGTTAAATATTCTATGGCACAACACAGGTACTAATTTGAAAACACGAAGATTTTCGAAGCGCCTACCTTCTCTGGTATGTATGTATGTTATTTTTCCATTCCATGCGAGGAAAAAATAGAAAAGCAGTCACAAAAATATACCGTACCTACACCGCGAAAGCTGCCTTACCTCGCATTTTGCTTTGTTAGATAAAAATATAAAATCTCTCATGTACGAGTATTTTTTGTTCGTACGCTATTCTTTGTGATGCCTTTCATATGACATTACGTGAATGAGTTTAAATATCTGCGTTATAGCATTACTTTAATTAAAGTATATTTTCAGGATATTTATTTGTGCAAAAGCCTTCCTCTAATTTTAGTTCAAAATTCCAGTGTCGCTAGATCTACTTAATTTTACGTGACTAAAATTTTAAGTAAATAGTTTTGTTTTTTATTTTTCAAGATGGATAAGCCTTTGACTCTAGTCTAGGTCAGAGGTGACAAAGTCGACGATGGACTAATTCACTCTAACTTTAAAAAGATTAGGGTTGAATGCGTTCAGAAATACAGACGCACACACTTGTGCACTATAATATCTCCTGCGCACTTAGCTAGTTTCCATGGAAAGATGAATTGGAAAGATTATTTATTATTAATATTAAAAGGCAGAAATTTTGCCAAAATACACACTATGTTTGTAATTAACCGAGCAATTTAGTTTTGGCCTAGATTCAAATTACCTTTTTAAATTCATTTTAGTATGAATCTGTTTTTATACTTGAAATAGGTTAATATTTCGCGATAATTTTGTTTGCCATAAAAACCTAGTACGACAGAAAAATCGGATTTAGTTCTCCCAAAAAGAACTAACCCACGTCTGTCCTAATTTCTCACATTTTCGAAGTAATTGTCATAATTTTGGATATTTAACTCGGACTCGACCAAAGGCCCTTTCTCATGCAGTAAAAATACAAGCATTTATCACCATTAAACGTCCAGATTTCCTCACGATGTTTTCCTTCACCATTGTCAGAGATGTCCAAGATAAATAAACTTAGAACATTAACATATCATCACGCCTGTATTCCCCGGAGAATTAGGCAGAGGTGTGCCAATGCCAATGTAAACCCACAGTTCTCCGGTATGTTTTGGTCCCATGTAGGTAATAAGCTTAGAATGTACATATAAATTGAAAAAGCCACATTGGGACTTCCTCGGTATCGATCCGGCAACATATAGCATGAGAGGACCTTAACCACTGGTCTATAGCGACACTCACTCACACTCATAGCACCTACTTGAACAAAAATTCAAACTCAAAAACTTTCTTGCAAGCATAACCTAAACGATTTCCTTTGAAACACTTCCCGAGCTCCACTTTACAAGGAATATCTCCTGGAACTGTCTACAAACAATCAAAATACCACGTCATCTGATTCAATAGACCGCCTTACTTCACCTCAAATTGTGGCCCAAACTCAAATATTTGGACAAACATTCGCTATTGGACAATGCTAAGTAAGCGCCAAGAATCTACGCTGTGTGAGTGTGGAGCCATGCGGTTGGCGTTCTTATAGACCTTGCCGATAAGATGCAATATTATGCTTTAGCTATAATATTTTTGAGCAGCAATATTTTAATATTTAAAATATTGATAGCAATGTATTGCAGCCACACATTGCCCGTGAACGAGCGCCTAAAAATATGACGCTTGGAGTAATCATATAATAAGTGTTGCGAAAACTTGCTAGAGTGGCCGAACTACTTCAAAAATATTAGGATTTTAATATTCTGTTTTACATAACACTCATCTCACTGGTTACAATCTTTAATACGTTCCCATCCTCTATTTGGCGCAACGAGCACTGCTATCTACAAGTATGCATGCATAAAAGGTAACTGCCGAAAACCCTGCTAATGGCAGCTACTAAAATAACGCGTGATTTAATAGATACTCGTAGTGGTATTGTAATTATTCTCGAAACGCAGGCAAATAATATTACTGAGGCGAGGGCGACTAAAGGGGAGGCCTATGTTCAGCAGTGGACGTCCTATGGCTGAGATGATGATGATGATGATGAGGGCGACTATTATTGGGCTGCATAAAAGTGGTCCCAATTAATATCTTATGAAACCTGACTGAATGTGAGTATTATATTAACGAATTGTAAATTAAACTTTTATTTGAAATTTATACCTAAGATACCTAAAATTATTTGGTGGCATTTCGATTAATACTTATTATTGATTTTTAAATATATAATGACGCCAAAAAAAAATGTGTTTATTATGGAATTTATAAATAAATAGTTTTAATATATTAAAATTTGTTATATTAAATAAATATTATTAAATTATATAAAAAATTAAGTCACTTTAGTATTTTGTTATAAATGCCTAATATTACTTTTTTTGTTGTTTTAGAGGAATACTATTGTTAGTCTCCGGAGCAAGAAATACGAGGAAGAGGATAGATAGCCTATCCTATCTACTCAACAGCGAAGTGGATTAAGTTTGGTGGTTTCGCACTGGATAACATACTGTTTACAACAACATCGTTTTTAATATGTGGGGATGGCGTGCAACAGTGCTACTTATGAAGAAGTATTAGACGGTGTTATGCAACATTTAATAACCTGGATGTTATAGTTTTAATAATTAGACGGTGTAACTAAATATTTAGTCATAATTATATTATATATTCGTAGATAGTTATTTAATGATCTTAAATTGAGGTTTAGTTTCAATCTTCTTTTCATCAAGAAAACGAATTATTAAACTATTACCTCACTAAGTTTATTGTGACGTTACATAAAAATAACCTGTTCATAAAGTCTGAATTATAGTTTAGTTTTCAATTAACTCTGCTGAATACCAATTCAGAAACTTAATACGTGAGCATCACCAAATTTATTTGTGTTATTAAAATATCCTTCTCTTATTATGTTATTATGAATTTTATTGACTAAGTGGGTATTCAACAAAAAATCTTATGAACAGTTACAAGAGAACTTCTTTTATTTCGGTAGGAATGTGACGTTACAATTCTCATAAGTTTGTTAATTTTAAAAATAAATTTTTGTTATCACACAGCACTCCTTTTTTTCCTACTTCCAATTACAAAAAGTTAAAATAAAATCACATAAAAAGTTAAATAAATAATACAATAATTAATATTTGCTTCTTATAAAAAATAAATAACAAGCATGAATACGTAATAATTCAACATAAACCTAAAAAGATTTTGCCTAACATTATTATGGTTTCAAGAAACAAAAAACAGCCACACATAGTATAAGATTTGAACTCGGAATTCAATGATCGTAAACCCTTTCTTATCCAAACCAGCTGCCAGGACATGTTATAATTATGCGAAATTTAGCAATGCAATGGTAAGAATACGTCGCGCGTCGGGTAGGACTCGTACGGTAAACAGAAATATAATGCCATTTCGCGTAGTGCGACGATGGTTCATTAGTGTGTGTTATCTGTGGAATGTTGAGACATCACTCGTAAACACACATGCGCACGCGCTGACTGGATCGCTCCCGTGTTCATAGGAAAGTGAACCTTAGCGGGGGTATGGATTTCTGAGCGCTTACTGTACAATATGTATAGATTTGTACCACCGTATCGTTTCGTTTAACCAAAAAAAGGTATAGTTCACTAAAACTCACGACAACGTACACAGTCATCCGCCAATTTAAAGTCCACACACGGAAAGTTCAAACATAGACACTAGCTTCGTTCTAAATCACACGGAAGCCCGTTTGAGCTGCTGCCAACCTTACTAAACTAAATCGGATTTAAGCCTTTTGGACGCTAACGAATTATAAATATGGGTAGTTAGCTCCCTGATTTGTTAAAGAGGATTTCAACAGATCATATTGATTTATGTGTCTCGAACTTTTGGGGATGGCGATGAGTTTCATTAGGCGGTTGATCTGTGTGACTGTTTTTAATGGGATTGAAGGTGAGTTGTTGTTTTTGGGTACCTATGTATGTATATGTCGTAATGGGCTATGTGTTTTTTCACGGCAAAGTTCAACAAATTAGATTCACAGGCAGGTGTACCTAAACAATATACAATGATAATTTTCTTTTTAATGATTTTGGACGTAAATATTTATTTCAATTCACATTAAATTAGTAAGGTTCTAATGATTCCACCAAAGTACAATTTAGATTATGTCTGAAAAACAAGCGATCGTACTCATGGCTATTTTCAATCTGAGCATTCAGATGGTCAATGCTACTAATGTCAAAAAACGTAGGTAAATTACAGTCATTTTTGACAAATTACATTGCGGTGTTTCCTAAAATTTTGTAGAAATGATAACAGGCTGGTTTCGCATCAGCCTCTCTTCAAAAAATCTACCACATCTACACCAAGAAAAACGGTGCTCCCAAAAATACACAAAATTTAATAAAAGATAAAGACAATAAAATAGTGTGCTCTAAAAAAACAAATATCAGAACTACAATATCAGAAAGATATCGTTTAGAATAATCGAATTTGGCCAAAAAAGTTTTGAGGTCCGGTGGAGTTCGAAAAATATGTAAATACGGAACCCGATAACAGAGAATGTTCGACCCCAGAATCAAAGGATGAGTTTATCCGACATAAAAAAGTTAGTCTATGTTACAGATATGGTTTCAGAATTTATTAAGATATGTAGATAAGAGTGCTTTCCTTTTGTTTCGGACAAATGTCCTGAGTTGGATGAACAAGTTTTATTATAAAACTTTTACTTAAGTTCAAATGTATGTGATTTGTTTTATAGTGGACTAGTACAAAATCTTACGTAAACGTGATGTAATCTAACTCTCCTCGACTCGACTACAAACGAAACTAAATTCAGAAAAAAAAGGAAATATTTCTATACCAGGTTTTGTCCGCTACTTCGCCCGCGTAAATGTCGGGTATATAAAATTCAATCATGATTCGAACGACACGTAGCGCCATCTATTATCATAATCATAAGAGCATTATTGTTGTTTTCCTCTAGAACAGACCTTTTTTTGGGATGAAAGGTACCCCATGTCCGTGTATATGTGATATCGCATATGCAAAATGCAAGGATGTTCGGTTCAATAGTTTAGACGTGAAAAGGCAACAAGGAAACTAACAAACTTACTTTCGCATTTATAATATTAGTTAGAATCAGAATGTATTCTTTTAACTTTCTCCAACGCTGAATTTCTCCTGTGTCATGCGTTCACAAACATGTAAGCTCACATACATACACAGACAGCCAGACCCGGAACAACTATCTGTACAAACAAACAAACATACAAACATATGTTCCGTGCAGACGTGGAACCCACGACACGCAGCGATAGACAGGATAGAAGATAGATATAGTCTATCTATAGATAGTTACCTGGAATTCATCGGAAGGATCTAATCTTAAATACAGACAGCCTCGGCCTAGTTACGGAGTTAGTGGTCAATTCAACCGTGTTCAATTACAGAATTGTACTCTAAAGATACCCACAACAAAGTGTAAATTACATTGCGAATCATGTATCTACTCTTAGATTACCAAAAGGATGCACTCCTTTGACATTATCTCTAACAGCAATCTGTCCCAACCGTCTAAGCCGGTGCTTAGAAGATATAAAAAAGTCGTTTATTCGAGACACTTGGACACTAACGATGTTTTCGCCAAGACAATATTTATAGGGCGGTCCTAACGTGCAGTCCGATTCATTAATGGTGCCCTGGGGATGTGCACGTCTGTTTTTCTTCACACCTTCGCAACAAATGTCTTATTTACGGCGCCGCGGGGTGAAATTCTATTCCACATTGTCACAGTACCTGTCTTATAGAGAGACAAGTGGGGTAAATGAATGTGTGTTTAAGGGTGACTTTCGCCAATGAAACTACCTTTTCTATTTATTTTTTAACATACAAACAAACAGCAAACAGCGTTGTGATGGCCCAGTGGTAAAAGTATCCGCTTCTCATCAGCGTCATAAGTGGTTAAGTTGAAAAAATATTTTAGAAAGGAAGGAAAATTGAAAATCCTTACTAATATTATAAATGCGAAAGTAACTGTCTGTCTGTCTGTCTCTTCTTCACGCCTAAACCACTGAACCGATTTCAATGAAATTTGGTACAGATGTAGTCTGGGACCCGAGAAAGGACATAGGATAGTTTTCATCCCGGAAATCCCCCGGGAACGGGAACTATTAATCCACGCGGACGAAGTCGCGGGCAAATGCTAGTGATTATATAAAATTAAAAGAGTGCATCTAAATTGCGTTTAAGATAAGCTGTAAATGTCAATATTCCAGAGCAAAGAAGACACTGATAACCCTTGCACAAGCTTGCAGACTTCCGTGTATAATAGAAGATGCACAAAATCATGATTTTTGATTTTATGCAAGCTTGCGTACTATGTGAGGCAGAGATAAAAAAAACACAATTTACATACAAGACTCCACAAAGTTGAAAAAAATTATGACTTTTACTTAAACTCAAAGAGAAAAATAATTGAAATTTGAGACACGAGACTACAATGACAAGTTATTTATTTTAAGCATTATTTCTCTAACTTACGATTATTTAGTATTTTTTCTTAAAAAAATGAAATAATTTCAATACAAACAAAATCCATAATGACGAAATTTCAATAAACCTAATCCAACCTTTAAAAATCTTCTCCAAACCCGAAGCCTAAACGGCAGTAGATCGGTCGCTCCATGAAAGGGATTGCCTTCTAGCCTTCATTTTATACGGACAGTACAATCTAGGGGTTTAGCGGTCTAATGTCTGATTACAGCTATCGATTTCAGCTCTCGGAAGCCGGGTCTGATGTAATTGAAATGAGCAAGAGGCTTCACGGAGATGAATTGGAAAAATGTATTTTGTGAAGAATGACGTGTAGTTTAGTCTCGTATTTAGTTTTAGAATGGTTTAGGTTCTGCATATTTTTGAAGTGAAAACTTCTTTAGCGGCGTTGTGCACTTTTTTTGGAATGGGTAAAAAATGTTAAACTCGCGTCAGGACACGTGACCCTGATCGAAAATTCGTAAGCGGAGTTGTGCACTTGTTTTGGAATGGGTAAAAAATGTTAAACTCGCGTCAGGACACGTGACCTGATCGAAAATCTTACGAATTTATCGTCATATTTGTGTAAATAAATATTGTATTATACCACATAAATGATAGTACTTATACTGATAATTAAAGCAATTCGTGCAAAATTATTCCCTGACCATTCCAAAATATCAAAAATGCACAACGTTAATATTCAAGTTTTCACTTCTGCCGGCACTCCCGGAGTGCAACCCGTCGTTTTTTTTTAGGGTACCAAAGGCTTCAAGCGGAGCCCTATTGCTCTTGCTCATCGGTCCAGGCGTCTGTCTGTCTGTGCCTCATCTTTTGAGTCGTAATAGGTAGACAGTTGAAATTTTCACAGTATGATTACTACGGTCGCTATAACAATTTAAGAAAGTTAAAAACGAAAGAAACTCCTTACATGTAAAGAGATTTTTCATCGTTTTTTGCTCGATCTTAATATTGAATGGTGGTTCGGAACTCTTTATGTACAAGTACCACTCGCATTTAACAGGTTATTAAAAAAAAAGTTATAAAAAAAAATGCACTTTGCTTGTTTGTGAAAAAAAATTGTGGAGGCGAGTGCAATTCTAAATTGAAACATCTTATCTATACTTTACTTTTACTTACCCCTTAGGCAAGATACCTATATTTTTTTTCCTTTCTAAGGCATTTCTGTTCCTTTATCAGACCATATATCAGACATTATTGCAAATCAAGAACAAAAATGCTTTAACATAAGCATTAAAACTCATTTTCCCTTGACCATCATCGTCGTAATATGAAACTCGTCTTTGGCTCATACTCAAGCTCAACTCTAACTCTCTCGTCTTTAACTAGAGTTAAAGGCCTGAACATGAGCGTTAAGAGTCATTTTCCCATAACCATCATGGTCGTAATATGAAACTTGTCTAATGAAAGGCCTAACCTCCAATATATGGGCATCCTAAACAACTGCAAACTATAATTTAACTTGGACTTAGTACATGTTTGCTTTACCCGGAGTACTGATAACGGAGAGCGTTAGACCCGAGAGCTACCCATAGATTTAACATCAATGTTGGCTACATTTATCTATGCGATAATAATAAAGATAAAGAGATTTTTGTTTGTTTGCTTGTGTGTATACTTAAATGCACTAATCTCTCGAAGTACTTGTCGGATTGGAAAAAATATTTTGTATATGATAACCAGTTTTATGAGAAACAGTTAAAGTTGGATAAATCATGGAGCAGCAACCAAAGGCGTATCAAAGCGCTGGTGAAAAAGTAGGTAGATAGTTTATAATATTCTATACATTTTTAAAAGAGTTTTCATGGAATCTCCTTGGAACTAGCCAAAAACCATTTGGAAAGAGCAACTTGCTGCAACTTTTCGACTGACTCCGTGTCAATTTAAATGGTTTATTTATAACTAGCTTTTGAACACGTCTTCGTCCGGTTGGAATAGGTGTTTTGAGCAGCCTTTTTTTATTTTAAATATACTTTATTATTTAGTAGCAAATTTTTATTTATCTTTATCCTGACTTCTGCAGTTTATCAATAATAATCAGGTAATATGATTATTATTTACTAGCTTCTGACGGCGACTTCGTCCACGTCGTAATTGATATATGATCCAACGGGAACCGTAGATTTTTCCGGGGTAAAAATAATTCTATGTGTTATTTCACACTACAATCTATCTCAGTGCCAAATTGACCCGTTTAAGAGTAACAAACATCCTCACAAGCTTTCGCATTTATAATATTAGTAGGATGTAGGTACACGACGTTACAAGCTATACTCGTACAACTGGTGGCTGTTCTAGAATAACAGTGCTAGTCTCCATTTCTAGTTGATTTACTGTACTCCCACGCACTATCTAGTGTCTAGTAGCATAAGCCTATTTATCTAGATAACGTAGCAATGATGCTGTACATTTACTTGAGAACTTTTCAAGCCATATCGTCTTATATTCAGAGGTTATAAAAATGTAACTTGATGTGGATGCATTACTTAGGGATACCTAGGTATTGAAGATAGTGTTTGTAATGGTTCTGTACAAAAGGAAAAAACTTAACCTTTATTTCCCGAAGGGTTAGGCAGAAGTGTACACCAATGCACACCCACAGTTCGCCGGGATGTATAGGTCCCATTGAATAGGAGGCGAGCCTATTTCCATTAACCGGCCACAAAATCCTAACTCCGAGCTCCGAGCTGCTACTGAGAATTTCATACAAAAGCCCAATAACACTTTGCTCGACCTGGGAATCGAACCCAAGACCTCCGCTACTAGGCTAACAAGGCAATTAATCTGAATACCTCCATAACCTATTATATTATTTTCCATACAAACTTCGCACATACCATTAATCTCAAACAGTTTTATCAGTAACTTAGTTCCGAAGTGAATTTTAATGCATCGCTCTTCCCAGCAACTGCCGACTTGTAAACGAAAAGTTTACCGACTTTTTTCTTTGTTTCCGACTCTGTTTCGCAATCAACGGGATAGACATAGCAATAAATAGATTGGATGCTGAATTGGAGTGGAGTATTTGATCTAAAAATAATGTAGGTAACACTAACTTGAAATATTGTGTACTCTGAAGGTTTGCTAAATTGTTTTGTAAAATACTAGTATGATTTCTGCATCGCGTATCACATATTATTAAGTAGCGTACAGGTGAGTAGGTAACCTAGCTAGGCCGCCATAGTCATTCTTGTTTTTTAATTCTTATTTGTAATCTGTCTATCTGTTGTAACTGCAACAAGCTGTACCACATTTTGAACTAAATAAATATATTATAATTAGTTCTTATGTACAAAAAATAAAATAGGCTGTTCCATACATTTTGACTGTGTAGGTGTTGCTCTATATGGAAAAGCTCTTTTTTTATTAGCCTTCTAAAAAGAATCATCGCTGGGGAGTCTAGAATCATGTATCTACTGAATCCATGGTAAAAGCCTCCAATGCGGTGTGCAGGTGTCCTTTCCACCCTGTATATAAGTACATAATATATATTTGTCCTCACCTCTCCTCTCCCTTCGGACTGAACTTCTAACTTAAGACTTGGCAGATGACAGTAACATCCCCCTAACATAAACCCCATGAGAAACTAATCAAGTTATACGTAGTTTTTAACCCACTTACAGTTTACACCTTCATTCCCTGAGGAGCGCTAACAATTTCTTCGATTCGAAATAAGAAACGGAAGCAGAACCGCGGGAACTCAGTAGTCTTAATGGTTAAGTTGTTGTCACGGTTTTTCCGCGTCCCTAAAGTGAGGTTGGGTTGTCTGAGTATTGTAAGCGATGCGAATGCAATGATATGTTGTCCACATACGGGGTCAAAAGACATCACGTAACCGACATAAACTGCCCGCCTAAGTTATATTGTACTAAAATTATGACAAGGACTGCGCACACTGCCCATATTATGTTCAACTGTAGTTTGATGGGCATCAATTTTTTTTTAATGTCGTAAAATCACTTTAAATCCGTTGGTCCCAGCTGTCATTTGTAGATCTTTGACAGTCGTTACTGTTAGTCAGAAGCCAGAAAGTCTGACAACCAGTCTTACCAAGAGTATCGTATTACCCATTACTGGGTTGTGGAGGTCTGATAGGCAGTCGCTCCATGTAAAATACTGATATTCAGCTGCATCCGGTTCGACTGGAAGCTGACCCCAACATAGTTGGGAAAAGGCTAGGCAGATGATGAAAATCACTTTTTGTGGTGCCTGTAAAACATCGTAGTTTCAATAGTAGCGGTACCGTGGGGGTATTCAATGGATAGTAAAACATTAAAAAAAGTTGTTTCACTATGTAAAAAAAAAACGCTGTTTTAGCGACATCCATCGCTCATCATGCGAACTACTAAGGTAAAACTGACGTTGCCTAGGTCGCTCTGTCCAAAAGATCTCTGCGACATTAGCATATATACAAAATCTCAACAACAACTGTCGGGCAGTAGCCCACCAGACATAACACCCGCCTGGACGGTGGATCCTTCCTTTACAATGGAGTATAACAAACCTTACACCCTGTTTCTCATACCTCCAAACTATCTTATCGTATCGAATCGCTTTCACTGTGTGCTTGAAGCCTTTAAGTGCCACTAACTTGCTCCTTTTATGGTTCGAAGTAATGGTTAAGTTGGAAGATGTTAGATCGATCACGTGTTTATCACATAGGTGAGTAAGCCCCCAACGACAAGGATATAAAAAATGTTACCACGGAATTTCACGCCGTTTTCTTTTTCATGACAAACGACAAATTTTAAGGACCACGGAGTTTCTTGTTGTTGTGTTTTGTTTAACAATAAGTTTACACACATGTCATCACGCCTGTGTCCCCCGAAGGGTTAGGCAGAGGTATACCAATGTACACCCACAGTTTGCCGCTATCGACAAAACAAAATTTCTCCCCATTATCGAAATAATTGCAATGATTTTCGAACAAATGAACGCTGATTAATCTTTTCTAAGCATACGTTTTGGATATAGGTCAACTGTTCTGTTATTGCTGGATAGTTTCTTTCTTTTCTTTTTTATAAAAAAACGTTGCCCCACACTAGTAATTTCTCCTGTGTCATGGATGCATTTTCAAACATATAATAAACTCACATACACAAACAGCCAGACCCGGAACAACTATCTGTAGGTCTTACTGATATCTGTTCCGTGCGGGAATCGAAACCGCGACACGCAGCGCAGCAGTCGATCGCTCTGTCACTGCGCCAACCGTGTTGTTAAAGTAAGTAACATATTTGTCATATTGAATTAGTTTGACGATATTTATTTATCGAGAGTTTGTGGTTTGGCTCGTTTTGGCAGAGCTAATCTCAACTAACCAACAAGAAAACTATTAAATTTTCCCTTGTTTACAAGATTTTACAAGAACCTGTCGATTCTACTTACTATCTCCGCTTCCTCAAAACAGTCAGTCATCCCAAGAGACTAGGCGATACTAAATCGAGTGAAAAATACATTTCCACAGAGCTTGAGTGTCGTATGAGGAGTTAACAAGCACTTAACCGGATCCTATGCAGAGCAGTTCGTGAAGTGTGCTATCAGATCTTCAATAACAAGAATAATAGAACCAGGATTCTGTACACACTTATTGAAAAGAATGCCCGTGGAGTTTCTTGCTCATTCTTCTCCGTAGACCTATGTTTTAGAACGAGTAACTAACTTTAACTTTTGACTTACTAACCGACACTTTGACAATTCAAGTACCTGTAAATGGTTTTTCTTTTTCTAGCCTGTAATGTCCCAATTCCTCATACTATAAGCTACTCAAAGTCAAAGTGAGACTTTGAGTAGCTTTTACTATGAGAAGTTGAGATAGTGGTTTTAAAGAGAACCTAACTCCTTGAGGTGATGTGAGTATGAGGTCAGTTCATGAAGTGTCATCCCTTCACGGGAACCTAGAGGATCGTTTCTACATTAAAACCTAATTTTTACATAGAAACCCTTACAAGATCATTATCATGGCACACGTGATCTTGGTTTGTTTTTTAATAGTGTTGTGTTTAGCGCCCGAGGCATAAATCCTCAATACCTACCTCTTTTTTATGTAGGTATAGCCACATAATCTCCTGTCAAGAGCAGATTATTATAATCTTAAATTATTGTTTGAAGAATTACTAAAAGTCGAATTAAAAACTGATCGCTAGAAAAAATAAGTAAACATTGTAAGATAAATTAGTTGGGATTGATTAATGATTTATTTGCAGACTTATATGTATTATAGTACGACTTAATATATATACCATCACACCTGTATTCCCCGAAGGGTTAGGCAGAGGTGTACTTATGCAAACCCACAGTTCGCCGGTATATTTAGGTCCCATGTAATAGGTGGCGAGCCCATTGCCATTAACTGGGCACAAATCCAAACTCCGAGCTGCTACTGAGAGTTTCATAGAAAACCCCAATAACACTTTTTGCTCGACCTAGGACTCGAACCCAAGACTTAGGACCTCTAGGCCAACGAGGCAGTAACGAGGCGAACGAGGCGTTTGATAATATATTATATTATATTAACTTTAACTTTGAACCTAGTTTTCAAATAAACTGAATCAATAAGGATTGCTTGAATAAAGTATCAAAATATTTCATAACACGCAATATGTTTCAAATGGAACACACAAATATGCGTATCTCTCTACCATTTTTACGTTCCAAGTTATTTCAAATTTAACAGCCTACTGATAACGATATGCACCATTTTATGGCAACATTACTCTTTGCATGATCAATGTGTGGAGTATCGATGCTGGAAATCGATTATAAAACATTAAATATCAATGTGTTACTCGATTTATGTTTGCCGATTACAGCATTTTTTCTTACTGTGGTGCATTGGTTCAAGAATAAATGACGGCTAATATTTTACCTATTCTGGGACGTATGGGAGAGAATGACCACTCCTATAAATTACTAGCTTTTGCCCGCGACTTCATCGGTGTAAATATGTCCGCGGGATAAAAAGTGGCTTATGTCCTTTCTTGGGATTCAAACTTACCCCGTACCAAATTTAATCAAAATCAGTACAGTGGTTTAGTCGTGAAAGCCTAACAGACAGACAGTTACTTCTGCATTTATAATTTAGTAAGTATGGATAAATTAAGTTCAGTAAGTGGAAAATAAGAATATTTTATTAGCCTGTTCTGTACCACTCCTGGACAAAGGTCGCTCTCTACATCTTTTTTTTCTTCGGTTTTGGAGGAATACCTACATCTAATTCGTACTGCCATTTCCTTAGTGGCCAACCGCGACCCAAGATTAAAACGTCGCCTAAAAAAAATTAAACATATTGGGACGAAAGGCAAATAAAAAACTCAAGTGTGATAACGACAATATGTTTACATCTCTGTTTACCTTTAAAATGCGTGCAAACGACAGGTTTATTTTACTGAAAAAATCCTATTACATTTGTTTTTTCAAATTCATTCATTTTTTTAAATCAAGTTCGCTCTAAAAAAGCTTTAGAGGTGTACCTAACCGTACTTCAGCCCAGCCGACCTTAAACAATTCGATTTCAATAACGCATTGTAATCGATTCAAACCACGACCGAACAGTCAATTTGCATGAATGAAATCGATTGGGAATGTCTAAAGTCCTGTCCGATGGATGTCGGGGTGAAAATGGCGCGAAAAAGAAACTACTACTTACACACCTGCAGTAGTGTTGCTAGATTTCAAAATTCCCAATAATTTGGGAATTTAAAATTTATTAAGTTCCCAAATTATTATATTATATTAGGTAGGTAGGTACTTATTTTAAAGTTATTTGATTATATTGTTAATTAACTACGTTTCTGGTATAACCACCTAAGATAAGACATCTCCATAAAGTAGGGAATAATAAGCAGCTTAAAATTAACAAGGTTTAGTGACTTATCTTAATTATAAGCTTCTTATTATACAAATATCCTACATACAATTAATAAAATGATAAAGATTTGTTTATTTCACCTCTAACAAGTCATAATCGATCGACAAAAAATGTCTATGACGCATCCATCAGAAATAGCATCGTCATTCCAAATTTATTTGAACCTAAAGAAAATTTTACGTACACTTAGGGATATTTCAAAATTCGTTGCGTTAACCCTTACCCGTCCGTTCGTCGGACATTTAGACAGATCCCTGATTGGGTTCTCTGTATTTTCTGCTTTGTACAGACGGACAAAAGCGGCACGAAGAAAACTGGAACTGCCAGGTATCGGCGTGGCGCGTTTCAATGGAAATTGTGTTTCTATTCTCTCGAGAATCGCGTACTAATTTCAATGGTTGTGCCATGTTCCTGCTTACATTGGCAGTAACGTTTGATGTACATTAGACAGGGCATTTTGTTTAGTATTCTCATTCCATACCTGACACGAGCGTATGTGGGATTGCGTTCTTTTACTGAATGTTGTAAGAAATTGCCAAAAAGGACCTACTATTTATTTGCAAAAGGTTTTCTTTCAGATGAATTGTTGTAGGTATTTTTCGTGGACCTATTTTATTCATTGTTATGACATTTTGCGAGTTCAAAATTAAAATAATGCGATTTTAACTTCTTATTCAGCAAAAAGAAAAATCTATTACCTGCCCTTCCAAAAGTAATCTACGGTGTTTTACAGTCATCACTCAAGTGAGCCGTCAGAAGCCTCCTTCTCATTTTTAAAGATTGTACCCATTGTCTTTACAACAAAACAATAGAATTTCTCATACATCACAATGGACCGTAACATTAAAGAAATGAAACTCGTTAATTAAAGGATAATGGAGTGGCCCTTAATTATTAATTAATTATTGGTACACGTCGTTTGCAGAGCTGGGACACAATGGCCCAGTCATTTGTGATGAGTGTTCATTGTTGTTCGTGAAAAGATTTCCGCGCCCGAAAGAGACGGAAATGATTAATAGTGACCGATAATTGAACTATTCGAGTGGTATCGATAAGGAAGGATCGATTAGCGATTGTTTCCCCGCACTATGGGGACAATTGCAACGAACAATGGTTTTTTACTTTTTTGTTGAAAATATCGTGAACTTTGCGGACAATATTTTTTTTTGTTTTCTTAAATGATAGAGGACTTTCACGAAAATGGAATTCATTAGGGTGGTTTGTAAGTACTTAGCGTTAATCGTGGATGGGATTGAGAAGGATTAGTTACGTTTACTAATCGTTTAAGCGATAAGGACTGTGGTGTATCCACTTAGGTGATTTGATAACCCGGCTCAGTCAATATTCCTAAAATAGCGCTGAGTTTCGGTAGGTATTTGAAGTTTTCCACGTATTATGATACAGGATTAACGACAAGCCGCAACGGCAAACACTTTCTGGATGGCGCGGTGTGGGAAGGCTTCCACGAGGTGGACTGACGATCTGGTAAAGGTCGCGGGAAATCGCAGTACCGGTCATTGTGGCTATCTTTAGGGGAGGCCTATATCCAGCAGTCTTTAGGGTAGGACGTCATTCGGCTGATATAATGATCATGATGATGATGAACGGATTGAAATTATACCATTTCTGTATAACCTAACGAACTGGCTAGAGATACGAAATCAAAAATCGCATTAAACTTTTTCAATCCATCTACAATTCCAAATTCAAACCTACCAAGGGTAATAAACACGATTTCAAAATTCAGAGCTGCCAAATTCCAAATCGAAAACTTCCAAATTCAAATTGTATAATAAGCCAGCCATCATTACAACGGAGTTAGTCACATCCCCCGCTGAGTATTATCCTGGACCGAAACATTTCACGGGCCACCACACAGCGTAATGTAAACCCCGAAAACTTATTGAATAGGAAATCAGGGATCCAATAAAATGCTGTCAAACCCAACGTATGTGATGAGACAGGTGTACAAACGTAATCTTTACTTTTCTGTTGGTATGACATGGGTGCGGGACTCTTATGATTATGTTGGTACTTGATAGTGATAGGTGGTTTTTTATTTTGCATAATTTGTATTAATCTTCGTGTCTTTACTTTTGATTTTCGACTTATGACACGCATGCTAGATCGATATACCTACAAACAAATGTTTGAAGACTACCCATCTGAAAGATTTACCATCCCCTGTCCCTGTAAGTAAGTCCCACCTACTTTGGAGTCCCTAAGTAGGTGGGTAAACTTTAAGTATATTACTTACAATAATTTTAGAAAATAAATAAAATAATTGAAGTAAAATGTAAAAAGTAGGTAATTTTTCACTTAAATAAACGATTGAGTAACAAGATAGACGACAGGAAGTATGTAAGAAAACAATACATGCACACAGTTACATACATCTAACATAAAAAAACGGAATCAAAAAGCTTTTGGTTGGTAACAATGTTATTGCTTCTTGGCTTCCGACCAATAAAATATTATAATTTTCTTAACAATACCTAACATTAATTATGTCTCCAGTTTACTTCCCTTTCTGAAAGGCCTCTGTGCCATTTACAAAAATACGCGATCATCAGCTGTAAACTCCCTAATCTATGAAGTGAATGTTGCTAGAATTTAATATTATTTTCAACTCGGTAAGTTTACTAACACGACAACTTAATTTTATTTTAGAAAATCTCAGAATATAATTGAGACATAACATTTAAAATTCATAAATTAATTAAAAATAATGTATTAAAAAAAAGAATCCTCTAACTAACTAACTATTTAATAAAATCAATATCTCCTTTCTGCGTTCACTTAGCTTGATGTGTTTTTGTATAGTAAATCTAACAGCTGTTTAATAGTTTAATTGTTTTGTTCCGTACTGTCCCACTTCTGAGTAAATATATCTATGCATTCATAATGCAGGCAGGAATGGCATAACAATTGTGGCCTACGTCTATCACCTTGCATGCCTTGCATAGATGTAGTTGATAGTTGGCTTCATAAAGCTGTGAATGTTGGAGTCTAGTACTTCGCACATTTCTTAAATTCTACTAAAATGTAAACATTTAATTTATATTTGAATATGGCAACAAGTCTGGAACTGTCAACTCTCAGACTCAGCTGACGCAATGTCACTGTCAAAAGCATGAACGGTGAAACGGAGAGTTTAACCTAGTTTATCGGAGTCAGAACTTAAGAATGTAAAGCGACGCGGGTTAAAATGATTGGGTATCCCGTTAGATCTCGTATTCGTGTCTTAGAAGTGTTTACAATCGCCGCACGTACGGACCACTGCCATTTATAACATTCGCCATGGACGACTATATTAACGTTATAGATTTTATATTTCTTAGCCTTGCATTCGCAGTTACATTTACCGGTTTTATTATCAATAATTTTGAAAAATACGTTCCTGCTTTTGTAATAAAGGGATACAAATATGGGAGCTTCGCGTACCAAGGCTCTGATGCCAATTTCCTGCAAGTTATTGAGATACCAAAGGCGTATTATAGACATTTTTATTTATTCTCAACTCTATTTAGTGTTTCTATGTTGTCCTACATGTTTGTGGTATATTTCTTCGGGATAACTGTTAGTTTTCCTGTCCATTTTATGCTGAAGGTGCTGCTACAGGAAAGTGAGCCTTCTGGTAAGTGAACATTAATGTTATAATTCATAATTATGTTATTTACTGAGGTATTATGCAGGTGCCTACTGCTAACAGTAACTGTATACAAAAGTTTTTAGATCAACTTTGAAAGTATGCCATGTTAAGACCTTTCACTTGTTTACTATGCTAAGACCTAGTTGGGCAGTATTTAAGTACTTTATAATAATTATCTAGAATCAACATCTAGATCTAGATCTTCAGTAGGTTCTTAAAAAGTTGCAAGACAGTGCAAATAACTTTTCTTCACTAAAAATAAAGATAAAATATCTCAACCATATTTATGATAGTTAAAAGTTCTTACAAACCTCCTATTTTAGAGTATCAACTGTGCTAAATGTTGAGAGAAAATTTAAATCCTATGTTAAAAATACACTTGTTTTTAAACAAGGATATTACAAATAAGATGATTATAATATTATTCAAGAGAAGTATGTCTATTTATAACACAACACAATAAAAACTGTGCACACATACATGTGATAAGGTCAAGTTGATGTTAATCTAATTCTGTAGGTATTAATCTATGAATGCCATCTTACTATCGTACTTCTACTTATCAATCCAAATGTTCGGATGGATGGATGTTTGTTACTCAACTACGCCAGAATGGCTGAAGAGATCTGGATGAAATTTAGCACAGAGTTAGATTATAGTCTGGAATAGCACATGGGCTACTTTTTATCCCGGGAAAAAGTTCCCATGGGATAATAATATACCAACTTTGACATGGACAGCTG
Source organism: Caradrina clavipalpis (assembly GCA_932526535.1). NCBI lineage: Eukaryota > Metazoa > Arthropoda > Insecta > Lepidoptera > Noctuidae > Caradrina > Caradrina clavipalpis. The sequence continues at coordinate 1,919,592 of OW052095.1, forward strand.
TAACCTAGGAATGAATTAAGGATTAGAATTCCCATAAACATGCCAGTCTTGGTGTATTTGATAATCTACAGTCTAACTATAGGCAATAAAATTAAATTATTTTTTCTTAAAAAGGCAGAAGTGCCATTGAGTCTTATAAACTAAATATTTTGACTTTGTCTTTGCAACACTAGTACTTATTAGTATGTAAAGCTTGTAGTCAAAATCATTTGTATTCAATAGGACACTAGTGTGAGTACTGAGGCCCGTAAGTCTTGCCGTAACAGTTTAAGCTGTTACAACATTTTTCATTGCAAATAATGTTAAGTGTTGGCTTACACAATACAAAAGAATAAATAAAAAATAATTTCATTACAGATGAAGTTTTAACTCACATTAAAAATTTAAAAAAATGTTTATAAATATTTATCTTGCATAATAAAAATCACATGATCTAGTCTTAACTTTAGGGTTAAGTGTTGCTAAAATAAACCAACATAATAATATAATTATGTAATTTTTTTTTCAATTTTTTTATTGAAGCTGTACTTATGTGATTTTAGATATTTAATATTAATCAATTTAAAATGTATTCTAATCATTTCAAAGTTAAACTATTTACTACTTTTGCGTTGGCTCATTTCAGCAGAAATAAACTCATCATTTAAAAATATATTTTTATTACAATTTAATGCAAACACAATCTAAGAACCTGTTCTGACTCACAATTTTAGTGGTTATTGTTTTATAAGTCAAGGTATCATTGTTTTTTTTCTTTATAGCAATAATAACTTGAAAACTACTCCACCTGGCATGCTATCTGTTCACCACCTTTGGTAGACTGATAGAGAATGCTTAAGGCAATAAGTCATTTGATATTTTTGTTGCATAAACTTGAAATATATAAAATTAAACAAATATACTGAACAGCATATCAAGAGATTTACTTTGAGCAGACAACCTTTTGGTGTTAATAAATAAAACAAAACTTCTTTAAGGAATTTTAGTAAATTAAGTAAATGAATATTTTGTTAAAACGAAACTAACAAATTAAACAATTTACATTTCAGTATCCGTAACAGCTGCCCTAATAGCGATGACACTGCTCACTATACAATGTACAAGACGTCTGTATGAGACATACTACTTGCAAGTGTTCGCTAAAGCCAGCAGGATGAACCTGAGCCACTACCTTGCAGGAATCATCCATTACTTCGCTTGTGTCATCGCTGTGGTGGGACAGGCACCTCTGTTTTGTGGTAAGTGGAAACCTTTTTATTTTAAGAATAGGAGATCAGTTTTCTTCCGCTCTGAGAGGAGCGGAAGGGAGTGTCAGACTTTTACTGGCTATTTTAAAACCTATCCGTGTTCCTCCTAATGCCCTTTGCGTTCGAAAGCCGCGGTGACTCTTTCGAACTCTAAATTCCGCAACTCTGGCAGGAAGTAGAATTCTATTACTATTATCCTATCCTACTCCCATAATGTATTATATATATCTTAATTTCTGGAGATGGAAGCAGAGGAAGTCGCGGGCAAATGCTATTATACGACCAGAAACTTGAATGTGAGCCATGTTGACCTTTACTCCATCTAGAGTTACCTATATGTATTTCAGAAATATAAGCTTTTAATTAACACATTGTTTTCTTCCAAATGACGTTCAAAAGTGCCTTTTATCGAAATAAACAATTTAACTTTTCCATTTCAGGCAACCAACACCCCGACACAATAAAATGGAACGACCTCCGTACAACCATCCTAGCAGTACCATGCACAGTAATATTCCTCATCACATGGTATGAACAGTTCCGTACAAACATTATCTTTGCAAACTTGCGCAAAGACAAGAAGTCAGGGGCAGTTGTCACTGAAGAGCATAAGATTCCTCATGGCAGGATGTTTGAGTATGTGTCGAGTCCGCATAGGATGTGTGAGATTATATTGTATACGGTACTGCTGATGCTGGTCCCAACAAAGACTTTCTTCTGCATTTATTTGTGGGTTTTGGGTAACCAGGTAAAGTTTTTTTAAAATTTTTTGATAGTATTTATATATAAAAGAACAAAGTATTTACCTTAGAAAAGGGTTTAACTAAGGAATGAAAGTTCCACTTCATATAATCAGATCCTTTAGGAGATTGATATGCTTAGTTCAGCCGACTCACAATCTCTTGATAATTTAACTACTTATTTATTATAAATATTTAAAAATGCCAAATAATTAAAACATTACAACCTATCTATCAATATCAGTACCTATAAAATCTGCAATTTACTCTGGATAAAGTATTGATGCAGGTTAGTTTGTTTTAAATTACAACTGAGCATAATCTGTTCCAAAATAATTTTATTAAAATAGTCTAGATTGAAAATTGCTAAAAATGTCTCCTGTATTGTATCGTGAATGCGTTTTGTTAGATCCACTTTTAATGTTGAATTTCCATTTCAGATTCAAACTTCGATTCAAGCCCACGAATGGTACAAGAAGTCTTTTGAAAAATATCCCACCAATAGATCAGCGGTTTTCCCGCGCATATTGTAGTTTGCCGCGCGATTTTGAAGTACGAAGACTGAGCATTTACTTTTTTAAAATTATTTATTGGAGTAGAAATTAAGGGAAACAATTTAATAAATTATTTTAATTATTAAAAATGATTGTGGTCAATGCATAGGGTCAATATTGTTACAATTAGGAAACAAACATAAATTAAAATGTTATTATTATTGCTCTTGTATGAGAACCATTACAATGAAGTCGCCTCTAGTTAAGCCAGAGGCCATTAAAATTATTGTAGATGTTAATGACAAATTAAAATATATTTTTAATACTCGTTATTCAGCATTTTTCATGAATTATAGTAACTATAAGCCTGAACTTTTATGTTTTTTTTATATGAATTCTGACAGGTGCCTAGCCAGGTACCTATACTTATTTTTATTGCTTTTAAATCGAGACCATAATGTCAATATTATTACGTCGATCTGGTGAAATTAGCGGAAAGCACAGGGTTACATCGACTTGCCCTGTGCTTCGTTTGGACCTAAATTCAGGAATTCTCGTGAATGATGACGACTTACTTGTAAAATTAGACCAATCTGTATAAGAAAATTCAATTGCCTACGAAAGATTCACTTGAGAACGCCTCGACCGATATGGTAATTTCTTTTTTTGCTTTTTTTTGGAAAATCCATTGTAAAAGTCGGTAATTTTAATGAGTATTTTTGTATGAAAGTTCCGTTCTTCTACCGTGCGAAGCGGCACGAAATGAAAACACATTGTATATTTATAAATAGAACAAGTTTATTCACCATCTGAGAAAAAATTACGGACACCCATTTTATTATATTAACACAATTGCACACACACTTCGACATAACACCTACGTCGGTTTCACTTACTATTCGAACTCCTCATTTGAAGAGGAAACTGTAACAAAAATATTATCATTAGTTTATTATTATACATCTATGGTAATCTATGCCTAGTGGTTGGCCATGTTTATTGCTGCGTCAGAGGCGTTATTCAGAATGACAAGGGTGATAATTGGGACACTCCAGATGGACATAGTCTGATCAGGATTCTGACTATTCTTAACGACTGTCAAACATTTACGAATTACAGCAGGGACCACTTTACGTGCTTTCCGAGGCATGGAGGTGCCACACCACCAAATTCCAAACTCCGGGCTGCTACTGAGTAATTCCTAATGGAAAAACCCAACAACAATTTTTGCCTAACTTGGGAATCGAACCCAGGACCCCACTCTCATCAGTCACTTACTGAAACATCTAATTATTGCAATAACTTTTTTACCGCATTATAAATAAGCCTTTATATGAAAACTACTAATTACATACCTATAAGGATACCCCTGCGTCTTCGCTCTGAACACTGAGAGAAGAAGGGAGAAGAACACGCAGACCAAGATCAGGCCCACGATTGACTGGAAGCGGCGACGCTTGCCCTCAGCCTGGGTGCGCACGATCTCAGTGTTTTTGACGCCGCCTGCCGCTTCTATCATTAGAATCATTCCTACGACCACTGCTCCATCTGACATGATAGTTCAGGAAAACCATTACGTAAAACCATGGATGTCACAAAAGGTCATAGACACCACCAATTAATTGACATACTTTTTATACCTGTAAACGCGATTCCCCATAGATTTTGTAAGGCAATAGTAAACTGTGGTGTCACTTTCTGCCAATTTAATTGACTATTTATAACTATTTATTGATTTGAAAGAAATAAAAAATATATATAATAAATCAGGTTTTCGGGGAATTATTGATAATTAAATGGTGTCAAGTAACCAAATTAAATTGTGTACTAAAGAAGCAGTGGAAGAAAGTGCAGTTTTACAATAAAACATTTCTACGTAATTCAGTCTTTTCAAAAAGGATACTCAAAACAGCCACAATATAACTCTCCAGCACAAACTGGCCGTGGGAACCCCCATTAATATAAACGGGTCCATTATTAGTCCTATGGAAGAACGGCGGGCCCCTGATATGGTTCCACATCTGTCCGGAGACAAGAGCGAAACAGAAGAATACTGCGCAAATGGCCCACATTTGCTTGTTGTAAATAAATTCGAGGTTATTTCTGCGAAGGTACAGGAAGCCAGCGACTAGGATGAACAACATTGAGAATGCCACGAAACCGGAGTAGTTCGGTGGACGGAAGACTCTCATCTGAAAAGAAAAAACTTTAGATTTAAATCTTGAACCAATCTTCATCAAATGACTTGTTCTGCCCTGGGCGGAGCGGAAGGGAGTGTCAGACTATTACTGACTAAAACCCATCCGTGTTTCTCATAATGCGGTCCAGGCTTGCGGTAAATCTTTCGAACAAACTCCGCAACCCTGGCAGGATCTTGAGAAAACCTGGACTACTTAACATAAGTCTGGAATTGCCAATCCGCCATGAGCAAACATGGTAATCAATGTTCGTGGCTTCTCTGTATGAGAAGCGGCTTTTGCCCTACACCAGTTGATGTTATGCAGACAACATGATGCACTCCAGCGTGAAACTTTTTGTGGACTATTTTTAATAGTACCAAAGTACATACATACCAGTATCCCTTTCATTGTAAAGTTTATTTTAAGTTATTTCAGAGATGAGGTGGCTATGTATGTGTAAGTACTGTTTTCTAATAAGCTGTAGTACAAGTCTGGTTATAAAATACTTTTAATCGTCTAGCAATCTATTACTAAATTAAACAGCAATAAATCTTTAAATTACATAATTGAAAAAACAGATTACAGATGAATTACATAATTTATAAAAGCATACTGTTTTCTGTCCTGGTTGCATGAGAGATGGTGTTACCTAGGATTATTTGAAGTACTAAATGATAGAATGAAGTCAGTTGTGTAAGCGCAAATTTTACCATACCTATTAACATGGTATATATTATAAATTGAACAATGTTTTATTGAAAACGGGAAATAGATGCAAAAACAAGCAAAACAATAATTATGTAATGAAAATATACCTGGATATCAGTTCTATCTTGGATCCATTTGGATATAGCTTCTGCATGTATTCCAGATCTCTCAAAGTCCATTGAGTCAGCTGGTTTAGGCTTGCCTTTCGCTGGGAAGTGCATGATAACAGGTGCTGTGTTTAGACGTAGCTGGAAATTAAAATATTATTATTTGATATATGATGACTGGATTGGTTGGTTGTTGGGCATTCAGGTTTTTATACTTAATTTTTAGCAAAAGGGATGTTGGTATAGTCAAGAGATCTTAGGATTGAAATACAAAACTACAATGCAACAGCTTGCTGTAAGGCAAAGTCAAAGCAGTTATTCCAATTAAACCATTTACAGGCACTTGAATTGTCAAGGAGTTGGTCAGTAAGTTACAAAGTTGAAGCTAGTTGCTCATGGGTACCTTTACTAAATAGATTTCTTCTAAGTATACTTATTTGCAGTGCTACTTCATGTTTTGACTGTTGTGGTTTAACAAAGGTGCGTAAATAAAATATCATGACTTCATGTGTAGAACAATTTGGAGGACATCTTTACCTACTTATCATACATACCATCACGCATGTATTTCCCAAAGGGTTAGGCAGAGGTGTACCAATGTACACCCACAATTCGCCGGTATGTTTAGGTCCCATGTAATAGGAGGCGAGCCTATTGCCCACACCTACCACCTACTTATCACCTTGGCAGGAAGGAAGAATAAAAAAATGGACACTTACCATTTGGAAGATATCAGAACCCTCATCAAAATCAACCATACCGAAGAATAGCTTATTACTGTTCGCTGGTGAGAACCTGAACGAGTTGGCTACGATCAGGTACTCATCATACACATGCTGGCATATAGCGCATCGTCGAGACGGTGCCATGGCCGTAAACATTACGATGAAGGAGTAATCCCTTGGTGGTGATTTCACATACTCCTTGAATTTATTTAGGTTAAGAGATACTATAGACTTTTTGGCTGTTAAGTCTGTTAACTGCTGGACTTTATCTTCAAGCTGAAATGAGAATTAATTAGGTTAAAAATATATCCAATTCATAAGCTAAAACCTAACCTGTTTTTAATTAATAGGTTTCATATTAGAATGTTATTAAAACATAGGCTACAGTAGACAAGAAAAAGAGCTCTATACTAGCTCTATCTTTCAAAAAAAGAACAGAAGCTTATCGAACCTGTGCTTAAAAAGGCGACAGCTAAAAAAATTAAAATCTATTTGACTTGAACTTGCAATTGAGTTAAAAAGAGAAAGGAGATATCTAATATTTTTACATCGGTTTTTAAAAAACTAGCAGGCTCATAGATTAATTAATATTTGAATTTCATGATAATGCCATAGTTATTACATCCATTTTCCTTATATTCATATCCACTACAGACTGGAGTTTAAATCTATGAGGCTAGCCAAACCATAAATAAACCATCATAATATGACTAATAAAAACATTGGTTACCTACTTGAAGAGGGGTTTAATGAGCTCCTTATCAAGTGTTTAAAATTGAATTAAATAGCGTTATTGCCTTGAAATGATAACAAGAAAACGCCGGTATGGATCTCATCAAGAAACATCAACTTACCCCTTTTCCCCGAGTTTGCGCCGATCCTCCATAGTAACTAAGGACTGTGGTTAAAAATAAAAGAAGTTTAAACTTCATTTTTTAACTATTACTATAATTAACCACAAATCAAATGGGTAAGTTGTGGAGAATTGAATAAAAATCCTTACTAAATTCGGATTTGTTGACGTTTGCCAACTCGAATCAAACGTCAACGTCAGAAATGAAATGAATGACGTGTCTTACGTCCTACTTAAGACGCGTTTAGAAAGTGTGTTTCGTTGTTTCGACATAATACCGTATATATTTACAAATAAAATAATCCGGTAAACGGTGATTATCAAGTGTAAGTACGGTATACTTTTTTCTAAGTAACTCAAACGTATGGTAACATTTTTGTGTATAACTCATTGACTTGTATCTATGGACAGGCCCCCAAAAAGGCCCTTTTCGCACCATCTGTAAAAAGCAGACACAAAAGCTACCGCCTTGTTTCACACCTATTTACAAACATTATGTACTTATCAGGTACGGGTATCTAAGTAGGTATATGTATGTACAGTACAGCCTTTTTCCATGCTCATACATACACGCGATCATCATCTAGTAGCTATAACTTATCTGCTAGGGTAACGTACACAACCAGACACATTTATTCAATTGATAAGAATTGATATATCTTAGGTATCTCATGTATGGACATTTTGACAGTCAGGATTGAACGTATCATAATAATTATGATACGTTCAATCCTGACTGTCAAAATGATAAAATCGCGAAGATCACACACCGTTCACGGTTAGATGTCCCCGGCCGTGATGTTGGCACTATGCTTAGTCAATCCGTTGTTGATTGAATCATCTGGGGGACGACATTACCAAGAACGGTGTGTAGTGCCCAATTGAGCATCTCCTGTCGTTATTTAGACAAATGCAGTTGTAATATGAATGTAGCTCTTTATGCTTCCTCGACTAAAAAGAATAGGTATAATATCTCACCCTCCCGTAGACGAGGTAGAAAATGTAATTTATTTAATATCTGAGGCAGCATTAAGGGCCTATATACACTTATTCAGCTCCATTCAACTTTTGTCCATAGAAAACACTGACTATTGCATCAGTTCAATCATTCAATCCATGGCCGCTTCGCTAAGGGCATATTTACCACAACTACACTACATACAGTAGTGTGGTAGGTAGGTACCGTGAAGTGTAGTTGCGTTGTCGTAAACGTACTTTTGCAATATACATCGTGAGGAGACACTGCTCCTTCGTTGTCGCTGGTAGTTGCAATGTAGGGCGATATCGTATCGTATTCACAATTGTTTCCATGTGAAAAAAAGTTAGCTTACAATTTTGTCCATACTTAGTTAATTTATAAGTTTTATACGCAGGGCTATTGTATTTAGTATAGGGTAGGTATTGAGACACCACAGGAAAATCCCTACGTGGATCATGCGTCATCTGTATACCGAGTTTCTGACTCACGTATTCTCCAGACCGATTGCGGCCACGGCGGCACAGCAGACTTCACCCCTAGGATGACCTAAGAGATGTAGGTATTCAAAAGAAAAAAAAAGTCAAGTAGACAACGGCAATCGTGACGTCTGTTCTCCCCAAATATATAATAGAGGCGCAGCGCAGATCATTTCGTTTAAATTTACCTCGAATAATCTTTCCAGTGCACGATCATTCTAAGCTAAGGATTTCAGTTGCCGAATACTATTACGACTAATTACAGCACCCACCCCCAACCCACCAGGCTATTGATTTACGATAGCTACTTTTAGTAGTATAGTTTGACCCTTTATGTAGGTCATAATGTAGGTTATAATTGTAGCTACTTCGAAATCGTAAGGTAAAATACGTTCTAGAATACTACTTCAGGAAGATGGTTTTTAGAATAATCTTTTCCACTTTGAAATTAGTCAATTTGATTGTTATTCATATTATGCCAAATGAAATAATTTCAAAGCAGCATTGAATTGGTCCAAAAAGACATTTTACGCATGTCAAAATTAAAGTTGATAAACTAGAGTGAAACAATCGATTCATAATTTACATTAGTTGTTTTCAAAATATTTTATTAACACAATTCATTCAATAACACCAAAGATTATAACATTCTCTAACATGAAACCTAAAATAAAATACAATTTTACCTAAATGTATTTTACTTACCAATTTATAATCATTCAAACATCATTTTCGACTATGAGGTATACAGAATAAATATATTTTGAAATATTATTTGTTTTACATTATAAGTCGTCAGAAGTGTAATAATACTATTTAAATATTTAATAATAGTTATAATTTGAATGCGACAGTTGCTATATAATGTCATGAAAGCATCCGCCTTCCGAATACTTTATTCATATCGCTCGCATGAAGACCGAAAGGAAAATAAAACACACAGTATAATCAAGTAGAAACAAAATAATATGGAATGTACAAACCATGTTTATTTACTGATTCCTGGCAATACAATGTTTGTGACTTGCTTTTGAATTTATCAACAGCCACTCGAAAAAGGATAACATTTACAGGCCCATTACAGTACGATAAGGATACATACATCCACTATAACACTGAAAGCTATATAGCATGGTACTTAAGCCAGGTTTAACCTTAACATTCTCAGCGATAGACATTGGTACACAGTACCCTGGGGTTCAAATGTTTCATAAATTATTAAGATAACTTGTTTGGACTTAAATCTCTACTCTAACTGTACATTAGTTTCGCCTTAACGCTAAAATAATCTAAGTGATATCGTCGGATGGTACGAAGATACGTTCGCGAGGGGGTGTAAACGCGCAAATAAACTTCTGATATGTCGATAGGTGAAACGAAATTATCTCCTGTCACCGAAAATCAAATAAAAATGCGGTAATAAATTAAGACATAAATTACGCCGTCATCGCACGGTAGCATTTAAATTGTAAAACCATGATTGGGATTCGAAAATAGTGATCGTTACATTTATAAAATTGAAATAGAAAATTTATTTATACAGATCGCGTCTCTAGGCGCGGTGCGGCCGCAGCATCAAGGCTGCACCGGGCCGGAGATATGCGAAAGCATATAAATGATTAACGTTCGAGTAACCAACAAGTACTATAATACAAGATGTTTGGGGTGCTCCGAGGCCCTATGCGGGTCGTTTCGCTACCGGCGACGACATCCCTGTGCGCGACTGAGTGACTGAGCAGATTCTGTGGCATAGAAACTCGGAGCACGGGCGACGGGAGTAAGAGTGTGCTTAATGCATTTACTGTTTCGTGTAAAGATAGATGGCGACGATGAGACCGTATAGACCCAATACTTCAGCGAAAATGAGGATAAGGATCATGCCGACGAATAACCTGGGCTGTTGCGCGGTACCACGGACACCTGCGTCGCCCACGATGCCTATGGCGAAACCAGCCGCTAGACCCGAGAAACCTACAGCGAGACCAGCTCCCAGGTGGATGAACCCTCTGAAAAGATAAACACAAACTGGATAAGTAAAAGGCCAATGTCTACTGAATTGAGTACAATTACAAGTCAATAAGTCGCTATAAAAGTGAAAAAGTGTTATTGGGTTTTTATATGAAATTCTCAGTAGCAGCTCGGAGTTAGGATTTGTGCCCGGTTAATGGCAAAAGGCTCGCCCCCTATTACATGGGACCTAAAACATACCGGCGAACTGTCGATGTACATTGGTGCACCTCTGCCTAACCCTTAGGGGAATACAGTCGTGATTGTTGATTGTATGTAGTCGGTATCTGTTATTAACACCTCCATTTCAAAACGCCATCGTTTTAGTATACATACAACCTAACTAAATACGTTGGTACATATTTCCAAACCACTGAACCATTTCATTTTCCATGTGACAAGTAGTTACACAAAAGAAAAAACTAGTCTCGAGGTCAATAGCGTGAAACATGCTCGACGGCAATTATGGAATGAAAAATGTCCCAATAATGACACACTGGTGCGTAGCTACCATGGGTGCAATTAAAACCTTATAAGCTTGAACTACTTTTCAAGGCGGGAGTACATGGATTGTCGGGATATGAAAGATTTATACGCGCTTCCGAATGACGTCATTTTTCAAAGTAGGTCAGTGGGTTGTGAATATGGATTTCTTTCAGGGAGATTAACACTAAAGCTCAGTTTAATAAAAATCAGGTCGTGAATTTAATACCCATATAAAAATCTAGTGAATAGATAGTGCAATCTTCATCTAAGTAATACCGATTGATATAATTTTGTGTTATCAATTTGATCGATCGCTTGTTATCTAGTTACTTTACTGCTACTGCATGTTGGTATGGCATTCGAAAGTATAAAATTAACAAGAATAATAATATTCCTGCCCTTAATTTTTCTGCATTTTATGTTGACTCAACTGTTAGCTGTTATTTAAATAAACAATGTGAGATTAAAACAATAATGACAGAAGTTGTAAGAAATATACTAGCTTCTGCCTGTGACTTCGTTCGCGTGGTTCGCGTTAAGTTACGTCTATGGTGCACGTAATGTTATATAGCCTTTACTATTTCCTTATGAAACTCGTTATCATAATAAAAATATTTTTTGCCAATTAGACTGTTAGTTCCAGAGATTAGCGCGTTTTTACAAACTAAAAACTCATCAGGTTTATAATTTTAGTAGATAAATTAATAGAATATTTCATAGAAACATTACAACCAGACGTAGTGACCAGACGTGGGAGATTCCACCAATAGAGGACATAGAATTCTTAAGAGCTAGAATTATACTGTCGGGAAGTACACTCTGGCCAGATGCCAAGATAATAATATGTAATACTAAAAACTAGGCTACAGATATCGACCAATAAACTCTAGACATCTTATTTTGTTATGATGTCTTTATATAATATTGTTTTTATTGTGATAGTACTGACTCAATCTCATGATTGGCCCAGTCTAAGAAAAACGTGAAACTAGAAAACAAAACCAACACTTCTCTTTCCCTCATCTAAAGTATTAAAGAAATTTTCATCAGATGAGTTCAATAGCACGCTATTGTATCGAAATATAATAATAAAACGCTTATAAAATGCAAACAATACTTTGCCTCGCTTATGTAACCTTGCCTAGATAACAGGAAACCAGCGAACCATTGATGCGAAATTGGTACACAGATATAAAAAGTGACAGTAACAAAAAACTAACAGAATGAATGTATTTTCAGCAATATTAAATGTTACTGAAGCATCAAAACAGGCTATTATGTTTTATCAAGTACCTAAATCATTGATAAACTTAAGTGAATAAAGTAAGTGCTACGCACCATGTCAAGTTAATCATGAATAATGTCCATGTACACTATATTTTTTTAGGGGGAGTCCTAAACCAAATAGCCTACCAACTACTGCTTATTAGGGGGAATAAAACACTATAACATAGTTATCCTTAGAAACATCAAGTGACAAGTTTGTAAAAGGTTTCTAGAGATCATTGTTAATGGATTGAGTTTACTTTGTAAAAATATATTTCTGTAATTAACCCAAGTCTTCTTAGACCCTAACCTTCTTTTCAATATGCATGATATTTATGACATCATTAATGAAATGTATTTTTACTAGGACATGTTTCATGTAATGTATGTATAATCCACGCTAATATTACATATGAGAAAGTAATTTGGCCTAAATATTACCTCCCTACAGTAAAATAGGTAAATTGGGAACTAGGTAGCGAATTTGGCTGCTCTATAATCTGTCTGTGTCTGCAATACCCAATGCAGGCAAATGTTATTATGTAAATCCAGTACATCAATAATTCAAAGAATACCAATGTCATGAAGGTACTGAAAAATTAATAATACTTAGCTGGAACTGTGACATAGGTATAGCAAATTGCTACTTAAAATTGAATGCCTAAAAAGCTTCCAACACTTGGGTGTACAGAAGAAAAAGGTTGCATGACCAAAAGAAACAAAGATTGTGTCACGTTAGACGTAATTTGTCTTGTCATCTAATTGTGACCATGGAATGAATACCATGGTGACCAATAATATCAAGTTATACTCACTTGTATAGGGTGTAGTTGTTTGAGGGGGCTTCCAGGGAACCGGCTATCAGGACCGCCACTACCAGACCGTAGATGGCAATGATACCCGCCATGACAACGGGAATGATAGATTTCATGATGAGCTCAGGCCGCATCACCGACATGGCGGCGATACCGGTGCCTGACTTGGCCGTTCCATAGGCAGCTCCCAGCGCTGAAATCATATAGGTTAAAATGTTTAGACAGGTAATTCATTGTTTAAAATCTTTGATGAGCAAAGATGCTAGACAGACATGGGAAGTAAGGGGATCATATAGCTTTGATGGCTTATATGTAAATCAGACATCAAATAATATCCTACATACTATTTTACATTGATTATGTTGCAAGTAATTAGAATTATTTTTAATATTTTTTTTGGTGAGGGTAGAAGAAAATTTTACCTAAATATGTTGAGAAATACTAGATTCCAATAAGATAGCATGTTAGATGGTTGTGCAATTCTCCCCTAGGAGGTATTGACCTTTCCAGTTCCAGTTATAGTTGCCCTATGTTTGTAGAATTGCCACACCCCATTTAAATAGGACACTACAGGATAAGAGAGAAAAACTACAACCTTACTAGCCCTGTTTAAGCTGGTATGATAGAGATCATTCCTGTGTGTGATATCACATGATTTAGGGTAGCTTGTAATGATTGATGATGACATTATAGGTACCATAACTTAAACAATCTAGCATGTACTGCATAAATTCTCTTCCAACAGCTTCCCATTATTATCCCTAATCAGGTAACAGGGTACCATTAGTATTTAGAAAGAGTTGGAATGTTTAAACATAGACAAAACAGAGGCATGTTATAGAACCTCTTTGGTACAAGGTGTAAAACCTTTACAGTCATATGACATAACCTTTAATGTTGAGTACACAAGGAGTCATGTGACTTAACCATTCATGATTCCATTATGAATATTGTCTTACTATTATTATACAATTTTCCATTGTTACAGACAGCAATTACAACAATAGTGTTGATTGGATCTTCAGTACTTATCTAAGAGTGTTTTATTCAGCACTTCATGTACTTGAGTGGACATCATGTGATGACTTGGAATCAAGTTTTGTTGATTTAGTTTATGGTTGTTTTACAGATATCTCCTTGTTATAATAATGTTTGTAAAAGATATGTAGTAAAGGTATAGGGTTAGTTAGCTTTAACTTGGATTAAGAGTCGGTCAATCACATGATTGTCAAGTTGGTCATGTGATGATTAAAACCATGACTTTTTTTTTGTTTTTTCCTTGTATTGTGAGATTTTTTCCTGTACATTATAACCAGGTTGTAACTAGTACAAGAGCTGGATGAGTACCTAGCTTAGTTTGATTCTCAGAACATGATTCAAGTTATGAAATGCTAATTAGCTGTGGAATGGGTGATTCCTTATTACAGATTCCTGGGATTTTCCTGTTAATAACTCGCACAACAATTACATTTACAATAGGGTAGCCAATACCAAGTTATCATATAGCATACAACGCTTTTGTTGCCGATGTAGACACTTTAGCAGTGCTACCAACCGAAAAAATGTTTCTCTAATCAATCACATGACAATAATGATTCATTATTACATTTGGCCCGAAAACAACGCCCTGAAAACCACCCCCTTTTCCGGAAAATACTGCTGTGATCGAAACATTATCAAATTGGCTCATTCCGTCATGCATCTATGTGTAAAGCACAAGGTGCGGCTATTACTATAATTAGTGCTCCTAAAATAACCAGATTCGAACTGATTTTAAGATTAGTAATGTTTACAACAAGCATTCCTGACATTTTAACACGAGCTTTTGAACTCCTGTAACCCATTTTGTAGGATCGATAAATTCAAGACAGTCAGCCACCAAATAGGTACATACCGCTAAAGATGATAGCAGACGCCGCCCCCATAACTCCAAAGAAGGGTCCGTAGATTGGATTAGCTTCGGCCATTTTGTAGGTTTATTTGAGGGAGTATTTACAGGTCCCAAAAACTGTGATGACTATCTGCACACACTCACTCCACGGAACTACTTTTGCACAGACAAATATGGCTCAAGCTTTGCAGAGTCGATAGAATGGGTCATATGACGATTGATGTTCAAGGCAGTGCTCGATATGACCTAAGTTCTGATTGGTTTTGGTACGTCACTTCCGAAATGCGCAACCAATCCTGAGCTAAAGATTTAGCTGCGTTATGACGTCGATCATTGATGTGGACCGCTGGCCAGCACTTTTCTTGTGCGCATGTACTATTTGATTGTTTCAACACTTTTAAGTTATAAAATTTCATCTATGAAGCCTCTAAAATTAAAATATAGTGTTTAAAAATTAAGTTATTAATAATTACAGAAGGGTGCTTAGTCAATTATTTTTACTTCAAGGAAAAATAATGACTTGAAACTTATAATTCAACCTGTATTGATTAAGTTTTAATGTTGCCATTTTTAGAAACCTACTATCTAGCAGTATTTGAATGTTTTTTTGACATGAAGAATTATTCTAGGAAATCGAATCAAAATACCTAGTTCTACAGACAGTTTTCGCAAAACGGTATTTTACTGTATTTCTTATTTACTGTGTTTTTATCTTTTTGTTGTTTTATGAACTTCAAATAAATGCCATGATTTTGAAAAGAAAGTTTTTGTTTAAAAACTCGTGTTTCATATCTATCTCTATTTTTTACTCAAATTCAAATTCAAAATTCAAAGCATTTATTTCAATTAGACCATTTACAGGCACCTTTGAATTGTCAAGAAGTTACAGTTAAAGTTGAAGCTAGTTGCTCGTTCCAAAACGTAGGTCTCTATGGAGAAGAACGAGCAAGAAACTCCATGGACACTCTTTTCTTTCAATTTGGTTTTTACAAAAACTATCGCGGTTAGAAGATTAGCTTCCCGAGTTTCCGTATTCAATTATTATAGGATTTGTAATTATGGTAGGTAAGTAAAACTTATTGGTGCACCTGGTCATAAAGGACAGTACACACTTGGATGAATTTTATATAGGTCCTCTGGTAATCAACTTTTGGATGTAGGTACAGACGCCAGCACATCAAGCTACTACAATCTGTCAAATTTCTTTAATAGATTCTCAACTTTATCGCTGTAGCGTATGGTTCAAAGTTGATTTATTGAAAATTTGACAGTTTCGGGTAGCTTGAAGTGCTGGCGTCTGTACCTACGTATTGTCCTACAAATTATATTTTTTATTCATAATACAAATGACTTTTTTAGCAACAGTAAAGCAAGTACGAATGTTGACTTTATCTTATTGACATTGACATATTGCTTAATAATTGATAATCTAGGTACAACATTAAAATAATTATTAAATGAAATAATCACAACAATCTACATTGTCTCAGCCTCTATAGCTTAGATACTTCTATAGTTAGACCTAATCCTATAATTAACTAATCTTACGCTTTCCTCAAAGTCTTCTCTTGGAGAAAGAAGAGGAGAAACACACATAGATACCTATATTAGTGTTTCTCTTAAAAGAAGAAATTTTATTTTTTATGTAGGTATCATTAATCTGTCAAAGACGTTCAAGGTAACAATAAACTGTAGGTTTTGAAACTCCACCGGTTTTCCAGAAGCTCTCTTAGTTTATACGAATGTGAGCATGAAGTTTCAACAATCACGTGATTTCCAGTTTAATTGTCTCTGTTTCTCTTGTGGCAACTTGTATATCGCCTTCTCGCTTTAATGCAGTGGTTATCGCCGATCCTGAAGTTAATAACAGCTGTTTTTCTGGGGTCCTGATCTGTCAGCGTCAACTGTCACTGTTAAAGTGTTAACGTCAAAAGCACATTGTTTATGTCAATGTGCCCGGGCCCATGCTTTTTAAAGTTTTGTTGGTTGGTTACGTTTTCGTAAATATTGTTTATAAAATATAAGTGTAAAAGTATGTGTAACTAAAATAAAAAATAGAAATAATAAACACGGAGTTTGTTCCCAGTTTTCAAAATGAAGTTTCATTACAAGGTAATCACAAAAATATACACTTTTGAAGTTTTGCATTTGGTATGGTATTTGTTTACAATTTTAAAAATAGAAATATACAAATTTGTTAATGAAAATTATAGTTATTATGACATCCATTAGTTAATAATTTATTTTCCAGGGACTTTCTAAATTGAATGCTTTAAAAACATTGGTATTTTAAAGTTAACCTTTACGAATATTTCAGTTCCAAAATTTGCTGGGTACTGTGTACCGAAGAGGTGATATCTTGTTCACTGGCGATGCAAACTGTGTCGTAAGCCCCGTAGGAAACAAAATAACTGTATATAACTTAAAACAGTAAGTACACCAAAAGTTAACTTTATACAAGTAAAACATACTTGGGTATCTTACACAATGTTTCTACTATATAGGAAACTTTTAAATGTGTCGCTTGAAATTTTGTAATGTGCTAGTATACTTACTAAATATTATTTATGATTATTATTTTGTATAAGCGGTAGGTGAAACATAGGTCAACTGAATTAAACACCAATCGCAACAGCTTACCCACTCTTTATAATACGCAGCATTCATTTTTCATTTGATAAAATGAGGTTAACATATGTGGTAATGTTTACTTATTTCTCCTTCTGCATAGCTAGCAGTTCCTTCTCTGGCATTATCATTCCCAACATTGATTTACAGAGAAATCACAAAATATAAGTATGTAAATGTAATTTATGCTTTGTATATTTCAGAAACAAAAGCAATACCCTTTCGTTTGAGAGCTACTACAACTACACGGCTATTGATATATCTCCCAATGGATCTACTTTGCTGGCAGTCAATGAAAGTATGTATAGCCTTGTCATTTATCTGTACTAATGCTAAAAAGGTGTAAAGTATGATTTAAATTCCATCGAAACGTAGTTGCAGGCAAAAGGTAGTCTCTTTGTAAAACAAACAATTGTTTTTTTTTAAACTTAGAACTTGCCTACAACCTGCATCATCATCATCTGCTTAGCCTTTTTCACAACTTTGTTGGAATCGGCTTCCCCTACATCCGGCTTGCCTACAACCTACATGCCAGCACCAAATGGCGAAATATATCATTTCATTTATGTACAATCTCTTTTACCATAAATAAATGATAAGGTTTTTTAATGGACTTCAATAACAAACAATGGTGTCGATTCTGTTATGCACAAGCTAAACTTAATTTAGACTATTTCTATCTTTTTCTTTCCAATCAAACAAGAAAGGGACGGACGTGAATAAGACTTGTCAATTTTATATGAATTAAAACCTCTATACAATTATAATTGGCATGTCAGAATGTGTTGATTAAAACCACGGAAAACTTCAAGGCAAAACTAATTTGACATCTCTAACTTAGTTCTAAGGTATTACGGTCCTTTTCTTTCGCTGTATATTAGTAAGAGATGTCAATTCTCTAATTTTAGTTTAGTTTGTGAACAAGGGAATCGGCACTAATTTCTATTTATATTTGTTTCTAATATAGTAACCATTGTTTTCCAGAGGGCGAGGCTCAAATGATAAGTCTACTGACATGCACAGTGATACACAGGTACAAGTTCAAGCAACAGGTGAATGCCGTGAAGTTCAGTCCGGATGGGAAGTACTTTGCCGCTTGCTGTGATGATATAGGTAATGATTTTTTTATGGTGTATTACTAAAACGCGCTTCTTGCGTTTAAAGCACTTTATTTAATTAAGGTGTATAATTTATTTATTTAAGTATATTTAATTAATTACAACGTTTTGCGCCAATAATGAAACATATTATATTGTGTTGTCACAAAATATTGTTACTAAAACGAAAAAGCCCTCTGGTTCTCAAACAAAGAAATAGTTTAACTAAAAAACAAAATAAAAAAAATAAAAAACAATTAAGTTGTCAAACAAGCTTAATTCTGTCATCCAATCACAGCACGTTACTTGATTACAGGGTGCACTTGATTATTTATTACATAATTTTTTTATTTTATTTTTTTATTGATGAAATCAGGGTTTTTGTTCATAAAGTTAATTTGTTGTAGCCTGTAGAAAAAAAAATGCCATTGCTATTTTCTGTGATCTAAGTGAAATACTATACACTCATATCAAACAAATGAAAATATATCTTATACTCCTTAACATACAGTTCATTGACTAGGAAACATTCAAATTTTTTATTGAATATTTTTTTTCAGTATTTATAATGACAGCACCATGCACATTCACCGGCGAATTCAGATCCTTTGTCATGAAGCGAGTCTTCAAGAAAGCCAGAGATGAAGTCACCTGCCTAGACTGGTCTCCTTGCTCCAAACTCTTAGCTGTCGGATCCAAAGACACGACCACTAAAATCTATACCATAGATTACTTAGACAACCTTAGCATGTATTCTTTAAGTGGTCATACGGATAAAATCGTTGGAGTTTTCTTTGAAAAGAAGAGCTTGGACTTGATAACTGTTAGTAGGAACGGTCAGGTTTGTTTGTGGGAAGCAAACATTGATATTGATGATCTGGTGGTGTCCGATGTTCAGATATCTCACCGTAAGAAACGTAAGATGGTGAAGGATGAGGAAAGTGAGGATGAGGTCGATGAGAAGGCTGTTATTGAGAAAGATAAGGAATATGTAAGTCTTATAGTATCTAATATTGTTTTTTTTTATAAAGCATCAGTAGTATATTAGTATTCAGGTGCATCTGGTTAGACTGGAAGCCGATGTCAACATAGTTGGGAAAAAGCTAAGCGGATGGCGATGACTAGTTTACTGGCAAAAAAGAAAAATTGAAACAATAATTTAAGATTTTCCGAAAACAAGACTTGATTATTTTAAAAATCCTACGAATTTTTTGAGTTATATAATTTTGAAATTAGACTTTTTGTTGCCTAGAAATGAATAAATAGTTAATCAATTGAGCTGTCCAAGCTCACAAGAACTATGTCAATTGATAAGTGGTTTCCAATTCCAGGAAAGTGACAATGAACCAGATCCCGCGGAAAAAGAAATAAAAACAGAAGACAGTAAGAGGTTGCTCTACAAAAAGTTAGGCAGACATTACATAGGAGATGAAATAAGGAGGGCGCATCATAAGGTGAAGTTGACGGCTGCGCAGTACCATAGGGATACCAAGATGTTGGTCACAGGTATGTATTCATCATCATCAGCACGTAAAGCCGTTGGTCCCAGCTGTCATTCGTCGATCTTTGGTAGTCGTGACGGATAGCCAGAAGCCAAGAAGTCTGACAAACAGTCTAACCAAGAGGTGTCGTGTTGCCCAGTTACTGGGTTGTGGTGGTCAGATAGGCAGTCGCTCCATGTAAAACACTGGTATTCAGCTGCATCCGGTTAGACTGGAAGCCGACCCCAACGCAGTTGGGAAAAGGCTAAGCAGATGATGATGTGCTACAAAAAGTACAAAGGTGGGCTTAGTATTACGCATTCTCTACAAGTCAACCACCTTTGGCACATGGCAGGTGTAAATTATTCAACACATTCAAGAGTAAAACAACAAAATACACTGAAAAAAAATTATAATGATAATATTATATACTGTTACAGGAATTCTGTAATTTATGTACTAGCTTGTTCCTTTGGATTCGTCTGCGTGGTTTCTTTTTCAGACGCGTTAGTTTACGTCTTTCTTTTTTGTTCTGCTCCCATATGTCGTAACGTCATGTTATGTTGCCAGTACTATTATTCCTTTTGAATCTGGCTATCATATGGCTGGTACAAAAATATATTTTTTATTTCTATCCAATATAATTTCGAAGTTTAAATGCATGTTTTTGATGATGCTAATTGAAATAAATACGTATATGTCACCATAATTGCCACGTTTTGAGTTCGACATATACAACCTAACTGCAATTTGTTAAAAATCGTTAGAATTTTTTAATTTCGTGGGGTGCTTTGGACGATTCACATTATTATTACATCAAATGCTGTTTCCAGGTTTCTCCACAGGCATATTCTTTCTCCACGAGATGCCTGACGTGAATCTCATCCATACCCTGAGCATATCGGAGCACAGGATCAGCAGCATCTCTATATCACCCCCCGGGGATTGGATAGCGTTTGGTTGTCCTAACATTGGACAGCTACTAGTTTGGGAGTGGCAGAGTAAGTGAAATTAAACCTAAAGATAAAGATGCTAAAAAAAAATTCACATTTTTTCATACATATTACACTCACTTGCAAAATAATCGTTATAGGCATACTTTAAATAAATTAAATCAATGGTTTCTGACGAAATTGTTCATGAGTGGTGCCAAATAGTTAATATGTTTTGCACGTGAGTGTACTTGATTGAATTATTAACAAAAATACAATTTAAAATGAATCAATCCATTGATGTTAGGTTGGCTTTACGTGAATGCTTCAATTGCTGAGAATACTAAACAGTTTGGAAGTTTTTCATTGTAAGATTGTCGAATGCCGTGGCCGAATGAGTGTTACTCACTAAATTATAAGCCATGTCAATCCTAAAAGCAATCTTACTCATCTTACATGTGGCTCAATTTCCAAAAACACAAAATAAACAAACCGTCTCCCTTTTCCCAAAACAATCATTTGAAAACCAATCTTACTGTTCTCAACATAAAATCTACATTTGCAGGTGAACAATACGTAATGAAGCAACAAGGTCACTCTCTCGACATGACCTGCCTCGCCTACTCCCCGGACGGACTGTACATAGTCACGGGAGGTTACGACGGGAAGGTCAAAGTGTGGAACACGACCAACGGCTTCTGTTTCGTGACCTTCAATGAACATAAGTCGACGGTCACCAGTATTACTTTCAGTGCTAATAAGAAGTTCTTTGTGTCAGCCAGTTTGGATGGCACGGTGAGGTGCTATGATTTGACTAGGTGAGTCACTATTCTTTAGCCGCTTTGAGCGATTTTTGGTACGGGTAAAACTTTTTGGTTTGCGTTACCGACATGCTTGTGTGACGACGTCACCGATATGCTAATATAACGTTAAGTTTTCTATTCGATCGGCAGTCCCCATGATTGATTCAATACCGTACTGAGTATCTAATTGTACCTAAGATATTTGTGCGCCAAGAAACTGTAAACGTGTCGAACCACTCTTATTTAAGACTTTACATGCATGTATTATTTTTAATTCTGTATGTATACTCTTATATGTATATTGCATTTTTTTTTGGTTTTTGATATGCGTCATGATGGCGTACTGGTTCAGGCACTCGTCACTCATGCATAAGGTTGTGGGTTTGAAACCGAGTTAATGTGACTATAATAATTTAGAATTATGTGCTGTTAATAAAATCGCTAAGTATAATTTTTATTACTATAATTTCAAATAATAATTCTACTTTTAGATGTTTAAATTATCTTTTCCTGCAACTAAAACTCAACCTAACCCCACTAAACACAACACGCATTTCCAGATACCGTAACTTCCGCACGCTGACATCTCCGAGCCTGGTGCAGTTCAGCTGCGTGGCGCTAGACGCGAGCAGCGAGCTGTGTGCGGCGGGCGGGCAGGACGTCTTCGAGATATTCCTGTGGTCCATCAAGTTTGGCAAGCTTTTGGATGTGAGTATTTTAACATTAATCTCCCAAATATGGGTAATTATAAAATATAGCCTAAAAAAATAGTATCTTGGACATCACTGACATAGGTGAAGGAAAACATAGTGAGGAAACCTAGACTTATTACTGTATTACCTTTTGGAATGTGCAACTAGATTCATTAGTTTGAATTATTTTGACGTTCAAAAGTGCCTTTTAATTGTCTAATTGAAATAAATGATTTGACTTTGACTTTTGACTTTGTAAGCCTTGAGCAAGCGTGGTGGTCAATGCTCGTGCCTTCTCTGTATAAGAAAAGGCCTTTGAGGGATATAATAAGCTGGTTAATAGGTATTATTGCAAAAACAGAACACGAAAAACTACCTATGGGCCATATAAATATTTGTTCCTTGCGGGATCGAGCCCGTGATACCCAAACAGCAGACAATCGCGATCTACGCAAACTAATAATTTCAAGAGAGAAAGACGGAGAGATCCGACATGGCCTGTGGCGTCACATGTCACTACGGCCTTATAAACGCCGTGTTAAAATTTGTTTTGCTTGAGATTGCTTATTCGAAAATAGCTTTACTGTTTATTAAATGAATGAAGATTCATTTTTTTAATGACAAACATCATGCATATTCCCCTATTTCAGCTAACCTAAAATCGGCGGGTTGTTCGAAAGAGATACCGCTCTCCAGGAACGCAAAGGGCACAAGAAGGAGCATGGATGGGTTTTAGTCAGTAAAATTCTGACACTTCCTCCCTCCCCGCCCAGGGCGGGGGAAGTCATTTGATGATATCCCATCTTTAAAAAAAAAGCCACCCTAAAATGACCTAAGTCTTGCGACTGGACCACATAAAGTAATTCACTAATCAACCCCATATTTTCACCCGCAGGTACTAGGCGGCCATGAAGCCCCAGTGTCTTCCGTCACCTTCAGCCCCACACTAGCGAGCTCCCGCCTCGTGTCAGCCAGCTGGGACAAGACCGTCCGGATATGGAACTGTATTGAGAGCAGCGCTGACTGTGAGACTCTGCAGTTGACGTCGGATGCCTTGCAGGTTGCGTTCAGACCTGATGGTGAAGAGGTGGGTAAACATACCTTTACAGGGTGTTGCAAAAAAAAAAGTTTTGTAACTAGGCACTCAACAATAAGTAGTAGTAAGCAGCTTTCTATCAGTGAAATAATTTTTGTCATCGGACCAGAACTTTCAGACATTACCACAAACAAAAAATAAAACAATTTTACAAACATATTTGGTTACATATTTTTTTGAAGAAAATAAATGAGATCTGTTTTTTTTTATATAACTAGTAACTCATAGTCTGAGACCTAAGCTGAAGGTGGTTAGGGATCCGGAGTGAGGAACCTTCTTACGATATCGTGTCCAAAACGACCGACTTTTAGATCTGACTCTTGTTAAGCGATAGTTTCTCTAAGTGTTCCTGAAAACCACTTTTAAGTCTTAGACACAGACACACTTGTGCACTATAATGTCTCCTACGTACTGACCAAATTCGAATTCCATCATCACCGTTTCTATCTTTCATCAACAGATAGCAGTATCATCACTGGACGGCAATATAACGTTCTTCAACACGACAACTGGCGACCAGACGGGCAGCATCGAAGGCAGGAACGATCTCGGCTCCGGACGGGCTGAGACTGACCTTATCACGCCTGATAAGATGCTTAAGACTAAGTACGTTTATTTTAGTTTTTTGAACGTATAATTTATAATAGAGAATATGCATGAATTTTTATAATCGCATTTTTTTTAAATATTAAAATACCTTAGTAGAGATGACAAGAAATTAAATTATGAAAAATCGGCCAAGAAATACGGCTGATATAAGCATACGCACCAATTAAACAGAAAGATCCAACATGGATTGTATTGGTGTTGCCGTGGCTGAATTTTGGGCCAAATATTTTTTTTTTATTTGCCATCGATACGTTAAGAAGAAGAACTCCGTATTACGCCATACCGAACACAACTTCTTTACAACACACACACGGAACAACACTTGGAATTATTGGTGTTAAATACCCAATTGTATTGTTCCAGAGCCTTCACAACTATATGCTACTCCGCCGACGGTTCGTGCATACTGGGCGGCGGTAACTCCAAGCACGTCTGTCTGTACAGCGTGAAGGAGGCCATACTTATCAAGAAGTTCGTCATCACACAGAATAGGTCTTTAGATGCTGTTAATGTGAGTATAATATATGTTTGTTTTTTCTGTAAAATAACAACTAGTGCTGTTTTTATCTAATTTTGGAAATATTCAAGAATTCATTATAAATTGTATGTAATAAGTACCAGAGAGTTTTTTATTTTTATTTTTTTACATACTTGCTAGAAAAGTAGCTCTTATTGCACTTCTTTTAAGTTCATCATGCAATCAGCACGCGTGCGTAATAACGCACGCGTGCGATGATGGAATGTTTTTTTTTTCCGAGCAATCTCCCGTGCTGTAATGGTATATTTTTTATGTTGGTAAAGACGGTTAGAATTTTTTTATCTAAAATATTGGGATGAACGGTGTTTATTCTAAAAATATGATAAATAAACATTCACGAAATTATGTATAGTTATTAGTACTTAAATATGTTTTTATTAAATAAAAATAACTCAGTTTGTAGCACCTATTACTTTTCACATCCATCATTATATTTATTACCAGGACTTCATAAACCGTCGGCTGATGACAGAATTCGGGAATATGGCGCTAGTCGAGGAGCGAGGGGACTTGGAAGGAGGAGATGTCAACGTGAGGTTACCAGGAGTCAAGGAGGGAGATATGGCAGACAGGAGAGTGAAGCCAGAGGTATGTGGTAGTTAATTAAAGATTTTGGTGCAAAGCTGGGTTCCTGTCACTGAGATTAAAAGGTTTGTAAGGAGATTTACAAATGTTAAGATTATTTTCATATTTAAGCCAGCGTGCACCACGAAACAGTTAATTTATCGAAATCGTAACATTGTCGTTCTATTTCTGTCTGTCGTTTGAAGTCGTATTAGACAAAATGATGCTTTGATAATTAATATAAAAATCCGTGCTTAACACTTAACACTAGGCATTTCTCCTGTATCCTGTTTGTGAATACAAGCTCACATTCACAAACATCCAAACCCGGAACTACAACATGTAAGCCATATAAATATTTTTTCCGTGCGGGAATTGAACCTGCTGACACGCACTGCACTAACCGTGTGATTAGTTGAGTAAACGGGCCTTATAATGTAGTAAAATTCAATAAAAGGGTTTTAAAGTAATTCTATGCATTGTCAACCAGGTACGTGTACACTGCGTGAGATTTTCTCCGACCGGAGACAGCTTCGCGGTCGCCGCTACTGAAGGGTTACTAATATACAGTCAGAACGCTGGCATCGATGGAACATTCAGGTGTGTATTGTGAATAACGTTTAAAAACACTACGTTTAAGTACTATGGACTAAATGTTTACTCTTATAGTAATAAACACAGAATAAAGTTAAGTATTACAAGTTTTATACCTATGAAAATGTATGGTTATTTCTTTGTTCGGCCTGGTATAAATTTATTTTGTGTTTATTAGAAGGTTAAAGTATAATTCTTGCAATTCACTAGAGTGCGTCATGTGACTTTAATGCACTCTTGAAATTAAACAAATAATTGTTTAATTTCAAGAGTGCCAAATTGACCATATTATGTAATTATCAAGTAATGTGTTTGAACGCCCTAATCTTTGGAACTACTGGTCCGATTCTGAAAAATCATTCGCTAATAAAGAGTTACGTTATCCCAGAGACTTCTAGGCTATATTCTATTATTACAAAAATTGGGGATCTTGAAGCTAATCCACGTAAATGATGCCGTGGTTTGGCTATACCTATAATGATCGGTTTATTTCGTCCCCAGGCCCTACCGCCTCGAAGCGAGCTCGACTCCGCACGCTGTCAAACAGCTGTTGTTGGAAGAAGCGTGGGGCTCCGCCCTGGTAGGCGCCATACAACTGAACGAGCACACTGTCATACAACAGTGTGTGGAAGCTGTACCGGCTAAGGATAGTGAGTATAAAAGACACGTATTTTTTTATTAAAACATTTTTTTTGAACAATTCTGTGCTTCTCATACATGAGGTTACCGGTTCGACAACGAACAAGTACCAATATAACTTTTTCAATTACTATGTACAACCAACCATATTAAAACACTTTGGCTTTTTGTGTATTATGCATGTCATTTTTTATTTATTCAATTTAGGAAAGTATGTATGGGTAATTCTGCTTGAACGAATAGATACATGTGATAGTTTTTTTACTTTCATACTAAAATGGCAGTTAAACACTTTCCAACCATATTACAAAGAACGTGAAGGGGAAATGTGGTTCACCGCAATTCCCCGCGATTGTAAATCGGTAAAGGAAAACATCGTAAGGAAACCTGGACTGGAATTAATATATATGTATGTCTGAATCAAAATAATCCGCCTTGAGCAAACGTCATGTCTTTTCTGAATAATAAGAGACATTTTCCCTGTAGTAGGACAATTATAGATAGGTATACTTTCCGCTAGATGCAGGCCGCTTCCAACCCATCTTTTTGGAAATCTATGGGGGAGGCCTATGTCCAGCAGTGGACGTACTGCAGCTGATATGATGATGATGATACTTTTAATATAATTTACACTAAAAAACCTCTATTTCTCCCACAGTAAACCTAACAGTATCGAACCTAGACGACGACTACGCCGACCGCCTGCTGAGCTCGATAGCCCGCTTGCTAGAGGACAGTAGACACTTGGAGCATCTCCTGCTGTGGGTGAAGGCTCTAGTCACTGTCAAGAGAAGGAAGTTCCCGCCCAGTGTGCTGCTGGCCTTAGAGAAAGTACTCACTGTTAAGTACTCGCAGATTAGTAAGATGTAAGTACCATTTCTTTTCTCTTTAACTTTGCCCCGCACTAGGAATTTTGACTGTGCCTTGGATGCGTTTGCAAACATTAAACTCACATACGCAAACAGCTAGGTTCGGTACAACTATGGGTGAGGCCAAACGAGCGTAATTTTGTGAGTCGTTTGTCGCAGAATTTCGGTCGCGTAATTTAATTTCTACTGAAACTGATAACTCATTCTGCGTCGCCGTGTGAACGAAACAGGAGTTTTGTATGAAACCGAATGTAACAGAAATTACGCGACTAACAACGTAAAAAATTACGCTCGCCTGGCTCCACCCTATCTGTAGGGCAAACAAATATTTGTTCCGTGTGGGAATCGAACCCGCGACACGCAGCACAGCACAGTCGTTACTGCGCCAACCGTGTTGTCTATTACGATTTAATTGTATTTTAGGGTCAGTTCACACCAAGACCCGACGCGACGCGACGCTGTACGCACCTTTTAATAGAGCGACTCAAAATATAACTTTGTTTACTACACGAAAAGATACAAATTTTATTATGAGAAGGTGCAACGTATTCTGAATTCAAACAATGGTACAATTGTGGTAACCTATTCCAAACTATCTTTTCCCAATTGAACATAAACTTTATTCTTTTGTAATAATGTTGAAAAACTGACAAAAATAATTGACAGATTGGGGTACCCTGATGTGCTTACCTTTGAACCTAAGTAATTTGATAGTTTACGCCGTCTAGCCGGCCTTCAAAAAGCATGAAAATAACTTGAAATCCATGATCATTTTTTTGACAGTCAAAATCACCAAAACTCCTCTAAAAAGCAATTTACGGCTTCCTAGTATTAAAACTCAAGAGCAAGCGTATTTTATAATAAATTTTATCACTCTGTGACAAATTAATAACTCGAAAATTAATGGAGTTTAAAATGACGTCATATCCGACAGATGGCGGCAGACTTTATTACCTAACCATTCTTCTTGCCTGTTAATTAAATTGATTAGAACAGACAATATTAAATGTGGAGCATTGTACGGTTAAAATGCTCCACGTTTGAGTAAAATTATTAATTTTGATTAGATCGTTAAAATGCTCTTTTAAACGTCATTTACCAGAAAAACAGAATTTAGTGTTTACAGAATATAATCACGGCAATAGGCTCGCCCCTATTACATGGGACCTAAATATACCGGCGAACTGTGGGTGTACATTGGTACACCTCTGCCTAACCCTTCGGGGAATACAGGCGTGATGGAGAATATAATTATTACAATCGTCAGTATAAATCTCAAGTTATAGGCCGTAAACATGTGTTCGCGTCACCGATATGCTGTAATTAATTATAAATAAATAAATGCTCATTATGTGACAACGGTAACGACATTCTAATGTGACCATGACACCACTTGCTGTTTTCACTTCTTTGGCTAGTCCCCATGACTGCAATTCTTTTTAATACCGCACAACTTGATGCTGATCTGCAAATTGCAAAAAAAGAATAATTTCGTGGAGTATCTACTTCTCCTTTTTTTAGAATATGAAATCATCTAGTGAATTCTTGAACGGAGTGCCAGTCTCTTACTGACTAACACCCAACCGTGTACCTCCTAATGCCTTTTGCTTTCGATTTCGAAAAAAATCCGCAACTCGTGGGTTACCCTTATCACTAAAACAAGAAACACGAAAAACACACTCACAATCGCCAGTATCACGTGACACGCATTAAAGTTCGTGGTCAAACCATATTCTATTGTCACGAAATCTTTTTAGGTCAATGCCAATACTGCCAATTTGTATATGAAGAGTCATTGTGAACTCTATTGCAAAAACTTTGTTGACAAATTGTCTGTTACGTTGTCATAATATCTACGTTGATTATAGAGTAACATAAAAACATTTTGTCTGTAAAACAAGTCTTGAACAATTACTGTCTGTTGACTCGAATATTTTTTGTTTGTTTGAATGATAGAGAGTTGTTAAACACTTTTTCAGTAGGCCTAGCACGAACGGAAGTCAAAGAGCCCTCTTTGTATTTATTAGTTTTTGAGATCTCGTGTTTACTGTGGCAGTGTTCGATAGATTATAGTGTAGGATACAACATAGGCTACATTTTATTCCGAAAAAAGATTAGTGCCATAAAAGTACAGGATGCTATTTTTTCAAATTTTAGTCGGTGCGATGCCCAGGTGTGGCTAGCGAATTTTCAAAAGTACTTAAATGCAGTTTAGATTATTTTTAAAAATAAAGGAATGTTCCCTTTGAGTAAAATTTGCTAACTTAAGTATTTAGAGTACTTTCCCTCCAGGTAGCATTCAAAAAGTCCTGTATAATAGTATTAGTTGAAAGGTATTTCTAATTTAAATACCTGGTCCTCTGATCTAGATCCCATTGTGCTTTTGAGAGCTTGAAAACTTATTTAGTGCCTATTAGTAGTCTTTCTTACCAAGATAAATAATATTTATTACAATTTAAATCCAAATCCATAATTAAATGTTTACGAAACTTATTAATTTGAATTTATTTTTTAGGTTCTTTTATAAGTACCTTTATAAAAGAGAAGGGAGGAAGTAAGGGCATCTACTTTACCAATATATTAAAATGTTCCCCAAACTTCAACACTCTAATCACCTATAGTTAGATCACATGTAACATTTATAAATCCGACCGGTTTTAAGGTCAAGTGCACTCCGATAGCACTCCGTAAGTTTGAAGGCCGACGAAAAATAATAGGAGATTTTTCCCTGAAGCTGTGTAAAATTGGAGATATCTAGTAGGGTTGTATTAAAATAGGTGGGTCCGTATGAAGAGGTTTATCGAAGTTAGTAGTGGTAGAGCTCTTTGTTAAGAAGCTCGTTCGGAGAAGTACTACCACCGTTATGGTGTTTCAATTTCTGCCGTAAAGCAGCGTTATTTTGTTCTGATTTGAAAAGTATGGGTGGCGGCGTAATTACAGGTACACGAGACATTGCTTGGCTTGTCGTTTGTGACAATTTTGAATGTAATTTTTTTTTTACAAAAATAATGGACAGAAACCTGAAAAATAAACTTCAATAACAGCGAAAATACGAAAGCATTTGTTTGTTACTATGGTTAAAAATTACCGGTCGGTAAGTTATAGGAATCGGGCATTAGAAATTATTGTAGTGATCGATCGACGGTCAAACTAATACATAAAGTATCTATGACATAAAAATTCCATAGTTCGAGGGCCATCGTGTCTGCCTACCCTCGTCGCATGTCACTTGGGGTGACCGCAACACGTTTTGTTCTTCCATTACGTCCTGTCAATCGACATGCTATTACAAACTCCCTTTTGTTTCATGTTCCATGTTTCCACACAATCCATCCATCTTTTCTTTGGGTTTCCTTTTCCGGAAAGGGAATGGATGACCGAAGGCAAAAGCCATCCATCATAGTTCGATGACCGAGCTATGTAATATAATTATCTATGCCATTGGTTGGTTTGACGGGCCTGTTGGTCTAGTGGTTAGTGGCCCTGACTGCTAAGCCGGAGGTCGTGGGTTCGATTCCCACCCAGGACAAACTTTGTGTGATGAGCATGATTGTTTGTTCTGTGTCTGGGTGTGATTTATCTATAATATGTATGTATTTATAAATTATATAAGTATGTATATCAGTTGTCTGGGTACCATAACACAAGCTCTGCTTAGCTTGGGATCAGATAGCCGTGTGTGAGTTGTCCCAAGATATTTATTTATTTATTTATTTGTTGGTATTTCAAAATTTGGTCTACAATAAACTTTATATTACGTGTGTTTTACATTGTGTATTACCAGCGATTTGTGTGCCTAACCCTTCGAGCTATTCCCCGAAGGGTTATGAACAGGTGTACCTACCTATATAAACTCTCAGTTCGCCGGTATATTTAGGTCCCATGTAATAGAGGGCGAGCCTATTGCCATTAACTGAACACAAATCCTAACTCCGAGCTGCTACAGAGGATTTCATAGAAAAACACGGTTACTTTTTGCTCGAGTTGGGTATTACACCCAAGACCTCTTGCGTAGCAGTCGCCCCTTAGAACCATTAACTTGGCTAAAAATATATACCATCACGCCTGTATTCCCCGAAGGGTTAGGCAGAGGTGTACCAATGTACACCCACAGTTCGCCGGCATATTTTAGGTCCCATGTAATAGGGGGCGAGCCTATTGTCATTAACTGAACACAAATCCTAACTACGAGCTGCTACGGAGAATTTCATAGAAAAACACGGTCACTTTTTGCTCGACTTGGGTATTACACCCAAGACCTCTTGCGTAGCAGTCGCGCTTGGGATCACTAAGCTAACGAAGCAATAAAAACATTTTGAATAATAACAACTACAAAAATGGTAAGACGGTTAAATTAAATTCAAACCGTGATTTAATCATTCAGGCTTCTACACAAAACCCTCAGTAACATAAATCAAATTGATAAATTGGTTAGAATCCTAGTTTCCTTTTCGAGTCCCGTATTACCGGTATTTGCGTATCCGCTAAAGGTAGATAAAGTATTTGATACCTGTTTGGTTTGAGTAAAGTCTGTTCGGGTGATGTAAATAGTTTGTCAGTTACAAATAGGATACTTGTTTAGACCCATGTTTTCTAAGCGATCTTTGATTTCATTAAGAGCGTGTATACAGAAACTGGGCAACGGCGCAAATAGCTGTCAAATATTTCGCTGTTTAGATTAATTTGTCAAAACCTATTACTGTATGAAAATAAGAAATATGGCTAACTAGAATATTGATTATGAAATGCAATAATTAATATCGTAACACCGAATATTTAGTTTTAGATGTAAAAAAGTATTTGGAAACTTTACAAATGTCTTTTTTTACACCTAAAACGGGTACAACATCAAATTCAGTGTTTTAATTGCAATTCATTATTCATATTCTAGTTCATTAGTTAGCCATATTTCTTATTTTCATACAGTAATATTGACAAATTAATCAAAACAGGGAAATATTTGACAGCTGTTTGCGACGTTGCCTACTTTCTGTACACACGCTCTTAAAGCTTCTATGTGGTTGTTGTTTCGTGTTTTAAAATTTACGTAACTTGTTACATGGCAACAACAGTTTTCTTCATCCATTCAGACCTGATAACTGTGCTGCTATTTATTTATTTATACTTTATGTGCTGCAACAAAAGGTACAAAGGCGGACTTAATTACTGACTTCCTTTTCTGTACATCATTCATGACGCGATCTATCTATGTTATATTTTGCAGCAGAAAATTAACTAAAGCAGTTTTCATTTATTAATTGATAATGAACTTAATCTCCCCGCTAATACACTAGAAAATTACGTGCAAGATATAATTTCGCGCGGTAGTTATAATTTTGGGCGTTGTGCAATTTTCAACTCTATATCTCTTTCGTTTTAATACATTATCGATTATTTAATAAAGATCATCGAGTATATTGCTGCTTTTGTCTGAATATATATGGCTAAACAAACGTGAAACATTATTTGAGTTTATCCGACGTTTATAAGTTCACCAAACAATCATATTATATTGAATTCAACAAAACATTTTTAAAGCATCTGCCAATGTTTTGCTAGGTCACCGCTTACTAGTGTAAACTTCAAACTCGTGGTATCTTCGTTGACTGTTTCAATTTGCACGTGACTCGTAGGTAAAATCTACTGGTTCCACGAGAAACCGAATCAGGAATCTCAGCTGATTTATCGCAACTATGAAAAGATTTGAAATGCTTGTTCAGTTTTGAAAATTTGTAAGTAATAGATTCATTTTGTTTATAATTTAGCTAAGTATGACCAGAAGATTATTCGATTTAAAGTAATGGTCTAAGATCCAAGAGTCGTTAAATATAGATCATTTTAGCATGGCTGACATTTGGAGGATTAATCTAGAAGAATATGTAGATAAGGTAGGTAAGGTATATAAGGGGGATATAGGCTATAACAGACAGACCCTTTTAAGGTCGGCCTTAAAAGCATTTGGCTAAAGCTATTACCAGACTATTTCTGTTCTACATTGTTTTTAACAATATCCCGTTAAATATTTATAAAAACCAGCCGTCATACTTGAACATAAGTGAGTTAAGTTCCTTTTATAATTGACTAGCTATTTGCCCCGCAGTGTCACTTGTCTTCAGTTACGGCTTTGGTTACTGCTCTTCTCCTGTTCATCATAGCATGATGTTCTATATGTATAAACCTTCCTTTTGAATCACTCTACCTATTGATTAAACCATATTCCCCGAAGGGTCAGGCAGAAGTGTACCAATGTACACCCACAGTTCGCCGGTATATTTAGGTCCCATGTAATAGGGGGTGAGCCTACAACCACATTAAAATTGCGTTTAAAAGATCTAAGATAGACGGTGGGAAGCGGAAGTTTTATACATGTAGAGCTAGATAACTGAAAAATGGCCTAGTATTGAAACTAGCATGTATTCATACCTACCTACTTTACTACACATTCCTTTATCTATCTTCATAATTCCAGTCATGTTAATGAAATGACGTAGCCATGGCGACAGGCTTTTAGTCAATTTGCAACTGGTTTAGTTTTAGCAAGAACAATCACATATAGGCTTCATAAATTAAATCCTTCAGCAAGAAAATAAATCGTCAAGATAAGGCCGTCAGCTGTTTAACACTACGTCACGTCATAGAACTAAATCAAGGCCATATGTTACCTAGTGATATAGTAATGTACTCGACGGCAATCCGTCATCTTGACTCGTATGTGTCTGATAACAAGGCTGATATCACTCGCTCCAATCCATGATATAACTTCCAGTTATCTCATAAAGTTTGAAGACAAGATTTTTATAGGAATGTGGCCGGATTCTATTTCTGAATAATACCAACCTATTATTGGAAGAGGCCTTTGCCTCTTCGCATTTAGAGAAGGCACAAGCATTGATCACTACGCTTTCTCATGCCGGATTTGCGATTCATTATTTAATTGATATAAATGCTTTGACTTATACGGTAGTGAACGGCGCATTACTTGCTAAAAGTTGTGGGTTCGTGTCCCAGGTCTGGAAAGAGTTATTGGGAATTTCCATTGCATTTTGGGTGGTGGTGGCTTTGGTGCCTCGGAAAGCACGTAAAGCCGTTGGTCCTTCACCTGGATTTTCCTCGGTCGTGTCGGACTGCTGGCCCATCGGACTATAAGAGCTAGGGAAGAGGGAGTGCACCTGTGTTTGCGCACACACTTGTCTACTATAATAATTATCTCTTGCGTTCTTGGCTAGTCTAGTTCCCCAGATTTCCCGCCGTGGCTAAATGCTCGGTCGAGAGGTTATTATTTTATTAAAGTTTTTTACCCGACTACGGAGCAAAAAGCAAAAAGGAGGGTTATGAGTGTTAGACCGGTATGTATGTATGTTCATCTGTTCCCTCATAACTTGTAAACCATCTATCGTAAATTGACAAATGAGGTGTCATTGGAAGCGTCTAAATTGTCCGCTGGTTATAGGCTATGTTGCAATAAATCTCGTATGTGGCGCCTTCTAAGGCTCATGAAGATATGTTTTTTTTTTCTTTCTAAATATGGTCGTGTTGCATATCAAATTATTAAACTTTTTTTTTCTTTATTTCCAGTTGTGACTTCAACAAATACACGATACGTTGCATCAAGACTGTCGGCGAGATGGCGCCGAAGATGGAAGTGGACGAGCCTATGGATAGCGACAACGAGTCCAGTGGACGGGGGACTTTCTCTGATACCGATTGATAAGAATAAAGCGCTAAATCTGTATTTACTGTGTTTTATTTATATAATGCCTAGCTTCTTCTTCACTGTGGGTGTACTTTGGTACACCTCTGCCTAACCCTTCGGGGAATACAGGCGTTTTGGTATGTATGCCTAGCTTATTCCCACGACTTTGTCTGTGTAGAAGCTCAACATACCATAAAATACCCTATGACATTTGGCAGTAGTGTAGCTTCCTGTAAGTGAAATATCCTCTGAACATCACTAAGAGTAACGATTCTCTTGTTTCATACTTTTCAGATAGTAATTTTTCATTAGTCGGGTTTTTGTTTTTTATTTATAGGTGTCTTTTTACACCCTTTATAATAGGAATGTATTCCATTTCTCAGAAGTCTTCGACTGTCTTGTTAGCCTAGTGGTCCTAAGCGACTAGAGACGCTACGCTAGAGGTCCTGGGTTCAAATCCCAGGGCGACCAAAGTGTTATTGGGTTTAAACATCGTTTGTCAAAGTTGAAATGCGTCATGTGCCCGTAAAAGAATAGAAATAAAAAGAATTAACAATTCTATCAGTTGCCTTTATTAACCTGTGTGGCGCTGGGTCCTAATATAAAACTAACAGAGTTGCTGTTGCGTGGCCACGAGAGCAGCGCGTTCGCCCTCGCTACCGCCACCGCTGACACTATGACCGCGATTATAGCCACCGTGAGCAAGAACCATCGGGCTACTTCCACGTAGCTTAGGAGTTTGTGGGAGTCACGGAGCTCCTGCCGTATTGATTCTGGGATTGTTGCTCCCTGAAAAGAACAAAAGGAATGCAGTTAATTGGTTGAAAATTATTCTTAAAAATTGGTACATCCAGGTTTTATCTCACATTACATCCACATCGATATGAACTTTAATTTAAAGTTATTAAGATTCAATATTGTGCTCCTGGGGTAACTTTATAGATGTCTGTCGGCTGCAATGATGGTGGTCCTTGCATAATCAACTCATGGACAAACAATTATGTTTCAAAGTTCAAAAAGAAGACTTATTTGGAGGTAGGCTTATATTGCAATTACCAGAAACATGATGACCAAACGTTTAAAAAACTAAAATTACTTTAAATATTTGAAGTATCTTTTGAACAGGGATTTTTCAGAATACTCTATCTTGTTTTATGAATGATGGCAGCAATATTTTACATTTGAAACATCTGGTTTTCATTCTTTGAGAACCGGCTAGACTCGATCTTGGCTGGACGCCAGTAATTGGCTCAGATCAAAAAAGTTCAATATGAAAAGATTCCTAAAGCCGGCAGTAGCTGAAGTAGCCATCTTTTATGTAGATAAGATACGTTAAACAGATAAGTAAATAAGATAATTTATAACCAAAGATAACAACTGTCAGTGAATGAATGTAAATTTCCATGGTAGGTTACAAAAAAACTATTCATTATTCAATCGATTTTCATTTTGTTACAGTAAATGAGTCATGCTGGCTTCGATTCCCAGGTTGGGTAAAGTGTCATTGAGTTTTTTTCATTAGGAATTTCTCAGTAGCTGTCCGGATTTTGAAGTAGTGGCCACATCGGGTCTCGGAAAGCACGTAGATCATAATGTACTTACAATTCATTCAAATATCATTTAGATAAGAGTTTTACCGTGCGTCATTATATAATTTCTTCTGTTCTGACTATAATCTCTTCCCGGTTATAGTGAAACGGCTTCACATCGAACTATGAGAGTAAGGGAAAAGTGAGCGCACCTGTGTTTGCACACACTTGTGTATTTTAATATGTATCACTTTCGCAGGTACCTGCTTAGTCTCCATTGAGAATGATCGCCGTGACCGAGTTTTGTATGGTAGCATTAGGTATTATCTACCAATGTAGTGACTGGTTGGCGCTTTGGGGGAGGTCTATGTCCGGTAATGGACAGCTATATGCTGATATGATGATGTTGATGATGATAATGACTTACCTCTTCAAGCCACAGCATAGGAAACAAGCCAGTGGGCACTTTCTTCAATTGCGGGATGTTATCAATCTGGCGAAGTTCTATGTTGAACTGTAACCTCTTCAGACCGCTTAGAACCACGCCTGTTGTCTGTAAAAATGAAGAAAATACATGGATTTTATTTACATTGCATTTTCACTTAAACGTTGTGCAATAAAAAAAGTACAAACGCGAAGTTAATGCATTAGGCATTTTCTACCAGTCAACCAAAGGTGGTGACTCCGAGGTGCTACTGAGAATTTTATAAAAAAACCCAAAACACTGCTCGACCTGGGAATCGAACCCAAGACCTCAGCGTAGCAGTCGCGCTTTGGACCAGTAGGCTAACGAGTTTTATTTATATTGTTATTGTTGTAACTTATCGTAGAAGAAACTTAAAAAGTCATATACTCACGGGATCAATGTAAACATGAGAGTTATGCTTCTCCCTATCAGGCTTGATGCCTGACTGGAAGTACTCGAGCAGCTCCTCGGAGCCGAGGTAGAAGTGAGGCAGCGAGGCGATGGCCGGCGCGCCCTGACACGGCATCAGGTTCAGTAGACCCATGAGAAGGCAGCCGTCGTGCTTCGCGCTCCAGTTCCTTAAAGAT
This sequence comes from Caradrina clavipalpis, assembly GCA_932526535.1. Lineage (NCBI taxonomy): Eukaryota > Metazoa > Arthropoda > Insecta > Lepidoptera > Noctuidae > Caradrina > Caradrina clavipalpis. The sequence goes on from OW052095.1 coordinate 1,957,383, forward strand.
GAACAAACATACCATCACGCCCGTATTCCCCAAAGGGACCCAAGACCTCGCCCGAACCCATATGTTCAGTTTCGCATATTATGATTATGTTAACTGTACATAGTTTGTAATTTAATTATTATTTAGTTTTAACTTTGTAGTTGATTATTATTTATAAGTATATAACAAATGAAATATTACAAATTCTGTAAAACAAATTAAAACTTAAAATAGCTGAATTGGTAAAGGAGCAGTTACGTGGGTAACTTTGATTACCACATGTGTGGGAAAATGTTAATTACCCCGTTTGTCCTCTAAGAGTTAGATACTTACAGCCAAGTAATTCACACAAATGTCCAAAATCTCGGAAATGAATGAACACTCAAATAACCTTGTTACGTAACGAAAAACAATGAAAGATATTAGACCTATTTTTTTTTTCTAAAAATGTTCATAACTGACTCTAAAGACTTGTGTAGTTTTTTTTCACACTACTGCACTGTGTTGAAAAACGTCGTATGAAACGCGTGAGCATTTTATCGTTACACTCTTGCTTAAGAACCCGTAAGCAAGAGTGTAATGAAAAACTTAGCTCACTAGTATCATAATCATTTATTAGTTATATATGTATACTTACTTTCTGCAAAAACATTTGTTGTCATGGTTGGCGCTCTTGGCTGCTAAAGCTGATTCTGAGATCTCGTAGTAATATGAGCTGATGTTGAACATTGTCGTCTTGCCGACGAGATCCACATAAAGCGACCTGAGGAGAAAAGTTAAACTCTTTTTATAGCATAATATCATAGCTTTAGGATTCTAAATGGTGTGCAAAGAACATAAGGAAGGAAAAAGTGCTGGTTTGGGAGTAATATTATAAGGGAAGGATTTAGGCAATAATTGTAATTTAAGAAAGATAATGATTTTGCTGACTCGATGTGTCTTTTGGGTGTGAATTGTTGTGTCTGTAGAATGTTAGTAGGTAATCTCACCCACGAAATAGAATATTAAAAAAAGGTAAAAAAAAAACAATTATGTTCCTAAGAAAACGTAGATATTCAAAAGTACGAGTATTATGACAATCGAAACCATTAGGTAGGTTAATAAAGTTTCATTGAAGTGTGTAATAACTTTTTATCCCGGAAAAATGTACGGTTCCCGTGGGATAATATATCGAATTTGACACGGATGAAGTGGAAGTGGAAGTATATGGTTTATTACCTGCTGGATATAGGCCGCTTCCAACCGATCCCTTAGAAATCTATGGTAGAGGCCTATGTCCAGCAGTGGACGTCCTGCGGCTGATACTATGATGATGATGAAGACATTACACAATACTCAATTATTTATTGCGTTCTATAATGTACATAATGGTCTTAACAATATAAAGGTACAGAATCATTACCTGCAGATATCCGGCTCAAAAGTATAAAGCTTCTGAGGCACATTCCCCTCCTTGATCGGCGGGAATATGGAGGAGTCTGACCCGTTGATCTTCCCGCAGTACTGGTCGCCCCACATGTGCATGATCTCTTGCCCCTTGTACCTGACGATGTTGCCGAGCTCATACACGTTGTCGCGACCTCGGTTCATCTCGTACGGACCTGTCTCTGATCGGTTCATCTGGAAATTGGATAAGAGGAATTGTGAGTGTTACTTATAGGGCATAATTTTCATTGGCCAATGCGCCAGGCACACATTAACTAATAGTTGCTCCTGGTGATAGCGCTTTTGCGTTTATGGAGGTAGGTACTTCGGGCCTTAAGGGCCTAAATCCTTGTTTTTTCGTTTTCTTGAAAAATGATCGTTTTGTTGACCAGCTGATTGAATACCGCTATATCTAGACCTAGACCTAGCTAACCTATATCTATGTACCTTATCGCTTTTGGGACTCCTGCCCCCCTAGCCAAGTCACAAACGATAAACGCAAACGCTGAGTAGGCTTTAATAGATCTTCAACTTTATATGCTTGGGTTTAAGTTGAAGATCTAATGAAGATTGCATAGCGTTTTCGTTCGTTCCAGTCGCTAACGCTTAGAAATCTTTAATAGATTTTCAACTTATGGCTCTTGGGTATTAAGTTGAAAATCTATTGGTACCTACCGAGCGTTTACGATTATCGTTTGTGACTTGGCTAGGGGGCTGTTCTTAATATCTCAGAATTGAATCCAGTTATCTAAATAACCATATACTCACATGAGAAAACATAGAGAAATAGAATCCATTTGATTCCTCTGCCGCTCGCATCGTTGGAGGCATCTCTGCTTTTATTTTTCCGCACACAAGTCCTGTAATGGAATGAAAAGGCATCTGTCAATAATGAATACAAGTTCCGAATTATTTCGCAAGGTCCACTGACTTTTTTGGAACCGCATTCAATTTGGATAGCTCAAAAGAGTCGGCAGTACGTGCCGTGGTAGCTTCAATACAGAGTTTTATTCATTTTGCCAATTCCTTTGGGGTTTTTAAAGGAATCCTTACTTGAATGTTAATATAGTCTTCAGAAATGTATCTTTTGGTCAATATTTTAGGACTCTTATAGTTCTTTTCCTTTCATTTACCATTCTTAAATATGGATAAAGTTTGACCTGGGTCTATGTACACCAACATGTACACTAATACCTATTATAATGCTGAAAATTTGGTTGTTAGTTTAAAGTGCCAATTTCTGCAATGATTGGGCCGTTTTTGAAAATTCTTCTGGTAATGAGAAGCTAAGTAATCCCCTAAGGCTACAGGCCATATTTTATGATTTTGTAAAAATCATAAATCCTTAAAATCATCACGCGGATGAAGTCGCGGGCAAAAGTTACTTTTTTCAACATTGCTATTTCTTATTTAATGTAAACGATTTTCCCATTCATTTAACCTCTTTTTTTATACTTATTTACAAAAAAAGGGTAGAGTATGGTTCCCACGGGAAGTTTAAAGAAAAACAAGAAAGACATAGTCAGAAATGCCAAGGATTTTATTTTATTTAGCCAACATTGTGGATCGAACTGGATAAAGGCGTCATCGGATACCAAGACACGGGTAGAAACGTGTGGAGTGATATAAGGGATGCCTCAAAGAATTTTACGTAATAAATCAATCAAAGAAAAGGTCTTGCCGGACTATTCTTTAAAAATCCTCGAAAATAGGTGAAGTGAGCTTCAGTGAGTTGTAAAAATATAGTAGAGCTAACAGCTGATCTAAAACTCATTTCACTTTAAATCACCAAGCGAGATCCTGGTAGACCAGCTGTTAACTATGTTTATGAAGGATGCTGTTACATTGCCTATATCCAGTGTATTCTAGAAAAAAGCAAAAACCAGTTCAGGACAGAAGAACAATATTAAACGTAGTGCGTCGCGGACAATGACGGTGCCCTTGGTCAACCACCAAAAATAAACTGTCTCTTCAGTTTCATAATATGAGTAAGTAAATGCAGATAGTCAGCAAGGACTGCTTTCCAATCAAGGGTACTTTAGAACCCCACACACATATTCAGTGCCCTAACCATGTCTTAATGGCTACAGTAATTACTGCTGAATTAAAATTAAAGTAAAAGCAATCTTACCCAAAGCCGCATTATCTCCATCGCAGCTCAAGTATAAGCCGTCAAAGAAAAGATCTCGGACCTTGATCCTCAGGAAGGCATCCTCGAGGCTCGGGAAGAACTGCTCCAACGCCCTGTTCACCACTGCCACCAAACTTGGCATCATGTCGTGGACTGTTAACAAGGCCGCCTGGAAAAGAGACAGAAAATTTTAGACAAAGATGTAATTCAGATGAAAGTTGTCCACCGTTGGACATAATGTTGTGCCTTTACATCACAAACCTCTTGAATTACGGATGCAACATTATAAAAAAAAAAAAAACCACCACGCCTGTATTCCCCGAAGGGTTAGGCAGAGGTGTACCAATGTACACCCACACAACAACATTAACAACAACAACAAACAACACAACAACAATTACAACATTAACAACAACAACAACAACAAACAACAACAACAACATTATTTATTCCTTAAAAGGTGTAAAATTTGAACAATACCTTAATTTTACTATAGACTAATTGTTCGAAGATACTTGAAGGTAATAACGAATATTGCAAACATAGTAGGCAATACTTACGTCTATTATAAAGTTTTTGGTGTTTTTTCGAAAAGTCTAATCTTCTGGAGATTACTACGTAGAATAGTGATTAGTGAATACTGAATAGGAATTTACGTTATTTATTTATTTAATTCAGGCATCAAGGCCCATAGAAAGTACACATTTTAGTAAAATCCGGCCGGAGCGGGCCGCTATGTTTTTGTTTACAACGTTCACAGTTTTTTTTGTAGTGTATTTAGTATCAGCATTGCACCCTTGCGAAGCCGGGGCGGGTCGCTAGCTATAATATATTTAACAAAAAAGGAGCAGGTTTTTCAATTTGACCATACCTAGGTCAAATTGAAAACCCTCATCCTTTTTAGAAGTCGGTTACATATTATAATCATTTTGACATGCAACGATGTGGCTTCTGATCACAGAGTGCAGAAACCACATCGTTGCATGGTTTGAGTCAAGTCAAACGGCGTATTAGTACTACGCAGCGTAACGAAACCATAGCGCGATTCAGGAATCATCAAATACGACTGAGCTGCCATCTAGTATGTGTCGTTGTAAACTTTGCACTTTTGAAGAAAATATTTATTATAATTTGGTGCCATTTGGCGAGTGTTCATGTAAACTTCGCAGTATTAATAGAGTTTTATTTTATAGTCTTAGTATGAAATAACTATATACTTTTGCCTTCTTTCCATTGCATATTTACAATGTTTTTAGTTCAAAGATAGTGCCGGCTTTGTTAGGCAAAAGTCGCTTTACAATAAATACATGATATTGCTGACTTCAAGTAATAATGCCTTTAACTAGCTTTATAGGTAAAGGTGACTGGTAATTAATTACTGATACTTTTACACATGATTGAATTTATAAAACAACTTCTCCAAGCAAACTTTTTTTATTATATTAATCGCGTGACCCCCGCAATAAAATAACAATACGGGACATTGACAGTTTAGATTTAGAAAAAAAAGGCCCATAGAAAGTACATATTTTAGTAAATACAATAACATAAAAAATACTATACATAAACAATATAATTAAATAAGAATCAACATTTTACTAATCGTCATTGATAAAAATAATGTCTCAAACACTTTTGGCAAAATCATCTTATTTTAAATCAAATCAAATCTTATTTGTACTTTATTTGTACGTATACATAGTAGGAAACAACAAAAAATGGTCACAGGACAGGAAGACGAAAACCACCCGGGGGAAAAATCCCTTTTCAATATTGAGTCCCCTTTTGAAGGGTCAAACTCAATCAGTTATTTGTAGCCCCTAAAGTGAATATCGTATATACATATTATCTTTTTTATTGAGAGTTTACTACAGTTCAACTTTACTACGAAATAAAGTTCCAATGTGCCAGGCAAGCCCGAATGTGATTTTTTCTATTTCACAAGTGCTTTCGTTACGTTTATCTTGGATATTATTGACTTTGATGAAAGAAAATATCGTGAAGAAACTTGGACTTGTAATTAAAATGAGTTTGAAATCGTCAATCTGCAATGAGCAATCATGGTGACCACTGCTCGTGCTTTCTCTGTATGAGAAGAGGCTTTTGCCCTGCAATGGGACAATAATAATATGCTGTTGTGTTATTGGGCAAATACGAAATAGTCATTGCAGTTCACAAGCGCGTATATTGTCTCTTATGTCATTGTAGTAAGGCATAATTTGCAATGTTTGAGGTGCGGATGTTAAGCTTAGAGCATAGGTATTGGAATGCCTGCACGTTTTTACGAAGCAAAAAGTTTTCAATTTATGTAATGCTTTTTGTTTTTCATTTTCAAGTTTTTCAGTAAAAATATGGTTTATGGTAGATACGCTCGGGTTCTTATAAGTATTTCCTATGCAAACTACCATTGTTATTAAATTTTCTTTCTTGTCCATTAATCTAAATATTTATTTTCCTTATACGGTAAATAAATAAAGTAAAAACTATTATTTAAAAAAATATAAGTTGACACTCCGTGGTTAAAACTAAATTATTATTTTAGAATTAACTGCCTCGTTGGGCTAGTGGTAAACGACTGCGACTGCTACGCTAGAGGTCTTGGGTTCGATTCCCAGGTCGAGCAAAAAGTGTTTTTGGGTTTCCTATGAAATTTTCAGTAGCAGCTCTGAGTTTGGATTTGTGCCCGGTTAATGGCAATAGGCTCGCCCTCTATTACATGGGACCTAAAAACATACCGGCGAACTGTGGGTGTACACTGGTAAACCTCTGCCTAACCCTTCAGGGAATACAGGCGTGATGATATTATGTAATTAAATATAAAAAAATATGTAGGGAGATCAAAAAGTAATGAGAATCGGTTACTTCAGGTCCGCATAAAAACGCAAAAAAAGTTTTTTTTGCTTGCTTATGTACTCACTACTTCAGCCTAAAAAAATCATATACATATATCACGATTTCCGGGAGTTATATTCATTTGAATACGAACTGTCGAAGAGATAACACCAACTTGGAGAAAAACGAAATTAGAGAAGTCATCAAGTACCTCTGTTTGAAAAAAAATTCTACTATAGACATACACAGTGACTTAGTGGAAAAATTGGGGGACTCTGCTCTTCCATATTCTACAGTTGCACGCTGGACCAAGGAATTTAAACTGGGCAGAGCATCCACTGAAGATGAACATCGCGAAGGACGCCCATCCACGTCCCTCACTGAAGACAACGTGAAAAAAGTCGAAGATGTTGTGTTGCCAGATCGAAGAGTGACCATCAGGCATGTAGCTGAGGTCACAGGGATCTCATATGGCAGCATTCAAAAAAGCCTTGCGAACGAGTTGCATATGAAAAAGGTCTCCGCGCGTTGGGTACCCAGGATGTTAACTGACGAGCAAAAGCAGCGGTTCACAAAGCCGCAGTTGCGATGGCTGCCATTCAAGAAACGGGATTCGAACTGCTCGAACACCCTCCCTATTCGCTAGATCTGGCTCCTAGTGACTTCTACCTCTTTCCTCGGCTCAAGGAACACCTCCGTGGCAAGAAATTTGAAGACGATAGCGAAGTGATGGTCACTTTTGAGGCGTTTTGGGAGGGTCAAGAAAAATATTTTTTTCAAAGGGAATCCTGGGTTTAGAAAAAAGATATAAGGTAGAAGAATAAATTATTATTTTAACTTTAATTACCGCGTTTTATCTTCATTCTCATTACTTTTTGATCCGCCCTCGTATAAACATTGTTCCACGCAGTGAGCAGTGTGGTGCTAAGATTTGTTTATTATGATCTGACTTAACTAATTTAAAAGATATTTTGCGTCCAGTAATTCCGATCCAAATGACTTAATACTCGTAAATAAAGTTCTAAGGCCCAAAACCAAAAGCCCAAAAGACCAAATCAAAGAAGTAACAATAATGGGAAAGGATTCCCTTGACGTTGTTTGAAAATGAAACCCTGGAGAAATGCAGGATTAGATTTTCAAAGAGATGATAAATTTTGTTTGACAGTATAATACTCGTAGTAGGTACGGTTTTATTTTTTCCCTAAGAAACCATAAAACTGTGTGACATAAATTTTATTTCACGGGTAAAAGTATCTGACTTTCATGAAATCAGTTCTAAGTATAAATAGATTATCATTATTTTGTTTTACAACATACATACATAAACTCACGCCTTTTTCCCATATAGGGAGGCAGAAACCACAGTACGCCACCTGCTACGAGCGTTCCACACCACATTCTTTTGTTATACAATTTTTAGCTAAACTCATAATTAACCAATTAAACAACTTTAAAGTGTTTTAAAGGCGCTTATATAATTTTATGGCATAAAAGAGCATTTATCCATTCTGGAAGGTATCTGTTTTGAATTTATTGGTTGTAAAACAAGTCATTCCTGGTAGGCGTTTAAACACAAGTCATAATAAAATTACAAGGTATGTAAAATGTATAAAAGAAAAAAGGGGAAGCTCATAGGGCATCAAAAAGCTCGTCCGCATCGCTGTCAGTGGGACTAGTGCCAAAAAGCTGATTCTTTGGCCCGGGAAAATGAATAAATGAATCATATGCCATATAATCGTATGTATATTATGTTTTACATATGGTATTAAATATTGTAAATTACCTATTCATTCATTTAAGTATGGAGAATTTGAATTATTTTGTACTCACATAAATAAATTGAAATGTACACCACATTTCAATTTATTTATGTGATTCCATATAGAGTTCTATTTTCTCATTACTTTTGTTGCACAATAATTTGCACCTGCCATGTCATCTCTTCACCATCTTTGGTTGACTGGTAGAGAATCTTTAAGTCCGCCTTTGTACTTTTTTACACACATACACATATAAACTCACGCCTTTTTCCTATGGGGGTAGGCAGAAACCACCGAACGCCGCCTGTTACGATCCTTACATACTCCTTTCGCCTCGTCCACATTCATTGTACTTTTTTGTTTAATTAAATAAACCCTATTCCTCACCAAGTAAGAGAAGTGTACGACGGTAAGCTCATCGTCTTCTGTGAGTCCACCTGACGCTTCGGCATCAAACTCGAAGCGCTTCCTCAGCATGTACTTGATTGTGTCGTTCTCGCCGTAGCCCAGGATCGTCCTCTCACGGTATTGTCTGAAAATACAAAATATCTTTAGTTAAATACTAATGTTATAAAGCTGAAGAGTTTTCGATGGATGTGGGCAGCGCAGTACCGGTTATAGTGGCTTTGTTTAAGGGAGGCCTATGTCCAGCAGTGGACGTCTATCAGCTGATAATTTTGATGATGAAGAGTTTGTTTGTTTGTCTGTCTTAGAATCTCAGGAACTATTGTTTCGATTCTGTCATTTTTTTCTGATAAGAAGCTATGTTATCCCTATACGTGCAGGGTATAAAAAAAAGTTAATTTGTAAGGTTTACACGAACGAAGCAGAAGCTCATATAATTCAAATCATTATAGAAATCTACACACAAAAGTTATCTACAGGACTATTACGCTGTTCTGAGTCTCAGCTGCAGTAATAAAAAAACTAGTTATACCGAGATTAGCCGAAACAAAGAGGCAGACATTACAAACAGCCATTTTATCCATTCGGATAAATGTATTTTATATATACCATCACGCCATTATTCCCCGAAGGGTTAGGCAGAGGTGTACCAATGTACACCCACAGTTTGCCGGTATATTTAGGTCCCATGTAATAGGGATCGAGCCTATAAATGCATTTTAGGGGCCATATTTGGATAAAATCTGTCGAAATTTGTTTAAGCTTCACAGTTAATTATAAAGAGATTGTAGTGCGTTTAATTGATTTGTTTTAGTTAAAATATTATAACTCTTTGTGTAGATTTGATACTTTACTTAAAGCATGGCTTGCTTTATTATGATGTTTTGATTGTGAGTTTGTAAATAATTAGGACAAGGTAATATTGTTTCAGTTCCGCTATCGTAAACAAGGTGTTTTCAATCCTACTACTATTATAAAGGCGAAAGTTTGTATGTATGGATGTATGGATGTATGGATGTATGGATGTTTGTTACTCTTTCACGCTTAAACGTCTGAATGGATCTGGATGAAATTTGGCACAAAGATAGATTATAGTCTGGAATAACACATAGGCTACTTTTTATCCCGGGAAAATGTACGGTACCCGTAGGATAACACATCAACTGTGACGCGGACGAAGTCGCGGGCAGAAGCTAGTCAATTATAAGTTTTCTTTGTTTCATTAAGGGGTGTTGTTTATGTCTGGAAGAGCGTGGAGATGAATAAATATTATGTTATCTTTTGCAAATTAATTAACATTGGCACGAATAAGGGTAGAATGGTACTGGCGGCCTGTGACTGCTCTGCAATAGAATCTGTAGGCCTATTTTAAATTGACAAAGATGCTAAGGCTTGTATTCGTCCGTTTTTTCCCGGATTCGCGGTGGTGTATAGCTTAAAATGAATGCGTGCACATACACCGGATACCGGGTCTACCGGTCGGCTAAATAACATCACACTACGACACTCGGGAGCGGAGCAGTAACTTCAGACGTAACTTAACACGGGTATTAAAACCTCGCGGACAAAAGCTAGTATAATATATACAAGCCAATATTGTCCCACTGCAAAAGCTCCCAGGGCAAAGGTGATTTGAAACTTAGATAGAAGCTGAATGGATGGCTTTTTCTAAGTCAATCGATATTAAAGAAAGGTAATGCCTCTTCCAAGATTGATGTAAGCAGATAATACAGGTCCAGAAGCCTATGTACCAAAGTACGAGAGTTAGAGTTGATTGATTGGCGGTAATTAAGTCAGCATTTTTTCACTGAGTTTCTTATCCGATGTGGCCGGATTTGACCTGAAGGTCGGGTAGTGACATTGTGTTTTTGTGAGAAGGAAATCCTCATTAGTAGCCTTAGTGACTGGATTTGTGCTGAGTATTAGGCGTGTGTTCAATTTTATTGGCGTTTTGTTAAAAGCCTCTCACGGATAGACAGCTACAAGCTAAAGTTATTGACGAGAGCTGCTGCTGTAGAATATGTTTAATGATTTACTTGACCTCTACGTGGATGAAGTTACGGGCGAAAGCTAGAATAAAGAACGAATAGAGTTATATAAGTAACGAATTAATAGACTACTTAAACACATGATTACTTTGACTTGCCACGCATTCAGTGAGATTACCTGTTGTGATGTTACTCGTAACAAGTGGAAAATATTCTACGAATACATTTTCTCGATTTCCATGATATTTTTTTCAAACAATTGGGGAATAACAACGTTAAAACCTCTCTCATTTTACGAAGCAACTACTTTGTAAAATGGAAGCAATTTAAACACACCGATTTTTGATATTTAAAGTATTAATTTGGGGTGTATACTTAAAACTATTATTGCTGGATAATAATTCAACACATTTGGCATATTAAATCTATAATCATCATTATATAAGCCGAACGAGGAGATACAATGACCGGTCCTGCGCTGCCCGCAATAACATAGATATTGAATTAGTTTGAAGCAATTAAATGATTGAAAGATCGCGGGTTTTTTGTTTTCGCAGAACGAGCTCATTATAATGTCTTCAACGAAAATTATTTATTTCTTATCATCTTGTTTTTACTATAATTTTTTTTGTACCTGTCTTTGTGTATGTATTTTATGTATATAGATGCAGAGTTACGTCCAAGCTCAAAATCTGGATGTGATAGGATACTTTGTTATGCATTGAAAGTAAATTTAAATTTCTTTGTTGATACATTGATATACCAGCACAGGGACCAGGGGCTTCGCGTAGTGTTCAACGTGCGCCTCAAAGAGATGTCAGCATGATAGCCGGGGACCGCTAGGGCCAGTGCTTGCCAGGATTGCTGAATTTGTCCGAAAGTATCTCAGTTTGGAACGCAAAGGGCATTAGAACACAAGCAGGTTTTAGTCAGTAAGAGTCTGATACTCCCTTCCGCACCGCCCACAGAGGAAAAAGACATTAGATTTCCCATTAAAAAAAAATCGGGGCCAGGTATTTAAATGTCTAGTTCTCAATGAAATGCTAATAAAGATTGTTATACAAAAACGCCAAGATACATACTCAGAAACAAAAAACATCCACGAAAAATGAGCGCGCAATTTGAGAATGTGTACTAATTTCATTTTAATTCCTTTAAGAAATTACTGGATACATGATGACTACATAAGTAATTTAAAACTATTTCGAACGTATGCCCTTTTTTATAGATGGGAAATCATCAAATAACTTCCCCCGCCCTGGGCGGGACGGGAGGGAGTGTCAGACTTTTACTGACTAAAACCCATTTATGTTCCTTCATGTGCCCTTTGCGTTCCGGGGGCGCGGTATCTCTCGAACAACCCGTAGCCTCAGTGGCCCCTTCCAAGTTTGCTGACATCTCTTTGAGGCGCGGGTGGAACACGAACGCGCCGTCGACACAGTGAACTTATGCCCTAAGGTCGAAATTGATTTAAATTAGTTATATTGGTTAATTTGAATCATCTATAATACTTTTTGTTGCGATATTTGTAATGAACTATGATTATTTGATAGGTTTTTTGTATCTAGATGATTGATGCAGAGTTTTTGTGACACTATGGAAAAAAGATAAGTGTTTTAACACAAAAAAAAAACATACTTAAAAACTCGTAGTCTATTTTTATAAATTATCATTTATCTTTTTTCGACTTTAAGTAAAAGGTCGGACCTTGCTTTGAAATAAGCAGAAGTCATCATCAGAAAAATCATCATAAAACATAAGAATTTGATAAGTACTTGTACCTAAAAAGTATTTTTTTTGTGTACTATGTTAACCTAGCTATGAGCAACCTATGTAACAATGAACAATAAACTTTACTTTACTTTACCTACTTTGGGTTATTCCTATCATCATATGATGAATATTCTTGGTTTTTTTTTAATTATTGTACTAAAGTTGTTTTTATTTTAATATCGTATTTTTTTTAATGTCGTTTTGCACGTCAATCTAGAAGGTTAGGAAGCTAAAGCGCGGTCACTGTGAGACCGCATAGAAAATACATTCATACATACATAATTATGTTTATTTGTGCTCAAATTTTATAAACTTTTTGTAATTATTATTAATATGGACATTATGCTCTGAAATAAAGATTTATTATTATTATTATTATACGAAGCTATTTTGTCTAAGGTTTAAGTCTTGGTTCCATTCCCAGGTCGGGTAAAAGTGTTTTTTAGGAAATCCTCAGTAGCAGCTCGGAGTTGGGATTTGTGCCCATTTAATGGCAATAGGCTCGACCCATATTACATAGGACCTAAGCATACCGGCGAACTGTGGGTGTACATTCGTCGACCTCTGCCTAACCCCTCGGGGAAAACAGGCGTGATGGTATGTATGTTTGTCAAATGTAAGGCGAGTAATTAAATACAAAAACAACCAAATTCTTCGTCAAAGTAATATTGATCAGTAATTTAAATATTTTAATTGAAAGATAATTCTAATAGATGACCATTCTAGTAGATATAAACTACTGAAGTACGAACTAAGAGTCCTTAGAATAAACATGTATTTTTTTGTAGCCACAAACATAATAGTTTAGAAAAAAACAAGTTTTAAAATAACCCTATTTCGGTTATTTGCGGATTGCCTTTAATTAATCAACTCATTGCTTTGTACTTTCTGCAGAAACAATTACATGTTTGTACATAATTTTATCGATAGCACATAACAATTTTACGAGTATTACGTAGCAAGTAGTAAGCAATAGCGCCTTATCGGGTTTCACAGTTTTCATAGTATTTTGATGTACGGGTGAAATTGAGACGAAATTGTCGTAGTTTTAGACTATTTTCCGCTTTCCCCAGACGAAAGGAGTTCATGCGTGAGTAAAGGGGCCAATGCCGGTCGAATATCACTCGGCCGTCCGGCGTCTCGGCCTCCAGAGGTAGTGTCCTTAAGGATTTCCCACGAAAAAAATATAAAAAAGGATGTTCATTAGAATTTTCCCACAGCGATATAAATAAATACTTGACTCCTCTTTTTAATTCCAACCTTATAGCTTGTATATAAAGACTACGTGTATTTTTTTTTTCATTCTTATACTTAGGTATTGTTATTCTTAAAGAAAGAGTCCATCTACTTTTAACCTAACTGAACTATGTTGTATTGTTAAACGTTTACACCTGCGCAAACAATTTACTGAACAAAAATTCTTCACCGAAAACAGTCGCACATATACGCTTGTCATTTGTTAATCACAATTTTAGGTAAATATAAAACTCAGGGTCACCTACAATTAGTTTCGTCTTGAACTTAGGAAAAAATAGAAACTAAAAATAAATAAAGAAACACAAAATCTTTATTATCTTTAATATTTTTTCTTAACAGGTATCGATGTTAATAATCAATTGATAATATGCAAAGGGCAACTTTTTGTTACTGTTTTTATAATGTGACTGATAAAGAAATAAAAATGTCTGCGGTTGTCTTTAATTGCTTTACACTGTTTAGAGTTCTGAATTTATTCTAATCAAGTATTAATAGTACAGTAATTTATTTTATTTATTTATGAGTTATGGAAGACTTACAACTAAACAAAACAGGAGCGCTTAGATGGGAGCGTTTCAAAACGGGAGCGCTACGAGGAATACCTCAAAATAGTAGGTGAAACTGACAGTACTGATAGCCAATTACAAGTCTTCACTTATAAAAACAGACTGTAATATTAATCAGTTAACGTCATGACAAAAGATAGTTAAAGTTAATTAATGTCTTTAAAAACATCGTCAATTATGACCGCTAGAAACAACGAAAGTTTAGAACTAAAGATGAGCTTTTATAGAGATCGCTATATAAAACTACACGATTTTAATCAACTATTTTAGGAAACTCAATGTTTTCCAATTTAATCAAATAATTATAATGTTTTTTTATAAGGTATGTTAATTTTACGAGAGAACAATAGTTACATTCACCTCTCTAAGATTTCTTCTCGCCGACAAAGAAATATGTCAAAAATCGGTAAGGTAATCAGAAAAAAAAACGGTCGTGGGCGAAGAGCCTTATTGCCGGCCAAACATTTTAAAGTTCATCAGACACGTGAGAGCTAGTTTTTATAATTGAAAACGATTAAAATCTATTCGCAGTCTATCTTAGCGACAGTCAATGTCAAAAATGCAAATAGACTCATTTTTGACTGTAAATTTGTAAATGCTTCGGTATTCCACCCTAGTTTATTTCCTGTATCGTGGATGCATTTACAAAAATATAAATTCACATACACAAACAACCAGACCCGGAACATATTATAACAAAAGTTGTTCGTATTAATTAGTAGTAAAACCCCGTGAAAGGTGAGCAGTGAATTCAGAAATCATCATGTTGATCCCCAAATTATAATAATACCAGCTTATTATTATCCCACTGCTTGACAAAGGACTCTTCTCACACAGAGAAGGCACGGGACCCAAATTATATTTGACGGAAATTATGACCATCACACCTGTATTCCCCGAAGGGTTAGGCAGAGGTGTACCAATGTACACCCACAGTTCGCTGGTATATTAAGGTCCCATGTAATAGGGGGCGAGCCTATTGCCATTAACCGGGCACAAATCCAAACTCCGAGCTGCTACTGAGAATTTCATAGAAAAACCCAATAACACTTTTGCTCGACTTTTCCCTTAATCGGCAGAGTGAAATTAGCTGAAATTTGGCATACATATATGCCTAGGTTAATTTAGCTTCAGGTAAAATTTTATGCCATTTTTAACTTTGGCGTAATTTTACAACCTACACGTACGTAGTTTCCGCTATAAGCTGAATACAATAAAGCTGTAGAGTTTGTTTAACCTCTGGAACCACCAGTCGATTTAAAAAACAACTTCTTGGAAATAACATTGATGCCACATGCATGAGGAATAGTTTGGGCTTTATAACAACCATACCCAGGTGAAACCGCGAGGTAAAGCTAGTATAATAGTAATATTATTTCTATACTTTGACAGTTTCTTGTAAGACAAGGGCAAAAGTGCAGTGCACTTACTATAGAAGTTAATATACTGCTATAATTACAAGACTATAATTTATGGTTAGGTACATAACACAATATTAAGGGTTGCTAGAATGCCTTTGATTAGTGCAAATATATGATAACAGAATAGCGAATATTTTAATTACACTGTAGTCAAAGTCGTATAAATTAGTTCATAAAAGGCATTTTTGAATGTCATATAAGAACAAAAAAATATATAAAATTGAATCTCGCCCCTTTCAAAAAGTATTTTCGTATGGAGAAGAAGAATGGACAAGAAACTCCACCATATTACATGTTGCTAGGTATGGCAGTCAAAGGTGCAAGACATAAAAGTTTTAAATTCGAGTCGATTTGCGAATTGGAAATACGATCTTCTAGCGTTTTAGTTTTATTAGTTAGACTTTTTTTTTTTTAAGACGGGAAATCATCAAATAACTTCCCCCGCCCTGTTCGGGGCGGGAGGGAGTGTCAGACTTTTACTGACTAAAACCCGTCTATGTTCCCTTCATGTGCCCTTTGCGTTCCGGGGGCGCGGTATCTCTTTCGAACAACCCGCAGCCCCGGAGTTAGATTAACTTCCGCCCTCGACTTCATGCACGTCAAAGTTGATATATTATCCCACGGGAACCGTATATATTTCTAGGATAAAAAGTAACCTATGTGCTATTTCAGACTGTAATATGCTTACTCGTATTTCTGTGCCAAATTTCATCCAGATCCGTTCGGCCGTTTAGGCGTAAAAGAGTAACAAACATCCGTTTATCCATCCTCATAAACTTTCGTGTCAATTGTATTAGTAGGACAAGCATAATTCGTATCACCAATTGACATAAATAAAGTTTTCGAGCTAAATAAAACAAACGTGCAAATCGGGTATTTCCAATTTTAAGTTTACACGGAAAATGGGTCTATTTATTATATATTTATATCGATTGAACGAAAAGGTAAGAAAAGAAGAGTGGTCAAAATACCAAAAAAAAAAAAAATTACCTTAAATGTATAGGTATTGGGTAGGTATTATTTACAAGGTAGGTAGTTTATCTATAAAAGTATTAATGTCCAAGCATAACGATGTAACAGGATTTATTAATATAACTCTATATCTACTAATAATGGTGTTTTTTTTTTGTTGGTTTGTGTGTTTAAAACCCTAAATCGTTTATTAATACTAATTAAATGTAGACTACTACTCTGGAATTGGATTGGTTATTTTTTTATGTCACCTTATTGGTAAAGGTTTTTAAACAGGTACTCGGATGCGCAGTACTCAATACTCAACACTCAATACTTTATTGCTTTCCATTTGTACATATAGGTCTTTAGAATTTTCCCACAGCGATATAAATAAATACTTGACTCCTCTTTTTAATTCCAACCTTATAGCTTGTATATAAAGACTACGTGTATTTTTTTTTTCATTCTTATACTTAGGTATTGTTATTCTTAAAGAAAGAGTCCATCTACTTTTAACCTAACTGAACTATGTTGTATTGTTAAACGTTTACACCTGCGCAAACAATTTACTGAACAAAAATTCTTCACCGAAAACAGTCGCACATATACGCTTGTCATTTGTTAATCACAATTTTAGGTAAATATAAAACTCAGGGTCACCTACAATTAGTTTCGTCTTGAACTTAGGAAAAAATAGAAACTAAAAATAAATAAAGAAACACAAAATCTTTATTATCTTTAATATTTTTTCTTAACAGGTATCGATGTTAATAATCAATTGATAATATGCAAAGGGCAACTTTTTGTTACTGTTTTTATAATGTGACTGATAAAGAAATAAAAATGTCTGCGGTTGTCTTTAATTGCTTTACACTGTTTAGAGTTCTGAATTTATTCTAATCAAGTATTAATAGTACAGTAATTTATTTTATTTATTTATGAGTTATGGAAGACTTACAACTAAACAAAACAGGAGCGCTTAGATGGGAGCGTTTCAAAACGGGAGCGCTACGAGGAATACCTCAAAATAGTAGGTGAAACTGACAGTACTGATAGCCAATTACAAGTCTTCACTTATAAAAACAGACTGTAATATTAATCAGTTAACGTCATGACAAAAGATAGTTAAAGTTAATTAATGTCTTTAAAAACATCGTCAATTATGACCGCTAGAAACAACGAAAGTTTAGAACTAAAGATGAGCTTTTATAGAGATCGCTATATAAAACTACACGATTTTAATCAACTATTTTAGGAAACTCAATGTTTTCCAATTTAATCAAATAATTATAATGTTTTTTTATAAGGTATGTTAATTTTACGAGAGAACAATAGTTACATTCACCTCTCTAAGATTTCTTCTCGCCGACAAAGAAATATGTCAAAAATCGGTAAGGTAATCAGAAAAAAAAACGGTCGTGGGCGAAGAGCCTTATTGCCGGCCAAACATTTTAAAGTTCATCAGACACGTGAGAGCTAGTTTTTATAATTGAAAACGATTAAAATCTATTCGCAGTCTATCTTAGCGACAGTCAATGTCAAAAATGCAAATAGACTCATTTTTGACTGTAAATTTGTAAATGCTTCGGTATTCCACCCTAGTTTATTTCCTGTATCGTGGATGCATTTACAAAAATATAAATTCACATACACAAACAACCAGACCCGGAACATATTATAACAAAAGTTGTTCGTATTAATTAGTAGTAAAACCCCGTGAAAGGTGAGCAGTGAATTCAGAAATCATCATGTTGATCCCCAAATTATAATAATACCAGCTTATTATTATCCCACTGCTTGACAAAGGACTCTTCTCACACAGAGAAGGCACGGGACCCAAATTATATTTGACGGAAATTATGACCATCACACCTGTATTCCCCGAAGGGTTAGGCAGAGGTGTACCAATGTACACCCACAGTTCGCTGGTATATTAAGGTCCCATGTAATAGGGGGCGAGCCTATTGCCATTAACCGGGCACAAATCCAAACTCCGAGCTGCTACTGAGAATTTCATAGAAAAACCCAATAACACTTTTGCTCGACATGGGAATCGAACCCAGGACCTCAGGACATGAGGAAATTATGAAAACAGAAAAATAAATGTACTAATTTAGCTTTTCTTACTTGTAAACATAAGGTCCAATTTCCGTCAGCACAGGCTTCTCTCCCCGGTTCACCTCGTCTGGGTTGGACACGTTGAACACGTACACCTTAAAGTCCAAAGGCATCGGCAGCTTCACCCATTTGTCGAACATTAACGAATCGTTCTCTAGTTGGACGTTCTGAAACAATAAATTTGATTAAATGAATGGAGGAAGTCTTCTTTTTCCATTGGAATCCTGGATATCTGTTACTCCTTTTCCCTTAATCGGCAGAGTGAAATTAGCTGAAATTTGGCATACATATATGCCTAGGTTAATTTAGCTTCAGGTAAAATTTTATGCCATTTTTAACTTTGGCGTAATTTTACAACCTACACGTACGTAGTTTCCGCTATAAGCTGAATACAATAAAGCTGTAGAGTTTGTTTAACCTCTGGAACCACCAGTCGATTTAAAAAACAACTTCTTGGAAATAACATTGATGCCACATGCATGAGGAATAGTTTGGGCTTTATAACAACCATACCCAGGTGAAACCGCGAGGTAAAGCTAGTATAATAGTAATATTATTTCTATACTTTGACAGTTTCTTGTAAGACAAGGGCAAAAGTGCAGTGCACTTACTATAGAAGTTAATATACTGCTATAATTACAAGACTATAATTTATGGTTAGGTACATAACACAATATTAAGGGTTGCTAGAATGCCTTTGATTAGTGCAAATATATGATAACAGAATAGCGAATATTTTAATTACACTGTAGTCAAAGTCGTATAAATTAGTTCATAAAAGGCATTTTTGAATGTCATATAAGAACAAAAAAATATATAAAATTGAATCTCGCCCCTTTCAAAAAGTATTTTCGTATGGAGAAGAAGAATGGACAAGAAACTCCACCATATTACATGTTGCTAGGTATGGCAGTCAAAGGTGCAAGACATAAAAGTTTTAAATTCGAGTCGATTTGCGAATTGGAAATACGATCTTCTAGCGTTTTAGTTTTATTAGTTAGACTTTTTTTTTTTTAAGACGGGAAATCATCAAATAACTTCCCCCGCCCTGTTCGGGGCGGGAGGGAGTGTCAGACTTTTACTGACTAAAACCCGTCTATGTTCCCTTCATGTGCCCTTTGCGTTCCGGGGGCGCGGTATCTCTTTCGAACAACCCGCAGCCCCGGAGTTAGATTAACTTCCGCCCTCGACTTCATGCACGTCAAAGTTGATATATTATCCCACGGGAACCGTATATATTTCTAGGATAAAAAGTAACCTATGTGCTATTTCAGACTGTAATATGCTTACTCGTATTTCTGTGCCAAATTTCATCCAGATCCGTTCGGCCGTTTAGGCGTAAAAGAGTAACAAACATCCGTTTATCCATCCTCATAAACTTTCGTGTCAATTGTATTAGTAGGACAAGCATAATTCGTATCACCAATTGACATAAATAAAGTTTTCGAGCTAAATAAAACAAACGTGCAAATCGGGTATTTCCAATTTTAAGTTTACACGGAAAATGGGTCTATTTATTATATATTTATATCGATTGAACGAAAAGGTAAGAAAAGAAGAGTGGTCAAAATACCAAAAAAAAAAAAAATTACCTTAAATGTATAGGTATTGGGTAGGTATTATTTACAAGGTAGGTAGTTTATCTATAAAAGTATTAATGTCCAAGCATAACGATGTAACAGGATTTATTAATATAACTCTATATCTACTAATAATGGTGTTTTTTTTTTGTTGGTTTGTGTGTTTAAAACCCTAAATCGTTTATTAATACTAATTAAATGTAGACTACTACTCTGGAATTGGATTGGTTATTTTTTTATGTCACCTTATTGGTAAAGGTTTTTAAACAGGTACTCGGATGCGCAGTACTCAATACTCAACACTCAATACTTTATTGCTTTCCATTTGTACATATAGGTCTTATAAAATATTGTTAAGAATATAAAATATTGTATTGTATTATAAAATATTGTACTCGTAACCGGCGTGCTTGTATAACCAGATGTATGAACGTGGACGAGGTGAAAAGAGTAAGTAAGGATCAGTCAGTTTATGTATGTCTATGTCAGCTAGATTTACGAGCAACAATATAGGCTATATAACATTGTGTTATCACCCACGGAAGCGGTGCAGTATACAAAGATGTAACTTAATGCGGCTGACCACGCAGACAAAATGGCGGTCAGAAGGTAGTCTACCTATAAACTTTTAACCCTCGAACAAGATTGAGAGCGTTTACGACCCGTATCTGAGAAGCACAATGAAACTGTTAAAGTTTACGATAACACATAAAAATGCAAAAGGTTAACTTTGTAATAATTAATTTTTTTACAGAAATTGGGGTCAAACGATTAACTTAATAACGATATTGCTATGAACCGGTCGGAATTAGGAATTTTTAGTAGCTATCCAAAGTTTGGAAGTTGGTGGTGTAACACCCCCATGTCTCGGAAAGCACGTAAAGCCGTTGGTTCTGCACCTGATCTCTCCCCGGTTGTGTCAGATTGCGCCGTACCATCGGACTATGAGAGTAAGGGAAAAAGGAGTGCACCTGTGTTTGCACACACTCTTGTGCACTAAAACTCCTGCGTACTTGGCTAGTCTAAATTAAGATTAGCCGCTGTGGCCGGAATCGGTCTGGAGAATGCATACATATTATGAACCGGTCCAATATTTATGATACAAACACCTTAATAGCTTCATCATCTACCTAGCCTTTTCCCAACTATCTTGGGGTCGGCTTCCAGTCTAACGAGATGCAGATGAATATCAGTGTTCTACATGGAGCGACTGCCTATCTGGCCTCTATAATCCAGTTGGAACCAAGAATAGTTGTTGAGATTCGGGCTTCTGAAGTTCTGACTACTCATAACGTAGGTATATCAAAAATCTATGAATGACAGCCAGGACCAACGGCTTAAAGTGCTTTCGAGACACGGGAGTGTCAAACCACCAACTTCCAAACTCCAGTCTTCTAATGAGAAATTTCCAATTAAAATCTAGTAAGACTTGGTCCGATCTGGGTATTGAACCCACGCTCAGCAGTCGTGCTTGCGACTACAAGACCAGCAGAGCAGTCAAAGACCTCAAACGGTTATTATGGAAAAAAAATGTTGCCATATGCGTATTGGTATAAAAACACCACGTTGTCTGTCCATTGTGATTGATACTTTAAACAAAAGAGACGTTGACTTTTGACAGTACTACGCTAGGATTCTCAGGTCATTACTCAGGTCAACAACCTTTGCTAAAGGATTAACGCGTTAGTTACAATCAATTAGGCTCAAACTAGCTTTTGCCCGCGACTTTTTTCGCGTGGAATACTTACATAAGGCAGCCTTTTTTCTGGGTACTCATTTTTAAAATACCCTTGTTAAACACACATAGCATTACGCCTGTATTCCCTGAAGGGTTAGGCAGAGATGTACCAATATACACCCACAGTTCGCCGGTATGTGTAGTATTGTGTAGGTCCCATGTAATAGGGGGCGAGCCTATTGCCATTAACCGGGCACAAATCAAAACTCCGAAAATTTCACAGAAAAACCCAATAACACTACTCGATCTGACAATCGAACCCAAAAACTCTAGAGTAGCAGTACCACTTAGGACCACTAGGCTAACGAGGTAGTGCAGTGTACTTGATAAAATGTTTATTTATTTCTCATCAACTGCCTAAATACAACATTACATGGTATTATCCTCTATAATGACGGACTCTCATACAAACTTTCATACCCTTCAAGATTATTTTTAGGCAGCCTATATCCTTCTACAAGGTCAAATCTATCTCTGTACCAAATTTCATCAAAATCGGTTCAGCGGTTTAGGCGTGAAACCGTAACAGACAGACAAAGTTACTTTTGCATTTTATAATATTGAGTAGGATTTTTTATTTATTTTTGTATGTATTTATAAGCCTGGCAGGCTACTTTTTTTTATAAAACTAACGGTAACGCCTACACTAAGAATTTGTCTTGTATCATGAGCTTGTATCTTCTAGTAGACCGGACGCGTCTTTGATGGGGGGTTTACCGACATGTAGCCTCACATATCAAACCATCACGCCTATATTCCTCGAAGGGTTAGGCAGAGGTGTACCAATGTACACCCACAGTTCCTCGGTATGTTTAGAACCCGTGTAATAGGGGACGAGCCTATTACCATTTTTAATCTGGCACAAAAATCCTAACTCCGAGCTGCTTCTGAAAATTTCATAGACAAACCCACATAACACTTTTTACTCGACGTAGGAATCGAACCCAAGATCTCTAGCGTAGTAGTTGCACTTAGGATCACAGGCAATTGAGGCAGTCCCATAATATACAAATAGTCTGATCTAGAGCAACTATTCTGTACCCTGTTCTGTGTATGTTCTGTCCTGCGGTGTTATTCTGTAAAACCCTCCTTCCGCGAAGTGAGCGTGTGGCGACATGTCAATCCCTACTCCCTAGCATCGTATAGTGACAGCCCAGTTTTAGCTCACTTCACTTTAATTCACTGAGGGAGATTTCTTACAGAATAAGCCGGCTGTTCTGTGTGGCCATGCAAATATTTATTTTGTGTGGGATTGAACCTGTGAAACGCAATGTATATGTAGCAGCCAATCGCACAGCTACGATACCACACTTTCCGCCAAACATTCCATTACCGAATATAATTATCAGTATTAAAATCTATAACATCCGTCAATCGAACGCGAAGGCAGAAGTTCGATGTTCTTCCCATCATTAAATTATTTTTTGTTACGTATAATCGTAATCGTACGATTTTTTACACGTTTTTTTAATGAAAACAAGTCTTGTATGTTATATCTAAACTTAAAATACTCCTTAACCAATGATTTTTTACACCAAAAATAAAGGTCGCTTCCTCTTTCCTTAATGTTATTTTGTTTCATGGGCACTTTGTGTAGTTTATTTCTTTATGACCTCCATCAAAAGATATACAAAAATCATGACATACAAATAATGGTCAACTAATGGCATAACATATGTAGGTAATCTTTCACTTAGTGTGCTTATAGGCGATCACAGCATGCTAACAAAGTAATAATAAAAAAATAATATATGTATACAGCTAATAAGATACACTTCAACAGCTACTTGTAATAAATCTTTAGAACATTTTTTTATATTTAGCCAAAGATTCGTAGTTATGTAAATTTATTTTAGCCAATATGTTGTACATACATACATCTGCCTACAAGATGTAGTTTATGGCTATGTGATGTGTTTTTTTTTCATCCCGAATAAACCGGATTTTAATAAACACATTAAATCACGTCGCTATGGCAACTAAACTGTATGCTATGCGAGTCTTCGCGAGTTTAGTACAGCTTTAGGCGAGGCAGTTATTTGAATACCACTAGGTCTAGATAGACCTAGTGGTATTCAAATAACTGCCTCGATATCCTAGTAGTCCTAAAGGCGGCTGCTACGCTAGACCTCTTGGCATCGTTTGCCAGAACCAGCTCTGAGGTAGGATTTGTGCCCGGTTAATGGCAATAGGATCGCCCCTATTACATGGCACCTAAACATACTGGCGAACTGTGGGTGTACACTGGTACATCTCGGCCAAATCCTTCGGGGAATACAGGTGTGTTATGTTATGTTTTGTTATTCCAATATTTGTCCGTAAACTAACAAAATAACACCAGAAATTGGCTTCCACAATAACGTTATGGTAGCCTCAGTAATAGCAAATCCGACAGGCGGGGTTTAGACACAGCAATATGTCATGTTGTGCCCACAAAGCTGAACAGAAGGCAATCAATATGCCAAGCGAAGCCTGGCAAGTTTTCAAGGGTCGATATGAACCAGTTTATTGTAATAACTTGCCAAGTTTGTTCCCTCGACTTGGCATAATAAATTGCGTATGTAAATATTTGTTTGGGTAGTCGACATCATTAACTATTAATTTCGAGACATAACTTCACTTCGCGGCGGCCCGAAGAAAAGATGGCTGTAAGTCTTTGATGGCTTTTTCTCAGGAATTGGCAAGATAAGGAAAAATAGCGAGGGTATTGGACAGAATAGAAGGTTTATGCCCAGGAGTGGAAAAATTTGACTAACAAAAAAAGAAGTTTCAAAAACTAAAACCCGACTACAAAAAAATCACGTTCTAAAAAGTACGAAACAAAACATTCTTATCTGAAAGCCGTGGTCGGTACGGTATGGTGCGGAATCCTTCGTGCGCGAGTCCGACTCGCACTTGGCCGGTTTTATTTTGCATAATCATTAATAATGATTGACAGTAGGCATATTTAAACTGTATGATAAAACACTGGTAATGTTAATTTATTATAATTTTACTAGTTTAATAAGTTACTTGTATTTAAAGTTTGTGTGTTTAAGTAAAAATAGATGCTTTATATTTATATGAGACTAGCTTACGACTGCGGCTTTGTTCGTTCGTTAAATTTCTAAGTGGTTCTTTATTTTTTTTTGTACGGCTCTCTAATTCTGTAACTTAAATAAAAGTAATCTAAGTTATTTCTTACAACATCAGATATCTGCCAGTGAACGTCCCATCAAAATCGGTCCAGCCGTTGCGGAGATAAGTCAGAACGAACAGACCGACCAAAAAAGACAAAAAAATTAAAATAGATTTTTGGCATATTTTCCTTCAGTGTAATCCTGATTCATTTATGCATCTAGTAAAAAGCTGTTATTTTGACGTTACCAACAGACATTTCAATTTTTTTAATTTGTATATTCGGTTTATTGATTTTATACATATTTTATTAGACCAGTTATTATTAATTAAGTCTGGTCATTAGATTTTTTTTCTTTTAGTTTATACAAAACATTCGATCAATCTTACTAATATATTAAAGTTTGTATGTTTGGCACTTAATTACTCTTTAACGGCTGAACGAAATTAGCTGGAATTTGGCACACTCTATCTTGTAATATATGTTTTTGTCTTCCTGTGGGATAATTCTGGACTTTGGATTAATTCTTGGGGGCTATTCTACTAACTTTTATAAACGACCACAATCTAATTTAAGTTTCAATTTGTCAAAATAGCCTCAAATTTTTTGACATTGCTTCTCGCTGAGATGAGTTATCACGGTTTTGAGTTCCCGTAGGATAGTTGTGGACTTTGATTTAATTCTGGGGGACTACTAACTTTTAGGAACGATTACAATCTAATCCCGGTCTCAATTTGTCAAAATATGCTAAAGGCATTTTTTTACCTACATTTTTTGACATTGATTACATTTTTTTATTTTGATTGTCGTAGGGATGAGATCGCGACTAGATGTTGAACGATTTTAGTAAACTCGATCTTCTAAAGTTTATGTAGGCGGAGTCTCGAGCAGAAGCTTGTACGTATAAAAATATCAAATGGCCGGGTAATAGTGAATAATAATCCAGTTTTAATGAGGAAATGTGATCCGGTACTATTAAAATTTTTGTTCTTGTTTTTTTTAATGATCTAGCCTACTTAGTAAAGTAAACCTGTTTGATTGGTTTATAAATATATTTGAGTCATACTTAATTATTTGATTGAAGTGTTTGATTTTGTGAACCATCATGATAGGTACGGTACAATCACGAGCATAAACATGTGTACATTAAGCAACATTATAAAAGAATTTTCTCCCAAAGGATTGATTAAAATATAATTGTGTTACGAATATCATATTCTGGATCCCATACTACTATGACATCTGTCTTATCTCGGCCTTGCAATCGTTAATTCATGAGAAAATTGCTTTAATTTTTTTCCAAATTTATATATGTTTATGCTCGTAACTGTACTTGACGGCCGTGTGGTGTTACCGAGTACAATTGAAAAATATTTTCTGCTAACACATTTATTGAGTCGGTTTTAGTTTAGCAGTGTTGAGGAATTTATTCGAAAGAGACACCGCGGTCCTGCCGTGCGATTCTCTAACATATTTCAGCGCTACGCTCGACGTCGAGCTCGTCGACGACACTACTGTCAAATCAACTTTACGCACAACGCATAGAGTTGATTTTACCGAAGTTTCGTCGACCAGCTCGACGTCGAGCGCAGCGCTGAAATATGTTAGAGAATCGCACGGCTGGAACGCAAAGGGCATTAGGAGGAATATGGATGGGGTAGTCAGTAAGAGTTTAACACCAATGACCCTTCCGATGACGATGAAAAAGTAATGTGATGATTTATCACTATTAAAGAGTTATAGTTGGAGTCATCTAAGAACATTCAGGACTAGTTTTTGCCCGCGGATTTATCTACAAAGCATTCAAGTATATCATAAAACATATCTCATTCACAAACGACTTTGCGAGTAGAAGTTAGTTTTACAATAAAAAACAGAAAATAGGGAATTTTAATAGAAAACTTATCAATAACAAAAAATTAAGTTCCTTACTTCTTGTATTTAAAGGGAAATAAAAACTGCCGGCCGTCAAGAATATGAAAATTTAGAACAATACAGTATTTTTAACATGAAATTCTTCGACCAAATCCGAGTTCGAGTGTTTTTGTTTGATTCATGTTTGACCATTGTTTTAACAGCTGATTTTACAAAACCTGACCGTTTTTTTAAACAGGCAAAATTTTTGTAGATTTTGCCTTCCTATTTTAGCTGGCAAATCTTTATTTTTTGCGTTTTTGTCATCGCTCAAAATGAGTCGACAAAATTATGTTCCATTTGGTTTCATAAAATATTGTGTTTTTACCATACTCGACAGAGTTGCAAAATATGTCGGTTTAAATAAAAAATCATAAATCCCGACTTATTTTAACGCTAAATATTCTCTATTTTATGAAAATATACCAGTTTTTTTTTTTGCTTTCGGGGGAAACCTTCAAAAGACGCCCGATCTTTGGGGATAAGACCGGGGAGTGTGGGATTCTTACCTCACTCCCCCACAAAACCACCCCGGTGGACACCATCAGCACATGGAGAGGGTTCCGTTTCCTCTTAAAAGACCGCACCGGAACCCTCCCTGTGCAACGCTCTGTTATGGCACATCCCTGGGAAGTTACAGTCCTACACCTAACAAACTAAAACTAAAGCTTAAAGGCATCCCCAGACACAACCGATCATACCACCGATGAAATTGTGTTATCTATCACTCAAACAATTTCTCTATTTCTATTTTGCCAGCGACGTCCGCGTCATAGTCCCGACGATATTATCGCTCGTGTGTAGAGAAGCCTTAACACATATTTATGAAATGTCACAGACATTAACTACTAATCGCTGTATTATTTATAGATTCTCGATGTTAATCTAATTGTCATTGGTCATTGCAAGACCATTATTCATATGGGTATAAACCATGTTTAATTATTGATATGTTATCGTTAAACTAAGAAATCCTGCAGCATCATTGGGAATGACCGATAGTTGCGTTTGTATGACTCGCGCCATTTAAAAATGGAGGCCAAATAAATGAGTTTACCACGCTATTTCAATCGCACAGTATAGTGAGCGAGTGAGACAACATGATAAACACCACCATTTGTTAAATATTTTGTTTAATGGTAAGTACCGGTTTTAACTGATAGTAATGTTTTTTAAATCCGAAAGCAAATAATCAGTCTTATTTTCAGTATTATAGCCATTACGTTCCTTATCGGTTAACCTCCAAGAAAATAACAAAATGTAATAATTAATCGTTGATGTTAAATTATGTCTTAAGAAAAACGTTATAAACGTTTATTGCTTTCTACACAAATTACGTAATTACACTTGATTATGCTGATATTATAGAAAGGCAAAGGGTTTTTTAATTTTTTTTAAAAACCATACCATCACGCTTTTATTCACCGAAGGGTTAGGCAGAGGTGTACTGATGTACACCCACAGTTCGCCGGTATATTTAGGTCCCATGTAATAGGGGGCGAGCCTATTGCCATTAACCGGGCACAAACCGGGCTGTATTTTTTTAAAAACATTTTTATAATATTCCTCTGGAAGTAGGTACTAGTCCGATTACAAAAAATATTTCACTTGTAGAAAGCTACACTTTTTTTAAGACACATAGACTATGTTTAATGGTATACTTAATGTCTACGTAGACAAAGTCGCGGGCATAAGATAGTATGAAATAAACGATGGTTCTAACTTGTACCGTAACAAGAGTAAGTACTTGAGTTAACCTTGAATGATATAAAATATTAATATTGATTATGTGCGCTTTGTTTTTCTATATTTTTTATTGAATTCAATCATATAATTATTATGTTAAGGATAAAAGTTGATGATGCATATAAGAATCATTATTGAATATTTTTAGCTTTTTTTTTGTATTATTATCTATAATTCTATACTATAGTAATATAATAAAGCTAATGAGATTTTTTGTTTGTTTGTGTGTTTCTTTAAATGCGCTTATCTCTGAAAATACCAGTCGGATTAGAAAAAATCTTATTGTATATGATAACCCCCTATTACATGGGACCTAAATATACCGAGGAACTGTGGGTGTACATTGGTACACCTCTGCCTAACCCTTCGGGGAATACAGGTGTGATAGTTTTTGAAGGCGGTTATAATTTTTTTGTAAAAAAGTTTTTTATTTCTCGCTTTTTAGTATCAACTTCTTGTCATCCAAATCCATGAAGAAACTGTCATGTTATGTAAATTAACGAGACACCACTAAAAAGTCATAAGAAAGCAGAATATGCGATTTCGTTTACTTGGATGAGAAATTTTTAAATACTACTGTATACATCTGTGTAACCCTTGAGTACAGGCGTGATGTTATATTGTGTGATGGTGTAAACAATGCTTAAATATGTTATAGCAACAATCGTGGTTAATCTGCTGTTATTTATTGAAGAGTTCCCCCGATTTCTACAAGATCCCATCATCAGATATTGAAATGGTGACAATGGGATCACAAAGGAAGCACCAGCTTTCAAATAAAAAAGAATCATGACAATCGGTTCACCCAGTCGGGAAATTCGAGGTAACAAACATAAAAAAAAAAAAAAAAAAAAATACAGTCGAATTGATAACCTCCTCCTTTTTTTGAAGTCGGTTAAAAAATGATCAAAATCGGCCCAGTAGTTTCAGAACCGATCCAGTTCAAACAAACAAACAATCAAAAAAATATTTTCTCTTTGTAATATAAAGTATAGGTATACCTACTTAAAGTTCTAGTCGTATCCATTAGTCGTAATACTTACAAAGAACATGTTACTTAAGTTATTAATCAAAGCAAATTGCGTTTTTAAGAAAAACTTTTAACATTTATCACAATCAGTTCAAGTTACTTAAAAAAATAATAGTAATGTACGTGAAAGTTTTTAAAATTATATTCGTGTTTAATATTTTGTTTCGAATGTAATAAAACTTTTTAAAATGTTAAAAAAAAAATATAATTCATTTTTGTGCCTACGACTGACGCACTTATTGTATGTTTTAAAATGTAGATTTTCTTTTTGGGACAAGCCCTCACTATTCCCAACCACTGCAACTCCTGTAATCCAGAATCAACAGTGGAGACCGCCAGAAAAGCGCCGAGGCAATGAAGCTCGACGAGTCCCGGAGAAACGATACAACTGTCTTGGATCCCACAACGCAATTAAAAATGTAGTCTATGGACTTTTTACCAACTTCAAAATAGGAGGAGGTTATAAATTTGCTCGTATTTTTTATTTTTTGACGTTTGTTACCTCAGTACTCCATCACTTATTAACCGATTCGGAAAATTCTTTATTTATTTGAAAAGAAACACTGTCCTATTGAAAATTCACCAAAATCGTTTCAGAAGTTGGGTTTTGTATAATAGACATTGTAAACATTGTTTTCTAAAACAAAAGGCAGTTCTCAAAAGGTCGTAGGTTCAAACCTGTCAATAGATGATTTTGTTTCAGAAAACGATAAACATTGTTACAGACCATTGTTCTATGGTTCAAAACGATAATTTATCTTTTTCAGTAATGTTTACGCGGGCACAGGCAAAAAATATACTTACTTGTTTATTTAGTAGGTACTATTTCTTACAAACGTGTATTATTTATTCTTTGAGTTCAGTGGCATATACATACCATCACGCCTGTATTCCCCGAAGGGTTAGGCAGAGGTGTACCAATGTATACGTACACCCACAGTCCGCCGGCATGTTTTAGGTCCCATGTAATAGGGGGCGAGTCTATTGCTATTTATTAACCGGGCACAAATCTTAACTCAGAGCTTCTACTAAGAATTTTATAGAAAAATCCAATAACACTTTGTTCGACCTGCGAATCGAACCCAAGTCCTCTAGCGTAGCAGTC
Source organism: Caradrina clavipalpis (assembly GCA_932526535.1). NCBI lineage: Eukaryota > Metazoa > Arthropoda > Insecta > Lepidoptera > Noctuidae > Caradrina > Caradrina clavipalpis. Next base: position 1,988,223 of record OW052095.1, read on the forward strand.
GCGCTTGGGACCACTAGGCTGACGAGGCAGTTCAATGACATTATTTTTTTATTATTGATTTTGTTTGATTTGATATTGTTATTATTAAATCGTCAATCCGCATAAGCAAGCGTGGTGATCAAATCTCTTACTTTCACTGTGTGAGGGAAGACCTTTGCCCTGGTGTGGGGCAATAATAGGCTTGTATTATTATATTTACTATGTATAGAAGTACAGGTACATCTCTGCCTAACCCCCTACCCCTGGGAAAAACAGACGTGATGTTGTTATCTTACATAACCTTTGACAAAGGCTTAAGGCGTACCTTTTTTCCTTTTCAAGGTCTTTTAATGCTATTAAATTTAATTGCTTTGTTTCCTGAGATACTTCAAAGATGCGAAATGCTTTTTAAAGGGGACGTATACATCTTTATAAATAAATAAATATCTTGGGACAACCACACGGCTATCTGATTCCAAGCTAAGCAGAGCTTGTGTTATGGTAACCAGACAACTGATATACATACTTATATAATTTTATAAATACATACATATTATGGATAAATCACACCCAGACACAGAACAAACAATCATGCTCATCACACAAAGTTTGTCCTGGGTGGGAATCGAACCCACGACCTCCGGCTTAGCAGTCAGGGCCACTAACCACTAGACCAACAGGCCCGTCAAACATAGCTGTATACCCGGTGTCACCGCGTTCAGTTATATCTTTGGTTACAGCTCCGCTCCCGTTGGTAGCCGCGTGATGTTCTATACTTATAAACCTTCCTGTTGAATCATATCTATCTATCTACATATTTATTGATGAAAACCGCGTTGAAATCCATTGCACAGTTTAAAAGATCTAAGTGTATAAAGTTATAAACAGCGGAAAGCGACTTTATTTTATATTAGACTAGCTTTTGCCCGCGACTTCGTTCGCGTGGATTAATAGTTCCCGTTCCCGGGGGATTTCCGGGATGAAAACTATCCTAAACAATCATGCACATATCCAAACCCCGAGCTGCTACTGAGAATTTAATAGAAAAACCCAATAACACTTTTTGCTCGACCTGGGAATCGAACCCGGGACCCCTTGCACAGCAGTCGCACTTGCGACCACGAGACCAACGGGGCAGTTAAGTTAAATAGTATAATTATAATTATTAGTCATGGCTTAAGAATAATGCTAATAATTACCTAAGGTATAATAATTGTAAAACCTTTAGATCCATCTATACTTCTATACTAATATTATAAAGAGGTAACATTTGTTTGTAAGTTTGTAAGTTTGTAAGTTTGTATGTAGGGGGTAATCTCTGGAAGTAATGAACCAATTTTAAAAATTGTTTCACTGTTAGAAAGCTACATTATTCGTGAGTGCTATAGGCTATATAACATCACGCTACGACCAATTGGAGCGGAGCATCAATGAAAAATGTGGCAAAAACGGGGAAAAAATATTATTTTTTAGGGCTTTTGTTGCGTGCGCTGCGTAAACGGTTAAAGTTACGCAAAAATAATGTATCAGAGAATTGTTCCTTTTAAAATATTCTAAAAAAAAGTCCGCGGTAGTACATGCCTAACTTTAAAGGTTGACTCAGTATAGCCATTTTTATGGGCAGACAATTTGTTTTAAAATAATGCATTATTTGCGAAGGTGTTTTTATAAACATAGTATTAATCCTTATCAACATAAATACGTTATTCATCACAAGTGTTTAATTTTGAACAAAATTGCCATTTACATCATTTAATTTCAATAAATATCTTAGGAGATATCACAGTTTTAAAATAACTTCGCAGCAAAATAATGACTCTGCGTGACATTCCGTAGCCTTTACCTCAGTTGCCTCAGAATAACAGATTATAGGCTACATAACATCGCGCTTTGAGCCACGGGAACGGAAAAGTAACCAAAATCCTAACGTAACGCGGGTGATACCGCGGGGCACAAGGGGGTAATCTCTGGATCTACTGAATCGATTTAAAAAAATATTTTACCCATAGAAAATACGTTATATGTAAGTGTTATAGGGTATTTTACATCTCGCTATGACACACGGGAGCGGTAACCCGAGACGTATCCTAGAGGGTGAAATAAGCCACGCGAACGAAGTCGCGGGCAACAGCTAGTGCTAATATAAAAAAGCTAATAAGTTTTTTGTTTGTATGTTTGTTTCAACGAGTTAATCTCTGAAACTTACAATCGAATTATAAAAAAATGTTTTTATGTATGATAGCCAGATTCATGAGGAATAGTAAAGGCTCTATAGCTATATAATATCACGCTGCGACACATGGGATTGGAGCACTAACACAAGACGTAATTCAACTCGGGTGAAAAAAAAAAACGCAAACGAAGTCGCGGGCAGGAGCTATAGTAACTTATATAAGGAAAATATCTTCAAGTAAGTGATACACAAATAATATAATGTATATCTATCTGTCATTGCATTGACCGTACAGACTCGTTTAGACGGGTCATAATAAAAGATTAAAGATTATTTTCTGAACTAGTTTTTGCCTCCGACTTCGACCGCGTGGAGGTCAAGTATAACATAAAACATATATGTTATATAACATACGGTATTAAGAAATAATGTTGTTGTCTATCAGTGAAATAATTTGTGTAATCGGATGAGAACTTTCAGAGATAAATCATACCATCACGCGTGTATTCCCTGAAGCGTAAAGCAGAGATCTACCAATGTACACTCACAGTTTGCCGGTATATTTAGGTCTCATGGGGGATGAGCCTATTACCATTAACCGGGCACAAAATCCTTAAATCCAGATGAGTACCTAATCATCAAATGACTTCTTCAGCTCTCTCCGGAGTGTCAGTCTCTTACTGAGTAAACCCGTGTTTCTTCTACTGCCCTTTGCGTTCCCGGGCCGCGGTAATTCTTTCTAACAAATTTCGCAAACCTAGCAGAAAGATAAACTTTTACAAACAAACAACTTTACCTTAGTTTAAAATCCACGATTGAATCTGTGAGTTTATTTGAACGTAGTGCTGTCAAAGATAATGAGAGTTGTACTTAGAACAACATGAAGATATATCTATTTAAAACTTCTATTCATCATCATCTGCCTAGTCTTTTCCCAACTATGTTGGGGTCGGCTTCCAGTCGAACCGGATGCAGCTGAATATCAGTATTTTACATGGAGCGACTGCCTATCAGACCTCCACAACCCAGTAATGGGTAATACGATACGGTAAGAGTTGTACTTAGAACAACATGAAGATATATTTATTTAAAACTTCTATTGCAGCGTGTAAATAAGGTTATTTTTCCTTTGCACCACGATGTTGATCGATGGACCTGTTATGCAAAGACGGGTTTTTCTTAGTTCTAATAAAAAGTATACCGCGAATTGGGTAGGCAGCGGTAAATTTCCAAGATTTGTTTGTAGATCAGAGAATTGCTACATTATATTTATAGTACAGATATTAATTTGTTCGTGTTTTTGCTAAAACTAGAAGGATCATGACAAGAGCAATATTTAGCAACTATTATGTAATTTTAATTAAAGTTGATGGTAGGCACTACAAATGTACTCAGAATGTATAGGTTTCTATGGCCGCCATAACAAAAAATAATAAAAATATATATTAAATGTGTCCTCAGACAAGGAAAGTGTTTTTTTTTTAAATAAAGTAATTTAACATAAAAACAAAGTCGCTACCGCTGTATGTACGCTTAGACTTGTTAAACTATGCAACAGATTTTAATTCAGCAATAGATAGAGTGATTCAAGAGGGAGGGTGTGAGTGATTCTAGAGGCTGTGGGCTCGCAACCGGGTTCGAGCAAGTAGCAATATAATGTAATTGGGTAAAAAACAAAACTTTTTTACCTCATTTTACTATATTTTCACAAACACTTGGATACTTAGTTAGCATTGTTGTGAGAAAACCCTACCGTTGTACTTAAGGATTTGTTTTTGCTAGCAATAGGCGTGAGAAAACCTGAACCTACAAGGACGTACATACATACTTGTAATAATACATATCCATTCTTTTGTTTGTCTGTAGGTATTGACGATGAATGTCAATTTTTGTTTCCCGATGGGTTCAAAAATATCAGTGCATTCCTCAGTGGTATATTGAGCTTGGGGATCGGGCATTATGGTCATCTTTATGGGAGGCCTATTTCTTTTTATAATCTTCGTGCAGCTGTGTTATCAATGTGATTAGAGCTGATCTATTGTAATCACCGCTTTTTTGGTTGGAGATCCCCACCACACCCAGCAGCTGTGATGAACTGCAGGATCTGGTTTGGAGAGATCTCCATTATTTTATCCGGGCTAGGGAAGGCCTATAACCAGCAGCGGACGTTGTTCGGTTGATATGATGTAGAGTTGAAGTGAGCTATCATTCCACTTAATGTTAGAAATTGACAGCTCAACACAACTTTAAAGAACACTATAGAATTTTGAAACTGATTTAAGGTTTTGGTCCTTCAGTAAAGCTAGATTGGTGGAAAAATATGATGTGTGTTCGAATAATAAGCAACCAAATCTCTTGTATTTCTGTGTTCGTTAAATTTAGGTTAAATAATACATTAATTTCTAGGGCTCCGTACCCAAAAACCAAGGGCAAAGGTCAAAACGACTAAGACTCTACTGTCTATTAGTCTCTTACAGGGCTAGGTACTAGGTAGGTACTTGAAATTTTCACAGAGTGTGTTTCAACAAATAAAAATTATTAAAAGGGGCTTCTTTCCTTGCAAGAGGTGTGTTTTTGTATGTAGTGTTAAATATTGTACGGTGGTATATACCAGTTGGACTCACAACTCGGTCAATTTTATTATTTTTATCGTCACGTCATACACGCTTTGACTACCTATATCAGTTAATTCTAAATAGTGCAATTGTTCCCTATTCCTACCTAATCCTAAACTCAAATATAATTTGCACTTGTATGTTAAAAGTAGGTAATATTATTATAATATTAATAAAGTTTAACCTATACCACGTCAGCTCACGTCAGTGGCATTGTTCTATATTTTACTGTTTATTTTACAATACGATTCGAACCGCAACTGTTCAATTGGATGACTGTTTGTTTACAGTGTATACCGAGGCTCTAGTACAAACGACTGGAGTTAACGTATTTACGATTGATTTTGAAATTGTAAATATCCGTTTCGCATATATTTTTATTTAGTTTAAAGGTTTTTATTTAAATCAATGGGGGATAGTCCGGATAGTAATTCTGCTTGTCGTATAATATTAAACCAAAATGCTATAGGATGGTGGTATTTCCAATCCGTAAATCGGTATAAAGTGAGGAAAAGTATGCTTTATTATATTAGCATAATAATATGTAGATTTTATAAGATAGTTTTCGTTCGAAAGACATTAAAATTTATTAATTGTTTCTAGGTTTTTTGGTAAGTATATTTTATTAGGGAGCTGTCATAAATAATTCGGATAATAAAATCATCTGGTTATTCAAGAAATACTTACCTTTACAAATAATTTCCATCGTTAATTAGGTTTTTTAGTATCTAAGTGTAACACAAATATGACGTCAATACCAAAACCACAACAAAAAACCAAAAAAAAACTTCACCAGCAAAATAAATACGAAAAAAAGTAACAAGAAGTAAACTCACCTTCTGAATTTGTTTATCAACAATTTTCTGGAAGCCCCACGAAGCCAATATTATGGCGACCACCAAAAACCCCATGGACACAGCGAAAAACAGTTTTGAATGTTTGCCCAACATTTTTAACACTTTTCCTCTTTTTGTTCAACACTTTTTAAATTTTTAAAAAATTATATTTTGTTAAATTTTAGCGACGCGACATCACTCCGCCTCATTCACTACCTGAACTATAATTGTTGAAGGAATCGCGAGCGGTTTACTTTGTGACGACTTTTTTTTAACATAATGATTAAATTAAGTTATTGAGAACAGGTTTCAGAAGCAAGTTGGGGTAAATTTTGCGGTAGTTTAGGTGACACGTGACGAGATTTTTTGACATTTTAGTTTTGAATTTTAGTATTTTTAGTTGTTTGTTTGTTAACAGGAAAAAATAAACTGCATAAAATGTAGTTTTTAATTGTTTCGTTGAAGTGTTTCAGTATTTTATTTGTTATTTTTTTATTGTAAAAAGAATTGAGTTGTTTCTTTAAATAAATAAAATATAACTTATAGATTGTGTAGTGTTTTCAATATGTAAATGTTTAAGTATAAATAAATGTAATTTTAGATGAATCTTTCAACCAATTTAGTCTTTAGGCTATGCTTAGAATTCTTTTAAGTTGAACATTAAGTTCAACACCCGTACGTTGAACGAGTGAGCTCTTCTGATCCTTAATTACTTTCAATTCTTGTAAAACCTGTCTATTTTTCTATCTAGAAACAAATGTACCATGCGTCTGTGCCTAAACAGCATAAACCAGTTATGTAAAAAAACTAGTTTATATATGTCTCTTTAAATTATAAAATTGAATATTGAAAGGTTTTTTCTTTGATATCGCTTATTAAGTGTGTACTGAATGACGTAGAGTTACGTCTATAACTAAATAACGGTATAAAAAACACCTGTTCTATACATTTTAACCGTGTACGTAGATTGAACTGCTGGTGTTTTTTTTTTTTATAACCGATGAATAGTTTGATCACTGAAGGGGTCTAGAATCATGTACTGAACCCATGATTAAAGTTTTTGTTACGATGTCCCTTCCACGTCGTGTTAAACATCCTACTTCTTACTATTCCTACTATCCTATCTTGCTAATATCCTACTTCTTACTATTCCTACTATCCTATCCTGCTAATATCTTACTTCCTACTATCCTATACTTCTAATATCCCACTTTCCTACTATCCTATCCTACTAATATTATAAATGCAAAAAAATGTGAGGATGGCTGGAAGAATGAATAGATGTCAATTAAATTGGATTTGGATTAAATTTGGCTCTGAGATAGATTGTAGTGTGGAATAACATGTAAGCTACTTTTTATCCCGGGAAAAGGCAGGATAACATATTAAATTGGACACAGACAAAATCGCAGGTAAAAGCTAGTACATAATAATTGCATTTAGTAGCCATAAAACTAAACTGGTAAGAAACAACTGGGATTGAGGAAAATTACAATCATTGCTTGCCATCAGGTGGGATTGAGGTCAAACGCGATAAATAAGACAAACTAATGGTACACCCTAGAATGAGTAAACTTGTTAGTAGATACTTTAGATATGGACCTTTGTTTTCTTGCTTTATTTATTTACTTGCGAACTGCCTGTGATTTCGTCTCCGCGGCTTATTTCACCCACGTTAAGTTACATCTTTGGTTACTGTTTTGCTCCCGTGTGTCATAGCGTGATGTTATATATCCTATGACAGTCACAATTAATGTGACTTTATATGGGTAAAAGAATTTTCAAAATCGGTTCAGTAGATCCAGAGATTACCCCCTTTTTTTATGGATGGGAAATCATCAATTTATTGACTTCATACGCCCTCTGCGGAGTGGAAGGGAGTGTCAGACTCTTACTGACTAAAATCCATCCGTGTCCCTCTTAATGCCCTTGTCGTTCCAGGGCCGCAGTAACTCTTTCGAACTAATTCCGCAACCCTGGCAGGCACAGATTACCCCCTACAACCTCACAAACTTTACCTCTTTATAATAATTATTAGTATAGATTAAGGATCTCCAACAAAGGATATACACTAATCATGACGTACTATTAATCTTTAATAAAAGGTATGACGCAGGTGTACTCCTTCACTTATAGGAGACCACAGCATGCACTATAAAGTTAACAGCTAACAAACAAAGTAATAAATTAATAATAAAAGTTAGTCATTATTTTTCTGTTTCTAGCAGTAATCAACAAACGCCTAAATATTTAATTTAACTTAGTCTATAAGAATGTCTTTAACATTTATAAATTGTTTTGAACTAAAAATGTAAATGAAATCGAACGTCGTCGTTTCATTCTGTTTTTCTTTTTACAAAAAAAAAAAATAAAAAAAAATATACCATCACGCCTGTATTCCCCGAAGGGCTAGGCAGAGGTGTACCAATGTACACCCACAGTTCGCCGGTATATTTAGGTCCCATGTAATAGGGGGCGAGCATGTAATAGGAGGGATGACAAACATGTGACCAAAAGAGTAATGAGTATAAATGTGGATGGATGGAGAGGAAGAGGGAGGCCAAAGAAAAGATGGATGGATTGTGTGAAGAATGATATGAAAGAGAAAGGAGTGAGTGATAGCATGACGGCTGACAGGATGGTATGGAAGAAGAAAACGTGTTGCGCCGACCCCAAGTAACATGGGATAAGGGCAGGAAGATGATGATGATGTAATAGGGGGCGAGCCTATTGCCATTAACCGGTCACAAATCCAAACTCCGAGCTGCTATTGACAATTTCATAGAAAAACCCAATAACACTTTTTGCTCGACTTGGGAATCGAACCCGGGACCCCTTACACAGCAGTCGCACTTGCGACCACGAGACCAACTGGAAATAAAATGAATGAATTATGTAATTTTTGGATTTTTTATTATTAGGAGACTGTATTTTTATTATGATTGGGTTACTGATGGGACGTCATTTAAAAAATGCACAACTATAACGAATATAGTTAAATCTTATGTCATTTTTACTACATACGATGTACCTAACTATATCCTTTTTTTTTGGATAGGAAATCGTCAAATAACTTCTTCCGCCCTTTTCAGAGCAGAAGGGGGTGTCAGACTCTTACTGACTAAAACCAATCCTTGTTACTTCTAATGCCCTTTGCCTTCCAGAGTCGAGGTAACTCTTTCGAACAAACACTATTTATATCCTGGCAAATAAAAGTATACAGTAAGGGTAAATAATTAAATACGACAGCTCTTAAGAAGCCCTACAGTATAATTTGCATCTCAATGGATATGTCATTTCTCACGCTATTGTTTGCTAAATACTACTAATAGTACTCGTGAACACAACGTTATAATTTTCTAGTATATTTACTATTGCAAAACCATCATTTACCTAGTTCTAGGAAATAATAATAATAAATCATTTTATTGTCAGGCAACTGAGGCCCATAGATAAAATACACAAAATAAATACCAACTTGTTTAATATCCAAGACCGTAAGGATCACTCATTATTTTTATGAGTTCAGAAGGACCAAACAAAGAACGATTATTTTATTATGTAGGTAGGTTTGTTACTCGTGGAATAATACTTGTTCATTATTTTTATTAATTTGTGGTACCAAAACGAGTATAAAAAATAAAAAGGGTGTAATACCTCCAGGTATTTAAAGTTTAATTATAATATAAAATTACAAACATGCTTTCGTAAAAAAACGTGAAAAAAATGTCCTTCAATATCTTCGTAGCCAGAAGTTCCCACGGACAACCCGGAACAAGAAAAAAATATCACAATGATAGGCAGAACGTGTAACTTTCGGTTTCATTAAGTACCTTTTCAAACCAAAAAAAAATAATGTTTGAAATACTTTGAGAAACTGTGTTCTGTAATATAATGTAATGTAGTACAAATACCGTTATAAACATTTATTAGATCGTTGAAAAAATATTCACAGTAGGTAAGTATTTCCTTTTGTTTTCAATTAACTGTATTGTAAAATCTGCTAAATTTATCCTCGTTGGTATTTTTTAAGATTCAAACAAGTTAAAACAAGTTTTTTTTTAATAGGACAATATTTTTTGCCATTTGTTAACAGTCCATTGTCTTTATTAATGGTTGAGCTTATCTCAAGCACAGCATCACATGATAATTATAAAATTAATAAATATTAATAATGCGTAAATTATTATTCGAATTCTACACTTTATTTTTATTTGTTTTTATATTTTAACAATGTGACAACAATTTTCGTATTATTTGTACAACTGTCAAAACAATGCAAATAATATTATTTATTTATTTATTTTAAGACGATTTTTATCGAGTTAACACCATCAAAAAATATTGGTTTTAAAATTGCAGCGTTTTTAAAATTTAACTTTAACAATTTTTTTATTTTCCTATTTTTAACAAAAGCACAGCACATGTACCATAGGACCACAATTTTTAAAGACGTTAGGACCAAACACTAGATCGTATGAATACTGACCAATAATACACCATAGTCACGCTATTGTCACACATAATTGCAAACACACACTACTGTGTATTAAGCTTTAATAGTGTTGTACGTACTTGTAATGATTATTAGTCGAATAATTCGACTCATTTGGGATATTTTACTGAATAATAGTTTGTTTTATCATATCATTATATCGGGCTATCTACCGATGCCCGAACGAAGGCCTTCAAAATTTTTATTCGATTTGAGTTTTTATGCTATCCAACTACTAGTATAAATGCGATAGTCTGTGATAAATCTCTCCAGTTAATGAGAATACAATACTTTCTATCTTGAGTTACTATGGACCAATCCAATCTGCCTGTACCAACTTGAAAAGTATATTTGGATTAACAATACATTCTCGAGACAAAAATAAACGCTTTTATTATTGTCGTGTCCAAACATCACATAAGTATTGTCATTAAAGTAAAAAATACTCAGTGGTATTACAAAAATTACAAAATTGCCTAATCAGCTACGGATCAAATGACAATGAGATTACTTCCTGTAATATTTATTTTATGACAAAAAATATTAGCATTTATTTTTAAATATTGTAGTTTTAAATGGATATGGAAATATTACATAACCTTTGATCTTTAACTAAATCGATGTCATATAAAATTATTTGGACTGTTAGCCAAGCCTCACTAATTTCTACCCTTATTTTCATGCAAGCTAGAATGTTCTTTATGAGTACTGTAAACGTGGTGAGGTCTTGAGATATGATCAAATCTGAGGAATTATCATGATGGTAGAAGAAAAACTTTAGTATCTTCCTCTATTAATTATTGACTTTTTGTGGTCATACATCCATCAGTTGGAGATGAAGTTCGCTGCACATACAATAAGTATAACGTATACAAAACCACGCGATTATGGCATTATTTGATCAGTTCAGATCGTATAACATATTTTGAAGAATAATTTTACCGTTTTTTCGTCTCTTCCTTTCTTGACAACACTATGGCGTCTTTTAATAGAAAAAATATTGATAATATTCTCTCAAACGAATTTCAGTCAAGGCGTCCAATCCCTATGGTATCTAGCCTAGGGATCTAGGGATCTTGAAATATTACAGTTCCCAAGTGTGTGTCCAAACAAAGTGGCACTCCCTGTTCCCTATCCGATTCGTCCGGGCAAAGATCACAAGAGCAACGGCTTTACATGCTTTCTAATGCACGTATGTATCACACTATTAACCAAAAAACTCCAGACTGCTATTGAGTAAAAAAAATGCAAAATACAAAAAGATTACTATTTATCACAAATGCATTTTTCCCATGTTGCGTGCCATTCTCAATGCTAACTAATCGATAGTTTAACGTGCAGTGGGTAAGTAATTAAAATGCTACGTGTTTAATGCTTCTAGCGATAGTTCAGCTGTAATTTTAACATGAAAACTGATCATATCACCGTTAAATAAGCAAATATTTATCGATATTGACTGCCATGGCGTATATTTTTTCTCTTCACTTACATTGTCTTTACAAATGGAAGCAACAAGTGTAATAATATAATGTAACTTTTTGCTAATAGGAAGCTCCGTTATCCCTGAGTGCTACAGGCTATATTACGCTGTCAAAAAAATTGGGGATCCATAAGAAAATTTACACAGACGAAGTCGCGAGCAAAACCTAGTTGTATACGTAATGAAGTACCGCAATTAGTGTAATCATTCAAAGAGACGTCACTGTATTTTTTTTGTATTATTTTCGTTGTCTTTTTAAAACCCTGTCAAAACAAAATGTTAAATGTTTGTTTCATAATGAGCATGGGTTTAATAACGAAGGTATTCGTGAGTGATATTGTTTTCAACACATGTGCCGACCATTAAATTGCATTTCCATCAGATTAGAGCCTTAATAGCTTAAACGTATTGATTGATTAGGACGGCTATGTCAAGGTAATTTGGTTTATTGTTTTTAAAGCCTTTATTGCTTTGATATTGGGATTGTCATTTGTTGGTCCTTTGGGGCGCATTTGAGTAATATGAAAAACCAGCTAAGTGCGAATCGGACTTCTATACTAAAAGTCATACAAAAAAGAATGATTATGAAGACTCCATCTAATTTTTAACTTTATTTAATTTTTATTATTTGTTGTTAAGGCGGTCATAGTGACATATTCTTTATAAAAAATTAAGTGTCTACCGCACACACAGATGGACACAGGAAGCAATAGGGTTTTCTTCTGGCACCTTTCGGGTACGGACCCCTAAAGATGGTGTTTATTTGATCGGGAAGGATAAATCGAAAACTGTCCCAAGATTATGATTTAGGGAAATCCCTGAGGCAAGTTTAATGGTTATTTCCGTGGTTAATAAAAATATATTCAATTTTGATATAGACAAAAATAATAAGGCTTTTTTATTTATTATCCTGGTATTGTAATTAGAATCAACAAAATGATTGTAATGGGATCCTTAAGAACCTATCCTTACTTTGTTACAATCATAAATTTTAATTAGGTATCAAATGGAAGGACTTTGATTTCAGAAAATTGCTTAGATCGATAATATCTAGAACTCATGATCAATAATAACTTACGTACTAACATAATGAATAGGTTATAATTGAATAAATTATCCTGACGTCACAATCATTGAAGGAAGACGTCAGAAGATTATATAACATTTGAGGAAAATTACAGTGTAGGTTAATGATGAAGGATGGCCATTGTTATGGAAAAGGAAATAGCCATGTCGGCTATTTTCTGTCTGTCTTATGGCCGCAGTAATTTTGTGAAATGGTGTCACTTAGCGAATTCACAGTTCTATCATCCGAAAATTGATCTAAATGTCAAGTTTCGCTATGTGTATCTCAGGAGTTTAACATGAACAATAGAAGAAGAAGAGTAGGAGTATTATCGTGTATAAATATAATATCCTATCATTGTCCTAATGCAGAGCAATGGCTTCTGCTCATATAGAGAACACATGAACCACGCTTGCTTAAGGCGGATTTACGATTACAGACTTTTCAAAGATAAGATTCTTTAAAAAAGTTATCAATTGTTACGTATTATTATTACAACGCAATCTAAATGTATGAAATAGCTGAGTTTTTTTATAGTTAAGGGTTGGGTCCTTAGAAAAAGTTATTCATGTTCATGAGAAGTATTGCCCTCTAAAAATTGATAGTTAATTAAAAATCTACCCGTACGTATAAAAGATATTGCTAAATTAAATACCTATGATGTATAATATAGGTTATTATCGCCAGTCATATTATATTTTGAAATTGTTCTTTTGTTTTATTTTAGCTTGTGCCTACTGTACTACTGCTGGGCAAAGGCCGAGTCCTTCTAGGATCTATTTTTTATTCATTTAATTATTTAATTAATATAGAAGACCTACCGGCGAGGCAACCAGCCCTCGCCGTCCACAGGCCCGCGCTTGCGGTGGCCGGAAATTGCTCTGCGATCCCCGACTCCCGGGGCGTTTTCTTCTGTTGCGGCGGCTGGGGCGTGAGCGTGAGGTTTGCCTATCCGATATGGAAGATCTATATAAAACAGACTGGTAGCAGGAAACTAAACAAACAGCCAATTAGCGCAATTTTGGACCAATTTTCCCGGTACGCGTTCAGGTCTACATATCACCTCTTTTTGGGCTGGCCTCGGTGGTGACGTCAATTTCCAGGCATCTATTGAGTGGTGGTATGGTGCATGCGGGTTCTAAGACCCATCCAATCCTATTTTAATCAGACTACCTTCTCGTATTTGCTCTTATGCTCCTTTTCCTATAATTTTCCTTGATTGTCAACATTGCGTCATGTGATGTCTCTAATGAAAAACCATGAGCTCATTAATAAAACATGGATATATTACAGAATTCATACATACTCTGGTTCCGTAATATATCCATATTTTATTTTATTATTATTGCTGAGAATGTTCCTCCTAAAATCCAATCACATCTCTAGAACGTTGCTTTCCGTGTGAAATAATAAATACACGATTTAATATCGCATATATAATTACAAAATTGATCTTGGAGACGTTGGCCATCAAATTACGGTGTATAGCATAACATTTCTGCATAATAATATTACGTATGGAAGGACCAGTTTAGAAAGACCTGAGCTTGTGTGTGGCTGGAAGGACCAGGTAGGTCATTGATATTGGGAGGCCGACTAAGATTGATGGCTTGTTCTTGTACGCTAGTCGAGAATGGAACAGCTGTTTCGGTATGATTAAGGATTTCAAGCTGTTTGTGTTGCAATTCTCCCGACCGAATTTCGGTCGCGCTAAGTTCAATGAATACTAGTTAAGTGCTAGACATGCTATAGTGCAAACGTTTACTCACTTATCCATGTTTCGGCAATCAGACTTTATCAGGGAGACATTAGAAGCAGAACCAACGGCATTACGTGCTTTCTAAGAGCCTGTCCAGATGAGGCGTTTTACGCGCGAGTCCACTCGCGCGTAGGCACTCGCGCGTACCTTGTTACCAGACGTAACGCGCGAGAGCATCTGGACGGGATGTATGTAGCTCTAGTATCTCGAGTACGCGCGAGTGCCTACGCGCGAGTGGACTCGCGCGTAAAACGCCTCATCTGGACAGGCTCTAAGGCATGGGATTGACACACCTCCAACTTCTAAACTTAAAACTGTTACTGAGAAAATCTTTGTAGAAAATCCTGGTCGTAAATGGAAAAAGTTTACTACTGCCATATAAAATTTACGGAGGAATCACGTTCTGACAGCTCATAAAAGTACATCAGTTGATTGTTGGTTTCGAGTACCCAATTCTTTAACCCTGGCTTTAGGTGAATGAGGAATTCTATTGGCATTGGTGTAGCTATACCGTGCCCACTTAGTACACGTACTGCTTTCAAATTAGAACAGAAAGTAAGTACCTGATCATATGATTAGAATGACGTCATTATAAGGAAAAGTATACAACATTGAAATTTCTCTTACCCGGACTTAGGATGCGTGGTCATGGTCGTAGGTATATCACTTCTAACGTATACGTCACATTATAAGTACCTAAGGTTGGGCGCACAGTTGCGATTTGTGGGCGCAAAAGGACCAAGGCTGACGAATTGGCGAAAGTTCATTACACCTTGACAGCACAAGCTTGTTCCCATGTTGGGTTGTACAAACATTTTTTTTTTATATTTTGACAATTCTTTTATTCCTTATTTGAATATTTTGCTTATCACACTGATTGTCATCTTACAAATTAAGTTATTTTAGGATTTCTACACACAATGATTTGCTGGTGAGATTTAGATTTAGCCATGTGTAATATTAATTTCATAAGTACTGTCCGTATTTATTATAGTATTAACTCCTGTATGTTTGCGTAAACTTCGGAATTCAGCCAAAGCCCTACATTCTCCTTTAATAAATTCCTCTGATTACATTTACGTTACGTGTGTTACGTTTTTCAAAGACTTGGTAACAAAATTGTGTTAGTAGTTTAAATTAAATTGAGATACCTCATCATGCCTTAGTAAAGAAACTCTAAATAAATTCAAAAAAGTTCTTTTAACGAACAGTAATTTAATTTGTCTACAATGTGCGCCTAACGTAACATAGCTACATTAGATATTCAAGGCACACTATTCCTCGATCGACAAATGTTTCCATTATTTATTAGTGTAACGGTGTACTTGTCTTACGTTTCTGCACACTTGCGATTAATTTGTCGCATAGTTGTAGTGAGTTTTAATTGTGATTTCCAGTGGTTAAGGCGCCTGCCTCTCTTGCACTAGGTTGTGGGTTCGCAACTGGGCACAGGTAAATACCAATGTGACTTTTCATATGTACTTTCTATGTTAATGTTGGTGAACACTGTCTTTTGTGAAGGAAAACATGGTGAAGAAACCTAGACTTATACACATACATACATACATACATACATAAACTCACGCCTTTTTCCCATGGGGGTAGGCAGAAACCACAGAACGCCACCTGCTACGATCCTGACATACTACTTTCGCCTCGTTCACGTTCATACATCTGGTCATACAAGCACGCAGGTTACGAGTACTGCACACCCGACCTTTCTGAAGAACCTCACCGATAAGGTCAGGGTAGGTCTTTCTAGGGCGTCCCCTCCCGGCGTTGCCATTCACATCTGCCACATAAATACCTTTTGTTAGTCGCCTTTCACTCATCCTCTCAATATGACCGAACCATCTAAGCATACCCTTTTGAACCTTTGTCACTACATCCTCTTTTAAGTCGCAACGTTCTCGTATAATCTCATTCCTCACTCTATCGTTCAAAGTTACACCACACATACTTCGCAAGGAAAGCATCTCCACAGCATTAATCCTACTTATATGCCTCGACTTATAATCAAATATAAATCTGATACCGTGTAATAGGCTGCTATTATTATTCTTAATAGTCTTTTAGATAATCTTATTTGCTGATAAATGGCTGAAGTATTTATAACTGAATAAAAATATTAAAAGTCAATACTCTTAGCCGGTTCAAATACACCACTTGAAGCAACAAGTAAGGTTGTATAAAATGTAAACAGAGCGTGGTTAGGTTTGCTACTCAATTGCCTAATAGGCTTACAAATAATTATAAATGATGAATCTGAAGAAGATTTCGAGTTTTCTGTAGAATTATTGAGGCAAATTTCTAAAACGAAAGGAATATTATTTTTAATAATCATAATACCAGCTTATAAATGTCCTACACCGCCTCTTTTATAAAGGCAGGAGCATTCATCACCAGGCTTGCTCAAGGCGGATGGCGATTTTAGACCTATGCAAATAATATAAGTCGGTGATGTCCTAGATAAACTTAGAAAGTTACTTATGAATTCAAAAAGTCATAGTCCCGCAGCCTTATGCATGGGAATCAGGCGCAGTACGAGTGTGCCATCACGACATTACATTTGTCTGATATTTATTCCTATTTTAAATGCGACTAATCGTCGTCTACAAGTCGCAAGTGTGTACCAGAACTATCGGGCGAGTACATTAGGCTGCGCACATACGTTTGCTGAAGCCCCGAAGGTTATCACTATCTGGTGTTATGACAGAAAAATCCAATTAAACTATATGTGGGTGATTTGTATATTGTTCTTATGAAGAGATAACATTGTCATATAAAACGTAAAGTGAATAGTGTGCCCTTATTTTGTGAAAAAATTGCAAAGCGCTAACAATGATTTGTTTTAAAATAGTTTTAGTTTTTGCACTGAGTTTTTTGAGTTCAGGTGAGTTGAAGTTTAATTTTTTGGTTATTGTATAATGTGTTAAATGTAGTGATTAGTTTTGTCAACCTATGAAGCTGTATATGGTTCAATTAATTGCATACGAACGGTCAAACATTCAATGAATTATACAACGTGGCAATGCTGCCAACCATTTGGGCCATTTGTCTCATTACCAGCGATGCATATAATGATCTTTTTGACGACCCATGAGTTTGCTCCTTTCTTGAATGAGTCTGGCTATCATATACAAAAAAATATCCAATCTGACTGTTAGTTTCAGAGATTAGCACGTTCAAACATACAAACAACCAAAATATCTATTCAGTTTTATGATATTAGTATATCGAGTGTAAGGGACATCTATCCTTAAACTTATACCATGAATTTTCTTTTCTGGACTGAGTATCACGCAACAAGACTTTTTTTATAGCAAATCCATAATTAAAGAGATATTGAGATTTTTAATACTTTCCGCTTAATAAAAATTCGCTCTTATTTCTTCTGTATCGTCCTCAGCGGCTGGTAAAAAATATTTTGACCTTACTTTTAGTGAACAAATATCGTTATCGCCATTAGAGACGACTACAAAAGCAACAGGTCAATTTTACAAATTTGATCTGTCGCAAAAACGGAGACATTCCAAAACTTTCCTGCAAGGAATTCCATCTCTTCTGAAGTCAGAATAGTGTTCAGAGTGCACTGGCAAAGTTTAAGGATGCTTGTCCCTTACACCCACATGTTACTATTATTTATAACGTTTTTGTTTTTGTCGTGAATTTTGTGCTTAGGTTAATTAGGGATTTCAAAAGGTGTAAACCTTTTGAAATCTCTAATTAAAAATAATATCTCTATTTAAAAATAATATCGAATGGGGGTTTCAGTAAATAGAACGACAAACCAATATTTCCATTTCTTTGTTCCAGTGTCACCATTCGACTTCCACTTCCATGTACCGACTGTGGAAGAGCTCCTGTATGGCCCGGAGCCCTTTGATGACAGGATCGTGGGAGGCGAGGAGGCCAACATAGAGGAACACCCTTACCAGGTGTCTTTTATCGTGAACAACTCCTACTTCTGCGGCGGTTTCATTGTCAGTGAGAATTATATTCTGACGGCTGCGCATTGTGCTCAGAAGTAAGTATAAGCAAAGTATATTAGGGGTATCAGGGTTCTGTGCAAAGAGCGTGTTAAATGGGACCCAATTATTAAGACTTCGCTGTCTGTTGGTCCGTCTGCCTGTCACAGGAACAGCCCGGTCTCTAATTTACATTTATATTGTCAATTGATTTTGACAATACGTATTACTATAGCCGCTATAACGACACGATTGCCTGGCTGAGTAATTGGCAGCTGCGCTGAGTGTGCTTTGCGGGTTCGATTCCTGCACGGAACAAACAACATGTTGAACAGACATGTAGTTGTTCGGGCTGTTTGAGAATGTCAGTTTGAATCGCAACCACAAAACAGGAGAAAATAGTAGTTTTTGACAATGTATTTCTTTATAAACAACTAAATTTTAAAACAGTATGTTAACTTTGTTGGAATGCGTTATTATGTTCACGATGAGTGTATTGTAGGTTAGCGGTGCATCTCTAAGCCCTATAATGCTACACGTGTCTTAAGGCAATAGCAATATAGTTTTACTGGCTTTAATTAATGCAAAATTATAGTACTTAAAATGTGTAATAATTCACAACGTAGACTATAATTATTTTGCTACATAGTTGCAAATAATTATTGTTTAGTTATTACTTTTATATTATCAAGTAATTTAAGCAAAACAATATATATTAATGATTCCATTCCCCAACAAATCAAAATCAGTTGTAATTGTAAGCAAACACAAAAGCTAATACAATGACGCTTATTTACACTACAATGAAGTCCTTGCTATTGTATTTACTTCGAATTATGATTTTACTGTATACTAGCATACGCCTTTGACTTCGCCTGCGTGAACGTCGGTTATCTGTGGAGGTATTTCTAGCCCGGTTCCCTAATTTGCTTTCTAAAATAAAAGTACCCCAAGTTACTTCTTACACAATATCAGCTATCTGCCAGTGCCGTCAAAATCGGTCTAGTCGTTTAGAAGACTAGCCGAAGAAATAGACAGACAGACAAAAATGAAAAAAAAAATTCGCTATTTAGTAAAAAGCTGTTAATTTGTAATTACAAAGACAAACAAACACTTCAATTTTATTTATTTGTATAGACGAGGATTATTAAAGTGAAGTTTATAAAATCAACTATGTTTGTACGCATCCAATTGGTCCTTTGTTCATGGTTAGTTAGCAGAAATTATTTATTTACACAGACGTTTTGTATCTATAAACTATACATACATACATAAACTCACACCATTTTCCCTTGGGGGTAAGCAAAAACCACAGAACGCCACCTGCTACATAACAAAAATTTTAATCCTTACAGTGTAGACCCATCAACAGTGGTCCTTCGAGCCGGCAGCTCTTGGAGGAAGAACGGCACCTTAATACCGATAGCTGAAGTGATTCCACACCCGCAGTACGATAGCCCCAGGTTTGACAAGGATGTTGCGGTCATGAAGACGGTGGCTCCTATAGCTTTTACTGATACTATTCAACCTGTCAAGTTACCTGTGAAAGGCAGGCCTTTGAAGGATAATTCTATTATCATGGTCAGCGGGTGGGGGAGGACCGAGGTAAGTTCTTCTTTTTTATAGACTTATAAACTCACCACATACGCAAACAGCCAGAACAAGTATCTGTAAGCCACAAAAATATTTGTTCAGCGATTTTCTGTGTCGCGGAAATCGAACACGCGACACAATTCGCGATTCCTTCCAAACTGGAGAAGCGAGGCGCTGAAGAGAGAGGCATGGAAGGAGTGGAAGGAGGCCTTTGCCCAGGGGTGGGAAGGTACAGGCTAACAAAAAAAAAGAAACTATTCCGAAAACTGGTGGTCTTCATGGGCAATACAATGAAAACATTGTCGAACTTTATTATCAGACAAAACATAATTTTGCATATTTTTACCCTAGACTTATTCTATTCTAGAAATATATTAAAACTACTTATTGTTATTGTACCATTCGCTAGAACGTTACAATTCATTGAAATGTTTGAGAAAATGCACCAGTGAAGTCTTGTGTATATTCACCTTTACGTACCATAAGACAACGTTATATTCAGTTGAACAAATTACCTTTCATATTGTTTTATTACTATTCATTGAACAAGCTCTCTCTTACAATGAAAGAGCGATTTATATCAGTCTAATAATTCCTGAAGTATAGCTTCGGAGAAAACTCAATATAAAGTACCTTCCTGACTAGCAATTCGCAGATAAATATTATTTAGAAAGCTCGCCATGTCTTGAGTACTATTACTGTCTCACGTGTCTACCAAGGTTACTAGTACATCAATATTATGTTGAATTTATGTCATTACATAGGTGTGGCACGTACATGATACTGGTCTTCTGCCTACGCTAGAGGCCTTGGTTTCGATTCCCAGGCCGAGCAAAAAGTGTTATTGGATTTTTCTATGACATTCTCAGTAGCAGCTTGGAGTTAGGATTTGTGCCGAGTTAATGGCAATAGCCTCGCCCCCTTTTACAAGGGACATAAAAATACTGGCGAATTGTGGGTGTATATTGGTACAACTCTGCCTAACCCTTCGGGAAATACAGGCGCGAAAAGTTCACAATTTAACTGTTTTTATTCACTAGCTGTGGTTATTTAACATAGCAGTGCTGAAAATAAGGCCTAAAAATATACATATTAGGTAAAAGAAATAATTGTAATTGAACACACCGACAATTTTGTCGCAAAAAAACAAATACAAAAATGAAACTTTGCGCTTTTTGTATAAATAAAATATGCATGAACACGCTCCCGTCTGTATCAGGGTTCAAGGTTTATTGAATGCCTGAAGTTTAACTACCTTTAAAAGTATCCCTACATATTAGATGCCTGAATTTGAGGTTATATTTTGCACTGTGTATTTTCTAATTTCAGATACTAAATTGACAGTTGGTTTTATTCTCATTATGGTGACTTCTTATTGTACTTTTCGTAAAAAAAGAATCAGAATGCTAAACGAGTCGTAAATTCGAATATTGGAATTGGATATTTTATGTCAGCGCGTTTGTGCTAGGTCCTTGGGGCAGTATTATGAAGCTTTTGCCCGTAACTTTATGCGTTTGAATTTTCTTGCAGATCCCCATTTTTTATTATAAAATATGACGTAGCTACTAGCGAAATAATTAAACCAGTAGTTGCGGATATAAGCGCGTTCGAACAAACAAACAAAATCATCATCTTTAACTCCCTACTATAAAAGAGGGGTGTTATAAGTTTGACGTGTCTGTGTGTCTGCATGTCTGTGTGTCTATCTGTAGCTCTTAGAAGGGGGAACCGATTTGACTGCGATTTTTTTTATTTGAAAGCAGGTTTCCTAGCGATGGTCCTTAGAAATGTTTCATCAAAATCGGTTCAGCCGTTTCAAGGATATGGATATCAGCTCTTTTTGTTAGCTGCAGTAGGGATCTACGCAAAATGTAATTTAAGTAGTTATCTATCGGAATTAGGGTCTACGAGTAATTTAAAAAGAATGAAATAAAATATTATTTATAATATAAGAAAGTATAATATCAGCCATATTTTTTAAATTGTGAGAAGGAACATCTCATTTTTTTAATTTGTAAGAGTTATCCAGTATCACCAACGTTTTTCCGCAAATATCAACATGAAGCTCCATTTGGATTCCAGCAAGGAGCAAGCTCCATACCAGAACGTCTGATGGACGTAGAGATCCCCGTGGTTCCGTACTGGCAATGTTTCCTCGTCTACTCGTCCGTGCTAACCAGAAACATGTGGTGTGGAGGCAACTTCTACCTCGGCGGTCAAGGAACTTGTCAGGTAAGTTTTGAAGATAGATATTTGTGTTAGGTTTTGAATTGAAGTTTATTATCGGTTCGGCTTTTAGTAAAAGGGTCAAGAGCACTTCTTCTTTTGGTACTTTTTTAAGAGCTTTTTAATTGAATAACTGCCTCGTTAGCCTAGTGGTCCTAAGCGCGACTGCTACGCTAGAAGTTTTGGGTTTAATGCCCAGGTCGAGCAAAAAGAGTTATTGGTTTTTCTATGAAATTCTCAGTAGCAATTTGAAGTTAGGATTTGGCCCGGTTAATGGCAATATGCTATAGGAAGATTCGTAGTACCCACTTATAATTACGTTTTTAGATGGAGGTGTAGAAAATATTTAATTAACACATAACATATATAATATCACGCCTGTATTATTCGCAAGGGTTAGGCAGAGGTGTACCAATGTACACCTATAGTTCGCCGGTATGTTTAAGTCCCATGACGGTCTTGGTATGATGGCCTTGGAAAACTGACTTCTTGGTGTTATTCCAGGGTGACTCCGGTGGTGCGGCAGTACAAGATGGGCAAGCCATAGGCATCGTCTCCTTCGGGCGTGGTTGTGGGCAGCGGTTCTCACCTAGCGTGTTCGCAGACATAGCGGCACCCCCCATAAGGGACTTTATTACTGAACATACTGGGTTGTAAGAATTGAAGGAAAAAATGGCAAGAAAATGGATTGGACTGTTAGTAGTTAAGTTTATTTATGTTTAAAGTTTAAGAAGTAAAACAAGATATTAAATAAAGTCTTGTTATTCAATATTTAGGCAGAGGTGACAGCTACAACATAACCAACAACATACCGGTAAACATACCGCCTGTGGGCTGTGAGTGCACATTGGTACACCTTTGCATATCTCTTCGGGGAATATTTTGGAACGTTCCATCACGCATAGGCTTCATTCAGAAATCTTAATGTCTCAAATAAACAATTTAAAGCATTTTATATGTTCTTTTAATTTATTAATTAGATACCTATGTGTTGATATGCAATGTATGTGCTTATTATGTACTAGCGAATTATCCGCGTCGCTACTGCTTCGCTTCCTGGGTCATAGCGTGATGTTATATACCCTGTGTTAGTCAAGGATAATGAAGAATTCTTTATTATATTATAGATTAAAAATATTATTATAACTAGTTTCCTCCTGTGACTTCGTCTACGCCAAACTCTGTCGTTCTGGCGTGATTGATAGCCAAATTTTCGCAAATCAAATAGTGGTAAGATGAATTCATTCCAAATACAGTACAAAAACTATCAAATAGTCTTTTAATCAAAGTGTAGACGAAATCCCTTCTACCATGACCACTAATAGAGTTATCAAAGAACTACACTATCATTACAAAGTACTAACTCACTCGTGTGGAAAAATCAAAGACGGAGTTTTCAGTTTCAAGGAAAAAAATCACATGCATACATCAAATTGTCATCAAAACATTTTTAATCACACATGTAGCAGGATGTTTGGCTTCTCAAGGGTAATGCTAAGTGCTGGTCATCATGACTCTAAATACTTGTAATTGCTAGATCATGTGAATGGTTTGAGACCGAATTAGGGATCCCTGTTTCGTGTGTCAATTGTTTTTGCAATTGACACACGATTTGGAAAAACTGAATAGATTCATGTTGGTCATTGTTTTTGGTGTTCACTTGTGTGTTTTCATTATTTGTTTATTTATTTATTATAGAACCGTTTTGATGGATTTTGTTTTTTGTAGGCGTTATTTTTTTTATTCGGGGTGGGTCTGGGTAAGCTCTTGACTCTTGTCTTGGTCAGAGGTGACATAGACAAAGTCTTCGATGGAGGGAGCTTACCCAGAAGAAGTCTGTAAAAAAAAATGGACCATCTTAAACCATTGTATATCAATGATATAAATAGTTTAAGATCATCAGCATCTTCCTGCCCTTATCCTATAATACCCCAAGTATTGTCGGTGCAACATGTTTTCTTATTCCATGCCCTTCTGTCAACTGTAATGCTATAACTGAATCCCTTCTCTTTTATCTCGTTAACAATAATTTTAGATATACCTAGCTGTTCTTTAACCAAAATAAAAAAGGATTTTCTTGCTGGGTGTACTTTGTCCAAAAAATTGGGCGGGTCTATGTCGGGCTACACTGCCGTAGGTTTAAAGTGAAACGCGATGTCAGCGAGTCCCTTTTAGTGTTATAGATTCCTATAACACTAAAAGTCCTACCTCCTATTTCGTTACAGTTCGCTTTTCCAAATTGGCACCCGTAGACATTTCAAGTCAAAAAAGTGCAGTTCAAACAAATGCGAATCGGAATCTTTTGTTTTAGGAATGAATTGAAATAGGTCACTATTCCAAATTTGAATAATTTGTGTAGCTGGGGCCTGAAAGACAATTGTTTCACCTTCGTTCCAAGTTTTCGTCCCGCTGTCTTCATTTGTTTTTCAAATACAAAAGGAAGCACTCTGCTTGATTACCACCGAATAACATTAAATAAGACTAAGAGGTAGATTTCAGCTGTATTAATTTTTCTCTTCATTTAAGTAAAATGTTGGAACTTCGACTTTAATATCTCTGTAACTAGAAGGTTTTCAGGTATGCTTTAAACACAATAAAATGATAACAATGACGGAAAAAGTTTACTGTTCGTCCATTAGACTATTCTATATACTAGCTTCTGCCTGCTACTCCACTCCTGCGCGTGGTTTTTCTAACTAGCTTTAAGTATATTCTTTGGCTAAATACCGCTGGATGCAAGTGGCTTCCAACCGGTCCTTTAGGAAATCTATGGGGAAAGCATACGTCCAGCGGTAGACGTCCTCCCATCTATGTTCTTTCATGTGCCCTTTGCGTTCCGGGGGCGCGGTATCTCTTTCGAACAGCGTGGCTGATATGATGATGGACTACTCCGCTGTCGTAAATTGTAGCATGATGTTATATGGCTTATACTAATCCTCATGAATCTAGCTACCATATACAAAAAGATTGTTTACAATCCGACTGGTACTTCCAGAGATTTGCACGTTTGAACAAACAATAAAATTCGTCAGCTTTATTATAGATATAATTTTACCTTTGACCCTATAAAATAGGTACCCTGCAAAACGTTTTTATCTAATAAAACGTTGCTACTCGTATAATCTATAGCAATGTAATTGCAGTACAATACCTACTACAATTATATCCACGGTCCAGTGAACTTTGATACTCACGTAAGCATCTGACGTATCATTAGGTGAGGCCTTGATAGGTACCTATAGGTGGAAATCGCACGAAAGAGGGGACCGTTAATAATATATATGCATACATACCATCACGCTTGTATACCCCGAAGGGATAGGCAGAGGTGTGCCGATGTATACCCACAGTTCGCCGGGATGTTTGGGTCCTATGTAATAGGTGGTGAGCCTATTGCCATTGATCGGACACAAATCCTTACTCCGATCTGCTACTGCTGTGAGTGTACATTGGTACATCTCTCCCCATTCCTTCGGGGAATACAGGCATGTTGCTGTGTATGATGTTGTTTAGCCGCTTTAAACGATTTTAGCATATGGCCTCGTCTCATCGACATGCTATTGTTTTAATATTCTCCTTACCGAAGTCCGGTCGGGGCACCCAATCTCAATGGGGCCTAGTCAAGTACGCCTGAGATATAATAGTATACAGATAAAGGATGACTCACGCTAAACCGTGTCGGGTCCGAGCCGAGTGTTGGCCGTAAGACGGTCATCTAATATTACTCAAATGTTGAATCGGCCGTCACTCGGTTGCCGTTTGGTATAGCGTGAGTGTGTTCATACAATATATATGTGATATTAGATAACCGTGCTACGACCGACACTCGGCTCGGACCCGACACGGTCTAGCGTGAGTCATCCTTTAGTGTGTGTGCGCAAACACAGGTGGTACTCCAGTACAACCTCTTTCTTCAATTATATTACTGGTGGGACAGCAATACGAAACGACCGGAACAAATTAAGCCTTTGGACCAACAGGTTTACGAGCTTTTGAAGATAGGGTGTTACATTACCAACTTCCAAACTCCCGGCTGCTTCTGAGAAACTCCTAATGTAAAATTTCAAATATACTTTGCCAGACCTTAGGAATACCCAAGACCCGACGCTAAGCAGTCACAAGATCAACGGGGAAGTCAAGACACAGTATTTATACTTTGTGCCCAAACTACAAACGTATTTTTCATTGTCATTATTGCACCTACAACATTTTTTTGAGAAAGCAATATTAATGAAAGTGTAGATACTCCAATACTTCCCAGCAATCAACTAAAATCATACTAACCATGATCAAAGGTTGTGTATCTTGTGAATTTCAAACGCACTCATAGTACCCGTATGGGTACTTTATGAGTGCGTTTACCTTCCGACCGAGTTTATAATTTTCCTGGAAAATTATGGCGGTATTTGTACAAAATACGCGTACAGTTGAAGAAGTTATTTGCTTTACAAATAGGTCGTAAACATGAAGTCACTAGGCAAATTCAAAGACGATTTTTTAACAATTGTAACTTTGAGATAAGACCGATTTCATGGTAGTATGGGATCCAGAATATTCGTAACACCATTACAGTTTAATCAATGCTTTGGGAGGAAATTGCTCTAGATGTTTATTTATTTACTTAGGGACAATAAACAGCAGTGTTGCGAGTTGTATACATATTCATACTCATGACTGTACGCATACCTTCTTAGCAATATATTTCTTCATCTATCCTCGAAATTTCAGCCATGATAAAATGACGTAAGTACCAATGACTGAAGTGAGTATCTGAGCCTGAAGATTAATTAAACATCAGCAAATAAAAAATGTTTCTCGAGAAGTAAAGGTGAAAAGGGATTGACGAATAAAATTAAACTCCGTATATCAGTCTGGATTTTGACCATTCCATTTAAGACAAATATGTAAACAACATCATCTAAATAAAACTACAACAAAAACTCTAAATACTTACAACTTTATTAAATTATTTACATCAAAGTAGAATTATTAAAATCATCACGTTTTTTAAATTAAATAAGTAATTAATCATCACAGTTCTTTTACAATCGCCATGATTGCGTAAGTCACTCCTGAAACCATAGCTATTAAAGCAAATATGCCTATAACCACATTCTTCCATACAACGAAAGAATATGGTGTAATGTCTTTGTTCCACCTGAAGACGGTTTCTGTGATGGCCGGTAATAGGAGCCCCATGACGGACAAACAGATTGCCCCCACAAGCTCCATGAATAGTTCCAGTCTTGGTACAGCACTGGCAATGCCGACTGTAAGAAAAAGAAAATTAAATGATTCAAAATTCGAATTACGGTTTTGTCAATAAATTTTTGAGTGGACGGTTACGCTAGGCGCTGCAGAGACTCCTTATTCAGTAGAATGGTGGAAAAGATTCTAGACATTATTTAAACACCCAAATGTAACGGCAATAAGTAGGTATTATTTTCTTCAGAGGATCGCTGTTATATAACCTTTGTGTTATTTTTGTTTCTCGTGTCTTCTCATACAGAAAAGGCACGAGTGTTGATCACCATGCTTGCTCAAACGTGTGCTATGTTTGCGTTTTTTAAAATAACCAGCAAAAAATCTTAACGCTTTAGAACCATACAAGGACGTCCGTATGTCCGTGATGAGGTAAGTAGAGTCAGTGAAAACAGGCATTTTCTTCCATTTATTTTCCTTAAGTAGTTCTCATTAACTAAACAGAACATAATATACCAAAACGCAGGTAAGCAATAACAACCACTACGGTACTGATGAACTATGTAATTAATTCGACCTGTAAACCAACTTGCCTTGAAACGCCTGATATTAGTCTAAGAGCAACCTTCCAACGTCAAGCGCTTAAAGCATAATATTAAGTTACGTTGCACGTCGCAATTTCCTATGTTTAGAGAGGATTCAGGCGACCTCGCACAGAATAAGTAACTCTAAGTAAGTCTAAGCA
This sequence comes from Caradrina clavipalpis, assembly GCA_932526535.1. Taxonomy (NCBI): domain Eukaryota; kingdom Metazoa; phylum Arthropoda; class Insecta; order Lepidoptera; family Noctuidae; genus Caradrina; species Caradrina clavipalpis. The sequence continues at coordinate 2,016,360 of OW052095.1, forward strand.
AAGCGACGAAACTTTGTGTCAGTCGTGTATGTGGAGTGCTTTTAAGACGAATCTAACTTCAATTTTATGTGAATTTCATTTGCCTTGAGTGCATGTTAATTTGTTGAACTGTTAATGTAAACATTAAGTCGGGAAACTGTCAAAAGAAACTGTGACTTTACGTTCAAAGAGAAATGATTGAGATGTGAAATCTAATATTAAAACTTTTGCAGATGCAGTGTATTAATTTAGTACCTAAATATCGTTAATTAAGTGACTTATATCCTTAGGTTTCTCGATCGAAAAATCAATGTAATACTCGTAAATTGCCAAGCTCGCGTAAGCTGCTCTGATTGGTTGTTGATTGAATACTCAACCAATCAGAGTAGCTTACGCTCGCTTGACAGTTCATCACATTAATTTGGCGGGCCTGTTGGTCTAGTGGTTAGTGGCCCTGACTGCTAAGCCGGAGGTCGTGGGTTCGATTCCCACCCAGGACAAACTTTGTGTGATGAGCATGATTCTTTGTTCTGTGTCTGGGTGTGATTTATCTATAATATGTATGTATTTATAAATTATATAAGTATGTATATCAGTTGTCTGGTTACCATAACACAAGCTCTGCTTAGCTTGGGATCAGATAGCCGTGTGTGAGTTGTCCCAAGATATTTTATTTTTATTTATTTAATTTTGCGATCAAGAAACCGGTTGTACGTAACATCTACCTATGTATTGCTATACCAATTATTACAGGCGTTTATTTCTTTTATTGTAACTTGTGATATTTTTCCTTTAATTATCAACCAGTTATTCCATTATACTTTTCAACTCTTTTAGAATGTACGATTCACAATATGAACAGTCAGCTCAACAATTTGCAGATATTACAGCGTGTGATATTCAAGAAGTTTATTATGGTTTGCCAATAGTTTCTGTATACATAAGACCTTATGTAAAGCTCATAATTTGGCTCGGACATATACAGTTACCAATCATAATGCCAACCAGCATTTTCAGAAATAAATTAACATGATGAAAAATAATGCGGAGTCAGGAAAATTACTTCTCAAACAAAACTTCTTTAAGATCAAACATAGAAGTAGAAGTGTAACTATGGTTCTGCTTACCTAACAGCAAAGTACCAGCGAACCGAACTCCGGCCAAGGCCCATGGGTGCCCTCTGGCCGGGATCCTGTCCTGCAGCCGCCTCCACACCACGTCGATAGGCACGTAGTAAACCAGGGTGAAGGAGAGCAGCATCACGCATGCCACTAGGAGCTTCGCGGTTTGGGCTAGACTGGAAAAAATGGAAGAAGGTTATTTTACAAGTTTCAGATATAGCCACAGTTACACTTATGGATGTACGTCAGCAACAAAAGTAGATTATCATTTCCGATGTTTAAATCCTTACTATTGAGCACAATATCAAACGAAATACGAATTGAATCTAAAATTAGGATAACATGAACAAGAGTTCATGTTATCCTAATTTTAGATTCAATTCGTATTTGAATTCGTATTTCGTATTTGATTTCCATATGTACCTAAGAAGGTACATATGGCCTAAAATTCTGAATAGGAATTGTGCTATTTCGTGCCTAAAATATAATATTTAAAAGTAACATTTGTTGCTGACCATTTATTTTAATACTTAAAATATTATACTTACACCTCGTCTTGCGGCAAGTTAAGAGTCAAGCTCCCTCTGACTTCCTCGCCATACTTCAGGTATCCTATGAACCCGACAAAGCCGTACATCACGGCTATGGCCGTCATGGCTGCGTTCAGGACGCCTGGACAGCCGAGGAAGTCCTGGGGCTTCTTCATCTCGTTCTCAATTGGCATCACCACGCCGATGCCTTCCATTGCGAATAGACTTGTACTGGAGAGGAAAAAGAGGCAAAATTATTGTGAGATATCATGATTGACGGTCTTTTCAAAGTCAAAGTCTAGTTGTATGGCAAAGCTTAGATACTGGAGTAAATTATGTATGTATTCTCTAGACCGATTCCGGCAACGGCGGCTAATCTATTTGCAGAATAGCCAAGTACGCAGGATATATTATAGTGCACAAGTGTGTGCGCAAATACAGGTGCACTTCCTCTTCCCCTACTCTCATAGTCAGATGGGACGGCAATGCGACACGACCGAGAAGAGATCAGCCCCCCTAGCCAAGTCGCAAACGATAATCGTAAACGCTCGGTAGGTACCAATAGATTTTCAACTTAATACCCAAGAGCCTTAAGTTGAAAATCTATTAAAGATTTCTAAGCGTTAGCGACTGAAACGAACGAAAACGCTATGCAATTGTCATTAGATCTTCAACTTAAAACCAAGCACATAAAGTTGAAGATCTATAATTAAAGCCTGCTCAGCGTTTGCGTTTATCGTTTGTGACTTGGCTAGGGGGGCAGGCGTAGGACCGTAACTTATTCAACACAAGCGAACTGCCCGCGACTCCAACCGCGTGGCTTATTTCACCCGCCATAAGATACGTCTTTGGGTAATGCACTCGTAGGTCGTAGCGTGATGTTATATAGCCTATGTTACTCAGGAATAATGTAGCTACCTACTAGAGAAAAAATGGTTAAAATCGGTCCAGTAGTTTTGAAGCCTATTTGTTTTAAACAAAACAATTTTACCTTTGTAAAATATTATAAATGTACTATAGATAGGTTTAGAAGCATTGTCACCGCATTACGAAAACGATTATTAAAACATTATTTGAGGTGGTTTTCTAAAGTACAAAACAAGTGTCTAGACTTAGAATTTCAACAAATACAAGTCTAGACCCGTAAGCTGTGGTATTTTGTACGTTCCGATGCCCTACCTACCTACCTTTAGGGGCCACGAAAATAGAGCAGGTATATGTTTGTCTAGATTCCATTGGTATTTGATAGCGATCTAAAAGCTATCAGAAATAGGGTTTAAAATTGAGAAATTGTCGAATATCCCAATACCTTGTCTTTATGCCCGTTATTCTCCTATAAACTGAATTTTTCTACACCCTTTTTTCCGCAAATCTGCCTTAGGCAAGTGTGCTGATTTATGCTAGTTCCTTCTTTGTATTATTATCATATTGCGAAGAGGCTTTTGCCCTGCAGTGCTACAATAACAGTCTGGCATTTTTCTTTAACCAGGTAATTTTTGCTAAAAGCGAGTAAAAAGTGAGAACCAATAGTGATTTCAGTACGGATGGTTAGTTGGAAAAACCACAGTACAATAAATGTTTACTTTGATTAATTAATAAAAATAATTAGCTTCGTACTCTTAATTCACTTTACTTCAAATAATAAACTTAATTTACTATATATCTGCCTTTTCCTGCCTCGTTAGCCTAGCGCCTAAGCGCGACTGCTAAGCTAGAGGTCGTGGGTTCGATTCCCAGGTCGAGCAAGTGTTATTGGGTTTTTCTATGAAATTCTCAGTAGCAACTCGGAGTTAGGATTTGTGCCCGGTTAATGGTACTAGGGTCGCGTTCTGTACACATTGGTACACATCTGCCTAACTATTCGGGGAAGGGGAATACAGGCGTGGTGGTATCATGGTACGTCTATGGTATCTCCCTTACAGTCTCACTAAAAATCATTAAGCTTCAAAGATTTTGTCTATAAGTTTTGAGAGCTAGAGTACTGTGGGGAACAAAAGTCGTTTAGCAAGTTTGAAGTTACAAGACAGCATAAACTTTGCTACAAGTTATGCTACTGGTCAGATTTATAGCTTTAACAAATCATCTATGCAATTGTAACTTAACCACTTATTGTTCATGTCAGCATGCTAAGTATTGTACATTCGGTGTTTAAACGTTTTGAAATCATATTTCGGCTTTATTTATTTCAAGTTTTTTTTCACCTCAATTAAGTTATGTCTTTGGATACTGCTTCGCTCCCGTGAAACGTAGCGTATTTTATAGCCTATTCCTCATGAATCTGGGTAGCATTGTATACGAATAATTTCCTAAATTCGTTTGGTAGTTCCAGATTTTATAGCGCGTTTAAATGACCTGGGAATCGATCCCCAGAACCAAAGCTCAACAACACGCATTCAACCACCGCACCAACGGAGCAGTCAAAACTACATAAAAAAACTTTGTGTACGTGAATATTTTGCTGATTGTTACCAAAATAGTTTCTACTGCAAACCCCTAGTACAAAAAAATGTTTTTTTTTTCGATAAAAGACCTTTGCCTTGAACTTGTCAAATAAAACCCGCAGTCGTGTTAAATTCCTATTACTTATTCATTTACCGTCGTCCCTAGAAATACATTGCAATATCGGTTTTGAATTGACTATTGCGATTGGAATTCTCAGATCAAGTGCCCGAGGGCTTTGCTCCTTGCAATCCCTCTTAGATTGTCTACTCAATATGCATTATTTTATTAACTTTTTATCTTAAGACCGTTATAAAGGAGATCTACGTAAAAGGCATGAATTTTCTATGATAGAACTAGCTATATACCCCGTCGTGTAACCACGTCTTTGGCTACTGCTCCGCCCCCGTTGGTAGTATATAGCGTGACGTTTTATATGTATAAACCTTAATCTTGAATTACTCTATCTATTGATTAAAACTCGCATTAAAATCCGTTGCGTAGTTTAAAAGATATTTGCGTACAGAGAGACAGACGGCGGGAAGCGACTTTGTTTATACTATGTAGGGATATGTAAATAAGTGTAAGGATTAGTCATTTGTTTTTACAACACTATAATAGCATCATTTCGACACAGCAAATAATTTGCCGTTCAGACTTTAATACGTGTGTTTTAAAGTAAATTTTGCAATGGCATTAGAAAAAAGTTGACGGTTCACGGGGAGGTGTGCTGACAGCAATAATTTGGATGTTTCTTTACCGTTTCAGAGCGCTGTTGTTTATTGTAAGCAATGATCTTTACTCTAAAAAGTTTCGGGTGAAGAAATAACTAAACCGAGAGTAATAAACGTAAATTTAACTTAAAATATTCCTGAAATACTTGGCAATATTTTCAGTGAGTGGTTTGCCCACTTCGGTAAGTATTGATGCAACACTTTTTAATGATAACTCGTACATACTTTTAGACGCTTCTAGTAATGTTTTAAGTACTGCTGGGCTATAATTACAAATGTTGCAGCCGTTATGTAATGTTGTTGACATATTGCAGTGCCAGTACAGTACTAGTACTGTAAAGTGCTTTTAAACGACCTAAAGGTACTACTAGTAGTACCTTTAGGTCGTTTCGACTTTTAGAATTCGTGAAGCATTTATCGTTTTGAGTTAAAGAAGCCGTTCAAGTGTGAAGTGGATAAAGCTCGCTCGTAAATAATTCCATACCATCGCATAACATTTAACACCTCATACAAAAATAAATTTCTTGTATTATTATTTTTTGTTTTTTTTTAATTTTGGGTTTTTCCATTACGGAATTTCTCAGTAACAGCCCGGAGTTTGGAAGTTGAAAGCACGTAAAGCTGATGGTCCCGGCTGTCATTCGTAGATCTTTGACAGTCGTTACGGATAGTCAGAAGCCAAGAAGTCTTACAACCAGTCTAACCAAGCGGTATCATGTTGCCCAGTTACTGGGTTGTGGAGGTCAGGTAGGCAGTCGCTCCATGTAAAACACTGGTATTCAGCTGCATCCAGTTAGACTGGAAGCCGACCCCAACATAGTTGGGAAAAGGTTTAGCAGATGATGATTATTTTTTTTATATACCGATCAAAGTAATACATACTCTGATTTCAAGTGTCTGTGTCTATCACGGTTTAAAAAACTATGCCCTGTGATAAAAGACAAAGCTGTTTTGTAATAGGGTTTTGTTTAACACTCTTTGGGAACCCCAAAATACTATAAATACAAGTTTAACACAAAACCATCACGCCTGTATTCCCCGAAGGGTTAGGCAGAGGTGTACCAAAGTACACCCACAGTTCGCCGGTATATTTAGGTCCCATGTAATAGGGGGCGAGCCTATACAATTTTAAAAATACAGAATTAGGTTTGCCTTAAAACAAAGGTTTTATTTTTTTGTCGGTTTTCTTGTATTTTTTACCTAAGAAATGTAATCATTATAAAATAAGTTTATTTTAGGTTATCAAAGAGGTTCTTCAATTACATATTGTATGCTCTAGAGATAAATTCTAGTGTTTTCTTTGTAGAAATCTACTCTTTGAACCGCTGCAACAAACAACTTAGAAATTCTTGTAAAGACGTGGTTTAATTTAAATACTTCTTTAACTTTGTATTTTCGGTATTCTAGAGTACTAATATTATGATTTCTTTGTGGAATTGACAATTGAAACGCAATTATCACCTTGCTTTTAGCATACTAGAGGCCTATGCCCAGCAATGGGTATCCAACGGCTGATATTTTAATGATGATGATGAATAGTAAAGCTTTCTATCAATGAAAAAAAATATTTTTTAGCAATCGGACCACAACTTTCATAGATTACCAACAAAAAAAGTAAACAAGCTAAACTTTTTTGTTCCATAATATTAGTATAGAAATAGATTAATTTATTACCACAACGTGAACTATTCTTTAATATCTCAGAGAGTGTAAAAGATCGAGAGAAGAAGAAACCGTAGAATATGAACTCACCTTATAAAAGTAGGCAGACCACTGATTGACGTCACCAGACTCTTGTCAGAAAAGTTCGGTGTTTCCCTCAAACAGTAGTACAGGCAAATACAGATAGACCCGAGCCACACGAAGTTCGCTAGTGCCGAGAATGGCACTAAGTACTTCAGAGTAGTGATCTGAGTTAGAGGCAGGAGCACTACTAGTGTCAGCCCGCAGAAGACTGTCACTGACCAGTCGGGGCCTCCGTATACTATTGATACCTGGAAAAAGAGATGTTTGGTTATTTTTTTAAGCAATGGTATTTGAGAATGTTATTGATCGATTAAATTGATTGATTAAATAATTAATTAATTGTTTTTTATTTAATTTTATTATATAATTGCATTATCCTCGCAAGGAAAACAAGCACCACCACAATTACCTCTCTTTAGACTTCTGCCTGAGTCTTATACTCAGGCAATAGTCTAGGTCTAGTCTTTAATAAGTAACCCTCGATGGACGAATAACAAAAGAGCTGATAACCTTGACACTTGACAAGTATGAGAGCTCACAACAACAAATAAAAGAGCATATCCTTGCAACAAATGTTTTAGTGAATATTTGTAACTCTAGTGCAGACAGAGTGGATCCGCTGCCTCACAGTACCACTCACTTACAGCAAGACTCTCATCTTCAGGCTTCCCAACCTGAGGTTACAGAATACCCATCCCAGCCTGATAGTATCATGGAATGCATCCATACTTCAAGTGTAATACCAGATATTGAATATGCTTCCTCTCTTGATCTGGAAAAAAATAGTAGTTCTCTATCTGAAAATAATGATTGTTGCTGTCCCATTATGTTTTCAGACAGTTTAGGAAGGGGGCTGGGTAAATTACTTAACAACAACCTGAGACATTCTTCTTCATTAAATTATTGTATGCCTGGGACTTCCTACAATGAAATAATGTCTACAATAACAAAAAAAGATTTAAATGCAAATTCTATTATTACTATATTAGTAGGCAATAGTATAAATGTTACAAAAGATGACATTACTGACAGGGTCACTGAAATCTTGAAAATTAATTGTCAGAAAATAATATTGTGTGCTTTTCCTTACTTTGAGCATCTCTCAAACAGGCAAAATAATAACATTTATAACTTAAATAATCACATTCAATTTCTGGTTAGTCACTATAGTGACAAGCTCATGTTTTTAGACATCAACTGTTTTGTTGAAAAATTGAGATCGACTAGGGATACAGCGTATCTGCCCATTAGTTTTAGACGTCAGATAGCTTGGCTATTAGCTTTTAATATTAACTCAGACATAATTAGTATGTCGAAGTCTTCTACAATTTGCACCACAATATTTAGTAATAATACTAATGTTAGGGTGGTACCCACAAATAATATTTTAAACTAGTTATTAAGACAACAGAAGGTACCAGTAACAATTTATTTAAACTTATCGATGAAAAGGTACCTTCTAGCAATCACTTAGCAAATTTAAAAAAGGGGGCTAAACAACATTCCTTAAAAATATTTCATCAAAATATTCAAGGTTTTTCTTCAAAGCAATTAGAAATTGAACTGTTTTTGGAAAAGACAATGTTCGACATTATTTGTTTTACCGAACATTGGTTAAAAGATTATGAAATGTTAATTAATTATGAGAATTATACTGTGAGTAGTTGTTTCAACCGAAAATCCATGTTGCGTGGTGGTTCACTAATCTTAATTAAAAATTCTATTAAATCCAAGCCACGTAAAGACATCGTTGAACTATCGGTTGAACATATTATTGAGCTGTCCTGTGTTGAGCTAGATAAGCATGTTATAGTGTGCGTCTACAGACCCCCAAATCACCAAAATTACTCTATATTTGAGACAGTAATGGAAGATGCTTTGTCTAAACTTACAACTGGTAATAAATCATTAATAATCTGTGGTGACTTTAATATCAATATTTTAGAAAATAATTCAAATAGCAGTAGATTAATAAGTCTCTTTAAATCTTTCAACCTGTCAAATGTTTTTCTAGAACCCACACGAATAACTTCGACTACTGCTACATGTATTGATAATGTTTTTTGTTGCTGCAACTACTTAGATAAAGCCATAGTAAATTATCTTCCGTCTGATCACAGCGGACAAACCGTTTCTTTTGAGCACAAAACACCATTACAAAAAGTGCAGATACAATCAAGACCGATAACATCTGGTAATTTAAATAAATTTAATAGCACTTTAATTAGTAAGTTATGTGTTCAGAGCCTTGATATGAATGGTGGTAGTACTTTGTATGAAGAATTCTTTTCAGTCGTGCAAACAGAGTTTAATAATATTTTTAAGAAAAAAACCAAAACAATTTGCCCAAAATTTTTATTTAGCGATTGGGCAACTAAAGGGATCAGAAAAAGTAGGGAACGACTATTTGAGTTGTATGGCCTTAAGCCTTATGTAAATACTGAAAGTTTTAATAAGTATGTTGCGACTTATTCTAAAATTTTTAAAAATACTTGTAAGTCAGCTAAAGCCTTGTACATTAGTAACAAGATTAAATCAGCTGATAATAAAATAAAAACGGTTTGGAAAATTATTAATAACGAAACAAATAGAAATAAAAGACATAATGCTGATTATAGTCTAGAGACTTCCCGAGGGCCCATAAGCACAAATATTGATGTGGCTCAGGAATTTGTAACATACTTTACCAATATTCCAATTAAAACTACTGAAACTTTAAATTCTTCGCCCGCACTTGCTATTGATTTAGTAAGGGCTAATGTTTCAGCCTGCCCAAAGGAATTTAAGTTTAAACATATTAATCCTCTGGTTGTCATAAAGACTTTCAAACAACTCAAGAGCAAGGTCACCGAAGATCTGTGGGGCATGTCTACTAATGTATGTAAATCTATAATTGAGACAGTAGCACCCTATTTAGCTTTAATTTTTAACTTGTGTATAGACCAAGGGGTTTTTCCTACTTTAATGAAGCACAGCAAGGTTATACCATTATTTAAGTCCGGAGATAGCAAAGACACCAACAATTATAGACCTGTGTCGATTTTGCCGGTTTTCAGCAAGGTGTTCGAAAAAGTGATGCTCAATCAAATGCTAAATCATTTCAACTGCAACAACATCTTGCACGATCAACAGTATGGTTTCACCAGAGGGCGTTGTACTACTGACGCTGGTGTCACTCTAATTAAGCACATCTTTAACGCATGGGAGGACTCACAGGATGCCATTGGCATTTTTTGCGACCTCTCAAAAGCATTTGATTGCGTAAATCACGAGACGCTCCTCCTGAAGCTAGAACATTATGGCCTCGGTCAACTGGCGCTTAGCTTGCTGAAATCGTATTTGAATGATAGACTGCAGCAAGTTCAAATAAACGGTGTAAATTCATCAGGCTTAAAAGTAAAGATGGGTGTTCCGCAGGGTTCAATATTAGGTCCGTTTCTCTTTTTAGTATACATAAATGATTTACCTCATTTACTGGAAAACCAACCTAAAATAGTGTTATTTGCTGATGATACTTCTTTGATTTTTAATGTAAATAGACGGGCACAGCATCTTGACGACGTAAATAACGCTATGCTTAAGATTCATAATTGGTTTACGATTAATAACTTAGTGTTAAATGAGAAGAAAACGAAATGCATAAGATTTGCTTTACCGAACGTTAAAAGTAGTGCATGTAACGTTATATTGAATAAGGACGTACTGGAATTCGTCGACAAGACTGTTTTCCTGGGGGTTACGCTTGACTCAAAGCTTCAGTGGGGTCCTCACTTAACATCTCTTGCAGGGCGGTTAAGTTCAGCCGCTTACGCTGTCAGAAAAATCCGTCAATTAACAGACGTGGATACCGCGAGACTAGTCTATTTTAGCTACTTTCATAGCATCATGTCTTACGGCATATTGCTTTGGGGGCGGGCTGCAGACATAGATTCTATTTTTATTTTGCAAAAGAGGGCTGTCAGAGCTATCTATAATCTTTGTAGACGCGAATCTCTAAGGGAATTGTTTAAAAAAATCAATATCATGACGGTACCTTGTCAATATATATACGAAAACATTATGTATGTTCGGAAAAATCTTCATCTTTTTAAAAAAGTAGGTGATAGACATAATTATAATACTAGAAATAGGAACAAATTAGATCAACCAAGTTTCAGATTGTCGAAAGTACACACTTCTTTTATGGGGTACTGTGTAAAATGTTATAATAAAATACCACTCGATATTCTCGAACTAAATGAGAGAAAGTTTAAAACATGCATAAAACGCACACTATGTAGTCAAGCATATTATAAATTAGAAGACTATATAAATGATAAAAATGCTTGGCTTAATGCTGGTCCTGCTCCACAGCCACTCGAGCTTACAAATTAATATGATTATTTTTCGAAAGGGAATGATGTTTTTAGCACCTTTTTTTTTGACTTTAATAACGTCTACCGTTATTATAATTATTATTTATTTTTCCCTACATAGTACAGTTGATTTATTGCATAGGTTCACTGAAAACCTTAGATTTGTATAATTGAACATAATTTATTTCAATTTTGTAAATGTGAGTACCATGGAGGCATATTATATTGGTCAAGTTACTAAATACGTGTTGGACACTGAGCATGGCGGTGGAGAGCGTTGACATGCTCGCTTTAATGTCTCGCTGATGGTGGCGCGTGCATTGGATCGTTCGGTTCCCTTCAAGATGGTTGAGCTAAATGGTGCTGATGCACGCGTCATGCTCGTGAACGGGTGCTGTCAGTTGGGATTGGTCACCTCTTAACTGCCATGGCTTTCATCTTTATTATAATTTTGTAACTTTTTATACATTCACCTTCATTGTTTTCACATATAGAAGCAACAAGAATATTGTAACCAAGATTTTGTAAAAACCAAATTGAAAGAAAAGAGTGTCCATGGAGTTTCTTGCTCGTTCTTCTCCATAGAGACCTACGTATTGGAACGAGCAACTAGCTTCAATTCTAAACTGTAACTTCTTGACATTCAAAAGTGCCTGTAAATGGTCTAATTGAAATAAATGCTTTGATTTGATTTGATTTGACGTGTGAACCGATTTAATAAAATAAATCTAAGAATCCTCCATCGCTAGGAAACCTGCTCTCAAATAAGAAAAACAGCATTTAAAACGGTTCACGCGTTTAATAGCTACAGTGCCACAGACAGACACCTCTCTTTTTGAGTGGGGATTAAACCGTGCTTCCATCTTTACCCCAAGAACAAATATTTTTAGATACGAGGTATCTTTAGTAGCTTTTTGCGTTGCCACGACAGGTTAGTATAGTTCATTAGTAAATAGAAAGAAAGCAAAAAAACGAATACAAAATAAATAAGACCTTTTGTTCTCTCTGATTCTTATTTGAGATCCCTATCATTCTTAATTTCTAGAGTAATTGAAGTTTATGTTGATGACCCAGATTTATTGGTCCCGAGTGTACGGCATTAGGTGTAGTGGTCATATAAAACAAACTAAATCGGTTTATAAATGGCGGAGAACTGAGGTAGCAAACAAACACGATCTCCTCCTTTTCTTAAAGTCCTATCCTACTATGCGAATAATTCCTACTTATCCTACTTAATCCTACTTAATATTGTAAACGTTAAAGTTTGTAAGGATGGATGGATGGATGGATGGATGGATGTTTGTTATTCTTTCATGGTTAAACGGCTGAACGGATCTACATGTGACACTAAGATAGATTGTTGTGTGGAAAAACACATAGAATACTTTTTATCCTGGAAAATCGTACAGTTCCCGTGGATTAACATATCAAATTTGAGGCGGACGTAGTACTCGAAGTAGTCGTTTATATAAATGTTTTAGTACTCACTTGTCTAAAAGACTCAGCTATTACTACGACATAGACGCAGCAGGCACCCATATGTGTGAGCGCTAACGCCCAGTCTGCTAGCTCCCTGAAAACAAAAGGACATGATATATTGCACTCATTGTTTCACTAGTAATGAACGGTTCACATTATTCCAGTCCAACGATCTTAACAGCATTGGACTGGAATGGCGTCTGTCTACATTATTCTTGTCATTTAGAAACTGTTGAATTATTGAATAGTTAATGCAGGCGTAGCAAAAAGGGAAGATAGTTTAGCTGCTATTAATATATCCATAAATTATATTAAAATTATAAAGTGTACAGTATGTCTTTTGTGTTTTGGTTAATTACTTATTATGGTAGGTAGGGGCTTATGTACCTACCATAGTAGTAGTTGTTTGGTAGTAGTGGTTGTTCATTGGTAGTTGGTGACTGTTTTTGTGAACTGTGTCACACACAGACACATAAGTGCCTATCACAATACCGGCGAACTGTGGGTGTACATTGGTACATCTCTGGCTAATCCTTCGGTGAATACAGGCATAATGGTATGTGTACTTATGTAGATAGTAAAAAAAAAGACCCAAGAATGCTTCGTCCGGGGTAGTACTACCACCATACCTATTTCTGCCTCAAAACAGTGTTGCTGTGTTCTGATTTGAAGAGTTTGGATGCCGGTTTGAAGAGTTTATTGCAAATGTCTATAGGCAGGCCCTTGAGGCGGTTTTGAAACTTACTGCCCAGTGGGCCACACGATAAAGAAGAAGATGTCTATAGGCAGCGGTGACAACAACATCAGGTAGGCCGTCACCTTGTTTGTCATTCAAAGATATAAAAAAAAGAAAAATGCTAAATTCTCGTTCGCGGTTTCCTTTCAGAGTATCTCACCTGGAAAAAGGCGCAAATTTTCTGACTGGTTTCGGTCCGTGTTGGAATACAAGGTCGCATGTGTCTGCGTACCCGAGACTCGGCTTTTTGAGATCCACGCATAACTGCTGTGATGTTTTTACCTGTAAGTATGAAAAAGAAATATTTCGTTTATGTGGATAAAAGTAAATCGTTGGAAAGAGTTTCTGCGCTTTTTTGTTTTATTCTTTTGTTGATAAGGTTATATTTGGGGTCTTAAAATGTAATATGTACGGCAGTGGACGTCTTTCAGGACTTTCAGCTGAATGATTAATGATATTTTATTTAATTGTTATTTTATTTGTCTTGGTGTTAACTTTGCTCTTTTACTTACTTTATAATTGTCGTATACATCAGAAAGAATACTTTATACTGTAAATGCTTGATCTTTATGCTGTTGATGTACTTTATTTAATTAATAAATAAATTATTATGTCATGAAAATGATGTTCTTTATATCATTATTATTTAAATCTATAAACTTGGGACTACGGCTCGTAGTTAATAATTCTCCTATGTATTATTGTTTTTGCCCAGGCTGCACCTGCGAGAACTTCGATTATCGCAGACACAGCTGAAGTTGCTGATCATAAAGTATCCTGTGTCTTTATTCAGATTCCAAACTACATTTATGTCAAATTTCATAACGATCGGTTCAGTAGTTTTGTCGTGATGAAGTAATAAACAGACAGACAAAGTTAATTCCCTATTTGTAATATTAGTGTGAATAAGTCATTAGTAACCTAAATTGGTACGTATAACTAAGGATATAAAGTTGAGATTTGTCTAAACTGTTTTCGTTTACACAATTCCTTTCTCCTTTAAGATTTACTTTGGAAGTTGACCACATAGTTCTTAACAATGTACAGTGGGTCATGGTGTTCTAAATCATTAGCGTCTTACATAAGTTGGGCAATTACTTCGTCCATACATTCTTGTGCAACATTTGACTTTTCATTCCAATACTGCAACATTATTGGTGGATGCCTCGTTAGCCCAGTGCTCCTAAATGCGACTGCTACGCTAGAGGTCTTGGGTTCCATTGCCAGGTTGATCAAAAGGTGTTAATGAGTTTTTCTATGGAATTCTCAGTAGCAGCTCGGAGTTAGGATTTGTGCTCGGTGAGTGGCAATAGGCTCGCCCCCATTACATGGGACCTAAACATACCGGCGAACTGTGGGTACATAGGTAGGGGAGAGATCAGGCGCAGAACCAACAGCTTTACGTGCTTTCCAAGGCACGGGGGTGTCACACCACCAAATTTAAAACTCCGGGCTGTTACTGAGAAAAACCTAATGAAAAAAAACAATAACACTTTTTGCCCGACCTGGGAATCCAACCCAGGGCCCTTTGCTCAACAGTCGTGCTTGCCATCACGAGACTAACGCGGCAGTTTTATCTGCTAGTAGTAGTAAAAACAATGAAAAGCATATAGGGACACGATAACACTTTTTTTTTCTCGTAGGAATTCCTCATGGATGCCCTCCGTCGGAGTAGAACGGAGGGTTATATCGAACTTTTACCGACTAATTCCCGATTCCTACAACTTACCGACCGGTATTTTGTAACCATAGTAACAAACAAATGACTTCATATTTTCGCTATTATAGCAGTTAATTCTTCAGCGGGTAGGTTTATATCCATAATTTTTGTAAACATTTCTTACATTCAAAATTATCACAAGAATTTTCACAAACGACCAGTCAAGCATTTACAAGAATTACGACTGGTAAGATAAACTATCCGTTTTGCATATAGGAATCGAGCATAAAACCTCCCGGGGGTCTTCGTTACCATGAGTCAGAAGCCTGGTATCGATTGACCCATGATCCGCGTCTCCGACTGGTATTGGACCGCCATACATATATACTTACATACATACATAAACTCACGCCTTTTTCCCATGGGGGTAGGCAGAAACCATAGAATTATGGACCGCCATATTTTGGAATATACTAGTATCGGACCTGCGGGGCCCTTCACGATACTGCAACCATACAGTTACATAAGAATTCTAAGACGTAATGACGTTAAACCCACTCCATGCCTCATGGCGGTCATTAGAAAGTGTCATGGGATTCAATTACCTAAAACACCATGGATAAATGGTAACCACGATGTTGGTACAAGTTACGTAACCGTTTGTATCTAACGCGTAATACCACGTTTACGTTTGCGGTTACAGTTTGATGAGATTGCGTTGTACTTCGAGAATGCTTTTGTGTACACCAAAATCCCTTTCTCGCAACAGAATATAATGAATTAACTTTATGTAACTTCTGAGTTGGTTGTTTTTTCTGATGTAGGTTGTGTAATTATATTTTGAAGTAGTTTTACCGCAGAGTATTACTGTAGGGTTAAATATTTTTATACGTATTCTGAAAGTGCATATAGTTTACTTTTACAAAGTTATTTTTAAAATTGTTTCACTAAATGTTTACATTAATGAATTGGCATATGATGGATGGCTAGATATTTCAGAGAATTAGTTTAAACACTTATATTACAGCTATTGGCGCTACTCGCCACAGAAAAATAAAGTCAAACTAGCCTTCCCATTGCCAGTAATGCAAGTAACAAAATAATCGCCACCACTAACAACTAAAATAAATGTACAGTGCTCGGAAGATGTATGTATATTTAAAAATTGATAAGTAATCATACGATGGTTCTGTATCTAACTATTACGTTGCTACTGTTATAAATTAATTTAACAAGAACTTTACTGACCATTTTTAGAGAAGAAGAGAAGTTATTTCTTCAAACTAATCTTTTGAACGCAACTGTACATATTCGATGAGTGAACCCACGTCTGTTACAAATAGGTGTGCAATTTACACAACAAATAAGTCAAGCCGACTGCTAAACTTACTAGGACACTTCGTTAGCATTGAACTAAAGACTCTTCAGAGTAAACCAATTTGTTTACGTTTATGCAAATATTGACTAAAGGTTACTCAAGGTCGTTGGTTTCGTAAGTTAAAAATATAGGGTCATTAAATTAGTTAACAAGGGCCCTAGAATTTATGTCAAAAATCTGGACGTTTTTGACGAATTCTGGTGCTAATATTGTAAAAAATACTTTATTTAATACACAGTTAAATCTCAAATTTCATTGCAATTTATAATGTAAAACATGCAGGTGGGTGTTAATAAATATAAATAGTTATGGACCCTGTCTTATACAGCATTTTTTTTAGAGTAAGACAACGGAAGTGCTTTTAATAAAGTCAAAGTCAAATCGTTTGTTTCAATTAAGCCATTAAAAGGTTGAACATCATAAACAAGCAAAAATAAAAAAATGGAAACAAGTTGACCCCTTCAAATAATATTTTTGTCCATATTAGTTAATATTTAAACTACTACAGTTTTTATAACAGTAGCAGTTTATTCTGTATTTCTTATTTATTATTTTATTCACTAGTCAGACATACTTAAGAATTTGCTCCGCAACTATAACCTTTATTCTTACAGGCTTAAAATTTAAATAAATTCTAGAGTAACCCGGGCTAAAGTTAACCTTATTCAAATGCAACATGGTCGCAAGTACCTCTTTATCTGTGAACACACATTTTATGTTTTCGGCGAAGAAAACGTGGTTCTATTCTATGTCGTAAAGTTTATGGTTGCAATAAAAAAATACACTCAAATGTCGAATGAAAATCTGCTGTTTATAATTTGTTTTTTACCTTAAGCTGAAGGATTCTTGATGTTAGTAGGAATTTATTAGTTTACTGTGCTTATGTCTCTCTATGGACTGTTTAAATTGCCGCATACCTGAGAGATTTCTTGTTTTATGGAAGTTAAGACATGCTTCAAGAACTAACAATGATCCCGCTTTAGCAAAAATTCTACACAAAAAGCCTATGTAAAGCCGTTGTTGTGTTGTCTGTGCCGGAATGCAATAAACACCCACAGTTCTCCGGTATGTTTAGGTCCCATGTAATAGGCGGCGAGCCTATTGCCATTAATCGGGCACAAATCCTAACTCCGAGCTGCAGGTGAAAATTTCATAGACAAATCCAATAACACTGCTTGATCTGGAAATCAAACCCAAGACCTCTAGCGTAGCAGTCGCGCATAGGACCACTCGGCAGACGAGGCAGTTACGGCAGTTAAGATCTGTTCTAGTATGGAAATATTGGAAGTCTGACTCACCAGCACATGTATAGTATGACAGCAAACGAAGCCGATGATGAGTGTACCGAGGCTGCCTATCACCAGACCTGCAGAACTGAACGCCAGGGGCATTGCCAGCACTCCTGAGCCGAGCGACGCCTTTAGAAGGTGAGCTAGCGCGCCGAAACTCCTGGAATTTGAAAAAGGAAATTATGAAAATCAATATTTTAAAAAGTGACATAAAATTACGCCTGTAATTCCCGAGGGGTTAGGCAGAGATGTGCCAATGTATACCCATAGTGTGCCGGTATGTTTTAGGTCCCATGTAACAGAGGAAAGCCTACTATCATGAAACGGGCACAAATCCTAAGTCCGAGCTGCTACTGAGAATTTCATAGAAAAACCTAATAACTCTTTTTGCTCGACCTGGGAATCGAACCCAAGATCTCTAGCGTAGCATTCATGCTCAGGACCACAAGGCTAACGAGGCAGTCAGGGCAGTTGATTTTGAAAAGTCATGGTGTCTTTCTCACAAAGGGTAAGGTAAAAGACAAAGTCAAAGTAAAATTATTAATTTAGGTCATTAGGAGGAAAATGTGAACGTTATTAACTAGAAAAAAAAATGGATGCTAGTTGCTCAATCCCAAAAGTAGTTACAAATTACCACAACATTGAGCTAGTCAATCATGTTTAAGCGATTTTTCTTCCGTTTCCGGCCTTTTCAATTTAATCTGTTATAAAATGGTATGATTGCTTGTATCATACACTCAACTATTCACAATCTCATGAGATTTGACAACAAACACTGATAAGAGAGAACAGATTTACTGATACCCCAACTAACAATTTAACGTCGTTCAAAAGTTTAGTAAACGTTATCTTAATTCCATTGATCGTAATACCTAAGTAGCACTAACGTTATAATAACGTTTACTAAACGCGAAAATGGCCCCAGTTATACGACCAACATTGTCGTATAATGGACATACAAAAGTCACAAGCTGACTTCGTTAAAGTCATTCAAAAGTCGTATGAACGTTATGGAATTACTATTTTCGTCGCGCAGAAGTCGCATCATAACTTTACAACATCTCGTTTGTTGTATTGTTGTCATACAGGTGTTTTTGAATGACTAAAACGTTTTATTTGAGTCAAGGAACAACACCTGTAAGACTTATTCATTTTTCTTGTTAGTGACACATGATTGTGGTTTTGTTTCGAGATTTGAGTCCAAAATAAATAATCACAAGGAAATAAAAGTTGAGTGTTATTTAACTTATATTTATATATCTCGCTAATAACTGTATCTGTCTCTCATGGCGTTTAGTTTGACTGGGTATTAAAGTTATATGATAATATACCTATGTGTTTTTATTTAAGATTTTCATGCCCCCTCACAATTTTGTGTTTAAATGATTATATTTTTATTAATAAAAATATTTTTATTTCTAAAAATGTCGGACATGTTGCTTTTGTCACACACTTATCTCTTTACGACGTTGTAAAGACATAAAGTCGTATTAAGGTTATTTCAAGACCATGCAATACGCCATGACAGCTATAGTTATTAGGGTTCCTCATAAATTTAAAACCCTTTTCATATTATTTACAGTAAAAGTGGAGTGCAGATTTCAAAACATTCAAGTAAATTTTATTTGAAAATATGCCCAAGAAACATGGGTTAAAATATGGAAACAAAAACCATTTTTCGTAGTAAATTTAATAAAACGTTCCGTAAATATGTCGGGCTAGACGTTTTAAAGTAAAAACCTGACTTAAAAGCGACCACAAGTTTGATTAAAGTCAGGACATGACATAAAACGGACATCATGTAATATATAGGTTATATTTGAGTATTAAATAAACAACCAAGTCATTTAAGAGTCTCCAGTGGCCCGCTGTAAAACAGGATAACGATCGTTATGTAAACGTCGCTGTGAAAACGCCTATACAACTGCTACATTGCATAGATGTCATACAAAGGTTTTTCAAAGACCTAATTTGTTCAGTTCAAAACGTTTAATGGACTATAACGTTAGTATGACTATTGCGTTGTCGCACAAACGTTTTAGCTAAGACTGTAATATAACGTCGTTTAGTTTAGTCTTACCAACGTTGCTAAGACCAGCTTATTGTGACATATTCGTCGCACGACTAATAAGTTAAATTGAAGACGTCTAAAGGACCTAGTAGTCATCTCACTATCATTATAAGACTGCTATCCAACTTTATGTCGTATAAGTCAAGACTTATATGACGTTTTTGTTTGTTGGGACGACACCTTATCTACACATGTTTCTGCGTCTTGTTAAGGTCTCGTGCGATATTATTACAGGAGAGATATCTCGGCTCGCCCCCTATTACATGGGACCTAAATATACCGGCGAACTGTGGGTGTACATTGGTACACCTCTGCCTAACCCTTCGGGGAATACAGGCGTGATGATGGTAGATATCTATACTTCTATACTTATACTATAAAGAGATAAAGTTTGTGAGGTTGTAGGTGATAAAATCTAGATCTACAAAACCGATTTTGATTTATTTTTACCCATAGAAAGCCACGTTATTTGTGAGTGTCATATGGTATATAACCTCACGCTACGACACACGGGAGCGGAGCAGTAACCAGAGACGCAACTTAACGCGGGTGAAATAAGCGACGCGGATGAAGTCGCGAGTAGTTTGCTAGTTAAGAATATTTCGGGTTGCAGGTCACCAATATGTAAAGGCCCTGAGGCTCGGTAGACCGATGATCATAGCAAGATTGCTGGTAGCAACTGGATGAGAGTTACCGAGAATCGAGCTAAGTGGCGTGAAAGTGGAGAGGCTTTTGTCCAGCAGTGGACTGTTGTAGGCTGATGATGATAATGATGAATGTGTAAAGGGTCTATTTATCATAGAAATTGTTTAACGGATCTCAATATTCTTTTCTATTATAATATCGGAAAGGTGTGAAGAAATCTTTAATGTTCCATTTGACACGATTAATAAATTCTAACTTATTAATAAAATTATTAATTTCTCATAAATGACATAAAATTATATGAATCATCTATACTTGGGTGAATAAAATAACCGTAATTGTAAAAGTGAAACTTTGGATACCTATTAAGGAAAGTCTAGACTTAGACTTCCTTTATTAAGTAAAGTTTCACTTTTTACCAAATCTAATTTAGCATCGGAAACTGGTACCTACGTATTTAATTACAAATAAACATAATATTACATAATAGTTTCTAAATAAACCGACGGTCTCGATCCCTTTGTCGGCGTAAAATCACCAAATACCACAAGGCATTAACATTTGGTACTTATGTCCTAATGAAACAATAGTTCTGTGACCCCGTGAAATTAGTTTCGCTTTGAGTTTAATTTGTTTAAGTGTTTAACTAGATGAGATGACTCATTACTCGCTTAGGTTTCGGCTGTAATAGTTTTAAGTGCCTACTGAAATAAGTAGCTGACCGATTATCGGTTAAATTAACGAAATTTATTTTGTATTTCAATCGAATAATTCCATTTTGTATTTTAAACGAAGAATTCCCTTTTGTATTACAAACGACGAAATCCGCTTTGTATTTGAGTCGGTGAATTCTGATTTTTATTACAAATGACGAATTCCGTTTTGTATTTGAGTCGACGAATTCTGTTTTGTATTTCAAACAAAGAATTCCGTTTTGTATTTCAAACGACGAATTCCCTTTTATATTACAAACAAAGAATTCCGTTTTGTATTTCAAACGACGAATTCCCTTTTATATTACAAACAAAGAATTCCGTTTTGTATTTGAATCGACGAATTCACCTTTCTATTTGTTCGACTAATTCAGCTTTGTATTTTAAATATACCAATTTACAAGCAGTATTTCTGAATCCATTTTTTATAGTGTAGGTACGATTTGTTGCCTCCGTAATCTAACTGAACTGCCTAGGTGTACTAAATATAATAAAAACTGTGTAGCTATGTGTGTACGTGTATTTAATAAATTACCAATGACGCTGAAAGAATTAAATTGTAGACTATTTAAATTTAAATTGTACAATTGGTTGAATGAAAATAATTTCTATAGTATTAAGGAGTTCCTAGAACACTAATATTAGCAACATTCAACACTTGCATCTTGCACTTGCTTGTGCTTAACAATTTTGCATGCTTTATTTTTAAGCTAAACATGTATGATCTCATTTTTATGTAAGACCTTTTTATACCGTGTTTTAAGCAAATAAATATATTATTATTATTAAAAAATCCCGCGCCATCGTTTCCTTAATTAAACCGGACAGACTTATTTGCTACATTAATATTGTTACGTGAACTGAATAAAGACGGTCAAAGCGTTTTTCAGATGAATTAACAATCTTGATCCATTATTAATAGGCTGTTCGGATAAATTATGGTTACTATGGGCGCAGATAATAATAAAACTATCTATAAGGGAAAAATTCTCATTATGGCGACTAATTCTTACAGTTCGTTCTTAGGTAAATTTATTAAATGATTGATGATTGATACTCTTTTAGGCATTTACGCAATTTTAAACTTGTCTGTTGTTTGTAAATACTAGCTTATTCTATTTCATTATAATATTATTCATCGATAAAAACTGAAAAACTCAACAAAACAAAATTCACTGGCGTTTCCAGGTTGAGGTAGGTGGTGGAATTTGGGGTGCACCTTTGAACAACACTGCGATAGGCAAAGTTGACTTGCGTTGTTGATTCCAAGAGATGGAGATTTTTTGAATGTCAATTAAAAAGAATTGTAATTAAAATGTTTTAAATAAATACGAAGAATACTTACGATGTGTTTGAAGCTATCGGTCTGTGTTGAGAAGGGATGTAGGGGTCCAAATCTTCTCTGGACCCATTGTATGCTAGCTCGATTCTGGAAAAACGAAAATATTCACATCATAAGTAACATAATTGTTAGTGACGTTCGGAAAATATAAATAAATGAAAGTGTTTAAAAAAACAAATAAATCGTTCCCCTGCCTGTATACCCACTACTTATACCACCACAGATGTCCAACCCTGTCAGTTCTCAGTATGCAGCCTACTATAAACATTAAGAAAGAAAAGGGGGTTTTAATTTTGAATCGCCTACAATCTACATCCCAAAACATACCTTATGACGATTGGCAATAGTGTAGCTTTCTAACTGTGAAAAATTATTTGTGATCGAGCCAGTACTTTCAGAGAAAAACTCTTACAAACATAATTCAAATAAACTTTTGCTCTGTATAATATTAGTTAGATAAAAAAACAAACGTAGGTAGGACAAGGCTACATAATAAAAGTCTATCTGCTAGATTATCTTTTTATACGGCAATTTAAATACTATGTTAAGGTTGAGTAGAGAGAATTACTTGAGGCATAAAGATAATTAAGGAAAATGGAAGTGTGATCCAATAAAAATACTTCTGAATAATGTTAACTCGTAGTGTCACATGTTTTTAAAAGAAAACGATTAAAATGATTCAGCTTATCAACATCTTCTTAGCCCTTTTCCAACTATGTTGGGTTGGCTTCCAGTCTAACCGGATACAGTTGAATACCTGTATATTTACATGGATCGACTGTCTATCTGACTTCTACAACCCAGTTATTGGGTAACAAAATATCTCTCTGCTAACAGAAACCAGGAAGTCATACAACCAGTCTAAACTGGTTGTATGACTTCCTGGTTTCTGACTATCCGTAACGACGGTCAAAAATCTACTTATGACAGCCGGGACTAACGGCTTTCCGAGACACAGGGGTATTACAAAAATTAAATAGCTTAAAAAAAAAATAACAATAAAATTTTAATTCATTCTGTATTGTCCCGCAGGATACACGGAATACAGGATGAATTATAAAAACAAAAGTTAAATAAGTTTTCAGAAGTCAACGGTCTCGTAAAGTTTCTGAAGGCCAAGTCTCTTATTAGCCAATCAGCAATCAAATGACTGTCGTTGATTAACTCACAACAACCAATCATGGACGTTGATATCAGTTAAAATTACAAGGTCACAGAAAAGGCCAATTCTATTAATTAGAAACGTTCAAAATCTAGTTGCAATCTTGGTTCAGCGACAATTAATGTCAAAATATGTACTCTTAAGTAACTTAGAGGCATTTATGACAGATTTAGACTCGAATTTAGATTGCGATCGTTCGTAAAAATTGGAATTATTTGCCCCCCTGGGGTCAGTCTGGGCAACCACCTAACTGTACGTTCAAAAACCGAATGACAGTCTGGGTAAATACCCGGACATTTGCTGAATAACCGGGTCTGGGCAATAGTCAAGTTAAACGTCAAAAAACATAACCCTCTTTCTGGCACAGCCGGGTAAAAAAACCGGGCGTTAGATTTGATAACCACTTGACTATACATTCAAAAGGTTGCTGCTCTAGGCACCCAAAATTGTGTCTAAAAATCAAGAAAAATTAGCCAAACAAATCATACGTACAATTTTCTTACCCAAGTCCGCAGAAATTAGTTATTTGATCACAAAAGTCTCCATACATTTTCAGTGCACGACTATACCACGTTGACATATCAGATCGTTCTCGCTTGTAAAGCGGTGTCCTCTCAAATATAACCCACACAATATATTAGGTACTTAGTTTATTGACAGGAATCATAATGTATTAACCCCAATGTTCAGGCGTCAATCGGTGTATTGATGAAATACTTATTTACCATTGCATCATGCAATTGAAAGAGTTATTCATTGATTTTATTATTTTATTTCTACACGTGCTGGCGGCTTTCTTATTGCCTCGTTAGTGTTATGTTTATGAAGCTTTGATGTTATTATTATGACTTTTATTAGGTTTACTCATATTTTTAAATATTGCTATGATAGCTATTGATAGCAGATTTAAAAGCAGCCTATGTCCTTTCTTGACATTTAAGATTAGTCTGTACCGAATTTCATCAAAATCGGTTCGGCAGTGTAGCCGTAAATAGGTAACATATAAACAAATGAGTAACCTCACTTCCACATTATAATAAAGTATGGAAATCTATACATATAATAAAATCGTAGCGAAGTCAAAACTGTACATTTAATATTTTTGAAAAAATTAAATTGCTATGAGGTCAGGGAACGATTCTGATGCCGAAAATATGGTTTTTAGAATTTTTGTCTGTTTGTCTGTTTGTCTGTTTGTCTGTGCGTTTGTGCACGCTAATCTCAGAGACGGCTTAACCGATTTGAATGCGGTTTTCACTTATGTATTGTGGTAATCTCAACTTAAAACTTAGGGTATAAATGATCACGCTATTTGCCTTGGGGGATGAGCAATGTTGCATTATGTTCGTGTTCTTCTATAGAATCTCACGGGATAGAGAAAAACGAAATATAATGTAAGAATGTGGTACATAGCTTTGAAATTGTACTTCTAAAATAATTTTCATCACGCTAAATCTTCAAGGAGCTAAGCAGTCAATCATGGCAAACTAGAACGGCTATTTTAGAGTAGCTATTATCGAATCAAATAGTCTAATGGTTCCACGGCCGCCTCGCAAGTCAATGATCGTGAGTTCGGGCCCCAAAAACTGCATTACTTTTTGTGATTTTTAATTATTATTTTTTTGAAGACTAAGATTTCCATAGAATAAGAAAAAAGCAATATGCATACTTCTGCCATAAAATTAATTTGCTAACATATTTCTATTATATTTCTGCAGATAATGATATTTATACAATTGTTGCACAATAAAATAGCAATAACTCTACTTTATTTATTATATCCTTCAAAATATGTATTTAAAATACATGATCTGCTTCTTTCGTTAACGCAGTGTTTACACGTAGTCGATTTCCCGATATTTTCTGTATTCTTCTCTTTGAAATAAATGTTATGTCAGAATTCTCTCTGTCATGTTACATTATAACGTCTTTTTAGTTTAACTGTTAATTTATATAAGAGACTAAATAACGTTGTGTTAGAAGGTATTATTTATTGTGAGAATGCCTCGAAAAAGATCAAACCTCTCCCAGTGCGCCAAAAATGCTAAAAGGATGAGATTAGTTCGATTACAGGAATCAGAAGAAGAGCGTACCGCGAGACTTACTGCATCTCAGGAACGTCAGACCAGGTTACGTGCGACAGAAACTCCGGCTCAGCGAGAATCTCGACTGAGTTCACATAGGTCTCGAATGATGACCTCTCGGATTCGAGAGAACAGTGAACAGCGTGAGACACGTTTATCCGCCGATTGTGAAGTTCATGCACTATCCCGCGAGTCTGAGACTTATACCGACAGAGAGATGCGCTTGAGCTCTCAAAGAGTTCGGACTGCAAGCATTCGATCTCAGGAGACAACTGAGGAACGCGAAGCACGTCTAATTGCTGATCGCGAGGCGCATGCTCTATCCCGCGAGTCTGAGACTTATACTTACAGAGAGACGCGCTTGAGCTCCCAGAGAGTTCGGACTGCAAGCATTCGATCTCAAGAGTCAACTGAAGAACGTGAAGCACGTCTAACTACCGATCGCGTCGCACATGCGCTGTCGCGTGAGTCTGAGACCTTCACAGACAGAGAGACGCGTTTGAGCGCTCAAAGAGCTCGGACTTTACAGTCTAGAGAGCTGGAAAGCAGTGTAGAACGTGAAGCACGATTAACAGCTGACCGTGAGCGACACAACAATGCCAGAAGTCTGGAAACTGAAGATGAGCACCAACAAAGACTGCAAACAGCTAGAGAAAACTATGAGCTGGCCCGTCAGAGTGAGGACAACTATTTATTGGCTGAGAGTGAAAGAGTAAGGGAAATACGGCATGAAGAACCTGCAGACCAACGTCAGTCACGACTTAATGCCGATCGACTTCGACGTTCACTCAATAGGCTGTCATCAAATTCCTCAGAAGACTTAGAAAGTGTGACAGAAATTGATATCCTTCCATGGGTCACCAAGGAGAAAGCAGGCTTTTTGTATTCGCCCAGAATTAATTACTCGGAATTCGCAAGTATAGGAGGTATGGTGGTTTGTTGCCATTTTTGTAATGCTTTAAAATGGAGAAAAGAACCTATTGGAATATGCTGTTCAGGAGGAAAAGTGATCTTAGAAAATTTCCGTGAGCCCCCGGACTTTATAAAAACTCTACTAAATGGTGAGCATCCACAGTCTAAACATTTTTTTGACAATATTCGTATGTATAACAGTGCGTTCCAAATGACATCTTTTGGCGCCAAACAAATTTCTGAGGGACCATTCATGCCAACTTTTAAGGTACAAGGCCAAGTATATCACCTTATTGGATCACTGCTTCCGCAAAATGAGCCAAGATTTCTCCAAATTTATTTTGTGTCTAATTACAACGAACAAGCCAATATCCGGAATCAAAACTTTCCTCAACTAAACATCAACATTATTTCTGAACTTCAAAATATCTTACACCAAATAAATCCGTACGTCAGAAGTTTTAAAGCCGCATTAGACTCCATCCCACAAGACCAAAATAACAACTACAAGGTTATAATTAAGGCTGATAGACGTCCTGCAGCTGAACATCGTGGAAGGTACAATGCCCCTGTTGCAGACGAAGTTGCAGTTATATTGGTTGACCAGGAATGCGATAGACGGGACATTGTGCTGCGCACTCGCGATGGTCGCTTACAACGCATCTATGAAACTCACCGAGCTTATGATGCCCTCCAATATCCTTTGATATATAGCCATGGTGAGGACGGGTACAACTTTGGACTATACCAAGTTAATCCAACTACTAGGATAACAAATTATAATAAAAAAATAACAGCCCTACAATTCTATTCTTACAAGATGCAAATCAGAGACAATTCTTTTAATTATTTACAACGATTTCGAGGATTATTTTGTCAGTTTATCGTAGACATGTATGCAAAAATAGAAACAGAGAGGTTAGTTTACATCCGCACTAACCAGACACGTTTACGTGCGGAAGATTACGTGCACTTGCGAGATGCTATGCAGCATGACAGCAACGCGCAGAACATGGGACGATTAGTCATATTACCATCAAGCTTCATCGGAGGTCCGCGCTATATGCACGAACGTACGCAAGACGCCTTTTGCTATGTGCGTAAGTACGGTCGACCTGACCTTTTCATCACTTTCACAACAAACCCAAAGTGGACTGAAATTACACAAGAACTTTTTCCCGGTCAGGCGTCCTACGACAGACATGACATAATAGCACGCATTTTCCATCTCAAGCTAAAACTGATGATTCATCTAATCACTAAAGAAAAGGCTTTCGGATCATTTCTCTGTTATATGTACAGCGTCGAGTGGCAAAAACGGGGCTTGCCACATGCTCATATACTTCTGTGGTTAGAAGAAAAAGTTAGGCCAGACTCTATCGATACTATTATAAGTGCTGAATTTCCTGATAAAAACGAAGATCCGATTTTATATGACATTGTGAAGACTCACATGGTTCACGGACCATGCGGCACTTTGAATAGGAATTCACCATGTATGCAAGAAGGTCGTTGCTCTAAAAAATACCCTCGAGCACTTTTGGAGCAAACTGTATCGGGAGAGAACGGATATCCACTGTATCGTCGTAAATCACCCCAACAAGGTGGCTTTACAGCTAACATCAGATCACATGGACAAGAAATAGCTTTGGATAACAGATGGGTAGTACCATATTCACCGGTGTTATCCAGAACGTTCCAAGCTCATATCAACGTCGAAGTTTGTAACAGTGTGGAATCCATAAAATATATCTGTAAATATGTTAACAAGGGTAGTGACCAGGCCACAGTGGGCTTCACAAATAACACTAACGATGAAGTTACTAGGTTTCAATCTGGCAGATATATCAGCTCTTCGGAAGCAGTTTGGCGCATTTTAAGTTTCCCAATTCATGAAAGGTATCCCCCCGTTATTCATCTTGACGTTCACCTTGAAAATGGTCAAAGGGTGTACTTCAACCCTGATAATGTGACGGCGCGTTTAGAAAACCCAAGACGAACGACTCTGCTCGCATTCTTTCAGCTTTGCGAAACAGATGCATTTGCTAAGTCACTCTTATACAACGAAGTGCCATCATATTATACCTATAACAAACAACATGGTAATTTTAACCGCAGAAGACGTGGAACAGCTGTGGATAATGAACCAGGTATTTTTAAGGAACACGTTATTGGTAGAGTCTATACTGTGCATCCGAATAACTCTGAATGCTTTTACCTGCGCTTGCTTCTGCACACTGTTCGAGGGCCTACTTCTTTTGCCGAACTCCGAAAGGTTGATAATATTGCATACCCTACCTACCAAGCGGCTTGCCGGGCGCGTCACTTACTAGATGGTGACCAACACTGGGATGACGCTTTGTCCGAAGCAAGTATTAGTGAAAGCCCTCATCGGTTGCGCCATTTGTTTGCAGTCATGCTGGTGTTCTGTGCACTTTCAGATGCCGCACAGTTGTGGTATAAATATCAGGACAAATTAGCAGAGGACTTTTTCAGGCAGGCACAACTAACTAACGACAACGCAATTAGTGACAGGTTGCGTGAAACTCACTTGAATCGTTGTTTGCTGGCTATTCAAGATATAGTGATATCTATTGGGGGTAATCCTATTTCACAATATGGCATGCCCGAGCCGTCATGTGACAGTGAACGCATCAACAGAGATTACGCGATGGAAATAAACTATGATCCAGTAGGACTGACCGAAATATTACAAACTGATGTGTCGAGACTAACTGAAGAACAGCGTTTAATATTCAATCGTGTGTGTAGCAGCGTAGACAGTGCTTTGGGAGAAATACTGTTTCTAGATGCTCCCGGTGGAACGGGGAAAACCTTTCTTACCAAAGTGATTTTGGCAAAGGTACGAAGCCAAAGTAAAATAGCGCTTGCCGTCGCTTCATCGGGCATAGCAGCCACTTTGTTACCAGGAGGGAAGACTGCCCATACTATGTTTAAAATCCCGATCGACTTAGACCGCACAGAGAGCCCTGTTTGTAATATTTCTAGAAACAGTGATAAAGCTCAGGTTTTGCGTGATTGTAATCTCATTATTTGGGACGAATGCACAATGGCAAACCGTAAAGCGGTTGAAGCAGTAGATAGAACCTTACGTGATATCAAACAAAATGACCAACCTATGGGTGGTATTACAGTACTATTTTGTGGCGACTTTCGTCAGACTCTGCCTGTTATACCACGTGGAACAAGGGCTGATGAAGTTAGAGCCTGCCTAAAGAGTTCTAGACTGTGGCAATACATTTTACCCATGCATTTGACAATAAATATGCGAGCGCGACTCGGAGGCAACGAAAATGCACAGGAGTTTTCTGATTTGCTGCTTGACATCGGTAACGGTGTGTATCCGCAGGAACAAGGAAAAGTGGTCCTTCATGAAAACCTGTGCTGCACAGTTCCATTGATGCGAGACCTCATATCATCTGTGTATGGGAACGCAACGGAAGTAACAAGTTACGACAATTCCTGGCTTTGCGAAAGAGCTATTTTGACTCCACGAAATGACCAAGCGGCAGCAATAAACACTGAAATTTTGAGCTCTATTCCGGGGGATGATGTAGAGTATATCTCCATTAACAGAGTTACAGAAGAAGAAGAATCTACAAACTATCCAGTAGAATTTTTAGAATCCCTCAGTGCTCCTGGATTGCCAGCTCATAAGATACATTTAAAAGTCGGCGTACCTATAATGCTCCTTAGAAATCTAAGTCCACCAAAACTTTGCAACGGTACCAGATTAAAAGTGACCGGCTTACAACGAAACGTGATAGAAGCTGAGATTTTAACAGGGTGCGGGGCAGGTGATTGTGTTTTTATACCCCGGATTCCTCTCATTCCGAACAATTTTCCGTTTAGTTTTAAACGAGTCCAGTTTCCAGTAACCGTATGTTACGCGATGACAATTAATAAAGCCCAAGGCCAGACGCTGAAAGTTGCGGGCGTGGATTTAAGGACTAGCTGTTTTTCGCACGGTCAGCTTTATGTGGCTCTGTCACGTGTTAGCAATCCAAGGAAACTATATGCTTTAATCCCCGACGGCTATACCTCGAATATCGTGTACAGAGAAGCGTTGCTGTAAATCAGGTATGAAATTAAAAAGTTATTTAATTCAGCCGACTTTTCAGAAAATACCAAGAAGTTATAAACGGTGTTTATAAACTAAGTCCACGTGGACGAAGTCGCGGGCAACAGCTAGTATTTTAATAATTATTATCACCATTTCGTAATCTTAAGACGTGATGATCGTCTTCTGACATCGGTAAAGAAACTTTTTTTTAAGGAGGGGAAATCATCAAATTTCTTCTTTCACCCTCGGCCGAACGGATGGGAGTGTCAGACTGTTACTGACTAAAACCCAACCGTGTTCCTTCTAATTCCCTTTGTGTTTCAGGATTACGGTAACTCTTTCAATCCGACTCTGTAACCTTAGCAGATCGAAAAAAAAGCTGGACTTATAAATTATTTAAGTTTGAAATCGCCAATGCTCGTGCCTTCTCTGTATGAGACGGGTCTTTGCACTGCAATGGGCTTATATTATTATTTTAAATTATTACAGAAGAATATTGTTGAAAAACACTAAATCCTGTACCTTGAAATGCAAACTAGAATACCTTCGAGACACTTGTGAAACCACAATCCGTTTGCAACGTAGGAAATATATTGGAACGAATGGTTCACTGAACGTTTCGATCTCACAAAACGAAACGTCAACGTGGCTTATATTAAATCTGAAATCGTTTCGGTTAAGTTTACATTATATATTATGTTTTCTGGTACTGTGGTCACCTTCTGGGTGAGACCGGGAAATCGGGTTATACTTTACTTTAAGTATAGGGCTCCAATGGGGTAGTGTCCACCACCATCAATTGACATATTTTTTATGAACTGTCAAAACGCGGTTTTCCCACAGATTTTGTATGGCAATACAAAATCTGTGGCGTGCTGCAGCGTGACTACTTGAGTAACTATTTATTGATTTTAAAGTAAGTAAAAATGTAATTTTACAATAAATTGAACTTATCGGTTTTCATAGGTAAAATAAAGGGTAAGGTAAGGTAAAATAATAACACCTTTTATAGCAGAACTTTTTAAGTCATAATTTTATTTTGCACAACAACTGATAGCATAAACCTCTTTTCGCAGAACGTCATTTGGCATCACTTACTTGGCAAACATTTATAACTCATAATTTTGTATGGCAGAATCCTCATTTCGCATAGATTTCATTTCCATAATAATTAAAAAGCAGAACCATCATATCGCAGAAAGTTCACAGGCAGAATCGTCTTTTGGCATACATTTCGTATCAAAGTCCCTAGAGATAGATCCAGAGCCCTCGAGGCTCAAAAAGCATAATCGGGGAGCCCCGCTACGCGGGGCTCAAGGGTTTACAAAAAAATAACCACGAGGTGGATGGCGGGATCTGTTCGCTCGCTTCGCTCGCTCTCTAGACTCCGCCATCCCCTTCTAACCTAACCTGTCCGAGTCGGGGTGCCCCAAGTCCCGAGCTCGCTTCGCTCGCTCTTTATAAAAGTTATACTAAACGAAATTATGCGAAATTATAAGTATGCCAAAGGTAATTACGCCAAATAAAATTCTGCCATCTTAATAGTATGCCATTTTAAATTCGGACATAAAAACATTCTGCAAAAAAAATCATTATGCTATAAAAATATTATGCCTTAAAAACGTTCGTCTAAAGAAGTTTATGCGAAGTGAGTTAAATGCCAAATAGGTTTCGGAGTACCAAGTTTCTGCCAAATAGAACGCACCCGCTTTTTTAGAGAAGTTGTGACTTGAAATGATTGGTTAGTGGTGTTAACTACCAAATTATATTAACTGGAACCCGACGTACTTATTAACTCATTTATTGCAACGAACTATATATTATTTTTCAATGACTTGAGGGTGGGTGGTCAAACAACTGGTTGGTGTAGAAAAAACTTGTTTATTTTTGTACATTAATTTGATTTTCAAAAAGGGATTTGACTGAGTGTTTGATATAAAAGTATTTCAGCCAGGTTGTTGCGGTGTACAACCATCACAGTACATACTTATATTGGTATTTTTCATTGGTTTAGGCATTATGGCTGCAGAGAAAAAAAAATGCTTTATTTCATGGCATAATTAGAAAAGTATAGAAAGAAAACTCTCTTCCGTGAATATAACAATTAAAATGGTGTATGTACAAACATCGATTTCTCATGTAAATACAAATTGTTTAATTTATATTCTGGGGCCTTACCACCATGTCTTAAAACAGTAACATTTTAATATTACTTTGTAATTTCAGTTGTTTGATTTGCAACTCTAGGCGCTGAGCCGAGCGTTAAAAATTCTACAGTACGCAAGGCAAAGTAATATTAATATGATACTGTTTTAAGCCATGGTGGTAGGTCCCCTGTAATTTTTCTGATCAAAGAGTAAAGTTGTAAATAGTGTAATGAAATGGAATAATATAATATATTTACTTTAATATTTATTAAAGCCTAACCTGCCCACGACTTCGTTCGTGTCGATTTTTTACCTCGCGGCGATTTATGTCTTTGGTTACTGTTCCGCCAGAGAAACGATGGATGGATTATGTGAAGAATGATATGAAAGAGTCCCGTCAGTGATAGCATGACGGTTGATAGTACGGAATTGAAGAAGAAAACGTGTTGCGCCGACCCCAATTAAAACGGGATAAGGGCAGGAAGATGATGATGGTTACTGCTCCGCTCTCGTGTGTCATGGCGCGATATTATATAGCCTTTACTATTCCAAATGAATCAGGCTATCATATACATAAATTGATTTCGAATCCGATTGTCGGTTTCAGAGATTATCGCGTTTAAACAAACAAAAATCCTTTCAGATTTATTATATCAGTAAAGATAGATTATGCCAAGTACTGAGTAAAAATACCTATGTAATAGAGGTATCATTAAGTGAGACTTGGCAGGCATTATGCAGTTATCGTTGACAAGGTAATGTATCATGTCGTATTATAATGGTAAACTGGTCTGATTTAAATGAACCCACACACATATCATCACGCCTGTATTCCCCGAAGGGTTAGGCAGAGGTATACTAAAGTACACCCACAGTGCGATGGTATGTTTAGGTCCCATGTAAAGTGTTTTTTCGGCGTGATTCGTCATTTGCTCAATGGGGAAGCCCATTGCAAACCAGCCCTAATATATAAATGTTAAAATGTACAATCATCATACAAAGTGTTTCCTGATTAGCTAAAAATAACAAGAGCTGTCCATATGTCGTGCAAATTGGACAAGTCAACTGAGATCAATATGCTTCAGTGACATGCGTTGACCTAGAACTACTAACCTCCTATATTTTATAGCGTGTATTATATTGTATTGCTTAATTTGTAATATAACAACATAACATTACGCCTGTACCTATTCTGCAAAGGGTTAGCCAGAGGTGTACCAATGTATATCCACAGTGCAGTATGATTTTAGGTCCCATGTAATAGGGTAGCCTATTGCCATTAACCGGGCGCAAATCCTGACTGGTATTCACTGGTATTCAGCGGCATTCGGTTAGACTGGAAGCCGATCCTAACATAGATACTATAATTCTGTAAGACCTGTTGTAACACCAAAAATAGCATTAATAAATACTTTGACTTTGACTTTGAACATAATTGGCTAAGCAGCAGCATTAAACATATCACATACCATCACGCCTGTATTTCCCGAAGGGTTAGGCAGAGGTGTACCAATGAACACCCACAGTTCACCGATATGTTTAGATCCCATGTAATAGGTCGCGAGCCTATTGCCATTAACCGGGCACAAATCCTAACTCCGAGATGCTACTGAGAATCTCATAGAAAAACCCAATAACACTTTGCTCGACCCGGAATCGAACCCAAGACCAAACGAGGCAGCTGAAAGCAGCAGAATTGTATGCAAATAGCAAATAAATGGATATGAAATAAAAGATGAATAAAAAGCTGTTAAAATATTCTGTCTCTAACACGTTATAATCCTATTTAAACTTTAAAGTGTAAAAGTTGGAGACGCTTCAATCTTTTTATGCTTTGTTAAATCTAAAATTATGAAGTAAGGACTTTATGACGTTTTATTTGAAAACTTAGAAATTACATCATATAACACGCTCAGATTATCTTGTTATTATTTTAAAATGAGTTTTCTTTTGGGGCTATTGTTTATTAACTTCTGTTAGCTCGTCAACTATGAGTTAATTGTAATTCTAATTTCTTTGAGTGACCAATTGTCTTTATTTAAATAATTTATATTTTTAATGGTTCATTATTTGAATTTTAAAATTATGTTTAAAAAAGAACGCGGATGATGTAACGGGCAGAAGTCAGTTAAAAATAAAGAAACTGCCAATCCCTCCTAATAATTATAATTGTTTGTGTCTATATTCTGCAATAAATAAATAATTAATTAATAAAAAAATAATTCATAAACACAAACACAACTATTGTGTTTCATAAACACATGGAGTATTGTGTTTATGAAACACAATAGTTGTGTTTGTGTTTATGAATTAGCTAAGACTAAATCACTGCAGGCTGTACAGCCGGCATTAGAAACGGCAGAACATTAATTACACCAAATCTTTAACCAGTTGCAATTATCTAACTAACCATTCATTCTATGACTTCGTACATGACTTAACTGCGATGAGTTAAATCTATTGTTAAGAAGAAACAATGGATAATAAATAATTTAAATACAATACATTTAACGAAATAAAATGTGTGACCAATAGTGAAGATATTAAACCGGTGTACTGAAACATACAGTGAAAAGAGTATATAGCAAATATCCAATTGTTCAGGGAAAATGCCTCTTCTCATGCAGAGAAGGCACGAGCATCACTAGATCACTAGGTTCACTAGGATCACTAAGTGATCACTAGGTTTGCCGGCGATGGCGATTTGGCAATTTCAAATTAGATTAATTAAAACATCATGTCCTCACGTTGTTTTCCTAATTGCTATTTTTTTTTTTTTTGGTGGTGTCCAAGATAAACTTAGAAAGTACATAATTATACTTAATGAAATAGAAAAAGTCATATGGGTAAAGTCAATGATTTGTGTAAAGCCTTCAAATGAAAGACATACGAAAAGTTCTTTTTATATTGAAATATTCCTTAGTATGTAGTATTTATTATATTTGCATGCCATATTACGGCAGAATGTACATGGATTCTAAAGGTATTGTAACATACCACATACATACCATCATGCATGTATTCCCCGAAGGGTTGGGCAGAGGTGTACCAATGGATACCCAGAGTTCGCCGGTATGTTTAGATCCCATATAATAAGGGGCGAGCCTGTTGCCATTAACCGGGCATAAATCCTCACTCCGAGCTGCTACTGAGAATTTTATAGTAAAACCCAATAATACTTAAAGGTATTGTAACTTTTGATTTTATGTACTTACGTTCTAAGAAAAAGAAGATCTATTCTATTCTATTTTAAGTGCAAAATTCATTATTCGACTTAAATTATTATCGATTACTCCGCACACTTATTCTCGACTTACAGAAGATAATCTTCCACGTGTCTTATTCTATTACAAAGTACGTAGATGGGTCTTTCTAAGAAATCGTAACATTTTTACTCAAACGTGACAGATAAAGCGCAAAGGTGAATAAATACAGCCACGAGCATAAACATGTATTCTGTGCAACATTGTAAAGCAATTTCCTCCCAAAGGATTGATAAAAATGTAAATAGTGTTACGAATTTCATATTTTGGCTCACATACTACTATGAAATCGAATTGTGGATGGATGGAAAATAAAAGAGAGGCCAAAGAAAAGATGGATGGATTGTGTGAAGAATGATATGAAAGAGAAGGGAGTCAGTGATAGTATGACGGCTGATAGGATGCTGATAGCGTGGAAGAAGAAAACGTGTTGCGTCGACCCCAAGTAACTTGGGATGCCGGGGCTAGCCTAGGGCGGGGGAAGTTATTTGATGATTTCCGTATATAAGACGGCAAGGCAAGGGATTAAACTTTTTACTAATGGACATTAATTAAATAGATATACGACATAAATTGCTAAGCTTAAAAATGATGCTGCGGCATCGACAAATCTCTTTCAATATAGTTATTCACGGGAAATGCCTCTCGATGTGTGTACACGGCTTTAGGAGTAGTTACTATCTAATTGAGAAAACGTGATAACAAGTTTCCATGCAAACACAATACTCCCGACTTTGTTTGTACTCCGTATTTTCTTCCGATATTATTTCACTTCGTCGTAATTTCTTCTTTTCTCTCACAAGGCTGTGGGTTCGCAACCGGGCACGGTAAAGTATGTACTTTCTAAGTTTATTTTGGACATTACTAACATTGGTATAGTAAAACATCGTGAGGAAACCTGGACTTATAATAATTACTATAAGTGTGAAATCACCATTCAAACGTTGCCTCTGGCAGTCACTAGCATTAACTGCCTCATTAGCTTCGTGGTCCTAAGCGCGACTGAGGTTTTGGGTTCGATTCCCAGGTTGAGCAAAAAGTCATATTGGGTTTTTCTATGAAATTCTTAGTAGCAGCTCGGAGTTAGGATTTGTGTTCAGTTAATGGCAATAGGCGCGCCCCCTGTTACATGGGATCTAAACATACTGGCGAACTGTGGGTGTAGGTACATAGGTACTCCTCTGCCTAACCCTTCGGCGTATACAGGTGTGATGGTATGTAAAATTGGAAAAGATTTTGTGTTTATTAAAGACAGGTGACAATATTATGATATTGGCACGTGTCTAGACGAGACATGAAAGACGTTTTTTTACACCTGTGAACGTTATTGTATTCGTAAAGAATAGAAGATTTATATTACTCTTATATTTCTTGATGGGGTTGGCAGATGTAACGGCATTAAATAAACTTTACCGCTAGAGCGCTCCGTAAAAAAGAAGTCTAGCCAGATTTTGACTAATTCAACTCGATGAATTGTATTGATAAAATAGGAGCAGTAATATTTTAGATGGTCGTTAGTCAGTTTTTCGTCAATATTTATGGATGGGTGTATGAGATTTTGATATACAGTAACTCAGAAAACCGTAAATTTCACAAAACGGTTGCCGTAGCGTCCGGAACAAATATTTGTATGGCCTACAGTATATTATGTGTTTATTATGTGTGTATTATGTGTTAATATGTTTGTTAATGCAACTGATGTTAGTTTATTGAGTTAATCGACTAACCACAAGCCTAGAAACTTATAACAAAAATATGGCTCAAACTTCATCATCATCTGCTTAGCCTTTTCCCAACTATGTTGGGGTCGGCTTCCAGTCGAACCGGATGCAGCTAAATATCAGTATTTTACATGGAGCGACTGCCTATCAGACCTCCACAACCCAGTAATGGGTAATACGATACTCTTGGTAAGACTGGTTGTCAGACTTTCGGGCTTCTGACTAACAGTAACGACTGTCAAAGATCTACAAATGACAGCCGGGACCAACGGCTTTACGTGCTTTCCGAGGCACGGAGGAAACTCGCTATAGTAAATGGTCACCCATCCACAGACCAACCTCGGCAAGCGTGGCTTAACCCGGAAGATCGGTCTATGCGGCTGTAATTATTTAGCCACGAGCTCCTCAATATGGCTCAAACTTATTTCGTATGAATTGCGGTTTCAGGAAAGTCCCCTTAATCTCAAATTTCTAGAGATAAATCCTCGTTTATAAGTCCTTCGTAATAGGGGGCCGAACTATAAATCATCCGACTCCGGATTTCTGAGAATTTACAAATGGAATAACACCGCCCAAACTGGGAGAAAACTAAACGATTTATTCTTATTTCTATCTTTTTTATGGCCTAGTTTTATGTCTAATACTTTCCCTATTTCATCTTCTTCAATGTTTCTATATTTCTTTAACTTAAAAGAAAATCCTTTTCTTTGCCAACTTTTTTTCACAAAAAGATCGATTGATCCCAAGAGGTATAAACAACGTAACGCAACCCCTTGATTTACATTTTGTCTTTCGCAAATCTTGTATATATTTCACAAAGTAACTAAGTTTATGTACAAGTTAAGAGAGCTTCGAAGCGTTCCATATGACTATTTTTTTACATAAAAGTCTGGCCAGATGCCAAAAAACGAGTTATGGAACTCAAACACCTGGAGGCTTTGGCAGTGTGGCGTCCAAGGGTAGGAAGAAAAAATGTTAGCTGTCCAGCCGCGAGATAGCTAACGATCCAGTTACGGGTAGAATCTGGATGAAGCCTGCAGAAAGGCCTACAAAAAGAGGTCTTACAGCCAGCCGTGGTTGAAGAGAGCGTAGAGTGAAGTCGGGCTGTGAATGATTATAATGAAGTAAACTCTTCTATATTTTCATTTATAGGTAAATTTTATCAAGACTATTCCAGACACTGTACCAGATTAAGTAACTTATTGCTGAAAAACACCTTTTTTGTTATGAAAAATTAAGTACTGTTTATGAAACCGTGTACGCAAATGATTGCGCTGATGTGTTAAAGTTTAGTTAGACCATTTAAAACTACTTTTAGTAGAAAACTTAATAGAAAGTTGTAAATTCGACCTTTGATATCTCCAGAACCAGTAAATTCCCAGAAATTACATAGGAGAAAAAAACAGGTAGAATACGTATAAGGTTTTTGGAAACGTTATGTGTCACTTTATAGGTATGATCTTATTATACCTCAGCTTTAGTCCCAATTAACAGAGTTGACTTTATGAATCGACCTCCATTATCAATTAAGCCACTTACTTTGAACTATAGTTATCCGAAACCGCGTGAATCGGAGGCGCTGAAGGTTTGGTTTTCTCCATGTTGCCAGTCCAATTAGTCCTGTATTTTCCAGAAGTGAAGGTTCAGATTCGGAAGTCGAGTTGATGTTTTGGATGTTCAATCATAAATCCATTGCCAAAGATTACCTGTGAAAAGGAAAAATTTAATTAATTTTGTTGGCATTTTGAAATTAATTTATA
The DNA here is from genome assembly GCA_932526535.1 of Caradrina clavipalpis. Classification (NCBI taxonomy): domain Eukaryota; kingdom Metazoa; phylum Arthropoda; class Insecta; order Lepidoptera; family Noctuidae; genus Caradrina; species Caradrina clavipalpis. The sequence goes on from OW052095.1 coordinate 2,055,710, forward strand.
TTGTACAACTGAAAGGAAAATTTTAAAAGGGAAATTGATTTATTTTTTATTATAATTCGGAGGGTTTATGGTATTAAAATTAATGCAAAAAAGTAAATGATCAATAATTTATAACGGGTGTTATCTGTTTCTGCGCATACTGCTCATCAAACTGAGTAACATTGAGCAAAAGTTATTTCTGGGAAACAACTTTTGATTTTGGTAAAGAAAATCACCGTTAGTGTGTAGGTACAAAACATTGTGCATTTATATATATACAGGGTGACTTGAAATTGCTCGTATTCCTCTTGGGAGAAGAAACTATGACTAATTTAGAATTATTAAGCCCCTATCACTTGGGGGTCAAAAATCCAACATTTTCGAGAAAATCTACTTTGTTTCTATTTTTACTTAATTATTAAAAAAACTTATCACTGAAATTTTCTATGATAATCATTCTAAATTAGTCATAGTTTCTTTTACCGAGAGGAATACGAGCAATTTCCAGCCACCCTGTATACTGTGCATTGTGCATGCAACAGTACAAAGTTCGTTTTAAAGTTTAATTAAGTAAAACATAGAAAACATAGGCTCGTTCACTATTACATGGGACCTAAAAACATACCGGCGAACTGTGGGTGTTCATTTGTACACCTCTGCCTAACCCTTCGGGGAATACAGGCGTGATGGTATGTTATGTTAGAAAACTTGATTACATTAAAAGAAAAACATAAAATTACGTTGGAATTTCGACCATCAATATCTCCATAACCAGAAGGTTCCCAGGCAACGTTCAGAAAAGATGATCGCAATTATGGGATGAACAGAACATATAACTAGTTAAAAGTACCTAGTTGTCATTTCAATCTTTCTTTCTTCTTTATCGTGTAGGCAGTAAGGTCTAACGACCAGTGTCAGAGTTTCTAAGCCACCTCAAGGGCCTCTGACATGGATACCGGTATCAGTGATGTCCAAGATAAACTTAGAAAGTACATGTGAATTAGAAAAAGTCACATTGCTACTTGCCCGTGCCCGGTTGCGAATCCACAAACTTGTGCATGAGAAGCGGGCGCCTTAACCACTGGTCCATCACGACATATTTCAATTATATTTTTGAAATAGAAAGATAATTGACTCCTGTTACTATCGAACTTGTTTCTTATCTATCTATCAGAGTAAAATATAGGTATTTCTAGCAAAGGACTTATTAAACACAAGGATTGTCTATAGGCATCTTCAAGTGGAATAAAGATAATTTTCACATTGTTCAGTTATAAGCTCTGATTACAGTGTACCTTATTATACCTAATTATTATTAGCCATTGGTATTTCCAAGATTGATAATAAAACCACACAATAATAATCATAATTAGATCGAAAACACACAATATGTACCTACTATAATTTTATAAAAGTAAGTGGAATTATACTCGTATGTATGGATTGAAAAATCCGTGATCAAATTGTATCTAATCAAGGAGTACTATTGGTTTTCCATAAAAGATCAAATAAAAGCAGAATGAATACAGAATATCCCCCATACATACATTACGATCGATGTACGTGTATGTTCAATTTACATCTAAATGTAAATAAAAAATAATGTTTGTATGTTTGTCCTCTATGCGTTCCTAAACCATTAATCCGATTGTGAAACTTTGGTGGCGTTCAGCCTAAGCCCGCCATCATTTTTGACCCGAAAAATCTGGGAACGAAATCGCGGGTAGCAGTAGTATATCACCTAAACGCAAAAGTTCATTCACTCTCTGACTAATTGAGAAAAGTACTTGACAAATGAAGCTGAAATTTATCGGGTAGGTAGTTAATAGGTCAAAGGCAGTCAAAGGACACAACAGAGCTGAATTAAGGAGGTCTTTGACTTCCAACAAGGGCGAAGTCGCGGGCACAAACTAGTACATTATTTATGTAGGTTGGCAATTCATACTTTTGTAGTTATAACTTTGTAGAGTTGATATGTCCAATCAGTCATCAACATTGATTGCTTATAAGTTAGTTGTTTTACGCTCTTGAGTTGATACTGAAATTACATTTCAGCAAAAACATGTTATTTTATAAACAAGTCAAATATCAACAATAATAACACCAGCCATATTGTTTTGTCCCACTGCAAGGTAATGGCCTCTTCTCATACAGAGAAGGCATGAGCATTGATCACCACGCTTCCTCAAGGCGGATTAGCAGTTCCAGACTTGTATTTATTACAAGTTCAGGATCCTCACCATGATTCCTTTACCTTGACCTTTTTAATAAAAAAATATTCGTCGAATAATACAACTAATATTCAACCATCTTGCTTTGACTGCCTCGTTGGCCTAGTGGTACTAATGGCGACTGTTATGTTAGAGGTCTTGGGTTCGATTCCCAGGTCAAGCAAAAAGTGTTATTGGGTTTTTCCATGAAATTCTCAGTGGCAGCTCAGAGTTAGGATTTGAGCCCGGTTAATGGCAATAGGCTTTTTTTTTTTTTTTTTTTTTTTTTTTAAAGATGTTAAAATCATCAAATGACCCCCCCCGTCCTGGGCGGGGCGGGAGGGAGTGTCAGACTTTTACTGACTAAAAACCATCTATGTTCCTTCATGTGCCCTTTGCGTTCCGGGGGCGCGGTATCTCTTTCGAACGACCCGCAGCCCCGGCAGGCCTTGGCCCTTAGTGGCCCCTTCCTTGTGCTGACACCTCTTTGCGCGGAACATGAACGCGCCGTCGACACGGTCTGTCGTTAAATAACGTACGGACGGTGAGCTACCCATTGCTCACCGTCCACAGACCGTGCCTACGGCGTCCGCCTGCGGGAGGCGCAATGGTGCCGTTATTGGCAATCCATTGCGCCGGCGGACGCGGCGTCAGCGGCGGCCGCGGGTGCGGCCACGGCAACGGTGGCGGCGGCAGCGGCGGTGGCGGCGGCGGCGGTGCGGGGCCCTCCCCCGGACCTGGCGGGTACGGCGCAGGCCTTGCCCCCAGCCCGGTGATCGGCCGGCCTGTTAGCCCCCGCACATGCATCGCAGTGCGGCGGGGCATCACAAGCCGCGGCCTTGTGACCGGGCTGACCGCAGCGGAAACACAGGGCGCTGCGGTCCACCTCCGAGGCGCACCGACATGCCACGTGCTTCCCCACGTGGCAACGGTAGCACCTCAGGGGCCTGGGCTCGAGCAGGCGAACCCGCGCCGACACCCAGCCCACCAGTAAGCGGCCCCCCCCAACAATGGCTTTAGCCGCCGTCACTGGGCAGCTGACCATAATGGTCTGCATGCCCGTGCGCTCTGGGCGGATGGTGCCTGCCCTGACCTCTTCGGCACGGCATCCACCCGCCCTGGTGACGGCGGCCACCACCTCCTCCGCGGAAACTGAGTCGTCCAGACCCATGATGCGCAGATCTGCGCATCTGGCGGGCCTGGACACAATGGCAATAGGCTTGCCCCTATAACATGGGATCTAAACATACCGGTAAACCACAGTTCACAGTTGTTAGGCCTAACCCTTCGGGGAATACAGGCGTGATAGTATGTGTATCTTGCTTACCTAATTAATTTTTCAAGGTTAAAACAAAGTACCTATTTTTATGGGTATTTGGTATTTACAATAAAAAAAAAACAATCAAATTTATGTAATGTTCACTCCGCGGTTAATGGTACGCCCTCAGTTTTACTGAACCATTGAGCTCGCTAACCGACTATTGTTGCGGTTAAATGCGACATTGACACATAAACTACAAATTGTCGGTTTGACTATTTAATTAAACTAGACCTCGAAACTTTCAAGTAATTATTAATACTCTTTGGTTGCTATTATGTTAAAATCGATTGTTAAATTGTCTATGTTGCGTGTGATGTAAGAAAAAATAATAAAAAAAAATATATTTTATTAGAGACCCGCCCGTGACTTCGGCCGCGTGGCTTATTTTACCCGTGTTGAGTTACGTCTTTGAGTACTGCTCCGCTCCCGTGTGTCCTAGCGTTTTGGTATTAGCTTATGTTACTCAGGAATAATGTAGCTATCTACTGGTGAAAAAATGGTTAAAATCGATCCAGTAGTATCGTAGCACATTCGATACACACAAACAAACAAAAAATATTTACTTTCATAATATTATTAAGAATTTCTTTAGATATTTTAAAATCAAAAACGCTTTTGGGGGTTACGCGATGTAAACATAAAAACTAAGTGATATTAACAAAGTTTCAAGTGCTTTTCTATGAAAAAAAATATGCTGTAAAATTTTAAATTAATTTTGTTTCTATTCTTTTTAACAACGACAATCTAAAGTACAGTCTATTGAATTATTCAATGACAAGAAAAGACGATTTTATTTTAAAATAAAAGCAGTTGAATTACAATTTTGAGAACGGAATGTTACAACTGTCTGGTAGCAGATGCAACTGATTAATAAATTTTAATAACTGAGCAGGAAAATTTTATATTCTTATAATGTTTTACATTTGTTGTATATCATTACAATAATTTAATATTTCGAACTGCCTCGTTGTCTTAGTGGTTCTAAGCGCGACTGCTATGCTAGAGGTCTAGGCTTCGATTCCTAGGTCAAGCAAAAAAAATATTGGATTTTTCTATGAAATTCTCAGTAGCAGCTCGGAGTTAGGATTGTGCCTGAATGGCATAGGACCTAAAAATACCGGCGAACTGTGGGTGTACATTGGTACACCTCTGCCTAACCCTTCGTGGAATACAGGTGTGATTGTATGTTATGTTAATATTAATTAACTACAATTGATCTTATCCTGTGTGTTTGTGTTTGTGTCACAGGTTATCTGCTAATCTTTATATGAAAGAGAAAGTTTCACTTGTAAAGGTAAATAGCAAACACATAGGTTCGGTAGGTACAGTCAACAAAACTAATTGGTATACAGGCAAAATGATTCATCTTTCTACTACAGTTCCAATATTCATTTTTATTGTAGGCGTAATTATTTTTTAAGCTTATGACACTCATAAGAGAGTTATCTAAAAGAATGGACTGCTCAGCACACTCAGAAGATTGTTTAAAAGTAACTGCAGGTAAGCTGCCTGTATACCAAATAGCTTTGTTGACTGTACATAGGTTCTATCATCTGTTTTAATTTGAGGTTTTAGTAATATTGCTACAGCGTGTCTTATTAAAACCAAGCATTCAATAATGTTTCAAGTTGCACATCAAATTTCAAATTAAAGATGTGTACCTAATGAAGAAATTCTTGTCTCTTATAACAAACTAGCGAACTGAGTGACTTATTTCACCAGTGTTTTTTTTTTTTTTTTATAGACGTTAAATCATCAAATAACTTCCCCCGCCCTGGGCGGGGCGGGAGGGAGTGTCAGACTTTTACTGACTAAAACCCGTCTATGTTCCTTCATGTGCCCTTTGCGTTCCGGGGGCGCGGTATCTCTTTCGAACAACCCGCAGCATTTCACCCGTGTTAAGTTACGTTTTTGGTAACTGCTCCACTCCCGGGCGTGCGTCGTAGCGTGATGTTATATAGCCTATGTTAATCAGGGATAACGTAACATTCTAATAGAGTAAGAATTTTTAAAGCGGTCCAGTATTTTTTGAGTTTATTCGTTACATACATACATTCATACATACAAATCTTTCTTTCTAATATTCTTCTTTTCTTTATAATATTGATTGGTATAGATAACTAGGTGTGCCCGCGGTTTCACTCATATAATCGAATTTGAGGAAATTTTGATGAAAAATTATAAACAAAGAAATAAACTAAAAATACTCTAGTTTAAGTTATGTCTAGCAAAGTTATCTTCTTGTAAGTATGACTCTTGCAAAGAAATCTATCAGTACTAACATTTTATAGAGATAAAACTGTTTGTTTGTTTATGTGGTAATATCTAGAAGTACTGGTTCGATTACAAAAATTCTTTTACTGATAAGAAGCTACACTATTGCCGAGTGCCGTGGCTATGTTTGTACTTATACTTGACTGCTACTGGTAATGATAAAGAAATTCACAACAATATCAATGTATGGTGACTGCCCCGTTGGTCTCGTGGTCGCAAGTGCGACTGCTGTGCAAGGGGTCCCGGGTTCGATTCCCGGGTCGAGAAAAAAGTGTCATTGGGTTTTTCTATGAAATTCTCAGTAGCAGCTCGGAGTTTGGATTTGTGCCCGGTTAATGGCAATAGGCTCGCCCCCTATTACATGGGACCTAAATATACCGGCGAACTGTGGGTGTACATTGGTACGCCTCTGCCTAACCCTTCGGGGAATACAGGCGTGATGGTATATGTTTTTTTTATATATACTTACCTCAAAATAAAGTTTAAATTAACGCCAATTTGATTTGCTTCCGGAATCCCCAGGGAACGTTCCTAAGTTACAGATTGATCCAGCTAAAGTAATGAAAACAATTAAACTTTTAATTGATGAAATCAATCGTGTTAATGAGTTAATTCAGTTGATTGACTGTTACTGGATTAAGCTTAACATAAGCTTGGTTTAATCTTTACTAATTTTATAAAGTTCAAGAGTTTGTTTTTTGGAACGCGATGATCTCCGAAAATACTGGTCTGAATTTGAAAATTCTTTCGCTAATAGTTAGCTACGTTTTCCTTGAGTGTTATAGGGTATATTTTATCACCTAAAATATAGCCTACTGACTAATTTTATTGATGAGAATTACTTGACTGCCTTGTTATCCTCGTGGTTCAAAGCACGACTGCTACGCTAGAGGTCTTGGGTTCAATTGCTAGCAAAGTGTTATTGGGGTTATATATAAAATTCTCAGTAGCAGTTCGAAGTTAGGAATTGTGACCGGTTAATGACAATTTGAAAGTGCCTGTAAATGGTCTAATTATTGAAATAAATGCTTTAACTTTGACTTTGAATGGTAATAGGCTAGCTTCTTATTATTTACCTACATGGGAGCTAAAAATACCGGCGAACTGTTGGCGTGCATTTGTACACTTCTGCCTAACCCTTCGGGGATTACAGGCGTGATGGCATGCCTTTACTACAAAAAAAAATAAGGTACGTAAGAGAACTCACGCAAATGAAGTCGCGGGGAAGAACTAGTTATCTATATTTACTCTACCGAGTAGGTACAGCCAGCAGCCTAATTACATAACTCACTAACAATACCTTTTTATTTTTAGAACAATCAACAATTGTTATGTTATCAAGCCGACATTTTTTTCAAGCCTATGAAGCAATGAAGTGTGTGTCACCTTCAACATGACATACACAAACACACACACTGTTATAATTGTAAATATTATAGACAATTTCAGAGCATAATTTAATTGAGGTCTTGGGTTCAATTCCCAGCTCGAGCAAAGTGTTATTAGGTTTTTGTATGAAATTCTCAGTAGCAGCTCGGAGCTAGGATTTGTGCCTGGCCAATGGTAACTATTAGTTTAATAGGCTCGCTTCCTATTACATGGGACTTAAAATAAAACATACGAATTGTAAGTGTACATTGGTTACACCTCTGCCTAACCCTTCAGGGAATACAGGCGTGATGGTATGTTATGTAAATTTAATTGAATACATATTACTGGACACTAACTCCTAAATTACAGGTAATAAATTTAGTTTGGGAGCCAGGGAACCTATTACTATGTCAAATGTAGGTTATTTATTTATTTAGGATCTCCAAGAAAAGATATACACAAATCATGACTGACAAATAATGGTCAATAAAAGGTATTACTTAGATGTACTCCATTATTTATAGGAGACCAACTACTTACTTACATAAATGCGAAAATTTGGATGGATTTGTTTGTAACTCAATCACGCCAGAATGGATTTGATCTGGATAAAATTTGACAAAAAGATAGACCTAAGAAGATAAGATAGGCCTAGTGGTCCTAAGCGCGTCTGCTACGCTAGAGTCCTTGGGTTCGATTCCCAGCAAAAAGTGTTGTTGGGTTTTCCTATGAAATTCTCAGTAGCAGCTCGGAGTTAGTATTTGTGCCTGGTTAGGCTCGCCCCCTATTGCATTGCATGGGACCTAAAAAACATGCAGGCGAATTGTGGGTGTACATCGGTACACTTCTGCCTAACCCTTCGGGGAATACAGGCGCGATTGCTGGCTGGCTGGCTGGTAAATTATAATCTCATACAATACTGTCTCAATCATAATAGCTATGATTAAAAATGACTTACATAATTTGGTTTATTTTTATTGCCGCGCGTCTCGTACTACATATTCTAAGTATTCGTCGTTTTAAAACAAAATATTGATGTTAACTCAGTAATGACAACATTTAACGTAGTTACTTGTATTTCTGTTATTAACAATAGCAACTGAATATGAGGACTGACGTTAATATACAAGGTTACTTTTCATTCACCTGCCATATTTCAGGAGTGAAAGTATTCATAAATACGAACAACTTTTGCTAAAGAACCAAGCCAGAAATATGAATAAAAAAAACCCCGCTGTTCCATACATTTTGATTGTGTTGTAGTGCATTTTTGTAGCGACAGAACAGCTGTTTTTTTTTCATATTTCTGAGTTGGTTCCGTTATGAAATTTGTTTAGATTTGTGAGTACTTTTACCCCCTGAAAAATGGCAGATGGATGAAAAGGAATCCTGTATATCTGCGTTTTCCCAACTATGTTGGGGTCGGCTTACAGTCTACCAAGATGCAGCCGAATACGTGCGTTTTACATGGAGCGACTGCCTACCTGACCTCAACACTCCAGTAACTAGGCAACACACTATCTCTTAGTAAGACTGGTTGTCAGATTTCCCGGCTTCTGACTATCCGTAAACTGTCACGTGGACAAACGGTAATACCAATGATAATGTACGTGTACATAATATATTATCACTACTGAGACACGTGTAGTATCTTAATTACACGCCTGACGAGAGTGAAAATAGATGATTATTCTGATACATTACTGCCCCCCTAGCCAAGTCACAAACGATAAACGTAAACGCTGAGTAGGCTTTAATAGATCTTCAACTTTATGTGCTTGGTTTTAAGTTGAAGATCTAATGAAGATTGCATAGCGTTTTCGTTCGTTCCAGTCGCTAACGCATAGAAATCTTTAATAGATTTTCAACTTAAGGCTCTTGGGTATTAAGTTGAAAATCTATTGGTACCTACCGAGCGTTTACGATTATCGTTTGTGACTTGGCTAGGGGGGCTGTAATACACACGTGTTTTAATTTGTTGAAACCGTTCAAGTATTTTGTTCAAGCTCACTTTGAATTAAAACACTGTAAGAGATTTTTTTTTCAGAAAAGCCTTGCTGTGTATTGATGTAGGTAGCAGTTTTCTTTTTTGCTCATTTTTATGGTTTTTAAGGCTTAATAATTTATTATTCGTTTAATTAACATAAATTGAACACGAAATTAGAAAAACCAGGTAGTCAATCGATTCGTTTTCCGAGTTTCAAAATTTTTATTTTATTTACAATAACATGAATTTAAAATAATGGTTAAACTAATTAAAATAGTGCATTAAATGATCTTTAAAAATCAACAAGAAAATTAAATAAATAAAAATTAAAATAGTTTGTTATTGAAAACAATAACTAAATCCTTACCTACCAAAAAAGTGTACTCCCGAAAACCTTAAACAACAATATCACTACCAAATCTCACTACGGTAAAAAAATGATAAAAAATAACCGCTTCACCGTGATTTTCACCTTCAAATGTTTGAACACTATTTGCACTGTTTTATCTCAAAAGATGCGCTTATCACAACGTGTACACTACTCCATAGTAATAAAACAAGTACTTTATTCGACAAGCAATCAGCGTTGTATATGAAAACCTCGCCAGGAAAATATATACAGCGTGTTTTTATTAGTAGATAATACTCGCTTTTGCATGCGGTTTTATTTGAAACTGCTTTACGTACCCAGTTTCTTTTTTAATACCAGGCTATTATTATGCCTCTAAAGGGCATACTAATAAAGAAAGAGGATTGGCGATTTCAGACTTATATCAATTATAAGTCCAGGTCTCTTTATGACGTTTTCCTTCACTCTCTAGTACTTGCCCGGAATATGCCATAACGGCATTTAAGGAATATAAAAATAGTCGCCAAGATATATTTTACCCGAAACCGTTCAGCCGTTTCTGAGTAATTCAGTACAAATATTCGTTTAAAAGTATGATATCACAAACAGTGGTAAACCAACAGCCTGTCTCTTACTTGTATGATATCGAACAAAGTCGTTGCCAAGTCATTAATCTATGAAATCGAGGAAATACCAAAACTATTCATACAGCAAACATCGAGACAATATTGACTTAGGAGCAGAAAAAATAGAGGGTTTTCAACTAAGCGTCAAATTCGTCATCAATACAACTGATTCTATCGGGTTTTCCAATAAGTTACAAAGGCACTCCTAGACTATCTATCATAATGGTGTCAGCGATGTTTTCCGAAGTCTTAATTGTCCAAGTTTTATATTGTTCATATTCTTATTTTTCCACAATTTTCTTTTGAAATTCCGAACTTTCCATATTATTAAGTAACTCATTCTTAATGTTACATGTTCCATTTTCTTCCGCATTCTGTATTTACAATGTTTAAGTACAATCGAAATAAAAATTTTGTAGGCACGGAACCGAGTACTTAGCAGTAGTTATATTTATATCGCAAATTTAACCTCGAAATAGTATTTAAATAGTTGCATTCCATATGTGAATAAATATCATGCTGACTGTACCCCGCAATGCTCACCTATTTCTAAATCCTTTCACAAGTTCCAACAATACTAAACATTTTCACAAGAATTGCACACCACATTCTGTGTCGCGTAATAAGATTCACAATTCACATATAAAACTTATAAAATATATAATTTATGAATAGTTAAACTTAATCCGTGTTATGCAGTCAAACGTTCCAACAATAATAGCAGACGGCGGCGGGCAGACAATGGTATTTGCTATTTGTGTTAGGAGAAAAAACCTAACACTAGTTTTTTCTCGTTGGGAACAATAGTGATTAGATTTATTTTACAAAATATTATATGAAAATCTAACAAAAGCATTTGAAATAGTTAAATAATTAAGATGACGTATAGTGGCTAACGCAGTAAGTACGGTAACATGTTTAAGTATTATTCGTTGATTAATCAATTGTTAATTAATTGAAATTTAACTTTAAAGGAATTGTTTGAAAATGTTTAATTGACAATAAATGCTACACGAAATTATTAAGAGCATAAAAAGCCTTAATGCCTTCACTTAAGATTCTCAGGTCGAGCAAAAAGTGTATTTTCTATGAAATTCTCAGTAGCAGCTCGATGTTAGGATTTGTGCCCGGTTAATGGCAATAGGCTCGCCTCTTATTACAAGGGACATAAATATATTGGTTTCTTTTGTCTGAATTAAACCCAATTAAGCAGGTAACATTAGGTTAGTCACGCAATGAAGCGATGATGGGTCAGGCAACTGTCATTAGCAGGGACAATTGAACCGGATATAGGTACCTTCCAAGAACCTTTTTTGTAGGTACATTCAAATGTCATGTTTTAAAGTACTGTATTAATTATGCTAAGGTATTTTTAAAGTTAAAGACAAATAATTTATTTCAATTAGACAATTAAAATGGAATTTTTAAAAGTCATATACAAGAAAAAAGGAATTGAATCTAGTTGCCCCTTCTAAAAGGTAGTTTCGTATGGAGAAGAATGGGCAAGAAACTCCATACTTACTCTTTCAAAATATATGTTAATAATATTTGTATACTGGTTAATTCATGCTTTCATAAAAACTACTTTATCATAATAATTACGTCCCAGCGGCCGCCGCGGTAGACGCTCCGGCGTCGGGAGCCAAGAGACGACTCCCGGCCACCGTAGACGCGGGTCTGTGGACGGTGAACAATGGGTAGCTCACCGTCTGTACGTTCATTAAATAACGACAGACCGTGTCGACGGTGCGTTTGTGTTCCACGCGCGCCTCAAAGAGATGTCAGCAAACTTGGATGGGGCCACTGAGGGCCGATGCCTGCCGGGGCTGCGGGTTGTTCGAAAGAGATACCGCGCCCCCGGAACGCAAAGGGCACATGAAGGAACATAGACGGGTTTTAGTCAGTTAAAGTCTGACACTCCCTCCCGCCCCGCCCAGGGCGGGGGAAGTTATTTGATGGCTTCCCGTCTTTAAAAAAAAAAAACATAATAATTACGTACAAAGTTTATTTTTTTATTTTTCTTGTGTGTTGAATTTGATATATTAGACATCAAAATGTTCCAGCCTCTAGGGCAAAAAATCGGTTACCTATAATCGCATTGATTGTTTAAATATTAACGGAATTATAATCCTACTTCCTACTACTATTATATCCTATCCTACTACTATTATAAAGGCGAAAGTTTGTATGTATGTATGTATGGATGTTTGTTACTCTTTCACGCTTAAACGGCTGAATGGATCTGGATGAAATTTGGCACAAAGATAGATTATAGTCTGGAATAACACATAGGCTACTTTTTATCCCGGGAAAATGTACGGTACCCGTAGGATAACACATCAACTGTGACGCGGACGAAGTCGCGGGCAGAAGCTAGTATAATATAAAATTACAGATAAAACAATTTATACAAATGTCTAAGAGAATGAAATACGGGAAATGACAATTTCCGGGAAATCCCAGAAGGTTTTACAGGAAACCGAATTACTGAATTTTCTTAAAGAACATCTTGGGAAATCACTTTTAATCTTATTGAGGTTGATTTACGTCTTATTTTTGTTTTGTTTCCTTGAATTCTCTTTGGTTTTTTTTACTCCTTAATTGAATTTTTAGCTAATTATGTTGTGGGGTGCTATGATGGCTCAGTGGTATAAACGCCCGCCCATCATGCATGAGGTTGCTTGTTCGATACAGGGAAAGTACTAATATGACTTCTTTGACGTCACGGACGGCAAACTAATATTTAAAGAGGTAAAATTGTTTGTAAGAGGTAATCTTCCAAAAATACTTCCACTGGTGGAAATCTCTGCGGGTTGTTCGAAAGAGATACCGCGCCCCCGGAACGTAAAGGGCACATGAAGGAACATAGACTGGTTTTAGTCAGTAAAAGTCTGACACTGCCTCCCGCCCCGCCCAGGGCGGGGGAAGTTATTTGATGATATCCCGTCTATAAAAAAAAAAACTGGTGGAAATCTACACAGAGTGGCATAGGCTTCAGCGAGTGTGGTGATCATGCTCGTGCCCTCTCTGTATGTGAAAAGATCTTGACAATAGGCCTATTATGCTTATTAAGTATCAATAAAACTCACACAAACAAGCGTTTATATATTCTTTACAGAAAATTTTAAGTTAATTCTACAGTATCTGAAAGATATAAAAGCAGTCTAGAATTTGCATTTGAATCAAGTTAGACTTATTGTAAAGCTAACATCATATTAGAGACTGTATGAGAGTAGTGTCTTTACCTTAATTGCATTTGTCAGTAAGAAAATAGTAATTATTTTGCTGAATCATAAGGAAATTGATGATTATACTTCCAGGTATTGTCTCAACACGTTTTACAAAATATATAGGTACTTAACCCTTCTATGTTCCGTGATCAATAGCTTTATTTTATTTTTCTTTGTTCTTTAGTTCATTAATTCTTAATGACTTCTTTAGATTCATCAGTTGCGGCAATAAGATTGTTAGGTAGGTAATAATGCATCCGTACCTAATATAATGAGATGAAATTGCACGTTTTTGCATTTTTAACCAACTAAACATCCTCTTTATGTGTGCAATGGGGATGTTTAGAAGGTTCTAAGGTATTGGGTAATCTGCTGGTGATTTAATAGGAAATTTTTGATACAAACTTAGTGTAGTCATATTTTGATAAATAAGCGCCTAGTCTTAGTGACATTTTGTAGTTAGAGTAAAGCCATAAGGGCAATAGTATCTAGGCTTGTGGTTAAAGAGCCTCGCAAAAAGTGATATTGGGTTTTTCTATGAAATTCTCAGTAGCAGCTCGGAGTTTGGATTTGTGTCCGGTTAATGGCAATAGGCTCGCCCCCTATTACATGGGACCTAAATATACCGGCGAACTGTGGGTGTACATTGGTACACCTCTGCCTAACCCTTCGGGAAATACAGGGGCGTGATGGTATATACATATATATAACTTTATTACAAAATGATATACGGTAATTAAAAAAAACCGTAATTTTTACCACAAGTTATTAAGGTAAGTATGTATAATTATTTTAATTTCAGGTGATTTTTTAAATACGATTTCATTTTCAACCTTTTTAAAACTTTTACACAATTTTGAGTACAATGATCCCTTTTAATCTTTCTGGAAATCAAAAACCAAAGTCGAGTATTCTGAGGTTGCAATAAATGTACTAAATCTACATAAAATATGTTTTTCAATTTGGTTTTAATTTTAGAAATGTTTGGAATTTTTGGATTCAACTTTGTTTTAAAGGGTTTTTTTGTTATTTATTAAGTGTGTATTTTATAATATATTTAACTACAACCTGTAACTAAATAATACTTACTCAATTATCTATGTTAAACAACACAGTCTTCAAATCGTTCGAGATTAGCATTGAGATATGCCATACGTAACGAGGAGATAATACTGCGGCATACCTCAGGTTAAATTCACGTGTAGTAAATCGTTGCAAATTGCTACGTAAAGGTATAAGTATGTACTTCAAACAAATACCTACCATATAACTAGGGTATTAAGGTTGTTGTCGCCGTGTGTGTTCAAAAATCTCTTAAGAAAACAAAAGGCAAAGAGTTAGTACAAAGTGAAATAAAACAGATAAAAACAAGTGAAGATCACAGATAATGGAATTGAAGAATCAGCAGTGATATTCTTTGCGGAGTTTATTCGAACGAGTCACCGCGACTCTGATATACTAAGGGCATTAGAAGGAACATGGATGGGTTTTTGTCAGTAAGAATCTGACACTCCTTTTCGCTCTGCCTAGAGCGGGAGAAGCCATATGATTATTTCCCACACAAAAAAAGCAGTGCTATTATTTTTTTTTTAATTGGGACAAGTCCGCCACTCTTTTCCCAACCACTGCAACTCCTGTAAGCCAGAATCAACCGTAGAGACCGCCAGAAAAGCGCCGAGGCAATGAAGCCCGACGAGTCCCGGAAAAGCGATTCAGCTGTATAGCTGAATCGCTTTTCACGCTTTTTTTCGGGAATACAGGTGTGATGGTATCATCACACCTGTATTCCCCGAAGGGTTAGGCAGAGGTGTACCAATGTAGACCCACAGTTCGCCGGTATATTTTAGTCCCATGTAATAGGGGGCGAGCCTATTGCCATTAACCGGGCACAAATCCAAACTCCGAGCTGCTACTGAGAATTTCATAGAAAAATCCAATAACATTTTTTGCTCGACCTGGGAATCGAACTCAGGACCTCTAGCGTAGCAGTCGTGCTAAGGACCACTAGGCCAACGAGGCAGTTAAACTGCAACGAAACGATTCAACTGTATGGCTTAAACCACTCAACATTTTCCTTCTATTTTCTATCTTTGATTATTATCAGACTAATGTGAGATTAAGCCAATCTCCTGCGGATTATACTCTTAAGATGATGATCTTGATGCATGCTGGATTATACTGTAATCTCGTGCTTGTATCAAGTAATCATAATCATATCAGTCGCGAACAGCGTGGCTGATAAGGAGATCTTGTACGTGAATGTGATGAATTATTAAAATCAGATAAATTATCATTCGTGGGGGAGACGTATTATTTTAAGGGTATCTGCATATGTCGTGGGTTTTTAACAAAACTAGAGCCATGACGTATGCTATAATTTTAATACCAAAATAACAATTTCATCAATCGCGTTTGACTTTCACTTCAGAGTGAATAAAAGTCAAAGCATTTATTCCTATAAGACCATTTACAGGCACTTTTGAACTGTCAAGAAGTTACGTATGCAGAAAGTTGACGCTAGTTGCTCGTTCCATAACGGCGTTATGGTGTCGAACTGCGTTTGGTCGTAAGTCATTGTTAGATGAATCGGCATAGCTCCCTAAAACAGCGCTGTTTTAAATGGTCTTCCCGGTTTCGCTTTGAGAAACCCAACCGATATTCGACAGCACGCCGCGCGTGGGCCGTCGTCTTTTTCAACTGGTCATTATAAAAACTACAATAATATATATATATATGATCACGCCTGTATTCCCAGAAGGGTTAGGCAGAGGGGCACCAATGTACACCCACAGTTCGCCGGTATATTTAGGTCCCATGTAATAGGGGGCGAGCGTATTGCCATTAACCGGGCACAAATCCAAACTCCGAGCTGCTACTGAGAATTTCATAGAAAAAACCCGATAGATTTAATAGAAAATAATAATGTAAGCGATTAGCCCAAATTTAAATTGCAAGTTGTAATGTAAAATGACCTTAAATCGCTAACGATGCTAAAAGTATCGTGGGACTATCAGCATTCAAGCTTGAGGTCAGACACCCTGGGGGATCAGACTCGTTACTATACCTTGCGGACTTGATCTTTTCATTATATTCACCGTGTTTATATTTTTGTATATTATCCATTTGTTGGATTTTTTAAAGAGAATGAATATTAATACTAAAATATGTACAAAATATGCATGTAAGTTTTATACGCATGTTAATCAATATACAAAAAATAAAATAGAAAAACTTTACAGTAAAATAAATCAACAACAAAAAAATCTTTCATTTTAAATATCACACCAATACAAAATGAAAATATAAAAGAAAAACTATAGAAAACCAATGCACGGATTCGATGACATTGTTTAATTAAAGTCATTGATGATGGGTTTTCTAAACACTCATGGTGCAAGCTCGTCATCAAAAATGAAAAGTCATTCTTGCTTTGAAGACGCAATTCATTGATCAGTGACCACAGACTATGTTAATGTGTCAATCATTAGTCATGATTTTCTTGTCATCATTTCCACAATTATGCGTATAGTTAAGGGCCTGCAGTTTTCATAATAGATATTATTTAATTATTGTAAATCTGCACCTGTATAGGCATGAAGTTCCTGCTTATATGACCAGATTTACCCATGAAAGCGGATTAGGCGAAAAGAATATGTAAGGATCGTAGCAGGTGACGTTCTGTGGTTTCTGGCTTTTTTTTTTCTTTTTTAACAGTTATAACTAATATAATAATTTATGATATCTAAAGATCTTCATTATATTAGTAAAATATTGTCTTATCATATATTACTATAGACACGAGGCAATAGTAATTGAAATTTCTGATCGCTCGGGTTTAAATCGAGATAATTATTTAAGTACCCATTATTGTCTTTAGAAGTGGTAACATACATACATACATACATACATACCCATTTGGTACTCATTACAATGAGTACCAAATGTGTCTCAATAAAAACTCCATTAGGTACACCTAATGGAGTTTTTATTGAGACAATAGATGGTGACGTCATCAGCGCATAACATAAGGACACTATCACGCCTGTATGCCCCGAAGGGTTAGGCAGAGGTGTAACAATGTACATCCAGCGGCCGCCGGCTTGTTTTAGGTCCCATGTAACAGGGGGTCTATTGCCATTAACCGGGCATAATTACTAACTCCGAGCTGCTACTGAGAATTTCATAGATAAACCCAATAACATTGCTCCACAACATAAGACAAACAACAAAAAGATTAATGAAGAAAATTGTCACCACATTGTCTCTTGCAAAATGGGATTAGAAAGGACTTTGTAATAAAGTTATATGCATCTCGCTCAAACAGTGAAAAAGAAAGAAAGAAGGAAAAAATAAATAAAGAAGATAAAGCAGATAGTACATACAACCCCAACTTTCAAGACGTAAGATCGAACTACGACGAAAGGTGAAAAATACATCTAATTTTTTTGGGGTATTTCAGCATATGGCTCTTCCCAGCGACGCGCGAACGGTGCAATTTTCTTTCTGTAGCTTATTGCAACACTTCGTATAAGCACGATGAAGTAAAACATCGTTAGGACGAAGTAACACTTCAAAAAAGACTGCATGAGACGTTTATTAACACGTAATGAGCTTGCATGGCTTGTTAACGCTCTCGCCCTTTCTTAGGAGGAGGGTTGAAATATGAGCTGTGAGAAAATTACACGTTGATAATATAATTATGTTAAAGTCCGCCGTTAACTGCCTCGTTGGCCTAGTGGTGCTAAGTGCGACTGCTACGCTAGAGGTCTTGGGTTCGATTCCCAGGTCGAGCAAAAAGTGTTATTGAGTTTTTCTTCAAAATTCTCAGTAGCAGTTTGAAGTTAAGATTTGTGCCCGGGTAATGGCAGCAGGCTTGCCCCCTATTACATGGGACGTTAAACATATCGGTGAACTGTGGGTCTACATTGGTACACCTCTGCCTAACCCGTCGCGGAATACATGCGTGATGATATGTATGTAAATCATCAAATGACTTCTTTCCCTCTGGGCGGAGCAACAAGGAGTGTCAGACTCTTACTGACTTAAACCCACCCGCCTTAACGCCCTTTACGTTTCAAGACCACGGGACTCTTTAAAACAAAGACTAATACTGCACGTTGAAATATACAGTGTTCAAGTATTAATCGAAGCTAAACGTGGATTTAAAAACAATTTGAAAGTCTTATACTTGACTTGCTTATCACTCTTTATGATGTAAATCTGAGTCAGTCATGTAAGTGTAACATAAGTGTGTAAATCAGTGATAAAAACTTTTTTACAAAAAAAGACAACCGCCTTCAAAAACTAAAAAGAGTAAAATAACTTTAGCTTTGGAAGTCGGCGGCTTTGGTTCTGTTTGTTGTTTTGTATTGCCGCCGACTTCCAAAGCTAAAGTTATTTTACTCTTTTTAGTTTTTGAAGGCGGTTGTCTTTTTTTGTAAAAAAGTTTTTTATTTCTCGCTTTTTAGTATCAATTTTTTTATCCAAATCCATGAAGGAACTGTCATGTCATGTAAATTAACATGACACCGCTAAAAAAAGTCATAAGAAAGCAGAATACGCGATTTCGTTTACTTAGATGAGAAATTTTTAAATATTACTGTAAGTATACATCTGTGTAACTCTTTCGAGTGTACAGGCGCGACGATATGTTGTGTAATTGCGTAAACAATGCATATTTATGCGATAGCAGCAATCGCGGTTGATTTGCTGAAATTTTTTGAAGAGTTCCGTTGTCTGTCTCCGTCATCCATCATCAGATCTATATGAAATTTAAATGGAACCATTTGGGAAGTTTACCCTTTCCAACAAAAAAAGAATAATCAAAATCGGTTCATAAACGACGAAGTTATCCGCGAACAAACATAATATAATAAAAAGTCCCTATCTCAAAAACTACTACCGTTAAGGAGTACTGTAGCATCATCACCAGGACAGCAGCATCAGATGTTGACACCCTGAAGCATATACCTGAGTAAGACATGATTACGTAACAAAAAAAAACACCATACGAGCATACAATTTTCGGTGGTTGCCCTTGATTTCTCCTGGATTCCATCATCAGATCCTGGACTGGTGAAAATGGGACCACCTCAGAAGTGAACTCAATCCAATAAAAAAAATTTTTGAAATCATTCTATGATTGACGAAAATATCGGTGAAAATACATAAAAAAAAAAAATATTATACATACAGACGAATTGAGAACCTCCTCCTTTTTTGAAGTCGGTTAAAAACGACGGTTGCCAAGCTTTCTGATAACGTCAGCAGGTAGATGCTTAGTCTGTGATTGGAAGGTCGGTCATTGTACTGGTGTTAGAATATCCCCGGATTAGTAGCGACTTTATTAATTGATAAGAAATTATAGCCTCTCGTTCATTAGGCAAGCTGATTATTTTCGCCTGACAGTAAAACTTCTAGTGTGTCTCGTTTAGTGTCTTTCCAAATAATAAAACACTAAAATATGTGAAGGGGTAATTTTTCCAACTGTCAGTACAGTTTCAATCTGTCAAAACAGCCTCTATATTTTTTGATTGGCATTGAGTGATGCTGAGATGAAATTGCGACTAGATCTTGAACGTTTTAATTAGGAGCATTGGCCTTCTGATCACGGTCATCTCGATATTGGTTCTAATTCTAAAATCGTATTATCGACTCAATCAGTTTTTTTTAATCTTTTAGCCTTGATCTTGTGTCTAGACTCTACGTATATATGTGATAATATAGCACATTTATACTTTAAATAGTTCCATTGTTCATCCCGTCGTAAAATTTTATAGGTACTAGATTATTTTTGTAAAATGTAAGGTGCAGTTTTGCATCCTCATCAAATTCGATAGGTTGCTACAAATTCTCAATACGAATCAATAAAAATAAAGAAATCAATAAAGAGGAGTATTCTAAAATACTGTTAAACATAAACAACAAAAAAGTCAAGCAGGTGTCTTAATTTTATTTCATTAGTTATGGCCGGCTCAGAAAGAGGCAACAAGATGATCTAGACTCGAACCAAGAGGGCTGGTTCCAGGTGGCTCATGAAACAAAATATTTGGAAGGACTTGGATGAGGCCCTTGCCCAGAAAAATGAAATTCTCCAGACCGATTCCGGCCGCGGCGGCTAATCTTAATGCAGTCTAGCCACGTACGCAGGAAATATTATAGTGCACAAGTGTGTGCGCAAACACAGGTGCACTCCCACTTCCTTAACTCTCACGGCCCGATGAGACGGCAATCCGACATGACTGGAGAGAGATCAGTAGCAGGACCAACGGCTTTACGTGCTTTCCGAGCCACGGAGTGAGACATTAAGGCAAGACAAAAAATATGACGCTTCAACAACAAACCGATTTTTACAAACCGATGTAATTTCAGGCCTCATTCACTCATGCATATTGACTACGAATGGTGATTGGTCTCATGACCTTTTAGATTCGACCTCACGACAAATGACCCGGAACAGTGGCTACTGAACTAAATCGCTAATCATCGACTCAGTGCGTGTCAGTAAGGTGCGCTTGAATACACAATGACGCTGAATTGACTTATAGTCCTATGTGGCTGTTGATAGTTCGGGCCTATTGGCTTCTATTGACTCTGTTGGTATTACCTATTTGTACCAATGCTGGCGAATTGCCCTGTTGCTTATTTAATCCGCCATAAGTTACGTCTTTGATTAATGCTCCACCCCCGTGGGTCGTAGCGTGATGTTCTACAGCCTATGTTACTCGGGAGTAATGTAGCTATCTATTGGTAAACAATGGTTCAAATCGGTTCAGCAGTTTCGGAGTCTATTGGTTACAAACCAACAAATCTTACCTATTTATATTGTTAGTATAAATTGTTGCAAGCTGTGATGGCTGTTTATGTATGTGAATGGGGCAACGTTTTATAA
This sequence comes from Caradrina clavipalpis, assembly GCA_932526535.1. NCBI lineage: Eukaryota > Metazoa > Arthropoda > Insecta > Lepidoptera > Noctuidae > Caradrina > Caradrina clavipalpis. The sequence goes on from OW052095.1 coordinate 2,076,948, forward strand.
AAAGAAGAAAAAGAAAAGAAGATTGACTGGTGATCACAATGGCGACTAATCCTAGCTCCAGCCCGCGACTTATGAAATATTATCCCACGGGACCGTACATTTTCCGAATTAAAAAGTAGCCTATGTGCTGTGCCGGAGTAGAATCTATGCCAATAATTAATCTATGCCAAATCACATCGTTCAGCCGTTCTGGCGTGATTGAGTGACACACATTCAAAAATAATAACGCATGAGGAGTTTTTGTTTGTTTGTTTCAGTGCATTAATAACCAGTGGGATCCTTTTTAGATAATCAGCTCCATGAAAGCGAAGCAGTAACCAAAGTTGACGAAAAAAAACACGGTGAATTTGTGGGTAGACTCTAGTATTAGTGCATTAATTCTGCATAATGCAACGCATAAACAAAGCTTTGAAATGTGAAGGCTATTTACATCTGGGGCAAATATTTGGGAGAGATATAAATAGAATATTAAGTATATCTTTTTACTAATTTAGCATATTTGTGTCAATAAAAATCATCTTAAACAGCGATTTCTAAAAATGTAGCCATTACCTAATAATATCGTCTTTTTCTAACATCAAAATATATCATTCCATTTTTAGGAAGAGGTGTGCTAAGAAACTGATAATTTTAATCAAAAAAGTCTGACTTAAGTCGTTTTAAGTTTTATTAATGCTCTGTCGATTCGTTGAGTTAACAGCGTTCAGAAGGTCAGTTTTCATAATTAAACGTTCAAAATTTAGTCTTAAACCCAACTCAGTGGTTATCAATGTCAGCAACTTGTCAAAAGTTTAAGTAAATCAGAGGTATTTTTGACTGAGATTAGAGAGCAAAATATTCTAAACACATACTACGCTAGAGGTCTGAAGTTCGATTCTCAGGTCGAGCAAAGTGTTATTGGGTTTTTCTATGAAATTCTCAGAACAAGCTCGGAGTTAGGATTGGTTCCCAGTTGATGGCAAAAGACTCGCCCCCCATAACATGGGACTTAAACATACCGTCGAGCGGTGTACATTGGTACACCTGTGCCTAACCCTTCGGGGAATTCAGGCGTGATAATATGCAGGTACCATTTCCTTTGTTTTTATTTTTCAACAATACCAGTTCTGGAAGTCCATAAAACAAGTTTAACCTAAATCAAGAAATGCAAACCGAGAACTTTGAGTTATGCGTTCGATTACTAAAATTATTTTATCATCAACATAGGTTCTACATATAACAAGCTACGCAATGGTATTAAAATTTGTTAATTACATTTTAAATCATTATTAATTTATTCATATTTCAAACCTAGATGATTGAATGATGGATTTATGAATTAATAATAACCAAAATTGGTTAAAATGATGATCTTGATGATCTTGACGTGACAAAGTAATTACAAGCCTGTTTCAAAAATAAAACACAAATCAGGAACTCGTTAGCTAGTTGTTAACTTTATTGTGTATTAGCTTCTGCCCGTGACTTCGTCCGCGCCAAATATACCTTATCCCACGGGTCCGTAGATTTTTCTGGGACAAAAAGTACCTGAGGTGTTATTCCACACTGCAATCTATCTCAGTGCCAAATTTTATGCAGATCCGTTCAGCCGTTTAAGCGTAAAAGAGTGATAGACCATACCACCAAACCTCCAAAAACACCATCCAAACCATACCTCCATACCATACGAACCATACCTCTACCAAAAACCATTCGGGTATCCATACCTCTTCAAAAACTTTCGTATTTATTTTTAAGATAAGGAGATTATGATACTGCAATCACTAATAGTGAAGAAGTACATTTACGTAATACCTTTTGTTCGAAATCTCTACATAATACACAGTCGAATCACGCCGCCGTCTGTCGGCCTAGAACTTCTAAAACACGCAACGGATTTTAATGAGGTTTTCATTAATAAATTGAGCGATTCAGAGGAAGGTTTATACGTATAAAACATCACGCTATAACCAATGAGCAAGCAGTAACCAAACACATAACTGAAAACGGGTGTCACCGCAGGGTATGTAAATAGTAGCTTTAAATAAATAAACTGCCCCTGTAGCCATGTAACAAACGATAAACGCAAACGCTGTGTAGGCTTTAATAGATCTTCAACTTTATGTGCTTGGTTTTAAGTTGAAGATGTAGTGAAGATTGCATAGCGTTTTCGGTCTTTCCAGTCGCTAACGCTTAGAAATCTTTAACAGATTTTCAAATTAAGGCCCTGGGGTATTAAGTTGAAAATCTATTGGTACCTACCGAGCGTTTACGTTTGCGACTTGGCTAGGGGGGCTGATATCTGAATGTATCTAACCCGATTTTTTTTTCAATCTAGCCGCGCACTCTGAATTTCTCTTGTATTTTTTTTACAAACATTTATACAAACAAACAACCAGCAACAACTACCTGTAGGCCATATAAATGTTGGTTTTGCAGGAAATTGGATAATTGAAACCGAAATACAGCTACAGTTATACCTTTTTAAAATGTTGCTGTGCCCGACATGGTCCATAATTGTTCCTATTTATTAACCTCACCTTATGGATTGCAATAAATATTTGAGATACATACACACCATCACGCCTGTATTCCCCGAAGGGTTAGGCAGAGGTGTACCAGTATACACTCACAGTCCGCCGGTATGTTTTAGGTCCACTCAGGCGCGCCTATCGTCATTAATCGGCCAAACATTTAAACTCCGAGCTGCTACTGCGAATTTCCGTCCATTATCCAATAGCACTCTGTTCGACCTGGGAATCAAACCCAAAACCTTTGGAGTAGCAGTTGCGCGAGGCAGCTAAGCGATACCACTGCATATAATATACTCAACTTTCACTAACGCGTACAATGATCCTTTTAAAATGTCAATAACCTTACATCTGCATGAATGAAGCCTTAAAGATGCCTTTAAGAAAAAGTGCATGAGTCTCATTTTTATTTTAGACTCACGGAAGTGAATGCTGTAACTTAAAACTGCATAATCGGCAAATAAACATTAGCCCCCTTATTCAGCAACGTTGCATTAAGTTGAGAAACGCTAAACCGTCAAAAATGGTTAAGAAGACATTAATCGTTGCCTCATATTAAACAATTTTAAGAAGTTTAAAATAGAACTGCTACTTTTGACTGTCGTCAAAAAAAAAACATGCTGTGATAACGTTAGTTTAACAATTATGGGCATTGCCCAATGAAATTAAGATGCAATAGCACAAGATTCATTTGCTCATCTCATAATATTCCAAACATACAGACAACTACCTCGGTAGCCTAGTGGTCCTAAGCGGGACTGCTAAGCTAAAGGTCTTGGGTTCGATTCCCAGGTCGAGCAAAAAGTGTTATTGGGTTTTTCTATGAATATCTCAGTAGCTAGTTCGTAAACGTTTATAATTCCGAGAATTAACCTTCTGATAATCCGATTGCCTATATATCCCTTGTATTCTAATACCTTGGTTTTAGAAGTAAAATCCTTTCAGTGATCCTTACAAGTTCCAGTTGAGCTCATATTGCATTAAAGGTTATGAAAAGTTCATTTTCATAAGATTTCACTAAAGTACTCTCAACCACAAAAGTATTGCGTTTATCGCCTTATCTTAGCAACTTTATTGAATAAAAAATCGGTTATTTGTAATGTTTTAGAAAACTGAGAATTCGTGTAAGTTTTTTAAATAACTTTGAAGTCATTTATTTTTTTTACGTACTAAAAACTTATATGGAGCAATTTTTTTTCTTTAAACCAATTTTTAGTAATGTGTTGGCTGATGATTAAATAGACGGTTTTATCTTTGAATTCTAAATCATAATTGTAGAGTATATTATTTAAATAAATGAAGAATGTGAGTAAATAATGTTTAGCTACTAAATAATAATTTGCACATTATATTACAGGACTTACATTACCACATTGTATGGCAATGCTGATTCTTTGGCTCAAGAAAAGGCGGGGTGGCCTTTTCTTGAGTCATGTGGTCACCTGACTCAAGAAAAGACTATTTTTTCCTTATAAAACACGCAGTAAATTTCAAACGGCAATTCACCCAGCACTTATTAACCTTACTATTACCAAAGCAAAATGTTTGAAGGCAGTTAAACCAAGTTATCCTCAAATGCTTACTTGGTATGTATTTAATGTCACAGTCAATGGCAATGTCTTAAAAAAACCCAAAAAGAAAAGCCTTGATGGGTAATATTAAGGAGATTTTTTTCCTTATCAGGAGTCATTTAAATGTAAAGGTTAGAACCTTATTAGATAAGGTAAATTTTAGCAAAATGTGCGTACTTATGTGAATAGAGTGAGGTCAAATGGTAGGTCGCTTAAGGAAAGATAATTTAGAAGTACTTTTAATTTGACAAATAAACCTTGTAATGTAGGTTTTAAATTAAAGGTGGGACTAGGTTGCCTTTGGAAGATCTATTCTTCTTTAGTAATATTATAAAGCTGAAGAGTTTGTTTATTTGAACGCGATTATGTCAGGAACTACTGATCCAATTATTATTTTTTTGCATTGTAGGTATCTTTAACCCGTTTATTTAGGTAGGTTTTAGGCTACACAAAATGACGCTACGACACACGGGAGCGGAGCAGTAATCAAAGAGGCGAGTGAAACCGGCAGTTTATTTAAATTCTGTCCGTGACTTCGTTTCCCATATGCTTTTTCGCTAGTAACTTTCGTTGTTCCTTCAGTCATTTTGAATTATTTTAGAGATTTCGCCGTAAACGACGCACGTGTCTCCAACACTCAGAAAAAAAGCTTGTGGCCTCTCCTTTGTGTCAATGTTCTACATCTGACTGTGAATATGAACAATCTGCTCATCACATCTTATGGGAGTGTATTCTTTGGCAGAATGAGCGAAATATTATGTTAGATAGTGTACAGGTTACATCCGGTGTTGTTTATTATGCGGACCTTGTAGAAACTAGAACTAATTTCCGTGCGTTCAAGCGTTTTTGCCATACCTATTACTGGAATCAAATGTAACAGTTCACATTAGGACCCATTAAGTTAATGATAATTGCAATCCGTGGTGCTTGGCAATCTGGGCTTCTCCCAGTTGTAAATAATCCCTTTGTGCCTATTGGCTTAATTCTGTTCTGTCTCCTGCTTGTTTGGAGGGAAGTGGAAATTATATTTTTCTTACTCCTCCGCTAATCTTTTCTGATTAATTTCGTTGCGGGATCCAAGACAGTTGAATCGCTTCTCTGGGACTCGTCGAGCTTCATTGCCTCGGCGCTTTTCTTGTGGTCGCCACTATTGATTCTGGCTTACAGAAGTTGCAGTGGTTTGGGAAAAGTGTGGCGGGATTGTCCCAAAAAAAAAAAAAAAATAGTAACTTTCGTTGGCGTATGCAGAATAACCCACAAAAGTTTCGTCATATTTGGATCCATGGTTTTGGAACACAGAGGATAAATATACTAACATTCATTTTTATTTTGAACACAGAGATAAATGGAATATACATATGTAAGTAAGGTTTTGTTCTGTGTAAAAAGCTTCAGGGCCTGTTTCACCAATTTCCACATCCGTAAAAGATATTATTGAGCAGATATATAAATAAAAATGGAACAGAATCGCATTGAATGATTTGACAAATGGGAAACGGGGTATTTACTTTGACACCTCTTATTATTTTCTTTCTTTGTTTTTTTTTCTATGTTGGATGAAAGGCGGATTTTTACAGTCTTTCTGAATATAATTTAAAATATTGCAATCTCGGTAACATATTAGATGTTGCTAATTCAACAGTTTTGTTTTGTTGTATTTGCCCGTCCCAATAGCATGCAGTAGGCAATGCTGCTAAATGATAAAATAGGTACTATGTGTACCGGAATCTTTCACAAATTCCTAATCATCGGCGTCTTGCCTTTATCCCTATTTATTTCGGGACCTCGCAGTACCCACGTCTATGTGTCAGATGGCTGTCTTCTCAGTGTCTACTTCTATCAATATCAACTTTGTCACTATTCAGACATCTTTGATACGCCCACGTGCTAAGAACAAATGTCTTTTACACTTACTTCATTTTCCTTTACCTTTTTTAGAGCAGGTACTTAAAGGGTCTGACATCTTTATTATTATTTTGTTTTATAGTTTTACATTCATCTTCATTTTCTTCACGTAATTATAGAAACAAGAATATTGCAACCAAGATTTTGTAAAACCAAATTGAAAGAAAAGAGTGTCCGTGTTTCTTGTTCGTTCTTCTCTATAGAGACCCAAGTTTTGAAACGTGCAACTAGATTCAATTTTAAACTGTAACTTCCAGATAGTTCAAAAGTACCTGTACCTAAATGGTATATTTAAAATAAATGCTTTGACTTTGCATAAAAGGTGCGTCGTTTGCTTATTGCTTTAGTTCATCCCTCCATCCATCTGTCCCTCTATCACGGGGATGTATCTTTTGAGCTATAATAGGTAAAAAAAACAGTTTTTTTTTCAGAGTATTTATTTTTACCAGGCTACGTCAGGGTCCTAGAAATAGGCTGTTTGAAGTTCCAGTAGCCCGTACTGACATATTAAAACATGCACCGGTGGTTAAGGCAATCAAATGGATTAATATTATCTCGCAAGATTTAGATGTTTTTAGTTGTATATTGGCGGAATTCGAAAGGACGACACTTTCCTAGGTATTTGTCAAGATAGCAGTGTGACGTTTAGAGTTTTTGTTGTTTGATTGTCGAATTAGGTTAGCCTGTAAGGACAATTTTAACATGTATTAAAATAAATAAATAAATTTTAGTATGACCGCTATAACGGCTAAATTAATATTGGGTCCCCATACAAGAAACTTGTTTTGTTTTTCGCCATTTTTTTGTTCGATCTTAATATTGTATGGTGGTACGAAAACGCTTCCTGGTTTTAGTTCGACACGCACTATGCTGGTTTTATTAACCATGTTTTTATTAAATAGTACTCTATCCATTTTTAATGTATGCAGAATGAATAAAGACTGATTGGCCGTCGTTGGGAGTCGTCACGCAGTGGGTGCCGGAAAACGGGAGACTTCATCGAGTGACACCTAGGTACTGCTGGCGTGATGACTTAGAGTCGTTTATGGGAGATTGGCCACGATTGCTAACGCATAGGCTTGAGTGGCACGCAATGGGGCTAAACTTAACCCTGCTGTGGGGCCAAATACATTCAGACATACTATCACGCCCGTATTACCCGAAGGGTTAGGCAGAGGTGTAACCAATATACACCCACAGTTGGCCGGTATGTTTTAGGTCCTATGTAAGGCGAGCCTATTGCCATTAACGGGGCACAAATCCTAACTCCGAGCTGCTAATGAGAATTTCATAGAAAAACCAGAGGCAGTAAAAAATACTTGTTGAATGAATGCATCACTCTGCTGACCTTATTAAAGTAGAACAAGGCTCAATGATACAATGTCAATGTACAGGAAAAAGTGTCAAGTCTAATATTTGTTTTACTCTTAACTCATTGCAAATTACTTATCATAAAAACTATACTTGTGAATTGCACTAATTATAGACAACTGTTTAAATAATTTGTTTATTTTAGGATTTTAAAATTTGTGTTACAAATGCTTTTTTTATATAGATGGGAAATCATCAAATAACTTCCCCCGCCCTGGGCGGGTCGGGAGGGAGTGTCAGACTTTTACTGACTAAAACCCATCTATGTTCCTTCATGTGCCCTTTGCATTCCGGGGGCGCGGTATCTCTTTCGAACAACCCGCAGGTGTTACAAATGCTTGGTTGCTATGCTAGAGGTTTTATTTCCGACCAAACTGGTATTTGGTTGATCTATGAAATTCTCAGTAGCAGCTCGGAGTTTGGATTTGTGCCCGGTTAATGGCAATAGGCTCGCCCCCTATTACATGGGACCTAAAAACATACCGGCGTAACTGTGGGTGTACATTAGTACACCTCAGCCTAACCCTTCTGGGAATACAGGCGCGATTGTATGTATGTATTTTTTCGTACTCAAATCCCACTTTCGTCCTAATTGCTTGTTACGAGACAAACGAAGGGAAGATGGGGAACCTTTTTTTACTACTAATCTCTGAAACGAAGTCGCAGGCAGAAGCTAGTTTATAATATTCTTATATTATTTCACGTCCCTATCAAGTTTTTATAACGTTATGTCAATACGTTTTTCACCTGCCCTTGAATTTATTAGACACACGTGTCACTTGTACTCAATAAAATACTCATTACTATAACATGACACGTGTTTCATATTCGTGAAATTTTTAGGATTCCGTACCATAAAGAAAATAATAAATAATAAATAAATAAATATCTTGGGACAACTCACACACGGCTATCTGATCCCAAGCTAAGCAGAGCTTGTGTTATGGTAACCAGACAACTGATATACATACTTATATAATTTATAAATACATACATATTATAGATAAATCACACCTAGACACAGAACAAACAATCATGCTCATCACACAAAGTTTGTCCTGGGTGGGAATCGAAACCACGACCTCCGGCTTAGCAGTCAGGGCCACTAACCACTAGACCAACAGGCCCCCAAAATGAAAATGGATCCCTTATACGTAAGATCGCTTTGTTTTCAGATTGTCTAGACCCGTTGTTAGGAACGTGTAGAGATATCAAGTTGAAATTAGTTTTGAATGCGTAGGCCTACAGGAAAAAAGAAGCCTCACAAGATTATTTCGTTTGTCTGACTAGCCTTTTTTTTCAGAAACGTGTAGAGATATCAAATTGAAATTATTTATACATACGCCTACGTAGGTCTGTGGTCTCTTGAAGCTCTATAAATAAGAAGCTTATAAATATAACACAATTAAAAATACGGTTATTTATTTTCGCGAACACGGTTGGCGCAGTATCGAAGAAATGGGCACGGAACAAAAATTTGTATGACCTACAGATTCCGGATGATCCTGGCTATTTGTGTATGTTAGTTTATGTAAGTGTAAACGTGATATAAAACCACGAAATTTTGCTAGTTAGTCAGGTCACTCAAGGTTTTTTGGCAAAACACAAGATCTCACAGCACAAGTATCTACCTAAAGGAAAATATCTGAAAATTATTTGTTGTGTTTGTTAAATTACGTACACTTTTTTTTATAGATGGGAAATCATCAAATAACTTCCCCGCCCTGGGCGAGACGGGAGGGAGCGTCAGACTTTTAGTGACTAAAACCCAACTATGTTCCTTCATGTGGCCTTTGCGTTCCGGGGGCGCGGTATCTCTTTCGAACAACCCGCAGCCCCGGCAGGCATCGGCCCTAAGTGGCCCCTTCCAAGTTTGCTGACATCAAATTACGTACACTTGCAGTTGTTTCATCGATACTGATGTAAAGTTAACATTATCTATAAGTGTGTCCACCATTCCAAAATATGAAAGTCACAGGGCATGTTAATTAAGCGAAGCAAGAGCCGAGTACAGCTTATTAGACAGAACCCTTAGGGCGCGAGACCTGCTCGCACATTTCCGACATTTATTCCTACTCGTCAAATCATAATTAGGTAGTATAAATAAGGTTTTTAAATTTGTTTTTATTTATTAATAATAATTCAACTACAAAGTTAAAACTAAATAATAATTAAATTACAAACTAAGTATGTACAGTTAATATAAAAAGTAAGGTCATAGGGCATCAAAAAACTCATCCGCATCGCTGTCAATGGGACATGTGCCCAGAAGGCTGGCAGCATTGCCACGTTGTATGGCAATGCTGATTCTTTGGCCAAAGAATAGGCCAGCCCTCTGGTCACGTGAAGAATCGACCAAATAAGGTACTTATGTGTTATGCAAAGAACTTATTTACATAAGTTAATATTGGGGCACGTACCTAACTCAATATAGTTTTCTCAGTACTGTGGATTTAAGTAAACGAACCGTCATCTACTTAGAATCATTGGAACCTTGGCCAAAAATGTTATTGTACTAGTTTATGCCGGTGAATTTGTTTGCCTGAATTTCGGCTGTCGGCTTTGTTTTGTTTTTAATGCGACCCCCTATTCTTTTTCTAAAATAGAATGTATCCTAAGTTACTACTTATCTGTCAGGGTTGCGGAATTTGTTCGAAAGAGTCACCGCGGTGCTGGAACGCAAAGGGCGTTAGGAGGAATGCGGATGTGTTTAAGTCAGTAAGACTCTGACACTCGTTTCCGCTTCGCCTAGAGCGAAAGAAGATGATTACACATCCTTAAAAAAATCTTCTAAGGAATACTTAACTATTTTTATTTCTGTCTCTGGTATACACTAGCATTTACCTGTAACTTTGTCTATGCCGCGATAACAAACGTCTACGCGGATGAAGTCGCGGGAAAAAGCTAGTTCATAATATAGATATAAACACCAATTTACCTCCTACCATTATGATGTTATATTTACCTAAAAACTATACCAACCTACAAGTATATTTATCATTTGTATTGTCATTCACAATTTGCGGTTAACTATTTAAATATTTTTGGTGCGTCTAAGTACTATTTAGTTGTAAATGTCAGAATATTGTGTTTGTATGTGTGATGGCTAATATTTTAATAGGAAGTAGGGATTATGGGAAGTTTTCTTGGGTTTTACCGGTGATTCAGCAGTATTTCAGTAGTAGCAGGAGCCTGGAATTGTATCCGGTTCATTACTTGCAAAGATGAGTAAATCTAAACAACTTACTTAGTGATATTCGGGAAAAGTTTCACCTGTGTTAACTGCCTCGTTATCCCAGTGGTCCTAAGTGCGACTGCTAAGCTAGATGCCCTGGGTTTCTATTGCCAGGGCTAGCAAAGTGTTATTGGGTTTTTCTATGAAATTTTCAGTAGCAGCTCGGTGTTAGGATTTGTGTCGGTTAATGGTAATAGGCTCGCCCCCTATTACATGGGATTTAAAAACATACCAGCGAACTGTGGGTGCACATTGGTACACCTCAGCCTAACCCTTCGGGAAATATAGGGGAGATGGCATGTGTGTGATTTCATTATCAGTAATAGAAGAAATTTCCATTGATTGTTACTAACAAGTATCAATCAATGGAATTTTCAAACTGATATTACAATTATTTAGATCGTAGCTAATGTAATTAGCGGTTAGTAACCCGCGACGGCAAAGGAAATGAGCGTACATGTATTTTTTCCATCATGCTGCGATTCTACTATACTAATAGTATAAAGAGGTAGAGGTCAAGTGTGTGAGGTTGTAGGGGGTAATTTCTGGATGTACTGATCCGATTTTAAAAATTCTTTTACCCATAGAAAGCCACGTTATTTGTGAGTGTCACAGGGTATATAACATCACACTAAGACTCATGGGAGCTTATCAAATTAAAGCCGTAACTTAACGCGGGCGATATAAGCCATGCGGACAAAGTTTCGGGCGGAGGTTAGTTACATATCATTATCTAAGTACACCTTCAAAAGAATACAGGAAAAATGCTCTTCATGTAAGGAAAACGCGGTATATCCTTGGTTTTACAAATGACGTCACAATTCCAGTTGTATCATTAGATTACGCATCTTATGTGGTCTATTCCGTGTCAAATCTCACCACATTATCGCTCGTGATTTCGATCACGAAAATGTACAGTCTGTGGTCTGACCTGCAGAATCTGCTCACGTTTACTTAAAAGTTTAATGTTTTGTTACTGAAGTGACGATGTTAATTACGTACACTATTTTCCTTATGATCCAAGTTCCCTTAGTCAGAGCTACGTCATTATAGCATGGCTGTTCAGGTAATTTTCACGCTTACTTTTACATCGTTCTGGAGCCAAAAGCCATAAGCCCTTTTATAGTAACAGAAACTACTGGCACTATTATTTACAAAAAAGACCAAAAAAAAAAACGAAAATTTAATTTGTGAAATAGTGAGAACTCGAAGTAACGCTTCCTTACAGTCAATTCATATTTGTATGTAAACTTTATCGACTACACATGCGAACGGTAGCCTTTGAAAACTCCATTCATCGATCAGACAGAAGCGCTACTAACATTTAACTCGAAATTTAAAAAAAAATTGATACATTTTCAAGGCCTTAAAGATGTCTTAAAAAAAATATCAACGCCTAAAGTACCTATTATTCAACTGGAGTTCCTGTGTTTCGGCTCCAGAACGATGTAAAAGTAACCGTGTATGGAGGAACTAGCTTATTCTGTTTAAAATAAATAACATAATTTGGACAGTCAGCCAACAACCTGTACCTGATTTTATTTTGTTAGTACGTCATAACGTTTATTTCTGAATCGCTTAGTACAGAATATTCATTCAACTCGCTCCATTGTAGCAAATTGTAATAGGCGTCATTAAAATGTTGTATTATTCCTAGCAATTCTACGATTTTAAGCTCCTTCAAGAAATTATAGTTCATTAGTATTTACAACATTATTATGCTACAATTTACTATATTCTTAAGAGTAGTAATGTATTGTATTGTAATACAATGTAGATAGTAAACAATGCCATAAAATATCTATTGTTTTAGACGCAGGAAACGTGAAAAATATATTTAACAAAAGCAAGGTAATTAGGTATAAAATTAACGTGACATGAGATTGTTAAAATCTTTTATAGTAATATAATTCATCTTCATCATCTGCTTAACCTTTTCCCAACTATGTTGGGGTCGGCTTCCAGTCTAACCGGATGCAGCTGAATACCAGTGTTTTACATGGAGCGACTGCCTATCAGACCTCCACAATCCAGTAACTGGGCAACACGGTACCCCTTGGTTGGACTGGTTGTCAGAATTCTTGGCTTCTGACTATCCGTAATGACTGTCAAAGATCTACGAAAGACAGCCGGGTCCAACGGCTTTACGTGCTTTCCGAGGCACGGAGGAAACTCGCTATGGTAAATGGTCACCCATACACAGACCAACCTCGGCAAGCGTGGCTTAACCCGGAAAATCGGTCTATGCGGCTGTAATTATTTAGCCACGAGCTCCTAGTTTATAGTAATAATATAACTCTTTGCAATAAAGTTCTTTAGAAAACATTGGCTGTACAAATACCTAGACATTATCGCTTTTCTGGGGTTTGTTTTCTGTAAAAGACTGCGTTAAACCGTTTGACCCCATTATGACGTTGTAGGAAATTAAAAACGGCGTCCGCTAAACGTCAAGATGTCAAGTTTTGTACATGCATTTCCGACCGCTTTTCCGTGGACTGGGTTTTGTGTTTATTTCGCTTTTCTCGTGTCATAATGTTGCTGTCAAAACAAAGTTAATTTCCGTATGTTTGTTGTTTGTTCTCTATGAAATTCTCAGTAGCAGCTCGGTGTTAGGATTTGTGCCCGGTTAATGGCAATAGGCTCGCTTCCTATTACATGGGATCTAAACATACCGGCAAACTGTGGGTGTACACCTCTGCCTAAGCCTTCTAGAGATTACATTCGTGATAGTATGTACGTACTGACAATAGATTTTATGTACAATATATAAAAGGGGGGTTATCAAATCATCATCGGCTCATAGGATATCAAATCCTTCAGCATTGCTATCAATCGAAAAAGTTCGAAAAATACTGGTAACAATATTTCGCTTGCATATACCACAGAAATTACTCAGTTTCAAAATCTCATTATATCAGTAAATCCTACCAGACCAAAGCAGGCAGGTCACTAGCATTTTAATAATTCTAAACAATACCCGATGATTGACATGCAGTTGATTACAGCGTGACTCGTTTGAAACGGCCCTGAGTTGCGGAGCATTGGACAAGAACGTCATGGTTTGCAGTGGTACTATCGGTTTACAGCTGTGCAGTTATAATTATGTTTTTATCGTTTTTTAATCGGCCGGATAGAATTGGAACATTTATGAATTGCAATCTAGCGACGCAAATACTAGAACTACATAATTTCCGAGGCGTTCAAATAAGGAATAAAATGTAGCAGATAACATTAAGGACTCATTAATTACTGTTGTAATCATTCAATCAATCAATTAATTATTGACACCATATGTCGTGATGGCCCAGTAGTTAAGGTGCCCGCCTCTCTTGCATGATGTTGCGGGTTCGATACCGAGCCAGTATCAATGTGATATTTTCAATCTCGTTCTTTGTATGACAAGGGGCCTTTGCCCTGCAGTAGGGACAATAATACCCTGATATTATTTGTAATTCTTGGTGCTTTGCAATTTGGGCTTCTCCTCGTTGTAAACATACCATCACCATCACCATCACGCCTGTATTCCCCGAAGGGTTAGGCAGAGGTGTACCAATATACACCCACAGTTCGCCGGTATATTTAGGACACACCAAACAAACAACCAAAACAAACCTAAACAACACACCATAAACATACCCGGTGTAAACATACCTTTGTGCATATTGGCCTAATTCTATTCTGTCTCCTGCTTGGTTGGAGGGAAATATAAATCTTACTCCTCCGCTGTCCTTTTTTGATTAATTTCATTGTGGGATCCAAGACAGTTGAATATTATTTTCTGGGCTTGTGGAGCTTCATTGCCTCGGCTTTTCAGAAATTGCAAAAGTAGAGAATAGTAAAACGGGCACACCCACGTAGAAGTCCCACAAGCTTTTAATAAAACTTCTGAATCGGTCCGATAATTAATCGGTCCTAGAAAAAGTCGGCCCTCTGCAGGCACCCTTATAACCGTACTTTAGTTGTACGTTGTTTTTATTTTTTTGCTATTTTATTTACTCGTTGAGTCACTTTATTTGTCGGAGCAGTTAACAAGCGATGTTCAGTTAACGGTAAACTTTTGTGATCGAGTTACATTACAATCGAATAAATTTTTAATTGGATGTTTTTTTGAAAGCGCTTGTCAAGATGGTGGTAGATAAGGTAATGGGGAAAATATGTGCTCAGCAGTGGGTGGAAATGAAGTGAGAGAATTAATTTGAAAGCATTAATTTTTTTTCCAGTAGATTACAAATTTCTCAACAGACATTATCAATATTTGCCTAGTCTTTAAAAAAAAAAGAAAAATCCAAAAAAAAAAAAACTAAAAGATACTGAGAGTTTTTTTACTAACATAATATATTTATGTTATCATTACCTTACCTGTAAAATTTTAATTTTACTTAAATTGTTTTTCATTTCGTCATTATTTTTTTTAAATTGATGTGTAAATGCGCAGTACTGAATTTTAATTCATATAAAAATACCTATATTTTAAACAATTGGCATACAATTAAGGTCACTTAAAAACATAATTATGTACAGTCAGCAAAAGAGATAAGAAACCAGTGTCGCCTAATAAATACAAAGTTTTTCAAAAATTGATCGAAGTTTTTTAATGAATTATATTTTTATTAATACAAAATAAACAGCTTATGAATTAAATTAAATTTCATTTAATAACGACCACCGGTTTGAAAGAAAACTTCAACTATATTAGACGGTCTGGTTACTTATCTCTTTTGCTGACTGTACATCATATATCACAACATTCACAACGAAAAGAAATATAAATACTAGCGAGCTGTCCGCGACTTCATCCGCGCCGCAAATTTCACCCGCCATAACTTACGTCTTTGGTTAATGCTCCGCTCCCATGTGTTGCAGCGTGATGTTACATAACCTATGTTACTCAGAAATAATGTAGATATCTATTGGTGAAAATATGGTTAAATCGGTCCAGTAGTTTCGGAGCATATTCGTTACAAACAAACAAAAAAATATTTTCTCTGTATAATATTAAGTATAGACAATAAAATAATACCAACATATTATTGTTCCGATGCAAGTCAAAGGCCTCTTGTTTTACAGAAAATCAAAGAGCATAATATATATCACGCTGCTCAAAATTAAAATAAATTCTATTTATTAATAATCATTAACTATTGGTATTTAGCTAAACAGCGTTAACCTTGCTTGCCCTAAATTGTTTTTGACCCATTAACCTTGCCCATTCCTACCAATTTTCACTCAGTTAAATGTTAATGGTCGATTTAGTGGTTTTAACCTAATGACCGCATAGGCAGCAAAGGGTTGGTTTAAGTTTACAAGAATCTTGGACCTTTTCATCCTGGTTTTAAGGTTGCTTTTGTGTTTAGACTCTTATGTAGACAGTTAATGTAAAATGGCGTCATATAATTATTTATTACTTATGCGATTTTCTTTTTTTTATTTAACTTTATCCGTCTAAATTATACTCTGTTATACACTACACAATAAATCAGAATACTACTACAGAATAGTGATCTGTTAGGGAACCCTCCTCAGGAACTAAGGTTCCTGAGGAGGGTTCCCCAACCGTACATTTTTTTCTAAGCTATTGGCATTATGTTTATACTAGAAATAGGAATAAGTTAGATCAACCAAGTTTCAGATTGTCTAAAGTACACACTTCTTTTATGGGGTACTGTGTAAAATGTTATAACAAAATACCGCTCGATATTCTCGAACTAAATGAGAGAAAATTTAAAACTTGCATCAAACGCACACTATGTAGTCAAGCATATTATAAGTTAGAAGATTATATTAATGACAAGAATGCTTGGCTTAATGCTGTTCCTGCTCCACAGAGACACGCGCTCACAAATTAATAGATATTATTTTTTGGGTATGTTTCTTACCACTTTTTCATTTTGATTGACCTTAATAACGTCTACCGTTATTTTATTTCTATTTATTTTACATACTATGGATCATCAATCGAATAGGTTCACTAAAAACCTTAGTTTTATATAATTTAACATAATTTATTTCAATTTTGTAAATGTGAGTACCATGGAGCCATTTATTTGTTAAGTTACTATGTGTTGGACACTGAGCATGGCAGTTGAGAGCTTCGTCATGCTCTCTTTAATGTCTCGCTGACGGTGGCGCGTGGGTTGGATCGTTTGGTTCCCTTCAAGATGGTTGAGCTAGATGGTGCTGATGCACGCGTCATATTCGTGAACGGGTGCTGTCAGTTGGGATTGGTCATCTCTTAACTGCCATGGCTTACATCTTTATTATAATTTTGTTATTTTTTATATTCACCTTCATTGTTTTCACATATAGAAGCAACAAGAATATTGTAACCAAGTTTTTGTAAAAACCAAATTGAATGAAAAGAGTGTCCATGGAGTTTCTTGCTCGTTTTTCTCCATAGAGACCTACGTTTTGGAACGAGCAACTAGCTTCAATATTAAACTGTAACTTCTTGACAATTCAAAAGTGCCTGTAAATGGTCTAATTGAAATAAATGCTTTGATTTGATTTGATTTGATTATTTTGTAGGAATGTAACAATGCAGATAAATTAAAAAAATACATATATTTTTTTTCAGATCCTTGGCACAAGCTCACAAACGAGTTTAAGACAATTTAGGTATCAATAACTTGTTTTATATTATAAATACGCGTGAACTCTTTATTTATTTCTTTTCATATTGTTTTTTTGGATTTAATCCTTAATCCTGGATCGGATTTCTTTGTGAAGTATTTTTGAAGAAAACAGATTTATACAACACTGGCGAGGGCAAAGAAAACCTAGACTTAGGTCAGCGGAGGAATAAACAATGGAAATAATTTTTCAATTATAATAAAACGTGTTCCTGACTTCATAACCCAGATTTGTACTAAATTGTAGGTAACCAAGTTCTATTTTGGCTTACTGTTCATTTTAAAAATTATGGATAAACTTGGCTATTTGTATCCGAAGGGTACCAACGGGACCCTATTACTAAGCCTCCGCTGTCTGTCTGTCTGTCTGTCATCGAACTGTATCTCATGAATAGATAGAGAGTCAAAGTTTTTACAGAGTGTGTTTCTATTGAAGCTATATACCATCACGCCTGTATTCCCCGAAGGGTTAGGCAGAGGTGTACCAATGTACACCCACAGTTCGCCGGTATATTTATCTATTGCCATTAACCGGGCACAAATCAAAACTCCGAGCTGCTACTGAGAATTTCATAGAAAAACCCAATAACAGTTTTTGCTCGACCTGGGAATCGAACCCAGGACCTCTAGCGTAGCAGTCGTGGTTAGGACCACTAGGCTAACGAGGCAATTCTAGGCTAACGAGGCAGTTGAAGTGATAATCTAAAATTAAGTTAAAATTAACTTTTAGGTATTGCCTAAAATTCTAAATAGCAGTGAATTGTGTTATTTCGTGTCTATTTAAATAGTATGTAAATGTAACATTGTTAATCGAATTTTGTTGCTGATCGTAGGAAATTCTTGTGTGTGAGTTCAAAATTTATAAAAACCACAACTTAGCGACTATGCCCCACAAACAGTTTTCACGATTTGTCTGCGGGAAAGGAACAAACAGTATTAAAAATATTGTCCGATTTTACTGATTTCGCATACTTTAACCGAATTCATTGACCAGCACAGCAAATACCCACATTTTATTTTTAACCACATATCTACATTCTTCATTAGAACAATTCAACATCCGTGACTTAACAATGGTCAAACTTTTTTTTCTTATTATGTAACTAACACAATTATGTATTTTAGTTGTCGAGTACAACAGAGCGAACATTTTATTTCTTAGTTACATTTTCTGTTTTATATTCCTAGATTAATGTTATAATAATACCAGCCTATTTGTCCCACTGCAGGGCAAAGGCATCTTCTCATACAGAGAAGGCACGAACATTAACCATTTTTCCTCACGATGTTTTCCTTCACCGATAGCATTGATGTCCAAGTTAAACTTAGAAAGTACATTTTTTTTATTCAACTTAAATACTGTCCCATTGCTGGGCAAAGATCTCTCCCATTTTCTGACACTAATTCCCATAGGAATGAGTGCGTTGCCTTGCTTAGAAAGTACATTATGAAATAGAAAAGATCACATTTTCCCGTGCCCGGTTACGAACCCACAATCTCGTGTATGAAAGGCGGCGAATTAACCACTGAACTATCACGACCTAGACTAATTGAATTTATTTGAATAGTAATTTGAGAGCAGTAACAAAATAAAGTTAAAATCGATTCAGTATTGACTTTGAATAAATTATTTTCAGATTTTATGTTCGCACTTTTCTTTTGTTCAATTATTATTTTCTTGCAAATGACGTTCAGAAGTGCCTTTTGATGGTCTTATTAAAATTTGACTTTGATTTTTAGTTAGTATGTTTTTTTTTGATAATAGAGTTTATTGTCATGTATATAGAATCTATTATTGTAATAACGCCGATAGTTGTGGCTCAATTGCGTTTTGTATATATTAGTTGTTTTTTGTTCTAATAATATAGTTATTTTAATATTTATCGCTAAAGTGAAACCAGCACAGGACTTATCATTTTGACGGTACTTGTGGTTTTAAACGTTACACAATTAATTGTTTTTAATTACCCTTTCAAATGACTTTACCGTAAATAATTGTTATATTCATTATATCTGTTTTAAATAATGACGTTCTTTAATTGAATTTGAAAACAATCTACGTTTATTTTATAATAAAGTACCTAATTTGCGATAAATTAAAACGTAACAAAAAAATTTGGTTTGGGTGGTTAAAAATTGGTTTTATTAAAAATATTTAAAGATTAATTTTAATTTAAAATGAAACTAGAACTAATTAAGAGATTACGCAAATAATAAGATAAGAAGTAATACAAAAAAAATTTAAAGAAAAACAAAAAAAAAAAAAAAATACTCACAGCTCAAAAATAAAAAGTGTTACTCCCAAATAAAACCAAACACAATACACACAAACACTAATAAATAATAATTGAATGAAAAAAAACAATAAAATTTTATTATTATTGTTTTCCGAGCGCGAATTTTACGCGGCGTGCACGTGCATGCACTGTGTACATAAATTAAACATTAAGCTACTACATCCACTACGGTAGAGGCTGTGTGGTGTGATAGCGTGCGCGACGTGCAAGGCTTTTCGAAAGGGAATGCGAATGCGACGGAAGTTGTAAACAAATGAAATGGCAGTTATACAAGGGTTTTTTTATACCACTGAAGGTGGCAAACAAGCTAACGGCCCGCCTGATGTTAGCGGTTACCGCTGCCCATGGTTATCGGTAATGCTGTTTTTTTTTTCATTGTACGTATGTTTTATGACCCTTATTTTGATTTGGGGTACTCTTGGTAACAAGCAACAAGAATATTGTAACCAAGTTTTTGTAAAAACCAAATTGAATGAAAAGAGTGTCCATGGAGTTTCTTGCTCGTTCTTCTCCATAGAGACCTACGTTTTGGAACGAGCAACTAGCTTCAATATTAAACTGTAACTTCTTGACAATTCAAAAGTGCCTGTAAATGGTCTAATTGAAATAAATGCTTTGAGTTTGAGTTTGGTATATTTTATGATCTATGACCTAATGTCATTCTAGGGTACTCGATGACCATAAAGCCTGCGCCTACGTCCGAGTTTTTGTAGGTCCGATTATTTATCGGACCGTTTAATAGAGCCATAGTTTCTTTAGAGCGAGTGTTTGTAGGACATGTGCGTTGGTATATTAGAATTCATGTGTTCCATGTTCTCCGACAAAAATACCGTAGATGGTCATGGATTGTTTGAAGTGGGCGGATAGCCTTTGGGTGGTGCAGAGATAAAATCAATGGAAGGTAGGTAAAGGGTGCCAACTATTTAATTATTTAATCGTTATGCACCAAACATTTTTCAAAGGCAGGCTTAATAATAATCTTTAGCATTCTCTACCAGTCAAAAACATTGAAGAGATAACATGACAGTTAAAAAATATCGCTCCTGCTCTAGTGTTCAAAATAATTTTTAACTACTTTTCACCGCTTTATACTTTTAAATGTTAAACAAAAAAAAAAAGCAAAGAAGTACTGTTGTCACTGGTATAATAAAACCTGTTTAAAATATTAAAGTTGTATAATGCGTTGTATATTAAATATTTAAACAAAGAATATTGTATTTAAAAAAATAAATACTATTTTGTTTTATTTAAATTTTAAGAGGACAAATGGCAATATTATTATAATTTACACACTGTTTTTTACTAGAAAAGTATTTAAAAATGTTAAACTTTCTATTTTCTCTCAGCGTTTTAAGAATATTGCACTAATATGAGTTCAAATAATTCCTAACTTTCGTTTTCGTGCATTGACACGCAACAATCGCTCGCCATAACATTTTCCCTCCAATTAGCGTATTGTCGTCGAGTGTTTGAAGAGATAGCCGTAGTATTAGTAGTATAAACATTACCGTTTGGTGTGGATACTTTATTCATACTGCATCGTTAGCCTAGTGGTCCTAAGCGTGTCTGTTATGCTAGAGGTCTTGATTTCGATTCCCAGGTCTAGCAAAAAGTGTTATAGGGTTTTTCTGTGAAATTCTCAGTAGCAGCTCGGAGTTAGGATTTATGGCCGGTTAATGGTAATAATATCGCCCTCTATTCTTTAAGACCTAAACATACCGGCGAACTGTGGGTGTACATTGGTACACCTCTGCCTAACCCTTCGAGGAAAACAGGCGTAATGGTATGTTATGTCATTCAGATCCCATGGTCCTAGTGTTATAACTCCAAACGGTTAAAGATATAGCAACGATTCACTCCCTTGTATTATATTATAGTTTATCCCTGCGAGTTGGTTTGCAGGGCAATCAAGTATCCCATAAAACATAGACTATGACACTCTATGGCGTAAATAAAACAACTGAATGTACTCTCAATATGCTAAACGCCGTACTCTTGACTCATGAAGCAACACAGTGTTCTACTCCCGCTCAAGTCCAAACTGTTTCGACATGCAATCAAATTGTGCATGCAAATCTTCTCCTCAGCAGTGTTTGTATGAATAAAAATCTAAGTAAGTACTCAATGTACGGGTCATAAGTAAGTAGACTAATATTGTTTAAAGACCTGAAAATCGCATTAGGTGCAAACCTTTATCGATTTTTATTAATATCATTAGATTGGATGGCAAACAAGCCATCGTCGGCCCACCAGATGTTAAGTGGTCACCGCTGCCTATAGACATCTTCAATACCAGAGGCCTTGCAAATGTGTTGCCATCCCAGAGACCAAATCGAAAGGTTTCATGTGCCTGTAATTACACTAGCATCCATACCCTTCAAACTGCAAACAGCAACACTGCTTTGCGGCAGAAATAGATATGGCGGATATTTGTAAGTTAGATAAAAATAAAGTAAATCTCTTTTATGTAAATTAGGACTACTTACAAAAAAACAATAGTGTAAACAAATTAATACTATTTATGTAAATTAGCAAAAAAACGTGCCTAAAAATTAGAGCAAATTCTTTAGCAAAAAAAAGGATTAATGAGTTTTTTAAACCTCAAACCGGTTTTATTTAGTATTTGTTATGATTTATCGTTTGTTATCAACATTTTATCGTGGCTTTAGAACGTGTTTGTTATAATTGATTTATTCAATAAACCGGCCTAGTCATTATAATTATTCTGAGTGAATGAGACCACATTTTAGCGCTACAATTAATTATAATAAGGATAATTGGATCGTGATAGATGTTTTAATTAACACACATGAGTACGTTTCTGCGTATCACTGTTCCGTAACTCCTTTTTATTTATTCATTTATACAGGATAAGTTTTTAACCAGTGCGTAAATTTTTTTTGGTAGTTCAGTGTCAGTAATAGAACACATTTCCGTGATTACTTAAAAAAAAAAAAAAAATTCATCCCTAGCCGAGTTTGAAATAAGCAAAACATCCAGGACATAATCTATTCGCCATACTATCAATGACAACTCTTGGCCGCCGCCGCCGCCCGGGCGCATGGCTGGGGTGAGGGGGTGGGGAATGCGCTAGCGCCGAGTGACAATAAAATATGGTTTTTAAGTATACATGTTTCGTAAGCGATAACTTTTTTTTTTAGTACTAAGACATATCAAAATAAAATATACGTGTTTAATAAAACGTGTTGAAGTTTATTATGGCAAAATTTACGCACTGGTTAAAAATTTTTCCTGTATACGCCCAAAACGCTCATACTCGTACCTACGATTATTTTTTATGTCATTGCTGGTACGCTAAAGAGAATCTATAACCCTCTCTTCCTATGACCAACTTTTTGACCGATGTTTTTGTCGGCGAGAGTGGAGCATATACATTCTAATACACCAACAACACGGCCGACAAAAAAATGTCGTTAAAAATCGGTCGTAGCCGGAGAGCCTAAACATTCTCTCATAGGTAGGGACAATACAAAATAATTGTCACGACCAAATTCCGGTCACTGCAGCTAATTTTAAGCCAGAGAATTACGTAGGAGATATTACACAGTACACAAACTGTGTGCGGAAACATAGGTGCAGTTCCTTAACGTCATAGTCGGATGGGGCATTACGACAATCCGACACAATCAGCAAAGGAATCATACACAGGAACAATGGTTCCACGGGCTTTCCCAGTTACGGGTGTGTCACACCACTAAGTTCCAAACTCCGGGCTGTTGACTAAGGCATTCATAATGGTAAAACTAAACAATTCTTTGGGCAATCTGGGAATTGAATTTAGGATCCTACGTCAGCTGATGACCATGTGAAATTTTGGAACAATTCACATGTAATATAGGTACATTTAGATATTTTCCTTCCTACGTAAACAGTTATTTGTAAGCGGTTTTTTAACGTCATCAATGACATTGCACGTCATAATTATAATCACATGCTTTCCATACTGGGGTTCCCCATTTGGGGATAACAGACAACTTTCCTTCTAACGGTATTTTAAAGTGAGTAAATTGTGAGATTCAGAGTCATCTTCAATTTGAGGCGTGATTATTATCACGCCATCTTTAAAAATAAATGAGGTTTTGTAGTAACAGTTTACCAGGAACTGTAACAACAAAACAAATTTTATTTTTGAAGTTGGTCGAAAAGTATAAGATTCTATGGAATACAAGTTTTACTGAGTAAGAAAAAAATTTTTTTTTTTAAATATTGTACAATCTTAAGTAAATATGCTTTTTTTTGTTTTCTAATCTTGGTTTGGCATTCGGTTTTGTATACCTAGCAGAATTGTCAACGCACCAAAATAAATTCAAATGATTAACTAAAGGGACTAACCAACTGGTTTCTTGAGGTCGTTGCTTTTCATTCAGGATAATTTTAAAAGACCGGACATTGGAACTATAGGTATCACATTAATCAGAAATATCGGGTACGGCTGTACAAATGCACAAATACAGTGTTTTTTGTTACATTATGTGCATAAAGTTTTATTAAAAAAACAGACGAACAAACAAACTGCCTCGTTAGCCTAGTGGTTCCAAGCACGACTGCTACGCTAGAGGTCCTGGGTTCGATTCCCAGGTCGAGCAAAAAGTGTTATTGGGTTTATCTATGAAATTCTCAGTAGCAGCTCGGAGTTTAGATTTGTGCCCGGTTAATGACAATAGGCTCGCCCCCTATTACATGGGACCTAAATATACGGGCGAACTGTGGGTGTACATTGGTAGACCTCTGCCTAACCCTTCGGGGAATACAGGCGTGATGGTATGTAAATAAACAAATAAAAGTGCTCTCAAAATAAAAACATTAAGCAAAAATATCTTATTGCGGTAATATAGGAACATTACCACATTATTCACGCGTTGCATTTTTCATTATTTCTATTTCATGTTTTACGTAATTTATTCCCATTTGAAAGCGTTGTTTTCGTAGCTTTTATACTCAAATGTCCAACCTTGTATATAAAACGTTTTTAAAAATAAAACTTTGTGTACTTTAAACTTTATTTTGACTTATATAAATTACATACCTAGTAGCATTTCGTTTTATTTCGTTGTTAGTCTGTCGGTTTATCTAATACTAGCTGTCCGCGATTTTATTCGCGTCAAGTGTATTTTATAACCTAACCATCATACACAATAAAAAGACGAACAAGCTTGACCTCTTTAAAATCTTAGTACTTTTATAAATGTGATAGAAATAATGCATGTATGTTTGTTACTCAATCGCGTTAGGACGGCTGAAAGAAATTATATAAGCGGCAGAAATTTGGTAGATAGATAGACTATAGTTTGAAATCGTAAATAGGCTACTTTTTACCCGACTGCGCCAGAAGGAGGGTTATGTTTTTCGAGAGTATGTATGTATGTATGTATGTATAATTGTTTGGCACGCTCTGCAGCCTGAACGGCTTGATGGATTTTAGCTTGAGAGGTGTTGTTAGATTCGTATTTACTGTGAGAGTGACACTGGGTATATCAAAATAAAAAAATATCGATGAACATACATTAAAAAAAAAATATACATACAGACGAATTGAGAACCTCCTCCTTTTTTGAAGTCGGTTAAAAAACAAAATGGCGGATTTTTGGCGCCAAAATCAAATGTTTGGATCGGTCTGCAGCCTGAACGGCTCGATAGATTTTAGCTTGAGAGGTGTCGTTAGAATCGTATTTACCTACTGTGAGAGTGACATTGGTTATATCAAAATAAAAAAACAAAAAAAAATAAAAAACGGTAATTTAAAAAACTAAAAAACCCGACTGCTCTTTTGAGTATTTATGAAAAATCCCTAAAACAAGAAAGTCGGTGTACCCGATTGCACTTAAAATTGTAGCAGTCGGGACCCATTCTAGAAATGGAGGCTTAGTGTATTGAGAGCACATACCTATATTACATTGCAGATGGTCCCGAATGGGTCCCGACTGCTACAATTTTAAGTGCAATCGGGTACAACGACTTTCTTGTTTTAGGGATTTTTCATAAATACTCAAAAGAGCAGTCGGGTTTTTTTTTTTTATTCCAGAAACGTGCTCGGTTCCTGCGATATCTCGCAGGAACCGAGCACGTTTCGCGTTCATCAACTTGATGAACAGGAACTTTGATCAACTTTCACGCAAACGAAGTCGCGAGCAGAAGCTAGTTATATTATTACTATAAAACTAAGTATTATTACTACGTTATTTATGTTTAATATTAGTCCGGATGCACTATTACTTCTCATGTTATCAGAATATCAGACCGCCATCGTTCCCACGTAACACGGAAACACAACTGTGTAGGTATGTTCTAAGCGAATAATTGTTTTATAAGTCAATTATTTCCTTAATTAAACTTTATTGTAAATGAGTACATTGTTGATTGGAAGCCACGTTTTATGAATGGATATAACGTAACATCACGTTTATATTATACAGAGCGTTGGACAGAGTTTTTTTAATGTAATTAAATGGCACACAAGCCGATGGCCCACCTCATGTTAGTGTTCACCGCCGCCTATACGTATAGACAATAGACATCTGCAATGCCCGAGACCTTGCAAATAAGTTGCCGTCCCCTAGACAAAGTTATAATGTCTCATATGCCTGTAATTACACTGGCCTAGTGGTCCTAAGCATGACTGCTACGCTAGAGGTTTTAAGTTCGATTCCCAGGTCAAGCAAATTATTAGGTTATTCAATGAAATTCTCAGTAGTAGCTCGGAGTAAGGATTTGTGCCCGGTTAATGGCAATAGGCTCGCTCCCTATTACATGGGACCTAAACATACTGGCAAACTGTGGGAGTACATAGGTACACCTCTGCCCTAACCCTTCTAGGAATACATACGTTGATTACTTGTACTGCATGATGTTAGTCATCGACAGACAATCATACTTCATTTCATTATTACAGTCAGAAAAAGAGTAGGGATACCTACATATTCTTTGCTATGTGTACCTACAGTGCGTACACAATCATTTCAAAGTACCCACCTACTGTAATGATTACGGCATTGACACATTATTTTGAAGAGGGTAATCATTTGATGACTCGCCATTGTACTAGATAACTGCGTAAAGAATAAGAATAAAGGTCATCACTCACTTATCAATTTAGCAGCCGACGGCACTGTCACGTCGCGAGACGTCCACTCGTTCACAACGAAGATTTCAGGAGGTTGTCATAAAAGACATAAAAAAAACAAAAAATAATAAAAAAAAAGTAAAGAAAGAAAAAAAAAAGAAAAAAAGAAAAGAAAGAAAGTTGTAGTATTATAGTAATTAGTGTATAAAATGCCATTGTACTACTGTTTTTTATCCCTAATAAATAAATAAATAAAACAAATAAATCGTCATCATCTCCTTAGCCATTTCCTACCTATGTTGGGGTTCGGATTCCAGCCTAACCGGATGCAACTGAATACCAGTGTTTTACATGGAGCGACTGCCTATCTGACCTCCACAACCCAGTTACTGGGAAACACGAATTAATCAAATAACTACTTGTTTTCTTTTTAGTTAATTTATGTTTGACTGAAGGTATTTCAGAATACACCTCTTTCAAAGAATAGAATCGCCCCGTTGAATGGACAGTGACTATATCATGTTTGCATGCGGGTTATCGCAACCCCTGTCTTAACAAGATGCCTAGTTAGAATTCGAAAAAAAAACCAATCTATTTATTTTATTATTGATTTCGAATACGATTCACTAGCATACTACGATACTAAGATTCACTAGCATAGTTACTTCCTTGAATTTGATTATAAATGTCAACTCTGCACGAGGCGAGGCGGTGCTACTCTTGGTAAGTGAGCGACGACCTCAAAGGTTCTTTCTTATACATGCTCTCATGTGTAAGAACCTTAAAGTCGTCTAAATGCTTGACAAAAATATGACGAGTTTTGAAGTGAAGTAAAAAAGTTGACACGAATGCGAACTGTTTGAAATTTCCAAAAAGGTTTTTATGTTTGCACGTTCGCTTTCCGTTTTGAAAAGCAAAACGATGCTAGATTTTGTAAACAAAGAAACATTTCATTTTATTTTGAGTTTTCAAACCATAGTTTGTGAACATTGCTTGTTGATTAACGCCTTTCGAAGATTGAAAATCTCTTTATAAACGAGGTTTTATAATATCAATGAAAATTATGATAAGTAACATAATCATTTTTCGAGAAATTTTTCCTAATTAGGTATAAGATTTTAAGTTTGTATTGATTATTAACTAAATAAATAAATAAATTAATTAAAATTCTTATGTTGATTTGAAATGTGGAAACTTTCTTCTATAAATACATGTAAACAAAAATCATTGCCAGTAGGTAAATGCTTTTTGTGTACCCAAGTACAGAGAAGGCTTTCCATAATAGTAAAATATATAAAAATAAATATACCATCACGCCTGTATTCCCCGAAGGGTTAGACAGAGGTGTACCAATGTACACCCACAGTTCGCCGGTATATTTAGGTCCTATGTAATAGGGGGCGAGCCTATTGCCATTAACCGGGCACAAATCCAAACTCCGAGCTGCTACTGAGAATTTCATAGAAAAACCCAATTACACTTTTTGCTCGACCTGGGAATCGAACCCGGGACCCCTTGCACAGCAGTCGCACTTGCGACCACGAGACCAACGGGGCAGTTCCATAATAGTATGTATTGGTATCATTCTACTGTGTCTTGTTCTTGATTCTTGACGAATAAAGAAATATAGAAAGACACTTTGAAATAGTGAGCACGCATGGTAATACAGACTAAAGTAAAGAAATACAAGCTTATTTCTGGTAAACAAAACATGTGGTTGTACAAGGTGTTAACATAAATATACTAAATATTTTGAGGGGTCATTGGACTCATGAATACAAACTTTCACTACGGGACCAAACCTGAAATATATAACAAAATCAGCGTGTATTATTGTGTTATTTTGTTAAAGTGACTTTTTTTTAAATGGCTAATAGCCTTCACTACTTTATATTTAGCGTGCAATAACGGACCTTATTAACCTACTTACCATTGAAATAACGATAGTATCGTATGTAACGTTATTTTTCTAATGTTATATTGATTGAAGTATAACATAACATAACATACCATCACGCATACATTCCCCAAAGAGTTATGCAGAGGCGTACCAATGTACACCCACAGCTCGCCGGTATGTTAACATCCCATGTAATAGGAGGCGCGAGCCTATTGCCATTAACCGGGCACACATCCTAACTCCGAATTGCTACTGAGAATTTCATAGAAAAACCCAATAACATTTTGCTCCACCTGAATGATAAAAGGATACCTCCAGGGTAGGTACCTATTTTAGAGGTCTTGGGTCTTGGATTCCCACATAAATAGTACTATTTACGTGAAAACAGCAAACTCCTAGCAAAGTTTACTGCTAATTCATTACTATAAGATGTATCACATTGCAGATCAATTTCCGTGTTTATAAATAGAGTAGAGCCAATGATTTCGTTTTATTACTACAACATTGTCGTAATGTTAGTGCACTGTAATCGGCATTCGTTCCCTTTCAATGTTTGGCCTTCGTCGGATGGTTGGCGGCCTTGCGTATGTATGCTAGTCGCCCAACCATTTAGATGGTTTACTCAAATCGTACGAGATTATAGTTTTTACCTAAGGAACTTAATTTAAACTCGGAAACTGAGATGTTTTGGAAAAATAGTCGTTTCCAGGTAAAGGAAAGGACTTTTAATTCTTGCAAATTTTGGAACCTCAGCCACCTATTTTTCTTTAATTTAATTATTCTTCTATTTTCAAGTATCAAGACACAGCGCGCGTAGCAATTTACTATGTTAGTAAAGGAAATAAAAAAAATTATTAAATTAATACTGGCAGTTATTTTTATTTAGTAATATGAGACAGAATTCTGGCTATGTACAAAAAGACCACAAAAATTTGGTCCTAACATCATTGCTAGGACCAAATTTTTGTCGACTATAAACAGTCACTAAAATCAAACTTCCAATATTAAAAACTATACTACTAAGCAATCTCTACCGATGCTAGACTATCTAAGTACCGTTACATTGATTACAATTTGCTATAGGTATCCATAGGCTTATGTATTAAAAGTGCGCCGTATTATTTACAGCACAATCTATTATTACATCTACCTGCTATTATTTGCTGCTGTTTTGAAATACCAATGTAAAGCCCTAAACGTGACTGCGGTACTTAGAAATAAATCTAGTCGATTTAGATAGTATGTTCAACGGGGACTGCCCCGTTGGTCCCGTGGTCGCGTGAGCGCGGGGTCCTGGGTTCGATTCCCAGGTCGGACAAATAGTGTTATTGGGTTTTTCCATAAGGAATTTCTCAGTAATAGCCCGGAGTTTAGAAGTTGGTGGTGTGACGCCCCCCGATCTCGGAAAGCACGTAAAGCCGTTGGTCCCGACTGTAATTCTTGTTGTCATTACCATCTTTGATAGTTGTTACGGATAGTCAGAAGCCAATAAGTCTGACAACCAGTCTAACCAAGAGGTATCGTGTTACCCAGTTACTGGGTTGTGGAGGTCATATAGGCAGTCGCTCCATGTAAAACACTGGTATTCAGCTGCATCCGATTAGACTGGAAGCCGACCCCAACATAGTTGGGAAAAGGCTAAGCACATGATGATGATGGTGTTTAAGTATCTACTGTTGGTGTAAGATTCTGAAGTCACCAGGTGTACGTCATTTCACCATCGCTGTGTAGATATGTCGTGGAAAAGGTATGTGTACTTGCAAATTTCAATGCTGGGCTCTGTTTCAGGCGACTGCTGCTATACACTTATGCGCTATACGCTTATGGGTACAGCAGCTCTATCAAGTATATAAGGTACCTTATTTACTTACAACTTAGGCTGTTTATTATAAATGTTTTACATAACATACTATCACGCCTGTATTCCCCGAAGGGTCAGGCAGAGGTGTAATAATGTACTCCACAGTTCGCACATGTTTGTAAAAGGGGCGAGACTTTTGCCATTAACCGGGCACAAATCCTAACTCTTAGCTGGCCCTCGCGACGAAAAATTGTTTTTACCTTTCATCACCTTTGCGATATTTTACGGGCCTGGTCTAGTGGTTAGTGGCCCTGATCGCTAAGCCGGAGGTCGTGGGTTCGATTCCCACCCAGGACAAATTTTGTGTGATGAGCATGATTGTTTGTTCTGTGTCTGGGTGTGATTTATCTATAATATGTATGTATTTATAAAATTATATAAGTATGTATATCAGCTGTCTGGTTACCATAACACAAGCTCTGCTTAGCTTGGGATCAGATAACCGTGTGTGAGTTGTCCCAAGATATTTATTTATTTATTTTTACTATTTTCATGAAATATTTATAGATAAGTCTTTTCTTTGAATACTAATACGACAGACTATGCGACAAAAAAAAATGTGTTTTCGGTGTTCTGTCTTCAGATAACTCCATAAGTAAACAAAATCTGCTTACGTCCAAATTAAGGAGAGTTGATTTTTGTGTTTTTCTCAAAGAGTAAAATGGAATAATTATATGAAGAACAGTGTCAATGTAACAAATAAATCACATTGACAAGTAAGGCGTCAGGTATGCGGCAAAACCCTGAGTGGTATTGATTTGTCATTGTTATACTACTCTACTTTCTTATAGATTTCTCAGGCTTACATAATATTTTATTGTTTATTGAAATGTTAGCAGTAAGAGAGACTTGAACATAATTTCTATGCGTTGAAAGGTAGTCATATAGAGAGTATGAAAAGAAACTTTTGCCATGCAGTGAGACAATTAAAAGCTGGTATTATTATTCGTCTTATTAGTCTTGCTTAAATCTTGTTCCTGGAACCTTATAAAAACTCCGTTCATCATCATATCAGCCACGAGATGTCCACTGCTGGACCTCACCATAGATTTCCAAAAGGACCGGTTGTAATTGGCTTGCATCCAGCGTCTTTCTTTTTTTTAAGCTTCGTTATTTCACGATAAATATAAAGCAATGTAGACTATAAGCGCCACTTACAAAAAAAAAAGCAATTATTTCAACAATATATCACTATAACTGCTGTTATTTAGTTGTTATTTTTGAAAAGCGATAATAAATTGTGTAAAAGCAATTCTGATTTTCAGAAATTGTTCACAAATTGGTCGCAAATCGTCTGTAATGAAATGCTAACAAAACTAATTGTTAAATTAACTAACTGAGTTGGGGCTAAAAAGATCTGCAATTATTTAATTTAGACTAACGATCGTAATTGTTCTGCGAGCTGAAAACAATTATTGAACATTTATTTAGTACATGGCTTTGTTTATTTTGTTCATTTAATGAAAACGTGATTCTCTTCCTGTCTGTCTTCTTCCTATAAATTTGTTGGAAAATAAATAAAAAATTTACTTGTCAAGAAGCATTCACGAAGTTGACAAGATTTAAAGTCAAACCAGCCCACAATTTGAAGAAGTTACAAAGATTGGAAGACCAGGCTTATCGAGGAAATGCTGGTTGGAATAAAACTGTTTCGGTACTTCTCCATTTTCAGCCCCCGAAGAAAACAGAAAGGTGTTATTAGTTGAACGCGTATGGGGGTGAGTCTCTCTATGGCAACGTAGCATGCAATATTGTCACGGGGGCGATAGAATCCATAGAACAACCTCTTCACCACAATTGGTCGACTGGTAGGGAATGCTTAAGGTTGCTTTTGTACTTTTTGCAAATACCTGAGTCCGCCTTTGTACTTTTTGTTGCACAATGTTTGAATAAAATAAACAATTAATATTTTCATTTCGACATCGAGATTGTCGCCCTTTTAACAATGTCACTCACGTGTGGGGATGCTCCAAATTCAAATTCCTACGTTACATAGATCTTGAGAAAGACACACTAAAAGTAATCTTGTAGAGGTTCCGTTCTTTTCCATTTGAGGTACGGATTTCTAAAAATCGCAATTTAATTTCTATGACCGGAGGTAAACATTTTGTAAGTATTAAGAACATAACGATTTCCACACAAATGATAGCTGAAGTAATGTCGAAACTAAAAGTGTAGAATATTCAGGCGCACGGGTCGAGGGTTCCGAAGAATTAAATAAAAGACGAGCAGAGTCTTCAACCACTTATATTGTTGTTCACAAGCTTCCGATGATTGCTACAGTACGACTGACTTACGACTGACAAATTTTGCCGTGAGGCGGCTATATTTATGACTTTCCTACGTGGGTGCAAGTAGTGCCATGACAAATAAAATAACAAAAGGTGTTTGCACCAATCACGTCACAGTATTTCTCCCATATGTCTCTACGGTGGTGGAAGTAGTGGGTAGGGCGCGACATCATCAACAAATGTTCCACCAATCAAATATGCACATTTTTGTCATTAAATTTACTTATAATCTAGAATCATATATTTACCTTAATTCTAGATGTATCCTAAGTTACATTAATGCTAAAAATAACCTAGGACTAGATAATCAAAACATACATCATTTGATAGCGCAAAAGCATCTATATTTACATGAAAATCAAATATTGTTACAATTATAGATTTAATCTTCCTATTGTACATATTTAAAACTACAGAAAGCCCTCGTGCTCTCTTACAATTCCACCCCCCGCAAGAGGGTTCAACCGATTGCGCTTCCGTCAGTAGGGAGCACGACAACTTTTACTACGGGCCGACGCAGCGTACCCTTTGTAGTTTTGATATCTACAATTCTAACAATACTATCCGCACCTGGATGCACTTTGGCTATAATGCCTTTGGTCCATTCACTACGTGATTTGTTGTCATCGACCACTATCACTACATCGCCCACTTTTACGTTCGGCACTACACTGTTCCACTTTTGTCGTTGCTGGAGCGTAGGCAGGTACTCGCGCAGCCATCGCCTCCAAAAGAGGTCGGCCAGCGCGTTTACTTGGCGCCACATGCGCCGCGAGTCGATGTCGGCGGCATGCTGACGCGTACACGGAGCATCTCCCGCGGCAGTGCCAAGCAGGAGATGGTTCGGTGTCAACACGACGGGTTGCTCAGCATCGGTGCTCACGTAGGCTAGTGGCCGGCTGTTAATTACCAGCTCGGCTTCTGCGAGGAGAGTGAGTAGCACCTCCTCCCGAGGCGCGCGCTCTTTTAAAGTAGAGCGCAGCGCGTTCTTCACGGAGCGCACCAGTCGCTCCCAGCTCCCGCCCATGTGCGGGGCGGCTGGCGAGTTAAAGTGCCAGGCGATTCCCCGACCTGTCGCCTCGCTTCTAATGCGACCCACGTCTAGGTCGCGCAGGGCCTGGCGTAGCTCGGCGTGTGCTCCAACGAAGTTGGTCCCGCGGTCGGAGTATATGTCCGCGGGACATCCTCGACGTGCGATCAGGCGTCGCAACGCCAATATGGCTGAGTCTGCACTCAGCGACGCCGCTAGTTCCAGGTGTACGGCGCGTGTGGTGAGGCAAGTAAATAGAACGCCCCATCTCTTCTCCCGGCGCCGACCGATGCTCACCTCCATAGGGCCAAAATAATCCACTCCACAGTGGACGAATGCCCGGCGATTAATCTCCAATCTCGCGATGGGTAGGTCGCCCATCTTAGGCGTCGACGGCTGGGCTTTCTTAATCCTGCACGTTTGACATTCTCTTGCGATTGCTTTCACTGTTGACCGTAAGTTCGTTATCCAGAACTTTTCTCTTAAAGAGTTCACCACGGTTTCCTGGTTGGCGTGAAGCGCTGTTGTGTGGTATCTTTTAATGATAAGCCGAGTCAAGGCGTGCTTTCCGTCTAAAATAATGGGGTGACGCGCTCCGAAAGTAAGTTCACTGCAGGCGCCCAACCTGCCGCGTACCCGTATCAAACCATCTTCAAATAACATTGGGTCTAGTTTTTTAATCTTACTGTTCCGTGGTAGCGGGCGGGCTTCTTGTAGAGCTTTTGATTCTTCCTCGAAGCTCTCAGTTTGTGCTATCTTCAGTAAACGTAGCTCCGCCTCTCGTAGATCGTCGACCGTTACGGTTGTCGAGTCGCGTCGTTTGCGACAGCGGTCCGTGAAGACCTTTATACGTGCTACTACGTATAAGATGCGTGTCCACGTACTATACCTTTCATAGGGCAGCGCGGGTTCGGCCTTAGTAGTGACGTTCACGTTGTGTACCCGCTCTAGGTCTGCCTCTGACACTGCGTCAACTCCAGAGTCCACCGGCCATTGCTCCTGTGGGCTGGAAAGAAATGAGGGACCCGAAAGCCACATATTACTGTTGACGGGCCACTCCAACCGGGTGCCTTTATCGGCTGGGTTCATCGCCGAGGGAACCCAGCGCCAGTCTTTCATCTTTGACCTTTTATCTATCTCTGCTAACCTATGAGATACAAAACGTTGGAAGTCGGTTGCTTCCGAGTGGATCCATTTGAGTACTGTCCTACTATCTGTCCATAAGACCTTTCGGGTGATTTCAACTCCTAACTCTTTCTCCACGGTGTCGGCTACCCTGCAGGCCAACACTGCCGCCTGTAACTCAAGGCGTGGGATTGAAATCACCTTTTTAGGTGCCACTCTAGCTTTCCCCATCACGAAGCTAACGCGCCTAACGCCGAGTGCATCTTTTCCCACCAAGTAGGCGACTGCCGCGTAGGCGGATTCACTAGCGTCCCCGAAGACGTGAAGTTCTACCTCTGATAACTTTATACCGTACCATCGCGGGATGGTTATATTGTTTAAGATTATAAGGTTCCGTAACCACGCGAACCATAAAGTTGCCTCCGCTTCATGCAGCCTCTCGTCCCACTGGATTCCTGTACGCCATATCTGCTGCATTAATATGCGCGACTGAATGACGCATGGATACAGGAAACCCAGCGGGTCGAACACCGACATTATGAAGCGAAGAAACTCTCGCTTCGTAGGAACAACGTCACCCTCTATAATTGTCTTCGGTAACTTTTTAAATGATAGGTCAAAAGCCAATTCATCGGTCCCCGGTGACCAAATCATACCTAAGGTGCGCTCTGTGGCGCCCTCGTCTTTTTCTAACGAGACTCTGTCGGGCATCTCTATTTCGAGAATCTCCCTGAGTTGTGGCGAATTGGTGACCCACCCCCGTATATTAAACCCGCCTTCGGCGTGGATGTGAGCCACCTCCTCTATGCGTTTGCTAGCCTGCGCGACGGACCATGCACTATCTAAATAGTCGTCCATGTAATGACTGTTATGTATAGCCGACACTGCTTCGGGATACTGACTATTAAATCTGGCCGCATTTTTATTCAAAATATAGATTGCGGATGTAGGGGAAGACACAGCACCGAAAATCATTGAATTCATGACAAACGTGTCAGGTTCTCCACTATTATTTTTATTCCACAAGAAAAGCTGTGCCCCTCGGTCACGTTCTCTGATTTTTATACGTAGGAACATGTCCGCTATATCTCCGGTGAATGCTACCGGTCCCAATCGGAATCTAATTAGAATTCCTAAAAGAGAATTTAATAGGTCTGGCCCCGCGAGCAAGCAATCGTTAAGAGCGGTACCTTGAAAAGTGGCGGCGGCGTCGAAGACTAGTCTCAATTTCCCCGGCTTATTAGGATTCTGTACCCCAAAGTGAGGTAGGTACCACACCGGATCTTCGAAGCGGCCGTCCGCTTTACTCGCATAACCCTCGCTAATTAATCGTTCAATTTGATTTTCATATGCTTCCGCGTACGTAGGATTCTTATGCAACCTACGTTCTATTCCCGACAGTCTCTGTCGCGCATAAGCATAGTTATCGGGTAGCTGTGGATCGTCACG
Organism: Caradrina clavipalpis; assembly: GCA_932526535.1. Lineage (NCBI taxonomy): Eukaryota > Metazoa > Arthropoda > Insecta > Lepidoptera > Noctuidae > Caradrina > Caradrina clavipalpis. Next base: position 2,113,203 of record OW052095.1, read on the forward strand.
CCTCCACAACAATCCTACTTCCCATTCGCCGTTAATAGTGAAGCTACTGGTTTCATCTAATATTTTTAAAGCTCTGTCGATGTCTTTATGAGACCTAGGGATTTCGGTTATACCTATTGCTTCTAATTCGAATTGGTTTTTCACCATATCATGCAGTTCAGACAGAGGTTCCGCTAAACAGTTCACGGCTTCGTAGCCTACCCTAAACCCTTTACCTATGGGCCCATGCAGAACCCAGCCTAGCTTGGTCAAAGATGCAACTGGCTTACCGGACTTTCCTCGGCGAATCTCCTCGCCGACCAGCAACTCCCAGTTGTCCTGTCCCAGCAACAGCATCGGCTTGACTCCGCACATTTCCTCCAGGCCCAAGTCACGCAGGTGGGCGAGCTCCTTTATCAACGCAGCCGGCACCGTTTGGGCGGGCAAATCCAGCCTCTTGAACGTACGCACACTTATTTTGTGATTCACTTTATTTGGCCCGCGCACTGTCACATATATTTTCCTTGAGGATTTATCAGACACCTCATTACCGCGCGCACTTTTTAGCACTAAAGGTATTCTATCACCCGTTGCCTTTCCAGCTATCGAGTCGTCGATAAGCGATACTGTAGCTCCGTCGTCCAGTAGAGCGTAGCAATCTCGTTCGTTTCCGTTCACTGACACGGAGACGGGAATTATCTTCAACAACGCTTTGCCGTTATATTCTTTCACATTAGTGACGCTTTCAGTTTTATGCTCTCTATCTACGTGCAGTAAGTCGTGATGTGCATAGTGGCATTTCGAGCATTTGCTTGCTCGGCAGAACTTCTTCGCATGTTGTTTTATTATACAATTAAAACACATCCTCTGATCTTTTACAAATTGCCATCTCTCATCAGAAGTTAGTTTCGCAAACTTTTCACACTTCGGTAATTTATGATCTCCCTTGCACATAGCACACTGCACATTGTTCTTATTATCTTGTTCGCTGTCGCTTTGTACATGTAATCTCTGAACATTTTTAAAGTGAATGCCTGGCTTACTATGTGCGCTTCTCAAACTTTTAACATTAGCCGTTTGACCGGCAGCGCCCATGTCCATCTGCACATAAAATGACGTAGCTCGGGCTAAATGGCTCAGGAATTCAGATAATATCTCTAGGCTGGGTGACACTCTCACATCGATGCCCTGAGACGCCGCCATACCCATTGCGAAGTCGCCATATTGAGCCCTCTGCACAGGCGTTAATTTACTCAGTAATTCACTCACCAGTTGTGGGTTGTTCAGGTATCCATTCGCGTGCACATTCCTCAACAGCGACACACAATTCCTCACTGTAGATGAGAACTTTCTCAACTCACGACCACTTTCTGTTACTTTCGGTAACGCACGCACTTTCTTCAACGCACACTCCAATATTAAATTAGGATGTCCGAACTCTTCATCCAGTGCCTTCATAATCTCCGATGGGTTAGTTGATGTCCGCAATAAGTCTTCTACCGCTATTTTTGCCTCTCCCTGCAGTGACGTTTTCAAGCGCGCTAAGTTCTCGTGCGGCTTAAAGTTGTACATAGCTGTTGTGTCCCAGTACATGTTCTTGTACGATAGCCACTCTGCCGGGTCACCGTTGAAGTATGGCAACTCATAGGCTTGCCTGGGTACTGGCCGCGGACGAGCTAGGTTTGAAATAGCTTCTGCCAGCTGATCTATTTTCCTGTCTCGCGGCTTGCTTCTCTCCGTTTCTTCGGCGAACGATTGATCCCATTCAGGCACTTCACGTGGTGGCACTCGCGGAACACTAGCCGTTACTATCGGCGTATATTCGCGGAACTGTACGGTCGCGGGCGCACACTGAGGGAGCGCAGATATCGAGGTCGTATATACTGTATGCGGTTGCGCGGTCACTGTTTGCGGCGCGGTCACTGTTTGCGGTTCGTACGCTGTTTGCGGCGCGGTCACTGTCACTCCGCGGGAGGTCGCGGCACTCTCGGTTGCAGGCACTCCGTACGCAGTCGTTACTACTGCGGGCACTGGCACTGGCACTGTTTCTTGCGCGTCGTGAGCTTCTGCGATCACTTGTGTTTCACTCGGCACTGAGTGTGTGATCCAATCTTCCACACGGCGTGTTGTAGTTTCTTCATCGGACGAGTCTTCTTCGGCGACGGCATCTATCTCGGCCAGTTCCGCCTCCAACTTCTTCTTGACGAGATTTTCCCTCAGGCGCACTAATTCCCTCTCAGCCTTGTACTCGGCCCTCCGGCGGAGGTAATCGGCACTCTTCTGGCCGCTCTTCGATGAGACGTGGCTGGTTCTTGATCTCGGCGTCCGTACCACCCGTAGTATCTCCGATTCCCGAGGCACTGCAGCCGCGTCGCGATGGTCAATCACGCGTCCGGGGCCCGCCAATGGAATCACGGGTGCGGGTAATGCCGACGACACTGTAGGCGCTATCGAAGGTGATCCCGGTGCCATTTCAGACGGCACTCCTGAATCGGCTTCCATCTCTCGTCGCTTGTTCAACGCTGCCTCCAATTTGCGCAGCTTGCTCCTCGTGGCGACTGAGCTTCGTTCACTCATCTTGAATGCTTCAGACTTCTCAGGCTTGAAACTTCAAACTCTTCAGGCTTGAGATGTAATTCTTCAGACGCAGGATCCGGCTCGAAGGACCAAAATTGTAGAATATTCAGGCGCACGGGTCGAGGGTTCCGAAGAATTAAATAAAAGACGAGCAGAGTCTTCAACCACTTATATTGTTGTTCACAAGCTTCCGATGATTGCTACAGTACGACTGACTTACGACTGACAAATTTTGCCGTGAGGCGGCTATATTTATGACTTTCCTACGTGGGTGCAAGTAGTGCCATGACAAATAAAATAACAAAAGGTGTTTGCACCAATCACGTCACAGTATTTCTCCCATATGTCTCTACGGTGGTGGAAGTAGTGGGTAGGGCGCGACATCATCAACAAATGTTCCACCAATCAAATATGCACATTTTTGTCATTAAATTTACTTATAATCTAGAATCATATATTTACCTTAATTCTAGATGTATCCTAAGTTACATTAATGCTAAAAATAACCTAGGACTAGATAATCAAAACATACATCATTTGATAGCGCAAAAGCATCTATATTTACATGAAAATCAAATATTGTTACAATTATAGATTTAATCTTCCTATTGTACATATTTAAAACTACAGAAAGCCCTCGTGCTCTCTTACAAAAAGTTATGTTTATACTAAAGGCCTAGCACGAGTGCGCGGAGTAAACGCAAAGAATATTCAATCGAATTTTTAATGTGAAATATCAAAACACACAAAATATTAATCAAGTCTGAAGGCTTTATTTATATCAATGGATGATACTAATTGTGTTGGTCGTTTAATTAATCTAAAATTCATTTCGAAAATCCATTTGAATTTATAAATTTTATGTTGGTGTGCTCGTGATTCATGTTATCATTTTATCGTTATTGAAATATGAAAAGTTAAATCTTATTGGAAAGTGATTTTAAAATGACTATCAATTCTTTTTAGAAATTTTCAATTGTTTAACACAGTGTACAAAATTTTCGCTTCCAAAAAAGTTTAATTTTATAAGGGTTACAGACCTACTCGAAACGAATATTTTTAGCGCGCTAGTGTTAGGCCTACAGGTTAATGACCTGCGATTGCAGTTTAGATTGTAGCAACACGTTGCAGTTAAGAAAACAACAGAAACTCTGAGTTAATGTTTCGGTGAGTCATTGGTCATTAGTGACTGTGAAATATTTATCTACAACCTGTTTATCGGTCAGTGCAGATAGAGCTACAATACAATATAAAAACATTATAGATGTCGTGATGGCCCAATGGTTGAGGCGCCCGAGACTCACGCAGAAGGTTGTGGGTTAGCAACCGGGCACGGATAAGTACCAATGTGACTTTTTCTAATTCATTATGTACTTTCTAAGTTTATTTTGGACATTAATGACATCGGTAACCATGTCAAAGGCCCTTGAGGCGGTTTAGTAACTCTGACACTGGGTGTGTGGGGTTGTAAGACCTTACTGTCCTCACGATGATGAAGAACGATGAGAACATTGATTAATGAAGAAACATACCTTACCTCACCGGTTGGCTCAGGAAGAGGTGGCGAGATGACCTAGATGATCAACGCGAGGGCTGGTTAGAGGTGGCGCAAGAAAAGAATACATGGAAAGACTTGGTCCTTTGGTCCGCAATGGGATATTAAAGACTAGTTAAACAAAAATAAATGTATGTAGATAAATAAATAAATAAATAAAAACAAATAACTTTGCCTCGTTAGCCAAGTAGTCGTAAGCGCGACTGCTACGCTGGAGGTCTTGGGTTTAATTCCCAAATCGAGCATAAAGTGTTATTGGTTTTTTCTATGAAATTCCCCTCAGCAGCTCGGAGTGAGGATTTGTGCTCGGTTAATGGCAATAGGCTCGCTTCCTATTACATGGGTCCTAAACATACCGGCAAACTGTGGGTGTACATTGGTACACCTCTGCCCTAACCCTTCGGGGAATACGGCATGATAGTGTGTTTGTAACCAATAATGAATTAAAACCTGACAGAAATAGAGTTGGAATTTGTGTGCAAGATATAATTCCGCGCGGCATTTATTATCTTGCACGCAATTATTATGTAATTTTGCTTTAGCATACTAATAACTCACAGATTTCGCCTTGAGCACAAATTTATGGCCATTTAATTGGTTAAGTGGAGTTTGAAGTACAGTTACAGTTTGAATAGATTATTCACAGTAAGGCCCACTTATCCCAGAAATTTGATTCTGAGTTAGTTGATAACACGAGGTTGAGTTCATTTGTGTGACATGTTGTAATTTAGCCACTAACCTGGAGTTAAGTTTTATAGCAAGTGAGGATGGATAGTTAAAAAATTTGTTACTCTTTTACGCTTAAATGGCTGAACGAAATTAGCTGAAGTTTGGCACATATAGTATAGATATTGATTTAGCTTAACGCATTAAATATTTTTTATCCCGTTTTTATGATCCCGTGGGATAGTTTAAGACTCCATCTTACTTTTGCAAAATCTAGTCATAAAGTAACGAGTGCCTGTGCAATATTGCCTTTCTCTTCCGATTTAAATTTAGAGTTATTTTGTCTTAGTTAACTTCTAATTTAGACCAAGCCTTATGCAACTATAACCATTCTATCTTAAAGTTAACATCCGCCATGTTTGGCACTAATACTTGTGTTACAAAACACTTGCATCCACATTCTCTTGTGAAACATATCAACGCGGATAAATTACATATTTGGTGGTTATTATGTGCTTACAGTTTTATTTTTATGTAGCCTCGATTTGTTATGTAAGACATTGTGTTTAATGTCTCTAATATACTGCTTCAAAAAGACAGTTAAAAAAAACGAAAGTTACGTGTTCTTACTGTCATTGCGATCATATCTTGGAACTTCTTGGTTACAGAAATAATATTAAAAGTCAAAGTTTCAACTGCTTTTTACGTTTTTCACAAAACTAAGTTTTAAATATTATAATTAAAATTCATATACCTCTTGGATCTCTGTACTGTTGCATGTACGTGTGAGCCTGTGCGTGTACGATACATAGGTATCTAACCTAGCGATCGTTTACACCAAAAATAAAGTCTTCCCAGCAATCTTTTTGCGCAGTGTTTTTTAGATTGATAGCAGTATACGTAGTTAACAATCTGATGTGTGTTTTTATTTAGTTTGTTAAGTAGTATTTCTCTTCTCAATTCATCATTATCATCAGTCTATAGCCGTGCACTTCAGAATATAAGTTTCTTCATTCTCATGCTATAAAGTACAATCCTCATCCATCTCCATCCTTCCATTGGCATCTCAATTTGAAATGATTATTGAATTTTAACTAGTTGTTTTTACTAAATGCCATGGCCTGTTGCTTCAGATACCTATTACAAAGTGCCGGTAATAGATACGTAATTTCCTCTAAATTAAGATCAAAACCCAATTCCCACGACTCACCGTCACGTCACTTCCAGAAGCGTGTGCCCAAATTAAATTATTTTGAAATAACTTAATTAAAATAAGAGTGGAATTTTCTGAGTACGTTTTAACATTACACCGTAGACGGCACGGTAACTGGGCGATTGGCTGCTATGCTGCGTGTCGTGGGTTCATTTCCCGTACGGAACAAATTTTTATTTGACCTATAGATAGTTGTGCTGGGCCTGGCTGTTTGTATACCTGAGTTTATGTGTTTTTAAATGCACCCACGATATCGGGGAAAACCTAAGTGTGGGGCGAAGTTTAAAAAAATCTGTCAATGTAGTTTTTCTGGCGAAGTTTCAGCTAGAAACCTAGTTCCAAATCCTAATGACATTGATTATCATCTTAACATTGATGATATAAAAAATCCAATGTGATAATAAAAACAATCGCATTCAGTGAACACAAATAAAAACCATTAAAAATGTTTTACGCAATTGCTCTGCACATGCAAACGTAATGTTTGAACTTTATTTTTAAAATCTTAACAAGTTTCCTGGTTCGAATCTTTTCCTTTTCGAAAATAAAAGGTCCAGTTTTTATCATAGCTTTTTGATCCAACCTGGGAAATCCGAGACTTATATAAAAACCTGGTCCTTTGAGACGAACGTAATGAATCCGACTTGGTCTCAAATAAAAAGAGCAAGAATCTTTTGAAGTATTTTATTACCTTTACTTACCGTTACTTACAAAACTAGTGTTAAAATTATTGATATCACATTTCATTTTCACAATAACAAAACTTAATTTCACATAATGGTTATAATAGATGTTTATTATAATTGTACTTAACGTTTGTTTATTCCTGAGGATAGATTGTAGAAAATAGTATCAGTAAACTGAGAAGGAAGACTAAAGTTCGATGTTAAAAAGTTTGTTTCTAAACTAATAATTCATACTTCGTTGAAGATTATTTTTATTGGAAGGTAGAAAAACAGACTTAGATAGTATTACACGGTAATTATTAATTTGTTTTTAAAGTTCGGAGGCTATTATTATGAAGTGGTAATTAATACCTTTTAGTGTGAGATAGAGATAGAGCTATCCATGTGACCAATATCACCATCCTTTTTTCGCAACAATTTCATAATATGGTCCATGATGTGTCATTGTTTGCCAAATTTTACTATATAAACTGCAAATTTTATTATTAGGTAAACAAGGAGTCTGATAGCTTCTTGTGTAATTAAGAGATTATTACTTACGATAATTACTTTAAAATAAAAAGATATTTCATAGTAATAGGATATCTTAAATATGTCTCAGCGTCTAAGCACACGATCTTTTTTTGACGGATTTATTCTCGCCGACAAAGAATTCTTTGTCAAAAGTCAGTCCGATCATCGGTCGGAAAATCGGTCGTGGGCGGACACGCTTATACAAGTTTTTTTAAATATAAAATCTTAGATAATGATTCGAGTTACTCTATTCGTAAAATCAGATACAAAATGGCATCTCAAGAAATAATATTATTGGTAACTACACGTTAATATGTAGCAATAATAAAATGAGAATACAGAAGAATACTGTTAAAAATAGATTTGTAAGGTATCCCCCACACACGAGTACTGTTATCACCGGAGCGATATATCTATTCTTAGAAAACTTTATACAATTTTTCTTCGGTGATAATATCGCTTGTGTGAGGGGATACCTTAAAAGAACATTATCGATGAAATATGGAAGTAATTAGGTACAAGTAGTTTAGCCAGCAAACAATGGAATTTAAATTAATTGTTAAACACTCATGTTTTTCAGACTAAAGAAATAAATTAGAAAAAAAATATCTTTCACAGTCCTGGACGGTGTGGTGTAGCTTTAAATGAAAAATAATACAGCTTTTTACTTAAAATTAAGTTTAACTACATTAAAGTTTATTTAATAACTTAATTTAAATTGGCAATTCATAACAACATGTAATTGTATATTCTCTGTTGTGGACATCTAGTTCAATTACAACTAGTTGTCCTTAAGGTACATTTTTACTAGTATGTTTCTTATTAAATTCATTCGATTCTGGCCTTTATATTGACTTATCTAAGACTAAAATTTTATTGTTTATTACTTTAATACGTCATTTAAAAATAAAATATTTATATCACGTCAGTTTTATAAATGTTTGGGAATGTAATTAGTAAGTAATATGCTAAGTATGTCATATTTTGTTGTTACACTGGATAATTACTTTTCGTTCAGAAGAGAGCCTGTCTGAGGTAATAGATAGATAAAATAATATTATAAATGAACTATTACAACGGGTGTTAAAAAACACTTCACAAAGTCGAAAGTTTCATGTTATTCTCGTTTTGCCGATATTTTTTGTTTTGGATCATGCCGGGAACCTTCTAGTTATTGAGATAAATTCAAGGTCCCAAAAGACTCACAAAGAAATGTTTTAAATGTAGTAACTAAACTTTAAATAAAGCACGACCCCTGTACTATTGCATGCGCCCGTAAGCACAATGTTTTGCGAGTTTTATATTGTGGTTGAACCACGCGACTTCTATTTTTGTTGTGAAGAACCACAGTGGTTCTTCACACCAAAATAGAAGTCGTTCCCAGCCAGAATTTTTGTTCAATGTTATTTAGTTTGATGCGCAATAGCTAACGGCTATGACATGTCTCTTTACTTTTTACTTTTATTATTATTGAAAATTGAAAAAAATATTTAAACTAATGGTAATAGACATGACGAAGAAATATGCAAAATAATGTAACAAGCATTCGATAAAAAATAACGATAAAATTTTCAGACAGGCCATCGATTTTATACTTTAATTAAGGCTTTTGTAATATTTAAAATCACAACCTAATTAGTGAGTTTATAGTCCGTGGGACTGCCTTAATAATAACGAACCTACATAGTGCCTACCTAATATTATTTTAATGGAATGTCAACATCTCCTGTGGTAAAATTTTGGACGGAATTTCCATGAATACGACGACAAATTTCAACGTAAATACCTTTAGTAATATTTGGAAAATACATTAAGCAATTTTGTCTGTGACAGTCTAGACAGCGCTTTGGGGCTACTAACTAAATGGGCTAAAAAGTGAAGTTAAGTATTTATTGCCTGGTTTCGTTTAAGAGATTTTTCTATTCAATAGTGTAAAGGTTTTTAAAGAACCAATGTTCTTTAAAAACCTTTCCGTACATGTGTCATATTATCATAGGAGGGATAATATTTTTTTATATAAAGAAATTATTTTACATCTCAATATTACTCCTGCGATAATATCGCACTTGTGAGGGGGTACCTTAACGCTATTTGGAACCACTTTGAAATCAATATTAAGAATTTAAAACCTCGAAAATTCACCTCAACTAATTTAAAAAAATATCATCATCATCATTAAACCAGCTATAAATAATTATCGGCTTTACAAGCTTGTCTAAAGGTATTTACAAATTCCTTCTTATGACTTTCTACCTCGTCAAAATAAGGTTAAAATGTCATGGTTTTTATGTACCTACATAGCTCTTAAGTCTATCACACACTCATAGTATCATTCATAGAAATGCTAGTCACGTTGGCAACGACCTCCAACACTGGTGCGTCGTAGAATTTGTCAACCATGCCTCTGATTGAGGTGAAGGATCCAGCGAAGAGAGCGATCAGCGATATCATGGCAATGAAGATGTTCTTCCAAAGTCTCCATTTGAAGGGTCCAAGACCACGGTCCCATTTGTGAACGGTGTCAATGACGGCTGGCGTGAGAAGACCGAGGGTCGAGAGGAATATCGCTCCGCTTAGGTTGATGAACAGCTCTAGGTCAGGGAACGCAGCTGCTAGGGCAACTGAAACGGACAAAAGATTTTATAAATATAGTTTCTTGTAATTTTTTATTAAGTGTGATTCTTAGGACCAAAAAATTTTAAAGCCTTACTTTAAAATAACCTTGTTCAGCTATTAATAATGATAATTTGCGGTTGTTTTGCAAGCTTTTTGTTGTAAAAAGTGTATCATGTTATTTTTAGACCACCGATTGCCAGAACAGCCGTACGGCCGTTTTGGAAGTTGGGAAAAAAATAACAAAATAAGTTAAATTGTTACGATACTGTTAAACAAGACGTTACATTATTCATGAAACCATAAGCTACGAGTATTTGGATCCCTAAACAAGTGATCCGTAGAATTATAATTAGCGTAGGATGGTTCCGTACGGAATAATAAAATAGTAAACATCCATCAAAAAATTCCAAGTTTTTTTTTAGTCCTCAATTACGAAGTCCTGAGTACCGGTACTTAGTTTCCAGAGTTAATTATTTATGACGAAATTCGATATATTGGCTGTAGGGCCATCAAAATAATAATGAAAATGATCTATATTCTACATTATTCTTCTTATTTAGAATGCCCTAGAATTTATTTGAGAGTTTAACGTTTAATGAAAAACCAAACAAAAGATTTACTTCAGGGCAAATAATGAAGGCATAGAATTTGCGAAATTAATTATTTTGTATCTTCAGTTTTCATTTAGGCTTTTATTGTAATTTTGACGTTGTTAACGTAGAACAACGTTTGAAGTGCTCAAAATTGGTCTTTGTGTACGAGAAACAATGATAGCTAACTAGCTTTTGATCGAGACTTCATCCGCGTGAAAATCGGTTATCGCGGACGTAGATTAAATTGCGGATTAAAAATCTGTCTATAATTTAATTTATTTATTTCAAATAATCAGATAACAGAGATCCGTAGTGTTAGTAAAGTACCTTATACCACACATACTTTCCACTCACTTTTTTACTGCCTATGACTATATTTCCTCATGCTACCTACCTCTCTGTCAAATTTCATTACTAACGGTTTAGTAGTTTTGTCGTAATAAGTATAACAACTAGACACACAAAGTTACTTGCTCCCTTATTAAAGTATGGATTTTCACCTGAACCAACCACAGCCGTGGTCCTTATAGCAATCTGCGTGATGTTGTGGTATCTGACTGAAACCTTGTTGTGTAGCTGCCTCCAAATCATCTCCATCGGTACGTAGAACTGAAGACTGTAGGTGAAGAGGATCGCCAACGCCATCAGAATCTTCGCGCTTTGGGCTAGACTGTAACAATTTAATACAACTTTAATATAACCTTAAGGCAAAACCTTGCTTCACAGAATTCACTGAATAATACGAAATACACAATCACGCCTGTATTCCCCGAAGGGTTAGGCACAGGTGTTCCAATTTACACCCACATTTCGCGTAGGGGGCGAGCCTATTGCCATTAACTGGGCACAAGACCAAACTCTGAGCTGCTACTTAGAATTTCATAGAAAAACCCAATAACACTTTTTGCTCGACGTGGGAATCGAACGCAAGACCTTTAGCGTAGCTGTCGTTTTTAGAACCACTAGGCTAACAAGGCAGTACCACTTTAATATGAAGACTTACTTTACGAAATTCACTGAATAATAAGAGTTTTTCCTGGAAATTGAAATGTAAAATTCAAACTATAAATATTTATTTTCAATCCACCACTTTGGATTGTCAGAGAGTCAGTCAGTTAGAAAGTTGAAGATAGTTGCTCGTTCTAAAAAGTGGGTTTATATAAAGTAGAATACTTTCAAGAGGGAAACTTGTTGGATACCAAGTTTTGAAAATAAAAACGTATCCTCCAGATCGGATCAGATGGGAAATATTACAAGTTTGTATTTATTATAAGTTTTGATAGTATTTATATTGATTCTATAGGTAAATAATTAAGGGTAAGATTAAAATAAAATACTGATATAAATTAAATTACTCGTAAATAAATACTCACACTTCATCTTGTGGTAGATTGAGAGTGACACTTCCCCTAACATCATCTCCATACTTCATGTAACCGAAGAAACCGACGAGGCCATACAGAGAGATGACAATAGTCATGGCCACGTTGAGCACTCCGGGACAACCGAGGAACTGCTGAGGTTTGGCCATCTCGTTCTCGACCGGCATCACGACGCCAATGCCTTCCATTGCGAAGATCACTGTGCTGGAAAGAGATGGAAATATTTTCAATGTTACGTGCTTTACAACATTCTTTTCTTCTCGTCTTCTTATCCTTTATCGTGTGGACAGTAGGATCTAACGACCCCACCCTTAGTGACAGAGTTTCAACCCGCCTCAAGGGCCTCTGACATGATTACCGATGTCAGTGATGACCGAGATAATCTTAATCTTTTTAGCGTTAATATACATGAACATTCTGGACTAGGTAGTTATATAATTATGGATTAATGAACGACTTGTGAATCCTAGACTTCTAAATGCAATCCAATCTAATTGTAATAATTGAGGTCAGTTCTACCAATACGAACCACCCACTATTTCTCGATAATATAATCAATTTGATATTTTAAACAAAAAAGAAACTCGATGCGGAGAGCCGAAGATCGGACTCAGTGGCGCACCTTAGGAGAGGCCTATGTCCAGCAGTGGACTGCGATAGGCTGATGATGATGATAATCCAAATGTGTTACATAACTATATAGCTATAACAGTTCAATGCACATTTCAAAGTTATGCTTAGCGATTTAAAACTAATCAGCGGTAAATATTAGAAGTTACCCCAGTTGAGGTGGGTTGCAAGAAGCCGCACTGTTCTGAAGGTAGAACTTGTTGATTAACTTTGCACTAACAAAAGTTTATCCTAGTCAAAACAATCACCGTCTAAAGCTTCTAGTAATCAAAGTTAGTTAGAGCGAGAATTTAATATTTATTTAGTACTAAAACTCAATGTTTTAAATTTAAACCATTAAAAACAATCGTTGCAACAACTATATTTTAATCAAATGTAATTAAAAGTTTTGCATCATTACGAATGCTATAAGTTTTAATTAGTACCTACCTATTGAAATCTGGACAGTTAGCTCTGATTGTTCTAGACTTTTTAGTACTGTACTTAATTTGATTACATTTCATGAATACCTTTTGAATTTAAAGCATGTATTTAATGTGTTAGAAGTAATGTTGTTTTATTAGTTGACATTTTATTTAGCAAGTATAAGTTAGGTGCTTTATTTTGTTAGGTATATAGATTAACGGGTAAGTACCTACGCAGCAGTAAAGTCTTTTCAGTCTAATGCCACTACTTCAACGTCCATTCAGAAGAAGTTGGAAAATAAATAGATAGGGTTGGAAAGCTACACTTGAACTCTATGCTTATCGTTTAAACCATAAAAGAATGCCATTATAACAACAATAACAATACCTTTATGTCGAACGTGATTATAATGACAATATAATCCACATCTCATCACATCATCATCATCAATTGATTTTATTATTTCATCTTATTTTTTTTATTTTTTTTATGGGAGAAAGGCGTGAGTTTATGTTTGTGTGTGTGTATGTATAATCCACAGTCGGTTATACACCGATTCTGCTATTTTGAATTCAGAGACGAAATTCAGTTTTTAAAAATCGAACTCTTGCCACATACGTTTTTTAACGACTTCAGTAAAGCCAGAGTCCTCCTAGCACCGGAAAATTAAGAACTTATTTCGAAAAACTATGCAGTTCTAAAAGTTCCAGCTTCGAATTTTAAATTCTGGCTCCAAATTACGGCCGAACTAAAAGTTTGACAAACTAAAAACAAATGACAAACAACTGGAAAAAACTTCTTACCTTATAAACAATGGCCATTGGGTCACACTGGCCACCACAATTCTGTTCTCAGGCTTTGGCAGATCACTGAAGATATAATACATGGTGATGGCAAAACATATCACCAGGAACACGTTAGCTATCGCCGAGAATGGCACCAGCCACTTTAGGTTCCTGATCTGGCATATCAGCACTAGTGGCACTAGGGTTAGTGCACAGTATGCTTCTACTGACAACTTGTATTCTGGCATATATTCGTCAAGGACCTGCAATGATAAAGTATTGTATAGTTAGAGCAAACTGGGTTTGGTAGGACTTGCATAGAATAGAGAAAGAGGAAAGTATAACCCTATTGTATAAATTGATGAAATGTTCACAAGTCCGACACTAAGGGTGAGGCCATACGAGCGTAATTTTGTGAGTCGTCAATCGCAGAATTTCTGTCAATGTCATACAAAACTCCTGTTTCGTTCACACGGCGACGCAAAATAAATTGTCAGTTTCAGTAGAAAGTAAGTTACTCGACAGAAATTCTGCGACTCACGACTCACAAAATTACGCTCGTGTGGCCTCACTCTAAGGCCGTTTGTCCACCGCCGCCGTCACCGGGACGTCAACGAGAACGAGATTATTTCGGGCCGAGTTTAAGATGACGTGACGGCGATCGTTTGTCCACCGCGCCGATATTATCGTTGGTTCATTTCTACAGATTTGTATTGGGTGGTAGTCGCGTTATCCTTTTTAATAGAAATAAAAAAAACTAGAAGGATGGCTAGTTTCAACCGGCGACAATTGCTTGCTCTGCTTTTGTAAGTTCGAAGGCGTCATGATTCTTTATTTGAAAGCTGGTGCTTTCCGTGTGGTCCCATTGTCACCATTTCAATATCTGATGATGGGATCTTGTAGAAATCGAGGGAACTCTTCAATAAATAACAGCAGATTAACCGCGATTGTTGCTATAGCATATCTAAGCATTGTTTACAAAGGGTAACACAGATATATTCAGTAGTATTCGAAAATTCGTCCTCCAAGTAAACGAAATCGCATAAGTATTCTGCTTTCTTATGACTTTTTAGTGTTGTCAAGTTAATTTACTACGTAAATTAACTTACTACTAGTCCGGTCAATTTAGACATTCGAAGTTACATAAAGTCTCAACAAGCTGAATTTCTGTGAAATTGTTCAAAACATAATTATAAACAATGTCTAGAAGTTCCCCATCATTCCCCTGTAAGGAAAAAAAAATATTCAAGGTCAAAGGTCAAAAAAATGAGTTTTTCGCGATTTTCAGTAAAACGGTAAGTTTTATCATAAAAGTACCTCAGACAAAAATTGTAGATCATAAAATTATCTATAAAAAATGAATCAATACTTTTTTCTTACGAGCCACCGTTTCTGAGATATAACGATTCAAAAAGTTATAAAAGTTGTTATCGTCATAATAACACGTTTCAACGCCACCTATGAGGTAGTGTACTTAGCGCGTTTTTTTAACGTGGTTTCCCCAGTAGGCCTACTCCACGGGTCAGTTGTGATCCTGTTTAATGTAAAACTATTGCATAATAACGGAAATTTTCAAAGATTGGGAAAGATAAAAGCGATGTAAATTAAAAAAAAAAAGTGTTGAAGTTTATTCGTCTTATTTGTAAGTTTCAAATTCTTGTTCTTCTTCTTGATCTTCTTCTTGTTCTTCTTCTCCTGCTTCTTCTTCATCTTCATTTTGGATGCAAGTAAATTGCGTCAATAGCGATGTATCGCACGATACTTCGTCGGAGTCAAACGAATCCTCCATTGTTTGTGATTCAATATTAGAGCACGACCGGCCTTGATAATTTGTGCATGCCAAATAACAAGACAGTCCGACTTTTTTGCAACCACATTTAGCACTGCATCCCTTTTTGCAGTTGCAAAAAATGGTGTTCAGCAGTTTTTCTGGCGCAGGTGGAAGTAAAAGTTTGAACTGGCTCTAATATATTGTTGACCAACTTCCAACCCCAGTCTGTAGGGTCTAGCTGATAACCAAGTCACACTTGAACTTGGTAATATACTCGAAAAAGATGTTGGTGAGCAGCAACTGAGGTTGGAGGAAGACAAGCTAATTGAACTTGTTTTTTTTATTTTTAAGTATTTTTAACAAAACATGCATATCGATGCTTATCTAAACAGGTAGTTTTTTTAGGAGCTCCGTACATAGAAAGAAAGAAGAAAGCGGATGCCGTTGGTAATAACTTCTTGTTGAGTTGAATTACTCTTTTTAAAAACTTCAGCAAATTGAATATACGTACTCATGCATATTATGACGATAACAACTTTTATAACTTTTTGAATCGTTATATCTCAGAAACGGTGGCTCGTAAGAAAAAAGTATTGATTCATTTTTTATAGATAATTTTATGATCTACAATTTTTGTCTGAGGTACTTTTATGATAAAACTTACCGTTTTGCTGAAAATCGCGAAAAACTCATTTTTTTGAACTTTGACCTTGAATTTTCTTTTTCCTTACAGGGGAATGATGGGGAACTTCTAGACATTGTTTATAATTATGTTTTGAACAATTTCACAGAAATTCAGCTTGTTGGGACTTTATGTAACTTCACTCTCATTTTTTGGTCTAAATTGACCGGACTATACGTAAATTAACGTTAATTTACTACGTAAATTAACTTGACTAGTAAATCCTTCGTGGATTTGGATGACAGGAAGTTGATACTAAAAAACAAAAAAAAAAAAACAACCGGCTTCAAAAATTAAAAAAGTGAAAAATAACTTTAGCTTTGGAAGTCGGTGGCAATACAAAACAACAAACAGAACCAAAGCCACCGACTTCCAAAGCTAAAGTTATTTTTAACTTTTTTAGTTTTTGAAGGCGGTTGTTTTTTTTTTGTTTAAAAGTTTTTTAAACAAGAAAGTGTCAACTATAAAAATCCCTTTCTACAATTTGTTTACCTTTAGTTAACTACCTAAACCTTTCTAGTATAGTGTTTTGTATTGCCGCGTTGCCGGCACAGGTCACGCCGATCTACTCGAATCTCGGCGGCCGGGATGACGGTGCTCGGGTGACGGACTTGCGGTGGACACGCGGCCATAGTAGTCCATGTACCAGTACTTCGGCGCCGTCATCTCGTTCTCGTTGACGTGACGGTGACGGCGGCGGTGGACAAACGGCCTAAGAATTGCTCTTGTATCATGGGCGTTAACAAAATATTTTTATAAACCAACATACACACCCCACCGGGTGGCATGTGAAATATAAAGATAAAAATAATTCTATCTATTAATAATAAGCAGATAAGAAATAATTAAGAGTCACCGTCCACACGATGTATAAAGCATGAAATTTGGCAAAACGCCTGGAAAAATTATAAAGGCAAATCATTAATAGAAAAGTTAGCCAACATTATTTTTAATCAGAAAATTAATTTTATTTCCTCTAAATTAATTTTGGCGTTCGTTTAATTAATTTTATAGGCCAATAAGGAAAGTTCTGCTAGTAATAACACAACTTCTTACTTGCTTATGG
This sequence comes from Caradrina clavipalpis, assembly GCA_932526535.1. Classification (NCBI taxonomy): domain Eukaryota; kingdom Metazoa; phylum Arthropoda; class Insecta; order Lepidoptera; family Noctuidae; genus Caradrina; species Caradrina clavipalpis. The sequence continues at coordinate 2,130,322 of OW052095.1, forward strand.
AATGTTTAATGTTTGTTCGAATTACATAAGGACCAAGATTAAAGTTAGAAAGGAAAATTCAGAATTCACAATACACAACGAATATTAATAATCTTGAACGTAAAAAAGAAGACAACACCAGGCCTTTTCCGATTCTTGCGCAATTTTCTTCAAGACAAAATAATTTTTGACAGATTTAATTATCTTTGTTAATATTATAATCAGCTTTGAGCTAGTATGGTGAACAATGCCTTCACTCTGTGAAACGATTGTGCCATAGTGGAACGATAATAACGGGTATTTTTTTTTACTAGGAATGATAGGATGAATTATAGGCTTAATTCTAAAAAATCCCTCAAGAACACAAAAACACGAAGCACATAAGTTTGTTATGCCAGATAAATATCTATACATATATCTTCCAAACAGCATTAACTGGTAACAAACAAGTAACTGGAAAGTAACAAACATCAATCTATTCTCACAAACGTTCGGGTTTATATTAGGTAGTAGTAAGATTATCTTACCTCTTTGAAGTTTTCAGCGATGAAAACAATATAAACACACAATGCCGCTAAATAGGTACAGGTCATCGCATAGTCCACGAAAGTTCTGAAAAAGAAAAATATAATTTGAATGACGTAATCTTGCAAAATAGTTGAATCTTAAATAAAAACGTGGCAATAGGCTCGCGCCCTATTACATGGGACCTAAATATACCGGCGAACTGTAGGTGTACATTGGTGCTGCGGGTTGTTCGAAAGAGATACCGCGCCCCCGGAACGCAAAGGGCACATGAAGGAACATAGACGGGTTTTAGTCAGTAAAAGTCTGACACTCCCTCCCGCCCCGCCCAGGGCGGGGGAAGTTATTTGATGATTTCCCGCCTATAAAAAAGAAAAAAAAAAAGGTGTACATTGGTACACCTCTGCCTAACCCTTCGGGGAATACTGGCGTGATGGTAGTTGAATCTTCAACCGGCCTATTCTTTAAAAATCTAAGGCTGTGAATTTTAGTGAAGTGAGTTTGACGGGAGACGTCAATCCCTTAGCATTAGGTAGGACACAGATCATTTCAATCTCTCTTTATTTAATTTTTTTCAGAATAGTACTGTAGAGCAAGTAATAATATCAAAGAAACCTCACTAGCTATTACCCAACTGTACTCTTTTCCCAAAAGGGAAAACCCTTTTATATAACAGATATATTTATGTTCCACCTCAATTTTTGCAAATGAAAAGTGAAAAGACATTTTTCTTTCAGATTTTGGTAGGCAGATGCTTTTTGTGATTACCTACTTAAAAGGTAGATACAGTCACTAGCATAAATATGTCACAATTACTTACACAATACTCAAAAGATATTTTCACTTGAGAAACATTTCTTTCATATTTATAGTTTCGGAAATACCATATTCGTAACACCGTAATTGCTTTTGAATTTGCGCAAGAATTTAAACATTTTATTGTGATTGTAAGTCAACAAAGCTATTTGGTATACAGGCAAAATTATTTATCTTTTTACTAACATATTTATTATTATTGAATGCGTAATTACTTTTTAGGCTTATGTCACACTTAAGAGGACGAATTGGAAATTTTGGCATCAGTGATCTCTATTTTTGTCAGTAATTACGAAACGTATAAAAATGTGAGTTGGTGTTCTGAATAGTTCATGATGAAAGCCTAATTTTATTAGTTTTCATTACATGATTAAGTAACTTTAGTAACAGAGAAAAAAATATCAAACATACCTCTTTTTAAATAGAGATTCACATCTTATAGGCAAACGGGACCGATTTTAGCCTCTCAACTTGCTCTGTAGACAAGTCTATAAATACTCTTTAAAATTGTAGAAGGATTTTCTCAAGTTATCATTTCCGACTAAATAAAATAACAAAAAGCTTACTTACCGGGGTGTGTGCGGGTTGCGGGGGGCGCGAGCCTGGTCTAGAATTATTGTTAAACAATTCGTCGCCTTAAGGTTGAACTAGTCGCGGGCTCGAACTCACTCGTGGGCGTGGCCAAAAAGCACGCTGTCTCACTAGACATCGTGCCCGACAGAGATAGTATCAGTGATGAGCAGTTAGACGCTAGTCTACACGCACAACGTGAAGGTCGCACGCGCACATACACCGTTCCCTAGTGAAACGTTAGATAATGCACACATGCACCGCTCGCGCTGGTCCGCCGCTGTGTCGCTTGCCGAGAAATCAACAAATAAATACCAACTCGTAGGTACTAAAGTAGTAGGCGCCTCACCAGACCTCGCATTACCTATTATTAGGTACTGTTTATGTTTAGTGTTAGATAATAAATTGTAATAAGTATAAAGTATTTATAGTACATAATTTTATTGTCTACATATAAATTATTTTCAATATTTTTGGGTAGGTAACTACACACGGCACACATCAAGCAATACATTTCCAGTATAAGCTGACCTCTCATTGTAAGGAAATTCTATACAACGCGAGATCAGCTTATGCTGGATGGTAGGTATTGCTTGATGTGTAGCCGTGCTGCCGTGTGTACCTACCGAATAACTTTGGGTACCTACTAGGTAGGTACCTAGAGTACTTACCTACTTAACTATGTAAACAATCTTGACACATACCTATTTTTACCCGACTGCGACAGAAGGAGGGTTATGTTTTTCGAGGGTATGTTTGTATGTATGTATGTATGTATGTATGTATGTATGTATGTATGTATGTATGTATAATTGTTTGGCACGCTCTGCAGCCTGAACGGCTCGATGGATTTTAGCTTGAGAGGTGTCGTTAGATTCGTATTTACTGTGAGAGTGACACTGGGTATATCAAAATAAAAAAAACAAAATGGCGGATTTTTGGCGCCAAATTCGAATGTTTGGATCGCTCTGCAGCTTGAACGGCTCGATGGATTTTAGCTTGAGAGGTGTCGATAGATTCGTATTTACTGTGAGAGTGACACTGGGTATATCAAAATAAAAACTAAAAAAAATAAAAAACGGTAATTTAAAAAACTAAAAAACCCGACTGCTTTTCTGAGTATTTATGAGAAATCCCTAAAACAAGATAGTCGTTGTACCCGATTGCACTTAAAATTGTAGCAGTCGGGACCCATTCTAGAAGTGGAGGCTTAGTGAATTGAGAGCACATACCTATATTACATTGCAGATGGTCCCGAATGGGTCCCGACTGCTACAATTTTAAGTGCAATCGGGTACAACGACTATCTTGTTTTAGGGATTTTTCATAAATACTCAGAAAAGCAGTCGGGTTTTTTAGTTTTTTAAATTACCGTTTTTTTTAGGTATCTAGTAGTGTCTATCTAGTGTTTTTTACCCGACTGCGACAGAAGGAGGGTTATGTTTTTTTCGAGGGTATGTTTGTATGTATGTATGTATGTACGTATGTATGTATAATTGTTTGGCACGCTCTGCAGGCTGAACGCCTCGATGGATTTTAGCTTGAGAGGTGTCGTTAGATTCGTATTTACTGTGAGAGTGACACTGGGTATATCAAAATAAAAAAAAAACAAAATGGCGGATTTTTGGCGCCAAATTCAAATGTTTGGCTCGCTCTGCAGGCTGAACGGCTCGATGGATTTTAGCTTGAGAGGTGTCGGTAGATTCGTATTTACTGTAAGAGTGATACTGGGTATATTAATTTCTTTTTTAAAACACAAAAAAAATAAAAAATAAAAAACGGTAATTTAAAAAACTAAAAAACCCGACTGCTATTCTTTAAAAATCCCTAAAACAAGATAAATTGTAGCAGTCGGGACCCATTCGGGACCATCTGCAATGTAATATAGGTAGGTATGTGCTCTCAATTCACTAATCCTCCATTTCTAGAATGGGTCCCGACTGCTACAATTTATCTTGTTTTAGGGATTTTTAAAGAATAGCAGTCGGGTTTTTTAGTTTTTTAAATTATCGTTTTTTTTACAGATGAAATATCAAAATTTCGAGTAGGTACCGTACTAAGGTTTCAATGTTTTATGGTAGGTATTTTTGACACTTTCGCCCGCCGCAAGTCGTCGACTCAGTACCTAGGTACCTACCTACCTACCTACCTAGATCAGGCCTGCATGATGTAGGTAGGTACTTATTGAGTCCACGACTGCGTAGGTAGGAAGGCATCTATGCCACGGTAATATTATAATACAGTACTCCAACTTCATACAAACGGACGAAACGCGAGCTATACCTACGCGCCTCGATCCTGGGGTGCGCGCGCGGTGCAGACACAAATACTGGAGACGGGCAGCCTCTAACGCATGTTTACGTACCGCGCGGCTGTAGGCATTTATTTCTGTCATGCGGCCGAGTTACACTACTGTATTATTATATTACCGTGTCTATGCCGTGCCTATCTACCTATGCAAAATTAGGGTAGGTAGTCAAAATTTTAAAAAGTATTATTTCGATAGGTAGTAAATAGAAAAAACCAAGTTAGTAATAAGTAGGTACCTATACAGCATAATTGTTTAGTCGTGTCATGGGAAGTACATAGGTAACTACCTACCTACTTTACGCACAAAATACTCGCGGTCGCCGCCGCTTACATACCTACTTTGTGCTTTACGATGCATGAAAGTAGGTAAGGTAGGTAGGTAGTGTAGGTACGTACTCCTCAATACAAACAACATTTACTATGAGGCAAAACCTGAAATTGTGAAATAAAAATCAGCGGATCCCTAGTAAAAGGCAATAAGTACCTAGCTGGTAAACACGATCTAAATGTGTAGACCAGCTGACTTTATTTTTCATATTTCAGGGTTGGTCCCGTAATGAAAGTTGTTCGTATTCATGAGTAATTTCATCCCCTAATGTATGTACTATCGAGGACAATGGCGGCTGACCAATTTTTAATTATGGATATAAGGTATAAGGGTGAAAAGTGGTCAACCGCCTTTGACCGCGGTTGTACCTACCTAGATTAAAAATCACCTGGTAGTCAAAGATAAACCAACACAATAGGTATGTAGGTAGGTACCTAGGTATAAATCTCGTAAGACGGAACGTAGATCGAGTAAAGGTAGATTGCTGCAAGGGTTGCGAGTTGCTTACTCAATTATTATAAGGGTCATTCATCACTTATTTTTATTTATCGAATAAAAAAATATAGTGTTTACGTACGAATGGTAATAACTTAGAGCGCAGGGAATAGTCTACATACACGTCATACGAATTACGTAGGCCGCAGCAGACTAAAAAAACTCGCAAATATATTATGGCGCGTGCGACATATTGTGCATGTGTGCGTGAGCGCCTTCCTCCCGCACGCACCCCCGGGGGTACATTATTTAGTGAAATGCAAGATAAATCATAGCAAATGGCGCGCGTAAAAAAATTAGAAAAGCCGGTTAGAAAATTGAGTTTTATGAAAAAACCACTGAATAAATCAATTACAAATAAAGTTTATTGAACTCTTCAATAATTGAGCTTTGTCGGTACCGGCTTTATTTTGGAAATTTTACACTTCTTTTATTACTTATTTGCGTCCAAAGTTGCGTTAAAATTAGCCTGAAAACCTAATCTTTGGTGGCTTATAACTTTTTAATGGCTTATTTTTTTACTATTCTGTTTCCGTAGCGACAAAACTAATAATGAGACAAAACGATATCATGTTTAACTTTGGACGTACAATGTCAAACAGTGGAGTAATACCCTCCCGAAGTTTGTATGGAAAAAATGTCGACTAGTGCCACCTTAAGAGAGCTATTTAAAAGAATTGACTGCTCAGCACACTCACAACATTGTTTAAAAGTAATCGCAAGTAAGCTGCCTGTTTACCAAATAGCTTTGTTGACTGTATATGAAGATTAGGGTGTCCCTTATTTTTCAAAGTTTTAAATTTGTAACGCATAGGTCTTAGTTTTGTTCATTTGCCTCTAAAACACTCGGAAATAAATTTTTACCTTATTTGGAGTACGATAACCCGTGCCGAGTTGCATCGAATCATGTTTCATACATTTGCGCGGCAGTAACGGTGCGTATTCACGGCATTTGTTATTTGTTCTCAATTATTCCCGCGATTAACACGTATTGTTTTACATTTAAAAGATGGCAGAGAAATTAAGAAGCAATCAAAAATGTGTTTTCTTAGTTTATGACGTAAATTATCAAATAACAGGCGCAAAGTTACCGTCTAATCGTCAAGTTCTTTCAGTATTTTTTTAACATGCGCTAAGTTAAATGACTGTTAGTGAAAACGCTAATGTCGTTATTCGGGAGTGTATTATATTTTGGGAAATAGCTAGAATCCCTACCAGAGCTATACCTAACTGTGTAAAAATACTTGTGGATCATCAACATGCCAGGAGGGAGATGAAAAAAAAAAAATTACAAGCGCTGTTTGAAGTACTTTAAAAACAATTTAGATAATTTATTTCATATAGCACACGCTGATTCATTGGAACCGATGAAAATTAAAGAATCTAAATATTTTTACAAAAAAAAGGAGAAGCAGGGCGTCCCGGGTGTTTAGCGGGTGTAGGCAAAACCTTAGCCGAAAAAGAAGAAAGGGAAAGACAAAGTAAATGAAATGAAGAGAAAAATTATGTGAACAAATGTGTTTCGGAGGTTTATCGTCATCTGTTACTACGCAAGATTCTATTCAAACGCAAGGACATCACGATCAACTTACCAGCTCTGATGGAAGCCTTAAGGAACCCTTGGCAACCACCTCTCAATTGGTAAGTCCTGAAGCTACTAAAAAAGAGGAAGGAAATATTTTATCACGCCTAAGTTAGTTGCAGCTTCAGATAGATGTTAATAAAACATAAAGTATTCTGTCTATATACTTCAGGCTGTAGTAGAAGCACTAGATCTTAACTGTGATTATTTTCCAATAAACAAATCGTCGAATATGAAACTTTTAAAACGGCAATTTCTTCTAACAAGTACCAAATATGTTGACTAAACTTGCTCAGGGCTGCTTTGAAGATCAATTTGTCAACAGTTTTATATTCGACGATTTGTTTATCGGTAAATCATCACAGTAAAGATCTAGTGCTTCTACTACTGCCTGAAGTATATAGACAGAATCCCTTATGCTTAATTAACATCTACCCAAAGCTGCAACTAACTTAGGCGTGATAAAGTATTTCCTTCCTCTTTTTTAGTAGCTTCAGAACTTACCAATTGAGAGGTGGATGCCAAGGGTTCCTTAAGACTTCCACCAGAGCTGGTAAGTTGATCGTGATGTCCTTGCGTTTGAATAGAATCTTGCGTAGTAACAGATGACGTTAAACCTCCTAAACACATTTGCTCACATAATTTTTTCTCTTCATTTCATTTACTTTGTCTTTAGCTGTCTTCTTTTTCGGCTAACGTTTTGCCTACACCCGCTAAACACCTGGGACGCCCTGCTTCTCTTTGTTTTTGTAAAAAAAAAATAGATTCTTCAATTTTCATCCGTTCCGAAGCATCAGCGTGTGTTACGCTGTGTTCAAGAGCATATAAATCTGTATCTAAACTGTAAAAAAGAGAACCTTAAAAGAAAAATCCTGCCTGATCTGTAATTTTATATTCTTTTAATAAATATATCATAAAAAAATAATATTTCAATTGATTTATCTGTGATGTATCTGAAGGGTTTAAACATAAATTTTCAAAATCTTCAGAGGTCTGTCGGCACGGGTTAACGTTGACGTAGGAAGATGAAATTTTGTATTAAAGTAAGTCTGGGTAGTCTAAAAAGAAATAGAAGGTATGCATTTCGATATGTAAAAAAAAATTTTTTTCACCCATATAAGGGACACCCTAATGAAGATGTTCATATATTTAGGCTTAGAAGGCTTCCGTAGAAATATGAGATTTATTATTAACATGACCTGGATATGACAGGTATTCAAGTGCTCAAAACATATACATACAAGACTTGTAAGCTGTAATATTCAAGAGTAGCTTGGTTTAGTCTAGGTCCGGTTTTGTTTGTTTTGTCAGAACATTTTATATCAAGAAAATGTTCAGTGTTTCTGAATCTGACGTGCATATATGATCAGCTGGTATATTATGTAAAAATATCCCTTCGTGATTTTTTGTGAAGTGAGTTTCCGTCTTTAGAGGAGGCCTATGTCCAGCAGTGGACGTCGTCCGGCTAATATGATGATGATGATGATAACGAGTTGTCATTCCGCCTGGCTGTCGGGGCTGACAGCTCAACGCTGATTTTTTTATCTGAACCATACCTGAGAACCTTCTAGTAACAAAGGTATTGAACACCAAAGTTTCTACTATTTTTTTTAAGATTCCTAACCAAACCAAGTTTTAAATATTTTAACCAAAGTTTTCTTCAAAAACTAAAGTTGACTCCTAGCAATTATTTTTCCTCAATGTGACCTAATTTGAACGGCATTATGCACAATTCACAGCTATGTGATATGTCTTTTAACACTTCGCATATTCACAACACGTCACTTACCTTGCAAAATTGGCCCATGGCCTTAATCGTTTAGGTCCAAATTCGAATGCAGCACCACAAGTCTCGGCGAAGCCCATCGAAGGCTTCTTAGCGTCCACACATACTTCTTGAGATGTTTTGACCTGTGAACAATTAATTAAGGTAATAAATTAGAAATTATTAATTAGAATATTGAATAAAACCTCTCTTATTTGTAGTAGTAAGTAGCTGTCAAAGTAACAGGATTTTATGTGTCTATCCTAAACGTAATTTATATGGACTAGGCAAATATCTCATATATGGGATGGATGTCCTAAAATCTAGAGGTCGGCAAAAATCGCTAATACGCTGGAAATATCGAAGGAAATGTTTTTTAATTTTCATAACTTTGTAGATAAGAATCAAAGTACTTGCTAGTTTTGCAAATCAAATATTTTGATTTTTGTACTGGCAGATATAAATTATTTCAAAAGGTGTGGCATCTATCTCGGTTTTACCCTAGTCTATAACCAGCGCAACATCATGAGAAGTAGTCTCGAGTGTACAAAGATAAGATGGCGGGACGCCTTGGATGGATTCCTCAGGAACTGGCGAAAGGAGGCACAATACAGAGAAAAGTGTAAGAGAATGGGGGAGATAAACATACTTATTTATATAGACTGCTAAAATCCCATCGTAGTAGGATAAAAATACGCAATATATCTGTCAGAATATTTTTATGGAAATACCGAACAATTTAGAAGTATGTACTATAATATTCTTTTGAATGGCAACTAAGCTACAGAGACACAAAAATGTAGGCGGATATGAAATCCTACGGCTCATAAGGATAAACAACACAAATAAAACGTTCAAACAATATTTTTGTTGTTACCAACCAAAGCTTGATACTATAAAGTTGAATGTCCTTCAGATAATATTATGTTAATAACATTCTAACCACGACCAGGGATTGATAAACTGGATTCATTAAAACACATTGGGATGAGAATTTGTGTCAGGAATTTTGGCGCTGACAACCCCTGTGCTTTCGATACATATTATTTAGAAATTCGAATTGCGTTAACATAATTATGAGACTCGGTAATGACAATAGTGAGTTTCGAGTTCGGTTTTCATTTATGTGTCATCAATCGAGTTAGATTTGTAGTGCAGGTACTTTATAAAATAGCACAAATAATTAATAGAGCAGGCGTATAATATGCTACAATTTTGTAGCAAAATAGTTATGATTTAGACATTATAGTCACATATTATTGTCGTCAATTTTCAATTTAAAATGATTTCATAATAATTGTGTTTAAAATGATTTCATGAATTGTATTCAAAATTATATAATTTAAATTGTGTTCAAAATAATTCTATAATTATGTTCAAAATTATTGCATAATTTGTGTTTCAAATGATTTCATAATTATATTTAAAACTGATTTTATTTATTTTACATCCGTACATACATGTCATCACGCCTGTATTCCCCGAAGGATTAGGCAGAGGTGTACCAAAGTACATCCATAGTTCGCCGGTATATTTAGAACGCATGTAATAATAGGCGAATCTATTGCCATTAACAGTCCACAAACCCTAACTCCAAGCTGCTACTGAGATTTTCATAGAAAAAACCCGGGAATCGAACCCAAGACCTCTAGCATAGCAGTCGCGCTTAGAACCACTAGGCCGTTCACTAGGCAGTTCATGGACTGTATTTAAAATAATTTCGTCGTTGTGTTTAAAGTAACTAACTGCGCCGTTGGTCTCGTGGTCGCAAGTGCGACTGCTGTGCAAGGGGTCCCGGGTTCGATTCCCAGGTCGAGCAAAAAGTGTTATTGGGTTTTTCTGTGAAATTCTCAGTAGCAGCTCGGAGTTTGGATTTGTGCCCGATTAATGGCAATAGGTTCGCCCCCTATTACATGGGACCTAAATATACCGGCGAACTGTGGGTGTGCATTGGTACACCTCTGCCTAACCCTTCGGGGAATACAGGCGTGATGGTATGATGGTGTTTAAACTAAGTGGACTGTAGAAATGGCGCTATATAAAAGAGAAAGCGGAATCTTAAGCTAATAAAAATCCCTTGAAATGTTCTCACAAATTGCGTGCCCACTTTGGAACAAAGCAATACTGAAAGCTAACTGTCGTGAAACAGATTAGGGATATTAGCGAAGCCGATGGATTTTGGCAAACATTTGCAGAATATTAAGGAAGTTTTAGGTGATTGAAACTTGTTTAAATAATGTGTCCGTAATGTTAATACCGGTTGGAAGAGACATCTTGATACAGGCTTTTACCATGGATTCATAAATGATTGTAGACATCCAAGATGGTAAAGATGTCAACATTTTTCGTCTGTTGAAAAAAACAAAACATCTGTTCCATACGATAAAGCAACACATACACTGTTAAAATGTAATTAATAGCTAGTAGCTACCCTACTAATAGCTAAGAACGGATTTTGCGACAGAGTCGAATTCGTAAAGGTCTTTACACTCTCACTGCTCTTAACACGGGCAAAACCAAAAAGAGAGAGAGAAAGACAAAGACAAAACCGAAAAGTTCACAGCAGTACAGCGTTTTCAAAATACATAATATCCGGATGTTTTGGTGACAAAGATGAAACGAAATAGTTGAAGTTGTGTGTTGTTGATGTGATTAGCGCATTTCATGAACTCATTGCCGCTCATAGCTCACTAGCTTTTGCCCGCGACTTCGTCTTCGTAAATGTGTTTATCGCAGGCAAAGTTGCGGAATAAAAAGTAGCCTATGTACTGCCTTGGGATTAAAACTAACCCCGTACCAAATTTCAACAAAATTTGTTCTGGTTTTGGTTGGTCTGGGTTTGGTTTTCATGACATAGACATACACAGTTACTTTCGCAATTATAATATCAGTATAGATTAAGGATCTGAAGAAAAAAAAAGACATTCACACAGACAAAAGCTAGTAGACGACTAAAATAAAAGTAAACAAAGAAGCTAACCACGATGAAGAAAAACATCAGTCACGGCACATTGATTAATAGATGCAATCTCTTGAGCGCTGAATCACTAAGCAGTTACCTTGGCCTTCTTCAACGCTTCCTCTTAATGTCGCACAGTGACGAGATGTATACATAACAATCATTTACATAAGACTTCCTAGAATCAATGATGATCAAGGTGACCCGAGAGCCGTCTGAATAAATCTGACTCAACTTAAGTTTGGGCACTTAAGTAATGGAAGCCGTCTTCCAAGTTTGCTGGACACAAATTCAGCAGTCAACGAAAATAGGGATTTAATGGTTAAGACATAAGATCAGTTTTGGGACAAAGAGGTGTATGCTGTTAATGCAAGCGGTCATTTGGAAAAATCTGGACGCAAAAAAGGAACTACCACAAAATTTGGTAGGGCAAAAACTCTTGTCGAAAATTTCATGCTTTTGGACACAGCAGGTTAGTATGTGCTTTTTGACGGTCAATTTAAGGTTCTAACTTGAAAAGTAGTCCCCCTCTTCCCGATGATAAAATGTGAACTTACCAATACGTAAACGCAGTGTGTACAAATAAATCCGACGACTAGTGTGCCGATGCCTCCGGCTGCTAAACCAGCATTCTTGAACGCAGCAGGCATAGCCAGGATACCAGACCCTAGCGAAGATTTTAGCAGATGCACTAGGGATCCTATTGTTCTGAAAGAAGAAATATTTGAAAGACAGTTTAATAAGGATTCTAATGTAGAACATGTTTCGAAATTGGTTAAGGCGTTTAGAAGTTATGGTTATGGAATAAAGAAACTTATACACAAAATGAATCATGAAAATGTAACATTATTTTTTAGGGTAAATGTGAAGTCTTCTTTAACAGTGTGTGTAAAAAATCTTCAGGACCATTAATTAATGAACTTGAATAAAAAAATGCGTCATCTCATCGTCATACGAATACGGTATCATGATTTCTCTGTTCAAAGACAGCTTTTAAAAAGTTTTTTTTTGCCACAATGTAGAAACACCTCAGCGATAAATCAATTCCAAACAAATCGCAGTTTAGATTTTACTGTAAAGTATTTTTTTGAAACTTGTACAGTTACACTTGTACAGTTAAACTTGTACAGGCTAAGAAACACTTACCTCATCTAGTCTAAAAAGTGTGTAGTGTAATAATTATATTTTTAACCAATTTACAAAATATGTCATTAGTAATATTATCCTACTGCAGGGCAGAGGTCTCTTTTCATGCAGAGATGTCAGAAGCATTGATCACCACACTTACACAAGGCAGATTTCAGATTCATTTTGTACGTATTATGATAGAAAAGTTCATTTACTTTCTGTATATTACTTACGAATTCGGGTGCTCCACTTTTCTGTGTTCGAATGGGTTGTATGCTTTTTCATTGATTACATCTTTTGAGCCTAAACTTAGTGTTGATTGGAAGCCTGGGTTCGACGCGAGATTTGCTCTGAAAATATAATTGAAAGTCAGATCAATTTGGGATTTTCTTTTCAGTTTGTTTTGATTTGATTTATTAGAATATTAAGTCCGCCTTTGTACTTTTTTTTGTGCATAAAGTTTAAATAAATATTCAGTATTTTTACAACTTGTTTTTCTTTGTTTGTTACGAGTATTATGACTCGCGCCATTAAAGGACCAAATTAAAAATGGTAGACAAACAAAGGAGCTTATCATGTTCTTTAACTCGCACAGTATAACTAGCAAGTGAGAGGGCAAGATAGGACAAGATAAGCGCCACCAAAAACACGTTTTTTTAATGGAGGCTGGAAGTAGATACGATTGCGCTGCTGACCATTTTCCTGACATTATCCTTTGTTAACTTTATGACACCAACAGAGAGACTCTTTAAAAACTAATATTAAAATAAATAAGTAGCATAATATAAAACAAGAAAACACGACGATTCAATTCCCATAACGTAATTTCAAATTCTAAACCACATCAACATTATTGTCAAGTAGAACAATCAACCGCAAATATTCGGTGTATACTTTTACAGCCTTTATCCAAGTATTCTCATTACTTACATAACAATTACAAAGCATCGTGTATACCTGCCTTAAAACCCCATCTATGTAATAGGTATATGAATAACTTACGCAAAGGCTTTTACTTTAAGATGAGACTAAACTCCTTTATTATATACCACAATTGTCACTTCTCCAAAATTACTCGTGCCAAAGAGGGCCTTATGTTTGGTCCTTTGGTACGTGTGTTTACTTTTAAAAATATGTTTTTGGTCTTTAGGTATATGAGTATACATACATACATACAATCACGCCTGTATTCCCCGAAGGGTAAGGCAGAGGTGAACCAATGTACACCCACAGTTCGCCGATATGTTTAGGTCCCATGTAATAGAGGGCGAGCCTAACATTAACCGGGCACAAATCCTAACACCGAGCTGCTACTAAGAAATTTATAGAAGAACACAATAACGGTTTTTGCTCGACCTGCGAATCGAACCCAAGACATCTAAAGTAGCAATAGCGCTTAGAACCACTAGGCTAACGAGGCAGTATATGAGTATTTACAGAAGAAATCATGTTATTGGTGTCGAAATTACAAAAAAAAAATTGTGATTGAAAATGTTTTTAACGTAACTTACGCTTTAGTGTCGTGTAAGATATGCTTCGCGAAAATATTTAACTATTTTAATAGTTTTACGGATGGAAGAGATGTAAGGTCAAATGTGTGTTTTTTGTTTTTGTAAAAGAAAAGTAAATACGTAAAATGTTGGAATTCATTTGAAAATACCATTGCTTGTTTTTTTTTTAAACAAAATGGATACCTAATTTTATAAAATTAGACAATGAACATTCGCATAATTGCTTTAATTCTTACCTAAGTAGAATTTATTCAATAGGAGTACTAGCTAAGCATCAATTGCTTCAGAGCCAATTAGGAATAATAGGTTAAGAAATGGGAAATAGGTTGGAAAATGGGCCACTACGAGTGTTTTGCAGGAATAACCTGGGCAATTTTCTTAGAAATAGACCGTTCAATTATTTTGCTATTCTATTTTTGAAAGAAACGTTGCCCCTCTCTGTTGATTTTAGCCTATATCGAGATTGCTACGAAATTTGAAAAAAAAAATTGCCCACACTTGAGTTTCTCCTGTTAATGTTAGAGCGTTAACGAACACATAACACACAATTCCATACATTCGCATACACACATTTTTTTTGCACACATTTCCATATAACCAAACCCAGAACAGCTAGTTATTCCGGGTCTAGTCCATACAAATATTGGTTTTGTTGGGAATCGAACCCAAAACACGCAGCGCAACCACTCAGCTACTGCGACAACCGTCAAATCCAGGTGTTCCAGGTTTCGTTGGCCATACAAATATTCATTCCGTGCAGCAGTTAGCAGTCAATCGCTCAGCTACTATCCCAAGTGCCGTCGAATCTATTTTATTACACGAACAAAAATCTCTCTCCATAACTCAGTCGGGTCGGGAAAAAATGTCGTCTATTTGTTTCATGCTGGTTTTAAATTCGCGCGCGTAGTACCCAATCACTCAGTCAGTGCCTTCTTGGGCTGAGAATGAGGTCCTAAAGTCAATTTTCATATAGGACCAGGTTTTTACATATTCTTTCCATTTAAAATTTCTCAACTGCCTCGTTAGCCTAGTGAACCTCGCAGGCGGATACCGTAGGCACGGTCTGTGGACGGTGAGCAATGGGTAGCTCACCGTCCGTACGTTATTAACTACCGACAGACCGTGTCGACGGCGCGTCCATGTTCCGCGCACAGAGGTGTCAGCCACTGGAAGGGGCCACTAAGGGCCAAATGCCTGCCGGGGCTGCGGGTTGTTCGAAAGAGATACCGCGCCCCCGGAACGCAAAGGGCACATGAAGGAACATAGATGGTTTTTAGTCAGTAAAAGTCTGACACTCCCTTCCGCCCCGCCCAGGACGGGGGGGGGGGGGGGGGGGGGTCATTTGATGATTTTACCATGTTTAAAAAAAAAAAAAAAAGCCTAGTGAACCTAAGTGCGACTGCTACGCTAGAGGTCTTGGGTTCGATTCCCAGGTCGATCATAAAGCTTTATAGGCTCGCCCCCTATTACATGGGACCTAAACATACCGGCGAACCGTGGGTGTACAGGCGTAATGGTATGTTATCTGTATAGATTTTATAATAAGTTATATCAATCTAAGTCTCGCGTCCTATATACATAACACATCCCTCTGGGTAAGTCTTTTGATAAATTCTTATATTTGTATTCAAAGATCTTCAGAATAACCTTCAAGACCCTTGTACCCTATTTATCTTTAAGGTGCAACCTTCACGGTATCCCGCCAAATTCAATTTTTCTTACGTTTTTTGCAATTTGCAAGTCAGTACTAGGTTTAATGTTGATTAAAGTAAGATTCACGGGCGTAAGAAGTATGTATTTTCAGAATTTTAACCATTAAAATCAGTAAAATAACTCCATAAGTCGGTATAATTCCAAAATGTCAAGATTTCATGAAATAGTAATTCTTTGGGTTTACCCTATGGAGTTTTATTGCTGACTTAAATGGTTATAATTCTGAAAATATACAATTCTTACTCCCGCGAATTATACTTTAATCAACATATAACTTAATACTAACTTGCAAATTGCAAAAAACGTAAGCTTTGACCTTCGCGGGCTACCGTGGAGGTTCCACCTTAATACCAAGTTTAGAATTTATATTACTTACGTGGAATTGAAATTCTCGAGTACAATACTGCCTTTTTTCTCATCGTTCCCCATTATATTGTTGTTCTGTAAAGAGAGACAATTATTATGATTAGTTGCTTTGCTTCGGTAAATGCTTGCTTTTTTATACAAGTGATCCGTGAGTTTAAACGGTAAAGGAAAAACAGCGTGAAGAAACTTGGATTAATAATTAATGTAGGTCTGAAAAGCTGTCTTCAAATCAAATCAATCTATTGGCAGATAAGTACGGTTATGAACATTTATACAATGTATTATAATAATAGTTTAACTTATTTAATTCACGACATTATGACATGCAAATTATCGGACAATAAGATCATTTAAATTTAAACTGAAGGAATTCTTTTACAGTATAGAAGGAATTCTTAATAACAACCTACGTAGAGCCCTTTTGAAACGGGCCATTGGATTTTCTTTGATTTAGTTAGTATTCTTGTTATAAATTTAAATACATATAGGATAGCAACTCTTGAACATCGTGATCAATGGTCGTGCCTTTGTCTTGCAATTAAACAACACTATAGCAGCTAATAACATAAACACAAACAAAGATGATGACATTGTAATGGCTAGTGTTTATAGTTATCTATTACATACTCGTACATGCAACAACACTCGCTCATCATAGTTCACTGTTCTGATATGGAAATTAAAAAAAAAATGTTGAAAAATATTCATAAAATAAAAAAGTTGCGTGAATAGTTTAATGTTGTAGTAGATTGGCGTTTAATTAAACCTTTTAATAAATCCTGATTAAATTACTTAATAGGTACTTTAACTAAGACGACGTTCCATTTTTTAATAAATCTGGTGACAAGAGACCCTTAGCAAACTATTATTCTCTCAAAGTCAAATTATGTATTAGTGATGATTTTGGTGATTTAACAAGTCTTACAAATACAAATGCACTACTAATTTAACAATATGAGAAAACAAAACATATAATATAATAAATTAAAAGTATTTAGATAAGAAATATTACGTAATATACAAAACACCAGATATTTTGCCAGCAAGAAATTCGTCAATGGTATAGTAGTTGTTTATTAATTATGAGAGAACAGATGAACATACAAACATACAGTTCAACATTTTTGCCCTCCTTTATGTTTTGCCGTAGATGGATAAAAAACCGACCTATTCTCATTAATCGCCCGCATCGAGGTTAATCTCAGACAAGCGGATAATGCATCAAAATAATTGGCTTGAAAAATAGTTACGAAAAAAGCGCATGATCGTTACGTGACGTTAATCTTTCACACTTTCCATTAATAATTGCCTAATAATAGCAACTTTTTATCTCGACGTAATTCAGAAAACAAAAACTGCCGAACACGATTACCCATCGTTACGTCACGCAAGTAATTTTCATTTCGTCAAAGCGTCAGTAAAAAACTCAGTCCAGCATAATTAGACACACGGTAATTCGGAGAACTAAAACTTTAAGTACTGAGTTCCGTATTTATTATTCGTTTTCTTCGCAAGTGGCGCGACCGCAAACAGCCAAGTTATACTGGTCGCGTTATAAGATAATAATCGTTGATAATCGTACGAAGCGTACATTTGACGCGTACGTAATCGGTGTCAAGTAAACCGAAGTGGGACGCGGTGAAACGCGCCACTGATGTACGGGTACTGGATGTGTTACTATTAAATCAATTGGTGATCAGTAGGTATGTTTAATTGTAATTGGTGTAACGACAGACATATCTACATACACCTTATATATAAAATTCCCGTATTACAATGTGACTTGCCATACGAAATGGCTGGACTGATTGCAATAAAATTTTGTGTGCATATCGGGCAGGTCTGAGAATTGGTCAACATATATTTTTCATAGCCCCCAAAAAAAATTGGCAAAATAATCAGCTAATGTATTTATATGGTTGTGATGGCCCATTGCTTAAACACACCTGACTCTCATACATGTGTGATTTTGAGTTAAAATCGGGGCAAGTAACGATGTGGCTTTTTAATTCATATTGTGTTCTTTCCAAGTATAATATATTATCTTGGCCACTACTGATATCGGTGAAGGAAAACATCTTAAGGAAACCTGGACTCATAACTATGTATATAAGCCTGAATCGACAATCCACCTTGAGCATCTATGCTGATCCCTTCTCTGTGTGAGATGTCTAGTATTATTATTATGGAACTCTTTGTGAGTCTATATGCAACTGAAACTACTTTTTCACCTTTAATACATCATTCGATCTTATTTAAACCGGTTCATATAATGTCACATGCAAATCATCAGTGACTAAATATCAAAACATGAAGTAATGTTTCTGTGTACGGAACTAAACCGTTAGATTTATCTAATAGATGACTCATTGCTCAGATTTTGCAACCGACATGATCTGTTCACTATGACTCACCGTAGACCTCGCATAATGACTGGTAGGAGGGACATTGAACGATTTTCTTTTACTATGAATTCGTGGAAGGGACATAGAACGATTTTTTTTTACAGTGAATTCAGTATACATGAGTCTAGACGCTACAAGGAACACAAGGACCATAGTTTTGACAAATCCATTTGTTTTTTTAAAAAAGTGCAGCTGATTTATTTTTTAATAACCGATATAAAAAAAAAAAAAAAACAAAAAAAAAAAAAAAAAAATAAAAAAAACAAAAAAAAAAGAAAAAAAACAAAAAAAAAAAAAAACCGATATAAAATTAACGCTGATGGGTCACGCTACTGTCTACGGGAGCAGTAACAAAAGAGATAACTTAACGCGGGTAAAACCACGGGTGTAGCTAGTGTTTTATGGATTCCTCTCGCAGTACGTCAAGCATTTTGAGAAGATCATTTTCCATTCGTCCGCAAACAGATCACAGCTTAGTTTGGTTTCCCGAAGAGCGTACCTACATAGGACGTAAGGACAAAAAAAAGGACCCAATCCACAAAAACCGCAAAATTGAGTTACAAATACTAAAAACATTGTAAAGTACGATATTTTCGTTTAGTTAAAATAACTTGGAGATAAACAAATATTCGACGTTTTCATTAGTATGTGTATCTACTCAATTTTGTGTTTTTTATGGTTTTATTTTTTAGGTTAATTTTGTATTCATTTATCGGGAAGCCGTTTTCTAGACACGAAAAAAACCGTAAATAAAACAAGAATAAAAAACAATGGTTGGATCTTTTTTGCGTAACTACGTTCAATTACGCAAGACCTATCCAGTAGTATCCAGTCTTTTATATCTGTAAGGATACGTCGCTGGTATGATAAACGAGTCCAACTTTTTTCGCCGCAAACATTTGGAAACGAGCCTCCATTATGTTTTTTCGTAAAACCGGACAGCCGGTAATTGGAAATCGGAATTTCCAAACGATGAAAATTAAAATTGCGAATTTTAACTGGGCTGGTTTTAATGGCTTGCTGTGTAGGCATGTCGGGTATTTGGATAGCCGATAATATTGATGTTGTTGAGTTAGCTATTTTGTTTGGTAATTGAACCCTAAAATTTCGTGATGGCACAGTGTGCGGGTTTGATATCGAGTGGTAACAATGTGGCTTTTTAACCGACTTCTGTTTGACTGTGTGTGTTTATTTTTTATGTATGTTCACAGAATTCTCCGCCATTTGTAGACTGATTTTCTAAATTATTTCCGTAATTTATAACGTACAATCTTTTATCTTGGATAACACTGACATCGGTGGAGTAAAACCTAGATTTATAATTTATGTAAATCTGGAATCACCAACCCGCCTTGAACAAGCGAGTGGTGATCGATGCTCGTGCCTTCTCTGTATGAGAAGAGGCCTTTGCCATGCAGTGGGATTATTATAAACAGGGGCTATTATTATGTGAAAATGGAGAAATCGGTATTTGATACACGATATAATTATTATTTTTTCAGTTCTTCCAAACGCGATTTTCTTAATAAGAAGGAATGACTGTGGATCTTGAAGGATATTATTATGAAGACTTATAAATAAAATCTACCTCATTCCAAATAAACATACTTACGTAATTAATGAGGAGGGTTCGCTTCATATTATGAAGCGAACCCTCCTCATTAATTACGTAAGCTTTTCACCTATTGCACATAACTATCTACACATACCATCATACCATCACGCCTGAATTCCCCGAAGGATTAGGCAGAGGTGACCAAATGTACACCCACAGTTCGCCGGTATGTTTTTAGGTCCCATATAATAGGGGACGAGCCTATTGCCATTAACCGGGCACAAATCCAAACTCCGAGCTGCTACTGAGAATTTTATAGAAAAACCCAATAACACTTTGCATAACTATTTATCATTATAAAACCGTGATTTATTATCATTATCAGGGTACTATTCATGACACAATTGCATTTGATAGTGACTTAATTAGCATATCGATATGGTGACATCTAACGGTTGCTATACACATAATGCGGGTCGGCACCAAGAATCTTTGATAGCGTTGTATTGAAAATGCCGAACCGAATGTGCCGAACCGGTTATTTTTAAAGGGACCTTAATATCACCTACGACGGTATCTACACCGACAGAAATACAGCACCACTAAGTCACCATTACAAATAATTATGCAGACTCTTAGCAAAATACAAAAGCAAAATCTTCCTAAAATGTTGAAAATAAAATGATGGTGTCACAAACTTCATTTGAACTTAATAAACTTAGTTTCACTATTAAGACGAACGTGTTATTTTGATCCTGTATTTCACGAGAAAATCACGTACCAATTTTGGACCCGGGCATACCCAAACATATTTGCACACCAGTATTGCCAACGTAGCTAAGCAAATGTCAATGGACCAGTCATATTTGTGCTAACCGGTACATGCAACAATACCTACTGGGGTCGTGGAGGTAGCAAAATTTTAAGAGGAACTTCGACCTTCAACATCGGCGTGATTCAAATAAAAAAATCACAATAATGGGAAAAACTTTTTACACTCGTTATACTCCTAATAGCTACTGATATTCTTCTTTCTTTCTTTATCGTGTCGGCAGTAAGGTCTAACGACCCCACACACCCTAGTGTCAGAGTTTCTAAGCCGCCTCAAGGGCCTCTGACATGGTTACCGATGTCAGTGATGTCCAAGAAAAACTTAGAAAGTACATATGCATTAGAAACATTGGTACTTGCCCGTGCTCGGTTGCGAACCCACAACCTCGTGCATTAGAGGCGGGCGCCTTAACCACTGGGCCATCACGACACTTAGTTACTAATATTTATAAGGACGTCTCCTAGAGGTGGCCTTATACAGTCGAAAAGACCAAAAAATAAAATAAGTCATACCTAGTGTCTAGAATAAAAATACAGGTTATTCAAAATCACCTATTATTAAGACTAGCTTATATGTCGTTTTAGTGCGAACATTAAGTACAATGATTCATTTTTTAGCGCTTTATTATTCTCAGAACTATAAGATTTGTTTTTCACGGGTTCACGTTTATGTGCGAAATAAAGAAAAGATTTTAGTCGTTTATGTGACCTCTACGTAGGTTTTGTGAAGGTTGTACACCCCGGTAATCTGGCTGGAATTATAGTTGTATTCCAAAAACTCATTCGAATTTTCTTTTGGAATTCGAATTTAGAATAATAAACGATAAGGATATTTTTATGGGGCAGCTGTTTATCCAATCTCGAGTCGTACAAACTATGACAAGTTATACATACTATATTGGGGGTAGGCAGAAACCACAAACCGCCGCCTGCTACAATCTTTACATACTCCTTTCGGCTCCTCCACGTTCATACATTTAGTCATACAAGCACGCCGGTTGTTAGTCCTGTGCACCCAACATTTCGTGCACATATAATTTATAGTAGATGATTTTAATAAGTATGTAGGGTTTCATTGAATGTAATTAAAGTCTTTTACATAAAGTGAAGCAAAAGCCGGTATTCTGGTTATACCCAGAATGTGACCACAGTACATAATAATAATATGTCACGCAAAAAAAGGCGAAAGTTTGGATGGATGTTTGATACTCAATCAAATCAAAACAGCTGAACGGATATGTATGAAATTTGGCACAGAGTTAGATTATAATCTGGAATAGCACATAAGATTTTTATCCAGGAAAAAATTACAGTTCCCGTGGGGTAAAATTTCAATTTTGACGCGAAGTCGCGGGCTATAGTAATACCATAAACATTCCATGTTTAAAATCACCTAAGAATACTATGAGGAAAGGCCACCATGGCAAACCCACGACTATATGTCAAGGACCATTGGTACTTAGCACCCGTTGATGTTGTAAGCCACTTTGCATAATAGTGCCAATGTTATCAGATGTTTTACGGTACCTATAAGATTTAGGTAAAAAAAGGGTTTTCCAAATCGCTTGAAAAATGGCACAGTTTTGAGGTAACAAATATAAAAAAAGTGAATGAATAGAAAACCTCCTCCTTTTGAAGTCGGTTAAAAAGGAAAAACTAGGTACTTTATAACTGCGAGTTGTTCGAAAGAGATACCGCGCCCCCGGGACGCAAAGGGCACATAAAGGAACGTAGATGGGTTTTAGTCACTAAAAGTCTGACACTCCCTCCCGCTCCGTACAGGGCGTGGGAATACATTTGATGATTTCCCATCTTTAATTAAAAAAGGTACTTTATAAGGGTTAGCTTCCACCAAGATGCGATGCAACCTGACAAAAATTTGCTATATGCAACGCGCTGCGCATTTCGGTGTTGTCAAAAAATGGTCACCGCATTATACTGTGGTAGTAGGACGTTTTGCAACGCCATTGCTTTAATGTGTGTCGGTCCTAATTGCCCAAGATGCGGTGTACATAACAAACGCACATTAGTGGTTTCTGGCTACTTTGCGCATTCTAAGTGGGTTTCATGACTCTGTGAAAGATAAAACTTTGTGACAACACTTGATAAAACTTTGTGACTTTGTGAGGAGTATGAGATTTGACATAGTTAAAGTTTATACTCGTATAAAGGAAAATTGCAGAAAGCTAAAATGAATACAAAAAATCGGTTGAATTTTCTCCACTGAACGACCTCTAATAATAATAAAGTGCCAAGGAAAATAGATGAAAATTTATGAAATGAGTCACGAGATTACTTAAGTGATTGCCTCTAATATCAGATGATTACTGTCAGTGTCAGGGTCATTGAATTAATAAAGGGATAAACGAATGTCATTACGATTATTAATCTCCGTTTTATCCCCAGGGTTAATACCTTGTTGATTGCTTTATCAGATTTTCCTGCGGTTTCTCAATAAATATAACTGCCTCGGTAGAATAGTGGTACCAAGCGCGACTGCTACGCTAGAGGTCTTGGGTTCGATTCGCAGGTCGGGAAAAGTGTTATTGGGTTTTTCTATGGAATTCTCAGTATCAGCTCGGAGTTAAGATTTGTGCCCGGTTAATGGCAATAGGCTCGCTCTCTATTACATGGGACCTAAACATACCGGCGAACTGCGGGTGTACATTTGGTACACCTCTGCCTAACCTTTCGGAGAATACACGATTGGCGCAGTAACTGAGCGATTAGCTGCTGTGCTGCTTGTCGTGGGATCGATTCCCGCACGTAAACAAATATTTGTGTGACCTACAGATTTGTGTATGTGAGTTTATAGTACGAGTATGTTTGTAAAGGCACCTACGATACAGGAAAATTCCTTGGGTCTCCAACGTTTAAAAATAAAAAATAATAATTATTACTTTGCGAGTTTGTTTATAAGGCATCAACAAGTCTAGATCCGTGACAAATCAACTAAATTCATTCTAATGACATCGCTCAAGGGTAATGTATGAAACAATCACCGGTCTATTGTCTTGTAATAGGCCGGCAGTCCTCTTAAAGCGAGGAGGATGAATGAATTGAGTTATGAAGCTTTGTACTTAGGCACTGAATAAAAAATAAATAAATACTTATACCTACCTACAAGCATTTTCGAAAAATTACACATACCAACCATCACGCCTGTATTTCCCAAAGGGTTAGGCAGAGGTGTGCTAGGTAATATACACCCATAGTTCGCCGGTATTTTTAGGTCTTATGTAATACGGCGAGCTGCTACTGAGAATTGTATAGAAAAATCCTGGCAAATATCTGGGCACTTTATTACTTTTCTATTAGCGGAAGAATAATAGAAGCAGGCTCTGTTTGTTTGTACACTTACAAACAAACTCTTCAGCTTTATAATATTAGCTTGGAGTTCGTAAATATGTTCAGGCTGATATTAAATCCATTTTTCCTGATTCATAACTATAACAAATAGCTTCCTCCCGCGAAGCGACATGACTTATTTCACTCGTACCAAGTTACGCCTTTAGTTACTGCTCCGCTTTGGCTGAACATAGCGTGATGTTATATAGCCTATGTTACTCAGGAATAATGAAGCTATCTATTGATAAAAAAATTATTAAAATCGGTACAGTAGTTTCGGAGCTTATTCGGTCCAAGTAAACAAACAAACAAACGTGCGTTCGTGTTGTGGTTATAAAACATAACAATGTTCAAATTTCTAAAATAAAAGTAGCTTTATTTACTTCCTACTTATAACATTAGTTGTCTACGAGTGAAAGTCCCGTCAAAATTGGTCCAACCGTTTCAGGGATTAGCCGGAACAAAAAAACAGACAAAAGTAAAAAAATAATGTTTTTTTGATGTAATTACCGTATATACTTTCATATGCATTTAATGAAAAGCTGTTATTTTAAAGTTACAAACAAACACTTCAATTTTATTAATTTGTATAGTAGATTCACTAATAAACCAGTCTTGATACTAATACTTTGTCCCAAGCGGTTCGAATTAAGTCTGCAGGAGTGCTACAATACCAACCCTCTGTAAGCAGGTACAGGAAAACGTCATAAACACTAACTTTATGGCACTTCAGTGTTTCAGGAAATATCGTCCAATCTAACCCTACAACACCCACGGCAACAATAGCTCCTGTTGCAATTAGGGAATACAGCGCAGGTGTGCCAGGAAAAACAGGGTTAATTTTGAGCTGTGAGGAATTTATTAGACGGGATTAGTTGGTGTTCTAAATTGGTTTCAGATATGGCATCAATTAGGTTGCTGAATGAATTCTTTGAAACCAAAAAACAATCAATATCGGTGCTGAGGCACGCGTCATGTTCGTGAACGGGCGCTGTCAGTTGGGATTGGTCATCTCTTATCTGCCATGGCCTACATCTTTATTAGTATTATTTAATTGTTTAATATTCACCTTCATTGTTTTCACATATAGAAGCAACATGAATATTGTAACCAAGATTTTGTAAAACCAAATTGAAGAAAAGGAGTGTCCATGGAGTTTCTTGCTCGTTCTTCTCCATAGAGATCTACGCTTTGGAACGAGCAACTAGCTTCAACTTTAAACTGTAACTTCTTGACATTCAAAAGTGCCTGCAAATGGTCTAATTGAAATAAATGCTTTGAATTTGAATTTGAATTTACTAGTTTAACCAGAATCCTAAAATGAACAGAAAACAACAATTTGCTCGTTATCCCGTTGCTTGCAGAAAGCCTAGAAGATAATAGTTTATTCACATCAACTTTTTTAGTTAATGTATTTAAATACTTTATACATATAGGTAGTTGTTTACATTCATAGAATACTTAGAAATCAATGCGGAATCAATACGATGTCGACTTAATTGGACGTTGTTTATTGACGTTTGTAGGAGAGAAATAGATTATGTAATATACGAGGTGTTAACTACGCATACCTACTGTGTAGGCTTGCCCCCTATTACATGGGTCCTAAATATACCGGCAAACTGTGGGTGCACATTGATACACCTCTGCCTAACTCTTCAGGGAATACAGGCGTGATGGTATATACCTACTGTCTATTGAATTACATACACTAAAGCCGGGTCTAGACATATATCACTTGCCCGATCCGCCCTATTTGGACGTGTTCATGATAATTTATTTATTTAAATCAGGCATCAAAGCACATAGAAAATAGATATTTCAGTACTTACAACAACATAAAAATACCATACATAAACAGTATAATTACATATTTAAAAGCTACTTCACACGTAAAATTGGCGTCCTGTGTAATGGCACGCGATCATGATACGCAGTCTTGATACGCTGCTCTGCTCTGATACAATATGATGTGATACGCCACGACCCGTGTCGAGTCGGTTTTTACACTATGACATAACATACCATCACGCCTGTCTTCCCCGAAGGGTTAGTCAGAGATGTACCAATGTACACCTACAGTTCGCCGATATGTTTAGGTCCCATGTAATAGGGGGCGAGCCTATTGCCATTAATCGGGTACAAATCTTCACTCCAGGCTACTACCGAGAATTTCACAGGAAAACCCAATACTTAACACTTTTTACTCGACCTGGGAATTGAACCCAAGACTTCTAACGTAGCAGTCGCGCTTATGAAAATTATGGTATCGAGGCACTTCTTTTTTATGAAACGGGCGATACGAATACGGTGATCGGATTAGGCAAGTAATACATGTTTGGATCCAGCTTAAAGCCTAGTCTAGACACTGAGTAGAAATTATTGCTGTAGAAAATTTTTATTTGCTTTGGACGAAATTCTGCCCCGTTGGTCTTGTGGTCGCAAGCGCGACTGTAGAGCATGAGGTCCTGGGTTGATTCCCAGTTCGAGCAAAAGTGTTATTGGGTTTTTCCATTAGGCATTTCTCAGTAACAGCTCGGAGTTAGGATTTGTGTCCGGTTAATGGCAATAAGCTCGCCCCCTGTTATATGGGACTTCAAAAATAACAAACCGGCGAACTGTAGGTGTACATTGGTACACCTCTACCTAACCCTTCGAGGAAAACAGGCGTGATGGTATGAAATTCTGAAACAGGATATTGAATATGAAAGTACAGTAACTATTATCGGTAGGTACTCTAAAAACACGATTCAATACAAATTAATTTATAAAAGAAACAGTTATAAACAAAAACACGCATTCATACTGATTTTCTTCGCTTTGACTTCGAAACAATGATAAATAATGTTATGAATCAATATTTTATGTATTCTAAGGTAAAATAAAATTCGTCATGGAAGTACTGTTATTCGGGATTGACCGAGACCAATCAGAAACAATTGACAGAAGGTATTATGTACGGTACAGTTGGCGCAGTGACTAAGCGATTGGCTTTTGCGCTGCGTGTCGGGGGTTCACTGCCCTCACGGAACAAACATTTGAACCATCACGCCTGTATTTACCGAAGGGTTAGGCAGAGGTGTACCAATGTAAACCCACAGTTCATCAGTATGTTTTTTTTTGTCCCATGTAATAGGGGCGAGCTTATTGCCATTAACCCTAACTCTGAGCTGTTACTGACAATTCATAAAAAAAATTTGCTTGACTTGGGAATGGAACCCGTCTTGGTTTCGATTCCCAGGTCGAGCAAAGCGTAGCAGTCGCGTTTAGGACCATAACGCTAAAGAAATGTTACAAAAAGTTTAAAGCTAAAGGACCTACAGTTATGGACCCTGTTAGAGCATAGCAACATGGTATTAACCTAAAATTAAATCTGTCCCAGGTCGAGCAAAAAGTGTTATTGGGTTTTTCTATGAAATTCTCAGTAGCAGCTCGGAGTTTGGATTCGGTTAATGGCAATAGGCTCGCCCCCTATTACATGGGACCTTAATATAAAGGCGAACTGTGGGTGTACATTGGTACACCTCTGCCTAACCCTTCGGGGAATACAGGCGTGATGGTATACATATATTAATACTGTATAGCCTACAGATAGTTGTTCCGGGTCTGGCAATTTGTGTATGTGAGTTTATATGTTTGTAAACTCACCCACGATACAGGAGATATTCCTAGTGTGGGGCAAAAATATTAAAAAAGGTACGATAAACGTTACTTCAATAAATACATTTGAAACCGTAATGTCATGCTTGACACGTTCCTAGCACGTTCATGGTGTTGTAAGGTGAACCGGGCAGCTTCATCAGATTAAAACGCAAAAAAAACAAAACATTGTTAATTACATTATTTGTAATCATTGGTATACAAAAACCTAGATGCTTTGTTCCTTACAATAATCACAACAAAAAATGTTCTAGACGGAACCAATTAATCAACATAAATAAATATTACAAAAGTAGACATATAACTTATAAGTAATATAAAGCTGAAGAGTTTATTTGTTTGTGTATTTAAATACACTAATACTGAAACTACTGGTCCGATTCTGAAAATGATTTCCCCAGTAGAAAGTAACGTTCTTTGAGTGTATGGCTATATTTAGTTAGCATATAAAAAAAAAACACAAGTTCGTAATTATCGTGAACGGGGGCAAAAAACTACTCCAAAATAATTCAAAACAATTTAGACCTTTTGTCCTCTGAATAAAGTATTTTGTACATCAATGCTTGTTATAAATAACTTACAATACATTTATTATTGATCTCAACACAGCATGACGTCACCCATTGGACTGCAATCACTCATTCAAAGGCATCAATTTAACGAGGAAGTAAGAAAAACATTAATCGTTTTATTGGAATAATGTACGTATTATTTAATAATAGATACGGTAATAAAATAAAACCGTGGGAATCAAATACCATTGAGGAAAATCCTTTTGTTTTCTGCTTTGTTTCTCAATATAAATTGTCCGCATACGTAAATGATGAATGCAAATATAAACTTAGTGTAGGTACTTGTAGATTTCTGCAATCGCACTGAAAATATTTTTGCCTGCGACTTCGTCCGCGTGTTTTTTCATTCACGTTAAGTTACATTTTTGGTTACTGCTCCGCTCCTGTGGGGTCTTAGCGTCATTTTATGTAGCCTATAGTATCACTCATGAACCTGAGTATTACATGCAAAAATATTTTTTCAAGTCGGCAGGTGGTTCCAGAGATTAGTAAACCAACAACCAAAAAATACTCTTTAGAATTATTGTATTATTATGGATTAACCTGTCAAAATGAAGTGTGAATGTCAAGTTGTCGATAGATTTATTTGATATAATTATTTATAAGTAAAAAGATATAACATAGGTATCTTTATAGTAAATAAAGCCATCCAATTATTGACCCACCACAGGGCAAAACACTCTTCTCATACATAAAAGGCACGAGCATTGATATCTCTAATTAAAATACATTGTTTCGATTTCAGATTTACATCAATTCAGATTTTCTCACAAAGTTTTTCTTTACCTATGTCAGTGATGTCCGAAATCAATTTCAAAAATACATAATTATTATTATAAAATTGATTCACTTTGACTTGCTTGCGGTTGCGAACCCACAACCTCACACAATAGAGACTGGCGTCATTACGACATTTATAATTGATATTAAGTTGTCTTTAATAAGGTTGAAGGCAAGAGACGTACGATGGCTATTAAGTTGCATTCTGCAACGATCACACTTTCTGCAGTTAAATACCAGTTTTTCCATTACTTTCCCAAACCTACTTTCTTGCAATTAACTGTTTATATGTTACTAGTTAATTGCATTTAAAATTTCTCGGAAAAATTTAATTAAATGTTTGTGGTATCGGATAATGTTAAAAAAAAAAAAGATTTAATAAAGTGCGTGGTTATATTTAAATTTTATGGGGTTTTTGTTTAATTATAATTTTTTGTGTTATATGCTTTGATTGACCGTATTAAGATAGTAATATTACATTAATCTATACAAATAAATTAAATTCAAGTGTTTGTCTGTAATGTTAAAATATCAGTGTTTTACTAAATGCATATGAATGTCAGTTTATTTCGGCTACTGTCCGAAAAGGCTGAACCAATTTTAACGGAAAATATCTTATAAGTAGTTACTTAGACTACTTTTATTTTAAAACAAATCTCCCTAGATAACTAATGTTCACGTGGACAAAGTCGAATGTATAAACTAGATATTAGTAAAATACGTATTAATACGTAAAATATTATTAAAAACGAGTACCTAATCATAAACATATTAGCTGATATTTTCTCATGCAGCGTCACAATATTATGCAAGACTATTACAGAATCGAAACAATTACAGAGTCGAACACGTGTAAAATCGAAACTTATGTAGCATAGATAAATGACTAATAATACATAATAGTTGGTTATAGTGGTTATCTCACCGTTTAGTGTCACCATTGTTCATTTATCTGCCTGTTTCCCTCAGTTACCTGTCATTATCATACACACACATAACATCACTCCTTTATTCCTCGAAGGGTTAGGCAGAAGTGTATCAAGCCCGCCACACTGTTCCCAAACCACTGCAACTTCTGTAAGCCAGAATCAACAGTGGCGACCGACAAGAAAAGCGCCGAGACAATGAAGCTTGACGAGTCCCGGAGAAACGATTCAACTGTCTTGGATCCCTTCCCTCCAAACAAGCAGGAGACAGAACAGAATTAGGCCAATAGGCACAAAGGGATGTTTACAACTGGGAGAAGCCCAGATTGACAAGCACCACGGATTGCAATTATCATTAACTAAGCAGAAGAGTATCAATGTACACCAAAAGTTCGCCGGTATGTTTAGGTCCCATGTAATAGGGGGCGAGCCTACTGTCAATAACCGGGCACAAATCCTAACCCCGAGCTGCTACTAAAAACTTCATAGAAAAACCCAATAATACTTTGCTCGATCTGGGAATCGAATTCAAGTCCTCTAGCGTAGCAGGCACTTTTATGAGCACTAGGCCAACGAGGCAGTTAAATCAAAGTTCATTTAAATGTCTAATAATACTTAATAATTGGTTATAGTAGTTATCTCACCGCTTAGTGTCACCATTGTTCATTTATCTGCCTGTTTCCCTCAGTTACCTGTCATTATGATACAGGATATGGACAGCTAATAAAGGTTATTTCAGTACTGCTCAAGGATCTTGTACACGATGGGCCATGATGGCCTTTAATCAAGGTGAAGGACTACTGTTCTCCATTTACATATAATTTCGTTAGTGTGAGTCACGGAGTTTTATGTTGTGCGGAACCCTATGTTTTGAATCTGTTCTAAGCAAGGGTTTGTAACACATTTTTGGCATATCGATTTAGTTTAATGCTATTAAAAAATATAAAGAGATTGTGGGTTCGCTCGATTTGGCAGAATTAAGCTAATCTCTATAATCTAATTATGCAAATAAAC
Organism: Caradrina clavipalpis; assembly: GCA_932526535.1. Classification (NCBI taxonomy): domain Eukaryota; kingdom Metazoa; phylum Arthropoda; class Insecta; order Lepidoptera; family Noctuidae; genus Caradrina; species Caradrina clavipalpis. The sequence continues at coordinate 2,161,460 of OW052095.1, forward strand.
AAATAATAATATGAATCTAAGTATAATCTTAACTAAGCTCAATTGAGTTTTTACAATTCCATTAAATAATTATATTGATTCCAAAGCAACAAAAAATCTAGTTTTACAATTAATTCAAAGTAATCAAGTTTTCAGGGTTTAGTTAAGTTATGCGTTGGAATTATTGTTTAATAATAACAGGCACCAATTAAACGGCATACCTGAAACCAGCCGAGGCTCCTTATCTCATATATTACTTAATTTAGCAACGTAAAACATGTCAATTTATTATTCAACGTGTGTTTTTTGTTAAGGAGAAATGGCTCAATGAAGGTTACCTACTTTTGTGTAATAATTTCCATTAATAGTACATGACGATAAATATTGATATTTTGTACAAATACTTCCTTAAAAGAGAATTAAAATAACACAAGGTATTTTGGTATCTGAGTTCCGCGTAAACTTTAAGGTCTTTTCGAAGGGTACATTAAATTTATGCGTCATTTATTTCAAAGCAATCGCTAAAAATAACCACTTACCTTTTCCATTTTTTTTAAGTTATTTATTCTTAGTTTTGTGTTTACCAGACACCTAAAAGGAGGTCATTGCACTCAACGTTATAAACAACTTTTTCTATGGGACCAAATCGGAAAAATAGAAAAGCAAAAAAAAAGACTGCTGGTTCATTGATCAAGTATCGTGATGGCCCAGTGGTTAAGGCGCAAGCTTCTCCTGCATTAGGTTGAGGTTTTGATACCGGGTCAGTACCAATTGGACTTATTCAATTTATTTGTACTTTCTAAGTTTATAATGGACTTTAGTTACATCGGTGAAGTAAAACGTCGCGTCGTGTAGAAACCTGGACTAATAATAAGTTAGAAAACGCCAATCCTTCTTGAGCAAGCGTGGTGGTTCTTGTGCCTTCTCTGTATAAGAAGAGGCCTTTGCCCTACAGTGGAATAATAATGGGCTAGCATTATTATTACTTCCGGCCGTCTAGACGTTCAAGGCCCGATTTAGGAAATATGAATCACAAAACTGTGTAGGTAACTGTTAAATGAAAGCGATATTTTATTCATAAAATGCAAAATTTAATCAGCCATACTTACTGGATTTTTTATTAGTCGCCTTTCAATCGTCTTCTCAATATGACCGAACCGTCTAAGCATACGCTTTTCAATCTTTGTCATATCCTCTTTTAGACGTAAACTCACGCTGTTTACGTAAGTCATCATTATCTGCCTAGCCTTTTCCCAACTATGTTGGGGTCGGCTTCCAGTCGAACCGGATGCAGCTGAATATCAGTATTTTACATGGAGCGACTGCCTATCAGACCTCCACAACCCCGTAATGGGTAATACGATACTCTTGGTAAGACTGGTTGTCAGACTTTCTGGCTTCTGACTAACAGTAACGACTGTCAAAGATCTACAAATGACAGCCGGGACCAACGGCTTTACGTTTACGTAAGTATATAATCATATTTAATTGAATAACTCTGGTTCCTGAACGAGGTCAAATATCAGGAAAAGGGATTTGACTGGCGTTATTTTTTTTTGCCAAAAAATACAAAAACAAACAACAAAGATTAAGTGATTAAAATGAATTAACCTTTTAAAAATTGGGTGCGAGTTGCATTAATCAAGATATTTATGTAAAACCATTAAGTCTATATTTGGAGTTTTCAAATTGAACTTTACCTTCAAGGAAGTATGTCGTAATAAAATTAAAGGCTTAAAGCGTAGGTTGTTTTGTTAATACTTTTAAAATGTCATAAGTTAATAACATAGTTTTGAAATAAGAACAGTTTAGTAGATTTGTTCAATTTATTTTAGTTTGAATCTTCTCCATAAGTAGGAAGGCAGAAGGCAGATGGGTCCTGAAGGCATTTGCACAGTACCTGAACCATTGCTGTATGGTTCACTTACTGAGCAATCGAAATCAGTAACATGTGTGTAATTATATGTGGTGTGTTTTGTTTGTATTGTGTTTGTGGTCTTTTTAATTATAAGTGCTTTTATTGTTATTTTATTATGTGCAATGTGTGTGCTATGATCCGATGTTGGTCGAAATAAACGTTATTATTATTCCATTTATTCATTAAATACACATATAAATTACATTTTTAAATATTAGTACTATTAAAAAATATAAAAACATTTAAAAATATAAAAAAATAGTAGCCCACCGGCGTCGGGAACAGGGTCCAAGCCACCGGTAGTCAGGGCTCCTGAGAAAGGAGATTATTATTATTATAAGTAGTCTGTAATTCAACCGAAATTAGTCCGATACTAGTCCGAAATTAGTCCGATTTATTTTCGGACTAATTTTGGATTAGTTTTAGACTAGCTCAAACTAATCCGAAACCAGTTTAAAACAGGTCTGAAAAAAAAATGGTAATTTAAAGAACTAAAAACCCTGACTGCTTTTCTAAGTATTTATGAAAAAGCCCTAAAACAAGAAAGTCGTTGTACCCGATTGCACTTAAAATTGTAGCAATGTAATATAGGTATGTGCTCTAAATACTCTAAGCCTCCATTTCTAGAATGGGTCCCGACTGCTACAATTTTACGTGCAATCGGGTACAACGACTTTCTTGTTTTAGGGCTTTACTTACTTACTTTTTTAGTTTTTTAAATTGCCATTTTTTATTTTTCATTTTTTTTTATTTACCCATTGTCACTTTCACAGTAAATACGAATCTAATGACACCTCTCAAGCTAAAATCCATTGAGCCGTTCAGGCTGCAGAGGGTGCCAAACAATTATACATACATACATACATACATACATACTTACTTACATACATACATACATACATACCCCCGAAAAACATAACCCTCCTACTGTCGCAGTCGGGTAAAAAAGAATTGTCCACAATTAGTCCGAAACTAGTCCACAATTAATCCAGGGCTAGCCTTAAACTAGCCCTAAACTAGACCATATGTCTAGTCCAAAACTATTCCAAATGAAGCGGGTGCCCAATGTACCTCCAATGTGAAGTACGTCAACAGCCATGCCAACATAGTTCCTATAAATTCCTCAGCTCACCAATCGCCCACAATCACGCTCACACGACAAGTCATACACTGTGCATACTTATATAACTAGACAAGGTACCTACGTTTATATAAAAACAAGCATTCTTCCACATACGTCACGACCGCCTTAAGACAAAGTCATATTATCATCACGTAAATGTTTAACGACGCTTATCGTGATTGATATCGTCAAGATAAATGCAGAATACGATCATTTTAGTACGTTGCTACTCCGTGATCCAAAAGTAACTATCTATTTGGCCTTGGAACTTATGATTAGTAGAAGTATCGCATAACATCACGCTTTTGTGAGAGATACCGATCTAATATAGGTACTTAAATGTACAAAGCTACAACCATCTGCATAGCTTTTCCCAACAATGTTGGGTTTGGGTTTCAGTCTAACCAGATGCAGCTGAATGCCAGTGTTTTACATGGAGCGACTGCCTATCTGACCTTTACAACCACTGGGTTGTGAGTACCAAGTAGGTAGTACGTGTTGCAAAAATTCACAGTCCCAGAAAGCTCCAACAAGGCATTTTTTTTTTTTACTTTGCTCCACTCTAGGGATTTTTTTTTGTATCGTAGGTGCTTATACATAAAGTCTTATACACAAACAGCCAAATCCGGAACAACTATTTGTAAGCTATAACAATACTTGTCTCTTGCGAGAATGGAACCTGACACACGCAGCGCAACAACCAATCGCTCAGCCACTGCGCCAACCGTGCCGACTTGGTTGATTTCATCGTGGTTAACATGGTGGATTGTAATGACATATACAGGGTGATTGGAAATTGCTCGTATTCCTCTTGGGAGAAGAAACTATGACTAATTTAGAATGATTTAACCCCTATCACTTGGGGGTCGAAAATCCTCCATTTTCGAGAAAATCTACTTTGTTTTTATTTTTAGAAAAATCTGAATTTTGGTAATTAAAAATGAATACAAAAAAAAACTTATCACTTATCAGATTTTTTTTTTAATTTATTGCAAGTTTTTTTTTTTTTTAATTTATTACATACAACATAAAATCTAACAGTAAATTACACAGTTTTTAGCTTTAGAGAGGTTGGTCAGTTAGTAAGCTATCAGATCATAGAAAATTTCAGGCTGATAAGTGATAAGTTTTTTTTATTAAATTTTAATTACCAAAATTCGGATTTTTCTAAAAATAAAACCAAAGTAGATTTTCTGGAAAATGGCGGATTTTCGACCCCCAAGTGATAGGGGTTAAATCATTCTAAATTAGTCATAGTTTCTTCTCCCGAGAGGAATACGAGCAATTTCAAATCACCCTGTATAGTATTCAATACTTATTTCCTTTAATACACATATAAGTCGACGTGAGTAAAGCCGCGGGCACAGCTTGTACATACTAATGTTCTATGCGAAAGTGCCTTTGTGACGATTTTATGGCTAAACTGACTCATTCTGAAGAAAGGAATAGTGACAGCTTGAATGCTGATGAAAAAAGTACAAACAAAAAAACCCGTGTTCCTAAGATTTGTGGAAAAAAGGAAAGTTGGAAGTTCGTGGAAGGAATGGGAAATAATACAAAAACAAATACCGGCGGTGCAAAGACCTTTTTTCAGGCATGTGTACACACATACACTTTTGTTTAGAACAGCTGATTTTTTTATTAACCATCATGATCATATCAACCGCAGGACGTGCACTGCTGGAAATTGGCCTCCCCCATAGATTTCCAAAAGGACCGGTTGGAAGCGGCCTGCATCCAGCGTCTTCCAGTGGTCTTAATTAGGCCGTCCGTCCACCTTGAATTTATTAATAACCGACGAAAAAAAATTCATCGCTGGGGGTCTAGGTATCACGTAGGTACTTGAATACAGGATAAAAGTTATTGTTAAGACATCTCTCCATCCCGTATTTGTTCAATGCAAACTCTTATAACATTGTTTTAATAAAAAACAATATAATTGCTCTCAGAAACGCGAGAATCCGAAGACGTTCGAAGTGTTTTGAAGAGTTGTGAAAGAAAAATATGAAGATCTTCTTTCATCGAATCAAAGAAAAAGAAATGTTTGAAGTTCAGTGCTTTAAATAACATTGTGAATATTGCTTTGCCTCATACTTGAAAGTTTATAGATCTGTACATTTAAATAAAACTAATGTTTCTGTTTGTAATGTTAAAATATCAGTATTTTACTAAATGCATATGGATGTTTAGAGGGTAGTTATATAATTTTTTTTTGTCTGTCTGTTTTTGCGAATGCGTATCTCCCAAATACCTATACCGATTTTGACGGAACTTTGACTAGCTAATAGCTTATGTTGTAAGCTATTTATTTTAATATTAGCTATCTGTCAATAAAAGTCTCGTTAATATAGATTCACTCGTTTGTAGATGAGCTGGATAAAAGAGACATGACAGAAGCACAATTTTTTTGAAATAGTTTTGTCTTTTAATTCCAATGCATTTAGAAAAAAGCTGTTTTGACGTTACTAACAGACACTTGGATATTAATGAATGACGACTTGACGAGTCTTTATGACATCTAATATTGTACTGGCGTACAATCATACAAAAAATATTACCAACTGGTCCATGTTCCTAATTTAAATTGGTACAGAAACACAACAAAAAGTCTTTGAGTTTCAATCCTATGATGTCATAGTGAGGGTCGCTAAAATACCGCTGACGCATAAACGTCGGTGTACCTATTTAAAATGTAATGACTGCTATTAAATAATAAGTTGTATTTAGATTAAGTCGTGCAATGATACAGAAACCCAACAAATAACGTTGATCGATTGACGATTAAGTCAATCGATCAACGTTATTTGTTGGGTTTCTGGTTTTATATTCATTTTTATTTAGTTTATCTTGTGTGCATATAATTGTACAGAATATATTTGATTTAATTTTTATTTTCTTGTGATGTGCAAAAGTGCCTTTGATTAATTGATAATTTAACTTTGCGGTTTTTTGTTCACAAAGATTTGAAACTTTACAATATTTGACTACCATGTAGTGAAAATTTGGTAAAATGTTATTTGTCATTATTTTATGTTTTAAAACAAGATATCTCTTCTTAGCGTTAAGATGAAAACTAACTATTATTATATTATTGCGTACCAGAACTTGCCTAGTTTAACTACGATAGCCATTTACAGCTGTTATCAAATCCAGCATGCAGCTGTTATGGCACGCAAAACCCAATGTAAGATTGGCCATCAAATGTGCTGTGTAAGATAGATAATAAATGTATATTAATTTTTTAAGGAAAATATTTGTTTTTTAATGTTGTAAAGCGTTTCCTCCATAGAATATCTTAAACTGATTTTCCTGTTCTTTTTAACTTTGGTAGTCTCATCTTCAGGTTTTTCCCAGATACCTCTAAAATGTGTCAATCTTCGGGAAAAAATACGAATAATTGGTAAATTAACATTCATTCAACTTTTAACATTAAAATTCCAAAATAGCAGCATTTTACTCGCGACTGTTTAGAACGCGTATTTTCAAATCCTATTCATCAAAAACAAGGTCAAGTATGTTATGTTGGTATTAGTTTTAAGTAATCTTTTCCTTTTTTTTTGTATAAATACATACATACTTTGTAATTTAAATATTATTTATAAATTTTTTGTTACTGTTTCTAAATAAAGACTTATTAAATTAATCTTATAATAATACTAAGTACCTAAGCAATTAAAAATGGAATAAAAAATGTCTAATTATATTTTTTACTTCGAGTCTTGAGGCTTTACGGCTCGCTTTAGTTTGTCAAAAAGATTTTCTTGGAAACTTTTGTGACACTTGTATGAGAAAACACATTCAAATATACAGGCATGATATTACAAAAAGCATTCTATTTCTCACAGCACAGGTTCTATTTTTCCAAAATGATACGAAATTAATATGTTCTTTAAAACTAACTTTATAACAAATCTACCAGAAGTGTAAGGTTCGTCAGTTTAAAATGTACCTATGTTAAACAATTTAAAGCAATATTGAAGTTTTACATAAAATAAAGGCAAGTAAAATGATTGATCACTTTATTAACGTCAATCAAAACCGTTTTCAATACAAAATAATTACTACAAGCATTGTAACACTGAAAAATTGATTTATTACCCTTTGTTTTAAAAATACACGCCCGGGCTACTAAATTGGACCATCCTGTATATTTTTTGTACGTGAATACCATCTAAAGCTTCAACCACACTAGAAAAGACAGCAGGCAACTTTAGGATCGCCTCAAAGAGATGTCAGCAAACATTTGCAGGGGCCACTCAGGGCCTTGCCTGCCGGGACTGCGGGTTGTTCGAAAGAGATACTGCTCCCCCGGAACACAAAGGGCACAGGGAGAAACATGGATGGGTTTTAGTCAGTAAAAGTCTGACACTCCCTCCCACCCCGCCCAAAATACTGTGTTGGTGTGGATTCCTCTATACAAATATTGCAGTATCTGGACCGGGTCCGCAAGTGGTCTACTCCGGTGTGGTCAGGTTTTAAAAATCAGCCTTTTTTAATGGTCAGGTATTCAAATTTGGAACATTAATAACATTAAAATGATGACCAGTTTGTCAGTTTCAAAACTACTTGCAAACTTTTTTGTCTGATTATGATTTTAATATTTTAAAAAGAGAATGCACGCCCAATTTAGGGATATGTATTGAACTAGCTGTATAGCCCGCAGTGTCAGCCGCTTGTCTTTGATTACTGCCCCCCTAGCAAAGTCACAAACGATAATCGTAAACGCTCGGTAGGTACCAATAGATTTTCAACTTAATACCCAAGAGCCTTAAGTTGAAAATCTATTAAAGATTTCTAAGCGTTAGCGACTGGAACGAACGAAAACGCTATGCAATCTTCATTAGATCTTCAACTTAAAACCAAGCACATAAAGTTGAAGATCTATTAAAGCCTACTCAGCGTTTGCGTTTATCGTTTGTGACTTGGCTAGGGGGGCTGCTCCGCTCCCATTTGTCGTAGCGTTATTCTATACGTGTAAACCTTTCTCTTGCATCACTCTATCTATTGATAAAAACCGTATTAAAATCCGTTGCGAAGTTTAAAACATCCAAGCGTACATAGGGTTAGACGGCTAGAAGCTATTTTGTTTTACACTATTTAGATCGACTTTCTTGTTACTGGCTTATACTGAGTTTGGATAAAGTAGGTATAATAATAATATCAAAAACTAAAAAAAAAACAAATTTATGCCAGAATAAATTTGGAATAATTACCATAATGATTATTTTTATATAAATTTTGTTGGCATACTCTGTTACCCTACTTTTGCTTAGCAAAATGGAAACAGTTTTTGATTATTCACATTATGTAAGTGGAATTAATTCTAATGTGAATGTAATGAATTTTTAATTGCGTATTTAAATATATTTGTTCTTGTATAACTCTTGCCGTTGCTAGGGCGATATCAACTTAGTATATTGTTTGGTTTCCTGATAAGAAATGGCAAGTACCTTTTAAAGGTTCCGTCAAAGTTAAAATAATTCAAGTCAAGTAATTTATTTCAATTAGCCCAATAAAAGGCACATTTAAACGTCATATAAAAGAAAAAATACACGTTGAATCTAGCCCCTTCGTTCGTGCGTTCGATGGCCCTTTACGGGGCCCCGGTGTGGGCGCAGGGCTTAAGGCGGCTTGCCGCCCACTACCTGAACGTGTCCCAGCGGGTGATCGCCATAAGGGTCATCCGCGGATTCCGCACGATCTCCGGCGAGGCAGCGAGCCTCCTTGCCGGATTGCCTCCATGGGATCTGGAGGCGCTGGTCCTCGCGCGCCTACATGAGTGGCGCGCGGAGGCACTGGGCCGGGGAGAAACTCCGCTGCCGCGGCAAATTGCCGCCCAGCGGACGGACCTCCGGCTCGATCTCATGGCGACATGGAGAGAGCGACTGTCACAACCTCGTGCAGGGCACGCCTTGATTGAGGCGGTAAGTCCCCTCTTTGAGGAGTGGCTTGAGCGGCGCTACGGCGCCCTCACCTACCGCCTGACGCAGGTCCTCACCGGACATGGTTGTTTCGGGAGGTTCCAGCACCTCATCGGGCGGGAGGAAACGCCCGGGTGTCACCATTGTGAGGATCGCCCCGAGGACACGGTGGAGCATACTTTGGCGGTGTGCCCTGTTTGGGCGGAGCACCGCCGAGTCCTCGAGGCGGCCATCGGCGGCGGCGCCCTCTCGCGTCCGGCACTGGTTCAGGCCATGGTCCGGAGCGAGAGGGAATGGGAAGCAGTCGCCTTCTTCTGCGAAGCTGTAATGCTAGAGAAGGAGGCGGCGGGACGGGAGAGGGAAAGGAGGGTACCCCGTCCCAGCGGCCGCCGCGGTAGACGCTCCGGGCGTCGGGAGCCGCGAGACGACTCCCGGCCACCGTAGGCGCGGGTCTGTGGACGGTGAGCAATGGGTAGCTCACCGTCCGTACGTTCACTGAATAACGACAGACCGTGTCGACGGCGCGTTCGTGTTCCACGCGCGCCTCAAAGAGATGTCAGCAAACTTGGATGGGGCCACTGAGGGCCGATGCCTGCCGGGGCTGCGGGTTGTTCGAAAGAGATACCGCGCCCCCGGAACGCAAAGGGCACATGAAGGAACATAGACGGGTTTTAGTCAGTAAAAGTCTGACACTCCCTCCCGCCCCGCCCAGGGCGGGGGAAGTTATTTGATGATTTCCCGTCTAAAGCCCCTTCGTTCAAAGAGTGCCAAACGAAAGTTTATTACTAAGATTTCGCTGTCTGTCTGTCCGCCCATTTGTCTGTTACAAGGCTATATTTTTAAAACGTAATAGGAAGACATTGAAATTTTGAGAGTGTGTGTTACCTTAATAACAACAAACGGTGCTACAGGATCCTTCGTCTGCTAGTCTTACTCACACCTAGCCGAATTTTTTATTACTTATGGCCGTATAGATGCCATAAATGGCAATTTAGGTCAAGAGATAGGGTATCATTATAATTGTCTGTAAAATAAATTAACACCTCCAAAAGTCTGCCAAGTGATTTGAGCCATTGTTGCTTTTGTCACTCGTAGTTATTTGATGGCAGTCATTATATTAAGGCGTTTGGCACACTGCCCCGCATCACGAAGCGTGGTGCGCGGCGACGGAGCTTTTGTGATCTGCAACACTGCGCGTGAACGCGTTTTCAATGTGTTGGGATAAGCATGTTTTCTATACAAACGCAGATACTTGCAAACAACGTAAGAACACGCACTCCCGCACCACGCTCCGTGATGCGGGACAGTGTGTCAATCGCCTAAAGTCATTTATTGGTGTCGATTCTGCTATGCACAAGGTAAACTTAATTTAGACTATTTCTATCTTTTTCTTTCTAATCAAACAAGAAAGGGATGGACGTGAATAAGACTTGTTAATTTTAGTTGATCTAAAACCTTTATACAATTATTGTTGACATGTCAGAACGCGTTTATTAAAAACACGGAAAAGTTCAAGGCAAATTAATTTGACATCTCTAACTTAGTTCTAAGGTATTACCGTCCTTTTCTTTCGCTGTATGTTAGTAAGAGATGTCAATTGTATAATTTTAGTTCAGTTTGTGACCAAAGGAATCGGCACCATTATCTGAATGTCACTGTTATTTATTTATGGTATTGACTGCAGGAAAACACTGGGTGTAGAAGCTTCCAACCAGTCCCTTTGGAAATCTATGGGGGAGGCCTATGTCCAGCAGTGGACGTCATACGTCCTGTTTTTTTTACCCCACACTAGGAATTTCACCTGTATCGTGGATGCGTTTACAATCATATAAGCTCGCATACACAAACAGCCAGACTCGGAACAACTATCTGTAGGTCATACAAATATTTGTTCCGTGCGGGAATCGAACTCGCGACACGCAGCGCAGCAGTCGATCGTTCGGACATTGCGCCAACTGTGACGTCGATTACGATGATGATTGACGTTTGTCTGCTACTTCATCTTAGCAGTCATACAGATATTTAGTTAGTAACTGAGATTTGGGTCGGTTGAGACAACCCTTCACACAAAAATGTTTCAGAGACTTGAAGCTCAGTAGGCATAAAAATAATGGTCCTTCCTACCTTAAGTGGCTACTAATATTAGTTGCGTAGTTAGTGACGTGGGGATATTAAACCATATAGGGACGTAATATAGTTTGGCGTGGGGTCAATGCACTGTGATAGGTCGTAGAAGGGCTCAAGACTTAGAGTATTAAACCAACGCTCAAGAGTGTATGCAGCCAGGTATATGCATTAAATGGCCGATACCTATGCAAGATTGGCTCAACAATTTTAAGTCCTAGAATTTTAAGATAATTATAAGCTAGACCTAGATTATAAAACAGGTTCCGTGTTATGGTAAATATTCGACTAATTAGGTGCCGACTTGACGTTTAAAGTCAAGTAGGTATTAGTATAGCTCTTTGTGAAAGAGAAGAGGAAGTACTACCACTATTTCTATTTCTGCCGCAAAGCAGCGTTGCTGTGTTCCGGTTCAAAGGGTTTGGGTGCCGTCGTAGTTACAGACACATGAGATATTTCAATTTTGTCTCTGGGATGGCAACGCATGCTGGTATTGCAGATTTTTATAGGCAGCGGTGACCACTTAACATCAGATGGACCGTTGGCTTGGTTGTCATCCAATGATATTAAAAAAAAAGAATTTAACGGAATGGACAGTTGAATTTAAATAAAAATGTCGGACGCATAATCGGAAGCTAACTACAAGTGTTGCAAAAAAACGGGGCCAGCTCGTTTAATATTTACAATCAAAAGTAGACATTTATGCAGAAATGTTAATATTTCTTGCTTCAGTATAATTTGCATCTTTCTTAAATAAAGTATTTTTATTATCTCTATTTTTAAGAGGTTTTGTGCATTTTTTTTCTAGACATTCTTCCGACCGAATTTCTGTCATGGTGGCTAAACTCCAAAAGTTAGCATTAGCCAAGTATGTAGGAAATATCTTAACAACACCTTTAAGACCCGAAGGATTGCTTCAGGATTTAAAAGCGTTGTGAGTTATCCCATTTTGTTACAAGGGGTCTTTTAAGAACCAATGCATAAAAAAAAAATATTATTTATATTTTTTGATGATGGTTCGTGCAGAGGCTTCGATTCTTGTACGGAAAAAATATTTGGTAGCATTTTCAAAGACTCGTTGTTGGTCTATGTGCGTTTGTAATTTTGTAAACGCACCCACGATACAAAAAAAATCCTAGTGTGGAGCAAAATTTAAAAATAACCTCTCTTCCCTGTCAGTCGTTACATTATCATGCACTTTTCATATTTTCATCTTTATCTACGCCAACCCTCTCCATTCACGAACATTTATTGCTGTTATTTGCATGATACATATCTACATAGTACTCTGTTATATAAAGGAATACATTAGTTACTTCAAAAGATTAGTATCTGAATATTAGAACGGTATATAACATGTCGATGAACTCGTAAGTACCGACGGATGATCGTTAGTTCAATGTTCCAGATTGATATGTAATTATAGTTTACTAGCTTCTGCCCGCGACTTCGTCCGCGTCATAGTTGATGTGTTATCCTACGGGTACCGTACATTTTCCCGGGATAAAAAGTAGCCTATGTGTTATTCCAGACTATAATCTATCTTTGTGCCAAATTTGATCCAGATCCATTCAGCCGTTTAAGCGTGAAAGAGTAACAAACATCCATACATCCATACATCCATACATACAAACTTTCGCCTTTATAATAGTAGTAGGATTACATACATAATTATATTATTTACTAGCGAATCGCCCCGGCTTCGCACGGACGCAAAAATCAGACCGTTCCGGTGGGCTTTCCAAAAAAACATATACTGTCACGCCTGTACCTATTCCCCAAAGGGTTGGGTAGAGGTGTACCAATGTACACCCACAGTAAACCAGTATGTTTAGGTCCCATGTAACAGGGGGTGAGTATATCGGACACAAATCCAAAAAAAATGTTTCCTATAAACCTTATGCGGGAAATTACGAAGACGACAAAAATAAATAATTAGTCAAATCGTTTCAACCGTTCTTGAGATTTGGGCTTAGTAACACATTTAGTTATTTATATTTTAATTATGCAGAAGGTAATTCAATGATAACGGAACTACACAGATTGACGGACTAATATTATGAGAAGCATTGTTTTATACCTACTCCCACGGGGTGTAAAAATACACATCATATTTTTTTTACACATATTTGATGACAAATTAGCCTACGGCACACGTAATGTTGGTAACCTCTTATCTCCACGTGTCTCCATAAGTGGTCACCTCTGTCAATAAATATAAGGCCTTGCAAATGCGTTGCCATCCCAGAAACAAAGTTGAAATGTCTTTTGTGCCTGTGATTTCACCGGCACCCAAACCCGCATCGCTACTTAGCGGCAGAAATAGGTATGGTGTCAGTACTTCCCCGGAGGAGCACCTTCGCAGCGACCTCTAATACTTCTACAATACTACATAGCCGCGATTGGCTACACATACTGCCCATGAACTAAGTCACATTGAGCAAAAAAAATAGCTAGAAAACGACTTTTATTTTAGTATAAAAATCACTTTATTTTTTACCCGACTGCGACAGAAGGAGGGTTATGTTTTTCGGGAGTATGTATGTATGTATGTATGTATGTATGTATAATTGTTTGGCACGCTCTGCAGCCTGAACGGGTCAATGGATTTTAGCTTGAGAGGTGTCGTTAGATTCGTATTTACAGTGAGAGTGACACTGAGTATATCAAAATAAAAAAAACAAAATGGCGAATTTTTGGCGCCAAATTCAAATATTTGGATCGCTCTGCAGCCTTAACGGCTCGATGGATTTTAGCTTGAGAGGTGTCATTAGATTCGTATTTACTGTGAAAGTGACAATGGGTAAATAAAAAATGAAAAAAAGTAAAAAATAAAAAACGGTAGTTTAAAAAACTAAAAAACCCGACTGCTTTTCTAAGTATTTATGAAAAAGCCCTAAAACAAGAAAGCCGTTGTACTCGATTGCACTTAAAATTGTAGCAGTCGGGACCCATTCTTGAAATGGAGGCTTAGTGTATTGAGAGCACATACCTATTTTACATTGCAGATGGTCCAGAATGGGTCCCGACTGCTACAATTTTAAGTGCAATCGGGTACAACGGCTTTCTTGTTTTAGGGCTTTTTCATAAATACTTAGAAAAGCAGTCGGGTTTTTTAGTTTTTTAAACTACCGTTTTTTTGCATATGTACTACAGGGGTCGCGGTCATATTTAAATAAAGTTAAGTTAATACAATTAAAACCTTGTATTCGTAAAAAAACGTAAGAAACGTTGGAACTTTGACCGTTAGTAATTCAGTAACAAGGAAGTTCCCAGTTATGGAGCATGGGCAAAAAATTATTAATTATGATTTTTGGCTTTGTTAAGTAGGTATATTGTTACACCGACGACCGATGGTCTATGACTCATGTCCATAGACGATTAAAGCTCTAATGGATACTGCCTGGTTACAAGATATTTAACAATAAATAGAACAAAACCATAGATACATTATTGAGGGATACTACGAGACGAAGATTAGTGAAGTGAAAACTTCTTTAGCGTTGTACACTTTTTTTGTAATGGGTAAAAAAAAAAACTCGCGTCAGGACACGTGACCTGATCGAAAATCTTACGAATTTATCGTACACAAATATGACAATTCAAGACAAGCGAATTGTCATAATTGTGTACGATAGCGCAATAAATAAATATTGTATTATACCACATAAATGATAGTACTTTTATACTGATAATTAAAGCAGTTCGTGCAAAATTATTCCCTAACCATTCCAAAATATCAAAATTGCACAACGTTAATATTCAAGTTTTCACTTCTGCCGGCACTCCTGGAGCGCAACCCGTCGTTTTTTCTTTACTAGTATTGTTTACCACTAAATGACTCACCAGCTTTGAAAGCCAAATGGTTTTCTACTTGACTTCTCTAAGAAGCACAAAGAACCGTTTTTTCCTGACTGTTGTTTTGTTCGTCGTGATGGCCAAAAAACGAACCTAGACTTATAATAATACATATTCTTAAGTCTGAAACCGCCAATCCGCTTTGAGCAAGCATATAATTCTACCACGAGAATAATAATATATATATTACCTATAAGCTATATACCATCACGCCTGTATTCCCCGAAGGGTTAGGCAGAGGTGTACCAATGTACACCCACAGTTCACCGGTATATTTAGGTCCCATGTAATAGTGGGCGAGCCTGTTGCCATTAACCGGGCACAAATCCAAACTCCGAGCTGCTACTGAGAATTTCATAGAAAAACCCAATAACACTTTTTGCTCGACCCGGGAATCGAACCCAGGACCTCTAGCGTAGCAGTCGTGCTTAGAACCACTAGGCTATTGAGGCAGTTAGAGATAGAGAATAATAACAGGCAAGTATTATTACCTACATTGAAAATTACAGCCGTCTATCTATTCATCACCTATATTTCTTAACGAACAGCTGATACAATCAATTACGAAGCAAATTGTATAACAAAAAGCGGAACACGTGCACAGTGTAACGGACACAGGACACGTGCCAACCCGGATATGATAGTCCGTGATAATACTGCATCGGTATTCATGCAGCATAACACTATAACGGACGGTGTGACAGCGGCTTTATTAAGGAATACAAGGCGGTCATCGGTAAAGGCTTTATAAGTCCGACTTTGTTCGGTCAGCAACAAAAGTCGAATCACAATGTTACTTTTACATATCATTTAAATAGACATGAAATAACACACATCACAGCTATTCAGAATTTGTAGCAATGGGAATAGGCTTACCCCCTATTACATGGGACCTAAAACATACCGGTGAACCGTGGGTGTACATTGTACACCTCGTGTGCGTGTCTGATTGTATGTATGTAAACTTTGAACAAATAAAAGCCATGTGACTGGTTTAGGTAAACAAGGAAAATGTGTTTTTTTTGAGACAAGACTTTTATTCTATTCCTAATGACTCTGTCTTCTGAAAGTCAAAATCAACATTGGCGATCACAAGCTTGGCGAGTATCGGAAAAACAATTAACCTTTCTTGGATCCCGTAAAGAAATTAATCAGAGAAGAATGGCTATTCTTCTCTGATTAACTACATTTTTTTTATAGGTCTTATGCTTAATTTATTTGACACACTACAGTACTCAATGTCAAAGAATAATTGAGGAAAAGAGTGTATTTTTTATTTTGGCAATTTAGGTTAACTACCTTGATATTCATATCTGGCTTAATAGTAATTACTTGCCGAAAATGTTGTTTTTTTACGGAAATGATTGGCCAATGAGAAAGAGAAAGAATTTTATTAAATTGGTATGCATTTTATCAGTTTGTTTGAGGTAATAAAATAAATAACGGACGCACGAACTACATTAAAACGGATTCAAGTTTAAAATAAAAATCTATCTGCAGCAGTGAACTACTAACTTAGTTTTATAGAAAAGAAAAATTTGGTTAAGAATGTCTAGGTCTAACCAAAGTTTCACCTAGAAAATTATGTTAAATCTTCTTGTCGAAGAAATTTATTAAGGCACTTTTAATAAACTATATAGGTTTTTTTTACTTTTACAAAAGTAAATTAACATTTCAGATTTTTTAATCTTTATTATTGAGCACCATATCAAAGGGAATACGAAACGGATCTAAAATTAAGATAAAATTAACTCTTAGGTATTGTCTAAAATTCTGAATAGCAGTGAATTGTGTTATTTCGTGTCTATTTCAATGATATGTTAAATTAACTTTGTTTATCGACTTTTGTTGCTGACTGTACCATAAATTAAAAAAAAAACAGTTTCCGAGAAAAACAACAACAAAATTCTTATGATAATAGATGGCGCCACGTGTCTTTCGAATCTTGATTGAATTATAACCGACATTTACGCAGACGAAGTCGGAGGTAAAAGCTAGTATGAAATAAGTTGGTAAAGATAAGAGTGACATTTCAATGACAAATATGACTTTTATTGACATTTGTATGTATGTATGCTCTTGACCAATATTTATTTATTATCTGAAAATCGATTTCCAAATAAGATGTTTATCGACATTAAGATTAATGCAGTCAACATAAGTAAACACTTATGATAAAAAACTTAGGTAAGTACTATCCTTTAATATTTTTCTTTCAATTAATGGCATTAAGTGTACTAACATTCACACATACTAGCACAACAAATACAAATTTTTTCATATTTTTTACTTGGCTGGTAAACTTTTCATTATTTTTTATTTAATTAAACGTGTCCCTACATTTATAATTACTTCTGTATTTAATAAACATTTAAACTCACATGCACAAACGGCCGAAGCGCTTAAGTGTGAAATAACTTTTTTTTACTAGAGATTTAATAATAATACCAAATTACGTATATAGATAATCTATCAATACTGCATAGTTTCTTCACTAACTCATAGATTTCTAACATTCCTATGCCTTATCGGGCAGCTGAGATTAGCGCAACAAACACTTGATCCTATCTATAATTCATTATTGCCAATAGATTTGTCCTCATTTCATAACGTCTTTCATCAGTTTGGTTATTGGAATAATTGGTAAATAACAGGACATGGAACAATTGCAATTCCTGGATCTCCTATCCAGGAATTGCAAAACTTCCATGACCATTACCTGTACCGAGAATAACATCATCTGCCTAGCCTTTTCCCAACTGTGTTGGGGTCGGCTTCCAGTCTAACCGGATGCAGCTGAATACCAGTGTTTTACATGGAGCGACTGCCTATCTGACCTCCACAACTCAGTAACTGGGCAACACGATACTTCTTGATTAGACTGGTTGTCAGACTTCTTGGCTTCTGACTATCCATCACGACTGTCAAAGATCTACGAATGACAGCCGGGACCAACGGCTTTACGTGCTTTCCGAGGCACTGGGGTATCACACCACCAACTTCCAAACTCCGGGCTGTTACTGAGAAATTCCTAATGGAAAAACCCAATACCAGTTTTTGCCCGACCTGGGAATCGAACCCGGGCCCCCATGTTCAGCAGTCGCGCTTTGCGACCACGAGACCAACGGGGCAGTCAGTAGTTCTGTTTATCAACATACATTAGCTTATGCCAATGTTCTATGAGTCACAATTGTATGCTGATAAAGATCATACCAGTTACATTTATTTGTGTTTATATAGATGCGTATCTTACTATAACATCATGACCATTTAAATGACGTCATCTATTTCATGGTTGGCATTTTTTGCAGTTGGGTAGGTAGAGTAGAGTGTGGAGACTAGCTGACTGAGCCATATACAACCTTATTTAGTTACGTTATTTCCATGAGCTAAACGCTGTTTAAAATGATGATTAAATACCATTAAATGTTTTTTCCAATCCGAGAGAGTTTCAGAGATTAGTGCGTTTAAACAAACACATAAACAAAAAACCTCTTCAGCTTTTTAATAAAATAATGTGTGAACGTGGACGAGGCGAAAGGAGTATGTAAAAATCGTTGCAAGTGGCGTTATGTGGTTAGATTTACGTATCTCGAAGCAAAGTTGCATCGAAATGGTTATGACTTGACTGCAGTAGTAATAGAGATAGCTAGGCCTCTGTTTAAACCTAATTTATAGATGCTAATTTAATGGCTCGGTTGTCGCAGTTGTTGAGCGAGGAACTGCTGCGTTGCGTATCTCGGGTTTAATTACCGCACGGGCAAAATTATTGTATGGCCTACAGTTAGTTGTTCCCGGTCTAGTTGTGTGTGTAAGTTTATGTAACTACATACATTCATACCATATCGCCTATATTTCTCGATGGGTTAGACATAGGTGTATTAATGTACACCCACAGTTCGCCGGTATGTTTAGGTACCATGTAAGAGGGGGCGAGTCTATTGCCATTAACCGGTCACAAATCCTAACTCCGAGCTGCTACTGAGAATTTCATAGAAAAAAACCCAAGAACATTTTTTGCTCGAGTTGTGTGCGTTATATTTGTAAATGCAATGAAAAATGTCAGGTATGAAGCTTTTTTTTATGTTTTGTGTACCCTGTCTAGTTGTTTGCCTGTGTGAGTTCATAAGTTTGTACGTTTACACAATACGTATGTGGATTGGACAAACGTATGTACATACAATAACCCGCGGATGCGTTGCATCTGCGGATTTATTTTGGCAATGTATTTTTTTCAATATTTTCGTCGAAACTCTAGTTTCACCACGCGTTTACATATTGAAACTAACATATCAATAGTTTCATCAAAAAACACGGCTTGCAAAAATATTTGGATTTCAAAAAATTCGAACGCGATTTCCGAACGCATTCAACCCTAATCTCTTCAAAGTTAGAGTGAACAGGCTTCTTCTGGGTAAGCCCACTCCATCGTGGACTTTGTCTATGTCACCTCTGACTAAGACTAGAGTCAAGAGGTTATCTATCGCAAATAAAAAAAAAAACGAAATATAGTGCTTTGTAGTCTCGTAATATCTTTTGTTCTGGTACTGGGTAAAGTACTAGGTAGTCAAAGGGTTAGTCAAACTTTTAAATGTATAGTATTACAGTGTAGAGCGTTATTTCAAAAGTACCTTGAAGTGTCCACTCACACAGACGCTACGCTAACTTTTTCACAAAGCAAGCACAATAACGAACTTTATCACAACACGATAAAGTTTATTTACCTTACATGCAGAAATTCTGCGAAATACGATGCAAACTTCTGAAGCTTTAGCATGTATACCTTATTGTGTAGTAAATAAGTTTGAAATTGTATCCGTATCTTAAGCAAGTTTTATTATTTTACACACACCAACAACCAATGAACCAACGTGGGATGTACCAATGTACACCCACAGTTCGTCGGTATATTTTAAGTCCTATGTAATAGGGGCGAGCCTATTGCTATTAATCAAGCACAAATCCTAACTCCGAGCTGCTACTGACAATTTCATAGAAAAACCCAATAACTCTTTTTGCTCGACCTGGGAATCGAACCCACGATCTCTAGCGTAGCAGTCACGCTTAGGACCACTAGGCTAACAAGGCAGTCCAGTTTTAATCTTACGACTTAGATAATACTAGTTAATCACTAATGTCGTAAATTACATTGAAGAGTTATGTATCTAATATCATTAACGTCATTACTCCACGCAGTAGGTAATCTAAAACATAATTATTGCACAAATGTTACGGCACTAAACAAGTTAGCAAATGTGTCCTACTTTTGTGCCAAATTGTCAACTTATTACACTTATTATGTCAGTTAGATTTTTTGGTACATTATGTAACAAAATCATCGTGATGGCCCAGTGGTTAAGGCGCTCGCGTCTCATGCGCGTCGTGTCTTCGCAACCGGGCATCGGCAAGTGCGAATGGGACTCTTTCTACGTCATCAAAATATTTCATATGAAGTTTATCTTGGACGTCAATGACTTTGATGCAGGAAAATATAGTTCTGAAATCGTCATTTCATCTTGAGCACGCGTGGTATTCAATGTTCAAGCCTTCTCTATATGAGAAGAGGCCTTAGTCTTAGGGGCACAATAATAACCAGTTATGTTTTTCCACAACTTAATGTGTAGAATGAAACGAGTAAATTTTTTATTTGTTATTTAAAACTTGATTTCGACAAAAAATAAAAATAGAAGGAGGGAATTCTGTGCTAACATTTAAGCATTTTGATATCGCCTCCTGTCGATTGGCTAATCCTTTCACCACGATGGCAAAAAGGTCTAATTGGCCCTTCTCAGTGCCAAACAGTCCACTAGCAAAAAAATATTATTTAATCTATATTTGCCATCGATTCGCTAAGATCAGAGAGGTACTTCTTCAATGACCCCGAAACAATGACGTCATTACCATCCAGTTCACTGAATGTCGCGAAAATTAGGAACTTTTGACAATAACATCATCAGAAACCACAGCCTTCCTACAAACCACAAGTACACTCGCGCATAGAAAGAGAAATCGTGAGATAGCGCGGTTAGGCAATGTAGCTCAGTAATTGTTCGTGTCGACATAGCTCAACTCGTGTGCCTGACTGTACGTCGTTATGATTTTATCTGGAGGAGATAGTTGGATGTAATTGTTGAAATATTTTCACGTTGATACTCATTTTGAAAGGAAAATATTGCATTAGGTCGAGATGGAACTAGTTTTAGCAAAGAAAGAGGCAAATATTCAGATTTCTTAGTTTGTATATACCATTACGCCTGTATTCCCCGAAGGGTTAGGCAGAGGTGTACCAATGTACAGCCACAGTTCGCCGGTATATTTAGGTCCCATGTAATAGGGGGCGAGCCTATTGTTATTAACCGGGCACAAATCCAAACTCCCAGCTGCTACTGAGAATTTAATAGAATAACCCAATAACACTTTTTGCTCGACCTGGGAATCGAACCCAGGACCTCTAGCGTAGCAGTCACGCTCAGGACCACTAGGCCAACGAGGCATTTAATAGTTAGTTTGTAGAGTTAGTTTGTATTAAAATAAAACTCAGGTTATATTTTAAAACTAGTTTTATTTTAAACTAGTTCGTTATCGTACTGTCGTCATAGACGACCTAAAGAAATTACAAGAAACATCTAAGGCATTGTTCACACCAAACGTTTTGTCGGTCGCTGAATATGAGTGTGAAGTTAAAAATTTAAGTCTTACTCTGGACAAGGAGTGTTAGACTCTCAATGATTAAAACATATCCGCGTTCCTCCTTATGCCTTTTGCGTTTCAGGGCCACGGTGACTCTTTCGAACAAATTCCGCAACACTGAAAAGCCAGAATCAACTGTGTATATCATCAGAAAAGCGCCTAGCTAATGAAGGACGTCGAGTCTCGGAGGAACGATTCAACTGTCTTGTATTCCGCAACGAAATTAATCAGAAAAGAACAGCGAAGAAGTTGGAATAAGCGTTTGGTATAAACACAAAAGTCCTGCTCTCCATCCTGGTTTCCCGCATTTGTCCTAGTTTACGGGGCATCCGGAGGTCCGGAAGGGCTTATCAAAAATGTCCGGATAAAAAACCCGGACACCTTCTGTGTCAGGGAAATCCCGATTAATTAAAAGATAAGCAATAAATTAAGATTATAAAAACATGAAAATGCAAACGAAGTATTTATTTTATTTTAAAAATATTTCTCTCTGGAATCCGGGAAAAAATCTCATTCCCAAATGCCTTGGGTTTTTGAAGATTTTTCCAGCGCCGAGAATATAAGGGATGCCTATGCATACGTCCTTAATGTAAACAGTAAAACTAGTATACTATTCACTCCAGAACATTGACGTCATAGCAAAGGTACAGGGAAAAACCTCGTCCCGGACTATGTACCTTCTAAAGTACCTGAAACGAGAAATCTGATTGGAAGAGTCATCTCTTATGACGTCACTAAACGTACCTGTAGCAGTTAAGCTGACATTGAGTTGTTTCTTGCTAAATTATAAGTCATGGTGTG
Organism: Caradrina clavipalpis; assembly: GCA_932526535.1. Taxonomy (NCBI): domain Eukaryota; kingdom Metazoa; phylum Arthropoda; class Insecta; order Lepidoptera; family Noctuidae; genus Caradrina; species Caradrina clavipalpis. Next base: position 2,183,874 of record OW052095.1, read on the forward strand.
TGGGATAGTAAGGTCAAATGGTTACACATGTTGAATGCTGCAAGGATTTCTGTTTGTAAACTACAATTTTGTGTGTTTAAAAAAATTAACAAAACTTGATTGCCTCGGTAGCCTAGTAGTCTTTAGCGTGACTGCTACGCATTCGATTCCCAGGCCAAGTAAAAAGTGTTATAGGGTTTTTCTATGATATTCTCAGTAGCAGTTCGGAGTACGGATTTGTTCCCGGTTTATGGCAATAGGCCCGCCCCCTATTACATGGGACCTAAACATACCGGCAAACTGTGGGTGTACATTGGTACACCCTCTGCCTAACTCTTCGGAAAATACAGGCGTGATGGTATGTGGGTTTAAAACAGAAGAATAAAAAAAAATACCTCATACTAGTATTTTTTTGTATCGTAGGTGCGTTAACAAACATACAAACTCACATACACAAACAACCACACCCGGAACAATAGCCTGAAGGCCATACAATATTTGTACTGTGCTGGAATTCAACCCGCAATACGCGGCGATTTGATTGGGTAATAAATAGAGGAAATTAATTTCTGGATTTGGCGAAATATGGGTGCACCAATCGCATCTGCCTAATCCTTCATTGAATATAAATAAAAACAAAAACAATTGTTCTAAAACTATAGTTTATTTATTTATTTATTGGTAGTATTACGTCAATTCTAATAATATCTATGCATACTTGATAGAATCTTTCCGACTTTATATTGCACACAGGTCAGTCTTCTTGTCCCATGTCCCCTCGTTCAATTTAACATGGGGTTGGCGCAATATGTATTCTTCTTCCATACATAAATAGGTACAGTATACATACATAAATATATAAACTCACGCCTTTCTCCAATGGGGTAGTCAAAAACCATAGAACGCCACATGCTACAAATATACAGAATTTATTTTAATTTACAAGGGGTCATAGTACTCATAAATACTATCAACTTTTGTTAAAGAAGTAACTTTCTCTCCAAAACCGATGACCAATAGGAATTCTCGCATTTTTTAAAAATATCGGATTCTCATTTCAGTCTCAACCTGTAAAAAATATCTACCTCTAATTTACATACATTTTTGACAAGGTCCTGCAACATTGATCATTCAGATGGGATTAAGACTAGATTTTGATCGTTTTTACTTCACCTAAAACGTTGATTTAATAAGAGACCAGTACCGGTGTATACGCTGCAAATAAGCGGTGTTTGAGCCGATTAATGCGTTATCGATGTAAGTACGAGTAATTTATCGATGTTATTACCAGAATTAGAGGCAATTGAAGGAAACGACACCGGTCATAATAATCAATGCTCACATGTTGCTAACGTGACCTATCGTTACTGGGATCCGATAGTGACCAGACTTAGGTCATTTTAACAATACGCATGATTGGCTGCTACGCTGCGTGTCACGGGTTAAATTCCTCCAAGGAATATCATCATCATCTGCCTAGCTTTTTCCCAACTATGTTGGGGTCGGCTTCCAGTCGAACCGGATGCAGCTGAATATCAGTATTTTACATGGAGCGACTGCCTATCAGACCTCCACAACCCAGTAATGGGTAATATGATACTCTTGGTAAGACTGGTGATCAGACTTTCTGCAATTTAGCATTAACCAATTGTAGTTAGTACTAGATTTTTCCCATCTGGCAATGACATCTATTTTCCTGAAGGATAAAAACAAAGCCAACGTATTATAGGTATAGATGTAATTAGAAAATATATTCAATAATAAATAATTACAAAACTTACATACTTAGGTAACGAGAACACGTGATTATTTGCGGTTTTCTTGTGAACCAAATTTTAATTATACACGTTTACAAAAAACGAGGGGATTTTGTTACGATTACTCTTGGGTTTTCAAAACCAGTTTTTGGTAGTGTGGATTTCGTAACATATTACGTGTTTCTTGTTGGCAGATTTTTTGTTTTTTGGTAAAGGATGTACTTATAATTATGTAACTCTAATACACATAATATAACATTACTAAGACTCCGCTATTTGTAATGTAAAAAGAACAGATTTTTGTTATCGTCATCAGCATATCGGCTGCAGGACTACTGGATATAGGCTTGTACAATAGATTTTCAAGAAGACCGGTTGGAACCGGCCTACATCCAGCGTCTTCCTGCGGTCTTAATCAGGTCGTCTGTACACCTTGTGGGTGGAGTTTTTTTACATAGTGTTAAATATTGTACGGTGGTAGATGTAGAACTCTTCCCGTGCGAACCCGACACGCACCCCTATTTAAAAAAATAAAAATATTTTTTAGATAAGTAAGTAAGTAGGTAAGTATCTACTACCTTTATGTAATTAAGATACATATCTATATTAAGTACCTACACAAAAACATCTTAACTAAATGCTATTGAGAACAATAATACGAAAAAAAAACAAAACTGTATCATGCAATCCATCGACATCGTAAAAAACAGCAGATTGTAAACCCAGAGAAGGTCAACAAGTTGTCAGACTTAATATCAAAATAAATGCCTCCACAACATTTTAAATGCGGCGATATGTAGCAAGAAAAAAAAACACAAACAAAAATCATCTGTTCTCTGGTCAGAGATAATAAACTTAATCCTTTAGTAAAACACTCTAGTAGTACACCTAAATATTTGGATACACTGTTGGATTTTCAGCTGTCGGTCCAGAACCGAAAGTTTTGAATGTAGGCGCTTTGTGTTAATGAAAACCGACATAAGACAGACATTATATTTGATCGGCTTTTTTTAAGGATCATCAAATGACTTCCTCCGCGCTGGGCGGAGCGGAAGAGAGTGTCAGATTCTTACTGACCAAAAACCGTCCGTGGTCCTGTTAATGCCCTTTGCGATCCGGGGCCGAGGTGACTCTTTCGAACAAATTCCATAACCTATTTCATCGGCTGATGATCTTTTATTAGGTTAGTTTATTTTTTAACCGACTTCAAAAAAAGGAGGATGTTCTCAATTCGTCGGGATATTTTTTTATTTATTTTTTATATACAAACTACTTTAAGTGTAGTGTTCATTTAATGCGGTCCTAGGAGTCTAAAGCAGGATAAAGTCATTTTATTGGATTGTTCTTGGATTTTTATGGAAAATTCTTAGCACCAATCAGGAACCTGAATTAATGCCAGGTTATGTTAATGATGATCGCTTCCTCCCAAATTACCATTCGGCACAAATTGCTTTTTCTTTGTTCCATCTTATTGGAAATCGATCCTGCCGTTTATTCAGTAAGTAACACCTACACATTTTTTTTTAATTCAAGTTTTGACTCTAGTCTAGGTCAGAGGTGACATAGACAAAGTCGACGATGGAATGAGCTTACCCAGAAAAAGCCTGTAACTTTGAAGAGATTAGGGTTGAATGCGTTCGGAAGATATTTTTCTCTTCAGCTTAATTATTTATAGAGGGAGATTTTGCAGAATAACCCTGTAGACTCTCAATACCAGAACCGTGATAGTGCAGTGTATTAAAGTACACAAAATTATGTATAATAAAATCATTGTGATAATTAGCCAGTAAACAATAGCAAAGCAGTCAAAAAAAAAATTAAAAAAAAAAATACGAAACCATTTTCGCGCGCATTTCGCAAATAATATACCAATTTACTCCGACCACGAATAACCAAGACAAATTCACCTTGAACCTAAAAACTGCACCAATTATTCACTGCACGCAATTTTTATGCAAACCAAGAATTTTTGTAACAAAAAATAAATAAACAAACCGTCCCATTAATATTCTTACGACGTGTAAATTGAACCTACATACATAAATTAGTTGATAGCAGTTTTTTTAAATAAATGATACTGTAAAAGGTAGCTTAATTGAGCATTCTACCAGACGGAACACTACGAAAATAATACGATATGAATTAAAACAAAACATAATACGCATCGCAAAAAATAAACAAGCAAAAAAAAAAATGTTGCGTACCTTAGGTCAATGACTGTCAAATATATCCCTTCACTCAGCCCTTTCCACATAAGTACATCACTTTCGTCACGACCGATTGTGCGAAAACTTCAACACTATAATTTAATTCAACAAAAACGTACAACCCGCACGACGGCCGAACCAACACTGCACTCACTGCTTGCGTTGCGAAATGCGCCGACGCAGAATTACGACACCAGTTTACATTGACCTTTGATTTCGGCCTACTTTTCCCTTTTACTGCAATATTTTGTTCGTATCCAGAGCGGTGTGGTAGGTCTTGGTATGCTGGTTCGTTTTTTAGGCAATGAAATGATTTGGCTCATTATGGAGGACGGTTTAAAGGCTTTGGTAGGGTTCAGTGACTCTCAAAGTGGTAAGAACAGGGGAAATCCAAATGCAGTTTGGTTTGCCAAGTTAGCAGGTCACGGCTGTTTTGCCTATGCGGATTTGAAGGGAAAATTTATAGACGGAGTTCTAGGATTTATAACATTGTGAATTTTATTTAAGGTAGGCTCTTAAAGGTAAATTACTAAAACTTCTTACAAGTAAATTGTAATGTAGGGTAATCAAGAATTAATTATATTATAAATTGTGATTTTATTTATTTGTGTTAAAATTTTCCTGATACCGTCATAAGAGTAACTCTGGGATGAGAACGGGTAATTTCCTTACAGAGAAACCCAATTGGTAACATCCATAGCAGTTTTGTATAGGGTTTAAAATCCAGGGGGGCAATCCTACTAACTTCTAGGAACGATCACGAACTAATCTCAGTTGCAATCTGTAAAAAACGCCTCTAATTTACCTGAACTTTTTGACATTGATTGTCACTGAGATGAGATTGTGACTAGATTTTGACCGTTTTTAATTAGTAGGATTTGACTTCAGCCGTGCGATTCTCTAACATATTATTATTTCAACGTTGCGCTCGACGTTGAGCTCGTCGATGACGCTACTGTCAAATCAACTTTACGCACAACGCATAGAGTTGATTTGACAGTAGCGTCGTCGACGAGCTCAACGTCGAACGCAACGTTGAAATATGTTAGAGAATCGCACGGCAGATCTTTAAGCTTAAGATTGTTGTTGTTATTGGTGGTATTTTTTTTTTCTGAATCTGTTTGCAAAGAAAGAATCGCTAAATACTCACTACTAGCACGCGCCCGTAAATTCGTCCACGTCAAAGTAAATATTTAATTCCACGGGAACTGTGCATTTTACCGGGATAATATTATCCCACAAGAACCGTCAATTTTTCCTGGCTAAAAAGTAGCCTATGAAGGTAACCTACTCCAGACTATAATTTATCTCTGTACCAAATTTTATCTAAATCCTTTAAGCTGTTCTAGCGTGATTGAGTAACAAACATCCATCCAAACTTGCGCATTTATAATAGTAAGTAATAAGTAACATAAGTTGTAACGCTTTATAATTAATTAGCAAACTGCCCGCGACTTCGCCCGCGTTGCTTACTTCACCCGCCATAAGTTACGTCTGTGATTAATGTTCCGCTCCTGTAGGTCGTAGCGTGATGTTATTTAGCCTATGTTACTCGGGAATAATGTAGCTATCTATTGGTGAAAAAATGGTAAAGATCGGTCCAGTACTTTTGGAGCCTATTCGTTACAAACAAACAAACAAATCTTACCTCTTTATAATATTATTGTAGATAGGTACTTTGATTAATTATTTGTAAAACAAAGTGATGACTAGCTATTAAGCACACTGTTTACAGAAATATAATACACACAAAGCATCAAATTGCAGATCTTGTTCAAAAACGATTGTTTTTGTTATCGCTTTTCATAATCGTCAGCAGTTTTCAGCGTAAAAACACAAGCGGTCGTGTTACTGTTTACGATAGGTACCACGTGTTTCATTAATTGGTATTTTTGTTGGTTTTTACACGTGAAAATCCTCATAAAGCGGGTGGTAGGAACTTCGGAACGAAAACTTTTATCGTAGATTTAGCACGAGATTCTAGACCCCCAAGTGTATAGCGTGTAGCGAATCCTGCATACCCGGCCATACGCAGAGGTGGAACACCGCGGTGATTTTAGCCGATATGGGTCCGGCATGCTCCTCCGTCACCCTCAGGACCCAGTATGGAGGAAGACCATGAGGATTTTCACCATACATACATAAACTCACGCCTTTTTCCCATGGGGGTAGGCAGAAACCACAGAACGCCACCTGCTACGATCCTTACATACTATACTTTTGCCTCGTACACGTTCATACATCTGGTCATACAAGCACGCCGGTTACGTGTACTGCGCACCCGACCTTTCTAAAGAACCTCACCAATAAGGTCAGTGTAGGTCTTTCTAGGGCGTCCCCTACCGCGCCACCACCACCACCACCACCACCACCAAAAAACCACCACTTACCAAAAAAGGCCCCAAAGTGCAAATATTTATTGAAGGGGACAAAAACATTAGCTGTTCCATGACTGCGTAGGTCTTGCATGTTTGTCCAGAACAGTTGTTATTTTTTTTCAGTTTAAAGTTACGATGTCCTTTTTATTCCGTGTATACAGGGTGGAAGTTTTTAATGCTACCTGGAGGGAAAGTATTCTAAATACTAAAGATAGCAAATTTTACTCAAAGGAAATATTGCTATATTGTTAAAAAGAAACAAAACTGCATTAAAATAATTTTGAAAATACGCTTGCCACACCCAGGAGTCGAACCGACTAAAATTCGAAAAATTACATCCTGTACTTTTATAGCACCAATCGATAGGGTTAATCATAACTATCAAATATCTGCAAAAATGGTAAATAAAAAATAAAAACAAGCAATTTTAATGTAAACTTATTTTATTCGGACGAAAAAACCGAGTACATTAACTAATTACATGCTCGAAAAGAGCTCCATGTTCTTGGATGCACAAATTTATTCTTTTAAGGAAATTATTTTGAATAACTTTTAGTATGGTGTTGTGGTGAATATTAACAGGTAAAACAAAAATCATTCTAATTGTTAGCAAAAAAAAAAAATGTTTTCTAAAGAATGACAACTAAACCATAGCAAATTTTAATATGACAAGTGTTGATAAACTTAGAAAGAATTGCAAATAGATTTTTCTTTTGTTTTTCTTACTTTTGTATAAGAAGGCCACTTAAAATATATTTCTATTTTCCTGTTAAATTGGTGTGAAAGAAACGTTTTATTATTTAAGTGAATAAAGCGTTATTTATTCAGAATGATGTGATGATAAAGTAAATAGTTCTGTTACTATCGAGATCAATGTCATATTATTACGTTTGACTTGTTAATTTATGCTTTATTATGGTTAAACTTTCATCTCCTAAATTGCCGACGCCCGCACCTGTTTCAGAGTCAAAGTAAAAGAGCTTCAAAGTCTCCGGAAATTAAGGTGAAATTGAGATGTTTTCCCGACCGATCTGAGATAAATATTCTTACAATAAAAAGAAAAACATCGTACAACAGCAGTAAACAAGTTTATTGCTTATTAACGAAATGCTCGCGACTTCATCCGCGTGGCATTTTTTCACGTGCCAGAAGTTACGTCTTTGGTTACTGCTCCGCTCCCGTGTGTCGTAGCGAAATGGTATATAGCCTATGTTATTCAGGAGTAATGTAGCTATCTATTGGTGAAAAAATGGTTGAAATCGGTCCAGTATAATATACCATCACGCCTGTATTCCCCGAAGGGTTAGGCAGAGGTGTACCATTATCAATGTACACCCACAGTTCGCCGGTATATTTAGGTCCCATGTAATAGGGGGCGAGCCTATTGCCATTAACCGGGCACAAATCCAAACTCCGAGCTGCTACTGAGAATTTCATAGAAAAACCCAATATCACTTTTTGCTCGACCTGGGAATCGAACCCGGGACCCCTTGCACAGCAGTCGCACTTGCGTCCACGAGACCAACGGGGCAGTTATCGGTTATCGGTCCAGTAGTTTCGGATTATATTCGTTACAAACAAACCAGCAATTTTCTCCTCTTCATAATATTAGGTACTATAGATATAATTATCTTTCAATTTATTGGGACTGACTTAAGAAGAGTATACGTGTACACTCCCCCCCCCCCCCGGCCCCTTCTTTCTGATCGCTTCTGGAGGATACTTGGACTGCCTGTAAACTGAGACGAATCTGGGGAATTTCGGACGGATGGCAGCCCTAGCTAAGGTCGCTTGTGCAAGTCAAGGTTATCTTTTAACTCTGAGTTATTTGCTAATACAAGCCCATTTTGTATGATATTTTGAAATGCTACCTCGTGTAGCAACTACCCGTGAATTAGTAAGTTCAGGTACCTTTTGGGGTAAAAAGGCCTTAAAAAGTACGATTTTTTAGAAAAGTGAATAATAAAATTACCTGCTTCCCCTTAATTCAAAGCAGGAAACAATATAATAGGTATCGATAGACAAACCATTTTAACTTTCTAATTTATTTAATAAATAAAAATTACTACCAACCATTTCCTTAATAGAATTATACGGTTACGCAATGACTGAAATGGTAAGTACCTATATTATCATATTTTATGAACATTTGTATCTCAAAGTGACAGTGCGAATTTTTCTTAAAAATCTTATCCCCGTTTTAAAATAGTAAAACTCACTGGATTTTTATTTCTCGGGTCAATGCATAGAGTTGAAAATCAAAGAGAGTTTTTTTTTTTAAGTTTTCACACTTGAACGTAAGTGAATAAAGTATAAATAAAGTGAGACTACATTTTGTAGGTACCTGATAACTTTAAAAAGACCCAACATTGAAACGATCAATGGGCATGTGAAGAGGAGTGATAAAACGCATTATGAACGTGATGAATGTGATTAATAATAATATAATTATGTGTATTTTTTATATATACAGGAAAAGTTTTTAACCAGTGCGTAATTTTTTTTTGGTAGTTCAGTGTCAGTAATAGAACACATTTCCGTGTTTAGTTTAAAAAAAAATTAAAAAAAAATCATCCTTATCCGAGTTTGAAATAAGCAAAACATGGACATAATCTATTCGCCATACTATCAATGAAAACTCGCGGCCGCCGCCCGGGCGCATGGCTGGGGTGAGGGGGTGGGGAATGCGCTAGCACCGAGTGACAATAAAATATGGTTTTTAAGTAAACATGTTTCGTAAGCGATAACTTTTTTTTTTAGTACTAAGACATATCAAAATAAAATATACGTGTTTAATAAAACGTGTTAAAGTTTATTATGGCAAAATTTACGCACTGGTTAAAAATTTTTCCTGTATAGTTTGACCATAAGAATATAAAAGTGGATGGATGGAGAGGAAGAGGTAGGTCAAAGAAAAGATGGATGGATTGTCTGAAGAATATGAAAGAGAAGGTAGTCAGTGATAATCATGACGGTTGAAAGGACGGAATGGAAGAAGAAAACGTGTTACGCCGATTCTAAGTAATACGAGATAAAGGTAGGAAATGATTTAAACGAGAAAGTATGCCTACGTTTTCAACTACATACACACCTCTATCTTCTTTTATTTTTTATCCAATTTTAAATCTTTGAGGTATGTTTAATGTAAAATATACAGGTGCTAATAAATAGAAACAATTATGGACGCTGTCGGGCACAACAACATTTTAAATGAGTAATAGAGAGGAGGAGTGCTTTAATAATTTTCCTTATTAATAAAATTATGTTAAATGTTTACCGTCTATCTATATACCATGCCGCTTGTATTCCCCGAAGGGTTAGACAGAGGTGTACGAATGTACACCCATAGTTTGCCGGTATGTTATTTGGTCTATGTAATAGGGGGCGAACCCCCCCCCCCCGTTGTTATGGGGGGGACAGAACAGGCTAGCAAAAAAAAAAATAGGGGGCGAGCCTATTGCCATTAACCGGGCACAAATCCTAACTCCGAGCTGCTACTTAGAATTTCATAGAAGACCCCAATAACACTTTGCTCGACCATAATAGAAACCCTTAAAAACTCTTGAAGCTCTTGAACTCTTGTTAATTAGATTAATTACTTGTTCGTTACAGTAACTAACATTTTATTTTCAGGTCTCAAGACTAGTAGTTTACTTCAAATCGGCCAATAACACTGTTCGACCTGGGGATCAAACCCAAGACCTCTAGGCTAACCAGGCAGATCTGCGAGGCGGTCTGGTGACTTTGGCATCTCAATCCTTAAATGCTTGTTGGGCTTATCCAGTAAGTTGGTGGGTTGTGCGCAGTGCATGAAGTGTGAAGCCATTGTGTTAGGCCATCAGTGTGACGACCCTGACATGCTTCTAGATTAATTCGTAGTTTATATTGTCAACGACAGATTTGACGATTCTTAATGAATAATTCATGAAACCCGACCTCCATATTGACTTAATCTACATTGCCGTATTTTGATGAAATTATAATTGGAGATAGTCTGGACTGCAGAAAAAATAGAATGATAAAATTCTGTTATTGTTTCACTGCAGGGCAAATACCTCTTCTCATACAGAGAAGGCATAAGTTGATAAGCTAATTGTTATATACGTTCTAAGTTTATTTTTGACATTATTGACATCGGTGAAGGAAAACATCGTTAGGAAACTTGGTCTTTTAACTTTTAATACCAGCACCATCACACCTATATTCCCCGAAGGTTTAGGCAGAAGTATACCAATGTACATCCACAGTTCGCCGGTATGTTTAGGTCCCATGTAATAAGCGAGCGAGCCTATTGCCATTAACCAGGCACAAATCCAAACTCCGCGCTGCTTCTGAGAATTTCATAGAAAAACCCAATAACACACATTATATGACTTATTAATATTAGTCTGAAATAGTTAATTCGCCAATCTCTTACATATAAGAGGCTCTTCTCTCGCAGTAAGACAGTAATAGACTGGTATTATTAGATATTATTTTTATTATTGTTCTCAAGATAAAATAAAGAGAAATAAATCCGTTCCAAATAAGACAAAAGATTATTGTGTACCAAATTATATGTAGGTCAGTAATAATAATGGTAAAGTTAGCATATAAGCGTTGGAGGAAAACTGCACATACCCGGCATATAACTCTTCGCTTTCAGATCCACTTTACGTGTGTATACAGGATGTAAAAGAAAAAGTATATCAGGGTATAACAAAAAGATACTTAATGAAGCCGAAAGTTACACATTCTTCCCAAAATTGCGATATTGTTTTTGTGCTAGACCATACCTGAGAACCTTCTAGTTAAGGAGATATTGAAGGTCAAAGTTTCCAGATTTTGTCACTCTTTTTTTTAAAAAAAGTATAGGTTTTAAACGTCATAGTTATGGTCGCAACCATAACTGTTTAGCGTGGGGTCCTGGGTTCGATTCCCAGGTCTGAGGCTAAAAGTCCTATTAGGTTTTTCCATCACAAATTTCTTGCTACTTATTGCTGGAGTTTTAGAAGTTGGTTGTGTAAAGCTTCTGCTTGATACGGCGTTTGATATCTCCCCGGTCGTATCAGACTGCCGTCCCATCGGACTATGAGAGGGAAGAGAGAGTGCACCTATGCTTCCTCACACAGTTGACCATTATAATATCTCCTGCGGCTAGTCTCCATTGACATTATTATTCCAGCCCGGGTTGCGGAATTTGTTCGAAAGAGACACAGCGGCTTTGGAACGCAAAGGGCAATTAGAGAAACACGGATGGGTTTTTGTCAATAAGTGTCTGACACTCCACACTCCTCACAGAGGGAAAGAAGTCACGTGATGATTTCTCAAAAAAAAAAAATATTTTCCATATACCATTACCGTGGACACTCTGTATATACGAGAGACGTGGCAATATTCCCCATTATTATAATATTAGTACATATTCTCGTTTCAGTTAATGATATAGGTACCTACTCATGTGATAAATAGAAATTCAGTTTATTAAGTAATTTGTTAACATTGTATAATAGCTGTTAAAATTTGAATAGAGACGTCATTATTGTATTAATTAGACCGCTTTTAAGGCTTGAAATAGGGGGTAAAATTCGTATGGGAGACCGTCATTACATACATACATAAACTCAAGCCTTTTTCCCATGGGGGTAGGCAGAAACCACAGAACGCCACCTGCTACGATCCTTACATACTACTTTCGCCTCGTTCACGTTCATACGTGATATATCTGGTGATACAAGCACGCCGGTTACGAGTACTGCACACCGTCATTACTAAAGAAATAACCATAAAAATTTGTATTTAGGCACTTGATACAAAAAAACTGCCCATAGTAACTATACCAGACGAAGTCGCAGGCAAAAGCTAGTAAGTAATAATCTTGAACGCCTAACACTTATTAGTTCACTCTGCCGTGACTTATTGCTCCTAACTATTTGTCAGGCGCTTGAGACAAAGTAATTAAGTATGTAAATATGTCTGGGGTTAAGGACCGAAATGGTTGCTGTCGCGATATAAACAGTGTTTCTCATTAAGTAAAGCTATTGCCTACGAATTTGTTCGTGTGAAAGTCAAAAGCCCCGATACATTTTCCGTCACAAAATCTGCTGTTAAGCTAATAGGACCTATTACTACGCCTCCGTTGTATTGCTAGTAGCGTCAAAGCGCTACTGACCTTCCTTGGGGAACTGGGGTGGATCGGATCATTTACCTCCCACTCATACACAAAATACGCGCTGAGACGTGGAATTGCGGACAACCAGTACATACATATCATTACGCTTGTATTCCCTTGTAGAGATAGGCAGAGGTGTGCGAATGTACACCTACAGTTCGCCGGTATGTTTAGGTCACATGTAATAGGGGACGAGCCTATGCCATTAACCGGGCACAAATCCAAACTCCGAGCTGCTACTGAGAATTTCATAGAAATACCTAATAACACTTTTTGCTCGACCTGGGAATCGAACCCAAGACATCTAGCGTAGCAGTCGCGCTTAAGACCATTAGGCCAACGAGGCAGTTGACAACAAGTACCTACGTCATACCTACTAGTACTAAGCCTCCACTGTCCGCCCGTCTGCTAAAGGGCTGTATCTCATAAACCGTAACAGAAGAGAGTCGAAATTCACACAGAGTGTATTTTTCTGTTGCCGCTATAACAACAAAAAATAAAGATAAATTAAATCGGGACTCAAAACAATAAACTTGTTCTTTTTTTTAAATAATAAAATTTAAATGATAAAACAATATCTAACATTACAGTGATAAATATTGTATCCTTTGTGTCCAAATAACAACAGATACCTACTGCGAGGTGTGAATACATAGATTTACCAACAAAGTCTGATTTATAGATTTTTGGTGAACATTTATATTGTAGTCGGGTTTCAGTTTTATACATACCATTACGCCTGTATTCAGTGCTTAGGCAGAGGTGTGCGAATGTACATCTACAGTTCACCGGTATGTTTTAGGTCCCATGTAATAGGAGGCGAGCCTATTACCATTAACCGGGCACTAATTCGAACTGCGAGCTGCTACTGAGAATTTCACTGAAAAATCCAATAACACTATTTGCTCGATCTGGGAATCGAAACTAAGACCTCTAGCGTAGCAGTCGCGCTTAGGTCCACTAGGCTAACAAGGCAGTTAAGTTTTTTTAAGTAAATCGACTTGAAGCGAATATTTTTTATTTGCTGACATAAAAGTCAGCAAGTCGTGCACGTGTTATGTTCGTAGAAAATGTGAAACCTTAATAGTGGCACATACTACACTTACTGACATCGCAAAAGTATCGAAAACAATAATATTTGTAATCATTGACACAAAAAACATAGATGCACAGTAGGCCAATTCTATTAATTAAAAACGTTAAATATCTAGTAAAAATGTTATTGCGTTTTTCCTTTTATTTGTAATGGGCTGCTTTTATTTTCGTCCCGGTCACATGTAACAAAGATGAAGTCGACAATGGAGTGAGTTTACCCAGAAAAAGCCTGTACACTCTAAGTAAAAGAGATTATCAATGTTAAAAAGTATAGGTAAATTATAGGTATTTTTGTCAGGTTGAGACTGACCCGAGATTAAAATGCGATCATACTTAAAAGTTGGCAGAATTGACTCCCTGTCGTTTCCTACCTGTAATTACATTTAAGTGAAAAATTTCAGCTTCATAGGTAAAGTAGTTTTCGTGACTAGTCAGTTGAACTTTCTCTTTTGTAATAATAGATTTTAAAATTATTTCATAATGGAGTTATCACAGTTTGTTTCTTTCAATGGATTTTAAGTAAATAAAAAAGTAATAATGACAAAACCATTTTTATTCATTTATCAATACGACGTTTTTTTTCGTTTGTGTTGAACAATAATATTCTAAATATAATTTTGCGCATAAAAACGTCAAACAGTTAAGGCATCCGTGACGTATGAGCTTGTACCCTTAGCACTAAAGCGTAATAATATAAATAATAATTTTATATAATAATTTTTATTTCACCTAATAATATATACTGTACAATTAACTGCAACAATGGACAGATAGGATATTTTTCCTTTTAAAATACATACCTAAGTGTCTATTAATAAATAACACTCCAAAATGCAAACCATTTTATTATTTAAAATAATAATTTATATTTCTAGCACATTTATAGATTATTGTTCATTTTTATGTAATAAAAATAAATTCCTTTTTGTTTGGCATTCTAATTAGTATGCCATTAAATTATATTTTGTTTTCCTTGCATATTATTACATTCTTATAACATTAAAATCCTCTCATTTCTCAACGAGCACTATTATGTCTGCAAAATAGTTTTTTTTTTGTACGCATGTACAAAATTCTTTTTAGAACCTTGTACTATGTAATAATGGTTTATTCTTTGATTTAGTTTGACTGTACATCAATGTAGGTACCTGCCTAAATTACTGACACAATAATTAAAAGTACAAATATAATTTATTATTGTATTAAAATTAAAATAACTTTATTCAATTAAATCTATACAATTATTTTAACGACAAAATATACAGGATAATTTAAAAATTAATGGAATGCTGATCAACGTTCCTACCTACGTTACAATACTTTAATGCCACTTACTTCTATACCAACAAAATAAATATAATTTTAAATATAAAATCTCAATATTTTAAGCTATCACAATGGTTTAAAGCTGATGATGATTGCGACACTATTCTTTAAATGACGCTGATGACTTGTAAGCACCTTATTTAAAATATTAAAATAATTTTAATTTACTTTGTTATTGTAAAATCATAAGAATTTTAATAAATATTTTTGTGCTTTGCGTATGTAATTTTTTATCAATAAAATAAAAATTGTAATTATCTTTTAAAACGGTTTTAATTTTTATAATCACAGACCATTTTATTTTTTATGTTTTATAACATCCTATTTTCGTAGATTTTAGGCGTTCCACATAATATTTCTATTCCATTTCCATAATTGATTGGAAATGCAAAGATGTCTAAAAAACAATGTTTTTTTTGTTATCTTTGCACGTCACAAAATTGATTAGGTACCTCAGTTAATTAAAGTGTAAACACGTGTTTTTAATAATTAAAAATGTCTATAAACCTCTGTAGAGTTGTTTGTAATCAGATTACAACTATTAAACAATAACATGTTTGTATATAACAAATGCTCTAATAAATAGCTTATCTATGAGCACCTTACGCCTATTATAACAATAAAATAACTACGATTTTTAAACTTTATTTATAACAAATTAAAATCAAACACAAGCATATCACAATTACCTTTCAAAATATAATTTTGGAAAATATACAAAACAAAAATGGAAAAATTATTTGATAAAAATATTTCTACGTATTTTGTGCATTTTTTGGTACAATTCTCTTTTATATAATAATATATATTTTTTCATATTTTAAAGCAACTACCTATAGCTATATCTACACTTAAGATCCCACCACCATTTTAAATTTAAGCTCTACTGTACATTCCCGTACTAAAATCCCGTATTTCTTGAATTTTCTTTCAAGAGAGCAATAATCTCTTTTTCTCTATCATTTATACCTGTCGCGCGGTTAACTTAAAAAAGTAATAATATTTAAAACTGATTTTGAAAATGCCATATAATAATAATATTTAAAATTGATTCCTTTTAAAAATGCCAATCCAGTAAATAAAATACCATTTGTCAATTGATATTTTATGTGTCACTAAATTATAAAAAAAGTATCGCAAATAATATTTCATCAAAGAATTTTTGCTAGATTGCAAATCTTTCCAATGCTTCAGCAAAACCCAATCCCTCTAGAACTCCAAAATAATTCATTGGAACTTGCTCAAAATGCCTTACAATATGTCGAAAACTGGTCGATTCAAATAATCTTTTTTCATTATATTTGTGCTCACACCGACTTTCAGTCAGTCATTAGGCATTGATAAGGCCATCTTATCACATTGAATTTGAACAATGCTTTTCAGGCAGCGACAGTATAACTTGGTAAATCTAATTGTTATGAAGATGTCTTAGTTTTGAGGAGGAGGACCGGCCAGTACATGGTCACGAAGAGGAGGAATAAGGCTGGGAACACCACGCGAGACAGTTTGTCGATCTCTCTCCATAGTACGCGCTCTTGTCCGGTATCGGCGTCTAGCCAGGCAACCTGCAATGAAATATAATATTTATTGCTATGGTTTTTTGCTTTTAAAATATTTTTTTATTATTGAAAATATAGATAAGTGTGAATTAGTAAACTTCGAGACAAATACATTGTAAGAGGCTTATATTTATGTCTTTTTAAGGTTCCGTACGCAAAAAGTATCACAGAGTGTGTTTTTTTAGCAGCTATAAAAATAAAGTAAAAACTTAAATGGGGTTCTTATACAAGAAACGTTCGTGTATTTGAGAAACTGGTCAAGTGTGTAGATAGACCTAAGAAGTTCTAGGATAAAGTTCTCATTGTTCGTATTTAGTTTTTTTTTTCAACAATCGCCTGCTTCTTTTATTTATAACTTCAAGTAACTACTGTCCTAAAGACTAATAAACCAACATTACACAACGTACCTGTAGTATACTTTGCCGTCTCTCAACGCCAACCAGATGAGCAGTAGGATGCGTGGCGGATGGCGCGGGGTGGACAGCCGGGGTGGCTGCAGGGGGTGACGTCGGCGAGGTCAGGTCCACCTTCCGACACCTGACTTGTGACCCCTCCCAGGCCGCCAGCGTCCCGCACGAGCCCTTCTCTCCGTTCAAACGCTGCCAAAGATAACGAAACATCTTTGTCTCAATAATCTTGATTCAATTTCGAACTGGTTGTTGGGATTGAGATCATGGAGTGCTGTTAGTAAGAGTACAATATTCAGGACAGGTAAATATGTGTGAGTGTGTCAAAGTATATGAAACCAGCCTATTGTTGCCCTACTGCAAGGCAGAGCCCCTTCTCATAGAGAAGGTACGAGCATTGATTACCACGCTTGCTCAAACCGAATTGCTCAGACTTGGATTATTTATAAAGGTTTAGCACACAGTTTTAGTGTGCTGCAGGTGTGGCTGTTTGTGTATGTGACTATACATGCTTGTAAACGCACCCACGATACAGGAGCAATTTGTACCGTGGGGTAATGTTTTTATAAAAAAGAAAGAAAGAAAGAATGTCCGTGATGTCCAAAATAAACTTAGAAAGTACCTACATAATTATTCATTGAAAAAGTGACATTGCTATTTATACCCGGTATCGAACTCACAATCGCTTGCATGAGAGGCTTAACGATGAAATGTTAACTAACAAGAAAGAAAGGCGGAGGCACTTATTAGCTTCTCTTCTTAAAAAAAAAACATAGTTCTAAAAATAAATTGAATTAGATTGAAGAAAGATGGAGTGTTAAATTTTGCAATATGTAGGTAACATGTTCATATGCAGCAAAAAGATAATATTTACCACCGGAATGATCCTGGGCATGGACTCCTGGGCTTTAGTCTTGTTCATCTGGTACTGCTTGTCCAACACCTTCACGACCACAAACTCTCCCAAGGCAGCAAACACGAACATCATGCAGCCAGCCATCCAGAGATCCAAAGCCTATACAATGCAACAAAATTCAATTAAGACGAGAATTTGCAGTTTTTGAAAGAGTTACAAAAAGCCCCAAGGTTTTCATTTTCTTCTAAAAAGGACGTTTGGTAGTGACCATTTTTTTATATAAACGCATTCCCGATTTTTCTTCAGGGAATATAAATCCAGAGCGATAATATTTTAATATTTTAAATTTAGAATAAATCTTGTTAAGATAAATGTATCAGTCAGTAATTTGCCTCGGAAAGCACACGTAACCTCGTTGGTCTCTCTTCGGTCATGTCGGATTGAGGAAAAAAATTGAGGTAAAGCTTTTTAAGACAATGTTAAGTAGGTCGTTTTTCTCTAGAAAACCTCCCACTAGCGCGCGGTATAGTCGTTACGTAAGCTTGATTGATATTTGAATTGGAAATATCCATTTCGTACATTTATTTATATTGAAAACTTTATTAATTTCGATAGATGATACTAATCTTGGTTCTTGTATAACCAAAATACTAGAAATATAGTCGTAATTCCAATTCAAAAATAGACCTAGACCGAATAGGTACTTTGACGACTACCTACAAATTTATGACGTAAATCGAATAAATTCGACCTAGAGGTTTAAACAAAACCCAGACGGTTTATTGTTGTTGGTTCTAGGTACCTATAAATTTCAGAAAGGTCAAATAAATATTCATTTCTAAAGGAATGAAATAAATCTATTTTTGGCCTATAAATAAATATTAGGTTTGAGACCGTTTCATATATTTCCACATTTAAAACGAGAAAGGTTTTCACTCCTTTGTCCTAGAAGTAGGCTAGGTACTTTTGTTTTTTACGTAAAAAAACGTGTTTGGGATGAAAGGTAGCTTTTTTTTTGTATTTAAAAATAAAATTGAAGTGTCTGTTTGTGATGTCTAAATATCAGATTTTTACTAAATGCATTGAATTTTTACAGGGTAGGTAATTTTACCAAAAATGTATTTAAAAAATTTTTGTCTTGATTTTTTTTTTATTTTTGTTTCTGTCTGTCTGTTTCGGCTGATCTTCGAAATGGCTGTATCGCTTTTGACGGGACTTTACCCTAAAGTTGTAAAGTAACTTATGCAACTTTTATTTTAGAAAAACAATTATTGTTCCGCTGTACAGCTATTGAAAAATAAAACCACATTGATATTGATATTCACGTAAATGAAGTCGCGGGAACAATCTAGTTTGAAAATAAACAGCTTTTGTTTTCATCTCACATTTTACTTTCCAAGTCAATGGATATTTCGGACAAAATAATTTACGTTTTCTTCAATAATTCGCTAAAAAGCCCTTAGATAACCATTTTTGTAGTAGCGGTATTTTAGTTGCTAGAACCCTCTTTGACAGTAGAGAAGGTGACAGGAGAAAGAAATCATTTTTAATTATTTATAAAGACACCGCTTTGTAATTACTGAACTACACAATTATTAAGTTGACAAAGAAGTATTTCGTTCACGGTCAAACTGCTCAGAAATCTTAAATGACAGTTAGTTGTTAACATTAGGTTAAATTACAAATAATAATATTATTATGTCTCAATAATTAACTTTTATCGATTAACTCAGATTAATAAGTTAAACCTAACTGACGAAACCCTACTACTAATACTACTTTTATAGTTATTATTAGTTTAGACTGATTGCATTGGCAGTATCGTGATCTGCAGCTGAGCCGCAGATCACGCGTTGCGTGCGTGCTGGTCGTAGGTTCGGTCGCAGGTCGGAGGAGCGGTGAATGCTTATACGAATTCCACACCCCATGGCATGGGCAGAGGTGCGACAACGCGCTTGTTTTAGCCGGTAAGAGTCCGGCATACCCCTTGGCCACCCTCACGATAGAGGAACTCCAGAAGGATTACCAAAGAGCACAAAAAGCCGGGCTAATTGTTATGGGGTTTTTATCATTAGAAATTTCTCAGTAGTATTTTGAAATTTGGTATGTTGGTGGTCTGACAACTTTGTGCCTCGGAAAGCACCGCCTTGGTCCACGACTATGAGAATGAGGGAAGAGAGAGTGTATTTGTGTTTGCACACACGCACTTGTGTACTAGGATGTCTTCTGGCCGCTGTGACGAAATCAGTTACTGCGGTCTTAAGTCCAGTTTCGCAGTGCAGCAAAACCTTTTTTTCCATTAAATATTAATTTAATATTTGTTTACCTTAACATACGCCACAGGTGGAATATCAGCTCTTAATCCAGTGAACATGGTGACAAGAGTCAACATGCAGGTGACCAGGAGGGTCACCCTCCCAGGAATGGCGTCCAGATCGAGCCAGAAACTGAACCAGGACAGCATCACCACCAGGGAGGACGGAGCGAAGGTTTGTATCAGGTGGTGGCCGATCTGGCGCTCGAATCTGAAGTACACTACTAGTCTTGAGTAGTTACCTGAAAAATAAAATAAAATGGTAGTAAGGGTCCATTAATCACGTGATGATTTTTTAACATTTTTTAGGTTTAAGCCTATCCCACAATTTTCATTGTTGTAAATGGATAAATGGAAAATAATAATTTATTCACCACAAATTGAATCAGCACTGTCATTTATACTACATCGGATGTCAGAGACCCTATCCTTAAGCTGAAATCATGAATTCTCTATTCTGGACTGAATACCAGACAATAAGAATAGGAAAATTTTCTTTTGGCCTTGTTTTAGGTCAACAAATATCGTTATTATGAACGTCTAAACAAGCAACAGGCATATTTTTCAAACTTGATCTGCCGAAAAAAGGGAAAATTTTCAAAATTTTCCTGCAAGTTATTCTACTTGTTCTGAAGTCAGAATAGTGTTCTGAGTGCTCTGGTGAAGTTCACGGATAGGTGTCCCTTACAACCTGTACACAAAAGTAGTTCCGTACGTAAAAGTTTAAACGTCTGAAGCCCTAGGAGTAGCCTGTTCAGCTTTTAGTTCCGTACACACAAGTTTAAAAGGTTTCAAGCTAAACTAGACGTAGCCTATATTTATAGCTTTGAGCTTTCATCCCCTCGAGCGAAGGAACATCATTAATATAATATTTTAGCCTAATAAGATTTTGGTCTATTTTGGTTAAAACATAATGAAACGATATGAAATTTTGTGGATAGAATAAGCGTACTAATAAACTAGGCTAGTGGCTAGACAGTTTCCCGTCAAATAAATTAATTTGAAAATGATACGTAACTTAATATTAGAAAGACGGTAAATTGACGAACCACAAGCCTAGATATTAGTACCCTTATCCTATGTACAATTATTCATTAAATTTTTTGTAATATAATCTTTGAATGGCAAATAAACTGTCGGCCAACCTGATATTAAGTAGTCATCACTGCTTATAGACATCTGCAAGACCAGAGGCCTTGCAAATGCATTGCTATTAACAACAAAGATGGCTTACATCGTTATTATAATTTTGTTATTTTTTATATTCACCTTCATTGTTTTCACATATAGAAGCAACAAGAATATTGTAACCAACATTTTGTAAAAACCAAATTGAAGGAAAAGAGTGTCCATGGAGTTTCTTGTTCGTTCTTCTCCATAGAGACCTACGTTTTGGAACGAGCAACTAGCTTCAATTTTAAACTGTAACTTCTTGACAATTTAAAAGTGTCTGTAAATGATTTAATTGAAATAAATGCTTTGACTTTGATGAAATGTCTTTTGTGCCTATATATAATTACACCGGCACCCATGACCTTCAAACCAACATACAGCAACGCTGTTTTATAGTAGAACGGTATGGTGGTAGTACTTCTCCAGACGAGCTCCTTCCACCGCGGTAGACGCTCCGGGCGTCGGGAGCCGCGAGACGACTCCCGGCCACCGTAGGCGCGGGTCTGTGGACGGTGAGCAATGGGTAGCTCACCGTCCGTACGTTCACTGAATAACGACAGACCGTGTCGACGGCGCGTTCGTGTTCCACGCGCGCCTCAAAGAGATGTCAGCAAACTTGGATGGGGCCACTGAGGGCCGATGCTGCCGGGGCTGCGGGTTGTTCGAAAGAGATACCGCGCCCCCGGAACGCAAAGGGCACATGAAGGAACATAGACGGGTTTTAGTCAGTAAAAGTCTGACACTCCCTCCCGCCCCGCCCAGGGCGGGGGAAGTTATTTGATGATTTCCCGTCTATAAAAAAAAAAGACGAGCTCCTTCACAAAGAGCACTCCTACTCTCAAATTTTAATCATAATTATTAGTCTGAAAATACATAATCTTTTGTGTGGGGGCGAGCTTTCAGTAAAATCCCCTCGAATTTTTATTTTGTGTTATATTGTTGAAACAAATGTAGTGTTAAAATTTTAAAATAGTAACATGTTGATGTTTTATTTTGTATAAGACACGACAAGTAAGACTTTAATAAATAACGCTGTCGCTCTTAGTTAAGTTGATGTAAGCCGTGGATTACAAAAGTTAAATAAACCCAAAAAACAATCCCTTGAACAATACATTCTTTATACGCGTTGTGTAAAATGTCCTTTTATTCTGACATGTACATGTAGGATTAGTAGTAGTAGAGCTCTTTGTGAAGGAGCTCGTCCGGGGAAGTACTACCACCATACCTATTTCTGCCGCAAAGTAGGGTTGCTGTGAGTCGGTTTGAAGGGTATGAAAGCTGGTGTAATTATAGGCCCATGAGACATTTTATCTTTGTTTTTTGGATGGCAATGCATTTGAAAGGCCTCTGACTATAGACATTAGGTGGGCCGTCGCCGCCAGCTCGCTTGCCATACATTGGCATATAAATAGTTCAGCATTTATTCACTTTATTACGTTCAGCTGCAAGTTCTAAAATATTTTGCTATCTAACTTTCTACATATGTCCTAAAGACGAGTCTTCACAAATGGTGTCAAAGTACTCGCACTTGTACTTTTCATACATCCATCAGTCACAAGCCACTTAAGACGAAATTAAGGAAAACTTTTATGATATTTTCACAGCACTCAATGAGACTCAGTCATCTTGCGGAAAGTTCACTGAAATTGAAGAGTTGTTGACATTGCGGATAATCTTAAGGAAAAGGGAAATGGCAACGTGAAATCATAAAAGTAACTTTGGGAATAATAACAGTATTTTGATATGATTGAGGGTCGAACTGAGGAGAATCGTTTATAGTGGCTTAAGGACCGGTCACACCAGTGCGGATAACTTGCGGCCAATAATAATAATATCAGACTGTTATTGTTCCATTTCCTGCAAAGGCTTTATCTCATATAGCAGTGCCCCGCGGTTTCACTCGCGTTACGTTAGGTTTTTGGTTATTGATCCGTTCCCATGGCTCATAGCTCGATGTAATGTAGCCTTTAATCTGTTATTCTGAGGTATAAGCTACGGATTGTCTCGCAGAGTCATTATTTTGCTGCGAAGTTATTTTAAAACTGTGATATCTCCTAAGAAATTCATTGAAATTATGCAAAGGGCAATTTTATTCAAAATTAAACACTTGTGATGAATGACGTATAAATAATAATATGTTGATAAGGATTAATACTATGTTCATAAAAACACCTTCGCAAATAATGCATTATTTTAAAACAAATTTTCTGGCCATAAAAATGGCTATAGTGAGTCACCCTTAAAAGTTAGGCATTTACTACCGCGGACTTTTTTTTTAGTATATTTTAAGAGGAACAATTCTCTCATACATTCTTTTTGCGTTACTTTAACCGTTCACGCAGCGTAAGCAACGGAAGCCCTCAAAAAGAATATTTTTTCCCGTTTTTGCCACATTTTTCATTGATGCTCCGCTCCAATTGGTCGTAGCGTGATGTTATATAGCCTATAGCACTCACGAATAATGTAGCTTTCTACCAAGTGAAACAATTTTTAAAATTGGTTCATTACTTCCGGAGATTACCCCCTACATACAAACTTACAAACATACAAACTTACAAACAAATGTTACCTCTTTATAATATTATTAGTATAGAAGTATAGAAGTATAGATAGAGAAGGCACGAGCATTGATCAGTACGCTTGCTCAAGGCGGATTGATTTACATATAAAGTACTAGGGTTCGCTCCTCAATGTTTATATTATATTGTTCCACTGAAACCGTACATTTTTATGGGTTAAAAAGTAACCTATGTGCAATCACAAACTATAATCAGTAACTGGGCCAAATTTCATCCAGATTAATTCAACCTTTCTAGCGTGATGATGTAACAAACGTATGTATAATAATAATAAGATAAATCCAGGTTTATACTATGTTGCTTTTTGAGTTCAAATACTGCAGTAATATTTCAGGCAGCCAGTATCCTCGTTGGCCTGTACATACAGATACTATTACAGTTTCTGACAGTATCTGCGCTCTAGTGTGTCTGGGCTTTTAGAATAGATGGTTAGGTGCAAAAGATAGATGGATTGTGTGACAGATGATGTGGTTAGACAGGGGTTAATTTCGGGATGATGGCTGGTAGACATGTATCCAAGAAGAATACAGTTATGCTGAGCCTACCACAATTAAACGAGATTATGGGACAGGAGATTAGTAAAGCTCTTTGTGTAGTAGCTCGTCCGGGGAAGTACTGTCACCGTACCTATTTCTGTCGCAAAGCAGTATTGCTGTGTTCAGGCTTGAAGGGTGCCGGTGAAATTACAGGCACATGAGACATTTCAATTTTGTCTCTAGGATGCCAATGCATTTGCAAGGCCTCTGGTATTGAAGATGTCTATAGTCAGAGGTGACCACTTAACATCAGGTGGGCCGTGGACTTGTTTGTCATCCGACGAAATTAAAAAAGAAAGGATAACAGTAAACACAGGTTTTGTGGAAAGAATTTATCCCTAGAACTAATTTTAAAAGATTTCTGAGAAATGTAACTGTAGCGACATCGATCGTTCGAAGTACGAACTACTAGGACTAACTGACGTTGCCTAGATCGCGACATTAGCATATATGCAAAATCCCGACAACAACCGTCGGGCACAACATCCGTCTGCTCGGAGGATCCTCCCTTTTCAACGGAGGATGAGAAACTTTCCACCCTGTTCATCCCTCCACATGAGTTTTGCATCCGGAAACATACATCCTATCTCGGTATAATGTTTTGAAGTTAGAACATGAAGGAACTTGTCATGAATTTGTTAATTAAAGTCGACGAGTTTGCAAACATGAAATTGCTTGCGCTCTCAGGTTCTATGAATAAATTACCAGTTTACCGCATGTATACTTAAACTCATAGAAAGTACATAGAAAGGTAGCACGAGAAATTATGTTGTACGCTAGGATAAAAAAAAATAAGTGTAAAATGATTTCTGTCGCTGGCTGTACGAAGACATGGGGGTTTTGTAAATGGAAGTCCATTTTGAGATTGTTCTTAAATTGTGGTAGCATTGACAAAAAATTGAATGTAATATTTACTACTCAGACGCAGAATCATTTCTTGTTAGTCACAGAAAACATTTTTCAGACGACTCGATTAGTGCAGACGCTGAACTATTGGCTGCTGTGTCATGGGTTCCATTCTCGCTCAGAACAAATATTTGTATGGCCTACAGACAGTTGTTCTGGGTTTGGCTGTTTATACATGTGAGTTTATGTGATTGAAAACGCACCCTTGATAAAGGAAAAAACTCCAGAATGGGCAAAATTTAAAAACAACCGTTTAACTTTTTATACTTTAAAATATATTTTATTTTTAAAACGTCCCGGCCGTCCGTGTCCATCGGGTTCGATTCCCAGGTCGGGCAAAAAGTGTTATTGGGTTTTTCCATTAGGAATTTCTCAGTAGCAGCCCGGAGTTTGGATTTGTGCCCGGTTAATGGCAATAGGCTCGCCCCCTATTACATGGGACCTAAATATACCGGCGAACTGTGGGTGCACCTCTGCCTAACCCTTCGGGGAATACAGGCGTGATGGTATATTTTTTTTTTTTAAACTTGAATTATACTCTCGTACATAGTGTGAAGTGTTGGATTAGTATTAAATGCCCTACATGTTTTGCTATAAATTATGGCGTACAAAGTAAAAGTTGCTTATACATTGGTATACAATACTATTAATTTACTAGCTTTTTTCCAAGACTTACTTCGCGTGAATTTTCTTAGCCTACAATACTTAAAGAGAATGTAGCTCTTCCTACTAATGAAAGAATTTTCACAATCGGACTAGACGTTTGAGAAATAAGCGCGTTCAAACAAAAAACTAAACAAAAATCCTTCATGATTCCTTCAAGATTTCATGAAATCTTGACATTTTACATGAAGCTTGACTTATGGAGTCATTTTACTGATTTTAATGGTTATAATTTTGAAAATACATACTTCTTACGCCCGCGAATCATACTTTAATCGACATTAAACCTAATACTGACTTGCAAATTTGCAAAAAACGTAAGAAAATTTAAATTTCGCGGGCTGGTCGGAGCATTCACCTTAATTTATTTATTTATTTATTTATCAGATGGAAAACCAACAGCTATACATAAATTGGATAATAAATCGAATATGATACATTAAGCCAATTACAGGTTCTCACGTTTAGAAATATAATAGTTACATAGAGATCTTAAGGATCACAAGCAGCAGTGCACAACAAAAAAATATATAAATTAAAATTAAATTAAAGTCACTGTACTAATACTAGCATCACTTTTGAAAAAGTCAGAGTTTAGTTGTTTACGCGCTGTTGAGCCTTTAGTGTTAAACACATCAAACGTGAACTTTTTACACATTATGTTAAGGTCCTTACTCGCTCGCACTAAATAAGAATTTTGCCTGTAGTTAGATGAAGAAAAGGGAATGGAGACAGGAGGGTTAAATCTTACTGATCTCTGAGGAACGTTAAAGTTCAGTTTGAGCAGAAGATCAGGACAGTCAACCTCGTTGCCTATGATTTTTAAAAAATATGTGAGGTCCGCCACCCTACGATGATTTACAAGTGGTTGCAGGTGGAATTTCTTGCAGAGATCTAAATAGTTTTCAGAACGATATTGAATACGCAGGCGGAAACATAGAAACCGAATGAACCTTTTTTGAATGTTTTCAATGCGATCTATATATTTGCTATAGCAAGGGTTCCAAATTTGTGACGCATATTCGAGGTGACTCCGCACAAATGAACAGTAGAGAATTTTAAGGGTTTTGGCTTTCTTAAAACTGCCTGCAAGTCTCATAATAAAACCAAGTGACTTCAAGGCTTTGGCTACTATATGCTCAACATGCACGTTAAATAAGAGCTTAGAATCGTGATAGACACCTTTTTTTTTTTTTTTTTTTTTTTTTTTTTGTTTTTTTTTTGGTACGCGTTGGAAATCCTCATGGACTTCCTCCGTCATGGGGAGTGACGGAGGGGCATGCCGGACTCTTACCGGCTAAAACCACCGCGGTGTTCCACCTCTGCCCATGGCCGAGGGTGCGGGATTCGCATAAGCATTCACCGCTCCCCCGACAGGCCTCGACCCGCTGTACCTTAGCGGATCCCTCCACCCCGTGCAGCCATTCCAATAATGGCCGCACCCACTCTTGAGTGGCGCGCGAGGAACACTGCGCCGCTCACTCGGGCCTTCCTGGTCGGACGACAGACGCCCCGTAGTCCGCCGCCCGCAGGCTACCTCTCATGGAGGTCGTAAATCATTTTGCACCCTTCTCGGGCGCCCGGTGCGTCTCCTACGAGAGGGACGAGAGGATGCAGCTTCTCTGTCCCGCTCGGCCGCCTCCTTTGCCGAAATGACATCCTCGCAAAAGGAGGCAACCCCATCCCATGCGCTCACGCTCTCGACCATCGATTGAACGACGGCCGGAAGCGAGAGGTCCCTCCCGCCTATTGCCGCAATGAGGTCACGGCGCGGCCCTGCCCAGGCTGAGCACTCCTCCAACGTGTGCTGCGCCGTATCCTCCGGGCAAGCAGCACAGTGGTGACACACCGGTGTCTGCTCCCGACGTATACGACACAGGTACTTGCCAAAGCAGCCGTGGCCAGAAAGTACCTGCGTCAGCCGGAAGCTGAGGGCGCCATGCGGCCTCATGATCCACGCCTCCATGACGGGTCTTATCGCCATTATGACGGCGTGCCCTGCAGTGGGTTGCGCAAGTCGTGTCTCCCATTCTAGCCTTAGGGCCTGGCGGAGCTCTGACCGCTGTGCCTTAAGAACTCGAGGCAGGGGACTCCCGCCACGCTCCAGTACCTCCTTGCGCCACTGGTAAAGTGACGCGAGTGCTTTCGCCTCCAGGTCCCAAGGCGGGGATCCGGCAAGAAGGGTCGCTGCCTCGAATGAGATCGTGCGGTACCCGCGAACAATCCTGATGGCCATCGCCCTCTGCGGCCTTCGCAAGATAGCGTTGTTGCGGGCCTTCAGGTTGTTCGCCCACACGGGCGCCCCGTAGAGCGCCATCGACCGCACGATCCCCATATACAACTTCCGGCAGGACGTGTCGGGCCCCCTCAGATTGGGCAGCAGCCGCGATAATGCTCCCGCTGCGCCCATCAATTTGGGGACCAGTTACCGAAAGTGCGGCTCGAAGTTCCATCGACTGTCGAGGACAAGTCCCAAGTACTTCATCGTCGACCCGACAGCGATGGAAACTCCTCCCACGATTAGGTTGGATCCCGAAGGTGGCGCGCGCCGAGCCCTTAGGTGTCTATCACGATGGGGCATACCGCCCCATCGTGATAGACACCTAAGTCACGCACTCCATCGCATCGCTGTAATAGCTGCCCTTTGAGTGTATAAGTAGTAGGGAGTGGCGCGCGTTTTCTACTAAAGGAGATTACGGAACATTTTGTGGGGTTTAAATCTAATTTATTGATCCGGCAGTAATCATCAAAGCGCGTCAGGTCAGATTGGAGAGCATGCATGTCATCAATTGATGATATTGATGAAAATATCTTCATGTCATCAGCAAAGCAGAGCAAGTTTGAATTGAGGAAACACGAGTCGATGTCGCTTACATAAATAATAAAAAGTAACGGGCCCATCAGTGAACCCTGCGGTACACCACTGGGAACCGAAACCCAGCTAGACATGTAGTTACTAACAACGACAGCTTGGGACCTGTTTTCTAAATATGAAGAAAACCAGCGGAGTAAGTCGCCTCTAATGCCGTTGTTAAGGAGCTTTGTTTTAAGGATTCCATGATCAATTCTATCAAAAGCTTTGCTGTAGTCCGTGTAAACGACATCAACCTGTGCACCTTTATCCATTCTCTCAGTCAGAAAGTCATTGAGCAAGGTCAGGTTGGAAACAGTTGAACGACCTTTAAGGAATCCATGCTGAGAAGGACTAAATGACTGCCTGAGTGCCGCATAAACTTGGTCATACACCACCCTCTCAAAGACTTTAGCTAGTATGCACAGTTTAGAAATTGGCCTGTAGTTGACTATTTCGTTTTTATGACCTTTTTTATGCACTGGTGTAATAAAGGCCGACTTCCAGATTTGGGGAACAGTACATGAAGACAGTGACTTTTTAAACAGAAGTGAGATTGGCAAGGCTAATGTCTTAGCACATCCGATGAGAAATTTAGGTGATAGATAGTCAGGCCCAGCAGATTTGAATGGATCAATATTACTAATTAGTCTTTCTATGACTTTTGGATCAATTTCAATTGAATGTAAATTGAGATTAACAGCTGTTTGGGGAGGGCAATGATTAAAGGACGATGCATCACAAGGGTTAAGAAACGTAGAAAAAAAGTGGGACGAAAACGCATTACAAATGGAGTCAGGGGAAGAAAGTGTCTCGTCACCATACTTGAGGTAGCTAGGCATTATATTAGATTTGGACCGCTGCTTCACAAAGCTCCAGAAGCGCTTAGGGTTCAATTCAATAGAAGCTTCAGTAGCGGCTAGATAATTATTATAACATTCCACTTCCAATTTTTTTACTCTTTCGCGCAGAAGTTTAAAAGTTGCTTCGTCGGAAAGCCTACCGTACAACTTAAATTTACGGAGATATTTGGATTTCTCCTTAATCATACGTTTCAGTGACGGAGAGTACCAAGTCGGAAATGAGCTTTGGAGGACTGTCACAGCAGGAATAAACCTATTCTGAAGATCCATAAGTAAACAAAATTAAATTATGTCGTCAAATACTCACCATCCTTATCAATCATATATCCATTAGTTTCTTCCAGTCTTAACGGTTCACCGATGTGGTACTGCAGCAGCTTCAGCTCAGGGTTGATGGTTACGCCAGCTTCGCTCCAGCGAAACCGGACTTTTTGGTTGCTGTAGGAAACTAGACCAAAAATGAGAAGGTTACATAATATATTTTTTTAAAGGTACTTATCTAATTTGTCCTAGTGTAAGCTAATAACAACTGTCCTGTTGGTGTCGTGGTGGGAAGCACCACTGTTGAGCGTGGGTTCAATTCCCAGGTCGTTCAAAAAGTGTTATTGGGTCTTGTCATTAGGAATTTCTCAGTAACAGCCCGGAGTTAGGAAGTTGGTGGTGTGATGCCCCCGCGCCTCGAAAAGCACTTAAAGCCGTTGGTCCTGCGGTCGATCGGCTATCGACGGGCCTATTGGTCTAGTGGTTAGTGGCCCTGACTGCTAAGCCGGAGGTTGTGGGTTCGATTCCCACCCAGGACAAACTTTATGTTATGAGCATGATTGTTTGTTCTGTGTCTGGGTGTTATTTATCTAAAATATGTATGTATTTATAAATTTTATAAGTATGTATATCAGTTGTCTGGTTACCATAACACAAGCTCTGCTTAGCTTGGGATCAGATAGCCATGTGTGAGTTGTCCCAAGGTATTTATTTATTATTATATTTATTTATCTCTCCCCGTTTGTGTCGGATTGCCGTTCCATGCGACTATGAGAGTTAGGGAAGAGGGAGTGCACCTGTGTTTTTGCATACATTTGTGTACAATAATATCTTCTGCATTAAAATTAATGAAGCGATTTCAGGTTCGGTCGGTAGTAAAAGTTCTTTAAAATGATGATAACTTACAAGGTCCGTTTTCGGAATAGCGTAAAAAATTTAAGGTATAGGATACTCACAGCTTTCAATATAAATAGGGCAGGACTGTATATCCATGGGGTAGAGCTGAAACTCCATCTGGCAGGCGATGATGGCATGCATCCTGGCGGAGTACCTGACCGTCTGGTTCCTGTACAGCGTCACTGAAGAAAACTTATGGGTCAGCTCGGCAATTTCTGGAAATAATATTGAAAACGATTTTATATGGGCTATGGGTTTTTTATGTCGTACTCTCTAGAGTTTATTTTTAAGAAAAATTGTGCTCAGTCGCAACCGCGTGGGAACACATGTGTTGAGAAGTAAAAAAAATAAAAATATCCATTTTACAAAAAGAATTTTCCGATTCAACATTGCCTAGATGATTACAGTTTCCCAATTAGTATTTCGTAGATACTAATTGAACTACTTTTCAATTTAGCAACCCAAAAAGAATTCCCACTTATTGTAGAAAACTAAAGAGGAATAGCTGATCCCTGTCAATGAGATAAGTGCCCAAAGGACTGGTAGCGATGCGAACGAGTTCTTTTTTGTCTTATAAGAATTCTCCTTTCCCCTATTTAATTTGTACATACCTTATAATTATATTATTAAATCAAATAAACTTAAACGAAGATTAAAATCAAAAAATCCTTAAAAATCTTTTTGAGTGACAAAAAAAAAAAGAGAAAATAATGTAATATCCCAAGTTGCGTGGTAAGCCAAAGCTCACTTATTACATAATTAGTGACTATACAGTGAAAATTAGTGCTCCAACCGAGTGTTCACCAAAGCTGCCCTAAGCTGTTAAGTTAAAGTGACTTGATAACTCTGTGACCGTCATTAAGTTGACTATCTACTTGTTCAAGATAGAACGAAATTAAGTGTTGATGTGAAATTTTATCACTTAGAGCTTAACTACAGAATCTAAGATAGGAGTGACTATACTGTGTTTTGATACTTGAACTTTTTTTTTATATGTGTTTTTTTTTTGTATGATTTACAAAAAGGTGATGCACTTTTCAAATCGTGTGCGTGTTTCATTATAAATTAAACATTATAGCCATGCATGGCTGCAACTTGCCGTTGCCATGCATTGTACTAAGTGGCAACATTGTGTTGCGTAGCAGAACGGCAACACTGCCTTGTTTTTACTTCACTTCGTCATAACGTGAATTGTACGTGTAAAATTATTAAAAATACAGCCCGCAGTATTATATTTATACATGCTGCTGTGGTCTTTCGTGCCTGTTATAAACCAGCGACCTATAGATTAATTTTATAGAAAAGTATCTAGAGACGGCAAATCATAGTTTTATTTTCAACAAACCCTCAAAAATACTCCGATATAGAAAAAGAAATAGGGTAAAAGGCTTCCAAAAATAAAAGGTAGGTAATTTTATTCAAAGAGATTCAAAAGTTCGCAAAAACTTTCTGTCAAGACAATATAATAGATACAAGACTTTGTGTTAGAGTTCACGATATTAGGTGAATAATAAATAGGACAGGAAAAAAACATGCAACAAAGTTCAAAACTTGACAGAGAACTATTATATTCTAAAACTTTAGCGGTGCCAACAGTTGTGGGTTATTTCTTGAATTATAGAAATAACTTAGTTTTAGTTTCTTCTCTTTTTTAGTTTTTATTATCCTTGTTCTTTCATGCAGACGTGTCGAAGGTTTTAGTTGGCAAGCAAACGTACCTACTGGTAGTCTCAAGCTAAATTTTGCAAGTGAAAACTCCGTGAGTGAACAAAAGCATTCGTTGTTTTGCATAGTGATTTAAAAGCCCGCTATACATGTCGCTTTGTACAAATATTTTTTTATGAACAAAAATATAATATATTTTGCGTTAAGTATTTTAAATCTCTAGGTAGGTTATTCAAGTCTTTTTTACGAATTTACAATGTATGATTATTTGCAGTTGGGCACATTAAACTAGAACACTTGTCAATTGAAAGAATAAGTCTCATTCTTGACTTCGCCACTTGCATTGTGTGGTATAACAGGGTTTATGTCTAGTTACAGTTTTCGTAAGTCAACTATAGGGCAAATATTGACGGAACCAAAGATAATCCATCTTTTACTCTTGAATTAATTTCTTATATTAATATAAGACTTCTGTATTTTATAAATAGTACCCGTTCACTAAGTGAAACTTAACTAGATTCTTGCCATAGGGCCAAATAGTCAACTAACAAAATTATATTATTTAATCTATATTTGCCATCGATTTGCTAAGAAGAAGAACTAGATTCTTTAAATAAGCCTAGTATATTATGGCTTATTGCCTTTTTAAGTAGGATCAAAGTATCTAACTACTGAAAAGTATCAAGATGAGTTAAAACATATTTTTCACGACATCCTAAAATAACTCATGTCATAACCTAACAAAGCTGGCTTTATAAAAACATTTGGTACCTAGGCTACTCCAAACAAATGACAATACACAAAATGCCATCATTCATTCATTGAAATAAAAAATATCTCAACAAAATGTGTGAACGTGTTGTCATATTTCTGTACGAGCGTGCGCGCGACAATGGTACGCATTCTGGCAGCTCAAATAACATTTTGCTAGGGAAAAAATAATATTTTGTCAAAACATTCTCGAATAGATTGCGTTTCAAGAATTAGGAAGGTGTTTTGTTACAAAATATGCAAGTTTCTTATGAATAAAAATATGCGCTTCAATGTGAATTAAGTCTGTAAACTGCATTGCTAATTTAGATGGAATTTCATGAACATTAAGTTACAGTTTGGCTTAATTTATAACGTGCTAATTTACAGAAAATGTTGGTATTGAAATTTGACGCTTAATTGCAAGTATATACATTCCAAATGCACTAACATTTGATTGAATAAAGCTGACAGAAATTAATTCAACATTAATTAAACTACTAACTTTTAAAACCTTCTATTCTCAGTACAAATCTGTCAAAAATTGCCTCTGATTGCGACTGCATTTTAAACGTTTTTAATTCATAGAATTGGCCTTCGAGTATTTTTTTTTGTACAAACGAATTTTCTAAGAAGCTAATGATATTGAATAGTATATGTACAGCGGGCTTTTGTGACAAAGGGAGATTGATAAAGTTTAATATTACCAGGAGATCGTGGTTTGTAATGCATAGCTCCTCCTAAAAAGCAAAACTTTGTTAGACGTGAGCACATTCACTTAA
This sequence comes from Caradrina clavipalpis, assembly GCA_932526535.1. Lineage (NCBI taxonomy): Eukaryota > Metazoa > Arthropoda > Insecta > Lepidoptera > Noctuidae > Caradrina > Caradrina clavipalpis. The sequence continues at coordinate 2,217,829 of OW052095.1, forward strand.
AAGTTAGTTACATTTAAACATTAATAAAAGTTAATGCTTTTTCTAAGATAGCTTAGGTGAACAAACAGTTTATGAGCAGTAGTAGCATTTTATAGTAAAAACTTTTAAAGTATCAAAACTTTTTACCTTAACTTTAAGACACTATATAAAAATAATAATTATGTGCGTGTGTTATGAATTTAAATGTCAGGAATTTCAGAAATATATTATAACTTTTTCAACATTCCTTTTACATGAAATACTATCAAAACTTAAACTTCTCTCACAATCATATTAAATAAATTTGATTACACTATTAAAGAGGTACAGGCAACAGCAAAAGTCTTTTGGTGTTTTTAAATTATTTGTGGTTGGAGTCAATCACTAACTTAAAATAATATGATTTAATAATATTGTGGTTAAATATTTGAATCACTTACTTTTGATGCCGGCTGTACATTAAAGACGAGAATTTTTATTTACTACTCAATATTACTAAGTCTAAAAGAAAAAAATATAACAAAATGTAAGATTTTGTGCTAAAGAAATATTTAAATAACTAGTCTAAATAAACTATCAACTTTTTAACTTTAATATACAATTAAAACAATCTCCAAAAGAAAAAAGTAAATTGGAAAACAGTTACAAAATAAACGAAATCAATTTTATCAATGTTAAAGAAAGCTACAGGAAAAAAAAAGTTGAACTTCGAAATACATTCAAGGATCAAGACTTTTTCTAAAGTTACCTACTTACTTTTTATGAATTACCATAAAAGTTTTACCCGAAATCTAGGCTTATCTATAAAGTAATAAAGCCCAATTCACCTATTCTTTTATCCCAGATTACTACTTTCTGATTTTTTATCAAAACTGACAAAGCATTTTACCTGTGACCTTGGAGTTTAAGAAATAAGGGTCAGGATGCCACAAATTGTCGAAGAACTCTGGTGGCAGGGTGACGTGGTCGTCCCCTTCTTCGAAGATATCCTCAGGAAGCTGCAGCCGACTCTCACTCCATGTCTGTCTTATGAACATGTCCACTCTGAAAGAAAATAAGGAAAACTCATAAAAAATCATGATTGTAAAAAAAAAGAAAATTAGAGGAAATTTTGACAGTACGATACTGAGATACTGTGGTGCCCGGTTAATGGCTATAGGCTCGCCCCTATTACATGGGACCTAAACATACCGGCGAACTGTGGGTCTACATTAGTACACCTCTGCCTAACCCTTTGGGGGAATACAGGCGTGTATGTATTATTTTTTTAGGTTTGTCTCCGTAGTAAAAGTTGATTGTAACAATGAACGCTTCTCAGGTTTCAGGTTTACAAGGTAAAATGTTGCATGTAGCCCCTTAGTATGTTTAGTATTGGACTGGTTGGCTAACCAATTATTTAAATGCCCCCTTTTTTTGAAAATTATTTTGTTTCTTATGTTATTTTTATTTATTTTTTATATTACAATTCATGTCGTTTCTAGAAAAAAAATATTAAAAGTTCAACATTTTTTTATATAACGTTTGTATCCTATCGAACTTTTTTCAATTCAAGAACAATGTTCAATGTTTGGTAAGAATATTACCAACGTTGTAATAACGTTGTTATACCGAACATTTATCTAAAATTATTAGGACTCTACCCGTGTAGAACGGCAGTGTGTTTGACACAAAATGAATTGTTGTTTAATTGGCCGAACGCTGGAAACAACGTAATTACCATTATTTTCCTATAGCTAACATTTCAGGAGTTAGCTCAGAAGAATATTTTCATATATAACTTAAAGGAATTTGTATATTAACAGAATGCTATCATCATGTCTTTTGTAGACGATTGCGCGGAGTAAAGTAAAATATAATAGCAGCCTACTATAATCCCACTGCAATAAGGGCCTTTTTCCATACAGAGAAGTCACGAGCAATATACAAACGTAATTAACGTAAAGGAGAAGGCTAATCTTGGGCCCAGCAGTTAACTAGTTGAAATGGGTCTTAAAAAATCCGTTATTTTTTTCTTAAAAAAATCACCAAATACTGTATTATGTTTCTATCTAGAAAGCGAGAAAACTTAAAAAATGTTATGAAACAAAAAATCGATTAAATACATGCCTCAATTCTTAGTAATCGATTGTGAATAGTTCGGTAAAATCTCAAAATATGTATGAAATTCGAGTGACAATTAGTGCTTATCAATCGTTTCGTAGAATCGATTCATAGCCAATGGAGTTTCTTTTAATTTTTCTTTGATTAGCAACACTGGTCACCGACTGACATGACAGCCAGAATAAAACCGGCTGTCGTCAGTTTTATTTCGTTCTGAGTGTGCACGTATTTTCCATGTTTTATTGTGTAACCCACGACCTCGGCTTACACTCCATGCATATAATCATTACATAACAAAAGCTATTAAAAAACATTTTGCAAAAAACTACAATATTATAAGGTAACCTCACTTTTACTTTACTACATATAACTTGACTCCTGGATAGCCAAATTTCACCAAATTTTCAGTGAGGTCTCGTTATTATATCCTCTTTCAAATAAGACTAGTTTGATTGAATTAACACCTGGGCCCAAGTTACTATGGAACCCTATCCTTCTCCTTTAATAAACTAAAAAAAAAAAAAAAAAAATATTTTCAACTTAATTCATCATTATACAAAACTTATAAATAATAATAAAATTAGAAGGTATGCAAAATGTATAAAAGAGAAAGTGGGAAGCTCGTCGTGCATCAAAAATCTCGTCCGCATCGCTGACATCGGGACAAGTGCCGAAAACGCTTTGACAGCCTTTTTATATTGATGGACGATACTAATTATGCTTGTCGTATAGAATAAAATCTAAATGGATAGTCGTGTATTTCCAATTTGAAAATCAACTTCAGTAGAGTAAGTAATACGGTCGTGTAAGGCCTACGGGTGTATAAATTGGCACCGTCTGTCTAGACACAAGAACGGCAAATCTTCAGAACTTAATTGAAATCACTTCAAGTAACGTAAAAGCAACTTGACAAAATCTACAACATGTCACTTTTTACCTGACTACGGCGAAGCAAAAAGGAGGGTTATGAGGTTGACCGGTATGTATGTATGTATGTATGTATGGATGTTCATCTGTTCCCTCATAACTTCTAAACCATCTAACGTAAATTGATAAATGAGGTGAAGCATCTAAATTGTCCGCTGGTTATAGGCTACGCTATGTTGTAATATTATGATTATTATCATATTGCAAATAGGGCGGATTATATTATATAGGGCGCCACATATGTGGCGCCCTCTAGGGCTCATAAAGACGTGAAGTAATATTTTTTTTCTTCCAAATATGATCGTGTTGCATATCAAATTAAATGCATGTTATAGGTATTTCATTTCAATTCCAATCTTGAGTTGACTTTTAATTACTCTATGGAAGATAAAATGGCATTGCAAATAATAGAACTGTGACATGTGTTTCTTCTTAACACAACCATTTGCGTAATTGCAATATTCTTAAGAGGATGAATATTGAATTAGAATAATTTATCTAGATCAGGGGTGGCCCACTTGATAAGATCTAAGAGCTATTATTTTCTGAGTAGACTGTAATCTATCAATTACGTTGTTAGTGCTTCTTTATAAACTTGACATCGAATCGTATTTCACACACGAAATAATTATTGAAAATTAACTCATGCCCGCGACTTCGTCTGCGTCATTTCAGGAATTGAACCCAAGACCTTTAGCGTAGCAGTCGCACTTAGGACCACTAGGCTAACGAGGCAGATTTTATGTTTATAGACAGATTTTATATTTCAAGGTGACTATAATTTACGTAGTTTTAATAAAATTAGGTATATATTTAAAAATTCGCTGAAGTCGATTCAGTAGCCGATTCTGAACGAACTAATCATGGGGTGTGCGTTTAAAATGTTACCGTTTGGCCACCCCTTATCTAGACGGTGTTGTTTTAATTCAATCTTCCTTGTTATTGGACGGAAGTTAACATCATTACGCTCAAAGAACATTTTCAAGTTTAAGCTGAGAACGTTCCTTTGATCTATTTTTAAACAGGTACCCGAGTATAACAGTTAACTGTATTATCGCACTTAAGTTAAGTGTTACTTTAGTCAACTGTTTGACAAATAACTTAACATTATTTTTAAATTATACTGGTCCTAAAATAATACAATTCTCTTTTTTTTAGGAACTGCCTCGTTAGCCTAGTGGTCCTAAGTTTGACTGCTACGCTAAAGGTCTAGGGTTCGATATCGTGATGGTATATTTACATATTTGGGATTCTTAGTCTCAACCTGTCTAAAATGCCTCTAGTTTATAAACAATGATTCTCGTTGAGATGAGATTGTAACTAGATTTTGAACATTTTCACTCACGGGAATAAGCTTTCTAATATTTGTAACATGTTTGTTTCTAAAGAAAGAAAGAAAGAAATAAAAAAGTTTATTGACACAAACCATGTGCACACGGATATACTTACAAAAAGGTTATTTCATATAAAAGAAAAAAAAAAGAAAAAGAAAACAACATAACTGTGTGCCTCACGGCTGCGCCAACAGGCCCAGTTCAGCATAAATGCCAGACCACCGTTTCTGTATTTGTTAGACACGGTTCACAAATTAATGGACGCTAGCGTTAAACTTATAGCAAAGTTCTGAGCTAATGCTACGGGACCAGCCATATCCTATAGTCCTTAAACTACACATACTGCCCATCAAACTAGGCAACATTTATAGGTGGGTAACGGTTAATTTTTTTGTGTAAAAACCACTGTATTTACTCGTAGTAGCGCCCAATGTAACGTAAACGAAACATTGTAGTTTTGGGCAGTTTAGTTTTACAACATTTAAAACACAAAAAATGTCGGAGCTTTTACTTTCATAATATCTCTATAGCCCAAAGATTTCCAAATAAGGTTCAGACCAAAAAAAAAACACAAAGATGGGAAGAACATACAATTTTCGGCTTCGTTAAGTATCTTTTTGCACCTCCTATAAAGACTGCCATCGACACGCTAAGAAGAACATTCTCAAATTCAATTTGTTGATTAAGTTTGTGCGGACGTTCCAACACTTTACCGACCCCGGGTACTGGGTGCCCCCACTGACACATTTGTATTGTTCTCGTCCGGTAAAAACGAAACATGGACCTCTCAACGACAGCTACAACTACCGGTCAAATAGGAAATTGCCGATATCACGCTATGTTTGGCACATGGATTAATGTCCGCATGGCAATCTGGCAACGCTGTTTCCTGCGATCCCCAAAGTCAGGCTTGGAATAATTTGAAATATTCTCTACATTCTGTTGTTCCGTTGTTGTTTTATGTATTACATACGACAATATTTTATTTACTGTCTTAAAATTTTTAAAAAAGAAAAGAAAAACGTTTCCTGCCAGAGAGAAATACATCTGAAAAGCTACATACCTATTTATTTTACCCATAACATAGTTTGCAGCATACAAGATTTGATTATCTATGTTTCTATACTAATATTACAAAAAGGTATAATAATATTAGTTTGTGAGGTTGTAGGGGGTCTCTGTATATACTGAAATGATTTTAAAAATTCTTTTACCCATAAAAAGCAACGTGTCATATGCTATAACATCACTCTACGACACACGGGAGCGGAGCAGTAACTGAAGATAATCTATAACTTAACGCGGGTGAAATAAGCTACGCAGACGAAGTCTCGGGCTTTCGCTAGTAATATGTTGTATAAATCGAATAATTTGAACAAAGAGATAATTATGATATGGTGAGCTTTGTGAAATGCTTGCAATGTATGGTCTTACCTGAAGTCCATGTCCTCAACGTTGATAGAATTGACGTCTACCACGTAGATGCTGAACTCCACGATGACTGGTTGGCCCTTGCGCGCCGGTGGCCGCATTTCTAAACAAAACAAAAAGGGAGAGATTATGATAAAGATTAAGTATCGTGGCTGAAAATTATATAAATTTCTGGACCTTTTAATAAATTGTCCATCGATCCCCAATAATTCTCATTTTGATTTCCTGCAAATACTAATGGGATGGTAATGGTTCGAATGACACGTTGTAGTTGATAGCTTTTTTTTTGTTCCGGGGTGGAAAATGCTCTGCCTTGGGATTCAGTCAAACTCTTATTGACTGAGATCCACTCCAGTTTTCCCTGCTCAAAATTACGCCGGAGATCCCTAAAGCGAGACCCTAGCTTTGTTATTGTGATTAACTATTATGAAATAGATATTTTCTAAAAGACGGAAAAGTTATAAGACATTCTTTAGGTAAAAATAAGGATTATAATTAGAAGAACACAGAGATTTTGAGGGTCGTTAATAAAATGTTCCTTCAATTATTTCTGCCCGTTTTCAATACGTGCTCAGAAAAATATTTGTCTCTGCAACACCCATAGATTAAATCGTGCTCTATACTGTTGTGTCCTTAAAGCATAAATAAACTAAAAAGTGAAGTTTGACTCTCTGAACTTCGAAGTTTCCGTTACGAGTAAAATATTATTTGCTGACCATGTTTTCGATGTCAGTATTTCGGTCAAAACCATTTAATTTTTAGATAACAAACTACGGTCGGTTTATTGGAAGCAATCAATTGGAAAGAGTCATATTTACTCCGACAATATTTAGTAGAGGGCCTAAATTTTTTGGGCAACCGACAAAGTGGTTTTTCTTATCATATTATACCTGAGTGCTATCATAAATGTCGAATTTGAGAACAGAATCTTGAAGTTATCTATTTTTGGTTTAAATCAATAACGTCTTCTGCCGAGACCAAGGATGGACTTTAAGTAATAATAATATTTTTCAGACCGATTTCGGTCACAGTGACCAATCTCATTGGAGACTAGCCAAGTATGCAGGAAATGTTAAAGTGCATAAGTGTGTGCGCAACTGAGGTGCTCCCTCTTGCTTCACTCTTATAATCCGATGGGACGGCAATCCGACACAACCGGGGAGAGATCAGCTTGCAGGACTTTGAGACACGGAGGTGTCATACAATCAACTTTCAAACTCAGGGCTAGTAATGAGAAATTCGCAATGAAAAAACCAAATAACACTCGATGCCCGACTCGGGAATCGAACCCAGGACCCCGAGCTCAACATCACGCTTGCGACTACGAGCCAATCTGGGCAGTCAAAAAAACTTTTATACAAAAAATAACCGCCTTCAAAAACTAAAAAGAGAAAAATTACTTTAGCTTTGGAAGCGGCGGCTTTGGTTCTGTTTGTTGTTTTTTATTGCCACCGACTTCCAAAGCTAAAGTTATTTTTCTCTTTTTAGTTTTTGAAGGCGGTTATTTTTTGTAAAAAAGTTTTTTATTTCTCGCTTTTTAGTATCAACTTCCTGTTATCCAAATCCATGAAGAAAGTTTCATATTATGTAAATTAACGAGACACCACTAAAAAGTCATAAGAAAGCAGAATATGCGATTTCGTTTACTTGCATGAGAAATTTTGAAATACTACTGTTTACATCTGTGTAACCCTTTTGAGTGTTCGGCCGTTATGTTATGTTGTGTGATTGCGTAAACAATGCATATTTATGCGACAGCAGCAATCGCTGTTGATTTACTGTAATTTTTTGAAGAGTTCCGTTGTCTGTCTCCGGAGTCCATCATCAGATCTATATGAAATTTAAATGGGACCATTTGAAAAGTATACCCATTCCAACAAAAAAAGAATCATCAAAATCGGTTCACAAATGACGAAGTTATCCGTGAACAAACATAATATAATAAAAAATCGGTTAAAATTCCTTATCTCAAAAACTACTGAACCGATTTCGATGAAACTTGACAGTTATTGAACAGTATTCCCTAAGTTGAACAATACGTAGTACAACAAAAAAAGAATTACTCAAATCGGACTTCTAGTTACGGAGATATGCGCGAACAAACATAAAAACATACATACATACATACATACATACATACATACACTTTTGAAATTTGGCACACTTGTTTAGACGCTGATATAGACTAACATATACGAAAACTGGGCAGTTCTGGAAATATTATATACATACATAAGTACGGGTCGAATTGATAACCTCCTTTTTTTTGAAGTCGGTAAAAACAAAAAAAAAGCAACGAAGTACTAAGCCAACTAAAAACAATCAGGATATACTGATGTCAAATGTTGTGTACCTAATATTCAATATTTACATCCAATGCCAACAACAGTCATAGGTACAGTTAACCAGTAGCACATCATCCTCAATCTACCCTTATTGCTACGAAATAAAACAGGACATGAAATTCAAACTGTTACATGTTGGTACGGTTGACCTTAAACAAATCGATAGGGATAAACGATGTAAGTACCCATGAAAATCTTTTAGAAATGTTTGTTTTGTATAGTTTCGTGGTCCTTAGTCAAGTACATAATAGAAAAAGGGTTATTGGTCCTTCAGGGGTGAGATACAAAAAGGATTTTGTGTGTTGGATATTTTGGTCCTATTTGCCTGTTGCTTAGAGGAAGGGTCAGATCGGTATAAGCTCTCGGTTGTCGAGATGGATTATAAGAATTGATATGCTTTATAGCTAGCGACAATAGTCGTTGTACACTGTTACTTTTACATAATCATTTTAATAGACTGTAACAACGTAATACATTAGGTACCTACACAGTTTTTCAGCATTTTATTTTTAAGATGTAGTTTTATCATGATTTTGATATTTAAACGTATCACCACGCCTGTATATCCCCGAAGGGTTAGACAAATGTGTACCCCATGTACACCCACAGTTCACCGGTATGTTTTTAGGTCCCATGTAATGACGGGCGAGCCTATTGCCCATTAATATTTGAATAAAGGTAATATTTGATATTTTATGTGTTATAAGTGTTATACGCCTTTTTTGCTTATCATACTTTTCATGTCAATAAAATTTCATCACAATGTTTTGTTTTTAGATAGAGAGCGATTGTTATCGTAGGTCACAAAACGTCTATAGTGCTTCCAACCTTATCGATCGACTGCAACTTTGTCTATTATTCATAGAACTGGCTTATTGGTAGGTAGGTTTGTAGGCTTACCTTTGACATAGTTTTCAGGCAGAACCACTCGTGGTTTCAATGTGTGATTCCTCTTCGATGCGACATCATTGCAAAGCCTGGAATAGAATGAAATACTCATGGTTAATGATAATTTTTACCCCTTTTAATAATAACATAAAACATGGCAAAATTCGGTCCACGGTTGGCGAAAATATAAACAATATCATCGTCGAATTTGTCTTTGTCACCTCTGACCTAGACTAGAGACAAACACACACAAAGACCTTTGGTTGACTGGTAGAGAATGCCTAAGGCATTAGGTCCACCTTTGTACTTTTGTTGCATAAAGTTTAAATAAATAAATAAAGACAAACACAGACAAAGAAAGAAGACAAAGTCGACGATGAGAGGAGAGGGGAGAATGAAATGTGGGGTTTTTTAATGGGTAGGTACCCCCTTTAAAAGAACATAATATAGGTAGTTACATAAAAAAATATTTACATATACAGGAACATAGAACCACTTCTTTTTTTAAAGTCGGTTAACAAATCTAAAGAACCCTGTATACCATAAAACATAGCCACAGAATGCTAATCGTCGTTCCCCAGACACAAACACTCTCACCATATTAGACTTTAAAATAGATTGAAGTGAACTTTAAGGTCATACAAGCTTGGTAACTTGCACTGGGAATATGTACACGGTCTTGGACAGGTCAATTTAATATGTAGGTACGACGAATAAAAGCTGGTAGACTATCTATACAGGCGTACATTTATAAATTTTAGCTTTTTCTTTAGCGTTACGTTATGTTTTTGGTTATTGCTCCGCTCCCGTTGGTCGTAGCGTGATATTATATAGCCTATTCTATTCCTCTTAAATTTTGCTATCATATACACAAAAAAAACTATTCTGATAGGTAGTTGTTTAGATTAGCGCGTATAAACTAGGAAAAAAAACTTCACAGATTTATTATATGGATACTAACTGCCCCGTTGGTCTCGTGGTCGCAAGGGCGACTGCTGAGCAAGGGGTCCCGGGTTCGATTCCCAGGTCGGGCAAAAAGTGTTATTGGGTTTTTCCATTAGGAATTTCTCAGTAGCAGCCCGGAGTTTGGAAGTTGGTGGTGTGACACCCCCGTGCCTCGGAAAGCACGTAAAGCCGTTGGTCCTGCGCCTGATCTCTCTCCGGTCGTGTCGGATTGCCGTCCCATCGGGCTATGAGAGTTAGGGAAGAGGGAGTGCACCTGTGTTTGCGCACACACTTGTGCACTATAATATCTCCTGCGTACGTGGCTAGTCTGCATTAAGATTAGCCGCCGTGACCGGAATCGGTCTGGAGAAAAATTACACTAGCTATATCCGCGGTGTTGGCATCTGCTTTAAGTAACGTTTATGGTTGCTGTTCCGCTCCCATTGGTCGTAGCGTGTTGTTTTATACGACTTTCTTCTCGAATTATTCTATCTACTATTGATGAATATTATAATCGGCATTATAATCCGTTGCGGAGTTTAAAAGACCTCAGCGTACAGAGGGACAGATAGCGGGAATCGACTTTGTTTTATACTATGTAGAAATAATTGTAGTCTATTTGATAATAAAACTGATGAGTTATTTTTGTGTTATTATCATTTAACAGATTGCGCGTTAATGTCCCTTTTGACCCTGTATTTGTTATTACTATGAAACTATACATATTTCTAACAAAATATCAAAATATTCCAGACTTATAAACAAACTGTGCATTATCTGACGAAGCGCAGTAGTTAGTTACTAAGTAATCTCATCTGTTAGTTAAGAGATTTAATACTTAAGTCTTCTTGCGGGAAAAAACTTACTTTAAAACTTGTTTTTAATTCTCTTTTTAATACTTTGAGCGTGGGCTAAAAGTTCAATACTCGCTTTATGTATCTGGAGGTGAAAAAAGTAAAATAAAATTGTTCAGGTTATAGGTAACATATATTCACTTTGTAAAATATTCGAGCAGTTAAGTCAATTTTAATAATAGGTCAACAACTATCATAAGAATGGTTTATGGGTAAAGTTTTTAATTTTACTAAAACTTATGTAAGTTTCAGGCGTTATCGTCACTTTTCAATCGATACAAGTGTATATGAATGTCAATAAAAGAGCGCTATTGTGTCATTAAAAATGTTTAAAGTTACAATCTCATTTCCACTTACATACCATCACGCCTGTATTCCCCGAAGGGTTATGCAGAGGTGTACCAATGTACACCCACAGTTCGCCGGTATGTTTAGGTCCCATGTAATAGCCAGCGAGCCTATTGCCATTAACCGGGCACAAATCCAAACTCCAAGCTGCTACTGAGAATGTCATAGAAAAACCTAATAACACTTTCTGCTCGACCTAGGAATCGAACCCAAGATCTCGAGCGTAGTAGTCTCGCTTTCGACCACCAATACGCTAAAAATGTACCTACTCGTAAAGTTAAAGGTATTTTTGACAGATTGAGACTTTAAAACAAATACACAAACAAAAATCTATTTATTAGCATAGGTTTGGGTTTTACATGAATACGAATGATCCCACTTATAGGACAACAAAATGTATGTAACCCACCATTTTATTCTCGTACGTTGTACGAATTTGCAAACAAAAACTTTTTAACATAATTTATGCTAAAGGCTGCACTATTTTTAGGCTTAATAAAAGTGGAATTTAAAGCAGTTAGCAAATTCCGTTTCAGTTTTACGATTCAACTGATATATGAGCTTAAAAACTTTTCAGGAATTTAACTTGCATATTGAACTCTATTTGCATAAGCGTAAGGGTTACATTATTGTGAGGTGTAAAGAAGCATACACCGAAATTTTTAATGAATAGAAAAAATAAAGGTAGGGTTTTCGACTTTATGTGTGAAAGAATAAAGTTTATGTTGTGTGGGTGTTGCAGGCTATGACGTCAAAGAAAATTATTATTATGCTAGCTTAGCGTGGTATATTTTTTAGTGCTACCCCTCACGTGCTGGCGTGTCTAACCTATTTTAGTATAAAATTGAAAGTTTTGGTGTACAACGAAGGCATTTGTTATCAAAATTACGTTCTTGTGTATATTTGGGGTTAGTTTTCCCATAAAGAATCAACTAAATGTCTTCGATTTTCCAAAGTTATTGTAATGATTTTGGGTTTTAAATCCTTACTATCCTTACTAATATTATAAATGCGAAAGTAACTCTGTCTGTCTCTTCTTCACGCCTAAACCACTGAACCGATTTCAATGAAATTTGGTACAGATATAGTCTGGGACCCGAGAAAGGACATAGGATAGTTTTCATCCCGGAAATCCCCCGGGAACGGGAACTATTAATCCACGCGGACGAAGTCGCGGGCAAAAGCTAGTCTATTATAAGCTTTAATTTAAAATGCACATTGAGCAATTAGTACCACAAGTAATATAACACATTCGCGTATTAAATTAGTTTGACGTAATTAAAAATGAACTATTGTTAAAGTGGTGGTATTTTATACTTTCCTTTAAAATATAATACAATTGCATATTGAATACTCAATTGACAGTAACTAATTTATTTAATCTGACAAGTGACAGGCTTGTTTCTAACAGTTTTTGAGAAAAAGAAAACTATATACATACAGTAGGTACACGGCGAAGGATGTTTTTATTGGGTATACCCTTTTCACACATAACACTGAAGGCTTTATTTATATCAATGCGTGATAATGAATTGTGCTTGTTGCTATATGATAGTCGACTAGTCCTGTTCCCAACTCTAATCGAATACTTTCACGAAAGCGCACTTAAGCCAGGCCTACATAATTAACAAAACGCGATGCAAAACACAACAAACAGTTCTGAGCTGTCAAATTTATTATAAACATACTAATGACACGACATTCATGTTTACATTTTTCTTTCTTTTCATTTGTACGAGTTTAAACCCCTGCCACACAACCCTGTAAGGAAATCCATGTGAGACAAGATCCTAGAGGCGTCAGAACTACGTCATGTTAAATATGGTTGAAATTTTGACTAGGATAGAGGAGTATGTTTGTATGAACAGATACTTCCTTGGGTAACAAACTCAGCCAGACGTTTGAGGCGTTTTTTTACGTTTGAAGCATCTGGCTAAACGAATGACAGTAGAAAAGAGTTCGGTAGTAATGTACGATGGTTTTTAACAATATCCTGTAAAGTGTATATTATTGTAAGAACCAGCCGTCACTCTTGAATAAATACCTTATTATACTAGTGGGAAAATTTCACTAAATTGTAGGAACGATTTTAATCTCAATCTAGCAAAAATGCCTCTCATTCACCTAAAATTTTTGACATTAACTGTCGCCGAGATGAGATTGTGACTAGGCTTTAAACATTTTTAATTAGTAGAATTCGTCTTCTGGTACTAAATACCAGACCTACATACCTCACCTTAGTACATACATTTATATTTTTTGTTTTGGTTGACTGGTAGGCATTAAGTCAACCATTGTACTTTTTGATGCATAAAGGTTATATGATTTAGCTCTAGCGACACTGGGATCTTAGTCCAATGGGTATTAACGTGAAAAAGTATTACAAAAACTGACATGTAAGTTGAATGTCGCAGTCATTTACCAAGATTTACGCATTGCGACGGACTGAATAAAATTTATACCAACAGATAATGTGTAATACCTACAGTGTGATGGGAAGTAGGTGTTAATTTATGATTCTAGACTTGCTACATAGCGAGTACCTATTTATAAAAATGTCGTGATGGCCCAGAGGTTAAGGCACTTTGCTCACTAGCACAAAGTTGTGAGTTCGCAACCGCGCGCAAGCAGGTGGCCCTGAATAGCGTCCCTGATGCGCCGCTTGCGGGGCAGCCCCAACAGCTTCTTGCAACTCATTGCGGATAGAATGGACACTGACAGTTCACTCATGGAGTACTGAACAGAACAACATGTCAGGCGTTCCTGATTGTGTGTGTCGGTATATTGTGTGTGTGTGTATTATTATAATGATATTTATTTATTATTTAATTACCAAACCCAATATGGATAAGTTATATTATGCTGTAATTTATCTGAAATAAATAATTTGAATTGAAATAAATCTGAAATCGCCAATCTGCCCAAATGTGTTATATAAATCGCCAATCTGTCCAAATAGTTCTTTGCTTATTAAAAGGGGCCTTTGACTTACACTGTGGGGTGATAGTCTAATCACATAGCAGGCTAATCATTTAAAAGTAGATTTTCTAAGGTTTTTTGAATGTTAATCTCGTTTTATGAATGGAAATTATACTTATATGGTTGATGTTTTAAAAAAATAAATAAACAAGTAATGTACAAAAATGATATTATTTCTAGCACATCGTATAATACCTATCCATTATCCGTCATTTTACTTACGTCGAAATATTTTATCTGACAATTTGTAGCTTTATTTATTACTAGCAGGAAAAAAATAATAGACGTTTACCTTAATCCCCCCCCCCTCACCCCCTCCTAGCAGGCAGCTGTCCAATAAATTAGGCGAATTATTTCATAAATATCGCTAAGATTTATTTATCGTATTAAATAAATTACATCATTTTTCAACCTTTTTAAGGGGCAACTAGATTCAATTATGTTTTCTTGAACATGACTTTCACAATTGCCTTTTTAATGTGGTCTAATTGAATCATTAGTCGTTAATGCTAGACATTTTTTGTGGGTTTTATCTTTAGCTAGAAGCTTTTGAATCCCAACCATTAAAGTGTGTAGTAGCAGTAGTAGAGGTCTTTGTGAAGGAGCTCGTCCGGCGGAGTACTACCACCATACCTATTTCTGGTGCAAAGCAGCGTTGCTGTGTTCAGACCGGTTTGAAGGATATGGTGCTGGTGAAATTACAGGCACATGAGACATTTCAACTTTGTCTCTGGGATGGCAATGCATTTGCAAGGCCTCTGGTATTGCAAATGTCTATGTAGGCAGCGGTGACCAATTAACAAAGACTTCTTTAGTATCCACAAAAAATGAAAATAAGAATTGTACTTCTATTAACTTCCTTGAAACCAATTGACGTCAAAGTCAAACCTTTACAAACAATGATACCGAACGTATAGTAGTATATAGTAACGATACGAGCGACTAGGCCGTGTTACCTGGCGCACTGCCTAACCCATAACCTGTACAGTGCCATGATATAAATGCAAATTCACGAATAACATGGTAAATGTACCAATTTCGGGCCAAGGTAACAACATCGATTGACGTGTACACTGCACGCCACGTTTCTATATTTAGAATTAAAAAAATACCTCGCTGCGTGGTTTGTATTCGTATTGATTGCAGAGTAATAAGTGGTCGCAGTGCGGTTTCCTTTACTGCTTACCTCCTTTATGGTATATTTAATGGGGTTTTGTTTGAAAAATGCATGGGACGCCATTCATTTATGTTTATGGCTGTTCAACGGGTTGAGTTAAGCAATTACTGGCTATAAAGTACAGGTTTATTATTCCACTGCAGGGCAAAGGCCTCTTCTCATACAGAGAAGGCACTAGTATTGGTTAATATGCTTGCTCAAAGTGGATGACGATTTCAGTCTTATTATCTAAACAAATATTATAAAGAGAAAATATTTATATTTTTGTTTGTCATAGATCAACTCAGAAAGAGTAACCGCGCCCCGGAACGCAAAGGGCAGATGAAGGAACATAGATGGGTTTTAGGCAGTAAAAGTCTGACACTAAGGGGGGAGAAATCATTGGATGATTTCCAATCGTTAAAAAAAAAGCCATGTAAGCGTAACAGACATACAGGCAAAGTGACTTTTGCATTTATAATTTTAGCATATATAAGTACGTAAGATAATTTTTAAATAATATTTTACCCATAATTTTCATTAATTCATCATCATCTGCCTAGCCTTTTCCCAACTATGTTGGGGTCGGCTTCCAGTCGAACCGGATGCAGCTGAATATCAGTATTTTACATGGAGCGACTGCCTATCAGACCTCCACAACCCAGTAATGGGTAATACGATACTCTTGGTAAGACATAATTTTCATTAATTATTTACCAGAAATCAGTCCAAATATATCGCGTTGTTTGCCAGAACATGAAGGTGAATTACCATGTCAAGTATTAAACAATAGTAATACGAGAACTTCAATGAGAGCTTCAAATAGGAATTTTCCTTAATAGAAGTCTAAAGTTAGGAATGTTATTGTGTCCGGGAAATGTTTAACCTCTTTCGGCGTGGGAGTTATTATTAGTTTAGTAGGTAACTATTATAATAACGGTATTGCCAAAATGACTTCTGTTTTGGGAAAATGTAGGTAGGACTATATAAATAGATCACAGATAGTAAGTCAGTAGCAGCTCGGAGTTTGGATTTGTGCCGGGTTAATGGCAATAGGCTCGCCCCCTATTACATGGGACCTAAATATACCGGCGAACTGTGGGTGTACATTGGTACACCTCTGCCTAAACCTTCGGGGAATACAGGCGTGATGGATGGTAGATAGTAAGTAAAAATAATAATATTTATTTTTTTAACTGCCTTGTTTGCTAAGTTGTCCGACGCGACTGCTACGCTAGAGGTCTTGGGTTCGATTTCCATGTTAAAAAAGTGTTAATGGGTTTTTCTATGAAATTCTCAGTCGCAACTCAGAGTAAGGATATGTGCCCAGTTAATGGCAATAGGCTCGCCCTCTGTTACATGAGACCTAATCACACCAGTGAACTGTGGGTGTACATTGGTATACCTCTGCCTTACTCTTCGGGGAATACAGGCTTGATGGTATATGTATGTATGTAAGTCTGGGGGCTATATACATATTTCTACGCGGATACCACGAATCAAACAGCCTTCTTAAAGTAAAGGTTTTCTTAGGAATTTAACTCGTAGACTAAACTGCGAAGACATGCAAGCCTCCATTGAAACAAAGCAAATAAATTATTGTTTACTTTGTCACATTATAGCGTGTGTAATACTGAGCTATGTCCTTGAATATAAGCTTAGTTTACACCGAATGAGATGATCAGTCGAAAAAATTCGGTTTTCCTGATATTTTTGTCTCTTTTTGCCGGATTATGGTGAAACAACAAAAAGTGGCAAAAAGGTGGGTTTAGGATTTTGTACGGGTGTGTATGTTTTTATATGGGTATATTCATCTGTTTCATTATACCTAATTTCTAAACTACTTATCATAATTTCAAAGACTTTAAATTGTTTATGTTACTTATTAAAATCAAAATATAAAAGGGCATGTAAGAAATTTTGATAAAGCGTTTAAGAATTTACAAGGAGGAAAATTTCACAGACTTTTAAGATCGCAAATTATAATATCAGTCTCAATCTGTAAATGAGTGAAGAATGAGGATATGGTTTTTTGTTTGTGGTGTTGGTTCATTCTTTGAACTTGCGGTGTTAGTTTAAGTGAGACGCCTACGAGACGACTAGACTTTGCTTGAATACGCGGTACCTACTCTAGCTTTGCTTGATAGAAACTACAGGCGAGGATTTTCATTTTAGAACTATTGAATAAGGCCTATATTTACAAACACTGAATCAAACGATAACATATTTAAACAGTTTTATAATTAATGTTTACATAAACAACTGTTTAATTATTTAACCGGTTGATTGGATGTTAGGGTTGCTGTACACAGAAGCGGTTCGGCGCATTCGGTTCGGCATTTTAAATACAAAATCAAATGTTGTATTTAGATCTTAAGAAAGTTAAGTGGACGTCGTTGGGCATGAATGATCATGATGATGAGTATGCCGAACCGATTAGTTAACCGACCTTGGTATACACTAGCCTTTATTTCAGTGCGTGTAAACTATTCTTTGAGTGAAGTGATGACTCAGAGTAATAAATTATGAAAATTCAAACTAACTTCTTGTGGTAGTATGCTTTGTTTATAGTTAGTTAGTCATACCAATTACATAGAAAACAGTTCACCGTTTTGTTTGTATTCGAGCTGTAGTTTCGAGGCTAAATCTGTTGTTTTGTTGGTCTAGACAGCCCAATTAGGAGTTTTTTAGTGAAACATATTATATTCTTATAATTAAATTCGAGGAACGAAACATTTTAATTTTTTATATTAAACTGAGCTTTGCATTTGTTTAAGTGCCCATACAGATAGTGTAGGTGTAGCCTAGTGTGCGACACGTCTTTGGTTGGTTGAAATCGGTTTTAACCCGATCAAACCCTCTTCTTTTGGTAATCACTCACACAAATGCAAAGATCAGCTTTCACTTCGCAGAGTGTAAGCTCCTACCTTTTTTTTTTGACGGTTTCCCACCTAAAACAAAAGAAAAAAAAAACCTACCTATAGCTTAGCTCAGAGGCGATATGGTATGTATAAAGTCGACGATGGTAAGAGCTTACCCAGGAAATCTTCTCGGTCAGATAAAAAAAAACTTTTGGTTTCTGCTAGAAGTTTACTTTAATTCAACTACTTAACTTTAAGGAACGATTGCAATTTAACCTCAGTCAGTTATCCGTCGAAAATGTCTCTTTGCCTTCACTGGTTGTCGTTGAGATGAGATTGAGTCTAAATTTGGAACGTTTTTAATTAATAAAGTTGAGCCTTTAGTTTCCCACGTACAAGTACTTTCCAAGTTAAAATTACCACAATTATTCAACTTCAAAACTGTAACAGTCTAACTTACCAAATCATTCGCCGCTGAAGTTTCGTGAGACACGAAATTAATACACACACATACCATCACGCCTGTATTCCCCGAAGGGTTAGGCGGAGGTGTACCAATGTACACCCACAGTTCTTTGACTTGTTTCAGGTCCTATGTAATAGGGAATGAGCCTATTGCCATTAACTGGGCACAAATCTTAACTCCGAGCTGCTACCGAGAATTTAGAAAAACCCAATAACACTTTGCTCGACCTGGGAAATGATCCCAAGACCTCTAGCGTAGCAATCACACTAACTTATTCAACTTCAAAACTGTAACAGTCTAACTTATCAAATCACTCACCTCTGAAGTTTCGTGAGACACGGAAATAAAACTAATTAATTCACTCCCTGCCCACAGGAAAAAAGCCAAGGTCAAAATTGACAACAAAATCCAACCCTTTCAATGCTAGGTTCAGGTCAACCGTTAAAAAATCTTACAGCATTGCAGAGTCGAGGTTCAAGGTCAGTAAAACTCATTAATCAACTTGATATGTTACATAAAGTGGTAGTTCATTGTCAACTTTGCGAACCTTTCCAAGTAAAACTTGGACATTTTCTTGACCGTAGTATTTCAGGAAGGTCGCTTTGTAGTTTTAGACATATTAATCTTTTGTAAATGGTCTAGAATTGGATTTAGTTCTGTCCAAATGAATTAACCCTTTTCAGGGTTTGCCCCATTCTCCGAAAAAAATAATATTAAAGGTTATTCTCAAGATCGATTTCTCAATCCCAATGGAGAGTAGCCAAGTACGCAGGAGATATTATAGTGCACACGTATGTGCGCAAACACAGATGCACTCCCTCTTCTCTAACTCTCAAAGTCCGATTGGACAGCAATTTGACACGGCCAGGGAGAGATCATGCGCTGGCCCAACTGTTTTACGTGCTTTCCAAGGCACCGGGGTGTCACACTACCAACTTCCAAATTCCAGGCGACTACTAAGAAATTCCTCATGAAAAACCCAATTACACTTTTTGCCCTTTTCCATTCACGATTTAACAGTTAATTGGAAAGTTTTGTCGGAAATTGGGCCATTATTGGGTTAACGCTCCATAATGGAGGGTTATTAAATGTTTTGATTGTTTTCGTCGAGTTCAATGTCAAATAGTTTTACCAATTCCTAATGGCGCTTGTAAACGGGCCATATTTTCCGAGAAATGTGTGACTGCAATACGTTGCCAGAAATATTTTAGGTATGGGTAAAAAATATTTCTGAAATACTACGTAATATTTTTTGTATAGCCTGCTCATTTGGGAAAGTATTTTTACAATGCTTAGATGATCCATAGTAATTTTATTACTATAATTGTTGGTGGGAAACTGCTTTTATTTTTGGTATGCAATGTCACTGTTTATGATAGCGCGTATTATATAGCACAGGTAAAATAGTGTGCATGCAGCGGTACAGTGTGGTTGTGGAAATTTTTCAAGTTTACTTAACATTACGTTACGTTTTGTTGTAACTCATCCAAGGAGATGGATGAGTTACAACATTTAAAAGTTTTCGTAAAATCATAAAAAGTTTGAATGTTGTCCTTCAATATCCCTTGCCTTGCTCAATGCTCTTGTATTCTCCGAACGAGAAGAGGCTTGTGCCCTGCGGTGGAACAATAATAGGCTGGAATTTAGATTTCCATAACCAGAAGGTTCCCAGATATGGTGCAAAACAGAAGATCGCAATGATGGTAGAACATCATTTCGGCATAATTACGTGTCTTGTCACACCCCTTATTGCATTGAAACCATTACCCTCATCATATAACCCCCACATCATATTACCCTAATGAAATAAAAGCTAACACCAAAATTGGCATCAGCACAGAGGCTTTCAAAATGGTTGATTACACTGCAGTGTTGATAGTCGGCGATTAGCTTCCATCGTTTAAGGCCAAGGACGCTACCCATAAATAGAAACGGTAGGGTCGCGACTGATGTGGTCTCTTATCTATGTAATTAACTATTAGTTACTACATATACCTACCTGCTACGTAATTACCATACATTTTACATCACGCCTTTATTCCCTGAAGGGTAAGGCCTCGTTAGCCTATTGGTCACTGCTAAGCTTAGATGTCTTGGGTTCAATTCCTAGGTCTAGCAAAAAGTGTTATTGGGTTTTTCTATGAAAATCTCAGTAGTAGCTCGGAGTCAGGCTTTGTGCCCGGTTAATGGGAATCGGCTCATCGCCTATTACACGGGGCCTAAATATACCCGCACACTAAGGGTGCACATTTACGCCGGGGTCGTGCGTTCGATGGCCCTTTACGGGGCCCCGGTGTGGGCGCGGGGCTTGAGGCGGCTTGCCGCCCACTACCTGAACGCGTCCCAGCGGGTGATCGCCATAAGGGTCATCCGCGGATACCGCACGATCTCCGGCGAGGCAGCGAGCCTCCTTGCCGGATTGCCGCCATGGGATCTGGAGGCGCTGGTACTCGCGCGCCTACACGAGTGGCGCGCGGAGGCACTGGGCCAAGGGGAAACTCCGCTGCCGCGGCAAATTGCCGCCCAGCGGACGGAACTCCGGCTCGATCTCATGGCGACATGGAGAGAACGACTGTCGCAGCCTCGTGCAGGGCACGCCTCGATTGAGGCGGTAAGTCCCCTCTTTGAGGAGTGGCTAGAGCGGCGCCACGGCGCCCTCACCTACCGCCTGACGCAGGTCCTCACCGGACACGGATGTTTCGGGAGGTGCAGGAGCACCTCATCGGGCGGGAGGAAACGCCCGGGTGTCACCATTGTGAGGATCGCCCCGAGGACACGGTGGGGCATACTTTGGCGGTGTGCCCTGCTTGGGCTGAGCACCGCCGAGTCCTCGAGGCGGCCATCGGCGGCGGCGCCCTCTCGCGTCCGGCACTGGTTCAGGCCATGGTCCGGAGTCATTCCCCCTCGGGGAATGGGAAGCAGTCGCCTCCTTCTGCGAAGCTGTAATGCTAGAGAAGGAGGCGGCGGGACGGGAGAGGGAAAGGAGGGTCCCCCGTCCCAGCGGCCGCCGCGGTAGACGATCCGGGCGTCGGGAGCCACGAGACGACTCCCGGCCACCGTAGACGCGGGTCTGTGGACGGTGAGCAATGGGTAGCTCACCGTCCGTACGTTCACTAGCGACAGACCGTGTCGACGGCGCGTTCGTGTTCCACGCGCGCCTCAAAGAGATGTCAGCAAAATTGGATGGGGCCACTGAGGGCCGATGCCTGCCGGGGCTGCGGGTTGTTCGAAAGAGATACCGCGCCCCCGGAACGCAAAGGGCACATGAAGGAACATAGACGGGTTTTAGTCAGTAAAAGTTTATGTTCTGTATAATGATAAAGATGTAAGTAGGCAAAAGGTCTGGAAGGTTTTACCCATTTTCTGAAAATATGTTTCTTTATTATTATTTAAATTGGAAACGCCTAATTAGAAACGTGATGTAACTATTAATTTCTTGCCTAAAAAGCTT
This sequence comes from Caradrina clavipalpis, assembly GCA_932526535.1. Lineage (NCBI taxonomy): Eukaryota > Metazoa > Arthropoda > Insecta > Lepidoptera > Noctuidae > Caradrina > Caradrina clavipalpis. The sequence goes on from OW052095.1 coordinate 2,239,893, forward strand.
AATTTAGAAAGTTAGCTGAAAATTGCGACTTTGAACTGCGGGATAACTAGAGTAATAAGTAAAACTGTCTTATTAGATATTACCAGCCTGTTACTGGCTCACTGTAAGGGTAAGGGCATATTTTCATTTCATTTCATCCTTTACACAAATAGATAAAATTGAATGTCTGTTTGTAATTTAAATGTGTAGACGACAATTACACGAAAAAACATTTTTAAATCTTTTGTTTGTTTATCTGTCTGTATGTTCCGGCTAATCTCCAAAGCAGCTAGATTTTGAAAGGTATGTTTTAAATCCTATGTAATAGAGGGCGAGCCTATTGCCATTAACCGGGCACAAATTCTACATCCGAGCTGCTACTGAGAATTTCATAGAAAATCCCTTAGACCCCCATGACCCAGACCTGTAGCAGTCACGCTTAGGACCAATACGCTAATGAGGCTATTATTAAAAAAAAATAGTACCTTTAAAATGATTTTATTTAAATCACCTCGACCGAAGCCGAAGCTGTAAATGCAACTTAAATTCCAACCCTTACAATGCCATTCATTCGTAACCACTGCAGTCTTCGTAGTTCATGATAACTCAAGGTCAAGGTGAAACTATCATAAATCAAGTTGATACGATAACAGCAGCGGTAGTGTGTGTTTGTGTGTCATTTCCTGTTAGCAGCGGCGGGTTAAGTGATGGGTGCTAAGATTTACAAATTGGTAGGTGTTATTCAAATTACGTGGTTTGAACATTTTGAGTCTACGTAATTTGTATAATACCTTTTTTATGGGCTGTATTTGTATGTTATGTTGTGGTGGATTGTAGTATCATTGGTACAGGGTTAAAATAGGCAAATATTTAATGCTAATGACCTAACTGAATGTTGATGTGTTTTCAGGTAGGTACCTGAAGAAAATCTTTTTCTTTGGTACTAAAAAATTATGCTAGCCTATTATTATTTTATTGAAAAGTAGAGGCTTCTTCCCATGCAAAGAAGACACTAGGATTAATCGTTCAGGGTAAATTGGCATTTCAGACTTATCCTCTAATCATAATTATTTATGTAAGTCCTTTTTTTTTTCTTTCACGATATCAGTGACATCCAAAAGAAATTTCAGAAAGAAAATATATGACTTGAAAAGTCACATTGGTATTTTCCCGGTATTGAACCCCCTTGACTATTACGGCAACTACGAATGAAATCAAATCTAATACTTTCTATTTGTATTTTTTTTTACCTTTCGGATTGGGCAACTATAAACAATAACAATATTTCTTTTAGTAATTAACGTCTTTAAGTGCATTTTAATGGTCTAATTGAAATAAAAGATTTGACCTTGATTTTGCCATAAATTTTGGGGCATTCAACTGCCAGTAAAAAAAAATATAGAAATCGATAAAACTTTGACTCCTAAATAGAACATTCACAGGTACTGTTACTGCTAAGCCAATAAGTTTCCTCGCCATCCAGCTTAAAATATCAATTTGCAGGACCATAAAATTGTTTGTAAAAATATCCCGAGACTAACCAATAATAATATTTGTGCTGTTATTTTAGCGTTTTCGCACCTTACCAATATAAATGCAAATGTATTGCAAACCCAGTTTTGAGTGTTGAATAACTTTAGTCTCTAGAGAGTAAATATACTATAAATAATAATCCGAGTCAGTTCTATGGTATAGTTAACGATCATTTATAAACAAAACTAATGTTTGATATTTTGTTTGAAAATTCTGAGATTGGTATGTCGTTATGTTAAAAGGCAATTAATTTTTAATTTCTCCTATCACCATTATTAATAATGGTAACCTATTAGTTTTAGTTGTTATGATCGACATAAGTCTACCTTTAGCCTCGTCGCTGTAATGCTTGAGAAGGAGGCGGCGGGACGAGAGAGGGAGAGAAGAGTCCCCCGTCCCAGCCGCCGCCGCGCCGCGGCGCGCGCCGCGGGAGACGCTCCGGGCGTCGGGAGCCACGAGACGACTCCCAGCCACCGTAGACGCGGGTCTGTGGACGGTGAGCAATGGGTAGCTCACCGTCCGTACGTTAACTAACGACAGACCGTGTCGACGGCGCGTTCGTGTTCCACGCGCGCCTCAAAGAGATGTCAGCAAACTTGGATGGGGCCACTAAGGGCCGATGCCTGCCGGGGCTGCGGGTTATTCGAAAAAGATACCGCGCCCCCGGAACGCAAAGGGCACATGAAGGAACATAGATGGGTTTTAGTCAGTAAAAGTCTGACACAAAATAAAAATAAACTCAAAAAATCATCAAATAACTTCCCCCGCCCTGGGCGGGAAGGGAGGGAAGTTATTTGATGTTTTTTTTTATAAAAAAAAGCCTCGTCGGAAGGCATCTAATCAAAAAACAAATGTTGTCCCACAATTTTTCCAGTAGCGAGGATACATTTATGACCATTTTATTTACATACAACCATACCCGGAACAACTGTCTATACTCCATGAAATATAAGTTTCGTGCTACAATCGAACCTGAGACACGCACTCCTAATAAATAATAATCGTGTAGTCACTGCACTAGTAACTGTGCCGTCAAATAGATCAATCCTTAGTGACGTGGTGTTTCTTTCTCGTTCTTCTCCATAGAGACCTATAGACCTACATTTCGGAACGAGTAACTAGCTTCAACTTTCTGAATAATTAACCAACTCCTTGACAATTTTTATAACTTCGTTGGATGTTAAACAAGCCGACGGCCCACCTGATGTTAATTGGTCACCTTTGCTTATAAACATCTCCAATATTTTCATTGCTAATGCGTTGCCATCCTAAAGACAAAATTGAAATGCCTCATATGCCTGTAACTTCACCGCACCCATACCCCTCAAAACGGAACACAGCAACGCTGCTTTGTAATGCTATAGAAGGAGGCGGCGGGACGGGAGAGGGAGAGGACAATCCCCCGTCCCAGCGGCCGCCGCGGTAGACGCTCCGGGCGTCGGGAGCCGCGAGACGACTCCCGGCCACCGTAGACGCGTATCTGTGGACGGTGAGCAATGGGTAGCTCACCGTCCGTACGTTCACTAGCGACAGACCGTGTCAACGGCGCGTTCGTGTTCCACGCGCGCCTCAAAGAGATGTCAGCAAACTTGGATGGGGCCACTGAGGGCCGAGCCTGCCGGGGCTGCGGGTTGTTCGAAAGAGATACCGCGCCCCCGGAACGCAAAGGGCACATGAAGGAACATAGATGGGTTTTAGTCAGTAAAAGTCTGACACACCCTCCCGCCCCGCCCAGGGCGGGGGAAGTTATTTGATGATTTCCCGTCTATAAAAAAAAAAAAAAAAGCAACGCTGCTTCGCGGCAGAAATAGGTATGGTGGTAGTAATTTCCCAGAGGAACTCCTGCACAAAGAGCTTTACTACTACTCCTTGATAATTCAAAAGTGCCTGTAAATGGTTTACTTAATTCAAATAAAGGCTTACACCCCACCAAACCCCCTACAACAAATAAAGATCAATAACAAGACAAAAGCGAGAATAAGTAAATATATTTACTAGTAGATAAACACACAACATACCGCAATGGACGGACAAGATTGATAGTAAGCCTATTTTACCTTGAACTTCTTACACTTGGGGCACGAAGAAAGTGTAGAGTATTGTTGATTTTATTTTTTTCATTGAATATTTTTCAATCACTTTTTTGGTTGACAGGAAAATATATAGACCCTATTACATTAACAAAATTGCTTTTCGATGTACAATTTAGATGTCTGTTATAATAATAATATATCAAGTTGAAAGCATTTCGAATTTAATATATTATGTCTTTTGATAAAGTTAGATAGGTGCTTATGTTTATTATACCTATTTTATGATCGATAAATTAAGAGTGGTTTTTAAAGAAGAAAAAAAATGTTTGGCAATAAGAGCGACTAAAATGTATAGAACAATATCCTACGAAAAACGTCGGCCCTTAGACCTTAATTGCGGAGTTTAATCGAAAGAGTTACCACGGAGCTCGTAAATGGCATTAAGGGAAACACGGATGGGTTTAAGTCAGTAAGCGGCTGACACTTCTTTTGCCCCACCCAGAGCTGAAGAAGACATTTGAAGATTTATAAATCTTTAAAAAAAATCGTACAAATTAGTGCTTAATTTTTATTAAGTCAATTTATTTTCAACCCACAACCAAACGAGTAACAAGAAATCCTTCAACACAACGCTAACTAGAGTTAAACGCAATTAAACGTTTCATAACTTAATTGCTAGGTACAATACAAACACTACAACACCACTATTTATCACTTAACTTGGCCGCCAGTTCACAGCCGATAGGTGAGACAGGCTTGCTTTAATCTTAACTACTCTGCTGACCTTCGCCGATAAGAGGCGATATAGTGGCCAGCACGCTATAGTGGTAACAGTAGCCGGTAATGTATAGCCTTATAGCCTTTGGTGTTCATGGCTCAAGTGCCGCAGACCGCAATGTAAGGTCTCGAGGACAGTGGACTAATGTATTGCGCTAGCTTTATCTACGTGGCCTTTTTGCCCTTGCGAGGGTGGAAGGAATTTTAATATAGTTTAATTAGTTTGTTTGGACTGGTACTTTAAAATATATATTTTTATTGTTTTTGACTCAGTTTCAGGCAAAAGTTGAATGTTTTGTTTCATGATTTATACAAGAATCTGCGTAATATACATAAAATCTCTGTGAAAATTTCAAATGTCTACGAATTGCGGTTCAAAAGATACAGCCTATGACAGCCGAATGGCCGGACAGTCAGTGTAGTCTCAGAAATAGGGTTCTGTTTGTCACTCTAAAATCATAATTTTTAGACAGCAAATAAGTTAGTACCTATAAGAACGAGCGGATAAGTAATTAATGGCTACCCATAAATAAAATTGCGCAACACAAAAACATCAGAGGTGATTTTTCCTTTTCCGAATATTCAAAAAATTGTCTCATCAAAGAATATTACAAAACTTTCCAATTTTGAGTTCAGAAAGCACAATTTACATTTATATCAATCCCTTAGGCCTCAATGCTGATATTTCAATGAATTGCAACGTTCTATGGAGACGGCTTACCCTCCCATGGATTTCTCGCTCACAGAGTGATTGGTGGTGAATCCAACACACCGGCGTAATATGAAATTCAAATGACCGCAGAATCAATGTAATAAAAATTCGATAAATTTTTCAATTTGAAATACCCGTTTCGCACATATTATTTATACATATATATGTAGAGTGGGATATTCCAGAATAAAACAATGTCACAACTTACTTGTATTTTATTTTCACCTTAGACAAAAAAAACGTACACCATCTTATCATCGTAGTCTTCGATCTTCCTTTTTTTCTATCATTCATTCCATCTCTCACACTCACACATTCATTCGTTCTGAAACAAAGTTCTTTAGCGTTCAGAAATGTTCTGGTAATATAAATCCTACAACTCGGCCATCCTGCCGTTATTTCTGGCCTCAGAAATGATACAGCACTACCAGAACACAATCCTTTAGCCTGCTTAACACAATACTAATACTAATAAGAATACAGTCTTACACAACGTTATCGTTTATCAACTTATCCTAAAAACACACTAATACTGACAAAAATACAGTCTTACACATCGTTATAGTTTTACCAACCAAAACTATGTTGGATACACAGAATAAAATAATAATGTTTAAGCTTAAATGATATTGGTTCAGTCATTGGGCCATTTCTTCATGAAATCAACTACAGTGGATGTCTTACCTGGTCCTTCTGCAGTGGGGTCCACCTTCTGTACATCATATCGGTCGTTCCCTTTGACCTTAGTGATGCTATAAGGTCCAAGATATTTAGGCTTAAGCTTCATTCCAGACCCAAACTGAGTTCGTTTGATTGCTACTAAGTCACCTTCTTTATACTTAGTACTTTCTTTACGTTTTCTGTTAAAAGTTTGTATATTTTCTTCCTGCACCTGCAAAATGTGTTCCTTCGCCTTCCGTCGGTTTTCCTCTCTATCTTGTACAAAGATATCTCTTCCCTCTTGTATTAGTAAGTCGTAGATTTCAATGTCTTCTTTGGTTTTCATAGTTGTTCCTACAAGTAGTTCAAATGGGGTACAATTGATGCTTCTCTGCCAAGTACTATTCAATGCTCTTTGCACATGACTGACATGCTTGTACCATTGGGTAGGGTCTTCAATGCACAGCTTCGTAAGGATTGATATTATGGTTCTGTGCATTCTTTCTACCTGCCCGTTTCCCCTAGGCACTCCTGTAGTAATCTTGGCATGTTTGATTCCTTCTTCTTCACAATATTGTTGAAATTCTTGACTAGTGAATGCTGTTCCCCTGTCACTAATTATTCTAGTGGGATTTCCAAAGTGCTGCTGGTGGATTCTTAACTTCTCAATGGTTTCCTTACTCGTGGTGCTTCTTGTGGGAAATATCCACACAAACTTCGTAAATGCATCCACCATTGTGAGTAGATGATTGTACATCTTCTTTGTCTCCGTCATTGGTCCTAGGTGGTCAATGTGGATAGTATGTAGGGGTGTATCTTCCTTCTCTAAAAGGTATAAAAATCCCTCTTGTTTGCCCTCTTTTCTGCTACCAAGTATACATGGAATACAAGTTGTGATAAACTCTTCTAATTTCTTTGATAAATCTTTTATATAATAATCTTTATTTATAAGCTCCGTCATCTTCTTTTTACCAAAATGTCCATTTGAGTGCACTCTTTTTATGACCTCTATCTCCATATTCTTAGGTACCATCAGTTTTCTTTCCAGGCCTTTGTACAGCACACCGCCTTCCAAGTAGTAGTCGAGATAGGGTTTTTCAGAGAGTACCTCCATGATAGCTTTCAATCCTTCATCTTGCTCCTGTGCCTTCTTTATTTGTTCATGTAGGCTATTAGTAGTCACTCCTATGTATGGGTTACGACTCAATGCGTCTACATGTTTCATCCTTGTACCAGACCGGTGTTCAACCTGAAAATCAAATTCTTGTAATAACAATGCTCACCTGGCAACTCTAGTTGACAGATCTTTCTTTTGTAGCGTCATCTGAAAGGCTTGGCAATCTGTTATAATTTTAAATGGAATGCCATAGAGATAGTGTCGAAACTTCTTTACACCCTCTATTATAGCAAGAGCTTCCAACTCGTAACTAGAATATTTCTTTTCTGCATCGCTGGTCTTCCGGCTCATATAATATACAGGATGTAGGCCACTGTCTTCACACCACTGCATTAATACTGCTGCATAGGCCATACCCGAGGCGTCTGTGTGTAGCTCTGTACGTCTTTTTGGGTTGAATATCTTCAGTACCGGACCACTTCCTAATTTTTCTTTTAAAATATTAAATGCGTACCTGTGTTCATCTTCAAATGCAAAACTTTGATCCTTCTTTAACAAGTCAGTCAATGGACTAGCTATTTTAGCAAAATGAGGTATGTACTTCCTGAAGTATGATGCTAGCCCCATAAAGCTTTGTAGTTGTTTCACCGTCTTGGGTTCAGGGAACTTGACAACCGCTTTAGTTTTTTCAGTGGAGGGTTTGATTTCACCATCTTGCACAATGTGACCCAAATACTCAACTTTCGTCGTCAATACTTCACTCTTCTTCCAGTTTATTTCAAGTCCATAATCTGATGCTATTTGTAGTGCCTCTTGTAATCTCTCAACTGCTTCTTTGTAGTCATTTGCTGGAATTATGGCATCATCAATAAATATAAGAATATGACCTTTGGCTATGAGGTCACGGAAAATTATTGTTATAAATCTTGTGAAATACTTAGGACAAATTGACAATCCAAATGGTGCTCTGAGGAATTCAAACTGACCATGGTGTGTTACAAATGAGGTATACCCAACTGAACTTTCTTCTATCCTCAAATGAAAGAATGCGTCTTTTAAATCCAATTTACTGAACACCTTAGCCCCTGATAACTTGTCAATATGATCTTCTATGACTGGAAGTGGAAATTCGTCCTTGACCATCTTTTTATTGATCATTCGATAATCGACACATACTCTTGTAGATCCATTTTTCTTCTTTACAAGAACTAATGGACTCGCATATTCAGAAAAACTTGGCCTAACAATACCATTTCGTAACCATTCACTTACTTGTTTCTCAACTTCTCTCTGCTCAGCGAGTGATAACCTTCGTGGACGCTGTGCAACAGGAATATCATCTTTCAATATAATCTTCATCTCTATCGGAGCCTCTTTTATCCCCTTAGGTTGGTAGTTGTCAACCAAACTCTGAGCCACCTCTCGTATCTGTGGATCAGAAACATAACATACTGGTTCTGGAACCTCGGCAAGCATACACTGCAGCAAAACATCATTATGGTGTGGCATAACAGTGACTGAACCTTTATCAATGACAGCAGTAACATTTACTAAGAATGGTTGGCCTAAAATAACTTTATACGGCATTACTTCTTGTGGAACGATATAAAAACAAACATCAAAACAATAACCATCCATTTCTGTGATAACATTAAACTTTCCATGAGAAAAAACGCTTGCAGAACCGAGTCCTGACAATGTGACTCTTACCTTTTCGTAGGATGTTACATTCAACTCGAAAAACAAGTTAGAAGCTATTAAATTCAAATCACTACCAGAATCTACGAGGCTATCAACATTTATTCCACTAATCTTAATGTTTTTAACTGATTTGTTACTCGCAAAGTCTTTGTTTACGCTTAACACCATTTCACTTTGACACTTATGACACTGACATGATTGGCAGCAGTTTGACGTTGACACTGACTTATTCATACGTATTGTACGTTCGTTCCTTTCTCGTTCATCTTCATCGTGGCCGCCATGTTTTCTTTCCGTTTCCGCAACGTCATCGCCAAGTTCCGGCAAAATCTTCGTACACAACATGGAAGTACGAGAACTATGACCGCCGCCGCCATCTTTATGCTTATCTTGCGAATTTGTATTCGAGATTGGCTCCTTGCACTCTCGTCCGATATGACCAAACGAGTTACATCGGAAGCATTTTACACCTTTCTTGCACGCGTTGGCGACGTGATCTGTCTCACCACACTTAAAACACCGGCGACTAATAGACTTCTCCGAATGACCCTTCTTTTCCAGGTCCTGCTTCTGCTGCTTCGTCGTATCATCTTGTCTTTTCTTACTTTTACTCTTCATGGTTTCGTAGATGATAATTCTTTCTTTTAACACCGAGTATGTGGTCGCGCCGTACAGGATCGTTTTATTCGATTCATAGTCTTGTATTCCGTCTATGATATATTGTATCGACACATAGTCTGGGAATTTAGCACGCTTACCCAACTCCTTCATCGTTAACATATACTCGTAATAAGTTTCAGTGCTTTTCTTTTTGCGGGACGCCATGAGTTCGTGCATTTCTTTGCTGTTCACGGTTTCCGGGAATTCTTTAAGTAAAGCCGTCCGTAATTCTTCGTAACTTTTGAAGGCTTTTTCCGATTTGAGCCATAATTCTGCTGTGCCCGTTAGTGACCTTCTCGCCAGAATCAGCTTTTGCGCCGCCGTCCACCCGAATATCTCCGCGTTGTCTTCTATGTCTTGCGCCCATTTTGCTGACGAGTACGTCTTGTCGACGCCGTTAAATTTTGAGATTATATCAGCGTAGCTGAATGTTGGAACGGGATGCTTTTCGTCGGACATCGTTGTAAATTAAGTTTGAAATTTCGTCGTCGTCAATTTTTCGCCCGGCGCACGTGGTCGCAGCTCACCTTACCGCGATGTACACACAAGGCAATCTTCTTATTTATTGTTTTTTCTGGTATCCCGGACGAGCCCCCAAGTTGTAGAGTGGGATATTCCAGAATAAAACAATGTCACAACTTACTTGTATTTTATTTTCACCTTAGACAAAAAAAACGTACACCATCTTATCATCGTAGTCTTCGATCTTCCTTTTTTTCTATCATTCATTCCATCTCTCACACTCACACATTCATTCGTTCTGAAACAAAGTTCTTTAGCGTTCAGAAATGTTCTGGTAATATAAATCCTACATATATGACACACTATTGTGCTCGCATAATATTGAATCATTATGTTATAGGATATTTAGTGGCATTTTAAATCCGTACTAATATTATAAATGCGAAAGTAACTCTGTTTGTCTGTCTTTCTATCTGTCTCTTCTTCACGCCTAAACCACTGAACCGATTTCAATGAAATTTGGTACAGATATAGTCTGGGACCCGAGAAAGGACATAGGATAGTTTTCATCCCGGAAATCCCCCGGGAACGGGAACTATTAATCCACGCGCACGAAGTCGCGGGCAAAAGCTAGTTTAATATGTTCTGTCATTAGCTTGTTGTTTTAACCCGTTAGTGTCTTGGTGGCAAACGCAACTGCTGAGATTAGGGCGGTGATTTACAGGTCGAACCAAAAGTGTCAGTAGTAGATTGGAGTTTGGGAGTTGGTGGCCCTCGTGTCTCGGAAAGCACATAAAGCTGTTGGTCCTGCGCCTGATATCGCCTCGGTCGTGTCTGATTACTGTTTCGTCGCACTATGAGACTGAGGGAATTAGTCTCCATCGGGTCGGAAACACAAATTTGTTTTGCTTGATGTACTCCAAAATAAATCCTACTACTATCCTACTACTATTATAAAGGCGAAAGTTTGTATGTATGGATGTATGGATGGATGTTTGTTACTCTTTCACGCTTAAACGGCTGAATGGATCTGGATGAAATTTGGCACAAAGATAGATTATAGTCTGGAATAACACATAGGCTACTTTTTATCCCGGGAAAATGTACGGTACCCGTAGGATAACACATCAACTGTGACGCGGACGAAGTCGCGGGCAGAAGCTAGTATTATTATAAAGGCGAAAGTTTGTAAGTATGGATGTATGGATGTTTGTTACTCTTTCACGCTTAAACGGCTGAATGGATCTGGATGAAATTTGGCACAAAGATAGATTATAGTCTGGAATAACACATAGGCTACTTTTTATCCCGGGAAAATGTACGGTACCCGTAGGATAACACATCAACTGTGACGCGGACGAAGTCGCGGGTAGAAGCTAGTAGTTATTAATTTTATGTTAGTGACAAAATGTTATCAGAATTAGATTTGACGTTATCCAAAAGAAAGATCCTGCGCTATAAAAGACAGATAGCCTAGTATGCCTTGTTAGCATCCTAAAGGGTCCCTAAAATGAAGCGAGAAGCTCAAGATAATTACTTAAAGGTAAAATAAAACAAGCGAAACAAAAATATAATATTGCAGAGAAAATTCCTGTTAGAAATCTCTACTATAATATTTAAGAACATAAAGATAATCTTATTCCAGACTGTCTCTCACATTAATATGTACTCGTAATTGCTTATGTTATAGGCTTCTGTTTCTAAAACTTCAAAGATAATATCATTAAAAGTAGAAATAACCGTTTAGATTTTAATAAGACAAGAACCCGCCTTGTTCTCTAGATTTTAATAAGACTATACACGTGCTGAATTACTCATTAATGTGTGAGCGTGTTACTATGTTCGAAGTTTAGTTTCCAAATATGTAAATAATTAATTTGGTTATAACACAAAGCTCAGATTATCTTGGCAGATGTTCTGATTACCAGATTCATTTCTACGGTCTTGATCCAAGCTACCGCGTGAGGTTGTTAAAGCATAACCTATTAAAGATGCCTTTAAATGTTCGAGATTGAAAAATAAGTAAATTTGACATCACATAATATTTTCGAAAGCCTATACCCTCTTTACGTAAAATATGTTTAAGTCCCAGGTATGGCGTAAGCCCATTACCAACCGGGCACAAATCCAGACTCCGGGCGTCTACAGACCAACTCCTAAAACCCACAAAAGTAACTATTAACAGTCACCTTAGCAACCATTCGACATGCTTGGAAGATTATGATAATATAGTATTCAATACTTAATTAGTTAAGTATCACTTAGGTTCACGTGAGCAAAGCCGCGGGCAACAGCTAGTATGGAAATAGAATACATCGGGTGTTGAGAACCACAATGTTTACGAAATCCACATTATTCTACCTATTACTTAAACATACCATCACGCCTGTATTCCCAGAAGGGTAAGGCAAAGGTGTAACCAATATACACAGTTTGCGTGTGTAACATTTTATGATCATAAACAGTGATTTTCCACGTAAAAAATTGTTATTTCTCAGCAATATCTTTTTTCTAAAATCTTTTTGCTAAAGAGGGGACGCCCTAGAAAGACCAACTCTGACCTTATTGGTGAGGTTCTACAGGAAGGTCAGGTGCGCAGTACTCGTAAGGGGCGTGCTTGTAGCACGACAGATGTATGAATGTGCACGAGGCGAAAGGAGTATGTAAGGATCGTAGCAGGTGGCGTGCCGTGGTTTCTGCCTACCCCCATGGGAAAAAGGCGTGAGTTTATGTATTTATGTTACTTAGTCTGACGCGCAGTTGACCAAAAATGTGATATATCTTTTTACACTCGGTATACATGTATGTATTTGAAAAAATTACTTTGTTACCTAAACATAAAGTTTAGTTTGCGCTACAACTTCAAAATACATATTTGTATAACTTTTTCAATATACTAGTCATTTTAATATCAGTTTTACTCAAACGAAAGTAAAGTTGATATTTGTTTAAGTGAAAATAATCCCAATTGGAAACAATGATTTGTATATACTTTTGAGACATTACGATTAACTTTGCAGTATTAAAGCTGTATTTAGGTTCAAACGCTTTAATGAATTGGGTTCCACGCATACAGATATTAGGTAATTACTACGATGGAACATACTAAAGTTCGTAAGGAGATAGTACCTTGGGGTTCCGGGTCTGATTCCCAGGTTGTAGTATGTCTACCTGGGAATCGAACCTGGGCCCCCACGCTAAACACTCGACCTTGCGACTTCAGAATCAAAGAGGCAGTTCAAAATTCGTAATCCCTAGTATCAGTGATTTGTAACCATGACATCTCACCACGAGCTCACTTCATCTAAATTAACCGATGGAGATTTTGACAGAACATGCCATCCTGGTTGCATAAACCAATCTCACTTGAACCTGGTTGCTAATGAGGTTCTGGCAACCGATATTGGAATAAAAACTTACTCAGAAAACATTAACTATTAATAAACATCACAAACATTTATCAACCAGTTCCGAATACTTAAGGATGGATAAGAAAGTCACAAATTTAAATATACAACTTGACTTTTAAAGTACTACCAATTTTTCAGAGAGTAAAACTAATCATAAGTGTGAACAAATTTATTACAGGAATAAATGCGAAAGGTGAGAAAATATCGCTGCTTCAACAAAACACAAACATGTATTACAACACGATCAAAGTGTATGGAACAGCAGATTTTCTAATATTTCAGACTTGCTCCCATAATAAAAATCGTCATGAACACTTTCATGAAAAATCAATATAAATAAATAAATAAATAAAGAAGTATTCATGATGATGTATCATGAATACTTCATCGTCCATGAATACTATTATCCCCTAAAAAAATTCTAGGGTGAATTAATAGTCGACATGCTCTACTGAAAAGTTTACACTTAGTGTCAAAAAAAACTTCAACAATTCATAAACATACCATCCTTTAGTATTCGCAAATAGTTCTTACTAAGTCAGAGTAAAACTGTTAGTATGGTACACTACAGGCAATAGTACCAACCTTTGAAACGGGAGGGGCCTATGTCCAGCAGTGGGCTGCGATAGGCTGGGTAGAGAAAATAGAGAGGTCACTTAGGTGTAATTAAGTACAGAGTACCTACTTTATAGGACGTAAGGGACATCTATCCTTAAACTGAAACCATGCATTTTCTATTCGGAACTATCAGACAACATTTTTTTTTGTTAATTAGAATTTAAGTGAAAATTCGCTCTTATTCCTCCTTCCTCAGAGGCTCGTAAAAAAATATTTGCCCTTTTCAATAAATTAAGGTCAACAAATATCGTTATTGCCATAAGGGACGACAAAAAAATCAACAGGCCAACTTTTCAAACTTGATCTGCCGAAAAAAGGAAACAAAAATTTGTGAGAAATTACACTTGTTCTGAAGTCAGCTATGCTATTCTGAAATAGGCAAATCACTTCGAAAGTCATCACGATAGTCAGCCTTGCTTCGCAGAGTATCAAATCCTATTGAAAAACATCGAAATACTCACTCGATCTCACTTACGTCATCGGTGGAGTGTCAAACATTTTAAGAAAACGAAACTAAAATCTCACTGCGGATTCAAAAGTGATTTCGCAAATGAACTTTCTAAAATAGCACTACAGAATAAGGATAGATGTCCCTTACGCCCCGTATAGAATGGATTACATTACCATATTAAAAAGAACAGTGCCGTCGGCCAGGAGCATTTCATCTTCAAGGAAGGGTGGACACACTGTGAGCGCGTTGGAGGTCATTCCAATGTCAACCGTTTATCTGCAACAAAAGGTTTAGATTTAATTGGAGTGGTGACTACGCGTTCGTAGCAGGTTGCTACGCCGTAGCGAGACGCGTGATACGCAGTTTTTGTAGATTTTTTATATTTATGTTATGTTGTGGGACATAAAATAGATATACGTTACGTTATGTATTGTTGTGTGTTAAATATTATAATCTAAATGTAGTACGTACGCCTTACAAAAAGATTTCTGACATTAGATTTGATATTCATAGAAGAGACATTTATATTTGTATGCCTTTCGGCGAGACGCTGTATAGGTCATCCAACATTGTAATACTACATCTTATTGTACTAATAAAGCAATGAATTTGAATTTGACATAACATAATACGAAAGTATGGTAGGATTGAACTCAACCCACTCCAATGTCTACGAAATAATGTTAATAAAATAGTTTAGTAAATGTGTGCTCTAATTTAATAAAAGTAGGTAAGTACTCATTTCTATATCATTATTAAAAATGTATAAAGTAATTTGTGTGCTTATAAGATAAGATCGTCGTTACAGCGTTTTCTTTTATAAAAGAAGTACTAGGTACTTCTTTCCTCTCAGATTCGCAAGATAATTCTACAAATGAATGAGTTACTTAAACAGTTGTGACGTCAAATATCCAATTTTCAGGAGAAGACTGTGCTGGCTGTTGAGCGGCGGTAGCTTTTAACGGTAAAGAAAATAATTTCCCAACTCAATGATATTAACAATCTGGGAATATTTTGTGAATCAAGTATATAATACCCTAAGTCACAAACGATAAACGCAAACGCTGAGTAGGCTTTAATAGATCTTCAACTTAATGTGCTTGGTTTTAAGTTGAAGATCTAATGAAGATTGCATAGCGTTTTCGTTCGTTCCAGTCGCTAATGCTTAGAAATCTTTAATAGATTTTCAACTTAAGGCTCTTAGATATTAAGTTGAAAATCTATTGGTACCTACCGAGCGTTTACGATTATCGTTTGTGACTTGGCTAGGGGGGCTGAAATGCCACCGGCCAGCGTCATCATCGTCATCTTTTTAATCTGGTATTAAAAACATATTTGAACGACCATGCATTTAAAGCTCAAACTTGAATGGCAAATTATTTGGTAAGTCAGAATTGTGCTATTATATTTAGTTAGCCATGGCCTTATGACTCAATTCACACCCGCCACGGAACGGAAGCTTCCTTGAGGATAATTCGCAGGATTTGATTTTCACGAATCCGTGAAAATTCGTCGAAATACAAGTTCAAAAGCTCAAAAGTTCATTATGCAGTGTAACCAAATTCTATTCCATTGAATTCTGTGGCGATCTGTATTTAGTTTAACAATTGTCAATAAGTAAGTAATATTATCAGGGAATTCCAGTGATTCTGCTAAACCAAATTCAATAAGCGCCAACTATAATAAATTTGCCAAATCCATTACATTAGTACTCATAATAATATAAGATCAGTGAGTTTACAGGGCGAGGACGTTCACTTGGCCTGCTCGGCGCCTATAGCTAATAATTTAATAATAAGACATCGATTCTATCGCAGATCGATGGACCGACCTACTGACCGGTGTCGTACCAAGAAACAATTGACTATGCGAAGGAAATAAACCTATAAAAGCTACTATTAACTGGGTATGTCTTCCATTGAGTTGAATGTGCTCTGGTAGTTATGTCGTGTTTACTCGAATGTTTTGCTGAGAATTATGGAAGTGCTCTTTCAAATGGTCGAGTTAAATAACGCCGTAGGGTAAATATAACCGGGGCTGCGGGTTGTTCCGGGGCTGCGGGTTGTTCCGGGGCTGCGGGTTGTTCCGGGGCTGCGGGTTGTTCCGGGGCTGCGGGTTGTTCGAAAGAGATACCGCGCCCCCGGAACGCAAAGGGCACATGAAGGAACATAGATGGGTTTTAGTCAGTAAAAGTCTGACACTCCCTCCCGTCCCGCCCAGGGCGGGGGAAGTTATTTGATGATTTCCCATTCACATATAGCCTAAGCTACGCATACGGCCTAACAAACTGAGTAACATCGAGAAAAAATAATGAGCGACTTTATCGTTTGTCTTATAAGCACTTGCTTATAAGTATCCACTTCGACAATACCAAAAATAATATGTAATTCATTAAAACATTGAAAAAATCAGGTATTGGTTTTATATTGTTACTGTGTATGATGGCCTAGTGGTTAAGTCGCCCACCTTTCATAGATAAGGTTGTAGATTTGATACTGGGCAAATACCTACTATCTGATTACCAACTTCCTAAGTTTATCTTGGACATCACCGACATCGGTGGCGGTAAATATCGTCAGAAAACATCAGAGTTACAGTTAAAGGAATCCTGAAATAGCTAATCCGCCTTGAGCAAAAGTGTATATGAATGAGAGTACCTTCTCTGTACAAGGGTCTTTGCTCTGAAGTGGGATGATAATAAGCAGTAGTATTACTAGGTATATAACTACTTATATAATTAACCTTTCATCTCTTGATCTATGTAACCAGACAAATTGTAATTATTAATCTATTCTGTGCTTACTCTGGGTCGGTTTGTTCAACATTCATGTGAATGACCTTTATAATTGACTTAAAACGTGAAGTTAGAGAGTTCAATTTGGAGCTAAGAAACCTTCTGTTTAGAATGTGTAACGATTAATTATGAGAGTTTTAGCAACAAGGATAATGTTAAAATTTTTGTGCGTGGCTTTTATTGCGTTATAACTATTGAAAAATTTGTATGAAAAAGGTAAAATAATTATGAAAGTTAGTCATCATTTCAGTTGAAGGATGTCTATTACATCACCATATCGACCGGTTCTGTGTGGCTCCGCTTTCAGTGGATTCCTGTGATCTTCACCAGGTTTTCCGTCTGCCTTGATTTGGAAAAAAAACTACCCATACGCCCCGTCCTTGCAACTCATCAGACTCTATCTGCGCCTTTCAGCGAGCATTGGATTACCCATGTGTGTAAAAATTCTGGATGACAAAAAAAGTCAACAAAAAAAAACTATTTCTCATTTAGGACCCCTTTAAACTTTTTACTACATTTTTGTGTTGTTAGTAATTGACACTCTGAGAAAATGTTAAGTATTTATTTATTACCATTCAAAAGATATAGCGTTCAGACAGACACACATATCTGGCGGACAGACATATCTCTTTCAGCACGCATCCTCAAAAACGTGAAAAATCTAGAAATTTGTAGGCTATCTTGATTAAAACAAATATGATCCGTACTAATTCTTACTTCTTACTAATATTATAAATGCGAAAGTAACTCTGTCTGTCTGTCTGTCTCTCTGTCTGTCTGTCTCTTCTTCACGCCTAAACCACGGAACCGATTTCAATGAAATTTGGTACAGATATAGTCTGGGACCCGAGAAAGGACATAGGTTAGTTTTCATCCCGGAAATCTCCCGGGAACGGGAACTATTAATCCACGCGGACGAAGTCGCGGGTAAAAGCAAGTAGTGAAACAAAAATAACAGTTAGTTCCAAGCACTGCCTCAGCCACCGATAATGCCCACTGTGTATAATATTAACCTGTAAATGTCTCCTACAACATGTCTCCTTTATGAACGATCTCGGTTCGCCGATAAAAACCACACTTAGTTGCAGTGGTGGCACTATTGTTCTATAGTCAAACCTATTTAGTAAGTACCGTATAGAGTACTATACGATACTTACTAAATAGGTTTCATGCCTTTATGTTTCTTATGGGTCGATAGGGATGAATAATACAATTAGTGAGAAAAGCCACGTTTTATCAACAATTTTTTTTTATTGATTAATACTATTTCGCACCTCTGGGATGATTTTGGTGCTTCTCCTTTAATTTTTTTTTTAATATTCTCATTGTTTAGCACAGTATTATGTAAAATTAGTGTAAAATAGACACTTCAGCTAAAAATATAATGATTATAATCTATACATCAATACATTTAATAAAACTGTAACGAGGCCATTCAATATTTTTTTATAAAGAGTAATTCTCACATGTTAAACACATTATACCGAACCCAAAAAATTGGGTTTTAGAATTTTTGTCTGTTTGTTTGTTTGTATGTATGTACGTGCATAACTTTTTAACTCCTGCACCGATTTGAACAAAACTTTTGGCATTGTGTTGGCTGTAATCTTAGGTACAATTTATCACGCTATGTCACATAGGGGTTAGACAGAAACAGTATGAACACTATTAACTAAAAAATACTGAACGCGAACGAAGTCGCGGGCAACAACTAGTAAAAAATAAAAATAAATAAAGTTATTTCATGTCGATTTATTCTTCATCGTGGTCATCATTTATCAGCCTATAGCCGTCTACTGCTGAACAGATGTCAACCAGATTTTTTCCTGAAGCCACACAATACGTTTTTCCTATTTTCTTACTACTTGGTATTTTATTATTCTCCAAGTATTACCTAATAACAGAGTTAGCACTTAAATAGTCATTGGCCCAGAAAATACAATTTTCTCCTATGTTAAACTAGTCAATTACTAGAAAATTGTATTGGATAGATGGGAAATTCCATTACTTCTGAAGCAATGAAAAAGTCTCTCCCAATCTAGTATTGGCCACAGCGGCCAATTTTTATAGAAACTAGACAAGTACGCGAGACGTACGGAGATGATAGAGTGCACAAGTGTGTGCGCAAACACAGATGTATTCCCTCACTCTCGTAGTCGAATGGAACGGTAACCCGGCACGACTAGAGAAGGATAAAGGAGAAATTACTAGTGGGAGGCTAAAAAACACCAAGATATTTAATATTCTACTTGTCCTAGTAGTCTACATAAATAAATACAACATTTCTGCTATTCTATTTCAGTAAAACTAGAACGTATTTACTAAATAAACTAAACTAGACCTTTAATTGTTTATATTATGTACAATTTTAGAAGCTAGGGCCCCTAGCAACAGCGCGTTGGCGTAAAATCATTCGATTCGAGTCCATTTTCGAATTGGAAATACGATATCCTAAAGCATTTGTGTGGCACAAATAGTAATCTCTCATTAATTTGACGGGCCTGTTGGTCTAGTGGTTAGCGACCCTGACTGCTAAGCCGGAGGTCGTGGGTTCGATTCCCACCCAGGACTAACTTTGTGTGATGAGCATGATTGTTAGTTCTGTGTCTGGGTGTGATTTATCTATAATATGTATGTATTTATAAATTATATAAGTATGTATATCAGTTGTCTGGTTACCATAACACAAGCTCTGCTTAGCTTGGGATCAGATAGCCGTGTGTGAGTTGTCCCAAGATATTTATTATTTTATTATTATTATTTATTA
Source organism: Caradrina clavipalpis (assembly GCA_932526535.1). Classification (NCBI taxonomy): domain Eukaryota; kingdom Metazoa; phylum Arthropoda; class Insecta; order Lepidoptera; family Noctuidae; genus Caradrina; species Caradrina clavipalpis. The sequence continues at coordinate 2,259,567 of OW052095.1, forward strand.
ATGTGAATAAAGCCTTCGAATTACTCATTTGCGAAACGAGGGAATACTCGTTTATTTAAAATCGATCGAATTTAAGCTTATGTCTACTTCATGCATGGTTCAGAAAATAAAAATCAAATAGATTTAAATTTTAAGAAGAGGATGTAAGTCGGTAAGACCATATTTTTGGAGGAAGGTATATTATTTGAAGCATTTAATTTATTGTATTTTTCAGAATACACAAAGTAAATAAAAAAACACAGATAATTCATTTCGTAAATAACGTTCGTTCGTTTCGTTGTTTATTTTTGATCTAAACCAAAGTCAAAGTCGTAGCTTTTATTGCACTTAAGAAGTCGGTCAGTTGGTCAAAAAATTGAAGCAAAACAGCTTGATCTTAAACATAGGATGCAGGTGAACGCACTAGAAACTCCACGAACACTCTTTTCAATTTAGTTTTTACTTGCCCCTATGTATATGTAAAATGTAAATTCTCCAGACCGATTCCGCCCACGGCGGCTAATCTTAATGCAGACTACCCACGTAAGCAGGAGATATTATAGTGCACAAGTGTGTGCGCAAACACAGGTGCCCTCCCTCTTACCTAACTCTCATAGCCCGATGCGACACGACCGGAGAGAGATCAGGCGCAGGACCAACGGCTTTACGTGCTTTCCGAAGCACGGGGGTGTCACACCACCAACTTCCAAACTCCGGGCTGCTACTGAGAAATTCCTAATGGAAAAACCCAATAACACTTTTTGCCCGACCTGGGAATCGAACCCGGGACCCCTTGCTCAGCAGCCTCGCTTGCGACCACGAGACCAACGGGGCAGTCAGTCAATGTATATACTACGTATATGTATGTATCACAGCTATATGCCAAACTACCTATAGTTTCATCAATGCGTCATATGCTATGATATGGTCCCTAGAGTAGGCATCTCACGTTACGAAGTCTCGAATCTACGCTGGCGGTACGTTCGTCGATAGTAGTCGATATGGAGCTACGTAATTACACGTTTCACCATCATGTTTGCTAAATGATGCCCACAGCTGGACATGCTTATCATTTTACTAGGCTTGTCACAAGTGAGACAAGTGAGCGTGTAGATGACTGGCTACGTTACGTTACTTTTTTGGTTACTGTTCCGCTCCTGTAGCTCATAGCGTGATGTTATATAAGCTATGCTATTCTTTATGAGTGGCTATTACGTATAAAAAGATTTTTTTCACTCAGACTGGTAGTTCCACAGACATGCTGGTCTCTGGAACTACTTTATTGTATTAGTTTACGATAGTTTTATATTTATTAATTACTATAGACAAAAAAATATATTTATTACAAATATGGAAATTAATATCCTGTACACCCATTCAAACCAGGAATAGCTAGCTTTGGGCCATACAAATATTTGACCCGTGCGGAAATGAAACAGCGAAAAGAGTTAGGGTTCCGCACAAAATAATAAAAACCCGTAACAATGTGAACCGAATCAGTGGTTCAGTTCAATTCAATGGTCAGTTTTGCTCGCAAGTGTTTGAATTTGTGAGAAATTATTATAAACTAGCTCCTGTCGGCGACTTCGTGCGCCTCAAATATCATTGGTTATCCCACGGGAACCGTACATTTTTCCGGGATAAAAAGTATCCTATGTGTTATTCCAGACTACAATCTATTTCGGTGCCAAATTTCATCCATATCCGTTCAGCCGTTTAAGAGTGAAAGAGTAACAAACAAACATCCATCCATACATCCATCCATCCATCTATCCATTCTAACAAACTTTCACATGTATAATATTAGTAGGATGAAAGAAGACTAAGCTCCCACGAGAACCATATAAAAAAAGGCTACTTTTAATCCTCGATTTCGTTTGCACCCGTAACTGGACGTGGATAAAGCCACAAAGCATAAGCTAGTTATTAACATTTTACAAATAAAATTTCAAATTAATCACATATTTAACAGGTATTTTCAGAGCCAAAAGCAAATACGTAGTAGCCACAATCTGACTTTAAGGAATTTGCTCCCTTTGACTCAAAGGAGATTAAAGGAATGGCATGGTTATAGGAAACTAGCACAGAAGCTGTGCATTTCAAATAATCTTAATAACCAGAACAGAATTTTAATTAATTTTAAGTTCTTAGAAATTTTCTCATTATAGGGGGTAATTAAATTTTCGCTTTGTAAGGTGTATTTGCTAAATGAATATTTGACTTGATTTCTTTGAAAATGAATCACATACCTGTTTTCCAAGTGCATATTTGGCTTAAATATCGGAGATTTTTCAATTCTTGTATAAGAAAAGTACTAAGTAGCGACTGCCCCGTTGTTTAGTTACAAGTGCGATTACTTAGCGTGAGGTCTTTTGTTCGATTTCTAGTTTGGGCAAAGGGTTATTGAGTTTTCTATCACAAAAGGCAGTTGGTGACATTCAGCAGGTAAAGCTGCCTTGCGCCTGATCGTGTGGAATTCGTCCCTTCGGACTATAAAAGATTGAGAAGAGGGCGTACAACTGTGTTTACGCCCACTCTTGTGCACTTAAATATCTCCTGTGTACTCGGCTAGGCTCCATTGAGATTGGCCACCGTGACAAAAATTTATTTCTAATTCATTTCTTTATCAAGGCAAATATTTAAAATTTGTAGAAACAGGAATGAACAGTCTTTGCTTTAAGGATGAGAAATCATCAAATGGCTTGAGTAAGTTAGTGTCAGGCTCTTTCTGACTAAATCCCATCCGTGTTCCTATTAATGCCCTTTGCGTTGCAGGACCGCAGTGACTCTTTCGAACAAATTCCGCAACCCCAGAGACTGAACAGTCCTAGTAGTTCGTCACAAAGTTCATCAACTATTTGTAGAAGTCCGTTACATAACACGAAAATCAAAAACAAATAAAAAGCAATAATTACCAACGTATTCAAACAGTTATTGCGAACACAAATTAAATTTAAGACCCCTTGAGGAAGGAACACGCAAGTATCATTGTGATTGCGATCATCAACTTCCATACAAGGGTTTATCTTCACTTAGCATGCGATCCTTTTCAATGCTAATACGACGTCTGTACTGAGTTATACTAATACTGTTGTACTGAGGCCCTAATACAAGCGTGGATAATACAAGGTGGTAAGGACATCGTGATATTAACATTTACACTTGATTTAGTACGTGATTAAAGAGTGTATAAGCAACGTAATATAAAATATGTTATTTAGATGTGGGTTAAGATGTAGGATGTAGTATGTAATTTTATAACATGTAGATTAAGAATTTAGCAGGTATGGCGACTCTATCGCTTTGGATTACAAATCTGTAATGGTAGACGAAAGTATGATTTGTGTAAATAAATAAATTAATAAATACGCATGCACTAAATCCATGGTAAAAGATAAAATGTACACTGATGGGTCTATAATACTGACTCTCCAGAGTATAACACTTTTCTTTTCTTTTGCTTCATATAAAAATGGAATATTTACACTACACGATCCTAATGTATGGAAAATCAGATTTTATTTTTTAATAACCTACTGAATATGTAGTGCCCTTGGTAGTCTGGAATCATGTACATAATCCATGGAAAAACTTAACTTTGACTTTATTCATATCGATGGAAAGCCGTATAGAAAGAAAGAAAAACCATTTATTCGCGTGAAAGCGACGTACATAACATAAACTTATTTAACCTACTTAAAAACAAATGTATGGATTTTTACTTGCACATAGAGTATATTAAAAACGCCACCGCTTCATCTATAAACGTGGCCACCTACTGAGCCCAGGAACGCTAAGAAAAAACGGATTGAAACAAAGGACTGACTTGAACCATCGACTTGAAAAGAAGAAGACGATTAATATCAAAAGATGATACTAATAGTGCTTGTAAATTTAAACGATACTTGTATCTCCAATTCAAAACCAGACTCAAAGCAAGTATTTTTCCGTCAGCGTGTTCGTATTAGGCCCTCTTTTATTTAAGCGTATTGTTATTAGTTCGATTGAACTTAGAACTAAGCTGTTGTCGATTATTAAGGTTGAATTCATTTGCCTTTGTAACAGTTCGAGGTCTTATGTTATTGAGTTTTCTGGTACGCAAGCATGAAACTTAATTGTAAACGGTTGAGAATAGGAATGAACTTGATTAAAGGAGATACGTTTAAAATTGAGCTTTATTATGTGTGTAGGGGGGTTTATAGGTTGTTACGATTTAACTGAGATACGTATATTTATTAGCAGTCTTTGCTCGTGACTTCGTCTACGTAGAAGACAAAATCAAATCCATTCTTAGCTGACGTTTACGGACTGGCCAAATTCAGCTTCATAAGTCAAGGAGTTTCCGAGACTTTGTGATTATTCAGTGAGTAGTTTTCCGCTTTTATATTATAGGTATTTATGTAATTTGTTCTGCAGAAAAAATGAAATGAAATGGAATTTTACCTACTGCTTACGTGACATACTTAGTTCAGAAGTTTATTTTAGGAAACAAGTAACTACAAAGTTGGTAATCAATGACGTACAATTGACGTCATAAGGTACAGTCAATGCCCCGTATAACTTTACTCATTTTCTCCGCATTTCCTTTCATTAGGAGCTTTCTTTTAGATATATTTATCGTTCTTGTTTCATCAAATTGTAATGTGTCATCACTCGTTTCGTGTTTAATGTTAAGACTTGTAATAAAATTTCACGTATACGTAAATGTCGTACTTCAACGTAGATGAGGAGAGAGTATATCTGTTTTATAATCTAATTAATTTTAAAGAGTTAAGACGACGCCCTTGCCTGTTAAGAAATAATTTTAATCAAGGAGCAGGGCTCAGTATATTACCTTGAGGGACACCATAGCATGTTCTAGTGACTTATACTATTTCCTTTTCTTATTAATGCGTAATTAAGAAAATCTTCACGTTTTCTACTTTTCGCAAGGTGAAAATACAGGTTAAATAGTCCCTATTTGTTTTACACTAGTTTCAAAGTCTTTATTGTAATGTTAAGTGTATCGTAGGCTTTTAGAAGGTCATTTAAATGCGTCATGTGTGGCTTTGTTTGCATTGTAGCCTTGTTTTGTTGTGAATTGAAAACAGAAACATGGAAAGTCCTTGCCCAGTCTTTATTTAACTACCGCAAAGTCATACCAACGTAGACTAAATATAAAGTTATGTTGACTGAATAAACGACCCGATTAATGTAATTTTACAAAAGATTTATTTTTACTTTTATGTAATAGTTCGTCTATTTTACGGTTAAAGATATTTATTTTCTCAAAAGAATTACAAATTCACTTATAGAGAAAACATAGATCAAATATAAAGTCTATGTGCCATTAGGCGTAGCTTATAGTTAAAACTTAATGAATACTTAAATAACAAAATAAAACAGTTGTGGGTACTTTAATAATTTGGCATTAAAGCTTTAAGGACGCGGGTAGAGTGCATTATAACGGCGACAGCGTGTTTACTAAGGCCTATACCACAGTGCAAAAGAAAGAAACTGATAGATTTCATGAAATGGTTATGAACCATTCGAAAAATAAATATTAGTTGATAGTGTTAGGATGTGTCTATATATTGTAGTAATATTAGTCTTTTTTTTTTTTTTTTTTTTTTTTTTTTTTTAATTTGTTTTTATTTATTCGTAAACCAGGGAAAAATCCTTTAGTATATAATTTTTTAAATGTTTCTTGTAGATGTTAAACGATTTTATTTCTTTTATGTCCGTAGGTAGTTTATTATAGAAGTTAGCTCCTTCATACAAGATATTTTTTTTTCCATATTTAGTCCTAGGCTGGTATAAGCAGATATCATTAGCCTGTCTTGTTAGAATTTTGTAAGTATCTACCCTTTTTGTGAATATTATCTGAGAATGTATGTCTTTAGTTATAATTTTCCTGACAAGTAAACATGTATTATACCGATACATTTGAGAGACACTCATAAGTTTTGTTTCTTTGTATATTGTTTCAGTGGGTGTTAAGTAGTTATACTTAAAGAGTGTTTTAATTATTTTATTTTGAGCTATTTGTAACAGTTTCAAATTTGTTTTGGCAGCAGCTCCCCAAACCTCGATCAAATAGTCTATGTGAGACTTTACCATAGAATTATATATAGTGTAACGCACCTTTCTTGGAAGGCATCGTACTATACCACGTAGGGCACCTGTTAGTGATGTGAGTTTTTTTCTAATATTTTCTATGTGTGGTTTCCATGTTAATTGGTCGTCAAGTATAAGACCAAGATATTTTTCTTGATGCACTCTATTTAGTACTTGACCATCGATATGAAGGTTATTATATTGGCCAATTTTTTTGTTTTTCGCTGCAAATATAATATAGTTTGTTTTTGATATGTGAATGGTAAGTAAGTTTGATTTAAGCCAATTATGCAAGATATCTAGATCATGTTGGGCTTGTTCTATGATTGAACACATTGAAGTACCGGTGTAAAACAGACTTGTATCGTCAGCATATAAAGCTATATCCCCATTTAGACCAATTTCATGAATGTTATTAATATAGATTAGGAACAATAGAGGCCCAAGAATTGAACCTTGAGGAACGCCGTATGTAATTAACTGTGGTTCACTCTGGATTTCACGGATTTTAACAATTTGTTGTCTGTCAGTAAGATACGATTCCAACATGCTATAAGCAGAACCCGTAATACCAAGACCATTTAATTTTAACAAAAGTATTTTGTGACTAACGGTATCGAATGCTTTTTTTAAATCTATAAACACTCCCAGTGTGATCTTTTTGCTGTCAATGTTGGTTTTAATTTTTGTGACTAAATCGCTTGCAGCAGTGAGTGTGTTTGATTTCGGGCGAAACCCGTATTGTTTTTCGTATAGAAAGTTTTTTGATGCAAGAAATTCACTAAGCCGGCTATGCAATATTTTCTCAAACACTTTTGACAAAATTGGTAGCACAGATATCGGTCGGTAATTTCCTGGGTCTAACTTATTTCCTGACTTAAAAATAGGACTGACTTTTGCGACTTTCAGGGATTCTGGAAACTTTCCATCTGTGAGACATTTGTTAAGACACTGGGTTAAGTTTCCCGCAATTTGATTTTTGATACATTTTATAGTTTTTGTGTTTATTCCGTCAATGCCAGCGCTTGTGTTCGTATCTAAAAGTTCAATAATTCTAAGTACCTCAGCGACAGTCGCAGTTTTAAATTGTGTTAACTTGGCATTACAGTCTTGTTTACTAATTGAAGCTTGCAACGCTTTATTGTTGTGGAATGATTGCGGAATTTTATTAGCAAGTTCTGCACCTATATTTGAGAAGAATTTATTAAAACATTCACTGATTTCTTTAGTGTCTGTGATTTGACCTGATGGAGTATTTAATTTAATTAGGATGGAATTTTGTTTTACTTTATTATTAGTCAGTCTATTTATAAGTTGCCACATTTTGACTGGGTTATTTTCACACTCTTTAAACGCTTTGTAGTATTTGTTTTTTGTTGATTGTATTACTTGATGTACCATGTTCTTTTGCTGTAGAAACTTTTCTTCTAGCTTTTTGTCTTCAACTGGCGAGTGTTTCATGTCATGGTATAAAATATTTCTCCTGTTAATAGATGTTATCAGCTGTTTGGTGATCCAATCTTTTCTTGGTGGATTTAGTATTTTAGTCTTCTTTATTTTGTTTTTAGAAATAGCATCTAGTAGGTAAGTTTCCAGAGTTGTAAATTCATCGTGTATATCAAGTAGAGTATTGTCTCGAATAGTTTTATAAAGGTTGTCATAATTGATAGCTTCGTATGTAACTTTTTGAGGTCGTTCAGGCGGGGGTCTGTTTACTTCGAAATAAATTTGCTTGTGATCTGACATAGAGCTTTCGACTAAAGCCATGTGGAAAGTATTTTCTTTTAGAGTTGTACATACATGATCTATTATTGTGTTCGATGTTTTAGTAATACGCGTGCAGTACATTTTATCAATTTTATTTAATATTTTAAGTCCATTTTCCTTTAACACAGCCTTATATTCCTTGATGGATTTTTCTTTACTTAGCAAGTTAAGATTTAGGTCTCCAAATATGATAGTCCTCTTCCTTTTTGTTACGTTGTTTGTATATGTTTCAAGAAATTGTTGTGTATTTGCTGCTGGCTGCTTATAGACTAATCCAATATCTAGAGAAAATTTGTGCAAGTGTATCCATAAATAATGATTGTTTTCTTCGCATTGGCCATCTATAAATTCATGCTTTAGGTCGTTGTGCACATATATTGACACACCACCACCCCTAGAAGATGGTCTGTAGTTGTAGTAGTGTGTATAATTTGGTATGTTTTGTCTTAGGGCTTCATTCTCACTCTTTATCCATGTTTCAACTAATAGTATTACATGAACAGTACATTTGAAACTTTGTATAATACACTGTATTTCATCGAGTTTACCCGGCTTAACAATACTGCGAACATTTGCGTAAAAAAAGCTTATTGATTTTCTTGTACTCGTAATATTTGCATAGTTACTTGTTAGTTCATATGTTATTAGGTCTTGCTTATTTACTAGTTTTTCTTTACCATTTAGTTTTTTGTATCTTCTTTTATAATCTTGGGTATTCCCTTTACAAACTTTAATATTAAATCATTCTCACCATTTTCTTTTCGCCGTTGTAGTTCGGTTCTGAGGTTTTTCATGAACTGTTGTTGCTGAGGCGTCTGATCAGAATAAATTCGGACGCCATCTACTTTTAGCTTAGCTTTATTTCGCAGTATAGTTTTGGCTATTTCTTGAGAGGAAAAACATAATTTCAGTGGGCGTACTTTTTTTCCATCATATTTCCCAACTCGAAATATTTTTCCGGCTGACGGGCAGTCTGGATATATGGCGTTAATAATCTTTCCTGCTTCATTCTTATCTGTTTCTTGTCTCTCTTGTATATTATCAATATGTCTCTCAGGCACACCCACTATAACTATGTTCTTACTTCTTTCTGCTCGGTCCTGAAATTCTTCAAAAAGATCTTCTAAAACAATTTGTGGTGTCGCCTGTGTATGGGTTGATGTTCCCGAGACAGGTTTTGACTGGTGGAGATCATTCTGGAGAAATGCAATTTTTTCTTTGTTTTCTTTAACAGTCTCTGTTAGGATATTAATTTGTTCCTTAAGACTTTTATTTTCTGCTATTAGCTGTTCAGTTGTACACTTCATATTTAGTAACTTTTCATTAATTGAAGAAATATTCTCACTTATGGTTTTTATATTTTCGTTCTGACTTTTACCAGATTCTTGTAATATTCCGATAATTTCTTTCTTAATTTCATTTTTAAACTCATTGAACTGAAGTGCAAAGTCACTTTCGGGTGATTTTCGCTTTCGCAGAGACACATTTTCTGAGTATAGTTCATTAATTTTGGACAAGTCAGGTTGAGAACTACTGGTTTCACCTAAGGTTTTAACCTTAGTTGATTGCTTAGGCGAACGCAAAGAATCCATGTTATTTATCTATTTTTGGCACGATGTAGTGAGGTTGAGAAATACAAGTTTAACAGAACTCACTCCGCTTATCGCTTCTCCCATGCACTGTGCGCACCTTTATGATAACACATCCGATGTGTGCGTCGTCAAACTTGATTCTTTTGCACTAATGTGTAGGTGATTAGTTAATTAACACACTTTCTGGGCACTTTTAAGAATGAACCTTTTATCTATGGTAATTAGACTCAAGCTTGGCGAACCGTAATAAGTATTTTGAAAATAAAATCACTAGGCACGTCTGCTCGCTACGCTTACTGGCGGTAGAAAACCAAACCCTTTCAAATATATTGAATTATATGGAGGTAACTAAATGTTGGTAATGTAATTGAATTTGAGGATCAAAAATAATATTAGGATTGTTATAAAATGTAGCAGAGAAATTTCGTTCACAATTTAGTTTTCAATAGTTTTATTGGCATCAATATAATTTATAGTGGACTAGCTTCTTTCGTTACTGTTCCTTTTTTATGTTATATAGCCCATATTATTCTTCAAGACTTCGATAAATTATTTTTGAATCTTAAACGAAGGGACTTGTAGTTTCAGAGAAAAAACAAAAAAACTCTTCAGCTTTACTAATAATTAGTTTAAATAACGAAATTAGAATTTTGTTAAAGTGGAATATGAAATCAATCGGAAAATAGAATAAGAATTAAATTAAATTCAGTATTTGCCATTGTCGTGATGGCCCAGTAGCCATCGACGTAGGGTTTGATTCCGGGCAAGCATGAATGTGAATTTTAATGCATAATGTAGATACAAGTTTATCTTGAACATCGATAAAGGAAAATATAATGAGGAAGCCTGGATTTATAATGAATATAAGCCTGAAATCGCCAATCTGCCTTGAATAACCGAGGTGGTGGTGGTGGTGGTACTCGTGTCTTTTCTGTATGAGAAGAGGCCTTTAGAGGCCTTTGCTGCAGTGGGACAATAATACGCTGGTATTATAATATGTATACAGGGTGATTTGAAATTGCTCATATTCCTCTCGGGAGAAGAAACTATGACTAATTTAGAATGATTTAACCCCTATCACTTGGGGGCCGAAAATCCGCCAGTTTCGAGAAAATCTACTTTGTTTTTATTTTTAGAAAAATCCGAATTTTGGTAATTAAAATTTAATTAAAAAAAACTTATCACTTTTCAGCCTGAAATTTTCTATGATCTGATAGCTTACTAATTGACCAACCTCTCTAAAGCTAAAAACTGTGTAAGTTTTTTTTAATTAATTTTTAATTACCAAAATTCAGATTTAACTAAAAATAAAAACAAAGTAGATTTTCTCGAAAATGGAGAATTTTTGGCCCCCAAGTGATAGGGGTTAAATCATTCTAAATTAGTCATACTTTCTTCTCCCGAGAGGAATACGAGCAATTTCAAATCACCCTGTATACCATGAAAACGAAACGTACCTTTAAGATCGATGAATCGTGCTAAAGGTACGCAATACGTATGGAAACAAAAGGCAAAACACACGGAGAGTTTACAAAGTAACTAACTAGGTACATAAAAACGATTCGTGCACTGGTCGAAACAGAAAAGTTTTATTGTACAGAAAAGCTACAATCTCGTCGTGCGAGCACGCGATTTGGAGTTTTAAGCCTGAAGTATTTTTGGCCGCTGTTTTAACGGATCGCTAGTGATATTTAGGGTTCAGTATACTTTTGAATAATTAATTTGAGTTAGTTAAAAATAATACTTTAGTAATATTTTTTTTAGTTTGTTTACGGACAAACCATGGGCCCGTATCACAAAACGGGATCCTCTAAAACTGGAAGAATGAGGCACAAAAGGGACTAGGCCAAAAAAAGGTTGCTTACTTACGCTAAAACATGGAGATTTATAACACTATAAGCAGTGGAAATAATATCGCGAGCGAAACAGCTGATTTATTGACCGACAAGATCATGCTATTTGGGCTATAGTAGGTTTATCATTGGAGCTGAAAGGGACATTGTAACGAAACCTTTTAATAGGTACGATAACTCCATTTATGATTCTAGACCCTCCGGCTATAACATTTTTATTAATCAAGTTAATCATCATCTTCCTGTCCTCATCCCATGTTACTTGGTTTGGGGCCGGCGCAGCACGTATTCTTCTTCCGTTCTAAGAAAACGTGTTAACCGTTATGTTATGACTCTTTTATGTCATTCTTCACACAATCTATCCATCTTTTTTTGGTTACATGCGTTTCATCCCTCCTTTTCACATACTAAGACAAACGGTTCATTTCTATACATCAGTTTTTGAAAATAAACAAAATCAGCTGTAACATACCCTTTGACTCTCATATGTATTTGTGTATGGATCAGTAGATTTATGGACTAATGCTACACACCACTGAGGGGTCTAGAATATTGTACTGAATCCATGATATAATTTTTGTGTTTCAACGTTCTTTCCGCAGTGTATACTCTATTTAATTTGTCACTAAATAATATTTAATAATGACACAATCGTGCTATTTGGGCTTTGTCATAACATGCGGGCGTTACAAAAGTTTATTATTCGAATGTTCTGGTTTAAGAATATAAGATATTGTCAATTTCATTCACACTTTTCCCCTTTAAAACCAGCATATTAAATTGCATTTTATAGGTATGTCCTATCATAAAACTAACTTGTACCCGCGACTTCGTTCACGTGAATGTCCGATATCACAGACTTAACACTTATTTAATGGAAATAAAAGTAGCCCTAAAATATAAACTGTTTGTCAGTGATAGTCCTGTCAAAATCAATCCGGTCGTTTCGAAGATTAGCCTGAACAAATATATAGACAAAAACTAAATAAAAATATTTTTGTCATACATACCATGTAAACTCATAATAATGTCGCAAAATAACTGTTATTTTGACATTAGCAAAAGACACTTTAATTAGCCTTAAATTTACTTATCTGAATAAATTAACAAAGTCTAGACTGTTTTTTACTAAAATTTGGTTCTATAGCAAAATATTATTAGTTCATTCAAAAGGCTGTAACAAACTTTACCTAATCATTTCTTGAATAAGAGAGTTATAATAATATTCATAATAGTATCGTCCATTTTACTTTGAAACAGGTGTTTCAAAATAAGTAGTTGTAAAGGTTACCTTATTCCTCAAATTGTTAATATAAATTAATTTATTTCTAAGAAATTTTAGTTTTCGTTTCCATTTTAACCCACAATTTTGTAGAATTATTATCTTACTAACAAGAATTGCCATACTATCTTTGTCTCCTTGAAATCAAAGAATATTGTTGTTAGTTTCTTATTGTTAATAATGTGTTATAATTACAGATACTTAGTCGAAATATAATGGATGGAAGAATTTAATTATATATTTACTTGAAAATATCTTGAGACGCTGGACGCAGGCCGCTCCCAACCGGTCCTTTTGGAAATCTATGGGGAGGCCTATGGCCAGCAGTGGACATCCTCATCCGATTTGATGATGATGAAATGTTGTGATGGCCCACATGCATGAGGTTTTGATTTCAATACCGGGCAAGTATCAATGAGTCTCTTTCAATTCACATGTACTTTCAAAGTTTATCTTGGACATTACTGACATCGGTGACGGAAAACATCACACTAATGTAAGTCTGAAATCACCAATCTGCCTAAAGCAAGTGTGGCAATCAATGCTCGTACTTTCTCTGTATGAGAGGCCTTTGTCTTACAGTAGGACAGTAATACAGGCTGATATTATTTACTTGAAAGATTTCACTGCCTCGTTAGCGTACTGGTCCTAAGCGGGATTGCTACGCTAGAGGTTTTGGTTAGGTTAGATTAGGTTAATGGCAATAGGGTCGCCTCCAATTACATTGGACTTAAATATACCGGCAAACTGTGGGTGTATATTGGTACACCTCTGCCTAACCCTTCGGGAATACAGGCGTGATGGTGATGGTAAAAACTTCATGCACTATTTTCCAGAAAAAAAAAATGTTACACAAACTTCAAAATAAAAATACTATATTGAATATCGAATCATTTTTTATAGTCGCAAATTATTTAACCGCTGGATACTGTGAGCGAAGATTTTATTCGTTTAGAGATCATTACTTAGAGACTCGCTATTCATCGCTGCGACTATTGTACAGCTATTACAGCATACAACACAACTCAAGAATTGATACAAATAGATATACGTATACTAGTTTGGTATAATAGGATCACATTGTGTACTCCTGCGATATGACACAGGAAATATATGCATGCGCGTCACATCTGGTTGGAATATCTATATCGCAGTAAGATAGATAAAGCCGTAATATAGTTATATCCCTAGGGATATAATTATATACCGTAACATAGTTATACGAAAGCGATTCTTTACTATCTCACTAGGAATATAGTTATAAAACCGTCGAAGTTTAGTGATATACTTATATTACTAGATTAAGTTCAGTGTTATAAATATATTAATTAAATAAAACCAAATTTTATTGGTTTCATCTTTATTAACAAATCAACTTTATGTATCCTGCAGTTAGTTACAATACTACTATACTAATATTACTTTCTAATTTTATCTTGGACATCATAGACATCGGTAACCATATCAGAGGCCCTTGGGGCGGTTTAGAAACTCTGACACTAGGGTGTGTGGGGTCGTTAGACCGTACTGCCCACACGATAAAGAAGAAAGAAGAAGAAGAATATTATAAATGTGAAAGTAAGTTTGTTTGTTACACGGAGTAAAGAAAGAAGGTTTGTTAGGTACCTTTTCACACATAAACCACAGAACCGATCAATCCGAAATTTTGCATATACATTATTAGGTTTACAGAAACAAACATAGGGTTGGTACTTTTCATCCCGAAAAAAAGTACTGTTAGTACTGTAAGTAAAAAACGTTATTTAAATAATAGATGGCGCCACATGTTTTTCGAATCATGATTGAATTTTAAATAACCGACATTTACGTAGTAGTTAGTACTACATATTTCTTGGTACTGAATTTATTCTTGATACTTGAATGTGTCTAGACTGCAGTTAATTCTTAAAACTAAACAAAGGGTAGCGTTCTTGTTGTTACTTATTAGCTTTTGCTTGCGACTTAGTTTGTGTGGAAGTCAAAGACCTTTAATTCGGTTGTGTTCCGAAATCGTGACCTAAAGCTTCAGTGGTTAAGTAGTTTTCGAGATTTCAGGTTTGGTCAGTTAGGGAATGAATGTGTGTGTGGCTTTTCGTTTTTATTATAAGGTAGTTTTTATTGAGAAGTTTTCATGTTTAATAGTATCTATCTATTTAGTTATCTTTTAACAGAAATGAGCTCTCAAAAATAAGTGTTAGTTTGTAAAACTGACTAGCTTCCACCCGGCACATTGTTTGCGTCAAAGTTAATATGTACAATTTACTGAGATCAAAATTAGCCTGATGTGCTATTTCTGATTGTAATCTATCTTTGTGGGAAATTTCATCTAGATCCATTAAGCCTTTCTGGCGGGATTGACTAATAAACATCCATCCATCAGGATTCAGGGATTTAGGATCAAACTTAAATAAATTAAAACCACACAAAACGATAAATAATTCACTAAACTAAGAGATGTTTTATTACATAATCGTAAATGTGATTAGGATGAATGACTTGATACTTAACAAAAGCAGTATTTTATCAGCATGACTCATCCAGTTTATGGAGTTTCCTTTCGGAACATGGCCTATTGGGAGATTAGAACATTAAGTGGACGATGAGGCAGTTACTCCCGGATAAAATGATTAACCTTGACCGCCATGATAAACGTTAGGTCAAGGATCGTTTAAGCTATGGTTATGTGATGATTCATCAGAAATGAAAATTGGTATGGTTAGATAGTTCATGTATCAAGATTGGTTGATTGGAATATCTCTTTAAAAATTATTGAAATGAGAAAATCATAAAATAGAATGTATGTTGTGAATGTTATATTTCTGTATAGATTTAGGGCAATTAAAAATTACCTAACCTTTTCTTTCATTGTAGGAACTTTAAGGTGGTAATTCCACTAACATTTAAGAACGATTGCATCCAGTCTCAGTCTCAATCTGTCTTTTCCAAATCAGACCAGTAGTTCTAGAAACTCGCGCGGTTAAACAAATAAACAATCTCTTTAGCCTTATTATACTCTTATTTATTGAAATAGAGGTGACAGTCGTGCGCCTTCCATTAACACCTATACATTGTCTTCTAAGAACCATCTATTGCTTCGTATTATTAGCTGTTTACGTCAGATCTTATCAAGCAATTTACGTGCATCTTTGAGCACGTGTTAAATTATAATCACGAAGACGGAACAGCGTGCTCCCGTAAATCACTCGTCCCCTTGAAGTCATATTAGGCTGATCGTCTGCTTATCCTTCCCGGACACGAGCAACAAGCTCTAACTGGAAATGTTGGTAATTGACCACCTGTTTCTCTGAGGTGGCAATGTAAATTTGTTTTGACCGCTTTTTCCTGGTAGCTCTTTTTTATTACTGTCTCTGGGAGACCGAGTTTTGAGAACTTTGACGTGATGTAGTTAAGGCATCTCGTGTGAGAGATTGTAGGTTCAAAATCACTCATGGTCAAGTACAGTTAGCAACAAAAGTAGATTAACATTTTAGATTTTTTAATCCTTATTATTGAGCATAATATCAAAGGAAATACGAAGAGGATCTATAATGAAAATACTATCTCTATCTGAGGATAAAAAATAATAAATAATAAATATCTTGGGACAACTCACACACGGCTATCTGATCCCAAGCTAAGCAGAGCTTGTGTTATGGTAACCAGACAACTGATATACATACTTATATAATTTATAAATACATACATATTATAGATAAATCACATCCAGACACAGAACAAACAATCATGCTCATCACACAAAGTTTGTCCTGGGTGGGAATCGAACCCACGACCTTAGCAGTCAGGGCCACTAACATTGTGTTATTTCATATCTATTTAATTGATATGTAAAAGTATCATTGATATTTAACTTATGTTGCTGACCGTACTAATGTCACCTTTTTTTTGTCATAGGTACTTTCTAAGTTTATCTTAGTCTTAATCTTCGACATCATTGATGTTTGTGAAGTACTAAGTCTTAAATCGCCAATCCGCCTTGAGCAAGGATCATCAATGCTCATGGCTTCCTGTAGGAAAAGACGCATAATTTCCTTTATCTTTTTATTAAAATTAATGCTTAAGTTTTTTTTGCAAGAGTACATGGGCCCAGTTGGTGACCACGTTATTGCGGTATCAGTGGCATTTTTAATGTTCTCTAAAGTGTAGGTGGCACTTTGGGCACTGTAGTAAATGGGCCATTGTCTGGTCAGGAGCACCGCCTTTGAAATGAGGCCTTTTGTCCTGCAGTGGATCAATTATAATCTGGTGTATTATTATTTTTAGTATTGAGACTGGATTTATTTTGTTAGTGTGAAATGAAATCTTTTCTCTTGTGTAATTAAATCGCTTATTGAAAAACCTTGCTGCTATCTAGTTTTGTTTTAAACATTTTTCAGTCTCTCCTCACTAATAAAAGTAATGTAATACGAGTTTCTTAGTTTATTCTTTTGTTTGAATACACTTATAACGGTTCATTAACCGCTTATTTGAACTTTTGATTTTGATCTTTATTATTGTCAAAGTAAAATTGACTTTCAATTGAACAAATCATTCTTTTAGGGTTAATCTAGAGCAGTCATAGGCTTAATTGGAAACAAACGACCTTTACCTAATGATAATTGTAGGTGAAACAAATGTATGACGATATTTGGGTCTAGGTTTACCAGAAAACCATTACGTTAATTGTCTTTATTAACATTATGGTCGAAGATCATGGAGTCGTAAAAATTACGTCATTTGAGCGTGACTAAAAATTAGAGAATAAATACAGGAATGTAATGTAATTCTCCAGACCGAGTGCACAAGTAAGTATAGCCCGATGCGACGGAAATCCGACACGACCGGAAAGAGATCAGGCGCAGAACCAACGGCTTTACGTGTTTGCTGAGACACGAGAGTTTCACACCACCAAATTCCTAACTCCGGGCTGAAAAACTCCTAATAAAAAAAACCCAGTAACACTTTTTGCCTGACCTGGGGAATCGAGCCCAGGACCCCTCGCTCAGCAGTCGCGCTTGCTACCACGAGACTAACGGAGCAGTCAACAGACACATGAATAATGCAGTAGAGAACTATACATACATGCTTTTTTTTATAGACTGGAAATCATCAAATAACTTCCCCCGCCCTGGGCGGGGCGGGAGGGAGTGTCAGTCTTTTACTGACTAAAACCCGTCTATGTTCCTTCATGTGCCCTTTGCGTTCCGGGGGCGCGGAATCTCTTTCGAACAACCCGCGGCCCCGGCAGGCATCGGCCCTCAGTGGCCCCATCCAAGTTTGCTGACATCTCTTTGAGGCGCGCGTGGAACACGAACGCGCCGTATACATACATGCTAGCGTGAATGTTGGTTTCTTTTTCAGGTATAAGATACAATTGATCAAAGCCAATATTTTTATTAAACTATTTAAAGACACTTTTGAATTGTAAAGGAGTCTGAGACTGACAGTTAGTCAGAAAGTCAAAATTAATTGCTTGTTCCAAAACGTAATTACTTTACTCAATCACATTCAAGTATGACGGCGGCTTATGTTATATAGAATTTGATATTGCCAGACGATTTCTAAGAGCTATAACGCTAGCTTCAAAATTCCGACCTTAATTCAATCTAGCAAGTATGCATACCATCCTAATTAATTACTCATTCTATTTTAGAAATTTCAGGCATGTTAAGATGACGTAGTTCTAGAAACTCTGGGGTCTTTGACCATTACGATATTAACATTAGGAATTAAACTAAACACTAAGTTACTCAAATTATTTCCACCCGATATCACCAAGGTCGGAACTGTCTCTTCATTTATATGACGAGACCTATAAACCCAATAAATTACGAGTTTCCATTATAACTATACAATGGCAACTCGAAATTTATGGCAGGTAGGTAGGTACCTATTATATTTGTAAACTGTATTCGTAGAATTATGTCTAGACATGGCAATCTAATCTCTATTGCTTTTACGTAATTTTCAATTTTCAGTATCATCACACTGTTTCGTCCTAAGATAGAACAAAAACATATTATTTTAATTTAACATTATTTTTCTCCTGAGTACAGCTAGGTAAAAGGAGGGTTAAGATTGTAACCAGTATGTATGTATATGGGTGTGTACACATGTATGTTCATCTATTCCCTCATAATTTCTAAACTATTTAATAACGCATCATTATGAAGTATCTTTAATAATGTCTTGATGGTCCGCTACTTATAGGCTATGTGACGTCATATTAAATTAAAAATGGCGGCTTACTGAAGACACAACCCACGTGGTCAGAAAATTAAATTATTTAAATCTATAAACAAATTAAATGTTTGTGAATTTTTTTTTTTTTTTTTTTTAATAATTGTGCCAATAGTTTTTGTTATTATGTTAGACCTTATTACCTTTATTATTACCTTCGGCTCCAGAACGATGTAAAAGTAACCGTGTATAACAGGTAATTCCATATTATCACACTCATTATTTTGAAGTAAACCCCTCTCATATTTTCTAACCAGCTTAGGCTTGCGATTTCATCCGCGTGATAGACATAATCGCGGACGCAGACAAAATGGCGGATTAAAAAGTAACCTTCATAATTATTATGTCTTAATCCAGATCCCAAGCTTTGTCAAATTAATTGCTGCATATGTGGAAGTTTGTGAGGATGAATGGATGGATGTTTGTTGTTTATTAACGGTTTAACAAAGTTGGCGAAAAGGCACACATATACATATTAATCTAGTTTAGCATAATGATAATAGTTTTTGTGTTCTCGTGGGATAATTTATGTAGGACTGGCTCAATTCAAAAGTCTATACAGACAAAATCGCGGCCAGAAGCTTGTTGTTGCGGAATTTGTTCGAAAGAGTTACCGCGGCACTGGAACGCAAAGGGCATTAGGAGGAACAAGGATGAGTTTTAGTAAGTAAGAGTGTGACACTACACGCTCCACCAAAAGCGAAAGAAGTCATTAGATGATTTATATCACTGAAGGTGGCAAACAAGTTAACAGCCCGCCTGATGTTAAGCGGTTACCGCTGCCTATGGATACTTGCAACACCAGAGGCATCACTCGTGCGTTAATTCCCATCCTTAAAAAAAGACAGCAGCTAGTTAATAATAAATTAATAACAGTCGATTCTGTAAAATTCAGACATGAACTCGCATCTCGCGTCGCTATTCACCCTCACTTCGCTTAAGGTTCACAATGACATTGATTTATTTGACACTTTGAAGTGCGAAGTCAGCGTCGAAGTGGCGGTGGAATTACCGTATAGAATGCCACTTCTTACGTGATCTCATACTTTATCTGTTAAAATTTCCCCGTCAATTTAGTTCAACTTGCTGACACGCTCGCAAGAGTGGTGCTAGTGTAAATTCGAATTATCAACAGAGTTTTTAGAATGCCAATCAAGAAAGTCACAGCGGATTCAGATTTGATGTTTAGAACGAGGTCTTACAGAATCACACAGCTGAACACGTTATAAAAGATAAACACCCAGCCACAGTGCCAGTAGATCTAAATGATATTGCTAAAGCAAAACGTGAGGAAACCCACACAGCTGTGATACAATCTCACGTGTTTAATGCCGACAGTACGGAAAACGTTACAGTCATTTGTCATACCTATATGAGGCCCTAGTACAAGTGTGCGGAGTAAACGTAAATGCAATTGATTTTTTTTTCTTTTTTATTCGAGATGGGTATGCTTTTAACTCTAGTTTTGGTCAGAGGTAACATAAGTAGACAAAGTCGATGATAGAGTGAGCTTACCCAAAAGGAGCCTGTTAACTCTAACTTTGAAAGGATTTGGGTTTAATGCGTTCGGAAATATAGATGCAAGAAGAGAGTTCCACCCCTTTGCAGAGGGCATTACAAAATACGATTTTTAAAAAGAAAACCATTTTATTCGCGTCAAGCGATTTTTTGTGGCGAAACTTTTGGGTTCGCATCACCGACATGGTATTTTGACGTTAAGTTTTCATTTCTATCGGTAGTCCTCATGACTACCAGTTTTGAAGTGAAAGGCCTTTAAAATTGGCACAATGGCTAAGCGATTGCCTGCTGCGTGCAGCGCAGCGAGTTCGAATAAATATTTGTACCTATGACCTACAGATATTTATTCCGGGTCTGGCTGATAGTGCATGTTAGTTTATATGTTTGTAAACGCACCATACAAGAGAAATTTCTAGTGTGGGGCAATGTTTTTAAACTAAAAAATAAGACATACGAGTACCTACATAGTCAGAAAAGTGGACTATAACGAAATAGGTTTCAATCTTCAACACTAAAAGTGACTCGCTGACATAGACGTTTCACGTTAAACCAAAGGCCGTGTTCCCCGATATAGCCACTTGATTCTTTTTTGGGCGAAAAGTTTTTGAGTCTCGTTGAGCAATTTTTAGGGGCAAAGCTAGGACATGCTAATTTGACGCTCACTTTTCACTTCTATCGGTAGTCACTATGGTGGTCTACTTGTTGTTTATTGATTCGATTTGTGGGATCCTAAAGATATGAAAGAGAAGGGAGTCAGTGATAGCATGACGGTTGACAGGACGGCATGGAAGAAGAAAACGTGTTGCGCCGACCCCAACTAAGAAGAGATAAGGGCAGAAAGATGATGATGAAATGTGTGATGCTACTTGTGCTAGTAGTAAAAAGTTAAACCAAAATGATTTTTGATAGTCTTATTTTTGATTCTAAAATCGAATGGAAGCGAATAATTTTACGTCAGTGCGCTTGTGGTAGGCGCTTATGCTTAAATTATGGCGACAGAACACTCAGGAAGCGCCTACCCTATTTACTAAATAGTTTGCCCGAGGTTATCAGACAGGAGCCTAACTTGTTAAAATTTAAAAAGATGCTTAAAAAGCATCTGCTAACAAAAATTTAGAGTACAAAGTAAGTTAAGAGTAAAAATTGTTATATTAATAGTTAAACTAAAATTGTTAAAAGATTGTGATATTTTAGCTGTTCGTAAGAAAGATATGGGTATATACATGTATGTAGATATATGTGTGTATGTATATACATATATATGTGTGTGTGTATATATATACATATGTGTGTGTGTGGATGTAGATATATATACGTAGATATATACATAGAATATATAATTAAGGAGAGTGAGACTGTACGATCCCCCAGTCAAACCGTCTAGACGGTTTTGGGAGACACTTCCTACTTTGTGAAAATTTGTATGAGTAATAAATAAATAAATAAATAAATAAATACCAGGCGAACATGAAAATAACAACTGCAGAGCCATCAGTCAGTTGATATATTATTGTGGCTTATTTTGGGAATGTTTTAACTCAGACAAGGAAAGAAGCCAAATTAGGTATGATCATTAACTATTACACGACGACAAAGCTAAAAAAATTGAGTTTGAGTAGGTACCTAGTTTGTTTTTTTGTTTAAACGCGCTAATCTCCAGAATCAATGGTTCGATTCTGAAAATTCTTTCGCTAATAGGAAGCTACGTTATTCCTTAATGCTATAAGCCATATTTTATTATCAAAACAATTATGGATCGGTAAAAAAATACAAGTCGAAACACGCGGGCAAAAACTAGATTAAATATAAAGTGGCACTCTTAACAAGCTTGAATGTGAATCATTCGCGGATAAATTATTTCGCTTGGGAATATGAAATTTATCGAATGGATACTTCAGTAAAGTTTTGAATAACAAGTAAGTAGAGTGTATAATATTTCATAAATAAGCAGTCAATTTATAACTAAACTAAACATTCTAACTAAAATATCTTTCACTGAAGTGGATCAGTAACCAAAGACCTAACTGAACCAGTGTCAAGCCGCAGGGCATAGCTAGCTTTAGCTTTCCACATAATTTTTTCTTTCACCGACATCAGTGATGTCCAAGATAAACTTAGAAACATAACCCACTAATTTTCAAAAAAATAAAATCAAGAAGATTCAAATATAAACGAAACACAATAAACGCTCAGTTAAAGCATTACAACGGTTTCGTGGGGCTTAGTTAATAAGTTGTTTACCATATTGTAAACTTATAATAAATAATCTATACTTCTTTATCTATACTAAAGTGTGTTTTTTAATCTCGTAGACTGATTTGACGACTTCTTACGTCAAACTTGAAAATAGTGTGCTTTATGTTCATGGGCCGAAAGCACATTATTTTTATATTTGACGTATGAAACTGTCAATTTAGTCTACGAGATTAAAAAACACACTATAGTTTATACTAATAATACAGGATAAGTTTTTAACCAGTGCGTAAATTTTTTTTGGTAGTTCAGTGTCAGTAATAGAACACATTTCCGTGTTTGGTTAAAAAAAAATTAAAAAAAAATTTCATCCTTATCCGAGTTTGAAATAAGCAAAACATGGACATAATCTATTCGCCATACTATCAATGAAAACTCTTGGCCGCCGCCCGGGCGCTTGGCTGGGGTGAGGGGGTGGGGAATGCGCTAGCGCCGAGTGACAATAAAATATGGTTTTTAAGTAAACGTGTTTCGTAAGCGATAACTTTATTTTTTAGTACTAAGACATATCAAAATAAAATATACGTGTTTAATAAAACGTGTTGAAGTTTATTATGGCAAAATTTACGCACTGGTTAAATTTTTTTCCTGTATAAAGAGGAAAGATTTGTATTTTTGAACCGTTTTCAAAAATTCTTTTACTGTTAGAAGGCTACATATCACTAAGTAACATAGGCTATATAACATCACGCTATGACCCACGGGAGCAGAGCAGCACCCAAAGACGTAACTTAACACAGGTGAAATAATCCACGCGGACGAAGTCGCGAATAGTTCGGCGATGTATAAATAAATATCGACCTTGATTTCATAAACATTCAGTCACATTTGCAATGATAAAATTCTAAGGAAATATGAAAGCCATCGTCCGTTAGTTCCGTCAGCGTCGAGACTCATTATGGTGGTTCCACAACACAACATCCTCCTTCCATTATGTACGGTCAACAAAAGACATAGGTAACCAGTGTTGTCAGATAAAGTTGAAATTCCCTTCCAAACTTATTTACGCAAATTTTCAATAGCAGCTCGGAGTTAGGATTTGTGCCCGGTTAATGGCAATATGCTCGCCCCCTATTACATGTAACCTAAACATGCCGGCGAACTGCGGGTGTACATTGGTAGACCTCTCCCTAACCTTTGGGGGTATACAGGCGTGATGGTATGACGGGTTCTTATGGATGTCTGCGAATTTAATTTAATTTTAATGAATGAACTGTTTCTTTTCTAATCATTAAGTCATATTTTATTCGAAATCATCCTTCAGCGTTTAAAAAGCTTGTATTATATGTGAATGCATGGTTACTTATCTCTTTTGTTGGCTGTACACAGTGTCGTTCGAGACATACCAGACATTTGAGTAGTTTTATACAGCGATGGTACAACGTGTTGTTTGACAGGAAGCCTTTCCTTTCCTACATCGATTATGACTCAACGTGTATGAGCAATGGTAATTAGTATCTACGCTTCAGTGCGATGTTGGTTTTGAAGTTAAAAAAGTAAGAAAAAAAAATATTGTTTAGATGTAAAACTAAAAGATTTGGAAGTGGATCTTATAAAATAAAAAATAAGAAAAAAGGGCAAACCTCATAATTATTCCAAAAAATAAACTAATTACTAATAAGAGTTATTAGTAATTAGTTTACTTCATAAGTAATTTAAAAAATAGAGAAATAATCAAAGAAGAAAAAATAAGAACGAAGAAAAGAGAGAAAAAATAAAAACGTCATTAAAATAAAATAAAAAAATGTTTATCTCTATCTTTCTTTTTCCTTTCTTTCCTTTTTTTTCAAAAAAGTTATGAAATATTTTTTTATTTATTTATTTCCTTCTTTCATACAAATTTCTTTATTCTTTCTTACTTTCAAAAAAAAAATACTATACGATGTCTCTAAAAATTTTATTATTTTATTTCATCCATATTTCTCGTAATGCTCGGCAAAAGTAATTCCCCACTTTGATTAACCACGATACAAGTCTTTCTTAGAAAATTGTGGTACATAGTATTATTATGTAGCATATAATAATATAATTAACATAATATAATGTAACATAATAACACGTGGTTTCAATCAAAAGATAAATACATGGCTTGTCGTATTTAACTCTGTAGATTATCTTAAATAGTTAAATTCCAAGGATTTAATATTTAAAGCGTATTTTCCATTCCAACTAAAACTAATTGTACACAACTTAATCCAGCAACCACGTGTATCTTTGCAAATTAGTGGTAAGATAAGAGAAATTCCAAGGAAACATTATTTGAGATTTCAAAGTTAGGTAGTACTTACTTGAATAGAATTGAGAGCAAACCAAATAGAAGAGTTGACGATAAGAAACTGCTAGTTTTCTTCTTGCCACAGACTGTCGGAAAATACTAGTCTTATTGGCGAAGTTTAAGAAGTTTTGAAGAACTATCAAAATGTTTGAACATTAAGTGGTTTAATTTTATTATGTTAGAGTTCAAAGTTCCTTGAAGTTCTTTGAGATTTTTGATATTTGATAAGTAATTGTAGTGGTCTTTTTACTCGACTATGGTAAAACCAAAAAGGAGGTGTTTTCTTTTTGTATTTTGAATATAGAATTTGATTGAAAACGATTCTTCTTCTATTCGTATCGATGATGCGTTTGTAGCTATTTGTACTTGTTTTGTGCTTGGGCCCGATAAGTAGCCACGTTTATTGAAAGCGATAAAAAAATGATAAAAGTCGCTTTAAATTTACTAAAAACAAATAAAAACCGAAATGGATGACGTAAACAGTCACTAAGAATTTCGTAAGTAACACTTTTTAATTAGTCATATCGATTATCAATAACGATAACTACTAATTAGAACCGGACAATTAGTTCATTATTCAACGTGTGAAAGTTAAAGAGTTGAAAACCTTGACACTATCCTTGGTATATTACAAGACTATTTACAACACAATTGGAGATACTAAATTCTAGTACTAAAGATGAGGTTTTGATGATTATAAGATTTTTACATACCACCATAACAATACCACGGCATAACAATCCATAACACAGCACAACACAACACACTAACTTCGCGTAACACTAAATTAACACCGTAAGCCGGTCGGTTCGAACCCCGACGTGGTTTTGAACTGAAAACTTGCTGCAAAAGCGGTTCGCGTGTTAAGCCGCTAGCAACCCACAGCAAGCCAGTTGCACATAACATTTGACTAAAAAAATTAAACGTTTCAAAAAAAGAATAGTTTTTTTTTTAGTTTGAAATTCTTTATTCGAAATTACGTGTTCTTTGAATATAGAATGATTCAGGATTAATAGTTTGTATTCTAGTGAGTCGTATTAATTGTTTGTTGATATCTCGTTGTCATGGTTACGCGTGGAGTTGATTTTGTTTGAGACGCAAAAAATGTTGAATGAAATGTGTTTCTGCTTTAGTTGTTTCAATGAGGTGCCACAGGCAAAACTGAGTATAGATGGCGCCAGGGAGTAACTGTACCGTGTTTACTTGTCATGACAAGACGGTGATTGATTTTTCGTTTATTTTCTAAGTTAAATTCATTTAAAATGTACTCTTTTCTGACTGTGCCTAAACTAAAAGATGAGTTACGTAAGAGGAATGCGACAACTGCCGGTAAAAAGGCCGATTTGATTGAAAGGTAAAGACTTAAAATGGTTGAGGTTATAATTGATTTGTAAGGTTTTTTTTTGTTTCTATGGACTAACTATCCTATTTTATTTGTAGATTAGAATCATATGACCGGCATCAAAATTTTGGTGCCGATTGCGACATCCACGAGGACTCCATGTACCAGTGTCCACCTACAAACACATTCATAGATATAAATGCAGATACTCCTCTACCAATGATCAAAAGAGAGGACATACAGTGTTATTTTGAAAAGTAGGTACCTATATTCAAATAATAAATCTTTAAGAAGCTGTTTTCTATATACATAAGATAGTTGATAATGTAAGAAACGTCCACCGCTTATATTTTGTTTATTTATCTTTTTTTTTGTTCTACAGGTATGGTACACAGCCTAAAGGAAAGCTTCTATATGAATCTCGCCATCTTCTAACCGCCCGTTTTTCGAAGGATGGCATTTACACATATGTTCGAGGACAGTGCAAAGCAAGTATGAAGAAAGTTGCCTATGTGGTGGATGTTAAGTTAGGCCAGGATGGAGTCATAGAAGAATGCCATTGTGATTGTGCTGCAGGAAGTGGCACTCAAGCAAGTTGTAAACATGTTTCTGTATTGTTATTTGGTATACATGAAATGGTGCACAAGAAATCAATCAAACTATATCAGACTTGTACTCAAAAGTTAATGACTTTTAATAGACCTAGTAAAGTTTTTTATAACTCACCTATAGCTGCTCAACATTTACCAAATAAGAGGATAAAAACTTGTAACTTTAACCCTCTAAAAAAAAATGACATAATGGATAATTACACAGATTATGTACGTAATTTAGTAGTTGGATATGGTGAAAGTTCAATGCCTTTATTGCAGACATGTGAACCTGCAAATCCATTTGGGATTGAATGGGATCACTTCCTATATTTGGAGAAAAGTCCCCAGGACAACTTATTAGAGAAGCTCCTTCTTAAAAATGTCACATCTGTACAAATTGATACAGTGGAAAGAGACACCAGAGCTCAAAATGATTGTGCTTTGTGGCATGATTTAAGATCATGTAGGATTACTGCTAGCATGTTTTATGTAGTATGCCACAGCAGAAGTTCAAAAAGTTTGCTTGCAAAGATTTTGACACCCAACACTGTCCACACAAGAGCTTTGGTGCATGGCAAAGTGCATGAAACTATTGCTATTAGCAAATATGAAAAAGATTATAAATTAACTGTACAAAAATGTGGTTTGTTTATTTCTCCGGAATATCACTTTTTGGCTGCATCACCAGATGGTTTATTAGACTTAGAGACTGTCATTGAGGTTAAGTGTCCCTATGCTTCTAGATATTGCAAAATTAGTGATATAAGTGTGCCTTACTTAGAATATCGTAATGGACAGTTAACTTTAAAAAAGGAACATCCTTATTATGCCCAAATACAGGGACAGTTATATTGTACAGGAAGGCAATATTGCAATTTTATTGTGTATACATTTAAAGACATGCAGGTAATATCTATTAATAGAGATGAATCATACATTAATGAAATGTTGACTAGTCTTATCAATTTTTATGTACATAGTTTAGAACCTGCAATTATAAATAAATATATGTATAAAGACTATTTAGAATTAATAAAAAAGACTGAATCCCATATGTAACTCACCACTAAATGAAAAGACTATTCAGAATTAATAAAAAAGACTGAATCCCATATGTAACAAACTCTTTTATTTCATATTCTTCATAATACCTTCTCGAAAATTACAACACATAAAACATATAAAAAATATCTTACTTGCTATTGGAACATAGCTATGATTCAGTTCATTTTTTAAGATTTTGTAAGTTTTTGTTAACCCTATAATCCTTTCAATATGTACTCTCTTACTTGCTAGCTCCCTATCTTTAATAACTCTCAGACCAGGCAGTTGAGATTTTCCTTTTAAAAAGGCTGGGATTCTAACACACACATTTTTCTCTGCAAACATGTCCTGTATTGTAAATCCTCTGTCAGCAAGTAAACTATCACCACTTTCACATTTATTTAAAAGATCACTCCGTTCCACTGCCTGCCGGTCACTTATTGATCCTGCATAAGCCTGTGAGCAATATGAAAGTAGTCCACCAGGTGTTGCACCAACTAATACTTTTAATGTGTTTGCATGTTTGTAACTACTCCAAGATGCTTGCTGTGATTTAGGGTTCTTGGGTTTTTGGACTTTAATTTCAGTTCCATCTAATATGACTCTAATATTTGGATCATAATTTTTAAAAGTTGTTGGCATATAATACTGGACTAATTCTTTTTTGGGCCAAATATCTATTTTTGTCCAGAGCTGATAAATAAAGTTTACCCAAGTTATAAAAATATTTGAAACAGTGCTTTGGCTGATATTAAAAAACAAACTTAGTTCATAATTACATTTGTTTTGCCTCAATTTCATTAAAGTTAAGAAGAACTGGTCTTCCGCGCTCAGATTAAAGACATTGTTGCCATAATATCTAATTTTGTTAACCATTGGACTCAGAGTTGAGTAAACTAAAAAAAATTTCTTGTAAGATTCAAACCCTGTGTAGAACTTTATAAAAGTATCATTATTTTTACATCTATTAATTGATCCGTATGTATGTTCATGATCAATTTGAGTACTTTTGGAACATAATTTAGGTGCACCTAATGAACATTCTGTTAAGTTGCTATTTTCAATAATTATTTCTTCACAACCAATTTCCAGGGAAATATCTTTTTCAGGTTCTACTGTATTTTTACTAGTTGATGGTTGTGGATCATCTTCAAAGCTTTCCTGAATAAGTTTTTTTTTACTTCTTCTCTCAAGACGATGTTGTCGTTCAAGGGCAGCTGGATTTTCTGGTTTTGCTTTAGTAAAGCAGAACACTGATGGTACAGCAGTTTTCTTCAGAAATTTGGCTAGTGGTTTATAATCTAAAATAAAGGAATCATAATATAGTTATTGAATTAAGAACTTAGGTTCATCAATTACTGACTGATAGTAGAATATTATAAGTAGAACCACTGCGATGACTCACCTTCATACTCGCTTTTCCCATGATAATCGTTTTCAGTAAAATGCGCAGCACACAAGCGTGCAGTATTACTTGCCTTAAAGTTTTTAATACGTAACGCCGATTCCCATTGTTTTCTGCATTTATTATCCTTAGGAAACAAATGTACTCCTCTATTTTTACAATTTAACGCACTACACTGAGGCATCTTTCTCAAGATTAGGGAAAAAATAAATAATAATATTTACTGAATGCAAAAAACCATACGATTTGACACCTGCTATGTCAAAACAGGGTACAGTTGCTTATGCGCCCTCTGTCGTGATAAAAAGTTAGTGCTCCACCTCATTTCTGTATAAGTTTACGTTTTTTAAATATGAATGTAGTTTATAGTTAAAAAATAACTAAGGCTTAAAAAATCTATAAGTTTAAAACTTGGATGAGTAACCAATAAAACTAGGTATACTTTAACGAATTTGATTAATTGCCTGATTTTAGTATCCTATAAAAGGGGATATATTATAAAACTGTTAAAAAACTAATTTAAAATTCAAAGTCAAAATAATAAATTCAAAAGAAAATTGGGTGTAATCACAAATTATGATCCCAAGTCATAAAAAGTGTTTAATTTTATTTCTTCTAGATACTCATAAAAGTAAAACTAAGACGTTTCTCACATAATAACTATAAAATCTTAAATTAGAGGGATTTATTAAGATAGTAAAGCTAAAGAAATTTTTTTGTATGTATGTTTGTTTAAACGCGGTAATCTCTGAAACTACCAGTCGGAATCGAAATATTATTTTTATATATGACAGCCAGATTCATGCAGAATAGTCTAGGCTACATAACATCACGCTACGACCCACGAGAGCGGAGCAGTAACCATTGATGTAGCTGAATGCGGCTGAAAAGAAACACAGATAAAGTCCCGGTCAGTAGCTAGTACAAGTTTTACAACATAATTATTAGCAGTAACTGTCTCTTTAGAATGGTCCTGAGAGTTCGACTGTAAATTGTAAAGACCTTAAGATCTATTGATCGCAATCTTAACTACTGGACCTATTTATTAAGATATTATTCCCCATATTCCCCATTATTCCCCATTTCCCCATTTTCCCCATTATTATTTTTGTGCCCGGTTAATGGCAATAGGCTCGCCCCCTATTACATGGGACCTATATATACCGGCGAACTGTGGGTGTACATTGGTACACCTCTGCCTAGCCCTTCGAGGAATACAGGCGTGATGGTTATTATTCCCCATATATTAAAACTAACTCAAAGCCTATTAAATATGTATCTTAATCTCATATAAACTTAGGTTCAAAACAGGCTGCTGTTATTTTGAACAGCTTAAAAGATTACATTGCCGGTTGCCATGTTTAGTTTTAGAATTTTTGTTATTAGTGCCACTTAAAATTTACGTTTAGCACTCCCTGGGTACTTGACCCTATTATCGTCTAGTTAAATGGCTAATTTTTGCCTAAGACTAGTCTAGACATAGGCTATCAACAAGTCAAACAACCCAAAAAACTAATAATTTGTCGAGGTAGATGCATTAATATTCCGTTATTCCTCTACTAACCAGACAGTCACAAAAAGTCAGTAAAATTAATATACATACATACATAAACTCACACCTTTTTCCCATGGGGGTAGGCAGAAACTACAGAACGCCATCTGCTACGATCCTTGCATTCTACTTTCGCCCACGATCATATATCTGGTCACACAAGCACCAAACCACCATAACACCAACATAAAATCAACAAACTAAAAAAAATATGTTTGTCTAAAACATACCGGCGAACTGTGGGTGTACATTGTTACACCTCTGCCTAACCTTTCGAGGAATACAGGCGTGATTGTATGAATGTATGTAAAAAAAAAAATATAAAAAACGTGATGACGCATAACACTAAACTCGATTCTAAAAAAAAAATGTTGAGCACCCCTCCACGAGCGTCGGTGTATCAGTAATATGACATTTGAGTGCGGCACTCGCGACGTCGCCGCCTCGGCCGCGGTGCTGGCACGCGACATTGACCAGCCCGCGACCTTGGGGATTCACAGGAATTGTCGTGAACGTAGGAAGAGGCACTAAGCTAATGTTTTCTTTTTATACTATATTTTCTAGACCGATTTCGATCACGGCGGCTAATTGAAATGGAGACTAGTCAAGTATATATACCATCACGCCTGTATTCCCCGAAGGGTTAGGCAGAGGTGTACCAATGTACACCCACAGTTCGCTGGTATATTTAGGTCCCATGTGATAGGGGGCGAGCCTATTGCCGTTAACCGGGCACAAATCCAAACTCCGAGCTGCTACTGAGAATTTCACAGAAAAACCCAATAACACTTTTTGCTCGACCTGGGAATCGAACCCGGGACCCCTTGCACAGCAGTCGCACTTGCGACCACGAGACCAACGGGGCAGTCTAACTAGTCAAGTATGTAGTAGATATCTAATATAGGAGGTGCAAGTGTGGACTATTATGTGCTTTCTGAGACGTCGGACTACAACTGAGAAAATTCCTAATGAAAACCCAACAACACTTCTTGCCAGACCTGAAACAAATCCAGGACCCCACGCTCAACAGACGCGTTTACGACCACGGGACAAACTAGGCAGTCACCATTTTATTTTACCTACCTATTGCTTGTCCTAAAATTTTGCACAGCGCACAAAAAGTTTAAAAAAACGACGGGTTGGACTCCGGGAGTGCCGGCAGAAGTGAAAACTTGAACATTAACGTTGTGCATTTTATTGTGCATTTTATTGCGCTATCGTACACAAATATGACAATTCGCGTACAATAAAAAGATAAATTCGAGATTCTAGATTACGATAAATTCGTAAGATTTTCTTAGACCAGGAAGGAAGGAATATTTGATCAGGTCACGTGTCCTGACGCGAGTTTAACATTTTTTACCCATTCCAAAACAAGTGCACAACGCCGCTTACGAATTTTCGATCAGGGTCACGTGTCCTGACGCGAGCTTAACATTTTTTACCCATTCCAAAAAACGTGCACAACGCTGCTAAAGAAGTTTTCACTTCAAAAAAGAACTTCGGCTTTGTACATCTTTGCAGCTGACAGCAGAGCGGGAGTTTATGGTACCTACTTGCTAAAGCTTATTCTATTAGTTTTAATAGAAAAACTGATTGGATTTGTGGTTGACTGGTAGTGAATGCCTAAGGCATTCTCTCTGCCTTTGTACCTATTATTGTATGAAGTATTAATATATAAATAAATATTTACGAAAGGGATAACAATTGTCATTTACCTACGGCAAGGAGAAACTGATTTCGTTTTACAAAAAAAAAAAATATAAGCAACCTATTTTTTTATATCCCATGGTCTATCTCTAGGGTATGATCGACACCATACCAAAAAATCAATTATTTGTCAATTATTTATTTTGCATACTAAATAATTCAACAAAGCCACTATCCTTTATGTAAAACACCCTGACTTGAAATATGAAAACGTCACTTCTTCTTAGCTTTAATTTATGAATGACCAAGACAATCTGCACTATCTCGCTATGTAGGTACGCAAAAGTATAGATTCGATAAACGGGTGACAATTTTTGACCAAAATCAATTATGATTGATGATATATCTTCGAAACTATACCTACATTTCTGGACCGCAATTCTAGGATTTTCTCTATTAATTTTCCGTGCAAAATATATCCCTTGAATTACGGGATATAAAAAAAAAACAGGTTGTATATCAGCAACACATGACGTAAATCTAAATTTTCAGACAGTTTTATTATCCCATACAGGACAGCCATAACAAAGCTTCAATAAACCAAAATGTATACAAAAACTGTGATCACCCCGAATTCCAATAACAAATCCCTTTTATTTTATGTTCGAAGCAAACACAGCATATTTCCACGATTCGGATCCAAGTCTTAGCAGCAATTTTTCATAACTACAGTTTATTTATTAGAAAGAGGCATTGAACCTTTTATTGCCCCACGCAACGTCTAAGGCAACGAGTAACTTTATAGAAACAATCAAACTATTTTGATATGGTATTGTACTGTTAAATTAGTTTTGTTGAAAGGCACGGAAGCTTGCTGGCAGCTAATATTATTCTTCAGACCGATTTCTGTCATGGCGGCTAATATCTATGAAGACTAAGTAAGTACTTCAACATCATAATATCAGCCGCAGGACGTCCACTACTGGACATAGGCGTCCCTCATAGATTTCCAAAAAGGACCGTTTGGAGGAGGCTTGCATCCAATGCCTTCCTGCGGTCTTAATCAGGTCGCTATGTACCTAAGAGATAATTATAGTACACAAGTGTGTGCGTAAACACAGGCGCACTCCCTCTTCCCTAACTCTCAGTCTGATAGTGCAAGAACCAACGGCATTACGTGCTTTC
Source organism: Caradrina clavipalpis (assembly GCA_932526535.1). Classification (NCBI taxonomy): domain Eukaryota; kingdom Metazoa; phylum Arthropoda; class Insecta; order Lepidoptera; family Noctuidae; genus Caradrina; species Caradrina clavipalpis. Next base: position 2,293,190 of record OW052095.1, read on the forward strand.
CGAGATACGAGAAAAAGTGCTTAGCTTGTGCTGATGGGTAAAAGGAGCATTGCACAATGGAATGGATTATAGGAATCTGGCCACTACATCGTACCATACCGTGATCGTATTATGAACGTATCAGGCACGAACCATATATTAACCAATTCCAGACTTATATTAACTAAAGTCCAGGTTTCCTCACGATGTTTTCCTTTACCGATGTCTGTAGAGGAATGATATGAAAGAGAAAGGAGTCAGTGATTATTATGATGGTTGACAGGACTGAATGGTTTTGCGTCGTGCCCAAGTAACACGGGATAAGGGGAGGAATACCATGGTACTTTCCCGGATTTGAACTCAAAACCTCAAGTACGAGAGACGAGCGCCTTAACCGGTGGGCCATCACGACATGCAGTCGACATTTGATAATTTTAATATAACTTTAAAAAGCAACTAAAGAAAGTTGAAAGTTATCAAATTAGTTGTCATAAAATAAGTTTATCAAAGGAAATTTTAAACCCTTTTTGTAAGCAAATAGAATTCAAAGTTAAACTTCGAATACAAATAAAAGCAGAAATAGTTACGGGAATATTTTAATGTTTCGTTCCGACATTTTCATTATTATTGTCGACATTAATCAAAACAGTTTTTGAATTTGTTTGCACGAATATTTAAATTAGACTGGCTGTCTGCTTTTCAAATAGTTTCTTTGTTTACAAGTCCTAACTAAAATAAGAAATTAAGAAATTCATTAAAAAAATATATATATATTTAATATATATATATATATTTTTTTTTTTTTTTTTTTTTCTTATTCATTATTCATTATTATTTTCATTTTTCATTCATTATGAATTTGGATGTAATTTATTTTTGAACTCGATTTAATTTTGACAATACCCATCACGCTCATATCACTCCATTAATATCTAACTTTCTAACAAAAGAATTTTTTTAATCGAATTAGTATTTTCAGAGATTAACTTTTACAAACTTTAAGAAAAATTGTAATTGCTGCCATATTTATTTCACAATCCTTGCAACCATTATCGAGCTGATGAGTTTGATTGTTCAAACGCTTTAATCTCGGAAACTGCTGGTCCGATTTTGAAAATTCTTCCTCTAATAGAAAACTACGTTATTCTTGATCGATATATATTTTTATCAACAAAAAAATTAAGGCCGAGTAAGAAATTGACGCAAACAAAGTCGCGGACAAAAGCCAGTAATAATAAAGGGTAGCAGTAAACAACGTATCATGCATTCTTCTCACAGTTCTAGAAACATTCTCACACGATCGCCTTCCATTCATGTACAAACATTACATTCCGGTCTAGTGTCCAGGAGAACATTGAGCTCGGCGAGGATTCTCGGTACAGAATAACTGGCCTGGGGTATAGTCACGGTAATATTATAATACAGTACTCCAACTTCATACAAACGGACGAAATGCGAGCTATACCTACGCGCCTCGATCCTGGGGTGCGCGCGCGGTGCAGACAGATGAAAATACTGGAGACGGGCAGCCTCTAACGCATGTTTACGTACCGCGCGGCTGTAGGCATTTATTTCTGTCATGCGGCCGAGTTACACTACTGTATTATTATATTACCGTGGTATAGTTCTACACTCCATTTATTAATTTACTAGCGAACTGTCCGCGACATCGTCCGCGTTGCTTATTTCACCCGCCATAAGGTACGTCTTTGCTCCTCTGCCGTGGGTCGTAGCGTGATGTTATATAGACTATGTTATTTGGGAATAATGTAGCTATCTATTGGTGAAAAAATTGTTAAAATCGGTCCGGTAGTTTCGGAACCTATTCGTTACAAACAAACAAATCTTACTTCTTTATAACATTATTAGTATTAGTATAGATTTATTTTACTTTTACATAAAACGGCTGTTGACCAATTATATTAGCTAAAGACATAAAAATATATATATTTTTAACGACATTAACACGCTTATCTCTCAATACTCGAAACATACTGACAAGATCGTCTTCCATTCGTTCACGAACAGATCACAAACAACAAGTCTGCTGATATTTAACTGAAGTCCAATTCCCATCATCATCATCATATCAGCCGTAAGACGTCCACTGCTAGACAAAGGCCTCCCCAATGGATTTCTAAAAGAACCGGTTGGAACCGGTAAAAAATGTACGTAAGTAATAAAAACTATTCAAAATCGAATCTTGTAGTACCTAGTAATCTCATCTTAGTCACAATGAATGTCAACAATTTGTCAAAAATGTGATCAAATAAGAGGTATTTTTGACAGATAGACTTGATATAATCGTTCATAAATATACGGCAATGACCACTTAGATAGTTTCACGAAGTTACTTCTTATAAATACGGGAATCACCCCTCAGATTGTAGAACAAAATAAAAATAAATAATCCAACTTAACCTTTAGTCTAGGTAATCCTAAGTCTAATCCAATAAAGTCTAGAGTTTATTTAATTGATCCTAAAAAACAAACAAATAAAAAAGCGGTTTTTATTTCTATTAAACCCTTTACTAAATCCCTTTAGTTGAAATCTTAAATCTAGAGCAATTCAATTGGAACATTTAATTCTGTCGTAATAGAACTAGACGAGACTGATTCCATTTTATTTAACGTTAAAATGCTTCAAAAATTTGTCGTAGTTTCAATAAATGGGTAGAAAGCATTAATGCTCAGAGTAGTTGAAGTTATAATAACTTTTGTTTTAATAACACTTTTATGACTGACTAGTTGTTGCCCGCGATTTCGTTCGCGTGGCTTATTTAATAAATGGGTCGGTGCGTGATGTTATACAGGAAAAATTTTTAAGCAGTGCGTAAATTTTGCCGTAATAAACTTCAACACGTTTTATTAAACACGTATATTTTATTTTGATATGTCTTAGTACTTTTGGTATTTGTCTCTGCATCACCCTAAGGTTGACTGGTAGAGAATGCCATTGGCATTAAGTCCGCCGCTGTACATTTTGTGTGCATAAAGTGTTAAATAAATAAATAAATAATAAATAAAAAAAAAGTTATCGCTTACGAAACATGTATACTTAAAAACCATATTTTATTGTCACTCGGCGCTAGCGCATTCCCCACCCCCTCACCCCAGCCATGCGCCCGGGCGGCGGCCAAGAGTTGTCATTGATAGTATGGCGAATAGATTATGTCCATGTTTTGCTTATTTCAAACTCGGATAAGGATGAAATTTTTTTAATTTTTTTTTTTAACTAAACACGGAAATTTGTTCTATTACTGTCACTGAACTACCAAAAAAAAATTACGCACTGGTTAAAAACTTATCCTGTATAACCTATGACACTCACAAATACCGTGGCTTTTTATGGGTAAAATAATTTACAAAATCTGTTCTGTAGATCCAGGGATAACCGTCTACAACGTCACAATCTCACAAACTTTATAATATTATTAGTATAGACTACTCAATTAAAAAGTATATATCGTAATCGTAGTAATGGGTAATAGTATCGTATTACCCATTACTGGGTTGTGGAGGTCTGATAGGCAGTCGCTCCATGTAAAATACTGATATTCAGCTGCATCCGGTTCGACTGGAAGCCGACCCCAACATAGTCGGGAAAAGGCTAGGCAGGCAACTTAATTAAAAAGTTTCAGATATTGGATCTATTGGTCTGTTATAGCCTTTTTCATCATATGCCTACTGTAGGGTATAAGCCTCTTCACACCATTTTTTAAAAGACATACTCTTTAAAAAATTACGTGAACCTGTGTTGTTTCTTGCTCATTCTTCTCCATACGAAACTAGCTATTGGAAGAGGCAACTAGATTATTTTTTTTCTTACAAATGACAGGTTTTGTGTCATAATTGCTATTTTTAGTTACACAATGTCTGTAAGTTGTTAAAAAAAGATAGTTATCATTATTGAATACCCAGTTAAGTAACTCCATTAGGGTTGATCGTAAAGTTCGGTGGCTAACTCACACTAATGGTCGTAATACCTCAGTATAATTGCGAAGGTTTCAACCTTGACGCGAGATCGATAATGACCATATGTTGAAAGTAACATATGAAGGTTTCATTCAGATTAATTTCAGTTTAATCGATTATTTATAGACGACACGGTTGGCGCAGTGGCTGAATGATTGACTGTTGTACAAGGTGTCGCGGGTTAGGTTCCCGCGAGACGAATATTTGGATAGCTTACAGGTAGTTGTTTCGGGTCTGATTGTGTGTGTATGTAAGTTTATTGTATGTTTGTAAATGCAGCTACGGTACTGGAGAAATTTCTAGTGCGGGCAAAATTACCTTTTTTTTTATTAATTCGAGATGGGCAAGCTCTTAGGTCTAGTCTATTTATTTATTTTCTCAATTTTTTACTTAATTATTGCTTTAACTGTTTTGTAAGTAATTTAGAAAAACTAGGTTTTGATTACGTCTTTGTATTAGGTACCCGATAGGTACGAATATTATGATTAACAAGCTAGGATTGTTTTGATCGGAAACTGAGAGTGAAATCTATTGGAGGCTAGTCTATTTATTTTGAATCTATAAATAGAAAACTTCAGGTCAAATTGTTTATTTCAATTAGACCATTTAAAGGCACCTTTGACATTGCCTATAGAAAGATTGCGACTTAATTTTTCAGCATTTAAAATTATTAGAATTTGCCTTCAGGTAAGGAACATATGTATACATACAAATACATACATACTATGCATAAACTCTTGCCTTTTTTTCATGGAGGTACACAGAAATAACAGAACGCCACCTGCTACAATTCTTACATACTCCTTTCGCTTCATCCACGTTCGTACATCTGGTCATACAAGCAAGGGAGCTATACACACAAAAAATAAAAACATATGCAATACATGAGACCTAAATATACCGGCGAATTGTGGGTGTACACCGGTACACCTTTGCCTAATCCTTCGGGGAATACAGGCGTGATGGTATATTTTTATACAATCATGCAATAGAAAAGTAGAATAAAGTGTTCTTTTACTTGTACTGACCTAGTAGGCACATACATCACCATTTGTACAGATAGTCAATTGGCAAAATGGCTGGACGTTTGTATTGAAGCTAATGGTTGAGCGTTATTGTCGCCCGTAACAATATGGGGACCTAATGCGCTTTTATGTTTCAATCAGACCCAGCAGACAAAGAGATTTTTTCATCAAATAATATTGGCTCGCCTCCTATTACATGGCACCTAAAACATTTCGGCAAACTGTGGTTGTACTTTAGTAAATCTCTACCTAACCCTTCGGGGAATACAGGCGTGATGTCATATAAAGTGTAATAAAATAACAATACCAGCCTGTTTCTGTACTACTGCAGGGTAGAGGCGTCTTCTCATACAGAGAAGGCACGAGGATTAAACACCATGCTTGTTCATGACGGATTGGCGATTTCAGACTTAGGTAATTAATAATGGAGGCAGTAAGGAGTAGGAAGGTGTTTTGAGCTAGAATTTGTGTCCTTAATGGCAATAGGCTTGCTCCCTATTTCAGGGGACCTAAACATACCGGCGAACTGTGCCGGTCTACCTAACCCTTCAGGAAATACAGGCGTGATGGTATGTAGAACATGTAGGTAAGTAATTGATAAATTATGAGTCTAGGTTTCCTCACGATTTTTTATTTTATCTTCTTTCTTTCTCCTTCTTGCTTCAGTGATGTTCAAGTTGCACATTGGTACTTGCCCAGTTTCAAACCCGCAAACTTATGCATAAGAGCCCTGCCTAAGAGGATGCCTTAACCTCTGGGTCATCGCGACTTATTCACGTAAAAATCCAAATTTAAAAATTGTTTACACATTAAAATTTGGCTGAGGTAATCCTCAGCTCGGGTTGTATCAAATTTAACTTTGTTTTCGCACCATAATGTTAGCTTGTTATGAAACAAACCGTACTCTATGAAAAATATTTTTCCGAGATTCAATTAAAATGTTTCACTTTTAAAAATTCTAATTAAAAAATTAAGCAGGGTGCTTAACTTTTTTTGTATTTGCCTACTATACAATGTTTTGTCGTTGTAGAACTTATTAGTATTACAAAATGGATGTTATAAAGTCATAGTTACACAATCACGCCTGTATCCCCCGAAGGATTAGGCAGAGGTGTACCAATGTACACCCACAGTTCGCCAGTATGTTTAGGTCCCATGTAATAGGGGGCGAGCCTATTGCCATCAACTGGGCACAAATCCTAACCCCGAGCTGCTACTGAGAATTTCATAGGAAAACCAAATAACACTTTTTGCTCGACCTGTGAATCGAACCCCGGATTTCTAGCGTAGCAGTCGTACTCAGGACCACTAGGCTAACGAGGCAGTTAATACGAGATAGTCCGCTAGTATATAATAAATATCTATAAAATAACGTCTACATTGCACTCGCCCTTGAACTTGTGCTAGTGGCTAGTGCAATTCACCGGAGACGCGACGGGAAGCGTTAGATTGGTGCCAGTTGTACATTCAAAAGGCGAGCGTTCCCAATGTACCTGGACAGTGGGCGACACAGATTAGATTATTTGCTGCAGAGTGGACGGCCCGTATACGAAAATTTGCTGCAACGTAAGTCGGAAAGTAAAGTGAATATTGGTGTTGTACGATCAGGAACTAAACTTGTTTAAGTCAAGCTTAGTACCTATAAATATCTAGATGAATTTATTTTCTTTTTTCTATAGCCGGTTAGTTAAGTTATCCTACTGTTATACTAACTATATCCTAACCGTCCTTATAGCGGGCATATATCCGTAATATTATAAATGTGATAGTTTGTGACTATGGATCGATGTTTGTTACTCTTTCACGCCTAAACGACTGAACGAATCTTGATGAAATTAGGCACTAAGATAGATTGTAGTGTATAATAACATATAGGACATTTTTTATCCCAGAAAAATATACGATTCACGTGGGATAATATATCAAATTTGCGGACCAAGGTGCAGACAGAAACTAGTAGTAAATATTTATGTTGGGCTGTCAAAAATCATAAACTGAATCCATGGCAAAAGTTTCCCTTACAATATGCCTTTCACCTCGTATATTGTATCCCCCTATTAATCATTTTATTTATAGCGTCCTACAAGCCAAAACAAAACAATAAAAATAATAATGAATAATAATGTCTAGCTTTACTTAAGCTTAAATGGATCACTTCTGTTCACTACTTGAAATTGAAACTTTTGTTCAGTAGCGTACTTACCGACAGATCTAGTTATCGTGAATGTTAGTTTTACAAAGAGATTAGTTCCTTCAATCTCCCACGAAGTGTTTTCCTCTAAAAGACGTATTAGTTTTTTTTCTGTCCAGTAACTAGCTAGAGGATAGTGGAACTGTTGGTTTTTTTGTAGCTTGACAAAATTCATTTGTTTTAGTTAAAGCGGCCTACGCTTTTACACTCAAATTATTATACCAGCCTAATATTGTCCCACTGCAGGGCAAAGGCCTTTTCTCCTACAGAGAAGGCACGAGCACTGATCATTACGCTTGCTAAAGGCAGATTTACTATTTCAGACTTATATAGAATATAAGCCAAGGCTTCCTCACGGTGTTTTCTTTCACCCATGTCCAAGATAAACTTAGAAAGTACATTTTGAATAAGATAAAGTCACATTAGTATTTGCCCTTTTTTTTTACTTACGCGTAGGGGTGACGGTGGGGCATGCCAGACTCTTACCAGCTAAAACCACCGCGGTGTTCCACCTCTGCCTATGGCCGGGGGTGCAGGTTTCGCAAAGGCTTCCACAGCTCCCCCGGGCCCCGACAGACCTCGACCCGCTGTTCCCCAGCGGGTCCCTTCTCCCCTTATAGCTATTGCCATAATGGCCATAACCACACTCGGGTTGTGAACTAACTACCTCGTATCCATTATTAAAGTGGCAATCTTGGCTTACGAGGCAAGATTGCCACTTTAATTGATTGACTTGATACTATGGTATCAAGTGTCGCATCTTCTACGTTCCAAATCTTTGCGCTGACGTCAACAATGACTCGCAATTATTGTAGCGCCGCCGCGCCGCCGCGAATAAGGATATGTCGTGTGCACAAACGGCTGCCCGCCATTAACTAACGATTAGGCTCTGGTTAATCAACGTCGGTTTAGCATGGGGTACCCACGCGGATGCGATGGAAATTTATTATATGTATAGGGATTAAAAAGACTGCCTTGTTAGCCTAGTGGTTTTATCATTGAGATGTACCTAACCCGTAAGGGCGGTAAAACTCATGTCGAATGTGCTTGATTAAATAAGAATCAAGTAAACAAACTATTATTAGCCTAGTGGTTTTAAGCGCCACTGTTAAGCTTGGACTCGATTCATATTTCGAGTAAAGTGTTATTGGGTTTTTCTATGAAGCTCTCGGTAGAAGCTCGGAGTTAGGATTTGTGCCCGGTTAATGGCAATAGGCTCGCCCCCTATTACATGGGACCTAAACATACCGGAAAACTGTGGGTGTACATTAGTACACCTCTGCCTAACCCTTCGGTGAATACAGGTGTAATGGTATAAAAAGACAGTTAATAAAGCCGAAAGATCTATGTTCTTCTTATCATTGCGTTTTTTTTTGTTTTGGATCAAGCCTGGAAACCTTCTTGTTATGCCGATATTGAAACCTCCTCCCTATTTGTACTGATGGATGCATCCGTTAGCACAATGTTTTGCGAACTACCATAAACTTTTCCACACCAAATAAAAGTCTTTTCCCGACAACAATTTTTGCCCAATTTCGTTTAGTTTGATGGGCTGTATGCGTTGTTAACTGGTATGTATCATGTCTTTTTATACCCCGTTTAAAATGAAAGGTTTAACATGGATTTATAATATTAATAGACCATAACATCGTGTCTGTATGCCCCAAATGGTTGGACATTATTATATAAACATACATACAGCGTGTTACGGTAAGGGTAAAACGGGGTGAAGAGTGGATTTCTGTATAAAATTTCAGCTCAAAAGCAATAACTTTGAAAATGCATTTTTTTTTATTACGGCAGTTTGTTCAGTTTCAGTCATAACAAGCGTGTCAGGAAAACCAAACCTTTTACGGAGTTGTTTTTTGTGACACCTATCAGCTGACTTGGTGTAGTGATGTGTAAAATTCAATTGGAAACATTTGATTTTTTACTTATTTTTTTCTTAACTTTATAATTTTGTGTAACGTTGCTATGTGGTTTGTTAACACTAACACCAAAAGAATCTATGTATTCCCCGAAGGATTGGGCAGAGGTGTATCAAAGTACACCCACAGTTCGCCGATATTAAAGAATCTGTGCCTTTGATATAACGTATATAACCTTTCCGTAACATGCTGTATAAACCGCGCCTATGGCCATTATTATACCGGACACAAATCCGGCCTGTATGGATTATGTTAGGCTTTACCCGCCAGTCTATAATGTGTATTATGCTGACAGCGCACTTCATACAAAAGTAGTCTAGTCATATTTTAGTCATTAAGTAATGAAACCAGATTAAATTTTGTAAATAGGGCAAAAGCACTAATATCGAAGGCACGTGAAAATTTTCCAGTCAAATAAACTCACGCCTTTTTTCCATGTGGGGAGGCAGAAACTACAGAAGGCCACATGGTACGATCCTTACATGCTCCTTTCGCCTCCTCCACGTTCATGCATCTGGTCATACAAGCACGCCAGTTACGGGTACCTACTGTGCACCCGACCTTTCTGGAGAACCTCACCAGTAAGATTAGGGTAGCTTTTTCTAGGGCATCAATAAAATATTATGATGGTTTTCGACCGAGGTTTTGAAATTAAGAGCAGAGTTGAAGTAGTACTATTATACCTATATTTTTCCTTGGTGGATCATAAAAGGGCGCCTTTACGCCGTAGTAATAAGGACATTTTATAGTACAGGCCCTGTACCTAACTTCTATATTACACCTTACATTCGATGTCAGAAATTAATGTTTCTTGTCAAGAATAGATCGACTTCTGGGAAATCTATCGAGACTTCGAAGTACTGTTGGGTTTATTGTGTCTTTATTATCTTCAGATCAGAAATAGGTCAGCTTATTTTACTATGATTTGTAATCTCACAGGACGTTATCGTCAAAGCAACGTAAGGTTAGGGTACAATGGTTTGAGGAACTCTAGGAGAGTTGACAAACCTATTTCATTTAAGCGTGTGTTGATATTTTGAGAACAGGTAAAAGAATATTATGTGAATATTCCTGGAGATTTTATCTATTATATACTCTCTTTAATTTGATGTGTGATCAGTAGTTTCTGTACATTTTAAAAGATAATGTTAAAGATCAAAATGTTAGGTATTACCCGGGGAGCAAGTCAATAAACTTTTAAAAACAATTGTACCTAGTGTAATCTCAGTCTTATTTTGGAAAAATTACTGTAATTCTCTATAAATTTACTATAAGTTTTAATCATTAGAAATTGCCTTCGTTGGCCGTAACTTCAGCCAAACGTTTTGAAAGTTAGAACTTTGAAACATTTAGTTAACAGTCTGGTTTCCAGATAGTATGCGGTAATAACAAATTTATTTCAACAATTATCTTTTCGGTCAAATTTGTTATTGGGGTTGGGGGATGGCAGACAAAAATCCCGTGTTAAATAAATAGAATTGAAAAAAAAAAACTCTTAAAATCAGCCATTACACTAGACCGTAAATGAATAAGGTACCTTTCGTACCTCATAAAAAGTCCCAACTTAATGATAGCATACCTAGGCAACTAAATGTTAACATTATTACTCTACATACTCTCAAAACATCAGCCCAGTTATAACTACGTAAACCTGAGGACTCCAGGATCTGTACAGAAACTGTAACTTTGGTAATGTTACCTGAATTCAACAATACTCTCTCACGGGAAATTGTCGACATAGAAACGGTCAAGGACATACCTATTAAGGTACAATTTAGTTCCTATCAATAGAACATTGTTGACAGTCAAAAGCGTACCGCAAGTTACGGGTAAACTTTATAATTAAACCGACAAGTAACAAACTTACCAACAGGTCTATAATTAATTATAGTAACTACTAGAAGATTGTAAGGAAGTTTATTGATTTTACGAAGTATGTAACTACCTGGCGTTTCCTTAACCCTTTGGTGAACATAGGCCGCATGGTAAATATAGGTACCTATGTAAGTATTCACGGTCAAAGGAACATCGTGACATAAACTTTTATCTTGGATTCATAGAATATACAGCACAGAATATTGACCAGAATATAAGAATGCCATATAGAATAGATTATTAACTAAATAAAATGATCGACAAAAAACAGCTGTTTCATACTAAAGTGCAGCATCTCATCATCTGCCTAGCCTCTTCCCAACTATGTTGGATTCGACTTCCAGTCTTACTGGATGCAGCTGAATACTAGTATTGTTCATTGAGCGACTGCCTGATAGGTAGTTGCCTGTTGGTCCCGACTGACCGGGACAAACAGCTTTACATGCTTTCCTAGGCACGAGGGTATCACATCACCAACTTAAAAACTTCTGTTTGCTAATTTCTTAATGGAAAAACCTATTATTACTTTGCCCGACCCTGGAATCGAACCCAGGACCTTACGCTCAACAGTCGTGGGAGGGTCAACGGGCAGTTCTTCCGTATATTACGTTGATCAAGAGAAATATTTATGAATATTCAACATGCAGGAACCACCAAATCTTATAGTACCTACTAGACACTGTCAAGGGTGTTCTTTACAGCCTAACCTAACCACACAGTAGGTCCTTATCACCTTATTAGTATAGCCCAGCCTTTCCTTAATGAGTCAGCATATGTACTTGTTCGTATCAATACTACAGGAGTAAATTTTAGCTGCCTGTTTATTCTGTAGAAATCTCCGTCAGTGAATTTAGGTGAAGTGTATTTGAGGTGAGATGTTAATGCTTAGCATCATGTGGGATGATAGCTCACTTCTTCAAGGTACGTAACAGCAAAAAATAAAATTAAAGTATTCAAGTATAGATCAACAGATTTTTTATTTAACAGTTTCAGGGTTTATACCAAAGTAGAACTTTTACTATTTAAATGCCCCCCTGAAAAGGGGTTATTGTACTCATTCCAGTGACCTTTTTTCAGGGAGGCAATCTTAATAGGTTTTAGGAACGATCGCAATCTAATCTCAGTTTCAATCTGTTAAAAATCCATACTATTAATTATAAATGCGAAAGTCTGTCTGTAATGGTGGGTCCACACGATACAGACTTAACACAGACTTCTATTGAATTTTGTCTGTACAACAAATCAGTACAGACAAATATCGGTGTACCAGAAAAGTCGGAAGTCTGCGTACATGTCTGTACGATTGTCGGAGCAAAACTCATGATTATTGAATTACTTAATTTATTAATTAAAATCGAAGTCTGAATTGATGAAAAGTCTGCACAGACATTTGGTAAAGACCTCTGAGCAAAAATTTTTACTCAGACTTTATAGTCTGTGCAGATATCTGTACATACAAAAGTCTGTATCTTGTGGACCCACCATTACGCCTTCATGACTAAATCACTGAAACGGTTTTGATGAAATTTAGGGTGAGTTTGTACCCCAAATAAAAAAAAACAGACTACTTATATTTCACGTAAAGCCGTTGGTCCCGGCTGTCATTTGTAGATCTTTGACAGTCGTTACTGTTAGTCAGAAGCCCGAAAGTCTGACAACCAGTCTTACCAAGAGTATCGTATTTCCCATTACTGGGTTGTGGAGGTCTGATAGGCAGTCGCTCCATGTAAAATACTAATATTCAGCTGCATCTGGTTCGACTGGAAGCCGACCCCAACATAGTTGGGAAAAGGCTAGGCAGATGATGATGATATTTCTATACTACTTCTGCGTCCGCGATAACAGGAATTTACGCGGATGAAGTTGCGGGCAAAAGCTTTTCAAATATTTTTTAACATCGATTGTCGCTATGAGATTGCGACTAGATTTTGAATAAAGATTTTATGTAGAGGCGAAAGTAGTATGTAAGGATCGACCCTGTGGTTTCTGCCCCCATGGGAAAAAGGCGTGATTTTATGCATTTATGTATTTTGTGTAGAGTTGGCTTTCTGGTTTCTGGTAAACAAGACTATGTTTGTATATTGTTGTCCACTCTAAGTATAAGCTTGACATGGGTCGTTAATTACAATCTGCAAACGATCTTCGACTCAATGGGTCAAGTTTGGCCTGATTGCTTTTGTTTTGAAATATGACCTTGACCAATTTTGTTATTGCTTTTTATTTCGGAAAACATGTTTGTCTTCGCCGAGGAAGGCCTTTTTTTTAAGACGGGAAATCATCAAGTAACTTCCCCCGCCCTGGGCGGGGCGGGAGGGAGTGTCAGACTTTTACTCACTAAAACCCGTCTAAGGCCTAAGAAACACTTGTGTGATGATTTAGAGACGTTTTTGGGAGGCTGACTAGAGATCAGTGATTGCGTCGTTAGCATAGAGATCATAAGCGCGCCTGCTACGCTAGAAGTCTTGGGTTCGATTCCCAGGTCGAGCAAAGTATTATTGGGTTATTCTATGACATTCTCAGTAGCAGCTTGTAGTTAGGATTTGTGTCCGGTTAATAGCAATAGGCACGCCCCCTATTAAATGGGGCCTAAACATACAGGCGAACTGTGAGTGTACACTCTGCCTAACACTTCTGGGAATACAGGCGGTATGTGATGTTATAACCAGAGAAGTCAACGCAAAGGGATGAGTGGAATGCTATGGGGGACACATTTGCCCAACAGTGGGACAATACAGGTTGAATAAAAGCTGAATACGCGATGGGAAAACTCGAACACAATTTATTAAACAGAAAGTGTTGTGTACAGTCATTTAACTTTCCGTGTAAATGTCATTAAAACTTTTCCCAACCAGACGTAAACTTATCAATTAATTTATTTGTTTGTTTGTGTGTGTGTGTGTTTATCTTGTTTTATCTTAAAAACAAAGCTTGTATCTCATTAATTACTAGTGTAAAGCGCTGAGCTTGACGCCTATTTGTCTTCTGAACTAATTTTTTGGTCTTGTCTGAGACTTAAATAAATGTTTGTTCGGCTCTTTTTACTTTGAGCTGTCTAAATTACTTAGGTAGCTGTTTTTGTTCTTAGAAACAATAGTAATACACCTGTCTAGGCTCTCATAGGACGGTTGGATCAAGGATTTAATTCAGAAAGCGGTCTTTGACACGGCGCGTATTGTTAGGAGGTATATTGTTTCTCAGGAGCCCTAATAGCTTGTTTTCTGTTCCCGATGGGCTACTATTTCTTAAATTTTTAAATGTTTTTATTTTTTTTTAATGTGTTTAATATGTATTATAAATAAATACCACCGTTGCTCAAGTTGGTTTGGCGATTTCAAATTTATATTAGGTACAAGTTTCCTCACGATGTTTTTCTTTATCGATGTCAGTGATATCTAAGACAAACTTTAAAAGTCCATTTGAATTAAAACAAGTAAAGATTATTATCCCTTATCAAACCCGCCGACTCAAGTAGAAGAGGCGTGCGCCAAATAGTTTACTACTAGGCCATCACACACGTTAAATATTACTTAACTTTAAGCAATATTCCTAAAAAAAGGAAAAATCAAAATAAAACCTTTGTCCCTTCAGAAAGTTTAGGAACAAAACTTTATTCATTTGTTTTATCTTTTCTGGCCCACACGTCTATAAAGTTGCAGGAACCATTTCTTTCATATCGACTATCTGAAAATTGTACGGCAAACTGAAACGGAATATTTTATTCATACCACAGAGCGTGTCCCGGAGGAAATAAGCCCGACTTATGTTACCAATAAAGATACTTGATCATGTAACTAGATGAATGTTCCAATTACTGAAGGATGCGATTCTTTTTTCATATTTTTTTTATACGTTTTTCTGAGTGCTGTCCTAACTAGGTAGTATTATAAATGCGAAAGTATTTCTCGCCTTAACCACTGAACCGATCATCTTGAAATTTTGCATATACGTTGTCAGAAACGGACTAATGGTACCTTTTATCCGGAAAAAAGAAGTACTGTTAGCAAAGAAAACAATAGTTACGTTCTTATGATAATAGATGGCGCCACGTGTCTTTGAAATCATAATCTATAATATAAAAATGAATCGCAAAATGTGTTGGTAAGCGCATAAATCAAGCACAACTGGACCGATTTGGCTGATTCTTTTTTTGTTGTATTGGTAATTTCCCGGACAAGGTTTATATGTAAAAAAAAAAACTACCGGATAACTCGGAAATCAGCACCCGTGCGAAGCCGGGGCGGTTCACTAGTTGAAAATAAAATAAAAACCACGCAGGTGAGCTCGTAGACAGAAGTTACAAGTACTACTTTAAAGGATTTTTTCAAAAGGTTAGTTGACACTTCCCGTTAATAATTATACCTTGGCTAGAGATTAAGCATTGCCTTTCAACGTGGCAATGCTTAATCCACAATGCCACCAGTCTTTTGGACACATTTCCAGTTGACGGCGATGCGGCGGATTTTTAAATTAATAAAAACAAAATTACTACAAGGAAAACTAGGTTTTGTAAAACTAGTAATACCGAAACATGCTCTAATATGTTCAAATTCATTTAATAATTTCGTGAAAACATGGTACAATAAGATGTTGTATAAAATGTTGTTACATTATTATGTCCCGCCGACAGGCATACGAAAATAATGTCGTGTATCAATATCAAAAATTATTATATTAATTAAATGAATTTCAATAATAAAATTTTGAGTAATACCTATCTTCATTGTTAGAATTCCGAACCTAAAGGGCCCAAACGGATCCCTATTGTTCTCGGTTATTTGTCCGTTTATCTGCCTGTCCCTCGTGTAACAGTACTGTCTTGTCTTTCAATTACACCGTAAAAAACAGTCACAAAAATAAAAGTTTTATCTTCTTAGTCCCAGAATCTGGTGGAAGGGTAGCCCACCTCGAGCTCACTTCACAAGGAGATTTTCACAGACTCCTGGTGCGTTTTGAGTTTGATGTCATGAACTTGCGAAATGTTCATAAATCGTTTTGCTTTTTTTTTTTTTTTTTTTATAGACGGGAAATCATCAAATAACTTCCCCCGCCCTGGGCGGGGCGGGAGGGAGTGTCAGACTTTTACTGACTAAAACCCGTCTATGTTCCTTCATGTGCCCTTTGCGTTCCGGGGGCGCGGTATCTCTTTCGAACAACCCGCAGCCCCGGCAGGCATCGGCCCTCAGTGGCCCCATCCAATTTTGCTGACATCTCTTTGAGGCGCGCGTGGAACACGAACGCGCCGTCGACACGGTCTGTCGCTAGTGAACGTACGGACGGTGAGCTACCCATTGCTCACCGTCCACAGACCCGCGTCTACGGTGGCCGGGAGTCGTCTCGTGGCTCCCGACGCCCGGATCGTCTACCGCGGCGGCCGCTGGGACGGGGGACCCTCCTTTCCCTCTCCCGTCCCGCCGCCTCCTTCTCTAGCATTCTGCCGTCATAACTAAGAATGCAGTAATCGCAAAATGGCGGTTCCGAGATAAACGCAAAAAACATATTTCATATGATCTGAGCCAGTTGTTCGTATTTTATTGGCCATATTATATATCTAAAAAATCGGAAAAAAATCAAGCTTTTACAAGATAATTTTCCTTTATTTAATTTACTAATATATGCAATTATAATACGTATTACTGCGTTTCGGTTTATCATCAGGTCGTTTCCGCGTCACAGGATACTAAAACTAAATGCAGCACTTGCGCGTATTACTGCATTATGTCTTAGCACAAGTTGATTACTGCATTCTTTTTTAGTAATTATTGCCATTATTATATGCTCGGAACTAAGTTGAAGTGTACTGTGTCTTCTCAACGATTTATATAGGTGCATTTTAAGATTAAGGTTTTTTTAGTTTCTTAGCTACGACCTAAGTTTTTACATCGTGGAATGCAAATAAAGTATTGAGTAAACTATACGGATGTTAAAAACCTACTTTATGTTCTTATAATATGCAGCATTAGGGTGAAGTAAAAAAAAACATGTTTTTGCAAATTCGTATTCGTATTACTCCACCGAATGACGTCGCCGAACTGATTTACTAAGACAAAACGCGGCAATGGATCGCACTGCTACGACTACGGCTACGACTTCGCAAGTCTTTACTACACTTAAATACAGTAACGTGGAGTACTGCGTTTTGATTTAGCAATTTGTCTACTGGATGTAAAACAAAACAATAAAGTAGTGGATATTACTGCATTCTGTTTTAGTTTATTCTTGCAAGTACTGCATTCTTTCTTAGGTCATGCTTAATACTGCGTTTTTTCTTATCATTGAAGCAGTTTTCATGCAAGTACGGCGAAAATCATATCATAAAAAACATACTTCGAGTGAATTTTTTTATGAAAATAATTTTTTTTCATGTGCATGAACCTCCTGGGGTGCCATTTCTGGAAAAAAGTGAAAATCACAAAAATGTCGATTACTGCATTCTTTGTTATCAGGGCAGCATTACAGCTTCGCAGAAGGAGGCGACTGCTTCCCATTCCCCCTCGCTCCGGACCATGGCCTGAACCAGTGCCGGACGCGAGAGGGCGCCGCCGCCGATGGCCGCCTCGAGGACTCGAGACTCGGCAAATCGTTTTGCTTGGAATACAGTTTAAAATAAGCGTTTACTGCGCATTAAATACCACTTGCTTTCTTTCTTTTTAACCGACTTCAAAAAAAAGGAGGTTATCAATTCGACCCGTATGTATGTAATATTGCCAGAATTGCCCAGTTTTCGTATAATATATGTTAGTCTATATCAGCGTCTGAACAAATGTGCCAAATTTCAACAGTGTATGTATGTATGTATGTATGTATGTATGTTTTTATGTTTGTTCGCGCATATCTCCGTAACTACAAGTCCGATTTAAGTAATTCTTTTTTGTTGTACTAGGTATTGTTCAACTTAGGGAATACTGCAAGTTTCATCAAAATCGGTTCAGTAGTTTTTGAGATAGGCACTTTTATTATATTATGTTTGTTTGCGGATAACTTCGTCGTTTATGAACCGATTTTGATTATTTTTTTTTTGTTGGAAAGGGTAAACTTCCCAAATGGTCCCATTTAATTTCATATAGATCTGATGATGGATTCCGGAGACAGACAACGGAACTCTTCAAAAAATTACAGCAAATCAACCGCGATTGCTGCTATCGCATAAATATGCATTGTTTACGCAATTACACAACATATCATCGCGCCTGTACACTCGAAAGAGTTACACAGATGTATACTTACAGTAATATTTGAAAATTTCGCATCTAAGTAAACGAAATCGCGTATTCTGCTTTCTTATGACTTTTTTTTTAGCGGTGTCATGTTAATTTACATGACATGACAGTTCCTTCATGGATTTGGATAAAAGAATTGATACTAAAAAGCGAGAAATAAAAGACTTTTTTACAAAAAAAACAACAACCTTCAAAAACTAAAAAGAGAAAAATAACTTTAGCTTTGGAAGTCGGCGGCAATACAAAACAACAAACAGAACCAAAGCCGCCGACTTCCAAAGCTAAAGTTATTTTTCTCTTTTTAGTTTTTGAAGGCGGTTGTTTTTTTTTTGTAAAAAAGTTTTTTCAAATGAGAGTTTATACTGCACCTTAACTTTCTTATAGGTACTCGTCCCAGTGAAACGGCTTACCAATATTTTGTATCCTTTCACATTCTTCTCCACTCAGGGATGGCCGTACAAAGGTTATCAAGGTTACTAAGAGCCTTTTATAGGACATAATTTAGACTAAAGGGTAATGGGAGCACTTCGAAGGGTACCATTCTTTACCACCATCATTACTCATCGAAAGCACTTCCTCGGTTGTCCTAATTTATAACAGGGATTTTAAAAGCAAGTTATAGTTAGTAGTATATTATTGGGCATTCTATACCACTATCGGCAAGTTGCTCGGCGAGTGCGCCTCGCTGCCGATAGTGGTATAGAATGCCCAATAATTGATAATCGACTCGCCTCTCCACTCGACCGATAAACTCGACCGAGACAGTACATTTTGCCGCGTACTTGATGAGCAACGATGATCATCCATCAACTCTCCGTTTACTTACTCTCTAGTGTATAACTGTATACAACCAATGATCATGCGAGTTTGCTATCGCTCTGAAGGGTGGTACAGAATGCTTAATAATGAACAATCCACTCGATCAATGACCAGTAACGCAAAAGAGGTTGTGGTAAGTTTATAAATGTTAACGTACTATATACATTCACTCATTTTTAATCGGTTCATTTCCAACAGTAATCATGAAATTTGTAAAACAACCGCAATCGCTGCATGTTGATACAGTCTGCGATGATATTTGTAAGACTAGTTTTCGTCATGGGGAATTATTACCTAACACAGTACGATGTATCATTTGTGGTCCATCCAATTGTGGAAAAACCAATTTATTAATTGGTCTTCTTATACACGAAAATGGATTAAGATTTGAAAATGTTTATGTTTATTCAAAAACTCTGCACCAACCCAAGTACATTTTCTTAGAAAGAGTTTTGCAACGGGTTCCCGGTATTTCCCCTCCAGAAATATCAGGGAAATGAGGAAGTACTAAGCGTTCAGGACGCAAAACCCAACTCCGTGATTATTTTTGATGATGTTGCTTGTGAAAATCAAAATAACATGCGTGATTATTTTGCAATGGGAAGACACAAATGCATAGATTGTTTTTATCTGAACCAAACATATAGTAAAATCCCCAAGCAGTTAGTAAGAGATAATGCGAACTTAATCATACTTTTTAAACAAGATGAAATTAATTTACGACATATTTATAATAATAATACTTAGTTTGGAGTTGTATAAAATTGATGCAACTCTACGCGCCTTCCTGATGTCGTGTATGGGGAAATGGAGTACGGTCCTTCGCTATCCAGGATGTCGAAATATCCAGAGGAATAGCGAACCGATAAGGATTGAGCGTGGTATATTCCAGGGCGATAGTTTGAGTCCGCTTTGGTTCTGCTTAGCCTTGAATCCCCTAAGCACACTGCTGGAGGATTCAGGTCTAGGCTATCGGTTGAAGAGAGGAGGTCAGGTAATATCTCATCTGCTTTACATGGATGACCTGAAACTCTTTGCCCCCAACAATTTGCAACTGACGGAGCTACTGAAGGTAACAGAAACTTTCAGTAGCGCCATCAGGATGGAATTTGGTGTGGACAAATGTGCGGTCATGCATGTCAAGCGAGGGGAGATTATGGAGTCCGAGGGAGTTCAACTCTCGGAATCCATAAACCTTAGATCCCTTTCTTCAACGGAGTCCTATAAGTATTTAGGTATGTCGAAAGCGTTAGGCATCAATACTGTTGACGTGAAGCAATCGTTGAAGGAGCGCTTCTTTGGCCGCCTGAAAAAAGTATTTAATAGTCTTTTATCAGGCGGAAATAAGGTGCGCGCCTTCAACGGGTGGGTCATGCCGGTATTGATGTACTCTTTCGGCATACTTAAATGGACTCAAACAGAACTCGACGCCCTGGATAGGAGGGTCCGTACATTGTTAACGGCATATCGGATGCATCATCCGCGGTCATCGGTGATGAGACTGTATATTCCGCGGAAGTGTGGAGGTCGTGGCTTCTTAAATGCTAAGACTCTCCACAACCGCGAGATATGCAGTCTCAGGGAGTTTTTCCTTGAAGCCGACGTGGGGATGCACCGAGATGTGGTGGCAGTGGATAAGGGCCTCACCCCGCTCTCCTTGGCTAAAGAGAACTGGCGCAAACCAGTAGTGCTGGAGACTAAAGATCGCGAGGAGGTATGGCAGAGTAAGGAGCTTCACGGACGCTTTTTCCGGGCCTTACATGGGCCCGATGTAGATTTCTTAGCGTCCGTATCCTGGCTTCGCTTCGGTGACCTATTTGGGGAAACCGAGGGTTTTGTCTGTGCAATTATGGACGAAGTTATCATGACGAATAACTACCGGAGATTTATTGTGAAGGATGGCACGGTTGACATTTGTCGGGGATGCCACCGGCCGGGGGAATCAATCCGCCACATTATCTCTGGGTGTTCTCGTCTAGCTAACGAAGAGTACTTGCATAGGCACAACCTTGTGGCCAGGATCATCCATCAGCAACTTGCTCTGAAATACCGCCTTGTAGAATCGGAAGTACCGTACTACAGGTATGTGCCCGACCCAGTTCTCGAAAATAGCAATGTCACACTGTACTGGGACCGATCCATCATCACTGACAGGACTATTGTAGCCAATAAGCCTGATATAGTGGTGGTGGATCGCTTAGAGAAGCGCGCAATGATTGTTGACATAACAGTCCCACATGACGTGAACCTCGTGAAAGCCGAGAATGATAAGAAGATCAAGTATCTTGACTTGGCTCGCGAGGTTGTCGACATGTGGGATGTGGAGTCAGCGATCATTGTGCCGATAGTCGTTTCAGCCAATGGCTTAATTGCCAAGAGCCTCGACCAACATCTTAGGAGGCTCTCGTTGGGCGGCTGGATCAAGGGCTTGATTCAGAAAGCGGTTCTCCTAGACACGGCGCGTATAGTTAGGAGATTCCTTTCTCAGGAGCCCTGACCACCGGTGGCTTGGACCCTGTTCCCGACGCCGGTGGGCTACTATATTTTATATTTTTAAATGTTTTTATATTTTTTTACTAATATTTAAAAATGTAATTTATATGTTTGTTTAATTGAATAAATGGAATAATAATAATATTTCATTTATTTCAGGTTACATATAGACCCATATAAAAGTTACAAAAAATACACTTAAAAACTAAAACTATCACTATCGCACACGAAGAGACGGCGTCGTGTTGCGCTGCGAGGTGTCACGTAGCCTTCCGCGAAAACGTCGGAACATGACACCCTTCGGCCAAAACTGTTCCTTGAGGAAAGTCTCCACATGATGAGTCGGGGCCCGCACCACAAACGACTTAAAATTGGTGTTATGGCGCGACTCCAACTCCACGACCCTCAAAGTCCAGTTGGTCTTGACTCGCACGTACTCCACAACCTCCTCAATCTTTGTGGTGTGGTGTAACCTGGACACATACAGCAGCGTCGTAGGTATTGCTGGACGCAGCAGCATATTGGGTCCGGCCAACGCGGTCCCACACTGGTTCCGACTAGGAGGCTTCTTCCTCTTCTTCCTCTCCACCTTTACGAAGCCATCCTCGTCACACGTGGCTGTAGCTAAGCCCTGCTGCCTCGAACTCCTTTTAGCAGGATTCCTGCAGCTCTTCTTTACCCCCTCCTTGGGTTGTGACACCGGTTTGTCCGTGGCGACGATATCAGCGTAGGCACGCTTAGGGGTCAACGTACCTACACGAGTCATAACCTCAGCCGGCTCTGACTCAGTGACGGCGGCGGTACTCGCAACGCGTGCAATATGAGCAGCGGGTGACGCAACGGGTGACGCAGCGGAGCTCGCCGACTCAAAACTGCCGACGCTAGCGTTTCTCGCTTCGCGACATGTGCTCACGTTGGAGGCATCAGGTGACCTATTTACCTTAACAGCGTTGCGCAACAACACAACTTCGGCACGCAGTTCACCAATGGTGTTATTCGACACCTCCAACTTGGACTGTACCTCGGCCAGGCTTGCCTTGAGGACTGTAATGTCCTTCAGCAACCTGGTGACGTCGACGCGGTCGAACGTGACGGGGGGCAACTTATGTAGCTCCTTCGCCACAAAAGCGGGCACGTCGTCTGGATCGGTGCTCTTCATCAATGTGATGATATCCTGCACACACTGATACCAACAACAACAACACAACAAACGACAACACTGATATGACATGGATTGAATTTCGTGAAATGTGTTCGAAAATATGGAGTGAACCTTTCAATTATGTGGTGATTAATAAGGATTGCTCCAAAAATAAAGGATGTTATAGAAATAAATTTGACACTTTTGTTGTCTTTGATTAAAAATACTTATATTTAAGAGTGTTACCCTCGCGATATTATTATTCTTCAGACAACGCTTAATCAATCACGAACTTTTTGTTATTATGGAAAAATCACTGAAAAGACAAATTGTTGAGGCTGCAGATGCTGTTAAGAAGAAGGTGCGAAAGATGAGAGATGTTGAGGTTAACAATCAGCAAGTACTGGAATCAGTTTTCAAGCCGGTAACAGAACCACTCAATCAAATTGCTAATGTCAGTAAGCAGGCTTCTCTTCTGCATAATATAGAAAATGAAGAAACCGAAGTTCCGTTTATCGATAAAACTTTGCAAAAAGAACCCACAATTAGTAAAGGAACCAATGATAATAACGTCAATGAAGACGAATATGAATCTGATATCGAAAGTGACTCTTCGTACAAATCATTAGTTGAAAACAACCAAGGCATTGATACGTCATCCTGGTCAGTGTCCTCAGAAGCTCTGACCGATATTCCGTTTGGTGTCAGAGTAGAGGGCGGAAAATTGATGTTAGGTTCTGCTCGTATAACGATCAGTGATGAGATTATCATCGTAGCTGGACGCAGATACCGAAATAAGCCTGGTTTAAAACAGTTGCTGTTGAAAAAGAACGTCGATTTAAGCTTAGTTACAGAGAGTGATATGAAACATTATAAGTCGATGCTACTTGACACAAACGCACATCGACGAGACCATGAGCCTGGTAAACCAATCAAAAGTAATAAAGGACAAAAATATATGCAAATTATTAAGCCTCTATTCCAACTACGAAGTACAATTCAGGACCACCAATCGAAAGGAAAAGGACTGCCCTTTACAAAATTGTGGAAGAAAAACGTTGATTTTGTTTATTGGGACGATCCAAATGAACTGGTAGATAGGTTAAAATTACTAATTGCATCTCGAGATGCTGGTAACACAGGATTAGATAATGAAATTATATCTATCATTGAAGAGTTGCGTGAAAGTAAAGTTATAAATAAATAAATATTTAAAAATGTGTTTATTTTATTAACAGCCTCTCGATACAATACACCTTAAATATGAACGTAGACAAATTTGGACACTACATTCACAAAAGAATGCGTTTATCAGAGTTATTCGAGTTTAATGAGAACGCATTGCTAAAATTAGAAAACGGAGATTTTGATTTAAATAACTAAGAGGAGTTCGATCTCCAGTAGAAGCAGACGAAGCTGTGAACAAGGATTATGTAGATCGATTGAATGCTAACATGTTCAAAGAATTAAATAACATGACCGTGAACAAGGATTATGTAGATCGATTGAATGCTAATATGTTAAAAGAATTTAATAACATGATTGGTTCATTGCGCTCTCAAATCATAAAAGATACAAAAGGTACAGTTCAGGCTACTTTAAAAGCAAAGATACCTGAGATTTCAACTCATTTGGAAGATAAGTTTTATACCAAAGCAGAGGTAGATAAATTACTACAAAAAACTCAGTAATGGCAAAACAGCAAATTGTTAATGAAATACACAAAGCAGCACGAAGAAATTTCGTTAGACGTGCTGTCATTCTAAAGGGGATCGATGACTTGTGGCAAGCTGATCTGATGGACATGCAAAATCTAAGAAAATATAATAAAGGTCATAATTACATTTTAGTGGTGATTGACTGCTTCTCAAAGTACGCTTGGGCAGAGCCATTAAAATCAAAAAATAAACTTGATGTTACTCATGCATTTAAACGAATACTGATTAACAGCAATCGCAAACCGGTGAATTTACAAACTGATATGGGAACAGAATTTTATAACAAATCATTTCAAACGCTTATGAAGACGTACAATGTTAACCATTACTCAACGTTTTCTAGCAAAAAAGCTTCGATCGTAGAGCGACTGATTAAAACTCTTAAAAATAAATTATATAAATATTTTAGTCTGAATGGAAACTATATGTGGTTAGGTATACCGTTAGAGGTTACGTTAAAGATATATAACAACACAAAACATCGTACCATTAAATTCAAACCAATTGAAGTAAATAAATCTTGCGAATCTGTTATAAAAGAAAATATTAAAAAAACGTTAAATCATGTAACCGTCCGTAGAAAACCTAAGTTCAAAGTAGGTGACTTTGTTCGTATCAGTAAATACAAACACCATTTTGAAAAAGGTTATACACCTAATTGGTCAACTGAAATATTTACTATAAAAAAAATTAATCATACCATACCAGTAACATATCATATACAAGATCAGCGAAAGCAAGCCATAATGGGAACCTTTTACGAGCAAGAACTTCAGAAATCTTACTATCCTGGTATTTATTTGATAGAAAGGGTTTTAAAAAGAAAAGGATCAAAAATGTTTGTGAAATGGTTGGGTCTAAACAACGATGAAAATAGTTGGATCGAGAAAACTGCAATAGTGGATTAAAATAATTATATAACGATTACTTTTGCATTATTTCTCTCATTACACTTTAGACAATGCAAGGAGGTGAACTTGTTAATACCCTAATTAATAATCTACCGTTCGAACTTCATTTACCCGGCTACAATTATTGCGGTCCCGGAACTAAACTGCAGAAACGTTTATTACGAGGTGACCGAGGTGTAAATAAGCTAGACGAAGCTTGTATGCATCACGACATTGCATATGCAAACCATACAGACTTACCCAATCGTCACAAAGCTGATTTGCAACTACTAAATATGGCTAAACAAAGACTTAAATCGAGCGATGCTGGGAAAGGTGAAAAACTTAGTTCATGGTTAGTGAGCAAAGTTATGAAAGCCAAACTGAAATCTGGTTCCGGCATTAAAACGTTTAAAAGTTTCGTGTCAAAAATAAAAGCAAAAATAAAGAAACTGAATCCAAAGGACAGTAAAACTTTAATTAACGCTGCTTACTCAGCAGCAAAAAAAATAATTCCATGCATTCAGAAAATTCGAGTACCGCGAGTGATACCCTTACCAAAGACTGGAGGTATTCTACCTTTAATCCCAATTTTTGCGGGTTTATCAGCTTTAGGAACTTTAGCTGGAGGTGCGGCTGGTATTGCAAAAACTGTTAACGATTACAAAGCAGGTCAGCAAAATTTGCGAGAAACACAACGACATAATAAGGCTATGGAGTCTTTAAAGTTAGGCCAGGGTTTATACATTAAGTCACATAAAAATGGTAATGGTTTATTCATTAAGTCTTCAAAAAACTGAAAAATAAGCTACCTAATCGTCCTCTCACTAATATAGACATCCAAAGGTATGCACGCAACATCCCTCACTTTCGAGGAGTATACATGAAGGATCAGTTACCAAGGACGCCAAAACGGGTTGAATGTGGTGTCGTTAACTTGGACGACTCTAAGAACGAAGGCACGCATTGGGTAGCTTATGTAAAAGTATGCAATTATTGTGAATATTTTGATAGCTTCGGAGATTTGAAACCTCCAATGGAATTAATGCGATATTTTAAGAATTGTAATGTTTTTTATAATTATACAAGATATCAGAAATTCAACACTGTAAATTGTGGACACTTATGTTTAGAATATCTGTGGAATTTTTGGAAATAAAACGTATAAAACTTATGCTTTTCTTTTATTTGAATCATTTGCAAGATGTCACTCACATTATCGATAACTGGAAACTCGTCAACTTTATCTACTTACTATCCTAACACGTTGCAACTATATGAACAGTATGAGTGTGCCTTATTGCATTTCGCAACATTTAATTCTATTCCAAACATTGACAAAACGAATAATAAGTTCTATTATGGATCTAACGAAGTTATTGAAATACCTGACGGCACCTATGAATTGCAAGATATTAATGATTATTTAAAATCTGAAATGAAAGATGCATCAATCAAACTACAGTGCAATAACAATACTTTAAAAGCTGCTGTATATTGTACAAAAGATATAAATTTTAATAAAGAAGGCACTTTTAGGAATTTGTTAGGGTTTAATAAGCAGGTCTTAAAAGCAAATAAATGGCATGTATCGCAGTTTCCAGTCAACATTTTACCTACAACAGTGATCAGGATCGAATGTGATATTGTAAGCGGCTCGTACACAAACGGAGAACCCAGTCACATTATCCACGAATTTGCACTCAACGTGCCTCCCGGATATAGGATTATAGAAATCCCGAAAAACGCGATATACTTTCCAATAAACCAAAACAACATTAGCTGTATACATATCAGGCTGTTAGATATAAATAACCGCTTGATCAATTTGCGCGGTGAAGAAGTGCAGCTATATTTGCATCTCAGAAGAAAAAAATGATTGACTACAATAAATATATGCATCAACAAATCAAAAATATCAGTTCCGCTCAAGCTTCCAACCAAATAACAGCTCGCCCTAAGAAGAAAATTAAATTAACTAAAGAAAACAAGGCATTTCTCAAAGCGATCGGTTTGCTAAAATGAATATCTTAGACGTTTTATCTGCTCCGACTTATGACAACACTGTTGAAGGAATCGAATTTCATTCTTACAAGCCCTACGTAACTAGTTTCAATAGAAACGATGAAATCCGCATACCTATTAACCAACAGGACTTGTATATACTTCCGTCAGCTAGTACCTTGTATTTGGAAGGAACTGTTGTCGTAAGTAAAAAGGATATGAAAGAGAAAGCCACTAGTGTTAATTTTACGAATAATGCTCTACTCTACTTATTCCAAGATATAAGATAAATGAGCTGAATGGAGTGGAAATTGATAGAATAAAAAACGCTGGCATAACTACCACCATGAAATCGTTAATATCAATGAGTGAAAGTGAATCAAAGATAGCCAATGCATGGGGCTGGAATATCGATGGAATAAAAAATATTAATGGGGGTAGTTTTTCTGCTTCTATACCACTCTGTAACATCATCGGTTTTGCAGAAGATTTCAAGAAAGTCGTGATAAATAGTAGGCACGAACTGATATTGCTACGAAGTAACACTAATCTGAATGCTGTGAAACTTAACACCGGGGAATTTGTAGACGACGTTCAGATAAATAAAATCATCTGGCGTGTACCGCATGTTAAAGTGTCCGACAAAGAAAAAATAAGTTTGCTAAAACTGTTAGAAAAAGATCGACCACTCCAGATGATATTCAGAAATTGGGATCTGTACGAATATCCAGCTTTACCTAAAACTACAAAACATACCTGGTCTATCAAAACTTCCTCACAAATAGAGAAACCAAGATACATAATTATGGGTCTACAAACAAATAGAAAAAACAGTTCAAGTTCTGATATGTCCCAGTTCGATCACTGTCATGTTCGTGACGTTAGAGTATACCTAAACTCAACTTACTTCCCGTATGAAAACCTAAATGTCAGCTTCGCGAATAACAGAATCGCTTTATTATACGAGCAATACATCAGATTTCAACAGTCTTATTACGGACGTCGCTCGGAACCCTTATTAAGTGAGAAACAATTCAAAGATTTGGCACCGCTATTTGTCATAGATTGCTCTAGACAAGCTGATAATGTAAAGACAAGTCCTATTGTGGATGTAAGAGTGGAAATTGAGAGTGATTCGGATATACCAGATCAAACTTCTGCATACTGCCTTATATTGAACGACTGCATAATTGAGTACAAGCCGTTGAGTAATACTGTGAGAAAAATATCATGAATCCGAATACTATCATATTAGATGTTCAAGGGTTTAAAGACCTGAACAATAATTTTATAATAAAAGAATTAGCTTTTGCAAGTCGTGATTATACGCAAACATTTTTAATAAAACCGCCATACTTGTTTAAATACTTAACAAGTGACGAAAAGAGACAAGTTAAATGGTTGGAAAGAAATAGAGGTATTTATTGGAATGAAGGATATATTGACTATAGAGAATTTCGGCGTATAATCGTTCCATATCTAGAAAATAAGGAAATCATTGTACATGGTTTGGAGAAGGTGAATTGGATAAAGGAACTCTGTGTGAATTGTAAAGTATCAGACCTTGGTACAGAACAATGTCTTAGTTTCTCTGTTTTGCATAAAAAATACTGTGAAGGAAGATCTAATTTTAATTGTAATAAACATGTAAAGCATTGTGCTCTTAAAAATGTGCTTTGTTTAAGGAAATATTTAGAATGGGTATAAATGTATGTGCTCATATGTGTAATGTATTAAGATTATTGGTTTTAAGGTTTTTAAATAAAAATCAAAATAATGTAAATTTGCTTTTATTTTGTTAAACACCCCCACGCTACTCCACAAATAACACACCCTAATACAAAATTAAATAAAAACATCATAATGAAAATACAAATATTAACTACTTTACAAAAACGGTTAATAAAAGTCAGTACCTATTAAAGATTTTGATATTTTCTTAACTAAAGACTCAGTTTCGTCCATAACACTGTCGATGGGATCTTGAACAATATATTGAGCGTTTATAATAACGTTTTCACTGTCACTATCACTGTCTATGGTTTGAGGATTGTTGTTACACAGATCTACCACAGAAATTTTTATTAACTTAATCCCTTTTCGCTGTAGTCGACTCATAACGAAGGATTTTGTAGGTTTCTGCTTTATCGATTTTTCCCTGCACCGTTGTTTTGGTTTTTTATCTTTCGTGACTTGTTTGCTTTGCTCGGGTTCACTGCGAAACATCTCGGAGAATCCCTCGTAAGGATCCTGAGCATACTGGCTGAATACAATCTCGGTGTCAGAATTCTGGAACAAAATATAAACACAATTTATACCACTATTCCGCTAGTATAGCGCTCGAAAGCGTTTTAATTGGGTTTTCAATCGAGAAAGTCTAGATTAGTGACAATAGGCTCTGGAAAAATGCAACACAACACAGCTGCGAACACAATCTCTAGTTATGAAACAATCATAAAAAAACGAATTAAAAATATTTTACTCACCGACATGATGACTTTTGATGGAAGTTAAAAAAATATTATACAGGTGTTCGCGCCGAATAATATTTCGTAAATGATGACAAAATAACTAAATAATTACATGTCATACTAATATTGTCAACTAAGCGTTTGTGTCTCTAGGCTAAGGCCAATGAACTGCAACGTAGGTAACACTTATACAATGACAAATAACGCCTTGTAAGCATGTTACTTAATCGTAAAACGTTAGTTATTCGAATATCAACCTTATGATGCATGGTATTTTAGGTGCATAGTGAGATAACTGCAATCAGTGTTAACCTTGTTTACCGATTTAAAAAAAGTGTAATGATATTTTTTAAATAAACAGGATTTCAGAAATGAAACGAGTCAATAATTATAATAATTCACATTTTATTTCATTTTTGTATTACATTAACATTTATTATTTCCTAAAACTAAACTATGAGTAGGTAACACTTAACTTAAAATTATGATCAAAGTAATTCATTCTTAAAAATAAATGCATGACCCCAGGCTCGGGTTGATATTTGATCCACAGATATCGATCGTTTGTCATCATTTCTAGATAAAGCAACTTTGTTGACAGTCCGAGTAAATATTTCGTGCTTTATTGATTTAAACATATTATTTTTTCTCCGGATTACTCCACCATTAAATAAAATGGTTTCATAGTCTGATAAGTTTAAATCCCTGACCACGCATGATTTTACTCCTTTTGCTTTTTTAATGATACTATTAGGGGTTCTTATAGAGTAAAGTTTCGATCTCAAACCAACAAAATCAGTAATATATTTTCCTCCCATTTCATCTTTAAAGAGACCGGGAACCTTTTTATTTTTTAGCGGTATCTGTAAATCATTTGTGATTTCATAGTTACTGCTGTCAAAATACTGTAAAAAATTATATTTCAAATCATGGTAAAAATCGTTGGTGTATATTTTATAGACAAAGGAATCGGTATCTGTGTAACATAGCTGCACTCGATCTTTATAAAAAGGCTTTACAATATTGTAATGAAAGTAATACATGTGTGCTTTTGAAAGTTCTAATACAGTGAAACCTATGTATATAGGTTTATCTAAAATAATTTGATCAGGTTTCATTTGTATTGCAACTAAATTTTCTGACAAAATAGATGCACTGTGGAAATAGGGGTTGGCTATAAGTTTCTCAGCGGATATAAATTTCTTAGTTCGATTGGACTGATCGCACCATTGATTAACTAAATGTACGGTTACTCTATTTTCAGTATTTTCTAATGTTTTTCCAAAAACACTGTTATTTAATAACTTAAAAAAGTCTTGTTCGAAGGAACTTTTTGCTTTCTGTCTTAATTGAGTATTTAACTCTATGTACTGTTTTAAATATGGACTCTGTCTAAAAGTAATTGCTCTATGAATTTTACGTAATATTAAACCATGTTCTAAACATTTTTTTAAATGAACGTAGTGAATCACGTAGTTGTACTTATTATATAAATTTGCTATTAATTTCTTTGTTTTACCTCCCGGGGGTACACATTTTTCGGGACAAAATGGTAAGTCATTATGGTCATTATGTAAATGCTCGGGATACAATAGATCGACTTCTAATATGAAGCCCCAGTTTGCGTTATCCTCTATAATGGTAACATTAAAATTTGCTAATTCGTTATCACTTAAAAATCTGAAACTAGAGTATGGTAAATACTGACACATGCTAAAACCGTAAAGATTATTACAATCTAAATATACTAT
This sequence comes from Caradrina clavipalpis, assembly GCA_932526535.1. NCBI lineage: Eukaryota > Metazoa > Arthropoda > Insecta > Lepidoptera > Noctuidae > Caradrina > Caradrina clavipalpis. Next base: position 2,324,667 of record OW052095.1, read on the forward strand.
GAAACTCTCAGGTTGTGATGGATTATATTCAGGCATGTATTTGTGATTGGCTCTAGCATGCCGATGGGAACACACGCACAAACCGCCGCGTATACCGCTTTGTATCATTCTGATGATAGCTAAGTCCGACACGAGTTCTAACTGAACGCCCGTTTTTAGCAACATTGCATCGAAAGATAAACTAGGTGCAGTAATGTAAAACGCTGGGTCAAGACTGTAATATTGTTTACAGGTTTTCCGAAAATTTTGAAATATGTCTGTTAACAAAAGCACATCCGTTTTTAAGTATAGATCCGTATACTCGCCGAGGTTATTAATATTGAATTCAGCCCAAACAGCCTGTGCGTGATTATAATCCTCATCTGTAATGTCTTCGTTAGTCAAAGAATTATAAAAATTACCCTTAGACGGCAATGATTTTTGTTCGTAACATTTCCAATTGGTCATGTAATCATAAGGATATATACCTTTTCTTGTCAATAAATTAAACTGTCTGTCTTTAGAAAAATGAAATCGAAGATTAACAAAATCTTCCACCTGCAATGTTTTAGCGAGCTTGTCTAAACTTGTCCCTAAAAAGTTGAATGAATCTAAAAATCTTATACAAATAAATTCGTTATCAGCAATAGGAATAAATTTGGTAAATGCGACGTATTTTTCTTTAGTCTTAGGGATTATTTTAATTGGGCCTGGAATTTCGCCTAACTTTTTTATAAATAAATGACAATCGTACCCGGATAAATTGTGAAAAAATATTGGTATAAATTTTGGTACTTTATGTTGCAAATTACAGTGTCGATGTGCTGCACCTCGATACAAGCCTGTAATATGACAATGATCTCTTACTTTATCGGTCAAGAGTAAATTGTCGCAAATATGACACCTAACGGCGCGTTTGAACTCTAGAGAATTGTCATCAGTGAATATCATAGGCTCGCTTTTGGATATAATTTGATGTATTTGTTTTACATCCTCAGTAAGAAAATTTATAAATTTTGAAACACAATCATTGCCGCGGTAACTTCTATAGCCTTCAACGCTATCATTTTTATTTGATGACACGACATTGTAAGCGAACGCAGCCGGCACGTGGCGTTTCGAGTATGACGTATTAGCGGTGTTGAAATCATCGCCGGAAATGGGTTCAAGTAACGTTTCGAAATCGGCGTATATGACGAATGGAATATTTTGTTTCCTATCATAATTTTTAAATTTTAAAAATGAACCTTGTTCTGGTAAAACTGTGACGATCCCCCCACACAAGTGGGATTCAATTTGACTAAGCGTTGGAAAAAACAATAAACAAGTTTCACAGAAATATAGTTTACCATGATGTTTGGTCATCTGATTTCTAACTAAACGAGATAAATCTTTGATAAGACAGTAATGAGAATTATTATTATTTTCTATAAACAGTAGATGGATACTTTTATTAGACTTATTATTCAACGTTGTATAAAGCGGTCCAATAATTGTCTTCTCATTTTTTAAACCATACACAAATATATTAACAGAAGGATTATTTTTCTCAAAGATAGCTATGTCCGAAAATGTGATTGGAAATGTCAAATTATTAACATTCAAAACATCCTGAAAGCGGGGATAAGACGAAATCCTATCGGGATGTCTATTTGTGGGGTACAATGCCGCCACAACACACCACAAAAAGCAATACTCATCATTGTTCCGAATATTCAAACAAGCTCTTTTACTTTTTATGAATTTCGGCAAAGTTAAAAATTTAGATCCGCTGAGTGGTTGATATTTATTAATATTTAATTCTAAATGTGAATTGCATAAAAAAGTCCAACCACTATCCCTTTCCTCAAATTCTTCAATTTTTTTTAGTAGTAAATCAATAGTTAGTTTATAAATAGAATCAAAATCGTAATTAAAATGTGTAATAATGTTGTTTGTACGGAATGATTTTATTTCTTGTTGATCATTTTTATACATAAGAAACGAAGCAAACAGTTCAAAATTTATTTTGACAGAGGTGTGTTTCTCTATTGAATTGTCTATTAAATGTTTGACTTGTGTACTAATACTTTTGAGAAATACCTCAGGAAAACTATGTATTTGTTCACCTGTCGCTATGATTTTGTAACTTTTGATTCGTTCTTTAAAAGAAGAATTAATAATTGCAACATTATCATACATAGGGGTAGAACTATTGTTTTTATGTACATTGCTACGTAAATGACCACACCATCGACGATTGTCTACAAATACTTTACAATCAGAGCAGTGAGGCATTATGTTATTATTTGAAATCAAAGAACACTTACAATTATTATTTCAATAAATTTAGATTAGATAATACTTACAACTAATATTCACCGTCTTAGGTATACCAGACAAAATATTTTATATAATTAGTACAACTTGGTCAGGACAATTTTAAGCTGATTTCAAGATCCTTGTGTAATTCTTCACAGGCAAGTCGGTAATTATGTTTAGGCAGGTTGTATCTGAAATAATAAAAAAAAGATGCATTAGGTACATAATCTGATTAGGCAACATAATGGTATATTCTGGAAAGAAAAATATATTTCATAATTACCTGCAAAATATGGAACTATGTATACATAAGAGTACGTGTATCTGCGTGGCCCAAATATGTAGGTATACTTCAGGTAATTTAATAATTCTTCACAGGCAAGTAATTAATATTATGTTTAGGCAGAATGTATCTGAAACTAAAAAAAAGGTTTATTGAAAAATAGTCATAATTATTATAATGTTCTAAATATTTATCGTATTATTGTTGGGTTATATTTGATAATTACCTGCACAGTATGAAATGATTTATACATAAGATTATGTATTTGCGTGATCCAAATATGTATGTATATTTCAGCACCCCGATATGCGATATGCGAACACAGTTGCTCCAGGAGATGAAATTGTTGTTGTTTCTGGTGTGTGATCAATTAAATATTTATTTATAATAATTAACTTGATTGTACTGTAACAGTTTAGAAAGGTGCTCGCTCCGAGAGACTTTTGAGGTAATAAATAATATTTTAGGGTTTTTTTGTTTTTTTTTTTTTTGTCTACAAAGCAGAAAAATATTTCATCATAAAAGTTGTTATTGCCTAATTGTTACACGTGTGCTAAACATAATTATTTATTTCGCAATCACAATAATCAGCTATTTTGGTTAGGGTTGGTAACAACTTGCTAGGCATTCAAATATACAAATTTCACACATGGCACTAAATCGATTAAAATATATCATAGTATGTCGATAGACGACATGACGATGACGATATCATATAACGTTCATGGTTTCCTCATGGCCGTTACCGTAGTTACAGGAATTATATTATCTATTTATTTTAGGAAATCTAGAGAAGTACGCGGTAGACGACAGTAAGTTCATTTTTTCTACACGAAACCTAAATGTAGATGATGAAATAATTACCTTGGAAACATTTATTTACTTCTTTAAAATAATAAAATCCATCTGGTTTGTGGCGATTCCGTTCACGCTATCGTTTGGTCAGCCCTAGCTTATTTCGCTGCATCGACATTCGATACAGTATAAAATTTTCCTTCGTCTTCATTTTACTAACGCGTATAATACGACTATAGAAAAAGTTACTTTAACAAAGCAATACCGGATTGATTGTAGTGGATTTAACATTCCTAACTTATAATCCGATTTTAACTTATAAGCCACTAGTTTTTTCTGTTCGGTACAAAGTTTTTGCAGTCTGCAAGTGCAACGAAGTGCTCTTGTATAATCGGTCTACAAACACTCCGTGTCGCCTACAATATCAGTGACGGCATTGTCGATAGCCATCCGCTGCAGTCATCACCAGCCAAGTCATCAAACCGAGTGGAACTTCTGATCGAAAAATATGTAAGTCTGATAAAATAGTCTGTTCGTTTTCATGGATCACACTTGTGATTAGCCTGTCATTTATAACTACATATATTTGTTTGTGAGCGCGTTACTTCACAGATCACCCGATCTGTACATAGTATAACGAGCTCAGTCTCAGTGCTATCCCATTTAAATATTAGAGAACCAGTGTTTGCCCGAACACTTGTGTCCTATAGTATGCCCAGCGCAATGGACATTACTCCATTGGATTAATTAATAATAATTGTGTGACTACATTTCCTCTATCTTTATTTCAGGTCAGACTCTGAGTGTGATTACTCGCAAGCATCGATCACTGGACACAAAGTGAAGGCCTGTCGCAAACCGTCCGCAGACAGCAATGGGAAACGCAAGATGCAGTCACAAACAACAACCGTAGCTCGCAGCAGGTGAATAATATTTTGAATTTATTATCTCCTAGTTCTGATTAAATTAACAGTAAAGTAGTACGTTTCCACTAATTGAATTATAATAGTATAAGTATTCCATTCGCTGATTAGTTACTTGTAATATTTTCTACAGAAATATCCGTGGTGTCGTTCATAAAATATTATGAGATTGTGTGCGCTGCTTACACACCGTTGTAATATTTTTTACGTATTTTTTTTTGTTTGCCCCTGCATGTCTCGTTCTAAACATTAACTAATAACAGTTTTCGTTATTATTTCAGTAAAAAAAACCAACACTGGCGTGGACATATTCGGCATCAGTAAAAACCGCGACATCCCACACAAAGAACATTCATCGGATCACCTAACTTCATTCTTTGTGAACCGCGTAGCCAGCGGCTGTGAGCGCCGAGCAACGACCACCGACGGAGAGTACTACATCGACTGCAAGGTGTACAAGGCTGACGACGCTCGCCTCACCGACTCCGCCGAGCTGTGGAAGAAAGCGCTCGTCCGAATCAAGTTCCAGACCGACGCGGACTCTCCTCAGTGGCGAAAACTACAAGAGCTCGTGCGTGCGGCTGATATTTTGTTTCCAGACAAACCAACATTTTATGATAATTAAACCAAGTAACTAAGTTACAGTTGTTTATTATTTACAGTAACAACCCGTTAACGCTTTAGTCGCAAGCTTTGGTTTGTTACAATCATCAGCCACCATCACTCTCGCTCGACATTCTGTTAACAGCGAATACAAACTCGAGTGATCGGTCGAGTGCAGTAAGTAAACGGAGAGTCGAGTTGATAGTTCATCGTTCTCCGAAACGCCGCATACTGGTTAGACGTATGGAATATAGTGGTAAGGAGTAAGTTACTAGTCAATGGTCGAGTAAAGCTCATCCAGCACGCGACACAATGAACTGTCTCGTTCGAGTGTATCGGTCGAGTTGAGTGGCGAGTCGAGTATCGATTTGGTCGAGTTAATCGTTCCAAATCAAGTTCTCAGTACAATGTACTGTCTCAGTCGAGTGGAGAGGCGAGTAGATTATCAATTATTGGGCATTCTATATCACTATCGGCAGCGAGGCGCACTCGCCGAGCAACTTGCCGATAGTGGTATAGAATGCCCAATAATATACTACTATAGTTAGCCACAAAATCCACAAAATAACACTATTCACTGCTATTCAGAATTTTAGGCAATTCGTACCTAAGAGTTAATAATATAGAAATATACCATCACGCCTGTATTCCCCGAAAGGTTAGGCAGAGGTGTACCAATGTACACCCACAGATCGCTTGTATATTTAGGTCCCATGTAATAGGGGGCGAGCCTATTGCCATTAACCGGGCACAAAACTCCGAGCTGCTCCGAACTGAGAATTTCATAAAAAACCCAGTCTGTCAAATAGCAGTCTGTCGTGCTTAGGACCACTAGGCTAATGTGGCACTTATCATATAAATAGACAAGAAATCTAAAATTAAGATAGAGTAAATACTCTATCTTAATTTTAGATCCATTTCGTACTTCCTTTGATATTGTGCTCAATAATAAGGATTTAGCCATCTGAAATATTAATCTACTTTTGTTGCCTGTACATCATTAATTTGACTTACTGAATTCGGTTTAAACTTGTCTAAGTACGCCGCAATAGTGGGCAGTTAATCTGACAGTGGATTAGCTAATGGGTGGCTGTGCTGTGCCTTATCTTGTGGCAGTTTGATTTAGTAGGCAACAGTCAGGAATTCATGATTTTGGAGAACAATTAGGTACTAGATTCTGTCGACTATTGTTCCATTAACTTTTGTTAAGTTTTTTAGCAGTTAGTCTTCTATGCAAAAAAAGAAATAAAGAAATAAATTCTACTGGGATCTATTGCTTTTTTATACGATCTCAAAATAATTATTTTTGAGTAGCAGTTTGAGACCGCACGAAAAAAGGAAATAAAATAGAGTTAACAAAAAAAATTAACTAACCCCCGAGAAAAAAGAAAGTAAAAAATATTTATTTTCTCTCGGTTGTTTTAATTAATTAAAAAAACCTATTAATATTTTTAAGATAAGCGTACGCGTCAGGGGACCGCTAACGTTGTTTTCATAGATTAGGTCTTTGTATCATTATTTTTTCATTATCAATTTTTATTTTATTTTATTAACTTATCGGGCCCCCGTTAAAAACGCTGATATTATATTTTTACAAAAAAATGCATGAATTATCAGTACCAGTACAAAGTGTCGTTATGGCCCAGTGGTTAAGGCACCTCTCATGAACGAGGTTGAGGGTTCGCAACCGGGCACGGGCAAGTACCAATGTGACTTTTTCAAATTTATATGTACTTTCTATGTTTTTCTTGGACATAACTGACATTGGTAACCATTTCAGAGGCCCTTGGTTAAGAAACTTTGACACTAGGGTGTGTGGGGTCGTAAGACCTTACTGCCCACACGATAAAGAAAGAAAGACCAGTACAAAATAAAGCGCAATATTAAAGCTGTCACACATTTGAACAGATGTTTCTTATCTATTTTAAAAGAACAAACTACAACCAGTTTCATCCTTTGAATTGAATAAAGGCTTCAAACTAACCGTCACGTTCACTCCTTACGTTCTGTTTAGGCCCTCTGGGCATTGACTGTACCAACGATTTGCCCCATCTTTGTTTATTAGATTACTGACAAAGGGCGAAGCCATTTAAGTGTGGCTTGTGCCAGTTGAAGTGTTGTGTTTCACAATGGTAGACGGTAAGTAAGCATCTATTTAATTAATGAATTTACTTAAATATTCTGGTCTTAAAATCATCGAAATTTGTGGCATAACGATTTAGAAATATATTTTTAAAGGTACACCATTGTGATTTTCGTCGGTAATTTAAAAAAATCTATTCTATACAAAACTGCAATACTTACACGATTAAAATGTCTGGTTCAACTAGAATTGTGTATATCGTATAGAAGTCCTTAATAGTAGAATTGACTTCGTTGCCTAATCTTCTCCATAGAGACCTTCCACGAATTAGCATAGCCAACTAGCTGAAGTTAGTTGCCGAAGTAATAATTAGTAGTAGTAGTTGAACGGATGTGGGTAGCTTCGAAACCGAGTCTTGTGGTGTTACTTGGGAAAGGCCTTTGTCCTATAATATACATGTACCACTGGTGGCAACTGGGAACAAAAAGAGTGGCCATTCCCAATTGCCACCACTGGTGTCGCCACCACTGGTGGCAAATGGGACATTTTATCGATAGAAATCCCATTTGTCACCAGTGGTGGCGTTGACAGTGGGGACAACTGGGAATAACCCATGTTGAAGAGCCCTTCGTGATGGAGCTCGTCTGGGGAAGTACTATTACCATACCTAGTTCTGTCGCAAAGCAACATTGCTGTGTTCCGCTTTGAAGGGTAGTGGTGCCGGTGCAATTGCAGGCACGTAAGACAATTTAACTTTGTCTTTGGGATGGTATTACAGATGTTTATAAGCAGCGGTGACCACTTAACATAAAGTGGGCCGTTGCGTCGCTTGTTTGCCAAACAATGACGTAAAAAAATGATCTTCTCTCTCTTCTGATTCTCCTCCTTTCGCTGTCCATTATCTCTTGATGACAAAGATTTCAATGTTCACAGTCGTAGATCCAGGCGTTGTCAAGACAGGTGCCTATAAATACGAAGATGGTACCCGCTATGTTGGCGAGTGGAATTCTAAGGGCCAGAAGCATGGCATGGGACATTTGGTGCTACCTGATGGTACCAGATACGATGGCGCGCTGATTGGTGGTCTCTGCTCTGGGTTGGGTGTCATGGCGTTCCCTGATGGCGCTAAGTGAGTTATACTTAAAAATGTTATTATTTTCTCTCTTATTCATTTAGGTCCATGGCAACGACCAGGGTCATCGAAGTGAAAACTTTAACCACGGTTACAATAAATACAATTGTAAACCAAAGAGGACAAAATGGCGGCCACTTATTTTAAAAAAATATGCTGTATTTTTGACATAGCTGTATTTTTTTACTAGGACCGCTATAGGCTGATTTGGTGATGATGATGACGATGATTGCACCATAAGGAGGGTTATGTTTTTTGAGTGTATGTATTTTCAATATGCGACAAAATATTTTATCCTCTTGTGGTCTAGAATCATATACTAAGTCTTATTGTAATAGCCTACCTAATCGATATTATTTCTATCCTATAGATAAGAAAAGATTTGTAATTATTTAAATATCTTTTTAGCCAAATACTAAAAACCATGCGTTTGCTGGTGTCAGGAACTGGCCTTTCAATTGGTATAAAAAGTCTATGTCTATAAATATTTTATGAATTCATCTAACCTGTCAAATGAGATTAAACTAAAACCCGTTTACATTTTCATCTAAAAATGCCCAGTCAGCCTCATCATTGTGTCCTTGTCACTCTATATTTTGTTACAAAAAGCAATACTTTAATCTTGGTCTCGTCGGGTTTCAAAAGGATCAGCGCCATTCATTTTCCCTAAAAACATTCTAAAAGTAAACATCGTATTTTGAACGTCACAACCATTTTATTCAAAGGACCCAAGCCACTTATCGCATGGTCGCAATTCTGCATTGAAAAATATAAGAATGTCTGTTTGTTATTGCACTACTACAGGGATGGTGAACCTTTTATTGGTGAACTTTCAAAGAATATTATAATAAATATGGCGTCATAAAAACTTGACTTTATGATTTAATGGGACGTAGCATTTTCAATGAAAATGATAATAAATACGACGTCATAAAATCTTGACTTCAAGTGAAGAAAAATAAAACTAGATGCTATTTCAACTCTTTATTTGTGATTCGAAGGGTGAAACAATTGTAATGTTCTCTGTTTTATGTTTAGATATGTAAATAAAAGAAAATATCAGTGTGATTTCTGCTATTGTATTTGATTCTGATTAGATGCAATCAAGCACAAAGATTAAAGTCATTGCCGTCCAACGTGGCAATGACGCCAGTCTTTTGAGCACATTTCCAGTAGACAGCGATGCAGAAGATTTTTTCTAAAGCCTGATGCGTGTTATGTTTTAGTTTCTTTTTTATTATTATTGGTGAGTTGGTGGTTTTTAACCAACCTTATCTATAAAGTCTGTAAATATTAATATAGCTTTGACAATTACTGGGGTGCTTAAATTATTTTGTCGCGTGTGCGTGGTGTCATTGGTTTGCCATCCCTGCACTACTCCTACAGAGTACCTTTCAAACGCAATGGCAAAATAAAGTTGATATTTATTATCGCTGTTGAACATTATTTAGAAAACTTTGTAAGAAAATCTTGCTTATATTTTTCGTTATATTTCTTAACTCATTGCTTATACGAGTATTTTTAAATAAATAATAACATAGTGTTTTTGCAGATACAATGTTATCATTACTCTTTTCAAGAGGGACATCGAAGTAACTGCTTCTTTCGGAGCATTCACCTGTAATGTAATAATCCGAGATTTGATTATATATATATATACCATCACGCCTGCATTCCCCGAAGGGTTAGGCAGAGGTGTACCACTGTACACCCACAGTTCGCCGGTAGGTATATTTAGGTCCCATGTAATAGGGGGCGAGCCTATTGCCATTAACCGGGCATAATTCCGAACTCCGAGCTGCTATTGAGAATTTCATCGAAAAACCCAATGACACTTTTTGCTCGACCTGGGAATCGAACCCAGGACCTCTAGCATAGCAGTCGTGCTTAGGACCACTAGGCTAACGAGGCAGTTATGTTATTTGATTATATCATTACATTTAAATACTGCACTACATGGCCCAGTAGTTAAGGCGCAGCTTACTTGCATGAGATTATAGTTTTGATACTGAATAAGTACCAATGTAACTTTCTTTTGAAGACGATGTAAAACTGCACTAAACTGTTAACTCATACACGAGGTTGTGAGTTCGCAACCGGGCACGGGCAAGTACATACTAATGTGACTTTTTCTAACACATATGTACTTTCTAAGTTTATCTTGGACCTCACTGACATCGGTAACCATGTCAGAGGCTCTTGAAGCGGTTTAGAAACTCTAGCACTAGGGTATGTGGGGTCGTAAGACCTTACTGCCCAGACGATAAAGAAGAATACGGTAAACTAATTGACGAGCATTCGCCAGTAGTAGTAGGAAGAGGTTTTCTTTTTCTCCGTGGAGTTATTTGCTCGTTCTTCTCCATAGAGACGTACCTACGCTTTGGTAAGAATACAACTAGCTTCAAGTTTTTAACTAACTGACCGACTCTTAGACAAATCAAATTCAAATTAAAACTGAAAATAGCTTTTTTTTGCACGTGATGCGCATTGATGTTACCAATTGTATCATTACAGATTGCACTCTGTAATGCTGTCTTCTACACTCACCGATGTATTGCTCGAATCTGAACTTTAACGTTATAAGAAAAAACACAAATAGGAACGATATTTTAATTAAACATGCTAGTATCAGACTTAATAATGAAATCGTTTCAAGTTTAGGCTTTATTTATGTCAATCCTCAGACAGAAAGGGCGATCGTAATAAATTGTTCTTGTCGTATAAAACAAATCCAATAGGATACTCGTGTTTCCAATTAGAAAAACGACTCAAAGAGAATCCTTTTACTTCAGCACGCTTGAGCTAGACGTTCTGACTTTTGTGGTCAATTATGTTATTGAACGAGTAAGATCAAGTGATAAACGATATGTATAGCTTTGTTGTTTTAATCTTGTACAATAATTTGCACCTGCCATGATATCTCATCACCACCTTTGGTTAACTGGTAGAGAATGCCTAACGCATTTAGTCCGCCTTTGTACTTTTTGTTGCATAAAGTTTTAATAAAATAAAAATATACTATTAATCTCAGTAAGACATATGATATTGATTTGTATTTACTAGGAATTAAACTATCTAAAAATGATTATATTCTCTAGAACGGATTACGAAATTAGCTCATCTAGTACCACCCATTGATTTAAATAAAGCCTTCAAAATAATACAAAAAAATTCGAAACTAATAAAAAAAATAATAGATTTTTCGATCAATTCGAAAGGTTTGGCATAAAGCCAAACTTTGATTTGACCAAAAAGAGAAAAGAGTAACAATCACCTATCTATCCTCATGAACATAAATAAATGAGGATGAATGGGTGTTTGTTACTCTTTCACGCCTAAACAGCTGAACCTAATTAGCTAAGACATACGTCTACATATTTCAACACATAAGATATTTTTATACCACTTTTGTGTTACCGTGAAATAATTTAAGACTTTGGCATAATTCTGAAATCTACACGGACAAAGTCGCGTGCAGAAGCTAGTATAATATAAAGGTAGCACATTTCCATGAAGCTAAAAGCTTTCAATGAATCGTTCAAAATCTACATAGAAAAGCCTAAAAGAATTTATAGCACCCTTCTTCCCGATTCTTATCTTTGCATCAAAGAAAATATATTACCGATGTAAAATAAGAAGGTTGAATGACTTTTCGGTTTCCACGTATTTGATTAAGACCCCTCCGCAAAGAGGATGGTGGGTAAAATAAATTTCAGGCACGTCAAACAGCCTTTTTCAGATGCCAGATATTGAAAAAAAAAAGAAAATACGACGTAATATCTCTTTTTGTATGAAATTGAAAATAGAACGAGTTTATTGTGTTTATTTACGTGTTCGTGTGAATAATTACAGCTTGTCAGTCTTAATGAACATGAGTAAAATAGTTTTTCGAATTCTAAATTAGAATTCAAAATTGATTTTGAAAGTTTTTGGTGACAAAAATTCGAAATAGTGATCTTAAAGGTGAACTGTCATTACAACTGCAGAAAGGTTGATAACTCACATCAAATTCACTTTAGCATTTACCGAGTGACATTTTCGCAGAATAGCGCGACAGAAGTTTTAGCAGAATCAATGTAATGTAATATTCATTTTGATTATCTAATCAAAGAACATAATACCTACAATATTAAAAGTAGTCATTATTACTTGAGATTATTATAATAGTTATAAATAGATTTGTTTTTTGTTGTACCTAATCTCTGGAAGTACAGTAGTGCGATTTTCTAAAATGCAATAAATAAAGAGCCTGTCAATAATTAAGAGCCTGTCCAGATAAGGCGTTTTACGCGCGAGTCCACTCGCGCGCAAGCACTCGCGCGTACTCGAGATACTAGAGCTACATACATCCCGTCCAGATGCTCTCGCGCGTTACCTCAGGTAACGAGGGCCTACGCGCGAGTGGACTCGCGCGTAAAACGCCTCATCTGGACAGGCTCTAAAGTGACCGCGCTCACTTCAATATCGAACCCACTTAACTTTGGTTGTGTTTTCGCTTGCCGTGGTGACGTCACAGGCGTGATCGTGTTTAACAAAATACCATTTTGTTATCTCACTGCGGATTTGGCATTCGACAATTACAAAGTGAGGCTTAGAGAATCGCACTGCTGATTCGATTACAAAAAATAATTCGTTGATAAATTCGTTCTTCTTCGACTTACACGTGGGTGAAGTCACGAGCAGAAGCTAGTTATTAATAATATTCCGCCAAGCGAGGGGAAAGGGGAATAACTTAAAATGTACAAGAGTTCCAAGCTTCACTGACCCTATTAAAATATTGACTTTAAATACTTCATTTAAATGCCAACACCTGTTAAAATCTTTTTATTTCATCTTGGAATGAAAATTAATAATGGAGTCCATCGTTGAAGTTTACAAAACCATTCTATTTATTTATTTATTTTTATTCTAACTGCCTCGTTAGCCTAGTGATTCTAGGCGCGACTGCTACGCTAGAGGTCTTGGGTTCGATTCCTAGGTCGAGCAAAGTGTTATTGGGTTTTTCTTTGAAATTCTCATTAGCAGCTCGGAGTTAGGATTTGTGCCCGTTTAATGGCAATAGTTTACATACATAAACAGTCACACATAAAACAACTTGTATATGTGTGTATGTATGTATGTACAAATATTTATTCGTAAATGCGGATCTTTATCTCACACTATCATTTGCACGCGACCTCGTCCGTGAGAAAGACAAACATACTTTATTACATCCTATGACATGCCGCAATAGTGTTACTTTCTATCAATGAAAGAAGTTTTGTAATCGGAACAGTACTTCCAGAGATTATCTATAAAAAACAAATATTATAAATGCGATAATTATGGAAATGATGGATAGACGGATGGATGTTTGTTACTTTTTCACGCTTAAACGGCTGAACGGATCTGGATTGAATTTGGCACTGAGATAGATTGTAGTGTTGATAATTTTTATCTTAGAAAAATGTACGGTTTCTGGGGGATAATATATCAAATTTGACACCGACGAAGTCGCGGGTAGAAGCTAGTATTCATATAATAATAGTATTATATATTACAATAACAAACTATCGGGATCTAGTAAAGTGTGTTATGGTTTTGTTATTCAATTTTGTGTGGGACCGAGTAGGATAGTTTTGTGTAGATAATGGCATACCAAGTTTCACTGCATAGAAATGGTAACATTTATTTGTACGTTATTAAGGGTTATTTTCCGTAGTGGCTGAGTAAAGAGACTTTCGGTCAAATAGTACATAGTTACTATCTATCATGGGGGTTTAGTTTCCGCACTCAGTCCCCGATTGTGGACCATTTATCGTGAGCATATTACATAGTAATGGAGCCATATCATTTATGTTGACTGCCTTGTTAGCCTAGTGGTTCTAAGCGCGACAGCTACGCTAAAGATCTTGGGTTCGATTTTCAGGCCGAGCAAAAAGAAAAGTAAAAGTGTTACTGAGTTTTTTTTTATGGAATTCTCAGTAGCAGCTCGGAGTTAGGATTTCGTATAAAAATCCAATAACACTTTGCTCGACCTGGGAATCGAACCCAGGACCTCTAGCGTAGCAGTCGTGCTCAGGACCACTCGTAGCAGTCGTGCTCAGGACCACTAGGCCAACGAGGCAGTTAATAATAATGACTTGAATTTTTAAAATAACCAATTTTTAAAGTAAAGGTTCAACATTAAACTGACTTCTACAGGTATTAAAAAACTGAAAGCTGAATTTCGATAAAAGAACTTGTAAAAGCTTTTCAGTCCGTTGAATTTTTTAAGTAAAATTAAAGAGGTCAAAGGACAGAAAGGCTTACATTAAAGTTTATTTATTTACAGAAGAAGAACTTTTCAGGAAATTTGAATGTGGTTTTCAGTGGATTTTTAGCAAGAATCCTGTAACATAATTTTACAAATTCAGTACATGGTTCTAGAAGCCCCCAGGATATAATGTACAGACGCCAGCACATCAAGCTACCCGAAACTATCAAATTTTCGCAATCAACTTTGAACTATAATGCTACAGTGATATAGTTGAAAATCTATCAAAGATATTTGACAGATTGTAGTAGCTTGATGTGCTGGCGTACGTACGTAAATCGTCGGTTGTTAAAAAAAAACAGCTGTTCTATACATTTTAATTATGTAGGTGAACGTAACACTTTTTTATAGAACAGTAGATTTTTTTTTAATAATCGATGAAAACTTTTATCGCTTTGGAGTTTAGAATAATGTCCTGAAACCAAGGTAAAATTTTTCGTTACGATGTACCTTCCAGCCATGAATAAAATAAATAGTTTTTTTACAAATAAAAACTCAAATTGATCCAAAAAAGAAGTTTGCAACACTACTTAAAACAAGTGTCAAGGTAATTGAGACATAAGCCTACATCAAGACTTCCATCCATGTTTAAACAGAAACTACAAATCCAGACTTTCACAAAAGAAAAACTTTGAAAGTCGTGCTTGGCATTAGAAAGTTAAATTTTGAACAGCGATCTAAAGTCAAGTGTCCTCCTCCAAAAACTCTGGAGTTTATAAACTTCTAAATGTGGATTTAAAGAATAACAACAAAAGTAGTTCAAAACATTTTCTTCTCTTCTTCAGAAAGGTCTGAAGGCTAACTTTTAATATTTTAGTTTAAGTCTAGATTTCTATTTCTTTGAGAGACACTTGAGACAAAAAGCTTTCTCTAATGATTAAAATTTGCGCAATAGTAGTAATGAGAATTAAATGTCGTTCGAAATTAAATCTTTGCTACCTAATAATAAAGCTGAAGAGTTTTAGTTTGTTTAACCGTGCTGATTTCTGGAACTGTTGTCGAACTAGGAAAAATATTTTTGTATACGTATAATATGATTGCCAGATGCATGAGAAATAGTTCAGGCTATATAATATTACGCTACGACATACGGAAGCGGAGTAAATAAAAACGAAACTTAACGGCGATGAATTTGTATTTTCAAATTGTATTTTTTTAAATTTAATTTTACTTTAATACCTTCAATGTTGATGTGCCCTAACAGGGCACATAACTGTTCTTTAGCTTTATCCCTTAATTAACACCTTTATACACATTATGGTATGGGAATAAATAAATATGAATATGAAATAAAACACGCAAGCGCAGTTGTGGTTAGAAGCTAGTACGTAATAAAAGACGTTATTATTAAATATTTACGATCAAATAATTGATTGCAAGTTTTTCGCAAACTCATAACTTTACGACTTTGTAAAATAACTTCCAAAATTTTCAAGAACCAGTTGCTCTAATGAATAAAACACAATATCCAATGTACATTTCAACTAAGCTTTAAAAACAAGATTATATTTAAAACCAAGTAATACAATTAAGCATTTTGAAGTAACCCCCGATAGAAGAATACTGCAGCTAATAAAAGAGCTGATAACCTTAAAATGCCTGAACCGATTTTGATCAAACATATCTAAGAACCATCTCTAGGAAAACTGCTTTCAAATAAAAAAAAAAAACTACATTCAAATGGTTCACCCGTTTAAGAGCTACGTTGCCATAGACAGACACATAAACACGTCAAACTTATAACACCCCTCTTTTTGAGTTGGGGATTAAAAAATGCGTATTCTTAATTATTTTGGAACTAATATTCTTCGCCAATGAAAAATATATGAAGCCGAAAATAGTTCCCATCTGACAGTATTATTAATTAAAGCAAGCCGAAAAGGCAATTGAGAAATTATTCATGTCTGGCGAACATAAATCGTTAGCTATTTAGGGTCTAGACAAATTAAAGCTATGCACCTTTTTGGCGATTTAATTCAATCTAGTGGGAGTTTTTATATGTACTCAATCGCGTTGAAGCAAACTTCAACTTGTAGTGAAACTGAAATAGCGCTGCCTAGTGACAACAATGGGCAACACAATAATTCCATGCAAAAAAACTTTACTAATAACATAAAAAAAAAACATTAAAACTACATCATAATAAAAATCCTCCGTATCGCTGTCAACCGGAAAAGTCCCCCTTTCATTTTTTATGATGAAAAATCATCAAATGATTTCCCCCGCCCTGGGCGGCGCGGGAGGGAGTGTCAGACTTTTACTGACTAAAACCCATCCATGTTCCTTCTTGTTCCTTTTGCGTTCCGGGGGCGCGGTATCTCTTTCGAACAGCCCGCAGCCCCGGCAGGCATCGGCCCGTAGTGGCCCCTCTGAATGTTTGCTGACATCTCTTTGAGACGCGCGTGGAACACGAACGCGCCGTCGACACGGTCTGTCGTTAAGTTAACGTACGGACGGGGAGCTACGCATTGCTCACCGTCCACAGACCCGCGTCTACGGTAGCCGGGAGTCGTCTTGCGGGAAATGCCCCCCTAAGGACTGACTATAATAATAAAACGAAAGAAATGAGATATTTTTTGTGTTCCAGTGGGATAATACAGGAATTTGGCTTACTTCTGTATTCAACACAGACGAAGTCGTGGGCGGCAGCTTGTTTTTCGTAATGTTGTTCTTTACACCTTTCCAGAAAGGAAAAGTTCCATAAACACGCGTGTTTACGCGCCTTCTTGACACGTTAACGAAGGTTTTAATATAATATGGCGCCATTGTCCGTCGAATATTTGTTTGTGTAAAAGTTATGATTTTGTTCTTGACAGTTTAATTTGTTTTACTTAAAATAAATATTATTTCTGTACTGTTTGGGTAACTGCGTAGCATACATTATGTTCGAAGGATTTGGAAAAATCCATTGCTTTACATATTTAAAAAGTTCTTCAGCTCGACGATATAAATAAGTTGGGTAGTTGACACCAATAATTACACAACTTCTTTAAAAAAATACACACTTTATTTTGGCCCTGAAATCCGATGTGTTTTTAATTATCTGTAAAGATTTTTATTGTTCTGAAATCAATAAATATTTAGTTAATTGAATCTAAATATATATAATTCAAAGGTGACTGACTGACTGACTGAGATAGTGATCTATCAACGCACAGCCCAAACCACTGGACGGATCGGGCTGAAATTTGGCATGCAGGTACATGTTATGACGTAGGCATCCGCTAAGAAAGGATTTTGATCAATTCTACCCCCAAGGGGATAAAATAGGGGATGAAAGTTTGTATGAAACTTTGTCAATTTTAAACTGATCGGGCTGAGACTTTGCATGCATAAAGCTACTATGACGTAGCCATCCTCTAACAAAGGATTTTGATAAATTCCACCCCTAAGGGGATAAAATAGGGGATGAAAGTTTGTATGAAACTTTGTCAATTTTAAACTGATCGGGCTGAGACTTTGCATGCATAAAGCTACTATGACGTAGCCATCCTCTAACAAAGATTTTGATTAATTCCACCCCTAAGGGGATAAAATAGGGGATGAAAGTTTGTATAAATCTTCTTAGATTTTCGACTGATTGAACTGAAATTAAAGATTGGAGCTACTATGATGAAGACGGCCAATTAAATAAGATTTTGATAAATTCAACCCCCGTGGGGATAAAATAAGGGATTAAAAAATATATATAAAATAATGACAGATTAGTTAAGAATATTGAACATATACAAAGAAGTTTTGTAGACCCTAATTTTTTATACGCGCTAATCAAAAGTAAAGCCGCAAAAACTATACCAAATTAATCCTTCTTAACGTGAGCGAAGCCGCGGGCAAAGCTAGTTGATATATAAAGGACGTCACAGTTTGAAAACCTATGGGGAAATCGCGTTGTGACAGCTCTTAAAATGTACAGCAATTGTTTAGTGGTATTAAATACCTGATTAGCTGCAGGCTTGAACGGAAGCTATCATCATCATCATTATCTTCCTGCCCTTATCCTATGTTACTTGGGTTTAGCACAACACGTTTTCTTCCTCCATTTTGTCTTGTTAACCAACATGCTATCACTGACTCTCAGCTCTTTCACATCATTCTTCACACAATCCATCCATCTTTTCTTTTGCCTCCCTCTTCATTTCCATCCATCCACATTTATATTCATTTGCACAACCAAAACTATCGTCGTTTGTTTATCATCTCAGGCTTTAGTTGCTGATAGTAGAACCAATAATTCAGACTAGACGGATGTTATTCCGGCAAAGTTAAATTGGATTCCGCATTATCCCAAATCAGTTGGGAGTTTTTGGTTGGAATTCGCCATTCGCTCCATGTTTGCAGTAACTACTTCGGCACTCGGACAATTTGTTATTAAATGTAGATGGAAGGGTGTTCTGTAGGTAGCCAGACAAAGCTGTAATTGCTTGAACAGTTTTCATTGATTAATTGATAACTACACATAACATACCATTACACCTATATTCTCCGAAGGGTTAGGCTGAGGTGTACAAATATACACCACAGCCGTGGTGTCGTTTTTAACTGGCGAGCTGTGGTGTATAATTGTACACCTCAGCTCGCCAGTTAAAAACGACAAATAATAATAACAACATAAACAAAATAACAGTAATAATAGTAATTAATAACTAAAACTGCTTGTATGACCAGATGTCTGAATGTGGACGAGGCGAAAGGAGTATATAAGGATCGTAGCAGGTGGCGTTCTGTGGTTTCTGCCTACCCCCATTGGAAAAAGGCGTTAGATTATGTATGTACCTATGTATGTATGTAATAACTAAAACAACATAAATAAAATAATATTTCCTCCAACTAGGAATTTCTCCTGTATCGTGTTTCCGTTTACAAGCATGTAAACTTACTTACATAAAAAAACCAGATTAGAAACCGCTAACTGTAGGTCATTCAAATATTTTATCCTGTACTGGAATAACACTCAAGACAAGCATCGTAGCAGCCAATCGCATAGTTACTGAGTCAACTGCGCTAACAAAAAAATTTTGTGACATTGCATGTTTTTGTTCTTTGGCATTTTTTTCCAGATATGAAGGCGAGTTCATGCAGGGCTGGTTCCATGGTCACGGCGTCTTCTGGCGAGCTGATGGCATGAAGTTTGAAGGGGAGTTCCGTGGAGGAAGAGTATGGGGACTTGGTAAGACTGATAAACACAGTTCTTAAGAGTATTAAAAAAAAGTTTAAATAATCTCAGGTCAACTCAAAATTTTTTCAACGCATGTTCAATGTGTGTGTGGAGCAGTAACACAGCCGTAATTAAACACGGCTGAAACCGCTGAGTATTGCTAGTTAAAACATACCATCACGCTTTTATTCCCCGAAGGGTTACGCAGAGGTGTACCAATGTGCACCCACAGTACGCTGATGTGTTTAGGTCCCATGTAATAGGAGGCAAGCCTAATGCTATTAACTGGGCATAAATCCTACTGAGAACTTTAATAGAAAAACCCACTAAGACTTTGCTCGACTTGGGAATCGAACACAAGACCTCTAGCGTAGCAGTCGCGCACCACTAGGCTAACGAGGCAGTATTGCTAGCTGTTTATTAAATTAAAAGAAAACTCTTGAACGTACTACATTGAATAAAATTACCTATTTCCTGATATAAAATGATAGACTAAAAGCAATAATAATCCTTTCAAATCATCGTTTCATTGAGTAACATTTCGAATCAGGACTCAAGAACTAAACCTATTGAAACGAACTACTTAAGTGGTTACCGAACAATGTCCAGAAACGATCGCCCAATTAAAACAATTTCAGTTGGAAATTGTTTTTGAGTTATAACTGAAACAAACAAAACTTGCTGAAATTCGACAATAGAACCGGAGTAGAATTTGTTAAAATTAGTGGTCTTAAGCGCGATTGCTACGGTAGAGGTCTTGGATTCGATTCCCAGGTCGAGCAAAAAGTGTTATGCGGTTTTTCTATGAAATTCTCTGTAACAGCTCGGAATTAGCATTTGTACGCGGTTAATGGTATTAGGCTCTCCCCCTATTACATGGGACCAAAACATACTGGCGAACTGTGGGTGTACACTGGTACACCTCTGTATACCTCTTCGGGGAATATATGCGTGATGGTATATTATGATAAGTGGAAAATGATTAGGATTCAAAAGAAATATAATAATTTAATGCTGATTAATTTTAAATCTGTTTGTATGGTTTGTTTAGTGCATCTAACTGTTATTGCTGATGTAACACATTTGGCATATTGAATTAGTTTAACGTAATTAACTTAATTACTTAATTATCTAAATGGCATATCATGTAGCTTTATTATCGTGCCAATAATGAGGTTCTTGTCATCTCTAAAACGTAGTAAACGTTATTTAGTTCGCGTCGTTCAATAATAGATGGCACCACATGTTTATAATCCTGCTTACTATTATAAATGCGAAACTTAGAACAGCTCACAGCTAAACGAATCTGGATGAAATTTAGCACAGAGACAGATAATAGTCTGCAATAGCAAACAGGTTAGTTTTTATCCCGGAAAAATGTACGGTTCCCGCGGGATAGACATTATATATCAATTTTGGCGCGGGCGGGCAGGTCTTTTTCTTTTTATATAAAGTTATTCTCATAAACGGCAGGTCCGATTTCAATGGAGTTTTTTGTATGCTTTGTACGTGGGCCCCTGAATGATTTAGATTCATGATTGGAAGGTGGCGCAAGCCATCGTTCCGGCAAGATAACGTCTATTAGGTCCGCTAGTTTAATACAAAATATACATAGCTTTTCTCATCAAGTATACTAAATGGAATGCTCTTGTATGTGTTGTGTAATTATTAAAATTTGTCTTTAGTTTAACCTTGTACCTACCTTTAAACATGAAATTTTCTTAAGATCATTATTCACAATTTTAGGTTTTGATAAAAAACCTAATGTTAAAAACTGTGATTCATAGACTAATATAGATTTATAACCTATCAGCTTAAAATACACCTTTTACAATTGGCCGCAGACGATAAAGGTTTTAGGGACAAAGTAATATTTTCTAGGTTTAATATTTTCTTGAAAAATTTTCAGTCATCATTATTTTTATATTAGTTGAATTACTTTTCGAACTATTGTTCCAAGTTTGTTAGCACCCCGTTGATCACGAGATCAATGACCACAAGATCACAAGAAGAAGTCACAAGCACGACTACCTAACCATGTAGTCCTAGGTTCGATTCCCAGGTCGGAAAGTGTTACTAGGTTTTCCCACTAGGAATTTCTCAGTAGCAACCCGGAGTTTGGAAAATACCGGTATAACGAAAAGCACGTAAAGCCAATGGTCCTGTGCCTGATCTCTCGCGGTTATGTCGAATTGGGTAGATGACACCACTAATCAATTGACGTACTTTTTATGAGTATAACGTATTTAATAAATAAATAAATGAGCTGTCAAAACGCCATTCCCCCATAGATTTTCTATGACAACACTCAACTATGACGTCACTTTTTTGTCATCTCAATTCACTAACTATTTATTGATTTCAAAGCAACTAAAAATCGATTTTTATAGTTATTTAAAAAATCATCGGGTTTTTAGTGCTAAAATTAAATGTTTTTTTGTGAAGTTGTTTCTTGAAATTATTGGTTAGTGGTGTCATCTACCCAATTGTCGTGCCAACTGACTATTAGAATAAGGAGAGCACTTGTGTTGTGCCTTGTCATGTACTATGATATCTCCTGCGTACTTGACTAGTCACCATTCAGATTATCCACCGTGACCGGAATTAGGTCGGGAAAATATTATTACTATTTTGCAGAAATTAGTACAGCATTTTTTTTAATTGCATGATACAGATAGTTCAATACACGAAGACGCGCCCCACCAATTTTCCAGCATCTTTCAATTTGACCATGACGCTCTCTCCTGATTAGTCTATTCATTGTAGTGTACGTGTGCACTCATAGGTAATTAGGGCGCTTTCAATTTAGACGATTGGTGCCGGACTGCTGCAGTCCGGGTATCGTACTGCGCACGGGCGGTTATGATTTTTCATACAAAATGTCTCGACGCAAAGTCGTGCGACAGCAGTGCGGCGCACGTCCGTTGGCTGAACGGCAACAACCTGTCAGTGTCTCAGCTCAGCCGTTGTTCGCTAGTGCTGTGAACGCATCGTGTTTCTTAGAAATTCGACCGGACTGCAGCCGCGTATCTCTTCAAATAAGACGATTTACGTCGTACTGCTGTCGTCCGGCAGCAGTACGGCTCATGGTCGTAGCAACCGTGCGGCAGCAGTCCGGCACCAACCGTCTAAATTGAAAGCGCCCTTCGTGTGTACCGATAACACTCAAACATTGACGGAAGCTTGCACACATATACTATAAACGGTTAGAAGGAATAGTAGTGGGGCGCGTCTTCGTGGATTGCACTATCTATACATTAGGTAGGTATGCGTAACACTAACTTTTGCCCGCGACTTCGTCCGCGTGGATATTTTCACCCGTTTTAAGTTACGTCTTTTGCTACTACTCCGCCTATGACACTCACAAATAACGTGGCTTACTATGGGTGAAAGAATTTTCAAAATCAGTTCAATAGATTCGGAGATTAAATCCTATAACCTCACAAACTTACAAATTTTACCCCTTTATAAAAAAAAAAATATTGCCATCACGCCTGTATTCCCCGAAGGGCTAGGCAGAGGTGTACTTATGCACACCCACAGTTCGCCGGTATATTTAGCCCCTCTAGCTCTTTTAGCGGCCTCTTTATAATATTAGTATAGATTTTATAAATGTGTACCCAGCATAAAACATCAGACCCTTTAAGCACATAATCATGTTATAGTTAATTGCATCACAAAAGTACATTATATGCCGATCAAAGAAGTATTTCTGAAAACCGCAATTCACTACGGCTTTTGAAACTTCATTTAATATTTTCATTGCATGTGGTCTTGTAAATAAAAGCCTTTGAGAGACTTTTACATAAAATAAATAAACATATTTAAATGAAAACATTTATACCATCTTTTAATTAATGTTTGTGAACCAAGAGTAAAGAAAAATTTAATTAATTTCATGTTTATCTTTTAAAAACAGTAAGTGATGACTTTATTTCTGCACTAACTAATTTATGCACGTGACTTCGCCCTCCTAGGAGTCAATATACAGTAAAGACTATGGCATTGGGCAATAGTGTCCATCAGTTAATCTTTCTATCACTGAAATATTTTTTGTAATCGGACCAGTAGGTATTTCTAGAGATTACCTTTACAAACAAAAAAATGGCTTTTACCTAGGCCAGAGCCAAACATTGCCAACCAACGTGGCAATGCTGCCAGTCTTTTGGGCAAGTATCTAGTAGACAGCGATGCGGAGGACTTTTTGATGCCATGTAGTTATAATTTGTACTTTTAATGTCATCTTATTTATTAAGTTTGTAAATATTGTGCATACAATTAAAATATTCCAAACTAACAAAAAATAAATAAAATTTTACCGCTTTGTCACAGTTCTCGCAAAAGTCAATGACCGATATTTTAATAATTAACACAGAACGGTGAAATGTAAACTTAATTACCACCTTGTCACTTGGGAGGTAGGTAAATTGTTGATCACAATTTAATGCAACAGCGAATAGACAAACAGTGTTGTTTGTTTGGCGTCTGACTCGATTATATTTAGAGCGTTTTGCGTATGGAGAAAAGACACATTTCCTCTTAAGGGTGTATTTCCATAATTTACAATACTTTTTTTCGCCATCTCTCTAGCCATCACTTTTTATGATAACACCGCTCCAAAACGACAACGCCCACGGGGCTGGAATCGCTTCGAGAAATCCAGCCTTTAGCCGCAGACTCGCGAGCCGTCACCTTTTTATCTTGTCATTACAAATGCTAGTTTAACTCACAAAATTTAAAGCCCAAAATTTAATGGCAAAATATTTGACAGATGACCTTTTACGAAAATGAAACTTCTTATGTGTCTTACAATTTTTCTTTATCAGGCCTGGTGACGTTCAGCGATGGCAGCAATGGTTTCCCTCGCAACGAAGGTTTCTTCCAAGACTGCAGGCTGGTGCGTCGCAAGCGCTGCCCTGAGGTCGTCCAACGCGCCCAGAAAGTAGCGTATATGGCCCGTGCGCAGTGCCAGCAAATGTAGTATTATTAATTACAGTACTTTCTATTGCATACAATGTGTTTTTATTTAATTTATGTTTTTTTTTTCAGACTTTCTGTAAATAAAATGATAAAATAAATGTTGCATGATGAATGTATATTTTGGCGACAATCAATATTTTATGTTGTGCAGAGATCCCATTGCAGTGTCGTTAAACCTACGTCTCTTCAGTATTGTGGGCCAGTACCAATGTTCAATTTATATGTTGTGGTTTCTAACTTTATCTTGGGCATCAAAATCGGTGGTGAAAAATATATTGTGAGAAAAACTGGAGGGTAATTCTATTATCTTTTAGGAACAATCTAATCTCAGTCGCAATCTATCAAAAATGCCTATAATTTTCCTACATTTTTTGACATTGGTTGCCGCTAACGTGATATTGCGACTAGATTTTGAACGTTTTTAATTAGTAGAATTGACCTTCTGCACTTAATAAAATTATAATTATTATAAGGTAACCATCTCTGTATGAAAAGAGGCCTTTTCTCTGAGTGAGACAATAAAAGCCAGTATAATATTGTAATTCAATAAACAGTTATAAATAAATATCGAATAAAACTCTAGACTAAAAATATAATAAAAATATTTTATTTACCATTTACAGAGCCTCTACCGAGAGCTATAACATAACATTAAAACTAATTTTAGAATAAATTAATGTACACAATTTTAGTACTTATTTATATGTTAATTAGATTTTAATTTTCTGTTGGCTATAGTTTCTTCGTCGTCGAGACATTGTCCGTACCTTACTTCCATGCATTTGCTTCCCTGAAAAAAGAAAAAAGAAAAAAATTACAAACATGTAAACTTACATACACAAACAACCAGGTCCGGGACAACTGCCTGTAAGCTATACAAATATTTGTTCCCGGTTTGTTTGTTCGTTGTTTGTACCCGGTTAATGGCAATAGGCTCGCCCCCTATTACATGGGACCTAAACATGCCGGCGAACTGTGGGTGTAAATTGTTACACCTCTGCCTAACTCTTCAGAAAATACAGGCGTGTTGGTATGTGTGTTCCATGCAGGAATCGAACCAGCCACTCGTAGCGCAGTAGCCAATCAGTCAGCCACTGCGCTAACAGTGTCAGTATAAGGGATTATGAGCAGATGCTAAAATTGTTAATGAAATAAATAAATGAAATGATGCGGCAGAAGGGCAGATGTCTGACTTTATGCCTTCAACCAAATGATCTGCTAAAGTACTGCGTGTGTGCTGTCTGACTCATCTGAGACACTTCTCGATGCCATTTTGTGATTCCCAAAAAGGAGAAAAAGTAATGACAAACAGTCAGACTTCACCATACATTGTTTTATAGACCCCAGTTAATAGTTTTAGTGTTATTGGCTTTTCTATGAAATTCTCAGTAGCCGCTCGGAGTTTGGATTTGTGCCCGGTTAATGTCAATAGGGTCGCCCACTATTACATGGGGACTAAATATACCGGCGAACTGTCGGTGTACATTGGTATGCCTAACCCTTCGGGGAATACAGGCGTGATGGTAAACATACATACAGTTTATGGGAATAGCTAATTGCGGCTAAGCGGAAATTCACCTTACTGACCGGATAAAATTATATCGGTACTTGTATAGTCTAGATATAATGTTTGAATGGTAAATAAAGGCGAAATTCCACTGCATCAGAATGTACACGGAGAGGTTACGAATTTTAGTTGCAATTCATCTGTTTTTCAATCACGTGTACACGTCAATGTAAAGCTAAGTAAACGTAGGTCACTTAGCCGTGGACAGCTTCAGAATAACGCCTTCATAAATAATAATAGATCGTAAAAGTATACATTTATTCATAGTAAATCTATATCATAATAATATTGTTATTTCCATAACAAAAGAAGTAGAAAAAAATAATGGTATAAAAATATTGATAGGTAGGTATGGCTCTGATAATGAGATCTTTTAAGGGGACCGTATCCACTGCGAAATACTTTCAAAGTGATTCGTAATTCCTAATGTGGAAGCTATAGGTTCGTAAGATTCTCAAGGGGTGACCACGCTCCGGAAAACGCTCGAACGAAATAGGTTTCGGAGTATCAAGTTTCTTCCAGATAGAGGGCACCCTAAGCATACAAAAACATAGAGATAAGCAAGATACACCTTTATCTGTTTAATGAATTTTGTAGCAAAATATGAATAGACTATTTTAGTATGGAGCGCTCTATCGCTACAGTCCCCTTAAAGCTATGCGATGAAAACATATTTTACGACACAGATTTTTCCATTGTGTTTGGTAAAGAAAAAAAAAATATAGATATTTTTCTAGGACGAAAATACTTTTTCTTTTGTTCACTCTTTTTAGGCAGTCGCAGAGTTCCATTTAAGAATAATCTTTTTCTTATCTGCCATCGATTGGTATAGAATTTTCTTTTTATAATCTAAAGGTCTTCACTATAGCAATACCGTTTCGACCCAGAAAATAATTAGCCATTCAAGTTAGAACTTTAAAACCATGTAAATTAAGGTTAATTTTATAATGGCAAGATAAATAAGTCGAAAGCTCGCGGGTGGTGTGCTGGCAGCCAAGGGTTCGATTTTCGAACCTGTTCCAGCTTGGTAATTGCCTTGTCAATGCGCTGTTGTTTTAATAAGCGGTGAACTTAAAATGGCTGTGCTATTTCTTGAAGTCAGTAACAAAATGTGAGCCTCGATTGACTGATGTTTTGATTATTTTAATCTCTATCTCTGTATAGTATAAAACAAAGTCACTTCCCACAGTCAGTCCCTCTGTACAATTAGATCTGCAAACGATTAAGACTGCCAAACGAATTCAAATGCGGTTTTTATGTATGGATAGAGGGATTCAAAAGTACGGTTCATACGTAATGAACATCACGTTATGATTAACGGGGGCGACACGGTAACCAATGCGTAAATGAACGCAGGTAATACCGCAGGTTACATAGCAAGTAAAATATAATCACTTTGAGATCACGTATTGATATTAAAAAAAATCGTTCATGGGCTAAAACCACCACTAGGTACCTACCTGAATCAATTTTTTCTCACAAGTGATTGCAACAACTATTACAGTTAATATGAGTAACCATGGATAATTTTGTTATGCTTTAATTCGAACGTTACATAAAACCTTTCACTGTGTATATAACTACGTTGTACATGTACTTTAGTATGGTTTATTATTATTTATATCTGTTGTATGGGAAATGTTGTGAAGTTTCTATAAATGTTGTTTAGAAGTGTATTAAATTGCTTCGTTTGGTAGAAATTGGTTTAAGGGGAACTGAAGGAGAGTGTCCTTACGTCCCCAACGGCCGTCGGCGGGCAGCGCAGAACAGGTAATTTTGGCTATGTTTTGGAGGCCTCTGTCCAGCAATAGATATCTAGCAGTGGACGTCATTCGGCTGACATGATAATGGCACAATCCATACCCATACATACCATCACGTCTGTTTTTCCCGAAGGGTTAGGCGATGGCCAATGTACACCCACACTTCGCCGGTAGAACCACAACGCAACAAAAAAAATCTCATACAATCCACAATAACACTCAACCCGTATAGCGAACCAAAGCGTCCAATATCAACACAAACCTCAAAGAACTTTGGACCTACTAACACAAAAATAAACAAACGCAACTTTCATCCCAGACAAAGTCTGTTCACACTTCACACCTACTATTGACACAATGCTTTCAACTTCCCCTACTAAGATACATAAGGAAAGTAAAATGATCCGTGACATAACGGAACTCGACTGCCAGTCGCGTTAACTTTCACTCGGAAGAGTTTACGTAACAACTCACGTAACCGTACCTTCTCATTAATCTTCGGTTTAAATTTATTTGAAATTCGTTTTAGGCTGGTGGGTAAGCGTACCTCTATTTGGGTGAAAAGCTTTTACGTAATAAAGATGTGTGTAAATTGATAAAGAGATACTGGTGTTGTTGCTATTGTGTGTGTGAGGTCGATTAATTACAAAGAGATATGTAAAGATTATGTTAATCTTGTTGAGAGTAAGAGTGATATGTTTGTAATTGCTGACGGAGACAAAGAAGCAATATGCTCGTGTACATTTCAATGATACCAGTCTCTTATTGTACCATTGCATGGTAAAGGCCCATTCTCATATAGAGAAAACACGTTGTCATAATATATGTGAAGGAAAACATCGTGAGATAACCTGGACTCATAATTAACTAGCCCTTGCCTGAGCATATAGGTTATCGCGGATGTAGACGAAGTAGATATGTAAGGCTAAAATTGTCAATTAACCATGAGCAGGCATGGTGATCAATCCTTGTGCCTTCTCTGTATGAGAAGAGGCCTCTGCCTAGGATCACTAATAGCTTGGTATTATTATTTCTTTACGTTTCTTGGACCATAGGTCCCGGAATTTTGAAAGCCGAACGAGCAGCCGAAGCCAGCTCGCAGAGGCGCCTTAAACGGCTTTAAATTGAAATGAAACACCAACCGACAATTTTCCTGTATGCACTATATACCAGTGCACCAAAAGACAATCCCTGGCTGGAGCAGGACTATTGCAAGACATGAACCCAACGAATAGGACTATGGGTTTGCGTGGCTTAAACTAGTTTTCTAGAACTATTGAAGATTGTTTAATTATTATAAATTTCAACTAACCTTTGCAAGATAAGCTTTCATGTAGAAGTTTCCGAACAGGATGATGAAGGATATCATGTAGATGATGAGCACGTAGTGCATCCACAGCGGGAACTCGCAGCCGGTCCTGATGCCGTTTATTCCGAGGACCAGGGCGCAGGTGAACTGGATCTGAAAGGAGAAGAAGGTTCGTCAAACAAAGATAGTGAAGATAACAATGAACAAATTTAAGATTCATGATTTCGGAGTTAGAATTTATGCCCGGTTAATGGCGATAGGCTCGCCCCCTATTACATGGGGCCTAAACATATCGATGACCTGTGGGTGTATGTTGGTAAACCTTTGCCTAACCCTTCGGGGAATACTGCTATTCTTTGGCTACTGTTCCATTTTCGTTGGTCACAGCGTAATGTTCTATACCTATAAACCTTCCTCTTTAATCACTCTATCTATTATTGTGGAGTTTAAAAGATCTAAGCGTACAGAGGGAAATACGGCGGGAAGTGACTTTGTTTTATACTATGTAGAGAAGCACAGTTATACCTATTAATATGAATAAAGCCTTCAAACTAAATATGTATTCCTTGCAAAACGGGTATTACCAATAAAAATGTCTATCAACGTTACACTTATTCCGCGCAATCGCACTTGTCTCTCAAATAACAGAAAAGAAACCAATTTTCTAAGAAAAAAAGCATGTCGAAATCGAGGTTTTCAATAGTATATAAGCATTGATATCTCAGTATGGTTATATTGGAACTTTTATTACAGCACTTCAAGTTGCCGTAAATGAAAATTATCACTCGACACGACTAGAAAAAGAACATTTCAAAAAAATATTGCTAAGAAAAATAAGACAATATTATCTGGGATCTTGAATTTAGCCCACAATTTATTAAGGTTCAAATTGCTCCACTCTGATTTTATGTAGCTATTCTTTCTAGCATCTGTTGAAATATTCGGGGTTTTATTCAATGAAAAGCGTAAGAGGGCTATATATTTATTTTATTTAATAAAAAAAAGTATGCGCAAAACTAAGAATTTATCTTAGATGCTTTTAAAAACAAACTCAGATGCATAAGAAGTGTATGATTTGGTTATTCTAAAATTAAAAACTAGATTAACAAAAAAAACGCTTTGTCTTAGTAAATTAAGGTTGTTGACGAAATTATCAACAACCTGTCAATTTGTCTCATTAATTTTCGTTCGTGAAACCAAAAGGGTAAATACGTACAAAAACTACTAACTTCATAAAGTAAACTCATTCAATTCAATTCGTTATTTAAAACTAGCCTCCGCTCGCGACTTTATCTGCGTCAAAGTTAACTTAATATCCCACAGGAACCGTACAATTCCCCGGTATAAAATTGGCCTACTTATTGGCTGTTCCAGACTACAATCTATCTCTTTGCCAAAGTTCATCCAGATTCGCTCAGTTGCTCTGACGTGATCGAGTAACAAACATTCATCCAACCAACTTTCGCATTTGTAATAGTAGTTAGACGGATCCCCCATTAGTTCCATACATTATTAATTGGGTCAAATGTACCCCAAAACTGTTTAATTGGTACAATTTTGTTCCTATGTTAAAGCTTCTAAAACTCGTGTTGTATTTAAAATCAAAGGCCCTTTATACCCGGATGGGAGTCGTTATATAAACAATAATTAACATAGTAAATGTTCGTATTATTACCTAAGTAAAGTATTTCATAACATTGAAAGAAAACAAAGGTATGGAAACACGCGATGGTATGCGTGTGGCGTGTCACCGCAAACTTCAATTATATACAAATACGAGGTAGGTATAGTTTTGCAGGCTCGTTATATTTTAGGAAACTATCATAAAAGGAATAAATAGTCATATAAAATTACGACACCTGACCAATAATTAACAAATAAGTACTTATTTTCCGTCGTTTATATTTGACAGTGTTTCAGAATACACCACTTTAAATAAACAAAATCGCCCCGTTTGCATAAGCACTATAAGCAGTAGGCATTGTCGCGTGCCTAAATCCAGTGACAAGATGGTCAGTTAAAATTCGAAAATAAAAAAATTAAACAATTTATTTTTTTAATTGATTCTTGTTGAGAATCTCTAGCACAGTAACCTACTTGAATATGACGAGGATGCAAAACTACACCTTATATACATTAGTTTGGTTAATGGCATCGCATAAACTTTACTAATTCATTTTCATATTTTGGTTATACTAGCTGTTTCCCCTGACTTCGTTTTATTATACAATCAGCCCGGGGGTTGCTCGGGTTACACAAAATACTATCACGCCTGTATGCCCTGAAGGGTTAGGCAGAGGTGTACCAGTGTACGTGTACGTTTTAGGTCACATGTAATACGAGGCAAGCCTATTACCATTAACCGGGCACAAATGCTAACTCCGAGCGGCTACCAAGAATTTTATACAAAAAGCCAATAACACTTTTAGCTCGACCTTGGAATCGAATCCAAGACTTCTAGCGTAGCAATCGCGCTTAGGATCACTAACTAGCTCGGGTTAATTTCAAGAAATCTTCCCTAAAATCTTCAAAAAACCTGTCTTTAAAACCTTCTATACCTCTTTTCAGTTGCGTATCATCTGTATGTATGTCAGTCACTTGTCATCACTCACGGAACAATTTGAACAATAGTGTGCTCTATGTACTTTGTCCACACAAGTTAAGCAGAAACAAGCCTAGTCATGTTCGCACTGAAAGTTTTGTTTGAAACGTCTTGTTTCTTCTATAACGTTATTTACAGAGAAATGTTTCTTCTTGGCAAAGTAATAAAATTTAATTATCCTATTATTTTAAACAAGTCGTAGTTTTAAGTAGTAGTAAAGCTCTTTGTGAATGAGCTCATCCGGGGAAGTACTTACTACCACCAGTTTGCAGTTCCGGTTTGAAGGGTATGGGTGCTGGTATACTCGTAATTACAGACACATGAGACATTTTAACTTTGTCTCTGAGATGGCAACGCATTTGCAAAGCCACCATTATTTCAGATGTCTGTGGGCAGCGGTGACCACATAACATGAGGGAGACCGAAGGCTTGTTTGTCTTCCAATAATTAGAAAAAATGTCTTACGGGTCTTCAATATTTTTGAAATAAAATATAGCCAATGTTACTCGCTAACTATTAGGCCTTGCTTACACCTTTATTATTAGTACCTATATTGTTTTTAGATACATATAGAAGCAACAAGAATATTATAACCAGGATTTAAAAAAAAACCTAATTGAAAAGAGTGCCCGTGGAGTTTTTTGCTCATTCTTCTTCATTGATACCTAAACGTATGTTATGGAACGAGCGACTCCTTTACAATTTAAAAGTGCCTGTAAATAGTCTTATTGAAATAAATGCTTTGATTTGACGTGACCTTTGACAAAATACTGTCGGCAAATAAAAAGGGATAGCCATTATAATAAAGCGTGACCTACATAGGTAATTTTGGCATGAGGGAGCTGACACAATTGAACAAATCAGTTCGAATATAAAGGATGATGGATGAGAGTGGTCGAAGATTGGGGTCAGTGACTTGCAATTGAAGAGGTTTGTGTCCTGTCGTGTTGTGAATTACTTTAGTTGATGTTGATGATATTGTAATACCTACTAAGGTCGGAGGGTCAATTCCCGTTAAGAGGTTTATCAACGATCGCATTTTAATCCCAGTCTCAATTTGTCTAAAAATGACTTTTGCCTACGTTTCGGACATTGAGTGGCGCTGAAATGAGATTACGAATTGATTTTGAACATTTTTAGAACTAGGGCCTTCTTGGCACTGAGACTAAATTGCTTTAGATTGTTTTTTTTTATGTTGCCCCCGCAATAAGAGTTTCTCCTTTATCATGAGTGTGTTTACAAACATAAACTTACATACACAAATAGCCAGGTCCTGAACAACTATTTGTACGCCATTGAAATAACAATATTATTTCATTCCGTGCGGGAATTGAACCTGCGACATGCAGTGCAGCAGCCAGCCAACCTAGCTACTGCGCCAAACCGTGGCATTTTCCATCTTTTATAGTTGACGGAATTAATGCCATAGTTTACCATCTTAGTATATTATGTTTTGGAGATAAACTCACCAGCTGCATGATAGTAAGGTACTTCTTCCACCAGAGGTACTTGCTGACGGTAGGCCCGAAGACTGACAGTCCGTAGTACGTGTACATAAGGACGTGAATCCCACTGTTCACCATCGCTGGGAGGAACGCTGGAAACAAAAGACTGAGTTAATAAAATCAAATCATTGAGTTGGCAACATAGTGTGTGTGTACAAATTGCGTATATGAATTTTGGTTGAAATTTTTACTAAATTGCCTTTACGTGTGGATTTATTTTTCACAGCATTATATATTTTTTTGATACTGAGGATGTACACTAAATTTTTAAAGTTGATTTTTAACACCTTGGTCCTGGGTTCGATTCCCAGGTCGAGCAAAAACTGTCATTGGGTTTTTCTATGAAATTCTCAGTAGCAGCTCGGAGTTTGGATTTGTGCCTGATTAATGGCAATAGGCTCGCCCCCTATTACATGGGACCTAAATATACCGGCGAACTGTGGGTGTACATTGGTACACCTCTGCCTAACCCTTCGAGGAACACAGGCGTGATGGTGATGGTTTTAACACCTTATAGGTGAAAATCATTCCGTACCACCATGAACTCTACAGAAACCCAAAAAAACACGCTTGTATGATAGACTTGCTGTGATAGACCAACAGACGGATAGTGGAGCCTTAGTAATAGGTTTCCGTTGCCACCCTAAAATTGCCTAACATTATAAAAAAAATCTTATAATAAAATTCTCAAAGGTTTTGAATTTTAAATAATCTCATCTTCTAGTTAAATGATCCAATTCTAAATTAATTGAATTCTTCAAATTCTCTTACAGAATTATTTTAAAATGGGCATTTGTGCGTCTCAAATACTTTGATTCTTCAATAAGTCAAAAACTTAAAAACGAATAAATTATTTAGTAAAATAAAATATTAAATTTTAATATAAAAGATAGTTTAAATGGTCAAGCACGTATTCATTTATGAGACTCAAGAGATTCATGTCACTTGGGAATTCTTTTACGCCATATAAAGTTTTTGAATAGTCCTAAATTTCCTAATACCTGAAAATAGGTAAAACTAAGTGAATCTCAGACAGGCTTAGATTTAAATTTGATATTATAAGTTTAAATAATTTTCATTGTTCAATTGTAATGTAACCAAAGGAAAAACTAGAAAGTCTTGAAGAAGAAAAAAATTACTATTTTTTTAATTTAAAAAATCTTTACCTCACACTACGAATTTCTCCCGTATCATGGGTGCGTTAGTAAACATACAGGATAAGTTTTTAACCAGTGCGTAAATTTTTTTTGGTAGTTCAGTGTCAGTAATAGAACACATTTCCGTATTTAGTTAAAAAAAAAAAAAAAAAAATTTCATCCTTATCCGAGTTTGAAATAAGCAAAACATGGACATAATCTATTCGCCATACTATCAATGACAACTCTTGGCCGCCGCCCGGGCGCATGGCTGGGGTGAGGGGGTGGGGAATGCGCTAGCGCCGAGTGACAATAAAATATGGTTTTTAAGTATACATGTTTCGTAAGCGATAACTTTTTTTTTTAGTACTAAGACATATCAAAATAAAATATACGTGTTTAATAAAACGTGTTAAAGTTTATTATGACAAAATTTACGCACTGGTTAAAAATTTTTCCTGTATAAACTTACCTACACAAACAATCCCAACCCGGGACAAAACTACGTGTAGGCTATACAAATATTTGTTCCGTGCGAAAATCGAACGTCGGATTCAGGCTTTCAGTAATAATACATCAAGTAACTTGACTTGGCCTGGGAGGTAGTCGATATGTGGGATGTAGACTAAGCAATCATTCTACTAATAATTGTTACAACCAATGGCTTAATAGCCAAGAGCTTCGACAAACATCCAAGGAGGCTCTCATTAGGCGGTTGGATCGAGAACTTGCTTCATAAGGCAATACTTTTAGACATGGCCTACAAAGTTCGAAGGTTTTTGGTGATCTCATCATTTGAAAAAGTACTCAACTAAAACTAGGAGTACTACTACAATTTATAAGGTTTTTTTTAACGATGGGAAATCATCCAATGACGTCACCCGCCCTGGGGGGGGGGGGGCGGGAGGGAGTGTCAGACTTTTACTGACTAAAACCCATCTATGTTCCTTCATGTGCCCTTTGCGTTCTGGGGGCGCGGTATCTCTTTCGAACAACCCGCAGAATTTATAAGGATAACACTATTTTACCTACTACAAACCTACGTCTGAAGATTGAATGCTTAATATAATATTATGATGAATTACTTAGAAAAAACGATAAACGAGGCCATCTACTAGGCCCAAAAAATATAAGATTATCATCGACTGGAAAATGAGAATTACTTACGAATATAATGTGTTCTCATTCGATTTAAATGTACATTTCATTATGAGAATAAAATCTCTTTAACAATAATTTAGGTCCTTAAGTACACCTATTAAAAATGGCTATTTTAAGATATAGACAGTCTTTGTACGAGCCAGATTTCTGTAAATCTTGTCATTATACACTAAATCCCGCGTACGTTATAATAAATTAGGTCTCAAACGGTGCAGAAGTCTAGACGCTCTGAATATTAAGAAAATACAAGATGTTCAAATTTAATATATCTTGTTTGAATACTAATCTATATATTATATGAAATAAAGTCGTAATAGTTACACTATATATAACTCAAGAACCACTCAACCGATTTGGCTGAAAATTGGTGGGGAGGTAGCTTAGAACCAGGGGATGGACATAGGATGGGTTTTTTTTTTAGGTAGGTAGGTAGGTAGGGTAGGTAGGTAGATAGTTAGGTATAGTTTGGTACGGTATGTTGGACTTGGATTTTTGTACCGATTTTCAGGGCTGGACTACGCGTGCCGGGCCCGCTAGTAATATTATAAAGAACTCAAATTTGAGAGTTTGCAAGGCTTTAATCTCTGGATCTAAAAAACCGATTTTGAAAAATCTTTACCCATACAAAGCCAGGTTATTTGTGAGTGTCATAAGATATAAAACATGACGCTACGACCCACGGGAGCGGAGCAGCACCAAAGACAACAAAATCGCAGGTAGTTCGCTAATTATGTTATCAAGTAAGTAATTAATGATCGTTTAAAATTAAAATATCTTTGCCCTTCGGTTTTGTTTACCCTGTCAAAATAGGTGGTTTACGTGTGCTAAAATATTTATATAACGAAATATTTTCAACGCAAAAATATTTTATCGACGCGGTTGAATTGAATTGCAAATAGTCAATTCAAATTCTAAATGAGTAAACTATGAGAGCAATCGTGAGATAATTTGGAAATACCGGCCAAGTTTAAGTCAAACTTCTACGCGAAGGGCCCCGTACCACAATTATTAACACAACATTTAAAATGAACACGTTTCTTGTATTTTGGTTATGACAATTACAAGAAAACCCTGTTTGTTGGATGCGAAACCTTCTATTTTATTATAGATTTATTATAGTGGCTACAGACACACTTTTTACACTCTCTGTTAAAATTCCACCGTTCTATCCATTACGGTTCACGAGAAAAAGCCCGCTAACAGACAGACGAATGGACAGCGGAGGCCTAGTAACAGGGTTCAGTTGCCTCAAAGAGATGTCAGCAAAATTGGAAGGGGCCATCAAAGAGATGTCAGCAAAATTGGATGGGGCCACTGAGGGCCGATGCCTGCCGGGGCTGCGGGTTGTTCGAAAGAGATACCGCGCCCCCGGAACGCAAAGGGCACATGAAGGAACATAGACGGGTTTTAGTCAGTAAAAGTCTGACACTCCCTCCCGCCCCGCCCAGGGCGGGGGAAGTGTTTGATGATTTCCCGTCTATAAAAAAAAAAAAAAAAAAGGGTTCAGTTGGCACCTTCCAGGAACGGAACCCTAACATCATGGATATTAAACAAATGGTGTTTTAAATATTCTGTAGGTACTCTACCTAAAAACCTTCCGAAATGAAATATTTCTCGGAGTTAACTTAGTATTCAACCAAGGCTTTTTTAAACATTAACTTTGTGGACGGCAGAAAGATAAAGTACCTCTGCCTACCTACATTGTATCGAGAAGCAAGTATCGTGATAAATGTTAAGACCTAGATTTATGTTAGTGCCCGTAGTTAATGCCTGTGTCTGGGAGAGATCGTTGTGTGAATTTAGGGAGCTTTTTTGCAGATAGTTGTTTAATTAATTATTTCATTCATTTACTAGCTGTACCCGTGTCTTTGATCAGGATTTAGTTGTATTTCATCACAATCATCTGGGTGAACCTAGGTCATTGATTGGAACTTTTAACAAACTTATTAATATCACAAGACTTATTACGTACTTACTTTATTTTAACTTTATGAAGCAAAAAGTCCAAAGGCGGACTTAATGCCTTAGGCATTCTCTACGAGTCAACCAAAGGTAAAATGAATATAATTGAAAGCCTATGAAAGCATCGATCATAGGGATTTACTGGCACTTTGCCTGAGACTTTGTAAGCCCGTAAATGATCGTAATTTTGGTGGAATACTGCTCTCAGCTTTAAGGGTTTGGGTTAGGTGTTGATGAATCAGTCAATTAGTGAGTCAGGACTTTTCTTTAAAATTTACATACATATATGCATTGGCAAATTCTGTTTCACTATTCCACTTTGAAAATTTTCAACAATGTTTCACTTAGAATCTGGGTGAGGAAAAATGTGCAAAAATAACAAGATTTTGTCATTGATTGTTACAAGAAATCGCCCTCAGGTTAATATAGAGATTGATTCCAACACAATTCTGAAGGTCAAATATTCCAAGATATGTAAAAAAGATACTCACTAGATCCACTGGGAACCCATTTGATCCCGATCCACCAGAAGCTGAACATCGTGGAGTGATGGTACACATGGAGGAAGGTCAGCTGTTCATCCTTCTTCCTCAATATGAAGAAGAAGGTGTCGCAGAATTCTAGAAGCTTCGAGAAGTAGTACCACCAGACGGCGTCTGCTATCTGCAAATTGAGTATCGTGCTGTTGAATTTTCTTGAACATTAAAGATATATAGAATCAGTTTTTATTTAGAGAACTGCGTTGTTAGCCTAGTGGTCCTAAGAGGAGCTAGAGGTCGATTTCGGGTTCGATTCCCAGGTCAAGCAACGTGATATTGGGATTTTCTTTGAAATTCTTAGTAGCGGCTCGGATTTAGGATTTGTGCCCGGTTGATGGTAATAGACTCGCCCCTATTACATGGGACCTAAAACATATCTGCCAACTGTGGGTGTACATTGGTACACCTCTGCCTAACCTTCGGGGAATACAGGCGTGATGGTAAGTGTGACGGTATGTAAATAATGATTGAAATTAGAAAACATCGCTACTTGATAATATAATGCCTGATTTACAATTCCGCTTTTGCATTGTAAATTATCCACTAGGTATGACACAAGTAATTTTTCTAGGTAAAGGTACTGTTTTTCAAACCTCTGAAACAAAGACAAAGGGTCATAAGAATCACTATAGTATATTAAAACCCATTAATTATGCACATTTATTTACTAAAATAACTATTAATGTAGTCGAAAATTGCATAAAATGACATTCAACCTCATAAGGTCGATCGTCTTTTTAAATTATTCAGCAAGTAGATAATCTTTGACATGTCAACGAATAATTAAAAAGCAATAAAAAAATGCGAGTGAAAATGACATGGAGCGACAATTATCAAACCTCTTAGGGTATTTTTAACCCCCG
This sequence comes from Caradrina clavipalpis, assembly GCA_932526535.1. Lineage (NCBI taxonomy): Eukaryota > Metazoa > Arthropoda > Insecta > Lepidoptera > Noctuidae > Caradrina > Caradrina clavipalpis. The sequence goes on from OW052095.1 coordinate 2,363,603, forward strand.
ACGCAAAAAGAGGGGTGTTATAAGTTTGACGTGTCTGTCTGTCTGTCTGTCGGTCTGTCTGTCTGTCTGTCTGTCTGTCTGTGGCATAATAGCTGCCGAACGGATGAAGCGATTTTAATTAAGTTTTTTTTGTTTTAAAGGTGACCTATGTGCGAGTGTTCTTAGACATGTTTGATGAAAATCGGTTGAGCCGTTTAAAAGTTGTGGGGGTGAAAGTAGGGAAGAAAAACCGAATGTCTGTAAATTTACTCGAGTGGGGTCTCAAATTTGACAAAATCGACATTATAATAAGTAGGTACCTATAAGAAGTATAAAATAAAAAATTAAATTGAAAATTTAAAAAACCCCCAACACAAAAACCTAAGTTCCCTTTAAAAACTAAAAAAATAACGAAAAAAATACGTCACGTTGGGGGACCGATGTTGCATTTAGGATACGATCGTCCCGAGCGGTCCCCCAACGTGACGTATTTGTTTCGTTATTTTTTTAGTTTTTAAAGGGAACTTAGGTTTTTGTGTTGGGGGTTTTTTAAATTTTCAATTTAATTTTTTAAATTATTCATTAAGAGATAATGCTAACTTAAAATTATAAATTCGAAAGTTCGTAAGTTTGTTCGTTACCTATCCACGCCTAAACCACTGAACCGATCATCCTGAAATTTTTCATTTACGTTGTCAGGTGTACAGAAACGAACAGAGGGTACCTTTCATTCCGAAAAGACGTACAGTTCCCGAGAAAAACAACTATAATGTTCTTGTGATAATAGATGGCGCTACATGTCTTTCGAATCATGATAAAATATTATATATTACCGACAATTACAAGAACAAAGTCGAGGGCAAAAGCTGGTAATAAAATTATTATTTACTGAATAATTAAATTACCATTCAATACCTCGATCGTCAGCTATTTGTAAGACCTTTGTTAGAGTTCATGAACCTAGATTTTCAAGGACTACTTTGTATTCAGATTTTATTTTAATTAGCAATGTCAAAGTTAAATTATTTTTTTCATTTAGACTACTAAAAGGCACTTTTGAAAGTGAAGTGTGAAGTGTTATTGGGTTTTTCTATGAAATTCTCAGTAGCAGCTTGGAGTTTGGAGTTGTGCCCGGTTAATGGCAATAGGCTCGCCCCCTATTACATGGGACCTAAATATACCGGCGAACTGTGGGTGTACATTGGTACGCCTCTGCCTAACCCTTCGGGGAATACAGGCGTGATGGTTTTGAAAGTCACATACCATTGTCACTGTCTGTGTTATTAGTTAAGTACAGGTTCTTCTTTTCAGGAGAAGGAGTAGGTACAGGTTAAGTGTAGGTTAAGTCTATTGTTCCTAACCCAATGTATCTTTGTTATCTGAATAAATTAAATGAATTTTGTTGCCCCTTCCAAAAGATAGTTTCGTATCGAGAGGAACGGGCAAGAAACTCTTTACAAACTCTATAAAAAAAAACAATCATCATCATCATCTGCTTAGCCTTTTCCCAACTATGTTGGGGTCGGCTTCCAGTCGAACAAAAAAAAAAAAAAACAATGTTTTACAATATTTGTGTAAAGAATCCTACAAAATTACAAAACAAAAGAGAAAGAGTGATGTACAGGCGACGTGATGGGCCAGTGGTTAAGGCACCCGGCTCTCATACATAAAAGTAAGGGTTTGATACCAGAAAATTTTCATATATGACTTATCCTATTAATATCTACTTTCTTAGTTTATCTTGCACGTCGCTGACATCGGTGAGGGCCACTAGACAATCCGCCTTTAGCAAGCGTGGTGGTAAATTCTCGGGCTTTCTTTATTTGAGAGGGGGCATTTGCCCTGCAATGCGGAGAATAATAGACCAGTATTATTATTAACGTACAGTAGAATGTACTGTATCAAATTCAATGTAAATTGGCCTCTTTTTTTATTAAATTTCATACTACACTAGACCAGCTTATCATTGACTTAGAAAACACCGTTCTTTGAGTTGCCATTGAAAGCCTAGTAATTACTGTTGACTGCCCCATTGATTTTTCTGGTTTTGGATGTTTTTTATCAGGGATTTCTCGCTAGCAGCTCGGAGTTTTGAAGTTGAAACCCTCGTCACTCTGAAAGTACCTACGTCAAGCCGTTGATCTTACGCCTGATCTCTTCGCGGTCGTGTCAGATTGCCATCCTGTCGGATTATGTATGTGAGTCAGGGAACAGGGAGTGTAAGAGTGTTTGTGTCTGGTCCATTGAGATTGGACGCCTTTAACTGTAGTAACGCACACCCTCGAACACCCCAATTAGAAAATTGAGTTACAATCATAATAAGAGCACTAAAATGTTATTTTTATGTGCTAAATATTGTTTATTTACATGTACGTATATGTTATCCTAGTTTTGCGTTTTAAAAATCCCTTTTGCCTTAAATTAATTTGATCTTTCGTTGGATTTCACTGTTCAACGGTCAATCGACTATATTTTTCGTAGTTTTAATTATTTTATGATAAAAAAAAATACCAATCAGAAATAGCTTAAATCGATTCAGTAGCCAATTTTGAGCAAACTACTTTTAGGGTGTGCGTTAATAAGTTACATGTTGTATATTTACTTGACTTATTAAACACTAGCTTTGCCCCGTGACTTCTTCCGCATCAAATTGAATGAAACTTGCATTTTTCTATCTCAGTGCCGTGCAGTGCCAAACGTAAATTGTAACTCTAAATATATTATTTTGTATAACATGCAGCGAGTGCTTACATATCCACTTTTTTTTAAAGTTTGTTGTTACAGATTCGTTTTCGAATTGGGCTAAAGTATAGTAAAAAATGTAACTTACTTGTAATTCATCTGGATCATATTTCTGCCGGCAGGGTTCACAAATGTAGCTGTACCGCAACCTAAACGACGCTGTCAGCAACCTTAACGCTATGTACGCGTTCAAAGCCGCCATGGCCAGGTTGTAGGGCACCAGCAGCCAGGTCAGCTGGAAGGGCCTCCGGTTCTTCATGATCTTTGGGCCTATCCACACGATGAAGAGGTAGAGAAGAGTGTAGAAGACTGTGGGGGCTGGAGAGTCGACTAGAGGCCAGCCTTTCGTTCTGTTATCTGTAACAATTTGGTTTTTGTTAATTTAGTGTTTTGTAGTTTTAGAGTCCGCACACGACGGATAATCGCACCAATTAACAGACCGATTTTTGTCAGTTACACAATTTTGGACAGAAGAAAACTGTCAAAAATCGGTCGGTCGTGTTTGGAGACGCTTAATGTTTATATTTTTGAAGGTTTCCAGTTTCACTATTAATTAATTATTCACAACTAGAAAACTGTGACTTATTCGCGTGATTGTGTGAACAGACAAAGTTACGCATAATAATAATTACCTATATCTTTATTTGATCCCAAGCTATATCTCTTTGTCAAATACATATTATAACTATAAGTTCAGGGATTTTGATGCGATGATTTGTCAAATATGCAAAGTTTCTATCGCTGCTAAGCTAAGAATTTTAAAGAATTATAAAAACCTAACAATACTACAACAACACAAGACTGCCTAGGCTGCATCACATAATCTTAACTTCTATACTAATATTATAAAGAGATAAAATTTATTGTTTGTAAGAGGATGAGGATTATACAAATTCTTTCACCGCCAGAAAGCCACTCTTTTCTCAGTGTCATAGGATATGTTTTATGTTGAACTTGACGTCTACATGCACGAAGTCACGCGCAAAAGCCAGCACAATACAAAACTATTACTAAGCACAAAGCCGTACAATATGGAGTTTGAAAATGATGACGCGTGACATTTTAGAATTGCACAGTCAATATTGAAAGATTTGCGATTCATTTTTATTGATGATACAACAAATCCGTGTTCATACTGCACTATAAATCAGCGGATTCCTTTGCATGCCAAAGGAATCCGCTGATTTTTAGTATTCAGAAAATTCCGTGAAATGGAGCGTCAGAAGGAATATATTAATATAGTTCTCATGGAAGCAGATAATAAAAGTAATTGCGTCGTTTACTGCGAAGTTATTATTGGCACAGGAGTTTCTATATGAAAGTAAGAATATTACTTCTATGGGAGTTAAGTTATAAGTTTGTCAGATTTTGCTGCATTGCGTGTTAAACACGCAATGCAAAATTTTAAAATGTACACTGAAACTGAAGAGGATCCATTCAATTCATTTGCAGATTTCGTATGATTCTGATTGAAAGTTTCAATTGTATATTCTAACCCTTCGGGAAATACAAGCGTGCTGGTATGTACAACACACATCACATACTACCACGCCTGTATGCCCCTTAGGGTTAGGCAGAGGTGTACAAATGTACACCCACAGTTCGCCGGTATGTTTAGGTCCCATATAATAAGGGAGCGAGCGTATTTTAAAATAAGAAACATACTGTTTCATGTTTCGAGGTCGCTTTGAGTTTTATTTCCACGTTTACCAATAAAGATTCGCCATCCCTAATCTAAACCATAATATTATGAGCCCATAACAACAGCTCAAATAAAAATGGCGACTAATAAAACGTGAAAAATCTACATCGCGAATATATTAAAAATATTTCTGTTTGTTAATATCTTTTGCGTTTTACCGCTAAAAGGAATTTAATCATTTATGAACATCTTCTTAGCGGTAAGTAGGTAATACGGATTTTGATAACAGAAAAAAATCTAGGTAGAAAAATATGTATGTCTACACAAAGCATTAGTTATCTGAAATAGATTATACAATGATTATATTCGCTATAGAATATATATTTTTTCACAACTATTCGGTATAATAACCAACCTACCTAGATAAAAAAAATATGTATTATCATAATAATAATACCAGCGTATTACGGTTTCACTGTAGGGAAAAGGCCTCATAGAGAGGATGTATTGATCACCAGGCTTGCTCAAGGCGGATTAGCGATTTCATATTAAATATTATAAGCACGGTTTCCCTCACAATATATTCCTTAATCGGTGTCAAGAATGCCCAACATAAACTTAGAATATACAAAAAATATAGCCAAATCTGAAGTCAGGTAATAATATAGTTATACCAATTTTGTTTAAAAAATGTTTGGCTCAGACTTCAAAAAATCACTGAACATATACATTTGGGGTTTTTTTTGGGAACCCGATGAAAACAAACTTATGTCATTCAGGCCGTCCTGTATTTGGAATACTTAATAAAAAAACATATTGGTATTTACCCCTGTCCGAAGTCACGGGCTAAAGCTAGTCTTTCTCTAAAAGCCGTTTGTTTAGACCTGGCCATTATTTATAACTGAACAGGTAGAATGTAGCGAACATTATTCCAGGTGCGATTCAATGTAATATGTATGGATGAGGCAGACCTTTTCCATTTCTCTTCCACTTATTCTTGAATTCGAAGTGGGCCCCTGGACATGATTGGCTTTAATTTATAACTTGGTTATGCCCGTGATTTCGTTCGCGTGAATAGCGGTTATGATGAGGAGTTTTATATGTTTTGTGCTGCACCCTAATTGTTTTTCTGTACAAATATGACAAAGAGGTAAGATTTTTTTGTTTGTTTGTAATGAATAGGCTCCGAAACTACTGGACCGATTTTAACCATTTTTTCACCAATAGATAGCTACATTATTTTTGAGTAACAAAAGCTATAAAACATCATGATACGACACACGGGAGCGGAGTATTACCCGAATATGTAGCTCATGGCAGATGAAGTAAGCCACGCGGACGAAGTCGCGGACAGTTCGCTATATTAAATAAAAGTACCCTAATTTACTTCTTGTAATATTTGCTATCTGCTAGTGAAATAAAAAGGTTAATGCCAATCAATGCAGCCGTATCGGAGATTAGCCAAAACAACGAAAGAGACAGACAGAAATTCAAAATGGTTTTTTCCGTGTAAGTGCCGTGTAAACATTTTGCGGTTTATTACGCGCAGAGATAAGAGTTTTACCAACGTCCAAACTCTGCGCTGCTACTGAGAAATGTCTAATAAAACTTAATAACACTTTTCGCCCGACCTAAGAATCGAACCCAGTAACCTACGTTCAGAGGTTCGACTATGAGGTCAACGAGGCAATCAATAAAGACTACATGAATAAATATATTACAATGCATTGTCTAACGACTGTACGCGAGGCTTTCTGTGTGCATATTTAAATGTATGCACATAGAAAATTTCACACGGTTTTAGCGATAGTAGGTAGTGTGGTCACCTTCTGTGTGTCAAAGAGATACCGGGTTAAGCTTCACTTTAAGAATAGGGCTTCACCATCACGCCTGTATTCCTCGAGGGGTAGGCAGAGGTGTACCAATACACCCACAGTTCGCCGGTATATTTAGGTCCCATGTAATAGGGAATCAATTAACTGAGAGCCGGCGTGTTTATTAAATCATACACACCATCACGCTTGTATTCCCCGAAGGGTTAGGCAGAGGTGTACTAATGTACACCCACGGTCCGCCGCCGGCCTCGTTACCCTATGGTATTAAGCGGCTGCGCGACTGCTACGCTAGAGGTCTTGGGTTCGATTCCCAAGTCGCGCAAAGTGTTTTTGTAATTTCTAAGAAATTCTCAGTAGCAGCTTATTTAATCTGTTGTAGCAGCTCGGAGTTAGGAATTGTGCCTGGTCCATACCAATAGGCTCGCCCCTTATTACATGGGACATAAACATACCGGCGCCGGCGGCGGACTGTGGGTTATTAAATCATTTATTGCAATTAACTATAAATTATATATGTATGACCCCAGGGGGGTCAAACTACTGCCTAATATACAAAAAACCTAATTGATTCTTATTCTAACCCAGCTGTGCCCGCGGCTTTGCTCACGTGGACATAAGTGTAACTTTATAAAATAAGAGTGTATGATAATGTTTCATTACTTCTTTCTAAAACAATGGGTCTTATTCTGAATTCGAATCCTAAAAAGGAATTTGACTGATTGTCTATACATACATAATTATAATAAAATCGCAACGAGGCCAATTCTGTACATTCAATATTTTTTATAAAGAGTAATTCTCACATGTTAAATACATTATACCGAACCCAAAAAAATGGTTTTTAGAATGTTTGTCTGTTTGTTTGTTTGTTTGTATGTACGCGCATAACTTTTTAACTCCTGCACCGATTTGAACAATACTTTTGGCATTGTGTTGGCCGTAACCTGAGCTAAAATCTTAGGTACAATTCATCACGCTATGTCACATAGGGGTTAGACAGAAACAGTATGAACACTATTAACTTAAAAATACTGAACGCGAACGAAGTCGCGGGGAACAGCTAGTTTGAAATAAAACTATTCCAGGCAGGATGCCGCGGTATACAACCTTCACAGTGTCGTTATAGGTAGGTACTCTTACCTGACAATGATAATGTCCATAGATAATAGTCGTACGTTTCTTTCAGCACACTTTGTGTTGAATTCATTATTACATTCGCCATCTTGAATTTTGGAATACTATCTGTAACAAAAAAAAATGAAAACGTTACACACAGGATATTAAAAAAATACTTATTCAATATCGTGCTCTTGATTAATTTGAAAATCTAAACCGGCTCAAATATTTCCAATAATGAGTCCCTACTGTTACAACCTAACAGAATTCCAGATTATTGGAGTTAGGAGTGTCAATTCAGTTTTTATTTAAAGTAGATGTTTTAGGAAGCTGGGGATTTTGATTTTTTTAATTGAATTATACCCCACTAAAGGTGACAAACAAGCTAACGGCCCGCCTGATGTTAAGCGGTTACCGCTGCCTATGGACACTTACAACACCAGAGGCATCACTCGTGCGTTGCCGACCCCGTTAAAACCTCTCCTTTCTTGAGGAACCCCATCTTGTAGTCTCTTGGGAAACTTTAGCTGGGAGCGCATTCCACAACCTAAGCGTACGTGGGAGGACTTTTTAAATTTACGAAAATAAGTTTTTAAAATTTTGCTTGTTTTATTATATTGCACGTTACCATATACCTACTCATATAGTGATATAGTCATATCTTTTAACAGCCTGTATAAAAATAATTTATTAAATTAATAAAAAAATATAATATACCATCACGCCTGTATTCCCCGACGGGTTAGGCAGAAGTGTACCAATGTACACCCACAGTTCGCCGGTATATTTAGGTCCCATGTAATAGGAGGCGAGCCTTTTGCCATTAATCGGGCACAAATCTAAACTCGGAGCTGCTACTGAGAATTTCATAGAAAAACCCAATAACACTTTTTGCTCGACCTGGGGATCGAACCCAGGACCTCTAGCGTAGCAGTCGTGCTTAGAACCACTAGGCTAACGAGGCAGTTACAAAAAATAATTTAATATTATCACCATGTTATGGATTATTTCGCATTTTTTACAGAAAATATTTTCGCACAAATACCTAGGTATTACGAAGCCGAATTCTTAATTAAGTCACAAGCTAAGGCGATTCATTTAAGGTTATTAGATTAATCCCCACTAAGTGTACTTATTTATTAAGTGTCTCATAAAAGGTTCATTTCACCCAGATTTTCTGTTTTTATCTTGAAAATATCAACAAAATTCTATATTAATACAAAAGATCTTGGCAAAGTTTTTGTTTTTCTAAGCTGTGTGCAGATATTGCAAGAAATGCCAACTGTTCGTTATGGCATTTTAGGATCTTATTACAAAATTGAGTGCTAATAAACGTACCAAAAAAAATATTATATTTTTGAACAAAAGTAAGTGCCTACCTAAGTAGCTAGGAGAAGACGCTTGAACAAAAAGGCCGTTGTATATTTGTAACACCCGACTCCCAGCCTATTGGCCAATGGGCACGCTTTACTAACCTCTCGTAGTGTAGCGTGTTATAAGTCTGTTTCCGGCCTTACATTTTTCTTTCTCATAGTTACAGAAAATATATATATTTTTACATTCTTAATCTTCGTACACTTGTAAGAATTCGGCCGGGCAGACTAATTATTGAATTTTTAAATAAAGAATACAATTTATATTTCGAAATTTATTCTCTACATTTGTTAAATAGATGGCAATTTATTGTTTACTATTATAGCTGTGCCCCGCGGTTTCACCCGCGTCTTAGGTTACTGCTCCGCCCCCGTGGGTCGTTTTAAATTTTTCTCTCCGTAAGAACCATCCTCGTACTTCAAGGAATATTCTAAAAAATCAGCTAAATCGGTCAAGCCGTTTTCATGTTATGGCGTGACAACGGGAAACGGGTTTCATTTTTATATATAGACTAGCGTCTATTTATTATTTTGCCTGAGTTAATTTACGTCTTAGATTACTGCTCCGCTCCTGTCAGTCGTAGCGTGATGTTAAATAACTATTACTCAAGCATAATGTAGCTATCCATTGGTGATTTCAAGTTCCTAAAATAAAAGTAGCCTACGTTACCTACTTTTTATTATAACATTAGCTACCTGCGAGTAAAAGACCTGTCAAAATCGGTCCAGCCGTTTTAGTGATTATCCAAAACAAACAGACAGACACAAAATATATTAAAAACTGTTTTGTTTTTTTAATAATTACCTTCTAAACTTTCATATGCTATCGTGACATATCGAACTGTGATCTGTTTGCGGACGAAATGAAAACGGTAATATCCTCATGTCTAAGCTTTTGCGAAAGCAACACAATCTGATATATTTTTTACTTTATTGTTATTATTTAACTGCCTCGTTACCCTAGTGGTCCTAAGCACGATTGCTACGCTAGAGGTCCTGGGTTTGATTCCCAGATCAAGCAAAAAGTGTTATTGGGTTTTTCTATGAAATTCTCAGTAGCAGCTCGGATTTTGGATTTGTGCCCGATTAATGGCAATAGGCTCGCCCCATATTACAATAGGTACATGGGACCTAAATATACCGGCGAACTGTGTTGGTACACCTCTACCTAATCCTTGGGGGAATACAGGCGTGATGGTATATTTTTATAATATATTTTTTTTATTGTTTTATAATGTTGTATTCTTTTTTAAATGTATAAGTATCTATATATTATAATAAATATGATGTTATTTTTCAATCTGTTATATTAGCTTAATGAGCTCATTACAGCCGTGTTAACATAGATAAATAAATAAATAGATAAATATGCATATAGTGAAAAGCTCTTAATTTATAATTACAAACACACACTTAAATTTTATTTGTTTGTAATACATGTATTTTCCATACAAACACTAAATCAGTAGAGACCTAACTTAATTACCGGTTGCCTAAGTCAGTGGGTCAAAGTAAGCATGAGTATGAATATCGAGAGCTTTATTTTATAGACTTGACCTCTGATCGATGAGCGGTTCGTGTACTAGCATTTATAGTGCGTCGGTAATTTATGAAGAACAATAATGTTCTTATTGGAATAATAGGGGGACAGTAATTGGTCGTAGGACTGATTGGTGTAATGGCTCTTACATATATGTATTCTTAATTTTTGTATTGATAGCTGTAAGCCACCCAAATACAATATAATAAAATAAAATGTATTTTCGAGACAAATTCCGGCCACGGCGCACATTGGTGCATGAGCGGAAATAATTCAAATTTTCAAAGTGAATGTTACCCTTGTAATATGTCATGCAGCACATAATAGACACCCTAATAAACAGAATGTGATAAAAATTGTATAAAACATAATTTATTTTCACACATTGATAGACTATCAAAGATGACCGAGTAAGAATGTACAAATTTATAACGAAAACATCGCATGTTTCAAGGACTGATAAAATGTAATTATAAGTAATAACTTTACAATTCTATTTTTTTTTTGGGAGACACAAGTATGAAGTAAATAAAAAGCTAGTTATCATAAAAATATTCACAATATTTTGATTGTAGGGTAATTTTATATGGAACTGCTTTTTTTTAACCATTTCGCTATGTTCAAAGGGTCATAACTTATTTCCGCCGGTGTCCGCAGCTTTGTCACATGCTTCTAATGATGCGTTGATTACTAAGAATTGATATTATGTACATTCCAGCTGCAACTAGCTGCAACTCTGGCCCTACAGTCACATTAACTAATGAGATTACTTTTCTGAAAAAAATTCACTTAACGTTAATGAGCTTAATGAGGGCATTTTAGTAATTATTATTGTGAATACCTGTAATAATAGCTTATATAAGGGGTACCATATCAGTTTTTATTCAGTAACGAGTATCTATTTGAGAAAGTAACAACATTTAGTAGTGATGGCCGCTTTTAATATTTCCTATCCTGAAATGGCTAATATTGTATTTATGAGTGATCGTGAAATGCATAAGTGCTTAGAAAACCTTAAGAACATTCATTCAAGTCTCACAGAACCAATGTTAAAGCAAATTTATGAAGAACTAGCGAACCGCCCCCGGCTTCGAACGGATGCTCGAACTTTTCCGGTGGAGTTCCTATAAAAAAAAACCATCACGCCTAATACCGTACATAAAATATTTTATTATTATCTATTTTTTTTTTAATTAAATATTTATCTATTTATTTACTTTTTTATTTGTGTATTTATTTATTATGGCTGATATAATATTTTATTATGATTTTTATTATAATTTTATGTCAAAATATTTGTACTTTTATTTAACTATTTATTTAAGTAGCAGAAATCCCGATTTCAGTAGAAAAAATAATATTTTCCGCGCTCCCATACAAAGTGAACCACTGTGCGGCGTCGAAACTTAATGCAGACAAGCCGCAGTTTTTTTTTTTGAGTACCTACTTATGCGTTTAGAATCTAAATTTATCTCTATGACCTCTGTACTGTTGGATTTTTTTTCTTTGTTTTTCGAGTGGGAAATCATCAAATGACTTGACAAATGGGGCGGGAGGGAGTGTCAGACTTTTACTGACTAAAACCCATCCATGTTCTTTCTTGTGCCTTTGGCGTTCCGAAGGCGCGGTATCTCTTTAGACCAACCCGCAGGCCCGGTGTTACTACGGTGTACTGTTGGATGTACCAGGAAGCACATTTTTTGAGTGTTGCATAGCGCGCTACCTGTTAACTGTGTAAGGATTTTTTGAATGATGATTTGTAATAGTCTAAAGGAACATGCACTGTTAAGCTATAATGTTTTATGTATGTACCCCGATGTCGTCTATCCATAAATGTTTGTATGCCGAAAGGCAGAATGTATAAGGACTCTTAAACATTGTTAACATCAAGATACAGGCTTGCCTAGTTTGGGGCCAATGTTTATACCAAATGTAACTTTTTATTGCAATAAAAAAAATATTTATTAATTATTTATTTATTTAATACGTACATTCTAAACAAATATAAATTTATTATTCTTATTCTTTTCCATAAATTCGTTTTCCAGCAATAATTTTAACTAATGTTTAGACTTCGGGCGTGTGTCACCCGACCAGAAAGGCCCGAGTGAGCGGTACAGTGACGCTGTTTGAATGGTATTTTGTTTTTTTTAGTCAATTTATTTTGTTCGGACTAATTAAATTCCAAACATAATTTTATTTTAATAACAAGGCTTGCCAATGATACAATTCCTGTCGTCCCTTTAATAATATTGCGTAAAAAAACGTAAACGTAAAAAATTGGTGAATGTGACATTATTTAAGCTTTTCGGCGTAATTTATTAAAAGCAAAGTTTGTCTTTCAAAGGGTAGGATGTTATTTATTAATTGCTTTATTGGCCAATCCGTTTTCGATTAACTACCAGTAGTCCAATTAAGAATTGGCCTAACAACAAGGCAGGAAATTTCTTATTGAGTTGACAGAAAGTACATACACACATACCATCACGCCCGTATTCCCTGAAGGGTGAGGCAGAGGTGCACCAATGTACGCCCACAGTTTGCCGGTAAGTCTAGTCTCCATATTATAGGGGGCGAGAATATTGCCATTAACCGGGCACAAGTCTTAACTTCGAGATGCTACTGAGAATTTCATAGAAAAATCCAATAACATGTTGTGCTCGCCCTGGGAATCGAACCCAATGCCTCTAGCGTAGCAGTCGAGCTTGAGCTTGAGCTAGCACTAGGCTAACAAGACAGTCGACAGATTGTAATAAACGTTAATATGTACTTACTGACTAGGAGCAGTAAAATAGTAATTTATATTGAGTTAAAAATTAATGTTTATTGCCTACTCTTAAACTTTGATGCGATTGGGATGAACCTTTGTAAAAATATAAATACAGATATTCAATTCAACAGATTATAATGTAAATTGTTAGGCTGTTAATTAATGTGTCTGTCACATTTATGTAAAATTTACACAAATGTGACGGCGCAAATTAATAAAAATAAAAAGTTGAGATTTATCTTATTTACGAATAATTTATTGTTGGCACATTTTTTAAGCTTTTGTTAAAAGCCTAAGGTCGACAATTTACTTTTATAAAAAATCAATAGAAAAGTATATTTTTATCTGACGGTTAGAAAGTTATACGAAGAAATATCAGTAATTTACATGATTCTAGGTAAATTGATGGAATTCATTTTAGGTCGATACAAGCCTATCTATCTATAGGTAGGTATATAATAAGAGTAATAGTACAGAGTAAATGACTTTATTTTATTATTATGCTGTGATGTTGTATAAACTATTGCATTAAATGTGCTCTTTGGAGAACGAAAAGGCTTTAATAAATAAAAATTAAGGAGTTGCAAAGAAGTTGATTTGAGAGTGAAGATGGTTAGAGTTGATTTTTAACTCCCGACGCTGAGACGAGCGTTGAAAATCCAACAGTGCGCAAGGCAAAGTAAAATTGTTTTAAAAGTTGGTGATAACTTCGGCATTCAATATGTTAAAAGGCACTTTTGGACATCAATTAAAAGAGACAAAAATAATAATATTGAATCTAGTTGTCGTTTTTTTTGTGTTCTGATTGGAATAAATGATTTGACTTTGACTTTGGTAGTAAGTAGGCCACTAGCGTGCAAAACACAATGGTAAAAACTATGTATATACAATAACACTCACAAAACAACAAGAACATCGTGACTTTTCCCAATTCTGCCGTACCTACATTTGGCAACGAGACTAATGTCAATATAATAAAGAGAATACATAAAGAATGATTCGTCATGCCTTTCCCAAACTTAGCCTTTGTCACGAACGCTTCACCGACACATAAGTATGTATACAACTGGGTTGATTGTCACGTACACATGACAAAGTACCGCCTTATTCGGGAAAGATTAATTTCTTGGATTCCTATTCTTGTGTGGATATTCGCTGAGACGGAAAATGGAGGGACTAAATGACGGATTGAAGATAAGTTGAGAATATTGGATGTTTAGTAATAAGTAGTATTAGTTTCATTTATATTTTTGTTGTACACAGATTGATTTTATTGAATCGTGTCTAGATTCTATTTACTAAATGGTAATATCAATGTTAGTGAGTTTCTTATTCAATATTTTAGAGCATCTACGTATGTCGCTAAGACGAGAGCTCTGACTTAAGCGTTGGTATGTGATTTAAGTCGATTTTCGAATTGGAAATATGACTATTCCACAGCATTTTGGTTTAATATACAGAGTAGATTTTTGAGACGGGTCACTTATCATCAACATTCTCGTTTTTTTTTTTTCCTTATTAAGTATTGAGCACAATATTAAAGGAAACACGATTTGAATCTAAAATTAAGATAAAACGAACTCTTAGGTATTGCCTAAAATTCCGAATAGCAGTGTATTGTGTTATTTCGTGTCTATTTAAATAGTATGTAAATGTAACATTGTTAATCCATCCCTAACTTCAAGAAATAAAGAGATAAGAGATGAGAGATGTCAGCAAACTTGGAAGGGGCCACTGAGGGCCGATGCCTGCCGGGGCTGCCGGTTGTTCGAAAGAGATACCGCGCCCCGAAACGCAAAGGGCACATGAAAGGAACATAGACGGGTTTTAGTCAGTAAAAGTCTGACACTCCCTCCCGCCCCGCCCAGGGCGGGGGAAATTATTTGTTGATTTCCCGTCTTAAAAAAAAAACCCTAACTTTTTGATATATATTCAGAACTGCATTCACAGATTTCGGTTGAAAAATAACGGAATTCTGAGGTAACAAACAGAGAAATAACAATGCATGAAAACGGCAAATTCAGTTAATTTATTTTAATAAAAAAGTGGACGGGTAATTTATTCGGAAACGAATCCCAATTAGTGTGCGTTTTAAAACTAGGTACTCTGTATTTTGTCACGTTCGTTAGTCGGACAGGGCTCCGTAGAGACAAAGCGTCAGAAAAGGTGATTAAAAACGTTGACAGTGTTTGTTTACAATGCGTAATTGCCAACTATGCTCTTCGGATTTACGGAAGCAAAAAAAAAACAGACGGTTTCAGACGTAATGTCGTAAAGTTAAAGTGAAGCGTTTTTTTTTAATAGATGGCTAATCATCAAATAACTTCTCCCGCCCTGGGCGGGACGGGAGGCAGTGTCAGACTTTTACTGACTAAAACCCGTCTATGTTCCTGTTCCTTCATGTGCCCTTTGCGTTCCGGGTGCGCAGTATCTCTTTCGAACAACCCGCAGCAAAGTGAACCGCTAAGGCAGTTTGTCTCTGAGGAAAGCAACGTTTTACTTCTTTAAATGTTTTTTAGCCTGTTCCGTCCCTTTTCTGGAGAAAGACCTCCCTTCATAATTTTCACCTTTCGCTATTCCGTCCTTCATCCCTCTAGTTTTGGAGGTATCCATCCAGTGCTTTTGACGACAGTGACTGAGCGATTGGCTATGGCGCTTCGAGTCGCGGAATCGATTTCCCCACAGAACAAATATTTGTATAGCCTGCAGTTCCGGGCCTGGGCTGTTTGTGTATATAAGTTTTTTTTTTTATAAACGCACCCACGATACAGGAGAAATTCCCAGTGGGGTCAAGTTTTAAAAAAAGAAAGAAATTTCGTACCGCCATCTTGTTCACGATATGACCCCGACCTCGTCACACGGTCCGTATGTGATGAAAGATAATTTCATAATAACGACTGATTAATACAACAAAAACTTGACGTGCAACTTATGGCGGTCATTCATTGTCACTTCCTATGACGATGGTCATTGCAGAGAAAGTGAAATCTTAGAGCGGGACAGATATAGCATCTGTTTAGGAATGAGGGGGACGGATATAGTCGCTGAATCACGTACCGTTTTGAGATGTAAGTGTTCCGCGTTACAAGCGTCTTGCGTCTTGGAGTTCGGTGAAGTTAAGGCGCGGTTCATACTTGAGAGGTTTGGGAAATTTTACATCACATTAAGAATAAATTATTTTTTTTATGTTACAAAAAGTGTGCCTTTTTAGGCTAATGTAAGTATTTTACATGTAACTTATTTTATTTAAAAGATGAAAATCCTAAAAACTTTTTGGATAACTGCATCTTAGAGATCCTTGCCGGTTTATAAGTATTATTTCAATATAGATATTAAATAAATAATTAGCTCACAACAGTAATTTTAGTTACTTTTATACAATAGTACGCACCACTCACGTTTATTTTCTTAAACTGATACCAATGATTCCGAACGTAGTATTTTATATAGTTTATTTTTGTTCAACAGAAAAAAATATTATACTATTTTAATAGTATTGTTAGCAGCCCTAGTCTCCACCTATTAGCATAGTTTATTTATTACGAAAATAATTTACCGGCTTATAAATCCAGTAAAATTTAAATATTTGTATCAGTAATAATTAATCATTAATATTTGGCACTAATTTAAACTAAAGTTAGTGGCTGTCTCTTTAGACTAGATAAAGGTTTAATAATTTTATCAGATAATTTGGTTTATTGTTCAAATAGTTAAATTGATTATTGTTTTTGAACTTCGGCAGGTGAAAAGAAAGAAGCTTTTATCAAATGTTTTATAGTTAAAAAAAAACAAGAATTTATTAAATCTGAGTATAAGACTTGTAAAAAGCCAAAAATGAGATTAAATTTTCCTGACCAACAATTCAAGCGTATATGTGCACTGTACTTTATAATAAGAGCGAACATTAATGATCTTCATTCATACTATTACTACATTGAAATAATTCCACAAGTTAAATAAACTTTATTATTATTGCAATAAAATGAATAAACAAATTATGTCCGTAATAAACATCAGCAGGAAAGTGAATATGCATTCCAAAAATATAATGATGATATGTTAATTGATACAAGCGCATGTTTCACATTGTGAACACGTACTTACATACCATCACGCCTGTATTCCCCGAAGGGTTAGGCAGAGGTGTACCAATGACACCCACAGTTCGCCGGTATGTTTTAGGTCCTATGTAATAGGGGGCGAGCCTATTGCCATTAACCGATCACAAATCCAAACTCCGAGCTGCTACTGAGAAATTCATAAAAAAACCCAATAACACTTTTTGCTCGACCTGGGAATTGAACCCAAAACACAGGATCACTAGGCCAACGAGGCAGTTACTGGTTACAGTGGCACGTACTTACGTGGCCAAAATATTTCTCTTAAGTAATATTTACCTGTAGGGCTTGCGATAATTAATCGTCGTCCTACTTTCGCGCTGTTTTACGAGAAAACGAATATATTTTTGTTTTCAATGGAGAATATTGATTTATGAATGGTTCATGGGAACTTTTAAAGATGTTTTCTTTTATGTAGAATAAGGAAATGTGAAAGAACACAGTAATAAAATTTTATGGATAAAACTAGCTATTTCCCACGACGTCGTCTGCGTAAAATATGTTGGTTATCGCAGATGGAGACGAAATCGCGGAATAAAAAGTAACTCATGTCTAATTGTCTATGTGTTGTGTGTTATGCGTGTATGTTTTTTTTATGCCCTTTCTTGGAATGTTAACTTACCCCGCATTTTTTATCAAAATCAAATTTAGTGTTTTTTTTGCATTTATAATATTAGACACCTTGTATTCCCCGATGGGTTATGCAGACGTGTACCAATATAAACCCACAGTTCGCCGGTATGTTTAAGTCCCATGTCATAGGGGGCGAGCCTATTGCCATTAACCGGGTATATATCCAAACTCCGAGCTGTTACAGATAATTTCGAAGAAAACCCCAATAACACTTTTTGCTCGACCTGGGAGTGGAACCCAAGACGTCTAGCGTAGCAGTCAGGCTTAAGACCACGAGGCTAAAGACGCAGTAATAAAGTGGCGATAATATTAAGTTTGGATAATTGTAAAATTAAAACAGTACAGATTGAAAAGTGAGAGTCTTTACGGGCGGGGTCAAAAGTCTGACAACCAGTCTTACCAAGAGGTATCGTGTTACACAGTAACATTGTTGTGGGGGTCAGAAACATGACTGTCGCTCTATGTAAAACACTGGTAGCTACAAATGCTGAAGCCCGAGTCAGAGTCGATTACAGCACACGTACAAAGAGTCATTGGATTAAATACTTCATTTAAAATCTCAGCGAAAATGAATGCTGCAAATAAAAATAAAATTATAGTGTGATTGTATTGTAATGTCAAAATAAAATATTATTACTTTTTGAATAAGAATATTTTCACAGTACTTACGTAAAACAAAAACATAATTATTATATTTTTTTAGAATTTTTAGCTAATGTTATAAAAAAAGCCTTTTTTTAAGAATAATGGTTTCGCGAAAATATAATTACCGACATTCAGGCAAACGAAGTCACAGGAATATGCTAGTAGAAAAATAACTGCATTAATAAAACCAGTGTCCAAATCGAACGAAAAATCCATTATAATGTACAGTTATAAAGAAAAGTGACTGAACACACCCATACTTTACTTTTTATATTACTGGGATAATTATTGTTGTAGAATAAGTTATTTTGCTTTCAGTCAATGACTCATTTTTAGTCAGTAAAAATCTGACACTCCCTCCCGCCGCACCCAGGGTGGGTGAAGTAATTTGATGATTCCCATCGGCAAAAAAAAGTTAATGAGTCATAACTTTCAACTCTTGAGATTTATGTTGCCAACTGTACCCATCAGCTGTTTCTCTTGTTACGACTATCGGATCGAGTTATGTAGACCAGGTAATGTAGGAAAAGGTAAATTATTACTATGATTATACATTACGCTAGTGTAATCTTATTTTTATGATCAGGAGACTTTGCTTCTTATGTGCATATTCCGGGTATGTCCGAATCGATTCGAAACTTAGTTGGGTCTTTATTAGGGTGCACGAATTATTTCATTTTTATTTTGAAAATTGAGTGCATAATATGAAATGTTTTAAAAAAATATGACATATTAATGTGTATTTAATAAAGTAATTAATATAAATCAAAAACTTAATTAGAAAAAAAGAATACCAGCACTCACTAACACTGAGTACTCTCTCATCTGTTTAGCCTTTTCCCCAACTATGTAAGGCTCGGTTTCCAGTCTAACCAGATGCAGCTGAATACCAGTGCTTTACATGGAGCGACTAAATACGATACGTCTTGGTTACACTGGTTGTCAGACTTTCTGGCTTCTCACTAAAAAAAAAACTCTCTATAGAGAAAAAAAATCCAATATAAGGCATGACTCGAAATTCCCATATCTATGGGAAAAAAGGATCCTTAAAAAGAAAAATTCCTGTGTCACTCCGGAATTAGGAAGTTATGCAATATTATTATGTAGATAATGTCCAGTTATTGGCAATTTTGTCGACCCTCGTTTCTTGAAAGTTTATTTCTTTGAGCCACAAAAATGTGAATGAATGCCCTTGGAAAAATATAGGCCAGATTATACGGCTATTTTTACGATTTGGAGTAACTCGTAACTCTTTAGGTATTACATCGTCTATTGTCAGTATGAGATTTTACCTAAACTCTGAAAAAAAATTGGTAACTTAAGCTAAAACCTAGATAACATAAATGCATGTTAATCATAAAAATATCGTATCTATTTTTTCATATGTTTGCTTTACTATTTCTAACTTGGGTTGGAGCTTGGGTACTTTTTAAGGTTCCGTACCTCAAAAGGAAAAAACGTAACTTTTATAGGATAACTTTGTTCTCCATCCATCCGTCTGTCTGTCTGTCTATTGACGATCCTTTATCTCGGAAACGCGTGGAGATATCGAGTTAAAATTAAAATCATAAACTCAAGTCTACAGTCCCTTAGAGCTATGAAAAATTCAAACTTCTAAGTTTCCTTAAAAAAAAAAGAAACGACCTAAAGGGCCGTTTCTGTTTTTTTTTACATTTTTGAACCTACGTTATTTTATTTTTTTAAATACACAATTATCTCTTTTGTTAACTGTACTCAAGATAAACTTTCAACAATGCTTTTAATGATCTGACAGGGCTGAACTTTCATATGAGTAATGTTGCATTTGATTGGTATTTATTCTATGATCATGCATAATGGACATCTTTAACAACCATTAAATCAGCAGGACGCAGACACACCTCCGACGTTTAATCGGCACGACAAGCGTGTTGACAGTTGAATTGGTTGTTCATTCTAAAAGCTGTTCTATCGCGTAGACATTGCATGTTACTGAACGCCTTAATTCATTTTATTTGAACTTACATTTTATTTAAACAATGACATTGAAAACCATGTCAGAGGCCCTTGCGGTGTTTTAGAAACTCTGACACTAGGGTGTGTGGCGTCATTGGACCTTATTGCCCACAAGATAAAGAAGAAGAAGAAGAAAGAATGACATTAGATCTTAAGTATTGTAAGATCTAATGTTGTGTAGTCATAATTTGCACAAAAATCCGAAAAGTACATAAATAATATTGCAGTCTACTTTTGTTTTTTTTTTCTTTCTAGACTGCTGGGCAAAGATCTTCTCCATAGCCTTCCATAAGTAAACTGTAAACTTAATTCCTAAAATAACTGCACCGAAATCATGTATACTACCTACATAATGGCCTTTTTATCACAAAATGACATTTTAAAATTAATATTTTGATATAAAAACGAGCAAATTGGTTATTATTTTTTGAACAAAATGAAATACACGATATTCGTTTTAATCTCCGATAAAATTAACGGTTGTATTGCACAGCCAGATAGCCTGTTAAGTTATTTAACGCAATAATTAAAATTGGGTTTGACATTTATCTTGAATCATTAGTTATAAAACAAATGTTGACAAAACAAACGTTTGATATTAAAAACTCTCATTTGTTTAGACTAAAATGAAATAAAATGCAATCGACTGCTAAATTGGCAAACAATTGGCGGGGTTACCGACACAAACGGCTACAGTCAGCCATATTTAGTTATTCAACTGTTTATATCTGTTCTTGGAGTTTGGATTTGTGCCCAGTTAATGGCAATAGGCTCGCCCCCTATTACATGGGACCTAAATATACCGGCGAACTGTGGGTGTACATTGGTACACCTCTGTCTAACCCTTCGGGGAATACAGGCGTGATGGTATATATATATTTTTTTTATATCTTTTCTGTATTCAAATTTCATGTTTTTCATAATAATGTCAAAATCAAAAGTTTTAGGTTGTTTTGCCCTTTTTTATGAAGTGTACTTGAAATGTGTTTACTTATAAAAGCTGCTGGCATTCAAAGCCAGTGTTCCAGTAGGCCACTGGCGTTCAAAGCCATTGGTGTTTAATGCTATGGACGTTCCAGGTTGCAGGCGTTAAAGACCGCTTACGTTCACAATGCAACTGGCATTCAAAACCGCTGGTGTTCAATGCAACTGGCGTTCTGAGCGTTGAAGCTACTGATGTTCAAATTAAACATTTTAACATGCTTGTAGATTTGAACCCTTCAACTCTCAGCCCGGACCCTAAATGTTCTAATATTAAGACAAGCCACTAATCATCTCAGATCGGTGTTAACTTGTCAAAGTTTCAATACGATTTTCATCCAAACTAGGTAGTTCAAGTTTCGTAATAAGTAGGATTATAAGTTCCACTACACCCCCGACTTGCGACTAGATAAGACAACAATAGTCCTAGTTTTACGTCTCTGTGTGCAAAAAGTTGTAACTTCGCTTCCTTCGCGTCAAGTTTTAGATAATAGTGGCGAGGAGTCCATACAACTCGATTCCGATCGGATTTCCTGAGGAACTTCGGGACAACAGCTGTACTACCGCCATTGAGGAAAAATACTGTCAGTAGAATAGATAAATAATATGGTCACATTGCAGATATTTTAAACAAACCATCAACGAAAGCTACTTACTTACTAGTACATGCTTGAACAAGCGTAGTGATCATCGCTCGTGCCGTGTAAGGAAAGACAACTTACAAACAATACCAGTTTATTGCTGTCCCAATGCAGAACAAAGGCCTTTTGCCATACAGAGAAGGTAGATATATTGATCACCACACCTGCAGACTTATATTATTTATAAGTCCAGGTTTCCGATATTTTTCTTCACACATACATATCAGTGATATCCAAGATAAACTTTAAAAGTACATAAGAAATAAAGAAGGTAAATTGGTGCTAAGTTTCAAGTTGTTTGATACTCATAGTTGGTGCTTGATAATAAATTATTATTTAAACCAAAAACACTTTTAAAACGCCTGAAATGTGCGCTTTGTCTTATCATAACTTGAACTATTGTTTTCTTTCACTCGCACTTGAAACTAGAAAGAGACGAAAATGATCATGAATATTTTTCAATGAAAATTGCCAATCATCAAATGAAGCAATTAGAAAGCTGTGGTGTACTAGGTTTCGGGTTCAATGACACTTTTTGAATGCTGTTACATAACATAATCTTAAAGACTATTGACAGTGAAAAATTACGCTTTGATGAAACCCGGACGTTACCGTTGTAAACCGTCACAAATTACTATTGAAACGGGGTCAGCAGAGGTGTATGACATTTACGTTTTGCCCGCTAATGTGTCCTATTCCTATTTGCGGGGCACAGTAGGGGAGGAATTCTATTAACTTTTAGGGATGATCGTAATCTAATCTCAGTTTTCTGTCAAAAGTGCCTACCTACCTACATTTTTTTTAACATTGATTGACGCTGAGAAGATTAGATTTTTGACTTTTTTTTAAATTGGTCTTCTTTATAATTCTGTAAACAATATCCCTCAGTTTTAAGTGAAGGTAGCTCGAGGTGAGCTGTCAATTCCTAGGATAGTTGAATGACCACTCACCCCAGAGGCCTTTCATTTAAATTCAGGTCCTTACTTGCCTTTCCAGACAAAATTATACTCTTAACAATTTACCTAACCATAGGATCCTAAATTGGGTACCCTAATTTCTTACCAGGCTTACGATAATTAGAGCAACGAAGGAGGTACAAAACACGTAGCACCTTAATTTCATAGAAGCACTTGTTCCTTGAATATGAGAACACCCAAATTTGAAACCACAGCACTCTTCATTTTCAGTGTATTTTACATGTGAAAGCGAAATATGCAAGTGGCTTAACTCCCGACGTGTGGGTAAGCTTTTAAACCTCAGGAAGACAGACAGTTTTGTGCCTTCTCTGCGTCGACAGTAGTTTGAAATTCTGTTTTAACAAGTGTAAGCATTCAGCATTTCCCGTTATTCCTTTAGCTGGGAAAAAGTGTCGTGGTGTATAAAAATATTACGTCGAATAAAATGAAGAGAATTGGTAAGGGTGTTTCTCTTTTTGTTCGGAGTCTGTATTCGTTTCAATTCACACTCGCATAAACTCTTCACTGTCTTGCAAATGTGGTCAAACAATGAGATAGCGGCCATCGTGTTCAAGAATTGATGGCGCCAAGCGCGTGCCTAAATTATGCCCAACTGAGAAAAGATTGCCATAGACAAAGGAATATCTGTTTTGTGTATTTTGCCAAAATGGAAAAATCTACCAAACTATGACCATTTCATACCGACGGTATCATGTTTGGTCGGTTATTAATAATTTTAATAATGATGATAATTTTTTTTTTGTAACTAACGAATATTTACTTCTCTAAGGGGTCTAGAATCATAAAGTGATGGCAAAAGTTTTCGTAACGATGTGCTTTCCAATCGTTATTACAAGATGAATTTCTGAACTTTTTCATTGAAGTATTTACATTGAATGAAGTCGTTTCTTATCTACCATTGATACCTATATAAAGTCATTTAAAACGCAAAATTGCCTCCCAGCATTGCTACAATTACAGGGCTTGCAAAAAATAATTAACTTCAGAGTACTTTCTCCTTTTTTCATCCGAATAAGTGCATGACAATCAATTTGAAATGCAGTGCCAATAAAATAAGGTCGATATTTATAAAACTGCACCAAACTGGGTGCTCGAGTTAATATTACTTTCTTTACCAGAAAAACGAGTCAAGATTAAAATACGTGCGTTCAGAAAGTACGTGGTTTTATTATATTTCGGTAACTTCCTTGTTGATGAATCGGCATGTAAACTGTAACAACCGTCTTCGATTTACGAAAAATCTAGTATTAGTAATCAGTAGTGCCTCGTTGGCCTAGTGGTCCTAAACGCGACTGCTACGCTAGAGGTCCTGGGTTCGATTCCCGGGTCGAGCAAAAAGTGTTATTGGGTTTTTCTATGAAATTCTCAATAGCAGCTCGGAGTTTGGATTTGTGCCCGGTTAATGGCAATAGGCTCGCCCCCTATTACATGGGACCTAAAAATATGTCGGCAAACTGTGGGTGTACATTAGTACACCGAACCCGGAACCGGTTGACCCTAACCCTTCGGGGAATACAGGCGTGATGATATATACCATATATATAGTAATCGGTGTATATTATCTGACCCTTTATACAATGAAGATGAGGCGATTAAGGGTCAGGAAATTCAAGAAACTGACCGTATCACCTTTCGCTATACGAGTTATCCGTGCGAATTTTCAAAATAAAAGTTTTTTTCTGAATTATGTATGTTTACACGGTACTAATACGTAAAAACCATTTATTTGTTGGCTATCTATCTGTTTGTTCCGGTTAATCTCCCAAAACGGATAGACCGATTTTGACGGGATTCGCAATAGCAGATAACTGTTGTTATAAGGAATAACTCAGGCCTTTAAGCTAGAAAAAGTATTGGGGTTATGTGCAATAAATTCGGCAGATAAAACCGACATTCAAATAGACGAAGTCACAGGCATGCCTGTAGTGCGATTCTCTAAAATGCAAACTCGAAAACGAGTCTCACTAAAGTGATCGCGCTCACTTTGATAACGAACCCACTTGACTTTGGTTGTGTTTTCGCTTGCCGCGGGGACGTCGCTGGCGTGATCGTGTTTAACAGAATACCATTTTGTAATCTCACTGCGGATTCAGCTTTCGAATTACGAAGTAAGGCTTAGAGAATCGCACTGCTGGTACGGAAATATGTTTTAAACTCTTCGTTTTTGTTCTCATACTTATAACGTAACTGTTACACGGCAGTACAAATAAGACAAGTGAAAGTCAGTATACGCATACAAGAATAAATATTATTGATACTTAAAAAATCGTCCACTCGTAATGTAAATATTTGCACTCGTAACTTTCATAAAACTTCTTCAGTACAATCAGCAATATAAGTTCTTTAATTGAATGGAATTTTGAAAGTTAACAAGTAAAAGAAATTATTTCTTTCTTTTGTTTGAAGTTGTTCAAATATTTTTATTTTAACAATTTAAACAATTTTGTTTGATTTAAATAAATCACATTCTACCTTGACTAGTAACAAAAAAATAATAATTTTGAACAATATTTTTTAAAGTAATATAATCACTTGCTTTTGTCATCAACTCTACTGAAAGCTGCGTTGTTCAGTACAATATTAAATTTACAGCGGCTTAATGTATATATATATTATTTTTTTTATATAGATGGGAAGTCATCAAATAATTTCCCCCGCCCTGGGCGGGACTCCCTCCCGTCCCGCCCAGAGTGGAAGAAGTCATTTTATGATTTCTCATACTTAAAAGGTAGAGTACTGTGTTTTTCTAGATAGGTTACGAGACAACCTGTATTTACAAAACACAAAACAAAGATACATACGTAATAGTCAGACTTTGCACCTAATTCTATTTTCCACGACGATCGTTACAAATAGGTAGGGTACTCGAAAAAAAGACTATTCTCAAGGGAGCACTCACAGATCCCTTTCTCATCCCTTTCTTAAGAATGGATGAGTAATTTATGAGTAAGTGTCTTCCCTATGAAACTTCATTATCTTTCAAACTTCCTACATGTAAGTATTGCAGATATCTACGCGACACAATTTTTTTTGTTCAATTTGAATTACTATAGGTACTAAGCGACACGAATGGCAAAGTAAGTAAGTGATTGGCTGCTGCGCTGCGTGTCTCGGGTTCAATTCCAGTACTACATAAATATATAAATGGCCTATAGGAAGTTGTTCTGGGTCTAGTTGTTTTGCAGGAGGAAATCCTAGTAAAAGCAACAACATTAAAAAAATTACAAGATAAGTATGCTATACATTCTACTCAAGTAGTTCGTAAGCCATCAGCTGTAAAATTAATTTCAGTATTTCCTTACAAAAACCGCATTAAAATCTGTTCATCCGTTTAAAAGCTACGGTGCCACGTCAAACTTATGACACCCCTCTTTTTGAATCGGGGGTTGCTTTTCAAGTTATGACACTCTTGAACGTCAATAATTACTGGTTTATGAATATAATCATTACTTAACCTTTATACCTAAGTAAAGGAGTATCTAGGTGCATGGAGTCTTATCAGTAAAATAATAATTAATAGCTACCGTTGTGGCGTAAGGCCAATCGGCCAATCATCGCTGATTGGTCTATTGTTAATAAGATAATTGGTGTCTGTACCTTCTTTTTAGGGTTCCGTGTCAAAACGGTGCTTAACGGAACCCTTTTACCAAGACTCTGCTGTCTGTCTGTCCTTCCGTTTACAGGGTTGTATCTTTTAACCTTCGGTAATACTCGCAGATGAACACTTTAATTTTCTCAGAGAGTGTTACTATGGCCTCTATCCCAAATAATTAATAAAAATAAAATAAAGGTAAAAATTGAAGGTAGCGCCATACAAGGAAAACTATATAAAAAATATTTTGTGCTAAATATTGTACTTTAAAACACTTTCTGTGCGAGTGCGACTCTCGCTTAACCATTTTTTTTATTAGGTACTACTTAATATTCTGAGGGTTAACGCTATCTAAAAGATTTAAATGAAGCCCCATTATTTAATAAAGATATTAGAAGGTTGATAAATATCTAGGTCGTAACATTTAATTTTCTTAACATAAGGAATTATTAGCTTAAACATTATTTTACCTTTTAGTGGAGAGAATATTATATTTAATAAAATTTACTTATGTTCTAAGATTAAGCCTCTATACTAATAAAGCTGAAGAATTTTGTTTGTTTGTTTGTTTAATCTCTGGAACTACCAGTTGGAAGGGAAAACATATAATTATATAATATACTAGCTTCTGCCCGCGACTTCGTTCGCGTGGCTTTATTTATCCGCCTTACGTTTTTGAATACTGCTTCGCTGCCGTAAGTCGTAGCGTGATGTTATATAGCCTATAACCTTCCTCGATAAACGGGTTATCCAACAAAAAAAGAATTTTTCAAATCGGACTGGTAGTTCCTGAGATTAGCGCGAACAAACAAACAAACAAACAAACAAACTCTTCAGCTTTATAATATTATAATAATAATATATTGTTCTTATATTTTTTTATATTAATATTTAAAAATGCAATCAATATGTATAATGAATAAATGAGTATAATAATAATATATATTATAGTATAGATGATAGCCAGATTCATTAGGAATTTATAGGCTTTACAACATCACGCTGCGACCCACTGAAGCGTAGGTATAAGTAATCAAAGATGTTCCTAAACATAACGATAAAAAAAAAGTACGAGGACGAAGTAGCGGCCAGAAGCTAGTGTTTTCAATATTTAAGTGTTCGCAAATATTTTGAAATAATCTGACATCTGCCTTAATCAATTATATTCAATTTGTTTATTCAAATTTTATTATGTGTTGATATGTCAATTTGCGGCTTAATTTGCATACCTAACGTGCAATTTGCAATGCCAATAAAAATTTATGAGAGCTTTTTTGTAATAAATAAAAAGTTTCTAGTTCAAGTTTGCGGCTTCCGATACTCATTTGCATATTTTTTGCATAAAATTATGCGAAGTAGTTTGCACGCGCGAATATTTTATGCAAATGATTTATTTACTCTGTGATTTATTAATTTTTTTATATAAATATTTATTTTTAGTATAATTAAGTTAGTAAGTACAGTCAGCAACAAAAGTCGATTAACATTATTTTTGAAATTTTTAATACTAATTATTGAGCAAAGAAAATACGAAATGGATATAAAATAAAGATAAAACTAAACTCTTAATTATTACCTAAAATGCTGAGAAGTGAATAGTATTATATTAGTATTATATTTTGTATCTATTTGAATGTATGTAAAGCTAACAATGTTAATCGACTTCAGTCGGTGACTGTACTACCAAAAAAAAAGTAGACATAAAAAAATAACTATCACAACTTTCACTTTACATAATAAACAAAAAAAGGTACTCACCTAAAAAAATAACAAAAAAGAAATTAAACGAAAAAAAAATCTCCTAAAAACTTCACGAAAGTACGTTTCGCAACACTATCACTTCCCGACTCCGGCGCACCCGATGCGCCGCGCTCGTCAAATGAGACTGCGCGCACGACGACCACCGAAACTTTACGACAACTCACCTTCACGCGCTCAAAGGGTGGGTCTACGTGTTATGCGTACAATTTCCACTGTGATTACTCTTACGTAAGATAATTAGCACGCAGAATGGTCTGATGGCGTTTTTTACGGTACCGCTGTTACGTGAGAGCGGTCATGTTTTTTTTGGGGTTTAGCGTGACAGCGTAGTAGTAGTAGGCTTGTGGAGTAGCTCGTCTGAGAAAGTATTTATTATTTATTTATTTACCTATTTATTCATATAAATAACTACAACATCTTACAGATGGCTCCAAAACGATGTTATACACACAAACTGACAGCGGTGACCGCTTAACATCAGGCGGGCCGTTAGCTTGTTTGCCACCTACAGTGGTCTTAAAAAAAAAAAACTAAACTATATCATAAAATAAACTTAAACATAAACTTCAACAATACAATAAAATAAAATAAAGAAAACATTCACATCTTTATCGGAGGGATAAAAATGTGAATGTTTTGTTGTTGTTTGTGTGAATGTTTGTTTAATGTATCTTTTTTTTTCAGTATTACCACTATACCTATTTCTGCTGTACAACAGCGTTGCTGTGTTCCGATTTGAAGGGAATGTAATGTGACGAACATGTGTAATATATTAAGCTATAATTGGATTGTAAGAAAATTTATCGTATGAACGTTTTGGATGTCAAATCTGTAGCTTGTAAGATCAATTAAGATAAATAAATAAGGGTATGGGTGATGGTGTAATTACAGGCACATAAAACTTTTCAACCACGGTGACCACTTAACATCAGGTGGGCTGCCGGCTTGTTTGCCGTCCAATGATTTAAAAAAGTGACACATTGGACAATTAAAAACTGATACCCTAATACGAGGGAGCGGGGTATTAGCGATCAATGTTTTAATTACAAATACCGCAATCGTTCGGCACCACCCGAATATTTATTTAGTGTATAATATTTATTTAGTACTCTTTTCTAGTGGGTAAAGCCTATTACAATATTTCAGAGTTTTTTGCAGAAAAAAAAATGCATTTGTTTAACTATTAAACACGGCTATCACTAAATGTTGAATGTAATTATGTAATAATTATTTTTGTTGCTGGTCTTGTACCTTTCGCATGCCTAATGGTAAAATGTGGCTGAACTTTGTTAATTGTTTTTTTACACCATGTACTGTACCCATATTCGCGAAATAAATTATCTTATCTTATCTTAGTTTAGAATCGACAATCGTGATGAGGCATTTGCTCCACAGTGCAACGATTAAGTATGGTTTTATTGTGCTTGTCATGTAACATAAAGTGAAATTTATTTATTTTTATTAAAATGATCTAAGAATATCGTTGTCCCTATATACACACACATACATAAAAAATAAAATACAAAAATGTCAAGTATCAAGACTTTTACCTGTATTGTCAAGTAAACAAAGTAGGTACGAAAATCGCATGGAAACTGCGGAAGGCAAATAAGACATTAAATAAAGGTCCTGGAATGAGACGGATGTGTATGTTTGGTACACAACACAACTCACAGCTCTTTGCGTTATGCAGTCGGTTCATATTTGTTCCGGGAAACCACTTCCATTACCTAAATGTTGGTTTTAAGTGTGTTCTTTTCAAATATTGTTGTTTTAGTTGAAAATACATAAATATTACTACTCTATAACTGTGCAACTGCATGGCTAAGACCTTTTCTTACGCAGATAGACACGGTTGGCCAGTGACTGAGTGATTGGCTGCTACACTGCGGGTCGCAGGTTTTATTCCCGCGCGGAACAAATATTTTTTTATTTTGCTTACAGATAATTGTTCCGGGTCTGGCTAACATTTAAACTTACATACACAAGCGTGCATGTGAGTTTAATTGTTTGTAACCGCACCCACACAGGGCAAAGTTAAAAAAAAGGAAAGAAACAGAGTCCATTGATCACCACGATTGTTCCAGGTGGGTTGGCGATTTCAGACTTATATTAATTACAAGTCCAGGTTTCCTCACGATGTTTCCCAACACCGATCTCAATAATCTCCAAGTTAAATTTAGAAAGTACATATAAATTGAAAAAGTCACATTGGTTCTTGCTCCTTATCAAACCTGCAACCTCATGCATAAGAGGAGGGCACCTTAACCGCTGGGCCATCATGACACTACAGGTTAAATACGTGCTACTATATAAAAAGTTAACAGTCGTTACGGGTAGTCAGAAGCCTAAAAGTTTAGCAACCGATCTTATTAAAGGGTATCGTGTTACCAAGTTACTGGGTTGTGAAAATCAGATAGGTAATCGCTTTAAGTAAAACACTGTAATTCAGGTGCATCCGATTAGATTACAAGCCGACCTCAATATAGTTGGGAAACGGCGAGGATGATGATGCAAAAAGGTTTGTAAAGTAATTTTATATTGGCAATAGGCTTGCCTCCTATTACATAGGACTAAAAACATACCGGCGAACTGTGAGTGTACTTTGGTACACCTCTGCCTAACCCTTTGGGGAATACATGTATTATGTTATGTTATGTTATGTTATGTATATTGACAAATTTATGCACACGAATTCGTCCACGTGGAAATCATAGTAAAACATATCCTTTGGCACTATGAAATATAAATCTTTTTATCGGTGAAAGAATTTTCGTAATCCGTCCAGTACTTCAAGAAATTACAAACAAACAAAAAAAAATCTCTTGATAATATTTGTATGGATTCAATCAAACTGATACAATTCCAAAACTTCCAAATTAGCGTTATACTGAGAACGATGAATCATAAACTTTCTGTCGATGTTTAGGTTGGAATCAAACAAATAAATGATTGATAGGAATTATTATAATTCATCAGGAACTGGTTTACTTAAAAATCTAAATAATGACTACATCAGCAATATTTATAAATAATTATTATAGTCATCAATGACAATGTTTTTAATTTCGAACTTCGGTATTATCCATATCCATACCTATCCCTAGTAACACACACAAAACACACACACACATGCGCACGCACTGACTGGATCGCGCCCGTGTTCATAGCAAACTGAACCTTAGCGTGCCTATGCACTTATGAGCGCTTAATGTACATAATTAATTGTTAACAATAAATCGTGGGAAAATAATGATAATTTTACCACTTTGTATCAATTATGTTGGCAGTTTATAATACCTACTGTTATTTTTACAAATTTATGCCGAGGCCTATTTATATTAAAACCAACAACCAATTTATTTACGCAAAAAGCGAAATCATTTGTATTGAATTTTTTATAACACCGTAATTTAACTGGTACGGTAATGAAAGCAATATATTTGACTTTAGTGTTTAAAAGAACGTGTCTAATTTAACATATAATTGTAATTTATATTTTAATTAAATACCTAGTTAAATATAAATTAACGTAAACCTTTTTTAGGGTTCAGTACCCATAAGGTGCCAAACGGAAAACCTGTTTTTTTTAGCTATCTCTGCAAACAAGCCGTCGGTCAACCTGATGTTAAATTGTCACCGCTGCCTATAGACATCTGCAATAGGAGAAGTCTAGAGACTTTGCAAATGCGTTGCCATACCAGAGACAAAGTTGAAATATCTCATGTGCCTGTAATTACACCAGCACCCATACCCTCCAAACCGAAACACAGCAACGCTGCTTTGAGGCAGAATATGGTGCTAGTACTTCCGCGGACGGGCTCCTTCACAAAGAGCTCTACTACTACTAATCTATAACTTGTCCGTCCATCTGTTCGTCGACACTCGGGCTGTATTTTTTTAACTAAATTGTAGATGGTCCCTTGAATAGTTCAGTGTCATGCTTTTATTCGTATGCTTATGTTATTGTTTTCAATTTTTATAATTCGATGTTAATTAATGTAATTGGATCTGTGCCGTTTTAATTAACTATAAATAAATAAATGCTATGGCTGCTACAACTACAAATAACATAAATAAAATAAAGTTAAAAACTAAAGAGTGTCACAATTACACATGAAATATTGTACAATGGTTTTTTTTTTTTAAGACGGGAAATCATCAAATAACTTCCCCCGCCCTGGGCGGGGCGGGAAGGAGTGTCAGACTTTTACTAACTAAAACCCGTCTATGTTCCTTCATGTGCCCTTTGCGTTCCGGGGGCGCGGTATCTCTTTCGAACAACCCGCAGCCCCGGCAGGCATCGGCCCTCAGTGGCCCCTTCCAAGTTTGCTAACATCTCTTTGAGGCGCGCGTGGAACAACGCGCCGTCGACACGGTATTGTACAATGGTACGGAATCCTTCATGTGTGAGTCTGACTCACGCTTGGCCAATGTTTTTAAATTAAAATCTGGCGCTGAAATGGTATCTAGAACGAACGGTGTTCATTAGTGAGTAAATACGAATTGTAGATAATGATGATGAATTTGTTGAAAATGGGATCAGAATTGATGGATTTCATGAATACCTATCTACTTGATACCCATCATTTCGAGCAAAAAGTGTTATTGGATTTTTCTACGAAATTGTCAGTAGCAGCTCGTAGTTATAATTTGTGTCCGGTAAATGGCAATTAAGTTCGCCCCCTATTACATGGGACCTAAACATACCGGTGGACTGTGGGTGTGCATTGGTAAACCTCTGCCTAACCCTTCGGGGAATATAGACGTGATGGTGTGTATATATTTAATCCATAATTTCTAATGTCATTTAGAGAACTGCATTCAGATCAATTGACTTTTCTTGAACCTTAGAAAACAATTTAAGTAACTCATTAATAGAATTGTCCACGCATTCAAGCTCTTCTCAATAATACTGCTTGACCTGGGAATAGAACTCAATACCTCTGGCGTAGCAGTAGCGCTTAAGCTAACGAAGCAGTTAGTAAGTTTATGAATCAAAGCAACTACAAAAAGATTAATATTATTTAACTGTTATATTTGAACTGCCTCGTTGGCCTAGTGGTCCTGAGAACTGCCTCGTTGGCCTAGTGGTCCTGAGTGCGACTGCTACGCTAGAGGTCCTGGGTTCGATTCCCGGGTCGAGCAAAAAGTGTTATTGGGTTTTTCTATGAAATTCTCAGTAGCAGCTCGGAGCTTAGATTTGTGCCCGGTTAATGGCAATAGGCTCGCCCCCTATTACATGGGACCTAAATATACCGGCGAACTGTGGGTGTACATTAGTACACCTCTGCCTAACCCTTCGGGGAATACAGGCGCGATAGTATATTATGTTATATTTGTTATGTAAGTAAACGATTAAATTCATGCTCTTTGAAGAGAAAAGGAAAGTGAGACACGGTAAAGTAACAGTAAATAAGTAAATTAATGAATTAAACATAGCTGTTATATAAATTATGCAATAATACAATCCACTTGTTTTGTATTGTAGAGCAGATGGTGGCAATTTTACTAACTTTTAACACCAAATCTTGTCTAAGTTTCAATCTATCAAAAATGGTCCTACCTACTTTTTGACAAAGAAAAAGTTTTTTTTTTAAATGGGATTTGGCATTTGATAGTTCCCTCTTATCTAGCAAAATTTTGATGCTACAAAATTAATTTGGCATAACACACTCGGCATAATCTTTTTTAAACAAATATTTTTAAGGCATATTTGTTTTGTATAATTATTGTTTGGTAATGAAATTTATGCCTAAAGATGATTCTGGCTTAAAAATTACAATTTTGAATGTATGATTAATAAGTGTATGCCAAACTATTTTTTTCGTAATTTTATGCAATCCGTCGTTATGTGAAATCATATTATGGCATTCAAAGTTCTGCAATAAAGGGTAGACCCGTTTTTGGGATCTAATCCGTACTAATATTATAAATGCGAAAGTAACTCTGTCTGTCTGTCTGTCTGTCTCTTCTTCACGCCTAAACCACTGAACCGATTTCAATGAAATTTGGTACAGATATAGTCTGGGACTCGAGAAAGGACATAGGATAGTTTTCATCCCGGAAATCCCTCGGGAACGGGAACTATTAATCCACGCGGATGAAGTCGCGGGCAAAAGCTAGTTACATATATAAAAAAGATACCCGAGACTTAGTCATTATCATCATCACATCATATCAGCCGAACGACGTCTCCTACTAGACATAGGCCTCCGCTAAAGATAGCCACAATGACTCGTCCTGCGATGCCCGCATCCAGAAAGTTCCCGCGACCTTTACCAGGTCGTTGGTCCACCTCGTACCCAAAACGTATAAAAACAATAATAAAACCAGGCCAAAGAAAAATCCAGCGCAGCTAAAAGAAAAATACCTTATCTAAGTAATCTTGGCAAGTTGGAAAAATATTTTTTTAAAGACAAAATTTTAACATTTTGCCGAGTTTGTTGTCCCAGGGTCGACAAACTGACCCTTTTAGACATAAAAAAGTAACGTATAATTATGTAAATTTTAACTAATTAAGCTAAGGTACCTACACAGATGCAAACAGAGCCCCGAACTCCAAACAGATTCTTGTATAAATAGTCAAACGTGAAGGAGAAGTTGGGCCAATTTCCAATTCAGCCTGTCCCCTTTTTAATCCCCGACGTAAAAACAATGGGATGTTATGAGTATGACGTGTTTGTTTGTCTGTCTGTTGCATCGTAGCTCCCGAATGCTTGAACCAATTTTGATTTGGTTTTTCTTGTTGCGGAATTTGTCCAAAAAAGGAGGGACACTGATGGGTTTAAGTGAGTAACAGTCTGACAGTCCCTCTCGATCCGATTAAAGCGGAAAAAATGATTTGTGAATTTCTATCCTGAAAAAAACCCGAGGTCCGTTATAGGTACCTCACAGAGTGTGTCCTTGGCCTTAGGCCTTCATATTTTAGACACCACAGGATTATCTGGTTAATAAGCCAACTACTTCCTAGGTTGACCTGCAAGAAACCATTCCGAAAACAACAAAACAAGTTCTGCTATTGTTGAACGATTGTGTTTATCTCGAGAACCCTAAATGTGTTAACTTACTTGCCTAATTTAATTTCTGGGCAGTTTCAGATTAAATCTTAAAGGATTAGGTTACAGGTTGTGGGTTGCCTACGTGACCAGTATTTGAAAATAGCATTACAAAGATTAGAAAGCCTTTGATATCAGAGGCCGTGTAACCTAGATTGTATAACGTAATATGTACAGTTTTCTTGGTTGTAGTTCAAGTAAATTCAATTTCTTAGTAGTCATAATATGCGTGGCTGGGTCTGTATTTTAACATCTTTAGTAGTAAAATTATAAAAAGTTTAAGTTTTTTTTTTGGTGTTTGTAAGAGATAACTTCTTGAAAGGTCTTGTCTGACAAAAATTCCTACACCTATGAAAAGTTACATTATTGCCGAGTCCCATACATCAGACTATGTTTTAATGGTATACTTGACTTTTATACAGGCGAATTCGTGGGCAAAACTTGTTTAGTCACATTTTGGCTTAGAAGTAATTAAACTCGATTAAATTTTGTAGGTAGGATCGAAGCACTAATATCTAGGCTTGTGGTTAATATGAGTAGACTACGTTTGTATATAATAATATCAAGGGCTTAAATTAATTCTTCACTTGTTAGTACTATTTGATCATAATTCAGCATTTAATTGACATGTAAATCGTAAGCATTCTACCATACCTCTGTGATCTTAACGCGAATTAATCCTTATTAATTAATTTTAATGAACACTTAATTCAACAAATGTTTTAAATCATCTCTTCTTATTAATAGAAATTAATCACTTCTGAGTTACAATATTAGCAAAATTAATAAAATATTTAAGTAAACAAAAAACAATGTTTAGAGATTTATGCGTCTACCGAAAAACTAATTTAATTTCGGTGAATTTATGTGTGGAAAGCACGAAAGGATTGAAATTAAAGTTATACTTTTTTATATCATTGTATGGCAAACAACTCAAGTGGCAATGGGCAGGGCAATGCCTATGTGAATCCCGCACCCCCGGCCATGGGCAGAGGTGGAACACCGCGGTGGTTTTAGCCGGTAAGGGTAGCTTGTAGAGCGGACCGCAGTTGAGGTCGTAAGGTTCTCGAGTGGCCACCACGCACTGGAAGGCGCAGCATGAGAAGGCAACCCACAAACTGGACCAACCACCTAGTAAAGGTCGCGAGAAATCGCTGGATGCGGACAGCACAGGACCGCTCATTGTGACTATCTTTAAGGGAGGCCTATGTCTAGTAGTGTCTTTCGGTTGATATGATGATGATGATAGCAAACAAACCGTCAACCTACTTGGTGTTAAGTGATCAAAGCTGCCGATAGACATGTCAATACCATAAGAGGTACAGATGCATTACCATCTCAGAAACAAAGTAAATTCTTTTAATTCATTTAACTGCCTTGGCCTGGGGACGGGAGTCGCTTAGATTTATTTATTTTACTTCAGCATAAACCGGCCCTTGGCTAATTACACTATCTAAAGACATAAAATATGTGTATATTAAACAACATTCACACGCTCATCACATAATACTCCAAACATGCTGACAAGATCGTCTTCCATTCGTCCGCGAACATATCACAGTCAGCCCCCCTAGCCAAGTCACAAACTAGTTTGGTTTTAAGTTGAAGATCTAATGAAGATTGCATAGCGTTTTCGTTCGTTCCAGTCGCTAACGCTTAGAAATCTTTAATAGATTTTCAACTTAAGGCTCTTGGGTATTAAGTTAAAAATCTATTGGTACCTACCGAGCGTTTACGATTATCGTTTGTGACTTGGCTAGGGGGGCTGGTGTGGCATCCAAGAGAGCATTAAGCTAGGACAGAACAGGTGGCATGGGCGACCAGCCCATGCCACGAATGCGTAGAATGGGCGATGGGGAATTCTTCCCCATTTGGATTAACTAACACCCTAATGGGGTCTGATTATCCTATCTCTGAATATTATATACGGTACCTAATATCAAGTTTAAGCGGTTATTTGATACTTTTTAGGGATCCGGACCTAAAGGATATAAACTGGACCTTATTACTAAGCATTCGCTGTCCATCCTGCCTATCAGAGGACTGTATCTCCAAAACCGTATTATGTAAACAGTTGCAAATTTTAACTCAGTGTGTGTTTCTGTCGCGCTGTAACAAAAAAATATAAAAATATAATAAAGTTACCAACTTGAGGTATCTCTCTTCGCCGGTTATTTTAACTAAATTAACAGTGGACAGCAAGTCTCATTACTTGTCTATTTGTGCCTTAAAAGTCAATGGTTAATGAGTTTGTCTTTCATCAATTTTCGCTTTAAGTGCCAGCTGAATATAAAAAGTCATTTGTCAAAAAAATAATAAAGATTCCAAGTAATTATGACCATTTTGTACTTTCCACTTTTATTTTCTTTTGTCCTTTTCATTTATTTAGTAAAAGAATGGATTATGAGTAATAGAAAGGAGAACATTTACGTAATAATAATAAAATCTAAATCCACACTAAATTCTTTATGCGAAAGTAACTGTGTCTCTCTGTTTATTACCTCATTACGCCAAAACCACTGAACCGATCGTAATGAAATTTGACATAGAGGTAGTTTGGGATTTCGACAAGGATATAGGCTACTTTTTAATTCACAACTTCATCTGCATCCACTATACCTGACATTCACATGGATGGAGGCAAAAGGTAGTATGTAACTATTTGGACTTTTTTACAGAGGTTACAAATATCCGCTTTTTTAACGATGGGAAATCGTCCAATAACTTCCTACGCCCTGGGCAGGGCGAGAGGGAGTATCAGACTTTTACTGACTAAAACCCATCTGTGTTCCTTCATGTGCCCTTTGCGTTCCGGGAGCGCGGTATCTCTTTTGAATAACCCGCAGTACAAATATCCGCTTGTGCTGTTTCAGGTAACTATGTTTATCTTGAAATCTATGCAAAAGACAATATTATACAACTTTAAAAAATGGATCAGACATTGTAAACGACGACACTAAGACTTTATCATCGATATAAACTGTTTCTC
This sequence comes from Caradrina clavipalpis, assembly GCA_932526535.1. Classification (NCBI taxonomy): domain Eukaryota; kingdom Metazoa; phylum Arthropoda; class Insecta; order Lepidoptera; family Noctuidae; genus Caradrina; species Caradrina clavipalpis. The sequence continues at coordinate 2,401,990 of OW052095.1, forward strand.
GAATTAATACATAGGTAATGTACAAGTAACTCTCTATAACGAAAATTTTTAACTTAGATTCAGTGCATAATGATATACTTGTAATATATAATAATTTAAAAAAAGACTGCGTTTTCAAAGATTTTGACCTCGTAAATTTTGCACTTTTGCATAGAAGTTCCGATTTCTTTTTTTATGGTCGATAAATTTGGTCTCTAAAAATCTAGAGTCATGTGCCTACTGAATTTATAATTAAAGTTTTAATTACGTTGTAAGTGGCCTAAAATTGTAGGAGTAAAGTTAAATTTAAAAATAAGCAGCCACACTGAAAAAAGTTTTGAGTTACAAATAACAAACAATTGAGTAACCTATTACATAAAAATAGTGACTACATAACTATAGTTCTTATTAGACAAATTCAGTTTTGTTATTAGAGTTCTGTTAATAGTAGCTCGACAAAAATGATAACTTCTTAACAAATTTATTATTCACGTTTTACCAAAGTGTTCTAGAATAAATAACTTAATATGTGTATTATAAACAAAAGTGTTATGTAAAAATAGCCACGTTTTATTTTTAGCGCGTACAAAACCGTTTGGTTAAAACTTGGTCATGGGTTTAGTATTGTTCAGTTATTAGTTACATCACTATAATATTATTGTAACTAAACTATTTTGTTATCTGTAAATGAACTTGTTGAATAATTTATGGCTGCCGCTCATATTACTTGCAACAGTACGGAATTGTTATTTGTAACTGAACTTTTCGGTTAAAAGTAACATAACTTTTTAGTTACTTAAGGTGAAAGCTCCGACCAGCCCGCGAAATTCAAATTTTCTTACGTTTTTTGCAATTTGCAGGCCAGTGCTAGGTTAGCAGCAGTAGCATCAGCCTGAAATGTTTTTTTTTTCTTATAGGGTTTCATGTACCTACTTATAAGAAGTTTTAGCAAGATATATCCTTCCCCAAATCTTACCTACTAAAACTCCTCATACACGGTACTAATTTCGGTTACAAACTTGAGATAGAATAAGAAAAACAACTTTATTTGTTACAATTAAATTTATTTATTAATTATCAAATCAATTAATTTTAGTAGAGACTATCATAAATTCAGGCTGGGGGAATTTTGTTGATTTGAGTTTGAACTGTTTGAGGAGCAACGTCTTTCAATATTTTTAATGATTCCTGTTTTTATAAAATCTCGGCGACGTTGTCGATATTGGTCTAGTAATTTTCCTTTTGCTGAAGTCTTTTGCAGCGGGCTGAAGCTTGCATATGGTATAAAATATACCGATGAACTTTCCTGTTTGAAGATTTTGCTTATTTCATAAGCCAGTTGATAAAATCTTGAACTAGGATTTTTTTTCTCTGCATCGTTTTTCAGCTCGTGTGTAATAATTAGATTGCAAAGTCTTCGCCTGGCTGCATTATTCAAGAGACCCTTTTCTTGGTATTGCAGCAAAAGACCTTTGCCTTCATTCGATGAACTTAGGATTCCATATAATTCCTGGAAACATATTTTATATAATTAATAATAGAATGAAAAAAAAAACATAAAAATGTAAGGATTTGGAAAGAATAAAATACAGTCTTAAAATAGTCAACTATCCCCATTTCCTCTCCACAGCTAGAATTAAAAAATCTTAGCAAAAACCTAAAAAGAATGTGAAAATAACTAACGCAATGATATTCCAACTTGTCCTCTTCTATTACATTTGTTTCAGACATTTCAGGGGGGTCCTCATCATCAGGGTATGTTACAACTGGCAAGTCTTCTACTGTATACAGCATTATTTTGTTGTTTGAGTCCGGAGTAGTATGACACTGAAATATAAAATAATAACCTGATCAAACTCTAACATGGTTTTGTATAACAACCACTGTCAGAGACAATGACAGGGACTGATGGCTGAACATGCCTTCCAAAGCACAGGATATCTTACTTAACAGACAACAACACTGGATTTGGTTCGGCCTGCATTATCCTAATCAAACTGGGAACAACTTCACAAAATGACTTTCATGCACTAAGTATTTTCCATGGGATTCAATTCCACAACCTCTGGATCAGGTGCCGAAGCCCCAAACTACTAGACCACAGAGACAGTAATGAAATTAAAAAGTAATCAATACTAACATACATACATGAATTATAACATATATACTTGTTTTTATTAAATATTTTATTGTTAACTAGCGGACGTGGGGATGAAATATAGCCTATGTTACTCAAGGTGAATGTAGCTTTCTAATAATGAAAGGATTTTTGAAATTGGCACAGTAGTTTTTGAGTTTATTCATTACAAACATACACACACACCCTTGTTTGTACAGACACCCTTACGAGGACCTTGTATGTACTTGTACGAACCGAGGACCCTCCAAAAAACTGGTTTAAATACGTCGCAGGCCTTTTTCAATAAGATAGAAAGGGAGAGGTGAGTAAATCTATTGTAATGAGGGCATCGAGATAGTGCTATCTCAAAAAAAATCTATATGAATTACGGCTATCGTACCGAGGACCTGAAATACACAGCTAAATGTGACCAGCGATGCACATACGAGGACTTTGTGTAAGTTAACCGAGGACCTCTTACGTAAGCCCTGGGACGCCCTTCCGAGGACGTACTTTCACACAATATTTCTTATTTCTTGTACGAAGCGCGGACGCTGTGTTAGACTTTATTTCACCTTACCGAGGACAGTTTTCCTGTAGAACTTGTATAAACCGAGGACTTGGAAAATCTACATACCTAAACCAATTTTTACGTTTAAGATAATTTATTAACTTATGTAGAATGTTCTGATTTATTTCTAACACACATTTTCTAAAATGAAGTACCAAGCGAGGACGAGTTTATGTCTTTACGTTTTTCGGTGCTTCCCAAAGAGAGGCTTAAAATAATTACTTATAGAAAGAGAGTCTTCGTACAAGTTCTTTTCGCGCTAACAAATATGCCATACGCATAAGGATTATCTAGTGATCCAGTCACCAGTCAGTCTCCAGTTTGAGCTGATGCTGCAGCCAGGTCGTTTCTTCATGAGGGAACTCTTTAAAAGTTGATAGGGTCGTCTTGGTATTTGGCATATGCGTTAGGATTACATAGTATAACAAATATAATAACCAAATTGTGCTGAAGCTGCAGCCAAGGTGGTTTCTTCATGAGGGAACTCCTCAACAGTTGGTAGCACCGTCTTCAAATTTGGCATACGCGTTAGGATTACATAGCCTAACAAATATAATAACCAAATTGTGCTGATGCTGCAGCCAGGGTGGTTTCTTCATGAGGGAACTCCTCAACAGTTTATAGCATCGTCTTCAAATTTAGCATACGCATTAGGTTTACATAGTATAACAAATATAATAACCAAATTGTGCTGAAGCTGCAGCCAGGGTGGTTTCTTTATGAGGGAACTCCTCAACAGTTTACAGCATCGTCTTCAAATTTAGCATACGCGTTAGGTTTACATAGTACAACAAATATAATAACCAAATTGTGCTGAACCTGCAGCCAGGGTGGTTTCTTCATGAGAGAACTCCTCAACAGTTGGTAGCACCGTGTTCAAATTTGGCATATGCGTTAAGTTAACATAGTTTAATAAATATAATAACGAAATTGTGCTGAAGCTGCAGCCAGGGTGGTTTCTTCATGAGGGAACTCCTCAACAGTTCATAGCATCGTCTTCAAATTAAGCATACGCGTTAGGTTTACATAGTATAACAAATATAAAAACCAAATTGTGCTGAAGCTGCAGCCAGTGTGGTTTCTTCATGAAGGAACTCCTCAACAGTTTATAGCATCGTCTTCAAATTTAGCATACGCATTAGGTTTACATAATACAACCAATATAATAACCAAATTGTGCTGAACCTGCAAGCCAGGGTGGTTTCTTCATGAGGGAACTCCTTACCAGTTGGTAGCACCGTCTTTAAATTTGGCATATGCGTTAAGTTAACATAGTTTAATAAATATAATAACGAAATTGTGCTGAAGCTGCAGCCAGGGTGGTTTCTTCATGAGGGAACTCCTCAACAGTTGGTAGCACCGTCTTCAAATTTGGCATATGCGTTAAGTTAACATAGTTTAATAAATATAGTAACAAAATTGTGCTGAAGCTGCAGCCAGGGTGGTTTCTTCATGAGGGAACTCCTCAACAGTTTATAGCATCGTCTTCAAATTTAGCATACGCGTTAGGTTTGCATAGTACAACAAATATAATAACCAAATTGTGCTGAACCTGCAGCCAGGGTGGTTTCTTCATGAGGGAACTCCTCAACAGTTCATAGCATCGTCTTCAAATTAAACATATGCGTTAGGTTTACATAGTATAACAAATATAATAACCAAATTGTGCTGAAGCTGCAGCCAGGGTGGTTTCTTCATGAGGGAACTCCTCAACAGATAGTAGCACCGTCTTCAAATTTGGCATATGCGTTAAGTTAACATAGTTTAATAAATATAGTAACGAAATTGTGCTGAAGCTGCAGCCAGGGTGGTTTCTTCATGAGGGAACTCCTCAACAGTTTATAGCATCACCTGGGTCCCTTCCGCCTAGAATCCGCAACCTTATCTATGAGAGACGGGTTTCTTAACCACTGAGCCATCACGACATCATACTCTGTAAAGTTAATTAATTCTCAGAACGTAAGTGTGGAAGCCAAATGTTACGCTTTTTTGCATACCTAAAGGTATAATTTTGATTGATTGATTCCTCTTAGAATTTGATTAATGTTTCTTATGATTTATTTATAATAACTAATGATAGGCGCCATACTTTCTTTATATCTTACCTTTTTTTTTAAACATTGCCTCGTATTAGGAATTTATCCTGTATCGTGGATGCGTTTACAAACATATAAACTCACATACATACACACCCTCACACACACACAGAAATACAAATCTTTTCGTTTTATAATATTAGAGTAGATTTAAATGACTAAGTGAGTATTAATTATTAAATATTGATATTATTACTTACAGTGTTCTCATAAGCATTTGACATTATATTGGTCAAAAGTTTGATTTGTGTGGTCAGCTTAGCCCGGTGTCCAATAATTGGCACTAAGTCTTTCAGGTCAGCCTCTGACAACATTTGGAGGGTCTCCACATCAATGGACTCTTCTGAAATATTTATGAAAATTAGTTCATACAAAGGCAGATACTTATTGGTAAAATAAAATTGATGTTAGTCACATGAATAAAAAGTTTATTATTGTGTTTTTATCTCCGCACTAAGTCAGTTATTCAGCTTGATTACTAGTACCAAGGGACTTTTCTAAATAAAAATCAGAGTTAGTTGGGAGAGGACAGGCCCTAGGTTATGTAGGTGTGGATGCGGTAGGTATGCAGTTATGCACTAGGAAAGCAAAAGACCTGCATAAAGGGCTTTAAGGTTCACTCAGTTGGTTGAAGAGTCAAAAGTCAAACAATAGCTCATAACAGTCCATTGCTGAACATAAGCGTTCTCCAATACTGGAGGGTAGGTACTGTCATAACCTCCATGTTTGGTAGAAAACGTTGCTGCCCGTTTCCTGACCTACGAATGTACCTATTAGGCGGTAAACCTTGACATCAGTCGCCTTGTGCGACACCCTGATGTGTAGTAGTATGCTAGTATGGTGCTTGCTTTTCTACTTTGCCGAACACTACGCATCTAAGAAGAATAGCAGAAGTGCATCTAACGGGAAATGCCCTGTTTAAAATAGTGATTTAATGAATAAATCACTATTGTCCTAATTATGTAAGGAATAGAAGTTAGAAATACTCACCCAAAAATTTTGGAATGTAAGCTTCTAATCCCCAAGACCGCAGATAGTCTGAGATTGTTTTCTCCGCCGCCTCGCCTGCTGTCGGCAGCTCCATTTTTGAAATTTTCTTGACGTTGCTTGACATATGAATCATGCATAAAATTAAAAATCAAAACTTCGCAAATCACGCGACGCGCCGTCGTTCTCACTCGCCTCGCAACACGAAAAGAACAAGTTTCTACAGGTTTCCGTTACTGTTTGATTTAACACAACTGTCAGCGAGCGGGAACAAAACGTTTCGTTATGCGCAGCATAACTTTAATCACCACCTATTATTTGCTGTGTTATTGATAACCAAAAATATTCTAAAACCAACATAATCAATATTAGTTGATCTCAGCCAAATTTTTTGTTTATTTGTAGTAACTTTGCAACACAAATCTCAACAATACTTTACAGCTGGTAACAAACTAATAGCAGAGTTGAAAAACAGCAACTATTCGTTAAAAAAATAGTTTTAGTTGGGTCAACTGTAAAGTCACAAGTGTGTTCGAGTATAGCAAAACATATTATGTTGCAAAGTGATGAAACCGAATTTTGTACTAGATAACATACACTTTAGTAGCTTATAACCAACTTAAATAACTAAAATATTTTTGTAAAATGCAACAAAAGTAGTTGATCAATACGTAAATAAAATTCGTTTGTTAGTTATCAAGGTTTGGCTATTTGTGAATTAACTCAACTAGTTTTGTAAAATACTTTTTTCAGTGCAATTATTTAATTTTGCGTTTAAAAAGTGATTATTCATTGCAGTTAGCTGCGTGTGGTAGGTGGTTCTCCAAAGTTGATAGGGACTAAATTAGACAAGCGTGAATATTTTTTTGAAAATTGATTGGTACTTGAACACAATGGACGTTGTCAGTCATATTTGGAATTGATGAATACTTAATTGCAATCTCAATCAATCAATCCTGTCTATCATAGTTCTGTAGAACGTAGGTTCATTGCACGCAGTCAGAGTTCAAGACTACGTTGAGTTTTGCCGATTTGGGGCCTCCACTCAAAGATACGCCTATTGACTTTCAGTTTCTCTTTTTAAAGAGGCCTTTATTCGTACAATGAAGCACGAACATTGATCATCACGCTTGCTCAAGGCGCACTGGCGATTTCTAGACTTTATATTGTTTATAGGTCCAGAGTTACTCGCCATATGGTTTCAGAGACGTCCACGATAAACTTAACACATATGAATTTAAAAAATCAAATTTCATGCCTTAACCTCTGGGTCATCACTAACTCAGCAACATACTGTAAAGCCACAATATCTAGTACGGTGTGTTTAGTATGGTAGTAGATTTTCTTTTCAATTAACATTAAAATCACGAGGTATAGACTCGCCCCCAATTACATGGGACCTAAGACATACCGGCGAACTGTGAGTGGCCATTGGTACACCTCTGCCTAACCCTTCGAGGAATATAGGCGTGGTGGTGTGTTATTGAAATCAATGCTTACTCAAATTTAAAGGCCAAGTTTTATAGTTTCACTTCCATACAACATGAAACTTGAAACACTTTCACACAAGAAAAAAAAGGACCAGATACTTAATAAAGTATTAAAAAAAATGAACTAAACTCGATTTAAACACTGCTCCAAATATTTTATGTTTTTTGATACCTATAGTGCACCGAATCGTGATACCTTTCGTTCACACCGGACCCAAACCGGTTGTTGACATCAACATGTAAAAAATTACTCTCCAGACCGATTCCGGATAGCTAATTTGAATGCAACCAAGTACGCAGGAGATATTATAGTGCACACGTGTGTGTGCAAACACAGGTGCACTCCCTCTTCCCTATCTCTCATAGTCCGATGGGATGGCAATTCAACACAACTGAGTTCAACGAAGCAGAAAGTTACATGTGCGATTTTTTTTTTTTCGTTCTGAACCATTTTTGGGACTTCCTGGATAGCGGTGCCTTGAATCAAATAATGGGAAGGTTATGTCACCCGGGCGTGTCCTCTTATGTATGAAGTTGTGGGTTCACACCCTGGCACGGGCAAGTACCAATGTGACTTTTTCTAATTCATATGTACATTCTGAGTTTATATTGGACATTACTGACATCGGTAACCATGTCAGAGGCCCTTGAGGCGGTTTAGAAATTCTGAAACTATCTAGGGTGTCCGCCACACTGTTCCCAAAATCAAGTTTTAAATGTCATAACTAATCTTACAAGTTTCACTTGCACTTGCACACATAAACACAAAAATAAAACGTAAAAATAAACTTCAGCTTCTAAAATCGGCAGCTTTGGATCTGTATATTTTATGTATATTCCCACCGACTTCTGAAATTAAAGTCTTTTATTTTTCAGTTTTTTAAAGCGTTGACTTTTTTTGATGTCTTTTAAAAAAGGCTCGAATGGAAACACGTTTACGTTACCACCATGCTAACCCTACAGATTTCTTCTTAAACGTCTAAATGCACGCGACGCTTACTATTATCTGTTGCCTACTTCCTAAGACTCATAATCGTTACATACACTAAACAGTGCTTTAAAAAATCTCTCTAAGCCGCATTACGTAACACACGGAAATCCTACATTTGCTTGATCATCATAAGCATTGATGACTTTGAAATGATTCGCAAGTAGGTCTTCGAATGGTATGCTATGTGATTTTAAAGATACCTTGATTTAAAGGTCTTTAACTTTCTAACATCTGGCTGGTGGAACTGGTCTCTTATCTCTCTCATAGTGTCAGAGTTTTACTGACTAAAACCCATCCAGTTCCTTCTTGTGCCCTTAGCGTTCCGGGGGCGTCGTATCTCTTTCGAACAACCCGTAGCCCCGGAACATTGACCGCTGACGCAGTAATTAGGTACTCCCATGTGCAGGTGACAGGGCAAGGGAGTGTGGCGCATGATGAAAGGTGGGCCATAATCTGCGGAGAGATGCCGCATAGGCATTGAAGGTCGGTGGCATCTGCGTAGCCATGGAGACTAAGGCGACTTAAGTGCGGAGTTTGTTGCTGATGATACTACAAAACTAGTTTTTTAAATGTAGTTGAGATAACAAACGGAGTAAGGCTGTGGCAGAGTAGTAGTAGAGCTCTTTACGAAAGAGCTCGTTCGGAGAAGTGCTGCCATCATACCTATTTCTGCCGTAAAGCAGCGTTGCTGTGTTCCGGTTTGAAGGGATTGAGTGCCGGTGTAATTACGGGCACATGAGACATTTCAACTTTGTCTCTGGGCAAAGCCTCTGGTGTTGCCTTAGAGTATTAAACCAATGCTCTAAGGGTGTTGCAGATGTCTATAGGTAGCGGTAACCACTTAACATCAGGTGGGCTGTCAGCTTGTTTGCCATTCAAAGATATAAATTAAGAGTGGCGTCTATTAGAAGAAAAAGTGTCGGCCATCCCCGTCGGGCGGTGAGATAGTCTGACGTCATATTTGCTAACGCCGGTATAACTTGCATTACGCGGTCACTGGAACGTTAAAATTAGCAATAACAAAAGAATAATTAAAATAAAATATCACTATTAGAATGCATAATAAACAAGGAACATTGTTAAATGTTAAATTGAATGAACATTCTTTTGTTGTGTGTTGTGTAAGTGGAGAGATTTTGGCAAACAAATAAATATGAAAGTATCTTCGGTTGTAGGTTGCCTAAGGCGAAATGGCACCTAGTTCTGCAAGCCTAGTCTTTGTTATCTCCAAATTTATCTTTTACGATGTTGCGTATCTACCTACCTTATTGTATTTTTTCTTCTAACAAACAATATTCTTTTATAGCTTTTAGATGCCAGCATTTATGAAACAAGTGAAAGGTACTCCTATACAAATGGGAAAATAATAAAAAATTGTCTTCAATAGGTATAAGTTTCAGTTCGTTTTTATTTAGTCTTTTCATTTGGATGTTTTCACAGCCCAGTGGCTAAGGCGACCGCCACTCAAGCACGAGTTTGCGGGTTCGTAACGCACGGGCAAGTACTAATGTGACAATTGTGGTTTATCTTGTTCATCACTGATGAGTTAATGAGAACATCGTGAAGAAACCTGGACTTTGAAAAAATGTTGGTCTGAATCCGCCTTGAGCAAGCGTGATCAATAATAGTGCACAAGTTTTATCTGTATGAGCAGATGCCTTTGATCTACAGTGGGAAAATTATATGCTGGTGTATTATTTTTTTAATCTTCTGGTAACATTTTCAACAAAGACAATAAACAATCTTCAAATGATTTTACCGCAAAAATAAATAAATCATAATCAAAAGTTAGGTAATGAAAAATGTTGAAGTTTGTTTGTTCAATGAATGCTCATTATTTTTTTGTAAATTAAAAAGAAATTGTTTTTGAAAATGTCCTAGAGGGATAAAAAGGTAAACATTTATTGTTACCAATCATTTTTTGTTTTGTTTTTGTTGAAAATCAACCAGTTTTTTTTTCTGCATTTAGCTACTCGATCCTAATGTTTTCAAAGCTACTTAGTATAAGCATACCTGTATTTTTCAGAAGGAGGAATTAGTGGTACTGAGCCCTTTTTCAGTTATCAAGTTGAAAAATATCTATCTTAACAAAGTTCAAGTGACACGGCATATGTTTTTTATTCAGGATATTTTTTTACTTTTTTAGTTCTTTTTGCCCTACTCTACTACTACTACTACTACTACAGGAAAAGTTGTTTTCCCTATTCTTTCCACACCCCGTACTATTCTGAGCAAGCGATCCAAAGTGTCCTGCCATCTTTTCCGAGGTCTGCCAGCACCTAGTCCATCAATATTAGCTTCAGTCTTGGGTACGATATTTTTTACAGGATATTGGAAAACATCATTAAATTTCATATCTTTATTTTCATTTATCAATTCTCAAAATCTCAGCTATGGTAAAATGACATAGGTCTGGCGATGTAAGGATCTGTACTTAGGTTTTGCATAGGAATAATCTAAGCAGGCAGCTACTACATAGGTTTCCTTTCCAGTTCAGTTCGAGCGAAGCCTTGGCAATGCACTTCAATACAACTTCAAACCCCTTGTCAACATCCTACCTAACATAAGGCTGTCCACACACTCAGCTGCTGGAAAGAGTTGACGACGTGTTTGCTGCAGTGCATTTTTTTACATTTTCTGAGCACAATGTATGCTACAAGCTAAAACCAGCATGATTAAGTAAAACACTTTTTTTTTTATTTGTTTGTAAGAAGAAAAACAAATAAAAAATATTAAAATATCTCACACAGAAAGCTACACTACTACCAAGAGTCACAGGATAATGTTTTATGGTTCATTTAATTTCCTTGCCAATAAAATCGCGGGCAGAAGCTACCATAAAATATGATAAAAACAGTAAATTTTCATTATAAATACCATAAATGTAACAATTTTCCTTTACTGAAAAATATACCAAAAATAAAACACGCAGGAATCCTCCAAACTTTATCTATGAATTTGAATATCTAGAGCAATAAAATTATACTAAAAAAGCACCATTTATGTACAAAACAACCACTTAATTATACCAGCTAACTTTACAACTTAGATACGCTCGCTGTGTATAATTTAGCCGCTTGTTGCCGCTTGTTGCTGAATGTTTAAGCCGATTTCAAGTCGGTCAGTTTGCGGCAAGCCTTGTCCGTCTAATTGGACGTGGCCCCACTAAATACAAGTTCTGGTGTTGCAATAACGAGAGTCGAAAGCAAGTGGCATTCCGTCGCCTTTCACTGCTTATTATAAGAGCCTCTTGTGCGGTGACCGGTACTGATGCTTTGATACTCGACGTCTTGTATACTTCTGGTGCCTTGGTAGTTTTAATGTTGAGTTGTAGATTCAAAGTCAAAGTCAAATTGTTTAGGAAGGAGACTGTTATTTAGTCAGAATGTTGAAGAATGTTGCATGTTGTTGCAAAACATAGGTAGATCTTTGTCTCTACCTAGGATTAAGTATCCATGTTGTAGTTCGATACCTAAAACCCTTCTTAAAAAACTATTTTTTGAGTAGCTCGCAAACTGATTAATGTGCAACACATCTATACAATTAAATCAAATTGAAGTGTCTAGTTGTAATGTCGAAAAACAGGTTTTATCTAAATGCATTATTATAAATGTTAACAAGGTATACCAAAAATAAAATAATTTTGTCTTTTTCTCTATCTGTCTGTCTGTATGTGTATTTGTTCTAGCCAATCTCCGAATTTCGACTTGATTCCATTACAATATTAATTACATTTATCCTATTTAACCCTGTATAATCGTAATTCCTATAATACTTTACATCATTTTAACACGACAAATAATGAATTTCCAGCAGCGGTTATACCAAATTTTCTGTTTTCTACATCATTGAACACAAATATGGAGACCCTATAAATTACACAGTAACCAGGACGTAATTTGGGGTCGCTTCCTCATAGGGACATCTCATCAATCTTCAAAAGATATAAAAAGTAATATTGAAGCCAATGACAGTCAATTTAAGGGATTTAAACGATAGCGCTGTTCGTACCAAAAGTAGTCTTGTCATATTTTGTCAACAAGTAATTATTATACACGATGAAAGTTCAAAGATAAAATAAGGGCACTAATATTTTTGTTTTTGATTAGGTATTTTATAGAGTAAGTATAGAGTTTCTTGACAATTTCTTTCTATACAAAACTATACCTTTTGGAATGGGCAACTAGATTCAAAATTATTTTAAAATATATTTTTTGTTAATGACGTTCAAATATTCCTTTTATTGTTCTAATTGAAGTAAATAATCGACTTTGACTATAGGTAATAGATGTTAGGTAAGAATAAATTTAAACCTTTACTTTCACACGTATGAAGTCTCGACCAAAAGTTAGTTACTGATAAACCTATTTACAAGAAATAATTACACTAGCCTATTTTTATCCCACTGCAGGGCAAAGGCCTCTTCTCACACAGAAAACGCATAAGCATTGATCTCCACACTTACTCAAGGCGGATTGGCGATCTCAGACTTACATTTATTTTAAGTCCAGGTTTCCTCACGATGTTTTCTTTCACCGATGTCCAAAATATATATGAAATAGGAAATGTCACATGGATACTTGCCAAGTTTCGAAACTACAACCTCATGAATGAGAGGCGGGTGCCTTACTGGGATATCACTACATCTAAGAAATGAGTACCTAAATATACCGGCGAACTGTGGGTGTACATTGCTACACCTCTGCCTAATCCTTCGGGGAATACAGGCGTGATGATATATTTATATTTTTATTTATATAAGAAATGAGTACATCTTAATTGATATTCAACTAAAAAGCAAGCTTAAATAATGAAGTCCGCTTATAATCATAGTACTTACTTAATTACCTAACTATGATTAAGTAACTAAAGCGACCTTTCAAAATCGATGATCCATTTATAATCATCTATTCAACAGGCTAAAGTTAGACAAATTGAGACTAAATGATGTCATTAGTCACATTTTGCTATCACATTTTACGCAGACGCTAAGGCCAATTTCCCTGTACTATATCAGTATTGTGTTGATTTAATAAAGAATTTTGCTGACAGTTTGCTAAATCACTTTGACGTCACAATTGGAGTTAGCACCTCTATCACTGTCAGGACAACTTAGCAATATGCTGTCGCGTTCCGGCCATTTGTCAACCCTGCTCTTTCTGGCGACTGTTTGCTATCTTGAATGTCAAAGGCGTTTGTGCTACAGGTTATCTTTATTTTTATTTTTTTTGTTGATATGGTTGGCGCAGTAGCTGAGCGATTGATTGCTGCACTTCGTGTCGCTGGTTCGATATTCGAACGTAATAGATATTTTTATGGCCTACAGATAGTTACTCCGGGTCTTTTTGTTTGTGTATGTAAGTTTGTTAACGTTACCAAGATATAGGAGGAATTCCTAGTGTATGGAAATGTTTTAAAAATACAATTATTTCAGTCAAAAAGTGTGCTTAGCAGTTAAGATTATACAGGGTTACTTTTCGTCAACCTATCATTTTTTAGGGGGTGAAAGAACTCACGAATAATAAAAACATTTTTTTATAATGGCACTTACTCCAAAAAATAAAATTTTAAAAAACATAATATTATGTAGGAAAAAGCTTTTTCCTACAAAAATACACTGCAACTACAAAAACGATCAAAATGTACGGAACAGCAGATTTTTGACTGAGTTGGTCTTTTTTTTTTTTCATCTCATCTATTAATAGAATGTTTGAAGGATTTTTTAGTAATAAGTTCATCGAACTATTTTTTAGTCTTTATGTTAAGTAGGTACCTTTCATAGCAATGTTCTTATTTTCCTTCCTCATTACCAAAAAAGTACTTCTTTTTATCTATTTACTTCTGGCAAACTGGCTTTTCTTTTTTTTAGGCGTAAAAGAAGTAATTTTTAAAGGACATGCCCAAAAAAGGTTCCAGGCAATAAGAAAATCCAATAAAATAAATAATTTTTGATTAGTAGTTCATTTATATTGTGTCTTTAAAATTAAAACACAATTGACTGTCTCGTTAGCCTAGAGGTCCTAAACTTAACAGGTTGAGCAAAAAGGGTTATTGGGTTTTTCGATGAAATTCTCAGTAGCAGCTCGGGGTTAGGATTTGTGCCCGGTTAATGCCAATAGGCTCGCCCCTTATTACGAGTACATGGTATCTAAACACACCGGCGAATATTGGTACACCTCTGCCTAACTCTTTGCGGAATAAAGGCGTGATGGTATGTTTGTTCAAGTGACCATGGAAAATCGGTGCCGTTAAAAAATCTGATACATAAGATTAGGTACTTCTCAGTAAGATTAATCTTATCTTAAGCAATTTCGTTATTATGAGATCTAGTTTTAAATAAATAAATAATACACTAGTAAGTAGAACATTTATACCTATAATAAAGTGTCGATAGACAGCTGTGTCAAGGTAAGGTTTTTGGGCTAAGGATTTGTCACAGATTTACCTACAGTTATAACTTATTTACTTTTTTATAGCATTAGAATTGCTTGAGATTTTTTATCATCGTCATCATCATATCAGGTAAGAGAGACGCGCGAGCTACGTAGTGTATTTTCTTCCCATTTGCTGTAATGTCTCAAGACAAAAGTCTAAGACTAGTATGTGTTATCAGTGATGACATACGGTATTTTCAAAGGATTTTTTATAGTTTGCAAAAAATAATGACAACGTGACAGAGATTTTTAGGACTCGAGTGTTGCAAACATCATCCTATTATTAAGGCTCTGCTGTGTGTCTCTTATATGTCGAACCATAATAGATAGACGCTTAAAAAAAACATAGAATGTGTTACATGAATATGACTGCAATAAAAATAAAATAAAGTTAAATGTTTCAGGATGTCTCATATAAGTAATGTCTTTTTTTGTTTGTAGTGCCAAAATTAAATGTTGTGCTGATTGTTAAAAATAAAAATTGGAAATTATGAATAGGTGATCAGGTGCAGGACCAACGGCTTTACGTGCTTTTCGAGGCACGGGGGTGTCACCCCACCAAACTTCCAAACTCCGGTCTGCTACTGACAAATTCCTAATGGAAAAACCCAATAATACTTTTTCCCGACCTGGGAATCGAACCCCGGACCCCTCGCTCAGCAGTCGCGCTTGCGACAACGAGACCAACGGGGTAGTTAACGGGGTATTTTTGGTACTATCCTTTTAAACACTTAATCATTCTTACTTAAAATGCTCTTGTCTTCGAACACAAAGTGAATTTATTATGAAGACTAATTAATAGAGTACCTACCTAATAAGTTCAGGTAGTAAAAGTAGGCTTTCATTTTATTGTAGGCATCTTAATACCTTTTGAGATAAGTGCTTAGTAATCTAAGTAAGATAAGTTTAAGTTTTACCAACTTTAAAATGTGGTAGTTACTTTAGATTTGAAGATTAAAAGAACGCTTCAGAGACATTCTGTCTAGACTCATTTCTTTGGCCCAGAAGTGTCTCTAAATTCTCTTTTTATCTACTTTTCAGTGCGATATTTGTGATGTGGTTTACATTACTTTAAATGAATTAAGAAATATATTAAGTAAAAATGAATTATATTATACAATGCACCCTCGCAAATTGGCAATAGGCTCGCCCCCTATTACATGGGACCTAAGTATAACTATAGAACTGTGGGTGTACATCGGTACACCTCTACCTAACCCTTCGGGGAATACAGGCGTGATGGTGATGGATGGTTATTGCACCCTCGCCAAATTTCAGGCGGCTGTCTTAAAAAAAAACTTGGTTTTTTATTTGTTATGTTATGTTTATATAGTAATGTCGTACTGTATTTTAGATAGATGGCTCATTCGGATTCAGAAATCACCTACTTATTCAAAAAAAAATGTTTTAAATGATTGACTTGTGTTAAGAATCACAAGTATAATTTATTGAAGACGAGGATGCCAAAACATTTATTTCAATTAGACCTTTAAAAGGCACTGCTAAACGTCAATTCCAAGAAAAAAAATAGAAACTAGTTGCCGATTCCAAAAGGTAGTTTCGCATGGAAAAGAATGGGCAAATAACTCCACATTTACTTTTAAAAAAGAAATGTATTACCTGTATATTATTTCAATAAATTAAATTACGCGACTGTCAATACGATCAATCAAAAAGTTTAAAAGGATTCAGGGAGGCCATTGTCAAACAGTGGAACATTACAGGCTAGTTAAGATAAAAGTTAATGTAACTTGTTAAGAGGACGAATTGGAAATTTTGGCATCAGTGATCTCTATTTTTGTCAGTAATTACGAAACGTATAAAAATGTGAATTGGTGTTCTGAATAGTTCATGATGAAAGCCTTATTTTGTTAGTTTTCATTACATGATTAAGTAACTTTAGTAACAGAATAGAATAGAATAGAATATTTATTTGCCAGAAACATGGTATATGTACAGAGGTGTTAATATTATATTTTTGTGCTGCATGTCTCACCGTTGCAACGGTATGCAAAGTTAGTATGAACAATTACCATTATTTATATTTCAATTTACATTAATTTTAAAATTTAATTTTTATTTCATTACATTATACAATTCAATAATTATTATATTACAAAATCAAACAGTCACACCAGCTGAGAGCTTACCATATTTACTACATGACATAAACTCTGAAATAGTATAAAAACATTTGTCAATAAGCCATTTTTTAAGTTGGACTTTAAATTTAGCAACAGGCAGTTCTCTAATAGGCTTAGGTAATTTGTTAAAAATTTGGATAGCCATGCAACCGCAATTTTTCTTATGCAAAGCTGTTGAGAAAAGCAGAGAAAAAATATCAAACATACCTCTTTTTAAATAGAGATTTACATCTTATGGGCAAACGGGACCGATTTTAGCCTCTCAACTTGCTCTGTAGACAAGTCTATAAATACTCTTTAAAATTGTAGACGGATTTCCTCAAGTTATCATTTCCGACTAAATAAAATAACAAAAAGCTTACTTACCGGGGTGTGTGCGGGTTGCGGGGGGCGCGCGCCTGGTCTAGAATTATTGTTAAACAATTCGTCGCCTTAAGTTAAAATAGTATTTTTCTTTTTTTAACAGATAAACGTCGATAGGTCGAATGCTATCTCGATAAAATGACTCAGTATTATCTTTCAATTTCTTTTTTAATTAAAAAGAAATGGTTCTTAAGTACAGAGATAGACCGAGTATCGAGTATCTATTGATCACCATAGTTTCAATTTAAAAAAAGACAAGACAATAAGACAGTTCAGATCTAGAATTAGCTTAAAAAAATACGCTTAAGGTAAAATTGTAAACTATGTAGATCCAAGCCAAACAAGACTAACATATTATTATCATCACGCTTGCGAAGGTTTAAGCAGATGTGTACCAATGTATCTAAACCCACAGTTTGCGAGCCTATTGCCAGTAACTGGGCACAAATCCTAACTCCGAGCTGCTACTGCGAATTTCATAGGAAAACTCAATAACACTTTGCTCGACCTGGGAACAGAACCTCTAGCGTAGCAGTAGCGATTAGGACCACTAGACTAACGAGGCAGGTAAACAATACAACAAACACGCTAAACAAGACTAGTAAATAACTATGGACATCTTAACATAGTAGGAACTAGCTACCTATATCTTCCATACTAATATTATAAAGCTGAAGAGTCTGTTTGTTTGTTTGAACACACTAAGCTTCGAAACTCCTGGTTCGCTTCTGAAACTGATTCTTTCGCTTATAGAAGGCTACGTTGGGCCTGATTGCTATAGGCTATATTTCACTTTTAATAATAATAGGGATCCTAAAGAAAATTCATGCAGTTTAAGTCAGCAGCAAAAACTAGTTAATATTTTATATTTAAGTAGGTATGTATGTATAAATAAGACAATATTTTAGTCGAAGTGTGTTGAAGTTTATTAGTATGGTAGACCTCAACAATAAGTAATTAACATTCATAAGCAATTTACGTCTATTTGACCGAAGAACATAACTAATCGAATTATTACCTTATGAATGAGCAGTCATTGTTGCAGCTAATGTTTCTTTAGGCAATCAGGTGTAATCAGTATTAGTTAACAATAATATCAGCGTATTATTGTCCTACTGCAGGGTCAATGCCTCTTCCAGTACATAGAATGCAGGAGCATTAATCACCATGCCTGCTCAAGAGGGAATGGCGATTTCAGCGATTTTTTACCTAACCTATATTTACTACTATCAAACTGCTAGCGACTTTGTCCGCGTGGAAACGCCTGCCGCACCCGTTTGCGCCCGTGATAAGATACGTCTTTGGTTACTGTTCCACTCCCGTATGTTGTAGCGTGATGTTGTATAATACTCAGGAATAACGTACCTATGTATTAGTTAAAAAACGGTTAAAATCAATCCAATAGTTTAGGAGCCTATTCGATACAAACAAAACAACAACCCAACAAAAAAAAAATCTTCTTAATATTGTTATTAGTATAGAAAAAATCCAGATTGCCTCAAGATGTTTTCATTGACTAAAGTCAGTGATGTCCCAGATAAACTTAGAAAATACACCATCATCTGCCTAGCCTTTTCCCAACTATGTTGGGGTCGGCTTCCAGTCGAACCGGATGCAGCTGAATATCAGTATTTTACATGGAGTGACTGCCTATCAGACCTCCACAACCCGGTAATGAATACGATACTCAGGGTAAGACTGGTTGTCAGACTTTCGGGCTTCAAATACATATGCATTGTAAAAGTCACATTGGTACTTGCTTGGATTTGGACCAAACTTATTTATAAATATTTCATGAAAATAAAGGTCATGGTCATATAAAAAATAGCAAAGGACCGCATAAAATTTTCGTAAATGATGTCGGGCTTAATTAGGCTTCTCTTATCGGGTACTGTAAGCTAATTAGGTCCCATAATTAACAGGCAAAGAGGAACTGGAGCAAACTTAACTACTGCAGATCTTTTACTATTAATCCCGTCTAATTAAAATACAGATGGATCTGAAAATAATACAAGGAAAAAGGAACATTGATGCTTAAGCTTTTACATTATTCTAGACACTCCCAGGCGAAATCGGAAAAGGGAGCCTTATGTCAGACCCTTACTGATTGTGTACGATTAGTGGACTATATGTTGTGGTTGAAAATGACATATAGCCTTAAATCGTAAAGCACACAATTTACTAGATGGATAAAAAAATGAGGATTATTACCATGGAAAAAGGGTAACAATGAATACCACAAAAACAAACAAAAAAACTAGAAACATTTAAATAAAAAAAGGAAGACCCTAAGGTAGACTGGTAGAAAATGCCTAAGGCATTAAGTCCGCCTTTGTACTGTGTATTTTATACATTTTGTGCATAAAGTTTTAATAAATAAATAATAAATAAATAAAAACAAGCCAAGTGCGAGTTGGACTCGCGCACGAACGGTTTCGTGCCATTTTCTATTAAAACGGCAAAAAATTTAGTACTAAGAATACGAACTGAAAAGTGCAATCCTACAACGTCAAAATGTATGGAACAGATGTTTTTTTTTCTGTGGGTTCCTTTTACCGTATATAGAAGAGAGAGAGAGGAAGAAAGAAAAGATGTGTAGTAAAACATATCTATCCTGCGAGCACCAGCAATGTTTAAAATTACTGTAAGATTATTTTGTAAGTACCTAAATAGATGTTACTACCTACACAATAGAATTACAAAAACTATTCTTATTGGAAAATCCCAAATAAAATCAGATCTAAATTGATAAACTGATTTTCATCTCATGTTTTGGAATGAAGACCTAATTCCTTATCTCATGTCCAAATTGACATGCAACATTGAAATCTAGATAGCTGTATCATTACCATCATCGGTACGTTATGTTTGATATTGATTGGTAGTGGAAAATGTTTTTGTTTGAAACAAGCCAAGGGACCTACGTACTACCTATTTCTGCCTCAAAGCAGCGTTGCTGTGTTTCGTTTTAAAGGGTTCCCGGAATGTCTGAGCATGAGCATGAGCATGAGATGAGCTGCTGTCCTCACACTTTTAGTGCATTTTTTTTTTATTGTATGGCAAACTAGCCGTAGGCCCACCTGACGTAAAGTAGTCACCGCTGCCCAAAGAGAATTCTGCAATACCATAGGCCTTTCAAATGCATTGCCATCCCCGAGACAAAGTTGAAATGTCTCAAGTTTCTGTAATTTCACCGGCATCCAAACCGGAACACAGCAACGCTGCTTTCTTGCAAAATGTCCCTCTGCAGTAAGAGTGAGTTTGAAGTAAGCTATCTATCCCTAGCAATACTTGGGATGGTAGCATACCCTCAAGAACACTTCATCAAAATTCACTGACGGAGATTTTCCCGCATAAAAATTAGAGGCAGATAAAAAAAATAGGCTGTTCAACTTTGATGCAATAAAAAAGTCACTTGTGGGCCTGCGTCTTAGTAAAATGATGCTCATAATGCTTCGCTACTAAAATCACAGGTAACCTTTGAATCACGTTTATTTCAGACTGCAATTTAAAAGCAATTAATTTACCTATTTTTTTAAGAGAATAAATTATTCAAACCAAATAGCTGTATCTATTCTTTATCTATGTTGCTATAGGCTTTTTATCAATCAAAAGATGAAGATTCTACGATAAATTCAATGCCATTCCGGTCGTACAACCCAGCGAAGAAAAAGATAACAATTACTATCCACATAAATACATATTAAAAATGAGAAAGAAACTGTCTGTCTGTTAGCTTGAAATAGCAAAATCACTAAACTGATCGTAATAAAACAAAAATAGCATTCGAATAATTTTGTGAAACTCACACTAGGCAGAATAAAAACGAAGGATATAATTTATATTTTGTTTTCGGATTTGTCATCGTCAAATGACTAGGGGTGTGAGGGAGTGTCAGACTTGTACTGACTAAAACCCATCCATGTTCCTTATTGTGCCCTTTGCGTTCCGGGGGCGCAGTATTTGTTTCGAATAACCCGCAGCCCCGGCAGGCATCGGTCCTGAGTGGCCCCTCCGATGGTTTGCTGACATCCCTTTGAGGCGCGCGTGGAACACGAACGCGCCGTCGAACTCGCGGGTATAAGATAGTTTTTTTTTTAAATATCTTGGGACAACTCACACACGGCTATCTGATCCCAAGCTAAGCAGAGCTTGTGTTATGGTAACCAGACAACTGATATAAATACTTATATAATTTATAAATACATACATATTATAGATAAATCACACCCAGACACAGAACAAACTGCGGGTTGTTCGAAAGAGATACCGCGCCCCCGGAACGCAAAGGGCACATGAAAGGAACATAGACGGGTTTTAGTCAGTAAAAGTCTGACACTCCCTCCCGCCCCGCCCAGGGCGGGGGAAGTTATTTGATGATTTCCCGTCTATAAAAAAAAAAAAAAAAGACACAGAACAAACAATCATGCTCATCACACAAAGTTTGTCCTGGGTGGGAATCGAACCCACGACCTCCGGCTTAGCAGTGAGGGCCGCTAACCACTAGACCAACAGGCCCGTCTAAATATTTCAAGATAACAACATTCATTTATAGTATTTCAAGATAACAAAATTCACTCAGATCAGCAGACCAAAACGTGACTTTGAGAGGATTGCAATTAGACATGTTTTTCTAATACCTCAATAATGTGCTGTTGAGCTGCAAAACAAAGTAATCGAATGCAAAAACATTGTAATCACATATCCTACTAATGAATGGCTAGTCACGTTATGCATAGAATCGGGTCCAACGTAGTTTTATTAGCCAATAGTGAATTAATTATGCACAAGGATCTTCATTTTGCGTTGCGTCTAGAAAACCTAGTAGAGGGAAGAGAAATTCTGTTAAATAAAGCTTGTTGGAGCTTGTTCGACCAAAAATAAATTGTCTGGTGCAATGGATGTAAATACTTTAGTAGAACTTGTTCACGTTTACATCTTTTTGAGCACGACTGTACTGTTTAAGACAAGCAGTTAAACCAAATATATCGTTCTAAATAGAAGCGGGGAATTTCCAACAATGTATCCCAATGCACTCAAGCTTGCATTGTCATAAATCGTGTGTGTTGTAGAACTTAAAAAATTTGACTGATAGATTTAGTTAGTTACTAGATAAGAAATAAAAAACATCGAGCCAGTTGCCATGCACATTTAGGGTTATACGAATATTTCAGTGACTGCATAAAAAAATGGTAGTTATTAACACAAAACTTTTCCAGGCAGATTGCCTCGTTAACCTAGTGGTCCTAAGCACGACAGCTATGCTAGAGGTCCTGGGTTCGATTCCCAGGTCGAGCAAAAAGTGTTATTGGGTGTTCCTATGAAATTCTCAGTAGCAGCTCGGAGTTTGGATTTATGCCCAGTTAATGGCAATAAGCTCGCCCCATGTTTCATGGGACCTAAACATACCGGCGAACTGCAGGTGTACATTGGTACGCCTCTACCTAACCCATCGGGGAATACAGGCATGATGGTAACTTTCCAGGCTTTCGTGGCAATTTAAACCAAATCCGCGTAAGGATAAAGCTGACATCTCGAAAGGCGTGCCAGATAGAGTTGATGACTAACAGATTGACACCTTAATACTGACTTAAACAGCCGTTTTATACTCTGAGCACACGTACAAACATCTTAATGAGCTATAAAAATGACAGCTGTGATACGACGTTAGAAATCGGAGCCTTCAAATCTGCTAAATGAGTCGTCAGGGAGAATAATGGGGTTTTCTACACTTACGACCTTTGTAGGGTTCCGGTGTGGAAGACACGTCAAACAATCGGTGTCCGATTTTTTTGTCGGATATACTGGAACATATTCCATTATACGAACGACACGTCCTACAAATAGTCCATATATCCGTCGGTTCCATGAAACTATGGATCTGTTAAACGGTCCGATAATCGGTCCAACAAAATCTCTGAGCGAAGGCTCTTAGTTATAACTAAGCCTTTGCTGTCCGCCAGTCTGTCTGTTAGACTTCTGAGTTTTCTCATGAACCGCATTAGGTATATTAGTTGATTACAGTGTGTGTATTTATATTGCAACTGCACTATATCCTACTACTATTATAAAGGCGAAAGTTTGTATGTATGGATGTATGGATGTATGTATGGATGTTTGTTACTCTTTCACGCTTAAACGGCTGAATGGATCTGGATGAAATTTGGCACAAAGATAGATTATAGTCTGGAATAACACATAGGCTACTTTTTATCCCGGGAAAATGTACGGTACCCGTAGGATAACACATCAACTGTGACGCGGACGAAGTCGCGGGCAGAAGCTAGTCTATTAATAATCCTAATAGGATAGTATTTTTTGAGGTTGTGGAGTCAAATATTGTGTGATGGTACGGAATTCTTCATGTGCGATTCGCATTTGTTTAAACTCGATCTTATAAATAGGTATTAATTTTCGCCTCCGCCTACGTCGGACTTTTCGTAGGAAATACATGGTGTATTTCATTTAAATAAGATCTATCGAATATGTAGTATATACGAATACTAAACTATAGTAAATACGAATCTACCGACTCCTCTCAAGCTAAAATCCATCGAGCCGTTCAGCCTGCAGAGCGAGCCAAACATTTGAATTTGGCGCCAAAAATCCGCCATTTTGTTTTTTTTTTATATACACAGTGTCACTCTCACAGTAAATACGAATCTAACGACACCTCTCAAGCTAAAATCCATCGAGCCGTTCAGCCTGCAGAGCGTGCCAAACAATTATACATACAAACATACATACATACATACATACAAACATACCATCGAAAAACATAACCCTCCTTCTGTCGCAGTCGGGTAAAAAGAAAAACTTCAATTACATCTTCATATAGGCATCACTGTAATTATAAATCTTCTAACGCGACACACACGCGTTCTTAATAACAAATGCACGACCAGTTCCGTAGGACAACAGCTTCTGACCTTCGTGACCTAGTTAAAGCAGGTTCTCTTAATTTATGATGTCATCTGAATACAGGTCATTGGTCGCCGTATGTGGAAACTCTCCATCATCACTGTGGACCTTGAATGGATGTTTGATCAGCAAATTTGAGTACTTTCCTGCTTCCTGTACAGATGTAGGAAGCAGGTTGAGTCATGAATCAGGATTCATGACTTGATTTAATTATAAGATGATTTTATTCGATGGATGATTGATCAATGTCGTGATAGCATATGGGCCATTATGGGTAAGGGCGCCTTCTGAGAGCTTCATAAGTGGCTGTGGGTTCGCAACCGGGAAAGTACCACACACATACCATAACGCCTGCATTCCCCAAAGGGTTAGGCAGAGGTGTACCAATACCCACACGGTGTACACCCACATTTCGCCGGTATGTTTTAGGTAACCGGGCAGAAATCGTAACTCCGAGCTGCTGCTGAGAATTTCATAGAAAAACCCAAACACTTTTGCTCGACCTGGAAATCGAACCCAAGAACTCTAGCGGAGCAGTCACGCTTATGACCACTAGGCTAACGAGGCATTTATGTATTAACTTTTTTTTTAAATTCCTAATTATTCATTGTAGGTACTATAATGTTCCTTTTTTCCAAGTTTATCTTGGACATCACTGACATCGGTGAAGGAAAACATCGTGAGGAAAGACCGGTTGACCTCTAATCGACAAGTTGTAGTATTATAATGTAGTGATAAAAACTAATCAATTTTTTTGTGTGTCGTCGCTAGTTAGCGTACTGAATGTAGGTACTGATACAACAAATCTTAATAATAACGTTTTTTTTGTATGAATGTGGACGTGGCGAAAGGATTATTATAGCAGGTTGCGCGGTAGTGGCGCATTTATAGATTACTAGCTTCTGCCCGCGACTTCGTCCGCGTCACAGTTGATGTGTTATCCTACGGGTACCGTACATTTTCCCGGGATAAAAAGTAGCCTATGTGTTATTCCAGACTATAATCTATCTTTGTGCCAAATTTCATCCAGATCCATTCAGCCGTTTAAGCGTGAAAGAGTAACAAACATCCATCCATACATACAAACTTTCGCCTTTATAATAGTAGTAGGATTGTTTTTGTTATTATTTTTTTTGTGTTGTGCGTCGCTTTCGCGAGAATAAATAGTTTTTCTTTCTTTCTTTCTTTCAGGTGGCGTTCTGTGGGTTTTACCTACCCTTATGGGAAACAGGTGTGAGTTTATGTATGCATTATTTTTTGTACAAATAACCGTCTAATATTCTATTTATCATGTATTTACGACGTCAAATACATGTCTGATATCGGTTATTTTTCAAAAACAATCAATTAATTTTGTCTTAAAAATCCCACATGTCGCACATGCTAGATCAATTAAAAAAGAACACAAAGTAAGTAAAATGTAAACCCAATGAATATTCAATAATGAATCCGATTCAATAATCGATTAACAAATTAGTCTCGATCACGTAACGATGCGATTGTGAATTAATTAACGATTTTTCTGATGACACTATTATTTGAGTACGTTACTTAATTTGACGATTACCCATTTAAGAGGTCTTTAATTAATTACTAATGGCAGGAGCTGGTATTTTCATAAGAAAATGCTATTACCTACTTTAAATGCGGGATGTTATATTGGCTTCTAATTCTCTGTAAGAGAAATACCAGTAGCTTCTAATAGACACCTGTACATTGGTAATCCAAGAAGATGAAGAAAGGTGATGATGATAATGATGAAGATGATCATCACATTGGTATAGTTTTTAAAATATATTTCAGAAACACCACATACTTTCCGTGTGCCATAACTTAAATCAGACGCTTTAAAACCTTTACCATTTTTTTACTTTCTGGCTGAAGTTTAGTAGCCATCACTAAACGTAAAGAAAATTTAAATATTTTTGAGATAGCCAGGTTTATTCCTGTATTTTCAAGAACGTTCATATTCTAAATCACGCCTCAATCTGTCAAAAATACCTCTATATTTTCTTGATGTTTAGCCAGTTACTGACATTAATAATATTTTATCCGACACGACATTGCAATTTGATCGTTTTAGTTACTGGAACTGGCAGTCAAAAGGCCAATTTTAGACCTGTTCCTGTTCCAGAGATGCTGTGACATTTAATCAAACAGATAAATATTAAACAAAGTAGAAATACTAGACACCATATTTTCATGGCCATAAAAATAATAAAAACAAGGTCAATTCAGTGCTCAGGATAATAACTAGAACGACCTTGAGAATATATAGGAGAATAAGCAACCTTGCAAGGTCTTATACGTAATGTATGTATATTGGTTACAGCATATTTTTGCATATGCTTGTGAAGAAGCTTAAAGGAAAGTTGCGACATCTATTATGTCCCATAATTACTTTACGCTAACAAATTGGCACGTTAAGACTCACTTGCGACTTGCAAGGTTGCCTTGTTAACTTAAAATTAGTTGCTGTTTCAGTACCGAGATTATATTCAGTCCCCTTGCTGGTCTTCCCAAAGATGCCCTGAGCCGAGATTTGAACCCCACAGGGGGTGCCCTTGGCGTTGCTTAGTTTAGTTAGACTGCCCGATTGGTCTCGTGGTAGCAAGCACGATTGTTGAGCGTGAAGTCTTGGGTTTGAATTCTAAGTCGGACGAAAAGTGTTGTTGGGTTTTTCCATTAGAAATTTGTGACACCCCCGTGTCTCGGAAAGCACGTGAAGCCATTGTTCCTGCACCTGATCTCTCCCCGGTTTGTCGAATTTCCATCCCATCGGACTATGAGAGTTAGGAAAGAGGGAGTGCACCTGTGTTTGCGCACACACTAGTGTACTATAATATCTCCTGCGTACTTGGTTAGTCTGCATTAAGATTATCCGCCGTGGCCAGAATCCGTCAAAACTTTTTTTTTTACTAGTTTGAGCCCTGACTGGAGGCCTTAATTTTTAAAGGCACCACTAGACATTCCAGTTAAGCAGCCGACGACGTAATAAGTTGAACTGTGAGATGATATTCCGGAAGAAACAAAAAAGTAACTAGTTTTTTTTTATATTATGTTGTTTTTCTTATAAGCCTTTTCTTTCCCACTCCTAGGCAAAGACCTCCAAACAGGAAAATCGAAGCAACCAGTCCGGGGGGTCCAGCGAATAGCAAGTGATCTACATCTGTTGCTTTGTTGTCTCTATTCAAGGTCATGTCAATGGCATTTCGATAGCCACGGCCACGCCAGCTGATGCTTTTATTGTATAAACACAAATTACATGAAAACTATATCATTTGTTGGTCACGGATGTTGCATTTTTGTATTGTAAAATAATCCGGCACGTGTGTCGATTAGAAGTGATCATCCACATCTATACTATTATTATAAATGCAAAGTGGCTATGTATGTCTGTTGGTCAAAGCGTAACTAATTAAATAATCGTAATAAAAGAAGGGAAGCGTCTCAAAACTGCCTCGCTAGCCTACTGGTACCGAGCGTGACTGCTACGCTAGAGATCATGGGTTCGATACCCAGATCGAGCAAAGTGTTATTAGTAGCAGCTCGGAGTTAAGATTTGTGCCCGGTTAATGGCAATAGGCTCGCTCCCTATTACATGCGACCTAAACATACCGGCAAACTGTGGGTGTGCATTGGTACTCCTTTGCCTAACCCTTCGGGGAATGCAGGCGTGGTGATATGTTATGTGTTAAACAAAGGGGGCTTGAGATCTGGAAATAAACTACGTTTCAATTGGCAGCTTTGCCTGTGCCTGTGATACAACCGGTTGTAGAATGAAGTTAAACAAATTAAAATGGCAAAAGCACTATATAAACGATAATCATAATTCAGTCTGGAATCAGGTTTTATTCGATAGAAAGGGGCCATTATAGTGCACTCATTTCATCCCCTGGACATTCATCCTGCTTAAAATTAACACTACATTATGTATAGTTGTAATACAATACTAGAGAAAGGTGCAGGGCAATGTTTCTTTTTAAACCAAAATGATATCGTAAACGGATTTAGCAAATCTTACTACGCACTGCCATGTATTAGGACCAGTCTGTTCCTAACTTGCCCACATTCATATTTTCAGTATCTACCCCATCCTTAGTCAGTTAATCCTATAGGCATCATCATCATTATTATCAACCGTAGGACGTCCACTGCTGGGCATAGGCTTCCCCCATAGATTTCTAAAAGGACCGGTTGGAAGCGGCCTGCATCCAGTGTTTTCCTGCGGTCTTTATCAGGTTGCCTGTCCACCTTGTGGGTGGACGTCCTACGCTGCACTTTCCGGCGCGTGGTGTCCATTCGCGAACTTATAGGGATAGCCCTATAGAGATAAATACTAGTAACAGAAAATAACAGGCCAGGAGGACGATGAGGTCATCATCTTCCTGCCCTCATCCCACTTTCGTTGGGGTCGGCGCAATACGTTTTATTCTTCCATGCCGACCTGTCAACTGTCATGCTATCACTGACTCCCTTCTCTAAATAATAGGCCATCTGATTTACCAACAAAAAACCTGTCAACGTTTCACATGATAATGTATATTAATGTAGTTTGTAAATGCAAACAGGCCCGCACCAATAACGTGCATTTAATTGGAGGTCACAAAGTAGGTTGTGTTGTGATAATGATTTGTGACACATAGTACGAATGCGCGGGCGCCGACGGTCAGTCAGATTTTGAGTGTCGTGCGGGTGTAGTGCCTTGTTTATTTATTTAGTTATTTATTCTCCTTTCCGTCAATGTGACAGCTGTTGTGATTTTTTTTAAATTTAATATTTGGTTTTTAATTTAGTACGTGTTTTGAATAAGGTACGTTTTTTTTACAATTAATTTTTTATTTTAGAATATTTTTTGTATTGTGTTGTTGTATTTTTGTTTGTGAGAATGTGTTTTTTTTCTTATTTTTTTATATTATTTTACCGATAAGAAGTTAAAGAAACAACAATTTTAATGAACAGGCTGTTCATAATCGATTTGATTCAGAAATTATTCGGAAACATGCCGGATGTATAAAATGTACCTAGGTATGCCTTTTTTTTAATTGGTACCTTAGTACAACTAGCTTATAGAACTAGATATTACTCAAACAAATAATTTAAAAAAAGTATTTAAAACAAGAATACAGGAAACGTTTTTCATTACCATAATTATTACTAGCATAATTTAGTTTTACTAAGTCTGAACGATTCATAAATATTATTTCTGTAGTTTAAAACATTAAAGAGTACGAGTAAGTGTGAGTAAGTGAGTGTTTTAGCAAACCACAGCATCGAAATAACAAGAATTACATAAAATAAATAAAAACCGGCCAAGAGCAAGTCGCAATCAAACAATTAGGGTTCCGAACCAAACCACACGGAGCAGTCAATAGAACGACCTCTGGTGTGCCGTAATTACTGTACTACGATTTGCGAAATGAACCTACGCTAGTTTGTAATGTATACATCCAAATGATCAGTGTCAGGGGAAACTATTATTTGCACTATATGATTCAAATTGAACATTTTTGCTGGTAAAGCAAAAAGCCTTTTTAGGTCACCTGCCTTTTAGGCCTTTTATACCTATGCTGTTTTTTTTATAGATGGGAAATCATCTAATAACTTCCCCCGCCCAGAGCGGGACAGGGAGTGTCACACTTTTACTGACTAAAACCCATCTATGTTCCTTCATGTGTCCTTTGCGTTCCGGGAGCGCGGTGTCTCTTTCGAACAACCCGCAGCCCCGGCAATTGCTAGCATTTTTTTAAATATATTTAACGATATATATCGCTCCATGTAAAACACTGGTATTCAGCTGCATCCGGTTAGACTGGAAGCCGACCCTAACATAGTTGGGAAAAGGTTAAGCAGATGATGAGCTTTAATAATATTATAGGAAATGTATACCACATTTCTTATAATATTATCAAAGCTCAATATCTAATAACTGAATTAAAATTTAATTTTGAGAAACCTGTGAGACAATTTTTCTCAAATTTCGGGTTAATTGAACATTCAGACAACACCAAACATAAATAAAGTAACCATAAAAACATTGCTTTTTCCTCATCTCTGTTTTGTGCGTATAATCAAAATTCATTCATACCATTCTACAATTTCATATTCCTACATTTTTTAAAAAAGCCTGTGTAATAGACGGAGAACAAGTTATCTTATAAAGGTTCTGTTTTTCTCTACCAGTTACTGAACCTTAAAAAAGGTCATTGAAACCGTTAAGGAAAACTTTAACATCGGTATTTTCAAGTTTGAATCAAAGTTGAGCTTTACTTTTAAATTCTTTTATTATACCGATTGTAAATTTAAAATCTTTAAAAATATCACAACCTATAATTTATTATCCCGTTGCAGGGCAAATACCACTTTCCTTTCAGCCCCCCTAGCCAAGTCAAAAAAGATAATCGTAAACGCTCGGTAGGTAACAATAGATTTTCAACTTAATACCCAAGAGCCTTAAGTTGAAAATCTATTAAAGATTTCTAAGCGTTAGCGACTGGAACGAACGAAAACGCTATGCAATCTTCATTAGATCTTCAACTTAAAACCAAGCACATAAAGTTGAAGATCTATTAAAGCCTACTCAGCGTTTGCGTTTATCGTTTGTGACTTGGCTAGGGGGGCGGGAAAGATGCGAGCATTGTCATTCTCTTCATTACCATACCTGCTTAAGGAAGAGTGGCGAATTTAGATTTATTTTAATTATATGTTCCAATTTTATAGTCAACTTTGTCTTCGTCACCTCTGAGGAAGACCAAACCCAACACAAATGAAAAAAAAAATCTTAGCGATGTTTTCCTTGTCCAAGATAAACTTAGAAAGTGCATTATAGTACCACGAATGATTAGGATTTTGAGCCATTCCAATGTTTTATTTGTTTGCTGTCGAAGTTTATTTTACGATCAACTTAGTACCTACTGTTGGCCTTCACAGATACTGCAGCGAAGTGAATGTGTGTCGTTAAACAAGGACCGTGGTATAAAGGTTTTCTGTCTCACCTATAAACTAATAATTATAATGAAGCTAAAGGGTTTTTATGTTTGTTTAAACGCATTAATCTCTGGAACTATATGAAGGATGTGAAATTACCTGTCTGTGGCATTGTAGCTCCCGAACGCATTTACCGATTTTGTTTTTTTTTTTTTGTTTAAACGGTGAATAATGGTCGGGAATATTTTTAGTTATGTTTCATCAAAATGGGTTCAGCCGTTTCAAAGTTATCAGGTGTTAGCTGGGGACCTTAGCATAACGGATATTTACATATAAGAAAAACGTAATTTAAGTACATAGTTATCTATCGGAATTAGGGCCCGCATAATTTAAAAAGAATGAAATTAAAATAAAAGTAAAAAAAAATAACTAAACCCACCAAAAAAACAAAAATTAAAAACTAAAAAAATCTCTCGGCCTTTTCACTTAACTAAAAGAACCTATAAATATTTTGAAGGTTAGCGTCGTTGCGTCGGTGGAACGTTAAGTAAATAAAATAAAACCATAACACAAATAAAAAAATATCGATAATCATAAAGTTTTCTTTTTCTTTACCGATGGGAGATCATCAAATCACTTCCCCTGCCCTAGTGTCAGACTTTTACTGACTAAACCCATCCATGTTCCTTCTGCCCTCTCTTCCTTGTGCCCTTTGCGTTCCGGGGGCGCGGTATCACTTTCCAACAACCCACAGTCCCGGCAGGCATCGGCACTTAGTGGCTCTTCCGAATATTTGCTGACATAAACATAAAGTATGGATTATATAAAAACCTAATATGAAAATAAGAAAACAACGTAAGCGGTCCTCCGAAACCATGGAAAACATAAAAAGAAACTTGTAGTACTTATATTAATATCTAATAACCACATCTTCTATACCAAGTTCCCTAACTATAACACACAAAATACAATAAAATATTAATAATGTGTGCTATAATACATTGAGTATCGTAGTAAAAGTAGTTCTTTGTTGTGTTTACTGGGTAGTAAAGTACACTAACATTAATAAATTGGCAGTCTTTGTCTAACGAAAGTTCAACAATGTTTCAACAACTTATGTAGTTAGACACCGGTACATTGCGGCGATACATAGGTACTTAAAGCTGGGTCTACATTTGTAGCATCTTGACGTATCCCGATCAGTCGTATCGTATCGAGTATTTGTATTATAAACTAGCTGTTGCCCGCGACTTCGTTCGCGTTCAGTATTTTTAAGTTAATAGTGTTCATACTGTTTCTGTCTAACCCCTATGTGACATAGCGTGATGAATTGTACCTAAGATTACTGCTCAGGTCACTGCCAACACAATGCCAAAAGTTTTGTTCAAATCGGTGCAGGAATTGAAAAGTTATGCGCGTACATACAAACAAAACAAACAAACAAACAAACAGACAAAAATTCAAAAAACATTTATTTTGGGTTCAGTATAATGTATTTAACATGTGAGAATTACTCTTTATAAAAAATATTGAATGTACAGAATTGGCCTCGTTACGATTTTATTATATGTATAGATATAGATAATATGAACGCTCATTTGGTCCATGTCGTATTATTAAGGCGTATTTGTTAAATACGAGAGGATACGATACACCGAAATGATACAAAATGTGGACCCAGCTTTATGCCTTGCGGTGTATGTACTTCTAGTGTTGCAATCTCAAGTTGCGCTATGGAACCCTGTTTGACTTATTTGAGAAAGGATTTTGTATTTGTAGCGACCGAATCTGCAACGAGTGTTCGATTTTCAAACCTATAGTATAAAGTCAAAGTTTATTTTTATTTAGTTTAATTATAAAAAAAACCTAAGCCGGCGCCCGTTCACGAACATGACGCCTGGATCATTACCATTTAGCTCAACCATCTTGAATCTTAGCGTGATGTTATATCACGCTACGACACTCACAAATAACGTGGCTTTCTATGGGTAAAAGAATTTTCAAAATCGGTTCAGCAGACCCAGAGATCAGCCCCTACAACCTCACAAACTTTAGTTCCTAATAATATTAATTAAGAAGAATAGATAAATAAACTGACTCACTACATCACTTTGATTGCCTCAATGCATGTTTATTATGTTAATATTATCGTGGGAATGTACATAAACGCGCGTACAACAATAAAATAGGTAGTAACTATTTAAAATAATGCAAATTATTTCAGTTTAACATAACTTTGTTTTACTTCAATGTTATTGTGTATGATATTGTTGTATAAATATATGTATGACACATATAGGCTGTCCCAGACTTAGTGGTGCAAAGGATGAAAACCAGTTTGGTTTTTATCTTATTTATATAATATTTCTAAATCTATATATTGGTAGACAAACTTGACTGGTAGAGTACATTTAAGGCATTAAGCTCGCCTTAGTACTTTTGTTGCATAAAGCTCAATTAAGTAAAATAAAACTACCTAACCGATTTTGATAAAATCAGCTGATAAATAACGGAGTTCTGATGTAACAAACATAAAAAAAAAACTGGATTGACAACCCCCTATTTCTTTAAAGTTGGTTAAAAAAAGACAATGAAAGGTTATATTGCCAATTTAAAATTAGGTATACAGTATACTATAATATTAGTAGTAAGTATAACATTTTCAATACTTTCTAAATCACCATTGTTAGAAATTTTGTAATATTTTAAAATATTATTTGAGTTGATGACATTGTGAGATGAGCATTCGACAAGGTCCGCTTTTTTTTCTTTATTAATCTTAGCGCATTTACAAACTACGACCTACGAACGATAGTAATGTACTGTACAGTGTGTTTTGACTTTAAATGTATTTTTATGTCCGTATTCTAACCCCCAGAGAAGTCATATTTTAGTTCTAAGTACTAATACCAATTTCCAAAAGGCAATACAGCCGAGTATTTCACGTTTTCCTTCAAAACTCTCGCTCGGGGATACCCTGAATATTAAATAGTCGTTTATTGCAGAAATAATCAATTATAGTTTAAAACTTATACAAGTTTGACATCATCTCAGGATATTGACTCTTTACATCTTGTTGGGAGCAGGTAAATTAAATATATTACAATGGCCGCTTTAACAACCAATAATAAATCAAAAATTGAGGTCACCAGCAAATAAACGTGTTTAGTTTCCTGAATTGTTAAAGAAATATGTAGTGTAAAGTAGTATTGTGAATAAAGTAAATATTGTACATACCGTGGTACGGAACCAATTGTGTGTTAATCCTATTCACCAATAAATACCGGCCAATCGCTGGTATTTTATTTCTTTAATAAATATTTTTAAAGAGCTTTTCTAAATTTAAACACGCTAAAGATAATTGAGCGCCAAATTGTGTGTTGTCACCTTAATTAGAAGGTACTTGTGAAATTTGAAATGAGAATTTGGATTGTTCTGAGTATGACGAAAAGCCAGTGACGAGTTTTTAATGCAAGTTCTATTTTGTTTAGTTCTTAAAGGCAACCGAGGGTAAACTCGTTTCTTTTGTGCCATTTTTTTTTGACATCGCGGTGCATTTGTACTCAAGTTTATATTAAACTGGTAAACGAAGACATAGTGAATGACTGCCTCGTTAGCCTAGTGGTGACTGCTACGCTAGAGGTCTTGGGTTCGTTTCTCAGGTCGAGCAAAAAGTGTTATTGGGTTTTTCTATGAAATTCTCAGTAGCAATTCGGAGTTAGGATTTGTGCCTGGTTAATGTCAATAGGCTCGCCCCCTATTACTTGGGACCTAAATATATCGGCGAACTATGCGTGTGCAGACAGCGTCATGAACTGGTTACCTGCTTTTTTAACGAATTTTAACTTGTTTGCCATTCATAGACAGTTTAAAGAAAAACCGGCTAAGTGCGATTCGGAGTCGCATTATCTATGAAAACGGCGAAAAAGTAATGTCTGTTATATGAAAGCCCCTTTAAATATTTGTTTTATTTTGTTTTTTAGTATTTGTTTTTATAGCGGCAACAGAAATACATCATCTGTGATTCAACTGTCTAACTATCACGGTTTATTAGATACAGCCTGATGATAGACGCATAGAGTCTTAGTAATAGGGGCCCGTACCCTTTGGGTAACTAACCCTAAAAAAATACCACTCATCCCACATTCACTTCACGTAAATTCAAAAGCAAAACTTTTACATAAACAAATAATGACACCTCTGTAACTCTAAAACTCAAATTAAACATAATTAACTAATGCAGTCAAATGATACTTATTGCTTAGATAATGCCTTTGCGTGCGATCAATGTACACCAAATTGGCTATGCATGTTAGAAGCATATGTGACCAGCAAAATTGCACACAGAAAGCATAAATCAAAAAATATTGAGACAGAAAAACAATGCTGTATCAGATACCTACATGATTCAAGTATTTTGCAATACTTACCAAAAAGTACAGTCTGTCTAGACTAATATTAAAAACAGGATAGACTTTTTTGTTTGTTTGTTTGTTTGTACCGAATAGGCTCCGAAACTACTGGACCGATTTCAACCATTTTTTCACCAATTGATAGGCACATTATTCTTGAGTAACGTAGGCTATAATAATATAACATCGCGTTAGGTCTCACGGGGGTGGTAGCTACGCTAACGAAGTCGCGGGCGAAGTTTAGGTTGGTACGGTCCATAAAACAGATGATTAAGTGGAAATTTATTTGAGTAAATAATGTTCTGAAGTCGGGCAAAATGATATTAGGCTTTTACATTGGATATTTCTCGGAAGCAGCCGGAAGTCTCGCCTGTCATTTGTAGATCTTGGCAGCCTTTACTGGTAGTTAGAAGCCCGAAAGTCTGACAACCAATTTTACCAGAGGTACTGTGTTGCCCAGTAACTGCGTTGTAGAGGTCAGATAGGTAGTCACTTCATGTGAAATACTGATATTTTCCAGCATCACTACACTCCACTCCGGCTACACTCGAAGCCGACCCCAACACAGTTAGAAAAAGGCTAAGCGAATATGAATAAATCTATTCAATGAACTGTGTATTTTCTATAAATAAATCTTTTATTCAAAAACATTCACCATTTTCTAAGAAAGCCCTGACCCTATCCTTTTTGTTATCTATGCCTATTCCGTACCGCTGTCCGAGACATGTCTTGTAATAACTTATTTTGCGAATCAAGGTAAACCCACACCATCAAAGAGGTGTCAACCTCTATAATCCGGGGAACTTCCTACCATTATTACCAAAACCTTGGCATTGAACTGTTGCTAAGTCGGTAACTGTGAGGAAGCTATTGTAATCTCGACCTTGAGGCCATTGATATGGGTTGCGAATTTCTTATTGTGATTAAGGTCTTGGAATCGATAAATATGAGTCATTTTAGCATGGTTGATTTTTTTGAGAAAAGATTGAGGAGTATGTAGTTAAGAGTTAGTTAAACGCATATGTACAGTCAGCAAAAGAAATAAGTAACCAGGGCCCCCTAATGAAATCAAAGTTTTACAAAAACCGATGGGAGTTTTTTAATGAATTTTATTTTTATAAATAGAAAATAAAGAGTTTATTAAATGGATTAAAGTTTATTTAAAAATGACCACCGGTTTTAAAGAAAACTTCAACTATATTAGACGGTCTGCTAACCGTACTTTTAACAATCATAGTAGTTTTTACTTTCTCTCTCATTCTGTCTACTTCTCACTCATATTCTGATAAACATCTATCTCTGTCTCTCACGATTAGGATAATTCATTGTAGGTACAATCACGACCATGAACATGTAGTATAAATAAAATTAAAAACTGATTTACTTGTGAAACACCGATAGCTATACTTTGAAAAGAGACTGTTTCTTAAACAAATGTTTTTTAAAACACTATAAAAATATTACAAACGTGGCCACCTACTGGGCTTAGTATAATCCAAAATCATTGAATTGAAAAGAAGAAAATGAAGAAGATTATAACGTAACAATACTTCAGGAATAAATCCCATTGTTGCTAGGTGTCCCTAAACCCTTGACAAGAGTTAAGAGTTTTCCTATTTTTAACCCACCTTGATATCGCTTT
This sequence comes from Caradrina clavipalpis, assembly GCA_932526535.1. Lineage (NCBI taxonomy): Eukaryota > Metazoa > Arthropoda > Insecta > Lepidoptera > Noctuidae > Caradrina > Caradrina clavipalpis. The sequence continues at coordinate 2,439,066 of OW052095.1, forward strand.
TCCGAAATTTCTCACTTGACTGCGAAACCATTACATTTTATCACATAACTGGAATCATCTCCCAATATCATGCCTCGCCCACTCGAGTCTTCACTGTTCCGTGACATTACATCCTTGAAAGACCATAATATCAAAACGAAAATGTATGTAATCTTCTTCCTCAATGTAGGTACAGTCGAACTAACTATTTGGTATACAGGGAAAATGTTCATAATTATTTTATTTTATTTGAGATGGATTTGCTCTTGACTCTAGTCTAGGTCAGAGGTGACAGATAGTCGACGATGGAGTGAGCTTAATTAATTTTGTATAACTCTGTCAATATTCATTTTTGTTGTAGCTGTAACAATTTAACCTGCTAAAGAGCACTCACTTAGCGTACTTACAATATACTTCGTTGTTGCAAGTTGTCGTGATGGCAAAATGGTTAAGGTTTTTGTCATTTTTTGTGGTCTCTCATGCCATAGATTGCGAGTTCAATACTACTAATGTGAATTTTATATGTACTTCTCTAAGTATATAAATCGTCAACCCACCATAAGCAAGCATGAGAATCAATGTCCGTGCCTTCTCTGTATAGGTAAGAAAAGCCCTGTGCCTAGTAGTGGGAAAGTAATAGGATAGTGGTATTATTATTAGCTGCAAGTTAGGTGCCTGTACATTGTATTGTTTGTTCGACAGTACTTAAAGTGTTTATGGTAAATTCAATATTTAATACGGTTTAGACATAACGAATAACATAATAAAACGCCGTCTGTCTTTATGACGTTTGTTTTGATGAAGCCTGTTCCTTTCTGTTCTGTTATGCAAACAGAAACTGTCTGTCAGGATAATGTTACTGCTTCCACGTTAAATGCAAACCATTATTTGGTTATTGAGGAAGGAAACAGCGGGTGTATTCTGTAAAAAACTTCCTCGGTGTGTTTAGTTGAAGTTAGCTGACGTATAACAGCATTGACAGCTGCCGTACGAGGTCTTGGGTTCGATTACCAGGTCGAGCAAAACGTGCTATTGGGTTTTTCTATGAAATTTTCAGTAGCAGCTCGGAGTTAGGATTTGTGCCCGATTTAGTAAGTGGGCGATTTGGATTCACGACAGCAAGTAGCATAATGAGCTAGTTAAATTTCCTGGATTTCTCTTCTTCCGTGTCGTCAGTGGTTCCTAGAGTAACCTAAGGTTATATAGAGGAAAATAATTGACGATATTAATAGCATACCTAATGGTACATAAAGCAGGACAGTTTGATCGATTGTGTTTTTTATTAGCTGCTAACAATATTATCATTAGTCATTAATCTTAAAGTCATTTGCATACAACACGTGAACTAACAATAACGACTACTTCCCATGGGGTTTAGTAGAAACGAAGTGTGCTTTGACCAATATCTAGAGATGTTAGAGTAATTTAAGAGAATTAAAAGTAGAAAACTTCTCCAAAATTACTAAAAAGTGTTGGTGATTACAGCTCATGACAGTGTTTCCCCATCCCTTTAGACCTCTCTCTCCCTCTCTAGGTGTAATGACTAGACTCTAGTTTAGAGAAATAGTTCCCAAAGTATTAATGTGAGGTGTGTCGCGGTCAAGTCAACCTTGAGAGCCACTGGTCTAGAGTATTAAATTTTCATCTAAACTAGAGTCTAGATTGCTCAATATAGAGTAATTCTAGACTAAGCAATTATACTAACTCCTACCTACATCCCCTTATCTAGATTTTAGACTCTAAATTAATAGGTATAACAGAATACTCTGGTCAGTCGGTTTACTGGTTAGTTTCCATGCCATATAGATGAAGGGGAATATAACAGTAACTGGTTACTCATATTTTGAACTCATCTTCAAAGTCAAAGGCACTTTTATACGTCATTTACATCAAAGAATAATCAATAATATTATTAACTAATTGCCCATCCCAAAAGGTAGTTTCATTTGGAGAAGAATAGGCAAGAAACTCCACTGATACTCTTTTAAAAATGTTTCACAATAAGTTGAAAAAATTATATAAATTATAAGAATTTGAAGACTATGTACCAAAAATAAAATTCATTCAAATTACTAGTCTTGGTCAGATTCTAAAATAGAAAAGTTCAAAGAATTAAATAAATTAGGTTCACATCGGAAAAAGAATCAAGGCTACGTGGTCAAATAGAAAAAGTAATAATAATTTGGCAAGAATTAGAATAACAGTTGATTGTAATTTACAATGAGAGTCACGTATTAGTGATATGACGTCACAAGTCATTGTTTATTTACGTTGCTAATTATAGATTTTATGGTCAGCAGAATTATTCTCGTTTATATATTATTTACTTTTTCTGTAATTTTTAAAATCGTTGTATAGACTATTTGTCTATGTCAACAGAAGTAAGAACTTTGCACTCTGTGGTATTTTTATTGTTATCTATACTAATATTATAAAGAGGAAAGATTAGTTTGTTTGTTTTAATTATTTTGACGTTCAAAAGTGCCTTTTAATGGTCTAATTGAAATACATTTGACTTTGACTTTGACTTTAAAAATCTAGATTAGCTCAAATATTCCCAACAATAGCACTAGGTAATGAGACTTCCTTCCTTTGCGACGCGAAACCAAGTAAAAAGTTTTAAATAATTACTAAGTTTTCACAATCAAACCCGTCTTTATATAAATTCATTGGTTTCGAAACTCACCACTTAGTACATCAGGTAAGTTAGGTACCAAAGCTTACTTAAATCTCAAAGTAAGTAACTTAGTCGTCGCCGCCGAACTTTCTAGCTAAAGTCTCTACAGGTCAAAGACTAAGAAGTTGGTGATTTAAATAACTTAACAGAAGCTTTCAACGAGTTTTATAATTACCAATAGCAAATGAAAATCTTTCAACAAGTTCTAACTTTTACCTTACGGAACCGTCTCCATCGTAAACTTTGAAAACAAGATTCTAAATTTCCTTGGGTGATCAGTATGTACCGATGTTTGAATTTCAAGTCTTTTAACTTCATACATATGTATGTATGAAGTTAAAAGACTTGAAATTCAAACCCAAAATGTCCAATGGTCAAAATGTCCAACTCCCAAAATGACCAATCTTTCAGAATGTAGGAAATTTGTTCAATAACTCATCAAAACGCTTTTTTAATACTTATGACAAATAATAAATACAAAATACTGGAAGAATCAAAATATGTTTTATTTAAATAACAAATTAAGACCAGAGAAGACCACAACATAGGTACCCGAAATCACTATTTTTGTTATCAATTCTTTCAGTATTTTGTATTTATTATTTATCATAAGTATTAAAAAAGCGTTTTGATCAGTTATTGAACAAGTTTGCTACATTCTCAAAGATTGGACATTTTGGGAGTTGGACATTTTGACCATTGGACTTTTTGAGAATTGGACATTTTGACCATTGGACATTTTGGGTAATTGGACATTTTGACACCGTTGGACATTTTGAGAATTAGACATTTTGCCCCTGAACGCAAAAAATCTCAATTATGGGAAGAACACGTAACTTCAGAGTTCAGTAACCATCCTTTGACACCCGTTATGAAGTAATATTTTATACCCATACATGATCATACATAAATTATTCCTTCCATACAATTTGAGTCGCATCACCATACAAGTATAAAAGCCACCGGGCCAAGGCAACATAAAGGTTATTGCCTTAAAAAGAAAAAAGTTTAAGAAAAAAATATCGCCAGTTTCATAACAGCTTCCAAAACAGTATTTAAATACAAATTGGTTTAACTTTGAGAGCACTTTCGGTTACAAGGACTTTAGCTTAGATTTCGTAATTGTGAACCAATTTTTCGTCAACAAGTTTTTGTTGGACGTGCACTGGTTTTGTTTTGGATGTCTGCAACAAAGTTTTTAATTTTACTGACAATAATTAGGAAAATTATTCAATGCTTTTGTTACCTAGAATAAATTTTGAGGTCTTACAAAATAATAATTATGTTTGATTAGTTTTTGATCTTTTGGAAAAAGCACAAAGCTATAACTTCCAATTCATGGTTAATAACAACAAATAACAATAACAAAAATGATAGCGTTAATATATCATTTACGCTATCATTTTTGTTATTATTTTAACCGACATCAAAAAAGGAGGAGGTTCTCAATTCGTTTGTATTTTTGTTTGTTTGTTGCTTCAGGTATCTGTCTTTATCATCTGATTTGAAGAATTCTTTTTTTTTATTTCAAAGGAATACAAAACAACAAACAGAACCAATATCGCCGACTTTCAACATTAAAGTTATTTACCTATCACTTTGTACTTTGTGAATGCGGTTGTTATTTTTTGTAATAATGATTTTCTGTCATCGCTACGTTTTTCACTGGGTTCGTAATGATGGGCTTGTCATCGCTAATGACGATTTGATCCATTAAGATAAGGTAAAATTCCAAAATAGACTTTAAAAAATTGAACTAACTAAGTACGTCAAACTAATTCAATATGCTAAAGGTGTCACATCCACTATCAATCATTTACAGTTAACTAATGTACAAAATTTAAACTTAAAATAGATGCAAAATTATTCAGCAGCAAATATCCAAAATTATTACAATATCTTCAAAAATGGAAATAATTTTGCCTTGGTTTAGTAAAAGTAAATCCAGTTGTCAATCCTGATTCACACAGCAAAATAAGAAAAACTCAAATCTATATATTTTCAAGATAACAGATAGGTACAAAGCTATCTACATTGACCTTCAACTACAAGTATTAGTTCAATCTAATATCGATGAAGATTTCTCGGTAGCTATCTCAAAAAGATTGTCGTATCTATACTCAAACTTATAGTTAAGATAAATGAACAAAACACGTGTAGGTATGGGAAGTACTTCTTCCTAAAAAAAACTCTCCTTTTTATAATATTAGTATAGATAAGTCCATGTTTTCTCACCACGTTTTGCTCCACTGATGTTATGATAAACTTGAAAGCACACATTAATTCAGCCGTAGGAAGACGCTGGATGCAGGCCGCTTCCAACCGTTTCTTTTTGAAATCTGTGGGGGAGGCATATCTCCAGCAGTGGACGTCCTGTGGCTGATACGATGACAATGATAGTGACATATTAATTTAAAAAGTCACATTGGTACTAAATATCGAACCCGCAACCTAAAACATAAGAGGCTGGTGCCCTAACCAATAAACCATGACGACATTATAATCGAAAACATTAAAAAATCAGACACGTACATCGAATACGTGCGGCAGTCTTAATGATATCATTATAATACACAGAACGAATGGTTTCTGAAATGGAATTTTATATAGGGAGGAAAAATTTGAATACTTAATACGGAAGATTTTGTGGAAAACTCCACTGGTCCACTGCCCCGTTGGTCTCGTGGTCGCAAGTGCGACTGCTGTGCAAGGGGTCCCGGGTTCGATTCCCAGGTCGAGCAAAAACTGTTATTGGGTTTTTCTATGAAATTCTCAGTAGCAGCTCGGAGTTTGGATTTGTGCCCGGTTAATGGCAATAGGCTCGCCCCCTATTACATGGGACCTAAATATACCGGCGAACTGTGGGTGTGCATTGGTACACCTCTGCCTAACCCTTCGGGGAATACAGGCGTGATGGTATATATATATTTTCCACTAAAATACTCACAAGAGATCGGCAGTGTTATTCTGTTAAAATCTCCCTTGGTGAATTTAGGTGAAATGAGTTACAGGTGAATTGTTATTCTACCTGAAGGTCAACTCTACTGATTAGAAACGTTCTAAATCTAGTCACAATGGAAAAATGTGTTGATGATTGAAAATTGAGGCACTATTGACAGATTGAGACTGAGATTGGATTGCGATCGTTCCTAAAAGTTTGTAAAATGGCCCCCCTATTGCTTTGGTTTATGTTACAAACTCTTTAGCTTTTTTATATTAATACAGATAGATAGATAGATACAGTTTTGAAACACCGACACAGTCCCAACAAAAGTATTATTAATTACTTGCTGGGGCTGCCTCAATTCTAGAACATTATAAATATGTAATTCAACAAACATTTTCTTTTCGGTTACCGATATGACCAAGTTTTATCTGGATAATGTTTTGGTAGAGCGTTACAAAGAATACACAAATGCCCGATTTCTAAATGCGAAAACGTATCGTTTTTTTACTAATCGTGATATTAGCAATTCCGAACTAGGAATATTAAATATCCATATCAATAAATCACTGTGTCATTTATTTACTTAGAAAGGTAGACAAGCTACTAAAATCGGACACAGATAGGATTGGCATCCAAATGTCAGTTAGCCATTTACGTAGTAAAACAGCTCAATTAATTGTCTATTCCTTGAAAGTCACAGGCCTTGACATATTCACTTTCTCTGTACATAAACTCCCAAGGTCCCCTGCAACAGGCAAGCGCTAGTTATCTACACAGCTGTCTAACTAATATAGGTGAAATATTAATAAGGCACCGAAGCCAGGACCTCGTGTGCTGTGATCTAGTTTCAAACCTGATGTATGCAGTTTTGAGGTCAGATTAAATAAATGATGGAGGGTGGGATAGCATGTTTCAAGGGTGATTTTATAGGCCATGTCTATACGGCGATTATCCGTACTAATATTATAAATGCGAATGTAACAGTAACTGTCTGTCTGTCTCTTCTTCACGCCTAAACCACTGAACCGATTTCAATGAAATTTGGTACAGATGTAGTCTGGGACCCGAGAAAGGACATAGGATAGTTTTCATCCCGGAAATCCCCCGGGAACGGGAACTATTAATCCACGCTAGTTGTTTATAAAAATGAGTAGTAGGTAAATATACTTCATATAATATAGTACTAGCACAACCCTGCGGTTTCACACGCGTTAATTTATATCTTTTATTGCTGTTCCGCTTCCGTGAGAAGTAGCATAAAGTTATAAAGGCGGACCAGTTGTTTCTGTGAATAGGGCATTCAAACAAATAAACAAGATCTCTAGCTTATAATATTTATCTGAACCAATATTAGATAAGAAAAATAACAGACAGTTATTGTGCAATTTATGGTATTCTGTTTTTGATTTTTCTTGTGTTTGAGCCCTAAAATTTGCAAATATAAGACGGCTTGTAGCTATTATAGGCTCACAGGTATATGAATTAAGGCTACGCTTACCAAAGTCATCAACTACCGAGACCCCTCAGTGCTTTCAGTCGCAGCTGACACTCATAAACATTTTACAGTCGCTATGGGTACTCCACAAGCCTAGCAAAACCAGACGGTATCATGTTCCTGGGATGTGAAGGTCAGATAGGTAGATAGGCTTCATGTAGAATCGAATATGCCCCAAAATGGGAAAGTCTAGACATAGGATTATGTTTCATATGTGGGTGTCTGTGTTCAGATTTATCCGGATAGACTGGAAGCCGACCCCAACATAGTTGGGAAAAGGCGAAGATATGTGTGTGTTTGTATGTGTGTGTAATTTTATCAACACGTGCAGATATTATCAGGTTTAGCTTATACGCTGCAACGTTAGATTTATGTGCATCCGTTTTTCAATGACTCATTAGAGCTGTTTATGGTGTTTATGCTTACATTATCAATACGGATCTACCATCATTGTTGACCTATTGTCATTGTTGACCTAATGTCATTATTATTCATTAGTGTGCTTTATTTGTTAGTAGCATCTGCCCGTGACTTTGTCTGCGTGTTTTTTTCAACTGCGTTAATTATTTACGTCTTTGGTTGGTGCTCCGCTCCCGCCGGTCGTAGCTTGATGTTATATCAGGTGTTAGGGACATCTATCCTTAAACTGAAACCATCAATCCTCTATCCTGAACTGAGTGTCAAACAACAAGATTTTTTTTTTATAGGAAAACCATATGTTGATTTTGAGGTTTTTAATACTTTTCCGCTAAGTGAAAATTTACTCTTATTCCTTCTGTACCATCCTCAAAAAATGTTATTAACCCTTGTGCTAGGTCAATTAATATCGTTATTGCTATTAGGGACGACTAAAAGAGCAACAGGTCAATTTTACAAATTTGATCTACCGAAAAAGGAGAAAATTTCAAAATTTTCCTGCAAAAAATTTCACTTGTTCTAAAGTCAGAATAGTGTTCTCGAAGTTAAAGGATAGATGACCCTTACACCCTGTATAGCCTATACTTTTCCTCCTGAATCTGCCTGCCATACACAAAGATATTGTTCCAATCCGACTGTTAGTTCAAAAGATTTGCGCGTATAAACAAACAAACACTCTTTAGATTAGTTATAATAGTATAGATATTCAAGGTATTTCCATCCTTTACGTCTATTGACTATAGGAGCACATTAATCGTCCAGCTTGCGGTCAGCGTCGGGTTTCACACTTTGTTGAATAAATATTATGTAGTCAGTCCTTGCTTAACTTGACTTGTTTTGTTGAATAAATGTTTTAAAGCAATGTTCATCTACTGAATTTATCTGTTTGTATCTTTATCTCGAATGCACTTCAAGTTTAAAATGAAACTCGTTTGTTACAAGTTTTAGTTGTGTCAAAATCTTTTGTTACCTATTTCTTTATTAAAAGTAATGTACAATTAAGCTGTCACGTAGAACTAAATAATAGGTATTTGTCTCAAAATTTAATTACAAGAGATTCTTGTTCTTACTATGGCAGGTATTTTGAATAAGGAAATAAGAAAGGAACTAAAAAATCAAGCTGTAATTGCCACTGTAGGGCAATGACTTAAGATCAGTATGTACTACTACTGTAGGTATAACTTAATACATTCACAATCCAAGGCACAGAAGACGTGACGTCACAATATCATAAAACAAATGCGATCGAAGAAACGAATTGAAATGCACTTGTCATGTCCTCTCACTCATTCGCTATACTGCGCGATGAAACAGCATGATAAATTGCTTTGTTTGGCCGCCATTTGTATAATTCGTTTCTTATGACGCGTGTTTATACGACCAATTGTTTTATTACATGTATAGTGTTCTTATTGTTTTATGAATAGCATTTTGATACACCTGTTTTGAAAGGACACTAACAAACATCAATTGGTTTCGACGTTGCAAACAAAGTACCAGTAGGTATTCATACTAATATTACCAAAAAAGTTTTAATAAGCTCCAAAAATACTGGATCGATTATTATTGTTACATTTCTTTCACTAACAGACAGCTACACTATTCCTGAGTTAATTGTTGCAACAAGAAGAACAAGATAACATCACGCTACCACACATTGGAGCGGAGCATTAACCAAAGGTGTAACTTAACACATTTTATTATTTATGAATGTTATTATAGTTCAGATATTTCATGATGTTGGGTTCACAGGCGCCCTTACCACTGGGCCATGAAGACTCATCAATATAACAAAATTATTTCGTTTTTCTTCATTATTATTAAGTAAGCACAAAAAGTTGGCATTAATCAACACAGAATTTTAATAAACACTGATTTAATATAGTGTTGTACTAAAATAGTTTAACTTCATTTATTTTCATAAGCGTAAAAAACAATGAATTTCAATGAAAAATATGATTTTCATTAAAATTCACTGTTTTTTTTTTGGTTTGACGTTTATAAATTAACATAAAATACATTGCTTTCGCAGTATCTAGAATTTAGGCAAGTTACAAGTTTTCTTATAGATTATAAATAAGGGGTGTAACAAGACACATCACCTAGCTTTTAACTAAGTCAGATTAGCCAAAAATTATTGCTGGAAAATGACTTTAACCTTTGGTTTAAAAAAACACTATTTATGATAACTCACGTAAAATATTGTGCTTTTAGGTGTATGAAATTTAGAAGTCGTAGGGGTATTCAAAGTTTAGTTAAAACATAAGAAACCCATTTTTGTGAAAATAACATTCAAAATTCCGCCCACAGCGAGGGAGCAAGTCACAAACTAACGTAGACAAGCAATCAAAATTATTATTATCCTAAAACAAAGAATTAATTAAAAAAGAACGTACCGTTCTTAATTTAATTTTGTGTTACGAGAATAATACAGGCATTTAAGAATTGTTTAAATTGTTGAAATAATAACAACAAGGTTTTGTGGAACAAGGAATGGAACATTTAAATTATGTGATGCCAACAAAAGTGTAAAGTTTACAAAGGTCAAGTTTAATTCTAGCTTTACGTTAACTTTCCGCTCGAGTAAGGGTTAAAGGGTAAGCTAGACCACTGTGTTAAGTTAATAACAAACAAGTTAAGTGTTCCAAAGGGAATAACTTTGAGGAAAACTGAATACAAACTCTTTTATTATTTGGACGAAATTATTTATTCTGTATAATAATTTGTACACATAATAAATTATGTAGTACCTATAACAATTTATGTAAATTATAATAAATATTGTGATAATTTTGACTGCTCGGTGGGTCCATTAGTATTGTAGGCGGAATAGCGACAGATTCAGGTTTCGATTCCAAAGTTGGGCAAAGTGTTATTGGGCCAGTTATTATTTAGGTCAATTTTTTAATTTTTAAGTTCACCATCATGCTTTTACAATTGTTTACAAATACATAATTTGTTTTTAAGGAATTAAATGAACTATACGCGTAAGGGTTTTCCTTTTATAAATTTATCAGTAGCAACTCGGATTTCCGAAGAAGATGGATGTTACAAGTGTCTTAAAAACGCACGTAAAGTCGATGATCCTGAGCCTGATCTCGACCCGGTCATGTGGGATTGCCGTCTCGAGTATGAGAATAAGGAAAGAGAGAATGTTAGCACACACACTGGTATATATACTATATTATATAGTACGAACTGCGTACTTGGGTAGTGAACTAGCGGGTGAATGTATACTAACTGGAAACTTCCAGTAAATCTAACCTTTGACCTAACTAGGTTAAAGTCAAAATCAAAGCATTCATTTAAATTAGACAGATATTTTCAGGCACTTTTGAAAGGTCAAGAAGTTACACAGAAAGTTGAAGCAAGTTGCTCGTTCCAAAACGTAGGTCTACAAGTCTAAAGAATAAGAACCAGTAGGATAACAAAAAGAAAACTGCTGGATAACGACTTTATTGCTAAGTTTTGCTAGGCTAGGCTATTCTGTCGCGGACAGGAGTTACATATTAATATTTTAATCAAAGGGTGTCTGAAACGAAACAATGAAGACATATTTCAACGAAAACCTTGAAATATGCTCCGTTCCCAAACTCTTGTCATTCCAGTTTGGCCGTACGATAACTTGATTATATTCGGTTTCCAATATGGTCTCGAGCGGGTGTCCGGTCTCAACGGCTTGTTATATCGTCGAACAACATTTTAATGAAAGGAAATTCGTTTACGTCTCGACCTCGTAAGCTTAAAGGTACTGGCAGGATTATTGGGTATATAAATAATTAAGTATTAATTTGTTCCTGGCGGTGAAGGAAAATATCGTGAGGAAACCTGGACTTATAATTGATATAAGTCTGAAATCGACAATCCGACTTGAGCAAGCGTAAGCGTGGTGTTAAATGCCTCGTACCTTCTCTTTATGAGAAGAGACCTTTCTCCTGAAGTGGGACAATAAAAGACTGGCAATATTATTAAGATGTAACCATGGTTTATTTAAAAGCTTTACAGCTTTTGGAAAAGTTCATCACTTTTGCATCCGGTTCGACTGGAAGCCGACACCAACATAGTTGGGAACAGGCTAGGCAGATGATGACAGCTTTTAGAAAAGTTCAAAATAGTTACCTACCTATTTTGAACATTTGAAAATAGTAACCTATTTTAAACATTTGGAGTAAAGTTCAGCAATAGGCTAGCTTGCCATCTACATACTCGCATAAAAACAACTATTGTATAGGGAAAAGTAAAAAAATATACTAAAGTTTATTTTAAGCATACTTTTAAATCTATGCAGATGGCTCTAACTTTTACCTGTAGGTATATAGGGAATTACCTGTCAGAACATATTATGTCCGCCATTTTGTTATTAGATAACAATAAAAATTAAATTCATATTCTTATAAAACGCATCGAAGTGTGTGCTATTCGGAGGCAATTTTATGTCTAAAGACGGCAGATTTTTTAATATCATGGGCCCGTTCATAAATACACGTCAGTGATTTTATTATATTTTATACCACCTGGCTGCTGCCTGTAACATCGTGCGTTTGGTAATTTTCACCCCCGTTTTTGCTACTGCTTTGGCTACTGCTCCGCTCTCGTGTGTTGTAGCGTGGTGTTATATACCCTATAGGCCTATACTATTCCTCATGAATCTAGCTGAGAGGATTTGTGCCCGGTTAATAACCTCGCCCTCTATTACATGGGACCTAAACATACCGGCTAACTAAATAAATAAAAAACTATTCTTACTATTCTTCCTCATAAGGCTAGCTGTCAGGATTTGGGCCAGGATTTGTGCCCGGTTAATGGCAATAGGCTCCTCTCGTATTACATGGGACCTAAACATACCGGCGAACTGTAGGTGTACATTGGTACACCTCCGCCTAACCCTTCGGGGAATACAGGCGTGATGGAATGTTGTTTTCAAAGATTTTCCTTAAAAGATGTTGACACACGAATAATTCGATGATAGATTTAATTCCACTTGATTTGACAGACTTGACGTTATCATTTGTTTTGTACTAGTAATCTGACAGATGTTGAGTGTTTACCATAATCAAATCTATCAGCTGTAGTAGTAATGTATACAAAGTATCGTAAATAATTCAATACGTACGCTTAGGAACAAAAGATAACCGTGATAACAGTCGGATGACGAAATAAAAGTATTGTAACTCATACGTGTAGTATTAGGATGATCTTGAAAGATTTGGGAGATATCGGTTTCAAAATTTGGTAGTTGTACGTCAAAGTGATGTCACCACACTCCATTCATCATCATCATCATATCAGCCGCAGGACGTCCACTGCTGGACATAGGCCTCCCCCATAGATTTCCAAAAAGACCGGTTGGAAGCGGCCTGCAGCGTCTTCCTGCGGTCTTAATCAGGTCGTCCGTCCACCTTGTGGGTGGACGTCCTACGCTGCGCTTGCCGGTGCGTGGTCTCCATTCGAGAACTTATACTACCACACTCCATTATGTTTATAAAATTAAATAAACATCGTTTTTGTTTTTAAGAGCTTTACCTCATTCTTGGTTTTCTTTTTGTATGGTTTTAAAACATATAAACTCAGATGCACAAACAGTCAGACCCGGAACAACTACCTGTAGGCCATACAAATATTTTAATCTAAATACACACACGAAGTGCTGCAGCCAATCGCTCAAACATTACCGTATCTTCGTGTTTCCGAGTCGTCTGACCTTTGTCAAAATTTTAAGGATGGGAAATGCACGGCAAAAGGTTTTGGAGATTTCAGAAATTTCTAGTACTTTATACCTTTAATGGTCCCATAGAGTATTTTGATCCCTACATGAAATAGGATCGATTGCCATTTTTTTTCATATTTTAGCTTTTTTCCGCTGAATATACATTTTTTGCCATAATCTGTGAATGCAGTTCAGAATATCTCAGAAAGTTATAGATAGTCTCCTAGGACCGTTTCCTGTAACTATAACAGTTAAGGTGCCTTTAGTGACCCGTCTCAAAAATTCACCTTAATTATTTCTTCGAAATATGCTTGTATGACCAAAAGTATGAATGTGGATTCGATACCAGGTGGCGTTCTGTGGTTTCTGTCCAGCCTCATGGGAAAAAGGCGTGAGGTTATGTATGTATGTGTATGTATGTATCTTCAAAATTTCAGCCGTGCTAAAATCAAACAGGTCTGTCAACTCTGAAATGGAAATTATAATATAACAAATTCTAATACATAAACCAAAAACTTTAAGGTTGGTTTGCATTCAGTTATACATTACCAGTATACTCTGATCTCCTAATGCTACGGTGTTCCCTACATTGAAAGGTCAATATATACTAGAAATATAAAGCTTGTTAAGTCGTTTTGTGTATATTACCAGTGACCTACTTATTTCGTATTTTCCTTTCTGGTCAAATTGTCAGTAATATTCGTATAACATCTTTATCTCTAGGGGAAAATGCTCGGTTTCCTTAATAAGACATCATTCCGGCAAATATATGATTTACGTGCCTGATTGTACAGCTTATTTATTTCTGTGACATTAGGACTCGTTTAGTACCTACCTATGTAGCTTTTGAGCGACTGAATTTGATTGCAGCTTTGACATTATTATTGTATGATTAATTAAGGTCAATTCTACAAATTAAAAACGTCCAAAATCTAATTGCAATCTCATCTCAGCACAGAGCACATGTTCTGCTCGTTGCATCTCAGCGACGAAATGAAGTTTAAAACTAAAGGCATTTTTTACCTAAATGACTAATGAGGGTTGAGACTGAAATTGGAATACGGACGTCCTTAAAAGTTGCTAGAATTGCCGCTCTGATTGTACAATTACTTCAACAAGCTACTATATTGATTTTCGATGGTGTAATCACTGACATCATCAGTGTGTATCAATCCACAGTTTGTCATAGTGGACGTAAACGCATCTCCAATCACACGGCATTCGACTCAATCCGCGGCAAGTCTTATCCAAAGAATCAGACTCTTTCTGACTAAAACCCATCCTTCCCTCTTAGCGTTCCAAGGCCGCAGTGACTCTTTCTAACAAATTCCGAAACACTGCCAGGCTTATCCACCTACTACGAGTATCACCCAGTAAAGATCACTCAATCAATCAATCAATCAATCAATCATTTATTATTTGTAAAACATTGGTAACAAAAAAAAAGATCTTATACTTATATAAATGCAGTGCGCTATGTTTTGTTTATGGTAAGACATACAAATATGAGTAGTTAAAAAAATAAAAAAAAAATAAAAGAAAATAAATGTCAAAGAATTGGTACATGAAATTAGAAAATGTCGAAGTTACTACTAATTATTCGTTCAAGAACTCGTCAACCGTATAATAACATTTATCAATTAAATTTTTTTGTAATTTTTTCTTGAATTTGTGAACGGGTAATTATTTTATTTGATCAGGGATCACTCACTTCACTTCACCACTTAACCTGTTTCAGAATACCTGAAGGGGTTTATAGTTTACACAAAAGTTAACGTTTGCTTCTCAATAATTAATTATAATAATGTTTTCTTTTGTTTGCAGATTTTCAAACATGGCGAAGACAAAAGAGTCGATGGAGATAGATAATTTTAAATCTACGTAAGTACTAGAAATTTTGTTTTGTATTACTCTTTACCCTAATTAGGCGACCTAATTGTACATGTTTTCAATACCGGCAATTATTTTTACCGCATGAAAAAAAATAGGGTACAATACTTGAAATCCCAATTTCTTCTTTTCGAAATCATTAAGTTTCGTTACCCTTTCAACAAATACTGTTACTTATTTTAGGTGAACTTCTCATAATAAAACACAAGATATAATAAATAAAAATCACGTGTTGTGTTTATTTATTATAGACGGTAAAAAAGTTTGTCTTAGCGTGGCTTATGTATGTATGTCATGTATGTAAAAAAATTCAGCCGGTATAAGTTCCAATAAAAATGGGCCCAGAAGGCCAATTTTACTAACTAAAAATGTGTAAAATCTAGTCGCAATCTTATCTCTGTAAAAATCAATGTCAGAAAATCCCTACATGTTTAATTAAAGGCATTTTTAACAGATTGAAGATCAGATTACGATCGTTCTCAAAATTTATTAGAATTAAACCTTAAATCATACCTACTTGGTTTAAACTATAGAATATTGTAATTTCAACAAGATAATTAGATCCTAGTCAATTAAAATTCCATATACACTTTTTTATCAATGGAAGATTCTCAAGGCAATGGAAACAATGCTTTTAAAAAACCGTGGGACCATGCCTTTGGCATGATGGTATCATTCAACTCGGCAAAGTTCAAGAATTTATAAAATTACTACTGAATCGGGCACAACGTGGTTCCATCAGCAAATAATATACCATCACGCCTTTATTCCCCGAAGGGTTAGGCAGAGGTGTACATCAGCAAATAAGAAATCAAATAAACAGATAATAGGGTTACTTTTGATTTACCTGCCATTTTTGAGGAGTTGAAAGCACTCACGAATATTAACAACTGTCATATTGAAACCAACTCTGAAATATGAAAAAAAAACTGTTGTTCCCTACGAAAATGCACTACAACACGATCAAAATTTACAGAACAGCGGGTTGTTTTTTTTATTTCTGGGTTGGTCTTATGGCAAAAGTTGTTCGTATTCATGTGTACTTTCACCCCTAAAATATGCGGGTTGTTCGAAAGAGATACCGCGCCTCTGGAACGCAAAGGGCACATGAAGGAACATAGACTGGTTTTAGTCAGTAAAAGTCTGACACTAAGGGGCGGGGAAAGTTATTTGATGATTTACCGTCTTAAAAAAAAAAAACCCCTAAAATATGGCAGGGCAATGAAAGGTAACCTTGTATATTCTGGCTATCTGTAGGGAAGGCCTATGTCTAGCAGTGGACGTTGCTCGGCTGATACGACGATGATGATGGTGATTGAACAACAAAACAAATAACAACAATATAATTTTCTTTTTTAGTTTGTGAGTGAATTTTATTAAAACATTAAGTAAGATAAATGTTATTGATGATTCCCTAAACATAGTCCCGTAAGTGTCGTGAAACGTGTCTAATATAAATCTAATATTCATTTTATGATTTGTTTTTGAAAATGAGCAGAACTTTCTCTTTTAAGTTTATAATATGTACCTACTACTAAAGAAATTTAATCATGTGATGTACCCTAGTGAGTCATTTGGTTACGTTTATTGTTTAGTTGTGGTTGTAAAACATACCATCACGCCGGTATTCCCCAAAGGGTTTGGCAGAGATGAACCAAAGCAAACCCACAGTTCGACGGTATATTTGGGTCCCATGTAATAGGGCCTATTGCCATTAACCAGTGGCACGACAAAGTGTCACGCCGGGTGCAAAGTTTCGATTGTTTAACTATTGTGTCTGCTCAGCTGTCGTGCCACGGGTTAACCGGGCACAAATCCTAACACCGAACTTCTACTGACAATTTCATAGAAAAATCAAAGAACAGTTTTCCTCGACCTGGGAATCTAAACCAAAAACTCTACCGTAGCCGGGACTGCTACCAGGCTAGCGAAGCAGTGTTTAGTTCATTTGGCCATCCAAGCCAAGAACTCTAGCGTAGCAGTCGCGGCTAACGAGACAGTGTTAAGTTTGCTTTGCAAACATATTACCTAATTGTATTTATATACTTTTGCCCGCGACTTCCTCAACGCGAATTTACTTATCTGAAATGTCTTAAATCCAAAACATTTCGACATGTCACAATTTTTTCCCTAAAAGCACGAATACCAATCAGATCTAAATAAAACCTTCAATTTATAAGTGTGCAAACAAATCAACGATGCATATCAACAATAGAAATTAAACCCGCAGCGAGTTTCATTGACTGCCGAGTTGATGACAAAAACTCGTTCCGTACCATTGAGCATCACATTGGTTTACAAGGTCGCTGATGAAAGAGATATTTGTGGATCACTCGAGTAATTTATGACGTGTTTTTAGAGTTCCGCAAGTTACAAGGGAAATACGGAACCCTTATTAGATCACTTTTTTTGGCCCCGTGAAAGGTGAAAGTGAAATATTTATAAGATTACTAGTTTTAGGATTACGTACATGATAGGGGAAAACGGAACCCTTATGGTTCCGTACATTAAAAGAAAAAGAAATCCAAGCCTACAATTTTGAAAAAAATATATGGGGCCACCTCTGAAGTATGACCTATCAAACAAAAAATGAATCATCAAAATAAATTCATAATTGAGGAAATGATCGTGTAATAAACATAATAAATAAAAACAACATATAGTCGAATTACGAACCTCCTCCGTGTTTGAAGTTAGATAAATCCCTGTTTGTATATGATAGCCAGATTCATGAGAATTATTAGAACGGGCTATATAACATCAGTCTTGGTTTACGTTTCCCAGATCGAGCCAAGTGTTATTGGGTTTTTCTATGAAATTCTCAGTAGCAGCTCGGAATAAGGATTTGGAATTTATGCCCGGTTAATGGCAATAGGCCCCCTATTATATGGGACCTAATCATACCGGGGAACTTATAGTGTACATTGGCATACCTCTGCCTACCCCTTCGGGGTCTATAGGCGTGATGGTATATTATATAACAAATGGAAAGGAAGAGGGACGACAAAGAAAAGATGGATGGATTGTGTGAAAAATTATATGAAAGAGAAGGGAGTCAGTGATAGTATGACGGCTGACAGGACGGCATGGAAGAAGAAAACGTGTTGCGCCGACCCCAAGTAACTTGGGATAAGGGTAGGAAGATGATGATGATGATGGAATGTTATATAACATCACGGTTCAGTCCTCGGAAGGCACTTAATATGAATGAAAAAGACCAAAAGCTAGTTTTACATAACGCCGACAATTGCTGAGGTGGCAGTAGACGTATGACAAACAGTATAGCTAAGCGGATTACTCTAGCTCGACCCGTCACTAACGAACGCCTAGTCTAATTGTTTTGTTTTTTTTTTGCAGAGCGGACCTGACTAGTAATCCTGGCTTCCAGTCGTCACTAAGCATAGCTTCGAAAAACGTCGACGAAAAGCCATACAATCCCTTTGAACATCGAACTGTAGAACACCCTAATTCGTAAGTACTTACATTTTACTGTAAAATATTTGAAAGTAGACCTTGTGAAGGGTTTCTTAAAACTCAGATTATGTAATCATTCAACGAAGGTAGAGTTTTTATGAGTTTGTCCATTTCAACGCCCAATTTTTTGTTTATTTGTGTCATTGGATGGTAAATAAACCGTTGGTACACCTGATGGTAAATGGTCACCGCTGCCTTTAGACATCTGTAATACCAAGGGCCTTGCAGATGTGTTGCCATCCCAGAAACAAAATTGAAATGTCTCATTTGCCTGTAATATCGGCACTCATACCCTTTCCTTAACCCGAAACACAGAAAAGCTGCTTTGTTTATCCTACTTTATCCTATGCTTTAAATCCATGCATTATCATTTACATTAGCTTTCAATACTTGAGTTTTATCATTCAGATTACTTAAAACTCCTCAACACTTTTTTAAGAGGTTAAGAGTAACTTACTTAGGTAACTATTTTTTTTATACATATATGGGAATCATCAAATAACTTCCACCGGGAGGGAGTGTCAGACTTTTACTGACTAAAACCCATCTATGTTCCTTCATGTGCCCTTTGCGTTCCGGGGGCGCGGTATCTCTTTCAAACAACCCGCAGCCCCGGCATACTTAGGTACCTTAACAATATAAGTGTAACATAATGAAGATTAACGAAAACGTTAATAATCCAAAATCTCAATAAACGTTGCCGTTAATGTTGAAAATTATTCAAGCGATGTCATAACATTTTTTACTTTGTTTTCGGAATTCAAAAAGTGTATGAAAAAATGCGACCTCCTTGGTAGGCCCGGTAAATTGTACCGCTATACATCAGGTTACTCAAAACATTTATCTTAAGAATTCCCTGAAGAATGTCGGGAAGTCTTCAACACGCTGACTCGTTTCTAAGACAGCGGTTAGAATGAAAATATAAGCCTTGAGGATTATTTCAAGATGATGATTGAAAATGGTATACAGGAATTAAAAATACGTAGTAGTAGAAAGTGTCGTGTCAGGTTCTATACTGGGCAAGTACCAATGTAATTTTTTCAGTTTATAATTATGTACTTAGTAAGTTTATCTTGGATATCACTGATACCGGTAAAAGAAAACATCGTGAGGAGACCTGGACTTATAACTAAGGGTTATTACATCACCCGATTGTCAAACCACACAACAATTTTATTGAGGTTGAAAATTACCCATTTACTATTTTTTTCAAAAATTTGGGAATCTTTATTACAATTCTAATCAATACAAAGTTTAGACTGACAGACATTCAGATGACTTTCAGTATAACATAATTATAGTTTTTTATACGGAAAACGCATAAAGGTATACAAAGGTCCAAGGTAAAAAAAAAGGTAAAGGTACAAGGGTACTTTAAACATACGCAGCCTTACTTATAAAAATAACGCTAAATACTATTTAGCTACTTATCAATTGATTAACTCTCAAATTCTTGACTAAAAATCAATTATTTTTCACATAGCAACTACTTTCAACGGCGTCTCAAGTGAAAAATCTTACCTATAAACGTTAATCAGCGTTGAGATGTTGCCTAAGTGACAGAAAATTTAAACAGCGGCTACCCGTTGTTTAAGTATAGTTCGGAAGTAAGACGGCGGGCTACAATCAGCTATGACGATGACATTTTTGGCCTATGGATTCTATTGTAAATTTTGACAATTATGCTCAATTGTTCGTTCGATTTCGTTCTTTAGTCGAATAATTTGGGCATGCTCTCTGCTGACCGTCTAAGTGTTGGCAGATTAAAATAGTGTTTCATCGTTCAGTCAGTCACACAAGAGGTAGCTAAGTATTAGCGTTATTAGTTATTATTAGCGTTATAAGTAAGGCCCACGGTGTTTTTAGCATTTGAGCGATTTCATCCTCTTAACATAAGTCTATAATCGCTAATCCGCCTTGAGCAAGCGTGATTATCAATACCCGTGCTTTCTCTATGAGATTTGGCCTTCGCCCTGAAGTGGGATAAATATAGGCTGGTATTCCTTAATAAATTAAATAAGTGTCAAATCAAACTTTAGCTTTTAGCTACAATATTGAATAATAATGATGTTATTTCTAGACGTGCAAAATATTATTGCTAAATACTTATGCAAGCAGTATTAAGATAAATTCTCAGAAAACCGTAACTTTAAAGTATCGACCATACAATTAAAGAATAAAAGATGTTTATACCGTCCTAAATTAGCATGCAATTATGAACTTTAAATACACGTGTGGCGAACCGGACGTAAATTGCTTTTACAAAGAAAAAATAAAACAATACGCAAATTACTTGAAATTCAGTACCTACTTCGTATAATACCTATGTTATAACAATATTAAGTACTACAGTAAATAATACCGACAGTTCTTAAAATTATCGTGTTTTAGTCAAAAATATTATTTTTCCTCAAATTTAAAGAAGTTCATTGGTACAATAATAATATTAGCCTATTATTGTCCTACTGAAGAGCAGACTCCAGCTCCGACTCCTCTCGTAGCTACTCCAGAGAAGCTACGAGTATTGATCACCACGTCTGCTCAAGGCGGATTGGCGATTTCAGACTTATATTCATCAAAAGTCCAAGTTTCCTCACGATGTTTTCCATCACCGATGTTAGTGATGTCCACGATAAACTTAGAAAGTACATAATAAGAATTAAAAATGTCTCATTTGTACTCACTCGGGTATGCACCGCTTTTAACTATTGAGACATCACGATATTCGACACATAATAATAAATTATTACTTTGAAAAAAAAAATCTTTTGTAAAATAAATCATTGTATAGTAACTCTTTTGTATTATTTTGTAAGCTGCAACGTAAAAGGCAAAAACAAATTTAAAATGCCATTTTTGTTACAATAAACAGATTTAAAATAAAAGGATGTTGTCATAAAATCATACAAAGTAAGCCCAAAATAATGATAGCCCATAGTACGTGAGCACTTAAGATCGTATTTTTTTAAAGACAAAAATTAAATATCGTGCATTCTTTTGTTTTTTAACCAGATCACGTTTTAGTAATAAATCTTTGCAAAGACCTTTTTTTGCATCTACTCGATTTGTTGCAGAGACTGAGTAATTAGTTTCAACGCTGGTGTATTAATTAACCCGGAACAAATCTACACCCGAATTAAGTACGGTTTAACCATTATGTTTTTCTAGGTTTTATATTTTGGTTTAACTGCCCTGTTGGCCTCGTGGTCGCAAGCGCGACTGATAAGCGGGGGTCAAAAGTGTTATTGGGTTTTTCCATTAGGAAATTCCCAGTAGAAGCCGGCGTTTGGAAGTTGGCGGTGTAACACCCCCGTGTCTCGGAGAGCATGTAAAGCAGTTGGTCCCAGCTGTCAGTAGATCTTTGACTTTTTTGTTACGGATAGCCGGAAGTCGGGAAGTCTGACAACCAGTCTTACCAACACTCCAGTGTTATTCCGTAACTGGGTGGTGGAGGTTAGATAGACAGTCGCTCCATGTAAAGCACTGGTATTCAGCTCCGTCCGGTTAGACTGGAAGCCGACCCCAACATAGTTGGGAAAAGCCTAGGCAGATAGATAGATATTTTGGTTTGACATAGTTGTTAGACATAGTTTTATCCCCGCACCCAAGTATGAATAGTCTAGACCAGATGTTCGCAAACTGTGCATCACGACGCCCTGGGGAGTCTTGGGGGTTTCCTGAGGGCGTAACACAGGTCGCTGGCACGTGTCGGTTGCCTCATTAATTGAAGTACAATCATTGTACTGTTACGTTTTCTATTAAACTATAATTAAGATGATAATCTTTGGATTTTTCTTAGATTAAATTAAAATAATAAATAAATATAGTAAGGTAGAAGGGCGTCGCGAAGAAATAACAACCTAGAATCTAGATTAGACTACAGATAAAGTCTATATAGGTACTCATTAGCAGTGCCTCAGTACTCATAACACGTAATTTTTCTAAAGTAATTTTTTGCAAAGCTAAAAACAATGTGTTTTGCTACAAACTTAGTCTCTAAGTATAATCAAATATTTACAAAATCTTTTCGAAAAATCTAGAAAGAAAGATTTTTGACACTTTGCGAACTTTTAAAACTCTTAATTACATCGCATAAAAAGTGAGAATACCTAATTACTCTTGAATTAATGAAGACTTACTTATGCCACGTTCAATTATTTACATAAGAAAATTTTCGTTCGCAAGCGGTAAGGAAAATTTTTAGCTTTTAAATAAGAGCCAATATTTTTAAGCAACATTTATTTCATTCCCTCGCTTTGAGAGTAGCTACGAGAATTTAACGTAGCGGGTTGAAATTTATGATTTTGTTGGGAAAATTTATGGTGAAGGCTTCTCCATATACGTACGTTTAATATTATCACAGGGGAGGATAATATGCCAGGTTGTGTACCTCGCTTACGTGTGAAAGGTTTCACTAAATATATTAGAAATTGTTCTACGGATACCATCACGCCTGTATTCCCCGAAAGGTTAGGCAGAGGTGTACCAATGTACACCCACAGTTCGCCGGTATATTCAGGTCCCATGTAATAGGGGGCGAGCCTATTGCCATTAACAGGGCACAAATTCAAACTCCGAGCTGCTACTGAGAATTTCATAGAAAAACCCAATAACACTTTTTGCTCGACACATACATACATTTACATTTTTTTTTTTTTTTTTTTTTTTTTTACATTTTTTGCGGATACATATTATAATATCCCCCTTTTTTATAATATGAGTCAATTGAATACGAAAATCACAAACCTTTATGTGTATTTTTTATTTATTATTAAATATTAATCATACATTTCATTTATATGATTTTGTTTCTGCAAAAGCAGTGCCTGACATTAGCTTAAATATGATAAAAAATGAAAGAAAAATGCGAAGGTTTTTATTTTAAAATCACTTTGATTAAAATGTGCACTTTTAGCGAAGTAGTCTATTTGAGAACTTTATGAGAAGTGCACCAATTGCTTTGTGTAAGTCTATTGTCCAGTGCTCATTTTGAAAAGTGCACATTTTGTGATTCCTTTCTGTTATACCTATGTGCCTGTCTACATGTAGGGAAAGATTGCACCTATACAGCAGCATATACAACACACAATATAAGGCGTACACACGTGTATTTATGTACGTAAATAATAATATGTTACTAAACTTTTTTCTCTCTCCAACAGAACTATCGGATCAATAGTGCATCTACTGAAATGTTGCCTGGGCTCCGGTATCCTGGCGATGCCTGCTGCCTTCAAGAATTCAGGACTTATAGTGGGCACTATAGGAACTCTAATAGCTGGATTCGTTTGCACCCATACTGTACATATTTTGGTAAGTACCTTTTATGTATTATATTACTAGTCGATAAAATACGGGGTATAAGGGACATCTATCCTTAAACTGTGCCAATGCACTCAGAACAGTATTCTGACTTCAGAACAAGAGGAATTTTTTGTAGGAAAATTTTGGAAATTTTCGCGTTTTTCGGCAGATCAAGTTTGAGTTTGCCTGTTATTTTTTTAGAGGTCTCCAATGGCAATAACGATATTGATCTAAAAAAGGGCAAAGTGTTTTTTTACCACCCGCTGAGGACGATTCAGAAGAAATAAGAACACCGGACAGGATCGGAGAGGACTTAATGCCTAAGGCATTAAGTCCGCCTTTGTACAGTGTATTTTTACATTTGTGCATAAAGTTTTAATAAATAAATAAATAAAAAAAAACGGTAATTTAAAAAACTAAAAAACCCGACTGCTTTTCTGAGTATTTATGAAAAATCCCTAAAACAAGACAGTCGTTGTACCCGATTGCACTAAAAATTATAGCAGTCGGGACCCATTCGGGACCATCTGCAATGTAATATAGGTATGTGCTCTCAATTCACTAAGCGTCCATTTATAGAATGGGTCCCGACTGCTATAATTTTTAGTGCAATCGGGTACAACGACTGTCTTGTTTTAGGGATTTTTCATAAATACTCAGAAAAGCAGTCGGGTTTTTTAGTTTTTTAAATTACCGTTTTTTATTTTATATTTTTTTTTTGTAGTTTTTTATTTTGATATACCCAGTGCCACTCTCACAGTAAATACGAATCTGACGACACCTCTCAAGCTAAAATCCATCGAGCCGTTCAGGCTGCAGAGCGATCCAAACATTTGAATTTGGCGCCAAAAATCCGCCATATTGATTTTTTTATTTTGATATACCCAGTGTCACTCTCACAGTAAATACGAATCTAACGACACCTCTCAAGCTAAAATCCATTGAGCCGTTCAGGCTGCAGAGCGTGCCAAACAATTATACATACATACATACATACATACATACATACATATATACATACATACATACATACTCTCGAAAAACATAACCCTCCTTCTGTCGCAGTCGGGTAATAAGAGCGAATTCTCATTTAGCGGATAAGAATTAAAAACCTCCATATCTCTTTACTTGGTTTTCCTATTAAAAATTCTTGTTGTTTGATACTCAGTCCAAAATAGAGACAAAATTCATGGTTTCAGTTTAAGGATGGATGTCCCTTACACCCGGTATAGGAATCGGGTAGAGAAATTTAATTACTTTCCTCTGCGCTTCACTCGTTGCAATGTTCATTAACATAAACGAATTAACGTCTAGACGTTTTGACAACAAGTTATGTTGAAAACCAAATCACAGTCTCGACTCATAAAGATATTAAAATATGAAAATTGGAATTAAAATTTTAAAAATAAAGACAGGTAATCATAAAATATCAGTATTTTTTGTGCTTATAAAGCTAATTACAGACATTGCGACGCATACGCTGCGACCAAATAAATAAATATTAAGAATGATTTATACAAATCTGTTAAAAAGTGATTCTAAATATTAGTGGTTATTTTAAATTCATTCATTATTGGCAGTTTTTACCCGACTGCGACAGAAGGAGGGTTATGTTTTTCGAGGGTATGTTTTTGTATGTATGTATGTATGTATGTATGTAAGTTTGTATGTATAATTGTTTGGCACGCTCTGCAGGCTGAACGGCTCGATGGATTTTAGCTTGAGAGGTGTCGTTAGATTCGTATTTACTGTGAGAGTGACACTGGGTATATAAAAAAAAAAACAAAATGGCGGATTTTTGGCGCCAAATTCAATGTTTGGCTCGCTCTGCAGGCTGAACGGCTCGAAGGATTTTAGCTTGAGAGGTGTCGGTAGATTCGTATTTACTGTAAGAGTGATACTGGGTATATTAATTTCTTTTTTAAAACACAAAAAAAATAAAAAACGGTAATTTAAATAACTAAAAAACCCGACTGCTATTCTTTAAAAATCCCTAAAACAAGATAAATTGTAGCAGTCGGGACCCATTCGGGACCATCTGCAATGTAATATAGGTATGTGATCTCAATTCACTAATCCTCCATTTCTAGAATGGGTCCCGACTGCTACAATTTATCTTGTTTTAGGGATTTTTAAAGAATAGCAGTCGGGTTTTTTAGTTTTTTAAATTACCGTTTTTTTTAAGTTCTAAATTTAAATTTAAATTAAGATGCATGAAGTTTCCAGTTGGCTAGCTAGCGAAAAAGAAACAGCATAACAAACTTCTATACAATTACTAGCTATTAGTATTACTAGCTTTTGTCCGTGACGTTGTCCGCGGAAATTGTTAGTTATCGCGGACGAGACATTTATACATACATCCCGTCATGCTTATATTCCCCGAAGGGTTAGGCTACTAATTAGGTACCAATGCTCACTCGCCGGTATGTTTTAGGTTTCATGTAAAAGGGAGTAGTAAAAAAGTAACCCTGTATGTCCTTCCTTAGGGTTCAAACTTACCCGGCAATAAAATTTTATCAAAATCGGTTTAGTCGTTTAGTCGTGAAAGCGTAACAAACAGACAGACAGATAGAGCTACTTTCGCAAATAAAAAACCTATTAATATGTATGTTAAAAAAGTTCAATTAATCATAGTGGTACTATTATTTTTACGTTTAAAACTAGTATTATTTTGCATAATTGGATTTACATAAACTAATTTAAGCGCATAGCACTATTTTAAGTGTACAGTTTTGAAAGACAATAGCCAAAAAGACGTTGAACTGCAGTTGTAGACTTTAAATAAATACCCAGGAGAGAAGTTTTTAATATGATTCTAGTACAATAAACTTAAAATGATGCTGACTGGTATTTATGATGGTGACTTTGGTATTTATAACAAAATACCAAATACCATAAAAAATATGCCCTTACAACAATTTAAAAAGGCACTTAATAAATTGCTTACTGACAAATGCTACTACACATTGGATGAATTCCTGAATGATGACTCAATATAGACAAAATGACAAGTTCCTATGATTACAATGCGTCATTTTAAATAGTGTGTATTCTCTAGTTCAAGTTTTTATATTAACGTGATGAATTAATTTGGAATTGACATTTATATTAATATTGACATACAATTGTTTTTGACATTTCTATATCTGGACTAGATTATTATTATTATTACTTTCTTTAACACTTTGTAATGCCATACTTATGCATGATTTTTGAAATATACTCTTTTAGAAACTTTAAATTTTAATCTTGAGCTAGATGCTCACCATATTTGTAAGCCTACCACTGGCATAACATAGCGCTCGGTTGTATCAATTATAACATCTATAATTTTTGTACCTGTGTTAACAAATAAAAGTGATTTGATTTGATTTGATGTTTTTTTACGAGCAATCTTTCGCAGTATTGAAAAACTTATGAATATGGACAGGTTTTTCTTGCCGTTTTTTTCCATTCCTCTCCATAGAAAGCTTTTATTATCTTATTCTTGTAAATGACGTTCAAAATTACCTTTTATGGTCTTATTAAATATATCTTGGGACAAGCCACACACGGCTATCTGATCCCAAGCTAAGCAGAGCTTCTGTTATGGTAACCAGACAACTGATATACATACTTATATAATTTATAAATACATACATAGGTACGTAACCACTAGACCAACAGGCCCGTCCAAGGATAATTATTGGAATGCCAGTGTTACGGAATTTGTTCGAAAGAGTCACCGCGGCCCACGAACGCAAAGGGCATTAAGAAGAACACGGATGAATTTTAGTCAGTAACAGTCTGATACGCCCTTCCGCTCCGCCCAGGGCGGAAGAAGTAATTTGATGATTTCCCACACTTAAAAAGAAAATGGTCTAATTGGAATATGTGATTAAACTTTGACTTTGAGTAAAAGTTGTGCATATTCTTGAAATCTTCGAAATATAAGAAAAAAATACGCTGTTCCACACATTTTGATTGTATTGTTGTATTGCATGCTTGAATGGAATAAGTGACTTTGTAGTAGGATCTTATAAAAGTTTTATTTTGAGTATTTATTTAATCTACGGATACGTTAACGCCATCATACCTTGTTACAAAGTAAATTCTGATGAACGAACCAAAAGAAAATGTAATTGTAATCTAATTAGGTACCTACCTAATTTTAAATTATTACTAAATGTTAATTTTATTTTTGTACGAAAATATTTTCTACTTTTTAGCAACTTACAAATTAATGAACTGCCAACACAGAGCGGGAGGATGAATCTAAAAATAAATTCTATCTTTTTACAGGTAAAAGTGTCCCAAGAAGTTTGCGTAGACGCAAAGAAACCTTCGCTTAGTTTCGCTGAAACTTGTGGAGCGGCATTCACTTACGGTCCTAAGAAATTACAATCATGGGGTAATTTTATCAAGTAAGTTTAATTATTTATTCTCGCTTGCACAGTAACTTGCTTAATTAGAAGTATATATAATTAAAATGGCAGGCGAAAACGTATATTGACTTAGTTAAAATGTCACGCCTGTATTCCCAGAAGGGTTAGACAGAGGTATACCAAGGTACACCCACAGTTTGCCAGTAATGTTTAGGTCCCATGTAATAGACGCCGACCTATTGCCATTAACCGAGCACAAATCCTAATTCCAATCTGCTACTGCGAATTTCATTGAAAAAACACAACCAATAACACTTGCTTGACCTGAGAGTCGAACCCAAGACCTCTAGCGTAGCAATCGCGCTTAGGACCACTATTCTAACGGGACAGTCAAAAAGAAATGTCAGCCTGTTATTGTCCCATTGCAAGACAAAGGCCTCTTCCCATACAGAGAAGGCACGAGGATTGATCACCACGCTTGCTCACGGCGGATTGGACTATTTTATTATTCATTTATTCATTATTCGTTTCCAGGATTCTGGTGGATTACTCCATGGTAGTGACCTATTTCAGCGTGTTATGTGTCTACGTTGTATTCATTGGATCTTCTATGAAAGAAGTAAGTAAACACACATACTTATATAAACTCACGCTTTTTTCGCATGGTAGTAGGTAGGTAGAAAGTAAATAATTATGTCGTTTAAAAACAAGTCTAAGGCTGATGACAGACAAACCGCATTTCAACTGCAATCTAATCGCAAATTGCAGTTCGGATGCAGTTTGAATGCAGTTAACACGACTGCAATAGAACTGCAAACCAAACGTCACACACGCAGTTGAAATGCGGTCCGTCTGTCATCAACCTTAGACCACTCCGATGAGGTGACGGGGTTTTCATCTACATGATTGTGAAGCTCTTTGTGATGGAGCGCTAATCAGTGATATCGGTGAGATGTGAATTAGTAGTCGTAGAGCTCTTTGTGAAGGAGCTCGTCCAGGAAAATACTACCACCATACCTATTTCTAACACAAATCAGCGGTGATGTGTTCCGGTTTGAATGTATGGGTGCCATTGTCATTACCGGCACATGTGACATTTTAACTTTATCTCTGGGGTGGCAACTCATTTGCAAGGTCTCTGGCATAACAGATGTCTTAAAGAAGCACCACTTACCATCAAGTAGGCCGTCGGCTTTGCTATGCAAGGATATTAAACAAAATTGCCTTATTATTTAGCATATTGAGCTTCGTATAATAATATTGCTAAAAAGGTATGAAACACTTAATGAAGACGGAAGTTACACCACCATTAATGTTAGACAGCTGTTTAGGCTAAACAACATCTAAAAACATCCTAGAGGAAACAAGATACTAATATCATTAAAAAAATATATACCTAATTTCCATATATTTTCATAGGAAATTGTTCTTATTGTTTCGCTAAATGCAAACGCCTTCAGGTTTTATAATAGCAAACTATATCGATGTGGTTAATAGGCGGTACCTTTCCATATATGTGAATTTACTTTACTTATTTATTTATCCAATAATTACATAATCTATTTTAGTCATTTACCTTAGTAAATATAAATCATGAAGTAAAACATTAAATCAAAAATTCGATTTAAGAATTGATATTTTTCTTAAAGAATAAGTTTTAACCAAATTGTTTTACTTCATTTTTTTTTTTGTAAATTTCTTCTATACAACCGAGCAAATTATTCTATACGTATAAACTTCTTACCTAAGTAATCAAAATCGCTCTCATGCAAAGTTTGCTATATTTCCTAACTAAATATTTAGGAATGGGTTTACTAACTACAAGAATATTAAATCTAATTAAAATAATTTACTAATTACTAACCTCACAGCAAAACTTAATAGTTAAACAAATGAGTATTCCTCATTCTCAGTCAAAGAACTTTTATTCTTTTACTGAAGTTGCATTTTAGACCCTTTATTTCAAGTCTTAAGGTCTATATTCCCTCGTGTTAACACTCCTTTGGACAAGCATACACACTTTTAGCAAATATTGTTCCGAACATTAAAATACTTCAAACCTCAAGATTATGGTTTGAATGCTTTCAAATGTGCTAAAATTTCGGGTACGTAAGCAATTTGCATCTTTATTTTGTAGACAGTATGTGATGTTTTCAATTAGCAATAAACGTACAGGAGCGTAATTAATATTTAGTACTAGCTTTTGCCCGCGACTTCGTCCGCGTGGATTAATAGTTCCCGTTCCCGGGGGATTTCCGGGATGAAAACTATCCTATGTCCTTTTTTGGGTCCCAGACTATATCTGTACCAAATTTCATTGAAATCGGTTCAGTGGTTTAGGCGTGAAGAAGAGACAGACAGACAGACAGACAGACAGAGTTACTTTCGCATTTATAATATTAGTACGGATTATTTAGGCGTAATAAAGGCGTGGTAAGACTAAGTTTCGTTTTAATACAACGTGGGTCTTAATAAATCGTGGAGGGAAATTACACTTAAACCTCAAAAAAATAGTAAAAGAGATTTGAAAACTCGTCTAAAAACGCCCATCTCAAATTGAGCAGCCCAAATAGAAAAGTGCTTATGACGTAAAAATCATTCTCATTTTTCGAAGTAATTGTACTAATTTTAGTTTTAACGTTGATTAATTTAAATATATTTGAACTATGATTGTTGATTAGTTATGTAAATTCTAGCTTCTGAGACTTCGACAGCGTGATTTTACCCGCCTTAAGTTACGTCTTTGGTTACTGCTCCGCTCCCGTGGGTCATAGCGTAATGTTATATAGCCTATTCCTCATGAATCTGAATATTATTCACAAAATTTTCCAAACCGCCCGGTAGCTCTAGAGATTAGCGAGTTTAAACAAACAAAATAACTATTCAGCTTTATTGTATTAGCATAGATTTGAAGTATCTAGAAATTACGGGTTGGGTTGTTTTGGCAGGACTAAGCTCAACTGGCCTTGCCTATTTCCATTTAAGCCATTGTTTAAGTTATTAACTGCTTTAGGCAAAAGCTTGCCCAAAACCCTTACAGCCACTATTTTCCTGCAAATAAACTTCACATATTATTACTTATTGTGGTAAAACAATAATCTACCTTTCAGTCACTACATAGAATAATGGGTAAGAAACTCCATACTATAAAGTTTCTTGCCCATTCTTCCCCATATTCTCTACCTAATGGAAGAGGCAATTAGAGTCAATTATTTTTGTCAATGACTAAATTCAAAAGTGCCATATTAAAAAAAAGAAATAAAAAAAATACCATCACGCCTGAATTCCCCGAAGGGTTAGGTAGAGGTGTACTAATGTACACCCATAGTTCGCCGGTATATATTTTAGGTCCCATGTAATAGGGGGCGAGCCTATTGCCATTAACCGGGCACAAATCCAAACTCCGAGCTGCTACTGAGAATTTCATAGAAAAACCCAATAATACTTTTTGCTCGACCTGAGAATCGAACTCAGGACCTCTAGCGTAGCAGTCGTGCTTACAACCACTAGGCTAACGAGGCAGTCGAGGTGGAAGTGCCATATAAAATGGCATAATTGAAATAAATGATTTAACTTTAAATCTTTGTTCCCAGGTCCTTGACGTCTACATGCCAGATAATCCTCTATCAATCCAGGCTTCATGTGCCCTGACATTGGTACCACTAGTTCTGATCTGCCAGATACGGAATCTGAAGTACCTGGTGCCCTTCTCCGCGCTGGCAAATATTCTGATCCTCGTGGTCTTCGTGATAACCCTGTACTATGTGTTCCTGGACCTTCCTCCTATTAAAGAGAGGGAACTGGTGGCTGGTATTACGCAGTGGCCTTTGTTCTTGAGGTTGGTACTTCAATTTTTTTTTAAATATCTACTTCTAGTTTGCCATTTTTTTAACTCCAAAGGGGCCATGTTTAGTGGCAGAGTGTTGAGTGTAAGGTCATGGGTTCGATTCCTAGGTCGGGGAAGGTGTTTTTGGATTTTTCCATTAAGAAATTCTTAGTCTAGTTTGCAAGTTGGTGGTGTGCTATACCCTACCTATACCCACGTACAATGGAATGCACTTAAAGTTTAAAGTTGGAGTCTTGAGCCTAATCTCTCTCCGGACTTCCTTTATTTTTATAGTCTAGTTTGGAGTAAAAGATAAGAGAGCGCACATTGCGCACACACTTGTGCACTATGGTGGTATTTTCTGCGTGCTTGGTTAGTCTCCACTGAGATTGGCTACTGTGAAATTCGGTCGGAAAAAAATAAGTACCTCATGACTATGAAGTGGATATTATTATGTTCTACTTTTTGATAATAAAAACAAATAATTTTATGCCTTAACATCAATGACTTTATTTATAAAATAGGTTGAAGTGAATTAATATGTTTTATTCTGTAAAGTAACCCTTAAAAACACATGTTGTTCTTATTTTGCTACTAGATGGCGCTAGCATCCTACTGATTAAAAACAGCACTTAGGGTTTTGAATATAAAACGTGTTTTCCCTGTTTCAAAGCTAACAAAACAATAAAATGAAGGCTTTTGAGAGTGGTCAACACATTAAAAGAAAACATTTACTTAAATTCCGCTTTAATTTGGGTTAAAAGTGTACGTGTTTTTGATGTTTGTTTTATGTGTTCTTCTTAGATCTTAACAATTTAGAACAGGAAAAACATAATTTGCGATACGCTTTAGTGTAGTCGCACCCGTATCAACTGACAAAAACGTTAAATATCATTGTTTATTTATAACTTTTCATTACAAAAACACAGAGGTACAGAGCTAATAACTATATAGTTATTAGCTCTGTACCTCTGTGATTTTTTTTATGCGAAAAATTAACGTTACCTATATAGGTAACGTTAATTTTTCATATATTAAAAGAATTATATTCTCATATTAGTATTTCATATGAAGATTCGTATATACATACATACATACACATATAAACTCACGCTTTATCTCATGGGGGGCTACCCCTGCTACGATCCTTACATACTCCTTTCGCCTCGTTCACGTTCATACATCTGGTAATATGTACAAGCATAAATGGTTACGAGTACTGTGCACGCGACCTTTACCTTTTTTCTCGACCGAATATTCTTACAATAAGGTTGTATATGGCTCAGCCAGGCAGAGTTACTGCAGTACCTCCTCATAAATAAAGCTACAAGACACTGAAAGAACATCAACATAGTATGTTTTGTAAGATGTATAACAACAAACTGAACGAACCGCCTCGTTGGCCTAGTGGTCCTAAGCGCGTCTGCTACGCTAGAGGTCTTGGGTTCGATTCCCAGGTCGAACAAAAAGTATTATTGGGTTTTTCAATGAAATTCTCAGTTTAAAAATTTATTTATTTTATTTATTTATTTACCTCTGCCTAACCCTGCGGGGAATACAGGCGTGATGGTATATATATATTTTCTTAAACCTACAAGACACTGAAAGTTTCCATCAACACAGTATGTTTTGTAAGATGTATAACAACAAAGGCAAGTGCACCGAACTCACACACAATATCCAAAGCAAAATTTTATCGGATGAAAACTTCAGTACCTATCTTGCATCAAGCCATACATCACTTTGTATCCAGTGTGGGCTGAGTGGCTGTATTCTCCACATCGCCATATATTCTCATATTATCCCGACAGGATGTGCATCAGACGCAATTTCGAAAAGAGCATGTTGTGCTTAGCTTCTTTAGATACAATGTTCTTCTTTGTATAAAACTTTCTTAGAGTAGGTACATTGTGGTTTAATATTTGCTTTTAAACAAAATAATGTTTCTCAAAAAGGCCAAATTTATTTAAATCTAGTAGAGCCCGCGGCTTCGCTCACGTGGACCTAAGTGTAACAAATACAAATATTTGTATGGCCTACAGATAGTTGTTCTGGGTCTGGCTGTTTATGTATGTGAGTTTATATGTTTGTAAACGCATCCACGATGCCGGAGAAATTTGTAGAGTGGGGCAAGGTTTTAAAAATTGGTGTCTATTTATTTTGCGTTTCTAACTATAATAATTTCCTCCCTCGTACGCATAAGTTGTGGAATGCGCTCCCTGCTAAGGTTTTCTCAAGAGTCTACAGCATGGGGTTCTTCAAGAAAGGAGTTTTGAGGTTTTTTGAGTGATGCCTCGGGTGTTGCAAGTGTCCATAGGCAGCGGTGACCGCTTAACATCAGGCGGGCCGTTAGGTTGTTTGCCACCTACAGTGGTATGAAAAAAAAATAGTAGTGAAAAGTATAGGATATACGATAACAATTTTCAGCGTCGAACAATGTAGATACATTGTTCGACACTGAAAATTGTTATTGTAAGTTTAGATAAACTTAACATAAATATCTCCACATTGACCTCTGCCCTACAGCTTTCACAAAGCATATTAATGTTTACATTGCGCTCTACTATAAACATTTCCCTGCAATATTTCTAGCTTAGCGCTACTTAGTTTGATGAGCAATACGCGTAGTTAAAGGTTATGAAGCGGTAAGCGCAGCGTAGGACGTCCACCCACAAGCTGGACGGACGACTTGATTAAGACCGCAGGAAGACGCTGGATGCAGGCCGCTTCCAACCGGTCTTATTGGAAATCTATGGGGGAGGCCTATGTCTAGCAGTAGACGTCCTGCGGCTGATATGATGATAATGATGATAAGGGTTATGATTATGATATAGGTATGTTTTTACACCATATATTTATGAAGTCAACGAACTTATTCAAGTAGAATTACATTGAATATTTGTTTTATAAAACTTTCTGATTCAGTGAATACTATTTGTAATTTAATTGATGATACTGAATTTCAATATATTATTATTACGTCTAAATAATTGAATTCACTATTGTTTTAATCTGTAATGCGTAATTTCCACTTCATTGGTTTCTTGATAAAGAAACAATATAATCCGATTTCAGTTTAGCTTTTTTGCTAGACTGTAAAATCAGATTTTACTGATGCATATTAATGTGACTACACTAGAAAAACATTACCCTCCTTCTGAAACAATGGGGACAAAAACTGCTTACTTCGAATTAGATAGATTACCTGAAAATGTGTATCATTCCCTCACAACAGTAATTTATCCTGTATGGTGGATGCGTTTACAAACATAATTATAAACTCACATACACAAACAATTCGATACGAAACCACTTGTAAGCCATACAATTATTTTGTGCTGTGTGGGAATCGAACTCCAGATACGCAGCGCAGCAGCCAATCACTGAGCCGCAGCGCCAACCGTGTCATCATCTATTCTAACATTACATAACTGAGAATTTGTTTATTTTAGTTGTTTTTTAGGATCGATTTGAAAAAATCCTTGGTATGCATACAGCCCGTTTATCGAGAAAGATTATAGGTTATAGCCAATAATCTATAGCAGAGTCTTAACCAAAGACGCGTCACACCATAGTCATCATCATCATCATCATCTCAGCCATAGGACGTCCACTGCTGAACATAGGCCTCCCCTTTAGATCTCCACATATACCGGTTGGAAGCGACCTGCTTCCAGCGTCTTCCGGCGACCTTTATTAGGTCGTCTGTCCATCTTGTTGGTGGACGTCCTACGCTGCGCTTGCTAGTCGTCCGTGGTCTCCACTCTAGCACTTTTCGACCCCATCGGCCATCTGCTCTGCGAGCAATATAGCCTGCCCATTGCCACTTCAGCTTGCTAATCCGGTAATCACACCGCAGTACTAGTAAATAAATAAAACACAAATTAAAATACGTTCTTAATTTCAGTACGGTAATCTTCGCTATGGAAGGCATTGGCGTCGTGATGCCGGTTGAGAACGAGATGGCCAAACCTCAGCAGTTCCTCGGCTGCCCTGGAGTGCTCAACGTGGCCATGGTCATCGTCATCTCGCTGTACGGCATCGTCGGGTTTTTCGGATATCTGCAGTACGGAGACTTCGTGAAGGGGTCCATTACGCTGAATCTTCCTGAAGAGGATATGTAAGTAGATTTTGTACTGTTATTAGTCAAAGTTATAGTCAAAGCATTTTTTTTTTCAATTAGGTTATTAAAAGGCACTTTTAAAAGTCATATTAAAAAAGACTTATATGCCTCTTCCAAACAGCAGTAGTCGTATGGGAGAATAATGGCAAGAAACTCCATACATACCATACTATCACGTCTGTACCCCAAGGGGTTAGGCAGAGATGTATACATACTCTTTTAAAATCAATGTCTTATAGGTAATATTTACATACGGAATTATTTGTCTGTAATTTTTCTAGACTTATTAAAATAAATATAGGTACAAAAAAGTCGAGTATTTGTAAACAACTAACTTAGGATTTTATGTGAAGGTGTATAAAGTTCACAATTTTTTAAAAAAAAACTGGGTGAAATAATTCCAAGGTGAATAAAATTCACCAATTGTGTCGATACAATTCGCCCAGGTTTTATAAAATTTGCAACATCTTGAGACAGTCAATTGATAAATTTTGTTGTTGGTAAATATTTCACTTTAACTATGAACTTGAACGCATTAAATTAAAGTCCGTATAAATTGTTCAATTTAAAATGGAATGAAAAGTAAACAAGCCATGACAAGAAAGACAAAACATATAAACGAAATTACTTTTTTCATTATCTTCGTCGCAAAAGGCGCGTATTTTAAAATTCGAATCAACTGTCAACTTTTGAATATTTAAAGGACCCTGAAGAGATATCGCAGTATAGCTTTGAACAACGGTTAAATAAATATCTGCATTTTAATATTTTTATTGCGACGTAAAAATAATTTCAAAATTGTATTTATTCTTTGAGCTGCCTCGTTAGCTTATTGGTACTTAGCGCGACTGCTAAGCTAGAGGTCTTGGGTTCAATTCCCAGGTCGAGAAAGGTAATATTGGGTTTTTCTATGGAATTCTTAGTAGGTATCAGCTTGGAGTTAGAATTTGAGCCCGGCTAATGGCAATAGGCTCATTATATAGTCAACGCCATAATATAGATAATTAGATATATCTTTGTATAAATTCAATTGCTTAAACCTTTTAATATTTATTTGGGAATAAATAAACAAATATAGTTCTTTAGACAAATATTTTTGAATCGTAAATGTTTTTCACAATAATTGCTAGGTACTATTTTTTATGTCACTGGATGGCAAACAAGCTGACGGCCCAGCTGATCTTAAGTGGTCACCGCTGTCTATAGACATCTGCGATACCTAAAGAGGCCTTGCAAATGTGTTGCCATCCTAGAGACAAAGTTGAAATGTCTCATGTGCCTGTAATTACACCGGCACCCATACCCTTAAAACTGGAACATAGCAAACGCTTCTTCGCGACATAAATAGAAATGGTGGTAGCACTTCCCTGGATGAGCTGCTTTACAAAGAACTCTACTACTACTAGGAGCTAGTACCAGTAGGTTGTACGTTTATATTTTTTGTGAAAAGTATCATCAAAGAGATAGTGACTTTTTTGCAAATAGCGTTGGGAATTTCTCCTGAGAAATTCCCTCACTGGGAATTTCTCCTGAATCGTAGTTCTCCGGCCAATAAATCAAATATTTGCTGGCTAGCAGGCCATGCAAATATTTATTCGGTGCGGGTTGTGCACTGTCCCGTGACACGCAGCGCAGCAGCAAATTGCTCAGCCAATTTACCAACCGTATCTACTATCTACAAGTACTACCTACCCAGTAACTGAACTAAATAATCTAATCATAATCTGCGGTCTATTTGCGGACCAAATAAAAATTGTCATGTCCTTGTGTCTAAGCTTTTGCGAAAGCAAGACTATCTGATATATTTGTTTTTACTTTATTATTATTGTTTTATATTCTTTTTTTATTTGTATAGATTAAATCTGTTATGTTAGCGTAATTGGCTCATCAGAGCCGTGTTAGCATAAATAAATAAATAATGAAATACATTTTTTAAAACCGTATGTATGGGCTTTCTTGCCCGTTCTTCTCTATTCGAAACTACCTTTGGAATGGGCAACTAGATTCAATATTTTTAATTAATTGACGTTTAAAAGTGCCTTTTAATGTTCTAATTGGAATAAATGGTTTGACTTTGAGTTTACCTATCTCTACGCATTTCGATAGTACAATTTAGTAGGTACCAATCCTATGCTTAGCAGTTGCGCTTACAATAATTGCAAGGCAATGAGGCACTGCAATAAAATAACAATACTATAAAATCAGAATCATTTTATTGAATATTTTTTATATTTATTTATTAAGCTTAGGTACTGGACGAATACAATAACCTTTATGGGTTTAAAATCCAATTTGGAAATTGATAGTAGAGTGAAAATTACATAATTATATTTTCGACAAATATGGTCAGCTCTAAACGCTTGATATTTGTTATATTTTTTATTCTTGCATTGATCCTACAAACTAAACCAATTGTTACATTTCTTCACAGTATTTACGAATGTTCTTGCTCGTTCTTCTCCGTAGAGAAGTAGGTAGGTACCTACGTTTTGAAATAGGCAACTAGATTCAACTCTCTGACTAACTGACCAACTCTTTGACTAATCAAAAGGGCCTGTGACTGGTTTAAATGAAATTAACTTTGAATTCTAATACTATAAATCTAATAATAAGGTACTACTACGAACGCCAAAACGGCTGAATGAATCTGAATGAAACAGCACAGAGATAAATTATCTAATATATAAAATTCTCGTGTCACAGTTTTCGTTGCCATACTCCTCCGAAACGGCTTGACCGATTTTGATGAAATTTTTTGTGCATATCGAGTAGGTCTGAGAATCGGCCAACATCTATTTTTCATATCCCTAAAAAAAAAAATATATATGGTAAAACAACGTTTGCTGGGTCAGCTAGTAGTTTATAAATTCCCCGTGAAAAATAACAATTTGACATGGTCGAAGTCGCGGACAGAAAAAGTTAATTCCATACGAAACATAACTAATTCTATTGTATTCTACAATGCACATACACAATAACATAATAAATGTATTTTTATGGGTCATGAAAACTAAAATTATTTACACAAAATCTAGTTGTTTTACCCACAGTTGTATTTGAAGCCCCGGACGGGATTATTTTAGGCTCGGTATTATCACACTGGATTATGACCAGCATTATAATGGGTAATATAAATGAAATAATTATTTTGCTTTGTGTAGTTTGAAATTATGCTCCACTTTCATTTGTATATCCTACCCTAGGGATAACGAAACTTTATTGGTACACGTGCTATTTTTTATTAAAAGTAAATTAAAATTGTGACTATGTAGTATCATTAATAAATGAATGAAAATAATAATCTTGCGTTAGAGATAGAATGGAGAAAACAAAAGTAGTTGCTAAAAACGCTTTGTTTTCTTGCAACTTGTTTAAATGATGTCGTAGACTGTTGACGGTGGTGTCCTGGGTTCGATTCCCAAGTCGGGCTAAGATTTATTGGGTTTCATTACGAATTCCTTAGAAGCAGCCCGGAGTTAGGAAGATGGTGGTGTGACACCCCCGTACCTCGAAAAGTATGTAATTCGGTACTGCCTCTGATCTCTTCCCAGCTATGTCGAATTGCCGTCCCATGAGTTATGAGAGTGAGGAAAATAGGAGTGCACCTGTATTTGCACACACCTAATTGTGCACTATAATATCTCTTGCATAGGTACTTGGCTAGTCTCCAATGCCAATGATAAACCGTGACCGGTTTGGAGAATATTATAATTATTATTTGGTAACCCTTAAATCCAGTACTTTTTAATGAGGCACCTTACCTTGCTTATTTGATCTTCGATTCTATTAAAAACAAAAAAATATAAATATACCATCACGCCTGTATTCCCCGAAGGGTTAGGCAGAGGCGTACCAATGTACACCCACAGTTCGCCGGTATATTTAGGTCCCATGTAATAGGGGGCGAGCCTATTGCCACTAACCGGGCACAAATCCAAACTCCGAGCTGCTAATGAGAATTTCATAGAAAAACTCAATAACACTTTTTGCTCGACCTGGGAATCGAACCCAGGACCTCTAGCGTAGCAGTCGCACTCAGGACCACTAGGCCAACGAGGCAGTCAAAAAAATATTTATCTATATACCACATGCTTATATAAAAATGTATTTTATCTTTACAGTATCGCCCAAGTCGCAAAAGCACTGATGGCGTTTGTCATTTTCCTGTCATTCGCTCTACAGTTCTACGTGCCCATGGAAATGATCACCAGGAAGAGGAAAGGCAAAGAGTCTAGATACGAGAACTTTATTCAGATCGTGATCAGGACAATTATGGTCACAATGGCAGGTAAGAATCCATCCACACCGATAAATAAAAAAAAAAACTCTCAAAACCTCCTCCGAATCTTCGTTCCTCCAATAATCGTCTTCTACGATGTCCTTCTCACCGTACTGGTTTTCCAAAATCTTCTTTCAATGTTCAAGTGGTTTTCCTTTGGAATGCGCTTCCTCAGAACATCAGGATGGCCACCAGTCGGTTCACATTTAAGGTTGAAGCTCGCGAACACTTACTTAAGGAGTTGGCAGACTCGTCCCGCAATTAATTTGTTATTTATTTCTTCAACATGTATTTTTATCTCTCTCTACTTTGTATATTTTGTTTGTATGTATGTATTTATGTATTTTTTTTATATTTTATCTCTGAAATTTACTGTTCCTTCTATGTTCTTGCACCTACTATGTTTTGTCTCTGCATCATCCTAAGGTAGACTGGTAGAAAATGCATAAGGCATTAAGTCCGCCTTTGTACATTAAACTGCCG
Organism: Caradrina clavipalpis; assembly: GCA_932526535.1. Classification (NCBI taxonomy): domain Eukaryota; kingdom Metazoa; phylum Arthropoda; class Insecta; order Lepidoptera; family Noctuidae; genus Caradrina; species Caradrina clavipalpis. Next base: position 2,480,031 of record OW052095.1, read on the forward strand.
CGACTGCCCCGTTGGTCTCGTGGTCGCAAGCGCGACTGCCGAGCAAGGGGTCCCGGGTTCGATTCCCAGGTCGGGCAAAAAGTGTTATTGTGTTTTTCCATTAGGAATTTCTCAGTAGCAGCCCGGAGTTTGGATTTGTGCCCGGTTAATGGCAATAGGCTCGCCCCCTATTACATGGGACCTAAATATACCGGCGAACTGTGGGTGGTACCTAAATTGGTGCACCTCTGCCTAACCCTTCGGGGAATACAGGCGTGATGGTGGTATATTGTACATTAAATTTGTGCATAAAGTTTTAATAAATAAATAAATAAATCTACATACATAATTATACAAATAAATATGAATATTACACGAAAATAATTGTCTACCCGCTTGTTTCGGCTAATCTCCAAAACGGCTACACCGATTTTGATGTGACCTTTATAACTGGCAGATAGCTGTTTTTATGAGGAGGAATTTTATTATGAAAAAAAGAAATAGGGTTTTCCTCAAAATACCAACATTATATCATAAGCTACTTAATATCATAAAGTGAAAGTAACGTTGTATGCCTGTTTGTAACCTCATCAAGGCAAAACCACTGAACCAATGTCAATTTAATATGACCAAGAAGAAGCTGAGGATCTGTATAAGGGTATACCCTTACTCCTAAGCTTTATAGACTATACGCTAAGCTATTAAATCCACGACTTCGTCTAACCGATATTAGCGCGAACGAATTCACGCACAAAAGCTCTTACGCCTGCGTTTATTTATCGAAGAATTGCTGCGTATGCAACCAGGTACTTTAAATAAAGACTATGTATTTACACATAACAATCATTTATTCCTAATATCCATTGTCCACAGTCGCAATCGCCGCAGCCTTCCCGAACTTGGAACTGGTCATCAGCTTCGTTGGTGCCGTGTTCTTCTCCACTCTTGGACTCCTCATTCCAGCAGTAGTGGACACGGTGTACAACTGGGAGACGGGCTTGGGACCCTTCAAATACGTCCTTTGGAAGAACCTGCTTATCGGGATCATTTCTCTTATCGCTCTGTTCTCAGGAGCATATGTGTCTATTCAAGGCATGATTGAGGACTTTGGAGGTCATAGTCTTGAGAGCCATGATGTACATGATAATGCTACTTTGACGTGATTTTGAAGACTTGCGGGGAGTAAGAAGACATTTATCACAAAGCCTAACTAAGCATACTGCCCGTCAAACTAAACATACAAGCAAACATTGATTAAAGTTATTGCTGGGAACTGATATATAATTTTAGTGTGAAAAATTGCATCGCAAAAAGTGCATTCGATTGTGCTTACGATTGTATGTGACAGATTAAGGTTCGTGAGGTTCTTAAAATTTTGGAACTTTGACTTTTAATATCTCAATAACGAGAAAATTCCCAGGTATGGTCTAAAAGAAAGAAATGCTCGCAATGATGGGAAAAATACGTGACTTCAGGCTTCGTTGAGCGTCTTCTTACACCCGTTACAAATATGTGACGTCATAATAGGTGGAACGTAGATATTTCCATTGTATAGTTGTTTTAAGTGTAACTTATTAGGAAAGTGAAAAATGCAAGGAAAGTCACGTTACCATTTGTATTAAGACATTGGCGTAGAATAGAAAGAAGTAGCTTCAGTGTGATTCTACCAATACAAGACGCAGTTTTGCATCATCGTCTTTTAGGAGGTAGTCATAAAAGACTGTTTAGTGATTTTGGTGAAAGTGGGCCTTAGATAAACAAATAAAATTACGACTTTAAAATTGCGAATTGACAGCCTCGTAAGCCTAGCGATAGAGGTATTGGGTTCGATTCCCAGGCCAAGCAAAAAGTGTTATTGGGTTTTTCTATGAAATTCTCAGTAGCAGCTCGGAGTTTGGATTTGTGCCCGGTTAATGGCAATAGTCTCGCCCCCTATTACATGGGACCTAAATAAACCGGCGATCTGTGTGTACCTACATTGGTACACCTCTGCCTAACCCTTTAGGAAATACAGGCGTGATGGTATATATAAATATAATACCTAGGTATTTATTTTATTATTAATTTTATTCGTGTTGAGAATCACTAGTATTGTTAGTTCCTTGAATATGACGACAATGCAAAACTTTACCTTGTAGGTTTATTGCATAAGGTATTTTATTAGTTCCAATATTAACGTCAGAACTAATAATAAATCCGTTCTCGCAATAATATTAGTATTATGGAGAAAGCTAATCTTGGGCCCAGCAGGTAACTAGTTGAAATGTGTCTTAAAAAAATATAAAAGGAAATCACAAAATACTGTACCATGTTTCTATTTAGGAAGCGAGAAAACTTAAAAAATGTTACGGAATAAAAAATCGATTAAATACATGCCTGAATTCTTGGTAGTGATAGTGAATAATTCGGTAAAATCACAAAATATGTATGAAATTCAAGTGACAATTGTTTCGTGGAATCGATACATAGCGAATGGAGTTTCTTTAATTTTCTTTGGTTAGCAACAGTTACACTGGTCACCGACTGACAGATGACAGCCAGAAAAAGACCGCCTGTCGTTCGTTTTATTTCATTCTGAGTGTGCATGTATTTCCCATGTTTTATTACACAATACTTGATTCCTGGATAGGCGAATTTCACCAAATTTTCACTGAGGTCTTGTTATTATGTCCTCTTTCAAATAACACTAGTTTGATTGAGTTAACACCTGGGCCTAGGTTACTATGGAGCCCTATCCTTCTCCATTTCTCTGATATTGGACTTTGAACGTGGTTGTGAAAGCGTTTATGAAGAATTTATTTTAATTTATCTTAGTTCTGACAAAAGAAGCCAATCCAAAATCTTTAGAAAATAAATTGATTATGTTAAACAAGTTCATCATGCCAAAATATGTCACATTACAATCAAACAATAACAGTTAAAATTAATCAGCATTAAAATGTCAAACAGTTAATTTAAAAAAAAAAAACGGGATATTGTTTTTTTCACGTGGTTTGGTTTATTTTCGCAGAGCTTATCCCAATTTGATTATGTGTAGTCACAATTTAAATATAATATACTACCTAACTATTGTTTTAATATTATCATAATATATCAGTAATTATAAAACTAAAGTACAAACCATTATTTTATAAGGTGTGTGAACTAGTACCTATCTATTTAAGTAAATATATTTTTTTAAAGATTGGAACGAACGAAAACGCTATGCAATCTTCATTAGATCTTCAACTTAAAACCAAGCACATAAAGTTGAAGATCTATCTATTAAAGCCTACTCAGCGTTTGCGTTTATCGTTTGTGACTTGGCTAGGGGGGCAGATTTCTTCACGATGTTTTCCTTCACCGATGTCACAATATAACATAAGTAATTAGAAATGTTTACTGCTTTAGCAGTATTCGTTTTATTATTTTATATTCTTGATTAAATTTTTAGGATATCAATATGTTGCTGTGCCTTATCAGGGTGTCCATAACTGTACTTAAACTTTGAGCGTTATCATCATCTACTTGCCCTTATTCCATGTTACTTAGGGTCGGCGCAACACGTTCCGTCCTGTCAACAGTCAGGATATGACACAATCCATCCATATATTGTGCAATAACGGTATTATGTTTTACATTTTTTTTGTTTTCTTATAGACATGGAGATGATGCAGTGATTATGTATTAAGACAAAGTCTCTGTTTCTAGAATCAACACTGAATTATGTCCAATTATCAAACACGCTAAGCTGTTGTCATTGGTTGACTGAATTATCAACGACCAATCACAGAAGCAGAAACAAGTTTGAAAATTTATCAAGTCATTTGTACTGAATTTTCATTCGCTCGATTTATTTGTTGATTATTTCATGATCAGTGTAATATTTCAAAGGCACGTCAGAAAAATTCTATATATCAAATTAATGTTGTTACAATTACTGTATGATATCTTAATTGAATCCTAATGGCAAGTCATACGTGGACCATTAATATCATGATATTAACTTTAGCTTTAATTGTATTTTTGTACATCAACAATTTAATTAGAGGTCTCTAATCTACTGTACTTAATTGATTTGGTATAAGTAAAGTTTTTTAGTTAATTAAGTAAGAAAAAAGTGGAAATCATCCTCGCGTATTTTTCTGCCGTTGAGAGCGTTTTGTTTTAACTTGTAATTAAATAGCTAAAATAATTTCAATTAAAAATGATTTTCGTGGAAATTTTACACGACTGTGTCGTGAAAATTTTGCACGATATAAAGTCGTGTAAAATTTCCACTGTTTCAAAAGAAATCTTCCTATTTGGAATAGAGAGAAACGAGTACCTACACACGATTGTTTTTTTGTTGTTAGATAGTGTAAATATTATGTCATAATATTAGGTTACTTACTACGAAGTATTAACGTATAAAAACCCTGTTTTGTTCAAATTAAATGCTGCTTTTACACAAACCTGTTTATTTTATTACAACTAATTTCTATTAATTTACCTGATTTACCTCAAAAAAGCAGAAATAAAAAATAACATTTTCATTCGAAAGTACATACGTAGGTGAGTTACTAGCAAAAGTGCAAAAGGAATCTGCACTGTTGAGCTCTTTAGCACGATATTCAAACATACAAAACATAAAATCACGCCTGTTTTCCTCGAAGGGTTAAGCACAGGCGTACCAATGTATACCCACAGTTAGTGAAAGATGTTCAAAGTCAGACATTTATATTGGTGGCCCCATAAATTACTTAACATTCCAATTTCGCATAGAACCCTAGTATTATTCTATATGTAAGGAATTGTAGAAATAGGGACATATCATTTATGAAAATCGGTTGAGCAGTTGAGTAGTTATGAACGGGCACAGGGACGGACATACATACAGGTCAAACACATAACCCTTCTTATGGGATTCAGCACAGTCGGGTAATATAATAATTCTCGCAGAATAAGATACTTAGACGCAAAACAAGAAAAAAAAACAACCGGCCCGTAGAAATGTTGTGAAGGTATACAGAATAAATAATAAGACAATTAATAGAACTGCCTCGTTAGCCTAGTGCTCCTAAACGCGACAACTACGCTAGAGGTCTTGAGTTCAATTCCCAGGTCGAGAAAATTGTTATTGAGTGTTTCTTTGAAATTCTCAGTCGCAGCTCAGAGTAAGGATTTGTGCCCGATTAATGGTAACAGGCTTGCTCCCTATTACATGGGACTTAACAATACCGGTGAACTGTGGGTGTACTCTCTGCCTAACCCTACTGGGAATACTGGCGTAATGGTATATATGTGTGTACACAGAATGTACCAATATGTTATGGTGACTTAATTAACTGTTTACTGATAGGTGAATATTAATTCCAAGGACTTATTTACCTACCTACATGTCTGTATTGATAAAAGTGTATAAATAATTCGAAAATAGTGCTCATCGCACACGCCATGTAAATAAAAAATGAACTAGTTGTTACTTTAAATTTAAACAGTTTTTGACCTTGTAGAAATAGGTAGCTATACTTTAGCCAAATTCGAAAAGAAATATTTAACAACAAACATTAAAAAGAATATGACACTTGCTGCATGTTATAAAAGTTAAAGTCTCATATATATCGAATCCCTTTGATCCAATTAAATTGACCAGTAGACTGGCCTGCACACCACACTCCTCTTTATGCACCCCGGATGCTTTCACAAACAGCATGAATTGCGTTTTCCATTTTTTCCATGCGTCAGCCCGGCTGACGGAGCTGCCTTCCAAACTTAGTTCCGATGGTGGACGCGCGTGTTCCATAGTTGAACAATACTACACACCGTACGTTAAACAATCGCGATACTTTCGAGTATTACAACTTTATTTTAACCGCTGCCACCATGTAACGTATTGAAACACCACAGTCTGGTTAACAACTGATTTATTAAAACCGACGGTACTTTTACATGAATGTTGATTCTAACAAATACTTACAACTACCCTCAACAATATTTAGAGTTACAATTTACTATTGTACATGCTGGTCCTGCTCCACTGGACATTTTAGTCTTGACAAAATCAACTGGTTGCTAATTAAATTATATAAGTAATTTGTTTTTGACTATTATTACTATTTCTTTTTTTCTCTTAGACAATAATGCTACATTTGGTGATTACTATGGCTCACACACTGATTCGTTGCCTTTCAAATGTTAGAAGTGATCATCTTCGATCACGATATTGGTGCTAAATATTGCAATTGGTTCAGCTTTCATTTCTTAATTCGTGGCACTTAGTACGTATATGTATGACGTATGACTTTTATTGTTAGCAGATCATTTTGACATTAACATATTTCTTATTATGGAATACATGTAATTGTAAAACATAATGTAATACGTTTTTTTAAAAGAGTATGTATGGAGTTTCTTGCCCGTTCTTCTCCATACGAAACTACCTTTTGGAATGGGCAACTAGATTCATTAGTTTTAATTATTTTGACGTTCAAAAGTGCCTTTTAATGGTCTAATTGAAATAAATGATTTGACCTTGACTTTGTATTATTTAATAAATACCATTATTATAACATGTGTTTCCAGAACAATTTGTTTTATAAAATACAATTATAAAATACATTTGCACAGCAGTCGCACTTGCGACCACGTTTTTGGCTTCCATAAAAGTCTTCTAATCGCAACATACATAAAGTGCGCAGTGCGTGCGTGTATGTGCGTGTTTCTTCATACTCTCTTAATAGTTATCCTACGACAAGTACAGTAACGTTATAATATTTACCTGAAGCTAAAAGTGAGCAGGCTTTTTACCTATTTATACAGGGAGCCTTAATTCTTTTATGTTTTTACTAGAATAAATATAAATATAGTAGGTACCTACAAAAATATCGATGTTTTTGCTAGTAAAGAAAATAGACACAAAAGTTATTTTATTAGACAAGAGTACCTAATTACGAACTTTGCTTATATTTAAAAAGCAAAGAGTGCTTCTTAGTACTCGTAACTTCAAAGCAAGCTGTGCTGACAATATTAACATTATTAGCGTAAAAGTTTTTTGATTATTTAAGTGCCTATGCCGGGGCTGCGGGTTGTTCGAAAGAGATACCGCGCCCCCGGAACGCAAAGGGCACATGAAGGAACATAGACGGGTTTTAGTCAGTAAAAGTCTGACACTCCCTCCCGCCCCGCCCAGGGCGGGGGAAGTTATTTGATGATTTCCCGTCTATATAAAAAAAAAAAAAAAAAAAAAAAAAAAAGTGCCTACATGTAACTAAAAATAATAAAAGCAGGTTTGTTCCAAAACGAATTTACTAACTCATTTTGATTGTATTAGGTAAGACTATTACGCTAAGGCATTTTTTTTTTAAATATATTTTACGTAATACATGTAATACCTAGGAGCCTATTATTGTACCGCTGCAAGGCTTCCCTCTTCCTAGGAGCCTAGTATTGTACCGCTGCAAGGCTTCCCTCTTCCTAGGACCCTAGTATTGTACCGCTGCAAGGCTTCCCTCTTCCTAGGAGCCTAGTATTGTACCGCTGCAAGGCTTACCTCTTCCTAGGAGCCTAGTATTGTACCGCTGCAAGGCTTACCTCTTCCTAGGAGCCTAGTATTGTACCGCTGCAAGGCTTACCTCTTCCTAGGAGCCTAGTATTGTACCGCTGCAAGGCTTCCCTCTTCCTAGGAGCCTAGTATTGTACCGCTGCAAGGCTTACCTCTTCCTAGGAGCCTAGTATTGTACCGCTGCAAGGCTTACCTCTTCCTAGGAGCCTAGTATTGTACCGCTGCAAGGCTTACCTCTTCTCATACAGATAAAGCACGAGGATTGATCACCGCGCTTGCTCAAGGCGCATTGGGGATTTCAGACTAATCAGGTAAGAATAGTCTAGTATTCCTCAAGATGTTTTCCTTCAACGAAGTCAGTGAACTAAAACAGTGTTCGTGGAATTTTGCTCGTTCTTCGTTTCTACTTTCTGACTGACTCCTTGACACAAAAGGTTTTTGAAATAAATGATTTAAATTTTAATCAAATTAATAGTAAGTATAAATATTATTAGGTACATTTTAAAAGTCGCATTGATGCTTACCCGGTTTCGAACCTACGTGTCTTCACCACTGTACTATTACACATTTATGAAGCTTGTAAATTATGGTCAAGCAAAACTTCAGAAACCAAGTGTTTACTGGGAAGTTTCAAACGATTAACTTTTGCTGCAAATTGCAGCCGTATATTATTCTTAGTGCAGCATCTATAATTTCTGCAGATACCCTAGTTGTATGCTTAGTTTGTTAACTAGTAGGGTGTTTCGCGTATTTCGTGCATATGTCATGATATTTTAAAATATCCAAATTATTTTCGAATTATGTTGTTTTTCTTTTTAATATCATTAATATATAGATAATCTTTCAACATTTTGTGGATTTTACCTTCTTTCTATATATAATAAAGAAATAACGATGATATCAAAAATCAGGGTGCGATGGTAATGAGAACGTTAGGGAGGGTAATGATTTTTAGTTGATAAGTAAATTGAAAGGTGTGCGAAGGTAATGTTTTCATAATTAAAAGACATCTTTAATCACATACAATTCTAATTGGTGGAAATAAAAATAAACTTCTAAATATGTATTGAAATAAAAACAACAATCGTATTTTTTTTATGTAAGGCCATTTCTACTTGCGTTTGTAGAAATTTAACAGTTGGATCTTTCTTACTGCTTTATAATAATCATAATATTTAGAAAAATGAGATCAAACATCACAAAATATGTTTCTTAGCAAAAACTAACAAGCTTAGGTATAGTACGATTCAAACTTAATGGCGGCTCGGAAAATAGCTGCGAGTGCAGGTTAACGCAAGTTTATTCCAGTTCATATTAATTTTGCTTCCTTTTAATGATTTCTAGATATACCTATTTCTGCTATAGAAATAATTAAATGGAGCCTAATTTATTGTTAATTGGAATAAATCTGCGCGAACCTGCACTCGGAGCTAACTTCTAAGCCGCTATTAAGTTTGAATCGTACTATACTAACAAGTTAAACAAATGTAAACTTATCCAGAAGAAGCTGGATACAGGTCGCTTCCAACCGGTATATGTGGAGATCTAAAGGGGAGGCTATGTTCAGCAGTGGACGTCCTATGGCTGAGATGATTATGATGATGAAGAAAGCTTCGTTACCGGAATAAAAAAAACCGGCAGCTTAAAACTAGAAATTGAAAAACTGAAAAAACAGAAAGACTCTCTTCAAAAAATGCTCTATAGAATAACACATAGGAGAAGGAAAAATGATAAAATATCGACAGAAGAAAAGATTGAATATTTGGTAGAAAATGTGAACACAGAAAAGCGCGAGGAAATTAAGAAGAATCTATTATTTGGTGAAATTCTTTCAAGAAGTGTCGGGGAAGGATACAAGGGCTTAAGAAAGAAGGAATAAAAAGAGTTATCTGATGTGATTATGACTGAAAAAGATAGATTTAGAAAACATAAGCTCTTGACACAAACAAAAATGTTCACAGTAAGAGATAGAAAAGAAAATAAAACAGCTGGGACTGAAAACTTGACAGAACAACTTATTCCGGATTTTTTCGACGAAGATGCAGTGACTAGAATTGCACCAGATAAAAAGGAATATAAACAAAATTAGAAAGCAGAAAAGATACTTAGAATGTGTCCGTTAAGTATCTTTTCTGCTTTCTAATTTTGTTTCTAGTAATATATTCCTATATTGTTTGTGTCAAGAGCTTATGTTTTCTAAATCTATCTTTTTCAGTCATAATCACATCAGAGAACTCTTTTTTTTCCTTCTTTCTCAAGCCCTTGTATCCTTCCCCGACACTACTTGAAAGAATTTCACCAAATAATAGATTCTTCTTAATTTCCTCGCGGTTTTCTGTGTTCACATTTTCTACCAAATATTCAATCTTTTCTTCTGTCGATATTTTATCATTTTTCCTTCTTCTATGTGTTATTCTGTAGAGCATTTTTCGAAGCGAGTCTTTCTGTTTTTTCAGTTTTTCAATTTCTAGTTTAAGCTGCCTTTTTTTTATTCTGCTAACAAAGCTTTCTTAAAAGAATATCCTTTTGAGGACACCGCTGACAAGACATTGTGTTACCGGTTAAACAAATAAGAGATGAAGCCCCATCCCCAGGTATGGGGATGGGGATGTTGCTTTCAGTTCTGCATACTTTTCGGGATCTTTCTTAATTTCTGCATACTTTTCTTGTTTTTGTAATCGATCTCGCTAGTATCTGGTCTAATGTTTGTTTCGTTCTCTTTGGCAATTCTAATTCTTAATAATCTGGAACAATACAGTACCTAAATGTAAGTGCTGATCCTTAGCAATCAAGAGTAATATAACAATCTTAAAAATATACTCATAAGCTTGTTTTAAATAGAAAAAAAATCCCAGCAGCGGGAAAAAATCTCACGATGCACTTAACAAACGTAACTAATTAAATATATTTGCACAATAAAAAATATTAATTCATTGTCTTGTAATATATTCTAATTGCCATCGTTTTGGCCTCATTACCATCGCTTAAAAAAACGACGGTAAACGAAGGCAGTGAGGAAGAAGGTAATGAGGTTTCAGAACTTTATTATTTTTTTCTTAAATAATATGAACATTATGGATTTCATGCATATACTACTAAGGTACTTATTAAAATTAATAATTAGCAATAAAATGAACAATATCTTTAATACTCACTCAACAATACGGGCGATAAGAAAGAGAACGTTTCCAAAATATTCACCAGCCGCGAAACTTCACAATGTAAATATTTTTTTACCACAAACAAGTGTGCACCTACTTTGACGTTTGCTGGCTGACGGAGACGTGCGCGGGGAAGCAAGCGATGGTGGCGTCGCATATAAAGTCATACGCACACTACAACTTAAATTTTCTTTCAAGCCGATGGTAATCAGAAAAAATAAATGTTAAATATTTATAAATAAATTGTAATTTTATTACTAGGTTATTGTTATTTATTTTAGATGTAAACGTTGTATTTTTTAATGTTGTTCTTTATTTTAATTACTTTTTTATTTTCAGTATGTATATATTTTGGTAAAAAGCAAATGTATTTAGGAAATCAGTAAATGGACACCGAAGGAAATGACAATTAGTGAAGTTTATTATTTATAATTTAATAATCGTGTTATTTTGATCTGTAAATGTTCAATGCATATAAGCACAACTTAATTTTGATTGGTTGCCTATATGACAAATATAGATATTTCATTAATTTATAAAGATTTTTGATCTGGACATGTAATATGCACGAAAATTTATAAACACCCAGTAACAACTTGTTTCATTACTCTGAACGTTGAATAGTTTGTTCAGAACTTTGGCATGGATAATAGGTGTTCGCCAGTTGAGAGTTTGCCTAGAAAGCGTGGTGTATTATTTTTCTGGATCGATAAACGTTATAACCTTAAGGCGATTCGCACTCTGCCTCGCGTCACGGAGCGTAGCGTCATACGAGCACGCCGGTTACGAGTACTGCGCACCTGACCTTTCTGAATAGCCTCACCAATGAGGTTAGGGTAGGTTCATTCTAGGGCGTCCCCTCCCGGCGTTGTCACTCACATCTGCATTATAAATCCTTTTTGTTAGTCGCTTTTCACTCACCCTCTCAACATGACCGCCTTTTTTTTTTAAGACTGTAAATCATCAAATAACTTCCCCCGCCCTGGGCGGGGCGGGAGGGAGTGTCAGACTTTTACTGACTAAAACCCGTCTATGTTCCTTCATGTGTCCTTTGCGTTCCGGGGGCGCGGTATCTCTTTCGAACAACCCGCAGCCCCGGCAGGCATCGGCCCTCAGTGGCCCCTTCCAAGTTTGCTGACATCTCTTTGAGGCGCGCGTGGAACACGAACGCGCCGTCGACACGGTCTGTCGTTATTTAATGAACGTACGGACGGTGAGCTACCCATTGCTCACCGTCCACAAACCCGCGTCTAAGGTGACTGGGAGTCGTCTCTTGGCTCCCGACGCCCGGAGCGTCTACCGCGGCGGCCGCTGGGACGGGGGACTCTCCTTTCCCTCTCCCGTCCCGCCGCCTCCTTCTTCAGCATTATTGCTTTGCAGAAGGAGGCGACTGCTTCCCATTCCCTCTCGCTCCGGACCATGGCCTGAACCAGTGCCGGACGCGAGAGGTCGCCGCCGCCGATGGCCGCCACGAGAACTCGGCGGTGCTCCGCCCAGGCGGTGCACACCGCTAATGTATGCTCCACCGTGTCCTCGGGGCGATCCTCACAATGGTGACAAACATGACCGCCTTAATTCCATCAAAATGACAAAGCGATCTTCCAAAACAGCTTCCTTCTTCCTTCCTTATTTTAATTATTCATCAAGTATCAATTTGTTTCATAACTTTTTTTCCTGTAGGTAGATTGTTTCGACGCTCTCCCACGCACAAGACGCGCCCAGGCGTGATATGATTGCAAAATGATTGAAATAATAAGTACTTATTTACGTTTTTTTAATAAAAAAATTGTGATTTTTTATTAGTATGGCCTGCGGTCTTCATAACGAAACGCCATCCCACGCGTCTCGGAACCAAAAATAGAATGGAAAAGGTGATTTAATATCAATAAAAAGATCATAAAATAAAATAGAAGATTTATACAATTTTATTTTTGGGAGTTTTTAATAAGTACTTACATTTTTATTTAGTATTTTACTTCCCAAATAAAATCCGATTTGAAAGAAAATATGGTGAGTCCATAATTCACCATATTTTCTTTCCTAGTCATACTTTGCCACAAAATATTTGATTTAATTTCTGCTACGCTAGAGGTCCTGGGTTCGATTCCCAGGTCGAGCAAAAAGTGTTATTGGGTCTTTCTATGAAAATTCTCAGTAGCGGCTCTGAGTTTGGATTTGTGCCCGGTTAATGGCAATAGGCTCGCCCCCTATTACATGTGACCTAAATATACCGGCGAACTGTGGGTGTACACTGGTACACCTCTGCCTAACCCTTCGGGGAATGCAGGCGTGATGGTATATTTATATTTTTTTTATTTAACACTTTGCTGTGCCCGACAAGGTTTAGGAATTTATGAACACCTACTACCTGTATAGGTATATTCACATTATACTATACGTAGATTGCAACAAATGTTTTTGATTTTGATGAGATTAGATTTCTGAATTGAATTAGCGATTGTTTTTACAAAAATGCTAAAAAGACTTGACAGCGACCAGTGCATTTCAAACTTTAATTCAATAATATTTTTCTACCTTCCCAGATATTCCCTAGACAGACTTCCTGCAACCTTTTTTACTTTTTGCTCCTCCAAGTTTGGCTCCAGCATTCATAATATTATAAAAGTTTTGAAGCCAGATGGCGGTGCAAGGTGCGAAGTGATGACAAGTTCCCAAATTTACCGCTGACTTGGTTCATAAGTTAGCTTGTTAAAGTTCCTAGTGGTTTCCTCCTTAGAATAATAACGCCAATGTACCTACCTTGTTTTACCTATTTTACTCTTTCAATTCTGGCAACTTGCCATTCCATTAATTTGCATTAAGCGTTTCCGCTTTTATACTCAGCACTGCAAAGGAGTGTAACTCTCTATCCTTTCTTTTTTAAGTATTGGAAATCATCAAATGACTTCTCCCGCTCTGGGCGGAGTAGAAGGGAGTGTCAGAGTCTTACTGACCGAGGAGACCTTAGGAAGAACCCATCCGTGTTCCTCGTAATGCCCTTTACGTTCCAGGGTCCGGGACTTTGATGTAAACGTAATCTCGTATTAACTTAGTCTACAATACACATTGACTCACCTTCCTACGCCAATCGTTAAAATAATAATAGGGTGTAATGAACTATAGTTTGACTTGAACCTCGAATCAATACAAATACCTAGGCTTAGAGTATAAATTCATCTTGTAGTATTGAACACGAATAAACAATGTAATGGAAATGCCACAATTCCGATAATTTACCGCAGAGTTCGAGCTCGGATTATGAACCTTAATTCCGTGTTGGTATGTAGTGATGATAGTTAATTGATTACTCGTTCGTTCGTTGTAGTTCAATAATGCATATTCGAGATTAAATACAAGTAGAAGAAAGTACCTATCGATAGTAATAATAATAAAGCTGAGAAGTTTTTGTTTATTTAAACGCGCATCTTGTAGACGGATTGAAAGAATTGATTTAGTATATGATAGCAAGATTTATGAAATAGTAGAGGCTACATAACATCACGCTAAATCCCACGTGAGAAGAGAGATCACATCGCGTAGACGTTAAAATTGTATACTACCCTTCTTAGTAACATTGAGTATAAATGATTGCTGGAAAAAACACTTTTGTTTTTGGTTGTACAAAGATCACTGTTTATGTTAGTACACAGCATAATACACGAAACATTGTGCTCACGGGTGTACGCGTGGGTTTTGTTAAAGTCTGGTCTTAACATCAAAACTTGTTTTTATGTAAAACATAATACAAAGTTGGAACTTTGACCTTTCTCCGTAACCAGAAAGTTCTTAGGTGTAGTTCAGAAAACTCTTTTAGCCGAAGATTGATTTATCTATACTATCAATATTAATAAAAAATATATAAAAAAAAAAATACCATCACGCCTGTATTCCCCAAAGGGTTAGGCAGAGGTGTACCAATGTACACCCACAGTTCGCCGGTATATTTAGGTCCCATGTAATAGGGGGCGAGCCTATTGCCATCAACCGGGCACAAATCCAAACTCCGAGCTGCTACTGTGAATTTCATAGAAAAACCCAATAACACTTTTTGCTCGACCTGGGAATCGAACCCGGGACCCCTTGCACAGCAGTCGCACTTGCGACCACGAGACCAACGGGGCAATATTAATATTTAATTAATTAAAACTGCACCCACAAGCTAGAAAATAATTGAATGCGTCAATAGAAAAAAAAATACGATGCAGATATACAAACGTGTACGAGGCGAAAGGAGTATGTAAAGATCGTAGCAGGTGACGTTCTGTGGTATCTGCTTATCCCCATGGGAAACAGGCGTGAGTTTATTTATGTAGGTATGTAGCTATCGATTTGTGAAAACGCACCTCAATTGTCAATTTCAGAGGGCCTAGCGTGAACGCGCAGAGGGAGTCAACGTGACGTAAATTCAATGTTTTTTTAGATTTTAAATACCCGTTTCATGCAAAATGTTAGTATTTTTCAAGCCTTAATTCATATCAATGGGTGATGCTAAGTGTATTTTTTTTAGAAAACGATTCGATTCAGATAGGTACTTTTACATAAGTATATCGGTGCTAGGGCCTCAGAATAGACAAGACAAGCGTAAAAAACGTTGCTCAAAATGAGTCACGGTATTTTTAAAGAATAACACATCTGCAATCATCATCTGATTATAAAGTTTATTACCTCAGGTTACTCGTGCACAAAAAACGAAAAAAATTGCAACTTTACCGAAATTGAAGTTTAATTTGTCAATTTGGTCATGAAAAATAAAATGTTTAAGTAAAATAAAAATTTGGCTTATGATTTGAAAAAATATCTATGTATACTGAAACAAATTTCAATTTCACGCTGTTCTAAATTCTTATTTCTTTTGTTTTAAGCAACGCATCCACTCTGAACGAACTTTTAGGTTTACTAAACGATTCATCTAAAAACAGTCAGTTAATCATTAGTTAAGTTAGTAATATTCTTATTTATTTATTGAAATGCTTATTTACATAAGATAAAATAAAAATACATTACTAACAAAAAAAAAAAACTAAAACTATATGGCATCAAAAAATTCTATCGCATCGTCGTCAACTGGAAAGTGCCCAAAAGACTGGCGGCATTGCTTCGCTGGATGGCAATGCTAGTTCTCTGGCCAAGATAAATGCTTAGTCATTAAAGTTAGTAACTTATCTAGTCATTTCATAATATAATAAAAAATATTCAAAACCGTTTTAGTCATATAAATATAGTGATTTCAGAATCATGAAAATAGGATGTAAAAGATATTTTATTTAGCAAATATGGGTACAAGACATAAACATATAGCACTATCATATTTTACCAAACAACATGTCAAAGTCAAAGTCAAAGTCAAATCATTTATTCCAATTAGACCATTATAAGGCACTTTCGGACGTCAATTAACTAAAACTATTGAATCTAGTTGCCCATTCCAAAAGGTAGTTTCGTATGGAGAATAAGAACGGGCAAGAAACTCCATACATACTCTTTTAAAAAAACGTATTACATCATGTTGTACATTTACATTAATTCCATAAAAAATATACTAGTGTCAAAACGATCTATCAACAATAAAAGTCACTCATGGTACTACAATATGTACTAAGTGCTACGAATTAAGAAATGGAGGCTAAACCAATTGTAATATTTAACACCAATATTATGATCGTATATGATCACTTCTAACATTTCAAAAGACAACGAATCAGTGTGTGAGCCATAGTAATCACCAAATGTAGCATTAATGTCTAAGAGAAGAATAGCAATAATAATCAAAACAAATAACTTTTACTTTAACCGTTAATTAAATTAGCAACCAGTTGATTTTTTCAAGACTAAATTGTTCAGCGGAGCAGGACCAGCATGTTTCCAAGCAGCATTATCTTGAATGTAATCCTCTAATTTGTAATATGCTTGATTACAAAGTGTACTCTTAATATATCTTTTAAATTTTGATTCATTTAGTTTTAGTATATCGCAAGGTATTTTATTATAACATTTAACACAGTACCCCATGAAAGATGTGTGCACTTTCGATAATCTAAAAGATGGTTGTGCTACATGAATAAGAAGTAACTATCTTTTATCCCATGTCTTCGTCCGTTCAACTCAAAGACCCTGAAGCCCTGTAGCAAAAGTCGTTCTTAGCTAACATCTACTACTTATAAACTATCTACCTGCTAATTTGAGCTTCAGAAGTCAAGTAGCTTTCATAACTTCGTGTTTAGTCAGCAAGTGAATGACCTTTATATTATTGGACTAGTTAATGCCCGCGATTTTGTTTGCGGAATTGTCGGTTAAGACAGATTATTATCCTGTTTGCTGGGTTTTTTTTTTCTTAAATAAAAGTTATTTCTAATAACATTAGCCATCGGCCATTGAAAGTCTCGTCAAAATCGATCCAGCCGTTTTGTTTTTGTTTGCTGGAAAAAACAGACAGACAAGTGTTAAAAAAAAACGTTTATGTACCACATTATTATTTACTAGCTTCTGCCCGCGACTTCGTCCGCGTCACAGTTGATGTGTTATCCTACGGGTACCGTACATTTTCCCGGGATAAAAAGTAGCCTATGTGTTATTCCAGACTATAATCTATCTTTGTGCCAAATTTCATCCAGATCCATTCAGCCGTTTAAGCGTGAAAGAGTAACAAACATCCATACATCCATACATCCATACTTACAAACTTTCGCCTTTATAATAGTAGTAGGATTTTGACATAACAAACACACACTTGAATTTTAACTATTTCTTTAGATTTGCTAAGCACGTTCAATATTCTGTAATTCTTTATGACTTACAGCCCTTTTACACGGCAGTTCAGTTTTTAACAGAATCCCGTTTTCTGCAGGATCCCGTTTGATGGCGAATGTGTTTATATGCTAGCGTTCACACAAGCATCCCGCATGCGGGATCCTGCAAAAAACCGATCCGGTCGAATTGTGCCGTTCGGTTTTGTCACTAGAAACTGGATCCGAAGTCCAGTAAAAAGCGGGATCCCGTTTAATCACACATATATTTCAATAACAGTGTTCACACGGCAGTCTAGTTTTGCGGGACCAGCTTTTTACTGAATCCTGCAAAATTGAACTGCCATGTGAACACAGCGTCCAGTTTAGCAGGATACCGTAAAAAACCGATCCTGCAAAACTGGACTGCCGTGTGAAAGGGCTGTTAGAGTTATTACAGACTACTTTTAACAAACCTGGATGATGTAGAATAGTAGTTACTAGTACTTATAGTATTAGTATCTACTTGTATCTACGTGTACTCTTAGACCGCACCACTCAAGGTAGTACGGTCATTGCACTTTCTGAAATCCGAACTTTACGTGCTGTAAAAAGTGTGAATTACATTGGAATCAAATTATTAATTCTGCTCCTTCGTGATTTCTACCAATTATAAGTCACCAATTAATTATTAACTAGTATTGTTACTTTTTGTTAGTTTTCAAATTGATCTTTCGTGATGAGAGTATTTTGTTTGATTGCTGGAATTATTATAGTGTGTACTGCAAAGATATTAATCTACTACTACACGTAAAGAAGTGACACTCATACCCACTGTCATTTATTGTCATTGTAGTAAAGTAACTGCCACGTTAGTGTTGTGGTATTAAGCGCGACTGCTACGGTAGAGTACTTGGGTTTGATTCCCAGGTCAAGCAAAACTATTATTGGGTTTTCTATGAAATTTTAATTATTTACTTCGCAGAATACCAAATTCTATTGAAAAACGTCAAAATCCACGCGGTGGCGCTAGTGTGTCGAACGCACTTATTTTAAGAATACGAAACTAAAATCTCACCGCGAATTCGAAAATGATCACGCAATTCACTTTATAGAATATCACTATAGATTACAATTCTCGCCCATCCTATCCACTGCTCGCCTTGTGTATGTGATACCACCTTTACGGTAAGCACAAACAGCCAACAGCATACAACAGGGGTAGCCAACCAGTCGATCGCAGCTGTTAGTCGAGTCGATTCCACACGCAATGCTCACACTAAAATTATTTTTCAAAATTACTATTCTTTAGTATACTTATATAGGTACATTATGTTGCACCACCAACTAGCTTCGTCTCCCATACCCCTGTGTCTCGGAAAGCACACAGTGCACCTGTATTTGCGCACACGCCTGTGTACTATAATATCCCCTGAGTACTTGGCTAGTCTACATTAAGATTAGCCGCCGTGACCAGAATTGGTCTATGTTAAGTTTATAAAGAGTACTGATTCTAAAATGTGTAGATCACACAAGGTGTACTCAGTAGATCTTGGATCTAACCAAGTTGGCCATCCCTGGCATACAACCTGTACAGTCACGAGCATCAACATGTATACACTAAGCGACATTCTAAAGCAGTTTCTGCCCAATGGGTCGATTTAAATATAGTGGTGTTACGAATATCATATTCTGGATCCTATATTCCTATGAAATCGATCTTATCTGAACGTTGCAATTGTTCATTCAAGAGAAAATTGCTTATCATTTTTGCCAAGTGTATACATGCTTCTGCTCGTGACTGTACATTATATTTTCTCCATTTTCTTCCTGAAGACACGCGATCTTGCTGTTTGTATGACGCAAGTGTTGTGCACGTTTTTGCACCTATTACATTGTGTTAAACCGATGACCTTGGCGAGGCGATTGTCAGACTAATGTTTATTTTTAATGAATACCTAGAACATGGCAAGGAAACACGCGAAATGGAAAACATGAACAATGATGTACTTTTGTGACTTTTTAAATTGTATGGCTATACTAGTGATGGCTGATTTTTATCATGACGCTTATTAAATATTTCCATATGGGGTAAGTGTGTATGTTTTTTTTCTGACTGGTACCGGCCACGGCGGCTATTTTTATTGCAGGCTAGCCAAGTACGCAGGTGATATTATAGTGCACAAGTATGTGCGCAAACGCAGGTGCACTCGTTCTTCTCTAACTCTCATAGTCCGATGGGATGGCAATCTAACACAACCGGGGAGAGATCAGGCACAGTACTAATGGCTACTACATATGGGGTACAAGAACACACTAATTACCCCAGTTATGTTTTTGCATGGGAGCCTGACACGATCTTCTAAAAAAGTATTATTTAAAAATTACTGCCTCGTTGGCCTAGTGGTTCTAAGTGCGACTGCTATGCTAGAGGTCCTGGGTTCGATTCCCAGGTCGAGCAAAAAGTGTTATTGGGTTTTTCTATGAAATTCTCAGTAGCAGCTCGGAGTTTGGATTTGTGCCCGGTTAATGGCAATAGGCTCGCCCCCTATTACATGGGACCTAAATATACCGGCGAACTGTGGGTGTACATTGGTACACCTCTGCCTAACCCTTCAGGGATTACAGGCGTGATGGTATATCTATACATATAATAAAATCGTAGCGAAGTCAAAACTGTACATTTAATATTTTTGAAAAAAAGCAATTGCTACGAGGTCGGGGAATGATTCTAATGCCGAAAATATGGTTCTTAGAATTTTTGTCTGTTTGTCTGTTTGTCTGTGCGTTTGTGCACGCTAATCTCAGGCACGGCTTAACCGATTTGAATGCGGTTTTCACTAATATATAGTGGTTACCTTAACTTAAAACTTAGGCTATCAATTATCACGCTATTTGCTTTGGGGGATGAGCAATGTTGCATTATGTCCGTATTCTTCTACAGATTCTCACGGAATAGAAAAAAATGAGTTATTTTGTAAGAATGTTGTAGATAGCTGCGGAATTTAACTTCTAAAATAATTATCATCACGCTATACCTTCAAATAGCTAAGCAGTCCGTCATGGCAAACTAGAACGGCTATTTTAGAGTAATTCTCGACGAAGTAAATAGTCTAATCGTTCGATAACCGGTTTGCAAATCGGTGATCGTGAGTTCGGACCCCACTGACTGCTTTTCTTTTTGTAATTTTTCTAATTGTTTTTGTCATACTAGAAGATTCCAAACTATAATAAAATAGCAGCATGCAAAACTTCTGCCATAATATTAATTTGTTTACTTATTTTTTCAAATCTTTTGATATTTTTCAGAAAATAATGTCAATTCATCGCTACATTTATAAAACAGCAGTGAAATCAAAACTGTATCTATATTGAAAAAAAAAGCTATGAAAATATATTGTCTGTTTGACTCTTACAATTTTGACAAAATACTCTTAAAGGTCTGACCAACATTAATGGTTTTACATTATTATGGCTTTATAATATTATTACGCTGTTTAAATTATTTTTCTCTACATATCGGTGATATCTCTAATAATAATGTAGCTGTTCCCGCGGCATCGCTCAAGTGGACCTATGTGTAACTTAAGGAAATGCCATGTCATCAAAATCCACCAAGCAGGAAGAATGGTTACAAAGGTCACTGCTTAAAGTTACGATAGTGGATTTTTCTTTAAGGGATTTGTCTGCAGACGTCCAGAGTCTGGATTCATGCCTGATTGGTAATTAGAAAGAAGGCATACCTGAGACTAAAACTTAGTGTAACTCAAATCTGCATATTTAATATTTCTGAAAAAAAAGTCATTGCTACGAGGTCGGGGACTGACGAAAATATAGTTTTTAGAATGTTTTGCTATTTGTCCGTGCATTTGTGCACGCTATACCAGTGACGGATCAACTGATTTAGGTACGGTTTTCACTAATGTTTACGTATTCTGGTAAACGCTACTTAAAACTTAGGCTATAGTTAAGACACTGTTTCCTTTGGGGATGACCAATGTTGCATTATGTTAGTACCTTTTACTGATTCTCAAGGCATTGTAAAAAGACAACATATAATGTAAGAATGTTGTAGATTACGGATTAAACCTCTAAAATAATAATCATGACTATACCTTAAAGGAGCTAAACAGTCAATAGAGGCAAACTAGAACTGCTCTTTCATAATAATTTATGTACTTCGATGACATAACTATTTAGTAAAATAGTTTGAACAGTTCGACGATCACCTTGCAAATCGCTGATCGTAAGTTCCAATGACAGTCTTCCCTTTGTTATTATTCTTTTTTTTTATCCTTTAAGATTCTCAACTATCATAAAATGGCTGTATGCGTAGGTATACCTACCATAACGTTCATTCGCTTCATTATTTTTACAAATCTTTTAATATTTCTGCAGCAAATAATGTCTATACCAACATGGGTACAAATAAAACAGCAGCGAAGTCAATACTGTAAGAGTATGTTGAGTACGTTGAAAATAAAGAAATTGACAGGTGTAGGAACGATAGTAAAGGGAATACAGTGTTTGTTCCCTTTAAATTACGTCAAAATAGTATATAAAGGTCTTTGCTTTATTAAGATCTTTGAATTCTTCTTCAAGGGTGCAAGTAAATAGGCAATTGGGACACTCCAGTATATGACACATAGTCTGATCAAGAGCACTGCAACTGCACTGTCAGTCACTTGGACACGCAGCAAACGATTCAGTGCCTTCCAGATAGATAACTACAGTTCACTATCGAGAGCCAGGTATTCACGGAGCTTGATGTCTTCCATCATATGCATATCCATATCTTACTCCGAGCTGCTACCGAGAATGTTATGGAAAAACCTAATAACACTGGTCGACCTAGGAATTGAACCCAAGACCTCTAGCGTACAAGCCGCGCTTAGAACCCCTTTTTTATAGTTGGGAAATCATCAAATAACTTCCCACGCCCTGGGCGGGACGGGAGGGAGTGTCAGACTTTTACTGACTAAAACCCATCTACGTTCCTTCATGTGACCTTTGTGTTTCGGGGGCGCGGTATCTCTTTCGAACAACCCGCAGCCCCGGCAGGCATCGGCCCTCAGTGGCCCCTTCCAAGTTTGCTGACATCTCTTGAGGCGCGCGTGGAACACGAACGCGCCGTCGACACGGTCTGTTGTTAGTAAACGTACAGACGGTGAGCTACCCATTGCTCACCGTCCACAGACCCGCGTCTACGGTGGCCGGGAGTCGTTTCGTGGCTCCCGACGCCCGGAGCGTCTACCGCGGCGGCCGCTGGGACGGGGGACTCTTCTTTCCCTCTCCCGTCCCGCCGCCTCCTTCTCTAGCATTACAGCTTCGCAGAAGGAGGCGACTGCTTCCCATTCCCTCTCGCTCCGGACCATGGCCTAAACCAGTGCCGGACGCGAGAGTTTGCCGCCGCCGATGGCCGCCACGAGGACTCGGCGGTGCTCCGCCCAAGCGGGGCACACCGCCAATGTATGCTCCACCGTGTCCTCGGGGCGATCCTCGCAAGCTTA
Source organism: Caradrina clavipalpis (assembly GCA_932526535.1). NCBI lineage: Eukaryota > Metazoa > Arthropoda > Insecta > Lepidoptera > Noctuidae > Caradrina > Caradrina clavipalpis. The sequence continues at coordinate 2,502,925 of OW052095.1, forward strand.
GAACCCCTAGGCCAACGATTTTAATAAAATTGACATGTTAATATGGTGCATAGTTTTATGGTTTAACGAAACCCATGAGAAATATTTAGTGTGAGTTCGTTTCCAATCGATTATTACTGTTTGATTTTCTCAATAGGTAATTTATTTTTGTTTTTAATGCAACATGATTTTAAAATTATATCTCCAATCTCGACACAACACTGCTACATTTTACGAGTGGTTGATAAATTAACAAGGAGCAGCAAGTGTAGCTTTTATAAATAGTAATTTGCTTTTGTGTATGCTTTTCGTGAAGTTTTAGGATTATTTTGCAAGAAGAATTCAGTGTAAAATAAATTATTTGGTACAAAAGAGCGTAGTTCTAATCGATGGCTATATGGTGTCGTGATGGCTCAGTAGATAAGGTGCCCACCTCTAATGAACGAGGTTGTGGGTTCGCAACCCGGCACGGGCATATACCATTATGACTTTTTCTAATTCATAATGTACTTACTAAGTCTGTATTGGACACCACTGACATCGGTAACCATGTCCAAGGCCTTTGAGGCGATTTAGAAACTCTGGCACTAGGGTGGGTCGTAAGACCTTACTGCCCACACCAACAAGAAGAAGAATGGCTAAACAAAAAAAATGGCAATAACAGGGATTGTACCAAAAATCTGTTTTCGATAGGGATAACACACACTCCTTACACCAAACATGTTTTAGTCCCTGGCATGGCACAAGTCCAACCAGCACAAATCCAGACTCCGGTCGTCTACAAACATTCACTACATACATTTTGCAAACATTCGACCTGCTTAGAGGATTTTAATGACATGGTATTGTATACTTAATTTCTTAAGTTGCAATTAGGTCCACGTGAGCGAAGCTGCGGGCATCAGCTAGTATTATAATATATATTAAAAATTACTTTGCCTTGCGCTCTATGTATATACCTACTTAGCATGCTCAGTATGTATTTACGTAATGTTCATTTCTGTGTGCTCATTTCTGTATGTCAGGAAATACGAGATATTGATGAGATTTTACTTTTACTTACTTATGCGTATTAGCCTGACTGAAATGTTAAGGAGATTTTTTTTGAGGAAGTTGTGTTGTTAATCGTGGAAAGAAAGGAATACTATGTCTGTGTTAAACGATAATAAAGTAAGATGCAGCCTACATTATTTGTACATAAAGGTGGGAATCGTCAAGAAAAAACTTTCACTATACAGGGTGCTTTGAAATTGCTCGTATTCCTCTCGGGAGAAGAAACTATGACTAATTTAGAATGATTTAACCCCTATCACTTGGGGGTCGAAAATCCTCAATTTTCGAGAAAATCTACTTTGTTTTTATTTTTAGAAAAATCTGAATTTTGATAATTAAAAATTAATAAAAAAAAAACTTCATCACTTATCAGATTTCTTTTTAATTTATTGCAAGTTTTAACATACAACATTAAATCTAACAGTAAATTATACAGTTTTCAGCTTTAGAGAGGTTGGTCAATTAGTAAGCTATCAGATCATAGAAATTTTTTGGCTAAAAAGTGCTTTTTTTTTTATTAGATGTTAATTACCAAAATTCGGATTTTTCTAAAAATAAAAACAAAGTAGATTTTCTCGAAAATGGCGGATTTTCGACCCCCTAGTGATAGGGGTTAAATCATTCTAAATTAGTCATAGTTTCTTCTCCCGAGAGGAATACGAGCAATTTCAGATCACCCTGTATATTCAGTAAATTCTAGACACCCAGTATTAATATTTACCGTCGGTCATTAAAAAAGAAAAATCTGTCTGAAAAATTCCACCGCTGGGGGGTGTTGCGATGTCCCTTCCACCCCGTATATTTTTTATACGCCTGTAAAAGCTGTAGTTGTACAATGCAAAATGATTTAATTCAAGTCATAGTTCCATCACAAATAGAGTCGAAAATCGTGTGCAACAAATAATCCTAGTAGCATTTATTATCTTGCACGCAATTAGATAATTTTCAACTCTGTTGAATTTAGGTTCATTGTCTACAAATAACTGAAAGATGTTTGGGCATATTGCTGTTTTACTGACCCTAAGGTGTTTCGTAAAGAGGTACCCACACTACAGGTGGGTTAAAAATGCCACATAAAGTATATTTTGGGAAATTAAAAATAGGTGTAAACTTGGAAATATATAGGTATCTACAAGGGGAAGGTATTTTACGAAAGCAAACAAAGATGGCTTTATGAATTTGAACTTTATTAGAACAATTGGTTACTTACTGCAATACAATACATTTGGAATAACTCATGACTGTTTTCCTATTTCTTTTAACAAAAATGAATTTTATCAGCTGCAACTCTTCACGAATTCAATTAATTATTATCATACATACAACATATTTTAATCTTAATTGACCTTCATTTTCATGGAATTTGATAGCCTAAGTTTCTTTGGTATCTACAATTACAAAAATATCTTTGACAGTTTGTATCTTAAAACAATATTATCAAAAGTTAAGCACAAAACCTTAATTGAAAATGCATTTATTTTAAATCACTCACAAAGAAGTAAAATGTATAAAGTTTCAGTACAATTTCTGTCGGTCGTAAATACAAGATTAAAATGTTAATGTTTTACATGATAATAATTATTATACAAGCAAAAATTATGATAGAAAATATACCGAATTTCACACAAAAATGTAAACACGAAGCACTTTGTTTTCCAATAAACATCAATTTTGTTGACAATGTAAGTTGAACAGAAATAACACAAAAAGGAAATACGATGAGGCTGAATCATTAAATCGTTTAGTTAGCAGGCAACGATACAGTACGCAGCATGGAAAAAACGTCCATGTTGTCAACCTTCGCCTCTTCTCCTAATCTTACTTCAACATCACAGTCAGGGAAGAATCGACTTGTGAAGGTTACCTCACCTTTTCCACAGAAAAGTTCAATAGAACTTGCGTCCACGTAGATATGCCATACAAGTTCGCCTTCAGGCTCCCATTTGGTTCTTCGAACGCCATCTTCGCCACCACGATCAAGTGTCACTGTTTTTTCCGAGACATCATAAGAAATTGAAACAGTTACGTTGGAAGATTCTATAAAGAGACTGAAATCTTGGTCCTTTGGTGCTGTTATCTTTATTTCTCCTGCCCTGTTTTCCAACTTGATGGTGTGGCCACCCTGCGGTTTGCCTGAGTACAATGAGCAGCCACGAGCACTAATAAGCTCTTCAACGGGTTTTTGAATGAGCCTTAAATTCTTCGTGAGGCATAAAGCTCTCGCTACTGTCATTATACCAGTAAAGCCGTCATCGCGCTCAGGATAATGTGCCTCCCACATGTCACCCCATGCAATTAAAATTCTACGCCAATCATCATTCAAAAAAGTTTGGGCAGCATAAAAATCATGTCCATGGTCCAATTCTACGAATTTGGTAATAGGCTTAAACACAAGAGTATCGTAATCAAAAGTGCCAACTATGTAGCCAACTTGAAAAAGATTTTTGTAACTATCTCCCTGAGGTTCAATACCTTGTGGGGAAATTAATAATACAAAATATCCATCCAATTCGAAGAAATCTGGACATTCCCACATGTATCCTAGAATACCATCAGACTGAGCTAAAACTGTCTCCATCTTCCAAGAAATCAAATCCTTCGACGAATAAAGTAATACTCGTCCGAGTTTACCATCAGTAGTTCCCAACACCATGTAATAAGTATCACCATGCTTCCATACTTTGGGGTCTCTGATATCGGGCTGATAATCCTCCCCTTCGATGATAGGGTTCCCCTCATATTTCGTGACTTCAACTCCATCAGTACTTATGGCTAAAGCTTGTCGTTGCGCTGGAGGGTTTCTTACATTCCCTGTATAATAAAAGTACATTGTATCATTTTCAATTAGAGCACTACCAGAGAACACTCCATGTTCGTCATACCATTCGCCTGGATACAGTGCGGTTGGTAAATGTTCCCAGTGAACTAGATCGGTGCTCTTTGTATGCGCCCAGTGCGCTATTCCAGGCTCCTGGCTGCTCTCCGGGTTGTATTGATAGAACAGATGGTATTCATCTCTAAATTTGCAGAAGCCGTTGGGATCGTTCATCCATCCGGATCCGAAAGGGTATACGTGGTAAAGCGGTAAGCGTCTATCACAAACTTCTCCTGCCGAGCATCTGTAAAAATACAATGCTATAAGCAAAATTTTTATCGGAATCGCTAACATTGTGCGCGTCAGTTAAACAAACGCGATGACTGAGCTCTTGTGTCTGAATAGTTCATTTCCGTCGTGATCATTTATATATATACGAGTAATGTCGTGTCTCATCCAGTTGTGTCAATTCAATGTAAACGTACAGAAATTATTGTTATCATTATCTTTGTTTAGTTGTCTGTCTGTAAGACGTTGTTGGAGTATTTTGTTTAAATTAAAATTGCAACACGTGTTTGTTCGAGATAATGATCGATGCCTCATTACCGTGTTACTGTGAGGTTGTGGTTTTATTTATTGTACTTATTCTAATGTCGCAGTGTGGGAAGGCCCCCCACGAGGTGGATCGTCCTGATAATGGTGTTAATGGTCGCGGGATATCGCTGGATAAGGGCAGTGTAGGACCGTTCATCGTGGCTATCTTTAGGGAAGGCCTGTGCCCAGCAGTGAACGTCGTTTGACTGATATGATGATTTATGGTGTTAATGATGTTGATTTGGAACCTCTAGATGTATTTTAGATTTTTTTTTATTGTTTCATTGAGCTTATTTCTACTATAAAACAATGTCCAAAATGTCCAAATTATACAATGAATAACGTAAACTCAGTTTTTTTTTTTTATACCACTGTAGGTGGCAAACAAGCTAACGGCCAAAACATTTACTTAAAATATATATATACCAATAAGCCTGTATTCTCCAAAGGGCTAGGCAGAGGTGCACCAACACACCCACAGTTCACCGGTATATTTAGGTCGCATGTAATAGGGGGCGAGCCCATCGCCATTAACCGGACACAAATCTAAACTCTGAGCTGCTACTGAGAATTTCATAGAAAAACCCAATAACACTTTTTTCTCGACCTGGGAATCGAACCCAGAACCTCTAGCGTAGCAGTCGTGCTTAGGACCAATAAGCTTTTTTTTTTTCTTTTTTCAAGATGGGAAATCATCAAATTACTTCCCCCGCCCCCTTAGTATCAGACTTTTACTGACTAAAACCCAAACGAGGCGGTTTACTTAAAATAGATTCAAAATACACCAGCTTTAATTATATCTAAAATAAAAAACAAAGCCAAAGGTAAATCATGTATTTCAATTAGTCCATTACACGACATTGATACAGAACATAATTTACGAGGAAAAAAATTTTGAATCTTTTGCCTCATCAATTATTAAATACAATTACTTTGAAAAAATGAGGAAAATTTAAAGAGTGTTTGTTCGTTTTTGCCTAAATAAACCTAATTAAAAAGCTAGCCGTGAAGGACAAATGTAAGACATTAAAAACACTTGTATCACTAACTATTATTAATAAATTAATTTTGAACAAAATATTTGTGTAGTTGCATAGTCTACAGGTTCCGGGTCTAGTTGTTTGTGTAAAATGTGAGTCCTTTCCTATATCGTGTGTATACAGGGTGGAATTTTATAATGCTACCTGGAGGGAAAGTACTCTAAATAGCTCAATACTTGAGTTAGCGAATTTTACTGAAAGGAAACATTCCTTTAATTTTAAAAAGAAACAAAACTGCATTTAAATAGTTTTGAAAATATTCTTGCAACACCCAGGAATCGAACCGACTAAATTAGTTAAAATAAGTTTATAATAAAATTGCATGTTTTTATTTTATTTTAATTTACTATGTTTGCAGAGATTTGATCCTTATGATTGACCCTATCGATTGGTGCCATAAAAGTACAGGATGCTAATTTATCCGATTTTAGTCGGTTCGATTCCTGGGTGTGGCAAGCGTATTTTCAAAATTATTTAAATGCAGTTTTGTTTCTTTTTAAAAATGAAGGTACGTTTCCTTTAAGTAAAATTTGCTAACTCAAGTATTTACAGTACTTTCCCTCCAGGTAGCATAATAAAATTCCATCCTGTATACCCACGATATAGGAAAAACTAAAAAAATAATTTTGATAAATTGGCTGTTTGTACGAGTATAATATGTGAGTCTATGTATGTATGTATCTACCCACCTGGGTGGAGCAACGTTTATAAAAAATAAAAACTTAAGTTACTAACTGGCTACAAATCTAGACTCCGGGCGTCAAAAAACACATTTCATAACCGAAACCTACTATCGTAACTTTTATTTCGTTGCGGGATACAATACAGTTGAATCGTTTCTCCGGGACTCGTCGAGCTTCATTGCCTCGGCGCTTTTCTGGCGGTTCTCCATTGTTGATTCTAGTTTTCAGGAGTTACAGTGGTTCAGAATACATACATACATAAACTCACGCCTTTTTCCCATGGGGGTAGGCAGAAACCACAGAATCTTTCGCCTCATCCACATTCATACATCTGGTCATACAAGCACGCCGGTTACGAGTACTGCGCACCGGTTCGGAATAATGTGGCGAAATTGTATCGCACACATCTTTGCAACCATTCGACCTGCTTAGAGTATTTTGATGATGATTATGGTCATTGAATACCTAATTTCTTAAGTTACACTTAGTTCCACGTAAGCAAAGCAGATGGCACAGCTAGTTTCTGAATATAACTTTATACAAAACTTAACATTGAACGAAAATAGATTATTTTTGACGAAACTATCGAATGCTGATAATTATTTAAATACGAGTGTTACTGTTCTTATCGTATACGGAATGTTATTTTTAATCACTTTTTACTTACTTTAATTTACCCGTACCCATTTGTAGTTTTATTTGCAGCATGTTTGCTCGCTAAATGATTGTATGTTATAAAAAAACCTCTTTTAAGAATCCCGTACGTAGTGTGTGAACGGAACCGTATTACGTGGTATTACTAAGCCTCAGTTGTCCATCTGCCTGTCAGTAAGTATATCTCATGACCTGTAGTAATAAATTGAGAGTTTTTCGCAAAGTATTAATTATATTCATTAATTATATTCATTCACTAGCTGTTCCCCGCGGTTTCACCCTCGCTGCTCAGCACCTGTTGGTCGTAGCATGATGTTATATGCCTATGACCTTCCTCGATAAATGGGCTATCCAACACAAAAAGATTTTTTTAAATCGGACCGGTAGTTCCTGAGATTAGCGCGTTCAAACAAACAAACAAACAAACAAACAAACAAACAAACTCTCCAGCTTTATAATATTAGTATAGATTACATGGAGCGACTGCCTATCTGACCTCCACAACCCAGTAACTGGGCAATACCTCTTGGCTAGACTGCTTGTCAGCCTTCTTGGCTTCTGACTATCCATAACGACTGTCAAAGAACTACGAATGACAGCCGGGACCAACGGCTTTACGTGCTTTCCGAGGCACGGGGGTGTCACACCACCAACTTCCAAACTCCGGGCTGTTACTGAGAAATTCCATATGGAAAAACCCATTAATAATTTTTGCCCTACCTGGGAATCGAACCCGGGACCCCACGCTCACCAGTCGCGCTTGCGACCACGAGACCAACGGGGTGGTAATTATATATCAACCAATATCATAATAATCGAATATACTTTAAATGTTAATATACTCGCGTACCTACTTAGACTAAAAAAATGCTAGGGGAGTGAGGTAAGCAGGAGAAGGAGGTATAACAACGTAAAATATAAAAATAAGTATATTATAATATATAAGTTTTGTCTTAAACACGAATAAATTTCAGATAAATCGTGCTTTAAATAATAATCTTTATTAATGTTATGTCAAACATCATTACATAAATCATATTGCAGTTTGCAAGCTGCAATTAATTACAAGAAAAGTTATGCCGTAAGGTGCGGTTACACGGCGTGCATGAGCCACGCCGCCCGTCCTTATAGATGCGACTCGGCTGAATCCGAACGCGAGCCTCCTCGTTTACACGGCGAGTATTAACACCAGCCTCGCGCCTCTTTGATCTGTGCCAAAAACCCGACAAGCTATGGATCGTCGACAAGGCCATTAGGCCATCACGGAGCGCTACAACTAAGCTTAGGTGATCTGCAAAACTGAGCGCGAACTCGTTCCCAGAGTGTTGGACTACGCGTATTTTCTATTCAAACGCAGATACTTGCAAACAACGGAATAACACGCACTCCCACGATACGCTCCGTGATGCGGGACAATGTGCCAATCGCCTTACGCGCGCAGTGTAACCGCACCTTTAGGCAGCACAGCATAGAACAGCAGCAAAGTGTGACACGATCCTAAAAGTACACGATTATGATCCCAGAGTCATCAGAACTACGTTATTACAGCATGGCTGCAAGTTTGAGGATAGGCAGAGGAAAGCATATATCTTTAAGAAGGATTGTGAGTTTCAATGCTAGACCATTTCCCCCAAAATTATAACTAATATTATAAATGCGAAAGTTTGTTTGCTTGTTACCTTTTTGCGCCTAAACGAATCGATCATCCTGAAATTTGAAATAAACATTATCAGGTGTACAAAAACAGGCATAGGTATCTTTCATCCTTAAAAAAGTAATATTCGAGATTTAGAGTTTGTTCGAAAGAGTTACCGCGGTCCTGGAAAGCAAAGGGAATTAGGATGAACGCGGATGGGTTTTAGTCAGTAAGTCTTGCTCATGGCGGAAGAAGACAATTGATGATTTCCCATTCTTAAAAAAAAAGATACTCTTCTACGGTCGATATTGTTATTTCCATTGACATCAATTTAGCCATACTATAATGTCGTAGGTCAAAAACTTTTGCGAGATGCCGATAAACTTTAAAAAGCACAATGAGCCGTGAATACACAAACATGTTATTATACAGTTTGAAGAATGCATCGCATTTGCATATTTTGTAATATAACCAAACTACTTTACTAGTTTATGACGTAAGAACGTGTCTAGAGTTATGATAAGACTAGACTTGAGTAAGGTTATTGCATTATAATCAAGATTTGATTTATATTTAACCCAAACAACAAACTTATCATAATATATAATATTACTTATACATATTATGATAACGATTGAACAATAGGTAATATGTTATAGAATCAATTCATAAATATTTATTTCATTTAACTGTCATTACTGCCCCGTTGGTCTCATGGTCGCAAGCGCGGTTGCTGAGCGAGGTGTACTGGGTTCGATTCCCAGGTCGGGCAAAAGCTGTTATTGGGTTTTTCCATTTGGAATTTCTCAGTAGCAGCCCGGAGTTCGGAAGTTCATGGTGTTACACCCCCGTGCCTCGGAAAGCACGTAAAGCCTATATCTTGTTCTTCGTTAATCTTCGTTATATGTAGTAAATTACATACATACAATCACATATTACTTGTACGTTGTTACTTGTATTCCTCGAAGGGGTAGGCAGAAGTGTACCAATGTACACCCACAGTCCATCGGTATGTATTAGGTCCCATGTAATAGGAGCGAGACTATTGCCATTAACCGGGCACAAATCCTAACTCCGAGCTGCTACTGAGAATTTCATAGCAAACACCCAATAGCACTTTGCTCGATTTTCGAATCGAACCCAAGACCTCTAGCGTAGCAGTCGCGTTAAGGACCACTAGGCACCGTAGGCGAGGGATCGTTATATCTATTACATATAACGTAAAGTCGATTTTATAATTTAGAAAATCCATTTCGCACATAATATTCATTAAGCTTGAGGGCTTCCGTAATATCTTGGGATGATAAAATAAATTGTATTGTCGTATAATATTAAACCGAAATGCTACGGAATACATTTCCAATTCGAAAATCGTCTACAATCGAATGTTTGTACGTAGTATTATGGTGTTATAACGCGGGCTGCTGTCCGCAACGAGATATTGAAAAGATCTTACATTTAAAATATTATTCTTTAATTTGTCGTTAGCCTTGTGGTGCTAAGTGCGACTGCTACGCTAGAGGTCTTAGTTTCGATTCCCAAGGCAGGCAAAGTGCGTTATTGCGTTTTTCTTTGAAGTTCTCAGTAGCGGCTCGAAGTAAGAATTTGTGCCCGGTTAATGGCAATAGGCTCGCCCCGTATTACATGGGATCTAAACATACCACCCAACTGTGGGTGTAAATTGGTACACCTCTGCCTATCACGCCTGTCTTCAGAGAATACAGGCGTGATAGTATGGTGGACAGACAGACAAACGAACTGCGAAGTCTTAATGATAGGGTCCCGTTTTATCCTTTTGGGTACGGAACCCTAAAAACAACAAGTGCGAGTCAGATTTTGACGTCACGGTTGGCGCAGTAGCTTAAGCCATAGAGTGCTACGCTACCCGGTACGATTCCCGCTCACAAAAAATATTTTTATGGCATACAGATAGTTCTTCTGAATCTGTTGTGTATGTCATTTTTAACCCCCGACGCAAAAAGAGGGGTGTTATAAGTTAGACGTGTCTGTCTGTCTGTCTGTCTGTGGCATCATAGCTCCCGAACGGATGAAGCGATTTTAATTTAGTTTTTTTTGTATGAAAGGTGACTTATGTGCGAGTGTTCTTAGACATGTTTGATGAAAATCGGTTGAGCCGTTTAAAAGTTATGGGTGTGAAAGTGGGGAAGAAAAACTAAAAATGATTTGTCATGTGGGTTATTAAATTATTAGGAACCTATGTATTTACGGCTTAACAAAATCGACATTATAATAAGTATGTACCTATAAAAAGTATAAAATAATTTTTTTAAAAATACGTCACGTTGGGGGACCGCTCGGGACGATCGTATCCTAAATGCAACATCGGTCCCCCAACGTGACGTATTTTTTTTTGTTATTTTTTTACTTTTTAAAGGGAACCTAGGTTTTTGTGTTGGGGGCTTTTTAAATTTTAATTTTTTTTTTTTTTACTTTTTAAAGTGAACTTAGGATTTTATGTCGGGGGTTTTTTAAATTTTTAATTTAATTTTTTATATGATTGTGAACGCACCCACCATACAAGACAAATACCAAGAGTGAAGCAACGCTTTAAAAAAAAGAAAAACTCAAACCATTTATTTCAATTACCACAGCGTAGAGCCAGCAGAGCAAACAGAACTAGGAAGATAGGAAGGCACAAGAGTATCGACACACCTAGCGTCCCTAACCCTAAAAAACTACTCTATCATAATAATATATGCATACGATAAGATACGCTACGTCAAGAATATTATGTACAAAGTGTTCAATAAGTTACTTGAAGGACTCCAGTTACGCACCAGGGTACTTAAGAATGCTCATAGCATAACAACAAAGACACCCGTGTCTTGGCCAATGGTAGTTAGAGGAACACCGTGAGGTTTTTTTAAAAGAGTATGTATGGAGTTTCTTGCCCGTTCTTCTCCATACGAAATTACCTTTTGGAATGGGCAACTAGATTCATTAGTTTTAATTTTTTTGACGTTCAAAAGTGCTTTTTAATGGTCTAATTGAAATAAATGATTTGACTTTGACTTTGACTTTGTTTTAGTCAGTAGGAGTCCGACACACCCCTCCACCTTCCCCGAGGCAGAGGCAGTCTATGAGAAAACCACGATAAAAAAGGACTGCCTTGTTCGCCTAGTGGTCCCAAGCGCGACTGTTACGTTAGAGGTCTTGTGTTCGATTCCCAGGTCGAGCAAAGTGTTATTGGGTTTTCAATGAAATTCTCGGATGTTGGAATTTGTGTCCGGTTAATGGTAATAGGCTCGCCTCTATTACCATTAACTGCGGAACGTCGGTATACATTGGCACACCACTGCTTAACCCTTGGAGAATTGCAGGTGTGATGGTATGTATGTAAAAAAAAGTACGCAGTATGAAGAAAAACTAGCACCTGTAATAGTAGATTATATCCCAGCGATAGTCAAAAGGAATGCATTATAACATAAAGATGCATTTATATTTAAAAAGGCTGATCTAATTTAAATTATGTCCTAATGATTATGCAAGGCATTTTCAAAAAAATTTAGTTTGCAGCGTCCTACTTTCTAAACTGCCATTTTACTATAAATCACCGGACTTAATCCTACGACATCACAATACTTCGGTACGGTCCACGATACGCATCATGAGGGTCGTAGCAGCGGTAAGTCGAATGCAGTGCAAAAAAATACTTGAGTGGAATATTTTATCACATGTGATATGAATATAAACAAGTGAACCGTCTCAGTATCATACGGATATTTACTAATGAATAAAATAAGATGTGTGCTATTGTCATAGAAAAAACCACATCTCACCCCAAATGTATATGTCGCAGGTTTTTCACAAAATTAGTTTTTTGATCAAAAACCTAGGTTTTTGATGAAAAACCGGAAGATGACACATTTTAAACTCAATTTCATCATAAACCTGTAACAATCCAGATTTTTGATCAAAAACCTGAACTAGTTATACTGAAATAGTACATACCCCTCCATTTCATAGTAGGCCTTTTTTTCAAATCGATTTATTTTTCCATTTCCCTCCGCGATCACAATAAAATCACGATAAAAAACTACGAGTATATAGTTTTGCTAATGAAAATTAAATAAATTAAAATCATTAATTTATTTTTTGCTATAATTTTGGTTGCAAACAACACATCGTCAAAACCAATTTTTTCGCTCCCGTAGTAACTTTAAAAGCAACTGTCACTTTTTAACATGAACTTATTTGTTTTATTTTTTACAGTGCATATCCGTCGTCTTGGCGTGCACTGGTGTCGTAATGAGCGTCGGCAGCTACACCACCTACCGTCTACATTATGGTATTCCACAAAGCCACAACGGCAACATCCAACAATGGAACGCAGGCGCCAGTGAAGGCAAAAGCCAAGGCTGGAACGGAGACGCTATTAGCAATAACAACCAAGCCTGGAATCAAGTTGTTGGTGATGATAATAGAAAGAACTGGAACGGAGGCGCTAGCATCAGCAACAACCAAGGTTGGAATGCAAATATTGGTGGTGGCAACCACCAAGGTTGGAATGGACAAGTTAATAACGGGAACAACCAGGGTTGGAACGGACACGTTAATAACGTAAACAACCAAGGTTGGAACAGAAACATTGATGGCAGCAACAACCAAGCTTGGAATGGACAGGCTCATATCGGAAACAACCAAGGTTGGAACGGACACGTTAATAACGCAAACAACCAAGCCTGGAACGGAAACGTAGATAATGGCAAGAACCATGGCTGGAATGGAAATAATAATGGCGGCAACAACCAGGGTTGGAACAACAAACATCAAGGTTGGAACAATAACCAAAATAGCAACAACACTGTCGACAACAATGAAAATGGTAACAAAAACAAGACTAATGACAACGACGACAACAATAAAAATAGCAATGGCAACGGATCTCGAGGAGGTGATGGCGGCGATGCTGGCAACACCTTTCAGACTTGTCTGATCTTTCTGGGAAACCCACCTATCACTAGCAAAACGTCTAATTGAGCTATCTGTCGTAGCTGTCAGCTGAGTTAGAAAGAGTCTATTTCGGCCAAGATATCCTTTCTCGATTCTAGCAGAAGTCTTCAGTCCAACTCACTACTGTTACAGCCAGTTGCTACGCTCCTCAATAAATAATTTATTTATCGTAACTTTAACAACATGCTTTTGACTACAGCTTCACACGAGTGGGGACCAGAAAACGATATAAAAGAAATCTACATGGAAATGCTAGCGAGATAAATATGATTATGTGTCCATATCAAGGACTACCTTATACCAAACTTCATCCACAACCTTTCATCCTATTTAATATACATCCTAACTCACAGACAAACTATAATTTTAGACATGACTTTGTTAATTGTTGATTCATGTTATAAAAAGATAAAATGAAATAAAAAATTGTATAACCTAGTTTTTCTGTTTATTTTTGCCTAACCTTATATCGAATTCAAATTCTACCTATGTACAAAAATAAACCGTTTATAAACCGGTTATTACTGTTGGATTTGACTAAGAAAACTATGTAGAGACTAGGATGCCTAGTTAAAAAAGTCAAAATACAAGTTCTATTCTATCGAATTAAAAATATCCAAGAATTAAATAACAAAATACACAAGCATAACAAAATATAAGGCTAGACGCGCACTGATGCAATTACGACCTCGCTAAACGTATACGATTTAGTTATAAAACGTATGAGGAATAATTCAAAATTTTAAGAACGATTGCAATATTATTGCAAATTGCCTAATATTTTTTGATAACACGGTTGGCGCTTTGGCTGTGCGCTGCGTGTATGGCCGACATTTATTATAAGGACTAAGATAAGGTTGAGACTAGATTTTAAACATTTTTAATTAGTAATATTGGGTTGCGGCGGAGCCATCAGTGCGCATCTAGCCTAACAGTTGTTTACCTCTATCCTCGACAACAACATAATTTATTAATTTTTAGATATGCGCATTCGCTTACAGTTGACTAAATTGATTTGATATGATATGTTATTTAAACTTCCATACTAATATTATAACTGCGAAAGTAAGTTTGTCTGTCGGTTACGCTTTTACGACACTAAACCATTGAACCCATTTTAAATAAAGTTAGAACCCCAAGTAAGGACGTACTCCACTTTTATTTGTGCGTAAAAAAAAGTACGTCGATCTTATTTATATTTTTTATTTGTCAATTTCCAATTTATTGTGTACATAATTTATAATAATATATGTTGTAAGATGAGTGGACCAATGCATATTTGTCCTACTTTTGCTTTCTACAATACCGGTTCTGTGGAGGAAGACAGGCTATAGTTCACCTTAAAGTAACTATATGTAGTCATGATTCGTCTTAACTGTTACTTGTGTCGTCTGACATCATCTGTCTTACGTATCGTCTAGAGTCTAGACATTTAGGTTTCACTAGGGATTGCAAAATCCGGAGTTTTTTCAAATCCGGATTTCTGAATTCTCGTCCGATTAAAATCCGGATTATCCGGAGTTTTCGAAGTTTTTGGTGTTTTAAGTTATTTTGTTAAAATTTATATAAAATAGTATAAATTAATTGAAATCTGCATCAATTGGCTCAATTCACAGCTCGACAGAATAAAATCAACTAAAATATTCAATAAATTTTGGGTATCAGTAATTTTTCTCGTTATAAATTTACATAATCATTACATAACATAAACTGTACTTAAACATTGATACTCCAGCACTCCAGTGGGCTCATGGCGACATGGAGAGAGCGACTGTCGCAACCTCGCGCAGGGCACGCCTTGATTGAGGCGGTAAGTCCCCTCTTTGAGGAGTGGCTTGAGCGGCGCTACGGCGCCCTCACCTACCGCCTGACGCAGGTCCTCACCGGACATGGTTGTTTCGGGAGGTTCCAGCACCTCATCGGGCGGGAGGAAACGCCCGGGTGTCACCATTGTGAGGATCGCCCCGAGGACACGGTGGAGCATACTTTGGCGGTGTACCCTGCTTGGGCGGAGCACCGCCGAGTCCTCGAGGCGGCCATCGGCGGCGGCGCCCTCTCGCGTCCGGCACTGGTTCAGGCCATGGTCCGGAGCGAGAGGGAATGGGAAGCAGTCGCCTCCTTCTGCGAAGCTGTAATGCTAGAGAAGGAGGCGGCGGGACGGGAGAGGGAAAGGAGGGTCCCCCGTCCCAGCGGCCGCCGCGGTAGACGCTCCGGGCGTCGGGAGCCGCGAGACGACTCCCGGCCACCGTTGGCGTGGGTCTGTGGACGGTGAGCAATGGGTAGCTCACCGTCCGTACGTTCACTGAATAACGACAGACCGTGTCGACGGCGCGTTCGTGTTCCACGCGCGCCTCAAAGAGATGTCAGCAAACTTGGATGGGGCCACTGAGGGCCGATGCCTGCCGGGGCTGCGGGTTGTTCGAAAGAGATACCGCGCCCCCGGAACGCAAAGGGCACATGAAGGAACATAGACGGGTTTTAGTCAGTAAAAGTCTGACACTCCCTCCCGCCCCGCCCAGGGCGGGGGAAGTTATTTGATGATTTCCCGTCTATAAAAAAAAAAGCACTCCAGTGGGGAGGAGCTGGAAAAGCATAAAAGTACTCGTTTTTTTCGTCCGAATAAAATATGTTTAGATTAAAATTTCATGATGAGATTCGATCATTATGATTGACCCTATCGATTAGTGCCATAAAAGTACAGGATGCTATTTTTTCGGAGTTTAGTCGGTTCGATTCCCGGGTGTGGCAAGTGTATTTTCAAAATTATTTAAATGCAGTTTTGTTTCTTTTTAAAAATAAAGGAATGTCTCCTTTCAGTAAAATTTGCTAACTTAAGTATTAAGAGTACTTTCCCTCCAGGTAGCATTATAAAATTCCACCCTGTATATGAGGAGCGGAGCATTAACCAAAGACGTAACTCGCATGCAGTTCGCTATAACTTAGAATAGCATACCATAATATAAAGTACTTTTAAGTTTATTTTGTCTTGTAACAATGGACCAATATTTTTTAATTTAATTTATTTATTTTTTATTCTTATTTTCGCATTAAAGTAGGTAATATCGATATACCGATTAATTACAATCAAAATAATTATTATAATCATAATTAATTACAAATATTATGCGTTATAATCAGTTTTGACTGAAATCCGAAAAAAGCGGATTTGAGTCTGAAAATCCGGATTTAAAAAAGGCAAGAAAATCCGGATTTTTCAGTTGTTTTCGAATTTCGAATAATCCGGATTGCAATCCCTAGGTTTCACTATAATTGGCTAAGAGTTAAAAATGTGCGATTCAAATCGCTTGGGGCATCATATAGGCGAGGCGCTTACTAAATAGCTCGCAGCTATGGAGCCACGCAACTACAAAATGTTGAACAAATAAATTAATCTTTATCTTTATGTTTAACCGTGACTGCAGAGATACTGAGTTCGATCGCAAAGTCAGGCACTAAATCGGACTTAAATAATAGGAATTTCTCAGTAGCAACCTGGAATCTGATTAAATGCCTCCTTGTACCACCTACCTAATAATTATAGTTACTGGGCAAAACAAACTATACTTACGTGCAAAAAATCAGACCACTCGGCAACATTCAAAAGATTTTTTTCGTAGACTGTTATGTAGTTCAATTTATTTAAATTATGCATATTATGAAGATGGGGTATAGGCTCGCCCCCTATTACATAGGACCTAAACATACCGGCAGACTGTGGGTCAGTGTGGGTTTACATTGGGACACCACTGCCTAACCCTTCGCGGAATACAGGCGTGATGGTATGTGCCATAACAAAAAGTGACCAATTACTAAGTTTATCTGTGTGCGCGTACTACTGTACATTAGTACATCTCTGCCTACCCCTTAGGGAAATACAGGCATGATGGTATGTTATGTGTGAACATAGAAAAAAAAAAAAAAAACCTTCCTTTGTTATACGAGGGGAGATCAAAAAGTAATGAGAATCGGTTACTTCAGGTCCACATAAAAACGCAAAAAAAGTTTTTTTTGCTTGCTTATGTACTCACTACTTAAGCCTAAAAAAATCATATACATATATCACGATTTCCGGGAGTTATATTCATTTGAATACGAACTGTCGAAGAGATAACACTAACTTGGAGAAAAACGAAATTAGAGCAGTCATCAAGTACCTCTGTTTGAAAAAAAAAATCTACAATAGACATACACATTGACTTAGTGGAGAAATTGGAGGACTCTGCTCCTCCATATTCTACAGTTGCACGCTGGACCAAGGAATTTAAACTGGGCAGAGCATCCACTGAAGACGAACATCGCGAAGGACGCCCATCCACGTCCTTCACTGAAGACAACGTGAAAAAAGTCGAAGATGTTGTGTTGCCAGAACGAAGAGTGACCATCAGGCATGTAGCTGAGGTCACAGGGATCTCATTATGGCAGCATTCAAAAAATCCTTGCGAACGAGTTGCATATGAAAAAGGTCTCCGCGCGTCGGGTACCCAGGATATTAACCGACGAGCAAAAGCAGCGGTTCACAAAGCCGCAGTTGCGATGGCTGCCATTCAAGAAACGGGATTCGAACTGCTCGAACACCCTCCCTATTCGCTAGATCTGGCTCCTAGTGACTTCTACTTCTTTCCTCGGCTCAAGGAACACTTCCGAGGCAAGAAATTTGAAGACGATAGCGAAGTGATGGTCACTTTTGAGGCGTTTTGGGAGGGTCAATAAAAATATTTTTTTCAAAGGGAATCCTGGGTTTTGAAAAAAGATGGAATAAATGTATTGATTTGTAAGGAGACTATGTAGAAGAATAAATTATTATTTTAACTTTAATTACCGCGTTTTATCTTCATTATCATTACTTTTTGATCCGCCCTCGTATGAAGAATTAAAAAAATGCATTAGCTTTTATTACAGCAAGCTCTGTGTGAATAAAAAAACGAAACGTAAAGCCTTGCTACGCTTACGGCTTACTACAGATTAATCGAAGTAACGCAGAGCAAAAATGAAAAAGATTTTTATTTTTGGTGTGAAAAATCAGTTTTTCTGTGGCGTGCAATATAGCTTGCGTAAAATATTATGTTTACACGTGCATGCAAAGGGGTCGTGAGGGTATTTTAAATTTTAAAACTTGTTTTTTTAGAATTTTTTTAAAAATAAGTAGGATCTTTTAGTTTGCGATGAATGAAGAATATGTAACTTTTGGTTTCATAAAGTGTCTCTTGTTAAGTACATACTTGTGCTTAACTGCCTCTTTGGTCTCGTGGTCGCCAGCGCGACTGCTGAGTGAGGGGTGCTGGGTTCAATTCCCAGGTCGGGGAAAAAAGTGTTATTGGGTTTTTCCATTACGAATTTGAGTCAGTGGTTTTTATGTCAGTGGTTCATCATCATCATATCGGCCGCTGGATGTCCACGGCTGGACATAGTCCTCCACCATAGATTTCAAAACGGACCGGTTGGAAGCGTCCTGCGTCTTGGAGCTGAGTTATGTTGTCAGTGGTTATGAGGACTAAAATTCACGCAACAATACTGGTACGAGTATTTTAGCCACATTTGCAACGATGACCTTTTAAAGCGTTCCCCGAAATGGTCATTTGCAACTGTCAATATTTTGTTGGCTTTGGTCTGAAATCCCAGAGCTTATGGATTTACGTCATTGAAGCATGCTTCAGAATAGATAGAGGTATGTGTAGTTAGGAAGGTATTCTGTATGAACTATCAAACTAAAACAATGCTCCAGTTTTTCAAGTATCAGACATTAAAGGAATCTATTTTCTCACGTTCAAGTGTCATTTATGACTATTTTCTGCAGTCATAAATTCGTTCGTTCGTTAAGTTGTTTTTTTTTTCTTGTCTTTTTTATGTTTTTCTTGCTTTGCTTTCTGTGGGTGTACATTGGTACACCTCTGCCTAACCCTTCGGGGAATACAGGCGCGATGGTACATTTTTTTTTCTTTTTTTTTCAAACAAAATATTGCAAATTCTAAAAGCGTATAACTTCTTTTATATCATAATTACATCCCCATCATCATCATCATCACAAATACCTCGTCAATACTTTGTGTTTGTTCGGGTTGATCTTAGGAACTACACGGATTTTCGTATGGATTTACCAATACGACCAATAGAAAAAAGAATTGTTTACAAAGGTTAGATAAGTTATAAAGACTAAAGAAAAAATATAATTAAATTTTTATTCTAAAAATACAATAAATAAACTAACCCTATTTATCTAAACTTTGCTATAATTTCACTAACCGCCGCATAACATCCAGATATTAAAACAATGAAATAGAATATCAACAGTAATACGTTCTTCCACAGAATGTAGGAGAATCTTCCCAGGTCGCGTTCCCATTGGTGTACTGTTTGGACTACTACTGGGATTAGGAGGCCCAGGGTAGAGAAGAAGATGGCCCCGACGAGACCTATGAGGAGTTCCAGGTCTGGTACTGCCACTGCCAGGATAACTAAAACAAAATAAAAAGAAATATTGAGTTTTTATTTGAGTCATAGGCAGTCAATTGTTGCCCTGGAATGCAAAGAGAACATGGATGAGTTTCAGACAGTAAGACACACCCTTCTGCTACGTGCAGAGTGGAAGAAGTCACGAGTCCTGCGCGTGTAAATATACAAGTTGGAATTTTATAATGCTACCTGGAGGGAAAGTACTCTAAATACTTAAGTTAGCAAATTTTACTCAAAGGAAACATTCCTTTATTTTTTAAAAGAAACAAAACTGCCTTTATATAATTTTGAAAATACACCGAATATCGAACCGACTAGGAATTACAGGCATATGAGACGTTTGACGCTTGGCTTCCGCCACAGACTACAATATTATATGACTACTCGATGGCTATTACATGGGACCTAAATATACCGGCGATCTGTGGGTGTACCTAAATCGGTGCACCTCTGCCTAACCCTTCGGGGAATACAGGCGTGTTAGTATATTTTATATTTATATACTCGATGGCAATGAATCTGCTAGGCCACTGACATTGCATATGCCAGGCCAAAACCAAAACTAAAGGCAGGAAGCGCTATAAGGAACACTATTAGGTAGGTCGGCTTGTTTGCCATCTAACCACATAAAGATAAACTCACCAGTTAAAGCCACACTAACAGTCCTGAGCGTGATCTGGCTGATGTTATGGTAGTTCTTCCTGATCTTGATCTTGATCCGCGTCCATATGATGTCCATAGGCGCGTACATCTGAAGGCAGTACGTGAAGAACACCGCCACTGCCACTAGGATCTTCGCAGTCAATGCTAAACTGAGAACAAAGAATTACATTAATAAATATTTTCTAAGTTTATTTTGGGCATTACTGATATCGGTAAAGGAAAACATCGTGAAGAAACCTGGAATTTAACTGCATTTTGTCCGTAACTTCGTCCGTGTAAATTCTATTTTACAGGTACTTTTTTTATGATAAAATAAAGCCAATATTACTTGCTAATAAGGTAGCTTTCTAAATACTGGTTCTTTTAAAAATCTATGGTGGAGGCCTTTGTCCAGCAGTGAACGCTTGCGGCTGATATTAAGGCGCGGATACACATGCCAGTAAATCGGAAAAGTAGCTGGCATGAAAGTTACTGGCATGTACGAGTAACTGGCACAATGCGGATACATTTGCAAGTAATACTGGCATGCAAGTTGTGCCCTTGCATGCCAGTATCACCATCGCGTATACACAGTTCAGTTCACACGTGTCAGTTAAGCAACCCCCCGCGTCCCCTCCCTCAACGGGCATGCAAGTAAATCAAATGTTGTGCTAGCTACTTATATGCCAGTTACAGGCATGCCAGTTAGCGTATACATATGACAGTAGCTGGCACGTGCAAAGAGCTGGTATACTAGTGTGCAAGCTACGGGCGTGTGTATCCCCAGCTTTATGATGATGATCACGAAGGTAGTTTTTCATAGGTGAAAGAATTTTGGAAATCGGTTAAATAAATTTTGAATTTCTACATTAAAAATACAAATCTTTTCTCTTTATAATATTAGTTCAGATATAAGTCTAAACCGGCAATCCCCCTTAAGCAAGGGTGGGGCATATTATGCACGTGCCTTCTTTGTACGACGAGAGTCCTTTGTCCTGCACTGGTACAATAAAAAGCTGGTATTATTTATTATTATTCAGATGTTATAGGCTAAGTACAGGACAAATAAATCTTTATTAATGCTGGACCGACGAGTGATGTACAGACTACGCTATACTATTCTACTACATAGTACAACATAAAAAGCTATATAGCTATACTAAATAGCATTGCGTTCACATTGTGCGACATAATCGTCAGAAAATATGCAACACATTCTATACAGGAAAATTTTTTAACCAGTGCGTAAATTTTGCCATAATAAACTTCAACACGTTTTATTAAACACGTATATTTTATTTTGATATGTCTTAGTACTAAAAAAAAAGTTATCGCTTACGAAACATGTTTACTTAAAAACCATATTTTATTGTCACTCGGCGCTAGCGCATTCCCCACCCCCTCACCCCAGCCATGCGCCCGGGCGGCGGCCGCGAGTTTTCATTGATAGTATGGCGAATAGATTATGTCCATGTTTTGCTTATTTCAAACTCTGATAAGGATGAATTTT
This sequence comes from Caradrina clavipalpis, assembly GCA_932526535.1. Classification (NCBI taxonomy): domain Eukaryota; kingdom Metazoa; phylum Arthropoda; class Insecta; order Lepidoptera; family Noctuidae; genus Caradrina; species Caradrina clavipalpis. The sequence continues at coordinate 2,524,955 of OW052095.1, forward strand.
TTTATATTATTTTTTTTAACAAACACGGAAATGTGTTCTATTAATGACACTGAACTACCAAAAAAAATTTACGCACTGGTTAAAAAACTTTTCCCCGTATAGCAAGCTTAGACGTGTCGTATTATTTGTTCGAGGAGAGCGCCCCGCGATCATAGCATAGTGTATCGCTCAATTTCATAGGGTATATATAGCAAGCCAATGATAAATAGTACCTACAGCACAGTGTGAACGTGTTCTAAATAAATATATAGTGAGCGATATGGTTGTGCTATGAACTATTATGCTATAAGCTTTTATATTATAGTGTAGTCTAAAATGAGCTTTAGGAGCCAAGGCGAGTAGCATGAACTGTTTTAATTGTTTTAGAATGTTCTTAAGGTTCTTTATCCTTGTCTCGTCCGCGCCTTGTAAGTGACATGCCTCGTGCCCCAAACTATTAGGTATCATTAAATAATTCTCAACCCATTTTCATTATTTCCCAATTCAAACTGATTTACTTTAGAAGTTCAAAGCTAGATTAAGATCACCTGACCAAGAAGCCTTGTTGTTGTACTTTCTCTAAAATTCAAATCTACCTTTTTGAGGCCGTTTTGAATAAAGATAACGTAAATAAGATAACTTATGAAACACAATTAATAATACAAAAGGAACTAAAATTAAATGTCATCAAAAATTCCTGTGCTTCGTCGTCAATTAGAAATGTGTTCAAAGGACTGGCGGCATTGCCATGTTGAATAGCAATACTTAGCCTCTATCTTAGGTAGAAGCCAGTTCTTCGCTCACGGGAAGTGTCAACCAACCGTTTGTATGAATTCTTAAAAATAACGGTAATTTAAAAAACTAAAAAACCCGACTGCTATTCTTTAAAAATCCCTAAAACAAGATAAATTGTAGCAGTCTTTGATTTTTAATACTTTACCTACAAATATTTATAGTCAACAGACTTTACAAAACTTGGATACTACACTATATTAAACTACGCAATGCCCACATCTTCGTCCGCGAGACTTTCGGGAAAACCCTAATTCTTTTTTTCTAAAATAAGTGTACTCTACATTACTACATATAACATCAGTTATCTTCCAGTTAAATACCCGTCAATATCAGTTCAGCCGGTACGGAGGTTAACCGGAACAGACAGACAGCGATAGTTTTTTTTTATTACCCTGTAAATACACTGCCGGACTCCTAAATCGAGCTACCTAGCATAATGATTTAGTAACGTCCATAACTTTAAAAAATTGTATAAACAGCTTTTATTTTGACATTATAAATAACAACTAGACAATTGAATTTGATTTATTTCTATAGATACCTATAATTCGTTTTCCAAGCTAAACCGTGTTCAGAACAAATTGCTCTACTCGCTGAAAGCAACAAGAGCAATGAAAATACTTAGTTCATTTTCTGCACCGTGGTATAATAAATATTCAATGGGAAGGTTTTTCTTTGAAAAAAAGCAATCCAGGGAACGTAGTATCGAGAATTTTAAAGTAATTACAAGTCTGATCACAGGAAAGCTTTTCACAATAAATAAAATATAAACAAGTTTAAAAATTTAATGCATATCGTTCGTAAAAGCTTTTAAATGCCATTTCCGGGACTAATTAAGGTCAGATTGAACGAACTTGATTTTTGTTCCATTAATGCGTACTTGTTTTGCTATTCATTGAACATAAGTTAAGTTGAACCATAATTGAACTTGATTTTTAATCATTATGATAATGAAGATAAAATAACTAAAAAGTTTGATAGATTTTATAAGAATATAGGATTTAATAAATAATAGTATTGACGAAATTACTTGGAAATTGAAAAAAATCTACGATTTTAAAGCCATCAAGACTGCTTTTTTGTTTGTAAGATGTAATCTCTGGAATTACTTATCCGATTACAAAGTTTTTTTTACGGAGAGAAAGCTACACTATTGCCGAGTGTCATAGAATATGTTTTACGATGTAACTATCATCAAATTAGACACTTAAGTGTAATATGGTAATCATACAAAATACCTATAAAACAAAACTAGACATTTGTAGATACTTGCAAAATGCACTTTGCGATTTTCTCATGACATAGATATTGCAACTCTTACATAAGACTTATTTTATATACAAAGTAATAGTATGTGATTCAAAATACTACATGCGCAACAGCAAATATAATCAATAATAAAGGAGAAAGTCACTTTAGATTATTGTCAAGTGTACCACTAATGTTCAAGCGCATGAATATACAATATACACATGAGTAGGTATAAAAAACATCAGATTTGGGAGATAAAAAAAGAATGATTCAATAACAAGAATACAAATCGGCTTAGGGTCACTCTCCCCAGAGTACTTTGTCAACAGCTGGCCAAAGTCGTGAAAGCTTTAGGCTACGATCAGATGGTAAACATTTTAAGCGCGTTTTCAAATCGCACGAGCGCTTTTTTTTGCATCTTTAAATGGCAAACAAGCCGACGGCGCATCTAATGTTAAGTGGACACCTCTGCCTGTAGACATTTATAAAATCAAAGGCCTTGTAAATGCGTTGCCATCCCAAAGACAAAGCTGAAATGTCTTATGTGCCTGTAATTTCACCGGCACCCAAACTCTTCGAACTGGAACACAGCAACGCTGCTTTGCGGCAGAAATAGGTGTTAGTACTTCCTCAGGCGAGCTACTTCACAAAGAGCTTTACTACTACAACTCAGCGCTCAGAGGATAATTATGTCTCTAAACGCAAGCGATTGCTCGTTGACGTACGCTTTGATACTAATGTTACACCCATTTGCTGTCAGTTGAGAGCGCTCTTTCATCGTGATTACACGTACTATTTTTGCAATTTTGAGTAGTTTGAGTACTCTCGCAACGCGCGTCGGCACGTGTTGACGTGCGTTAACGCGCGTTATGTGTGAACTTACCCTTAGAAGTGTAGGTAGTAAAATAATGAAAGATTTTCGAAACAAAACAAAACACATGACAACAACACATTTAAAAAAAAGAAAAAAGTCTAACTGTTTACATTTGTTTATTCCCCAGATTACGTTAAGCAGACATATGTCAATTCCCAGAGCGGAATGTGAATAAAAGCTTGTAAAAACAGAATGTTTGGAGCCACTGTATTCGAGGGATTGAACGCCTGATGTGTAATGGATATCTACGAACTCATGCTTGTCAGGAAATACGAGATATTGATGAGATTTTACTTATAATCCAAGATCCTGACGTGTCCAAATCTACGTTATATTAATAAATTTGTTGGATAGTGGAATACTATGTAGAATAGGATATTATAAGTACTAACTTGTATACCTTTTTTGATGATGTTATGACGTTAACAGTCTATGTATGTTAATTGTGTGCGAGCATGCTTGTCAGGAAATTCGAAATATTGATCAGATTTAAAAAAATCTAATTTTACGTAATTTAAGTATACCGTATATACGCATATTTTCCTAACGATATCCTAGGCGAAGTTTAAGTTTACTGTAGGTACACCCCTGCTTACTCCTTTGAGGGTGGGTATCCTCCTGTATAGGCATGATTGTATGTCGTAATACAATGTTAGTAAAAATCTGTTTTACTTAACTTAGATACTAAAAAGAATCGCATATATTATTTAAAATTAATAAAAACACTTCGATGAAAAAAAAAAAAAACACCCCTTCAGCAATAACCGGTTGAAATAAGTCACACATCATTTACATATTCTGTAACCATCTGTAAGGATATTACGGTTTTCCTTCCAGTTTCAGAGATAAACGAATTTTCCATACTAGCTTCAACAAATTTTTCGTAAAAAAATATGTAATTATTTCGTTTTTGTGCAGAGTTAACTCGAATGTTTTTGTATATAGTAATAGCTAATAGAAAGAATATTCGGCAAAAAACGGACACTTAAAATTTCACATCCTATATCTTTTAGAGTCGATTGTCAACTCACGTGGACCGTGTATCCTATAATACATAATATACAGGTAGGAATTCTTTAAAGTCATTTGGAGCGGAAGATTTCTCAATACAGGAGATAGAAAATTTTACTCAAAGGAAACGTAGATGTATCCATGCACGCAAATTTGTTCTTTTCAAAGATGATAGAATATTTCCTTTGAGTAAAATTTGCTATTTCCAGTATATAAACTAGCCAACTTGTAGAAACCCAGCCGCCTTATTTTTAAACGTAAGTGAGTAACGTACGTTTGAAAGAGCCCAACATTGAAATTCGCATCATTTCTTAACGATATCGATAGTATATCTATTCATCACCCTAATATTATAAAGGCGAAAGTTTGTGTGTGGTTGTCTCTCCTTCACGCTTAAACGGCTGCACTGAGATATATTGTAATGTGGAATAACACATAGGCTACTTTTTATCCTGGAAAATGTATCCGGGATAAATATCAAATTTGAAGTGGACGAAGTCGCGGTTAGGAGCTAGTTCTATATAAAATTCTCGTGTCACAATGTTAGTTACCATACTTTTCGGAAACGGCTTGACCGATTTTTTTGTTTTTTTTTTGTGTATATTCGGTAGGTCTAAAAATAGGACGTAATCTATTTTCATACCTTTAAAAAAAATCCTCTAGAAATAATTTGGATAGCAAAACTTTTGCTTAGACAATTAAATTCGCCCTTTAGAAGTTTGCTCGGCAGTTGAGAGGTAATCATATTATCAGCTATGCTAATATGACGTAGGTCTAGTGACTTCAGGATCTCAGTCTATTATACTCATTGCGTGGAGAGTGCAAACAGCTGAAACTAACTTGCTCATTGATTCGAGTAAAGATCTCACATTTTCCCTGTTTAATGTAGACACCAAAATATAATTGTTTTTGTTATTTTTGGAACCGACAAATCTTTGTTTGTTATTGTGATGCTAGTATTTCTGTATTTATGAAAATCATCTCTTATCACCAACACAATAAGAATGATTTAACTACGTTTCTTATTATTTTGTTACGGTTGTTAAATTTACGGCAAGTGATCAATGTGTGCAAACATTACAGTGATTTATATTTTTTTTAGATGCATTGTGTGGTGTTCACATTCTAATTGATTATGGAGTTTCTTGCCCATCTATGCGAAACTTCCTATTGGAAGGGGTAACTAGATTCATTATTCTTTTCCTATTGTAAATGATGAATGATGTTCAAAAGTCGTTGTTGATGGACTGCTACGCTAGAGGTCCTGGGTTCGATTCCCGGGTCTAGCAAAATGTGTTATTGGGTTTTTCTATGAAATTCTCAGTAGCAGCTCGGAGTTTGGATTTGTGCCCGGTTAATGGCAATAGGCTCGCCCCCTATTACATAGGACCTAAATATACCGGCGAACTGTGGGTGTACATTGGTACACCTCTGCCTAACCCTTCGGGGAATACAGGCGTGATGGTATTTTTTTTTATAATTAAAAAAAGAATTTATATGACTTTGACTTGACTTTGACAGTAAATTGTAATGACAAAAAAATGACATAAGTAAAAAATATCCGTGATAGATGACACCATAATACAAAATTGAAAGATTAATTTTACTGTTAGCGTAGGTCTTAGGATGACATAATTACAAAATCTGATCTTCAGTCTTAGAAGACCCTTAATTTGAGGAGCTAAATTGAAGCCTTGTCGGCAAAACCTCAGATTAAATTGAGGTTGGAAGGTAAACGTTATTAATGTAGGTTACAGACCTCAATCAATGCTACTATTCATAGTTTCAAATTGTAGGTTACTGATACTGAAGGGTCTAATGAATGCTATATTGACGAGGTGACGCGTAGGTTTCTCATTCATTCATTTCTTCATCCCTCGTGACCTATTCATGGTACATAATTAACTATTTATCTATACAAAGAAATCAAATTGATGTGTCTGCTTGTAAAGTAAAAAAACGGTAATTTAAAAAACTAAAAAACCCGACTGCTTTTCTAAGTATTTATGAAAAAGCCCTAAAACAAGAAAGTCGTTGTACCCGATTGCACTTAAAATTGTAGCAGTCGGGACCCATTCTGGACCATCTGCAATGTAGGTACCTATGTGCTCTCAATACACTAAGCCTCCATTTCTAGAATGGGTCCCGACTGCTACAATTTTAAGTGCAATCGGGTACAACGACTTTCTTGTTTTAGGGCTTTTTCATAAATACTTAGAAAAGCAGTCGGGTTTTTTAGTTTTTTAAATTACCGTTTTTTATTTTTTACTTTTTTTTATTTTTTATTTACCCATTGTCACTTTCACAGTAAATACGAATCTAATGACACCTCTCAAGCTAAAATCCATCGAACCGTTCAGGCAGCAGAGCAATCCAAACATTTGAATTTAGCGCCAAAAATCCGCCATTTTGTTTTTTTTATTTTGATATACCCAGTGTCACTCTCACAGTAAATACGAATCTAACGACACCTCTCAAGCTAAAATCCATTGAGCCGTTCAGGCTGCACAGCGTGCCAAACAATTATACATACATACAAACATACTCTCGAAAAACATAACCCTCCTTCTGTCGCAGTCGGGTAAAAAAAGCAGCGTTTTACTAAAAAATATTATTTATTTACACGATTTTTTTATTCCTTAGTCGTTTTTTGTTACTGTTCTCCAAAACGGCTGGACCAATTTTCACCGACACTGATCACTGACAGATAGCTTATGTTACAAGAAGTAAATTAGTTACAATTATTAGAAGATATAAGGTAAGATATAAGAAGTAACAATTATTTTGAAATAAAAGCCCGTGTTAACTGATATTCACGCGAACGAAGTCGCAGGCATGAACTAGTGCGGGACGGGAGAGGGAAAGGAGGGTCCCCCGTCCCAGCGGCCGCCGCGGTAGACGATCCGGGCGTCGGGAGCCACGAGACGACTCCCGGCCACCGTAGACGCGGGTCTGTGGACGGTGAGCAATGGGTAGCTCACCGTCCGTACGTTCACTAGCGACAGACCGTGTCGACGGCGCGTTCGTGTTCCACGCGCGCCTCAAAGAGATGTCAGCAAAATTGGATGGGGCCACTGAGGGCCGATGCCTGCCGGGGCTGCGGGTTGTTCGAAAGAGATACCGCGCCCCCGGAACGCAAAGGGCACATGAAGGAACATAGACGGGTTTTAGTCAGTAAAAGTCTGACACTCCCTCCCGCCCCGCCCAGGGCGGGGGAAGTTATTTGATGATTTCCCGTCTATAAAAAAAAAAAAAAGGCATGAACTAGTAAAAAATAAGTAACAAAGTTTTGCTTCAAAAGCTTGAATCTCATGCATGTGGCGCCACTTGGGAGTGCTTTTACTCTATACGCATACTGAAAGTCTATTCTGTTAAAATCTGCCTCATTAAATTTAGATGAAGTGAACTTGAGGTGACCTGTGACGCTAGGGATTGACAGCCTCAAGGTCACTTTAGCTACGATTTTTTTGTCATCGCAGGTAGAACTTGTTAGAGGCATGAGAGCATAGAAATAGGCACAAACAAAGACTCAAAAGTGGATGACGTCGAGGTGTGGAGGATGATGGATAGAGAAACTGTTAAAGCAATAAGATCCATTTTCATTCGCCAGGCGACTTGAACGTTAACTTTTTACGTGGCTAGTCGAGCGAGACGTAGAGCTAGTGGCTTTTCTTGGGTCAAAGAATCAGCATTGCCACACCTTTGGGGCACTTGCCCTATGCAATGATGCGAATGAGTTTTTTAAGGCTCTATGAGCTCTTATTTTTTAAATTTATTAATTGCACATACATTGTCATTTAATATTATTATTTATAAGTTTGTGGTTAAATTAATTCGGCTATTTTTGCTGTTTAAATTTCAATTGTTTGATCTAATAATGAAGAAATAAATTTTCAATCTAAAGTTGTTATAGTATGACTAGTAGTACCTTATACTCACTTTTCACCCTCAGGTAGATTCAGCGTGATGCTTCCAAGGACCCCCTCCCCATATTTCATGTAACCAAACACTCCGACGACGCCATACAATATGGCAACGAAGATCATGGTCACGTTTAGAACACTGGGACAACCGAGGAAATGCTGTGGCTTAGCCATCTCATTCTCCACTGGCATGACAACGTTGATGCCTTCCATTGCGAATATTGCGGTACTGAAAATAAAAGATTAGTGAGTTTAATTTTGATGGACATGAATCTGTCAGTCAACCATCTTCATGTGGCGACCCAAGCGATCTGTTTTTATTTGTTTCGGGGTGGAAAATCCGGGGCGAGGGGATCTATTAGACCTACGGACTTAACAACACCCCGGTGTTCCTTTCTCTCACTAACTCCTGGAAATCCCGAAAGCGTACGTGCCATTCGCGATTCTCAAGCCTGGTTTTGCGAGCTTCCTAAGAGATAAGAGGAGTGTCAAAGAGAAGCGTGCGTAGAACACTATCCACCGCATCAAGTTCAGTTAAATATAACCTAACAGTCTTAACACGTGATTATCTACATTTCTGGCACCTTTAGGATTGCAGATGCCATCTTTCTTTCTTTATCGTGTGGGCAGTAAGGTCTAACGACCCCACACACCCTAGTGTCAGAGTTTCTAAACCGCCGCAAGGGCCTCTGACATGGTTACCGATGTCAGTGATGTCCAAGATAAACTTAGAAAGTACATATGAATTAGAAAAAGTCACATTGGTACTTGCCAGTGCCCGGTTGCGAACCCACAACCTCGTGCATGAGAGGCGGGCGCCTTAACCACTGGGCCATCACGACACTTGATCAGATGCCATCTTCATTTGTACTCATATTGTTTGTAAACGCATGCTCTAGCCATTGTGTTTAATTTGCAATGCTGTTGTACAAAATTCTGTTTATGTGTGTTTTGTGTCTTTTATAACGGGCATGCAAAGGAGTGGAACTCTCTACCTGCGACCTACCTCAACATTTTATGGGTAAGCTCGCTCCATCGTTGACTTTGTCTATATCACTTCTCGCCTAGACGAGAGTCAAAAGCTTATACAATAATCACGAATAAAACAGAACAAAATAAAAAAAAAACAATTATGCAAAAGAACCAACAAACTAAAATACGTAGTTCAACGTAGTTCAACGTTCCTTTTGTTTGTGCTATTCATTGAATGAAAAATCTTTCTATCCATAATTCCTAGCTATAAATTCAGTCATTTTTACGTTTTCACAACATTCCAACATAACAAATGCATTTCTTGTTTGAGAACCGCTTTTGATAAAAGCGGTTCTCAAACAAAAAATGCAATATCGTTCAAAGTGAATGAAGTAACGCAATAATAATTGAAGGAATTCGCAATAAAAGCTCAACAATAGCAGGAACTCGGAATTGAAAGCAAATTGAACCTTATAACTCGTTTTATAGGAAACTATGATGTCTTAGTATGCTTATTGGCATTCTAGACCTGCTTTGGGTATACTACTGAAAGGAGATTCAACTCAATGTGCCTCATCAGTATTGATGATATGCAGGGTAAGGTCAAGGTACACTTGACTTTTCGTACGTCTCTCATACATGGCAAGAACTAATGTGATTTTTTCAACTCATATGTACTTTCTTAATTTTATTTATCTTGGTTATCACTAACAGCGGTGAAGGAAAATATCGTGAGGAAAACTGTAGGTATTCCTTATGGTATGGGTGCCGGTGTAATCACAGGCACATCTGCAAAGCCTCTGGTAATTCAAATGTCTATAGGCAGCAATAACCACTTAACATCAGGTGGACCGTCAGCTTTCCGTCGGCTTGTTTGCCATCCAATAACATAAAAGGAAGGACAACAAAGCCTCTAAAAATAAATTTAATTCCACTGGAATCTCGAAAAAGACAGCTTTGACACGAACAGCAATTTTACCCAGCATATTATATTTACCTAAGAAATAGCGGCCACTTCTCGACATTGGCCACCATCTCAATGTTATCCAGCGGCGGTAGGTCAGTGAACGTATAGTAACACGTTATACCAAACGTTACTACTAGGCACACGTTCGCCAGAACTGAGAATGGTACAAGGAACTTCAGATGCCGGATCTGCGTGATCAGAATAAGCGGGAGTAGGAGAATCCCGCAGTAGACTTCGACTCCATACTTCGTTGATGGTGCGAAGTGATCGAAGATCTGAAACAAAGGTTTTGGTGTTTATATCATATTTATTTATTCAACTGCCCCGTTGGTCTCGTGGTGGCGAGAACGACTGTTGCGCGTGGGGTCCTGGGTTCGATTCCCAGGTCGGGCAAAAAGTGTTACTGGGGGTTTTCATTAGGAATTTCTCACTAACAGCCCGGAGGTTGAAAGTTGGTTGTGTGACACCCCCGTGTCTCGAAAAACCCGTAGACCCGTTGGGCCTGCGAGTGATCGCCCCCCGATTGTGTCGGATTGCCCTCCCATAAAAGTAATTTTCGCTTGAGTTCTAGAGTGTCTAATACTACCCCAATTTATGTTCCTGTAGTCGAATAAGAGCCTTATAGTATTCTTGAAGGTCTCAATTGACAAAGATATCCAGTCTTTGGTTAAGTTGACGCCTAACAATTTTGGTCTTGACCTCACTCGCTAAAATATTATTCAAATCTTTAGCAGTATTCTTTTGTTTTTATGCTTATAAATAGTAACCAGGCTCTTCAAGGTGATTATATAAATAAAAACTTGATTCTCTGTGTTTTTACTAAAGGATCAGCGTATTTAAATTAGCAGTTGTTAACATGTTAAAATGCAACTTAAAACTTTTATTTTTGAACTGGGAAGCAATTCTACCACGAATTCTAGTAATTTTTTGGAACGATCGCAATTTTACTTTTAGAACTACATTTTTGAAATTTATTTCCGCGACTCATCTCAGCTTGCCTTTTAAAATGAAATGTGGAGAAAGTACAGAAAATTCTAATAACTCCAATAACTATATTTAAAATAAATAAATAAATAATAATATTTTAAATAATTGAGTAACAGTTCGAGTTTGGAATCATGATTGACAATTTAACCAGTATAGGCTCTCTGCCCCTAGGAACTAAAACAAGACACTTAAGTTTAGTTTGGATTTGTGCCCGGTTAATGGCAATAGGCTCGCCCCCTATTACATGGGACCTAAATATACCGGCGAACTGTGGGTGTACATTGGTACACCTCTGCCTAACCCTTCGGGGAATACAGGCGTGATGGTATATATACTGGAGTTTAAAGACCGCAGAAAGACGCTAGATGTAGGCCGCTTCCAATCGGTCCTTTTGGGAATCTATGGGGGCGGCCTATGTCCAGCAGTGGACGTCCTGCTGCTGATATGATGATGATGATGAAGTTTAATACTTACATCTTTGAGTGAAGACGCGATAAATATCACGTATACACTCGTCCCGCCGAGACATACGCCAGCCATTGCCGCATCCACAAAGTGTCTGAAAGTTTTAGCATATTTCATATTTTATTTCCTTACTTATCTCGCTAGTTCTCAGTATTGCAAGAGTTACGTGACTTTCGCATAGATTTTTTTTTAAATAGAAGAGTATGTTATTCTGGGTTATTTATCAGATATCAAGTACAAAAGGCACCCTTTTTTTAAGGATGAGAAATCATCAAGTGACTTCTTTCCCTCTGGGCGGAGTGAAAGAGAGTGTCAGAGTCTTACTGACTAAAACCCATCCAAGTTCTTCCTAAGGCTCTTTGTGTTTTAGGGCCTTAGTGACTCTTTTTCGTCACGGCTGTTTTTTAAATATTTTTCCAGAATAACCATAGACGATATTGTAAAAACATACTGACGTCACTAAACGTAACTAAGTGATATTATTTGATAGATTAGACAGAAATGTCGTCTTTAATAACGAATGCTATGTATTTAGGAACTACATACACGGAAAGCGGTATGGCAGCGTATACCCGCCGAGAAAATCTATCCAATTCTATATTCAAACTTTGACAATTATATCAGTCAAAGTCAGCGGCTGTGGCACAGTTTGCGACTTCCCCGCATCACATCGCATTTGGTGTGAGAACTCCTTTCTGCATTGAAAGTTGCAAACATTGAACGTGACTCACTGGCGTGCACTGAGTTTCAAATTCAATTGCGGCGACGGAATTTTGCAGTTGTATGTAATGCATTTTGAACGGAGCGATGGTCGTTTGCCTGTATGTGATTTAGGTACCATTTTCTCTTTGTATTTGGTGCTTTTCACAAGCACCAAAGCACCCTTTTTATAGTTTTATGCGTCATATTAGGCATGAATCAACGTATTTTCATTCGTTTGTTATTTGAAAGTAGATTCTGCCCGCGACAAAACGCAAAAGTTTGTGAAGATGGATGGATATCTATTACTCTTTTACGCTTAAATGGCTATACGGAGTTCTAAAAACTAACACACAATATAAATAGATATTTATCTAGTTAAATATAAAAGATATTATTTTCTCTAATTTTGTGTTTTCTTGGGATAATTAAAGCCATTGGCTTGGTTCTAAAATCTGCGCTGGTAAAGCCGCGGGCAGAAGCTTGTGTTGATTTTAATTATTATCCTATGGGCACTAAGTTTTTCCGGGTCAAAAAGTCTAAATGCTTTTCTATCACCGTGCCAAATTTCATCTAGATCCTAAAGACCGTTGTGGCGTAATTGAGAAGCAAATATCCATCCATCTAAACTTTCCCATTTATCACAGTAGTAAGATGTTGTTGGAAATATAAATACCTACGTACCTGATATGTTTAGAATACTGCTTCAATTTTTTCGGACCTTGCTTGAACACTTCTTCGCAAGTATCAGTGTAGCTAAGCAAGGGTACTCGGGACTTCTTGCAGACTTCCCGCGAGGTAGATACCTGAAATAATTCAAACCATTATCAAGAAAAATGGTTGGTTGACACTTCTCGTGAGCCAAGAGCTGCCTTTTAGCTTGGCCAGAAGATTAACTTTGCTGAATGGCAAAGTTAATCCTGGCAATATTAATACCGATAGTCTTTTGGACATATTTCCAGTTGAAGGCGATGAGACGACTTTTAGAAAAATAGTTAACTATATCTGGTCGGCAATTCTTTTAACTTTAAGTAACGATCACAATCTAATATCAGTCTTAATCTGTCCAAATATCTATTTAATTTTGACCTTGATGGTCGCTAAGATGAGATTGCCATATTTAACGTTTTTAACTAGCAGAATAATTGACCTCCTAGTTGCTTTCATTCATCATTCATTTCTAGGTAAAAACAAAGAAGCTATGAAGAGTAGGTATGAGGAATAGGCTTATTAATTTACGAGCCTTTGCCCACGATTTAGTGTGCGTAGATTTCAAAATTAGGTCAAAGTTAAAAAAAAAACTTTAATATTTTCAAAATCAATCATCATCATCATATCAACATTACTGAATACCAATAATAGGTATATGTATCTATACTAAAAAATAAAAAGAGGTAAAGTTTGTGAGGTTGTAGAAGGTAATACTGGATCTCCAAAACCGATTTTGAAAATTCTTTTACTTATAGTAAGCCACGTTATTGGTGAGTGTCATAGCCTATATACACATAACATCACACTACGACATACGGGAGCAAAAAGGGATCAGATAGCCGTGTGTGAGTTGTCCCAAGATATTTATTATTATTTTTTATTTTAAAGGCTTTAATACCAGTGAATATGCACGTGGAAGAAATCGCGCTAGTGAGTAAATATGTGTAGCATAAAAGTAATGACTGTTATTTTAACTTAGGTAGGTATTACAACAGGTAGGTAAGTACAACATAGTATTTTCTAAGTATTTTCCTGTGACCTTAGTTATACCGACACACCAGCTAGAAATTATAGGTATAAAGTGCCTATTCATAGAAAATAATAATGAAAAAAAATGTCATTGCGTTCGAAGGCAAAATAAAATTGTAGGCTATATCCATTTCATTTACTAAAACACTTTTGTTGGTTTATTTTAAGAATTATAGTAGGTATTGGAAACAAATGAATACATATGAAGATTTTCATTTATTTCATAGAAGTACAATTCAAGATCTTTGCAAATCACTCAGAGAAAATTTTAAAAATAAACAAATGAATGATTCTGAGAAAACTAAACATGTTAGAAACTTTATTGATGCTAATATGAAAAAACGGTAATTTAAAAAACTAAAAAACCCGACTGCTTTTCTAAGTATTAATGAAAAAGCCCTAAAACAAGAAAGTCGTTGTACCCGATTGCACTTAAAATTGTAGCGGTCGGGACCCATTCGGAACCATCTGCAATGTAATATTATAGGTATGTGGTCTATTTTTAGAATGGGTCCCGACTGCTACAATTTTAAGAGCAATCGGGTACAACGACTTTCTTGTTTTAGGGCTTTTTCATTAATACTTAGAAAAGCAGTCGGGTTTTTTAGTTTTTTAAATTACCGTTTTTTATTTTTTACTTTTTTTATGTTTAATTTACCCATTGTCACTTTCACAGTTAATACGAATCTAATGACACCTCTCAAGCTAAAATCCATCGAGCCGTTCAGGCTGCAGAGCGATCGAAACATTTGAATTTGGCGCCAAAAATCCGCCATTTTGTTTTTTTTATTTTGATATACCCAGTGTCACTCTCACAGTAAATACGAATCTAACGACTCCTCTCAAGCTGAAATCCATTGAGCCGTTCAGGCTGCAGAGCGTGCCAAACAATTATACATACAAACATACATACATACATACATACTCTCGAAAAACATAACCCTCCTTCTGTCGCAGTCGGGTAAATATATGTTGATTAAATAAAAAACATTATATGTTAATAATATAGTTTTATTTATTTTGTTACCATTTAAGGCATAATCAAATAAAGTCATGCATAAAATTGTAATAAAAAAAAACATCTGCACATACACTTCTCGTATAACTCGTGTAAAAATGTCGTGAACTCTTGATATTATTATATTTATCGTGATCTCAAGGTTACTCTCATAATGAGTTACTATAAAGGTTGTATGCCAATGCAAGTTAGCCAAAAAAGGTTTATATGTTTTTTATCCAAACACTCAGAGGAATTCTAGAATGAATTCAAATTCAAAGAATAGGCGATTGTTTTTTTTGTACATTTGGAGTACCTACTTCTATACAGAGCTCCCGTAGTGAGTACATTAATTGAATTTAACATAACAAAAAGTTAGTAAATTAATGTTGTTTGGGGTGTACCACCTTGTACACCCTGTATCTTGTAACCCCTAAAGTACGTCTCTCGTTTAACACACCGTCGATACTAATCCATATTAATACAAATGTGAACGTAAGTTTGTTACACGGCTTTCACAGATAAATTAGGTACTGAACCATTTTTGATGAAATTTAGTAAGCTTGCAGCTCATGAAAGGACACCGGCTACTTTTTAATTTTGTGAGTTCGTCTGTATACGTCATAAATAATTACAGCAGCATAGACCGATCTTCCGGGATAAGCCACGCTTGCCGAGGTTGGTCTGTGGATGGGTGACCATTTACCATAGCGAGTTTCCTCCGTGCCTCGGAAAGTAAAGTAGTAAAGACGTTGGTCCCGGCTGTCATTTGTAGATCTTTGACAGTCGTTACTGTTAGTCAGAAG
This sequence comes from Caradrina clavipalpis, assembly GCA_932526535.1. Taxonomy (NCBI): domain Eukaryota; kingdom Metazoa; phylum Arthropoda; class Insecta; order Lepidoptera; family Noctuidae; genus Caradrina; species Caradrina clavipalpis. Next base: position 2,540,421 of record OW052095.1, read on the forward strand.
CCCGAAAGTCTGACAACCAGTCTTACCAAGAGTATCGTATTACCGATTACTGGGTTGTGGAGGTCTGATAGGCAGTCGCTCCATGTAAAATACTGATATTCAGCTGCATCCGGTTCGACTGGAAGCCGACCCCAACATAGTTGGGAAAAGGCGAGGCAGATGATGATGTCTGTATACGTGATAAGTGTCATTCACGCGAACGATGTAGCGGACTTTATAATTGAAAATAAGTAAAAAAACGAAAATCAAAGTTTCATTTTAATAAATATTCAAAGTGACATAATCCTTTGACGGACATTATTTACAAGAGAGATTTGAACATCAAAGGTCTATTTTTGCCATATTAATTTCGCTGTTGTATAGACCTTTATCAAGTTAATTTAAATCCAACTTTTAATACATAAATACTTTAATTTCATAAAGGTCATCCGTTACTATATTAACTTCTATTTTAAGAATGCAATACACTTACTTTTTCAAACTAATATCAAAAACGGTAATTTAAAAAACTAAAAAACCCGACTGCTATTCTTTAAAAATCCCTAAAACAAGATAAATTGTAGCAGTCGGGACCCATTCGGGACCATCTGCAATGTAATATAGGTATGTGCTCTCAATTCACTAATCCTCCATTTCTAGAATGGGTCCCGACTGCTACAATTTATCTTGTTTTAGGGATTTTTAAAGAATAGCAGTCGGGTTTTTTAGTTTTTTAAATTACCGTTTTTTATTTTTTATTTTTTTAGTGTTTTAAAAACGAAATTAATATACCCAGTATCACTCTTACAGTAAATACGAATCTACCGACACCTCTCAAGCTAAAATCTATCGAGCCGTTCAGCCTGCAGAGCGAGCCAAACATTTGAATTTGGCGCCAAAAATCCGCCATTTTGTTTTTTTTTGTTTAATATACCCAGTGTCACTCTCACAGTAAATACGAATCTAACGACACCTCTCAAGCTAAAATCCGTCGAGCCGTTCAGCCTGCAGAGCGTGCCAAACAATTATACATACATACACACATACATACATACATACATACATACATACATACATACATACATACATACATACATACAAACATACCCTCGAAAAACATAACCCTCCTTCTATCGCAGTCGGGTAAAAAGAGGTAATACTGTTTGTTTGTAAGAGAGGTAATCTCTTATTTTACTGATAGAAAGTTACGTTATTGACGAGTGCCATAAGATAATGCTTTATGGTAAAACTAATTGGTTTCAATTTGAAATCACGATATCTATAAAGCAAGTAGACGAAAAATAAGCTCATTGGACGCTTTATCGGCGTTCGTTGACCAAACGGTTTGAAATAAATCCACACAATGTATTGCAAAAAATTGAGCTTGATTTTGTCCTACTGCTTTTTTTTTAAATCCTATTAAGACATCTGCCATAGTCTAACATGTACATAAGTTGCGCGGACAAAGCCACAGGCAGAAGATAGAACACCACAATAATCCTATTAAGGTTAGTGCCATAAAAACATAATCAACAGAGCCAATAGACTGGTTGGGAGAAGCATTGTCAGTATCGAACTGTACTGCACAGCAATATCACACTTTTAATACTCACGTTATAAAACTTCACGGATCATTATCATCTTCAGTCAACTTGTACAATGCCAGGCTTTACCGATAAGCTTAAATCTATTTTCACTTTCAATGGGGTACTGTGGTTCAGGCTTTTATTTGGCTGTTACTTCAAATTTACTAATTCTATTATCATCTGCCTCTTAACAAAACTCTACTGCATTGCTACTTGTTTGATATCCATTGTTGGTTTTTTATTCATTTTTTGGCAAGACACTTTGTATTCTTCATTCATAACTGGATATGTTTACGATGCTTCAGTTATTTTAGAAACTGTTGCTCTGGTTTGCCTATCATTAGTTACCGAAGAAAAATTCTTGATCACGTTTTCTTCAAATTTGGCCTCTAATTCTTTGTCGTCAAAACAAAATTGTTTTGTAACGTATTTCTCGATGTTCTTTGTATGCACAGTGTACACCATTTTTTTCCTTTTTAACATCAGAACCGACAGTCTTATGACTATTGCCCTATACATTTATGGATATATTTCGAATTATTCCTGTCTATTGCCCATAGTTTACATAACGGATAATTATAGAATTATAACAGGAGCGTTACGAAAATTATTAAATGATAAGTTTAATACTCAGAATATGAATGATCATGAAAAAATAAAAATTGTTAAACAATTCATTGATGACTTCATGAAACTAACGGCTGACATGGACGCAACAGTCAATATTATGAGGATAAAGGTATTTATATTTCTGTTACTATATTATCAATTTGTTCAGGGCCGTGGCAGATAGGCTTTTAGCATCAGCAATTCACGATTTGCGACTGCACCAATGCCTCCCTCTTTGAATTTGGTTTAGGTAAAAACTTGAACATCGAAAAAACATGCTAGGATGTATACATGAAATCTTTTTCAACACATTATCTGTGAGCCCAAATAGCACAGAGCTGGTGCCCTGAGTCAGTGATCCGAGGTAGCGGCAGGCCATGATAGCTGGAAGGTTGAACTGGATGGTTCGCTCCAAAACTGGATGGATGAAGTACGGGATCGCGAAAGATGAATCACGTCGAGGGCGGCCTTTGCCCAGGAGTGGAACAGAACAGGCTAATAAAGAAATAAATAAAAAATCTTCCGAATCTGAAGTTGATTTTAAATAATAAATCTATTGTTTCAGATGATAATACCTTTTGTGTGTCAATTTATAAGAATAACGTTTACATTTCCTTTCGCGGAATTGTTCTTTGCACAGGTCAGTTTTTCTATACTAATATTATGAAGAGGTACAATTCGTTTGTAAGAGGTAATCTCTGGAAGTACTCTACCGATTACAAAAAATATTTCACTGATATAAAGATTGCTATTGCTGAGTACTATTCGCTGTTTCATGGTATACTTGACATACATGCGGACAAAGTCGCAGATAGAAAATAATTCTTAAGAAAACCTTTGTTTTAGACTTAGTTGCATATTTCCATTATAGTTTTAATGTTCTTTGAGATCCAATCCTGATCTCTCACCTACCGAATTGCGTGCTATCGAGCAATGATAGGCAAGGAAGACAAACTGCAGTCTGTCTTCCCTGCATATCAGGTACAAGTGTGTGAGCAAAGACAGTAATAGGTGCACCTGTTACTGTGTTTACTCACAAACTTGTACACCATAATCTTCTGCATATTTGGTAGTCCCCTTGAAATTGGCCGCTGTGACCGAAATTGGATCAGGTCAATATTATTACGTAATACCATTCAGATTTATGTATTACTACAACTGCCAGCCAACCGCCAACTGCCTCGTTAGCCTAGTGGTCCTAAGCACGACTGCTACGCTAGAGGTCCTGGGTTTGATTCCCAGGTCGAGCAAAAAGTGTTACCTATTGGGTTTTTTTATGTAACTGGCAGCGCAAGACCGGTAATTGTCATTATCAATAAGGGAGCAGTGGACCAGGTTCGGCTGATATTTTGATGATAGAGTAACTGCTTTCTAATAACTAGTTACTGTTGTTTCAGCAATCTACGATGAATTTATCATTTTGGATTGTACAACAGAGCCTGTCTTTAATAATTATGTGCTTACCACCGATTTTAATGGAATTCGCTGCAAATAATCTTACTGAAATACAAATTTTATTTTCTGAACAGATTTTGATGTACACAGGTATTTATTCGTTTATGTTTTGGTTAGGGTGTACAACTTTAATTTTTGTTTGCCAGGAACCAGAAAAAGGATCATTGTACTCATCATTACATAATAATATGAACAACTTTTTTCCCTATAAATATAAGTATTTATAGGTAAAAAAAGTTGGATCTGCTAATACAGATCCATACATTTCATAACACATAACATACATAAACTCACGCCTTTTTCCCATGGGGGTAGGCAGAAACCACGGACCGCCACCTGCCATACATTTCGTCCAGTAAATATATCAATCAGTTCATTTTTATTTCGTAATTTAAGTTAGAAAGTAGCTCCAGTGACAGAAAAGTTAAAAGTGAACTGTTTGTCTTGGTATGGACATGTGAAGAGGATCCCATGACACACATGTGACCAAAAGAGTTATTAATATAAATGTGGATGGATGGAGAGGAAGAGGCGGGCAAAAGAAAAGATGGATGGATTGTGTGAAGAATGATATGAAACAGAAGGGAGTCAGTAATAGCATGACGGTTGACAAGATGGCATGGAAGAAGAAAACGTGTTGCGCCGACCCCAAGTAACATGGGATAAGGGCAGAAAGATGATGATGATGATTTTAGGGTTGGTCGCATAGTTAAAAATGTGCAAAATAATAAGTGCAATGACTTATTGTTAGGTTTCTGGTAAACAAAAAATTAGCTTGTACATTTATCTAGGTCGAAGAATTGAGTTCCGCCGAATCATTACCTATAATTCTTTTTTTTGATGTCATGTGTCTTTATCAATGTAACTTAAATATGTTTTGTACATTTACAGACAAAAATCTACGAAATGCCTTGTACGATGCTATGGACTATATTGACGCTTGTTCATCTAAATACTCATTGTGGAATGAGTTTGTTCTGAATGGGAACTTAGTATCGAGATTCTTTGGTTTGTGTATTACCTATAGTATTGCTATATTACAGTTTGTCTATTAACTTTATTGTATTCTAAAGTAATTTATAGTTACAGTAATCTAACTTCTTTTTCATAGGGCTTGAAATTTTGTTGATGTAAATGTTTTTGTAATTGTGTCACTAACGTAGTTATAAGTTCATTTGTTGTTACTAACACTATATAAGTTTCATAGTTACTCGAAATAAAGCATGTATTATTATATTATCAAAAAACTCGCCCACATCGCTATTTATGTGCAGCATATTGCCATACAACATGGCACTGCTGACAACCTTTTCCGCACTTGCCCCATTCACAGCGATGCATCGAGATTTTTGATGCTCTATTAGCTTTCTCGCTTTTTATAAGTAGTTGTACTTTGTAATTTTATTAATATTAATTATAATTAAGTTAATTTTCCATGATACTAATCTACGTTTTATCCGCCATCTTACATAATAATTTTAAACCCATATTTTCCGGAAAAGTTATCTCGATGCAATATGAATGTGTATTTTTAATATGTCAAGAGTTCTACTCATAAGCTGGCTTGAAGCACTTTGTCAAACGCTTCAAGCAAGGTGAGGATATAGAACATAGGCTTCAAGTTGAACACGATATTGTTGAGTGCTTCCTGGCACACAGTTCACCGATGGCGTCTTTTATTTTTTCGTATTTGTTACAGTCAGCCAAAAACTAGATTAACATTTCAGTTTTTTTAAATCCATTATTATTGAGCACAATATCAAAGGAAATACGGAATGGATCACAAATTAAGATGAAAATAATGAACTCTAAGCTATTGCCGAAAATTCTGAATACCTGTGAATTGTGTTATTTCGTGTCTATTTAAATGATATGTAAAAGTAACATTGTTAATCGACTTTTGTTGTTCACTGTAATGTATTGTATTCAATGTAAAAGCTCAGCGTCAAAAAATCCTATGAAAAAAATTCACGCACGTGCAGGTGTCTGTCTCTCCATTTTGAAGGTTATGCTGGTTAGGATATGAATCATTTTCATTCAATGCTTTGTGAAACTCAATATTCTTTAAAATATAAAAAAATCTTTATACAAGATTATTTTTATCCCATAAAAGTGGTTTGCAAAGTGGAGTTCACGGACCCCTTTTCAAATCGTACGTCAATTTTACTACTATAATTATAAATGCGCAACATTGGATTTGGTATATGTGGACATCTAAAGGGGAGGCCTATGTTCAGCAGTTGACGTCCTATGGCTGAGATGATGATGCTGATGATGATGATGATGAACATTGGATGGGTGGATGTTTGTTACATCTTCACGTTAAAACGGCTGAACAGAGATCTGTTCAGCCACCCAGATGGGTGAAGGCACAGAAATAGATTACAGTCTAGAGTAGCATATAGGCTACTTTTTATCCCGGAAAATTGAATGGTCCTGTGGGTTAATGTAAAAACTTTGAAGCGGACGAAGTCGCGTGTTGAATCTAGTAAAAATAAGGTTGTAAATTAATTCGTTAAAAGTAAGATTTGAAGATTAAGATTTGACATAGTTAAAGATTATACGATTGTAGAAGGTAGGTAGAAAGATTTTAAAAGCAATTCCTAGTAAATATACCTATATCTTCACTTACCAATATATGTACGCAATGTGTAGCTATAACTCCAACGAGAACTGTACCAATACAACCAGGAACCAGCCCGGTATTCTTGAAGGCAGCCGGCATCGCAAGCAATCCTGACCCTAATGATGATTTGAGTAGGTGGAAGAATGCGCCTAAAGTCCTGTGAACAAAAACCATATTTTTAGCTTGATTTATTTTGTGGAAAATCTATACTAATAATGAAAGCTGATGAGTTTTCTGTTTGTTTAAAGGCGTGTTAATCTTTGGAAATACCAATCGGATTGGAAAAACTATTTTTGCATATATGATAGCCAGATTTATGAGAATTGAACCCGGAAGACTGAAGGTGAAACCGCGGGGTATAGCTACCAAGTTACAGCTAGAAAAAAAAATACACTGATGAGACGGCTAAAAGATAACAAGTACAAGATACCGATAGTCAAATGTTCCTTAATCATTGCGATTTCTTTTTTGTTTTTTGGTATATCTAAGAACGTTCTGATTCCGAAGATATTGGAAGTCAAAGATAGAATCTAACTTTTTTTTCAATAATATAAAACAATTAATATTTTTTACTTTGTAAACCCCGACAGAAGAATAAAACTGAACTGATTTTAATAAAACATCATTATCTAAGAACCGCATTCAAATTAGTTCACCCGTTTAAGAGCTACGATGCCACAGACATTCACATAGACACACAGACACGTCAAACTTATAACACCCCTATTTTTGAGTCAGGGGCTAAATGAACCCGGGATTAAAAACGAGTTTGAATGTGTGGTGTCATATCATACCTTTTTCATCACAAACTTTTCATATGTATACAACCTCATTTTCGTATTTACTTTTATTCTTTTATAGTTTTGTTTTGTTTTATATTAAATGTCAAAACTTAGAGAGTTGGGAAATTATAGACAACTGTCACACACGCATTCTTTCTTTTATAGAGAATATTATTCTTCTAAATATTAATTATCTCCCTAAAAATGTTATAACTAAACTTTTTATACCCACCGACCACTGTACCGTTACATGCATGCATAAATACAATGTTTTGCGTGGCTTACATTGCGTGCATAAACAGTAATTTCACACTAATAATAAATTCAATTCAGTTTTTTGTACTTGACGCCAACGTAAATTCTATCGATTTATAAATTGGAAATACCCGTTTCGCATATTGTTTATTTAGTTCGAAGGCTTTATTCAAATTAATAAAGCCTGAATTATATGCAACAACCACAATTAGTGTCACCCACTGAAATCAGGTAGGTAATACTGACTGTGGTTGTTGTATAAAATTCAACCAAAATGCTACAAAGTAGGTAGGTACTCGATACTTGTCAGCCCATCCTTTTCCCAACTATGTTGAGGTCGGCTTCCCATCTAATAGGATGCAGCTGAATACCAGTGTTTTACATAGAGTGACTGCCTATCTGACCTACACAACCTAGTTACTAGGCAACACGATACCTATTGGTAACACTGGTTGTCAGACTTCCCGGCTTCGGACTATCCGTAAAGACTCTCAAAGATCTACGAGTGACAGCCGGGACCAGCGGTTTTACCTGATTTCCGAGGCACGGGGGTGTCACACCACCAACTGCCGAACTCCGGGTAGCTACTGAGAAATTTCTAATGAAAAAATCCAATAACACTTTTTTTCCCGACCGACCCCACGCTCATCAGCTGCGCTTGCGACCAAAAGGGCAGACTCTAATTACGCTTGTTGTGTAAAATTAAACCAAAATGCAAGATAGGTCTCGATAGTTGTGTTGAATATTTGTATGACTGTTAGCACTCTCGCTAAAGGAATGAGGCACAAGATAGACCGGTTTGAAGGCCGTCTGGTGCATTCAATAAAGACCAAAGTGCAAAAGCAAGCCACCTTCCAAAATACATTACCACTACCTTAATGTCATTCTGACGTGTTCTCACCGTGCACGTATATTTAGTGCTAAAATAGGATACAGAAGCCGCATTAGAGCACACTCTCGTAGCTTTTAGGACAGATAGTGTCACCGTACTGAAGGCATATGGCATATAGGCATATAGTCCAAAGTGCAGTTTTGCACCCTCGCTAAGTAGAAAACTATGCTAGTATTTCTCAATACGAATCCTACTAATATCCTACTTCCTACTATAATCGTATATCCTATGCTGCTAATACTATAGGTACTAATAATATTATAGTCAAGTTTGATATTCCACGGGAATCGTAGATTTTTCTGGAATAAAAAGTATCCTATATGAGATTCCATACTACAATCTATCTTAGTGCCAAATTTCATCAAGAACCGTTTAAGCGTGAAAGAGTAACAAACATCCAACCATCCATCCATCTTCACAAACTTTCGCATTTATAATGTTAAGTAAGAAGTTAATTCTTCTTCTTTATCGTGTGGACAGTAAGGTCTAAATCTAAACAATCCCACACACCCTAGTGTCAGAGTTTCTAAACCGCCTCAAGAGCCTCTGACATGGTTACCGATGTCAGTGATGTCCAAGATTAACTTAGAAAGTACATTATGAATTAGAAAAAGTCACATTGGTACTTGCCCGTAGGATTATTAGAATTTATGTATTTTATGACAACTTCTTGAAATATGACAAGGATACAAAACTACACCTTTTATTTTGTCCTACAGGTGTCCACAGAAGGCAGTGATTATCATACAAATAGTAAAAAGGTACTTACGATGTAGGGTGAGCAACATTTCTGTGTTCAAAGGGATTGTATTCATCTTCCTTGTCATCCTCCTTTCTGTCAAGCGTGACCGTTGATTGCGTTATCGAAGGGACATTTTCTGTGCTGCTTCGTACACTGCAATTAGTAAAATATACATTAAATAATATCTAAGCAAATTATAATAAGCCAATTTTTGTTCGTTCATTAATTTCACTTCGGAGAGTGTGTATTGGAAATTGCACAATTTAATTTCCCCATCCCCATTCCATCATCGGACGAGCTGAGATACAGCGAAGCGTCACCGCTATATGGTTGAAGTTCCACGGTCTCGAACCAAACGCTTTGACTCCAGATTTATTGTGCGAACTGCCAGACTGTGGAATTCACTGCCCGCCTCTCTGTTACTGAACTGTGATAAATCTATATCCTGATAATAATCGTGGTATCTTCAAGGCAAGAGTGAACCGGTTCATCCTAGGCAAGCGTGTTCCACCTTAGGCCGCATCATCACTTAAGATCAGGTGAATTGCGGTGAAACGCAAGCCTACAAGAATTCATATTCACATAAGTACACACAAAAACTGAAAAGCAAATAAATCGTTGTTTTAAGCTGTTATTACCTTATATATAAGTTTTTTTTTTAAATACATAAATATGTATAAGTACATCACATCGTGTAGTGGGCAGTCGCCTTCATGCTTCGCGTCGCCGAATTGTCGTTCATGGTTGTCAATTTCAGCGATTGAAGTTGTGACAAAAAATCATCTAAATATATATAATTCAAAGGTGACTGACTGACTGACTGACTGACTGACTGAGATAGTGATCTATCAACGTACAGCCCAAACTACTGGACGGATCGGGCTGAAATTTGGCATGCAGGTAGATGTTATGACATAGACATCCGCTAAGAAAGGATTTTCATCAATTCTACCCCCAAGGGGATAAAATAGGGGATGAAAGTTTGTATGAAACTTTGTCAATTTTAAACCGATCGAGCTGAAACTTTGCATGCTTAAAGCTACTATGACGTAGGCATCCCCTAAGAAAGGATTTTGATAAATTCCACCCCTAAGGGTATAAAATAGGGGATGAAAGTTTGTATAAATCTTCTTAGATTTTCGACTGATTGAACTGAAATTAAAGATTGGAGCTACTATGATGAAGACGTCCGCTTAAATAGGATTTTGATAAATTCAACCCCTAAGGGGATAAAATAGGGGATGAAAGTTTGTATAAATCTTCTTAGATTTTCGACTGATTGAACTGAAATGAATGATTGGAGCTACTATGATGAAAACGTCTGCTTAAATAGGATTTTGATAAATTCAACCCCGAAGGGGATAAAATAGGGGATGAAAGTTTGTATAAATCTTCTTAGATTTTCGACTGATTGAACTGAAATGAATGATTGGAGCTACTATGATGAAGACGTCCGCTTAAATAGGATTTTGATAAATTCAACCCCTAACGGGATAAAATAGGGGATGAAAGTTTGTATAAATCTTTTTAGATTTTCGACTGATTGAACTGAAATTAAAGATTGGTGCTACTATGATAAAGACGTCCGCTTAAATAGGATTTTGATAAATTCAACCCCTAAGGGGATAAAATAGGGGATTATTGAACAAAAAACCTTGCTAATTTCTAAATAAACCACTGAACTTTTTTGATAAAGGCATCTAAAAATGATTCAATCTTTCCAACCTACAATCTTAATCTAAATATATATAACTCAAAGGACTGATTGACTGACTGATATAGTGATCTATCAACGCACAGCCCAAACCACTGGACGGATCGGGCTGAAATTTGGCATGCAGGTAGATGTTATGACGTAGGCATCCGCTAAGAAAGGATTTTGATCAATTCTACCCCCAACGGGATAAAATAGGGGATGAAACTTTGTCAATTTTAAACCGATCGGGCTGAGACTTTGCATGCATAAAGCTACTATGACGTAGGCATCCCCTAAGAAAGGATTTTGATAAATTCCACCCCATAAGGGGATAAAATAAGGGATGATGGATAATGGACTGGAATTAGGGCCTACGAAGAAGTTTCGTAGGCCCTAATTTTTTACACACGCCAAACAAAAGTAAAGCCGCGAAAATTATACCTAATTAATAATAGTACTTCTTAACGCGAGCGAAGCCGCGGGCAAAAGCTAGTTGTTCATATAAATGTCATTCACGTAACAATCGCTTCAATTGCTTTAACGTAAACAATCAATGTTCTTGCCAATTGCTGTCATTCATGTAAACATGAAATTATTAATTAATAATAATTGAACATCGTAAGTAATTGATCGCTGGGAATTGGCTTTCAAGTAGAAGTACACAAGTCTGGTTTAAGCGGAATGAAATTTGTATTGAATTTTATTCTGTATAAACGAGATGAAAGGTAATGAGAATTTTTACCCGGAATTCTGTACCAAGAATCTAGGACAAGGATTAAATATTTTTGGTCGGTTATTAATTTACAACTTACAGAGCTTCATTCAACTGAATAAAATTAATTAATCATTACATGTGTATAGGTAGGTTTTTATTTAGGTCATTGTTATTCTCACTTATTTATTTCGTCGGTCCCGGACCTTTGAAAGGCGTACGAGGAGCCGAGGCCAACTCGCAGAGGCCCCTTAAATGGCTTTACAATGAATGGAACACCAGCCGACAATTATCCCTGTTTACACTATGCAAATGCACCCAAGGACAATCCCCGGCTGGCGCAGGACGATTGCAGAATATGGAAACATAGAATAAGGCTATGATTATAAACTTTGAAAGTTTTTTTAAGAACAGTAAATCATCAAATGCGGTGACCACTTAACACTAGGTGGGCCGTGGGCTTGTTTGCCATCGAATGACATAAAAAAACCCGGCCAAGTGCGAGTCAGAATCGCACACGAAGAGATCCATATGGTCCTATAAAACGGCATTTTGTTTTAGTATTTGTTGTTATAGCGGCAACTGAAATACATCATCTGTGAATTTCAACTGTCTAACTATCACGGTTCATGAGATACAGCCTGGTGACATACGGACAAACAGACAGATAGACAGACAGGTAGAGAGACGGACAGCGATATCTTAGTAATAGGGTCCCGTTTTACCCTTTGGGTACGGAGCCCTAAAAATAATGTCTTCCGCTCTGGGCGGAGCGGAAAGGTGGGTCAAACTCTTACTGAGTACAACCACCCATCGATGTTCCTCCTAATGCCCTTTGCATTCAAACGGTAACCCTTTCGAACAAATTACTCAACCCTCATTATTTGAATTCGGATGTAGCCTAATTTTTTATCCACTTCTTCCTCGCCGTCCGCCATAACTGACATTCAAAGGCTACCATATCGAATCAGTTGATCGATTACCATACAGACGGATCCATCATTCTGAAACGCAATATGTGGCAATATGCGTTCTACGGTGGATGTTTTGAAATCCCCTTCGGTCGGACAAAAGTAGGCTTGACAGTTATGTAAACATTTTATGCAAAACCCGTCGAATACAACCGGGGAATTATGCAGGTGCAGGACAAAAGTGTAAAGGAAAAAGTATTATTCAGTTTTTCTATGCAATTCTCAGTAAAAGCTCGGAGCGCCCGGTTAATGTAACATACCGGCGAACTGTGGATATACATTGGTACACCTCAGCCTAACCTGTCGGGGAATACAGGCGTGATTGTATGTTACACCACCAACTTCGAAACTCCGGGCTTAGAAGTTTCCTATCCATTCCAGGGTTAGAAACTTCTAAGTCTGTATGTCTGTTTGTTACGCTTTCACGACTAAATCCCTGAACTGATTTGACTGAAATTTTGTACGGGGTAAATGAAAGCCCTAACAAAGGACCCCATAGAGCCTAAGGGGCCTATGTCTTTTGTTGTGGTTTTAACTTACCCCGTACCAAATTTAATTAAAATTGGTTCAGGGATTTAGTCGTACTAGCGTCCGCGTTCCACGACTACATTTGCATCGGCGATACCTGAGATTTACGAGGAAGTCAAAGTCAAAGTATTTATTTCAATTAGACCATTTACAGGCACTTTTGAATTGTCAAGAAGTTACAGTTTAAAATTGAAGCTAGTTGCTCGTTCCAAAACGTAGGTTTTTGCTGTGCCCTACAGGGTCCATAATTGTTTCTAAATATATATATTTAACTACCACCTGTTTGTGTACATTATGGATTGCAATAAACGATTTTGATTTGATTTTGATTTGGTCTCTATGGAGAAGAACGAGCAAGAAACTCCATGGACACTTGGAAGACAAACATACACACACATGAAAGAAGTCGAGGGCAAAAGCTAGTGGATTATAAACCTCCCATCCTATAAGATTAAGCGTCTCCGTCACTCGTCAGTTGAACATTTATTATGTCAGATCAGTTAAATTACGTCAAACTGAAAGGTCACCGCAGCCTTTGTTTGAAATGAAGGCGCTTATCGCTCTCTCTCACTGGTTCATTATACTGCGTGAGTGAAAGGGAATGATAAGCTCCATTGTTTGACTCTAACATACGTCCGTTGCATTCAAATCTTGGAGAAATGGTTTGTACTGTCTTTGTGACATTAGTTTAAAGTTTGGGATTAGAAATATAGATCTATTAATTCAATTGAGGTCAAAGTAAAAGTCGAACCATTAATTTCAGTTAGGCTATTTTATGGTACTTTTAACGTAAAGTACTTTTAAAGTAAAAATAGAATGTAGTGGCCCCTTCTAAAAGGTAGTTACGTATGGAAACAAATAGGCAAGAATTTCCGTACATACTCTTTTAAAATCTATGTTTTACAATAGTTGTATACAGAATCAATCAATGAAAAATTCTGCTACCTATTTGAAGTTGCACAACACAGTTAGCGCATTGGCTGAGGAATTGGCTGCTGTGTTGCTTGTAGTAGGTTTGATATCCACACTGTCGTTTGTGTATGTGAGTTTATGTGTGTTCTGGTCAAATACATACTACCGTATTAAGAGGCATACATTGTTTGCCGTGCCTGTGAGGCGCACAATCGCCCGTGCCCAGTCTCCCATCCCACGTGTTCTGCCCTCGCTTAACGCTTTCTCGGATGCCAAGCCTGACTGTATAATATGTGCGCGGACGAATGGAAGACGATCTTGTCGGTATGTTTAGAGAATTGTGAGAAGTACTTGTGAATGTCGCTAAATATGTATTTTACATCTATAACCAATGGCCTTTTTGTTAAATTAAAATAAATAAAAAACATATTTAATATTTGTAAACGCAGCTACGATACAGGAAAAAAAACCTAAAGCATCATTTTTTTATAAACAAAGAACGAATAAAGTCAAATCATTTACTTCAATTCGGCCATTAAAAGGCACTTTTGAAAGTCATTACATGAAAAAAACATTAATATTGAATCTAGTTGAGGATTATTTTGAGGACTTCGAAATGGTTGAAGATAGGTCTTTCATACGCACATCAGTACAATACGTATTAAGCCTGTAAATGCTATCTAGGTTTGGACGATTATTACCTACATAATCTTGTGTAGACAGCTGGGATAAAAAAGTGAGATTGTAGATTTGAGATAGCTGTCACATCGTCAAAAAGAAGATCTATCTACTTATCTTAAGATCTTAATCTTCACAGTTTTTACTCGTATGAATGTTATAAATTTTGTTATTGAATGAATATACCTAAAAGAGAAGTTCAATATCAAAAACATTATTTAAAACAAAAAAAATATATGTCGGCTAGTAACTGCCTCGTTAGCCTAATGGTCCTAAGCGCGACTACTACGCTAGAGGTCTTGGGTTCAATTACTAGGTCGAGCAAAGTGTTATCGGTTTTTTCTATGAAATTCTCGGTAGTAGCTGGATGTTAGGATTTGTACCCGGTTAATGGCAATAGGCTCACCCCCTATCATATTGGACCTAAACATACCGGCGAACTGTGGGTGTACACATTGGTGCACCTCTGCCTAACCCTTTAGGAAATGCAGGTGTTATATATTATGGCTTTTAATGATAATAATCATTAAAAGTTATAATATATGTACTATATTTTTAATTGTTAAAGTTGTATTTTGTGATTTGTTGATACCGGAAGTTGGTTCGGTTATGATTTAAATCATAAAATCATAGCTAAAACCAGTTTTACGTTATTTATATTTTATTATTTATGTCATTACATAATTATAGCTTTTTATATACATAAATATAATTTCTAGACACATTTGTACAAGTCTCTGTACTAACGACTCGATGACGTCACTTGTTTGTCACTGTCTATAAAGGCGAGAGCCCAACGCTTTGAGTGTCATTCTTATCTGAGCTGTCGGACCGAGCAGATCGCTAGTTAAGTATATTTCCTCTTTTATTAGATATTATAATTATGTGTTCCTTATATTCTTTTGTAATGTTGGTTATTTACTTGATTTAGTTATATAATTGATATGGTACCTAAATAATGTTATTAGTGAGCAATAATGTTGTATAAATATATTATACATTATATGTATATATACATTATGTGTATATATATGTATACGTATGTATATAAAGACACTTTCCTATCTGTGTTAACATATATATACTTTTGTACTGCTGATAGCAGTGTTGGTTATATACTTGATGTAGTAACTAAATGATGTTACCAGTGAGTAATAATGTTGTGTACATAGTATATGTGTAAAAATATTTATGTATAAATGTTGGTGTGTATACATGATGATATAGAATCATTGTTTAATAATAATGTAATAAATGAAATGAGTAATAATGATAAATGACTTTCATTGATACATAAGGTTAGTTTCAATATTGAGCAACTTTAATAAATAAGATAATTGCCATATATTAAATGAATAAATATATTTGATTAAAATTTATTTTAATTATTTTACCTTTTTTATCTATTTCTAACATCAGAAGTGGGATCACATACCAATATTTATTATAATTATGTTTTTATTTTTATATTAAATGTAAATAAAATTAGGATTTATTAAGTGAATGAGAATATATTTCCAGGATTTTTTTTCACTACCCGAATGGAGACAGAGATTATCCAGAAGCTGCTTACTGCTGAAAAAGAAGCGTTATCCAGCAAGAATAGGCAGGATGACGTGAATCTCTCAATATTTGATCAAACCAACACCGCGGTAATATGTCAGATTGGCCGAACGAACTATGAAAATGGCAGTAATCCATAAATACCACAGTTCGAAATCTACGGGTTTTTCCCCTGTACGACTACTAATTGGTAGTAATGCGAATATACTTTGTGTTCAGCCTCGCTTGAACGAAATTTGTGGCTGTGCCTATGGCTGTGCCTGTAGCTGTGGCTGTGCCTATGGCTATGGCTGTGCCTGTGGCTGTCCCTGTGGCTGTGTCTATGGCTGTACCTGTAGCTGTGGCTGTGCCTATGGCTATGGCTGTGCCTGTGGCTGTGCCTGTGGCTGTGCCTGTGGCTGTGCCTGTGGCTGTGCCTGTGGCTGTGCCTGTGGCTGTGCCTGTGGCTGTGCCTGTGGCTGTGCCTGTGGCTGTGCCTGTGGCTGTGCCTATAACATTAATAAAAGAACTACTTAAAAAGATATAAAAAATATATCATGATTGTACTTCGAGAACGAAGTACTTATCAGAATGGCCGTGTTATATATTATGGCTT
Organism: Caradrina clavipalpis; assembly: GCA_932526535.1. Lineage (NCBI taxonomy): Eukaryota > Metazoa > Arthropoda > Insecta > Lepidoptera > Noctuidae > Caradrina > Caradrina clavipalpis. Next base: position 2,557,002 of record OW052095.1, read on the forward strand.
TTAATGATAATAATCATTAAAAGTTATAATATATGTACTATATTTTTAATTGTTAAAGTTGTATTTTGTGATTTGTTGATACCGGAAGTTGGTTCGGTTATGATTTAAATCATAAAATCATAGCTAAAACCAGTTTTACGTTATTTATATTTTATTATTTATGTCATTACATAATTATAGCTTTTTATACACATAAATATAATTTCTAGACACATTTGTACAAGTCTCTGTACTAACGACTCGATGACGTCACTTGTTTGTCACTGTCTATAAAGGCGAGAGCCCAACGCTTTGAGTGTCATTCTTATCTGAGCTGTCGGACCGAGCAGATCGCTAGTTAAGTATATTTCCTCTTTTATTAGATATTATAATTATGTGTTCCTTATATTCTTTTGTAATGTTGGTTATTTACTTGATTTAGTTATATAATTGATATGGTACCTAAATAATGTTATTAGTGAGCAATAATGTTGTATAAATATATTATACATTATATGTATATATACATTATGTGTATATATATGTATACGTATGTATATAAAGACACTTTCCTATCTGTGTTAACATATATATACTTTTGTACTGCTGATAGCAGTGTTGGTTATATACTTGATGTAGTAACTAAATGATGTTACCAGTGAGTAATAATGTTGTGTACATAGTATATGTGTAAAAATATTTATGTATAAATGTTGGTGTGTATACATGATGATATAGAATCATTGTTTAATAATAATGTAATAAATGAAATGAGTAATAATGATAAATGACTTTCATTGATACATAAGGTTAGTTTCAATATTGAGCAACTTTAATAAATAAGATAATTGCCATATATTAAATGAATAAATATATTTGATTAAAATTTATTTTAATTATTTTACCTTTTTTATCTATTTCTAACACAGGCGTGATGATATGTATGTTATGTAATAATAAAAATGATGAGTGTTAAGTAAATATTAAAAATTTGGTTAATATTTTTAGAGATATAATTTCCATCGATGTGATTCTCATGAATATAAAACGCAAAGTTAATGAATTCTTGATAATAGCGCTTCAGAATACAATGTAATTTTTTAGACATACATACATACTGTAGGTACTAGTTGTATTATATACAGAGTGTAAATAATAGTAGGTATGTGGAGTACATTTTATTTTATTAGTTTTAAGAAAACATACAGCTAGTACATAACATGTACAAATTCTGATTTGATTTCTGTTTTTTTCAAAATGAGAATTTCCCAAAGAAAAAATAAAGCTTATAAAATAGAATTAAAAAAAAAACAAAGTAAGGTAATAAGGAAAACTTTTTAACCACTAGGCCATCACACCAACTAAACTAGTATAATAAAAAAAACCGATTTGTATTTTTGTTTGTAATGGAATAATTTTAAATACTACTGAGCCGATTACAAAAATATTATTCGTGGAAAGCAAGAGTATCAGAGAGTAACACAGGCTAATAATTATTTAAAAAAAAAATGAGTTTCGTAATAAAAATAAATGCTGGTTTTTAGTATACGTATCACTGAACACATTTAAAGCAATGCATTTTTTACATCCGTCAAAATCCTTTAGATTAAGATAATTAGGCAAGTGTGTCACGTAATTACCCTAAATAAAACAATTGTAACATACCATAACATTATTGTTGTACAGACGGCTAAAAACGTGATCCACCCTGTATGTATGTAAGTACAAACACACACAAAACCAGACATTACATAGATAAGAATCTAGGAGTATTTTTATATCGTAAATACAAGTACATTTCAGTCAATGTGTGCTTATAAACATAGAGTACCTACTTATATACAATGTAGAGGCTAATTAAGGTATATAGTAAAGTATGAGTATGTTATATAGTGATAGTAGTATAGTATGGATTACATTGTGTGTAGAGTAGAGTATGTAGTTGTAGGTGTGTCTGTGTGATGGGTGGGTGTATAATGAAAGTACCTATGTGTAGTTTGGACACGGATGTTTCGGGAGATTCCTGCACATCATCTGGCGGGAGGAAACGCCTGGATGTCACCACTGCGAGGATCGCCCTGAGGACACGGAGGCGCACACCGTGGCGGTGTGCCACGTCGGGTGGAGCACCGCCGTGTCCTCGTGGCGCAATAGGAAGCAGTCACCTCCGTCTGTGAAGTAGTTATGCTAGAGAAGGAGGTAGCGGAACGTCAGAGGCGTAGATCCTCTCGTTCCAGAGACGCTCCTGGAGGGTGAGCTATGGGTAGCTCACCGCCTCTAAGGCCACTAAGGGCCGATGCCTGCCTAGGCTGCGGGCTGTTCGAAAGAGATACCGCGCCCCCGGAACGCGAAGGGCACAAGAAGGAACATGGATGAGATTAAGTTAATAAAAGACTGACACTCCCTCCCGCCCCGGCCAAGGCGGGAGAAGTAATTTGATGAATCCAAAAAAAAACAAAACAAAGTATGTGTAGTTGTACGAATGGTTTTTGTTATTTATTTTGCATGCAATATATTAATCTGAATGCGTTGAAAGTTGAAAAGTTGTAATTTAATAAACCAACAAATTGGTTTTTGTAGAAACAACTTTACAACTGTTGTTGTTAAGGTCAAAATATAATAACTGACTCTCTAGTATAAGTCTAAACTTAAGTTATAATTCGTTTTGTGATGTAATAAGCTTTGTCAAACCAAGGAATCGAATAATCGTTTATTATTTACTAGAGAGGAATTCCCGTAAGATTAACAATGATCGTATTACGATCGCATTGTAATCCCAGTATTAATTTGTCAAGAATCATCATCATCATATATCAGCCGAACAACATCCACTGCTGGACAAAGGTCTCCCCTAAAGATAGCCATAATGACCGGTTTTTAATGGCAATTAACCGCGACCTTTACCAGATCGTCAGTCCGCCTCCTCGGGAGCCTTCCCACACAGCATCTTTTAATACGAATTGTGAAGAAACCTCTAGTTTGCCTACAATTTTGACATTTATCGTCGCTGAGATGACATTGCGGCTAGATTTTAAACGTTTTTAGTCACAAAATTTGGCCTTCTGACCAACGAGGCATGCAAATCTAGGTTTTAATACCAATGTTTCTCATCACCATAATAGTTGGTGAAGTCTAGGTCAGATTAGGCTTGTTCACGGTAAAGCAACGTGTCTAGATTTCTCGCGAGAATATTCCACGTAATAGGTATTATTATAGACTAAGACCCCAGTGTCGCTAAAGCTACGTCATTTGAATATGGTTGAAGATATTAGGATAGATAAAGAAATATGTCGCTAAGATGGTGTGCGTACTTTTGAGCTACAAATCTGCGACCCTTTTAGGTGTCTATCTCAGGCAGACTTCATACTTTTCACATTTAATATGTCGGGCTGAAGTTATGGACTTCACGGAAAGAGTCTGGCAATAATTTACTAATGGTTTTTAACATTGTCCTATAAAATCGATTAAAACAATTGACACCAATTGAACGTTACTGAGTAAGGCACTTTTTAAACCTAATATCTGCAAAAGGACCCAGCATTAAAATTAATATGTACTCATACCTTCGAACATAATATTTCTCATTCGATTCTCGAAATTTCAGCCGTGATAAAATGACGTAAGTCTGGTGACTGTGGGATCTTAAACTATTATGCTGCGATAATTATATTTACTTTAAATTCAAGGTGGATTACTTTATAACAACCACTGTAAGTACAGCAAATAAGTTTATTTTTAGTTAAATAAGTACTGAATATTGTCATTATTTTGATTTGCTTGATATGACAATTGTATGCTTAAGTCTGCCTTTGTACTTTTTATTGTGTAAAGTTTTAAATAATAGGCCAAAAAAAGGATGGATGGATTGTGTGAAGAATGATATGAAAGAGAAAGGAGTCAGTGATAGCATGACGGTTGATAGGACGGCATGGAAGAAGAAAACGTGTTGCGCCGACCCCAAGTAACATGGGATAAGGGCAGGAAGATGGTGAAACTAACTAGCTGTACCCCGGGATTTTATTTGCGGTAGGTTATGTCTTTGATTACTGTTTCGTTCCCGTAGTTCTGTACCCTATAACCTTCCTTGACAAACGACCTATATAACACATAAAGATTTTTTTCAAATTGGACTAGCAGTTCTTGGGATTAGCGCGTTCAAACAAACTATTCAGCTTTATTATAGGTAGGTATAGACGAATGAATATAATTAAATACAATAAGAACAGAACAAAAATTTGCACCTGCCATGTTATCTCTTTACCACCTTTAGTTAACCGGCAAAGAATTCCTAAGACATTAAGTCCGCCTTTGCACTTTTTGTTTTTGTACTAACTATTTATCCTATAAAAACTGGTTGAAACTAATTACATACTTAGTAAATAGTTCCAACCGGTTCTTAGATCTAAAAGGCAAAGCCAGTATTTTAGAACGGTCACATACTAAGCTCAATATCAGTTATGTCAAAAATAACTTTAATTTACCTACATTTTTCCTTGAAGGAGCTCGTCAGGGGAGGTACTATAACGGTACTATCAACATACCTATTTGAACCGCAAAGCAGCGTTGCTGTATTCCGGTTTGACGGGTATAGATGCCAATGTAATTGCACATGAGACATTTCAATTTTGTTTCTGCAATAGCAACGCATCTGCAAGGTATCTGGTATTTCAGATGTCTGTTTTGCAGGCAGAAAAAGGTTTTGACATTGATTGTCGGTGAGATTACATTGTGACTTTCATTTTAACGTTTTTTTTTTTATTAGAGATGGGTAAGCTCTTGACTCTAGTCTTGATCAAATGTGACATAGACAAAGTCTACGATGGAGTGAGCTTACCCAGAAGAAGCCTGTTCACTCTAACTTTGAAGAGATTAGGGTTGAATACGTTCGGAAATACAGACGCAGGTAGAGAGCAATTAATTACTAGTATAGGTCTTCTAACATTGCTATTCTATAGATAACTCTAGATCTTACCCATAAGACCTAAAGTATCTACAGTACCGTGGAATATCTACGTACTTGATTGTATCAAGGCATCCCATTACACGAGTAAAATTACCTATCGCCGGGCGATAATAGCGCAGGCGAAATAGAAATTGTTTTACGGACGGATGAATATCGTGTGGGACGGCATTATTGTAAGTATGTGAAGCCTGGGCCACATTATTGTGGTGTATCCTTCTGTATGAAATCCCTACATTTTGAATTATTTTTTGACGACTTCTTGTTCTTTATCGTGTGGGCAGTAAGGTCTAACGACCCCACACACCCTAGTGTCAGAGTTTTTAAACCGCCTCAAGGGCCACACACATTTTTTGATGGCACTGTTGGTGCAGTGGCTTAGCGACTGTTGCTGCTCTGTGTGTCGCGGGTTTGATTACCGCAAGGACCAATTTGAGTGGTTTAAAGATAGTTGTTCCAGCTCTGGCTGTTTATATAATTATGTGAGTTTATATGATTCTAAACGCACCCACGATACAGAAGAAATTGCAAGAGTGGGGCAACGTAAACAAATAAAAAATTTTGACGAGAGTAAAGTGAATTTATCAATGGTAAATGCGTAGATTAGATACGAAACTGATGACGTCATAATATGCCACGAACATAATAAATACGACAGACGATCATTCCAGACAATTGGAGACGCGAATTATTTGAAACAATCTATTGTCAATCAGTCTATTAAATAGAAGTCAATTAGTTCAAGCGGTTTTTCTCCACACTAAAGAGCTATGGGTACCTACATATTTTTGTGGAGTTATAAGCTTAGAAATTTGGTAGACCGAACTAGATTGACTAGATTTTAGTCTAGTTCTACCGGTCCGCGGTTTCACTCTCGTTAATTTGGTTACTACTCTGCTCTCGTAGATCGTAGCGTGACATTGTTATTTAACTTCTAAATTTTCTCGATAAACTAGCTACATAACGCAAAAGGATTATTACAAAACGGACCAGTATTTTATGAGATTAGCGCGTTAATGCATACAAACAATATAATACATGTGTGGATTACCTACGTAGGTACGACGCTCATCTCTCATGTTATAGTGCACGGGCAACTGAACCGCGCAATTATTGTAAATTTGGTTAAACTATGACGTCTTGGCAACGCCAAGTAATTTACAGCAATTTGGAAGCACTTTAAGAGGTTGTAGGTTCAAATCCGGGCACGTGCCATTGTGACTTTTTTAATAAATAATATAGTATGTACTTTCTAACTTGTTCTTTCTTTTTACGGTTAATGGCAAAAGGCTTGCCCCCAATAGGGGGCAAGCCCCCAATAGGGGGCAAGCCTTTTGCCATGGTCCCATGTAATAACATGGGACCTAAAGATATATGCGAACTGTGGGTGTACATCGTTACACCTCTGCCTAACCCTTAGGGGAATACAGGCGTGATGGTATGTATGCATGTATATACTTTCTAAGTTTATCTTGGACATCACTGACATCGGTAAAGGAAAACATCGTGATTGAACATGGAACTATAATCAATTTAAGTTTGCAAACCGCTAATCTGCCTTGAGCGAGCATGATGATCAATGCATGCTTGGCCACCGTAGACGCGGGTCTGTGGACGGTGAGCAATGGGTAGCTCACCGTCCGTACGTTCATTAAATAACGACAGACCGTGTCGACGCGGCGCGTTCGTGTTCCACGCGCGCCTCAAAGAGATGTCAGCAAACTTGGATGGGGCCACTGCGGGCCGATGCCTGCCGGGGCTGCGGGTTGTTCGAAAGAGATACCGCGCCCCCGGAACGCAAAGGGCACATGAAGGAACATAGACGGGTTTTAGTCAGTAAAAGTCTGACACTCCCTCCCGCCCCGCCCAGGGCGGGGGAAGTTATTTGATGATTTCCCGTCTTTAAAAAAAAATGCTTTTTCTCTGTATGAGAAAAGACCAACCTATAATACCAACCTATTATTATCCTACTGCAGACAGTAGGCAATAATAGGCCCTACTGTCTGAAGTAGGGTAATAATAGGCTTGTATTATTTGTTATTATTGTGTAGCGGTATTATGATAAAATTCATATGCCTATTCATCGTGTATAATAATAATAATTTTGGTTTAGAATGCACACATAATGCATATGCTACCGTGAACAGTTTAGGAGTAACACAAAAATACTAATATTGTATGTGTGAAAATTTATATTGTTTTCATACATAATTAATGTAATTTGATCAATTCGTTGCCCTAGCACGGAAATGGTAAGGTAAATCAGTCGATTTTCGAATACAAATTAAACAAGTGAAATGTCTGTTTTTTACGTCAAAATAACAGCATTTTACACAACAAATATGAATGTTTACATTAAACGAATATGATGTTTAAACGGTTCTTACACAACAAAAACAATGTTAACAATTTCTGTTTATTTGTTCCGGTTAATCACCGGAAAAATCTGGACCAATATTTATTTTTGGTTTTTAATTGAATAGCCTTTTTGTTAGTATATCTGTGTGCACATGGTTTGTGTGAATAAACTTTTTCGTTATTTCTTTCTTTCAATGTTTACGAGATTTTCACCATTAAATTGCTGACATTATAAGGACTTGGGCTACTTTTATTGTAGTAAAAGAATCAGGGAGCCGTAAGAAAAAAACGACATTCACGTAAAGATAGTCGTAGGCATAAGTCAGTTAGTAATAATATAATCATCTAACATCATCTATCATATCATCTGTTTGTTTAGTAATCATATAGAGTCAGTTATCAAACAGTAAATAAATACACACACATAATATCATAACTATAGTACCATCACTATTGAATACATAATAATCAATCATTTCGTTCACTGCAATCCTCTAAGACACAAAACAAACAACTATCAAACACTAGATTTTACCTTCCATTTTCCATATTCATATTCGAAACACAATATCAACTGTATCACTTTAAAAATAAAGTTTATTTTTTAACGTATCACTTGTTCACATTTTCATCGCGCGAGTAAAGACGTTCATCGAGTCGAGTAGCTGTTATCTTAAGAGCAATCGTAAAGTAAGGTTTTCATAACTGTAGGTGCGTGGAGTGGGGATAGACGCACAGACAGGTGGATAGTTAATAGACTTGATTGAATGCTGCGTGGTCCATGATTAAATGTGCATCGACCACCTAGTCGCTGTAATGTGCGAATGTTTAGCTAACGGAGCTATTGGGATATTTATTCGTTTTTTTCTATAATAATCTATACTAATATGATTTAGTTGACGAGTTTGTTTCTAACTATCTCTTAAACTACTATCCCGATTGAGATTTTTTTTTCGCTAATGGAAAGCTACGTAATCTCTGGGTGCTTACAGGGTATATATTTCACTGTAAAAAATAGGTAAAATGTTAGAAAATTCGCGCTGATAAAGTCGCGGGCATAATCTAGTAAATTAACAAGAGCAATCACTCTCCATTCTACTGACTGGAGTGATTGGGATCCGACAATGTCTCATATACTTATTAGACATTCTCGGATCAGGAGATTCACAATCGTACTGGGTGCTAGACGGATCTATGATGATCCATTTAGCCAGTTTACACAACACAGAACAGCTGCTTAGTGGCAGAAATAGGTTTGGCAGTAGCACTTCCCCGGACGAGCTTCTTCACAAAGAACTCTACTACTACTCATGAGGTAGTGGATGCCTTACTTCGCAAAATCTGCTACTCTCTTTGGGTGCACTGTCTTGAATTGCCTGGGTTAATCGTAGAACGCACTTAAGACTCTTCAGTCTATAGTCGTAAAGGGGATGTCGATTAGATAGGTAATATCCTACATACATAACCAATTAGTACCTATTATGCCTAAACGCAATTCACGGGGCACAAATGCCTAGTCAAAGCAATGGCTCAATCATTAATTGCTCAAAGCGAACAGTTATGAGGGTAAGCTAGTTTAATTTGATAATACTATTCCCAGGTAGACTTAACCTCTATTAACAAGTTATGATCTCTGCAAAATGAGCCTTGAATGTACACGTTTTGGATCTAAGGACTAATCTGGGATAAGGTTCAAGATAAAACAGAATCTTGCCTAAATCAAGCCCTTTCCATGGCTACAGAGACCTATAAAGTACATAATAATAATAAGTCAAAGAACAAAAGATTATACCGTTTTGAATTTGGAACACTGACCACCATTTTGTTGTCATTATTGTTCCAAATTCGAATTTATGGCTGTTTAAAAAGATATGACCTTTATACTAACAATGTGAAATGACCAGATTTATATGTCTATGAATGTATAATGTTCGACATAATTGTTGCTTGTAATAAAAATAATAAGAAAGCAAAGAAAGAAAGAAAGAACAGCAGTTTTATGTTACGCGAAAAATACATTTTTCTACATTTTAGTCTACCTGACTGTTCCGGCTTCTCTCCGAAACGGCTGGACCGATTTTGATTGGACTTGCACTGGCATTATAGCTAATGTTCTATGAAGTAACATACTCACTTACTTATATTTTAGAAAAAGAATTAAGCTGTCGCACAGAAAATATAAAACCCCGTGAAAATCCACATTCACTCGAACGAAGTCGCAGGCATTAACTTGTTTGGAATAAAATTCATGAAGATAAAAGCCATTGAAGTTCAGAATAAAGTAAAACATATTTTCTGTTATGTAAAGATTTTCATCAATGCCGACTGTATGAATGTGGTTTTAACCATAATTATAATAAGATTCTGTGTGTACTTCCATTAAAATATTTTAAATCAACAGCCAATTTAACTTTAACTTTATCAGCTCTGGAGAGTAAACATCCAGCGCCTGCGGATGGTCTCACCTTTCCAGACCCTCCCGACCCCCCCGATCTAGATTCACCTTTTTTAAATGTAACAGCCCCCCAGGTGACTGCAGCCGTGAGTTCCTTCCGTAGTGGTTCTGCCGGCGGCCTCGACGGCCTGACTCCACAGCATTTAAAAGACCTGTTGGGTTCGGGCGCCGGGGAAGCTGGTGAGTCGCTGTTGAAGGAGCTTGCGGCTCTAGTTAAACTTATGCTCTGCGGCGGTGTGAACGATGCCGTCGTTGACGTCTTGTACGGGGCCAACCTGTGCGCCCTACGAAAGAAGGACGGCGGCATTCGTCCCATTGCCGTGGGGTGTACCTATAGACGTATGGTAGCCAAAATTTGTTGCAAAGCATACGGCGAATCGCTGAGCAACAAATTCCAGCCCCTTCAACTTGGCTTTGGTTCCAGAGGGGGCTGCGAGGCTGCCGTACATGCCCTTTCTACCTTTTTAAATTCAAATCAGGGTGAGGTAATCCTCAAGGTTGACGTTAAGAACGCCTTTAATTCTGTCAATAGGGACATTTTGTTGGCTGAAGTAAAAAAAGAACTACCCGAAATTTATGGTTTTTTGTGGCAGTGTTATAGACACCCTTCAAAATTACACTATAAGGACAACTTTTTGGATTCTGCAGTCGGTTGCCAACAAGGTGACCCTCTCGGGCCAGTTATTTTCAGTTTAGCTATCCACCCCATTATCCAACAACTAAATTCCAAATTCAACGCGTGGTATTTAGACGATGGAACACTGGGAGGTGATGTAGACACTGTATTAAAAGACTTAAAATTTTTGAAAGAAGAGTTTAAATCTATCGGCCTGGACCTAAACCCTTCCAAATGCGAAATTTACCTTACTGACGTTACCGACAGACAATCGACTTTAGAAAAATTCAATGCAATAGCCCCACAGATCAAAATTTTAGAAAAAAGCTCATTGCACCTCCTAGGTTCCCCAATTTTGGAAGATAGTTTTTCACCATTCATTGAAGAAAAAATCTGTCACTTCAATGATATTTCGGACAGACTTTCGAAAATTAACCTTCATTCTGCTTTTACCTTATTGAGGTATTGTTGTTTTGGCCCAAATTTTATGTATTACCTGCGATCTGCACCTTTATGGAAGCAGCCACACCTTTTGGACAAAATTGACCAAATTATTAGAAGTACAATAACTTCAGTTTTAAATGTGGCCTTGGATGACCGAGCGTGGCTACAAGCCACACTTCCCATTCGTTTTGGTGGTCTCGGTATCCGCAAAATTTCTAGTTGTAGTTTACCGGCGTTCTTGTCTTCTGTCCACAGCACCGATAAGTTAACCTCGAAGATTTTATCACCATCTCTGGTTAACTTTGAAGTTCCGTGTTTGACCGAAGCGGTGAACGCCTGGAAAGTATCTTGCCCGGAAACAGATAGACCCGTGAACCCATCTTCCCAGAGACAATGGGACGAGCCGCTCTGCAGGTTGGTACGGAATAATTTAATTAATACGTCCAACAATTCTGCTGAGCGTGCCCGCCTGCTGGCTGTGGGTGAGTGGGAGTCGGGTCTCTGGCTTCAGGCACTTCCGTCGCCCAACATAGGCACTATGTTGAGTGACTCTACATTCCGGCTCGCTACATGCCTGCGCCTGGGTGCACCTTGTGGGGCTCCGCACCGCTGTCAGTGCGGTGAAGCTGTCGACTGCCTCGGCCACCATGGCCTGTCATGCAAAAAGAGCGCTGGCCGCATAGCACGGCACGCCAGCATTAATGACATCATCCGTCGTGCTCTTGTCTCCGCCGGAGTGCCAGCTGTTTTGGAGCCAATTGGCTTGGCACGCGACGATGGTAAGAGACCAGATGGGATGACTATAATGCCTTGGAAGTTGGGTAGGCCTTTGGTGTGGGATGCAACATGCGTCGACACCCTCGCGCCATCCCATCTTCCTAGCACGACGTGCTGTGCTGGGGCGGCTGCGTCTAGTGCGGAAAATCTCAAGCGGCGCAAATATATTAACCTTCATGAAAGTTATATATTTGAGCCGTTTGGGGTTGAAACACTAGGGCCATGGGGACCGAGCGCTCATCTAGTGTTTCGCAATATAGCCAAGCGACTGGTCGATTCTTCACGTGACCAGAGGGCTGGACTTTTCTTGGGCCAAAGAATCAGCATTGCCATACAACGTGGCAATGCTGCCAGCCTTCTGGGCACATGTCCCATTGACGGCGATGCGGATGAGTTTTTTGATGCCCTATGACCTTCCTTTCTGTTTGTTTTTTTTTTTTTTTAACTGTACATAGTTTTTAATTTAATTATTATTGTTTAACTAAGTTTTGCTGCATGAATAAAGTGTACGCGTTTTAAGACAGCCAATGCGATCGAGTTTTGTTTTTTTTTTGTTATATTTACATTTGATCAAAATCAGTATTATTTTTATTTTATTTATCTTCTTGGACTTGTTGTGTAAGCCCAGTTGTACCGCCTCTCTTGTCCGAAGTTGTGGGTTCGCAACCGGACACGGCAAGTATCTACCAATGTGGGTTTTTCTATTACATAAGCTTTCTAAGTTCGTTTCATACCGGCGAACTGTTTACATTGATATACCTCTGCCTAAGCCTTCGGGGAACACAGGCGTGATGATCTGTATAATATCTAGGCTTGTGATTTTGTTAGGATAGACTCGTCAAACATCTGAATTCCAAAATGATGTATAGGTAATAACTAAAAATAACTCTAATTGAAGAGACGAGACTCTGTCTTACCACAAGCCTATATATCCCCATAGCCTATGTACAAAATTTAATCGAGTTCAATCACGTATAGACTAAAATAGTGACAGTGAGCTGCTGTGCTGTGTCACAGGTTCGATTTTTATGTCTCACAGGTAGTTGTATGTATTCTCCAGACCGATTTCAACCGCAGCAGCTAATCTTAATGCAGGCTAGCCAAGTACGCAGGAGATATTATAATGCACAAGTGTGTGCGCAAACACAGTGTTCAGCTTCTTCCCTAACTCTCATCGTCCGATGGAAGGGCAATCCGACAGACACAATCCGGGAGAAATCAGGAACAGGACCATTGGCTTTACGTACTTTTCGAGGCACGGGGTTGTCACATAACCAACTCCCTGAGATTGTTACTGAGAAATTCTTTATGGAACACCCCAATAACACTTTTTGCCCGACTTGGGAATCGAATCCAAGTGGATCGCATTTACATTTTCAGTAGAATAAACAATTGCCATTTACCAAAAAGAAACAAATGAGAAACAACTTCTGATAAAAAACCGTCAGCAGCAGGCATAAAGAAATGTAAGCGCCTAAATTACTTTTTCTCCACTTTTACTACGTATTTCAAGACCTTAGGAGGTATTATAGACCTAAATTAAATTCTATGACTCAGGTTATAGAATTCCAAATGAGTTGATATAGCCAATTAGACTTCTTACCGGGAACCGGTTGTTTCTTTATATTTTGTACATAATTAGTTACTTGGTACTTGTAATTAAGATAAGTCTGAAATCGAGAATCCGTGTTGAGCAAGAGATGAATGACCGTGCCTTTTCAGTGATGTTACCGTTTTGTAAAAACCGAATTGAAAGAAAATTGTGTCTGTGGAGTTTCTTGCTCGTTCTTCTCCATAGAGACTTACGTTTGGGAACGAGCAACTAACTACAACTTTAAACTGTAACTTCTTGATAATTCGTAAAAGTGTCTGTAAATGGTCTAATTGAAATAAATGCTTTGACTTTAACTTTGACGTGGCACAGAAATGCTTAACATTTTAAGAAGACTAGTTGAGACGGTTTCTATAAAAATACTTAGCACCTTTAGTAGTTATATAGTAGTTTTATTCAAGGTGCATCGTATTCATGTGTTATTTTACACCAATAAACATTTTAACACATGCCAAAAAAGTTGGGCAGAGTTGTACCAATGGATACCCACAGTTCGCGGGTATGCTTACATCCCATGTAATAGGAGGCGAGCCTATTGCCATTAACCAGGCACAAATCCTAACTCCGAGCTGCTATTGAGAATTTTATTGAAAAACCCAATAACACTTTGCTCGACCTGGAAATCGAACCCAAGACCTCTAGCGTAGCAGTGGCGCTTAGGACCTCTAAGCTAACGAGGCAGTTAAAAATCTTAACAAAATATTGTAAAATAATTACATATTTGAGTAAGTAGGCTAATTGCAATTTGTGAGGTACCCATTCTTCTCCATACGAAATTACCTTCTAGAAGTGGCAATTAGATTAAATTCTTTTGTCTTGTTAATAACGTTCAAAACTGTCGTTTAATGGTTAAGGTAATTAAAATAAATAATTGACTTTGTCTTTGACACAGTTTCACTGTACAAGATAAAAACAAGGTTTAATGACGCTGTTTCTCCTTGACGTAGGTACTTACCGGTCAACGACTGGCCAAGTTTTTATTTATTTGAAATATAAAATATAAATTTTATAAAATATTTCTAATAGAAATATATTTTTTTGTCTAAAAATAAACTTTGCCCTGCACTAGGAATTTCTCCTGTGTCGTGCCGATCGAGCCATACAAATATTAGCATCGTGCGAGGGTCTAACCCACAACACGCAGCGCAGCAGCCAATCGCTTAGCCACTGCGCCAATATTGTCGTCAATCAATAATTAATGACGTCTTCTGCTTTGGATGGAGCGAAAGGGATTGTCAGATTCTTACTGACATAAACCCGCGTTCCTCGTAATGCTCTTTGCGTTAAAGGGCCGCGGTGACTCTTTCGAACAAATTCTGCAACCCTGACAGGCACTGGCCGTGGCCCGTCTACTAGAGCAAGTTTGATTAGATTCTGGCAAAGAGAAATAACCAGCACTAATCTTATATTTTTAATTCCCATATCCTGTTTTCAGGACCTTCATATTCCAGAGCAAGTTAATAAAGTTACTAGCCTTGACCGAGATCGTACTTACTAGATAAAACACTAGGGACGTATGACTAATGCGGCTAAGGTCTGGCGTCCACTGGGGTCCCCACAGGGGAGTCCGTAGGCACAGAAAGGGAGTGTTATGTGACGCACTATAATATACCTTATGTCATGCCAAAAAAGAAATTGAAATTGAATTGAAATTTCAATGACAATTATTGTAGATGCAGGAACAAAAATGCTCTGCGATGTCGTGTGAGTATGTGTTTTAAATCTCAACTATAATGTTATAATTAAGGCGGCGCGTTGTTTCAATGACATGTCATGTCAGCATATTAAACGGGGCCCACTAGGGTCAGTACCTGGCAGGGTTGCGGAATTTGTTCGAAAAAGTCACCGCAGGAGGAACACGGATGGGTTTAAGTCAGTAAGAGTCTGACACTCCCTTTCGCTTCTACCAGAGCGGAAAGAAGGGAAGAAGTCAATTGATGATTTCCCATCCTTAAAAGTATAAAAACAAAAGTGTTTAAAATCTCAACTTCAATGTTATCATATTATGATATTATATGTTGTATCACAATTACATCTCTTGCCGTGCCGTGCCATACTGCTAGTGGGCAAAGGTCCTAAAACTAAAATAAGTTTGACAGTAAAACGTGACTACGGGAAAAGGTCAAACATAATCTCATTTTAATTGCACATAGCGACGATAGGAGTGTGGTCTCGCTAATGGAGTTTTAGGAATCTACTTGCATTAGTTGTCTGTTGTTATAATTGGTATTATAACACAGTGACACAACACACCACACACACAGACAGACAGTGAGTGACAGTGACTGGCTGGTGCCAGTCACTGTCTTCACACAGAGAAGGCACGAGGATTAAACACCACGCTTGCTCAAGGCGGTTTAGCGATTTCAGATTTATAATATTAACTAGCTGACCCGCCACGACTTCGTTCGCGTGGTATCCTACCCCTACCCTACCCTACCCTACCCCTACCTTACCAGTACCCTACCCCTACACTACCCTACCCCTACCCCTACCCTACCCCTACCCTACCCCTACCCCACCCTACCCCTACCCCTACCCCTACCCTACCCCTACCCTACCCCTACCCTACCCCTACCCTACCCCTACCCTACCCCTACCCTACCCCTACCCTACCCCTACCCTACCCCTACCCTACCCCTACCCTACCCCTACCCTACCCCTACCCCTACCCTACCCCTACCCCTACCCTACCCCTACCCTACACCTACCCTACCCCTACCCTACCCCTACCCTACCCCTACCCTACCCCTACCCTACCCCTACCCTACCCCTACCCTACCCTACCCTACCCCTACCCCTACTCTACCCCTACCCCTACCGACATTATAAGTATTATCACAAATCTTTTGTATGGGAGTATAGAAAATTTTTGTTTTTAGACTTCTTAAGGATTTTTTTTTTTTACAATATTTCTCCCCGTAAGAACCATCCTCGTACTTCAAGGAATATTTAAAAAAAAAAATTAGCGAAATCGGTCCACCCGTTCTCGAGTTATGCGCTTACCAACACATTTTGCGATTCATTTTTATATTATAGATTATAAAGTCCACGTTAGCTATGTTTTTCTTCACCAATGTAAGTGATGTCTAAGATAAACTTAGAAAGTACTAGCATCTGAGCGCTACTCCGTCCGCGTCAAAGTTGAAAAAAATTCCCATGAGGGTAGGCAGAAACCACAAAAAGCCACCTGCTATGATCCTTACCTACATACTGCTTTCGCCAGTTCGCCTCGTTCACGTTCATACATGTGGTGATAGAAGCACGCCGGTTACAAGAACTGCTCACTCGACCATTCTGAAGAACCCCCCAATCAGGTCAGGGTAGGTCTTTCTAGGGCGTCCCCTCCCGGCGTTGCCACTCACATCTGCCACATAAGTCCCTTTTGTTAGTCTCCTTTCACTCATCCTCTCAACATGACCGAACCATCTAGGCATACTCTTTTCAACCTTTCTCACTACATCCTATTTTAATCCGCAACGTTCTCGTATAATCTCATCTCGTTGGTAAAAACATGATCTAATGATGGCTTGGTATATCTTTCCTTTTCATCGTTGATATTATCTGCATACATTTTCATATGATGTCATTGTTTTCATTATTATTACAACACCCTCGTTCTATCGTTTAGTCATATTTGTAAATTCAACTGCCCCCCTAGCCAAGTCTCAAACGATAATCGTAAACGCTCGGTAGGTATCAATAGATTTTCAACTTAATACCCAAGAGCCTTAAGTTGAAAATCTATTAAAGATTTCTAAGCGTTAGCGACTGGAATGAACGAAAACGCTATGCAATCTTCATTAGGTCTTCAACTTAAAACCAAACACATAAAGTTGAAGATCTATTAGCCTACTCAGCGTTTGCGTTTATCGTTTGTGACTTGGCTGGTCTTCCTAATAGAATGTCTCTTGGGGTACCGTGTCAACATTATCTAGTTAGTAGACACCTTGGCAGGTATGACTACGTGACCTTTCACGAAATTAGCTTTAGTTTTGGTCCTTATCTCTGAAAACGAGGACAAAGGTCTGAAACCTGAAACACTTAGGGCCAAAACTTTTGTTTTAGGATAATTTTGAGGACTAGAAATATTTTGTTATTTCTTTGTTTCTTTTTATGTAGGTATCTTTTTTCACATTCCAGAACTAGAAGAAGATAATATTTATATTTACATAAACAATGAATTTGTTGACAATGAAAATTGTTCTCTTTAGTACAAATTTGCTTGTATGCAAGCTACATACGCGTATAAAATTTGGATAATTAATTATTTTAGTGAAAAGTAATTAAAATTGTATCCATACTAAGTGAGCCGTGTCATAATAATTAATCATTTCAACGCAGGTAGCTTCGTGTTTGCGGTGCATTGATTGTAATATCAATTCTAAAGTAGGTAGGTACTATACATTTCATCAGAAAATGACCTAGTATTATTATAAATAATTTTTCTAAAAAAATACCATAATATTTCTAAGATTTGTACAGAATAGGCCAGCTGATTTCATAGTCACGTCAGACAATCGGTCACCGATTTTGTGGTCGGAGAGAATGGACACACGAATTTTCATATACCAACGCACGTGTTCTACATAAAGTCGGTCTTTTTTTTTTTTTTATTGACGGGATATCATCAAATAACTTCCCCCGCCCTGGGCGGGGCGGGAGGGAGTGTCAGACTTTTACTGACTAAAACCCGTCTATGTTCCTTCATGTGCCCTTTGCGTTCCGGGGGCGCGGTATCTCTTTCGAACAACCCGCAGCCCCGGCAGGCATCGGCCCTCAGTGGCCCCATCCAATTTTGCTGACATCTCTTTGAGGCGCGCGTGGAACACGAACGCGCCGTCGACACGGTCTGTCGCTAGTGAACGTACGGACGGTGAGCTACCCATTGCTCACCGTCCACAGACCCGCGTCTACGGTGGCCGGGAGTCGTCTCGTGGCTCCCGACGCCCGGATCGTCTACCGCGGCGGCCGCTAGGACGGGGGACCCTCCTTTCCCTCTCCCGTCCCGCCGCCTCCTTCTCTAGCATTACAGCTTCGCAGAAGGAGGCGACTACTTCCCATTCCCCCTCGCTCCGGACCATGGCCTGAACCAGTGCCGGACGCGAGAGGGCGCCGCCGCCGATGGCCGCCTCGAGGACTCGGCGGTGCTCAGCCCAAGCAGGGCACACCGCCAAAGTATGCTCCACCGTGTCCTCGGGGCGATCCTCACAATGGTGACACCCGGGCACATAAAGTCGGTCTAACTATGAATCTATTGAAACAATCCGATAATCGGTCCTACAAAGTCGGACGTAGGCCTCCGCCTACGTCCGACTTTGTTGGTCAGGGCGTCCGCCCTTACCATTACAATTATAATCAAATGGTGACCTAATAAACAATTGTGAGAAAATGAGTCTCTGAAAGAATTCGATAGATATTCTAATAGAAGTACATTTAATCTCAGTGTTTACAGATCAATTGTTATGTAAATACATTGTCAATATCAGATTCATCATCAACGAAATAAAACTGCAGTTTGATTGTTTATTTAAAAGGCATATCGAGCAATGCAATCTGTTTTGTAAATAAGTCATGTGTATATTTAAAACTGATCTCATTCCGTTTTAATTTGTTTTACCACTGTAAAGCTACGCTTCCACCGGACATTTGTGGGGGCGTGGTTCAAAACCGGGGAAGTGCGAGTCTGACTGACTACAAAACGTTTAGTGTAATATTAAACACGTTTTTATATAAGGACCCCAAATTAATTTTTTGCCTACCTCGTTAGCCTAGTGGTTCTAAGCGCGACTGTTACGCTAGAAGCCTTGGGTTCGAATCCCAGGTTGAGCAAAGTGTTATTGGGTTTTTCTATTAAATTCTCAATAGCATCTCGGAGCTAGGAGATTGTGCCCGGTTAACGGCAATACGCTTACCCCCTATTACATAGGGACAACCTAAACAAAACTAACATACAGGCGAACTGTGGGTGTACATTGGTACACCTCTGCTTAATCCTTTGGCGAATACTGGCGTGGTGGCATGTGTGTGATTTTTTTTAATGTATTATTATGGCAGCACAGCCGAGACTGGCCCAAGAAAAGATAACGAAATGACCTAGTCTTGCAACGAGAGGGCTGGTTTGAGGTGGTGCAAGAAAAGAATGTTTGAAAGAGCATGGGGAGGCTTTTGCCCAGCAGTGGGACATTATAGGCTAGATAAAAAAAATACGGCCACTTTCAGACAGACAGACACTAAAGAAAAAACTTCAAAAGATAAAGCTCTGTGACAGACTTCAGTCAATCTTCAGGTCAGTGATAAGTGGCACCCTTTAGGTACAGGACCATAAAATAGACAAATGTCAACGCTTAATTTTTATTAAGTTAAGTTAAGTGTTGTTTTAGTTTTAGTTTCACACACATCCCTCTCTAGACATATTAGGAGAAGAAGAGCTGTTTGTGAAGGAGCTCTTCCGGGGAAGTACTACCGCTATACCTATTTCTGTCGGTTTAAAGGTATGGGTGCCGGTGTAATTACATGCATACGAGACATTCCAACTTTGTCTCTGGGATGGCAACACATTTGCAAGGTCTCTGGTATTGCAGATGTCTATAGGTGGCGGTAACCACTGAACATCTGGTGGGCTGTGGGCTTGTTTGCCATCTAATGGCATAAAAAAACAACCTCGCACATCTCTGATGAAAGTCCAATAACGGAAACGAAAATCATTCACAATTCAATCAAAGGAACTGAAAGGTACATAATTGTTCAAAAGGAATTATTAATGGCAAAAAGCTTCTGAAATATGACACGTAATGAGCTAATTATTCGCTGACCGTGAGATACTGAAACCTGAATTGATCAGATCAATCCATTTTTATAAAAAATATCTATTAAGATTTCGATACCGGGCATGTGCCAATGTGACTTTTTCAATTTATATGGAACTAGCTTTTGCCCGCGACTTCGTCCGCGTGGATTAATAGTTCCCGTTCCCGGGGGATTTCCGGGATGAAAACTATCCTATGTCCTTTCTCGGGTCCCAGACTATATCTGTACCAAATTTCATTGAAATCGGTTCAGTGGTTTATGCGTGAAGAAGAGACACACAGACAGACAGAGTTACTTTCGCATTTATAATATTAGTACGGATTTTTAAGTTTACCTTGGCCATCACTGGCATGTAAAGGAAAACATCGTGAGGAAACGTGAACTAATAAATTAATGTAATGAATGAAATCGCTAATTCGTCCTTAAGCAAGCCTGGTGATCAATGCTCGTGTCTTCTTTGTATGAGAAAAGCAATGCTATGGAACACAAAAAGAGCCTTAAAAACGTTTTTCCTTTCAAAAGTTGGACTATTTTAAAATAAACATTAAAGATAATTTATTTATGAACCCGCCCAATCTCCCAACTAACTATTATCTAATTATATGGCTTGCAATTAACCAAATTTAGTTTTATCTCAGTTGAAATGCCAAAACTTCATTACATTTCTGTGAGGCATTTTAATGTTTATTCGCAAAACCTTTAAATGTGAATGTTTTGTCAACATAAAGGTACAAACCAACTGACGTGTAAGGCTAAGAATTTTAAGCGCTAAAGATCACATTTTTTTAATGTTAACACATAAGTATATTAACATTAAAAACTAATGCTAAGATATAGCTTAAAAAAAACTTCATTTGGCCAGGCAAAACCGAAATAATTGAAATTGTAAAATTAGAGTTAGATAGTCAATTGAGTTGGCATATAAGTGACATCACATTGCCACAACAAGTATTTCAATTGATTGGTAAATAATGAGATGCCAACATTCTTAAAAATATGCTTATTGCCCACAGGTATCTAAAGCTCGTAGCAATTAACACAATACGTTACCACGTCGTTTACTTGTAGCAGTTGATATGCAGTATCGTAAAAAAACTACAAATTGGAATTCTATATCCGAATAGTATATCCATTGTTTTTCTTCTTTTCAAAGTTAAAACATTTATTTCAATTAGACCATTTACAACTTTTGAATTGTCAAGAAGTTACACAAAAAGTTGAAGCTAATTAGTTTTAGAATCCATTTTAAGTCAATTCTTTTTTAAATTAATTACATTATAGTACTTGCTCCAGTTCCGGCCTTCCAGTTCGGGGTCCAGTTCGCGGCCACGTTTATCGTGGCATCAGTGGCAATTTTCATATTCTCTAAGGTGCAATTGTTCTCATAATAAAATTTAACTCAAATAATTTCTTCGATCAGGGCATATTTATTTATTTGTTTAATTAATATGGAAAACTTACAGCTAAACAACCAGGCTGGTAGCAGTAAACTAAACTGACAGCCAATTACAGGTCTTCAATAAGCACTTTAGTGGTCACAGACCTTTATAGTCAAAAGATTTCAGTTACTCAAACTTTATAATTATCGCGGACTCATCGTACTTTTGGTAAATATCCAATTTAAACAAAATACTCACTACGCTACTACTGCATTAATTTAAACGTTTCTAGTTGTCTCAACTTTAGATGCTATATTTGTATAGCGAAGTTGAAAGATAACAGACTAATTACAAGTTATTTCTTAGTGAATAATCAGTTTACATTCATTTGGGATAAATATTTAGTTTTTATTACTCTATTCGCGTATTTTTGGTAACAAATTTTGTTGAATGGCTATATTAAATACTAGCAGTGCCCCGCGGTTTCACTCGCGTTAGGTTTAGGTTTTTGGTTACTGATCCATTCCGTGGCTCATAGCGCGATGTTATGTAGCCTATAATATGTTATTCTGATGTATAAGCTACGGAATGTCTCGCAGAGCCATTATTTTGCGGCCAAGTTATTTTAAAACTGTGATATCTCCTAAGATCTTCATTGAAATTAAAAGATGTAAAGGGCAATTTCATTCAAAATTAAACACTTGTGATGAATAAAGTATTTATGTTGATAAGGATTAATACTATTTCCATAAAAACACCTTCGCAAATAATGCATTATTTTAAAACAAATTTTTAACCATAAAAATGGCTATAGTGAGTCAACCTTAAAAGTTAGTCATTTACTACCACGGACTTTTTTTTAGTATATTTTAAGAGGATCAATTCTTTCATACATTATTTTTGCGAAACTTTAACCGTTCACGCAGCGCACGCAACGAAAGCCCTCAAAAAGAATATTTTTTCCCGTTTTCGCCACATTTTTCATTGATGCTCCGCTCCAATTGGTCGTAGCGTGATGTTATATAGCCTATAACACTCACGAATAATGTAGCTTTCTACCAGTGAAACAATTTTTAAAATTGGTTCATTACTTCCGGAGATTACCCCCTACATACAAACTTACAAACTTACCAACAAATGTTACCTCTTTATAATATTAGTATAGATTGTTCTACTTTTACCCAGGTAAAACAAAAGCCGATTTGTTTTTGTTTTTATTTACTTACTCGTAGTATAAAAAAGTCTCTTCTCGCCGTCTATTCCTCTGTACGCTTAGATCTTTTGAACTACGCAACGGATTTTAATGCGGTTTTCATCTATAGAGTCATCCAAGAGGAAGGTTTAATGCATATAGAACATCACGCTACGAACAACGGGAGGGGAGCAGTAACTAAAAACGTAACGTAGATCTTAAAAGGTTAATTTCTGTGGTAGTTTTTTAATTTTTGCTGACGAAAATTCCATCGGGCACACCGTTTGACAATCATAATAAAACAATCATTTTATCACAGTTTTATTTCTCAATAGTAGAGGTAGTTGCTACTAAATACGTTAGAATAAATTACACGGTCTAATTATAAAAGATACATTGTTTAAAATCAGGTGTGGTTCCTCTGACAACGTTTGCAAAATACACATTTATAATATAACAGCAATAACCAGCCGGTCTATTTGGTAAAAATGAACTTAGGTGATGAGATTTAGGATTAAACTTAACTGCCACCTCACCTATTGCTTGTGAGGGAGATTTACACAAAAAACAAGAAATGGTGCAGAAAATCTGTCCTCTGCTTTTCTATTAATAAGCATAAAAATAATTGAAAAGCTCACATACCTTTAGTTTTCGCATTTCAGGGCGGGAAATCAGTTCCTGCTCCTTTTGCGTTCCAGGGCCGCGGTGACTCTTTCGATCAAAATCCGCGAAAGATTGCAGACCTACTAGTACTAGAACCAATATCGCTCTCACTGGAACCGCACCTTGTGCTTCTTAATCCGACATCCCATTTCCGCATGAGCTGTTAGGAAACGAATTAATTTTGCTGTTTGCTAGCTCGCCTTCATTCAACTGTGACAAATATCAGTAATTGTATTTAGACGGAAATTTAATGATAATTAGGTTTATTAAAATTTAACAGCTATCAAGCACACAACACCTATTACGAGTCAGCACAAACGCACACAGACTGTGGTATAACGGGTTTAAAAAGACACAGCGAAGCCGTTTTTTTGGGTCTGAAGTTCTGAACCATACCTGGGAATCTTGGTTACGGAATTGCATTACCCTACATGAATGTCGGTGAGCACATGTCGGTTCAGTCGCACCTGGCAGCAACCGAGCAGAAGTGGCACGTGATGACGAGTGAGGCGTCAGGCGATCCGATTTGACCAATCACAACCCAGATTACATCGATGCTTGCCGTCGACGTTGATGTAAATTCAAAATATTTTGTTTTCATAAAGGCATCTAGGTAAACCTCTACGTGATGTATCCCTGTGAGGTATCGTTTGGCATATGCGTGCTTGTCTATTTGAATACATTTGTTTTAAATCGAGGTAGCGATCTAAATTTCGACCGCGGGGTATCGCAGTGAGGCATCTTTGGCATGGGCGTACCCTTAGTGCTTGATCGCGTTAACTCGCGGGCACGGTCACGAAATATCAAAAAGTCGCTAGCTTGCCAGCTACTTAGACCGCACATGCGTTTCGTACGTGAACACTTGGATGTTAGATGTTAGATATTTCGTGACCGCGCCCGCCTCCGCGCTCGCCACCGCGCCCGCCTCCGCGCTCGCCACCACGACCGCGAATAACCGTGAGCAAGCACTTGTAGTCTAGCGTTGCCGCGGGCCGCGAGGCATAACTATTTGTGCCTGTACAAAATATTCTATTATTGATCTTTCGAACTTTGCTCTTATTTTTTTGCAAAACAAAACAATGAAGCTTTCAGCCAGAATGTTTTGTTAAATAAAGGTCTGCTGGAAATTTAAAAAAAATACAAAAAAAAAAATTCATCATCATTTATTATGAACTTCAAATGAGCACGGTAAACATCCAATTATAATAGACAACAGTGAATAGAACAGTCATATTATCATGAATTTATTAGGTACTAAAAAACAAAATACTTTTAACATACAAACATGATTTTTAAAAACAGTCCGTATTATAAGGTATGTAAGACATAATATTACCAGTTTTCAAAAATTTACATTACATATCTACGGCATTAGCAAAAGTAGTTGATGGATTTTTAAGATTTTTTTTCTTTAAGTAGATAGTACGCACAAGATAAGGTGCTTTAAGTGTATTGAAATAGTATCTATTTTACATTGTTATAAAAACTATTCAGACATTGATGTAACGATGTATTTAGTATTTATCACAAATTCTTAATAACTTACTCTACATATAATACTTACATAATTTTAATTATATTACAAATTACTATTTTCTTTAGGATAATCAGTTTGTCGTTGCACACCCTTTTAGTTATTTTAACAATGAATACCTCAACACTCCCTATTTTTATTAAAAATAAATTATATTTTCTTTACAATTATACATACATACATACACACACATACAACGTCGATTTGGGGATTTTTAGACCCGCTTTTTACCTGACTACCCGAGAAGGTAATGTTTTCACGTACCAAGTTGCGGGTTAAAAATCTGACATTATTTTTAAGACTAATGTGGCTATGCTGCCAGCCTTTTGGGCACTTGTCCCATTGACAGCGATGCGGACGAGTTTTATAATGCCCTATAAGTTAAGTTTTATAATGCCTTATAATTTCCCCTTTCTCTTTTATAAATTGTACATACCTTGTAATTTTATTATTGGAATATAGATTTTTTCGTAGATTTAAGTTTTATTTAAGCTTTACAATAAATATCTTTTTCCCGGGACTTTTTATAAAGTAATTAAATACATCACTAATAAAGGAGAATGGGCGGCGCCGTCCCAAGTGTTAACACTTTATTAACTATATTATTTCGAAGCTTTATTTTCTTATATGACACCAAGAGTCAGACTCGTGCAGGGAAAAAACTATGACTAATTTTGTTTTTGCTTTATGTAGATGATATAGAATGTGTTTATACACATCGATGATGATAGTACGTAATATTATTTTAATGATGTTCTTAATTTAAGTGTGGAATAATGCTAGTTTCAGAAGAGTTTTTTTTTCCAAATATTATTATTTTCTCTTCATTTTATATTGTAATTGAAATTAACTTTATACCAAAGATTTAATGTATAGAGAAGCTGAAGGAAAATCTTGATAAAAACATAAAATTATACATGCATGACACGTTTTTACAGTTTAATGTAAATGTGAGACTCCATTAGAGGCAGCCTAAAATGGTATTACTAGTGGACATGCTGCCACGGATCGAGGCGTGCTACTACTGGTATCAAGTGAATGCTATGGGCGCGGGCGAGGCAACTCGTTTCGAAGCTGCTCAAATGGAGGCCTAGCTAAAGACATTTTACTGAGAAACTCTTCGAAAGTTGGACTTAATTAGTCTCTACTTACCAGAACTTAATACCCAAATAAAAGCAATTGTTTTTTTTTTATTGCATGAGTTGTGTTCTTTTGTTTTCGAGATGTATAAGCTCTTGACTCTAGTCTAGATCAGAGGTGATACAGACAAAGTCGAGGATGGAGTGAGCTTATCCAGAAGAAGCCTGTTCACTCTAACTTTGAAGAGGTTAAGGTTGAATGTCATTACGTTGCTGTAAATATTTACAATTTATAAACAAAGAGTAGTGCAGACTGGTTGCCAAACGAGCGAGTTTAAAGCCAAATGTGAAACGACAAGCCATATAAATACGATTAAAATCATTGTGTATAAGGCTGAGGCTACATTAGACCGCGACGCGACATGCTACACGTGAGCGATTGATACAAATAAATGAATGCTCACGAATATGGCTACACCGTATATCAAATATTCAGGCGCAGGACCAACGGCTTTACGTGCATTCCGAGGCACGGGGGTGTCACACCGCCAACTTCCAAACTCCGAGCTGCTACTGAGAAATTCCTAATGAAAAAACCCAATAACACTTTTTGCCCGACCTGACCCGACCCTTGCTCAGCAGTCGCGCTTACGACCACGAGACCAACGGGGCAGTGAGAGTCGGGCTATGAGACTTAGGGATGAGGGAGTGCACCTGTGTTTGCGCACACACTTGTGTATAATATCTCCTGCGTACGTGGCTAGTCTGCACTAAGATTAGTCGCCGTGGCCGGAATCTTCTTATCTTTGATTTATTTATGCGATAGGAACAACACTACTGTAATCACAGGTACATCAACATATCAGCGAAACTTATATGAATGTACGCGGATTTTCGCTAATAATGTAGCCATACCATGTTTATCTGATTCGCTCTTCCAGTCACTGTAGCCTCAGCCTAAAGCTTAATGTCCAATAAGATAATGTGTGCCGACACACTAGCCAAAATGATTACGCGATGTAATTAATGGTGGCTGTCGAAAGCTCTCGTTATTTGCAATTATTTCGTGACAATGCAAAATCGGCAGCATTCACAATGACAAAAGGAAATATCGGGTATTAAAAGACACATAACTTTTCCGAATACCACGATGACAAGAAATATGGAGTATAGAAATACATATAACGTTTCTGAATACGTCTTTTACATACCATTCATCATCATCATCTCATCATTGTTTTCCACATTTCATTCATCATCATTTTTTTCTACCACATGTTTTGGGACTGAAAATTCACAGGTTTTGAACATTTATTGAAGGTCAAAGTTAGAAGTTTGGTTTTCGATAAATAAGGTCAAAGTTACAACTTTTTACTACGTATTTTTACGAATACTATTTTAATCATTGTTGAATATTGTTTGTATGATTTGTGTATATATTTGGTTGGAGATCAAAAATATATAAATGTTCTGATTAAGCTTTAAATACTTCCCTGGGGAACAGCCCAGGGAAGTATTTAAAGCTTAATCAGAACATTTATTTATCACTGTTTCATCACAAACAGTGATTTTTCACACAAAAAAAAAGTTGTTTCCCAGAAATATTGATTGCTAAAAGTTACTTAATTTGATGGACGGTATGCGTAATTATCGGGAATATGATGTGTCTTTTTATACCACTGTAAAATAATAACATCGCTTATAAATTGCACCTACATTGTATTCGTTGTTTCATCTCATTTCTTATCTCCATTTTTTTAATACATAGAGAAATCTTAATAAAAGAGAAATAGTTGTTACTATAACAATGATTAATAGTGATATTTCTAATTGAGCACAATTACTGGCCTTCCAAGAGGCAAGAAAATCATTGCATTATAGATAATTTTATGACATTATAACATTTTGACTTAACTGTAATAGTATAAGCAAGCATTTTTCAATATCAGATAAATAATTTTAATATAATTATTTATACGAACACTAAATATCAAGAATATCAACTGTACATTGAATCACATACAAAACAGTATTTTTTTTAAGTACGTTAATTATAATTACAAGTGTTTATTACAATACAACATTATTTACATGTGATTAAAGCACAAATTTCAATGTCACCATGTTAAATGGAACATTAATCACAACTCCTTTACAACAAAGCTTGCCTTACGCTTTCTGATCTATAGAACTAACTTAACAATTTATAGTCTATGCAAAAATCCATACTAACATTATAAAAGCGAAAGTAACTATGTCTGTCTGTTACGCTCTCACTAAACTGCTAAACCGATTTTCATAAAATTCGGTACGAGGTAAGTTTGAACCTCAAGAAAGTTTTTATTAGGGTACTTTTTATTTCGCGAATTTGCCTGCGTGCGCTATAACTAACACTTACGCGGACGAAGTCGCGGGCAGAAGCCAATAATACATATTGTTGAAGAATAGGGGCCGGTTTCCACCTAAATGGAGAAGAAAAGATAATTATGCCTTTATAACCAATAAGATTTTGTATTGCATTGAATCTTAGCGGCGACATATGTAAGTAACGCAAGCCGATTGGATGTGCGAGATATATCGTCTCCTCACTGCAGCAGTGCGATTCTTTAAGCCTCACTTTGTAATTCGAAAGCTGAATCCGCAGTGAGATAACAAAATGGTTTTCTGTTAAACACGATCACGCCGGTGACGTCACCACGACAAGCGAAAACACAACCAAAGTCAAAGTGGGTTCGTCATCGAAGTGAGCGCGGTCACTTTAGTGAGACTCGTTTTCGAGTTTGCATTTTAGAGAATCGCACTACTGTAGTGGAAACCGGGTCTTAACTACTTTATTACAGTATTTTCCGATGACGTCAAATTGATAGACACGTAATGAAAGTTCTGTATAAATATAATTAATCTACATAACAGCATGACGCATTTTTTGCTATACATTTACCGTAATTGCGAAAAGTATAAACGAGGCGAAGGCAAAACAATTTCTGTTGTAATAATAATTTGTGCTATTACACAAAAATAAGGCTTACGTGTAACATGCTTAAAGTACCATTTCAAATAAGACGTAGAACAGTTCAGAAAGTGCATAACAAGCTTAACATCATCACCAAATCACTTGATCAGTCACTAATAGTCAATTTGAACACAAAAAAGTAAAACACTGCAGTCTAAAATGTCATCACAACACTGTCCCTTACAATCCAAAATGAACCCTGTGCGCATAATCTAAAGAGCACAATCGTATATCACTGACACGCTGACACAGTCTTTTACTCATAAAGTGGCTGAGTTGGTCCATTGGACTTTGACAGTCCCGTTCTCGCCCACGTGATGCGGTACAGGAACTGGCTTCCTTCTTCTCCTGTTTCTATGACCTGAGGAAGAAGAAGAAAGTTATTCTTCATATAAACTTATAGGAAAACTAGCTTCTGCGTCAAATTTGAGATATTATCCCACGGGAACCGTACATTTTTCCGAGATAGAAAGTTTCTTTCCACACTACAACAATCTGTTGCAGTGCCAAATTTCATCCAGATCCGTTCGACTGTTTAAGTGCGAAAACTAAGAAACATCCATCCATCCCTCTTCACAAACGTTCACGTTTATAATATAAGTAGGATTTGTAGGATGTCTACCTCGACAAGTAAAACATTTCTTTTTTACGTACACTAGATTTTTAACTGTCGAAATAAAGCTGAGCGTTGAAAATCTAGTGCGCGGTAACGACGCCTTTTAAAATGGTTATTTTTACCGTCCACTGAATTTGCAACTATCACGGATTCAGGCGTTCACGCGCAAATCAAGTGAGCGGTTAAAAAAACTTCGCATTAAAATAGCGGTCATACATACATTAATTCGTCCTGACTTATTAGTTTGTCCGTCTGTATTGACTCACGAGGTTGAACATCAATGCATACATTCTAATCTCTTCCAAAAACGGTCTGAAAGTACTCTTTTTACTATGCTAATACGAAAGACAGCAACTTTTTCTTATTAAAATGCATAAAACATACAGTGGGTTTTTAAAACAGTATAAGGGTAATTTGCTAAAACTGATGAGACGCAAACACGTCGCCTCGGGCGAGGGCTGTAGCTCTGTAACTTTGTATCAAACGCAGTTCATTTATATATCGCTGGATAGATCAAAGTAGCCATTACTCAGATCAACTTAATTCGTGCCGCTAGATGGCTCCGGAGTCGCGAAATATATTGCGCAGTTTCGTCTAAAAATTAACGCTTACAAAAGACGTTTCACGTTAAACCAACGGCTGTGTACCACGACACAGCCTCACCCGTTTTTTTTTATATTTCAGGGTTGGTCACACAATAAAAGTTGTTTGTATTCATGAGCACTTTCGTTATCCGAAAGATATGTTGTGAATTAAAATTCAGCATGTATATTTATTTTGAGGCTATATAGTACCTAATTATGGACCCCTGGCTTTTGTTGTTAGTTAAAGGATAATGTTATCTTGTGGTTATCTCCGAGGGTAGTAACTATCTAGTACCTATAGTAACTAAAGGCATTCATTATAATAGTATTAGAACTGAAATTGTTTATAATAGACCCCAATTAACCGTAAACTAAACCTTACCCACGGATAGTTAGTTTAGTTTCTTAAGAATGAATTGAATGAATTCCTAATGAAAATATGAAAATAAAGGCTCGTGCCGACCGGATGCGTATGCGTAGACGTAAGCGTACACGTGCACGTACCACTGAGTTGTAATGTATGGAACTGTATGTGACAGGACACACCGCATGCGTACGCATACGCATCTGCTGGAGCCTTTAATGTAGTTGCTATGAAAGTAACCGATAAAAGTTTTGTTTTAGTAACTTATAAAACCGTTATTATACCAATTAGATTATTACATCTGGATGACATTTTCCACGAAGATAGATGGTAGTGTGGAATATCACATAGGATACATTTTATCCCGGAAAAATGTAATGTATAATATATCAAAATTTGACGCGGAGGAAGTCGCGGGCAGTTGCTAGTTATTTATATTATGTATGTGCATTTATCCAATAGTTATTAAGAATCTAAAGACGAAGTACCCAACATAAATAAAGTGTTCGATATACGTTTAGTAAAACTTTTCAATTGATACCTACAAACTATCGAAGCGTCGGAAAATTTTGCAATAAATTGCGCAACCATTTCGATTAATAGTTTCAATTGAATGGAACGAAATGAGCAACACTCGTGGAATTATTTATAGAAGTTACATTGAATTATGCAATAAGGTCGTAAATTGTTAACGTCGTACGGAAAATTGGGTTAAATGAAGATTTCCTTTTTTACTTTATTTCTGTCTACTTTTTTTTCTTTAAATAAACTTTGGGATGTACTAGAATTTTTTTCCTGCATCGTGGGTGCTTTTACAAAGATAATAAACCCACATACACAAACAGACCCAGTACAACTATTTGTAGGTCATACGGTGTAATTACAGGCACATAAGACATTTCAACTTTGTTTCTGGGATGGCAATTGCAAGGCCTCTGGTATCGCAGATGTCTATAGGTTGTGGTGCCGTCGGCTTATTTGCCATCTAATGATATTAAAAAATATTTATATACTTTTATTATTACTAGTTTTTGTCTTGGGCTTTTGCAAACTATTTTAATATATTTTTGTAATATATGCTTCACTTTCTCGCAAATAAACGGCATTTTTTTCTTTCTTTCTTATTACAAATATTTTTGTTCAGTACGAGACTCGATCCCTTGACACGCAGCACAGCAGCCAATCGCTCAGCGACTGCGCTTACCATGTCGTCTTTACGTGGCCGTGGGTTACCTGTGTGATGGGCCGTGCGACCACCGGCGCGGGTAGCGCGGGGTGCACGCCGCTTCCCAGACAAGTGCTGTGTGAACCGCTGCTAAACACAATCCTCACCTTCCAGTCCATCCAGCTCTGGAACAAAATAGCTCAGTCATTGAACAGAATAAGAGTTATGAGAAAAAGGGAGATAGATAGACTGGAATAGAGGTGTGGAGTGACACGGAACTCTGTTACAGTTTTTAAGTAAAAGCAATTACTGCCTCGCTGGCCTAGTGATCCTGAGCGCGACTGCTACGCTACAGGTCCTGGGTTCGATTCCCGGGTCGAGCAAAAAGTGTTATTGGGTTTTTCTATGAAATTCTCAGTAGCAGCTCGGAGTTCGGATTTGTGCCCGGTTAATGGCAATAGGCTCGCCCCCTATTACATGGGACCTAAAAATATACCGGTGAACTGTGGGTGTACATTGGTACTCCTCTGCCTAACCTTTCGGGGAATACAGGCGTGATGGTGGTAGTAAAAGCAATTTTGATTGTAAGTGATATTTGTAATACCAGAGGCTTTGCAGCAGGTGTTGTTATCCCAAAGATATGGCTGAAATGTCCTACGTGCTTTTTATAAAACTGACAAACTATACATGCCATGTTATCTCTTCACCAGCTTTGGTTGACTGGTAGAGAATGCCTAAGGCATTAAGTCCGCCTTTGTACTTTTTTTGTGCACAAAGTTTAAATAAATAAACTAATACAGTAAAAGTCTTAAGTGTAATTAAGTTTATTTGGGGTTCAGCAGCTAAAGTACTCATGAATATTAAAAAAATATATCATGGGACAATAATATCAAAACTGCATTATGACACGATCAAAATATTGTGTCTTGGAACAGTTATTTAATTTTTTCAAAATTCACGTTTGGTCCCCATTATAAAAGTTGCTCATATTTTTCACGCCACAATGCATTTTTAAGATGAATAAGAAGAATAGAAGATTTTGAATTGTCATTTAAACATGACATACCCAACTATTATATTTTTGTTTTACCAATATAACAATTTACTCTAAAGTCAGGTCAGAGCTTACCCATCTAGAATAAAAAATGCTCGATTTAATTTTTGTTTATTCAAGTGCAGCGCCCCCACATTTTCATTTGTACTTTCATCCATTGAAAAGTTAGCAGTAAATGAAAAGACAGTTTATATTGTTATTTGTCAAATTGAAACACAGCAAAGCAGCTTGGTGCCTAATAGATTAAATGAAACAAATTTCTCGGATGAGTACTTTTACAAAGACCTTTATTATTATTATTATTTATACCACTGAAGGTGGCAAACAAGCTAACGGCCCGCCTGATGTTAAGCGGTCACCGCTGCCTATGGACACTTGCAACACCAGAGGCATCACTCGTGTGTTGCCGACCCCATAAAAACCTCAAAGCTCCTTGAAGAACCCCATACTGCTTTTATAGCTTGCACCGAAACCATTTCATAGATGAGAATTGTATTAGGACCGTCAGTTATTCAGTGTACGAGCACTTTGTAACCAGATTGCACATTGTTTTCTGCCACAGATGGGAACAAGATTGTGAGACAGAAAATTAATATTGTAAACTGTTGTTTGAATAGAAATTCAGTGTTGGATTTAAAGTTAAAGTTGAATCATTTATTTCAATTAGACTATTAGAATGCACTATTGAATTTCATATAAAAAATACGCAGTTTCTTTTTCCACACGTGACAATTTCAGCAACATCGTTAAAAAAATTGGTTGCCCCTTCCAGACCTTGTAAGGTAGCTTACAGCATGGCAGGTAGTTAGGATTTAATTTCACATTAGATTGTTAACACGTGAAAGAACTTTTTTGCATCAACCATTACAGACACATTTTCGAATTCCCAAAATAAACTTTTCAATATTTAAAATATTCTAGAGTACATTTTAAATACTGAAAAGATTATATTTAATAGCAGTTAGTTGTTCGAGGCGTAGTTGTTTGTGTATGTGAGTTTGTATTTTACTAAACGCACTTACGGTAAATGAGGGTAAAGCAACATTTATCTAATAAAAAAAACTACACAAGTAACATATTTCAAACTACAAAACAGTAAAAATACTATTCCTTCAGGAAGATAACCGTGAAACTGACTGTCCAAGATGTTTCATCTTTCTAACTCAACAACAAAATTTACCAACTTTTGAACTAAATCACAAGAAACATTTGGACGACATATTTATAAGATTTATATGACACATTTTATTGAAGTCTCTAAGGTAAAAACATGAGTAACGGTCGACAACAACATTCTTTGAAAAAATGAGGTTTTTTTTAATATTATTTATTTTCTTAGGACAAATGTTGGTATTAGGTCAAAAAAGTGCTTAAACTAATATAAAAAATTTAAAAGCATATATGAGCGACTGGTGCCCGAAGAAGGCATTGAATACCTATGTTACGATACACCAGCATACGCATATTATCATGGTTTTTTTTATTATTATTATTTATGCGCCTGTTTATGTTGTGGTAAATTGGGATTAGCTAGCATATCTACTCACAAAATTGTTTAGAAGTACGTGGTTGCTTGTGTATCGAATAGCTGTGTTCGACGGTACCTATATATCAATGTATGTGGCTTTTAATCATTGTTGTACAATCTGCCTGCAATGCAACCGGATAGTTATGATCACTGGCATGCATCCAACGCTGGATTTATGTAACAACTACCACACTAATCCCTAGCTTCTCGAGATGTCGACTCTTTATCACTCGAACGTAAATCCCTCCTTTTGCGACCGCCCCGGATTCGCAAGGATGCAAATTTCTGACTTTCCCGGCAGATTTTCCAAAAAAAACTTTCAAATAAACCTTGCCCGGAAAATTACAAATGCAACAAAAAAAGATTCAGCCAAATCAGTCCACTCGTTCTCGAGTTTTGCGCTTAGCAACACATTTAAGCATCTTTATTTATACAGATATACCTATATCTAAATTAATGATAAGATCAATGAGTATTTTATGCCTAAAAGAATATTTATTAACAATGAAAATTTTCAATAAAAGTAACGTGTAAAAATAAAGCTAGATTTATTTTAACATGTTGCCAATAAATTTAATTTTATTAAAGTAAGATGGTACCTAATTTATAGCGAGGAGACGTTAGCTAAAAACGTATTTAAATTTGACTTTGACATCTAGCGGACAATGTAGCGGGGAAAAGCTAGTAATAAAATAAATGGTGGAGAGATAGATAAAAGATCTGAATATCTGAAAAATAAAGGGCGTAAAGGACATTTAAAATATTTGCCTGACACACAACGGTACGGTGGTAGACAAGATACAACATAAAATGTTGTACCTACCATCTATATTAGAGTTCCGTACGAGATGGGTGCCAATGGGAAACAATTACTGTGCCTCTGTTGTCCGTACGTCTGCCTGTCACTGGGCTTTATATCATGAACTTTAATATGTAGAGATTTTTAGTTTTCACAGAGCGTAGGTATATTAATATGGCCGCCCTTTTTTTTTTGTTTAAAGACGGGAAATCATCAAATAACTTCCCCCGCCCTGGGCGGGGCGGGAGGGAGTGTCAGACTTTTACTGACTAAAACCCGTCTATGTTCCTTCATGTGCCCTTTGCGTTCCGGGGGCGCGGTATCTCTTTCGAACAACCCGCTGCAATATGGCCGCCCTAACAACAAATAATAAATTAAAAATAAAATAAAGTTAAAACGATGCGTGGGTAGTGCGGCGTTGATTACCGCACGGGGCAAATATTTGTATGGCCTACTGATTGTTGTTTCAGGTCTGGCCGTTTGTGCATGTGAGTTTATATTTGTTATCGTACCTAAGATACAGGAGAAAATCGTAGTGTGGGGCAACCCATTAAAATAAAAAGGAATAAATAAAAAAAAAACGTGGTTTTATGTATTTACAATATTGTGCGGTGGTGCGGAACCCTTCGTGTGCGACTCAACCGCACAACCATCGATTTTGAATTTAGAGTTCGTTGGCATTTTACGTTTAGTTCATGCAACAAGCCAACTATCGTCTACATCGCCATTTTTATTTTTTATGCATATTTTTATATGTATCGGAATTCAATTTAATCAGAGTTTGTTATTCTTTTTACTGTCGTAAATCATATTGTATTAAGTGAATGTTTATCGGTACTTGACTTACAAATTATGCCTCTCGTTTTTGAATATCGAAATTTTATTTTGAATCTCGTGCCGTCTAATGAAGCCCCTTATTTATTCAAACTTCAACAAACCGAATAATGATCTTTGATACTTAATATATTCCCTTAATTATGGTAGTACTTGTTTATGTAAAGAAATAAATCGACATTTTTTTTGTAATTTGCTACTTTTAGACATTTCGAAATAAAATAAAGTTAAAATCTAACCACAACAAAATTTTAAATGAATACCAAGCACGAAACAAAAATATATATTTCTTCTTTTTTCTGTGATAATTGAAGATGGTTGGTGATAGTTTGAAGGGTATGGGTGCCGGTGTTATTACAGGCAACCTTCAAACAGGAACACAGCAACGCTGCTTTGTGGCAGAAATAGGTATGGCGATAGTACTTTCCCGCAAGAGTTCCACAAAGAGCTCTGCTATGCGGTACATGCGTGCAATTACATCCAATAAAATCTATATACGTAATTGTGTAGTCAGGTTGTTGAATCTATATAGCTGGCACGATACACATTCCCTTTTAAATGTTCGCTTTTGCTCTTTAGTTAACCTTGAACGCGTGTACTTATTTTTATGCCAGCAATTCAACAAAAAATAAGCCAAAATCACGAAGTTAACAAAAAAGGCAAATAAATCCATTGTTAAACGCTAATGAAAGGTCGTGATCTGACACGAAATCCTATTGTTATAACCTCCAAATAACAAAAGCCTGGTAGGATCAGGGCTATTAGAGAATATCTAATAGGTATCTACGAAACATGGTAATTAATGGAATGCCTGTGGAATGTATTCCATACACATTCTGCTAATTGAATCATCGTGCTCAGTTAAATGTACGGTGAGATTACGTTGAACAGAATATTAATACCAGCTAATATCTTCATTAGATACTCAGAACTGTTCTGATAATTCTACTATCTATCATGTTTGAGGAATTATTCAATATATCGGTGAAGGAGAATAATGAGATAATACTCCCGACCGACTTTTGGTCACGTTGGCAAGCTTTGCGGAGAATAGCGAATGTGGAGTTAAGTACACCTGTGTACCTTCACGAGCATAAACATGTTTATGTATACACTTAGCAACATTTAGTCCGGTCAATTTAGACATTCGAAGTTACATAAAGTCCCAACAAGCTAAATTTCTGTGAAATTGTTCAAAACATAATTATAAACAATGTCTAGAAGTTCCCCATCATTTCCCTTTAAGGAAATAAAAATATTCAAGGTCAAAGGTCAAAAAAATGAGTTTTTCGCGATTTTCAGCAAAACGGTAAGTTTTATCATAAAAGTACCTCTGACAAAAATTGTAGATCATAAAATTATCTATAAAAACTGCATCAATACTTTTTTCTTACGAGCCACCGCTTCTGAGATATAACGATTCAAAAAGTTATAAAAGTTGTTATCGTCATAATATGCACTCGTTTCCACGCCACCTATGAGGTAGTGTACTTAGCGCGTTTTTTAACCCCCGACGCAAAAAGAGGGGTGTTATAAGTTTGACGTGTCTGTCTGTCTGTCTGTTGCATCATAGCTCCCGAAAAGTTATAGGGGTGAAAATGGGGAAGAAAAACAATGTATTTACAACTTAACAAAATCGACATTATAATAAGTATGTACTTATAAAAAGTATAAAATTAAAAATTAAATTACAAATTGTAGTAAAACTCCAACCACAGTACTCTATAAGTATTTTATTATTTGTCCTTGACACAGTTATTCATACAATCGCTTAGGCCTACCCACGTCCGTTCGGTACGGCTGCCGTGACTCGAATGTTCGCGCTCGCCGAGTGTCGCCCTAACATCGATTCCTAATATCGATTATACTAAAGTTATTTTGTTTTTTTTTTAAATGTTTTAATAATTTAATTGGAAATAATAAACCTTACACTCGTCCATCCTGACCTCGTGTATGTCCTCATACACGCGCTGAACAGCATTTCTTAACCTTACACTCGGCGAGAGAGAACACCCGTAACCTTTTACATAAATAAGGACCAAAAGAAAAAAAAATACATACAATTTTAACCGATCTCGTAATCCTTATAAAGTAATCAATTGTTCCTTAAACTCATTCAATCTTAACAGTACACTATTAAACCGTTGTGTCGTTACTGTAAACCCATCCAATTCTTACGGTAACGACAATTACAAATTGCGAACCCATCCAATTCTCGCAAAACTTAAATCCAATACTTGCTAACCCATCCAATTCTAGCAAGAACTGTTACCATATATATTATACAATATAAGTTATAATGAAATTCATGCCAACCCATCCAATTCTGGCAAGGAAAGTACCATAACTTATTTATAATAAAAATAATTCCTTCAAGTAATCCTTAGAGAAATTGCGGCTTAAATAAGAATATCAACATTATTCATAAAACATGAGAACAATTGAAAACCAAACAAGTAAAAACCTCACGGTATTGGGGTAGTAAATCAGGCTATAAATAATCAACTGATTTATTACTTAACGCAGATGAACTTAAATATCTAGCTAATGATTTAATACCCGAAAGTTATCAATACATTCAATTCGTACTTATAACAAACAAAGATGAGAAATAAACAACATTATTCGTTAATCTCGGAAACAGAATCACTATCAACCTTTAAAGCCGCTAAAGTGAACCCAGGCTAACATTTGATTGGCAGCTACCACCGTATTGCGCTTACGTTTAGTGCTCGTGAAGCCCTCTGCACTGTATTGCTGCCAACTTATAACAGTCATTTCCCAGTGCTTTAACAACTCTATACGGCCCTAAGTATGACGGCATAAGCTTCAATTTGATTTAATTCTTATTGCTATTGTTATTATTATTTTCTGGTTTCGATTTGCAACTATCAGACCTATGGCCATATTTTTGACAAGTTACGCACTTTATTAAGGGTTTGGGGCATTTCATAAAAGGGTGACCTTGCTCTTTGCAATTGTAGCAAGTCAAACCGTGATTAACTGTTGTTTTACCATCCACATTGTTACTATTCGAAGGTTTCACATCCTGACCCATCGTACTCCTTAAGGTGACGCGATCTTGGGGTGAAAACGTTTCCGCTAAGTCTCTGTTACTCATGAGGAACTGCAAGAGTTGGTCAGGATGAGTGCAACGCAACGCCAAAGCACTAGTTTTTAGCGTTTTGTCGCTTAAACCATGTATTATGCAATCAACAGCACGCTTGCCAACGATGTCACACCGATTTAACAAAGCTAACTTTTCATAGAAATACACCTCGATGGGCTCAGTATGCTTACTTCTACGACTCAACATATCCTCCAGAGATTGACCATAATTCTCCTCACATGGAAAGGCTGTCAAAAGTTTTTCTTGCCACTCTGACCAATCAAAAAGAATGGAATTTAGGCCTTCATACCAGGTTTTGGCCAATCCCTGGAGCTTCTGCATCGCGAAATGAACAACAGTTTTGTCATCCCACCCATAAACGCCAGCACACTCATTAACCTTACGTAGCCAAATATCAATTCTCTGATTTTTCGATGAAGGATCGAAATCAGGTAAAATGTTTTTTTGATTTAAACTATGTGAACCGTGTGCAGCTGTTGATGGCTGAGATGGTTTAAGTGAATTTAAAATATCGGCCACATCCTTCGCGGAAAAAGTTGTACTTCCCGATCTTCTAAATGGACGAGAGATGGGTACCTTGTCATCCTGCTCACCGTGCCGGCTCCGTTTCGGCCTGTCACCCGCTACAGATGCCTGCTGCTCCACTTGCCGCGTTGATGCGGCCCTGCTGGAGTCGGCGTCACGTTTCGAGCGGTCACGTTGTCTTGAGCCGGACCGCAAACGGCTCCGTTCCCGGTCAATTTCCTCTTCCAGACGCCTTACTCTATCTCGTTCCAGTTCCAACACACGTTCCTTCTCCCGGATGCTCCTACTGCGTTCGCTGTGACGACCTGAGCTGCGACTTTGATAGCGAATGCGGCTTCGGCGTCCTCCTTGCGCCTCATTACGCAAACGACTTCGACTTCGTCTGCCATCATGTCTCGATGCCGCTTGCTCAGGCGTCTCCAAGCGGCGACTTAGACGATTCCCATTTTGCTCCATGATCTTTAACTCGAAAACGAAATAACGGTTTGAATTTGTTCATTAAAATAACTTAAATTAGAAAACTCAAACAACTCGAAAACGGTACATAGCTCAAAAATCACGTATTTAATTAAGCTATAAAGCAACAGGTCTCTTAACGTAAAGCCTAGTCACACACACATAATAATAATAAAAAAAATGACACACAACACGACAACAACACAAAGTGAGTATATAAAAAATAAAAAGATGTTCTTTGCAAAATACGGCAGGTAACGCCGCACATCTTAATGCACTGACGGATTAACTTTGTCTTTTGGAGCCCTAAAATCTTTCTATCAAAGTATGAAAGTAGTTAAACTGGATAAATGAATGTTATTTATTAGCTTACCTTTTAACATAAAGGAAAGTTCTCGTATAAGAATTTAAACTACGAACTGCACGAAACAATTTAAAGGCGACAACAAAATAACGGTATTCTTCTTTCGAAATTATCGTTTTCAAAATTAATAATAATATAACTGAAATTGAAACAATGTTTGAAGGCCAACCGTTACGTTAATGTTACTTGATACCGCTTTTTTTTTTTGTCTGTTAACCGTCAACACTTTTCAAATTGTACAACACTTTAAAATTAAACGGATTAAGTTTTATATAAATGTGAGCATGTACATACCACTTCTGATTTGTAGTAAAACTCCAACCACAGTACTCTATAAGTATTTTATTATTTGTCCTTGACACAGTTATTCATACAATCGCTTAGGCCTACCCACGTCCGTTCGGTACGGCTGCCGTGACTCGAATGTTCGCGCTCGCCGAGTGTCGCCCTAACATCGATTCCTAATATCGATTATACTAAAGTTATTTTGTTTTTTTTTTAAATGTTTTAATAATTTAATTGGAAATAATAAACCTTACAAAATTTAAAAAACCCCCTAAATTGAAATCGCTTCATCCGTTCGGGAGCTATGATGCAACAGACAGACAGACAGACAGACAGACACGTCAAACTTATAACACCCCTCTTTTTGCGTCGGGGGTTAAAAAACGCGCTAAGTACACTACCTCATAGGTGGCGTGGAAACGTGTGCATATTATGACGATAACAACTTTTATAACTTTTTGAATCGTTATATCTCAGAAGCGGTGGCTCGTAAGAAAAAAGTATTGATGCAGTTTTTATAGATAATTTTATGATCTACAATTTTTGTCAGAGATACTTTTATGATAAAACTTACCGTTTTGCTGAAAATCGCGAAAAACTCATTTTTTTGACCTTTGACCTTGAATATTTTTTTTTCCTCACAGGGGAATGATGGGGAACTTCTAGACATTGTTTATAATTATGTTTTAAACAATTTCACAGAAATTCAGCTTGTTGGGACTTTATGTAACTTCACTCTCATTTTTTGGTCTAAATTGACCGGACTAATTCTAAAGCAATCTTCTTCTTTACCGTGTGGTCAGTAAATTCTAACGACCCCACACACCCTAGTGGCAGAGTTTCTAAACCGCCTCAAGGGCCACTGACATGGTTACCGATGTCAGTGACGTCTAAGATAAACTTAGAAAGTACAAATGAATTGGAGAAAGTCACATTGGTACTTGCCCGTGCCCGGTTGCGAACCCACAACCTAGAGCATAAGAGGCGGGCGCCTTAACCACTGGGCCATCATGACGCTTAAGCAATTAGGAATATGCATGATTTTTATTATTATTTAAAAAAATAATCCTCATTTATGTAAGAAACAGTTTAGTAACAGAATTTTTCCGATAACTATAAAATTCTAAGAGATATAAGCCATCGAAGATTTGTTTCTATATCTTGCTAGCAAAACGAAATTTAACACGGAGTTTTTAAGGCCGTTGTAACCAATGTCGTCATTGGTCATAACGATCTCTCTGTCTAATCGGTGTGTAATTGATAGTTGACCAACAGCATTCTCAGGTTTCAATTTAGAGCTACTACTGAGAAATTTCTAATGGAAAACCGTAATAATGCTTTGCCCGTCCTGGAAATCTAACTTCGAACCCCACGATCAACAGCTACGCTAGCGACCACAAGACCAACAGAGCAATCAAAATACTACAGCGTGAGGTTTATGCACTTCGTACAAACAGGTACAAGAAAAGGTCAGTAAAATCTATACTAATATAATAAAGCTGAATAGTTTTTTTGTTTGTTCATCGCTCCTAATTTTTGGAACCACCAGTCGTATTGGAAAACATTAAAAAAGAATGAAAAAGATTTATATAGGATAGTCAGATGCTTGAGAAAAAGAATAGGCTATATAACATCACGCTACAACACACGGGAGCGGTGCAGTAACCAAAGACGTAACATAATTCGGATAAATAAAAA
Organism: Caradrina clavipalpis; assembly: GCA_932526535.1. Taxonomy (NCBI): domain Eukaryota; kingdom Metazoa; phylum Arthropoda; class Insecta; order Lepidoptera; family Noctuidae; genus Caradrina; species Caradrina clavipalpis. The sequence continues at coordinate 2,599,275 of OW052095.1, forward strand.
CACGCGGACAAAGTCGCGGTCAGAAGCTTGTAAAAGAATAAGTATGATGGATTTCCCGTTGTCTACACGCCGATTACATCAACTTTTATTGTGACAATAATAGTGTTACAATGAAACATATTGTGGTCTTTACAACAAATGGGAGACAATTTCCCAGGTGTTCGCATTGACATTATAACAAAAAGCCACTTGGCTTTTCATTACTTTGTAGCATTTGTGAAAAGGTCCCCTTTTTCTAGTGACGAATAAAGGTGAACCTTCAGGCCTTTTAATAAAAGATCAATTTCAAAAGACCTAGAAAACATTTTAGACTGGCCAGTCAAAATTGATTTTTCTTTCAAAATATTAGTTCTTGCTTTTTAGTTTTTATACCTAAGCTTTTTCAAATATGACCGATCGATTCAATATTTTATAATGCCAAAGCAATACATTTTTTTATTGGTGAAAAGGTATAATATGGTAAAATACAGTCTTGGGTTTTATTTTCTGAAAATATTTAACTGATGTTCAGTCAAATGAAAATGTTTTATCCTATTTCTAAAGACTTGTGAAAGTATCTTACTTTGCTACTTGTAAACAAACAACCCTACTATTGAATTACACACGAATACACACGTACTGCCACGCCTGTATTCCCCAAATTGTTAAGCAGAGGTGAACTAAATTAGTTCGCCTCCTATTACATGGCACCCAAACAACATTTAATGTTTATGTGTAGGCGAGCCTATTGCCATTAACCGGGCACAAATCCAAACTCCGAGCTGCTACTGAGATTTTTTTAGAAAAACTCAATAACACTGCTCGACCTGGGGTTCGAACCCAAGTACTGTAGCAGTATCGCTTAGGATCATCACTAAGTTAATGAGGCAGTACAAATAGCGGTAAAAAAAGACTTGAAAAGAAGTTACTTTGAAAATTCATTGCAGTGTGAGATACATACGTTATCTCTTTGAAAATAAAGATTCTTAGTAGTAGGTATTATTTCAGCTTCTAAAAGATTTTTCAGAGCAATTTTCAAAGCGCCTACGCTTTGAAAATTGCAGCGATTGAACAATATTAATCACTGTGATTTGGAACAAAGCATTGATATCTTTGCTTTGTCTTTGCATGATCACAAATGACCGTAAGTGATAAATTTACCAAAAATGACGATTGTCCTACAATCTATAATTTATTATGGGTTAATAAACGTATTTTTTTTTTCAATCTATTCTAATAGTATAAATGCTGAAGTAACTATTTCTGTCTGTAGCGCTTTCGCGACTAAATTGCCTAAAAGACTATAATAAAATTTTGTATAGAGATAGATTAGACCTTGGAGAAGGACTAAATAGGCTCACTTTAGTCGCGAGAAAACGGCTTGAAGGGTTGAAATAAGGGATAGAAGTTTATATGGGAGTCCGTTATTATTGAAGATAAAACCACGAAACTTTGTATTTAGTTAGGCACTTGATAAAAATCTAATTAAACATTTGATGAAGCATTTTTCTAATAAGTATCTAAAAAATTAAAAAATGACCCACAAAAACTATTTCAGGCGGACGAAATCGCAGGCAATAGCTAGTTTATAAAGTCGACTTACTGGAATACTAAATTTGAATAATTTATTCATGAATTACTTTCCAGGCAGGCGTATTATATAATTCGTCATTATATAAACGGTGTCGTTTGTTTACAAACATTCGCTGTTATAATATGAAGTGCCGAAGGAAAATTGATGGCTGTTTGTAATCAAAGTAATTTTACCAAAAGTCACAATAATAATATGTTAGGTTAATGATTTATTTATGGGTAACTAATATTCCTGTCATGTCATGTTAACTATTTTATTCTGTCACCAATACAAAGCAAGACAGATCAGTAAAATAAACAAATGGATGACACCAGCATAATATTATACAATCTATAGGTACGTCGCAGTTTTATGACAAAATCAGGTTTTTGATCAAGAACCTTTAAAAAAAAAATTGAAAATTGTTGCTTTATTTTATCATAAACCTGAGAAAATCAATTTAAGCTATCAAATGGAAGACTTCGGTTGACAGGGATTTATTTTACCCATTTATAGAAATCATGCGTTTCTGTCACTGCTCCGGCGCTGCGCGCCTACGCGGGCTTAAATTACACTCTAGGGGTAAGGCAGACAAGATCATGGAGTCGGTTTTGCAGCAATTTGTTTCTGCCACTAACTTTTGTAGCACAACATACTCGTATAAACAAATAATTATTTTTTAATTGTCTCTAATTGTTTTATTTATTAAAATAAACAGCAACTGATTTGGTTTTAATCGGAAATCTAATCCAGTCTAGGTTTTTGATTATCTCAGGTTTATGATAAAATAATGTAACAATTTTGTCTTCAGCCGGTTCTTGATCAAAAACTTGATTTTATCATAAGCCTGCGACACATACAAATAAACAAAGCAGGTCTGTTAATAATGTGAAAATAATAGCTATTTTTACTAAATGTATTTAATATGATTGGTTTTTTATGATAATTATGGTATTTTATAGTTAAAAAAAAAAACTATCTGTCTATTGGTTCCGGCTAACCTCCAAAACGACTGGACCGGTTTTTACAGGACTTTAACTGGCCGATAGCTTTTTACTCCAATCGTCTTATAATGAGCACTGCAAATGAGTGGAACTCTTTACCTGCGTCTGTATTTCGAAACGCATGCAACCCTAACCTCTTTTAAGTTAGAGTGAACAGATTTCTTCTGGGTAAGCTTAATCTATCGTAGACTTTGTCTATATCACCTCTGACCAAGACTAGAGTCAAGAGTTTACCCATCTCGAATAAAAAATAAAAAAGATGTAGTTTAAAAAAAAAAATATAATATACAATCACGCCTGTATCCCCCGAAGGGTTAGGCAGAGGAGTACCAATGTACACTCACAGTTCGCCGGTATATTTAGGTCCCATGTAATAGGGGGCGAGCCTATTGCCATTAACCGGGCGCAAATTCAAACTCCGAGCTGCTACTGAGAATTTCATAGAAAAAACCCAATAACACTTTTTGCTCGACCTGGAAATCGAACCCAGGACCTCTAGCGTAGCACTCGCGCTTAGGACTACTAGGACCAACGAGGCAGTTTTTGTCTACGATAACCGACATGGCGGACAAACTTGCGAGCATGAACTAGTTATACTATATGCCTGTGATACATTACATAAGTTCAATATAAATAAAAAACAGATTATCAATAAATACACAAAAATATCTAAGGTACTCGTATAACTTCAAAAGCTGTCTCATACACATTATTTGATTACTTTTGGAATTGGATTTTAACTTCTCTTCATAAGATATTTTTACGAAATGTTTGAACTTATGTTCAGTTTTATCGAAAATTAGATCACTTGGTAATGGAACGATCTATATCCTTTGCGGGAATAAAAATGTGATTTAGGTCTGGTCGAAAAGGCTACGTAAGTTTTATAAATCTACATCATTTATTGGACTTTACTTACTTAGTTATTTAAAGCTGGCTTTTGCCCGCGATTAATTTAGCCTTCATTTCGAATTTGGAGCACTCATATTGTGGTACTTTGAGCATTGATATCCACTTTGAGTGACTTTTATTTTTGATAGATCGTTTTGTTATTGGTATATAAGTGTTATGGAATTAATGTAACTGTGCAACTTACTCAGTAATACATTTTTTTAAATAGTATACTTCTCCATACGAAACTACCATTTGGAATGAGCAACTAGATTCAACTTTATTAATTTTTTCCTTAGGTGATTGACGTTCAAAAATCAAATCTAATAGGAATAAATTTGATTTGACTTTTGTCTTTTTCGAAAAAGTAATCGATGTCCTTTTCTGCTACGAGATACTTTTTGCATTTATAATATTAGTAGGAATTGCCCCGTTGGGCTCGCGTCCCAGGTTCGATTCCCAGGTCGGGCAAAAAGTGTAATTGTGGGTTCGATTCCCGCACGGAACAAATATTTGTATAGCCTAAGATGTTCCTGGCCTGGCTGTTTGTGTTTGTAAGCGCACCCATGATACAAGGGAAATTCCTAGAGTGAGTAACGTTTTTATAAAAAAAAATATATACTTATTTTGTTGGGCAGCAGGCGTAGTTAACGGCTACGTGATGGGTCTTTTTACGTGTACCAAAACCTTTACAAAAATATTCCTCAATAAAGTAGTTTGATTTATATGAAAGTAAATTTAGAACGATTATTTAATTATTCAAAGTAAGGACTGGATAGATAATTTTTGTCTTCAATAACGTCATCAATCCGAGTTCAATAGCTACGCTGATAATATTATTATAACAATAAGGTTAGTGAATTTTACCTAACCCTAAGAAAACTTTCTCCTGATGAGATTTTGAAACAAGACCCAAAATATATTATTTTAATATAACAGAGACTACCCCTCCAGGATATATCTAATAAACGTAATATTTATGTTTCTTTATAAGAAAATTAAATATGGCTAAAATAATATATCTTACTTAATGTCATTCCCAGTTGATGAATGTTGAAATTCAATTAAATTACGCGTCCAAGTGAACGCGCTATCGCTCACTTATTTCAAACTAAGTGAATATGCCAAATGTGTTTTAAGTCCAATTTATTCAATAATAATAAAATGATCTTTTTATTTTAATTTTTGTTTTGTCATTCGTCTTTTGAATATAACGACTTGAGTTTGAGTTTTAAGCAGCCACGCTGGTGAGGCCTTTAGTTAAGTTTTTTTTAATATGTGTTTTTGTCTATTAGTATCTACAGGGTGGAAATTTATTATGCTACCTGGAGGGAAAGTACTCTAAATACTTGAGTTAGCAAATTTTACTGAAAGGAAACATTCCTTTATTTTTAAAAGGAAACAAAACTGCATTTAAATAATTTTGAAAATACGCGTGCCACACCCAGGAATCGAACGGACTAAAATCGGATAAAATAGCATCCTGCACTTTTATGGCTCTTATCGATAGGGTCAATCACAAGGATCAAATCTCTACAAACCTGGTAAACTAAATTTAACAAAAACCATGAAATTTCAATCTAAACTTATTTTATTCGGACGAAAAAAACGAGTACAGTAACTAATTGCATGCTGGAAATGAGCTTCACTTTCTTCGATGCACACATTCATTATTTGAAGGAATTCATTTTGAATAACTTTTAGAAGGGTGTTGTGGTGAATATTGAAAATTTTACTACGCTACCAAAAGTTACCTAAAATGATTTTTTTAAAGGAATAAATTCATGCATCCAAGAAATGAAGCTCATTTCCAGCAACTACTTTACTCGTTTGTTTCGTCCGAATAAAATAAATTTACAATAAAATTGCATGTTTTTATTTTATTTTAATTTACCATGTTTGCAGGGATTTGATCCTTATGATTGACCCTATGGATTAGTGCCATAAAAGTACAGGATGCAATTTTTTCGAATCTTAGTCGGTTCGATTCCCGGGTGTGGCAAGAATATTTTCAAAATTAATTAAATGCAGTTTTGTTTCATTTTAAAAATAAAGGAATGTTTCCTTTCAGTAAAATTTGCTAACTCAAGTATTTAGAGTACTTTCCCTCCAGGTAGCATAATAAATTTCCACCCTGTATATTATGTTTGAGAATGTAGGTTTTTTTTTTAAGACGGGAAATCATCAAATAACTTCCCCCGCCCTGGGCGGGGCGGGAGGGAGTGTCAGACGTTTACTGACTAAAACCCGTCTATGTTCCTTTCATGTGCCCTTTGTGTTCCGGGGGCGCGGTATCTCTTTCGAATAACCCGCAGCCCCGGCAGGGAGAATGTAGGTAACCAAATAAAAAAGAGAGAGAACCAATGCGATGTTTTGTTATATAGCGTGTTACGGAAAGAGTATATCCCATAGAGACAACAACTGAAAATTTCAGCTCAAAAGCAATAACTTTGAAATGCTTTTTTTATTGTTTCGGTAGTTTATTAAGTTTAAATTAAATCATAACAAACGTGGCAGGAGAAACAAATCTTTTACGGAGTTGTTTCTTTGTGTGTGGACTTGGGGTGTAGTTATGTGTAGAATTCAACTGAACAAATTTGATTTTTTACTTAAATGTTTCTTAACTTTATAATTTTGTGAGTATAGGTATTAAAAAACGTTGCAATATGGTTTGTTAACACCAAAAGAATCTCTGCCTTTGATATGTATATACCCGTTCCGAAACCCGCTGTAGAGTTACGCTGCATCGATAAGTCAACGAACACCTAATTGCCTTTCACAAAAGCCCAGTGTCCGGGCTGACATTGCCAATGTCCACATTTACAAAGCGGCGAGGTAAATAGACTCTCTTGTGAAAGCCTTCTGCCGAACCGATTTTGTATTTACGAACACTCGCGAGAACCAGGTCGTGTGGAAAATCATAAATTCAGCACTTTATTTAAAATCAAAGTGCATTTTAACGTATGAGTAATGTATTTAAACGATACGCACTTTCCGATTGAAATTGGAATTGATCTGATTCAAGCTTTTTATAAGCGATATGCATGGCCACACTAGGGTTTTGGACATAATTGTGGATGGATGGAAAGGAAGAGGGAGGCCAAAGAAAAGATGGATGGATTGTGTGAAGAATGATATGAAAGAGAAGGGAGTCAGTGATAGTATGACGGCTGACAGGACGGCATGGAAGAAGAAAACGTGTTGCGCCGACCCCAAGTAACTTGGGATAAGGGCAGGAAGATGATGATGATGATGATGATGCATGGCCACACTAGAGCTAAATATCAAACATTTAATTCATATGAAAATTCTTTAAATTATTCTACATAATATTTTAGATGGGATTGCATTATTGAGTGAACTAAATATTTATTTATTGAGAAAAGTTCGCCATGCTGTTCCCTACCACAAAAAAATACTCATCATCATATCAGCCTCTAGCCGTCCAAACACTAAAACGCTTAATACTATGTATAATCTAACCTATTTAATTTCAAACTATAATCGAAATATCCGCTTCAAATTGTTATTCAACCCGGAAAATTATCAACGTGTTTGCTTGTATTTTGATGGCGGCTCATTTAGTTTACAAATATTATCATTAACATAATATTGTAAACAACTAAACAAGGATTTAACACCGCTTTTAACACGACCTTGTCAGTTCAGTACCAAGAGAAATGCCAGAAACAAGACATCTCACAACAAATATTGTAGAATATTCAGGCGCACGGGTCGAGGGTTCCGAAGAATTAAATAAAAGACGAGCAGAGTCTTCAACCACTTATATTGTTGTTCACAAGCTTCCGATGATTGCTACAGTACGACTGACTTACGACTGACAAATTTTGCCGTGAGGCGGCTATATTTATGACTTTCCTACGTGGGTGCAAGTAGTGCCATGACAAATAAAATAACAAAAGGTGTTTGCACCAATCACGTCACAGTATTTCTCCCATATGTCTCTACGGTGGTGGAAGTAGTGGGTAGGGCGCGACATCATCAACAAATGTTCCACCAATCAAATATGCACATTTTTGTCATTAAATTTACTTATAATCTAGAATCATATATTTACCTTAATTCTAGATGTATCCTAAGTTACATTAATGCTAAAAATAACCTAGGACTAGATAATCAAAACATACATCATTTGATAGCGCAAAAGCATCTATATTTACATGAAAATCAAATATTGTTACAATTATAGATTTAATCTTCCTATTGTACATATTTAAAACTACAGAAAGCCCTCGTGCTCTCTTACAATTCCACCCCCCGCAAGAGGGTTCAACCGATTGCGCTTCCGTCAGTAGGGAGCACGACAACTTTTACTACGGGCCGACGCAGCGTACCCTTTGTAGTTTTGATATCTACAATTCTAACAATACTATCCGCACCTGGATGCACTTTGGCTATAATGCCTTTGGTCCATTCACTACGTGATTTGTTGTCATCGACCACTATCACTACATCGCCCACTTTTACGTTCGGCACTACACTGTTCCACTTTTGTCGTTGCTGGAGCGTAGGCAGGTACTCGCGCAGCCATCGCCTCCAAAAGAGGTCGGCCAGCGCGTTTACTTGGCGCCACATGCGCCGCGAGTCGATGTCGGCGGCATGCTGACGCGTACACGGAGCATCTCCCGCGGCAGTGCCAAGCAGGAGATGGTTCGGTGTCAACACGACGGGTTGCTCAGCATCGGTGCTCACGTAGGCTAGTGGCCGGCTGTTAATTACCAGCTCGGCTTCTGCGAGGAGAGTGAGTAGCACCTCCTCCCGAGGCGCGCGCTCTTTTAAAGTAGAGCGCAGCGCGTTCTTCACGGAGCGCACCAGTCGCTCCCAGCTCCCGCCCATGTGCGGGGCGGCTGGCGAGTTAAAGTGCCAGGCGATTCCCCGACCTGTCGCCTCGCTTCTAATGCGACCCACGTCTAGGTCGCGCAGGGCCTGGCGTAGCTCGGCGTGTGCTCCAACGAAGTTGGTCCCGCGGTCGGAGTATATGTCCGCGGGACATCCTCGACGTGCGATCAGGCGTCGCAACGCCAATATGGCTGAGTCTGCACTCAGCGACGCCGCTAGTTCCAGGTGTACGGCGCGTGTGGTGAGGCAAGTAAATAGAACGCCCCATCTCTTCTCCCGGCGCCGACCGATGCTCACCTCCATAGGGCCAAAATAATCCACTCCACAGTGGACGAATGCCCGGCGATTAATCTCCAATCTCGCGATGGGTAGATCGCCCATCTTAGGCGTCGACGGCTGGGCTTTCTTAATCCTGCACGTTTGACATTCTCTTGCGATTGCTTTCACTGTTGACCGTAAGTTCGTTATCCAGAACTTTTCTCTTAAAGAGTTCACCACGGTTTCCTGGTTGGCGTGAAGCGCTGTTGTGTGGTATCTTTTAATGATAAGCCGAGTCAAGGTGTGCTTTCCGTCTAAAATAATGGGGTGACGCGCTCCGAAAGTAAGTTCACTGCAGGCGCCCAACCTGCCGCGTACCCGTATCAAACCATCTTCAAATAACATTGGGTCTAGTTTTTTAATCTTACTGTTCCGTGGTAGCGGGCGGGCTTCTTGTAGAGCTTTTGATTCTTCCTCGAAGCTCTCAGTTTGTGCTATCTTCAGTAAACGTAGCTCCGCCTCTCGTAGACCGTCGACCGTTACGGTTGTCGAGTCGCGTCGTTTGCGACAGCGGTCCGTGAAGACCTTTATACGTGCTACTACGTATAAGATGCGTGTCCACGTACTATACCTTTCATAGGGCAGCGCGGGTTCGGCCTTAGTAGTGACGTTCACGTTGTGTACCCGCTCTAGGTCTGCCTCTGACACTGCGTCAACTCCAGAGTCCACCGGCCATTGCTCCTGTGGGCTGGAAAGAAATGAGGGACCCGAAAGCCACATATTACTGTTGACGGGCCACTCCAACCGGGTGCCTTTATCGGCTGGGTTCATCGCCGAGGGAACCCAGCGCCAGTCTTTCATCTTTGACCTTTTATCTATCTCTGCTAACCTATGAGATACAAAACGTTGGAAGTCGGTTGCTTCCGAGTGGATCCATTTGAGTACTGTCCTACTATCTGTCCATAAGACCTTTCGGGTGATTTCAACTCCTAACTCTTTCTCCACGGTGTCGGCTACCCTGCAGGCCAACACTGCCGCCTGTAACTCAAGGCGTGGGATTGAAATCACCTTTTTAGGTGCCACTCTAGCTTTCCCCATCACGAAGCTAACGCGCCTAACGCCGAGTGCATCTTTTCCCACCAAGTAGGCGACTGCCGCGTAGGCGGATTCACTAGCGTCCCCGAAGACGTGAAGTTCTACCTCTGATAACTTTATACCGTACCATCGCGGGATGGTTATATTGTTTAAGATTATAAGGTTCCGTAACCACGCGAACCATAAAGTTGCCTCCGCTTCATGCAGCCTCTCGTCCCACTGGATTCCTGTACGCCATATCTGCTGCATTAATATGCGCGACTGAATGACGCATGGATACAGGAAACCCAGCGGGTCGAACACCGACATTATGAAGCGAAGAAACTCTCGCTTCGTAGGAACAACGTCACCCTCTATAATTGTCTTCGGTAACTTTTTAAATGATAGGTCAAAAGCCAATTCATCGGTCCCCGGTGACCAAATCATACCTAAGGTGCGCTCTGTGGCGCCCTCGTCTTTTTCTAACGAGACTCTGTCGGGCATCTCTATTTCGAGAATCTCCCTGAGTTGTGGCGAATTGGTGACCCACCCCCGTATATTAAACCCGCCTTCGGCGTGGATGTGAGCCACCTCCTCTATGCGTTTGCTAGCCTGCGCGACGGACCATGCACTATCTAAATAGTCGTCCATGTAATGACTGTTATGTATAGCCGACACTGCTTCGGGATACTGACTATTAAATCTGGCCGCATTTTTATTCAAAATATAGATTGCGGATGTAGGGGAAGACACAGCACCGAAAATCATTGAATTCATGACAAACGTGTCAGGTTCTCCACTATTATTTTTATTCCACAAGAAAAGCTGTGCCCCTCGGTCACGTTCTCTGATTTTTATACGTAGGAACATGTCCGCTATATCTCCGGTGAATGCTACCGGTCCCAATCGGAATCTAATTAGAATTCCTAAAAGAGAATTTAATAGGTCTGGCCCCGCGAGCAAGCAATCGTTAAGAGCGGTACCTTGAAAAGTGGCGGCGGCGTCGAAGACTAGTCTCAATTTCCCCGGCTTATTAGGATTCTGTACCCCAAAGTGAGGTAGGTACCACACCGGATCTTCGAAGCGGCCGTCCGCTTTACTCGCATAACCCTCGCTAATTAATCGTTCAATTTGATTTTCATATGCTTCCGCGTACGTAGGATTCTTATGCAACCTACGTTCTATTCCCGACAGTCTCTGTCGCGCATAAGCATAGTTATCGGGTAGCTGTGGATCGTCACGCCTCCACAACAATCCTACTTCCCATTCGCCGTTAATAGTGAAGCTACTGGTTTCATCTAATATTTTTAAAGCTCTGTCGATGTCTTTATGAGACCTAGGGATTTCGGTTATACCTATTGCTTCTAATTCGAATTGGTTTTTCACCATATCATGCAGTTCAGACAGAGGTTCCGCTAAACAGTTCACGGCTTCGTAGCCTGCCCTAAACCCTTTACCTATGGGCCCATGCAGAACCCAGCCTAGCTTGGTCAAAGATGCAACTGGCTTACCGGACTTTCCTCGGCGAATCTCCTCGCCGACCAGCAACTCCCAGTTGTCCTGTCCCAGCAACAGCATCGGCTTGACTCCGCACATTTCCTCCAGGCCCAAGTCACGCAGGTGGGCGAGCTCCTTTATCAACGCAGCCGGCACCGTTTGGGCGGGCAAATCCAGCCTCTTGAACGTACGCACACTTATTTTGTGATTCACTTTATTTGGCCCGCGCACTGTCACATATATTTTCCTTGAGGATTTATCAGACACCTCATTACCGCGCGCACTTTTTAGCACTAAAGGTATTCTATCACCCGTTGCCTTTCCAGCTATCGAGTCGTCGATAAGCGATACTGTAGCTCCGTCGTCCAGTAGAGCGTAGCAATCTCGTTCGTTTCCGTTCACTGACACGGAGACGGGAATTATCTTCAACAACGCTTTGCCGTTATATTCTTTCACATTAGTGACGCTTTCAGTTTTATGCTCTCTATCTACGTGCAGTAAGTCGTGATGTGCATAGTGGCATTTCGAGCATTTGCTTGCTCGGCAGAACTTCTTCGCATGTTGTTTTATTATACAATTAAAACACATCCTCTGATCTTTTACAAATTGCCATCTCTCATCAGAAGTTAGTTTCGCAAACTTTTCACACTTCGGTAATTTATGATCTCCCTTGCACATAGCACACTGCACATTGTTCTTATTATCTTGTTCGCTGTCGCTTTGTACATGTAATCTCTGAACATTTTTAAAGTGAATGCCTGGCTTACTATGTGCGCTTCTCAAACTTTTAACATTAGCCGTTTGACCGGCAGCGCCCATGTCCATCTGCACATAAAATGACGTAGCTCGGGCTAAATGGCTCAGGAATTCAGATAATATCTCTAGGCTGGGTGACACTCTCACATCGATGCCCTGAGACGCCGCCATACCCATTGCGAAGTCGCCATATTGAGCCCTCTGCACAGGCGTTAATTTACTCAGTAATTCACTCACCAGTTGTGGGTTGTTCAGGTATCCATTCGCGTGCACATTCCTCAACAGCGACACACAATTCCTCACTGTAGATGAGAACTTTCTCAACTCACGACCACTTTCTGTTACTTTCGGTAACGCACGCACTTTCTTCAACGCACACTCCAATATTAAATTAGGATGTCCGAACTCTTCATCCAGTGCCTTCATAATCTCCGATGGGTTAGTTGATGTCCGCAATAAGTCTTCTACCGCTATTTTTGCCTCTCCCTGCAGTGACGTTTTCAAGCGCGCTAAGTTCTCGTGCGGCTTAAAGTTGTACATAGCTGTTGTGTCCCAGTACATGTTCTTGTACGATAGCCACTCTGCCGGGTCACCGTTGAAGTATGGCAACTCATAGGCTTGCCTGGGTACTGGCCGCGGACGAGCTAGGTTTGAAATAGCTTCTGCCAGCTGATCTATTTTCCTGTCTCGCGGCTTGCTTCTCTCCGTTTCTTCGGCGAACGATTGATCCCATTCAGGCACTTCACGTGGTGGCACTCGCGGAACACTAGCCGTTACTATCGGCGTATATTCGCGGAACTGTACGGTCGCGGGCGCACACTGAGGGAGCGCAGATATCGAGGTCGCATATACTGTATGCGGTTGCGCGGTCACTGTTTGCGGCGCGGTCACTGTTTGCGGCGCGGTCACTGTTTGCGGTTCGTACGCTGTTTGCGGCGCGGTCACTGTCACTCCGCGGGAGGTCGCGGCACTCTCGGTTGCAGGCACTCCGTACGCAGTCGTTACTACTGCGGGCACTGGCACTGGCACTGTTTCTTGCGCGTCGTGAGCTTCTGCGATCACTTGTGTTTCACTCGGCACTGAGTGTGTGATCCAATCTTCCACACGGCGTGTTGTAGTTTCTTCATCGGACGAGTCTTCTTCGGCGACGGCATCTATCTCGGCCAGTTCCGCCTCCAACTTCTTCTTGACGAGATTTTCCCTCAGGCGCACTAATTCCCTCTCAGCCTTGTACTCGGCCCTCCGGCGGAGGTAATCGGCACTCTTCTGGCCGCTCTTCGATGAGACGTGGCTGGTTCTTGATCTCGGCGTCCGTACCACCCGTAGTATCTCCGATTCCCGAGGCACTGCAGCCGCGTCGCGATGGTCAATCACGCGTCCGGGGCCCGCCAATGGAATCACGGGTGCGGGTAATGCCGACGACACTGTAGGCGCTATCGAAGGTGATCCCGGTGCCATTTCAGACGGCACTCCTGAATCGGCTTCCATCTCTCGTCGCTTGTTCAACGCTGCCTCCAATTTGCGCAGCTTGCTCCTCGTGGCGACTGAGCTTCGTTCACTCATCTTGAATGCTTCAGACTTCTCAGGCTTGAAACTTCAAACTCTTCAGGCTTGAGATGTAATTCTTCAGACGCAGGATCCGGCTCGAAGGACCAAAATTGTAGAATATTCAGGCGCACGGGTCGAGGGTTCCGAAGAATTAAATAAAAGACGAGCAGAGTCTTCAACCACTTATATTGTTGTTCACAAGCTTCCGATGATTGCTACAGTACGACTGACTTACGACTGACAAATTTTGCCGTGAGGCGGCTATATTTATGACTTTCCTACGTGGGTGCAAGTAGTGCCATGACAAATAAAATAACAAAAGGTGTTTGCACCAATCACGTCACAGTATTTCTCCCATATGTCTCTACGGTGGTGGAAGTAGTGGGTAGGGCGCGACATCATCAACAAATGTTCCACCAATCAAATATGCACATTTTTGTCATTAAATTTACTTATAATCTAGAATCATATATTTACCTTAATTCTAGATGTATCCTAAGTTACATTAATGCTAAAAATAACCTAGGACTAGATAATCAAAACATACATCATTTGATAGCGCAAAAGCATCTATATTTACATGAAAATCAAATATTGTTACAATTATAGATTTAATCTTCCTATTGTACATATTTAAAACTACAGAAAGCCCTCGTGCTCTCTTACAAATATAGTTGACACTTACCTAAGGACCGATACACATTAAAGCGATGCGGCGGAGTCTCAACGCTTCTATCAGCTATACTAACATTTTCTTAAATATAAATATTTCTAAAAGATAAATAAACCGACGGCCCACGGGGTGTTAAGTGGTCACAACTGTCCATAAACATCTGCAATACCACAGGCCTTGCGAATGCATTACGATCCCAGAGACTAAGTTGAAATGTCTTATGTGCCTGTAATGATTGACACTGACACGCTTCAAACCGTAACACAACTATGCTGTTTTGAGGTAGAAATAAGTATGGCGGTAGTTCCCTAGACGAAGAGCTTCTTCACAAAGAGCTCTACGACTATTAGGGTAGTTGACACCAATAACCAATAAGTATATTTTAGCCCTAAAAACCCGATTTATATTGAATTAACAGTTAAACTAGATTCTTAGGTGTTTTGAAATCAATAAATAGTCTAACAACTGACTTGACAAAAATGTGACGTCACAGTTTAATTCTGCTCATAATCTATTGGGGAATCGCGTTATAACAGTTCATAAAAGCGTGTTAATTGATTGGTGGTGTCGAGTACCCAATTAGCGACGTGTTACGTGCCGTATATTTCGGTGTTGTGACGTCACACTTCCAGAAACTACCTGATTACCTCGGTATCCTACGCTAGAGGTCTTGGGTTCGATTCCCAGGTCAAGCAAAAAGTGTTATTGGCTTTTTCTATAAAATTCTCAGTAGCAGCTTGGAGTCAGGATTTGTGCCCGGTTAATAGCAATGGGCTCACCCCCAATTACATGGCACTTAAACATACCGGCGAACTGTGGGTGTACATTAATACACATCTGCCTAACCCTTCGAGGAACCAGGTGTGATGGTATGATGGTATGTACTTGTTCATGTTCGCAACGCATTAATGTGTATCGACCCTAAAGGTTGACTTACTACATCATTATAATTTATACAATATGTAACATTATAATAACATACAAGATTCAAAACACGAAAACCAATTATTTTCGGTTATTATTGATAACATATCAACGCGACACGGTTCAAATAACTAAACATTATATTATTACATTAACGTGTAACTAGAAAGTGTTAGTTTTGAAGTGTTTGAGGGTGCTTAACTAAGTGATGTAAACAATTTTGATACTTTACACAGTAAATTGAAAAGCATTTATTCTGAATTAGTATGTTTTTTTTTTTTATAATACTAGTCTTACTAGAATTGTCAACCAGGCACAAATCCAGGCTCTGGGGGTCTATAGACAATGCTTATGGAAAATTCCACTACCAGAACTTTCAGCAGTCGCAATTTGCAAATTCACTTCAGAATTGTGATAGTATTGAATTCTTTTTTGGTTAGTTACGTGAGTGTAACCGCGTATAACAATGTATACAATAACGTATAACATATTCAGGTTTTAGTAGTATGTTCTTTTTAACAATTCGTAGTGCCTAAGTAAAAATGTTTCTATCGAATTGTTCTTGCTAGGTGCAAGATTATACCTATTATAATTAATATAATGGCATGTAAAATCATTGAAATAAATTGTTGATTAGTTTGGCACACTATGTCAATTTTCCGTGTTATAACCATTCCAAACGACTGACAAAGTATGACAGTTTGTAATTTCTGTTCTTTTGGCCGCCGCGTCTAGATATATAACTATTGACCCAGGCTTGCCAGTATTCTACATCTCTACATTTGCTAAACAATATGAATAAGTAGGTAGATGGGTACCTGTGCGTCCAGTGTGGCTGCCTCTAATCACGCAGGCAGTAGCATCCTGACTGGAGCTCACCGGGGGAGGAGTTGCTTGTTTGCACTCCGACTTCTCAGAAAAACAGGCACTAAAACAAAAGGGACAGTAATATATCGGAGGCAATAAAATCAAATGTATCGTAAGCCATTAAAGACGATTTTACAATGCCTTCGTCCACGTGAATAGGTAGTTCTGGTTCTAGACGTGCGTACATGCTCGAAGGCTTTTCATTCATTCGAGCATGATCGATTGTGGACAGTCCTGACTAAGGACTTTGAAATTGAACCGAAATGTCCCAAAATCGTGCTCAGAGATGTTCAATGATACTTGCTTATTGAACAGTACCTAAATGTTTGGTATAGTAGGTACAGACTCCGGCGTGATGAATATGATTCGGAGTTTGCTGCGTTTAACAGCTAGGTACACTAACGTAAACAACATAAAAAATCTATTTCTGAACCGGTATGGCTACGTTTTGATGGAATGTTTTCCTGTGTTTGCGTGTGTTTTTAACAGCTCACAGTTGAATGAAATGTTTTCGCAAGCATACCGTTTGAGTTCAAATAAAAACGATTGAACTATTCGTGTACGTGATTTTAGAACGCCGCTGGTTCGAATGACACGCGAATTTGAGATAAAAATAACATAGATATTGTTTGTTTATTTTGCATCTGAAGTAGTACCTAGGCTTCTCACAAGGTATTTAAATCAATCGTTGACTACGTAATACATACTTAGTTTTTAGCTTAGTTTTAGTTTTTAGCTAGATTAAAACCATAATTGTAATTTGGTGATTTTTAATTAAACTTAATTAAATAGAATTGTTATTTTTTGCATCTTCTGCTGCCTCCGAACTTAAGTAGTTGATATACTATTTTCTTAACTACAAATTTGATACTTTATAGGTTTTTGCACCCACGTGTGATATTAGCAATAATAGAGCGAGATTTTCATAGAAATGTTCTTCAGATAGATATCTCTATATCCCCCTTGTGATAACATCCCAACTGTGGGGAGAGGTCTTTATTTTAGAACAATTCTAAGTGAGTTTTTTTTTTAAATATAAGTGCGTGATGGTATGTAGCCAATCCTAGGTTTTTTTTTTAAACTCGAGATTGGTAAGTTCTCTCGATTGTAGTACCTAGATCGGAGGTGACATAATACAAAGTCGACGATGGAGTGAGTTCACCCAGAAGAAGCTTGTTCACTCTAACTTTGAAGAGATCAGGGTTGAATGCGTTCGAAAATACAGACGCAGGTATTGCTGGAAAATTATTAAGCTGACTTACTTTACCGAAGTAGGTATTCATAAGTAAATCATTTGCAAAACATTTGATTTCTATATATTCCATCACACCTGTATTCCCCGAGGGTTAGGCAGAGGTGTACCAATGTACACCCACAGTTCGCCGGTATATTTAGGTCCCATGTTATAGGGGGCGAGACTATTGACATTAACCAGGCATAAATCTAAACTCCGAGCTGCTACTGAGAATTTTATAGAAAAATTGCCCGACCTGGGAATCGAACCCAGGACCTCTAGCGTAGCAATCGTAACCGTTAATTTATAATACCCTCAGAATCAAATAAGACAAAGTACACTCAACCGCACATTAGTGTTGATACTTGAACAATAAGAACCGAAGCATTACCACGATTCAAAAGCGCTCTCGTGCGGTTGACTGTATGTTTACAGTTTCGTTCAAATATTGTTAGATGTAAAGGTTAAAGTTACGTCTCAATGTATGCTAGCCCTAACTACAAGCTTCTTAACTAAACCACAGTCTTGTCTGAGCCTTTATATAATCACGTTTGGACTGAAAATGTTTCTAAGTTGTATGCAAACGTGATATTGATACTGATTAAAATTCTCGTGTCACTAAATAAACAGCTATACGAGGTGATGAAATAGGAAGAAAACCGACTAAGTGTGAGTAGAACTATAGCGAAGGGTGCCACCGTATAATATTTTACACACGTTAAAAAAAAACACGTTCCTTGTATGTAGGGACTTTGATTTCTATACTTTATCTTATTTTTATTATTTGTTATTGCATCTCATCATATTGTTATCTCAGTGAAAATAACAACTCTCTTCCCATTGCGGTTCATATATGATAAAGTCTGCTAGAAAATAACAAAAAAATAAAATAAAGACTGACTTTAAGTTATAACTTTTTTAATATGTGTCATTATGGCCGTCATAGTAACACATCTCTGTGAAAATTTTAACTCTCTACTTATTACGGTTCAAAAGATACAGCCCCGTGACAGACGGAGAGGCAACGGAGTTTTAGCAACAAGGTTCCATTTGGCACGCTTTTTTTTTTTTTTTTATAGACGGGAAATCATCAAATATCTTCCCCCGCCCTGGGCGGGGCGGGTGGGAGTGTCGGACTTTTACTGACTAAAACCCGTCTATGTTCCTTCATGTGCCCTTTGCGTTCCGGGGGCGCGGTATCTCTTTCGAACAACCCGCAGCCCCGGCAGACCCGCAGCTCCGGCAGCCATTTGGCACCCTCCGAGTACATAACCCCAAAAAAAAACTAATAAATTGCTCCATAGCAATCACAGTCGGCAAATCCCCTAAGGTTCAAAACAGCGCGGGTTTGCATTCCAAGTGATATGAATTCTTCAGAAGTTGAAAATGAAATTGAACGCTTCATTGAACTGAACGGTCTCATTTCAACAGATATTGTCCAAGCTTATGTTAAGGTTTATCGTATAAGTTTAAATTGAATTTTTCGAACGTGTTCTGATTGCTGAACAGAACTTGTTTATTGAACCTAAAAATAAATAATAGGACCCTTAACATTGCTGATTTTTTTAAAAAGTTCCAACAACTTTTTTTTTAATACAATAATAATTCAATTATTTCAAGTATCAAGACTAATAGTGATAGTAATAATTTATTTAAACGCTATGTTGGTAAAACAGAGCATGGAAATAAAAAACACTTTGTGACATCACTTCTCTAGGTCACAGGCTCAGCAGAAACCTTGAAGTAGTGGAACCATAATCTCCTGATTATGGCCTCTGTATGAGAAAAGGTATTATAGGTATACATACACCTCTGCTTTTCCCTTCAGGCAAAAAGGCGTGATGTTAGTGAAAACCAATCCTATTTTCAAACTGCCAAAACTGTATTTACATTATACACTAAAACAATGCTAATTTGAATTTGATTACCGTGGAACAACAGACTCTTTGTAATCTGTTGGTTGCGGTCAAATTGTAAAATCATTGATTCAAATTGCAGGCAAATTAGGTTTACGGGTTTAGGTAAGCATATTAAATAACCTCACGCTGGAGCCTCATGACACAAACTTTTACTATGGATTTAGTATAATGATCCTAAACATTTCAATTCTAATATTGAACAAATTGTGCCTATCTAAAAACTTTTTTTTTTTAAACTAGCTTCATCATTGCATTGTCATTCAATGTGTTGTTTGTATGTATTCTAAATTCCAGCTCAATAGAACACTGGTAAGTAGGTCTAATTGTACTTGCAAGATTTGATTAAGTGCCCATGGCCACCTTCCGGCTTCATCATCATACAAACTGTCTGGCATCATTATATGGTATAGTCATGCAAAGTGCATAATAATATGACGTATGCAAAATTTTTGCTAAACCGAATTCCAGGAAGTGGGGCAAAAACTTGCAAGATTTGATCACACACCAACAAACATCGGGGCAGGTGAAACTAAATAAAAGCTTGTAAAAAAGAAAAACTCTAACTGATGAATTATTTAAGCGCTGGGAGGTATAGAATCAAAAACTGAACGGCCTCACAGTATGTGAAAATCTAAAAGACTATTTAAAAACCTTCAAAAACTGAACATTCAATGCCTACATTAGGTGTATTAAATTTTTGAATACTGCTTTGCTCGTTAGAAATAAAGAGGACCAACCCCGAACGCGTGTAGTAAAAGTTACGTAAATTCCAGGATTTTTTTAATTGGGAATACCTGTTTCGCACATTTTCACACATTTATTTAGTATTTTAGTCTATATTTTTATTAAAGGGTGTTACTAATTGTGCGTGTCGTATAAAATATAACAAAAGCGGTAAAGAATACACGTTTTTCTTGTTTGAAAAACGACTTAATTCGAATACTTCTGCGTGCGATAACGCATCGTGCTCGGCCTACAGATCTCAGATGGATCGGATGTTAAAAGCAAACAGAAATAAAGTAAAAAGTCATGTTCATTGAGCAAGAAAAAGAACATTAGGTAAGTATAAAAGAATTATCATGAAAAAAAAATTCTCATCTCGTTTGTTCCATTATTTTCAGTCAATAACTCATAAATTATTTTGACAAACGTTTTGAAAGGAAGCATCAGTTCCAAGTAGATTAATAATGGACTTTTCAGTGCTCCGTCTATTCACCGCCGGGATACTTTTGAAAAGCGACGATAGACGTCTGGCGTTCACAAGTCACCCCCGATTGTTCAAATGAAAATAACTTCGCAAATTTTGAAGCGGGCGTAAGCTACGGTGATTGGTCGACTGAATTGTCTGCCAATTACAGAAGCTTATGCGTCCTTAACTGCTTCTCAATTTGAGCTGCAAATTGCATTTTTTTTTTTAATAATAACAAAGCTAGAAAAAATAAAGGCAAAGGTCGCTTCTCATACAGAGAAGGCACGACCATTATTACTTGCTCAAGGCAGATTAGCGTTTGTAGACTTATATTAATTATAAGCTCAGGTTTCCTCACAATGTTTTCCTTCACCAATGTTATTGATGTTCAATATAAACTTAGAAAGAACATATAAAACTAAAAACGTCATATTGGTACTTGCTCGTGGCTGGTTGCGATCCCACAGCCTCATGCATAAAAGGTTCCGTGCCAAAAGAACGTTAGAATTTTTGAATTTCTTCTGAACTTTAGCGCATCGCTCTTAAAGATGGATATAAACGAGCACTCAAGCGGCGTGGATTGCGACCAAATGGAGGTAGTTATATAGGAATATTTGTAACCACTCTACTCAATCCAAACGAGAGTTCGCATACACGGAAGAGGTTTAGAGGCTTTTGGAGTGCTGCCGTGGAATGTAATGGAGTGGAATATCTACTCGCTGTTTACGTAACGTTGCTGCACACTAAGAATTTCTCCTGTATCGTCGGTGCGTTAACAAATACATAAACTCACAAAAACAAACAGCTAGATCTCGAACAACTGACGGGCCTGTTGGTCTAGTGGTTAGTGGCCCTGACTGCTGAGCCGGAGGTCGTGGGTTCGATTCCCACCCAGGACAAACTTTGTGTGATGAGCATGATTGTTTGTTCTGTGTCTGGCTGTGATTTATCTATAATATGTGTGTATTTATAAAATTATATAAGTATGTATATCAGTTGTCTGGTTACCATAACACAAGCTCTGCTTAGCTTGGGATCAGATAGCCGTGTGTGAGTTGTCCCAAGATATTTATTTATTTTATTTATTTATAACTATCTATAGGCCATACAAATATTTGTTCAGTTGAGAATCGAACTCGCGACATGCAGGGCAGCAGCCAATCACTCAGCCACTACGCCAAGCATCTCGTTTGTATCCACTTTCAATTCTATTAGGAAGCTTCTGTCCCCATACTAACAGGATCTTATCGGAATTAACTTAAACATCTTCGACTTCGATAAGTAATGAATTTTTCCCAATATAGGAAAAAAAACCCACAGACAAAATTATCCAGGCGTGGTAAAAGAAAATGGGAGTCGTTCCATGTTAAATATTCATCCACATCTGAACAACTGAAACTCGACCCTAACCTAGTTAGTAAAACCTTCCCCAAATACTACGAAATTATCCCTATGTGTAAACTCTACTGAATTTCAATGAGTGGTTCATGATCTAAACTTTGCGCGCTAATTAACATATAAATGACAAAAAATTGCAGAAACAAAACTGATTTTAAATTTCAACTAGTTTTATTTTTAAGCCATTAGATGGCAAACAAGCTGACGGCCCACTTGATGTTATGTGGTCACCTCTGCCTATAAACATCTGAAATACCAGAGGTCTTGCAAATGTTGCCATCCTAGAGACAAAGTCGAAATGTCCTATGTGCCTGTAATTACACCGGCACCCATACCCTTCAAGCAGGAACACAGCAAAGCTTTCTTACTTCCCCGGACGAGCTTCTTCACAAAGAGCTCTACTACTATCAAAATTTTCAAATTCAACTTTTTATTAATTACTATGCCCGCCGGCGGCTTCACTCACGTGGGCCCATGTAAAATCTATGGAGACAAGTATTGAATACTATATCATCACAATCCTGTCACCATATTGTTTCCATCAGGAAATGGCCTATAGAGGAGTCTAGATTTGTACTCGATTGGCAATTGGCTAGTCGTTTCCCGATCGAATTTCAATCATGGCGGCCAATCTCAATGTAGATTAGCTACTTACGCAGGACACACTGTAGCGCGCAGATGTGCGTGCAAACACGTTTTCTCCCTGTTACCTCACTCTCATAGTACGATGGGACGGTAAGCCGCCCGACCGGGGAGAGATCAGGCGCGTGACCAACGGCTTTACTTCCATGCTTTTCGAGAAACCAACGGTTTTGTTAAAACCAATTTGAAAGAAAAAGAGTGTCCGTGGAGTTCTTGCTCGTTTCCCATAGAGACCTAGGTTTTGGAACGAGCGACTAGCTTGAACTTTAAAATATAACTTCTTGACAATTCAAAAGTACCTGTAAATGGTCTAATTGAAATAAATGCCTAGTGATTGACTTTGACACGGCGTGTCACACCAACAATTTTTAACTCCGGGTTGTTACAAAAAAAAAAAACTAAAAGGAAAATTCAATAACAATCACAAACAGTTGCCCATCACACGTGTTCTGTCCTCGCTTAACGGTCTCTTGGATGACAAGCCTGACTGTGATGTGTTCGCGGACGAATGGAAGACGATCCTGTCGGTATGTTTGGACTATTGTGAGATGAGCGTGTGAATGTCGTTAAGAATTTATATATTGTTATGTCTTAAGTTAATAATATTGGCCAACAGTCGTTTTATGTTAAAGTAAATAAATAGTCCCATGTAATGGGCTCGCCCCTATTACATGGGACCTAAATATACCGGCAAACTGTGGGTGTACATTGGTACACCTCTGCCTAACCCTTCGGGGAATACAGGCGTGATGGTATATATAAATAAATAAATGCTCGAAAAAGATATCGAGTCCAAGACTGAGCAGTCATGCTTGCAATCACAAGACCAAAAGGTCAGTACAAAAGCGGGGTTAGTTGAACGTAACATTGAACTTGTAATTCAAAAGGATCCTTTATATCTTGACCGTACTTAAATGTTATTTATTTTTTTGCTGATCTCATGGAAAATAAATTTAATCAAAAACGAGTCTGTTAACCTATTCGAGTAGATTATATCCCTATTGAGATCAGACGAAGTTTTTAAGAACTCTGTGTGATTATTTGAATTTTTCTCTTCAGTGCTTTCTTTGCGTACCAATCTTTCGATTTTCTTTTGTATTATAGAGAAACTTGAAGTAAACCTATGCACTATTTACTACAATATTAGATTAAGAAAACGTTACCAAAAGCGTGTTTCATCCAGAAATAATTTAAAATCTCTTACGAGATTTTTAAAGTTCGAGCATTCTGCTTTCTAATAGAAAATGTCAGCCACTTTCCTAAAGTTAATTGTATTTTCATTCTTGAAAGATTAAGTATAAAGAGATTTATTAGTTAGGTACTTCTTGCAGGTGATATAGCTCCCGGCTTTGAATACCGGCTTAAACTTTCAAGCTGCTTCCATTAATCAGTGTCTTTGTGGTCTGTGCAAATACTACAAAGCTCGAGTTCTATTTTGCAATTCAGATTTTTCATTAAATTTTTCAGTCTGTACAGTGAGAAACAAAAATCGAATAACACCTGTCTTTTACAGGTGTATTTATGTCAGAATATTTATGAGATAAATACTACTGTAATTCCAAATTATAAAAAAAAACAACTTAAGGTATTTCGCGAACAGTTAATTAAGAAAAACGGAAATGTTATCAGCCTAAACCGGCTTAAAGTATTGTAGGAACAGTAAATTGGGAAAAAATAAATATCAGTCTAGGGAATTAATTTAATTGTATTTTTATTTTAAGAACAGTCATATGTGGTCCCTTTAAATAAACACGAAATAAATAGATGCACTGTTTTTAAGCATTTCCTCTATATTTCCGCACAATAATTAAAATACTCGTATCAAAATCTGAATTAATTAACAACTTTAGTTGCTGACCTTAATATGAGTCTGTTGTCAGTCTAGGCGGAATGTTTAATTAAAACACACATACGCCTTAATTAAATTAAACAGTTCTACAGTTTCAGTATCAAACGGAAAACAATTTATTTATTAAAATACAGCAGATATACTTCATTAATGGATTCTTCACATAAATGTAGTTGTATTTCTAAAAGACAAAGGCTTCTCCATTTAAATTTAAATTCCACTGTCACCCTAAAGCTGGGTACACACTTAGCAGTGTAGCACGTAACGTATCATTGTTTATTTTTAAAATTACATAATTGTAATCCTTGGTATGATTGGACGCCTAGACCACCTGTCAAATTTGTTGCGTAAGCGCAAACTCGTTTGTCTTTGGGGACGCGTCGAAATGTTGCCACTTATTTGACAAATGTTTTGTGTCTGTAGTTTTAATGTTTAAGTAAAACTAATTGTGTTTTGATTTTTTTTATTGTACTGTTTTATTGTTTTGTGTTTTATTGTATTGTATTGTGATGTCGCTTCTAAAATCGTATGTTATTTTTATCTATCAACGCGTTAATATGTTCTTTTTATTTTATTTTGTTTATTTTTATTTTTTATATGTAGTGTATAGTTAAAAAGTTTTAATGGACTTTGTGAGTGTTTGCCGATCGCCGTCTTTTTGTGTTTTATTAAAATATTGTTGTTCGGTCTCGGAACTGTGATGTCGTACTTCATAGTTCCGAGACAGCAACACGGCGGCTGACGCTGAAAACCAGCGCTGTGGTTACGTGTCTCGTGCACGGACCACGGCTTTATGCTGAGCGTCAGCCTTTTCGCGCGGTAGTGGCGCATATGCATTATTGTTATTGTTTATTTTTTATTTTATTTTTTATTTGTTGGTCGTCACCAACCAGTCGATGTCCAAAAAGGCTCGACTGGCTGTGCATAATGGCGTGCTGGTGCCTACACTTATGTATGGAAGTGAATGTTGGGTATGGCAAACGAGGCATGAAAGTAGGATTAATGCTGTGGAGATGCGTTCCTTGCGAAGTTTGTGTGGTGTAACTTTGAACGATAGAGTGAGGAATGAGATTATACGAGAACGTTGCGACTTAAAAGAGGATGTAGTGACAAAGGTTCAAAAGGGTATGCTTAGATGGTTCGGTCATATTGAGAGGATGAGTGAAAGGCGACTAACAAAAGGTATTTATGTGGCAGATGTGAGTGGCAACGCCGGGAGGGGACGCCCTAGAAAGACCTACCCTGACCTTATTGGTGAGGTTCTTCAGAAAGGTCGGGTGTGCAGTACTCGTAACCGGCGTGCTTGTATGACCAGATGTATGAACGTGAACAAGGCGAAAGTAGTATGTAAGGATCGTAGCAGGTGGCGTTCTGTGGTTTCTGCCTACCCCCATGGGAAAAAGGCGTGAGTTTATGTATGTATGTATGTATGTATTTTTATTTTTGTGTTGTGCGTTGCTTTCGCATCGAATAAATGGTTTTTCTTTCTTTCTTTCTTTTCTTTCTATCAGATACGGTATCAAGTGAGTACGTAGGCACGAGCCCGCTGCGAGCCGCTCGCGCGTGAAGCGCTGTAAGCTCGCAGTGACCCGCCGAGTGGCGGTATCACTGCGAACACAAAGGCGGCTAGGGAGCTCGTAGCTAGATACGCAGAGGACCGTGGACAAGCCGTACCCACTTACAGGTTGATACCGTATCTGATACGTTGCGTGCTACACTGCTAAGTGAGTACCCAGCCTAAGGAGACAGTCGAAATGTTTCAAGAGATTTAATTAGCTGAATATGCGCATTTCGTCGCTTGGAAACACATTACTATTGAAGAGCTGTACCTATTACATGGGTAAATGAAAACAGATTCAAATGAAAATAATTGCAGAGTATATCCAATCATGGATCTAATCAAGTAATTTGATTAATGACAATAATAATTATAGCTATAGTAATGCCTCATTAGAATAATTGGATGTTGGTACATTCATTTGATAAATTATTAATTTAATTTGGATTGTGGAGTTACCGCGATTGAACTACAAGCCGAGTAGAGTCGTTCTGGCTACGACATAGTTACGTTCTAGCTACGATATGACTGCGCTATTGCTACGCTATAGCTACACTGTTGCTACGTAACGGCTACGTCGTAGCGCACCGTGCTACGAGAATCAGACGAACAACTCGCTCGACGTATCCACGAGTTTAATATACAGATGAATTGCACTATAAATCTTTTGAAATGAATAAAAATGTAATAAACTCGTATTACTTTATCTACTTCTAACAAATCGGTAGACTTTTATGCTTGTAAATCCTACTAAAATTATAAATGCGAAAGTTTGTGACGATGAATGTATGGATGTTTGTTACTCTTTCACCCTTAAACAGCTGAACAGATCTGGATAAAATTTGGCACTAAAATACAATTGTTGTGTGAAATAACACATTGAGTTTTTTATGTGTTATTTCACACAACAATTGTATTTTAGTGCCAAATTTTAATTTTTAATTTAATTTATTTTTTTATCCCGGAAAAATGTACAGTTCCCGTAGAATAATAAACCAAATTTAACGCTGACGAAGTCACGGGCAGAGCTAGCTGAAAGATAAATGGTTTTAACGCAGTGATTATGTTTTTTGTTATATTATAAATTGATTGACATTCCAAAACCATGCAATAATCTCATTATTTTTATTAGAGTACAACGTCCAGTAGCGAACGTTAAAATTCGCAGAATTATACATTCCCAGAAACCTGACATTACGTGAGAGTAAAATCACATTTTGATCTAATAAAATACAAAAAGATTTTATGTAGGTAACCCAAAAAATTGGAGCTACTGAGCTAACAGTCTAACATTGAACTTAAGAATAAAATCAGATGATCTAAACAAATAATATAAAGAGTTTGAGTGTTTGAACGCGTTGATATCAGAAAATGCAGGTTTGATTTAAAAAAAAAAACTATTTAACTATAACACCACGCTACCCTCACACAGGAGCGGAGCAGTAATCAAAATCGTAACCGAGAGGCGAAACTTCAAGATATTAGTAGTCGATAATAATCGACATCACTTACCCAAATATTCTGATAGACTTGATCAAGCTAATGAAGGCCTGCTTAAACTTCCTGTTCATGAAGCAGTAGGTGATGGGATTGCAGCAGGAGGAGCAGTAAGCGAGGAGCTGCAGCAACACCACACCTTTAGAGCCTATGTACTGGTACAGCTCATCTGGGTAGAATAGGTAGATCTGAAAAGAAAGGTGGTGTTAGAAAGAGTGTTCTGAGTGTACCATTATTCGTAGTTGTACAGTCAGTAATAAAACTAGATTACAATTCATATTTTTAAATCCTTATTATTGAGCACAATATCTAAAATTAGGATAAAATGAACCCTTAGGTTTTGTCTAAAATTCTGAATAGCAGTGAATTGTGTTATTTCGTGTATATTTAAATGATATGTAAAAGAAACCAATAAAAAAATATATATAAAAGATAAATAGGGTGGTTTTTTTTTAATTTTTTTTTTTGGACATTTCTGTCATTTCTGAATTTGCCTGAGTTTGCCTTGTGGCAAACGCCAAATTCAGAAATGACAGAAATGTTTGTTGTGTTAATCTCTCGACCAGACATAGACCTGAGACGGAGGCACACATTGTTCTGTGTTCATCTCTACTAGAAGGCACGAGCATAGATCACCACGCTTGCTCAAAACGGATTGGCAATGTTAATGCTACGGCCGGTATGGCTGGCCCTTTAGGTGTCAAGGGAAGACTATTTTATTTTTGCAAATCGAAATGGGTATGCTTTTTAGTCTAATCTAGGACTACAAGTAAAAGTAGAGCGGTGAAGAACTAACTCTGCTTTAAAATAATTGAACTGCTGTTCCACAAAAACCTTCTGAAATATAAGAAGTGTCTAAGAAAAAACTGGCTTCAATATATAGATTTTTCTGAACATTTTCATTGATACAATTCCCTCCAAAAAAAAATATACACGCTTTTTATCAATATGTTTGATCAAAACGTGTTTGCGTAATCAAACGTGAACACGCACACCTAAATAAAAAACTATGATAGTCTGAAATCACAAACTATCAAACACCAAATAAATATTGAATATTGTTAAAATAAACCTACCTAGGCCACATTTATTTTATTTCAACGTTTGAACGACAACGGTTCATCGGTTTCAATGGTTCGATAGTAACCGGCGTGCTTTTATGACCAGCAGTGTGATTCTCTAAGCCTTACTTCGTAATTCGAAAGCTGAATCCGCAGTGAAACACAATGGTATCCTGTTAAACACGTCACCACGGCGAACGAATACTAAACCAATGACAAGTTGGTTCGTTATCGAAGTGAGCGCGATCACTTTAGTGAGACTCGTTTTCGAGTTTGCATTTTATAGAATCGCACAGGAGATGTATAAATATGGACGAGGCGAAAGGTGTATGTAAGGATCATTGTAGGTAGCGTTCTGTGGTTTCTACCTACCTCCATGGAAAAAAGGCGTGAGTTTCTGTTTGTGTATGTTCAGCGTTTATCCTCGACTGGAGAATTTAATAAAATACGATTCTTTTGTGCGGTTCAACTATGTAACGTTTGTTTGAAAACCACTTACACTACAGCAAGAATTCTTTTTGTTGTATTGACATACAAATAAAACGGAACGTTTACTTGCCTCTTTACAACTCTGCAGAGTGAAATCGTAATGTTTGCTTTATGTCATATTCTAAGGGTCGACACGTATATAAAAGCGGGATCGCACCGCCAAATCGGCGACGCCAATAAATAAATTGTGCTGTAACAGAAATGTGCGGTATGTTCGTCGCTCGACAAGACACAGGCCTGTGAAGGCGCGCAGTGTTCCAAGCGCATCTCTCTAGTGGAATGTGCGGTCACAGGACATGCCGCATATTTATGGTGAAGGGGCCTGCCAATGGCGGTTCAATGCCATGCGTCAATCGAATACCGGGCTCCCGACTTATGGTAACAGAAAGAACTGTAGGATTTTGTTCGGTTAAAGTCCGACTTTAGTCTACTAACGAAGGGTTTTTAAGATTATCCCACGAAAAAAAGGGTTAGGAAAATGATCGCATTACGCAGCGCGGCGCGGCGCCACTACGCATCAATCAGCGTCGAGGACACTTATATGTGTGTGTCAACCCTTACAAGGCCGTACAAAACGAGGAGTGTATATTATCCACTTGACGACAATTTCAGGAAAGGGCCCGTGACACTCATCGTGCTTCCTAGATACGAGGATTATCCGCAAGATTTAGAAGATTTGTGTACCCTGGCCCCGCATTTTAGAGGTTTTATTAAGTGGCAACATTTTTCTCCTTTATGGCGTGCAATGAGTGGAGAAGGTGTGCCATCTTTCTTTGGGAAGAAAAAATAAAGCTTTGCAGATAGTGGCATTGTTGCTAGTTGTATATTGTTGTTAAATTAATATTGGTGTATAGAAAGGTATAATATTTTTTTTTTTTTTTTAATTAAATTCTGCCAACGCGATTGAAAAATTTGAGCCGACATTTCTCTGAACATTTTCGAAGTACCTATGTAGTTGTAACGATTTTGTATGTTTTACGTTGATTAAATTTTGTAAGCATGCGTTTGGGGTGTATAATGAACTGTTACATGCTGCATAGTAATTAATGCCTTTAATTATTTTGCCGCAATCATTAAGAGAATGCTAAGTAGGTGGGTAGGCTCATTTTGACAGAATATAACTAAAATTGGTTCCTCACTTATTATTTGGAACTTATAAGATAACAGAAGCCCAATTCTCATAATTAAAATTGTTCAAAATCTATTCAATCTCATCGTAGCGTCGATCAATGTCAAAAACTTGTCAAAAATGTAGGTGAAATAGAAACATTTTTTGATAGATTGAGTCTGAAATTAGAATGTGTGAAACTTTATAAAAGACACGAAAATTGCCTCCCTGGCGCCTTGTGTACTTAATGTCCTAAAGAAATATGGAAGTGATAATAAGTAACTACTTAAACTTATTGTAAAAAAAGTAAACAAAAACTCATTCAGTGATTGGTTTTTGTTTACCTACATTTTCAAAAAATAATCGAGCAAGCAGTTCAAAATAAAACCATTTTTTATTCGCCCTCAGATTAAGAAGAAAAAGTTCTTCATCATTCCTGTCATATCAAGGCTATTTAATAGACTGTTTTCAAGTTCCGAATGCCGTAGAAACTTATAAATAGTTGGCGGTGGTCGGATTTCCGATTTTACGAAAGAGCACAAAGAAAAATGATGGAAAATTTCTATTAAAAGTTCGCAAAGTGCTACTTAATTGCAGTGCACTTACTTGAGTTCACTGGCTTGTTCACACCCCTTTAACTAGCGTAAAATGGAAAAAGTTCTGGTACTTTATATTTGTTAATATTAAAAATGATTATATCAGGGGTTTTCTGAAAATATAAATATGCTCCTATTATTTTTAAGTAAAACATTAAGTTAATGTTTGCGTGGTTGCCGAAATACAGAATATTAAAGGCGGGTCCCAAACGAATATTACTAAAATGATTGTCGTCGTTAACAATGAGGCGATAAAAATAGTTTTTTGTTTCTTGGAAATACTCGTTTTGGGTAGCCAAATAGAAAAATTGCCGGTTTTACTGAAATTGTAATATCTGCGACTAATGTCACGCGCATTTCACAGTGATAAAGAATATTCAAGCTTCTACACAATAGTTAAAGTTCATGTTTGCATGGAGTTTATATTGCTAAGAACGGCATACGTGTGGGTCTAACCGAGTTCTAGGCAGTATAAATTCCAGTAGAAATCGTAGATAAAGGCCCGGCTACAATGGAGCGGACAACACTCAGGTGCAATCGTGGTTGCTATCAGATACTCCAGTAGTGTCTCGGACAGTCTACCTTCTTCTTATCGTACATACATGCATATATAAATAAACTCACGCCTTTTTCCCACGGGGGTAGGCAGGAACCACGGAACGTCACAACTGCTATGATCCTTGTAAATACTCATCCACGATCATATGTCTGGTCATACAAGCACACCGATTACGAGTACTGCGCA
Organism: Caradrina clavipalpis; assembly: GCA_932526535.1. Lineage (NCBI taxonomy): Eukaryota > Metazoa > Arthropoda > Insecta > Lepidoptera > Noctuidae > Caradrina > Caradrina clavipalpis. Next base: position 2,630,464 of record OW052095.1, read on the forward strand.
CCCGACCTTCCTGAAGAACCTCACCAATAAGGATATAGAGTAAAACTATCCAATGAACAAATTGTATTATTTAATAAATAATACAATTTGTTCATTGGACGGTTTTACTCTGGCAAGAGCCGATTAGAGTTTAAAATTGCCATCGTGGTGAAAGGATAAGCCCGCATTCGTGTATTCCGTTCATAATATAGATACGAATGCAGTATCGGACTGAACCGGCCCCACACCGCAGCCGCAGGTTGCCCGCTGCGATGTGGCCGGGCTTTCAGTTGTCGTTATCCGTACTTCCGTACTATCCGTACTAATATTATAAATGCGAAAGTAACTCTGTTTGTCTGTCTGTCTGTCTCTTCTTCACGCCTAAACCACTGAACCGATTTCAATGAAATTTCGTACAGATATAGTCTGGGACCCCAGAAAGGACATAGGATAGTTTTCATCCCGGAAATCCCCCGGGAACGGGAACTATTAATCCACGCGGACGAAATCGCGGGCAAAAGCTAGTTTATAATAACTGTAAGTATTCAAATAAAAAACAAACTTATACTGCCTCCTTAGCCTGGTGGTCCTAAGTGCTGGTCTAGCGTATCAAAGACCCATGACCTCTAAGTCGGTTCCAAGATACAAAAGTGTTATTGTGTTTTTCTATGAAGTTCTCAGTAGCGGCTCGGAGTTAGAATTTGTGCCCGGTCAATGGCAATAGGCTCGCCCCCTATTACATGGGACCTAAATATGCTGGCGAACTGTAAGTCTACAACTACATTAGTACACCTCTGCCTAACCCTTCGGGGAATATAGGCGTATTGATACTTAAGACCTAAGTGGCATACATGCCAGTATGACACGTACATTCATTACGTTGGTAGCATTGCAAAAAGAATGAACATTGGTAACAATACGACCGCCGATAATGAAGCCACAAAGTGCCCAGTGCGAGTTGTTAAACCTATTGAATCGACGTCCACTTTAAATTAATCATTAGTTTAGCCGAGATTGTAATCAAAATAAAGCACTAATTACTCCAGGTGCTTTAATGAATAAAATAAAATGTATTCGTGGAAAACACAATGCATGACTTAAAATAGAATCACGCATTTACGTACCCAGGTACAGTCAACAAAACTATTTGGTATACAGGCAACATTATTCATCTTTCTACTACACTGTCAATATTCATTTTTATTGTATGCGTAATTACTTTTTAAGCTTATGTCACACTTAAGAGAGTTATTTAAAAGAATTGACTGCTCAGCGCACTCACAACATTGTTTAAAAGTAATCGCAAGTAAGCTGCCTGTATACCAAATAGCTTTGTTGACTGTACCTACATTATGTGTACAATTTTAATTATTTCGCTGAAACAGTTGAAACACAGACAATTATTTTTACTCTCAAAATTCTGAGGTAAACAAATGGAGAAGCTTTTATAATTGTCAGAAAATATGAACTGTTAAAATTATAATTTCGTGTTTCTAGATTTAGCATGTAGCGTTTATTTATCTTGGAAGCATTATGTAAAGAGTTGTATAAGTGCCTAAGATAAGGTTAAGGTACGCGATGACTAATGAATGGTTGCTGTCTGTTAAACTTTATGCAGCAAAAAGTACAAAGGCGGACTTAATGCGTTAGGTCCGCAAAGTCAAAGTCAAAGCATTTATTTCAATTAGACCATTTACAGGCACTTTTGAATTGTCAAGAAGTTATAGTTTAAAATTGAAGCTAGTTGCTCGTTCCAAAACGTAGGTCTCTATGGAGAAGAACGAGCAAGAAACTCCATGGACACTCTTTTCCTTCAATTTGGTATTTACAAAGTCTCGAGATTCCTATAAATTCTTGTACATATTTATTTTGCAATATATTTTTTGATGACCAATCCAATGACTGTTGACCTGGGGTTTCTCCAATATGATAAAATAAGAAGTCAGGGTAAGAAGTAATACTTTCAGCCATTCTTCTTACTTCGCTTAGGCCGAGAATGTCCCATTTGATTTGCTTTAGCGCATATAAATAATGCGCGATATGTACCTGTGTACTTTAAAATAAATACAGTCAAACGCATTCCGTTCGACGGTATTTATTTTAATATTAATAGAACTAATTAATAGGGACACAGGGATGAATCGGGGCGAAATACACACCTATACACACTTATACTATTTGGGACCAATAGGTGGTCACGTTTATTGCCGCGTCAGAGGCGCTGTTGAAATCGTCAAGGGTACAGGTGAACGGACAATTGGGACTCTCCAGCATATGAGGCATTGTCTGATCGGTAGCTCCGCTATTGGACTAATCACTTAAAGGGATTTAACTTTTAAACAATATAGTTTAAATATAATTCAAAAATATAATTCAGATAAAACATTAGAGTTCCCTTTGGCAACCAACTATATTATTTCAAATTGAAAGTCACTTTTAAAATTTCTTTCAGATTCACCTCTGCAACGTCCCTACTCACACCGTTTTACTGTACTCTCCTCGTTGGAATTTCAGTCACGGGCTCACGGCATCTCAATGGCGCATTGCCAAGTTTGGTATAGGTGTTATAGTGCTCTTCACTCACTCTCGTAGTCCGTTGGGACGGCAATTAGGTTCTACTGAGAAGAGATCAAGCGCAGGACTTCTCTCTGAGACGTCTAACTAACTAACGGGATGTTACTGAGAAATTTCTAATAGAATAACCTAGTAACTATTTTCTCGACCTGGAAATTGAATTCACTTTATTATAGTGCCTCATTAGGAATTGATGCAAAATCGACCTCGTCATTTGGGCGGTTGATAAAAATTTTATAGGTCTTTAAAAGCGTTCGCCGAGGACAGCTGTTCTAGAATTTTATAATACTGAATATTTATTATTTATTGGCGAACTGCCCGCGAATTCCTCCGTGTGGTATACTTCAACCGAGGGGCTATACAAACACAGGACACCAAAATATATAAGGACTTTCATGAATTAAAGACATATCTTTAAATTATTCCATCGAGCCGTGTATTTTTTCTCAATTTAATGAAAACCTCAATTTTTTATTTTATTTTGGTGGTTATTCGATATAACTTTTTTTAACCTTACTTGCGTTTTTAGTATTCTAATGGTGATAGAATTTTTGTAATCGGACCGGTAGATTTTGGCTTTATTCGTTACATACATGCCGGGGCTGCGGGTTGTTCAAAAGAGATACCGCGCCCCCGGAACGCAAAGGGCACATGAAGGAACATAGATGGTTTTTAGTCAGTAAAAGTCTGACACTCCCTCCCGTCCCGCCCAGGACGGGGGGGGGGTCATTTGATGATTTTACCATCTCTAAAAAAAAAAAAAAAAAATTCGTTACATACATACATACATACAAATCTTTCCTCCTTTATATATTAAACGACTAGACATAATAATAAACGCTTGAATCTAAAACCATTTTAGTTAATGATGCAACGTGAGCTATTGTTTTTCTGTTAATTAATGGCAAACAAGTCGACTATCTCGTCGAAACAGGCTTGCGGCCAGTCTACTAAACTAAAACTAGAAAAGGTTTAATTACTCCGTCAGTATTGTTTTATAACTACAGAGGGCCTAGTACAAGGCGCAGTAAAAGCGCATCGTCTAATCAATTTTGAAACAGTTTTATTTCGCTTGCCCTGTTTAATTATTTATTTGTTTGGGTCAAATCTAGGAATTGAAATTTGCACCCCTTCTTATTGACGGATTGACCTGAAATTTGGTACGCACCTTCTGTTCCGATGACAATATATTTTAATACATTCGGTATCATGGTAAATCCGAAAAAAATAGTAAAAATGTGTTTCACTTAAACGGTTTTATTGAAAATAAAGATTAAAATGATGTACACAATATACTAAAAGCTAAACAATAATTCGGTAGGTTCTAGGTACCAGTCATCACTCTCTTCATCAATCTAGGGCATTGAATAGACAAAAAAATAATATTGTTGGGCGTGTGTTTCCATCAAGCTAACCGCCATATGATAATAAATGTTATTTACGCATGTTACGCGCGACGAACGATTTTATTTGACATTTGTCAAACATCATTTTGGCATGACTGATCTAGGGCCGCAAAAACCCGGTAAATGGAAAAACCGTTAAAGTCATAACGGAGTGAAGGTACTATTATCCAAAAGGAAATAGGTAGGTACTACATGCAAAGGCAATATCAACTTTTTATTGCGACGCTTTTGCTTCCTGAATTGAGAATTTCCGCGAATCCTGTTCACTGGAGTAGTTATTATTGGAATCCGTTTTATATTGCGTACTCGCTTTCGCCTCGTGCCTTTATCCGTGTGACAGTCTAAAAATAGCTTTGAAAAAAATTTACGAAACTTGGATGATTTTGAAAAAAATATTATAAGGAAACGTACCGCAATAAACAGTAATAAAAGTATCCAATGGCAACTAAATTAATTTCAAAACGATACGAGTAATAACTGAGAATTAAGTTATTTGACAGAAATCTAGTCAGATGTCTCAGATAAGTCAGAGCTAGTCAGTAGCTCTTATTTAGTATTACATATAACAATTGGTTTAGCTTCCATTTCATAATTCATAGCACTTAGTACATATTGTAGGTATTACTTTGAGTGACTTTTATTGTTGATAGATCGTTTTAACATTAGCAAATTTTTTATGGAATGAATGTAACTGTATACAACATAATGTAATAGGTTACGTTTTTTTTAAAAAAAGAGTAGGTATCTTGCTCGTTCTTCTCCATACGAAACTACCTTTTGAAATGGGCAACTAGATTCAATAGTTTTAATTGATTGACGTTCAAAAGTGCCTTTTAATGGTTTAATTGGAATAAATGATTTGACTTTGGCTTTGACCCTGACTAATCTGACACAAGGTCTAGATCTATTTAGTGCTCAGATCCTATATAAATTAAATATCGACTTTAACCAAATTACGACTAGATCACATTTTGTGTGAAGACAACTGTATAATAACTTTAAAGCTTCTATCAGAAATCTCATATTCATTCCTCTCTAGTACTGATGTGCTTTGATTTGTAGTCTAAATTAGACTCTATATTTTTACAATAAGATGCTTTATTGTTTACCAAGTTAGCCAGTTATTGCACATAGTTTACACATAATATAAAAGACAAGAAGGAGATTGAAAATAAAACTTCGCATATTGCGTTGCACATAAACTTCTCCAACTAATAAAACAACAATAATAATAAAACAATTCTATTGTAATAAGATTTATTAAAAGTTTATGAGTAGAATAAAAGTTTAACTAGTAATCTATTGTTATATAGCTCAAGGGTTCCCAAACTGTGAGTGGCATTGCCCTGGAGCGTCGTAGAGCTATACTGAGGGTATCATGCAATGGTAAGCATAATTATGTCTCATTGCTTGTAGCAAATAATTAAACTTTTATATTTTCTAATTAATAAATTGATATCGTCAAGCGACTGGTCGACTCTTCACGTAACCAGAAGGCTGACCTTTTCTTGGACCAAGAATCAGCATTGTAATACAACGTGGCTACGCTTCCAGCCTTTTGGGCACTTGTTTTATTTGACAGCGATTACGGATGAGTTTATAAATGTCCTACGAGCTTCCTATTTTAAAATAAATTGTACATAGTTTGTAATTTAATTTTTATTTTTAGTTTTATGTTTGAATTATAAACTTTTCATAATTAAAATTACATTCTTTAATTAAATACATATGTCCTTGTTTTAATTCAATAAACAATAGCAATACTATTTTTATACTGTAAAAAAGGGTTACGTTAGGGGCAAAAAAAAAAAAAAACGGCGCGTTCTTGTTCCACGCGCGCCTCAAAGAGATGTCAGCAAACTTGGATGGGGCCACTGAGGGCCGATGCCTGCCGGGGCTGCGGGTTGTTCGAAAGAGATACCGCGCCCCCGGAACGCAAAGGGCACATGAAGGAACATAGACGGGTTTTAGTCAGTAAAAGTTTGACACTCCCTCCCGCCCCGCCCAGGGCGGGGGAAGTTATTTGATGATTTCCCGTCTTTAAAAAAAAAAAAAAATAGGTGCAAAAATAAATACAACCTGTAAAGGGACCCGCAGCACAAATAAGATTGGGAACCCTTTATACAGCTGATCGGTGTAGAACATAGAGAGAAAAGTTTTATACAACTTTGCAGTCGTAAAAAAGTTATGACCGAGGGAATAATATGTTCTAGTAGTAGAAGATAATCTCAACCGAGCTTCAGATTTTATAACTTTTGTTTGTGATGTTGCATTTTTCTTTTCGAGTTACCTATCAAGTTTTAATTTTTATGCAATATCCAGTAACGTTACAATAGAAAAAAATGCTATAAGTAACAATGTTAGAATAGATCTGTTTAGCAAGTTGGTCTATTCGTAAATAATTTAGGTGAAGTGAATGGTGAGGTGAGCTGGTGGAATGACAACTCACTGGACGACGTTTAACGTCAAAAAATGTGATCCGTAAGAAAATTTACGCCGTCAAAATCGCGGGAATAAGCTAGTCTATTGTTATACATAAAATAGTACATAGAATTTACACGTGGAATAGCTGTACCGAATCATTATAGAGATTTAGTGATACGTCCTCCGTTCGACAATGGTATCTATGTTACAACCGACTACTTCATTTATCAGTCTAGTCACTGGTAACACCGGTGTGAGCAACTTCGATTAATCAAATGTAGTTTCAATATGATTGAACATTGACATACTGACTGTTATTAATTTATGTTATAAAGCGTCTGCCCGCGACTTCACTCGCGTGTCTTATTTCACCCGCGTCAAGTTACGTCTTTCGTTAATGCTCCGCTCCCGTGTGTCGTAGCGTGATGTTATATAGTCTATGTTACTCAGGAATAGTGTAGCTATCATTGGTGAAAAAATGGTTGAAATCGGTCCAGTAGTTTCAGAGCCTATTCGATACAAACAAATCTTTCGCGTTTATAATATTAGTATAGATTATATCGTTAACCGTATCGTGCTATTTTTTAAAGTAAGTTTTTCCAAAACAAACTAACCAATATTTGTTAATTCGACTATGGGCTCGTTTTGGCAGAATTTAACTTGAAATTTTAAAAAAAAAAACGTTTCTTTACCGCTAGTATTTATCATTACATATTTTTTTCATAGCTTGGCACGTACATATAATTATTGAAAGGTACGTAAATCTATTTATTTAATGAAACCAATAAGATAAACTTTATTTTTATTACAATTTGAAAATAGAATGCGAGCTAGCTTTATTTCGTGTTCGAGACAGACATCTGTTTCCATTTAAAAATGCCTGATAAATAATTTACGCCAAACTATCCCGCCCTATATATTTAATCAAAGTCAACCTATATTAGTTCTCTCTTTTACCGGCCACACAAAAAACATTTGGCCACAATATTATTTTTTGCCAAGGTATAGAAGTTTTGGAAGATACTAACACTTATTTATAGTTTTAAAAATCTTTTTTAAAAGGGTTTTGATTTTTACATTTTGTTTAATTAACTGCAGGATTCTGTAACAGAATTATTAAAAAGGTGGGTAAAAAGGACGGTTTTCCGTTGCAGAGAACTTTTTTATTTCGGTTTTTCGTAAAAATCATTTGCTCAATAATTTGATTATTATGTCACTGGACGGCGACAGGCGCGGAGTAATTTTTTAATGTCATTTAGTTTTACTTTCTTTTTTTATTATTATTGTTGTTTATGTTATTTTATATATTGAGTCTGTAAATATTGTACAAACAATTAGACCTTTATTATAGCAATTATACAAGCCTCGGAAAGTACGTAAAGCCGTTGGTCCTGCGCCTAATGTCTCTCCGGTCGTGTCGGATTGCCGTCCCAACGGGCTATGAGAGTTAGGAAAGAGGGAGTGCACCTGTGTTTGCGCACACACTTGTGCACTATAATATCTCCTGCGTACGTGGCTAGTCTGCATTAAGGTTAGCCGCCGTGGCCGGAATCGGCCTGGAAAATTAACAATGTTTTTATACAATACTTAATAAAAACATTTATTTCTTTGTATTAGTGTAGTAACGCGTTTTTGTTGAATTTTGTCATAAATAGAATAGAATGGAATAGAAAAACTCTTTATTTGAGTAACAAAGATTCACAAATACATTAACATAGTTTTATCTTCATTACATAATATAAAACAAAGTTGCCCTTTTCCCCTTGTACGCGTTAATCTAAACTACGCAACGGATTTTGATGCGGTTTTTTTTTTAATAGATAGAGTGGTTAAAGAGGAAGGTTTATATGTATAATAAAATCCATTAAATAGCGGAGAAATACTGTTATTTTTGAGGTTTCTAATGTGATGTCGTAAATAATTTCATTTTTTTCCGCTTACATTGCAAACGCTGGCTGAACCCTACGAGATTTATCAAAATAATGTACTAAGTATTGTACACATTGAAAATGTCTACAGATATCCCACAATAACACTTTTTTGTCATTTACTTTTTAATTAATTTATTAACTAATTTTCAAAGCGATTTTAACCAATACAGCATTAATCCTTATCCAATTAAATACCTTAAATACATTGTTGATTTAATATAGATCTGTTTGGCCTTTTACAGCATATGATTTAAATGGATATTTTAGAAGATATTACAGATTAAAGCATTGCACCCGTGCGAAGCCGGGGTGGGTCGCTAGTCTATAATAAATTGTCGTCCCATAAGAACAATTACTATTCCTACTGTTAGTTTTCCATTACTCATTCTCGTGTCTACTCCACCCAGTAATTAATACAGCTACCGTGTTTTCTAATCAAACATTATAGCAATGTCAATGTGGGGTCTTTCCATTTCCTATAACGTAGTTAACGGGGTTCTATAATTATCTTATTATGCCTTTACTAGAAGACTTTATTTATTATGGCACCATGGAAAATGATGGTATACCATGGAAAAATCCGGGTAGGAAATTTTTGAGTAGCAGCCCGGATTTTGGAAGATGATAGTATGGACAGCCATACTATCATCTTTCAAAATGGCTTTCGTAGCTGTCAGCTATCATTTGTAGATCTTAGACAGTCAGAAGTTTGAAAGTGTAACAACTAGTCTTACCAAGAAGTTTCGTGATACCCAGTAACTAGGTTACTGGTTAGGTGAAGATCAGATAGGCAATCACTCCATGTAGCATTCAGCGGCATTAAGTTACGAGTAGACTGGAAACCGACCCCAAAATTCAGATAATTATTATTCCTAGGTCAACATACAACATGCTATTTCAAAAATCAACGATGTTTTACTTATAATACGATACAATGGCTATCAGGAACATTGAAATAATAATAATATCAGTACATAGAAGGCACGAGCATTGTTCACATACGCTTGCTCAAGGCGGATTGGCGATGTCAGACTTACCTATATAAACTACAAGTCCAGGTTTTCTTACAATGTTCAAGATAAACTTAGAAAGTATTTACATATGTATAGGAAAAGTCACATTGGGTATATAATTGCCTGCTATCGAACCCAATACACAAAAAAATGGTAAAAATAATTATCATCCTCCTGCCTTTATCCCATATTACTTGCCATATCGGCGTAACACATTTCCTTCTTTCACTCCGTTGCCTCAATCGTCATGATATCACTGACGCCTTTCTAAATATATATCATCACGCCTGTATTCCCCGAAGGGTTAGGCAGAGGTGTACCAATGTACACCCACAGTTCGCCGGTATATTTAGGTCCCATGTAATAGGGGGCGAGCCTATTGCCATTAACCGGGCACAAATCCAAACTCCGAGTTGCTACTGAGAATTTTATTAGAAAAACCCAATAACAGTTTTTGCTCAACCTGGGAATCGAACCCAGGACCTCTAGCGTAGCAGTCGTGCTTAGGACCACTAGGCCAGGGAGGCAGTCTGCCTTTCTCTTTCATATCAGTCATCCCGCAATCCATCCATCTTTTCTTTCGCCTCCCTCTTCCTCTCCATCCATCCACATTTATATACATAACTCTTTTGGTCACATGCGTTTAATCCCTCCTCTTTACATGCCATAACATACCAAAACAAACAGCTCCCTTTCCACTTTTTTGTCACTGGCACTATTTTCAAATTTCCTAAACAAATATAGTTCTCTTGACCTTATTTCGATCATAATAAGTGGGAGATTTTAGCAGATATGACAATGAAGACAATGAGAGATAAGATGGGATGGGGTTGGGTGGATGTGATGGGTGATGATGAGATATGATGATGATTAGGTAGTTATTGTTTTTTATGATATGATGTTTTTCTTACCGTATTGATGACGTGCAGAGGTGTCCAACACACGAAGAACTCCATAATGATGACAAACAGCATACGAATTACCTGAAAATATAATACAAATTAGCAAATTTAATATTTGTTTACTGGTAGTTGTTTAAATGTGGATGGAGTCTGCGTACTGCCATCGGAGAACTCAGGCGAAATTGGTACCTACAAAAATATGACGTGAAAAGGATATTGTAACAAATGTCCATGGATTCAATCATCATCATCATCATATTAGCCGCAGGACGTACACTGGTCTGTGGACGGTGAGTAATGGGTAGCTCACCGTCTGTACGTTGACTAACTAACGACAGACCGTGTCGACGGCGCGTTCGTGTTCCACGCGTGCCTCAAAGAGATGTCAGCAAACTTGGCCACTGAGGGCCGATGCCTGCCGGGGCTGCGGGTTGTTCGAAAGAGATACCGCGCCCATGGCACATGAAGAAACATAGACGGGTTTTAGTCAGTAAAAGTCTGACACTCCCTCCCGCCCCGCCCAGGGCGGGGGAAGTTATTTGATGATTTCCCGTCTTAAAAAAAAAGGACGTACACTGCTGGACATAGGCCTTCCCCATAGATTAAAAAAAATACCGGTTGGAAGCGGCCTACATCCAACGTCATCCAACGGTGCGGCGCCGCAGTGGCAATACTTAATAATAATATACCATCACGCCTGTATTATTCCCCGAAGGGTTAGGCAGAGGTGTACCATTGTACACCTACAGTTCGCCGGTATGTTTAAGTCCCATGTAATAAAAGACGAGCCTATTATCATAAACTGGGCACAAATCATAACTCCGAGCTGCTACTGAGAATTTTATAGAAAAACCCAATAACACTTTTTGCTCAACCTGGGAAACGAACCCAAGATTTCTAGCGTAGTAGGCGCGGTCTTAAACCACTAGGCTAACGAGGCAGTTAGCTCTACTAGGTACTAATAAATACAATATGACATAATCTGAATGTAAAGTTGATAAAACAATCATTTTCCTATTCATCTCAATAAAGGGGTATCCATGCTTTTAGGCTATTAATCATAATGAATGTTTGGTGTCAGTATTGCTAATGAAATAAATTGATTAATCACAGAGGGCTTTGTTGTTTTGTCGTTGTTAAAAATATGTTGGATTTAGATGTAATAACATACTTCCTACCGACGTTCGGTCATGGAATACTAGGCAAGTACGATGGAGATAATATAGGGCACAAGTGTGTGCGCAAACAAAGGTCCACAACCTTTTCAAAAATCTAAAATAGTTTAGGTGTGGATGTACATTAGTAGGTACACCTCTGCCTAACACAGGACCACAGGCGTGATAGTATGTTATGTGTTATGTTAAAAGATAGTTTGAGAAATAATAACAAAACCAGTCGAGTAGAAATTGCACATGAGAGTTTCGTGTCACCTTACAATTATAAAGATGGAATGCAAAAACTGATTTTACCTTTGTTACCTTTTAACTTTATTTTATTAATTTGCTGTTACAGCGTCTATAGTAATACACAGCTTCGTAAAAATTGTAGGTGATCTTACGCATATATCGCTATACATTTTAGAAAGGGTATCTAAATAATATCCTGTAAAGAGTATGATTGGAAAAAAAATCGCACATCAAGGGTTTCGTATGATCGTAAAATATTAAGACTGAGCTAAAAATGCCAAAAAAAAAAATACATTTCACGTTATAGCAGCTATAGTAATACACACTTTGTGAAAATTTCAAATGTCTACCAATTACGGTTCAAAAGATACAGGCTTAACAAAGGGATAGACAGATAGACTGACAGAGAAGCGAGAGCAATAAGGCTCCGCTTGGACCCTTTGAATACGCAATCCCAGAATGTAAGGGTATAGAAATCATAGGCGTTGTTACACGTACCATTTGGACATAATATTGACGAAGGTTTGGTGCTGAATAAAGAGAATATTCTTTTATGTTTAGCCTTGGGTGGTAGCTTACTGTACTTTTATTACTGTGGGTATATTTATTTATTTAATGAAGCATGGGAGACTTACTGCTAACAAACTAAGTAAAAAACGAAACCATAAGTTACAGGATAGGGATAGGGGATAGGGGATCCATAGCAGATAGGGATAGGGTGGTATATCGAAAAGGGTTAATCTTTCTTCGGTCATGTCGGACTGTCGTCCCATCGAACTATGAGAGTGTGAGACTATGAGAGAAGGAGTGCACCTGTATTTGCATAAACACTTATCCACCATAATAATATTTCCTGCGTGCTTGGCTAGTCTGCATTACGCTGCCCGTCCACATCAGACGATCGATGACCGATTTTTTGAAGTCGGTGGGAATAGAACATATGTATTCTAATATACCAACGCACACGACCTACAAAAGTCGGTCCTCGAAACTATGAATTTATTGAACGGTCCGATAATCGGTGCAACAAAAAGTAGAACGTGGGCGGAGACTCTTAAGATTGAAAAAAATTCGTTTGGGAAGATATTACTCGATTTTATAAACTTTTAGGCCTACTTTCACGCTGCGGGTTGTTCGAAAGAGATACCGCGCCCCCGAAACGCAAAGGGCACATGAAGGAACATGGGTTTTAGTCAGTAAAAGTCTGACACTCCCTCCCGTCCCGCCCAGGGCGTGGGAAGTTATTTGATGATTTCCCATCTATAAAAAAAGACCAACGCGGCACTTGATTTAAAGTAATGTACTCACTTTCCTCTTAGCCTCTATGCTCTTATCGATGTGCGTGGACCTGACCACGTGTCGGAACTCCAGGTCCACGGTGTGCATGCAGTATGACTGCGTGCTGTTGTTGTCTGCGTCTAGTCGCTGCTCTGAGTCATCCTGAGGACAAAAGGATACGTTTTAGTAAAGTTATGTATAGTTTAAGTTTAGTAGAATAGGTTATGACAATCTTAACTTAAGCCATAATAAAGAACTATTTACAAGTGACTTTTACTAGCGTTACTAGTTCACAATATGTGATAGCTCAGTCCAAGCTAGTTCGACAATAACTCATTCAAAGGAGTTTCCTGCTCGATCTTTTAAAAGGGAGTGTCATACTCTTACTGACTAAAACCCATCCGTATTTTTCCTAATGCCCTTTGCGTTCCGGGACCGCGGTAACTCTTTCAAACAAATTCCGCAACCACTTTCTATAGTGACCTACGTTTCTGAATGAGTAACTTAGCTTCAACTTTCTGTATAACTTCCTGACAGTTCAAAAGTAAATGGTTTCAATGAAATAAATGCTTTGACTTTGAAGCATCAACCAATAAAAAAAATATAAAATCAAATAGCAATGCTGCGTAGAGCGTATTCGCGGCGCGCCGGGAATTTTTATACCTACTTGTAAAAACATCCACGATATAGGAGAAATTCTTAGGGCGAAGCAGCGATTCATAAAACACGGTAGATATCTTGTTAACGTGAATTTATCTTGTTTATCTGTAGCTATATGAATAGTAAATGTTAAAAATAGTTGACTTCAATAACAAATACCCATCCCCTATGGGGGATACGCTTTTTTTATCGATGGGAAATCATCTAACGATATATTGATTTATACAATAATATACCGATGGGGAATACGCCTGTATTCCCCACAAGATTAGACAGAGACCAATATACACCCACAATTCGCTGGCACGTTTAGGTCCCATGAAATAGGGGGCGAGCTTACTGCCATTAACCGGGCACAAATCGACTCGATTCGACCCTCCGATCGAATGGACTCGAATCAACTTAAATAATAAAATTAATTACAATTGGGAGATACGAGGTAAGCAAGAGAGTAACATTATTTTTAAACGACTTCAAAAAAAAGAAGGTTATCAATTCAACCCTTATGTATGTAATATTTCCAGAACTGCCCAGTTTTCGTAATTAGTATTATGTTAGTCTACATCAGCGTCTGAACAAATGTTCCAAATTTCAACAGTGTATGTATGTACGTATGTATGTTTTTATGTTTGTGTTCGCATATCTCCGTAACTACAAGTCCGATTTAAGTAATTCTTTTTTGTTGTACTAGGTATTGTTCAACTTAGGGAATACTGCAAACTGCTCTTACTGCTGTTACATACTGCTGTTTCATCAAAATCGGTTCAGTAGTTTTTGCATAGGGACTTTTTATTATATTATGTTTGTTCGCGGATAACTTCGTCTTTTATGAACCGATTTTGTTTTTTTTTTTGTTGGAAAGGGTATACTTCCCAAATGGTCCCATTTAAATTTCATATAGATCTGATGATGGATACCGGAGACAGACAACGGAACTATTCAAAAAATTGCATTGTTTAAGCAATCACACAACATAACATGACGCCTGTACACTCAAAAGGGTTACACAGATGTATACAGTAGTATTTGAAAATTAGTCATCCAAGTAAACGAAATCGCATATTCTGCTTTCTTAGGACTTTTTAGTGTTGCCTCGTTAATTTACAAAACATGACAGTTTCGTCATGGATTTGGATGACAGGAAGTTGATACTAAAAAGCGAGAAATAAAAAACTTTTTTACAAAAAAGACAACCTCCTTCAAAAACTAAAAATAGAAAAATAACTTTAGCTTTGGAAGTCGGTGGCAATACAAAACAACAAACTGAACTAAAGCCGCCGACTTCCAAATCTAAACTTATTTTTCTATTTTTAGTTTTTGAAGGAGGTTGTCTTTTTTGTGAAAAGTTTTTTCTATCTGCTTTTGAGTTCCCGCTAATTTCCTCAACAGCTGGACCGATGTTTACGGGACTCTCACTGGCAGATACCTGATGTTGTGAGAAGAAGTAGGTTACTTTTATTATAGTCAAAGAATTAGGGTAAAACACAACACGCCGATATCCGACATTCACGCAAACAAAGTCTCAGGCATAAGCTAGTTTTCAATTCTCCTGTCTCGATATATTAAACAAAATTAGACTAATTACTCGTAGAACGCTGAATAATTATGTTTCAAAAACAGGTAAAACTTATATCAAAAAGATTTCCCCATTTTACAGTAAAACTAAAACAAAATAATTAACAATAAGAACTTTAACAGTTATCAACCATTATAATTAACAAACTTCATTATTTACTTTATAATAATTAATAAGCTTTCCGTGACTATAAATTTATATTCAAATTCAATTCAGGGTTTGTTTGTTTGTTTACCTTTGTCATAATTATCACATTATGAATAAAAAAATTAAAAAAATATACCATCACGCCTGTATTCCCCGAAGGGTTAGGCAGAGGTGTACTAATGTACACCCACAGTTCGCCGGTATATTTAGGTCCCATGTAATAGGGGGCGAGCCTATTGCCATTAACCGGGCACAAATCCAAACTCCGAGCTGCTACTGAGAATTTCATTGAAAATCCCAATAACACTTTTTGCTCGACCTGGGAATCGAACCCGGGACCCCTTGCACAGCAGTCGCACTTGCAACCACGAGACCAACGGGGCAGTTAATGAATAAAATATGCATCATTAATTTATAATTCCTGTGTGGTCGAGTGATTAACAGCGAGACTACTAAATAGGGATCGTGATTTGATTCTCTGATAGGGCAATCGCTATCATTATCTTTCTGCCATTTTGAAAGGTAATCCTAATTGTTATGACAAAAGCAAAAGGAAGTTTGTTTGTTCCCTTTTACGTCTAAACCACTAAACCGATCATTCTGAAATTTAGCGTATACGTTGTTAGGTGTCTATTCTCAGAAATAGGGTACCTTTCATCCCGAAAAAACATACTGTTCCTGAGGAAAACCACAATAACGTTCGTATGATAAATAGATGGCGCCACGTATATTTCTAATCAAGAGTGATTTTTTTTATATTACCGACCATTTACGGGGGCAAAAGCTATTTTTTTTATGAAGTTAAGAGCGGAGCCGAGTTACGACCTTTGTGTAAAATGCAGGAAAAATGATGTAGTATAAGCACACTAATTGCTTCAAAGCTAATTTGATGTATGTTACATACTAGTCTTTACATAATGTAATATAATGATCTAATAAACGAATAAGATTGTATTCGGCTCATCCAGCCAAAGCCTTTACAAATACCTAGCAATTTAGATACACCTATGTATCTAAATTGCTACATAGTTCAAAATTATGTTTCAAAATTACCTAACATAATTCTGTATTGCTGAACATGAAAGTTTATCGGATATTCTAGGCAAAATTAACATCAACGTTTATGCTCTCGTATCAGACGTGTAACGTGTAAAGTATTAAATGCAGACCGTGAAAGTAGTTTGCTCAAAATCGACTACTGTACGTCGATTCTGTAAAATTCAGACATGAACTCGCATCTCACGTCGCTATTCAATGACATCAAATATTCAATCAAATTCAAATGACATTGATTTATTTGACACTTTGAAGTGCGAAGTGAGCGTCGAAGTGACGGTGGAATTACCGTATAGAATGCCACTGCTGAAACGATTTCAGCTATTTCTGAAATAGGTTTTTTTTTTTGTAAAACTCGCTCGGATTACATTTTCTAAATAACCCTTATGCTCTTTACGACAAGGTTTTTTATTTACAACTGCGTTTTAAAAAGCCTTATTGCCTTAAGTGTTAAACTTAAGGCAATAAGGCTTCGTTTGATTTCACTGTTCAACGGGAGGCGTGATTGGTGTAATTATTTTAGGATACAAAATTAGCTATTTTAGAAATATCTTAAATCGATTCAGTAGCCAATTCTAAGCAAACTACCTTCAGGGCGAGCGTTTAATAAATGTTACACGTTTTAAAGGTTTCTAGTAGGCAATCGTATTGTTGGCTCTTAGGGTGGAACCAGACGAGCGTAATTTTTTCAGTAGAAAGTAAATTACGCGACCGAAATTCTGCGACTCACGACTCACAAAATTACGCTCGTTTGGCCTCACCCTTAGTGTAATCTACTGTAGTCTTAGTGTATCATCTGCTAGTGTGTAGTGTGCGTGTGTATGTGAGTGCCATGATGGCCTAATGGTTAAGGCGCCCGCCTATCATTCACGAGGTTGTGGGTTCGCAACCGGGCACGGGCAAGTATCTATGTGACTTTTTCTAAGTTTATCTTGGACATCACTGACATCGGTAACCATGTCAGAGGCCCTTGAGGCGGTTTAGAAACTCTGACACTAGGGCGTGTGGGGTCGTAAGACCTTACTGCCCACACGGTTATCATAATAATGTAAAGGCACGGCCGTACGCTGAATATTACTTGCACAAATTCCGAATTGTGCAATCAAGCACGTCAGTAGACGGTAAACCGATATACCATGCGGTATTCTGTGGGTACCCTGGAGTGTATGTTGCGCTGTTGATTGTTTGCACGTCTCAAGCGCTGCGTGAAGTCGGGCTTTATGTTGACACCGTTGCATAGGCAGGTTGCTATATGATATTTAAAGATGGTATTAGTTAGTAGAAAAGCGTTGCTTGCTAATTTAACCATAACATAACGTTTGAAAAGATTGTTCGAACTAAGTGTGGTTCAACATTCAAGAATTGAACAAATAAAGTCTTCTAGAATACCTAATGTTTATTCATTTGATTTTTAGGTATTCAATTTTTTTTTTATATTTTTATGACCTGTTTTAGTATTTTTCAATATGTTTGTATTAAATTACGTCGCAGATGATCCCTTGTGACTTTTGTTCCATTTTTTAAAATGTCTGGTCAACGGTGTCTTTTGGAGACTGTTCATTTTTTTTTACGTATCTTGGGAACCGGACCTATTATAGGCGTATGAGGAGCCGAAACCAACTTGCAGAGGCAGCTTAGATTTTATTATTATATTTATGGTGTAATAAATCCTTTATTTTCTTGCCTATGTAGGGTCTATCCAAGTAGTTGTTCCGGGTCTGTTTTTTGCTTATGTCAGTTTTGAGATTCTATCTTCGTAAACGCACGTACACGCACGTATATGCGAAAATTTCCTAGCGTGAGCCAAAGGGTTAAAAATAAGGATAAAGAACCCACCTTCTGCAGTTTCCTCATGTACCATTTCTTGCAGCACAGTTCCGTCGAATTGCTTTTTATAATAGGAGTTGTTGGCAACAGGTTACTCTTGCAACTAGTCACTGTGAACAAAAGAAAAATATATTTTAAGAAAAATTTGTTTACCTGTTGGAACACTTGATAAAGCAACCCATCGGATTGCAATTGTTTGTTTTATAATTATTTTTGGCCTATTTTATCCCTCTGCAGAGCAAAGGTCTCCCTTTCTCCTTTCTAATCCTGTCTATTTCTAGTGTGGACTTATACTGCCCGCCATCTTCGTCTGGGCCTGTCACAATATCTCAGAGAGTTTTTCAGGTAGTTCACGCATATAAAATTTCAGCTCAAAAGCAATAACATTGCATTTTTTTTTCATTTGGGTATCAATTTTTTCAGCACAAACAAATACTTTACGGAGTTGTTTCCTTGTGTGTAGTTTATTGAAACCAATTAACTGCCAAATCAGCTAATCGGCATCAATAAAGTGCAAGAAAGTAGTGTTAACTGCGTAGAATTTAATTGGCAACATTAGATTTTTTACTTAAATGTTTCTTAACTTTATAATTTTGTGAATATTGGTATTAAAAAACATATTTTATGAGGTTTGTTAACACCAAAAGATCCGTGCCTTTCATTTATGTACATTATATACCCTTTAGGTAACACGCTGTACATAAAAATAATTCCATTTCCAACGACAGCTTGAAATGATTGTTTAATTAACACTCGAGTTTAATTAAATTAACAAAACAGAAACACACCACGGCGGCTTATCTACCAGAATTAATTATTCCTTTATAAGCTATTTTCACGTTTACGCACGCACGGGTAGTAATCAGACGAAGCAGTAATAAATAGATTGAATACAGGGCCTTGTCAATTTTATCGTTTCAAAAAGTGGGATACCAGAAGGCGCATTATGGGAACGCAACCCACGAGGTGGACCTACCTGGTAAAGGTCGCGGGAAATCGTAGGATGCGGGCAGCTGTGCAGGACCGTTCATTGTGCCGATTTCAATGATATCCAAAATAGAATTATTATTAGACAGTACGTCATATAAATTAAAAGGTCATATTGGTGCTTGGCCCTCTTAACTATCTATCTATCTTCATAATAAAATTAGATAAACTAATAATGGAAGGAATTGGGGGAGGCCTTTGCCCAGCAGTGGGACAGCAGGCTAAATAAAAAAATAAAAAAATACTAATCTAGCTTAACACACATATACATACATACATACAAATCACTAAACTTTGCATAAACATTGTCAGGTGTACAGAAACGGACATAGGGTAGCTTTCATCCCGATAAAAATATTGTTTCCGAGGGAAACAATAACGTTTTTAAGATAATAGATGGCGCCACTTGTCTTTCAAATCATGATTAAATTTTATATACCTATAAATAACTGACATTTACGCGGAAGAAGTCGCAGACAACAGCTAGTGTTCTACAAAAATATAACCTTTAGCAATAATACAATTGATTAATAAATCACAATATGGCGCAAAGATGAGTTCTATTGTTATTTTAATAACGTTGGTATTTCCGTAACACCGCTGGGCATCCGCCAACGCGCCAGAACCTTCATTATCGTTGAATACACACATCACATCGAATCAAGTACACATTACTTCCATTAGACCTACCTACTTGATATTTCACTGATATTATAATGGAAAAATATCTGAGGTTCAGAAGACGTAGAATTTTTGTTATAAGGCTTTTTAAGTTGTTGTTACACCTACGCACGAAATATCAACGACAATTTTAGAAATACTATTATTAGTTCAATATTATACTTGGAATGGTTTCTGTATTCGCAATTTTCTCTTTATAAAAGACTAGCTTATGCCCGCAACTTTGTGTGCGTAGACTTCAGAATTAAGACAAAGTCCATCCATCATCCTATAAACATTAAATAAAAATTAAATAAGAGGAATGAAATGACCAGATAATGTATGAACGTAGACGAGGCGAAAGGAGTATGTAAGGATGGTAGCAGGTGACTTTCTGGGGTTTCTGCCTACCCAAACGGGATAGAGGCGTGAGTTAATGTATGTACTACTGTTAAATACTTCTTATGACATAAACCTGTGATAGTCCCATCAAAATAAATCCAGTCGTGTTAAAGATTTAAGATAAACAGACAAACTTTTCTATAATTGGTTTCCCGTTTAATTTTTATTCATATTTATTTGGTAAAATACTGTTATTTTGACATTACAAAGAAACGCTTCAACTTTATTTATTTATCTACTAATATTTTAAAGAGAAAAGATTTTTTTGTTTGTTGAACCGAATAAACTCCAAAACTACTGGATAGATTTTAATCATCATGTGACGTAACTTACACAGCTGAAATAAGTCACGAAGATGAAGTCGCGGGCAGAAACTTGTATAGAATATAGATAAATACTGAGCTTTGTATTCTGATTACACGTGTGAGGTATTAATTATATTATTTATCATTAGAACCATTCTAAAACAAAAAACAGAAACATTCTATTGTAAAATTTCCTCAAAAGGTTGAGGAACCTTATTTTACAATAGAACGTTTTATTTATATTTCCATTAGTGTTACACGCGCAAAGGATTATGCCCTTCCAAAATACCTGAATATAGCCTGCCCGGATTACCTCGTTTTCCAGTAATCATAAGCGCCACAGCTACGCTAGCAGTCTTGTGATCTGGAGGCGCTGGTCCTCGCGCGCCTACATGAGTGGCGCGCGGAGGCACTGGGCCGGGGGGAAACTCCGCTGCCGCGGCAAATTGCCGCCCAGCGGACGGACCTCCGGCTCGATCTCATGGCGACATGGAGAGAGCGACTGTCGCAACCTCGTGTAGGGCACGCCTCGATTGAGGCGGTAAGTCCCCTCTTTGAGGAGTGGCTAGAGCGGCGCCACGGCGCCCTCACTTACCGCCTGACGCAGGTCCTCACCGGACACGGAAGTTTCGGGAGGTTCCTGCACCTCATCGGGCGGAAGGAAACGCCCGGGTGTCACCATTGCGAGGATCGCCCCGAGGACACGTTGGAGCATACTCTGGCGGTGTGCCCTGCTTGGGCTGAGCACCGCCGAGTCCTCGAGGCAGCCATCGGCGGCGGCGCCCTCTCGCGTCCGGCACTGGTTCAGGCCATGGTCCGGAGCGAGGGGGAATGGGAAGCAGTCGCCTCCTTCTGCGAAGCTGTAATGCTAGAGAAGGAGGCGGCGGGACGGGAGAGGGAAAGGAGGGTCCCCCGTCCCAGCGGCCGCCGCGGTAGACGATCCGGGCGTCGGGAGCCACGAGACGACTCCCGGCCACCGTAGACGCAGGTCTGTGGACGGTGTGCAATGGGTAGCTCACCGTCCGTACGTTCACTAGCGACAGACCGTGTCGATGGTGCGTTCGTGTCCCACGCGCGCCTCAAAGAGATGTCAGCAAAATTAGATGGGGCCACTGAGGGCCGATGCCTGCCGGGGCTGCGGGTTGTTCGAAAGAGATACCGCGCCCCCGGAACGCAAAGGGCACATGAAGGAACATAGACGGGTTTTAGTCAGTAAAAGTCTGACACTCCCTCCCGCCCCGCCCAGGGCGGGGGAAGTTATTTGATGATTTCCCGTCTATAAAAAAAAAAAGCGGTCTTGTGATCGATTTCCAGGTCGAGCAAAGTGTTATTGGGTTTATCTATGAAATTCTCAGTAGCAGATCGGAGTTAGGATTTGTGCCCGATTAATGGCAATAGACTCGACCATATTCGATTGGACCTAAAACATTCCCGTGGGCTGTGGGTGTAGGTATGTACAATTGTACATTGGTCCACCTCTGCCGTATCCTTCGAGGAATACATACATAACAGTTTTCATTAATACTTCTCGGAATAGGATAAACTATCAAGCGAGGAATTACAGCCTTATATTTAAAGCAATAGTTACCTAGAATTTATTATTTATTCACACTTACCGATTTTGAAAACGGCGATTCTTTGAAATGATTTCCTAGCGTGTTAACACGCTGCGGGTTGTTCGAAAGAAATACCGCGCCCCCGGAACGCAAAGGGCACATGAAGGAACATAGGGTTTTAGTCAGTAAAAGTCTGACACTCCCTCCCGTCCAGCCCAGGGCGAGGGAAGTTATTTGATGGTTTCCTATCTATAAAAAAAGCGTGTTAACATTACTTGCCAGATACGAGGGTGTTTAAAGCTGAATTCACTCTAGCAAGTCATATTAAAGCATACGCAAGGAAAAACGTTAAATACGTAGAGGGAAAAAAGGTTTTCTCTTCATGTAATGCTCGTTTTTTGTTTAACGTGTTGAGTAGCTTTTGTTTAAATGTTTTTATACTTTTAAAGACAAAAGAGCGTGATAAACACCTACATATGTGTAGATAATAGAAATAGAATTTGTATAAACACACATCACGCCTGTATTCCCCGAAGGGTTAGGCAGAGGTGTACCAATGTATACTCACAGTTCGCCGGTATGTTTAGGTCCCATATATGTATAGAGGGCGAGCCTATTGCCATTAACCGGGCACAAATCCTAACGCCGAGCTCTTACTGAGAATTTTATAGAAAAACCCAATTACACTTTTTGCTCGACCTGGGAATCGAACCCAAGACCTTTAGCGTAGCAGTCGCGCTTAGGACCACTAGGCTATCTAAGCAGTTATCATATTATATAGCCGTTACCTGCGCATACTGACCATCAAACTATGATGCCTGCGTTTAGCAAAGAGTTGCTATTAGGTAGATTTAGGTACAAGCTCTAACTACTGATGATACCCTAATTACTGTTGTGTGTGATATGCCTAATTACTGTTTTCAGAAAAATAAATTTAAAAAGCATTTTTTTATCGCTGTCATTTTGTTTTGGTTGAAAAACAGATCCCTTTTTACGTACATGCAATGTTGAAAGTCATGCTTCACAAAGGGTTATCCCCGAAATAAAACCGAGCCATTTATCATCTTTCGCTATCTTGAAGCTTATTTTTTATCCAAAACGTACCTTTGAAAAGGTTTATCCAAAAACCCTTACAAATAGCCCTGTGTAATTTTAAAGAAAAGAAATGTACCCCGCCCTAACTGCCTCATGAATTTCATGGTTCATGAAATCGTTTCATGGTTTCAAGGCGCGATTGCTGAGCGTGAGGTCCTGGGTTTAATTCCCAGGCCAGGCAGCCTGTTATTTTTGTTTTTTTTTTTAAGAAAATTCTTGCTATTATTCCAGTTGATGGTGTGACATCCCCGTGCCTCAGAAAGCACTTAGTGCTGTTGGTCCTGACAATCATTCGAAGATCTTTGACAGTCACTAAAATATAAAAATATATAAAAAATATTTTTATATTTTAGTGACTGTCAAAGATACAAGAGACAAGAGACTTTGACAGTCACTATGGGTAGTAAAAAACCCGGAAGTCTGACAATCAGGTTTTCGTGCAAGAGGTTTCGTGTTATTCAGAAACTGAATAGTGGAGGTCAGATAGGCAGTCACTCCATGTACATCACTGTATCGAAAAAGCTAGGCAGACGACGAATAAAAAAAACAACCTATTAAAATAACTTTTTCAAGTGTAAGGAATTTCCGTCCGTCAAAGTTTCCTTAAGTTATTTAAACGTCTTAATCTAAATAGGACCAACATTTTTTTCAAGAACCAATCAAATTGGTGGCACGTGGACTGGGTACAAGACTACACGTGGCATGTTGGAACCAGGTCAAAAGAAAAAGTAAGTTGACTCGTAATGAAACTTAGTAACCACATAGTAGCAAAGTGTACCTACTTTAAAATATTAAAGTTCCATTTAAAAGTTTTCTGAAACGCTGAATTGAACATAAGGCAATATAAAACTGTGGAGTAGCCACAGAGAACTAAATAACCAGCATTTAAAAACTAAAAATAAATTTCAAAGCCCGCTGGCACTAAAACATTTCACACTAAACTAATTTAAAACATCGTTCTATTTCGGTTAACCATTTAAAGTTGATAGAGACAGAATGACGATTTAAATAATTGCTAAGCAACGAGTGAGGGATTTAAAATAAATGCCGTAAAATTAAACGAATATGTTACCTACTAGTTAAAATTAAGCTTTATGTTCAGCGAGTATCATAAATAAATAATACCAGTTTGTTATTCTCCCACTGCCCACAATATCAAGCAGTACATCTTTTCAATAAATTACCGCTACACTTAAAAGGTCTGATTTACACATCTACGTTTAAAACAAAGCTCCAGGCATTCCTGTTAAATAGGTGTCTTTACTCCATTGACGAATTGTAGACATTGTTTTAATTTTATTTTATTTATAACATTTTGAATATTTTTATGACAATTGTATTTGCTTGTATTTTACTTACTTATTTGACATTGAATTTATGAGCCATTATTTATTATTATTAGTATTTTTTTGTAATTTATTTATGTAGTTATATTTTTTTCCTCAGAATATTTCAAACACAATGTAAATTGTTTTATGAATAATTTGAATTGAAAAAATTGAATTGAACTACTAAGGCCTCTTCTCATACAGAGAAGTCACGAGCATTGATCACCTCGTTTACTCAAAGCTATAATTCCAAGTTTCCTCACGATGTTTTCGGTGTTTTTGGTGAAGAAATATCCAAAATAAAACCTGGAATTATAATTACCTACTGTAAGTCTGAAATACGCAGTGCGCGTTCTCTGTTTGAAAAGAGAACTTTGGTCCTGCAGTGAAATAATAGAAGGCTGGTGTTTTTTGTGCAAAATAAAACCACGGGTAAATTAATAAATTAATGGCAATAGGCTCGCCCTATTACAAGGGACCTAAACCTACCAGCTATCTGTAGCGTACATTGATACACCTCTACCTAACCCTTCGAGAAATACAGGCGTGATGGTATTTATGCAAAACCACGGGTCCAAAAAATTCAGTCCTCCTAAATAGCTTCGCTCACACAACCCACGTTTCTGAATTATTTGAGCAAAGTCAAGTATTTTTGCATATTTTATTTACACATTCTTTCATACCTTGGAGTTCATTTTCACTGAAATGGTAAAGAACACGTTCGCATAGAAAACCGCCTGTTTGCATTGAAGCTTCAAAAATACTTTCAAGAGATATATACTTATTTTATGTGGAAGCTTTGCAAACTCCAGTGATAAATAAATGCTCCCGACTGAATTTCACCAATCTTAATGCAGACTAGCCAAGTACGTAGGAGATATTATCCGTAATCCTACTAAACATAAATAAATGCGAAAGTTTGTGAGGATGCAGATGGATGGATGGATGTTTCTTACTCTTTCACGCTTAAACGGCTAAATTGGTCTGAATAAAATTTGGCACAGATATAGATTATAGTTTAGAGTAGCACAAAGGCTACTTTTTGAAAGAAAAAAATGTACACGTCCCGTGGTAGTATAGGTCCCGTGGTGGTGGTGGTGGGTGGTGTGGTCGTGGTGGTGGTATAGGTATATCAACTTTAACGAAGATGAAGTCGCGGGCAAAAGCTAGTAATGTTATAAATGTGAAAGTAATAGATGTAATTTTGATTTCGTGTTATTTGCTTCGTGTTGATATTAGATTTGAATTATTGATGTATGATTAGGGCTTGCCTTAGAACCTCCACGTGTAGCGAGGTAATTACTAAAATGTTGGTTACATCTTAGGTTCTCTATTTCTAACCACCTGACTGGTTAATATTTTTATAATAGTATCACAATCTTAATGAGGGGAGAAGTATTTAATTATATGATCTACATTATAGGTGTTGGATATCCGTACTAATTAATATCTTTGCTAATAAGGTAAACGTGAAAGTCTGTCTGTCTGTCGCGCTGTCACGACGAAACCACTGAACCGATTTTGATGAAATTTGGCACGAGGTAAGTTTGAACCCCAAGAAAGGACATACCTAGGCTACTTTTTATTCCGTGACAACTGAAATTTACGCAAACGACGTCGCGGGCAAAAGCTAGTAGTGGACAAATGTTTGTAGGTGCACTCCCCCCTCCCATCGAACTGCGAGAATGAGGGGAGATATCAAACTACAGTAGGTACCTACCGTATACAAATAAAATAAGCTACTACCTAAGGCTAAACATGAAAAGAATATTCTCTTTATTCAGCACCAAACCTTCGTCAATGTTATGTCCAAATGGTACGTATAACAACGCCTATGATTTCTATTCTCTCTTACATTTTTAGGGTACTATTCTCAAAGGGTCCAAACGGGCCCCTTTTGGTGTAGCTAACTCACTTGTCAGTTGTGCTGTCAAAAAACTAATAAAAAGAATGCTAATAAATTCTTTGGTTTTCGCTATTGTTACAAATTGAATTAAACAGCTACGAACGGATGTATCGCGTATATTTATATTTAACACGTCTCGAAATATAGAATACTAGCTTTTGCCCGCGACTTCGTCCGCGTGGATTAATAGTTCCCGTTCCCGGGGGATTTCCGGGATGAAAACTATCCTATGTCCTTTCTCGGGTCCCAGACCATATCTGTACCAAATTTCATTGAAATCGGTTCAGTGGTCTAGGCGTGAACAAGAGACAGACAGACAGAGTAACTTTCGCATTTATATTATTAAAGTACGGATTTTAAAATAAAGTAACACTAGGTGGGCCAATCACAACAGCCCGGTCGGTTGCAAGTTGAGTTTAGTTCGTCTATTTAATCATTCTGTCTCTCTGTCCTCTGTTACAGGGCTGTATCTTTTGAAACGTGATACGTAGACATTTGAAATTTTTACAGTGTCTATTACTGTAGCTGCTACAACGAGAAATTTGGTTTTTTTTTCGTTTTTTTTCGCAGTTTCTTTATATTTTCCGGTGGCACGAAACCCTTGATGTGCATTTTTTTTTCAAACAAACTCCTTAATTGTTTACTATTTAGATACCCTTTCTAGAAAGTGTAGCGATATCTGCGTAAGATGATTCTTTTTATATGATTATGCAAATGGAATGTTTCAAAACCCAAAAAACGTGACTCAGTTTTTGGGTGTTTCAATTATTCAGTGGATTTTGAGTTATTTAGGAGCGACTCCGGAATTTGGCGACATGAGCTATTATTTTTAAACCGATACATACATACTATCACGCCTATATTCCCCGAAGGTTTAGTCGCAGGTGTTCCATTGTACATCCACAGTTCGCCGGTATGTTAAGGTCCCATTAGGGTGCAAGCGTATTGTCATTAACAGGACACAAATCCTAATTCCGGGGAGCTGCTGAGAATTTCATAGAAAAGCCCAATAACATTGCTCGGCCTGGGATTGAACCCAAGACCTAGAGCGTAGCAGTCGCGCTTAGGACCTCTTGGTTAACGAGGTAGTTAAACTAGTATACATTAGGAAATAAACTACTTCTCTACTTGACAAGTTAATATTACCACCTAATATTGTCCCACTGCTGGACAAAGAGCTCTTCTTATACATAGAAAGCAATGGCTTTGACTAATATTAATGTAAAGTCCAGGTTTAATTATGATGTTTTCCTTCACTGGTTTCAATAATAACTCGACAATTAAAGTTGCAAATTGTATGACAATATTTATGTATTTACTTATATGTTTTAACACATACATTTATTTTACCAGGTAAGACCCAAGCTAACAAAAGTAGTCATAAAGTGCCAACTGTCCAATCCCAAGTAAGGAGTCTAGGTAGAAGTTACACAGTGGATAATATGCTAAGTGTCACCACGACTTGGAATTTTGCCAAAGAGCTAGTAAATATGTTCAAACGCTAAGAGACACTATTAAGTATTCCTAGTGCCCGAATGTCTGCCGTCCGGTGAAAACTTTAATAAGTTTGTACGGGTTGCCAATTTCCCATATGAGTTTTATAGTTATATGTGCGTGTTGTGTGTGCTTGGGTTCAATTCCCAGGTCGATCAAAAAGTGTTATTGGGTTTTTCTATACAAATCTCAGTAGCAGCTCGGAGTTTGGATTTATGCCCGGTTTTTTTTTTCATACCACTGTAGGTGGCAAACAAGCTAACGGCCCGCCTGATGTTAAGCGTTCACCGCTGCGGTTAATGGCAATAGGCTCGCCCCCTATTACATGGGACCTAAAACATACCGGCGAACTTTGGTGTACATTGATACACCTCTGCCTAACCCATCGGGGAATACAGGCGTGTTGGTATGTATATAATATGTTATATGTGTTTTATGAATAGGTACTTCCATTATCTTTTTTGAGTCCCTGCGTTTATTTTAACTAGAAGAAAAAAAAGCCTACCCAAGTAAAATAAATTTTATTTAAATAACTGCTCATTTTTAACGATTTGTTTTTTTTTTCATCAATCTTGGGCATCACTGATTTTCGACTTTTAAAGTTTTCCCAAAGAAAAAGGTCAAAAGGTCTTGACGAATGAACGGAAAGAATAATGATCTCACAAAGATTGTACCCACTTCTTTTTGTAAGGCACTTTTATTTGGAAGTTGAAGCATGAATGTCGATTGTAGTTAAACGTCTTTTAAATAGATCGTATCGTTGGCGGCTGTTCCTCAGTTTGTCATAATTATTACTATAAATATATATTTTTTTTATGCCATTGGATGGCAAACAAGCCCACGGCCCAGACATCTGCAATACTAGAGGAATTTGATAATCGCCTTAGTTCATAAAATGTAAATTAAAAAAAAAGAGAATTGGCTAGTGGCCGCCTCCGATACCGCCTCTGTTTGTACGACGGATGAAAATTAAATGACGTGTCATCTCGCCTCTCCTTCTTTACTATACGTTTTGACAGTGATCGTTCATTAGTTGTTGTCAGCCTCTTAAATCTTCAGTGATATTTTTAATTTACGTTTGTAAACACGTCTGGGAACCACTAATGGTAAGTGCTTTTAAAAAGAGCAAAAAAGGATGGTCTCATAATAATCAGCGAACGAAACCTTTACTGTTTTGTATTTTAACTGCCCCGTTGGTCTCGAGGTGGCAAGCCCAGGTCGGGCAAAATGTATTTTTGGGTTTTTCCACTTGAAATTTCTCAGTAGCCCGGAGTTTGGAAGTGAGGGTTTGACACCGCCTTGTCTCGAAAAGCACTTAAGCCCGTTGGTCTTGCGCCTGATCTCTTCCTGGTTGTGTCGAATGCCGTCCTATCGGACAAAGAGAGTTAGGGAAGAGAGAGTGCATTGGTGTTTGCGCATACACTTGTGCAATATAATATCTTCTGCTTACTTGACTAGTCTCCATTGAGATTAGCCGCCGTGACTTTGGCGGTGTGCCCTGCTTGGGCTGAGCACCGCCGAGTCCTCGAGGCGGCCATCGGCGGCGGCGCCCTCTCGCGTCCGGCACTGGTTCAGGCCATGGTCCGGAGCGAGGGGGAATGGGAAGCAGTCGCCTCCTTCTGCGAAGCTGTAATGCTAGAGAAGGAGGCGGCGGGACGGGAGAGAGAAAGGAGGGTCCCCCGTCCCAGCGGCCGCCGCGGTAGACGATCCGGCCGTCGGGAGCCACGAGACGACTCCCGGCCACCGTAGACGCGGGTCTGTGGACGGTGAGCAATGGGTAGCTCACCGTCCGTACGTTCACTAGCGACAGACCGTGTCGACGGCGCGTCCGTGTTCCACGCGCGCCTCAAAGAGATGTCAGCAAATTGGATGGGGCCACTGAGGGCCGATGCCTGCCGGGGCTGCGGGTTGTTCGAAAGAGATACCGCGCCCCCGGAACGCAAAGGGCACACGAAGGAACATAGACGGGTTTTAGTCAGTAAAAGTCTGACACTCCCTCCCGCCCCGCCCAGGGCGGGGGAAGTTATTTGATGATTTCCCGTCTATAAAAAAAAAAAAAAAAAAAAAAAAAAAAAAAAGCCGCCGTGACTAATATCGGTCCGGAGAATAGTCCTAATGGCTGGAGCTTATAAAAGAGTGAAAAAGGATGGTCTTATCGCAACCTACGAACGAAAACCTTACCATTTTGTATTCTGCTGTTATTTTAAAGGCTAAATAACTGTTATATGGTAAGGAATCATATTATTGGAAGCACGTAGGAAAAAAAACTAGACGAAATATTTTCTGAAAGATCTTTTACAAAACTACAATTTACATTCAAATCTAGGAACATATATTTATTTAAATAAGTTTCTAATAAATAAAATATGCTGTGAACGTAACATTATGGGTGTAGGAAAGGGACCCCATTTTTCCTGTACGTGTTTCGGTTCAATATCAAACATTGCGACAAATACCGCAGTAGTACTCTATAACAGCCTCGTTAGCCTAGTGGACCTAAGCGCAACTGCTATGCTAGAGGTTTTGGGTTCGATTCCTAGGTCAAGCAAAAGTGTTATTGGGTTTTTCTATGAAATTTTCAGTAGCAGCTCTGAGTTAGGATTTGTGCCCGTTTAATAGCAAATAGGCTCGCCCCCTATTATACGGGACCTAAAACAAACCGGCGGGTGTACATTGGTATACCTCTGCCTAACCCTTCGGGGAATGTATGTACTCGGTAAACACAATAGCTACCCAACCATGTCGGTACATGGTAAGCCCGTAATTCTGCAAACATGGTGTAAATGTTTGATTACTGAATGTGTACAAATACACAGTGTAAGGAACTCAGCATTGAAGGATTGTAGATTACAGATTTTAGTTTTTTTGTACGATGTAGTGATGGCCCGGTGGTT
This sequence comes from Caradrina clavipalpis, assembly GCA_932526535.1. Classification (NCBI taxonomy): domain Eukaryota; kingdom Metazoa; phylum Arthropoda; class Insecta; order Lepidoptera; family Noctuidae; genus Caradrina; species Caradrina clavipalpis. Next base: position 2,661,270 of record OW052095.1, read on the forward strand.
ACGGCACCCGCTTCTCATTCATAACGTTGCAGGTTTGATACTGGGCAAGTACCAATGTGACTTTTTCGATTCATTATATACTTTCTAAGTTTTTCTTGGACATCTCTGAGATCGATGAAGATGACAGCGATGTCTACATCGCTGTCATCTTCATCCTTCACCTTTCTACCTTTCTGGTAATCTCAGAAAGTACATATGAAATAGAACAAGTCAAATCGGTACGTGCCCGGTATCAAAACCGCAACCTCATAAATGAGAAGTGGGCGCCTAAACCACTGGGATATCACGACATTACTACTATAACGTCGGAGAGAAGCTATTTAGGGGTACAAAATTTCCAAGCCTCGGGGTTTTGTTTAAATAAAGTCACACAATAACACTACTCACTGATTTGAGCAAGGCTCCAGAGCCTTGAACAACGCCGTACCGTTGCTAGCCTGTCGGTCTTTTCAGGGTATCCTAGTGCAGGATCCAGTGTCACATTGTAATATTATTAATTATTAATTAATATTAATATTTTAATATGTAACACTTTTCTGAATCAATAAAACATTTATCGGGTACAATTCGGAGAGTATGCTTTGAAATTGCACAATTTAATTCCCCAATCCCCATCCCCAAGCGTCACCGTTATATAATTGAAATTCCACGGTCTCGAACCAAACGCTTTGATTCCACGTTTATTATTCGAACTGCCTGACTGTGGTATTCACTGCCCGCCTCTCTGTTTCCTGATAAGTAAAACCTGGGTATTTTCAAGCCACGTGTTATCCTTAGCAAGAACGTTTCACCTTAGACCGCATCATCAATTAAGATCAGGTGAGATGTAGTTTTTTTTTTTTTTTTTATTCTTTTGTACCTATAACACACAATAACGGAATAGTGCGCTCCCTCAGAATATCAGGATGGCCACCAGTCGGTTCACGTTCAAGGTAAAAGCTCGCGAACACGTACATAAGAAGTTGGCAGATTCGTCTTATAATTAATTTGTTATATTTCGCCACCTATGTATTCTTATCTCTCCCTACTTTGTATATTTTGTTTATATGTATGTATTTATGTATTTATTATATAATATATATTTTAATTCTTGGAAATTTTCTGTTTCTTGCACCTACTTTGTTCCGTCTCTGCATCACCCTAAGGTAGACTGGTAGAAAATGCCTAAGGCATTAAGTCCGCCTTTGTACGGTGTATTTTATACATTTTGTGCATAAAGTTTTAATAAATAAATAGCGTAATTCAGCAAAAACTTAATAATAAACCTTATTTAGCTCCGTAACCAACACCGTTATCCACAACAGAAACAGACAGAGTTCCAACAGAAAACTATATAAAAAATCGAAAATTACGAATAAAAAACAAACTTATGAATAATTAAACGCAAGCCTATTAGAATATTTAAAAAAAGAATCGGGGCTTCCACTGAAAATATTTTGAAACAACAAAGAATTCGACCCAGTTTTTACTCAAAAACATCACTGATGGATGAAGATACAATTTTATAAATTGCTTTCTCAGCTGCCAATATTTTATAACTTGTCGGCAGCAACAAAGTTTTAGCAGCGAAGGCTTATCGCGATAATGGCTGTTGTGACATCTAAATATTCTGCGATTTTAAACTTGTAATACTTTAAATCTGTTTAGAAAATGTTTTATGTAGATACTTTGTTCGGACGCGCTTAAGAAGGCTTACACGTGTTGTGGTCATCGTGAGACGTCATCTTGTTTATTTACTTGGGCAGAAGCAATGCGGGTAGGTGTTTGTTGTGAATCGACGCACACGCTATACTATTTTAATATAGTAATAGTCAGAGTAAATAGACGAATCGCAAATCAAGGGCGTATCAACATGATAGAGGATTAATACACGTTAAAACACATCACACAGCCGTTAACTACAAATACTGCCCATCAAACTAAATAAACGTTTGCTGGGAAATTACTTTTTATTTTGGTGTGAAAAATAACTCTTTATAGTAGAACGCAATGTAGGTAAAACACGCAAAAATCGCACTGCAACAGTCTAGTGGTCGTGTTAGTATTTAACGTTTCGTTGTACCATTATTAAAGTTGGAACTTTTAAATATCCGTATAACTATAAGCTTGTAGTTACGGATATATCGCAAAGATGGGAAAATCACATAATATTTTCGTTGAAGAAACCAAAGTTTCTAATAATAGGTGCTTATTTCATTTTGTTATTACTTGGTAGTGCTGAATTTCCTTTTATTATCTACCTAAGTTTGCTGGGACCCTTGTCACTATAAAATTAACTACATAATGTATTATTATAATTTTATAGCTTCCAGTTTATTCTGAAGTGCTGACTTTCAAGCTAAGGGTTTAAGTACCCATTTGTAATTCAAATTTGGAACTAGGAATATGTACCAGTGGCGTGAATAATTATAATTTGTTAATGTTACATATAGTGACATTAATGTTATGTGTAGTTGTGACGAGGGTTACATTATGTGGGCGAAAGTGTTGCGCGTAATGTTACACTTGATGTTGCACGTAATCATCATCTTATTCCTGACCTTATCCCATGTTACTTTCGCGGAAGACGCTCCGGGCGTCGGGAGCCGGAAGACTATTAATGATTCTAAAAATAAATCGATGAAATTTTCTAAACAAATAATTTAAAAAACTAAAAAACCCGACTGCTATTCTTTAAAAATCCCTAAAACAAGATAAATTGTAGCAGTCGGGACCCATTCTAGAAATGGAGGATTAGTGAATTGAGAGCACATACCTATATTACATTGCAGATGGTCCCGAATGGGTCCCGACTGCTACAATTTATCTTGTTTTAGGGATTTTTAAAGAATAGCAGTCGGGTTTTTTAGTTTTTTAAATTACCGTTTCTTATTTTTTATTTTTTTTGTGTTTTAAAAAAGAAATTAATATACCCAGTATCACTCTTACAGTAAATACGAATCTACCGACACCTCTCAAGCTAAAATCCATCGAGCCGTTCAGCCTGCAGAGCGAGCCAAACATTTGAATTTGGCGCCAAAAATCCGCCATTTTGTTTTTTTTTTTATATACCCAGTGTCACTCTCACAGTAAATACGAATCTAACGACACCTCTCAAGCTAAAATCCATCGAGCCGTTCAGCCTGCAGAGCGTGCCAAACAATCATACATACAAACTTACATACATACATACATACATACATACATACAAACATACCCTAGAAAAACATAACCCTCCTTCTGTCGCAGTCGGGTAAAACAAAACATCCGTGACGTGTCTATTCTGAAAAACTGAAGCCTATGGTAAAAGTAAAGTTTGTCTCTATAAGTTTGTTTTATAGTAAATTATACATGGTGGAAAGGATCCATCATGAACATATAACTCAATAATAGAGAGTAGTGGTAAATTTTTAACCAACTTGTGCGGTGTCTTTTTTTCTTCTTTTTGGTAGGTATACAACGGAATGGAAGAAGAACACGTGTTACGCCGATCCCAAGTATTATGGCTTATGGGCATACAAATGATGATGGTAGGTACTACACAACTCATCATAATATCAGCCGCAGGACATCCACTGCTGGACATCGGCCTCCCCATAGATTTCCAAAAGGACTGGTTGCAAACGGCCTGCATCCAACGTTTCATTAACAAGGGTCTAGACACACAACTCACTCACAAAAAATTTAATAAAATTCCAATTACTACTCACGATGCCTCTGCCACTTGAAGTTATGCTGGATCTCATGCCGCATGCCCCTCCACAACTTGGTGACAATCAGGGAGTATGCGAACGACATGATAAAGATGGGTATCAGCAGCAGTCCAGCGTCTATACCAAGATTGAAGGCCCGTTCTAACTCCAGGCTGGTCCATACTTCCCTGCATTTGTAGGCTGTAAAAGAAAAAGGGATGTGAATTTTTGAAAATTGAGATAAACAACATGGTTTGAATCAAGGTGAACGTAAAACTATAACAATAGCGTCATGTTTGATATCGCGGGGCCGTCAGACCATCATTTATTTTAAATTTTGCCCCGTTTTGGAGTTTTTCCTACGGCCTTTTTTACCTTGCACTAGCCCACAGTTGGGCAACTGACTCCCGCATTGTCTTCCCTACACGGTGTCTTCTGGCCAATCTCCCATAAAAGTCACCACGCCAGCGTTTTCTAGTATAATAATATACCGTTTGCGTATGTCAATTAATATGTTTGCACCTACGATACAGGAGACATTACTAGCACGGGGCAAAAAAAAAATATCCCCGTAAAAGTCAAAACTTCAGCACATTTTCTATGTTACTGCATAAACATTCCGTATCTTTCTATATTTGAGTTAGAGGACCCCATCTTAAACCGAAATCGGAATAGCATTGTGCTTGTCACGTCCAGTACGAAATGGTCAGTCACGCGCATCGCTCGTGAATCATATCTTCACTATTTCAGGCACCATTTTACCGAGCAAAAGAAAAATAGCGTAGAAAAATACTGAATCAAAATTCTATCACAAACTTGCAAAGCGAGAGCTTAACTTGCAGATGGGATGTTTTTTGGGTTGTTTTTTGCCATTAGGCTTTTAGCGTTTAAAAATGATGAAAATCAAAGGCATTGGCTCACGTTGGTTGAGTTCTGAATCGGTTCGAATAAGTGCCGATTTGATGCTAACTTTGTATTTTTTTTCTATTGAGCTTATTTTTTGCATAACGACACACACTTTTTTAATTATAAATACACGTCAAACTAACTCATAATATGCTTTATGCGTTACATTAATGATGATGATAATGATGATGCCACAGCGACTGGGTAAGCTCACTTCATCGTCGACTTTATGTCTGTCACCTCTGACCTAGACTAGAGTCAGGAGCAAAGAAGTCCCATTTTTATTCTTTATTTTTTACCCGACTGCGACAGAAGGAGGGTTATGTTTTTTACGATGGGTTCTCACGTAAAAATAATTAAACAGGCTTCTTTTCTAGGTGGCTAGATATGCTGCGCTTTCATGTGCTCTCATGTGACTTACACATCCAACTTTGGCTGAGAAACTTCGAGCACAAAGTGGACATTATTAGAACACCATTGGCGAAATTATAAATTATTATGTGTTACTCAGTAAAATGAACATCTAAAACTTATGCTGACGCACATTGATCAGCGTTAAATATCTCTCTAATGAGTCTAAAGTTAGTCATTGAGTAGAAACTTCTAACGATTTCATATTACAATGTAACATTTCAAAGCTTTTTACCCGACTGCAACAGAAGGAGGGTTATGTTTTTCGAGGGTATGTTTGTATGTATGTATGTATGTATGTATGTATGTATGTATGTATGTATGTATGTATGTATAATTGTTTGGCACGCTCTGCAGGCTGAACGGCTCGACGGATTTTAGCTTGAGAGGTGTCGTTAGATTCGTATTTACTGTGAGAGTGACACTGGGTATATTAAAAAAAAAAAAACAAAATGGCGGATTTTTGGCGCCAAATTCAAATGTTTGGCTCGCTCTGCAGGCTGAACGGCTCGATAGATTTTAGCTTGAGAGGTGTCGGTAGATTCGTATTTACTGTAAGAGTGATACTGGGTATATTAATTTCGTTTTTAAAACACTAAAAAAATAAAAAATAAAAAACGGTAATTTAAAAAACTAAAAAACCCGACTGCTATTCTTTAAAAATCCCTAAAACAAGATAAATTGTAGCAGTCGGGACCCATTCGGGACCATCTGCAATGTAATATAGGTATCTGCTCTCAATTCACTAATCCTCCATTGCTAGAATGGGTCCCGACTGCTACAATTTATCTTGTTTTAGGGATTTTTAAAGAATAGCAGTCGGGTTTTTTAGTTTTTTAAATTACCGTTTTTTATTGCTAAAACGTATGCGTACTTTTACCAGAAGTTTAAAGTCAGAGTTAGTTGTTAACACGAGAAAAATAAACAGCAGCGATTTAGCGAACAGTCTAACGAAACGACGGTAAATTGGCTTCAAGCTTTTGCCGAGCAATTTTGTGAGACCTCCAGTTCCATTTCTAAGACGAAACATATTTTTATATTGCTATACTTTCTATAATTATTATCTTCTTATTATTTTTAAATAAAAAAAGCAATGATAATAAAAAAAGAAACTAAAACTCTTCCCCATTGCCGTCTACAGGAAATGTGCCGAAAAGACTGGCGGCATTGCCACATTAGATGGCAATGCTAAACCTCTGGCCAAGGTCAAGCCCATGGGTCACGGGAAATGTCAACCAACCGTTTGGATAATTCCTTGAAAAGGCTTTTTAATTGTTTTAATTTCGCCTGCTATAAGTATAAATCACTGACATCGGTAACCATGGCAAAGGCCCTTGAGGCAGTTTAGAAACTCTGACACTAGGGTGAGTGGGGTTGTTAGACCGTAACTGCCCATACGATAAAGAAGAAGTGTAAATGCAGCACAAGGAACTGTCAGGGGTAAATACATTTTTTGGCGAACACTTCCTAGAATGTTAGTTAGAATGATCGTGAACAACGGGTGGCGCAGTAGTTAAATGCTTAGCTGTTTGCGTATATGACTTTATTATGTTTGTAAACGTACCTACAATACAGGAGAAATTGTTATGTGGGGTAAAGTATTTTAAATAAAAAAATGATCAATCAACATAAGTAACAAAATTAAAACCGGCGAATGCTCGATGTTCTGTTACAAGTGAAAGCTGCAGTCTATCAACACCTTAAGTTTTTGGCGCAAGTGAGCTTTAGCGTATACCACAGCAAATAAGAATATAGCCTTTTGCAAGTTCTACTTGTATGTTACTTTAACTTTGTTTATAACCGCCTGGGGAACGCTGGCGTACTACATACAGCCCGAGCCAGCGAGTTCAGGAGAATATGAGCCGCGGCTCCGGGTTTTATACAATTTCCCTACATTTATACCACTGAAACTTTTCCCAGAGATGTAGAATTTCATATACGGTACCGTGTACCTAATAATATGCAAAATCTGGAAATTTAAACTGCATGCAAAATAGCTGTGAGTTTTCTTTTCATTTTGAGTTCATGAAGATAAGTTACTTTTGAATTTAAGAGGATTGCTTATTTGACCTAAGTAGGTTGTTCTGGTTGTTCTAAATAACTAACAGTCTCGAAAGATATTGTTTTGAGGTTGGTTTGTAGCGTCCCCTAGTAACTGGGTCTAATTGTGAATCTAGACCACCCATGGACCCATTCAAATGCACACAAATATTTCGAAAAATTGGTTCAGCCATAGCTAATATACAGAAAACAACTGAATCTTAGTAATAAAATCCCGTTTAACACATTTGAGGGGACACGAAAAAGCCCCAGTATGGAAGTAACCAAGTATGCTTATCTTATTAACGATATATTCCTCTACCTATCCTCAAAATTTTTACCATGTTAAAATAACATAGGTCTTGTGACTCCAAAATCATGCAAAGCAACAAGCATGGTAGTTTTTAATTTACATACATACATACATAAACTTCGCCTACGCCTACTCCTTTTTCCCATGGGGGTAGGCAGAAACCACAGAACGCCCCGAGCTACGATTTTTACATACTACTTTCGCCTCGTACACAATTTAAACCTCTCAAAATATTCTGTTACAACAAAAATCCATCGGAACAAACTAATTTTGCATTTTCCAACAGAGATTTTAGAATCTAAGTCAATTTATCAAGTTGAAATGTCAATACGGAGAAGTGGGTAAGTGATCCAGAAGAAAGTTTCGAAGTCTGAATTTTATATCATGATTTATTCATATATTCAGCGCAAGTTAAGCGCTTGTAAAATGAACGATTTCTGTTAAATTCGCATTTTCACTTTGTCAATCAAGTAGGATTTGTGGCTCAGTTAAATCCATCAATACTACTAAGTATTACCTAAATTGTAAACCCAATAGTTTGTCAGGAAAGATGGATGTATGTTTGTAAGTCTTTTATACCTAAACAGCTGAATATTACCGTGGCTGTACGGAATTAGTTGCAATATGGCACACATATAGGTATTGATTTAGCTTAACATATAGAATAATTTTTATCTCGTCTTCATGTTCCTGTGGGATAATTTAGATGTCTAAATTCTGAAGTCTACGCAAACAAGGCCAGGCTAGAAGCTAAGTAAATCTATTACAGTAAAAAACTAGAAGATCCATCTCAATTAATTTCCCATAGGCATTGAAATAGGTCGATCGATCTCTAATAGTAACTAGATATCCTAACATCGCGTCTGTTGGAACCCGTGCCAAGCGTGCGTTCTGTCTGACTACAAAATCAACACTGACGAAGTACTTGTACCACTCTCTTCTCTCTCTGTCTCTCACTTGTACCTCTAAGTGGGGAAGGCCGCATGTGGGATCGAGATAACGTAAACTTCTCTGTCTCAATATTATTTTAGGCCTTAACACCTGTGTGCTTTTATTAGAATAACCTTAGTTTTTGTTGATAATTGATTCTTATCAAACAAAAGGAGGCCATAGTAATTAAAAATGATTACAATTTTGGAACAATTACAACTCACTGACATTTAATGTCAAAAAAAAATGTTAAATCAGAGGCATTTTTGACAGAATGTGACAGACGTTATTTATTTATAAATATATACTATCACGCCTGTAATTCCCGAAGGGTTAGGCAGAGGTGTACCAATGTACACCCACAGTTCGATGGTATGTTTAGGTTCCATGTAAAATGGGGCGAGCCTATTGACATTACCCCGCACAAATCCGAACTCCGAGCTGCTACTGAGAATTTCATATAAAAACCCAATAACACTTTTGCTCTACCTTGGAATCGAACACAAAACCTCTAACGTAGCAGTCGCGTTTAGGATCACTAAGCTAACGAGGCAGTCAATTATTTATTTATTTTTTTAACTTCATGCATAAAATACACAGACGAACTTAATGCCTTAGGCATTCTTCACCAGTCAACTAAGGTAGGTAACTAAAGGTTGAATTGCGATCGTTTCTAATGCTTTGCAGAATTTATTTCAATGTAGAAATACCACTAAGTACAGTGCTATTGCTTCGTGTTTTCTAATGTTCAACAATGGTTGTTGGAAACGTTTTATTGCCGTACGAGGAAGAATTTCATTATTTCTTCCACTGTTCTCAACTTGAAAGGACGTCTAGCCATTTAAGTTTCTAAATAGATACCTAGTTTATTTTCTGCTAGCAAGGTGCGAGGCCTGGCGTTGATTGGATAGGCAGGCGGTAATTACATACATAAACAGGAAAAGTTTTTAACCAGTGTGTAAATTTTTTTTGGTAGTTCAGTGTCAGTAATAGAACACATTTCCGTGTTTAGTTAAAAAATTCCGGGTTTGAAATAAGCAAAACATGGACAGAATCTATTCGCCATACTATCAATGAAAACTCGCGGCCGTCGCGCGGGCGCATGGCTGGGGTGAGGGGGTAGGGAATGCGCTAGCGCCGAGTGACAATAAAATATGGTTTTTAAGTAAACATGCACTGTACATAATACATGTACACAACTTTTTTTTTTAGTACTAAGACATATCAAAATACAATATACGTGTTTAATAAAACGTGTTGAAGTTTATTATGCCAAAATTTACGCACTGGTTAAATTTTTTTCATGTATACATAAACCTAAACTAACCTTACTCACTAACTTTCTCATAAGCCAAAAAGCATTCAATTACAATTGAAAATTTGAATACTTTATTAAATAAAAGGAGTGAGAAACGAGTGCTATAGTTTTTTAACAAATTATTACTAGATTCTAGTAGTTAATACTTTGGTCAGTAAGTAATAAAACTCGATAAAATTTACATAGGATAAGGGTACTAAAATCTAAGCCTAGATTTGAAGTAGATTAGACTTGATTTAGCCTAGATTTGGCTTGATTTAGACTAAGGAAACTGACTAGTTTCCATTCAAATAACTTAATTCCAAAATGAAAATCATTACTTCAGTAACACATCTTACAGTGTTTGAAGCTTCCTAAACTAGGTAATTAGTACTTCACATATTACGTAAGCAAATAGGATATAGTGCGGCTTCAGAAACCACTAATGACTTTATAATTGAAGGTACTAATGAACATGTGGTTTGTTCCCAAACTGTAGATTCATTTGTTATTAAGCGGGAAGTAGATTTTGGGTGCCAATTAAGCTTCTAAAGCCCGGATTTCATGAAAGCGGAGAGAATAGGATAGTAAACAACTAATAGGATACTGTGTTGTGTTTATATTTATTTATTTGTTCAGCATCTCCAACAAGAGACATACACAAATCATTACATTTTTATTTATTTTACATTTCTTTGCCTCCCTGTGTGTATTCGACCGCCTGTACAATGGGCTGCATTCCAAGGAATTATTCGAAATGATGCCAACGGCCACTTTTTACCATCGCACCTCTCGCCTTTGGCAGGAGGCCCATCCTCACACCTTAGAACCCAAATGGTCTCGTACGGTACGGTTTCAGAGGAACTTCCTCCCGCGTACGCTTAGGTTGTGGAATGCGCTCCCTGCTAAGGTTTCCCCAAGAGACTACAGCATGGGGTTTTTCAAGAAAGGAGTTTTGAGGCTTTTACGGGGTCGGCAACGCACGAGTGATGCCTCTGGTGTTGCAAGTGCCCATAGGCAGCAGTGACTTCGTTAAGTTAAGTTAAGCGTTAAGTACGAACTTTGCGTTACAAACGATATTTTTCCTTCGTAAATTACGTTAAAATTTGCCTTTATAGGTCTAATTCAAACAAATTACTCTTTTGAAACACCGGATTCACACCGGATTTGAAACACAGATGCAATTAAAACTGAACGTCTCATTTTTATTGAAATTTTCATACTTACAGAAAAAAAGAACACCAATCTTTGTCTTAATAATCAGCAACACGACCAAAAAATCCGTTGAGCCGCTCTGAAATGGTTATCTTTTATTCAACTAGGTACGTCGTATATACGCGGCCCTTGTTAACAAATAACTCGTTGTTATAGAAATAACCCTTGTTAGTGAAAGCGGGCCTTAATGTTTTTAGTTAAGAACTATGTTCACTAATCTCTCAATAATGAAGGTAATTTTGACAAACTAATTTAATATGGCAAGGTGTGTTACGAGTACTTTACTATCTAGGATAACAGCTCGAAGGACGTATCAAACTAATACATTTATTAGTTTTAAAAGGAGTTATAAGGTTTTTACGGGTTCAGCAACGCACGAGTGATGCCTCTGGTTTTGCAAGTGTCAATAGGCAGCGGTAACCGCTTAACATCAGGCGGGCTTGTTTGCCACCTTCTGTGGTGTAAAAAAACTGCAGTTACTTCCAAAAGTGGAGGAATTAAAAAAATAATACATACATACATACTTTAAGTTTGATTCTTACGCGACGAAGTTTTTCTGCCTGTATTTTCATACTCTAAATACAAGAAACATGCAAAAAGTTTAAGTTTACTAACATAGTAATATTTTAAAACCGATCTAAAAGCGTTACATTAAGATGTCTGCGAAAAATACCTAGCGTTATCTTGAGAAAGATTTCGGAGGTTTAAAAAGATAAGAAAAGAAAGAAGGTAATATGGAAATCTAATTTTAAGTAATGCACGATAAAAGGTAATCTCATTTAATCTAATGCAGGACCCAAAAATCTCACCTCTAGAATAAAGGCATTGTTTTACTTAGACAAAACAATAAGGACGAATGAGCTGGGTCAACCCAAACGACATCTTTGTTTCGACTTTAAGGGTCCCTATCAATTTTTCGGTCTAAAAACCGAATATTATTGTTTTTTCAGTTCAAATTTCTTAATAGCCATGAGATATCTAGTTTTTAAAAAAATACGCAGTTAAAGGCGACACAGGTCCGTCGTGGAGGAGCCCTTGGGCGCGACTTTATGCACCGAGCGAGCGCATCGGTTTATAAGGCATTATTTAGATATTAAGGCGATTAGATATTATTATAAGTTAAGGCGGTTTCAAAACGGAGAGGCGAGGCGAGAAATGAAATCACGCTAACCCTTTCTCATATCTCTTTATTCATATCCCTCCTTTTATTTATAGCCAAGAGGTTCGTTCGGAATTTTGAAGTTTTTGGTAAATGGGTTAGTCTAGTTAACTTTGAGTGCCACTAAGCTATTTTTCTTCGTCAGTCCTTTTAATTAATATAGATTTATTAGGCGACAAGTTATGGATAGGTATAATATCGCATGATATTGATCCCTATAAATATACCACCATGTCACAGTCATTTGTTTTTTTTTTCTTTTAGTCTTTAACCCCTACAATGCTGTCTCTTTTCAGTCCTATTTTCTGTTCATTCTTTTCTCTGTTTCTTTTCATGTCTTGCCACTGATCTAGAAACATCGATACCCGCAAGAAATATAATTGGTTCTTCAAGTCAAATATAGAATGTGTATTTTGTTTGAAATACAATACAAACATGAGAGCTTTCGAATCTCAATTGTACTCCACATGAATAACGAATGATAGATGGAGCGAATGAATGATAGACCGAACTATTTCATTGGGTCACGCAATACGGCTTTGTTTATTATGTAGGCTTATCCAGAATATTTTCCAGATTTTTTTTTATGTGTTTATGAGCTGAAGAGGATAAAACTCATTTCAGACTACGCTATAATATAGTAATTTATAGCATACTATATTATTTTTTTAAAATTTGGTGATTACTATAGCTCACACACTGATTCAGTGTTTTTTATGAAATTCTCAGTAGCCGCTCGGAGTTAGATAACCTAAACATACGGCAAACTGTGGGTGTATATTGGTACACCTCTGCCCAACCCTTCGTGGAATACTGACGTAATGGTATGTTAAATGTTTTTAGCTTTATATGTTGTATTTATAACAGAAAAGTGTATAGCGTAGTCTGACATAAGCTTAAGGTATGTTCGACATGTTGTGTTCGGAATGCGTGTCATTTGCAAGGTTTCCATGTGGCCCAGATTTAGGGGCTCATTGCGGGGTGGGCTTGACAATGGATCTTGGGATTTTTAGAAGTATTTCGTTTGACATACTGATCCATGACCTAATTTGAGGCCCGGGGATTTATTTCAGGAGATTTGTTGTTCTTGAAAATAAAAGGTATCATTACAACAAAAAATAATGATGAAAGTAGGTATTTAATGTTATACAATACCTTATAGTTTTTGGACAGGGATTTCGTCTTCTTAAATATCGGCTATCCTGGACGCACACGAAGTCGTGGAATTAAGATACACAAAACGTAGCCTATTTCTTTCTTGGGGTTCAAACTTACCCTGTACCAAATTTCATTATAATGGGTTCAGTGGCTTAGTCATCGATGCCTGCCGGGGCTGCGGGTTGTTCGTAAGAGATACCGCGCCCCCGGAACGCAAAGGGCACATGAAGGAACATAGACGGGTTTTAGTCAGTAAAAGTCTGACACTCCCTCCCGCCCCGCCCAGGGCGGAGGAAGTTATTTGATGATTTCCCGTCGTTAAAAAAAAAAAAAAAAAGTTGCTTAGTCATACAATCATACAGACATAGTTAATTTCGCATTTACAATATTAGTTTCAAAATATGTACGAGTATAATATGTAACTAGGTGATATAATACTTCAGCCAATGACGTCCACCGCTGGACGCTTCCCGCGCTTCGCGTTTAGCTTCCCGTAAAGATAGCCACAATGAAGGGTCCTGCGCTGCCTGCACCCAGCGATTTCCCACGACCTTTACCAAGTCGTCGGTCTACCTAGCCCGTCAGTCGGTTGGTAAATAAATAAAATAAAGTAACCTTTTATACGGTCAAGTAACATCCATAGTGGGTTAGTAAGCAGAAATCTTATAAATACGTTAGTACAGCCTTTTTTTTTAAGACGGTAAATCATCAAATAGTGTCAGACTTTTACTGACTAAAACCCGTCTATGTTCCTTCATGTGCCCTTTGCGTTCCGGGGGCGCGGTAACTCTTTCAAATAACCCGCAGCACGTTAGTAAAGCCTATTATCTACTTAGTGACAAGATTATTCTGAGAGATACATCTTTTCCTAATGCTATACATTATCGAAGAGTCATATATCCAACCAGTTATGATTTTTAGGATGGACTTGAGGCTCGCCAGCAACTGGGCAACCCTGACATTTTAACTGACTGATTTTGACTGACATTTTAGTACTTACCTCGGTACACGTAAAGGTTCTTAAACAAGCCCTAATCGCGTGTATACCAACATCAATAATTCAAAACTAACAACACAAAGGAAATAACACTAAATCATAATGAGAATAACGTACAAAATTATTAATTTAATCATTCATAGCGACTTACTGAATACTTTCCTGCTCACTATTTGGTTTAACTTCAGATCTCACGGACGATTAGGAGCTCAGACGGCTTAATATTATTAGGCACGTGATGGTACGTAGCGTATTCCGTAACAGGTTCCTCGAGTATTTTGTATTAGGTTCTTAATATCTTGCTAGTATGTTTCGCACGATATTACGATAAAATCTGTTATTTTGCCTATTTTATAAGCTTATTTAGGGCTGTTATCCGACTATTTGTCGTAGTTTAGAGGGCGTCTGGAAGTCGTCTGGTAGGAGATTTTGATAATAAATGTGTTGGGGAATTCAGATTAATTAAAGGAAATAAAAAAAAAATGTATTAATGTTTTATATTTACTATAACAATATTATTCTCAGGGCAGTTCGAATTAATTTAACGTAATTAATTTAAATATTAATAGATTGATAATTGGTTCGTTTTGACAGATAACTTCGCTCGGTCATAAGACAAAAGGAAATAGCCTAGACTTTATTATAAATGGGACTGACTGAACGAACAGGAATAGATATTCTTCAAGTCAGGCTTATGAGGAGTTTAGGATTTATATGGAACCGCTACAATCCTCAGAATAAATTAGATATTTTATCCGTACTTTATTTCAATCCTATTTGACATAATAAGTGAGTACCTACCTTATTTTGTATTTCTTTTTAATAATATATGCCTTACCTAGGTAATATAATTTTGACTTCGTAGAAATGTTAGTATATCAGTATTCTTCATTGAAACTTTTTCATATTTTTATATGCGTCAATAAAAAAAAATGATCAGAAAAGTCGGGTGCACACTCGTAACCGGCGTGCTTGTATGAACAGATAGTAAGAATTGTAGCAGGTGGCGTTCTGTGGTTTCTGCCTACCCCTATTGAAAAAAAAGCGACTTTATGTCTGTATAAAAAATTACAATACATACTTTATTATTATTATCTTATCCACATTTAAATTACGTCCACGTACGTCGTCGTTACGTCGTATTTAATCCTTAGTAACTTACAATGAAGTGAAGTCAAGTTATACCTAAGTTAAACCTCAAAAAACGTATTGTTAAACCGAAGTTACCACTGGTACAACTTTACTCAAGGCTTAATTCATAGAATTATTCAAAATTAGAAGGTAATAAATATTTAAATTGGTACAGAAAATTTTGCCAATGAAGCTGATTCCCGCCGGAGCAATTTTAATTGCTCTTTTTAATTATATGGAATTGAAAGAGGGTCGTCATTCTACCTCAATGGCGTAAGCTATATTGGGAAATAGCTTTTGGAAAAAGTTGTATAGGGAAATGAAATAAATAAACCTAATCTTTTGAGCACCGCAGGCCGCAAAGGTTTTTTGCAATTAAAAATTTCAGTGTCGTATTACTGAAAACTAGCTGTGCCCGTGGCTTCGCTCACGTGGCGCTAAGTGAAAATATTGTTTATCGATATTGATCGAAATCTTTGATATCTTTACATATATTATTTGTAGGATATTTTTTATGTCACATTTGAGGTAAAGTTAAAATGTTCTAAATGCAATAAAAAACATAGTTAATGCGTTATTGCCAGACTCTCACCGTAGGTCACAGTCAAAGATATGTACCTTCAGACCTAGTTCCGACTGATATCATATTCCTGTAACTATCAATGGCACATCTTGCAATTGATACATCATCATCAAACAGCAGTTGCTGATGAACTGTATCTAGGATGTGTAACCAGGATAAAAGAGGAATCTTAATCAATACATTTTAGAAAATATAATATTAGGGTTCGGTTTAATTTTAATAATTTTTGCACAGCCAAAGTCAAATGTAGCAGAAATATTATTGGTCAAGGTCACCCTTTTAATGATTGAATTAGGTAGGCCGAGGTTGGCGTATCTATAAGGATAAAAACCCTAATTAATGAAATACATTTCGACGGGTAAAAGGCAAAAGGGGTCAAGCACCACAGATCATATTGTTCAGGAGAATAAAAAGAAAATTTTAATAAAAAATATCTCTTTATTGCTTAATTGAATCACATCACAATCTTCAGAAAAGTTTACTAAAATACAATGTTCTTTATTAATTTTACATCAAAATAAGCCTGAGATCAATAGTTTCAAAGATAGCTGTCGCTTGACTCCAGGTTTTTACCATATTTATCGCATTTGCGAGGGGTCAAGTAACAATATTTAATATTGGAATATTTAGATTTTGGCCTAAGCTTCATGTTAATAAAGTAATATGTTATTTTATTTGGCACAACAGATCATAGAACTAATTCAGATTTTGGCTTAAGCTACCATAATCTTAATACAGTATTATTTTATATTTGGCACAGCAGGTAGGTAATCTAATAAAAATAAGTCGGGTTTTCCTTCCTGACGCTATCCAGAACGCACGAACCGATTTCCACGGTTTTGCATTTGTTGGAAAGGTCTCGGGCTCCGTGAGGTTTATAGCAAAGAAAATTCCTGTAGGTAGGTAGGGTAATACCTACCCTACCTACCGTAGGTACCGGTACCGTAGGTAGGTAGGTGGGTATGTATGTAGGTGGGTAGGTAGGTATGTAGGTAGGTAGGTAGGTATGTAGGTAGGTAGGTAGGTAGGTATGTAGGTAGGTAGGTTGATGGGGTAGGATGGGTAAGTAAGTAGGTAGGTAGGTGGGGCACTTTCAGGGCAGAACAACGTCTGCCGGGTCCGCTAGTAGAACTATAAATTATGTATTAAACTAAAACAATACAAGGAACAAAACTGAGATCAAAAAACAGCAGTTACCTAACTGTTAGTACATACAACAGCATGTTATCACATTATTTGAGTAAATAAACCACAATAATTTGGTACTTAATTTTTTATTATAATCAAGTAATAACCTTCTTCGTAAACCTCATGGCTGAACGACGCTTGCTACAGTTGCAGTCTTCCAATGACGCGAAGTCATATAGGCAGCTCAATAGACGTATATCTAAGTCCTTGCGACACGATCTGCGTCTCTTTAATACGAATCGTGTTAAAGAGACCATACAGTGAAACCAAGGCTCCAAAGTATTCGCAAAGGACAAGTCTATTGGGCAAAGCCAGATGACTAAGCTGAAACGGGAGGATGGCAGCATAGCGTCGACCAAAGCAGAGGTTTTAGGCGAGATCGAGAGATTCTATGGACAGTTATACACTTCGGTCGCAAAGTCCGTTGACAGCTTGGTAGGAGATCCAAGAGCCAAGCTGTCCCGACATTATACCGAAGATATCCCGGACATCAGTCTGTACGAGATTAGGATGGCCCTGAAGCAGCTTAAGAACAACAAGGCGCCGGGCGAGGACGGAATCACTTCAGAGCTTCTGAGAGCGGGTGGAACACCGGTACTTAAAGTCCTCCAGAAGCTCTTTAATTCCGTCCTGTCCAAGGGCAAAACGCCTGAAGCATGGAGCAGGGGTGAGGTGGTGCTGTTCTTCAAAAAAGGTGATAACAGCCTATTGAAGAACTACAGACCCATCACGCTTTTGAGTCATGTTTATAAGCTGTTTTCAAGGGTTATCACGAACCGTCTCGAACACAGACTTGATGACTTCCAGCCTCCCGAACAAGCCGGTTTCCGAAGAGGCTATAGTACCATAGACCACATCCATACGCTGCGGCAAGTTATACAGAAGACCGAGGAGTATAACTTGCCATTATGCTTAGCGTTTGTGGACTATGAGAAAGCCTTCGATTCGGTGGAAACATGGGCGGTACTTGAGTCACTCCAGCGATGCCGTGTTGACTATCGGTACATCGAGGTGTTGAAGTGTTTGTATAATAACGCCACCATGTCGGTCCGAGTACAGGAGCAGAGCACGAAGGCGATTCCATTGAGAAGAGGCGTAAGACAGGGGGACGTTATCTCCCCGAAACTGTTTACTGACGCAATGGAAGACGCCTTCAAGCTCCTGGAATGGCAAGGACTGGGTATCAACATCAACGGCGAATACATCACTCACCTTCGGTTTGCCGATGACATTGTAGTCATGGCAAAGTCGATGGAGGAACTCAGCATGATGCTCGATGGCCTCGACCAAGTTTCACAACGGGTGGGCTTGAAAATGAACATGGACAAGACGAAAACTATGTCAAATGCCAATGTTGTGCCCACCCCAGTCTCTGTCGGAAACTCGGTACTCGAAGTGGTTGACTCATATATCTACTTAGGACAAGTAGTCCAATTAGGTAGGTCCAACTTCGAGAAAGAGGTCAACCGCCGAATCCAACTCGGCTGGGCAGCGTTCGGGAAACTACGCAATGTCTTTTCGTCCGACTTACCTCAGTGCCTCAAGACGAAAGTCTTCAACCAATGTGTGTTACCAGTGATGACTTACGGCACCGAAACGTGGTCTCTCACTGTCGGCCTCATTTCAAAGCTCAAAGTCGCTCAGCGAGCTATGGAGAGGGCTATGCTTGGCTATGCTATCCGTAGACGAACTAAAGTCACCGACATAGCCCACCGGATTAGCAAGCTGAAGTGGCAATGGGCAGGCCATATTGCTCGCAGAGCAGATGGCCGATGGGGTCGAAAAGTGCTAGAATGGAGACCACGGACTAGCAAGCGCAGCGTAGGACGTCCACCAACAAGATGGACAGACGACCTAATAAAGGTCGCCGGAAGACGCTGGATGCAGATCGCTTCCGACCGGTTTATGTGGACATCTAAAGGGGAGGCCTATGTTCAGCAGTGGACGTCCTATGGCTGAGATGATGAACCTTCTTCGTACTAGCAACAGTCTTTTTCGGTCTGAAATACGTCTCAATTTCACGTTTTCGGGAGTTGCAGACATGTTTTATATAAAGTGTTAATCTGTGTTACAAACTGCGATAGCGTTTCAAACACGCGTGAACTTGCTTTCACGCACACAAAACATACACCCACTTGCAACGGCGCTGGCGCGCGTACTGAGTGAATCAAATGCAAATAATGAAAATAAAATTATTTAAGAAAGGGGCCAAGCGCCAATTATGTTTAGTTGACAATCTTTACTATTGGTGTTAAGCGACGTTATAGTATTTCATTTTCTTATCAATAGTGTTAAGTGAAAAATTATTACTAAACAAATAAAAGGAATATGGATACAAACGACATATTTATTTCTAATATTGTTTTTAAAATTATGCCAAATGACAAGACGATACAAAAACTTAATATACAAAATGGTCCTTCAACCAAGCAAGGTAAAGTCGGTGTCGCTTGAGCACTTTTGGTAAGTATCGATTTGGCAATTCAGTACAAATAATTCTTTGGTGCAAGTGACTTTTTTTCATGCTCGAAAAACGATACTATGACCATTCGAAAGAGAAAAAATAGTGGAGTTGGGGTCAATAAAAAAGTTAAGATCGCAAAATGTGGCGCTTGACCCCTTTTGCCTTTTTACCGTCGATTTATAATATCATTTTACCTGGCGTATATCTTTATGTGGCCTTTCTCAAGAAACCTTGTTAATCCACCAAGGTCAAATATTGGAATTCGCTACCCAAATAGTGCCTATAAAAATAATTTATCGTTAAGTAATTGGCAATTTACCCGACACCAAAAGAAAAATGACTTTCGTAATATAAACCTATATTGACAAATTACCTAGCAGTTACCAAATTAATTGACATTTTGACCTCCAAAAGAGGACTTTAATTACAAATCAGTTTCTGTGAATTGGATACCTACTTACCTACTTCCTTTGATAAAGTAAACACTAATTTATTATACCACTAGCTGTTCCCCGCGGTTTCACCCTCGCTGCTCAGCACCTGTTGGTCGTAGCGTGATGTTACATAGCCTATAGCCTTCCTCAAAAAATGGACTATCCAACACTAAAAGAATTTTCCAATTCCAACCAGTAGTCCCTGAGATTAGCGCGTTCAAACAAACAAACTCTTTAGCTTTATAATATTAGTTATACCATACTAACCTGAACAGATTTTTTGTTTGTTAAAAAGCGCAAAATGTTTTTTATTATGATAGCCAGATTAATGAAGAATAGTATTCTACTTCCTACTATCATCCTACTAATATGATAAATGCGAAAGTTTGTGAGGATGGTTCAACGGATGGTTTGGGCGGGAGGGAGTGTCAGACTTTTACTGACTAAAACCTATCCATGTTCTTTCTTGTGCTCTTTGCGTTCCGGGGGCGCGGTACTTCTTTTGAACAACCCGCAGCCCCGAAATCAATGGATGGATGTTAGTTACTCTTTCAAGCTTAAACGGCTGAACCGATTTGGATGAGATTTGGCACTGAGATAGATTGTAATGTGGAATAGGATACTTTTTATCCCGGAAAATGCACGGGTCCCGTGAGATAAAATATCAAATCTGGTGCGGATGAAATCGCGAGCAGAAGCTAATAGGCTATATAATATAACGCTACGACGCACAAAACCGGACCAGTAACCAAAACGTAACTTAACGTGGGTGAAAAAACAACGCAGACGAAGTTGTGAACCGAAGTTAGTTTGCGAATGAAAATTGAAATGGCATGAGCGGCTCCGAAACTACTGGGCTGATCAATAGATAGCTATGTAACATAGTCTATATACCATCACGCTGCGACACACGGGAGCGGAGTAGCAACCAAAGACGTAACTTAAAGCGGGTGAAATAAGCCACGCGGACGAAGTCGCGGGCAGTTTGCTAGTGAAATATAAATAGAAACAGGTCTCAAAGGCTTCAAATGTAATCATCGAATTTTATAAACTTAGCTAAAATCCTTCAGGATTTCTGAAGCTATGATTTTCATTGAACAAGGAATTTGTTTCAAACAAAAATGAGCTTTGGAAAGCCGATCTTTCTGAACACTCATTTCATTCAATGGCTCAATGGCTTTAATTTCCGCATGGCTTTGAATGAAATGAGTGTTCAGAAAGATCGGCTTTCCAAAGCTTATTTTTGTTCCAAACAAATTCCTTGTTCAATGAAAATCATAGCTTCAGAAATCCTGAAGGATTTTAGCCAAGTTTGTAAAATTTGATGATTACAATTGAAGCCTTTGAGACCTGTTTCTATTTATATTTCACTAGCAAACTGCCCGTGACTTCGTTCGCGTGGCTTCACCCGCTTTAAGTTTCGTCTTTGGTTAATGCTCCGCTCCCGTGTGTCGTAGCTGTGTATAGACTATGTTACATAGGAATAATGTAGCTATCTATTGATCGGTCCAGTAGTTACGGAGCCTATTCGGTACAAACAAACAAAATATCTTTTCTCTTATTATTAGTAGATATTGTAGATTATAGATTTTGTGAAAGTGATTTTTTAAGGTTTCTTTTATTAAAATTAGTTTTTAACTTGAGACGTCTTTAGATTCACGTACGGGCACCAAGTCAGAAAAGCCGACTGTTATCAAACAGGTTTCAATCTTTACCACTAAAGCGACTCGGTGATAAAGACCTTTCACGTTAAACCAACAACCGTGTGCCCCGACACAGCCCCAACCGATTGTAACAAAAACAACAAGCTAAAGTACAGTCGAACAAACTAGTAAACCCTCCCGGCATTGCCACTCACATTTGCCATATAAATCCCGTTTGTTAGTCGCCTTTTATTCATCCTCTCGACATGACCGAACCATCCGTCTTTCTACTACACTGCCAATATCATTTTTTATTGTATGCGTAATAACTTTTAAAACTTATGACACACCTAAGAAAGTGATGTACAAGAATTGACTGCCCACCTCACTCTTGACTTTGTTTAAAAGTATGTAACAGTCAGTAAGTAAGTAAGTAAGTTAGTAAGCTACCTGTATACCAAATTGTTTGTTTGACTGTACCTACGCATTTAGGTTAGGTTACTTCAATTAATCTGTTAAACAATTGTTCAAACAATAACAGCATTGTTTGAATAATTGTTTAAGTAGACTTTTCCGACAAACAAAGCAGCCTAGTCATATTTAAGGTTTTAAGGGTTAAAATATTTATTTCTCAGAAACAGAACAATTCATTCCCTTATACTGAGAAACAGTATTTAGCCTAACTACATTACCTGGAACGAGCATCAACAGGGCCGTCTTTAACCTATTGGGGGCCCTGAGCACAATAGGATAATGGGGCCCCTGTGTACTTAGGACCCTGTGTTTTATGTAGGTATTTAGATAGTTGATCAATTGAATTTCTTTTAAATTTCAATTATACCTAAGTAAATTATGTAAAATAAATCAAAGAAACCTAATACTAATTCTACTAATATTATAACTGTTGTTGTGAGGGCAGGTCAGGGCCCCGACGTTTGGGGGCCCTAGGTACTTACCCAGTGTGCGTAGTGCTAGGCAAGTCTGGAATCACCAATCTGCCTTAGGCTAGCTTTATGATTAATTCTCGTGCCTTCTCTGTGTGAGACTAGGCCTTTGCCCTGCAGTGGGACAAATAATAGGCTGGTAATATTATTATTTTATCAACAAATATAAAATACCATTACGCCTGTATTCTCCAAAGGGTTAGACAGAGGTGTGACTAATGTACACCCCTGTGGGTGTTTATTTGGTGTTCGCGTTTTATTAATAACAGTCAAGTTATTATTGTTTAGGAAACTCATGCATTCGAAATAATATTTCATTAAAATATGAACCATTTGATAGATTTCCTTGTATATCTACCTTGCGATGGATACAATATTTTTCTCACACATCTTATGAACTCCGTAAAAAGAAATATGTTTCAATTGAATATATTATGGCGCGTGGAATATATTTTAAGCCTACTTATTATTCAGTTATTTCACGTTATTAAATATGTTATATACTCTGCCTACCAAATTTAGGTCATGGCGGCCAATCTTAATGAAGGATTACCAAGTACGCAGGAGTGCACGAGTGTGTGCGCAAATATAGGTGTACTTTCTCTTTATTCACACTCATATTCCGATGGGTCGGAATCCCACCATGGCAATCCGGGGTAGACGGGGAGAAGTCAAGCCAAAACTATTGGATTTACGTACTTACGTTCGGACTCATGATTGTCATAACTCCAACAACCTAACTCCTGGCTACTACTGATGAAAAGCCTGGTTTTGATTCCCAGGCCAACTTGGGTAAAGTTCGCGTCACGTAAAAAAGTGCTCATTTGAACTAGTGCAGTAAGAGTCCAGCGTTCTTTTCATGTGACGTGCAATCTATCAAAACTAGGAACTCACGCTGAGCAGTTGGGCTTGCGATCTTGAGACTAACGAGGCTGTCAGTAATGTATTAATATATTTTTTGTGTATAGGTATATTTCATGCGTGGGATGCTAAAGTTTGCCAAAACGTGATGCGCACCGCAGCGTGGCAAACTTCGATACGCGCGTATACCTTATCTTGTAGGAAATAAGTTCGACATTCTTTTACCGTCTTATACAGTGTGCTCCTGTTAGCATCACGTCTCAAACTGACCCTTAATCATACTTTCAGTACACACAACACATATCAAGCTTGACATTTCTAGTGCTAACCTCACATAGTACTGAAAAAGCGACTTTTGAATTGTTCGCGGTCTCACAAGTGAGGTTCAAAGAGAACTTCACAGAATAGACAAAGGTTCACTAGTACATACGTGCCCGCATTACTGAACTAGCCCAACGACTGTCCAAACAACAGCTGAGTACAGTCACAGCCACAATGACCACCACGGGTCTTCAAGCAAACAGCTCTTTGTTATAGAAGTCACAGACACCGCACAAAGTTTGCATGGAGGAAGATAAAACAGTAGGTCATGTGCTAAGTACTTCAGTAACCGAGGTTCTCTCCGTGGGTAGTGACGTCACGACGTGTCTGGCTTGTGTTAAGGAGTTGAGAGTTTGGATTATGTGATCAGTTTTCCAAGTGTACGCTAAATACGTGCTGAAACGTACAGTAGCGGTCACTTGCCCTACATTTGATAATATACTATTCAATACTACACTTAGGTCTAAGTGAGTGAAGCTGCGGTCACAGCTAGTATACCAATATAAATAACTAGCTTCTATCCTTGAATTCGTCTGCGTAATCTTCAGAATTAAGCCAAAGTCTTAAATGATCCTATGGGAACACTAAAATAGAATTAAAATTAAAAAGAATCCTATGTGCTAACTTGGATCAATATCTATATGTGAGCTTTTCAGCTTATTCCGTTTAACCGTTTAAGCGTGAAAGAGTAACAAACATCCATCTATCAATCCATCCATTCTCATAAACTTTGTTGTTTATAATATAACAGTAATAGGATACTAAAAATGACCAAAGGTTTATTTAAGTCAAACTACGTCATTGCATTTACCTACTAATTGAAGATCATAAACAGTCGTGTTCTTCCAAAAAGTATGTATAATTTGATGTTTATCATTTAAAGGCAAGCATTTAATCAGGTCACGCAAATCTTGAGTGACTCTAAGTTATTCACGAATACACGCATTGAATCGTTTCTGAAGACTTTTATTCGTTAATGGAATTTTACACCGTTTTTAGGAGAATTACAATGAAGTTCTATTAACACGTCGTTACTATATTTTATACTTCAACATTTATATAAAAAAGAGAACAAAAAAGTATAATTTGTATTTGCTTGAAACCGCAAAAAAATATATTTCACTGATCGACAGCTAATACTTACTGTTGCCACAAAAAAAGACAACCGCCTTCAAAAACTAAAAAGAGAAAAATAACTTTAGCTTTGGAAGTCGGCGGCTTTGCTTCTGTTTGTTGTTTTGTATTGCCGCCGACTTCCAAAGCTAAAGTTATTTTTCTCTTTTTAGTTTTTGAAGGCGGTTGTCTTTTTTTGTAAAAAAAGTTTTTTATTTCTCGCTTTTTAGTATCAATTTTTTTATACAAATCCATGAAGGAACTGTCATGTCATGTAAATTAACATGACACCGCTAAAAAAAGTCATAAGAAAGCAGAATACGCGATTTCGTTTACTTAGATGAGAAATTTTCAAATATTACTGTAAGTATACATCTGAGTAACTCTTTCGAGTGTACAGGCGCGATGTTATGTTGTGCAATTGCGTAAACAATGTATATTTATGCGATAGCAGCAATCGCGGTTGATTTGCTGAAATTTTTTGAAGAGTTCCGTTGTCTGTCTCCGTAATCCATCATCAGATCTATATGAAATTTAAATGGAACCATTTGGGAAGTTTACCCTTTCCAACAAAAAAAGAATAATCAAAATCGGTTCATAAACGACGAAGTTATTCGCGAACAATCATAATATAATAAAAAGTCCCTATCTCAAAAACTACTACCGTTAAGGAGTACTGTAGCATCATCATCAGGACAGCAGCATCAGATGTTGATACCATGAAGCATATACCTGAGTAAGACATGATTACGTAACAAAAACACCATACGAGCATACAATTTTCGGTGGTTGCCCTCGATTTCTCCTGGATTCCATCATCAGATCCTGGACTGATGAAAATGGGACCACCTCGGAAGTGAACTCTATCCAACAAAAAAAAAATTTTTCAAATCCGTCAATAATTGACGAAAATATCGGTGAACATACATATAAAAAAAAAAAAAAAAAAAAAAATATTATACATACAGACGAATTGAGAACCTCCTCCTTTTTTGAAGTCGGTTAAAAATATGTCAGTCTGTGTTTGCAAATAGTGAAGTCACGGGATTTTTGATATTTTTATAATAGCAACACATTCCCTAAAATATAATAAAGCTGCAGAACTCTTTTTTTGTTTGTAAAAATAATCTTTAAATATGATAGCCAGATTCATGAGGAAAATTATAGGCTATATAATATCACGCTACGACTCACGAGACCAGTGCAGTACACAACGATGTAACGTAACGCCGATGTAAAAAAACACGGGGGCAGAAGCTAGTATATAATAAAAATAAATGTATACCATCACACCTGTATTCCCCGAAGGGTTAGGCAGAGGTGTACCAATGTACACCCACAGTTCGCCGGTATATTTAGGTCCCATGTAATAGGGGTCGAGCCTATTGCCAATAATCGGGAACACATCCAAACTCCGAGCTGTTACTGAAAATTTCATAGAAAAACCCAATAACACTTTTTGCTCGACCTGGGAATCAAACCCGGGACCCCTTGCACAGCAATCGCACTTGCGACCACGAGACCAACGGGGCAGCCCACCGAAAAAAAAATGACGAAAAATAAATGTTTTAAGAAGAATACTAGGGAGAATACTCAATTTTACGGAATAAGCGTTTTTATTTACTTTTTTATCAGTATCCTTTCCTAATTCGCTTATCAACTTAAAAGGAACCGGGTCGGATGAGATGCGAGTAAAGCAAGCATAATCCGGTAAAGTCGTTTCCTTAAAATAACGATGTCATATGCCTATTTATTTTATAATATCTATCTATCTTTTCGACATTAATTCTACGAGTACATTTAAGTATGGCTCTCATTCGTTGTCTTTGAAATGTTAGAAGTGACCATCTACGATCACATGTGCAATATTATAATTAATTTAGCTTTCATTTTCTAATTTACTTGTACGAACTTTTACTATTACTTTTATTAATTTAACTTTTTGTTCGTAATTACAAGCAAAAGTAAAGCAAGAACAAAACTTGAATTTCAAATTAAAAAAATATTATTTTTGAATTAAATTTGAATTTCAAATTAAAAATAATTATTTTTGAATTAAACTTGAATTTCAAATTAAAAAATAATTATTTTTGTATTTGAAATTCAAGTTTTGTTCTTTTATTTTTTATAATATTTCATTGTCCATTGCAATCATTCTCATGTAACATTTTCATTCTATCCAGTGAATTGTGTTATTTTAGGTTCAAGGCTTTATTTCATTCTCAACCACGTACCCGATAGCCGTATTTCCAGTTCAATTATCGAGTCTAATCCGATATTCTTACGTCAACACGCGTACTAAGTATTGTTATTATAACAATGTTATGTTTATGTTAGTGTAATCAAATAGGTTGTTGTTACGCTGTGAGCAATTTATAGACTATTACCAGCAGTCGATTTGACGTCACCCAATAAAAAAAAACATTGTGTCATTTGATGATTTCCCATCTCTAAAAAAAAAACATGAACCAAGTAACTGAGTGTTAATTTAGCCCATTAGGGAAAACTTTAGCTCAAAACTGAAAAAATAGTTTGATAAGAACTTTCCTTTGAATGACAATAAACCGTTTAGTTCAAGACTTGTTATTTATAATTTCAATTATATTGTTTTTTCTGTAATTTAACAAGATATGAGAAGTTCAAACGTTTTTGCATTTGGAGGCAAAGTTGCCTATAGGGGTAAAATAACCCCGCCGCGGGAGACACTCCGGGAGTCGGGGGCCGCGAGACGACTCCCGGCCACCGTAGACAGTCTGTGGATGGTGTGCAATAGGTAGCTCACCGTCCGTACGTTAACTAACGACAGACCGTGTCGAAGGCGCGTTCGTGTTCCACGCGCGCCTCAAAGAGATGTCAGGAAACATTCAGAGGGGCCACTAAGGGCCGATGCCTGCCGGGGCTGCGGGTTGTTCGAAAGAGATACTGCGCCCCCGAAACGCAAAGGGCACATGAAGGAACATAGATGGGTTTTAGTCAGTAAAAGTCTGACACTCCCTCCCGCCCCGCCCAGGGCGGGGGAAGTAATTTGATGATTTCTCATCTTGAAAAAAAAAGGGTAAAATAACCCGCATTTACGGTAGCTAGTCAAGAAAGTATGCTTTTAACAATATCCTGTAAAACAGAAGAAGGGTTTTCATTACCAGTAGTTCCGGAGATAGAATGTTTAAACAAAAACTCTCCAGATTTATAATATTAGTGTGCATAGATATTCAAACAAAATAGAAAGATAAAGAACTCATCGCGCCAACATCTTTACTTTATTATTGCAAAGTTAACAACTCGATTGAACACGTCGACCCGGGAATAGACTAAGCCCGCATAGAGATTGCGTAGGTAGCTAAGTTAATTAGAAAATGTTTTAAAATTTTATTTAAAAAACGTTGCCCCTCCCTTGGGAATTTTTTCTGTATCGTGGGTGCAATTTCATCATTATCATCATAACAAATTCAAACTAAAATTCATATTTTTTTTTAATTCAAATTAACAAGGTATAAAATTAATACAATCAGCCGCAGGACGTCCACTGCTGGACATAGGCCTCCCACATAGATTTCCAAAAGGACTGATCGGAAGCGACCTGCATCCAGCGTTTAGTGCGTTTACCAACATATAAACTCGCATACACAAACAGCCAGGCCCGGAACAACTATCTGTAGGACATACAAATATTTGTTCCGTGCAAGAGTCGAACCCGTGACGTCACTCTCACAGCCACTGCGCCAACCGTGTCGTCAAATAGTGGTAATCATTTAACCAATATTCAGTACATTGGTTAAAGGCCAATTAACCATAAAAGGGTGTTTATAAATTTTCGTGCATATTACATGTCCAGATCAAAAATCTTTATAAATTAATGAAATATCTATATTTGTCATATAGGCAACCAATCAAAATTAAGTTGTGCTTATATGCATTGAACATTTACAGATCAAAATAACACGATTATTAAATTATAAATAAAAAACTTCACTAATTGTCATTTCCTTCGGTGTCCATTTACTGATTTCCTAAATACATTTGCTTTTTACCAAAATATATACATACTGAAAATAAAAAAGTAATTAAAATAAAGAACTACATTAAAAAATACAACGTTTAGATCTAAAATAAATAACAATAACCTAGTAATAAAATTACAATTTATTTATAAATATTTAACATTTATTTTTTCTGATTACCATCGGTTTGAAAGAAAATTTAAGTTGTAGTGTGCGTATGACTTCATATGCGACGCCACCATCGCTTGCTTCCCCGCGCACGTCTCCGTCAGCCAGCAAACGTCAAAGTTGGTGCACACTTGTTTGTGGTAAAAAAATATTTACGTGTAAAGTTTCGCGGCTGGTGAATATTTTGGAAACGTTCTCTTTCTTATCGCCCGTATTGTTGAGTGAGTATTAAAGATATTGTTCATTTTATTGCTAATTATTAATTTTAATAAGTACCTTAGTAGTTTAGTATATGCATGAAATCTATAATGTTCATATTATTTAAGAAAAAAATAATAAAGTTCTGAAACCTCATTACCTTCTTCCTCACTGCCTTCGTTTACCGTCGTTTTTTAAGCGATGGTAATGAAGCCAAAACGATGGCAATTAGAATATATTACAAGACAATGAATTAATATTTTTTATTGTGCAAATATATTTAATTAGTTACGTTTGTTAAGTGCATCGTGAGATTTTTTCCCGCTGGGATTTTTTTTCTATTTAAAACAAGCTTATGAGTATATTTTTAAGATTGTTATATTGCTCTTGATTGCTAAGGATCAGCACTTACATTTAGGTACTGTATTGTTCCAGATTATTAAGAATTAGAATTGCCAAAGAGAACGAAACAAACATTAGACCAGAAACTGGCGAGATCGATTACAAAAACAAGAAAAGTATGCAGAAATTAAGAAAGATCCCGAAAAGTATGCAGAACTGAAAGCAACATCCCCATCCCCATACCTGGGGATGGGGCTTCATCTCTTATTTGTTTAACCGGTAACACAATGTCTTGTCAGTGGTGTCCTCAAAAGGATATTCTTTTAAGACAGCTTTGTTAGCAGAATAAAAAAAAGGCAGCTTAAAACTAGAAATTGAAAAACTGAAAAAACAGAAAGACTCGCTTCGAAAAATGCTCTATAGAATAACACATAGGAGAAGGAAAAATGATAAAATATTGACAGAAGAAAAGATTGAATATTTGGTAGAAAATGTAAACACAGAAAACCGCGAGGAAATTAAGAAGAATCTATTATTTGGTGAAATTCTTTCAAGTAGTGTCGGGGAAGGATACAGGGCTTGAGAAAGAAGGAAAAAAAAGAGTTCTCTGATGTGATTATGACTGAAAAAGATAGATTTAGAAAACATAAGCTCTTGACACAAACAATATAGGAATATATTACTAGAAACAAAATTAGAAAGCAGAAAAGATACTTAACGGACACATTCTAAGTATCTTTTCTGCTTTCTAATTTTGTTTCTAGTAATATATTCCTTTTTATCAGGTGCAATTCTAGTCACTGCATCTTCGTCGAAAAAATCCGGAATAAGTTGTTCTGTCAAGTTTTCAGTCTTAGCTGTTTTATTTTCTTTTCTATCTCTTACTGCGAACATTTTTGTTTGTGTCAAGAGCTTATGTTTTCTAAATCTATCTTTTTCAGTCATAATCACATCAGAGAACTCTTTTTATTCCTTCTTTCTCAAGCCCTTGTATCCTTCCCCGACACTACTTGAAAGAATTTCACCAAATAATAGATTCTTCTTAATTTCCTCGCGCTTTTCTGTGTTCACATTTTCTACCAAATGTTCAATCTTTTCTTCTGTCGATATTTTATCATTTTTCCTTCTCCTATGTGTTATTCTATAGAGCATTTTTTGAAGAGAGTCTTTCTGTTTTTTCAGTTTTTCAATTTCTAGTTTTAAGCTGCCGATTTTTTTTATTCCGGTAACGAAGCTTTCTTCATCATCATAATCATCTCAGCCATAGGACGTCCACTGCTGAACATAGCCTCCCCTTTAGATCTCCACATATACCGGTTGGAAGCGACCTGCATCCAGCGTCTTCTGGGTAAGTTTAAATTTGTTTAACTTGTTAGTATAGTACGATTCAAACTTAATAGCGGCTTGGAAGTTAGCTCCGAATGCAGTTTCGCGCAGATTTGTTCCAATTAACAATAATTTAGGCTCCATTTAATTATTTCTATAGCAGAAATATATATCTAGAAATCATTAAAAGGAAGCAAAATTAATATGAACTGGAATAAACTTGCGTTAACCTGCAGTCGCAGCTAACTTCCGAGCTGCCATTAAGTTTGAATCGTACTATACCTAGGCTTGTTAGTTTTTGCTAAGAAACATATTTTGTGATGTTTGATCTCATTTTTCTAAATATTATGATTATTATAAAGCAGTAAGAAAGATCCAACTGTTAAATTTCTACAAACGCAAGTAGAAATGGCCTTACATAAAAAAAATACGATTGTTGTTTTTATTTCAATACATATTTAGAAGTTTATTTTTATTTCCACCAATTAGAATTCTATGTGATTAAAGATGTCTTTTAATTATGAAAACATTACCTTCGCACCCCTTTCAATTTGCTTAACAACTAAAAATCATTACCCTCCCTAACGTTCTCATTACCATCACACCCTGATTTTTTATATCATCGTTATTTCTTTATTATATATAGAAAGAAGGTAAAATCCACAAAATGTTGAAAGATTATCTATATATTAATGATATTAAAAATAAAAACAACATAATTCGAAAATAATTTGGATATTTTAAAATATAATGACATATGCACGAAATACGCGAAACACCCAAAAACTACAGTATGGCCAGTGTGGTTTTAATAGTAAAACTATGCTGGGTTTCTACAAAAATGTTTAAAATGATATAGAATTAAAGAAATGACATACTATAGTAAGTCTTTGGTTGACCATTGCATATGAGATGGGAAAGCATATTCTAGTATTCATGTAGTCTACCAAGCTATCAGAACTTAGATTCCTTGTTTGAGTCGGTAATGGAAACTGTCCTTGCGAAACTTTCTGCTCGGAACAATCCTTCCTATATCATTGATGTAGAGGTATAAGAAACAGGGCGGGAAGTTTCTAGTCATTTTCTTCCTATATAAAGTCAAAGTCAAAGCATTTATTTCAATTAGACCATTTACAGGCACTTTTGAATTGTCAAGAAGTTACAGCAAGTTGAAGCTAGTTGCATATACGCTGGGGATCCGAACGAGGTTGTGATCTTCCCTCTCCCAGTTCATGAAGAGTTCGATCATTTCATGTAATGATCAAATTTTAGGGTTCCGTACTCAAAAAGGTAAAACGGGACCCTATTACTAAGACTTCGCTATCCGTCTGTCACCAAGCTGTAACTCATGAACCGTGATAGTTAGACAGTTGAAATTTTCACAGATTACGTATTTCTGCAGCCGCTATAACAACGAATACTAAAAACCAGAATAAAATAAATATTTTGCGGGGCTCCCATACAACAAACATGTTTTTTTCTTTCTCGTTTTTATGGATAATGGTACGGAACCCTTCGTGAATCGCGGTTTCCTAACGTCTGTTGTAGATCGCATGTTGTGCGATAGATATTGCTACATTGATAAATAACATACTATCACGGCTATAATCCTGAAGGTGTAGACAGAGGTGTGCCAATGTACACCCACAGTTCGCCGTTATGTTTAGGTCCCGTATACGAGGGGCGAGCCTACACTGATAAATAATAAAGGAATAATAAAATATTTTTTGAATTAAAATCCTCATAACTGATTTTTATATTGCTATTTGCGTAATCATAATACATACGTTAATTTAAGCTTTACTCAATTTAAGGCCTCCAGGCAAAAGTCATTGTTCTAACCTTAAAATTAGCTCCACTTTTGAAAAACAAAACCTTTTATTATTTATATTTGGTCCTTTCGTACGAATTTATTTGAACGGCTAATAAAGCCTCGTTTAATATCAAAGTCAAAGGGTACAACGTAAATTATAAACTTCAACAGTGTATTAATTTCGACTAGTTCAGTTTGTCTCCCTAAGTTCAAACCATTTAATTTTATCAGAAATCAATCTAAGGGTTGATAAAATAAATACAAATAATAAACAATCTAAGTATACTAATATATTTATAAAGCTGAAGAATTCTTCTCGGGCGCTTCGTGCGTATGTGTAAAAAAGAATTGTAATATATGTACACAACGCGAGGTGGTCATACCGACATGAACTATCTCTTTTACTCAGTGAAATAAAAAGAGTTAAGAGGGCAGCAACAAATAATGGATCTATCTATCTAGAGGATATTTGTCTTAATCCACAAACTATCTTCTTATAAAAGTATGTCAAAAAGTTATCAGCAGAAAGGGTTTACCATACCATTTCAAATTGACTTATGGCTTGGCCCAACCCATAAGTCAATTTGAAATAGTGACAACATGTTATATTATTTGAAAGGAACGAGGGTATCCATCTTACATCGTCGTAAATTATATTGAGGACCTTTTAGAGGTTTAAGTTTAATATGAAAGTTCCCGTTTCAATGTTTGTGG
Source organism: Caradrina clavipalpis (assembly GCA_932526535.1). NCBI lineage: Eukaryota > Metazoa > Arthropoda > Insecta > Lepidoptera > Noctuidae > Caradrina > Caradrina clavipalpis. The sequence continues at coordinate 2,694,608 of OW052095.1, forward strand.
TCTCTAAATAGTCTAAGTTAGTTAATTTATTAGTTAAATTAAAACGTATCGAACTTGAATAAACTTATGCGACGTTCGAAATATTATAGGCAAGCTTCTGCTCGAGATATAGTTTGCTTGGTTTTTTCACTCGCGTTATGTTACATCTTTGGATACTACTTCGTTCCCGTAGATTGAATCTGGCTATCATATACTTAAGATTTCTTTCCACCCGATTGTGAGTTTCAGAGATTAGCGCAACAGACAAAAAAAACTCTTCAGCATTATAATAAGAAATACTGACTCTAAATAAGGCCAGATAGTATATAGATACGTAACGTATACCTTTATGTAATCAGAATATTCATTTAATTATTTTAAAACAATACTATCATCACACACAATACTACACTAGGTAGTAGTCCTATCAGGTTACAAAAGACCAGATTATAACATAGGAACTTTATAATCTGGTCCTTTATAATCTACTGGAACACGATCTCTGAGATCATCAGGAAATTATAGTGTAAGTATACTTCGAGATAAAACCTACATCGAGTTTTATTTTACAATAACTGAAGGTACAATTTCAACAAACTAACCAGCCAAAATAATATTCATATAATAGACTTCCGACATGTAGGCACAAACGTAATAACCCGTATTCACTACCTAGTAAGCTCATAATCCTATGCTTCGGGCATCTGGAGGGTTAAACCCTTTCCTTTGATTTTCACATACGTTGTTACGTGACTAGAATTGGAAATAACAAGATAAAGTCCAAAAATATGATAGTTATTGGTCCTTAGGGTCGCAAAAAAAAATAAGATTAGCCTATTATTGTCCCACTGCTAGGAAAAATGGCTTTTTTCTCATACAAAAAAGGCACTAAGGAGGTTTCTTAATGATGTTTTCTTTCAATAATGTCTTTTTTGGAAGTCACTACTTCCAAAAAAGGTTTAGACAGAACTTATGGAACTACAAAGAGTCACATAGTAACCAACAAAATAATTAGGAATATAATACACTAGCAGTGCCCCGCGGTTTCACTCGCGTTACGTTAGGTTTTTGGTTACTGATCCGTTCCGTGGCTCATAGCGCGATGTTATGTAGCCTATAATATGTTATTCTGACGTATAAGCTACGGAATGTCTCGCAGAGCCATTATTTTGCGGCCAAGTTATTTTAAAACTGTGATATATCCTAAGATATTCATTGAAATTAAATGAAGTAAAGGGCAATTTCGTTTAAAATTAAACACTTGTGATCAATAACGTATTTATGTTGATAAGGATTAATACTATTTCCATAAAAACACCTTCGGAAATAATGCATTATTTTAAAACAAATTTTGGCCACAAAAATGGCTATAGTGAGTCAACCTTAAAAGTTAGGCATTTACTACAGCGGACTTATTTTTAGTATATTTTAAGAGGAACAATTCTCTCATACATTATTTTTGCGTAACTTTAACCGTTCACGCAGCGCACGCAACGAAAGCCCTCAAAAGAAATTGCCGCATTGTATGCCAATGCTGATTATTTGGCCAAATTGCTCATCTAGATACGTGAAGAGTCTACTAGCTGCTCAGTGATGTCCCGAAAAGGAAGATGTGTACTAGAACCCCATGGCCCTTGTGTTTCAACAACAACAGATTTTTTTTTACCTATGGGAAATCATCAAATGACTTCTCCCGCCCTTAGTGTCAGACTTTTACTGACTAAAACCCATCCATGTTCAATCTTGTGCCCTTTGTATTCCGCGGGTGCGGTATCTCTTTCGAACAACCCGCAGCCCCGGAACAAACGGCTCTATAGCTTCCAAGAAGGTTGTTATATTTGGCCCGTTTGAAGATGTTATCATTTTTAAGACCAAGATTTAACTCATAAAAAAAGAAATAAGAAAATATTAAAAGAGAGCCTAAAAATAACGTCGCTGATAAGCACCTCCACTATTTAGGATGAAATAAACCTATTTATTTGTCCCAAAATAGAAATACAGGTTATTTTAAATATCCAATTTCCAAGTATACCTTTATAAGATGTCCCTACAAATTGAATTTATAAAAGTAAATTGAGGAAAATTATTAGAAGATCTAAAGAAAGACAAAATGTTTTTCTTTAAAAGATATTCATATCTTTAACTACCTCGTTAGCCTTGTACGACTGCTACATTAAAAGTGTTGAGTTGGATTCCCAGGTCAATCAGAAAGTGTAATTGGGTTATTTTTATAAAATTCTCAGTAGCAGCTCGGAGTTAGGATTTGTGCCCAGTTAATGGCAATAGGCTCGCCCTCTATTACATAGGATCTAAACATACCGGCGAATTTTTTTTCAATGGGACAAGCCCGCCACACTGTTCCCAAACCACTGCAACTTCTGTAAGCCAGAATCAACAGTGGCGACCACAAGAAAAGCGCCGAGACAATGAAGCTCGACGAGTCCCAGAGAAGCGATTCAACTGTCTACCGACCGAGTGATACCGGCGAATTGTGGATATAAATTGATACACCTCTGCCTAACCCTTCGGGGAATACGTGAGTGATGGTTTTCATATATTTAAATGTTCTTTACAGTTCTAAATTGTTACCTAAATCTAGGAATCGATATTTAACCGTAGTTGTTTAAATATTGATAATGTAATTACACATTACTCTACACTATCATTATAACCGTGATGGAGTTTGGAACTACTAACACAATATGACTTTATTTACTACCGATCATTCTAAGGGTTAAAATACTTATCAATGTCGTGATGGCCAAGTTGTTAAGGTGTCAAGTACCAATGAGACTTTTCCTATTTATAATATGTTCTTTCTCAGTTTATCTGGGACATCAATGATATAGAGGGAAAAAACATCTTGAAATCTTGTAGTTTTTTTAATATAAGCCTGAAATCGCCAATCCACCCTAAGCTAGCATAGTGATCAATCCTCGTGCGTTCTCTCTATGAGAAGTAGCCTTTGCTAGGGCAAAGTCAACTAATTACTGACTAGGCAGTAAGTCAGTAATTAGTTGACTTTATTGTTACTTACAAATAAAAACAGCTTTTATTCAAGAGATTAAAGATCAATCCTGGAATAAAAAAGAAATGAAAACAGCTATTCCTCACAAAAATGCACTACCGAGAACACGTCCAAAATGTATTTCCTTTTCATAATTCAGAGTTGATCCCAAACATCGGCAGTAAATTAAAAATCCGCCTGTATTTTCCCGAATCCATAATTGCGAAGCCTTTTACCGTCGATGTGTACCATCCACATACATCAAAGAGCTTAAGTAAGTAAGCTATTTGTTATGCGGAAAGCAATTCGTAATTCGCAAGCGAGTACATTCAATAGCCTTATAAAAGGGGTTCTTTTTATAATAAAAGCCTTTAGAAAACATATTTTTAGTAGGTAAGTTATTCGACTACAAAAAATACATCTGAAAGGTTACTCATATTGGTCGGATGCTTTCTCCTTTTGAAGATTAATGGTAAGTTGTTACCATGAATATGAGAGAAATGACAGTAAGCCGCGGTTTAGTACGCGTTAGCTTATGTCTTTGATTGGTGCTACTCTCACGTGGGGCGTAGCGTTATGTTATATAAACTTTCCCGATAAAAAGGCTTTATAATGCTGCAACAAAATGTTTTAAACCGAACCAGTAGCTTCTGATATTAGCGCGTTCAAACATACAAACAAACTTTACAGCTTCAAAATATTAGTAAATAGCTTCCGCCCCCGGCTTCTTCCGCGTGTGTTTATTCACCCCTGTGGATTGTAGCGTGAAGTTCATCATCTGCTTAACCTTTTCCCAACTATGTTGGGGTCGGCTTTCCAGTCTAACCGGATGCAGCTGAATACCAGTGTTTTACATGGAGCGACTGCCTATCTGACCTCCACAACTCAGTAACTGGGCAACACGATACCCCTTGGTTAGACTGGTTGTCAGACTTCTTGGCTTCTGACTATCCGTAACGACTATCAATGAACTACGAATGACAGCTGGGACCAACAGCTTTACGTGCTTTCCGAGGCACGGGGGTGTCACACCACCAACTTCCAAACTCTGGGCTGTTACTGAGAACTTCCGAATGGAGAAACTCATTAATACTTTTTGCCCGACCTGGGAATCGAACCCGGGACCCCGCGCTCACCAGTCGCGCTTGCGACCAGGAGACCAACGGGGCAGTCGCGGTCGGGTTGTAGCGTGAAGTTATTTAGCCTATAGTATTCCTCATGAATCTGGCTATCAAATTCAATAAGAATTTTTCCAATCTGACTGGCAGTTTCAGAGATAAACACCTCAAAGAAACAAACAAAAAATCTCTGCAACTTAATTACATTACGATAGATTGTGTACCCTATTCATACTTCATATATCTTTATTAAGGTGAAATAGTCTACAGAAATAGCCAATACGATGTTCTATCTTAGTAACTTAAGTATGTTCCCCAAAACTTTGGGCAATTTGAATTCGATCAGCATTAATAATAGAACTCTTTTACGACCCATTATTGTGTCAAAAGCAATTTGACATCAATTTTGTAGTCCTTTGAATCGAAACTTGAATTAGTAGTTCGTTATTGACATGAATAACTTGTAAAGTCATGGTTACTATTCCTTTTTTAACCACCGACTCAAAAGAGGGGTGTTATCAGTTTGACGTGTCTGTGTGCCTGTCTTGACAAACGGACACACAGACACGTGCAACCACCGTAGCTCTTAAACGGGAGAACCTATTTTATTGCGATTTTTTTTTATTTAAAAGCAGGTATCTATGGGTTAAGACGACACGGTTTGCCCAATGGCTTAGCAATTGGAGCATGGAGCAAATATTTGTATGACCTACAAACAGTTGTTCCAAATCAGAACGTCGTTTGAGAAAATGTAAGTACCATAGAGCCATTAATTAGTGTTGGAAATAATGTGCATGGTGGTTGAGAGATATTTTATGCTCAGTCCACTGTCTATTATGTGTGAGAAGATGCCTTTGTGATGCAGAACTAGTAGGATAATAATAGACTGGTATTACTTTGGGTTTTCTATAATTCGATACTGTACCCAGAAAGGTAGGTACTAGGTACCCAAAACCAAAACGAATTACGATGTCACCAATTGTCTACTAATTCTGTCAATAATTCTGTCAACGCATAATCAGTCATCCAATAGTAATTTGTTTACAAATTATTAAGGTAATAAATTTCTGTGACGATGGCGCCGGCTGGCACTTTTACAAGACCCATACGATGTGATATAGTTTATATAACAGACAAACATGTTGAACAAGAATGGCGCCGTGTTCTTATAACCCTGACTTGTCTAATAATAAGATTTTTCATTACCTTTATTTATTTATCAGATGGAAAACCAACAGCTATACATAAAGTAAATACGGAAGTTGAATATGTTACATTAAGCCAAATGCAGGTTCTCACGCGTAGAAACGAGTGACAAACGACGGATTATTACATGATTCTTTAGCTCATACCCAAGGGGGTTTAGTTCTGCTAAAACGAACCAGGACATTAAAAAAAACCTCCGCTTTATTTTTCTTCATAAAAAAAACGTATCTTTCGAAGTCACTGTAATGATTTTGGATAAGTATTTAACGCTGATTAATTTTAAAACTTTTTTAAGTGTAGGTTCTGTATGTACGTATAACTGATATTGTAAAGGAAAGCTTGTCATATTATTAAATTACCTTGTCGTAATTAATTAAATTAAAGTTATATTGAGGGCTGGCACGTTCTGGCAGAGCAAACAAGCTACCATTTTTGTTCACCATTCGCTACCAATTACTAAATCAAAATCCACTTACCATTTCCCCTCATCGGTTGAAGATCAGATACGATGAGAATCGGAGAGTTCAGGATGATGGACAGGATCCAGACCATGGCTATCATCTTGTAGGCGTGGCATTGCGTCTGCCACTTCCTGGACTTGAGGGGGCGGCAGATCGCGAAGTATCTCTCCAAGGATATGGCGACCAGGGTCCATACGTCCACTGACACGGAAACAGCTGTTGAAGAAAAATAAAGAATGTTAATATCTTCCTACTTCCTACTTAATCCTAGCATATCCTATTAATATTTTTTGCAAAAGTTTATGAGGATGGATGGATGGATGTTTGTTACTCTTTCACGCTAAAATGGCTGAACGGATCTGGATAAAATTTGGCAATCAAATAGATTGTAGTGTGAAATACTCGTAACACGGGCTACTTTTATGCCGTAAAATGAACGGCCTCCGGTTTCTATAAATGTAGTGTACATGGAAGGGACAAAGAAACAAAAACTTTTACAATGGATCCAGTATATGATTCTAGATATCACTGAGACTAACATTTTCGAATAAAAAATAATGGTTTTCCAAAAATATGTTATCGGAGCAGTATTTTTAGAGATTGCCGTTTACAAACAAACAAACCGAAAAACAAGTGTAGATAGTATAGTGTAAATAGGTACTATACCTACATTGAATGTAATTTTTTTAATTTAATTTTATGTTGTGATAACCTGTAATTAAGGTGCCGGGTACGATACAAGGCAAGTACCAATATGATTTTGAATCATAATGTACTGTCTAATTTATCTTGGACACCACTGAAATCTACGAAAAACGAACATAGTCATAAAAAAATAGCAGGATTAAAATTAAAATAAGTCTGATATCGCCAATCCCCTTTGAGCAAAGTCTTTGCCCAGCAGTGGAACAATAAACCCTGGTATTATTATTATAAGAATCTGTTTACACAATTCATTAAGTCGCAAACAAGAATGAAGAAAAATATTCAGAGGTTCAGAAATAAATCTGAAAATCGGATCAAATTAAATCTCGTTTTCCTGGAGACTTGTAAGTCAAGCAAAATGTTTTTCTCGGAACTTACTTATTGCAAAAAAATAAATTCAACTTTCAATTTACTTAATGAGGATTTGTTTTCCTTATTAGAATATTTTCAACAAAATCGATGTAGGTGTTTATTCGTGAAAGCGTACCAGACAGACAAAGTTACTCTCGTTTATATATTAGTTTGGATTAACCCCTGAATTTTTCAACGACACTTATATGTTATTATTTCCAGACATATTCAGCAAATCTTAAACCTATCTATTTTAGTGCACAAATGTGTGCGCAAATACTGGTGCACTCTCTCTTCCCTAACTCTTTTAGTCGGATGAGACAGCTAATCGACACAACCGAGAAGAGATCAGGTGCAGAACCAACGCTTTACTTTCCGAGACATGGGGGTGACACATCGGTAACTTCCAAACTCCATGCCGTTACTGAAAAAATATTAATGGAATTACCCAATAACACTTTTTGCCCGACCTGGGAATCGAACCCAGGACGCTCACAGTTGCGTTTGCGACCTCTTTAATAAGCTTCGTTTAGCCACGATTTCTAATTTGTTCCTTAAATAATATATGATTATAAGAGATAGAATTGACATAAACAACCCACGGGTTTCACAAATCTATTTTTATTTAAAACTTGTTAAAAAACTCACCCTGTAGGAACGGAATAAGTTTGCAGAGCAGCGCTCCAAATAGAAACCGCCTGTAGATCTGCCCCACTAATGTGAATGGGAGACAGAACACGCCGAGCAAAAAATCCGATATAGCCTGAAACAAAAAGACAAAATTACTATCTGGCACGTTCCCGAGAGCGTAAAATTGTTTAAGTTTCACAGGCGTGCATCTGTCACAAAGGGTCGCTAATACACATAAATGTACCTTATTCTAATAAAGATAAAGAGCTTTTTTGTTTATTTAAACGTGATAATATCTAAAACTAACGGTCGGATTGGAAAAAAATCTTTTTGTTTATATAATAGCCAGATTCATAAGGAATTCACTAAGGGTGTCACTCGGCAATCACTAAATCACTGCGTCCTTAAATGAATGACCCTAACCATCTCATTATCATCAACATTATAATTTACAACACTGTTGCGTATAATCTCATTTCATTTCTACCTTCCAGGATCCGTCCGTATGACCCTCGTCCAGTAAGTTCCCACGATTCTGATGAAATCGTTGATCCGATCTACTTTTAATTTGTGGAAAAAATATTTTGGTACGGGCCAGTACGGGCTCATTGAATTCTCTTTTTGAAATTGCTCGACCCTTTAAAGTACTTTTAATTAAATGAAATGGCTTTCAAATCAAATCAAATCAAATCATTTATTTCAATTAGACCATTTACAGGCACTTTTGAATTGTCAAGAAGTTACAGTTTAAAATTGAAGCTAGTTGCTCGTTCCAAAACGTAGGTCTCTATGGAGAAGAACGAGCAAGAAACTCCATGGACACTCTTTTCCTTCCATTTGGTTTTTACAAAGTCTTGGTTACATTATTCTTGTTGCTTCTATATGTGAAAACAATGAAGGTGAATATAAAAAATAACAAAATTATAATAACGATGTAAGACATGGCAGTTAAGAGATGACCAATCCCAACTGACAGCACCCGTTCACGAATATGACGCGTGCATCAGCACCGTTTAGCTCGACCATCTTGAAGGGAACCAAACGATCCAACCCACGCGCCACCGTCAGCAAGACATTAAAGTGAGCATGACAAAGCTCTCAACTGCCATGCTCAGTGTCCAACACATAGTAACTTAACAAGTAAATGGCTCCATGGTAGTCACATTTACAAAATTGAAATATATGATGTAAAATTATACAAAACTAAGGTCATCAGCGAACCTTTTCAAAAAATAAACTGTAGTAAGTAGAAAAAAATCAGTAAAAATTATAATAACGGTATACGTTATTAAGGTCAATAAAAAAGGTGCTAATAACATCGTTATGTTTAGAAAAAAAATGTATATTAATTTGTGTGCCCGAGTGGCTGTGGAGCAGGACTAGCATTAAGCCAAGCATTTTTATCATTTATATAATCGTCTAATTTGTAATATGCTTGACTACATAGTGTGCGTTTTATACATGTTTTAAACTTTCTCTCATTTAGTTCGAGAATATTGAGCGGTATTTTATTATAACATTTTACACAGTACCCCATAAAAGAAGTGTGTACTTTTGACAATCGAAAACTCGGTTGCTCTAATTTATTCCTATTTCTAGTATTAAAATTATGTCTATCACCAACTTTTCTAAAATGATGAAGATTTTTCCGAACATGCATAATGTTTTCATATATATATTGACAAGGTACCGTCATGATATTAATTTTTTTAAACAATTGCCTTAGAGATTCGCGTCTGCCAAGATTATAGATGGCTCTGACAGCCCTCTTTTGCAAAATAAAAATAGATTCTATGTCTGCAGCCCGTCCCCATAGCACAATACCGTAAGACATGATACTATGAAAGTAGCTAAAATAGACCAGTCTCGCGGTATCCACGTCTGTCAATTGTCGGATTTTCCTGACAGCGTAAGCGGCTGAACTCAACCGCCCTGCAAGAGATGTTAAGTGAGGACCCCACTGCAGCTTTGAGTCAAGCGAAACCCCCAAGAAAACTGTCTTGTCGACGAATTCTAGTACTTCCTTATTCAATATAACGTTACATGCACTACTTCTAACGTTCGGTAAAGCAAATCTTATGCATTTAGTTTTATTCTCATTTAACACTAAGTTATTTATCGTAAACCAATTATGAACCTTAAGCATAGCGTTATTTACTTCGTCAAGGTGCTGTGCCCGTCTATTTACATTAAAAATCAGTGAAGTATCATCAGCAAATAACAACTTTCATTACCATACCGACATATTGGAACCATTCAACTGTATAATTAATTTCGTTACGGTTTAATTCATTACCAATATTATTCGTTTGAACCGAATTCAATAGATGAAACAAACAAAACTTTTATGCGAAATTATTGACACTGTTGGTACAGTGGCTGAACGGTTAGCAACTGGGCTGTACGTTGCGTTTGATTCCTGCTGGTAACAATATAATTATATCGGCTGTTCATAGTTGTTCGGAGTCTGATTGTTAGTATATGTAAGTTTACATGTTTGTAAACGCCATACACAAATACAAAGTTCTTTGACCTACCTAATAGTTTTCCTAACAAAACATAACATGTATACAATCACGCCTGTATTCCCCGAAGGCAGAGGTGTACCAATGTACACTTACAGTTCGTCGGTATGTTTAGGTCCCGTGTAATAGGGGGCACGCCTATTTCCATTAACCGGGCACCAATCCTAACTCCGAGCTGCTACTGAGAATTTCAGAGAAAAACCCAATAAAACTTGTTGCTCAACCTGCGAATCGAACCCACGACCTCCAGCGTAGTAGTCGCGCGTAGAATCACTAGGCTAACGAAGCAGTTATTTAACAAAACATAATGTCGAAAAGCATTATTCAACAGTCAATTGTTTTAAACAGAAATGCCTTATATAAAGGCTAAAAGCCATTGACATAAAAGAACAGTAAGCCAATTATTACCGGAGCGCTGACGTAAAAAATATTCTATTTTCGAATTTCAAATTTATGCCACCAGAGAGCCAAGCACGAGCGGGCAATAATCCGTTCGCTTTTTAAAATGGAAATATTCTCTTCGCACGTAATATTTATTTACTTTGAATATTTTATATATGTCAATGGGTAATATTAATTTGATACCACCAACTTTGTCCATCATACTTTTTATGAGCTGTCAAAACAAAATTCCCCCAACACATAGATTTGGTACGGTATAAGTAAACTGTGCCGTCTCGTTTCTGCCAATTCAAAATTCAAAAATTCAAAATTCAAATCATTTACTTGATTTTACTGCTAATTGAAAATTAGTGGGGTTTTCAGGGAGTAAAAATAGTGTTTTTTTTTTTTTGTTGTTGTCCAAGACAACAACAAAAAAGCAATATTTACTTTTACTAAAAAAATATTGTAATAAATTATATATAATTTATTTTTACTAAAAAACATTATTGGTTGATGGTTCCGAATTCCTAATTGTGCTTCTAAAATGCTCTAGTTTTGTCGTATTTCCAATTCGAAAAAAAATAACTTGAATGGAATAATTTTACTCTAGCGCGCTTATGTCACACCTACATTACATTATTATACGTATATGACTACATTTTATTTAAAAAAAAAAAAAACATAAATCCACTAATGTCAATTTAATAAAAACAAAAAGTCCTCTAGCTTAGTATGTATGATACATTAGATCTACGTAATGGAATGAGCTCTTTTTTTCCTCTATCTCTCTCTGCCAAACTCATGAAGGTGAGACAGGTAATTTAAAACAAAAGGTTAAAGAACTAATTAACTCTAATGACGAAACATTTGTTCTGGAGTTAAAAAGGGCTTTCATTTAACGCTAAGTGATTTCAGATCTTAGTCCCGCACTCGAAGCGGCTCATTTACTATAATGGTAATAAATTCTTTATCTGCTTAGCCTTTTTCTCAACTATATCGAAGTGGACCTCTAATCTAACCAGATGCAGCTGAATACCTAGTGTTTTACATAGAGCGATTGACTCTGACCTCCACAAACCAGTTACTGGATAACACGATACCCCTTGGTAAGACTGTCCGTCTGAATTGCCGGTTTCTGACTACCCGTAACGAATGTAAAAAACTCTACAAATGACAGCCGGGATAACGGTTTTAAGTGCTTTCCGAGACACGTATATGACACTCATCAATTCCCAAACTGTGACCTGAGAAATTCCTAATGGAAAAACCTAGTAACACTTAGCCCGTGGCAGGACCGCACGCTCTGTCTACCACCATCTCTTAAAATAGTATGTACCATTTTAATATTATTTTGTACATTAAACATTCCGGCAAACTGTGGGAGTACATTGGTAAACTTCTGCCTAACCCTTCGGGGAATACAGGCGTGATGGTATGTATGTAATATTAGTCTGTAATTTTAGTTGTTTATTTTTAACTCCCGGAGCTGAACCAAGCGTTGAAAACTCAACAGTGCTCAAGGCAAAGTAAATTTGTTCTATTTTAAAAGATAGGAATAAGCGCCTAGTAGTCGGGCTTGCTACCACGAGACTATCGAAACTAACAAAATAATTTAATACGAATAAGAAACCGCACACAGCTCGGTATAATTAGAACATTATATTAGAAACCTTTATTATAATAATATATTCTTAACTTGACACGTGTAATCTATATATATAAAAGAAAGTCGTGTTAGTTACACTATTTATAACTCAAGAACGGCTGAACCGATTTGGCTGAAAATTGGTGTGGAGGTAGCTTCGAACCAGGAGACGGACATAGGATTTAGGCTTTTTTTTAGGTATGTAGATATGTAGGTAGGTAGGGTAGGTATGTAGGCAGGTAGGTAGAAAGGTAGGTAGTTAGGGTAGATAGATAGTTAGGTACAGTTTGGTAGGGTAGGTTGGAGTACCGATACCGACTTACCGATTTTCATTGCAGAACAACGCCTGCCGGGCCCGCTAGTAATACAGAAAACGTTACATAAAGGTACCTGCTAGGAATCCTAACAAGTTAGGTTCAAAGACGTAAACAGTGTTACTAGAACGAGACTTGAAAATAAAAATGGCCGTTCGGAATCGAAATAGGTAGTTTATTTAAGATACGCTTTAGATTTGAACTTTTAAGAGAACTGTTGGTACCGATAGTGCACTCGATACAAAATGTAATTTATTTCAAAATGATGTGTAACTTAAATAACTCATTCCTTAAATATAGGTTTTTGAATAACCGCGTATCATTTTAGAATTACATTTTAAAAAAAAAAACAAAAACAACAAAAAAAACCTGTTGTACATGAGAATCTGAATCATGAAATCTGTTGTTATGAGAAGCAGGGTGTAAAGTTTCCTAACTTTCATTGAAAAGGAAGGAAGCTCCGACCAGACGGGTTGTGTCTGGCGGGCAACTGCCTGGCATAATTATACAAAATCCTGAAAACAACCTTTTCAGGATTTTGTATAATTATGCTAACGCCTCGTTGGCCTAGTTTTGGCGTTGCCTCGTTGGCCTAGTGGTCCTAAGCGCAACTGCTACGCTAGAGGTCCTGGGTTCGATTCCCAGGTCGAGCAAAAAGTGTTATTGGGTTTTTCTATGAAATTCTCAGTAGCAGCTCGGAGTTTGGATTTGTGCCCGGTTAATGGCAATAGGCTATTACATGGGAACTAAATATACCGGCGAACTGTGGGTGTAGATTGGTACACCTCTGCCTAACTCTTCGGGGAATACAGACGTGATGGTATGCTAACGCCACGGCGAACTTTGATCGTGCAATGTTGGAATAGTCAGGTATAGTTCCCATGTTGCACTATAGATATTGCTATTTGAACCCATTTACAAACTACATTTTTATTTTAGTTTTTCATTTCAAATTGTCACCCATACTAGGCATATTTTCTCTTCCGTGAGCACGTTTGCTAACAAGATATAAACTCACATACACAAACAATTATCAGTTACAAAAAATAATCCAGTTTAATTACAGTCATCATCATCATCTTCCTGCCCTGATTTCATGTTACTTGTGGTCGGCGCAATACTTTTTTATTTTCCATGCCGTCCTGTCAACCGTCATGCTATCATTGACTCCCTTCTCTTTCCTATCATTCTACACACAATGCATCGATCTTTTCTTTGGCCTCCCTCTTCCTCTCCATCCATCCACATTTTTATTCATAAATCTTTGGGACACACGTGTGTCATCCCTCCTCTTCACCTGCCTATACCAAGACAAACGGTTCCCTTTCAACTTTTCTGTTACTGGCGCTACTTTCAAACTCTAATATAATCATTCCTTACCTTATCCATTAATATCCATTCTGGTTACACCACATATCAACCTCAACATTCTCATCAAAATGCAGTCTTTTGTCATCCAGTTTAATTAAATTTTGACCAAAATAGCCAAGCTGCATTTTTTTATTTTTTTTTATTTAAATCAGGCATCAAGGCCCATAGAAAATACATATTTTAGTACATACATTAACTTAAAAATACTATACATAAACAATATAATAACTTAATTATAAACTACTTCATTTGTATGGATACATTCTTCAAACACAGCTATGAATAGAAATGCCTTCACTGAAACTAAAATATCTTCCTCGGAGTCGACCGAATTGGAATCGATTTTAATTGAATACCTACTTGGGGACAAAAGTTTGATAGAACCACAGAAACGAATTACGTAACGCAGTGAAAACGTTCAATGTTAGACAGTGTATTTTTGCTGGTCATTTCACTATTCAAGAGCTCTCCACACGTTATCATAATACAGGGGATATATTAAGATAGATATATATATCTCAATATATCCGGACGGATAGATATCCAATAACAATTTCTGCAAACAATGCAACCCTTCACACATAGACTAGGCCACCGCTGACGCGTGTCCACGGCTGCAGTTAGCTCTGCCATTTGTAAGAGCTCTAAAACATGCGCGGGGAACGATTTGAAAAAAATACCTATAAAGTAACGAGAATTACCTATCGAGTCATCTTTTACTCCAGTCTTGGTCGGAGGTGACATAGACAAAGTCTGCGATGGAGTGAGCTTACCCAGAAGAAGCCTGTTCACTCTAACTTTGAAGAGATCAGGGTTTAATGCATTCGGAAAAACAGACGCAGAAAGAGAGTTCCACTCCTTTGCAGTGCGCATTATAAAAGATTATTGGAAACGCTTAGTGCGAATTGATGAAACTTCCCATAACCCCAACATACCTACTGCATTGTTAAATATTCATGTAGACTAACGGCGAAAATTCAAGATCTATAAATTCATAGTCAGGTACCTACGTTTGCTCAACAGTGTTTGCACCCACACGATATCCACCCCTTAGGAGGTGAAATGGGGTGTTCTGTGGTAGCCATTTAATAAAACTGAATAACTGATAGACCACGTTAAGCCAGATTAATTACCGTGTCGACGGCGCGTTCGTGTTCTACGCGCGCCTCAAAGAGATGTCAGCAAAATTGGATGGGGCCACTGAGGGCCGATGCCTGCCGGGGCTGCGGGTTGTTCGAAAGAGATACCGCGCCCCCGGAACGCAAAGGGCACATGAAGGAACATAGATGGGTTTTAGTCAGTAAAAGTCTGACACTCCCTCCCGCCCCGCCCAGGGCGGGGGAAGTTATTTGATGATTTCCCGTCTATAAAAAAAAAGCCAGATTAATTAATGAATATTTTATTTTATTTAAGGAAAAACAAACAGTAGCACAATAAAAAATAGTCAAAATATCTTAAATATTACATAATATTAACTAATTATGCTACCAACTACGTTTTCCACAGATTACACTCAAAAATATTTAAAAAAAAACTAGCTAATTGTATCTGTGTTACAGATACAATTCATACACATATTTGCATTATAATAACTAAATATTGCGGTGGGTTTATGATAGGATCTTTACCAATCCCCCCGGAGGGACGCAAACAGGGGTGATATTTGTGTCGAAATACGGGCAAAATACGGGGTTATAAAAAAAAAATATCACATAGCCTTTAACTACGCGTATTTCCGTAACTGCCTCGTTGGCCTAGTGGTCCTAAGCACGACTGCTACACTAGAGGTCCTGGGGTCGATTCCCAGATCGAGCAAAAACTGTTATTGGGTTTTCCTCTGAAATTCTCAGTAGCAGCTCTTAGTTTGGATTTGTGCCCGGTTAATGGCAATAGGCTCGCCCCCTATTACATGGGACCTAAATATACCGGCGAACTGTAGGTGTATATTGGTACACCTCTGCCTAACCCTTCGGGGAATACAGGCGTGATATATATATAATACGCGTATCGCCCATGAAACTAAATAACATTGAGCATAAAATATCGCTGCAAAACGGCTTTTATTTTTAAAACAAATCTTTTTTTATAAAAGTGTAGGTAATGGAGTTTATTGTCAATTCTTTTTCCTACGAAACTACCTTTTAAAATTGGCAACTGAATTCAATTATTTTTTCTCATATCATCATCTGCCTAGCCTTTTCCCAACTATGTTGGGGTCGGCTTCCAGTCGAACCGGATGCAGCTGAATATCAGTATTTTACATGGAGCGACTGCCTATCAGACCTCCACAACCCAGTAATGGGTAATACGATACTCTTGGTAAGACTGGTTGTCAGACTTTCGGGCTTCTGACTAACAGTAACGCTAACGACTGTCAAAGATCTACAAATGACAGCTGGGACCAACGGCTTTACGTGCTTTCCGAGGCACGGAGGAAACTCGCTACAGTAAATGGTCACCCATCCACAGACCAACCTCGGCAAGCGTGGCTTAACCCGGAAGATCGGTCTATGCGGCTGTAATTATTTAGCCACGAGCTCCTAAGCTCCTATTATTTTTTCTCATATATGACGTTCAAAAGTGCCTTTTAATGGTGTAATTGAAATAAATGACTTTACTTTGACTTTGGTGTAAAAAATCACTGTTTATGTTAAAAAAAAATGTTCATATGAGCGACCGTATAAGTGTCGTGGGAGTATTTAAAACCGAGTTATGAGATTAAAACTTATTTAAGTAAAAAACCTACTCGTAAACTTATTTCAATACAAAAAAGTCTACTTTCAATTTACAGTAACTACGTACCGTCATACCATCATGCCTGTTTTCCCCAAAGGGTCAGGCAACGGTGTACTAATGTACACCCACAGTTCGCCGGTTTGTTTAGGTTCCATGTAATAGGGGGGCGAGCTTATTGCCATTAACCGGCTACAAATCCTAACTTCAAGCTCACTCCACTTACTCAAATTGGATTGGCAAATACAGACTCATACTAATTACAAGTCTAGAATTTCCTCACAAAGTTTTCATTCACTGAGGTCAGTAACGACCAAGATAAACAGAAAGCGCATATGAATAGTAAAGGTCACGTTCGACCCCGCAATCTCATGAATGGGAGGCTTAAGGTCATAGCACACTTAAACGACTCTGCTCCAACACCGCTCCCACCCGACACCGCCCTAAACTAAGACGACTGGTCGCAGTAAACGCGGCGACAGCTAGCAGGCACCCAGCAGTCCACGCGGAGACAGCTAGTAGACCGTCAGCTGTCCACCCGTCGTCTGACTGTGAGTGACTGAGCGGCGACGGCGCGGGCGCGGCGGCTGCTAGCAGTGAGCGCGCGGGCATCGCGCCGACCGTTAGTCTACAATGTGCGGCCAGAGAGGCGTCAACTACCGAGCAGTCTGACGGCGGTAAGCTCGCTGACAGCAAGCTGCTTGCTAATTTATGATGCCAATCTAAAATATATCTAAAGAGCAATGTTTAAAACCCCTATTTGAATTATATTATTTTTGCCGGGTGGGAGCAGAGTCGTGTAAGTGGGCTATGACCTTTATACAGTTCTAGCATTTACCTACTCTTTCATAAATAGAATGAGCATTCGCTTGTTTGCTCTCTTGCCCACACAAACAAGTGAATTCTGCACCTTTAGAAAATGTATGTGGGTTGCACTAGGCTTATTGAGACGCTGTTTTCTTGTTAAAAGATTATATTGTACTAGCTTTTGCCCGGACTTCGTCCGCGTGGATTAATAGTTCCCGTTCCCGGGAGATTTCCGGGATGAAAACTATCCTATTTCCTTTTTCGGGTCCCAGACTTTACCTGTACCAAATTTCATTGAAATCGGTTCAGTGGTTTAGGCGTAAAGAAGAGACAGACAGACAGAGAGACAGACAGACAGATAGAGTTAATTTCGCATTTATAATATTAGTACGGATGTACTCGTATATCTATTTATATTTAGTACATACATACATAAACTCAGGCCTTTTTCCCATGGGGATAGGCAGAAACCACAGAACGCCACCTGCTACGATCCTTACACACTCCATTCGCCTCGTCCACATTCATACATCAGGTCATGCAAGCACGCCGGTTACGAGTACTGCGCACTCGACCTTTCTGAAGAACCTCATCAATAAGGTCAGAGTAAGTCTTTTTAGGGCGTCCCACGGTGGTTCACGCGCCCTACAAGCGCGGTCATAAATACCTTACTTTTTAAATTTGTTAAATGGGATTTTTTCTGAAAGGTAAATAATAAAAAAATACTTCACTAATGTACATTAATGCTTTATTTACATAATTTAATACATTATATACAATAAACTGTACAATATGTACTGTTTAATATAAATTTAAATAGTCAATATTTGAGATTTATTCTCCCTCGTTCGGAAATACATTAACGCTGTTCATGAAGGGGTTATCATTAAATATATATGTATTCTTTTGTATATTATACATATTATGTACAACAAAAGGCAAGAAAACGAAAACCACAATATATTTACAAACGTCATTATAACCACAACTAACTTAAATAACTACAACAACCAACCTAATTTCAATTAAAACTAAAATCTTACTAAATCTTAAACCTGTCTCGAAATAACGCTCTTTTTGTTACGGGGAAGTTTCCGAAGACCAGTAATGAATGGGTCTGAGCTGAGTAAAAGTCTGTTAAGTAAGTCCGTATTCGTGTGATCCCGTCTGAAGGCCTTATAATTTTTGTTGTTAGATTCTGCTGCCTCTTCGGATAATTCCCCGATAGATAATAAAGCATACTACTTCAGCACCATGGATGAGGACTTTGTGAACGGAAGCTGGGAGATTATACCACGGATATCCTTAAATTAAAAGTCGCGCTTAGACTTAACAAAAAGGGATAAGACCTCGTCCGCATTTATATTCAGTCTTAAGCTAGCATTAGACGTATCAGAAGTATCGAGTAGCGCATTCACAGCAGAGTCATCTACTTAAGATAATTCGGCCAATCTTCTACATTTCGAGCGCTTAGACAAATCTGAAAAGTCTTTCTTGGGACGTCCGCGTTTGCAAGACGGCCCGGGCTGGTTCGCGTTTTCTTGAATGCGCTTCTCATTACCCCTTACTAATTCGACACATTCAATTTCATTTGATTTATTTCTAGTGTCAATTTTCCGAAATCTATCAAGACTTTTACATAAATTGGGTATCTTACTATCTAAGTTCCTAATGTCTACATTTTCCACCTCATCCAGTGAAGCTAGAATAATTTCCAACACGTGTTGATGTTTTTGAGGAACAGTTCCAGTTATGGCAGACCAAATCTCAAAGAAATGCATTCGTGAGAAAGAACATTTAATCAAAGTACCTGAAAAATATAAAATAAAAATATTACGGATATTTCGTAGACCGTGCTACGCCAGAGCCTACGCACTCGTAGAGGCTATATAGCAACTAAATACGCAAAAGCACGCAGAAAAACCTTTAATATTAGCAAAATAGACAATTCAATCTTTAATATGAGATATGTGAGAATATTCGATTATGGTTGAAATTTTTTGTAGGTCTATGTGAAGTTAACTATAAGATACATATTTGGTGGAAATACTGTGTGGCGTAGCACGTAAAAATACGTCATAATAAGTAAAATAAAACTTAAAAATATAACTAATTAGTAATAACATACCTTGATCTTGGAAACCCATGTCACAAACACCACTCAAAAACAATGCAATTCTGAGAATTCACAGTTACAGAAACAGTAATACTAATGAGTTACTGATAGGGCGAGCGCAACGTAATGATGTGTTCACTTCGGAGGTAGAAAAATAAGTGATAATTAGGTAAAATGGGTGACATATTTATTCTTTAGGGTAGCTTGTTTATCGGTAAATCATTATAGATGATTAAATTGGGGGTAATTGATGATGAATTTTTTGCATTTATGACCTAAGGCGGAACCACAGTGCGTCCTCTCCAGTGGCTGAGAGAACAGTAAAAATAAAAATAACTAAAATTAGGCTAAAAATCACTTTGAATAAAAATAACGTTTCGCCTTTTAGTGACATCGTAAGACCCGAGCTAGCGGTGCTTATAAATATAGAGTCAGGAATATCCTTACAATGTGCCCTATTCCTAAGTTTTATTAAATTTAAAACCTTCGTAATAAAACCCTGAAGCGAAATAATAAAGTTCCCTAGAGGACTGGGCGATCGTAGCACCCGTCGTGCTACGGCGTAGGCGCGTAGCGCGTAGGCGCAGCGCGGAATTTCTTTATTTTATAGATGAGGCCAAACGAACATAATTTGGTGAGTTTTGAGTCTTGTAATTAAATTTCAAATGAAACTAACTTGACTTGTCACAAAGGTCGTGTTGCAAAGAAATATTATGCAGAAATACAGGAAAAAATTTTAACCAGTGCGTAAATTTTGCCATAATAAACTTCAACACGTTTTATTAAACACGTATATTTTATTTTGATATGTCTTAGTACTAAAAAAAAAAGTTATCGCTTACGAAACATGTTTACTTAAAAACCATATTTCATTGTCACTCGGCGCTAGCGCATTCCCCACCCCCTCACCCCAGCCATGCGCCCGGGCGGCGGCGGCGGCCGCGAGTTTTCATTGATAGTATGGCGAATAGATTATGTCCTGGATGTTTTGCTTATTTCAAACTCGGATAAGGATGAAATTTTTTTTTTTTTTTTTTAACTAAACACGGAAATGTGTTCTATTACTGACACTGAACTACCAAAAAAAAATTACGCACTGGTTAAAAACTTCTCCTGTATAAAGGTACGCAATATTTTTCTAAAAGCAATTTTATTTTCATACATCAAAAACATACGAGTGATTTGTCAGAATAATCAGGGGGCAATTCTTCAAGGTTACGATTGTAATCTAATCTCAGACTCAATCTATCAAAAATTAGAATTATTTTTGATTTACGTACATTTTTCACTTTTATAGTCGCTGTAATGAGATTGGGAGTATATTATTATTTTGAACGGTAACTGTCTCGTTAGCCTAGTGGTCCTAAGCGCGACTGCTACGCTTGACGCCTTGGGTTCGATTCCCAGGCCGAGCAAAGTGTTATTGGGTTTTTCTGTGAAATTCTCAGTAGCAACTCAGAGTTAGGACTTGTGCCCGGTTAATGGCAATATGCTCGCCCCCCATTACGTGGGACCTACATTATGTAGGTCCCATGCGTACACACCCACAGTTCGCCGGTATATACCGGCGAACTGTGGGTGTGTACGTTTTTACACCACTGCCTAAACCTTTGGGTAATGCAAGCGTAATGGTATGTGTATGAGTATTTTTAATTAGTAGAACGTCGTGATGGCCCAATGGTTAATACGCCCGCCTCTCATACATGAGGTTGTGGTATCGCAACCGGGCACGGGCAAGTACCAATGTGACTTTTTCTACTTCATATGTATTTTCTAAGTTTATCTTGGACATCACTGACAACGGTGACCATGTCAGAGGCCCTTGAGGCAGTTTAGAAACTCTGACACCAGGATGTGTGGGGTCGTTAGACCTTACTACCCAAATGATAAAAAAGAAGATTAATGGAATTGGTTCTCAGTACTTTTGAATGAAAAGAAATGTAGCGTAAATAGTCTTTAGACTTCGTTCTAAAAAGTATGACGTACAAGTTTATTTAAGTTTTGTGTTTCACATAGTGGTTTTTCCTAGAAAAATAGTGTGATTTTCAGTAAAGAAATAGGTACTTGAAATTCTGCGTAGCAATTTGCTGAAATTCGTGTAATACAGTGGTAGGTATTATAAATAATAAATTAATTAATAAATATCTTGGGACAACTCACACACGGCTATCTTATCCCAAGCTAAGCAGAGCTTGTGTTATGGTAACCAGACAACTGATATACATACTTATATAATTTATAAATACATACATATTACAGATAAATCACACCCAGACACAAAACTAACAATCATGCTCATCACACAAAGTTTGTCCTGGGTGGGAATCGAACCCACGACCTCCGGCTTAGCAGTCAGGGCCACTAACCACTAGACCAACAGGCCCGTCTTATTTTCTTGATATTATTTTATTCTTGTATTATTTTCTTGATATTATTTTCTGTTTCTAGATATTACCAAATTTAATTCTTATTACTTTGTTAGCTACTTGTTAACTTTCTTGTGGTCTCTTATAAATGAAGGAGCATATTTATGCAATGCCTTTTGCTGACTATTATTTGTATGTCATAATTGGTATTCTTATAACGGTTGGTGTCCGCAGCTCAACGTCTCAGTGAGTATTTTGATAAGTAAATAAATAAATCCAAACTAATATTATAAATGCAAAAGTAACTCTGTCTGTCTGTCTGTCTTTCTTCACGCCTAAACTACTCAACCGATTTGTGTGAAATTTGGTACAGACATAGTTTGGAACTTGAGAAAGGACATAGGATAGTTTTTATTACAAAAAATAATAAATAAAATTTATTCCGGACATTATGTAACACACTATGTAACGGCACACGGTTACAAATAACCAATTTTTTTGAAGAGTTCCCTAGAATATCTTCCACATTTAATTTTTGAAGAGATCCCGCGAGATTGGAAACCATGTGGGTAAAACCAAAAATCTGCCGAAAGTCATTATTCCACGTGAACGAAGTCGCGGGCAAAAGCTAGTTAATAAAATAAAACACAGAATGTCCTAATTAAAAAAAATAATGATCAAAACACCCCTTTCGGGGTACCAGCCGTCTCTATAAACTCACTTTCACAACAATGAATTCACGGTTTTAGTGAACTCTCTGCTCTTCTTATCTATGATATGAAAAGGGTTCCGTACCATCAAAAAAAAAAAATATACCATCACGCCTGTATTCCCCGAAGGGTTAGGCAGAGGTGTACCAATGTACACCCACAGTTCGCCGGTATATTCAGGTCCCATGTAATAGGGGGCGAGCCTATTGCCATTAACCGGGCACAAATCTAAACTCCGAGCTGCTACTGAGAATTTCATAGATAAACCCAATAGCACTTTTTGCTCGACCCGGGAATCGAACCCAGGACCTCTAGCGTAGCAGTCGCGCTCAGGACCACTAGGCCAACGAGGCAGTCCCGTACGTAGCACCAAAATAAAACGATGGGAATTTCCCCTTTAATTTTGCGTAACTTTTACTTACAATTCACGTGCACTTTTTAATTTTATCTTGACGACACTGACATTGGTGGCCAATCCTCGTGGGTTCTCTGTTTATTAAGAGGCCCTGAAGTAGGATAATAATAGGCTGGCATATTGTGTATTGTCGGTATTATTCGTGTTTATTTATCCTAATAATGTTTGTAGGGCGTAATTTTAGCTTCCGTGGCAATAAAACAGCGGGGGTGAAATTCGCGAATTCTCACTCAACAAGACGGCTTATATTTATTTAGCCCTGGTTAGGTTGCGCTAAAAACATAACTCAGAGTTGGTTGCTAACACGAGGTTTGAATACAATGATGCATGCGTTATGTTCGTGAACGGGCGCTGTCAGCTAGGATACACCATTTTTGAACTGCCATGGCTTAAAGCTTTTTTTAAAATTTGCATTATAAAATAATGTAAGCAACATTTTGCAAAGGCTTAATTGTTTTTTTTCAAAAGTGCCCGTGGAATTTCTTGCTCGTTCTTCTCTTTAGCGACCTATCAACATTTTGGAAAGAAAAACTAGTTTCAACTTTTTGACTAACAAATCAAAAGTACCTGTGAGCGGTTTAATTGAAATAAATGCTTTGACTTCGACTTTAATGGGCCCGTGTTAACCTCTGACCCGAAGTTAAAAGTTAACCCTGACCCTGGTGCAACCGGGCCTTAGTATATTATTATTAAAAAGAACTCGTAAACTGAGCTATTATTCCTAATTTCACAAATAAGAGATTATCGTATTTTTTTATAGGTTGTTATACAAAAAAGAAAGAATAAAGATAAGGATAATAAGATATTCCATCTGTCATTTCTAAGGTTATCTAGCAGATAGGTACCTCTGTTTATACTTGTCCCGCCGTTTTTCAAGTACAGTTAGCCAAAGTTACAGCCAAATAAAATTAACACTGTTACTTTTACGTAATATTATTATCTAAATAGACACACAATACAATGCACTATTGTGTTTCTTTTCAGCAGATCAAGCACAAAATAACTTCAAGATTATTTTTATTTTGATTTTACAACCACTCCTTTAAGATTTTGACAAAAAATAATATTAAAAAAACTGATTTCTTTTTGTTTAAAAAAGAAGTTGACCCCCACTAGGATTTCTCCTGTATTCTGGGTGCGTATACAATTATATAAACGCACTTACACAAACCGCCAGACCTGAAAGAAATAAATCTATAGATCATTCAAATATTTTTTCCGTGCAGGAATCGAACTAGCGACACGCAGCGCAGCAGCTAATCGCTCATCCATTGCGCCAACCGTGTCGTCAATTATAAAACGAGTTTAGTTGCTCGCCAAACCTTTTTACAGTTGTATTTTTCTTTTATTCAATGTACATTAGAGAGTACTCTAGACCTGAGGGAATTTAATCAACCGTACTTATTCCCCCAATGTTGGTTCCAATGCTTCATTAAACTCTGCAGCTCTATGAAAATGTAATTACAAAGTATAATGTTGGTAATGTTTTAACCATAGAAGGATTTAGAAAGTGGACTCATATACTTCAGTAATGGCATGTACCTGATTACGTGCATATGTTATTTACACTACATTAATTATGTTTTTTTTATACCACTGAAGGTGGCAAGCAAGCTAATGGCCCGCCTGATGTTTATGTTAATGTTATTTGTATGTGTGTGGTTTTGGCTTACGTCTCTGTGATTTGAATGTGAATTTTTCAATTAATTCATTTTGTGCTTTGTAAGTTTATCTTGGATATTTCTAACATCGGTAATAGAAAAGAAATTGTAAGGAAACCTGTACTTATTATTCATTTAAGTCTGAAACCACCAATCTGCCATGAACAAGTGTGATGATCAATACCCAGACAAGCAAATTACAGTGTGTTTTACCGGCTTTGTACATATTGTGATATAGTAGTTTTTTTGCAAGATATACCTACGTGTTACTTTGTAGGTATAATGTTATGTGTAGGTGATACAAATTAAAAATTGACGGCTAAAGTATATTCAAAGATAAATAGTGCTCACGTATTTACACCTCTACCTAACCTTTCCGCAACCAAAACAAGCATTATTACACAACTATTATTACAAAACAAGCATTATTACACAACTATTATTACAAAACAAACATTATTACACAACTATTATTACAAAACAAACATTATTACACAACTATTAAAAGCATTACTACTTACGACAGTTCATTTAGAATTACTCTTTGAAAATCTATGTTTGAATTCCTAAGATGAAATCGAGATGAAAACGGAATCGAACATGAATCAATCATGAGGATTCCTTTCAGACCGATCAATCGTAATGTACGGTCCGCTTTTAACCGGACATGGGAATCGGAAACCGGACATTTGCGGTCAAATTATAAATAAATAAATAAATAAATAAATCTTTATTCAAAAATTCAAAAGATAAAATACACAATAAAACTAAAAATAACAGTGTAGGTAAAATAATGTTAGATGCCTGTACTAGGATAATCCTGTATCACAGGCTGCAGGAGCTCCAACATAATTATGCTAAATATAGGACAGTACGTTTTTTTTTTTTTAAATCTAGCATTACATAATGTCTAATTTATTTATTTAACTTAAACTCTACTAACTTACAACTAAAACACATAATTATTGTAGAAAAGTCTTTGCATCAGCAGAATTAAACTAGGTTGCAAAAACACACTTGAGGCGCTCTAATATAAAATTGCTTTAATATAAAATCGATATGTTCGAAAATTGTTCCGGAAATTCCAGTGCTGTATTTACAGTGTTCTAATAAGCTTATACCATTTTATTTTTGTTGTTAAGGGAAAATGTTCTTTATGTTCTTTATATAAAGGCAATTTAGGATATATTTGCAATGAACACAATTTAATGACGTGTTGTTCATGATAAAAGTTATCTGTGTTCTAAAAAGGTCATACGATTTTATTTTAGTTGTTGCCTTCCATGCACGAGGTTGCGGGTTCGCAACCGGTCACGGGCAAGTACCAATGTGACTTTTTCTAATTCATATGTACTTTCTGAGTTAATCTTGGACATCACTGACATCGGTAACCATGTCAGAGGCCCTTGAGGCGATTTAGAAACTCTGACACTAGGGTGTGTGGGGTCGTTAGACCTTACTGCCCACACGATAAGAAGAAGTTGTTAAAGGACTCTATATATGTAAATAACATGACATACCATCACGCCGGTATTCCCCGAAGGGTTAGGCAGAGGTGTACCAATGAACACTCACAGTTCGCCGGTATGTTTAGGTGCCATGTAATAGGGGGCGAGCCTTTTGCCATAAACCGGACACAAATCTTAACTCCGGGCTGCTGCTGAGAATCTAATAGAAAAACCCAATAACACTTTTAGCTCGACGTGGGAGTCAAACTCAAGACCTCTAGCGTACCAATCCCGCTTAGAAACAATAGGCTAACGAAGTAATTACCCTTTATATACTTTGATATTAAGGCAATTTAAGATATGTTTGCAATGAACATAAGTAACATAATATTGTGTTGCTCATACCAAACAATTATCTAAGCAACCTTAATTCAATTTACTTAATTGGTACACAAACAAGATATAACAATATTCTCTAGACAGATTTCCAAGGCCAATCTCAATGGAGTTTAGCCAAATACACAGTAGATATTACAGAGCACGAGAGTGTGTGCAAACACGTATGAACTCCCTCATCCCTCACTCTCATAGGCTGATGGAACGGCAATCCGACACGACCGGGGCGAGATTAGCCGCAGGATAGCGCATTTAATTTTTTTACAAACTCTGAGTTGATTCTGAGAAATTCGTAATGGAAAAGCCCAATAACATTTTTGCCCGACCTGGGAGTCGAACCCAGGACCCATTTTTTTTTTTTTTTTTTATAGACGGGAAATCATCAAATAACTTCCCCCGCCCTGGGCGGGGCGGGAGGGAGTGTCAGACTTTTACTGACTAAAACCCGTCTATGTTCCTTTCATGTGCCCTTTGCGTTCCGGGGGCGCGGTATCTTTTTCGAACAACCCGCAGAACCCAGGACCCTACGCTCAAAATTCGCGTGCAAAATCTAGCGACCACCAGTCGACCAACAAAACATTAAAAAAGAACAGCTGTGAAATTATAATGTTGGTACGCATACTATGCATATCTGTTATAGGTATACCTATATAGGTATACAGAACTCATTCTCATTAATACAAACAACGACATTCTTTATCGTTAAAAAAATATATCACACAATTTTTTTAAAACTACCCCGCTTCTCCATTCTTAACCACTACTACTCCTAAAAGCCAGAATCAACAGAAGCGACTGCCAGAAAGGCCAAGGCAATAAAGCTCGACGAGTCTCAGTGAAATGAAACAACCGTCTTGAAAACAACATTAATCAGAAGTAAACAACGTAGGAGTAAGAAAAACATAATTTCCACTTCCCTCCAAACAAGCCGCACACACAATATAACACTTAAGCGTGACAGAAACAGATTCCCATTTCCTAAAGCCGCTGATATACTCATTCACTTGTTGTGTGCCTTCTAGCAAAAGTTAAAATAAACAGGAGCGTTTGGCATTCTGGCGCTAGCGAAACTACAGTTTTGCTTTGAGCTTTCTGCTGAGCCGAGCAATTTTGATATTCCGATTATTTTTTTCATTGTATTAAATATCGTTGCCTCTCCCTTAGAATTTCTCCTGTATCGTGGATGCGTTTACAAAGGCATTAACTCATATACACAAACAGCCAGGCCCAAAAAACTATCTGCAGGCCAGAGTCGAACCCGCGACACCGCAGCGCAGTAGCCAATTGTTCGGCCGCTGCGCCAACCGTGTCGTCAAGTGTCATTTCGTGAAGACATTTCGTACAATCTTCGTGAAGAATACGTTTTTTAACGAGCATTCACTAGTGTTTGCAAACAATCGTGAAAATGTTCGTAGCGATGTTTGGCTCTATGCTTGGCAATTCGACAAATTTATATTTGTATTTATTAATTTCAATGTTTTATTACAAATAACGAATGCTCAAGTCTATCAGTACCTTAATACGGAGACGTAATCTGTTTACGTTATGGTCCAAAATCCCAAGGACGCTAGACCTACATCGCTTTATCATGGCCGAAATGAGAATAGATAGCGGAATGTGTAGTTAAAACTATGTGTGTAGGTACTTTTTAGCTTGAATGTTGAACCCTTTGTCGGGTATCAGGTACACAAGGTACCTTACTCACTCACGTTTAAGTGCGACAGCTGGTTTGTACCTACATTATAAAGGGTGCAAAAAGACAATTTAGATAGCCGTTAACTACGCAAACTGCCCATCAAACTAAGTAAGTTTGAGTAAAAATTGCTGGGAAGCGATTTTTTTTTTTGAATAATAACTGTTTTGGTTTGTACGCAATATAACTCACGCAAAACAGTACAGGAGCCGTGGAGGCACTTACATTTTAAATATACATAAATATAAGTCTGAAATCTCCAATCCACCTTGAGCAAGCATGGGGATCAATACTCGTGCTTTCTCCATATGAGAAGAGGCCTTTGCCCTGTGATGGAGTCGTGGAGGGATTCAAAGTTGAAATATAACGTTCAAAAGTTTGTTTTAATAAAAAACGGAACAAAAACATTTTAATTTTGGCCTTCAATCCTACTACTATTATAAAGGCGAAAGTTTGTATGTATGGATGTATGGATGTTTGTTACTCTTTCACGCTTAAACGGCTGAATGGATCTGGATGAAATTTGGCACAAAGATAGATTATAGTCTGGAATAACACATAGGCTACTTTTTATCCCGGGAAAATGTACGGTACCCGTAGGATAACACATCAACTGTGACGCGGACGAAGTCGCGGGCAGAAGCTAGTATCTTCATAAATAGAAAATTTCCGGGTATAGTCCGGAACAAAAACATGATGACAATCTTTCTTTCTTTAAAGAAGACGTTGCCCCACACTATGAATTTCTCCTCACTGTGATAGCTCGACCAGCAGTGTGATTCTCTAAGCTTCACTTCGTAATTCGAAAGCTGAATCCGCAGTGAGATTACAAAATGGTATTCTGTTAAACACGATCACGCCGGTGACGTCATCGTCCTGAACGAATACTAAACCAATGACAAGTTGGTTCGTTATCGAAGTGAGCGCGATCACTTTAGTGAGACTCGTTTTCGAGTTTGCATTTTAGAGAACCGCACTACAGTACGGCAACCGTGTTGTCAAAAAATGACAATGATGTCAATGATGTGAAGAACATGGAACTGTCTTTCTACACCAGTTATTTTACAAGGTATACTTGAAGTGAGTCTTTTATTATTCAAATTTTCAGTCTTACTAGTATGACGTGGAAATTAAGACTCTAGGATCTCAGTCAACGCTTAAGCTCTCCGCCCACAAAAAATCGGTCGTGGGCGGAAAGCCTTATGCAAACGACCTCATTAAAAAATGTTTAGGACTTTGACAGCTGTCGGCTGATAACAAAGAATTCTGATCATTAATTTATCGGTAAAGCAAAATAGAAATAGATTCACAGTAGGCCTTAGAAGTTTACAGGCATCTCCTTGAATTCAAATTATTGAATTCATTTTGATTAATGGTCCGAACAATCAGAACCAGATGGCTACTTCTACTAACTAAAAACATTCCAAATCTAGACGTAATGTCATCTCAACGACAATCGATGTGAAAGTAGGTAAAATAGGAGTTGTTTTTTACAGACTGAACTTAATATGTGTATGCGAACGTTACTAAAAGTTTGTATAATTACCTCCTAATCTTAACTCCTGAAACGGGCTCCTATGACTTTCGTAATAAAATGACAAACTTGAATTCGATATTAGGGATGTATTTCACCGACGAAACTGAACGCGTTTTAATATGCTAATCGCTTCAAATACATTCGTTATATTTGCCCTAAATCTGTTTAATATTGAGAAATTCTTTTTACAACCGACGATAATAAAAGCGTTATAAAAAATGGAAAGATGGGCACACATTGCAATGCAACATGCCGCAAACATGAACTACAAACATGCTTTACACGTTGCAATGCATGTTACATAATACACTTTACTTACCAAATTCAACAGATAAACGTTCGTGATCGTCCTCATTCTTCTGTTGCTAGCAAGCGTTGCTATAACGAGAAAGTTTCCTGATATAGACAACATGAATATCAAGATGTACGGAGGAAGGATGAATCGCCATTCGTACGCGTTGCTAGCAACCTTGCCTGCAACAACGCTTGTGTTACGGACTGCAACGAACGTTGAGATGGTGGAAGTCTCTCTCATTCGGAGGAGAGAGGAATTGAGTATTGTGCTTATTTCTTCCATTTTGAGTACCTGGAAATAAACGATAAAGTATGTTAAAAAAACGTAAAACAGTCACGTAAAATTGTGATTTTGCATTTTGTCTTATCTTGTCTTGTTTTGCATCGTGTCTTTGTCGGCTTGGACAGCCAACACGACAAAGACAAGATGCAAAATGCAAGATGTATACGTAAGCTTACGTATACAGGTGTATATAAAAACAAACAAAAAATGAAAATTTATAAGTACCTAATTATTTTCTAAATCGTTTTAGCTAAGTTACAGTTTTGTTTTTTTTTAATATTTATCTACGTCTATAATTTGCGTTACTAAAGCTGGCACCTAGTAAGAAATTATTTAGGTTAGCTTTAACTCATGAAGAACAACACATAGTTCACTTAATAATGCGCATAAATGAATAGTTAGTATTTCTTTTAAACATTTTTTTAATCAAGTTTCACAAAATGATTAGCATCAGTGGGCATGCACCTTTAAGCAATAAACAAGTATCTAAAGGATACCCATAAATCCGTTACCTGCTGAAACTTCAAGATATAATGTCTGATTTTGCTAATATCACGCTCGAATAAGTTCAGATAAACTTCGCTCATTAATATCACAATGCTAAGAAGTATTTATTGCCTATACTTATGCTATTAAATTAATAATATTTTGTGAAGTTTTGCCTATTAAACAATTTTGCTTAAATAATAAATCACTATTTGAAAGAAAAACTAAGTAACAAGTTAGGGTTGTTCATGCGAAAATCATATTTATGGCTTCATATTTAATGTTTGAAACATTATTGTGGCAATAAAGCTTATAGTTATTGAGTTCCCCAAAGGGTTAGGCAGAGGTGTATCAATGTATACCCACAGTTCGCCGGTATGTTCATTGTTCAGGTCGCATTATTAGGGGCCAAGCCTATTCCCATTAACCGGGCACAAAATATGTATAACAATTACATGTCTGTTTGTTATTTTTTAAAGAGCTATGCAACAAACAATCTATGTTAAAATGAAATATAACATTAAAGAAATAACGGTAATTCAAAGTATAAAAGTTACGTAAAAGAAAAAAGAGTTATCCTCTTGAAACATGGAATTGTAAAAAAGAATTTGCAGAAGTTTTATTCAAATAAAAATACATTTCAACTGAAAACTAATCATTTGTAAAAAAAAATGCAAAACAGTAACATAAGTTTGTTTGAGAGATTCGCATAATATTAAATTCTATAAAATAACAATAATCCAAGCTTCTAAAAAATATACTATCGTAACGTCGCGATATTTTTAAAGGAATTAGTTATTACAATACATTAAGGTGCTCCCACACACACATTTTACACTAAAACATTTAGTAATAAATGTTACGAATTGTTACATTCTATTTTAATTGTTAGATGTTTTAAGTGCTCCTACACTGAAGGAAAATGTTTACAACAATTATTATATTAACAAATGTTTTATTTGTAACAATTTGATAACTGTCAATTTTGTTCAGAAATGTTTACTAATATTATCAAGTCTTTATTAACATGAGAACATTTCTTAACATTGTGATCAAAATGTTTGTTTAGAAAATGTTTACTTATGTTTGTAAACATTTTTATTAGCAGTGTGATGGCATCATTATCTCTGAGTGAGAAAAAAAGGTATCAAAAAAGGTTAGGGATCTCGCGACAAAATACCAGAGAAAAGTTCGTTTAAAAAATAGTCCAAACGTGTGTATATACCTACTATGGTATATTTTACCTTGAATATTGAAAAGTAGCCTAACCCTAATCTGTTAATATGTATTTAATGATACTCAACACATAAAACAAATGAACTACTAAACTAGGGTGAGAACAGTCGGCCTAATATGAGCGCGCGGAGTGAACGTAAAATAAATTCGATCAATGTTGACCTTTTGACAGCTACAGTCACGGATAGATGACAAACCAAAATGCGGCCAGCACACGGTCATGATCTCATGACAAACATCCCATGAACTGTCATGGGTGTACGGCGTAGTCCCAAATAAACAAGCTTGTGTGTTAGCACGTTTATGCTAGACCTACCGAACCTTTTACCTTTACCACGTATTAGATAATAGTAACAACGGCTTTACGGTCGTAAAAACCTATCAGTTGGAATAAGACCTATAATTACAAGTTTGATTAGGGTTCGTTTATTGCTTTTACGCCTTTGCAAAGTTAGGGGGATTTATTATACAGATTTGTTGCGAAAACCTCGTGTGCTAATGTTTGTTTAGAACATTTTGGAATGTGTTTTCTATAATAATGATAATGTGTCCTTTTAGAGTAGGTTTACTGCGGGTTGTTCGAAAGAGATACCGCGCCCCCGGAACGCAAAGGGCACATGAAGGAACATAGACGGGTTTTAGTCAGTAAAAGTCTGACACTCCCTCCCGCGCCGCCCAGGGCGGGGGAAGTTATTTGATGATTTCCCGTCTTAAAAAAAAAAGGGTAGGTTTATAAATACATGTAACATTGTGATTATGTATATATGTGTAGACATAATAATGATTACATAATATATGTATATTTATGTAGGTATTCATTTTCTTTTTTAATGCATTGAAGTAAAACATATTTTAATGAAATTAAATAAGTATTTAAAAAATGCGTTTAATATATGATGCATATCAAGCATTGAAAAATATATATAAACAGTAGGAACTGTGGAATATTTACCTAAGAGTCGTCAGACCTACTACGTCATTTGAACATGGCTGAAATTTTGAGTTTAGATAGAGGAGCATCTCGTTAAAACGGTATTTATTGAAACTTCAAAGCGTGTAGCTAAAGTTATGCCCTGTGAAACATATATATAAACCATTTCATATGTTGATTAGTGATTAAGATACCATCTATACCGGATATTT
The DNA here is from genome assembly GCA_932526535.1 of Caradrina clavipalpis. Classification (NCBI taxonomy): domain Eukaryota; kingdom Metazoa; phylum Arthropoda; class Insecta; order Lepidoptera; family Noctuidae; genus Caradrina; species Caradrina clavipalpis. The sequence goes on from OW052095.1 coordinate 2,727,628, forward strand.
TAATAAAGTCCAATAATTAAATTATTAAGAAAGCACATTATTCCTGTTACTATGACGTAAGTCTCGCGTCTCCGGGATCTTAGACTACTATGTTCATCAAAGGGATTGTTGTCTTACGTTTAGTAAGTAGATTCCTATACAATAATGCCTGGAATGTACCAATCATCCACGGTATGCGGTAAGCAGTAAGTAGGCACCTGTTTAGCTTCCAAGAAAGCCTAAATTACATAACAAAACCGTTTAAATCTTACTGCGATCTAATCTCAGCGACATTGCTAAAATCTAAAATTAAACTTAGAAGATATTAAAGGTACATTGAAATAAACAAAAAGAAAAAGAAAACACACTTACCATCATGCCTGTATTCGCCAAAGAGTTAGGCAGAGGTGTACCAGTGTACACCCGCAGTTCGCCGGTATGTTTTGGTCCCTTATAATAGGGGGGCGGCCTATTGCCACTAACCAGGCACGCAAATCTTAACTCCGAGCAGCTACTGAGAATTTCATAGAAAACCCTAATAACGCTTCGCTCGACCTGGGAACCGAACCTAAGACCTAGCATAGCAGTTGCGCATAGGACCACCAGGCTGACAAGGCAGTTAAGGAAAAGGAGAATAAAAAGATAAAATGTTTATTCCCACAGACCAAATTATGCACACAAAACAATCAAGGCTTTTGAAGGTGTCGTGATGGCCCAGTGGTTAAGGCGCCCGCCTCTCATGCACGAGGTTGTGGGTTCGCAACCGGGCACAGGCAAGTACCAATGTGACTTTTTCTAATTCATATATACTTTCTAAGTTTATCTTGGACATCACTGACATCGGTAACCATGTCAGAGGCCCTTGCGGCGGTTTAGAAACTCTGACACTAGGGTGTGTGGGGTCGTTAGACCTTACTGCCCACACGATAAAGAAAGAAGAAGCTTTTGAATCATGAATTAGTATTGATTTGAATTTGTATCAAACATCCATCCAACCATACTCACAAATTTGACATAACATGACAGTATCTTCATGGATTTGGATGACAGGAAGTTGATGCTAAAAAGCGAGATATAAAAAAGTTTTATACAAAAAAGACAACCGCCTTCAAAAACTAAAAAGCGAAAAATAACTTTAGCTTTGGAAGTCGGTGGCAATACAAAACAACAAACAGAACCAAATCCGCCGACTTCCAAAGCTAAAGTTATTTTTCGCTTTTTAGTTTTTGAAGGCGGTTGTCTTTTTTGTATAAAAGTTTTTTTTGTTTGTATTTTTGTATGAATATAAATTGTAATGCTCATCATGATTTCATGAAAACAGCTCGTTCATATAATTTCTTTTCTGTGTGCATTGACTCAGACACGCCATTTATTTTCTCTCGATCGTGATCACCAAACAAAGTCACTTAGAGCCGTCTTCTGAGACTCGTTACAGTTTTATTCTCAGCGAGTATATTTTCTTTTATTTATGAACTTTGACCATTAGAGACTTAAGGGCTAGTAACATTTATTGGTACCTATATAACGTATTGGTTTGGAATACAATACTCATTCAATTCGGTTGAGAAATGAAGGAGGAGGAAACAAACATAAGAAACGTAATATTACATATTATTGTTTTAAATCGGTTAAAAGTAGCCAGATTATCAGTTCATATGCGAAAATTAAAAAGCTTCGGAAATATACCCCAATTGAGAGTGAAAAATAACCTAAATAAAGAAAGGAAGGAAAGTGCAATGATGCAAGCTTCCTTCAAGAGTCAAACCACCGACATACAAACTCCTTAGTTCTACTGAAAAATTCCTAATAGAAAAACCCAATAATTGTTTGGCCAACCACTAATCGATCCCAAAACCGCTCAAAAGCCGCGGTTGCGACCACGAGATTAACGGGACAGTCAAACCCTTGGGAGGATTCTAAAAAACATTATTGCCCCACACAACAAATATTCAAAGACTTATTTACATACCTACCTATGTACATACGAATACCTAAAGGAATAGCTAACAAACAACGCTTTCATACAAAGTTATTTATTTTCTCTCTCTGTTTATTTTAACTGAACTAGATATTCAGAATTAAATATATTCCGTGCGTCGAATCTAAACTCAAATATTATAATTAGCTTTGGCCCGCATTAATGTCGGGTATCGCGAATGCAAAGGAAATACTTCAATTGAAAATTCAAATCATAATTCAAAAGACACGTAGCGCCATCTATTGTCATAAGAACGTTATTGTCGTTTTTCTTGGGAACAGTAATTTTTTTCGGCATGAAAGTTACTCGTATGTCCATTTTTGTACATCTGACAACGTCTATATGCAAAATTTCAAGATGACCGGCTCAATGGTTTAGGCGTGAAAAAGTAACAAATAAACTATGTTTCGCATTTATAATATTAGTTAGGATTTCGGCTTGAATTCCTCTTTCAATATGAAAACCTAACAACATGCCCACTGTTAAAAATAACAATAACTACAAAACGATTTCGATCACAGCGACCAATCTAAATAGCCAAGTACCCAGAAGATATTATAGTGCAAGAGTGTGTGCTAACACAGGTACAATCCCTCTTCCCTAACTCTCATAGTCCGATGGGATTGCAATCCGAAACGACCGGGGAGAGATCAGGCGCAAGACTAAGCTATTAGTCTACGTGCTTGCCAAAGCACAAAGGTATTACAACAACCTTCAAACTACGTACTTAGTAGCAGCCTGGAAGGTTGGTATAAGAAGTTGATGTAATAGTTGCTGAGTTTGTTCGAAAGGGTCACCGCGGCCTTGGAACATGGGCATAGGCATTAGGAGGAACACGGATAGGTTTTAGTCAGTAAGAGTCTGACACTCCCTTGCGCTTCACACAGACCGTCAGAAGTAAGGGAACTCTAATCTCTTCAAAGTTAGAGTGAACAAGCATCCTCTGGGTAAGCTCACTCCATCGTCGACTTGGTTTGTCACATATCACATCTGACAAAGACAAGAGTCAAGAGCTTACCCATCACGAAAAAAAAATGTTGATTTCCCACACTTAAAAAAAAGGGCTGCTATTGAAAAATTGCTAATGGAAAAACCCAATAACACTTTTACCCGACCTGGAAATCGACCACGAGACCAACAGGGCAGTCAGTTTGCTATTAAATATAGTCCAAACAAAGAGTATTATTCTTATAATAAATGGTCGGGCGAGTGATGTATACAGTGTCAGGCTTATACACAATGCTATACAGTTGATTGATTACTCAGAACATAAATCGTTGTGGCCTAGTGTTTATAGCGCTCGCTTCTCATGCACGAGGTTGCGGGTTTGATATATGTACCGGATAAATACTAATGCGACTTTTCAATTCATATGTACTTTCTAAGTGTATCTTGGACATCACAGTCATCAGTGAAGAAAAATATCGTAAGCAAAACTTAATTTATAAAAAAAAAAAAAAAAAAAAAAAAAAAATGTCTGTAAGTATGAAATCACCAATGACCAATGCTCGTGCTTTTTCTGTATGAAGCGGTCTTAGTTCCACAGGGAGACAATATTAGACCATCTAATATATTAAAACTGAAAAGTATTTTTGTTACCTAGTCTACTTTTTTAATCGCGCGATTTGGAAAATATTTTTGTTTTTCAGAACCAGATTCATGAGGAACATTATCATTACATAGTATAAAACAAAGTCGTCCTTTTCCCCTTGTACGCGTTAATCTTTAAAACTACGCAACGGATTTTGATGCGGTTTTTTTTAATAGATAGAGTGTTTAAAGAGGAAGGTTTATATGTATAATAACATCCATTAAATAGCGGAGAAATACTGTTATTTTTGAGGTTTCTAATGTGATGTCGTAAATAATTTAATTTTTTCCGCTTACATTGCAAACGCAGGATGAACCCTACGAGATTTATCAAAATAATGTACTAAGTATTGTACACATTGAAAAGGTCTACAGAAAACTCCGCGATGGTATATGTCTATCTCTTATGGATATCCCACAATAACATTTTTTTGTCATTTACTTTTTAATTAATTTATTAACTAAGTTTCGAAGCGATTTTAACCAATACAGCATTAATCCTTATCAAATTAAATACCTTAAATACATTGTTGATTTAATATAGATCTATATGGCCTGTTACGTGGACGAAGTCGCCAGCAAAAGTTAGTTTCATTGTAATTTCTGTTTTTGGGTCGTACTAAAAGCTTTTGGTGTCGTATTTCTTTCCTAAGTGAAAGGCAATGTACGAAATAGTTCGAAAAGTAATGTACTTAAGTAATCTATCTTTGAAATATGGTGGGACAACATGAACTTAAGCTTCGTACGGTCGCGACAGATATTTTAGGGTTCCGTGTGCGGATTCGATACCGGGATCAATATGAGTTTTTTAATTCGTATGTATTTTCTAAGTGTATCTTAGACAACTCTGATATCGATGAAAGAAAACATCGAGAGGAACCCTGGAGTTATAATGAATATCAGTCTGAAATCATCACTCCGCTCTGAGCAAGCGTGGTGATCAATGCTTTTGCCTTCTCTGTATGAGAGGAGAGGAGGCTTTTGCCCTACAGTGGGACAATAATAGGAGGGTATTATTGTGTATCGGGTGCCAAAAGGAGCACTATTGCTAAGACTCCGTCGCCTTTCTGTCGTTCTTGTTTTTCATCTTTAGAACCATAATAGTTAGAAACATAAAAATACTGAACTGCCTCGGTAGCCTAGTAGTCCTAAGCGCGACTGATACGCTAGAGGTCTTGGGTTCGATTCCCAGGTCGAGAAAAAGTGTTATTGGGTTTTTCTATGACATTTTCAGTAGCAGCAATGGCAATAGGCTCGCCCCCTATTACATGGGACCTAAATATACCGGCGAACTGTGGGTGTTAATTGGTACACCTCTGCCTAACCCTTCGGGGAATACAGGCGTGATGGTATTTATATTTCATTTTCTTTTTTTTTTTAATTTTATAATTGGGAAAGTAACTTTAACTGTCTGCATATCTGTTACACTTTAACTACTAAACCACTAAACCAATGTTTGATGAAATTTGGTACGGGGTAAGTTTGAACCCAAAGAAAGGATATAAACTACTTTCTACTCCGCGACTTTGTCTGCGTGTGCGATAACCAACATTTATGAGGAAAAATCGCAGGAAAAAGCTAGTAAATTACAAAATAAACTGAAAACGAATTGGAAGGAATGTCGTAGCGAAAAGTTTTTTTCTTGAACTTTACACATTTATGGAAAAGCTGTTTTTAGGTACCCAAAAGGGTACAACGGGACCCTATTACTAAAACTTCGCTGTCCGTCTGTCTGTCTATCTGTCCGTCCGTCCGTCTGACACCAGGCTGTTTATTTTTACACATGATGTATTTCTGTTGCCGCTATAACAACAACTAAAAACCACAATAAAATAAATACCCCCATACAACAAACGTGATTTTTTTGGCGTTTACGGAACCCTTCGTGCACGAGTCCGACTCGCACATGGCCGGTTTTTTTAAAATTACCGACGAAAAACTTCCCTGCTTGAAGTTCAAGAATTATATATTGAATTCATGGTAAAAGTTCCTAGCCACTCGGTTATTTAGTGTTAAATATTGGACAGTGGTACGGAACCCTTATCGTACTTGTTTTTAGCTATTTAGCGTACATAGCGAAATGTGTTTAGTGAAAAGTGGCTCTCAATGTGTGTCATTTGGGAGCGTGCCTAATGCGCTTAGATCTTCAGATCTACTAATTCACTTATACATGCAAGCTTTCATAGCAAGCTTAGATAGCTTGTTGCAACTAAACTCTATTTTAATTAAATTTGCCTGTACACGTCTGTGGCAATAGCTTAACTATTAAATTCAACCTTATTGCTGTGACATAGTGGCGCTGTGAATGTTAAATTGTTAACGAAGAATAAAACCGGTCTTAGATTATACCGCTGTATGGCAAAGGTCTCTTCTCGTGTAGAGAAGACACGAGCATTATTCAACACTTGTTCAAGACGAATCGGAGATTTCACAATTTCTATTGTAAGTCCAGAATTCCTCACGATGTTTTCCTAAATCAATGTCAGATGTCCAAGATAAACGACTGATGACCAATTATTGACCCATTTGGCATTTAGAATAGAATAACATATAGGTATGTCGCAGGTCTAAGATAAAATCTGGTTTTTTATCAAGAACCTACGAAAGAAAATCCACTGAAATAGCTAGGTTAATGATAAACAAATTTAAAATTTATACAATGTAAGTAGCAATAAAATTGAAAATGCATGGAGCCTAATAACTCAGTAGATAGTTCACGTAGGTACACATAGTAATCTTCTTCTTAGCGTATCGATAGCAAATAATAGAATATTAATATTAAATAAATAAGATATTTTTGGGCCAAACAAAGGATTTATCCTTTGTTTGGCCCAAAATTCGGCCGACGCAGTCATTAGGTCCTCACGTGTGCAGGACACAGGGCATGCGGCACAAGATAAAAGGTGGGCCATGGTCTGCAGAGAGGCACCGCACAGGCATTGAAGGTCGGTGCCATTCGCGAAACCCCACCGTTGAAGGTCCACATAGTAATGGTCACATAGTAATGTCGTGATCATGAAGCAAAAAAAAATGTATATTTATTTAATAAAGAGGACACGTTTGTTTGCTACTTTTTTGATGGCTAAAGGTAATCACTGAAAGTACTGCGGTGTTATTCTGTAAAACCCTGCTTCCGTGAAGTGAGCGTGTGGCGACCTGTCAATCCCTAGAATCGTACAGTGACAGCCCAGTTTTAGCTCACTTCACCTTAATTCACTGAGCGAGATTTCTTACAGAATAAGCCGGCTGGTCCGATTACAGAAATTCTTTCACTGATAGAAAGTCCGACTACTATTTCGGAGAGTCATAAAATAATGGTTATTACCATAACCATTATTTACGTGACTTCGTGGGTATAACCTAGTATATAATAATATATACGTTGTTATCGTTCTTGACTATACATTACAAACAGCCTGTCTTCATAAAGTGTGTTCGGAACAGATAACAAATTGCCTGTGGGTAAGTACAATATTATTTTACTTGAACGAAATGTAACCTATTTACACTAGTTCGACTTTTTGACACCAGAGGGCCTAGCAGATGAGCGTGGAGTACACATAACAGAAATTCGATCAATTTTTTGATTACAAATAGGTATTTGATATTTTTTTATACCTATATTATTTCACACGTAATATATATATTTGAAGGCATTTATTCATTTAAATGGGTGATACTATTTGTAATTCGATACTTTACGCATTTATTAAACTATACCATGTCATAAAAAAAAACAAGCTGTAGAGTTAATTTGTTTTTTGTTTCAACGCGGTAACCTCCGAAACTGCTGATCCAATTTTGAATCTTCATTATCCCTATACATACTCATACATCACTATCATGCCTATATTCCCCGAAGGAATAGGCAGAGGTATACAAATGTACACCCGCAGTTCGCCAGTATGTTTTTAGCGTATGGCGAGTCTCTTGCCATTAACTGGGCACAAATCCAAACTCCGTGCTGCTACTGAGAATATCATAGAAAAACCCAAAAATACTTTTTGCTGGGAATCAAACCCAAGACCTCTAGCGTAGCAGTCGCGCTTATGACCACTAGGTCAACAAGGCAGTCACTATTATCCCTATAGCCTACTATAAAAATTGCTGCCTGCAATAATATTTGCTCAATATAACCTACTGAATTTTACAGACAGTAAACAGATTTTTTGAATGACAAGAGTTTATAGTGTCATATTAATGTATTATTGTTATTTCAAATTTTTATTATTTTCATTGGTGACTGTTACTTTGATTATTATTATATTATTTTCTTGTTATTGTAAGTATAATACCAATATAGTCAATCATAAGTGAAATTTAGAATTAAGACTGTTGTTTAGTTTACTTAGGAAGGCTGGAGTAGCTCCACACGGCAGTTGACTGGTGTAATTAAATTGAATAGGTATAATTTTATACTTTACGTTTGCATGCCGTACGGTAGAGTGTGCTGGAACTGTCAGACATTGTATGTTTCCATCTTATTCTGTACCCACATTCATAGCAAAATAAATTATTTGAATTGATTTAAACGCTAACTGCGTTTAAATACCGCTATGTAATGTGGTTCTAACACATCCTACAGTCGATCAGTTAATTCAGCCTGACAGTTGATAGGCAGAGCAAAGTATTAGCCAATAGTACTCCAGTAAATTCACGTCATTAACGGTACAGCGGACAGAAGCACTCCATTACACTCCATTCGTTCCTCCGCTGTCCTCTGCCCAAATGATCACGTCATTAAAGCTTCTGACTGTGATACTACGTGTAGTGTTGTATACGACACTACTGCACAGACTGATAGATATGTTAACCACCTTACACTACACACTACACTACGCTATTTAACATGACGCTTACGATACACACTAGAAGATTGTGTATCTACCAATCCAATATTTAATCTATATTTATACTTACTAATATTATAATTTAAAGAGACTAATATTACATGGGACCGAAACATACATACACACAGTTCGCCGGTATGTTGATTAGGCAGAGGTCTGCCTAACCCTCCGGGGAAAACAGGTGTGATGGTGGGAAAAATATATTCTCAGACCGACTGTTAGTTCCATAGATTAGCGAGTTTAAACACACTAAAAACTCTTCAGCTTTATTATGTTAGTATGTAGATATAATAATTTATAGATTAATGGTAGACGAGTAGTATAGATACAAAAATAATCCAATTAAAACAATCCTTTAAAAAATAAAATCAATTAGTAACAGTGATACAACAATCGATAATTAATCTACTTGGTTTCATTTACAATAAGGTAGGTAGGTACTTTTACTACCCTAGTTGCCTTTTCTACCCTATAGTTAACTACAGGACTAAGACTAAGTACTAAGACACGCCCCAATTAGGTCTCCAACCCCTATTTATATTAGCTTTCATTTTTGCTATTAACCATCTAAGAAGATTATTCTACAATCCAAAGTCGCACTTAGGGTACTTTATTTTTAGTTCGATTTTACTTTTTATGAGATGGATGGATATGGTACGATGGATCTATGGTTTAAGCGTTCAAGTCTCATGCATTGAGTTGTGTTTACCATTAATAGATAGAGTGATTCAAGAGGAAGTTTCCTAGATATAAAACATCACGCTATGACCAACGGGAGCGAAGCAGTCACCCAAGAATTAAAGCTGACGAAAAAATCTATTTTTTTGATAATTCATATAATTTGGCCACCATTATTGCTGCGTCAGAGGCGCTATTAAGATCGTGAAGGCAGCAGGTGAACTGACAATAGGGATACTCCAGAATAAACGAACATGAATTCGCATGATTTGACTTTCGTCTTATTTACCTACATAAAAGTCCATTACCGAATGGGAAACACTAATATCCTATAGCCTCTTGGTGTCATTTTGTATGACAAGCACAATTTATGAATCCTATTGATATGAATATAGTCTTCAAAGCAAATAAAAATTTAGTGCGAATCTAGTATTTCCAAGTTTAAATGTTATTAAAATAACGCAGTATTAACGTACAGTCAGCAAAAGAGATAAGTAACCAGGGTCACCTAATACATTCAAAGTTTTTCAAAAAACCGATAGAAGATTTTTAATGAATTTTATTTTTATTAGTATAAAAAGTATAAAATAAACAGTTTTTTAATTAAATTAAATTTCATTTTAAAACTAGCACCGGTTTGAAAGAAAACTTCAACTGTATTAGACGGTCCGGTTACTTATCTCTTTTGTTGACCGTACATAAAAATTGTAATTATGGTTTGTCAAGACAAGAAAATCCTACTATCCTACTACTATTACAAATGCGAAAGTTTTTGAGGAAATAAATAAATATCTTGGGACAACTCACACACGGCTATCTGATCCCAAGCTAAGCAGAGCTTGTGTTATGGTAACCAGACAACTGATATACATACTTATATAATTTTATAAATACATACATATTATAGATAAATCACACCCAGACACAGAACAAACAATCATGCTCATCACACAAAGTTTGTCCTGGGTGGGAATCAAACCCACGACCTCCGGCTTAGCAGTCAGGGCCACTAACCACTAGACCAACAGGCCCGTTAAAATGGAAATGGATGTTTGTTACTCATTCGCGCTTAAACAGCTGAACTGATCTGTCTGAAATTTGGCACTAACATAGATTGCAGTGTGGAATAATACATAGGATACCTTTTATCCCGGAAAATCCAAGGTTTCCGTGAGATATTATATAAAAATTGACGCGTACAAAGTCGCGGGCAGAAGCTTGTATAAAATAAAAAAGAAACTTGACGTTAAGTTACGTTTAATCCATGCGTTAGACGTGCAAGGCTCTGAGGATCCGTGTATAACCGAACGCCCGATACAAAACAAACTTTAATAATAAATAAATAATAAATAATAATAATAAATATCTTGGGACAACTCACACACGGCTATCTGATCCCAAGCTAAGCAGAGCTTGTGTTATGGTAACCAGACAACTGATATACATACTTATATAATTTATAAATACATACATATTATAGATAAATCACACCCAGACACAGAACAAACAATCATGCTCATCACACAAAGTTAGTCCTGGGTGGGAATCGAACCCACGACCTCCGGCTTAGCAGTCAGGGCCACTAACCACTAGACCGACAGGCCCGTCAGACAACAACAACAATAAAACAACATTAAATTTAATTTTGCAAAGTTCGTTTTGGTTCGCCTGAAAATATTGCTCATCATTACGAACAACTGTTAAAAGACCAACCATGAAATTGCAAAAAAGAACAGCTGTTCCGTACGTTTTGTTAATTTATGCGAATACAGCGAAAGCATAATAAATTCAAGTAAATATAGGACATACATCAGGAAAGAAGGAAGACGCTCGATGCAGGCCGCTTCCGACTAATCTTTTAGGAAATCTATGGGGGCGGCCTATGTCCAGCAGTGGACGTCCTATTTCACGAAGGGTTAGGCAAAGGTATACCAATGTACACCCACAGTTAACCGGTATACTTAAGTTCAACGTAATAGGGGTCGAGCCTATTGCCATTAACCGGGTACAAATCCTAACTCCGAGCTGCTACTGAGGATATCATAGAAAAACCCAATAACGCTTTGCTCGACCTTGAAATCGAACACGAGACCTCTAGCGTAGCAGTCGCGCATAGGATCACTAGGCTAACGAGGCAATAAATAAAAAAGCTTTAAATAAAGTGGAAGAATAAAAAGTAAAAAAGAATAATACGACTCTTAATGAACCTTCATGTTTAAATATTTAAAATCCCATAATACATTCCCAGTTTCCTAAAATATTTACATTTTTTAAATTTAATGAAGCTCAACTCAAATAACGCGCGGGCACGTGTAACTCTGAATTAAGCAGTCACTTGTGATGACCACTCGATTCAGCCGACACGTGTTGGAGTTAGATTCTGATATAACTTTTCAAGCATAAAATATACACGACAAAACGCCCACACGTTTTATAGCAGATAATGCATAATAATATGTATGTATTCTCCAGACACGCTTGCGAGCACATCGAACCATTACCGACGACTTAGCGTAAGCGACATTTTTACCTAAACTGCGTTTTTCATCGCAAACATTTTAAACTATAACGGACCATGCCTCGTCGACCTTCCCGCCAAAATAAATCAGTTATTTAAGTTATAGCAAATGCTAATTCACACTAACAGCGCAATTATTAGCAAAAATATTAAAAAACCTTCTTCTGTAAAATTTGGTTTTTGTCGGTTACGCTAAGTCGGCTGCAATGGCTCGACATAACCAACGGGGCAGTCAATACCTAATGATCAGACTACGAAAACCAGGTTAGGGAATTTTTCCGGTATACTCGTCAAAAACAGTTATTGCCACTGTATAAAATTGTAGGACGTGCTCAGGAATTATTATAATTAAAAAATCAGGATCGTAGTTCTCAGTGTTCCAGGTTTATTTGCCAGTCATGACATTCAAAAAATGATGGAGGTCAAAAAGTTGAACGCCTGGTAAAAATCTTATAGCTACAACTTAATTAAATCTACTAATTGCTCCAACATGCCGCCGGCCGTTGAAAGCTTGCCTTTCAACAGCTATCTTCCAACAACGGACAGATCTTGGAGAATGCTCTTCTGACAGTTCCGGTTGAAGTCCTGATATCAGCAACTCGGCTTATGCCGTCTGTACCAGGATGAAGAGCAATAACGCGACCTAACTTCCACTTCAAGGGTGGCTGGTTGTCCTCCTTGATGACAACGAGGGAATCCAGTTTCAGGGTGTCGTTGCCGGTCCGCCATTTGACACGCTGCTGAAGCTCGGTTACATACTCCTTACTCCATCTCGTCCAAAAATGCTGCCGCAGCTGCTCAATACGTTGATGGCGCGTTAAGTGAGGAGTGGAGTGGTCCCGGATGTCCTTTGCAGGCAGAGACGTGATAGGTCGGCCGATCAAAAAATGACCAGGGGTAAGAGGCAACAGGTCTTCTGGGTTCGACGATAGTGGTGTGAGCGGTCGAGAATTTAAAATGCCCTCAATTTGTACCAAAACGGAGTTGAGCTCCTCATATGTTAAATTACAATTGCCCAACACTCGACGCAAATGAAATTTGGTCGACTTGACACCCGCCTCCCAAAGACCACCAAAATGTGGAGCGTAAGCAGGTACAAAGTGGAAGTTCATACCGTCTTGAGCTATACTATCAGTTAAAGAGTCACAGTTGCGTTTCAAAAAATCAGATATTTCATTGTAGGCTCCTACAAATGAAGTTCCGTTGTCGGAGTAAATGTTGAGAGGTTTCCCCCTCCGAGACATGAACCTGCGCAAAGCCTGTAAATAATTGCTGCTCGTCAAGTCACCAACCAACTCTAAATGAATGGCCTTGGTGGTGAAGCACACGAAAATAACTATGTATACCTTCACCAATCTACATCCACGACCTTGACGACTAGCCGCGGTTATAGGGCCTGCGTAGTCAACTCCTACGCTTTGAAAAGGGAAGTCAGCTGGTGAGAGCCTATTCAGTGGGAGATTACCCATTTGAGGAGAAATTGTCTGTGGTTTTAGTCGCTGACACCGTACGCATTGACGATAACAGGCTCTGGCTAAGTTGCGACCGCCGAGTGGCCAGTAGGTCTCTCTGATTGTACTTAATAATAATTGAGGACCTGCATGCATTAACCTAATATGCTCAGATTGAAATAAAAGTTTGACAAAACGATGAGTGGACTGTAATAAAATTGGGTGTTTCTTTGTGTATGAGTAGTCAGAGTTGTGTAACCTACCCCCTATACGAATAATTTTGTTATCATCGAGAAACACATTTAAACTTAATAATCTATTTTTGTGGGGTAAACTTTTATTAGTTATTAATAAATTATGTTCAGGGAAAGATTCCTTTTGTGATTGAATAATAATAAAGTTTAGCGCATCTTGTAATTCCTCAGTACTAAAACAAGATGTATTTTTTGTTGAACGTCCTTTGCAAGTATTAATAAAACGAAAGACATAACAAATGGAACGCTGTAGTCGATAAAAATTGGAGAATCGATTAAACTCGATTATTCCTTTAAATAAATTTTCGTTAGCGTGATGATCTTGGGCTAAATGAACTAAAATATTTGATTTAATGTCTGGTAAGGTTTGTGTATTGATAGCCGTGGGGGGCCAAGTAGTGCTGTCTTGTTTTAAGAAGCATGGACCGAACCACCACAAATCCAGTGATTGCATAGCGGTGGGTTCCACTCCGCGAGTTATTAAATCGGCTGGATTGTCGTGGGTCGACACATGTCTCCAGGTACATGTTCCGGATGTTTCTAACACTTCGGCAACACGGTTCCGAACAAAAGTATTTAATTTTATTGGCAACATTTTCAACCAACCCAACACTATCATGGAGTCGGTCCAGAAAACAATACTAGACGGTTTAATGTTAAGAGAATTAGCAACCTTTTAATATAGACGTACGCCAAGCACAGCAGCACAGAGCTCCAGTCGCGGTATAGTTAATGGTTTAATAGGAGCGACGCGACTTTTGGCTGTAAACAATCGAACCTCGACGTGACCCTGCTCATTAATACTGCGAATGTACAAACAAGCGCCGTATGCTTGCTCCGAAGCGTCGGTAAAAATGTGAAATTCGAAATGTTTGTATGCGTCACAGAGCACGCGACGTGATAACCGTAAATTGTGAATGCAAGGTAATGTTTTGATAATGTTCGCCCATATAGCTGCAATGTCAGGTGATAACTGATCATCCCATTTTAATTTGTCTAGCCAGAGTTTTTGAAGCAACATCTTCATGCTCACGACACACGGTGCTAACAACCCTAAGGGATCGTATATTTGTGCAATTACTGCGAACATGCCACGCTTAGTATTTTCTATGCAGTCAGGAACTTGTATGGGGAAAATGAGATCATCTGTGTCTGTTTGCCAACTAAGACCCAGTGTTTTACTACAGACGTCTCCTTCCCTGTGGAACTCGAAACAAGACTCGTCAGATGGTTCCGAAATTAAAGTGACCTCGTTCGATTTCCACTTCCTTAACGGCATGCAAGCAGAAGCAAGAGCATCAGTCACCTTATGACGCAACATGAGAGCGTCCTCATACACGTCTTCACCAGTCAACAGGTCATCTACGTAGAAATCATGAAGAATGACTTCAGCGACCCTCTGATCCTGGCATTCCAGACCTATTTGTTTGATGCACCTAGTCGCGAGAAAAGGTGCACTAGCCGTACCGTATGTGACTGTATTTAATTGATACGTTTTAAGTGTGCTAGTAACATCATCACGCCAAATTATTTGCTGCAGGTGCCTATCTGAAGGATCTACAGACACCTGTCTGTACATTTTCTCTACGTCAGCAGAGAGGACGTACTTATGAGTTCTAAACCTAAGAAGGATTGCAGTCAAGTCGTCCTGGACAGTAGGCCCCACCATTTGGATTGCATTTAAAGAAACTCCAGAGGTAGTGGGCGCACTAGCATTAAATACAACACGTAATTTCGTTGTGCTACTACTTTCACGCAGGATTCCGTGATGAGGAATAAAATATGACCGCAAATCTTCATTAATATGACACTCCGACATATGGCCTAAAAAAATATACTCGGTCATGAAGTCCTTGTACATTTTGTCAAGTGGAGGTTGGTTGAGGTTT
The DNA here is from genome assembly GCA_932526535.1 of Caradrina clavipalpis. Lineage (NCBI taxonomy): Eukaryota > Metazoa > Arthropoda > Insecta > Lepidoptera > Noctuidae > Caradrina > Caradrina clavipalpis. The sequence continues at coordinate 2,742,815 of OW052095.1, forward strand.
CTGCGCTCGATTGACAGAAAACATCGTTGTGCACGATGATATGAATCACCTAAACTCTCCGGAGATTCCTTCAAAGGTATCTTAACGCTAAAACGGCCATCGGATAAACGCGTCGTGTTTTTTGTAAAGTGTTCTTCACACATATTCTCCTCGGCTGAATAAGTAGATGCATCATGGCTAACTTCTTCGAGCTGCCAGAAACGCGTCAATTGGTTTCGGATGTCATCTAACTCATTCAAACTGGAACAACTTTCGTAATAATCATTTACAAAATTACATTTGATTGAAGAAAGGTGAGATGACTGAATATTAAAATAATTATAGCCGCCGTTAATTGGGCCACAAACTAGCCAACCTAGTCTAGTTTGATGAAGTGTTGGTTTCCCATCACCTAATAAAATCTTATCAGATCCTAATAAAGTCCAAAATACGTCAGCCCCTATAATAATGTCAATAGAAGCCGGTGTGTGGAAATATGGATCAGCTAAATGAATATTTGAGGGTATATTTACATGTACCTGTCTAGCGGGAATATTATCAGTTATTGTAGGTAAGACAAAACAAGTTATGTTATTTGAATACGATTCGTGCAACGATTTAATGTTCACACGACACATTTTATTAACAAGCGACAGAGAATTATTTACGCCTTGTATAGTTTTTTCTGTGTGTAAATAAGGCAACCTTAACTTATTGTATAAAGTCTCCGTCATTAGACAAGCCGAGCTACCTGAGTCGAGAAGCGCTCGAGCGATGTGTTCTTTATTGTTTACGTCGTAGCACTTAATTAATGCAGTTGACAACAAGATGTCACCCGGGCTAGTCATATGCGAATGTGCGGAAACATTGGCTGAGAGCGCAACGTGATTATTTGTGTCCGTAGTGGATGACGACTCACAGTTAGCCTTATCAGTCGTAACAGCTGATTTGCTTGAAACCGGTTTTGGTTTGTACTCTGCGTTGTGAATAAGCGTGTGGTGTTTGCGCTTGCATATTTTGCACCCCGATTTCTTACAATTACTAGGATAGTGACCGTGACGCAAACAATTGTAACATACCTTATAGCTAGGTAGCAATGACATTCTCTCGTCGACAGTTAGTGCTAGAAACTGTGGGCATGAAGTGAGGTTGTGATCGCCTTTACACTTAGGACAGTTTTGTGATGAGGAACTACTGGACTTGTCTGTCGTAAAAAGGGATTTTAGTTTTGTGTTGTGTTTTATGTTAGTTGTGGAATGACGTGACTTTTCCAAAGTTTCTATCAACTCGGCACGATTTCGTATAAAGTCGATGAACTGATCGAAAGTGATCCTTTTCGATTTATCAATACGCCCTTTGTGTTCCTCCCATGCTCTGAATGTGTTTGTGTCTAATTTTTGTCTAATAATGTAAATTAGTAGTGTGTCCCAATTGTGTACAGGTTCACCCAATGTCTTTAATGCTCTGATATTTTTGTTAATATTATCTACGATCCCTTTCAATGCACTTGAGGACTCCTTTGTGATTGATTCGATATTGAACAACGTTGTGACGTGATTGTCAATTAATATTCTTTCGTTGTCGAATCGCTCACAAAGAAGTTCCCATGCCATGTTGTAGTTTCGAGCTGAAAACTCGATAGACTGAATGACAATAGCAGCAGATTCTGTTAATGATGACCTCAAATAATGGAACTTATTTACCTCGTCTATATCGTCATTGCCGTGAATGAGACTAGTGAAAGTATCTCGAAATTCGAGCCAGTTATCGTATGAGCCCGTAAATTTAGGTAATTGTATGGTAGGTAACTTGACGAACTGACGCTTACTACTAGTGGTAGACTTTATTTCCTCTTGCTCAGATTTCGTAAACTTATTTAATAGTACTTTAGCTTGAGCCATCAACCCATAGTATTGCGATTCAACTGTAGTTCGTTCGAGTAACTCAGAGTCACCGTCACACATACATTCTAACTTTGATTGAACCTCGTTAAATTCATCATACAAATCATCCAATTTGTTGACTCGCAACTGCAACTCCATTACCTGAGACGGGTTTACCGAAGAATCTTGAATTTTATTTAAATATGTTTCAAATACGGTCAATCTTCCCTTATAACTGCTTCGCTTCTTTTTAAGATCTTTGATATCAGTCATTTTGAAAGAAGGGTGTCGTAGACCTGAAATTATACAGTTACAGCGTTAAATAACGAAACTATATGTTACAAAAATACCTAGCGTAATAAATTATGAACTAAGTAACAACTGGTTTTAGTTTTTAATTGATTATACAAGTTGACCTTTGGACACTGCAAATTATAAGAACTACCGTAGTTAAGTAGGTAGGTAAGGTTTGACAGAATAATGTAACAAACAAATGATTTACTAATCTATGTTTAAAAGGTTTACAAAGTAAGAAGTAATTGTAAAGGTTAAAATTAAGAATTAATATTATTTGTAAATTAACAATAAATAGCTAACTAATGTAGGTTAACACTAACACTACTGTACTGTATTTTAAGCACTGGTTAACTATATTTTACAAAATAATATAATTCAACCTAAAACTCTGTAAATAAATCCTTGTAAATAAAATTGTATAAACTATGTAAATAATTTGTAAATATGTGTATAAAATAATTATGTTACTAACCTTATTTAAGTTCTTATAATCACTACTTATTACCTATATTTTTTTTATATTACCTGATTAAATATTTATGGGTGTTGGGTGAATTTAATTAATATTATAATGCGTTGGCTTTAACACTTATAGTTTTATTTCACTCGATCTTCACTTCACTTTTCCTCCAACACGTGTTTGTCACCTCGTTACTCCGGTAATTTTCAATATAATTCCCAAAATAACCAATATTCAGCTTTTTCCACTTTGCTAGTTGTAGATAATCCGATATCCGGCTCGAAGGACCATGTATAAAATTGTAGGACGTGCTCAGGAATTATTATAATTAAAAAATCAGGATCGTAGTTCTCAGTGTTCCAGGTTTATTTGCCAGTCATGACATTCAAAAAATGATGGAGGTCAAAAAGTTGAACGCCTGGTAAAAATCTTATAGCTACAACTTAATTAAATCTACTAATTGCTCCAACAGCCACCTTGAAGACACTGAAGAGATACAAGTGACTGAAAGATTGGCTACTGGGCTGCGTGTCGCGGGTTCGAGTCACGCAAGGAATAAATATTAAATGGCCTACAGATAGGAAGATCCGAGTTGTTTGTGTAAGTGAGTTTATATATCAGTGAACGCACCCGCACCCACGATACAGAAGAAATACCAAGTGCGGAGCAAGGTTTTTAAAAAAGAGAAGAAGAATGTTAAAGGGGTTCGGTTTGAGGGGGTACGGGTGCTGGTATAAGTACAGGAACATGAGATATTTCAACTTTGTCTCTGGGATGACCACGCAATCGCAAGGCCCCTGGTATTGCAGATATCTATTGACAGCGGTGGCCATTTAACATCTGGTAGGCCGTTGTCTTGTTTTCCATCCAAATTATTTTTAACAAATGAAAAAAAAAATAGAAGAACAGCCCAATATCAACATTGCCCTAGTATAAATAAAGTTGTTTTTCTCTTGCTGCTTACCGCTGACTTAAAAAGTACAAACTGAAAATGCTATGAGCGTTGCGACTCGTTGCCCTCGGGTGATTATTACTTTTACCGACTAAATGGAAGGAATAAGGAAAAAAAGTAGCAATAAATGTATTCTCGCTAATTTGCACGAAAATTTGAGACCACCGCATCCGAAATCCTCGTTGAACACGCTTTTATCGTGGAATCCAATTGGATTAAGCCTTTACTATGTACTAGTTCAATTGAACGATTCTTAATAACATAGGAAGTCCGGATACAACAATAAACAGCATATACAACTATTCCAACAATAGCCAAATGTAGGTACTGCAGTCTACGAGGAGTCCATACAACTTAGATTAAAAAAAAAAAAACTATCACGCCTGTATTCCCCGAAGGGTTAGGCAGAGGCGTACCAATGTACACCCACAGTTCACCTGTATATTTTAGGCCCCATGTAATAGGGGGCGAGCCTATTGCCACACAATTATTTTAATTATTGCTATACAACTTAAAGTCAAAGACAAAGCATAATTTCATTAGACCATGCACTTTTGAACGTCATTCACAAGAAAAAAATCTAATGAATTTATTTGCCTATTCTAAAAGGTAGTTCCATATGGAGAAGAACGGGCAAAAAACTTCATACACACTCTTTGAAAAATGTTTTAACTCGATTCCTAATACCGGATACCGGTCCGGCGACTAGTGCATACACATTCATTATAAGACATACACCACTGCGAATAAAGCGAAAAAAGCAGTCCGTTGTCCGGTGAAAAAACAGACGTCAACCGTGCCACCGGCTTCCCTGCGGAAGTTCGGAACGACGGCTACTCTATCGCTATTGAAAAATAGCACAGTTGGCAGTACCTACTACTGCCAAATGGTACTACCTGTAGGGTAATACCATTTGGGAGGTATTTTAAAATATAATTTAACTAGATTTTGCCCACGACTTTGTCCACGTGAATGTCAGTTACCGTGGACGAAGACCAAGTTGAAATATAATATAGCCTATGTCCTTTCTTGGGGTTTAAACTTACAGTGTACCTTTCGTCAAAATCGGTTCAGTGGTTTAGTCGTGAACTCTTAAAATCTTAACAGACAGAGTTACTTTCGCATTTATATTATTAGTATGGTACCTATAATTATATTGAAATAAATATTATATTGTTCGATTTCGGAGTCTTTTGATGTGATAATAGATGATAATAAATTAAGAAAAGTTAAGTTGTAAAAATACCTAATTATACCTAATAGAATAAGTCCATTTACACTTGGGCTAACAAAAAGTCACTATTGGTGTACTGGAGATACACCTGTGCTTAACCCTTCAGAAAACAGGCGTAACGATATGTAAGAAGCTGCCAAATATGACCTCAGTTTAAACGGAATAGCCTTCTCGAGTAACGATACTTGAGAACGACAGGCGCACTCTAGGCGTCTGCCTTCGAACTAAACCCTGACAAGGTCATATACTACTTCTATATATTCCTATAGCTCTTATCAACATCAGAAATAAGTGCAAACAAGGTTTCTAAACAAGCTTGTCATAAATATGATGGATATCTAAAACTTTCCCAATTAGTCTATAATAGCGTTTGCTTGCGACATCGTCCATGAAAATATCGGCTACTGCGGACGCGAGTGAACTTACGGATAAATAAGTAGCTTATTTCCTAATATAGATTCTAAGCTATATCTCTGTAAAATCTCATTCCAATCGATTCAGTGGTTTTGTAGTGATGAGGTAACAAACAAACAAACAAACAGTCACTTTCGCTTTATAATATTAGTTAGAAATATAAATAGCAGAGTAAGTATCAGTTACATCAGCAGTTTGTTATTATTATGTTACTAACACCACTAGTCAATAACTAAATTCTCCTCGTAAATGAGACTTATATTTAAAATTCAATCACGATTTTCAAGACACGTGGCGCCATCTATTATCAATAGAACGTAATTGTTGTTTGCCTCGGGAACTGTACTTTTCTTCGGGATGAAAGTTAGGTACACTATGCCCGTTTCTGTACACTAGACAACGAGTATCAAAATATGACAATGGACGGTTCAGTGGTTTAGGTTTGAAAAGGTAATAAACAAACTTACTTTCGCATATAAAATATACTAGCTTCAACTCGCGACTTCATCCGCACCAAATTTGATAATATATCACCTGACGGGAACCGTAAATTTTTTCGGAATAAGAAAAATATCCTATGTGTTATTTCACATTGCAATCTATCTCAGAGCTAAATTGCATCTAGATCCGTTTAGCCGTTTAAGCGTCAAAGAGTAACAAACATCCATCTATCCTCACTGACAGTCGCGTTTATTTATAATATAAGTAGGATTAATTGTAAGTTTTATTTAGGAAGTTAGAATAACTAACCAAGGGTCTTTGAACTAATAATTTATCGTCATAGGAATCACAGACATTTAGCTGTACAGAGCCTGCCTAGTGCTTCTAAAATTGTCTGAAGGTCTCCACAAATAGGGTAAACTTTTTCGATAAACCAGACGAGAGGTGAGATTCCTAGTAATATAAAGATTTTCTTGAGAATTTGATGTGGATTAAGTCTCTGCTAAAAGGGGGAAAATTTGTTTATTTAATACTAGTCCTATTATCAAAATTATATTTATAGAAATAAGTAAAATTGAAGTGTCTGTTTGTGATGTCAAAATAACAGCTTTTTACAAAACAAAATGCATTTTTACGAAGTACATAGACGGAAAAACCAATTCTTAAAAATTGAGTGTGTCTTGTCTGTTTGTTCCGCGCTAATCTACGAAATGGCTAGACCGATTTTGAGTTTACTTTCATGGGCAAATAGCTAATGGTATAAAAAGTAACCTATCCAGAAAGAATGCAGGCGAGACCGTTTCTATGGAGAAAAGACAATTCGCATTTCCTTTGTATTTGAGATCGCATTTTTTTCGGCGATAATTTTTTCGTGATACCGTGCATTTACTGTCAACTGATTCATAACAGATCCTTGAGGCAGGGGCAAAACCACTACCTCTCAAAACTGTATTATTTTGTGTGCCTTGCGCGCTGTTGAATTTTCAACTCTCGGCTCGCCACCGAGAGTTGCCAACTGGTATACGGTGTTACACTATTCATAGTCACGTAGCACACCCCCGTAGAGTTGCACCGGACACAGAGTTGCAGACAGAAGTCTGGGCTTCTATTTGAGAGCGTTGAATACAGGTTGATTCAACACTGACCTGTAGGTTAAGGGACAAAAACTTTTGCTTTGATTGCGTCTCTTGTTGTGTGTTGTGTTCTATTAAATATTAATGAAGTTGTGTTGGTAAATAAACATACCATCTCGCCTGTATTCCCCGAAGGGTTAGACAGAGGTGTACCAATGTACTCCCACAGTTAACCGGTATACTTAAGTCCATGACCATGAAATAGGGGGTGAGCCTTTTGCCATTAACAGACCACAAATCCTAACTCCGAGCTGTTACTTAGCATTTCATAGAAAAACCCAATAACACTGATCGAGCCAAAGACATAGCGTAGCAGTCAGTTAGTTGTGTAGGTAATCATTGTATCTAAGGATAGTTTAGTAGGGAAGTCTTTTTAGGGTTCCGTATCTCAAAAATTAAACGCTACCTCTATAATTTTGTGGTATGACACAGATTTATTTATTAAGGCTTTTTGAAAATTTACTTGATTGATTTTGATTTTTCAAGATAGTGATTTTTTTAGTTTTTTTAGAACTTTATGTTTTAAAATTAAAGTGTTTTGCAGTTAGAATTTTTAATGCTCTTTTACTCAGACCGTGTCTATTATTATTATATACTTTGCATAATTATCAATGTGTATAAGTTAGGTAATAATCAATATTACTATTATTTTCGCAATTATAAACACATTTTTTTATCGTTTACAATTCCAGCAGTACATATTCAAATACCTATAAATACTGTAAAATAGTAAAGTCAAGTGTATTTTTTTTTACAAATTAGAAAAATCTTATTTTAGAACTTTATTTTAAGTTCAAAAAAATTTAGTTAAGTTTTTTTTTAACGCCAGCTTTTACTTGTATTAGTGTTACGAAAAAGTCAAAAATATTTGCATTTCATACACTTCCTATGTTTTTTTATTGACCTCCTAAATAATTAATTCCTAAAATCTAACAACAAAAAAAGCACCAAAACTTACTTTCAAAACTCAATCCGAAGCAAAGCACAAACTCATAAAAAGTTTAAACATTTTCAAATCCATAATTCACTGAAACACAACCTTTTTTAACACTGAAAATAGCACACACACACATACTTAACGAGCACTAAGGCTAGAGTACACTTAACACCACACGAAAAAGTTATAAAGTTGCGTGAACTTTTGTGAGCGAGAGACAGGAGGTTGCGACGATCGCTTCTAATAAACTGAAGCGTTGAATGAAAACATTGTACATTCTAGTACGCATGCGCGGAAAGATGCATTGTTTGATGATTTTTATTAGGCGGCGATTTTGTGCATGATATTATTGGTATGATATGAGATTCTCGGTTTGAACTTTCGATAAGTTTATTTTATTTTGTGGTGTTTTGTTGCTTGGTGTATAAAGACACTTTACGTAGCTGTTAAGTACGCTTACTAGCCATTAGAGTAATTAACATTGAGAAAAAGTTTTCGCTGGGAATATAATTTATCTATTCCCAGCATTTATTTTACAACCTCGTTAGCCTGAGCTAACGTCCTGAGCGCTAGAGGTCTTGGGTTCGATTTCCAGGTCGAGCAAAGTATTATTCGATTTTTCTATTAAATTCTCAGTTGCAGCTCGGAGTTAGAGCCTGTCCAGATGAGGCGTTTTACGCGCGAGTCCAATCGCGCGTAGGCACTCGCGCGTACCTCGTTACCTGAGGTAACGCGCGAGAGCATCTGGACGGGATATATGTAGCTCTAGTATCTCGAGTGCTCTTAGGATTTGTGCCCGGTTAGTGGCAATAAGCTCGCCCTCTACTACATGGGACCTGTGCACATTGTTACACGTTCACCTTCGGGGAAAGCAGGCGTGATGGTATATCTAATGGAAAAGTATTAACTATTAGTTACATATGTAGGATATAAATTTGTATATGAAAGCTACATTTGCCAACAAACTGCTGTACAGTTTGGCAGAAGTAATATTATTTGTAACACTTAGGATGTCACCACGAATATACGCTTTTTCATTTTCATTTATTTTTGTTGTGAAAAGTTGAAGTTTATCGTAGCGCGCAATATTGTGCTTTTAAGTGCATGCAAGACTAACTTTCCGCTTTGTTAGATGTCTTTTTAAACCCGTTACATTATTTATCAAAAACCAGCACTAACTTATACCAGTTGTAACTTCAGTTTGAGCATGCATTTTTCGAGGTTTCAGTTTGGTATAACTTTACTCCGGATGTATTTTCAAATACCTGAAAAGTAGTACGTTGGTTCGAGACTATAATCGACTACAATACGTTGGTTTATATGTTATAAATTATGTTTTTTCCCTACTCCTTCGCTGATCTCTTCTGATTTATTTCGTTGCGGGATCCAAGACATTTAAATATTTTCTCCGGATCTCGTCAAAGTTTCATTGCTTGTTGATTTTGACTTTCAGAAATTACAGTGGTCTTGGGTTCGATTCCTAGGTCGAGCAAAATATTATTGTTATGTTTTAAATGTTATTGGAATGTTAATGTTGATGTTATTTTCTTTAAATTGTCAGTGGCAGCTAGCTGCTACTGACAATTTCAAAGAAAAACTAAGACCTAAACATACCTGCGAACTGTGGATGTATAGGTATTGGCACACCTCTGCCTAACCCTTCGGGGAATACTGGTGATGGTATGTAATTATGAGTACAATGACTTTACAAGAATTACTTAAACAAAAATAAACGTTGTGTTCTTAGTCGAGAGTATCATTTACGGTTCATAGACCATGTAATTGCTTCCACACCCTTCAGAAATCACGTAAGTGACCATTACTTTGTTCACGTCACTCGAAACCCCATCGTGAGACAAGACAGCGGTCAACACTGTCGTTAATATTCCTCTACCGTCCTTGAACCTCTCCGTCTATTGTCTGACGTCGCCTTTACATCATTGTGTAGAAGCACGCACCGTGATTTATAGTGATAGGTCTACCAGGCTTGTAATATTGTGTTATATGTTACCTTATATATATTTTTATGGTATGATTTGCCCGGTTTTTTATTTTAAGCTGACTGTGACGTCATTGCCTAACGATCTGCCCTCTTGCCCACCTTTCAAACATTATGTTTGGGGTTAGACACCGGGCAAGTAGAAATGTGTTTTTTTTTAATTTTATATATAATTTCTAAGTTTATTTTAGACATCACTGACAGCGGTCAAAGAAACAACGTGAGTTTCCTCATGTTGTTTTTTTTACCGCCTACCAAGACTTATAATTAATAAAAATATAAATTATTTTTTTTTTTTTTTTTTTTTTATTTATTAATTTTTTATATTATTGTTATTTTTTATTTGTTTTTAATTTTTTGTGTTGTGCGTCGCTTTCGCAAGAATAAATGGTTTTTCTTTCTTTCTTTCTTTCTTTCTAATTATTGTAAGACTGAAATCGGCAATCCCCTTTACGTGGTGATATGCCCTTGCCTTCTCAGTATGAATACCTTTGCCCTGTATTGGGACAATAAGAGGCTGGTATAATAAAACCAGCAACCTCAAGGGTTGAAATAACAACCCTTTATTTACTTTAACCGATCCTGATGTCGATGGCCAATCAAATCTTACAAGTTAAATTTGACCCACTTCCCGATGTTCGATTAAGCTGAAATCTCGAATACATATGCACACTGCATGACAATGCAATATGTACCTACACGCCGCGAGCATAGAAACGCGGCAGCAGCCGAATAACGTTCCATAAAGCGAGGGTGATGCCGCAGAGGATGTACACGCCGCGAGCATGTAAACGCGGCAGCAGGCAAATAAGGCTCCATAGAGAGAGGGTGCGGTATGAAGGAGGGGGACGTAGGCGCCCGCGCCGGAACTCGGAAGCCGCCCACGCCATGACAGGCTTCACACTGAATTTAAGTGAACTAGCTATAAGCAGCCATATTGTGAAGTCTCAATTTATATTATACTACGTCACACAGGAGTCAGAGTTTTATTCATTTTGTCGTAAACACAATATAAAAGCTTACTTTTATTTTGCACCCCGGTGTGCCTGGACTTTTAGCCTTGTAAGTTAACAAAGCATGTAGCTAACCAAAATCTCTTCAGTTTGGTTCGGAATTATCGAACACCTCTTAACCTGGTTCCAGCTTATCTGAACTACACTCAATGCACGGGCATCATGTACCAGCGAACATAGTTTGTAAGCTTCAAAAGGAATTTGTAAGGTAATTAAAGCTTCCGCGAATGCTTTGAGGAACATAAGATCATTAAGTAAATATTTTATGAAAGACTAATAAAGTAACATAAACGTTCACGTGGTTTTTTTATAAGCTTATTTACTTAATATGATATCCTTGCTTCAAATAGGCGATTAATACAGGAAAAGTTTTTAACCAGTGCGTAAATTTTTTTTGGCAGTTCAGTGTCAGTAATAGAACACATTTCCGTGTTTACTTAAAAAAATAATAATAATAATAATTAAAAAAAAAATATACCATCACACCTGTATTCCCCGAAGGGTTAGGCAGAGGTGTACCGATGTACACCCACAGTTCACCGGTATATTTAGGTCCCATGTAATAGGGGGCGAGCCTATTGCCATTAACCGGGCACAAATCCAAACTCCGAGCTGCTACTGAGAATTTCATAGAAAAACCCAATAACACTTTTTGCTCGACCTGGGAATCGAACCCGGGACCCCTTGCACAGCAGTCGCACTTGCGACCACGAGACCAACGGGGCAGTTAATTCTAATAAAAAGAAAAATAGTGGATATAACACTTAATTCGTAAGGCTCTCTGCCCACGAGCAATTATTGTCGGCCGGGTGAGTTGGTGTTTCAGAATTCAAATGTTCCTTTCTCGCCAAATTGGTCAAAAAGTTGGGCGTGGGTGAAGATGCTAAGGCTGACAGGTCTTTATTTAAAGAAAAAAAGAAAAGAAAAAAAGAAAGAAAGAAAAGAAGACTAGCTTCTGCCCGCGACTTCGTCCAAAGTTCGTCGTCAAAGTTTGTGTTATCCCACGGGAACTGTACATTTTATATATATATATATATATATACCATCACGCCTGTATTCCCCGAAGGGTTAGGCAGAGGTGTACCAATGTACACCCACAGTTCGCCGGTATATTTAGGTCCCATGTAATAGGGGGCGAGCCTATTGCCATTAACCGGGCACAAATCCAAACTCCGAGCTGCTACTGAGAATTTCATAGAAAAACCCAATAACACTTTTTGCTCGACCTGGGAATCGAACCCGGGACCCCTTGCACAGCAGTCGCACTTGCGACCACAAGACCAACGGGGCAGTTTCAGGGGCTGTACATTTTCTCAGGGTACAAAATAGCCTATATCGCTATTCCAGCATATTGCTATTGCAATTTCATCAATCTCTTTGCTTTTTATGTGATTCCGTTGAGCTGTTCTAGCGTGATTGAGTAACAAACATCCATCCATCCAAACTCTCGCGTTTATAGTTTATATTACTCGTAATACAAACATAACATATCACGCCTGTATTCCTCGAAGGATTAGGCAGAGGTACCAATGTACACACACAGTTCGCCGGTTTGTACGTAATAGGGGGCGAGCCTATTGCCAGTAACCGGACACTAATGCTAACTCCGAGCTGCTACTGTGAATTTCATAAAAAAAACCCAATAACACTTTTCGCTCTACCTGGGAATCAAACCCAGAACCTCTAGCGTAGCATTCGCGCTTAAGACCACTAGGCTACCTAGGCAGTTATTTATATTATTATAAGGGTTTATCATTGAATCCTTATCAGAGTTTAATTTCAACAGAAATAGGACCTAAATAAAATCCAGGAGGATTCACATTTCTAAGTGCGAATTCCCAACTCCCACAGTACTTTACCTACCTTTTTTTATCTGAAACCGTTCAAAGAGCTGAAAACCTAACCAAGATAAGTGGATAATAGTCCACGGAAAAAAGTGGTAAAAGATTAATGATCTGGAAATTGAGACAGTTATTTTCAGTAAAAGACCCTTGTTTAAAAGTAGGTGTAGTGTACGAAAATAACTATATCGTAGAGCAGACACCGAACCTCATTGTACCAGCAGCTTGAAGACACGGTTGGCATAGTGACTGAGCAATTGGCTGCTGCGCTGAGTGTCGCGAGTGTGATTCCCGATTCTGCGCCTCTGAGTATTACGATGTCAAAATAATCAGAAGCCCTGGATAATAAATTGTCTCGCTAGCTTATTGGTCCTAAGCGCGACTGCTACGCTAGAGGTCTTGGGTCCGATTCCCAGGTCGAGCAAAAAGTGTTATTAGGTTTTTCTATGAAATTCTCAGTAGCAGCTCGGAGTTAGGATTCATGCCCGGTTAATGGATATAGGCTCGCCCCCTATTAGATGGGATCTAAACATACCAGCGAACTGTGTATGTACAGTGGTACACCTCTGCCTAGCCCTTCGGGAAATACATGCGTCATGGTATGTTATGTTCTAGATGATTCCACGGTAACATATTGTATTCTACCTCTCTATAAATAACAGAGATAATTCGTTCCTCTTATAAAGTACACAAACAGTTTCTCTATACAGTTTATCTTTTGTAGCACTCCTAAACAACACTATCAAAGGATTAAGCTAAAACCACCCTTGTTTACACTAAGCAGCGTATTAGCTCCCTCGAGCCTGAACAACCCCAGACGATTACGTTTCCCTAAATAAATAAACAAATAAATTATATACCTACCTATAAGGCTCGTTTTTGCTAGTCATAGCAACCTTTTAACTCCATCTTAGTTTCTTTATACCATTGGATAGCAAACAAGACGACGGCCTACCTGATATTAAGTGGTCACTGCCGCCTATAGACATCTGCAATACCAGAGGCCTTGCAGATGTGTTGCCATTCCAGAGACAAAGTTGAAATGTCTCATGTGCCTGTAATTAGACCGGCACCCATACCCTCAAACCGGAACACAGCAACACTGCTTTGCAGCAGAAGTTAGCTGCTAACATGGACCCGTAAATTTTAAAAGAGTGTACATGGAGTTTCTTCCTTGTTCTTCTCTTTGCAGCAAGCAACTAGCTACAACTTGCTGGCTGAATTCTCAACAGTTTAAAAGTGCCTGTAGATAAATGGTTTATTGGAAACTAGCTTGTTCCCGTGATTTCTTCCGCACGAATGTAGTTTTGATTTTGCGCGCTACCCTATTATTTTTCGAAAATAAAAATAGACTTCGGTACTCCCTTTAGCATCAACTATCTGCCAGTAAAAGTCCCGCCAAAATCGGTTCTACCGTTTCGGAGATTAGCCCGAACAAACAGACAGAAAGACGGCGAAACACAAAAAACGTAAAAAAATAGTTTGGTGTAACTTAAAACATTCGTAAACATAACGTTAATAACCGTTCTTTTAACGTTACAAAAAGACACTTCAATATAATTTACTTGTATAGGTTAAAAAACATAGTCACCCTTCGTAAGAACATCTCAAAATAGCTGACTATTAAGTTTCCAAGCTGTAACGAGCTTCGTAATACAAGCTCATTGAATTGAGGTACATATAAGACCCGTTTATAACCCTGTTTTACTTAGCTATCGTGTAGTGTATTGTTTTATCGCCGAGTATCTCATTTCCATAAAATATTCATGCAATATTGAGCCTTATTGAAAAATTCTTTAGTACCATCTATGCGTTACTTAAAAATTATCGTATACATGCATAATTTTACAAATCCGACTGTTAAATTAAAACAAACAAACAAAGAAATAAAACTCTTCTATATTGGTACAGATTCATGATAAAAACGATAAAAATAAAAATATAGGTGTTATTTTTTTAATAACACCTATACCTATGGATTGTGCCCGGTTAATGGCAATAGGCTCGCCCCCTATTACATGGGACCTAAATATACCGGCGAACTGTGGGTGTATATTGGTACACCTCTGCCTTACCCTTCGGGGAATACAGGCGTGATGGTGATGGTATTTTTTAATAAACAATGGGTGTGGATAAACTGTTTGTAAATATATTCTGAAATACGTGGAATTTTAGTTCGGGCGAGTAGATTGAGTGAACTAGTTATTTGAGTTTTTTTTTCGTTCAGAATTTTCAATATTTTTGTTTCCAAAATATTCTAATAATTTATTTACTAGGATGCTAAAGTTTTACAACATACCATCACGACTGTATTCCCGGAAAAGTTAGGCAGAATTGTATTAATGTTCACCCACATTTCGCCGGTATGTTCAGGTCCCATGTAATAGGGAGCGAGCCTATTGCCATTAACCGGGCGCAAATCCTAACTCGCTCAAGCATTGCTCGACCTGGGAATCGAACCCAAGACCTCAAGCGTAGCAGCGGAGGCAGTTTCTGTCTTATTGACTGTACATAATATATTATGCTTTTAGCAACCAGCTTCGATTGTGTGACAAAATTAATCGCGTTAATTAAGCAGATGAAATAAAGCGCTGTTGCCGCTCTTCATCTCGGCAAGACGCAAAGTAATTTCGGCGAAATATGTTGCCAGTCCCATAAAACTTAATTATCTTTTATAGTATGAGCAACATTCATGCCAGATACTTTCATCTAAGATTGATCTTATTTCTCTATCACGACATGTTTTTCATGAGTTTTTCCATGGTTTTTCCTAATTAATTATTAAGTAGCCACCTATATCATTCAATGTTAATGAAAGCATATTATTTTGTTGGTTTAATCACATTGAGAAACAGAAAATGGTGACTTCAAAAAAAATTACAATCGTGTTATATTAGGACATTCACCCGCTTTATTCTATGAAGTCTACATGAATTGTGAAAATGAGTATTTGTTAATCCTTCAGTTTATATCAAATCAAAATGCCAAGTCAATTTAGTAATAATATAAATGTTTTGATATAGGTACTTGAAATAAATTTAAGCCGAAAAAGCTTAGGGACCCAAAACCACAAAACGATAAAATCTTTATTTACTTTTTGGTTTAGGCCTCTAGGGATTATTCCATTCAAGAGTCATTGACACAGACTTGATTGAAACACAGTTTGAATAAATACTTCATGTATTGAGCTAATTGAAATTATAATACTATTTTAAGTGACGAACTGTCAACTTTTTATTCTTTTCAAATTTGGAACAGAATGTATCTGATTACTCAATTTAAGTGGTAAACTATTTAAATAAGGTTCAATATAGCTTTACCAGCCAGAGTTAACAGTACTATGATCAAATCTTATTATTGGGAAGCGATTGAATCTACTTCCGAAATAAAATGGAAAAACCTTTAAGAATTTGGACCCTCCATATCCGTCTTATTTGTACCGAATTACTAGGCATAATCTTGTACTTTCAGAAAAGCTGTCCAATCCGTAATGGCTTACAGATTGTAATTAAAAAGTGTTACCATTAATAACGAAACTGAGAGATTTTCATATTTTAGAAGCATTTGTTATAGGTAAAACTCCTTAAGCCTTTTCAATTACTATAAGTATGGAAAAGGGACTAATATACGATTATTTACATTCAAAAAACAATACTCAAACGACAATTTAATGATAATAAAACTTAAGTTAGATTTGTTAGTACCACAAATCGGTCCGTTTACGAAATGCCTGTCGCATCTGGCGCTTCTCCAGAAAGGGATAGACGAATGAAAATAACATGAATGCGGTCCATTAAAAACATTCAAATGGTATTTTTGAAGTGAAAACTTCTTTAGCGGCGTTGTGCACTTTTTTTGGAATGGGTAAAAAATGTTAAACTCGCGACAGGACACGTGACCCTGATCGAAAATTAGTAAGCGGCGTTGTGCACTTGTTTTGGAATGGGTAAAAAATGTTAAACTCGCGTCAGGACACGTGACCTGATCAAAAATCTCAGGAACTTATCGTACCTCTTTAGCGTTTTCACTTCTGCCGGCACTCCCGGAGTGCAACCCGTCGTTTTTTTTCAGTTTGAATGCTTTATCAGTATGTGATACTAATTACATTTGTTGTATAAAATTAAACGAACACACCATTGGATCGGCTCGGATATAATCGAATCGGCTGGCTTGATGTTAGGATCTAGGTTAATTGTATGGGCTCGCACCCCATTACCTGGCACCAAAATATACCGGCGAACTGTGGGTGCACATTTTACACCTCTGCCTAATCCTTCGAGAAATACAGGCGTGATGGTACTCACATGTATGTATGTGATTATGTTTGTTGTATAAAATTAAACGAACACACTTTAGGATAGTCTTATTTTCAATTGAAAAATGGATCCGCACCAAATACTATTTCGTCAGCGCGTTTCTGTAAGGCGACAGGGCACTCGTGAAGTATACAAAGAAAAAGAAAGAAACAAAGAAAGAAACAAAGAAAAACTGTTTATTCACGTGAAATTGACGCACATAACATAAAAAATGTAGTTGTATTTTGTTGTGTTTTTGTATTGTTTTTTATACGTAGTCAAAGTGTCGTCATCGCTCACGCTAGAACTATGCTCAGTGTAGAAACACTCTTAACAGAAGCGAACTAAGAATCATTTTCGGCTACAGACATCAATTCTAATTCCCGGTTTACGCAAGCTTGACTATCTGTCACAACAATTTCACGTTCGAGAAACCGGAGGTAAGTCCACGTGATTCGGTTAAGCAGTATTCCTGTCATTATCACATAACTTTTTAACTAAAACTGCCTCGTTAGCATAGTAGTCCTGGTCCCTAAGGTCTTGGGTTAAATTCCCAGGTCGAGCAAAAAGTGTTAATGAGTTTTTCTATAAAATTTTCAGTAGCAACTCGGTCGGTCAGGATTTGTGTCCGGTTAATGGCAATTGGCTCGCCCCCTATTACATTGGACCTAAAACATACCGGCGAACTGTGGGTGTACATTGATACATCTCTGCCTAATCCGTCAAGAATACAGGCTTGATGGTATGTTAAGAATGCTATATATCTAAAAATACAAGATTCAGACGGCAAGATAGATAAGCCAAAGTAATTCAACCAAGAGAGGCGGTGACGGCAATACAATTTTAGTCTTTATATCTATACCCATAGAGTTCAGAAATACACGTTTACAGTCTCAGTAAGCTGCCACGTGTCTTCACTCTAGTACAAAGCGAAACCAAGTAGTAGTAAAGCCGCTTGATACTCCCACATCCCACTTTAACAGGATAATGAGTAAGATGTGACTTATAAGTAAATCCATTTGCGGTTGCTATTGCAGGATAACCTTTAATTTAATTATAAAAAGGGTGAATACTGAGAAGGCACGAGCATCGTTAATACGCCACTTCCATAAGCGCGAGCTTAAGGCGAATTAAATCTATTTCAGATTTCTATTTATTACAAGTCCAAGTTTTCTCATAATGTTTTACTTTACCGATATCAGAATGAGAGAAATTCATTTTTTATTGACACAGACTTTGTGCACACAAAAATAATAAGAAGGCTATTTGTCCAGAAAATAATAAAAATAATTATTGTGTGCCCACAGCTGCGCCAAACAGTCCCAGTTCAGCATAAATGCCAGACCACTTGTGCCTGACTCTGGTTTTCAGCTGAACCTTTGTGTGTTACGGGTTACAAATGTAAACCAGCTATCAATGATGTTCAAGAAAAATTATGAAAGTATTTATGCATGGTTAGTATAGGTAGGTATACTGTGCCATCGATAAAGTTAGTGGGAAATCATCGAATGACTTTTTCCCCTCTGGGTGGAGCGAAAGGGGGTGTCAGACTCTTACTGACTAAAACCCATCCGTGTTCCTCTTAATGCACCTTACATTCCAAGACCACGGTGACTCTTCCAAACAAATTCTGCAATATCGATACTAAAACAACATATTTTATTTTAGTTCCATACTAAAGTAAAGATTTTTTTAGTACCTAGGACTTACGATCATTTTATTCAAATTAGACCCAAAAGTTCAATAACGAGTCAATTTTCTGAAAAACTTACGAGACACTTCATAATCCAATATTCTGGTACAAGGTCTATTAACCCTCCCACACTTTATTTTAGACATCTTTGTATGGCAAACAAGCCGACGGCACACCTCATCTTTAATGGTCACCTCTGCCGGGGCTGCGGGTTATTCGAAAGAGTAGCGCGGTAGACGCTCCGGGCGTCGGGAGCCGCGAGACGACTCCCGGCCACCGTAGACGCGTGTCTGTGGACGGTGAGCAATGGGTAGCTCACCGTCCGTACGTTCACTAGCGACAGACCGTGTCGACGGCGCGTTCGTGTTCCACGCGCGCCTCAAAGAGATGTCAGCAAACTTGGATGGGGCCACTGAGGGCCGATGCCTGCCGGGGCTGCGGGTTGTTCGAAAGAGATACCGCGCCCCTGGAACGCAAAGGGCACATGAAGGAACATAGACGGGTTTTAGTCAGTAAAAGTCTGACACTCCCTCCCGCCCCGCCCAGGGCGGGGGAAGTTATTTGATGATTCCCCGTCCATACAAAAAAAAAAGTGGTCACCTCTGCCTGCAATACCAGATGCTTTGTAAATACATTGCCATCTCAGAGACAAAGTTGAAATGTCTCATGTGCCTGTAATTTCGCTAGAATCCAAACCCTTCAAACTGGACAACAGCAATGCTGCTTTGCTGCAGAAATAGGTACGATGGACATTGTAGCTTCATGCAACCGAATTTTGAAACAGGTCGAATGAAGATTTTTGCGCGTCAGGAGCTACGAGGCCGCGTAGCTGTGGGTCTACGTGAGAGCTACGCCGTAGCAAGCTGTGGCTCTCGTAATTCTGAAAATATTTTGTTCCAACAACAACAACACTTGTTAGTTGAACAAGATGTTTTTCTTCGTATTTAAGCTTAGTAATATCTAAAGTGGTTTTACAAGTTGACTTTGACTTTGACTTTGACTTTGAAAAAGTTTTCTTAGAAAGCTATTATGAGTTTGAAATCCTTATCACGATGTCTGATATTTCCGATAATTGCTTATACCTATGTCTTGGAACGAGTTGCAACTTTCTGGCTTGCAGACAAAGTTTTGGTAATCGAAAAGTTCCTGTAAATGGTTTAATAATAATAAATGCCTCGTTATCCTGATGGTCAAAAGCGCAACCGCTACGCTAGAGGTTAGATTCCCAGGTCGAGCAAAAAGTGTTATTGGGTTTTTCTATGAAATTCTCATTAGCAGCTCGGAGTTAGGATTTGTGCCCGGTTAATGGCAATATGCTCGCCCCCTATTACATGGGACCTAAATATACTGGCGAATTGTGGGTTTACCTCGGTACACATCTGAATACTTTAACTTGGAGTTTTGTAGGATTTAAAGTAGGTATATATATTTTTATGCATTTAGGATCCGTTTTTAACATACATACAATCACGCTTGCATTCCCCAAAGGGTTAGTCAGAGGTGTACCAATTTACACCCACACTTCGCTGGTATGTTCGCTTTTAAATATTTTATTAAGTCATTACGTCTATTTGCTACTATACGTCACTGTTCAAAAGGTTTCTTTGTATTTGTCTTTATTTACATTAAGTATCAATGTCCCTCCCACTACGTATTGTTACCGGACACTCCTAATCCATAACTCCAGTCAGACGCATTAAGTTCCAACTTTCCTTTTAGCGACTTTCAGATGTTACAGCCCACGGACAATGGCTGGCAATAAGGAATAATGGCTTATAAAAATGTCCAAAACCAACGCGTTTACTGAATCTTAGTGAAGTTAGTATACCTGATACTTGAAGGCCAATTTCGCTAATTAAAAACGTTAAATATCCAGTCGTATTCTCATCTCAGCGACAATTAATGTTCTATAATGTAGGTAAATAAAAAAAATTGGTGTTTGTTAAGTAAATAAAAGTAAACATATATTATAATAATATGAAAGTAAAAAATATTATCACGCCTGTATTCCCCGAAGGGTTAGGCAGAGTTGTACCAATGTACATCCACAGTTTGCCGGTATATTTAGGTCCCATGTAATAGGGGGCGAGCCTTTTGCCATTAACCGGGCACAAATCCAAACTCCGAGTTGCTACTGAAAATTTCATAGAAAAACCCAATAACACTTTTAATATTGTGAAAATAAGATTTACATAAGTGTCAAAAGAAAGGAAACTGAAAAACAATAGAAAGCTGGCTGACTCAGATTGACGTGACGTGTGGTGCTTGACCACTACAGAAGTATTTTTTCTAGCTTATACTCGCGACTTCATCCGCCTCAAATTTGATATATTATCTTCCACGGGAACCGTATTTTTTTTGGGATAAATGTAATCTATGTGTTATTCCACACTACAATCTCACTCCGTGCCAAATTTCATCCAGATCCATTCAGCCGTTTAAGCGTGAAAGAGTAACAAACATCCTTACAAATTTTCACGTTTATTAGTAGGATAGTATATAGATAGATAGAGACTGTTACCAAATTGCGATTCAGAGTCTGACATAACTATAAATGTAATAGGATACATGCATTGTTTGCCGTCCCTGTGAGGCGCACCGTCAGCGTCGCCATTCCTCGTATTCTAGGAAGCCAAGCCTGACTGTAATGTGTTTGAGGACGAATGGAAGACGATATTGTCAGTATGTTTGGAGTATTGTGAGATGAGTGTGTGAATGTATATTAAATACCATCACGCCTGTATTCTCCGAAGGGTTCAGCAGAGTTGTACCAATATACACCTACAGTCCGCCGGTATATTTTAGGTCCCATGTAATAGGGCGCGAGCCTATCGCCATTAGCCGGGCACAAATCCTAACTCCAACCAGCTACTGAAAATTTCATATAAAAACACAATAACTTTTTTTGCTCGACCTGGGAACCGAACCCAAAACTTCTAGCGTAGCAGTCACGCTTAGGACAGGACCACTAGGTCAAAGAGGTAGTAACTATATTTTTTGTATATTGTAATTGGTTAATAAATAACACTCCATTTTTCCCAGAAGAAGAGTATCCAAAAGAACAGGCGACTCTGGGCTTATCAATCCTAAATTCAGCAATACGTCTCGCTTTTGACGCTTCCATAGAAATTAAAACAAGCATGGCTAAATTGGCACGTGGGGTGTACACTGTACACCTACGAGAAATCGTGACGTCATGACTTACAATGAGTATAATTACTGAATTAAAGTCTAGACGTAGGGTAAGAGTGGGATAGATGCCACACTTTTTGAAATCATTTTATATCTGGCAGTACAAAAATCCAAATATTTTATTTGCAAAACTAATAAATACTTTGGTTCTTTGTCTACAAATTTATGAAAAGTAAAAAATATTAGCTTTGATATTTCCAGCGTTAATACCATCTATACCATATTATGGGATAGTTGCCTACTCCATATAAATTACGTTTACGATACCTATAGATGACACGCTGAGAAACAAGGCATCTATCCCGAAAAAACTTTGATCGTATCTTGTTTTCTTACAGAGGCATGAGACACGGTCCACTTAGTAATGATTCATCCGCAAAACTAGAGTAATTACAATCGGGGCATCTATACTCCTGAGGCGTCTATCCCACTTTTACCCTATAGAAATAATTTACCCTTTGTCTTTAACCCCAATTAACTCAAAGGTTTACAGACTATGCGTATATGGCTTATAGTTCGCCCCCAATCAACGGTCTTTATGTAAGATAATACGGTGACTTGATGGTTAAGCCAATTCTATCAATCACCTATTCACATACACCTCACGAACTGAGGTAAAGGAATTGGGACTTTATTGTTTTATAATTAAGTTGCCTATTTATAAGAGCTACAAATCGAATGTAAATGGATTAATGATCTTTGAACTTAGGGATGTGATTGACCTATTGTGTGTGGCCTATATGGAAAGCGCTCAATAAACTGCGCACCCAAGTAGGCCGCTACAAATATAAGCTAGCGAAATGAGGAATTATTATTATAGATCCCACCTACACTCAGGGTTAGTTAGTGCGATGCTACTGACTAAACAATAGCCTATTTTCGACAAAGCACAAAATGCCCAAACTTTCCCTAGACCTACACTTAAGGGGACATTTAAAATGCCACTGATGCCACGATAAACGCGGCCACTTACTAGGCCTAAGTAGAAAACAAACAAAAACTATAAACTTGAACTAACAACTCGAAAAGAGCAACTTCAACATAGTGCAACACACAGAATACAACAAAAGAACACAAAAGAACATACAACACAGAACAATTATACACAGAACAGAACAAAAACAAAACAACAGACAACAGCGAACAGTGCAGGAATCATAACAACCTGTTCAATTATTTTTAAGATGTTACAAGTACATGTGTATGTACCAATCGCTTGAAAAGCAGCATTCATATATTTGAAGTCAAAGGTATTGGGATTTTATTCCGTTTACCGGAGCTAAGGCCGAGGCCATACAACAAAGTCCTGGCTACGGTTGTGGAGTACCTAGCGAAGCTCGGCTACGTTTGTGAAGTACCTGCAAAGCTCGCATACTGCAATGTTGCCTTCTGAACGACATATGAAGAAGGCTTAATTTGAGCGCCGCGCATCGTAAAGCCGGTGCACTTTAGATCGAACCGACGCTTCTACCGAGGCGATCAGTGTGTGGATGCACATAATTGGCATACGTATTTCATACATACATACATACATACGAGCACATACATAAACTCATGCAACTGCCCCGTTGGTCTTTTGGTCGCAAGTGCGACTGCTGTGCAAGGGGTCCCGGGTTCGATTCCCAGGTCGAGCAAAAGTGTTATTGGGTTTTTCTATGAAATTCTCAGTAGCAGCTCGGAGTTTGGATTTGTGCCCGGTTGGTTAATGGCAATAGGCTCGCCCTCTATTACATGGGACCTAAATATGCCGGCGAACTGTGGGTGTACATTGGTACACCTCTGCCTAACCCTTCGGGGAATACAGGCGTGATGGTATATATATATATATATAATTATGATGGTGTACATAAACTCACGCTTTTTTCCCATGGGGCTAGGTTGTTTGTAGATTGGATGCGGGGAGCGCAGGACCGGTCATTGTGGCTATCTTTAGGGGAAGTCTATGTCCAGCAGTGGACGCCGTTCGCGTAGGAACATACATACATACATAAACTCACGCTTTTTTTTCCATAGGAGTAGACAGAAACTGGTATTTTATGGTATTTAAATACGTACAGGTTGGGTGCGCAGTACCTACTCGTAACCAGCATGCCTGTATGACCAGATGTATGAATGTGTACGAGGCGAAAGGAATATGTAAGGATCGTAGCAGGTGGCGTTCAGTGGTTTCTGCCTACCCCCATGGGAAAAGCCGTGAGTTTATGTATGTATGTTCCTATGCAATATGTGAGGTATGTGCAGTTCACACAAGAGCGATCCAATAAAACTGTCATCGTCGGTCACTGTCGGGTACGATATATTTAACGGTCGGGTGACGTATTATTTGCATCCCGCTTTGTAAAAGTACCCGCTTCGGGTCAATTTCAGACTGAAAATACGACTATCCTGTAAAGCATTATGGTTGAAATTGACACGACAAGCACAATATGTATCAAAAATGTAGAAATTATTGAAGACTTTAAACTAAATACACTTTATATGCAAAACGGATATTTTCAGTAGAAAAAATTGATGATGTTACGGTTACTAAGTGCGCTTTTGCTAGGACCTAGGATTACAATGCGAACAATTATAATAGTTACTAAAAAAGACCCTCCTAAAAAATGACCCAGCTATACCGAGTGTGGAACGTAAGACCGAATCACGCTTGTACGATATAACTATATACAGAAAGCAGAGTTCATAGAAATCACTATTCGTAGACAGCACGTTTCGCCGAAAACATTGTTGATAGAAAACATTGTTCGTATAATCTCGGTCCATAGAAAGCACGGTTGACAGAAATCTTTGTTCATAGAAACCACTGTTTCTAGTTATCTTGGTTCACAGAAAACGCCTTTGGAAATTATTATCAGTTTAAGCAAACTAAAAAATAAATAATTAAAATTAGGCATTTATTTGCTTTGGCATTCCTATATCTCAACACATTATCACAATCTTATCTACATATATCTTTATATTCGCAAATTACGTAGGTTTGGCAACTTTGGAATCTTAGTCCATTATGTAGAAAATAAACTGTTTTGTTTCGAAACACTTAATAAAACTTTGGCATTGAAAAACTAAAACAATTTTGGCAAGCAGCCGTTGCCATTGCACCTCAAAGTGACCCCAAACAATATTTAGTTTTGTGCTCTTCATAATTATGGAATCATAATTTTAATTATTTTGCTTTTTCTCTAGCCTACACTGCCCCATGGCTGGGTAAAGGACTTCTCCAAATTGTTTAAGTCACCTCGTCTGTTGTATGGCCAGGGGTCCAAGTAAGCGGCGCAGTGTTCCACGCGCGCCAGTCGAGTGTCATGTGGGTGCAGCCATTATGGAAATGGCTGCGCGAGGAGGGATCCCTGAGGAACAGCGGGTCCCTCCTCAGGCCTGTCGGGGGAGCGGTGAATGATTAAGCAACGCATCCCTGGCCATGGGCAAAGGTGGAACACCGCGATAGATTTAGCCGGTAAGGGACAGGTATTCCCCTCTGCCACCCCGATGACGGAGGGATGTTCATGAGGATTTCCACCGCGTACCAAAAAAAGGTCATCCTGCCACCTCTTTCTGAGTCGACCTTAGTTAAGAGCCTGAGAGAAGAGTCTTGCCTACTGTTGACCATGCAAGAGGATGGCATGACTGGAAGTAAATTCAAAAAAAAATGTTAGGTAAGTATTTACATTCATTTAATTTTATGACCAGTTAAAAAGCCATTCAAATCCATGTAATTGACACTATCTACTAGTTGACATAACAAATGTCAAAATGACACTAGCGCAAATGACATGAATTTGAAACAAGGATTCGAACATTCGGTATACAATTATAAACTTGATACTGGGAATTTTTACAATGAAAACGACCAATAATTTATTTGAACATTATTGCAATAAAGAAGTCCAAAGGCAGCCTTGTCAACAAAATGTGCTTTGCCTAGTTCTTCTGGGAAAACAGCTGTTACCCACATAAGTACTGATATGGTATTCAAGAAGTCTTCCAAAAACCTATTAAGGCCTTCAAAGTAAATATTGTTTTATTTGTCGCAGCCTTTGTGATCGTAACAACATAACGTGTGTATTCCCCGAAGGGGTAGGCAGTCGTGTAGATTTAGAACACCCACATTTGACTAGTATTCTCAGAAAATGTATGTTATTCGTAAACAAGCCTACAGCCCACCTGATGTTAAGTGGTCACCGCTGCCTATAGACATTTGAAATAACAGAGGCCTTGCCGATGCGTTGCCATCCCAGAAATAAAGTTGGAAACTATTGATGTGCCTGTAATTACACTGGCGCATTCATACCCTTGACATTGAAATAAACAGCAAAGCAGCTTTACGGCAGAAATTGGTATTGTGGTAGTACTTCCCCGTACGAGCTCCTTCAGTTAGAGCTTTTCTATTACGAAAATAATATAAAAAAAAACAATAGTTTAATACATACGATTTCGATCACGGCGGCCAATCTCAATGGCGACTAACCAGGCAGTCTAGTCTAGCAGGAGATATTATGGTGTACAAGTATGTGCACAAATACAGATGCACTCCCTCTTCCCTCGCTCTCATAGTCCGATAGGTCGGGGGAGAGATCAGTTGCAAATCCAACTTCCTTACTTGCTTTCTGAGGCATAATTGAATACAATAACCTTGACCAACCCGAGCATCAAACTCAAGACCGAACGCTTACAGTCGCACTTACAAGACTTAACCAAGCATAAAAGTAAAAGCGACCATAATAACGTACTTTGTAAAAATTTCAAGAGTCTTTCTTTAACGAACGTTTCTTTCAGCAAACGAAAATTTAAAACGAGTTTTTAATTTATTTTTCAACTAAAGTTTACATTTACCTTGTGAATTCATCTACAGACATTCCGGAAATTACTCGCGGTTTCTTTGTGAGTGGAATAAACGTGAGATATTGCTGTTAAAGAGAGAGAGAGAGAAGTTTCAACAACTCATTTTTATTTTAATAACAGAACAGCGTCGTGGTGTTGATGCAATCTAGGGTTCCGCTTTCAAAAGTTACCAAGCAGGACCCTATTACAAAGACTCCGCTGTGTGTTTGTTATAAAACCTTTTAGTATCTTTTGAAATGTATAACTGCCTCGGCCTAGTGGTCCTGAGCGCGATTTCTACCCTAGAGGTCCTGGGTTCGATTCCCGGGTCGAGCAAAAAGTGTTATTGAGTTTTTCTTTGAAATTCTCAGTAGCAGCTCGGAGTTTGGATTATTTGTGCCCGGTTAATGGCAATAGGCTCGCCCCCTGTTACATGGGACCAAAATATACCGGCGAACTGTGGGTGTACATTGGTACACCTCTGCCTAACCCTTCGGGGAATACAGGCGTGATGGTGAAATGTAATAGGTAGACATACATACTGTATACTATAGGCACTATAACATAAATAATAAAATTTCCCCTGCCACAGCTAACAAAAGAACCTTGAAACGGCTGAACCGATTCTGATGAACCATCGCTAAGAAGCTGCTTTCAAATAAAAAACCGCATTCAAATCGGTAAGCCCGTTTTAGAGCTATGATGCCACAGACAGTCACAGAGACACGTCAAACTTATAACAAGCCTCTTTTTGAATCGGGGGTAAAAAAAACTTCAAGCAAAACAATTAAAAATTACAAGCGCCGGTTTTTCGTAGGCGTGTCTTTTTGCTCGAAATTAATCCTAATTGAGTAAGCTCTTCTGTCAACATAGGTATTTCTTACTAAGCACATGTATACGTACTTGCCCATTGTATTATACGGTACTTTTTTTTCCTGATGGAAAATCATCAAATTTTCCGCTTGTGCCCTTTGCGTTCCGGGGGCGCAGTATCTCTTTCGAACCACCCGCAGCCCCGGCAGGCATCGGTCCTAAGTGGCCCCTCCAATTGTTTGCTGACATCTCATTGAGGCGCGCGTGGAACCCGAACGCAACGTCGACACACGGTCTGATTATACGGTACTACGGAACCTTGCCTGAGATCGACTTGCGCTTAGCCGGTTTATCTTATAGAAAGGAACAGCGTAGTCGTGTTACCGCGTTCATTAGTTTTGTTATTTCAATTTCCCATTCACACGTACAATAACCACAGTATAACGCAGCGCCCCTTTGGTTTCGTTGTCGCAAGTACCAGGTCGGGCAAAAAGTGTTTATTGGTGTTTTTCCACTAAGAATTTCTCTACTTTCTTTCTTTATCGTGTGGGCAGTAAGGTCTATCGACCCCACACACCCTAGTGTCAGAGTTTCTAAACCGCCTCAAGGGCCTCTGACATGGTCACCGATGTCAGTGATGTCCAAGATAAACTTAGAAAGTACATATGACTTAGATAAAGTCACATTGGTACTTGCCCGTGCCCGGTTGCGAACTCACAATCTCGTGTATGAGAGGCGAATGCCTTAACCACTGGGCCATCACGACACTTTCTCTGTAAGTTCTCGAATTTCTCTGTAACAGCGCGGAGGTTAGAAGTTGGTGATATGAGGTATCATCGTGCCTCGGAAACCACGTAAACCCGTTGGTCCTGTACTTTATCACTCCCGTGTTGTGTCGGATTGCCGTCCATTCGGATTATAAGAATTAGGGAAGAGTATGCGCCAATAATCGGTACACCCCACCGGTGTTTGCGCATACACTTGTACAGTATCATACCTCCCGTGTACTTGACTATACTTTAGCCAAATTCGAAAAATAATCTTTAACAACAAACATTTAAAAAAAATGTGGGTACCTATGTAAAAACTTGCTGCATATTATAAAAGTAATGTATTTAGAGTTACAATTTAGTTTTGTATTATTTAATGTAGCATTATTACAGGTGTTTCAGTACTTATAAAATACAATAAAATATGTTAAAGGTTGTGAAAAAGGTTTTTTTGTACCCGCACTACTACAGTTGTTTGTTATTGAATATTCTGCATTGAATGTGGCATAAGTATATAATAGTCTCCATTGAGATTAAAATAAGAAATAGGTAAATAGACACAGTTTTATTTGCAACTGATCAATAAAATAAATTTTGTAAAAACGGATACGAATACTCCAGCAAATTGATGCTGTAAAATATATTGTTGATCATACCATGATATACATAAGTGAAAATACCTGTAAATAACAATTTCCTTTCCAATTATAAACTGACGTTTCAACCATTTAATGAGGCAAAGCTACAACGTAGCATCTGGGTCAACTCTTCATTTCTTTGCAAGCGTCGAATTTATTCACAACTAGCGGTTGCCCGCGACTTCTTTTGCGATGTGGTTTTGTTATTGTGTAACCCTCTATTTTTAAATTAAAATAAATAACATTTCTAAAATAAAAGTAGCCTAAGTTACTTCTTTTAGTTTCTTCTTACCTATCTGCGAGTGAATGTCCCATCAAAATCCGTCTAGCCGTTTCAATGGCTCATTGAAACGGCTAGACGGTCACAAAAATTAAAAAAAAAAATGTAAGTACCGTGTATACTCTTTTATGAATTTTGCGAAAAGCTGTTAATTTGAAACTACAAACAGACACTTAAATTTTATTTATTTGTAAAGACTTGCGAACTGCCGACGCTTTGCTCTGAGTAACTTATTTCATCCACGTTAAGTTACGACTTTTTGTTGCTTTACTGTTTCGCTCCCGTGTGTCACAGCGTGATGTTATATATCCTAGGTTACTCAGGAATAATGAAGCTAGCTATTGATGAAAAAATTATTAGAATCAGTCCAGTACTTTCGGTGCTTATTCGGTACAAATAAACAAACAAAATTCTTTCCTCTTATTATTATGAGTATAGGTAAATTATTTGAAACGAAAAATAATTGTAAGTATATGAATTTTCTTGTTCCAACTAATTATTCATGTACGTTGTTTACATTTGAAATATCGAGTATTATTAATTTAATCTGTTTACTCAAAGCAAGGCACGAATTCAACCTGAATATTTGAGCAAATTGGCCTCGATTTATTTAAATGTTCCTATTTTGGAGAACATGGTTTCAATGTGTTGTACGTAACATAGCCTTTCACGTAGTTTGTAATACACATACTTACCATCACGGCTGTATTCCCAGAACGGTTAGGCAGAAGTGTACCAATGTACACCCACAGTTCGTTGATATGTTTAGGTCCCATGTAATAGGGGCGAGCCTGTTACCATTAATCGGGTACAAATCGTAACTCCGAGCTACTACTGAAAATTTTATAAAAAAACCCAGTAACAGTTTGCTCGACCTGGGTATTGAACCCAAAACCTCTAACGTAGCAATCGCGCTTAGGACCACTAGGCTAACGAGGCAGGTAATTATATATTGGATTAGGTCGTCCATGGAATAACATCCATTGATGCCTACATGCCTCATTGTTTTCTATGGTATATGTAGTCTATGTCGATACAAGATCTTATAGTGCTTTCTTTAATCTTTGAAATGCTCGTTCATCAGATTATTTGCTAGGCGGCTAGGATGTACTTGTAAACGTATAGTTTATAATATAGCATTGTATTAATATGAAGGCTTTTCTTAAATAAAAGATTTTATCTCAATAGCCATGTTTTTAAATCCTAATACATAGCAGTAATTTGACTTCATTTGACAACTAACTAATCTAACCAACAGGTATCGTGTAACCCAGTAACTGGGTTGTGAAGGTCAAATAGGCAGTCGCTCCATGTAAAACACTGGTATTCTGCTGTATCCAGTTAGACTGGAAGCCGACCCCAACATAATTGGGAAAAGGTTAAGCAGACGAATAAATAGTAGTAATTTAATCGGAACTTAATTGAAGGTCAATCATCAAGTCAATCCCTTATACCTGGTATTCGTTAATTTGTGTAAATTCGTCCTTAATCACACAACTTGAGCCCCGCTATAAAAACTTGGTCAAATAACCGTCGAGTTGGTGTCGAGTGAAATTTCTAGGAAAAGAGTTCCATAAAAATATTTTGACAAGAATTTCGCTGGAATCGACTCAGCGACATTTTTGTAAAAAGCAATTTTAGCACTTAGTTACCTGCCAGGGCTGCGGGTCATGCCGGGGCTGCGGGTTGTCCGAAAGAGATACCGCGCCCCCGGAACGCAAAGGGCACATGAAGGAACATAGATGGGTTTTAGTCAGTAAAAGTCTGACACTCCCTCCCGTCCCCCCAGGGCGGGGGAAGTTATTTGATGATTTTCCATCTATAAAAAAGCACTTAGTTACTTTATAACCAACTATTTTCTGCCCACGACTTCATCCGCGTCAAATTTTATATTTATTATCTCACTGGAACCGTAATTTTTTCGAGATAAAAAGTGTCGTATGCGTTATTCTACACTGCAATCTATCTCAGTGCCAAATTTCAACCAGATCTGTTCAGCCAAATTGGCAAAAGGCTCGCTCCCTATTACATGGGATAGTAACATACCATCGAACTGTGGGTGTACACTGGTCCACCTCTGCCTAACCCGCCGGGGAACACAGGCATGACGGTATCTGTTCAGTCATTATAGCGCGAAAGAGCAAACATCCATCCACCGTCACAAACTTGCTCATTTATAATATTAGTAAGATACCTAGTAAATAAAAAGTGGGAATTCAATGAATTACTCACAAAAACATTTCAAACTTACAAAGTATGGGAACTTAGTTTGCGTAGTTTTTTCACCCACGTTAAGTTCATGTCTTCATTATTACTTCACCCCAGTATGCTGTAGCGTGAAGTTCCATACATACAAACCTTCCTCTTGAATCACTATACTTATGTATTGATGAAAACCGCAATAAAATCCGTTGCAAAGTTTAAAAAATCTAAGCGTACAGAGGAACAGACGTCGGGAAGCGACTTTGTTTTATACCTACTATGTAGAGATAAAAAAACCTTATTATCTATTCAAGCCCAAACAACGTAGATACTAAACATATCCTAGATTCAATTACAATATTAAAAATTTATTACAATTATTATTATTTATTACAATAATAAAATTATTATTTTATTTTATTATTTTTGTTTTCTTTTTGTAATATCATTGTATAATAACTTTTTAAAAGTTGTCAACCTTGTTGATGGAAGCACTTTGAATGTAACGCACGGGTTGATATCACACCGAAATAGAAGAATTACTGGCTCCCAAGATACAGGTTATTTAACCTAGTTTGGGAGACAGCTGTCTCTGTTTTATTTAGTTCATAATATGCCTTACCTTGCCTTACTATTATGTACCTTGTTTTCGACTTTTGTATGAATAAATTTTATTATTATTATTATTTGGTAACTTATCTCGGGACCCTAGGGTCCCGAACCTTTGGAAGGCGTACGAGGAGCCGAAGCCAACTCGCAGAGGCCCCTTACATGGCTTTACAATGAAATGGAACACCAGCCGACAATATTATCCCTGTTTGCACTATGCAAATGCACCCAAGGACAATCCCCGGCTGGCGCAGGACTATTACAGAATATGGAAACTAAAAATAGGGCTATGGGTTTGGGTGACTAAAATGGACTGGTTTCCTGACACTATGGAAGGACTATGGCCCCTGCCAATCAATGCTTTTATGACAAAGATAAAATGTTATTTATAATTATTTATTCTGTTTCCCATAATAAAAAATATTAAAATAATATTTCCCTGTTTTGATTAATTTGTCAACATTACTCTATGAAAATAAGAAATATGGCTAACTAATGAAATAGAATATTAATCATGAATTTGAAATTTGCGACGTTGCCCACTTTCTGTATATACGCTCTTAATCTCAAATGGAACGAGCGAAACAAATAATGGATGTCTCATGTATCTTCCTACTTGTATGTAGTACAAGAGTCGACGCTTGTTTAACACGTCATGTAACTGCCTCATTAGCCTAGTGGTCCTAAGCGCGATTGCTAAGCTAGCGGTGTTGGGTTTGATTCCTAGGTCGAGCAAAAAAGTTATTGGGTTTTTCTAAGTATAAAATTCTCAGTAGCAGCACGGAGTTAGGATTTACACACACCACCATCACGCCTGTATTCCCCAAAGGGTTAGGTAGAGGTGTACCAAAGTACACCCACAGTTCGCCGGTATGTTTAGATCCCATGTAATAGAGTTAGGATTTGTGCCCAGTTAATGGCAATAGGCTCGCCCCCTATTACATGGTACCTCTACCTAAACACACCGGCGAGCTGTAGGCGTACATTGGTACACCTCTGCTTAGGCAGAGGTTCCCTTTGGGGTATATAGGCGTGAGTTTATGTATGTTTGTATTACAAGCAACAAAACATAAAACGCCTCTTAAAAATAAAGCGGCACCTCCTGTATTATTATTTAAAGTGATTTTTTCTTGCTCGTGTAATCTATAAAGTAAGTATATTTATCAAGATAAAAGAAGACGGCACTCCACTCAAACTAAACGATTCAGTGTCTCATAA
This sequence comes from Caradrina clavipalpis, assembly GCA_932526535.1. NCBI lineage: Eukaryota > Metazoa > Arthropoda > Insecta > Lepidoptera > Noctuidae > Caradrina > Caradrina clavipalpis. The sequence goes on from OW052095.1 coordinate 2,775,926, forward strand.
AATAACAAAGACGGGATAATATAAGGTAGGTATCTATCAAAGGAAAATAAAATTATAGTGACATTATGGTAGGGATGACATCATGACACAGATTTTATATCTTTATCTTGCGAGGGTCTTAGTTACTCGTGTTTATTGTTTGTTATCTTCTGCCCACGAATTTGCTCGTGAAAGGCGAAAATGAAATCTATACTTAATGTTATAAAGCTGAAGAAGTTTTTTTGTTTGCTTGAACGCGCTAACCTCAGGAACTACCGGTCCATGTAAATGCCTAACTTTTAAGGTTGACTTTGTTTTAAAATAATGCATTATTTGCGAAGGTGTTTTTATGATCATAGTATTAATCCTTATCAACATAAATACTTTATTCATCACAAGTGTTTAATTTTGTACAAAGTTGCACTATACTTAAATCATTTATTTTCAATGAATATCTTAGGAGATATCACAGTTTTAAAATAACTTCGCAGCAAAATAATGACTCTGCGAGACATTCCGTAGCGTATACCTCAGATTATAGGCTACGTAACATCGCGCTATGAGTCACGGGAACGGATGAAACGGTGAAACCGCGGGGCACAGCTAGTAATGTTACAAAGCTGAAGAGTTTGTTTGGTTGGTTGAACACGCTAATCTCAGTAACTACTGGTTCGAATTAAAAAAATCTTTTTGTATTGATTAATCTTTTTATCGAGTAAATCTATAGGCTGTATAACATCACGCTACGACACTCGGAAGCGGAGCAGTCACTAAAGACGTAACTTAACACGGGTGATTAAGGCGATACGCAAACAGCCGCGCGCCACGCTCCGTGATTCGCGGCGACAAAGCTTTTAAGAAAAACTGCGCGTGAACGCGTTTTCAGTGTGTTGGATTACGCGTGTTTTCTATACAAACACAGATACTTGCGAACAACGTAAGAACACGCACTCACGCGCCACGCTCCGTGATGCGGGGCAGTGTGACAAGCGCCTAAACCGCGCGAACGAAGTCGCGGGCACAAGCTAGTGAGTACATTTTTTTTTTATGGGACAAGCCCGCTACACTGGTCCCAAACCACTGCAACTTCTGTAAGCCAGAATCAACAGTGGCGACCACAAGAAAAGCGCCGAGGCAATGAAGCTTAACGAGTCCCGGAGAAACGATTCAACTGTCTGTTTGTTTAACTGTCTGTCTGTCTGTCTAATGAGTACATATTCCTTTTGAATCACTATATGTATATTGATGAAAACCGCATTGTTGGTTAGTTTAAAAGATCTAAGCACACAGAAAATACATCATCATTATCTCCTTAGTCTTTTTCCAACTGTGTTGGGGTCGGCTTCCAGTCTAACCTTATGCAGCTGAATATCAGCGTTTTACATGGAGCGACTGCCTATCTTACCTCCACAACCCAGTTACTCGGCAATATGATAACTCTTGGTTAGACTGGTTGTCATTCTTCCTGGCTTTTGACTATCCGTAACGACTTTTAGAGATCAACGAATGACAGCCGGGACCAACGGCTTTACGTGCTTTCCGAGTCACGGAGGTGTCACTACACCACGAACTTCCAAACTCCAGGCTGCTTCTGAGAAAATCCTAATGGAAAAACCCAATAACACTTGTTGCCTGACCTGGGAATCGAGTCCCCATGCTCATCAGTCGCGCCGACCACAATACCAGCAGGACAGTTAAAAAATTAAATTAAAAATTTAAAAAACCCCCAACACAACAGGGGACCACTCGGGCCGATCGTATCCTAAATGCAACATCGGTCCCCCAACGTGACGTATTTTTTTTGTTATTTATTTACTTTTTAAAGGGAACTCTGGTTTTTGTGTTGGGGGTTTTTTAAATTTTTAATTTAATTTTTATTTTATACTTTTTATAGGTATCTACTTATTATAATGTCGATTTTGTTAAGTTTGAGACCCCACTCGAGTATATTTACAGACATTCGGTTTTTGTTCCCTACTTTCACCCCCACAACTTTTAAACGGCTCAACCGATTTTCATCAAACATGTCTAAGAACACTCGCACATAGGTCACCTTTAATACAAAAAAAACTAAATTGAAATCGCTTCATCCGTTCGGCAGCTATGATGCCACAGACAGACAGACAGACAGACAGACAGACAGACAGACCGACAGACAGACAGACAGACACGTCAAACTTATAACACCCCTCTTTTTGCGTCGGGGGTTAAAAATCAGACCTAAAACAATAATCTGTAAATGTCTATCGAAGAATGGAACCCATAACATTTAGCGAAGCGCAAAACTTATCAAACATATGGTTTCCAATAATCCATAAGTAACTTTCATAGCAGAACATTTTCTAAAGGATGAAAATAAAAATATTTTATTTTATCCAAACCACTGGACGTGAAATATTTTCTGCTCCATTACAGCAAAACAGAGACTGTAAAACTTTACCGCATACATTTGTTTCTATAGCAGGTGGTTCTAATGTCTTCTGCCGCGAACAGTACAACAGCGCCCGTGTTCAAAAATCGCCCACACAGAGTCTAGCGGGACTTTGTGTGGGCGATTTTTGAACACAGGTTTTTTTTACCGCGTCGTGGATTGCCGTGGCGTGGATTGTTAACAATCCAGTGCGGAGAAGTGGTGTTTTTTCTATCACATTCTGGATTTACAACTTTTAAGAACGCACGTAAAGCCATTGGTCTCGACTGTCATTCGTAGATCTTTGACAGTCGTTATGGATAGTCAGAAGCCAAGAAGTCTGACAACCAGTCTAACCAAGAGGTATCGAGTTGTCCAGTAACTGGGTTGTGGAGGTCAGATAGGCAGTCGCTCCATGTAAAACATTGGTATTCAGTTGCATCCGGTTAGAACTAGTTTGCGGTTAAAAAACTCGGCGTGTGAAGAAGGGAGCATGGTTTACAACACTGTGATCGTATAGTTTTTCTAATTCTAAGGCTACGTTTACACAGTGTTGTAGTTAGATACTTGGTAATATATTCAAGTAAAATTTCGCTCTTGCTAGTTTTTACAATTTTATACTGTATAAAAACACGCAGCAGATCGGCATGAAAACGGGTATTATAAGGTGGTATTTGAAAGGAACTTTTCAATAAGTAGTTAGAGAATTTTTGTTTGAAGAATAAATTTTACAGCTTGTGTACAGAAAATACCGCGGTTTAACATATAGCCATCAAACTGTCTTATTTATTCTTCAGAATAAAGTTATCTGGCAATTAAAAGATTAGCTCTAAGGGCTGATTTTTCAGTAGTAAGATATCTGAAGAATAATCTGTGACTATCTGATATATTTTCTAAACGAAAGCTGTCAAACCGCCATGTTAATTCGACCATTATTAATTATCAGTAATAAAACAAACTCAATAATTTATCCCAAATCAATAGTTATATTTGAATTATATCTCTCAACAGTCAATATTATATATATTATGTGCTTTACAACTATATTATATATTAAACGTTCACATACATACTACATACATACATGAATGGACTCTAACATTTATAATAGTCAATTTATTAATTTGATATAGTTTTTGTTAACTAGATGGAGCCACTTTCGTCGGTGTCACCGTTAGGTAACAACCGATAATTTTTAATCTGTGAAAGTAACTCTTTTCGACTACCATAAAAAATATTGTTGGGATTTATTTAAAAAAATGTGCTTATTTAAAAAAACTACTACGTGGTACTTAAATAAATAAAAGTGAGATTCTTGAAACATTGGCCAACATAAAAGATACATATTTTGAGCGATAAAATATCTACGACTTACAAAACTAAACCGTATCAATAGTCGTATTTCAATTAGATGCCCTTAACCCATTAAAACACGTTAAAAAAGAGTAACTAATGAATCAAGCTTTAGTTACACCTATGTGTCCAATTACACTCTCAAACAAAGAAATCGAACCATTTTGCATTTCACCGCACATTTTATGCATTTGATATACTAGCAATAATTTCAGTGTCATCAATTGGATGCCCGACCATTTAAAATGACATAGACCTTTTAACAGAAAATACAGAATGAGTCGATTTATTTGTCCGCGAGTGTACACTACGCCATTGAAAAAATGTGGCGGAAAATTCCTGAAAAATCAAATATGACTCTGGTTTTTCGGGACTTTATATCGCCTCGATATGACGTAACCTCATCTGTGTTTTTAAACATACATTCTTCAGCGTCTGTGAAGACTTTAAAATTATAAGTCGAATGGGAAATTAACTTTATTAATTAAGAAATGTCCTAAATTAACCTACGAAAACACAAAAACGGGATAAAAATATAAGTTATGTGTTAAGCTAGATCAATATCTATTTGTGCCAAAATTCAGCAAATTCCATTCAGCCGTTAAAGCGTGACAGAGTAACAAACATACAAACATCCACATTTACAATACTAGTAAGATTATAGATCACAGCAATGAGATGTAACCATTCGCTATTTCTCTCGAAAACTTGATAGGTGTACATACACCTAACTACATCATATTATATGACTTAACATGACTAGAACTACAATATTTTTAATTAAAATAGTGTTATATTTATATTATATTTCATTATGTTATGATATTTATTATTTAGCCCCACTTTAACTAAAATCACTAAACATATTTAGAGCTGTGTTTAAATTATCATTGTCTCTTTCACCTATTAACAAAGTGACAGGGATGCAATGATGTTCTAAATACGTTTAGGCACTAAATGCATTTAGTGATTTTGGTGTAAGTGGGTCTTAAGGTTCTTAATTTAAATCTACAAATAGTATAAATATCATTGAGTGATGGCACTTATGACAGCGATGATATTTACTCTCTCTTTCTGGGCTGTAGCGCTGTGCTACTATGTCATGTCGTGTCTTATGATATTATGCAAGATACATGCATGGAATGATTTATTACATCATACAAATGATACAAAAATTGGCTTAGTATCTATTTGAATGCCATAATTGGGTAGTAGATACCATTAACCAATCATTCCAAGAAACAGCAACCCTAAATATCTCAATCTTTATTATTTTTGAAAGAACTGTAAAATTCAATTTTTATTGCTTTGAAATCAATAATTTGCAAATAAATTGGCAAATAAATACCGTCATAGTTTGCTTTGGCCATATAAATCTATGGGAGAATTGCGTTTTGACAGTTAATAAAGAGTAGGTAAATTTGATTGGTGGTATCTACTACCCAAGTAGTTGCAAATTGTCGGTAACCAAATCTGTGTCAAAAAAATAATGTAAATTTCGCTCCTGTCACTTTTCACATAAATATAATTTTGTATATATACCTATATTTTATAAATATCATATATTATAATTATATTGTCTACACTAATGGAATAGATTTATTATTTAAACTTTACAATCCCATCAAATTTCACAATATTTTTCTAATTAGGCGATAGTTATAAATTATATTATTGAGAATGTTGATAAAGACTCTAATTTATATAAATATTTAATTTAGTTTTATTCGAGTAGCTGCCGCAAATAATTTAGATTAGCAATGGTCCCTTAAGATAACCGACTAGATATTTAGTTTTATTATTAATTTATTATTATAAAGCCGGTACTACTCCGAAAATCAGTTTTTTTTTCATTTGGTGCAAAAATTATATTTTATGTTTTACTGAAGTTATAAATTACTCCCATTAATAGGAAATTTAATTTTGATTACATTACTTACCTAAGAAAGTTCTGGTTATGGAAATAATATTTAAGGTCAAAGTTGATACAATTTTTTTACTGGTTTTGACCTGACGACTCCTCTATTTTCATGCAGCCGTAAGCATATTTTGCGGGCGCTGCATTGCGCGGTAAGATAAACAGTATTATTTCAAAGCAAAAATAAAAGTAAATTTCCAGGTTATCATTTTTGCTCAATGTTACTTTACTTGGTCAGTATGCATTGATAACTGCTATGTGATGTTTCTTTCTTACACCATGTTTATCGCGAACTAGTATGCTTATTTACTGAACAAAGCAGTGTCCACGTTGAATAAGCTACGAAATTTTCGATAGATTACTTTATGTACCTACCTTTAAAATGTAGAAAATAAAAATACACGGTTTTATACAATACCGGAGAAATATCGGTAATATCATCATTTAGGTTGAAGTCAGTCGAGCATACCTTTTTTTGTTGTGAGTGGCGTAATTTCGGTCGCGTAATTTCTGCTGCATTCGGTTTCATACAAAATTTCCGTTTCGTTCACACGGCGACGCAAAATGAGTTGTCAGTTTTAGAAGACAGTACGCGGCTCAAAAACGCAAGTCTCAACACAAATAATTACGTTCGTGTGGCCTCACCCTTATATAATATAATAGTCTATTTTCTTATATAATATTACATTGTATTATATACTTATCTACACATAGAGATTTCACAAATGTAAGTGGATTTTGAATGTGACTACTATAAATTATAAAAAATGTAACCATACAATTTTAAATGGTTAATATTTAAAAAAATAGGTTTAATCTTTCTTGATTTTACTTTTGAATATTTGGCATTATTAATTTATTGTAATAATTATCAGCTTATTTCCGAGTATTATTATTTTGTTGGAATGTGCATTATTGTAATTATAAAAATAATTAGGGTGACTTTGAAATAATTATACCTATTAAACAATACAGTCACTTCCTTATATGAGGTATTAGACAAATTGAACCTTATAACTTAAAGCTTATAGTTCAAATTTAAAATAAATGCTTTTGGACTAGATGACGTATATATTTTGTGAATAGAAAGTCACTGCAATATTTACCTCTCTTTCTTTCTTATCAAACATTTCACGAGTTAGAAAGAGTACTCTATTGTTTACTTCTTTCTTTTTTGTGCAAAGGTATTTTATTGTTCTTGTAGCGTTATAAAATAGGATTATCACAAATAACAAACAAGTTTCTACCATTTTTTTTTTTACAGAGATCTTAATGTAATATCTATATCTAAATACGTGTCAATAATTATTTGGTTTCAAATGAGATTCTTATGTTTATAACATTTATTTTGTTGGCTTGGAATGTAATATTAGGAGTGGTAATAATTGTGCAACAATATAAAATACGGTCTTATACTATCGATGACTAGTAAATAATGACTTTTTGCAGACGTTATCAAAACTCCATTCATTATAACATTAGACAAATATCGTTATAACACTATCGTTATTTATTTATTTGAGCTTTTTGCAACAAAAAGTACAATGGCGGACTTAATGTCCATGGCATTTTCTACCTGTCAGTAAGTTATTTCAATGTTAACATCTAATAAGATTTGGTTTTTCGCGATAGATACAAAACAATTGTAATCTACATCTACATACAAATACACAAACACACACACCCTTACATACATACAACACACATACTTACATTAATTTTTCTATACATTGTATTGTTGCCATTTAAATATTAAAAAAAAAACTCTAAAATGCAGTAATTTCAACAATATTAACAACTATTGTTACATGGTCGCTTTTTGTCCAATGCTATAATAAAGAGAGAATAAGTTTAGTTATTGAAGTGAAAAATAATAACAATTACTACGACGATCACACTTCTGAGTGAATAGACTTTCTTTTTAGTGACTTAAAGTTGACTTTCCTTTGAGTTTTTCTTTACTAAAACCTGAGATTCCTAACAAAATCAGAAAAGACTATTTTAGACCTTAAAACTAGGGTATTAAGGTGAATCATCCAATACTTTGCAAGGAATGTTTGAACTGTAATAGTTTGCTGAGATTCGTGAAGACCAGATCTGGAGGGTTGGATATGATGAAATATACCAGTCCTAGTATTGAGAGGACGGCCCGCCATATTGAGAAGTGCGTCCACGTGTGGTAAAATGTTGGTATTGTTGGCTGAAAAAGATAATATAATTAGTTAAGTGTGAAAACAGCTAAAGATATCTCTGTTTGGTTAGCTTTTAATATTTAAATCTTCAGGATTTAATCAACCTTTTTAAATAAACAAGCTTTTGCAGGTGACTTTTTATGTGGAAGTCAAGTATACCATAAAACCATGTAACTCTATCATTTTTTTTTTGTAATTGGAAAAGTACTACAAAATACTACATAAAAAAACAAACTTCACTTTAAATCCTACACATAAAGTTTAGTCACAACTTCGCCTTTATAATATTTTTTCAATAGTGCTAGTCATTCTAAAATCAACTTAATATACACGTACATAAAGTCGATAATCCTTTACGCGTAACATCGACTAGTATCAAGATTTTTTTTATGAACTCTTTCGAGATCATATGGGTAGCTATTTGATCTCCCATGATAAACTAAGCTCAAAGATACATAAAAACTTACAGTGGTAATGTTGCCAGTAATATTATTGACTAGAGGCGCGTACTGGTAGACCATCAGCTCGTCGTACATCCTCGCGGCAGTGCAGACCAACAGACACGCGGTGTACAGCATCACTAGAACTATAGGCTGAAAGTATGGCTGTAGTCCTCTAGTTAGGTCTAGGCTGGTTACGTCGAGTCTGGAAAGGAAAATGACCCTTAATATAATCGCCGCTTGAGTTCAAGACTGATTGTTTTCAAAAAAACAAAAGAATATGCTTAATTTTGTTACTTAGCATTATTTTTATTTAAATTATAGAGGCTTTAAATGCACTCTTTGTGATCATGTCAGCCTTATAGGATAAAGGAGGGTCCCCCGTCCCAGCGGCCGCCGCGGTAGACGCTCCGGGCGTCGGGAGCCGCGAGACGACTCCCGGCCACCGTAGGCGCGGGTCTGTGGACGGTGAGCAATGGGTAGCTCACCGTCGGTACGTTCACTGAATAACGACAGACCGTGTCGACGGCGCGTTCGTGTTCCACGCGCGCCTCAAAGAGATGTCAGCAAACTTGGATGGGGCCACTGAGGGCCGATGACTGCCGGGGCTGCGGGTTGTTCGAAAGAGATACCGCGCCCCCGGAACGCAAAGGGCACATGAAGGAACATAGACGGGTTTTAGTCAGTAAAAGTATGACACTCCCTCCCGCCCCACCCAGGGCGGGGGAAGTTATTTAATGATTTCGCGTCTATATAAAAAAAAAAGCCTTATAGGATTGAATATATTAAAGTACTGCTGACTTTAATTTTTATTTTTAGTACCTGCATTTTTGCGACCTCATCAAATTCAAGGAGGTAACTATAGCATAGTTAATACATTCTCAATACAAATCAATCAAAAATGTTTTTTTTTTTTTGTTAAAGATTTTTGACTTTGACTAAAATATTGTTAAGCATAAACAAATAGAAAAACAGTATTCATTAAATATTGAGCAAAGTCGTAATTTTATTTGTTTTGTATGACTAACTGAAATCGAGGATGCAAAATTGCAATCTGTTTTTAAATATATCTAGTAATCAAATTAACTAAATTACTTCCACCTACCAAACCCACCAAAAAAATATTTACCACCAAAAAACGACTCACCTATCCAAAACAGACAACAGGCACAGCACACAGAAGAAATAATAAGTAGCAACGTAAGGCATAGTGACGACTGCATGGAAGGACAGGTGCCCTGCATCCAACCCGTCTGAGTAGCTGATGAGGAGCAGGTGCATCAGCGACAGGCCTCCCAGGACGCCGTGGCAGGCCGGGGCCGAAGAACGCCAGGCTTTCTGAAGAGTCAACGCCACGTCTAATGGCGTTAGGTCGCCTAGTCTGGAATGGTGGAAACAGTTATTTAGTTGGTTGAATTCTGGAAAAGTTAATGTGTAAAATTATAGTGGTGAATTAGTTGTAACTGTGTTCTAAATCTGATAAATTCTCGATATTTGTAGCAAATTTTGAAAAGGGCCTAGTTTCTAGTTCTCAATGCTTAGTAAATGCATATGGCATGAGATTTTTAAATTACGAAAGACACCACTAACTACTTACACCATTATGCTGTAAGCGTAAAATAGAAATTTAAAAATAATTACAATTTCAACTATATTGTTATGTCATTATGGTATAAAATCTCATAAAAGGTTCTCCTTCCAGATTTTAGCACAAAAAAAATCTTATCTTGCAGATAGTTTTAACTTATTTTACAATACGAAAACTTGGCATCCGGCCCTTAGTGCAAACTTGTAACTAACCACCAAGAACAGTTTTAGATATAAAACTTGTGGCATCCTATAGTACAGTAAACAAGGGTAAATTTATTGTAATACATAGGAAATTAACGCACCTTAAGTACTTATCACCATCCCTGGACTGCTGTGACTCGAGGATCCTATCCCTTGACACAGCTCTGAACGTTCCTCCACCTTGCAGATATATCTTCTCAGGTCTACGGGACCCGAACGGGTCCAGTCTCTCATCATTTGGTGACGTCAGTGGTGATGGTGAAGAGAATGGGTTGTCTAAGTATGTGTCGTGGTATGGCATGCTAGATTCTAGAGTTTCTAACATAGCTGTTAGGTCTGTTGGACGAGCTGAAATGTTAATCAAAAATTATTTGAAACGGATTATAGAGAACTTTTACATGACCACTAGCAGATCCAGCTGCCATTGTCCTGTCATGGATGTTCGTTTGCAGCACTATGTACCACATTCAATTGTAAATCAAAACTCTTTAGGAATCTCTTTAGGTATAGATTTAGACAAAAAATTGTTGCAAGGCATTGTTTTCTTTTTATAATCTTAAGAAATTTCTTTGCTCCGTTATTCTAGCCTACATTAAAAAAAAAACATATTATCTGGTACTACATTTACCTGCTTTTGACCCCGACTTATTCTTGCCACTCTTAAACACTTTAGGGCTGACATCTCGTCCGTTAGCGTTGCTATCCTGTCTCTCATCCCGCACTTTCCTTCTGGTCTTCCTCGGTTTATGACGTAGTTCCTTAGATATACCATTATTGTTCTCCACATCATGTGCCTCAATCTCTAACTCACCGCTGAGGGTTACTACCTCATCTTTATTGTATTCTTTGAGGTAGTCATCCACCTGGCATGTTTAAATTGGCTTGATTAAGTTACCAAATATTTTTTTGACCTAAGAATGTTTTCATCGTTCTTAGGTTTACAGGAGTAACTAATGCCATAAGTTATTCATGTATATTATTGGCAAAGTTTTTATTTTAAAATTGTTTTTTTTTCTGCTTTTATTTATTTTACAAGTGTTCCCACGGCTTCACTCACTTCGATTTAAGTGTAATCTAAGAAAATAAGTATTGAATACTATGTCATTGTTATTTTTTAGGTGAACCTAGTCTTTTTATTTTACAACAACAATTAAACAAGAACTGATATTGATCAAGCATAACACATTTTTTTTTTTTCTCATTCTTATGTTCCCGTGAAATGATTTAAGACTTCAGCTCAATCCTGAAGTCTACACAAACACAAACAAAGCCACAGGCAAAGCCTACTCTTTTGATAAAGAACTTACCTTCTCCAAAGCACTAAGACTAGACCCAGGTATATCAAAATCATGTAAGTCCCGATCTCTATGTCTAGAAGAATGCCGCTTCTTCTTACGATAAGACGGACTCCTCTTCTCCTTATGTCCACTAGAAGGCCTCGACAAAGTCTTCATGAATTTCTCATCCAAATGATTAGGATCATGGGAGTAAAATACGAATGAAGGGTTCTTGTCTGAATTTTTCAATTCTTTTTCAACAAAACCCAAGATTCCTTGTTTTATTTGGTCATGGATTGGTAGTTCAGTGTCAAGGGATTCATGTTCTGATTTTATCCAGCTGTCCCTTTTGGATTTGTCTGTTACTGGCTCTTCTGTGATAGGTGCTTCGTCAGGGGTAGTGTGACCGTTTGACATTTTACGCGATCCGGAGCGGCTACGGGATCTCTTGATTTTCTGCTTCGGAGACGGTGACCTAGCAGACGTATGCACTTCTGCTATCTCCTCCTTCACATCCACACTCTTTCCAGGCTTCATTATGATCTATTTTTGGCGAAAACCCACGCAAATTACAACCACTACTAAGTTATTTTTATTTATAGAATAACTATACACTTAAGCATATTAAACTTTGGCAAATCAAAGAAAGTAACACAAACTTAATGTTTAACTTTATATTTAACACATTTTCGTGTTTATTAGTAGTAAAATAATATTTAAATTCGGAAACTAAAAACAAAGATCCACTACCGAAATGTTAAATGTCAACACTGATGACGTCATTGTGACGTCAACGGGCCTACGCAATTTGGAGCGTTTCGTTTCACGCGATCGCGAATGTATCGCCTTGTTCAAAAAGACTGGCATACATGAAAGGAAAAGTCCACCGGCAAATTTAAAAAATAAGTTATTTTTTTCTTTGAATGTTATGTGGCTTCACATATTTTTTCAGTGATAAATCAACCAGTTACAACATAAAAGTAGGTTTTACTTAATTAAGAAAGCTTTTTCAGTCCTATAATACTTATTTTAAATTCATTTTTTTTAGATTAATGTAGCCTGACGGCCAATAGATGGCGCGCTATGAGATGTCTATCAGTAAATATTTACTTTTCTATTTTAAGCCTACGTTATGTAGTTAGGTGTAGAGTACTGGGTAGGTATATATACGTTTTTTTTTTTTTTTTTTATAGACTGGAAATCATCAAATAACTTCCCCCGCCCTGGGCGGGGCGGGAGGGAGTGTCAGACTTTTACTGACTAAAACCCGTCTATGTTCCTTCATGTGCCCTTTGCGTTCCGGGGGCGCAGTATCTCTTTCGAACAACCCGCAGCCCCGGCAGGCATCGGCCCTCAGTGGCCCCATCCAAGTTTGCTGACATCTCTTTGAGGCGCGCGTGGAACACGAACGCGCCGTCGACACGGTCTGTCGTTATTCAGTGAACGTACGGACGGTGAGCTACCCATTGCTCACCGTCCACAGACCCGCGCCTACGGTGGCCGGGAGTCGTAGGTATCTACGATAACTGTTAGACAACCGCTGTTTGCTAGACGAAGTAAAATAGATGCATAGAGTCTTTTTTCTACAATTACAATATTTTTCTTATTATTCCTACTTATTATTAATAATTATGGGTAGACAGCTTCGTGCTGTTGGTGCTTGCTGCGATCTGAGTGATCTGACTTGACCACAAAGTTGAATTTATTATTAAATTAAATATGTAAGTAGGCACTCATTAGGGAAATATTAATGAGGTAACAGGACTTTCCCCTGGTGGAAAAAAATCCTAAAATAATTGCAGTGCCTTACCTTAAAATAAGTAGATACCTACGAGTAATTTGAAAAGACTCTTGGAAAAGTCAAGGTCCTAATTCAAAACCGAACGCAAATCTTGGACTTGGCTTAGTCGGCTCCCTTTAATTAATAGGTTCCTTTCTCTGGTTTCTTGTTATCTTGAAACCTTGCTCCAAATCATATTGGAAACTTTACAAAGTGTGGTTAATAAGCACCTACCTACTTGTCTAAATCTCAACTAATACTTACCTATGATTAAGGAAAAGGTAAAGTTTGTTTGTTTTTTTTTGTTTGCGAGAGGATATCCCTGGAAGTCTGAGGCGATAAAAAAAATCTTTTACTGTAACAGAAAGCTACGTCTTGAAAAGTCCCCACATAATGTTTTATGGTAAGCGACCATTTGGGTGCAGTCTCTTGCTGAAGCAATTATCTTGTAAAATAAGACGATAAGTTTCAAACTACCTATACCACCAAAATATGATTTTTACAGGTAGAGCTGCCTTGATAGAAATGGTGCCCACAGCTGGGCTGAGGTATTTTTACTTGGGTACCTATGTAAAAGTACCTATTATTGCCAGGTCGCTTTCAACCGGTCCTTTTGTATGAGGGAGGCCTGTGTCCAGCAGGGGACGTCCTGCGGCTAGATCAACGACGATTGCTAGGTCAACTTCAAACAAAGAAAATCAGTAAATTTCCACCAAATTATTTTAAAAAACTGTGCGTAATTAACCGTCCTAAACCAAACCTCAAAATTTTAAAGTATCTATTTTAAAAATATCAACCAGTCTGCCATATTTATAGCTCCCATCGACCCTAAAATAAAGTACAATGGAAAGCTTTAGTCATATACTTAGTCATTAGACATTGCTGTCGAGTTAGGAGCGCCGCCGTGCCGCCCGTACCAGGCGTGGGGCGACTCGACTGGACTCAGAAATTCGGAATGTTGCCGACCTTCACAGCGTGGCTTATAGTAGGTGCAAGTGATGGGCGGTTGGCGGTGCCTTGGTGTTAGGTTACAAACAAGCTTTTTCATTGTGAGATTTTCTTTGTTTCTTACAAAGAAAATCTTCAATCAAATCAAAGAAAATCACGCCTCTATATTGTCCGAAGGGTTGGGCAGAGGTGTACCAATGTGCACTCACAGTTGGCCGCTATTTTTAGTTTCCCGCATTAATTTACGTCTTTGGTTACTGCTACGCTACCGTGTGTCATAGCGTGATGTGATATAACATCACGAAGCAGTAGGTATAGTGCTTCTAATTGCTAGGTGAATTTGACATTTGGATACAAAAAATCCCAAGCCGGCTGTTAGTTCCAGAGCATAGATTTATTAACGTCCAGATAGAGTGTACCGTACAAATCGCAACGTTCTAATAGAATGCATTTTGTGATGCGCGTGTGCGACCGGACCGCCCACCGCATGTGTATTATTATCGTTACTGCATTAGTGTGCGTGACGTTTTCTAATACCAGACCAAAATGATTACCCCAAAATATGGGAAAATTCAGGCAGTTTTTTTATTCATGTTGACATATCTATACTAATATTATAAAGCTGAAGAGTTTGTTTGTTTGTTTGTTCGCGCTAATCTCAGGAACTACCGGTCCGATTTGAAAAAATATGTTTTTGTTGGATAGCCCATTTATCGAGGAAGGTTATAGGCATAACATCACGCTTCGACTTACGGGAGCGAAGCAGTATTCAAAAACGTAACTTAAGGCGGATGAATAAAGCCACGCGAACGAACAAAACATACATTTACCTAAATTTATTAATTTGAAGAAAGCGCATTATTTAGTTTCAATTATAATTCATAACGTGTATGTATAAATATCTTGATATCTGCTGAAGCAATTTTGATGCAATAATATCGCAGTATTATAAGAGATGGTTAAAGTATTTCATACCCCTGGCAACCATTGACACCATTTTTTTTGTTAATAATAATGTTGATTTCGTAACATTTTACAATATTAAAATATCGCAGCACAAAAAAAGGGTAAAAATATTTCATACTTTGGCAATACTCAAATATTATGGAGTCGTTTTGTTTTTATTATGGTTTGCGTAATATTTTCAATGAAATACGTAAAAATTCATCATAAAATTGCAAACATATCTGTGAAAAGTAATGTTCGTATCCTTGTCTTTTTTTGGAGTGTAGTTTTTACACGATTTCACCGCACAAACAGTCATTTTTTCAATTATTTTAACTGCGATTTATAATGTAGACGCGCTTTGAACGTCAGTCGCGTAATGGTGGCCTGTGGGCGGGGCTAACGAACGAAGACGCTATTTTGGCGTCTTTGAATTTGAAGCATTTGGACAGCTCGTTCTAGGCATCTGGACGTTAATAAATCTATGTTCCAGAGATTAGCACGTGTAAACAAACAAACAAAAAAGCTCTTCCACTTTATACATCTGCTGCTGTCATCACCTGATTGCCCATGCCAGTGTCTAACAATACTTCAAAATCCAGGACATTTAGGTGAGATTTTAATTTGTTACCGGATGCCCCTGAGAAAACTATTTTTACATTAAAGTCGTTTCTTTTTAATTATTTAAAATTGAAGGAACACTAATATTAATCTTCCTTCTCTTTACTTAATATGTACATTACACGCAAAAGCGCACTCGCTGACGCCTTCAATTTAGGCCACACCCAAACACATCGGAAATTATTCACACCAACCAGACACAAGCTTTTAATATCGGTCCAAGCGATTAAACAATTTATTTATGGTCAATTTGTTCGAAATTGCTTGACCTTTCGCTGTGCGCTAATTATGTACCTATAATACGAGGTAGTCCTAGTCCTAATCTTTTGTTATACAAATTATGTAGATTGATAGAATTTTAAAACTAGATTATTTGAACATCTGTTGTATGCAAAAGAAATAAAAAATATTACCTACTTATTATGCTTATCGTAGAGAAACTGATAGCAAATAGAATTAGGTAGATACTTGATATCACCAATCATTTTACTACGTACTTTTTATGAGTTATCAAAACACAAAAAAAAAAAATAGTATGACAATAGAAAATTCGGACGTCTCTTATTTGCTAACTAAATTGATTAGCTATTTATCAAAGAAATTAAAATCAAATTTCTTTTTTTGTTCCTCTGGTGGTAAACACGCCGACGACTGCCCAACTGATGTTAAGTGGTCACCACTGCCTATAGACATCTGCAATACCAGAGGACTTGCAAGTGCGTTGCCATCCCAGGGGCAAAGTTGAAATGTCTTATGTGCCTGCAATTACACCGGCATCCATACCCTTCCAACCGAAACATAGCAACGCTGCTTTTGCGGCAGAAATAGGTACGGTCGAAGTACTTTCATGCTGGACGAAATCCATCACAAAGAGATATACCTCATCATCTGCTTAGCCTTTTCCCAACGGCTTCCAGTTTAACCGGATGCAGCTAAAAGAGATATACCTATTATTACTATATTACTACTGCTGAAAAATTATTGGGTTTTTAGGACTTAAAAATAATGTGTATTATTAAAGAACTTGTGTCTTGGTTAATGTTGTCAATTCAAAGCTCGTCCGCAATGATAATCTTTTTGGTGTAAATGGTCTTTCGAAAACCGAAAAAAAAGTTAAAACCGCATAAATACCTATGCCGCTGGATTTTTATGATCGTATCAGATTAAGACGTTTAAAAACCTACTGTGTACTAAAATCTGGCATAGTATCGACTTAAGAGATGGAGATCACTGAGTTTGATTTCATAAAAGTTTTAATATAAACTTAATCTTAATCTAGTAATATTGCCAGGAGGTAAAGATTGTTTGTCGTTTTATTTGTAAGAGGTGGAAGTATTAGTCCAATTACAAAATTATGAATACTGATAGAAAACTATACTACTGCCGAATGACTTTTTTTTCGGATGGGAAATCATCAAATAACTTCACCCGCCCTGGACGGGGCGGGAGGAACTGTCAGGCTTATACTGATCAAAACCCATCCATGTTCCTTCTTGTGTCCTTTGCGTTCAGGGGGGCGCGGTATCTCTTCCGAACAACCCGTAGCCCCGGCAGGCATCGGCTCTGACTGGCCCCTACGTCTTTGAGACGCGGGTGGAACACGAACGCGCCGTGCTTACGGACGGTGAGCTACCCATTGCTCATCGACTTTCTGACTTCTATGCTGACAAACTCGCACTCAGAAGCTAATGACATTACTTATATCTTACTGTAATTAATCAAAGATAAAATCATTACTTTAGTGTCTGATAAGTGATAAAACGTTATCCGTTATTGTCAAAGGATAGCGATAATTTGTACACCAATCACTGTCAATTATTACTGTAATTATTGCACCATATTTAACAACTATGACGTGGAATTTTCTAAAGTAATCGTTTGTCTACTAATTATCTATCTATTAATTTCTGGATGTCGAGAACACTTGTTAGATCAAATAATACATTCTTTCAAGGGGTCTATTGTCAGTTGATGTATTATAGTCATATAAGATGAGTTAGGATTTGTGCCCGGTTAAAAGCAATAAGTAAGCTCGCCCCCTATTACATGGAACCTAAACATACCGGCGAACTGTGGGTGTACATTGGTACACCTCAGACTAAACCTTTGGGGAAAACAGGCGTGATGGCATATGTAAGGAGCCGAAAGTTACAACTTCTTCCCATTATTACGTTGTTGTTTTTGTTCTAGGCCATACCTGGAAATCCATAAGTAACTGAATTTTTTAAACTCAAATTTCAGACTTAAAATTTAATTATATGTCCAATTTTCCTCTCAATTTTTCCTTTTCCGATGTTATTGATGTCGACTAACTTCACCTTTAAATTTGAAATATTATCCCTCGGAACCTTAAATTTTTCCGGTATAAAAAGTATCCTATGTGTTATTCCACACTACAATCTATCTTAGTGGCAAATTTCATCTAGATCCATTCAGCCGTTTAAGCGTGACAAACATCCATCCTTAAAAAAATTCGCATTTATAATAATATTAGTAGGACATATGAATTGAAATAATCACATTGTTACTTGCCCTGTATAGAACCCGTAGGTAACTTCATTTTTTTTAAATTGAAACTTATCAATTTCATTTCATTGCTACGGTAGTGACCAAACCTCTTAAAAACACGCCTGCGTCTACACCTACGTTTGTAGACACATGTTTTAAATAAAATTAGTTATGTTTATATTTGCCAGCTCATAATTTAGCTATTTAAACTAACGGTACCTACCACGGAGGTACCTACCTACTCCAAAATTCGTACTAAATATCACTGAGTCATCTGCATCTTCTGTCTGATGGCAACACCTTGAAATTGGACTTACCTTATTTGGCTTTAAATGTTATTTTTGTTATAGTGTTATCTTAAACAAATAATGTGAATAAATAGTACTTCCCGCTAATGTTTTTCATACTTATTGGTTATTGACTTATAATTGGGTTTAGTTGTGTCGAAACGAATTAAGACACGTCAAAATTACTCCCATTTTTTAAAGGTTCATTGTATGTAATATTTTTAGGTTGATACTTAACGCAGATTAACTTAAAATCTATTCTGACATTGAACTGTAATTATCATAGTCAAAATAATCATTTATATCAATTACCCTATTAATAGGTATTTTTTAACGTCAGTCACAAAAATACTAAAATTGAGTCTATATAGGTAGTTGTCCTTTGCAAAAGGTGGTGTCGTACAAAGAAGAAGGGGCAAGAAACTTGCTCTTTAAAAAATATTTTACATTAATTTGATCAGGTACAACTACGACCAACGTTTTAATACAATTATTAACCAAAATTCAATATTAAGACAATTAATTGCATACAGTATTGTCACCCGACCATCGAAGTAACTACAAGAGCAAACAATAATAAAAGTCCAAAGATCAAGTGGATATTTCTTACACAATTTCCCTCCTCGCTCCCCGCCCCCCTCTAGAGGTCGTCCTCCCCTCCCAGAGGACGGCGAAAGGCACTTTCACTCTTGGAATTTGGCAGTTGGCGGGTCGTGACGTCACTTTTGCGCAATTTGACGCAATGTGGTCCAGATCTGCGCATGATTCGCTTAAAAACGTTTCATTTGAAACAATATTTTGTACTAAGATTTTTTTGTAAACAATTGTTAGTGTTAAAAACATGTGGTAGGTAGTTAATTGCTAGAGTTGTGACGTGGGTGTTAGAAGTATAACTGAGGGCAATGGCCGTTGATAATTTTTCAACCTTATTACTAAGTACGTAAGAATAAAAATTAGTTGACCGCCATTGTCCGCGATTGTACCTAGGTGCGGTTTCTACGTAAAACTTGACTGATAATAGTTACCTAGTCGCGGTGTAGATTAAAACTGTGTAGGAATGTGTAATCACGTGAATTTCACAAGTCTTTAAAGTCATTGTGAGAAGTGATTTTGTTAATCACCAGTTTTTATTGTTTCTTGTTTAATTCAAACTGAATAGATGGGTGCATTTGAACTACAACTCTTTTCATTCCACAATACGGTAGCTTTTAAAACGTGTTATTTTATAGTCAGACTGATATTTAGGAAGGCTATCAAACTACCAGGTGTATTAGTAATAAAATCTAATTGACTATCAAAGTTTGGGAAAAATAAAATAACAATTTAATGGCCATTTTATTTTATTATGATATTAAAATAATTGATTCATAAAATCTACATTAGTTTGGTCCAATATTAATTATTACTTAAATTTATAACGCTAACTGCGTCAACTTAGAAATTATATGAAAATAAAACTTTATTATATAATCTTAGATATAATAATATCCCGACACCAATATTGCAAATATTTTATACAAAAACTATTTACATTACGGCGGGACACCAATTAACAAACAATATAGGTACAATAAAATTTTGTCCCGAATAAATTCTAACCGTCTATTTGGCACAAAATTACAAAATTATCAATTTCAACACGAAACAAAATTTTGCACAAATTCTCCGCCATCTTTAAAAATAAAATCTTAATTAATTATTATTGCAATAAGTGACGTAACTCGTCATTTTTTAAATATTTTTAATATAAAAATTACATTGACATTTTTTCTTCGTTTTATATTTCATACAAAAATATTCAACAGGTTTATAAACTTAGAACGAGAATAATCTCTTTTACATCACTATACTTAGTACCAAACAATAGAGGGCACATTTTTCTTATTATTTACAGAATTCTTAATTAACTAAAAGTTCATAGAACGTACTAGAAATATATCATAGATATATGGGATAAACATTACCAGCTTTCGACGTCGACGATCCTGCGTTAACACAGAACTATCGGATCGGCAACGTTTACACGCTGGTAAAAACTAATACATAACACAGCAAAAAGTCCCATCCAATAGAATTCCAGAGAAAATTACCTTTCCCGAATTATATGGAGGGATAGTGTACAAGACGCCTATTAATTCCCGGCCTCACGACTTACAAGTCGATACAAAGAACCGGTGAAAATTCGGCTGTCAACAAACTCGGCGACTGCGCTGCGATTTGCGATTGTGACGCAAAACGAAGCCAGTCATCGTTCCGTCCGCATTACCGCGGCTCTCACGCACCCTTATATACAACGTAAATAAATTATGTACATTACTTATAGACTAAAGAGTATTTATAAGCAATATGGGTGACAGAACTGGTACACCAGCCTCTGACTCCTCTCTGTCTTCTTCATGATGCCCTTCTTGTAGTATTGTCGGATGCTTCTGGACAGTTTGTCGTAGTTCATGGCGGGCCTGTTCTTTCTCTTGCCCCACAACCTGGCGACACGCACTGAATCCTCTATCTTGAACACGCCGTTACCTGTGGAGCATGGTTTGAATTAAACATTTGTTCAATACGATCGTTTGACGAATTTTATTTTTGAAAGACATTTGATGAACATTTTGCAGTTGTTGACTTTATTACGGGATAGACGAGAAGGTATAACATATGAAAGGCTTTAGTTGAAGTTCGTAGTCTCTAAGAGTCTTTAAATCATTAGCAATGTACTTAATATTAGGTACAAAGCTGTGCATTGTATTTCCAAAATCTCGACAAAACGTAATACGCATTTCAATCGCACGCAACCGCTATGTCGCCCGATTGTCGCGCGACGAGATCGTGTCTTGATTTAATCTGATATAAAATTTATTTTTTATTAGAACATCGCTTTTCTTGGAATACTTTGAGGAACTCATTACTATTTATTTATTTAAGCTTTATGCAACAAAAAGCACAAAGGCGGACTTAATGCCTTAGGCATTCTCTACCAATCAACCAAAGGTGGTGAAGATACCATGGCAGGTGACTATCGTAACTTAAAACAAAGAAACAAATTGTTTTAGCGACAACTGTTTCATTGATTTCTACTTTAAAAATAAAAAGAGTGAAAGCAATTCGGAAAACAGAAAGCTTTATAAAAACGATCATACTGAATCAAGTTCCATTTTAGACGCCAGCCATTTTGTTTTTAATTCAATGGATATTAAAGAAGTAGTGCAATTTATTATGGCATTCTTTGTAGTTAAGATTATCTTATCGGAAAATAGAAAATCTCATGCACGAGGTTCGCAACCGTGCGAGGACGTGTAAAAATGTGAGTTTTTCTTTTTCATCATTATGTATTTCCTAAACAACCTTTTTCTTTTATGTATATCATGGACATCACTGACATCGGTGAAGGAAATAATCGTGAGGAAAGCTGGACTTAAAATTAACATAAGTCTGAAATCGCCAATACACTTTGAGCAAGCGTAGCGTTCAGTGCTCATGCCTTCTCTGTATAAAAAGAGGCATTAGACCAACCGTGAGACAATAACAACCTGGTATTATCATAAAGTCCTTCACATAACTAGAACGTCACTAGACATTTGAGAGACAGTACACCAATTACAAGAGAACAGTTCAAATCGTGATCTAGAAACCAAATATGCAATGTAATAGGGATGTACAAACAATATTCGTGATTCAAAAAGGACTCGATAACATAACAATGGCTGCCATTCGTCTCAACAAGTCACGAAACTAGATAACCTTTATTTAAAACGATTTGATGTTAAATGGCCAGATCACCTTGAGCAAGGAATGTCGCTCAAGTGAATTTTCCATGCGTTAGATTTGATGCTGCATTCGATTTAGATTAGATTCGTGAGGTAGCTGATTCGATTCGGAGTTTAGATCTATCCGAAATGATGATAAATAAGCTTATATCTTTGACTCCGTTCTTGTGAATGTCAGTTATATTATTTAGCGCGGAAACTAATTTCTTTTTTCTAAAATAAAAGCCTAAGTAGCTCCTTAATACATCTGCTATATAACAGTAAAAGTCCCGTTAAAATCGGTCTAGCCATTTCGGAGATAAACCGAAACAAACCGACAGGTGGCCAAATAAAAAGTTTTGAAATTTGTTTTTTTTTGTTATAGGGGTCGTAAATACTTTAAAAAAAAATGTTACTACTGTGATAAGACATGCACTTCAATTTTATTTATATTTATAGAAAATTTGCTAAAGTTTAGATCAAAAACCAGTGTAGATATGCGTAGATTTAGCTTGAGCTAAGCAAGACCAAAATTCTATCCACGTTTTAATGAGTCCATTGTGTATTAAGTTTAGACCATTTTAAATGTGTGCGAGCGTGTACTGCACACCTTTTTGGTAACCAATGAGGTAAGTAGGATTCTGAAATGAGGTCTATTATAGAAAAACGAATCAGGCATTTAAATCAGACTTCTAAAGTAATTGTCTACGTGGCATTTTGATAGGCTCAGTGTAATTGGATTATCTATATCACTGTATTATTTTTACTGCCTAGTTTATGTTATCAAGAATTGATGTCTAATAAATTGTCCACTGATAGTACCTAATATTAAAATTATCAACCGTTTTTATCGCTTCATATTTTATGTTTTTAGGGTTCTGTAACCCAATGGTTCAAACAAAGCCTTATCTTTGCCTTTGTCATAAGCCTGTAGCTTTTGAACTGCCTTAACAGATAGACACTTGAAACTTTTAGAGAGTGTGTGTATTACTATTGCCGATTATAATAACAAGTAAAATAAGTTCAAATAAATCAAGGGGACCCCACAGGAAACGTAGTTTTTCGTAGATTGTTCGGAGATGCGGAACTCTTCTTAAGCGACTTAGCTTAGCCAATTTTTTTAAATATTGACCTCAACCAATGGTGAACGATCAATTAACCGCTGAGCCCCGCCTACTTTATAGTCATAGTAATTTATCGCGAACAAAACAAAGGACTGACTTAATTCCGTGTTCAGACCAATTACTTATAACAGTACATACTTATATACTGTTATCAACGATTTATAGTACGGAAAACAGGTCCTTTATAAAGACTCGTTTGGTACATTTATCTTATTGTTCACTGTAGAGGTACTAGCTTGATACAAAACTGGTTTGCTATGGGTTTTTTAAGACCATTCTTATATACAACTCTCTGAATAGGATTTAGAAAAATTTTGCATTACCTGCTCAATGAGGCTATAAGAATAAAGGAAACAAAAATCATACTTATGTAGATTGCGTAAAGGTAAATTTGGCTTGGAAAGGGATAAAAAAGAGCTACTGAGACCTAAAAATAAATTGCGTTCTTGACGCAAGTAAACGATGATGCGAGAATCGATAAACAACATCAACCAATAATTGTGACATAATTAGGAAAGACCCGAGATAAGCAATGGAAACTATTAAAGAAAATATTGATATGGATATCTTAAAGAGGTTTAACATAATATATACTACCACGCCTGTATTCCCCGAAGGGTTAGGTAGGGGTATACCAATGTACACCTACAGTTCGCTAGTATGTTTTAAGTCCCATGTAATAGGGGCGAGCCAATTTTTATGGCAATAAAATCGCTGCTACTGAGAATTTAATAGAAAAACCCAATAACACTTTGCTCGACCTGGGAATCGAACCCAAAACCTCTAGCGTTGCTTAGGACCACTAGGCTAATGAGGCAGTAGCCTAGAGGAGAGAAGAAGAAAAGGAGGGAGCTCGATTTCAAATTTCTCTAAAATTAAATACGGCGTAATATGAATGTACAAATATACATTACATTACATTATATATAATTATACATTGTATTATACATATTACGTTGTTGTTGCGATTTATCTGTTACTAATTAACAGGGCCACTGTTAATTAGTATACAAATATAATAATACCATTTTATTGTTTACTTTACAACGATCAAAATAGTGTTGTGTTTACTGTGCATTGGCGCGGATAAAAGGGTCTAGGTTGGTCAAATTGTTAATATTAACTTTGATATCGCTGTTATTAAGATGTAATTAAGTAATTTGAATAATAATTGTTTATACTTGTTTATGTAATTCGTTTTGTTTTTCGACTTTTTTCTGTTATTGTCGTAGTGATATCATTCAACATTATTTGTTTAAAATGCCTTGTGCATTTTTGTAGGGAACAGATGATTTCTTTATGCATATTTTTGGGTTGGTTTTATAGTAAGAGTTGTTCGTATTTATATGTACTTGACGCATTTGAATTCAGAAGAAGAAGAATGATCCCTTGATTTAAAAATCAGCCTATATGTAGCAGTTTTTTTGGACACCTCAATATAACATAGTAGTATGGTGTCTCTACCTACCAAAAATAATTTATTCTTTTGGATTGTCATCAAACCTTTCTTGGATTTTCCCACCATGAGTCACCAACACATTATAATCAATTACAAAACTATTAATCAAACTATAATCGCCTAGACGTAGGTATTTATTTTTGCTCTTATCTCAAAAACGACTTAATCAATTTCTAAATTCCCAACCACCGCTCTTTTCAAAAAGATTTTCAAATTATTATTCTCATTAGAATAACACATTATTGAACAATTTATGATTGAGTGTAATTTAATTTATATTTAATTTTTCATTTTAGTTATATTGCTTGTTTGAACAGATGTATGAACGTAGACGACTTGAAAGGACTATGTAAGGATTGTGACAGGTAGCGTTCTGTGGTTTCTGCCTACCCCCATGGGAACAAGGCGTGAGTTTATGTATGTATGTATAATTATAACGAGTGTTAAAAGTAACTTATCCAAGCCGAAACTTAGACGGGCTTACCGTCATTGCGATATATTTTTTTAAATTCTAGATTATTCCTGGGAGCCTGGTTACGGAGACATTGAAGGTCAAAGTGCCAACTATTTTGTTTTTACGAAAACAATATTAAAATGTTATAATTAAACTTTAATTACATGTGTATAAACAGTGATTCACACCAAAAATAAACGTCATTTCCCAGCAATGTTTTTTCCCCAATGTTACTTGGTTTGATCGGCATTATGCGTAGTTAACATCTATTAATATCTATCTGTCTGTTAATATATGTTATATCTATCTGTTAATATGTTCTTTTTAGTTTATTTTAGTTTATTTTTTTTTTATTTTTTTTATTTTTTATATGTAGTTGTGTAGTTCTTTGAGAGTGCTTGCCGATCGGCGTCTTTCTGTGTCCACAGTTTTTTACTAAAATATTGTTGTTCGATCTCGGAACTGTGGGTGGTGTCGTACTTTATAGTTCCGAGACAGCAACACGCCGGCTGACGCTGAAAACCAGCGCTGTGGTTCCGTGTTTCGTGCACGGACCATGGCTTTATGCTGAGCGTCAGCCTTTTCGCGCGGTAGTGGCGTATATAGATTATTATTATTGTTATTCTTTATTTTGTTTCTAATTTTTTGTGTTGTGCGTCGCTTTCGCAAGAATAAATGGTTTTTCTTTCTTTCTTTCTTTCTTTATATGATGTGTTTTTACATTCCTTAAACAATATACCATGTCATTTTATATTTCAATCATAACATAATCTTCTTTATCATATTCACTTTGGAAAATAGTTCGCACTTTTTCAAATACAAGATTTGAAATTACGTCAATGGATAAAGTTTTTGTGATAAAAACTGATAAACAGTTACAATCCCAATAAAAATAACAACAACGCAATCGTTAAAAATAGAAATGATACAATTATCATGTGAGTATATTGTAGTTGTATGTAAGTACCTACTAGACTTTTCTATACCTTTTGAAGATTGCATGAAAATTAATAAAATTATCTGAAAGCAATTTCTATAATATTTATCGTATAGTCTTACCGTTAAAACTAAAGACACGATGACATGGAAGAAGGTCTATAGATGAAGAAGGTCTATTCTAGTGATAAAAAACGTTCAAAATCTTGTTCCAAATTAACCCAAAAGTAACAAACGAAAACCAATGTAAAAAAAAAATAGTAGGTGAATTAGAGACATTTTTGGCTGATTAGTAAAACAAAAATTTTGAATTCGAACTTCAAAGTCGTCTACAAATTCAATGTTCAACAAAATGTCTATCAAAAATGAAAATACACACTAGAAAAAATAGTCCATATAACTGATATTTGAATCATCTGAATACTCACTTCGGTCTAACCACCGTATCGCTGAACCGTGCACATGAGGAGATGCCAGGAGCTCCTTCAGGAACTGCCACAGGTGTATATGTGTGCTTCCAGTCTTGGCTTTACCGCCTCCAACTGTTGCGCTCGTACCCGCTGATTCAGAATCTTCATCTGTTGAAGAAAAGGTTCTTTAAAATGATATTCGACTTTATGTTTGAGTGTTAAAAGCTGTAAATGGCATGAGATGTAGAGATGTAGTGTTAAGGAGCATCCAAAATGTATCAGTAAAATAATGTAGCCCAAAGTCGTTAAAACATGGCTTGTTCAGGGCATCGAGCTAATTACAACGTTCCTAATCACTCCACCCCACAAAGAATTAATACCTTAACTGTAATGCTAATAATTAACAAGAATGAGAGCTTCTGTGTATGTCAAAGGCGTCCTGAATGCATAAACGAGCGCATAATTTAACAATTTAGAACTATTATAGAGCCCATAATGCTACTACTGAAAAGGGGGCAGACAGAACAGCAGCCAACATGGCTACACTATAGCTTCTCGGAAGCTAATGATACCAATCCATCGGTTCTTCGAAACTATAAGCCTACTCAACTCGCCATCGTACTAGTCCGCGCTATTATAAAGACGTAAAAAAACTTGCAACACAACAAAGAAGTTTCTTTACAAAAATTGTTTAAACTAAAGTTATTTTAAAATGGATGATGTAAACATACACCAAATTAACGGCAGCCGGCCTTCAGTTCTAGACATGTAAACAGACTGACAAGCAAACGAATCATATAAACAAAACGCTGCACAGAACAGTTAAATAGCAACATGCTATTTAAAGAAGAAAGCCAAGTGCTGAATGGAATGCTGCAGACGATTTTATGAAACTATGGCAAAAGGAAACTCCAAAGAATTTCCACGTTTAACCACAAGACGATAAAGTTCAAATTACTGATGTAAAACAAATGAGAGTAAAGTTACTAAAAGAGACGAGAAAAGTTCCACAGGTTACGGTTAATTAAAATTCGAAGTACTTTATACCGTATGTGAAGGTATTAAAGAAAATTTTCACGATGCCGACGGCAATTTTATCTTAGTCGTATACGACCTTGTGGGTCCGGTGGCGTGAACTAGGCCTTCGGGAAACGACACAAAAACAAGACTTGACGTATATGGATTTGAAGCCGACATGTAAGGGACAGAACGGCAATAGAACGACAAACGTCTGATTGATGGGTTAGCTGTAACTAGGCGTGGTTCCATATTACATTAGTATCCAATTCATTGCATCGGTCAACGATTTAAACATATAACGCTTTTAACTTGTTTCGAGATACATGTTTATTTAACAGTAATTTTTTAAGGAATTATTTTCGAACTAAGCCAGCATAATAATGGCAATCGTGGTAAATACCCTTCTAAAATTTTACATCTTGACATCACACAGTCACAATTTGACATCAGTGAAGGCAAACATCGTAAAGAAAACTATACTTCATAAAATTGGATAAAAATTTAAAATTAAAATTTAAAATTGGTTAAAAAAGAAATTGGATTGGATTTTTCTGAAATCGCCAAATTACCTTGAGCAAGCGTGGTGATCAATGCTCGTGCCTTTATTGTATTAGAAGAGGCCTTTGCTTTGCAGTGGGATACAATAATTATAGGTTAGTGCTATTTATTTAGCTGCAATTTTATGCAAAAGTCGGATGTTTCTCGAAACTTTAAGTTGTTCCAAGTCACCAATTTCTCGTACTCTATCAAGTGTATCTACTTATCTAGTGCATCAATATCTGCTTTTGTTGAAAGTACTTTTCCCATAGTTCTTACAACGACACGTTAGTAATAATGTTCTACTACTTGTACAACTTCTGCATTTTAAGAATCTGATTTAATTCTAAATTCACTATTTGGCCTCGTGACCTCTTTGTACTTTACATCGTCAGGCCTTTCTGATATAAATCTTTATGTCAAACAACATGTGTGCATTGACAACTGAGTCGGAGATAATTGTCGATCGCAATTTCCTGTGCTACTATCTGACACTTTTTTTTATTTATAAGCTAACTGTCAACCCATTAGGGGCGACGGGGAGTCTCGGCTGTTGCACTGTGTTGCGGTTTTTATCTTTATGCAATTGCGATAAGACTTACTTTATGTGTTTAGCTTGTCTGTCTTGTGCGTATTTCAATATTTTTATTAAAATCTGTAATAAAAATATTGAAATACGATAAATATTGAAACAAACATGTTTAAACACACAAATCTTAGAAACCGATAAAAAATCCTTTTGCCTGTTTATCAAACTCTGCTATAAGCAATATAACATTACGCTACGACTCACGAGAGAGCAGCAGTAAGCAAAGATGTTAGCTCTGGTAAAACCAAATGGCCAGTTTTAATATAGTTGGCTATAATACTTAAATCTTGGTCTTTCCCTATTTTTAATGTTCCAAACTGCGAGTTTCTCCTACATCACGAGTGCGCTAAACAATTCCACTTCTCATGACATGATTTTCCAAAACAAAACAAACGTGATTGTTAAGTTCACCAACAATAGTCCAATAATAAATATTATCAATCGCTAATCGTTTATCACCGTGCCTGTGCTCATTACATCTTGGCTTTCAATTCCCTCATAAAGTGAGTTTACTGCGTCAGATGGCCATACATCATTAGCTCGTTTGTCTTCTACTCCGTCCGTATGTGGGTTGGTAACGGTCGCAGCACAATGCATGCGACTAATGCATTGCCGTGCCACATTCGACCACGTATTGCACTATCTACTTTTCAATCATGCATTTGTATTTTAACGCATCTTCAATGTAGGATCAGCAGAATTTGAGGTATTTGGTGAGAACCTACCTAATGTAGAGAGGTTTAATTAATTTCTGGAAATTGTTATTGTTTTTGCTAATTCTTTGGTAAAATCTACAATTGGTGATATACGATTTTGAAGCTTAACAACAGAGATTACAGTAATCTTTCATTTTTCTTCTGATTACCTTGATTCCCGGATCAGCATGAAATCTCGTAATCATCCATATTTCATGCAATCTTAAACGTTACTTATTTATTTAATTAATGTCCCATAAATCTGTACTAGGCGTGGCTGTCGCGTAGGAATTTCGATTTAAATATCTAGATTAAATTAAAGTTAGATAATACTAGGGCAATTAATTGCATGGTTACTCGTATTTATTATAGACGGTTTATAAGAAACTAGCTTCTGCCTGCGACTTTTTCTGCGTCTTTAGAAATAGCAAAAATCCAAAATTATCGTACGGGATCATAAAAACCAGAAAAAAGTAGTCTATGTGCTAATCCAGACTGCAACATATTCCTGTGCCAAATTTCATCCAGATCTGTTCAGCTGTTGTGACGTGATCGTATAACAATCATGGTATGAGATGAACGAAATTGATGAAAAAACATTATTATTTTGAAATTAATGATGGCTGGTTAAATTAAATTCATTCAAACATGCTTCAATGTAAAGCGGCCTTAAAGAAGATAAAATAAAACATTTTTAGTACCTATCTTATCCGTTGCTAAGTCTTGATTCTTTGCCAACCCTGTAAAGGAATTGGCGTTGTAATAAGATACACCTTATAAACACATTAAAAACCTAGGTACACAAAATATTTTCAAACTTTTTATTAGGAGAGATTCTTAAAAGTTTGGAGTTAATTGCCCTTTCTTCTCCATACGAAACTATCATTTGGAAGGGGTAAATATATTAATTTTTTTTCTTGTATTTGACGTTCAAAACTGCCTTTCAATTTGATCCCCTAACTCTAATTTGCACAGTCATCTACTCACTGAATAGTAGGCCTAGTACGAGCGCAGAGTATTAATCGTATTCGAAAATTGACGTTTTGGTTTAATTTGATACGACAAGCAGAGTTAGTATCACTGCAGTCACTAGTCAGTCACTAGTAAATCGAATACTTATTTCTTGCACTCATACTAGACCCTCGAAACTGTTTATAAAAATCTACACAGCAGTAAAAGTAAGATACGCACCATCACTCATGTCGTCAGCAGACGGTAGACCAGCAGGTGTCGGAATCGGTGATGCAGATAACTGATGATGATCAGGGCCCTGTGATGATCTCCAGATCTCCAACTGAGCATACAGAGTACTTCCAGCCTGCAACAATAATAAACAATGATCAAACCAGAACCATCAGTAGCCACACACATTACTCGGAAAACACGCAAATTTTCCACGAACCGACATTTAAAGTGACCATTACTGATGTTTAGGTAGAAGAAAATTGATTAAATTTATCTTGTTTATATCAAAAGTTACGTGGAACTAACGACTGGTAATTAAAGAAACGAGTTTTCCTTCAATGCTTGCTGTTCCAGAAATAGATTCGCGAAACGTATGGTAGTAACATGTGTTAAATATTTATAGAATTGTGGTCAGCCTGAACATTGAGAACTGTTTTGTTAGTCGTAAAATTAGTTGGAAGATAATATTCTGTCTTCTAATCTTCATGGTACATTTCAATTGACTGCAGTCATGATTTTATAAGTGGGCTCGTAAATCTTAGGTGTTCCACATTCATAGCATCTAACTCACGGATATAACATTGCACATTAAATCTGCATGGATGAGAATCATTATGAGACTGTTTGTAACTTGTAAACCAGTTGGATGATTAGAAAACTCTACCTTCACTATTCTAGTATCAGTGACGGATCAAAATTGTTCACGTTATTGACTTATACCCACTATTACCAACTCCACAGCTATCCCTTATCTAGCAATCTTTGAATTCCTCGCTAATTCAGCACCTATATCTTCCCACACGGCAAACCAGATGCAATTTGTATGCAGACAGGTCCCAGGGACTTTCATCGCTTAGAGAAAGTCGGCTCGTCGGCGCGTGCGATAACAAAGATACCTGCCCATTGGAACTGGCGTGCTCGATACGATGCTACACTATTTTTTCTACTTATTTTGCTGTTTTTATTCTTGGTTTTAACTTGAATTTGGATTGATTTGAGCTGGCTATTTTTATATTGTGACGATGTATATTCACTGTCTATTATTGTCTGCATTTATGGCTATATTATATTTCTAATTTTGCGGTTTTCTTTTAACAAATTAAGATCACATCAATAGCAAGCGGTGATGTTGTCAAAAAAATATTTAGCTCTTTGTTATCTTTAGGTTACTGTTCAGATTTTACTTTAAGTAAGTGGGTTATACCCAGCTTGTAAAGTAAGTATAAATTCTAAAGTTTACAAAAATATAGTAAGTAATTATTAGCGATGAAGTGTTAACTCATCTATGGCGTCATAAAAATGAATTTCCATGAGAATCCGTGACTTCATCATTACTACGTATCTAAACGATATTTTCCTTGTACCGTCACAGGGAAAGAACTTGACCACACATACTCAAGGTATACGATTATAATTACAAATTAAACTAACTACTACTAAGAAATCAACAAATTGTGATTTTTTTCTAAGAGTGAGTCCACTCAAGTTATCATTAGTGTAATATGACCTTTATTCACAAGATACAATAGATCTTTTAAGAATCGAGAAGCTTGTATAACTTAAATCGATATTCTCGAAGTCATAAGTGCTCGAGCACATGTGATAATAAATAAAATAGATGACATAACAATGATTGCAAAACTAAACGTTGATGGTGAACTAGTGTTGAACAACGTTACATAAGATGCCACACAAACGGATTTCCTTACTTTCGTCGTCCTTACTAATTACGTAAATACAACCAAAGTTGAACTTTCCGTAATGGGGTTTGAGGAAGCAGGTACTGACCTACACATTGCACATGTTACATCACTTGATGTTATATTTTATCGCACTTTTTTCCTCATGTCCCAAAACGGAACTACACTAGAATATCATAGTGATTGGAAAGTTAATTTAACTTTGTAATATTTGATAATGTTACAACAGAGATTACTATAACATTTAAATATAGTAAGCTTTTTGTTTTTAATATCAATAATAGTACGTTGCCGTACAAGATCCATTGCATCATTATTATTAAAACAATACTCGTCTTATCATCGTCCTCTTGAGTAGCGATAGTATTATCTACTCTATAAGGCTGAAGTTGCAACATTGTTTAAACATTGAATAACACTAACTGATATACAAAATCATTCAAAATTTTCCCCTATAGAAAATTTATCGTCAATTTTGATTGCATTCAAAAAAACAATCTGATAAACAAAATAAACCGTCTGGTTAAGGAAGATAAGGAAATGACTACGGTACTTAATGTGTCTATTGAAAATGTTAATGAATTTGCACTTTGGCCAGTAAATAAGATTAAAGATGAATCATCTATGGTCATTAATTTGCATTGCGACGAGCATGTGCAGAAGCTACGCAAAACCAAATATGATGTAAGCATTCATGAAAAAATTCAAGAAGTAATCAGTGAAATAGTTGGCGATGATTTAACCGTAACACTATTCTTAGAAATGAATACATTAGTAATTAAACTAAAAAAAGAGTATTTAAAAAAGATAAAGGTGTGTAAGTACTAGACAATGCTGTTGCTTATACATCGACATTTTCTACTCGTGGTAATTGCAATGATGACTTAAATAGGGAACTATTAAATACTAAGCTTTCTTTCCTATAAGGTTAAAACGATGAATAAACTTACAATAAATTAACATAAACACATGTATAAAAATGCCCAAGCCCCTACGTTGACGTTACAGCAAGCGATAATTGTGTCTCGCTTGACCTCAACTGACACGTGGCTAGAAGAATTTATGTGATAACACCAAGATAACACGCATTGTAGATATTTTCTCCTACACCGACTGTTTTATTTTATACTATTTAAGTAAACATTGTATTATCAGTAGTTTGTGAATCAGTATAGACTTTGGTCTGACGCCCTCAATCTGCCCCAGGGTTATACGATAATCATAAATTATACACAAATGATTATAAATAGTACCTGAGATGCTCTCTGGTTGAATTCTTCTTCTGTTAGTGCTACAAGAGCTGCGCCATCCATTGTGAAGTTTTCCATGGGCACCATGGGTAGATTGTAATGTTGCAATGTGAACATTACCCACGCTTTAACGTCCCCAGTGCTCCATTGCATTGGATCTGGAAACAAACGCATCATTATCCACTGTTACACCCCTCTAATGTATGTACATATTAACCATTACCGTTAATGCACTCTAATAAGGCTAGTGATTTTATCTCTTTGGTTGCCATGTACCGGTCTGCAAAACACATTTCTCAAACATTTATATTGATGATTAATTCAAATGGCATCATCACGTCAATTCTACCGTAATCTCATTATACCTTGTTCGTAATCAATGACTTACTAATTAACAACCCTGAGAAAGAAAATGCGTTCTAAGAAAATGTGAGCGAAGCTACGCATGTTCAGTTTTGCATATCCAATCAATGTGTATATAGCGAGCACGTCACTAATATAAGACGAGATCATCGCTGGGCCAACATAAACAGCTTACGTAATCTACTCCGAGCGACTTCTAAGAAATCATTTATGTTTATAATGGCGTTATACTCAGCGGTAGCTAACATATTATTCTGTACATGGAAAGACGTTTTTTACTCGACCGACATCTAAGTGACGTCACTATTAATTACAATACTAATAGTAATCATGTAAGACGTACTAGTACAACATTCCCATGACATGCCATTGTAAATCATACATGATCGTACATAAATATTTCACATGCACTGCAACTCTTAATCAATGTTGAGTGAATAATGGAGTTGACGTTTTTGACTCACCTGGTGAGATTCCAAGTACTGTGCAGGTATTGTCCACGTCCCTCTTGGTCTGTTCGATGGCCATGCTGAGCACACGGTCGATATCAGGCGCGACTAGAGAATCGTCACCTCCACTGCTCTCCTCCATTTTCACACTGCCCAACTCCAACGGAATTGGTCTGAGATTTAATCTCTTCTGGAAAGATGTGTCTTCTAATGCTGATCTCAGGAGAATGTGATCCCTTGGCTCTTCAACTTCGATTTTAGGTGTGAGGTAGCTATGCTGGACACTGTCTTGTAGTATCTGATTTTCTTTTAAGAGCTCCTCTATATCAATGTATTCTTCGTGTTGTGGTACTGGTGATGAGTACTGATTGTGGCTTCCGTAGGATACACACGATCCTGACGGAGACAGGGGATAGGGAGACGCAAAACCGGGCACGGTGAGTCTGTTGGGTTCCTCTTTGATATATACTTGAGGAGAGTACTGAAAAGAACTGTAAGGCGAGGAGGGCTGCAGGGCGACTGCTGGAATAGAACCTTCGTCTGAAGATGGAGAGGGAGTAGGGTAACCCTCGAAATCGTATAGGCGTTCCAAGAAGACGTTGTTTGTGTTGTCTTCTGGGTAAGGTGGTGGTGGTTTGTTGTGAGGGTTTGGTGGGGAGTGAAGCATCGATTCTGGGGGGGATGCAGCGCCGAGAAGGCGGAGGAGATGTTGTAGATCAGCGGGGGAGGCGGGGACCGCTCTCTCGCCCTGAGACGCCGACGGCGGGCTGCACCCGGACCGGGGCACCGTTTGTGGCATCTGTGGACAAAAGAGAACAAACATCAGTGTTGTTGATCACACAGATTGTATCGAACGAATTGGTTCTGTTATAAAAGGCTTTATTTGATCAGTCACGATTTTAGAACATATTTCTTGGATTTCACACGCGTTTTTTTGTGGGCAGGTGTTAATTTTGTATTGGTACTATGTCGCAGTTGTTTGCCAGACGTTCAAACTTCAATCACACTAGTTAGTGAGGTAGGCTGACAATAAACTTCACCTTGAAACTTGTGAGGTACTTAAATTTAATAAAGTCCCATGGGTCATTGTTCGCTAACGTCATCCGCCGACGTACCAACATCCAGATGTCTTAAACATACACATTTTAAGAGCTGTATATTTGTCTATACACTACGTCATAAACCTCTATATTTAGTAGTGACTTAAACCTACAATCCTACTGAGGTTTAATTCACAAAATCATAAAAAATAAACGAATGGCTAGGTGATAATATGTAAATAGGAATACAATATATTCAGTTATTTGTTAATATACTTAATACTCGTATTATAAAGTGGTAAGATTTTTTGTTTGTTTGTAACGAATAGGCTCCGAAACTACTGGACCAAATTTAACCATTTTTCACCAATAGATAGTTACATTATTCCTGAGTAGTATAGGGTATATAACATCACGCTACGCCCCACGGGAGCGGAGACTTAACTATAGACGTTAACTATGGCGGGTGAAATAAGCAACGAGGATGAAGTCGCGGGCATTTCGCAAGAATTTTGTATTATAGATGCAGAGAAGTTTAAGTTTTTTTATTCTTCATCTAGTATACGAACGGAGTGTTTTAAAAAAATATGTTAATTCTTATATTTTGTATAGTATTTGCTAATAACTCAAGTTAAGAAAACGATCAAAAAATTGGAACTAAAATTATGTATGATGGCATTCGGGAAAAACATTTTATAATTTATTAATGTCAACAGTTGATTCTATATTAAGATGGGATTTAACAAAAAACATAATCGGCCTAACGTTCAACCAGTTCTGAGAATTGATTTAAAGTTATAAGTACCTAATCGCGTTCACATTTATTTTGAACAACACAATGATAACAAAAATAACTTCGATGCTACTAATGATGTACGATTCGACGTACGCGATTAAATTAATTGAACTGTGGGCCTAACACGAACACGCTTACATAAAAATAGTCGATTCGAGTAGAGCTCGCTCGAAGGAGCTCGTCCGGGGAAGTACTACCACCATACCTATTACTGCCGTAAAGCAGTTTGGTTGCCGGCAAAATTACAGGCACATGAGATATTTCAACTTTGTCTCTGGAATGCAACGCATTTGTAAGACTTCTAGTATTGTAGTTGTCTATAGGCAGCGGTGACCACTTAACATCAGGTGGACCGTGCGTCTATCATCAATCGACGTTTAAAAAAAAAAGATTCCCATAGAACACTTTAGTCTAATATAAAACAGCAGTTAACAGTTATAAGTTCAAACGAAATAAATATTATGTCCAAAAAAGGATCCAATTTAAAAATCGAAATCGTCTAGTCGATCGTCTGAGCGCGGTCTTAAACAATTTTTATCTTTTTTTTTTCTTATCGTGGCAGTGACCTATGTCTGTTACCAGGCAGTACCTGACCAATTTCTTTCTTTACCAGCCGTCATCAACTTGCCCTCATCCTTATCTTATTCGGGTCGGTCGGTGCAGCGTATCTGGGCATTTTCATTTTAAATGGCGCAGGCTATTTTTCGGTTGTCCCATGACTAAAATATGATGAAAAAAATATTTGCAAACAATTTTTTTAAGAAAAATCTATTGTACCCTGTAGGTATTTTTATAAATATGTGGATTTAATTTATTAGTTCCTTATAGAGCACGTATTTAATTTTATTTAAATTAATAATGTTGCGGAATCGTGTAAAATCATGATGTCCCCATGACAGTTTGCATCATTGCATTCAATTTTTTCGTTATTTTTTGTACGACAGCTAACGTAGCGACACTTTCATTTTATTGTTAGATAGTTAATTTATCATTTAAACTAAGCATTTCATCTCAGTTAGTGAAGAAAATATATAATAATTTAATAAAAAGCTTGTCCCACGAATTCGCGACTACCGGACATGTCCGGATAGTCACGCGGTTTTTACTATGAAATACACATATTTATCATCAAAATTCGGTTTTAACGGTAACTCTGGGTACAAATTTCAAAGTATGAAATGTTATTTTGAAGTTAGTCGCGCTAGGTGTCCAGCCAGTGCAGTAAGTTTTGCAGCACAATAAATGGTTAAAAAAGAACTGTTGTAGTTAGTAACGTTTTTTTTCATGAATATAAAGTTTGTCATTTTACTTTTTTAGGTATACATAACTTATACACTGCTGAAAGCATAAAAGTACAATTTTACAGCTTTCTGATAATATTGTTTGAGTATTTAAATTTAGTTTTAAAAACGATCTATATCCGTCACGTCCTGTTAGTAACTAGTTGTAGTGTGTATTTGTAGTAGTTTTTGAAGCCTGTTTATTTTAACCTGCGCCATTTAAAATGAAAATGCCCATCTCTTTCTTCTACACGCCTCTATCAGCCGATATCTCTGTACTCTATCCCGGTTCTAGCCACGCTAACATTTCGCTAGCCTTCTATATGTATTGTTCCACTATAGGGCAAAAGCCTCTTCTAATACGGAGAAGGCACGAGCATTGATCACCACGCTTGCTCAAGACTGATTGGTGATTTCAGACTTAGGTATATTTTTTATAGGTCCACGTTTTGTCACGATGTTTTCTTTCACCAATGTCAGTTATGTTGAAGAAAACACATACATCACGCCTGTATTCCCCGAAGGGAAACACAGAGGTCAGGGGTGAAGGGAGTTGTTTTTCGAGATAAACTTAGAAAATACACGTGAAATTGCAAAAGCCACATTAGTACGTGTCCGTGTTTATGAACCCACAACCTCGTGCACGATAGGCGGGCGCCTTAACGACAGCCCCCCTAGCCAAGTTGCAAACGATAATCGTAAACGCTCGGTAGGTACCAATAGATTTTCAACTGTATACCCCAGAGACTTAAGTTGAAAATCGATTAAAGATTTCTAAGCGTTGCGACTGGAAAGAACGAAAACGCTATGCAATCTTTACTAGATCTTAAACTTAAAACCAAGCACATAAAGTTGAAGATCTATTAAAGCCTACTCAGAGTTTGCGTTTATCGTTTGTTACATACCGCTACAGGCCCAGGGCTATTACAACATTTAGACAAGCAATAAGGTTTTAAAACACACTTACTCTGAGCAACGACAGACCCATCGCATTCGCACTTAACACACAACTGCGTTGTAACACATTTTCTTTGCGAAAATCTCTGGTACCGAACCGGTCTGTCCGGATAATCAACCAGCATCTTTATTTTTCTACGTGTTTTTTTTCTATATTTCAACGATTGTTGCTGCATTAGCATAATTCCCACGTATCTGCATTGCTTTGTAATTATTGTTCTTAGCCTATTTTCATTGGTTGATATTGTTTTAATGTCATGAAGGAAAATTACTTACACTTCGGTTTTGAATAAAAAAACAACAAAAGAAACTATATTTAGTTGTGTTGCTTCTCATCAATAGGTAATTTTTAACCGACTTCAAAAGAGGAAGAGTTTAGCAATTCGGTTGTATTTTTTAATTATTGTTAATGCTTCACAACTCCGTCAATTATCAACTGATTCGGAAAATTGTTTTATCTAGAAATTTTATCAAAATCGGTTTCGCAGCTTGGTTTTAATCCAAAAAAAAAAATAACTGAACAAAATATGTTATCTAAGTAAACTAAATTGCTTATTTTGCAATCTTGTGACTTTTTGAAGAAACTATCCCAATAGTCTTACAACCCGGTAAACATTTAGTGCATATTTTGACGTAATACAAAAAAATAGCACTTATAAGTATTTGAAAACGTGATGTTATCATAAAAGTATTGAAATCTAGTTTATGCTTAATGGCAGTTATGATTTTATTACAAGAGGTCGGTGATGTCACTATCTACGCTAGCAAGCGATTAGGAATTATTATTTAATTGTTTTGGTATTTTACAAGCAGCAACCCGATTAGAATTAAACGTATTAAATATCCAACAATGTGTTTTGGGAAAAAACAGATTATTTATCTCTTTTTGGTCAATATAGCCCATTATTTGTGAAAAAAATGTTAATATCAATACCCAGTCTATAATTGTCCCGCAAAGGCCTCTTCTCAAGCCAGATTAGCGATTTCAGACTTATAATATTAATTTTATAAGTCCAGGTTTTCTCACGAAGCTTTCCTTCACCGTTGTCAGTGATGCTCAAGATAAACTTAAAAAGTACACATAAACTTGTAGGACCAATAAGGCTAACGCAATTATAAATAAAAAAGCAAAGTAGTTTTAGTCAAATATACAAACTGATATATAAATATCTGTCATATTTCCGAAAAATTAGAAACATTTGCAATCATCAATCTCATAATTATAATCTCCCAATTTGCCTTACTCGTGGTCCCGCATAGCTCACGGTCTAGACAACACTTCACACACGGAAGTGTCTGGCAAATCTCGTTTGACACATCTCATTACAATATTTATGTCAAATACTATAGCGCAAATATTTGTGGTATGACGCGTATACCAAATATGTGACCTTTGGCAATTAACTAGTTTATTTGTTTATTATTTTTGCATTAATTATGCAGATTAATTGAATTTTGATCTTTAAATGTCGCAAAAAATATGGTGGAGTATTTAGGTTATTATTTATAGTAGTTTTATTGAATTACTATTTCACAAATTGGTAATAAATACACGAGCAAAAAAAAAATCTTAAAAGGAAAAAATACTCATAGACTTGTTTTTTTAACAATACATTAGTTTTTTCTAAAACGTACTTCTGACATAATTACAAAATACTTTTACACAGACATCTTAGTATGTACCATGTTATGTAAATCATAATATGTACTAATATTACGATTACGTCAATGAAAACGTAATCAGTCAATCACTGCGCGATAGATAAAATAATTCTTCGAGACTAAGTACCTACCAATGATTTTGATTTGTACGTATACATGTAAAACTAAATAAATTTAGAAAATAAACTTATAAAATCACGATGGCAATATATTTAAAATAAAATAAAACTTTGCAGATTACTTACAAGATTTTACCATACTTAAAATAGAAAACGTGAAACAAAAATAATTAATTGTTTTTTTTTTTTAATTTACTTTCAGCTTTTTTTTTTTTACTTTCAACTTGTCAAAAACTAACAAGTTAATCATAAATAGGACGTCAAAATATAAAGTATAACAAAAAATGCCTAACTGGTGACTTGCAAGTCACCCCAATGCGTCAAATGTAAAGGATATCCGATCAGATATCTTACTATCCGGACTTCCGAAGTGCGAAATCCGGATACAAATCACAATTGATTACGAGATTTTCTAAGAAATATTCAGACGGATATGGGAATTTACAGTTTTTACATGGATAACGTTTTATGGTTAAGCATTTGTCATAATAACTGGCATTTCAAGTATTTCTAGTTCTAGACTTCTAGCATTAATAACGACAAGATGAAATTACCCAGTAAGTACGTGTATGTATGTATGTTTGAACAAATCTAGAAAACTGCTGGGTATTACTCGATTGTATTAATTATATTAATATTCAATTCTGTACACGCCTGGAATATAGTGATTGGTAGTTGTTGTACATTATTGTGAATACCCTTGAATGAACTAACCTAGATAAGGTACATAATATTATGTACTTATTTGCAATTCTAAGTGTATGTTTATCCCGTGTTGAAGATTATATAATTCTCAATTACCTAGCACCACTGTATATGTATAACAGTAGCTATAACCCGCAGGTTTACCCGTGTTTAGTTACGTCTTTGGTTACTGCTCCGCTCTCATGTGTCGTAGCGTAATGTTATATAGCCTATATTATTCCTCATTAATTTGGCTATCATATGCATAAAGATTGTTCGAATCAAACTGGCAGTTCCAGAGATTAGCCCATTTAAACAAACAAACAAGAAAACTTTCAGCTCAATGATGTTAGAATAGATAAAAGAGGTATTTTTTTTCTTAGAGCAAGTCTAATGGTTAGTTACTACAATGATACAATGCAGACTGTTAACATTGAAGCCAATGACCGTCTTTATATGTATAGCACAACAATATAAGTACAGCAAAAAATGAGACTAAGATCAGCCATTTTGACCCCGAGTATACTATAAGACTATACTATTATTTAATTGTGAAGATGATGCTTGCATAATGCAATTATTCAAATTGTTTGTCTTGTTATTATTATCTGAGATATAAATAGTTATATACTGTACACGACAACACATGGAACCAAACCAAACTGTAAAATTTTCGCAATTGAAAATTTGTCAGATTGGGGTAGTTTGATGTGCAGGCAGAGCACATCAAACTACTACTGCTTTTGTACATTAATCGAGCAAAAATTAGTGACAAATTATCAAGGGCGTGTGACAGAATGTGACATGAACAAACATATGACATACTTTTAAAAAGCTGTCACAACGCGATTCCCCCAAAGATCTTGTATGGCATAATTAACGTGATGTCCCATTTTTATCAACTCAATTGATATACAATTTATTGATTTAAAGACAACTATAAAATTAATTACTGTTAAATGAAAATTAATCGGGTTTTTAGAGTAAAATAAAGTGGTTTTTTTAATCAGTTGTATCTTGGTATTTTCGCTTAATGATGGTCAAATGTCCAATTATTAACAACCAATCACAACAGAGAAGCAGCAGTTAATGTTTCAGTTGATTGATAGGTAAAGTTAATATAGCTAATACTTAAAAGAATTAGCTTAATATTGCTACAAGTTTGCACCAATTTTTTATCAACAAACCGTCTCAATACTAATAATAACAATAGCAACCTCTTTAATATCAATCGCCAAATCTGTAGGAAGTATGTGTTCCGTTTTTGAAAAAAAAAAATGGCCGACAATGTGCGTTGACGTCATACCATTGTCGACCAATCAGCGTCAAGAGCGAGCGTGACCGTACATGAGACTACTTCACTTTAGACCTTGGGTTTTCCACTAAAGTTCGCTCAACCGTTTATGGTAGTAAAAAAACGCTTCTGTAATGCATACGAATTGTTACAATTTTAAATGGTTTTTAACTTTAAGTGACATAGTTTTTAACGCTGTAGGTATTTAAACTGAATATTTTAGCAATTTAAATATAGAATGTTAAAACTATTTTTATCAAATCTTGTAAATATTATTTTTTTAATTAGGATTTGAGGTTCTATGTTATCTTTTTCTTAGTCTTCTCTATCACAAATTATGTGTAAAACCGTAGAAGTAATAACTCATAATGCACCGTTATAGATCTAAGCAACTCCAAAAGATATTCAAAGTTCAAAGTCAAAGTTGAAATCAAATCATTTCATTTATTAGACCATTAAAAGACATTAGATTAAATATACTACTTGTTAAAAAGTACACATTAGTATTAACTTTGAATCATCATCATCATACCATCCGAACAACGTCCACTGCTGGACATAGCTTCCCCTAAAGATAGCCACAATGACCGGTGCTGCGCTCCCGAATCATCAGTACAAACTATTTAAAATCGCTTGAATGAAACTATAATTAAACTACACGTAGTTTATGTTAACCGTTGCTAATCCCAAACAAAAACTCACGCAAAAACAGACTTTAATTACAACATGAAACTTTTCCATCTTGCTATTGCAGTTGTTTATAATGGAATCCAACTGTTAGTGCCTATAACTCTCCGTGTTTATAAACACTGTATTTCTTGTTAAAATGTTCTAACTGATTGGAAAACAATAAAACCGTTACGTCTTATTAAGTTACAGTTAGATTATTAATTGCTTGTTGTTACGAGTAGTTTCAAAGTGACAAAGTTAAATTTATATTAAATTTAAATTTATTATTTAGTTAATTTTAGTGAAATTTTTAGTAGGTACTTTCTATTTATTTGAGGTTGTAAAGCTGTATTTATTTACAAGTAACATTTGCAGTGCCTTTTGCCAATTCATTGTATCTCGTATATGTAGTAAGTTGTCTCTGGGATGGCAACGCATGTGCAAGGCCTCTGGTATTGCAGATGTCTAAAGGCAGCGGTGACCACTTAACATCAAGTAGGCCGTCGGTTTGTTTTCCATAATTATAATGACATTAAAAAAAACTCTGTTTTTAACCGTTTTCGTACCTCTGCTAGGTAGAAATCTCCCCGTAGCCTTCCACTCATCCCTATGCTTTGCCTTCTTTGGCTAATCTCCCCTAAACGTCTCTAAGGCATCACGCCAGCGTTTTACTGTATCTCATACAAGTGACATATTGTTTAAATAAAAATGACAGAATGTTTTTAAAACCATATATGAATATGAAACCCAATTCTTATCAACTAAAACCCAACAGTTTGATTTATTACTGTATTTGTCAACTTGTCATGATTAGTTGTTGGGGATTTAATCAACTAATCTTAGTAGCTTACGTAATGACAGATTTACTTATCTCACAAAAAAACTTGTCACGATAAACGTCTAGGCTAGACTATTTTAAACTCAGAAGTACATGTTCCCTTTTTTCTCACACACCCAAATAAGTCTAAAAATAAATCTTAATTTAACCAAATATAGAACTTAGTTATTCGTGACTTACGGTTCAAAATAAAAATAAAGGTTTTTTTTTTCTTAGACTGCGTGCACTATTGTGTTATTATAGCACTGCACTTGAATAAGATCTTGGTATGAGATTAAGTTAAATTGCCCATTACTTTGATTTATGGTAGTTGGGGTATCCCCGTGTTCAGGTGACACCCTTTTTATGTTTATTTTGGTTTTAAACAAGATATATCTTTTTTAAATTCTTTTTCTTGTTTTTATATGTAAATATGTCAAGTATAGGAACCTAAGAAAATTTTGTAAGGTATTTGCTAGTTGAACTCTACATCATATTGACAAGTGTCACCTATTAAATAATTAATTAAACGTTATCCTAAACTACATAATATATTAAAGACAAACATTTGTTTATTATCGTTATTTAATTTTTGTAAATGCACGACTCAGGAGGAATTCCCAGTATATGGTAACGGTTTTGTTTAAAAAAATAAAGAGATTTGTGTAACTAGTGTTTAAGGTCAGTCA
This sequence comes from Caradrina clavipalpis, assembly GCA_932526535.1. Lineage (NCBI taxonomy): Eukaryota > Metazoa > Arthropoda > Insecta > Lepidoptera > Noctuidae > Caradrina > Caradrina clavipalpis. The sequence goes on from OW052095.1 coordinate 2,820,296, forward strand.
TATCATGTAACATGACCTCTTTTATATACTGTTATGACATCTTTATAGATCTCGTTCTTGCTACGAAGTTCGTAGCAACCCAAATCGATACTAAAACAAAGTCTTCTCATTTGAAATCACTCTGTTTTGCTTAGTTGCAGAAGGTCATACAACTCTAGTTAAATATGAGTTCAAGCAACTCTAATCTTGGCGTAGTCAAATACATGCTACGTGATCCGTAGCAGCGTCTACGCGGCCACGCCCCCTTTCTTTTTTATCTTACTTCTTCCAACGAACCAACCCATATCTCTTAAGAATTTAATTGATTATGTCAAATTATTTCAATATGCCAAACGTGATAACACTAGCTTTTGCCCGTGACCTCTTCGGTTAATGTTTTCTTACGAAACCCTAAGTTTTTTTTTATAATAGTATATGGCTCATAGCACTCAGACATAACCTAGGTTCCTATAAGCAAACAAATTTTCAAAATCGGACCAATAGTTTTAGAGATGAACGCCTTATAACTTCACTTCAACTAAGTAATATTTGTTAACATAAAAAATTAACTGGAACATTTCTAGAAACAACAGTAAAAGTAACCAAAATTAACATAAATACCACTGCAATACCATATACGGAACCAAATGCTTGTTTTTTCTTACACTTTATAAAACATAAAACATGTCAGTCTAGTATAATTATTCAGTGTTTTATTTTTTTTATAACAAGACAAAATAGAGTCGGTATTTCCCAAACGTTAGCCGTCACCTAAACGGATGTCAATGTGCTAAATTTATTGTCATCTAACGAATTTTATTGGATAAAAATAGGATGTTTGGATGTTTAAGTTTGTATTCAGATCCGCCTACTATACTAAGATAAAATTTAATGTCCATTTCTGACACTAAAAGTCCATCTTCACGTTAACACCCTCTAAAACTTCAACTATCTATAAAACTTAAATAATTTAAGATTTATGAACTGTAGTAACCGGTAATAAAACGCATTCTTGGTCAATTATTAGGTACCGGTATGTACTATACATAATACTTATATGAAGTCAGTTATATACCTATACCTAGTTTACAATGTACGTGACCGGCTCTCAGTTCTTTGACACTGGTTTTATGTTTTGATGCTGTTAGAAAACAACCTCGGATTGTCAGTACGTTATAATTAATCACCTGTCTATACCCCTATATACCTATACAACTACACAAAGGTACATAAACACCCTTCAAAAGAAACATAAACAATAACAACAACATGTTTTGAAACTTGAACACAAAAGTTACTTATGTAAGTATCCAAATCCACGTGGTCTAAAAGGCCTCACTCACTTGCTTCAGGCTTTCACCCCCACTCACTGACGTACAAAAGCACTCACACAGTCAAATATCCGAACAGGGTTGCGTATGCGCAGCATCCATGACGTTGAGGTTATAAAGCCGGCCGGCGAAGACAGTCTTCGAAAAAAACGTTCTCAATTCAAAAATTCCCGCCACAGTTTTTATATTTGTGTGTTATTATGTTTAAGTTTATTTTTTCCCGGCTTTTTTTGGCAACATGAGTGCGTGTGTACGGCGGATAGATCACACAGCCACTGAGCTCGGCGGGCGCGCACACGAAGCCTTTGCCTCAATGAGTGGCTACGTCACTACGGGAAGTACGCTGCCACTAAACTAATATAACAAATACTTCTCACATCGGAATAGCTTCGTCCAACGTCATACGCCACTTAATTATTTTTCTATGACGCTAATATGAAAATTGAAATGAAAGATAAAATTAAAAAGTGATTTAGTTTTATTTATTTTCCATTGTGTTATATTTTCGTGTCATATCCTGTACCTGATTTAATTTTTATTGTTGTCGAAATTGTTTAAAATTTTCCGTAAACAAATGGCTAGCAGTGACGTGGTAATGCAAGAAATTGTTTATTAATAATATTGAGACATTTTAAATTAACATTTTATCTCTCAGTTGCTTGTGACCCAAAAATGTTTTATTTAGTTAATGTTATCGTCAGGTCTTCGAATTATTCGTGTTGATAATGTACATTTCTTAATGCGTATTTTCTGAATCTTAATTTAATAGGTGTTATTATTTTACAGTTTTAAATTGACAACAATGTTACTATGAACAATCGCAGACAATCGCGATGAACCGCTGTTTACTCTTAGTAATAAAAGTGGGCAACCGCCATTGTTCTTGGTTGCACATACCTATGTAAATAAACCATTTATAGTTTCTAAGATAACCAATTATGGAATGCATTTAAATATAATAATACCAGCCAATTATAGTCCCACTGCAGGGCATAGACCTCTTCTCAATTATAACGAGAGCATAGATAATAAAGCTTGCTCTAGGCGGAATGGCAATTTCAGACTTTAAAATTATAAGTCTAGGTTTATTTTACCAATGTCTACGATAGAATTAGAAAATACTAATGAATTTAAAACGTCACATTGGTACTTGCTTTTATATACTATCTTTATGTCTATACTATTATGCTAAAGCACAAGAGATTTTTGCTTGTTGGTTTGAACCTCTAAAACTAACAGCTGGATTGGAAAAAATATGATAGGATTCATGAGGAATAGTGTAGGCTATAATAATTTAACACCATGCTACGACACACAGGAGCAAAGTAGCCAAATACATAACTTAATGCTGGTGAAAAAAAACCGCACAAAGTCATGAGCAAAACCTAGTGATACAATAAAAGTCAAAAGACCAACCTTGACAGTTGTGATAACCCATAAGTTACATAAAATTAGGGTTAACCCACCCTATTACTATGGGCGAATAAATCGTGAGTCGTGCATGAGTCTAATGACGTCACAGCTCCGCGCCTTCCGCACTTCATTCATTCAGTAATAATAGTTCATAGTACAGACAAAGAACGTGTCTTGTACAACACACACACACATACATGCAGACATACGTCAGTTCTTGCACGTGAGAAAATAACAATACACATTTTGGTCGCACGATCTAAATTAAGCTTAGAACGCATTCCTTGATTAATTAATCAATATTGTTTAGATTGAATAGACTTTTCATGATTATTTATTCCGACTTATCTTGAACAAAAATTAAGATTTTCAGCCTATTTACTGAAACACACCCTCTGAAATACCTGCGGGTTGTTCGAAAGAGATACCGCACCCCCGGAACGCAAAGGGCACATGAAGGAACATAGACGGGTTTTAGTCAGTAAAAGTCTGACACTCCCTGCCGCCCCGCCCAGGGCGGGGGAAGTTATTTGATGATTTCCCGAGTATAAAAAAAAAACCCTCTGAAATATACCTACTTAGGTACACAACACTTATAAATAATAATTAAATTGCAAAGTAAGCACAATTTATAAAAAAAAAGAAAAAATAAGGAAGCTCATAGACATTAAAAACTGAATAGACTGAATATGTAATCGTGAACTGAAATCATGAAACGTAGTACTAAAGACATCAACGGGGTGCACTTTCTTTTGCAAAATGTTGTTTGTAAAGCAGTAAAAATATCTCGATTTAATAAACTAGACTAGAATAATAAAAACGTATGTGGTAAATGGAGTATTACGTATCCATTCTGTAGCCAATTCTTTACTTATCACCAGACTCTGAAAGACATTCCAGTCTAAACAACACATTTTATTTATTCTGAAAAATTGTAATTGAAAATTCCTGAAAAGACAGAAACTTTTAACAGGATAACAATTCTACAAACTTAAAGAAACGATCAGAATCTAATCTGAATCTCAATCTGTTATAAACCGCCTGTAATTTTCCTCCATTTTTCCACATTGATTGTCGCTAAACTGAATTTGCGATTAGATTTTGAACTTTTTTTAATAATAGAATAGACCTTCAGGTGTTCAACTATCAAAAGGTATTACCATCACGCCTGTATTCCCCGAAGGGTTAGGCACAGTTCGCCGGTATATTTAGGTCCCATGTAATAGGGGGCGAGCCTACTGCCATTAACCGGGCACAAAACATAATAATAACTCATAATAATATACGCGATCAATATAACATGCAAATCTATTTATAGCCAAGAGTTATGTAAGTGGGATTGCCGGCTTCCTAGATATGTCATTGTTTTGTTTTATGTCACTGCTAAAACCCATTCATAAAACACCTACGCTTGAGCATGTCGTGTGCAAATGCTTGTCATATTTTGTATGTAAACGTACTTGGGTAATGTCGCTATTCTTGAGAAGTGGGTGGGACAGACAACCGTAAGTTTGTGGTTACTAAACCAGTATAAACTGACCTCTTGTTCTATTTAAACTTAGTTCTGCGCCAGCTCTAAGTCAAAGTATATTTTTTTTGTACCTAATGTATATTTCTACATTGAAATATTCTATTGGTCAATGGTATATCCAACGGGATAACCAAAGGTATATTAAACTGCTAACAATTCGTTGGATTTTATAGGTATACTTAGCAATCAATGGCTATTGGTATTTTGTAAGTACATAGTGATAAGCTAACAGTAGTCTACTAATTAAAAACATTCAAAATCTAGTCACATTCTAATCTCAACCACCATCAATGTCAAAAATGTAGCAGAATGAAGTCTTCGAATAGTGACATTTTAGCCACCAAAAGTCACGTGATTGTCCAGTCTTTGTTAAAAAGTATTGTTGCTTTACACTTATCTGTAGTTATTAAAAAGCGTAGTTATTTAAGATACCAAAATATTTATAAATACAAACAGGTAGGTACTCGTATCCAGAATAACAAAGCGCATAGCAACTGCTAATCTAAATGCTATAAAACCAAGACCACTAAGAAACGGTTTAATAGCCATTAAAATGCTGCAAGTTCTGAAGTGACTAAATTGGAGGAAAAGCCTTAATTACGTAATTGACAATCGTCCAATATACTGCTGTCATTATGCGTCATCACTTTTGTGTAAATGTCAACCTTAAGTGATTGTAATAAAGGTGACAAATCATTGTGATTAAATTATTTAATTTTGTCCTTCAATTTGTACTTTGTTGATAAAAAATAAATAACCATCACGCCTGTATTCCCCGCAGGGTTAGGCAGAGGTGTACCAATGTACACCCACAGTTCGCCGGTATATTTAGGTCCCATGTAATAGGGGGCGAGCCTTGCCATTACCGGGCACAAATCCAAACTCCGAGCTGCTACTGAGAATTTCATAGAAAAACCCACTAACACTTTTTGCTCGACCTGGGAATCGAACCCGGGACCCCACTACTACTACTACACTACTACTACTACTTGGTACTTTGTTGATATATCTCGATAAAGGAATAATTTTATTGTGTATTGAGATAATGCGATAACACATGACAAAAGAAAAAAATATTTGCTGCCGAATTTTTTTTTTGTTTTTTGTACTGTAGTTGTATCTATTTCTCTTATTAATAAGAATTGTATAATAATCTAATTAAATACCTGATAGTCCTCAGCCACAAAGTAAGATCCTCCGTAGTTTTGCCAGTAGTAATCCCGAATAGACACCATTTTATAAAAATACTTATTTTAAAAATGTCCAAAGAAAAAAAATCGGTAAATATTTAAAAATACCGAAACGATTATACACTCCTTATTATCAACTCGAACTGGTTTATTTATAGCAGTGAAAATAAATGATAAATAAATTATAAAATTTATTGAAGTAAGAAAATCATTTTATTATTATTTTTATAAAAGATCACAACTGCGGTCCGCGCGGCTGTCTCCGTGGAAAGACGTAATTCTTTTTAGCATTTTATCATTTTACAGTCCGATAAATATATTTTTTTATCACGTCATTTTATCATAAGGAGCAAAGTTCGACCTGTCGATAAGATAGCGCAAGTTTTTCATAATTCAGGCGCCTTTTAAGGAAACTTATTTTTTTATAATTTATAATTATTATCAGTCTATAGATTAAAAAAAAATTAGGGATTTTTATCTGATTTGTGGTTTTATTTTAACGCTTACGACACTCTTTGTGTCGTGGAAGATTTTTGAAAATTTATCTTATTTTGATTTTGTCATAGTGAATTAATTAGAATTAAATATATTAATTTTAAGTCGCTGTTCATGTAAAAGAGTGGTCTAACGATAAAAAGATTTTCTGTAAATTAAAAAATAATATTTAACTGAAATTAGCATTTACTGAAACTACACCACTCTTTTAAATTGTCACACAGTTATTTTTTAATGACAACTTTAAAACAAAAAATATAAAATCTCTTTACTTTTTTTTGTGTTCGTCATTTTTAAAGAGGAACTTATCGTTTTTAACACAAAAACATTCCAACATATTAAAAAAACCTTGGTTAACGAACTCTTGCAATTAAATGATTAAATACATAGTATTTTAATCACTATAACGAATTTTAATAAAAGCCTACGATTTATTTTGATCAGTTTTAGCCAGTTAAATACTCGTTTATTTTTTTCTCAGAACTAGTTAATTGATGCTTAACTTTTAACTTTACTTTGGGTAGTTGGTTAGCCAAGACGGGTTAGTAAAGTTAGGCTTAGTTCACAAAAACAAATAAACTAATCTTCACGCTTGCTTTCAAGCAGAATACAGTGAATTTTTGGATAGAAGATCTTTCCTTAAAAAAGTATTTTCTTGCACATAAACATAAAAAAATAAATAGATAAATATTGTGTTGATATCTTGTATGAACGTGGAGGAGGCGAAAATAGTATGTAAGGATCAGAGCAGGTGGCGTGCTGTGGTTTCTGCCTACCCCAATAGGAAAAAGGCGTGAGTTTATGTATGTATGTATGATATCTTGAAAAGTGTAAGCAGTTTCTCGATGTAAACCAACTCTAAACATAAATAGACCTTCAATCATTAAGCATTGACTAGAGGCTAGTAGTAAATAATGATGATAGATTTCTAGGCACTGTGACAGCCTACAGATAAATTGTCCTATAGGTATCCTATAATCCTGTACCTATTATACTTGTTTCTATCGCATATTTTAATGGCGTATTCCTACTTTAGCCTTGACCGCATAGTGTTTTCCCGTCCTTAGGCTAGGATCCGCTTGGCTATTGGATAAAAGGAATCAGTCGTGAGCTCATTAGCAACCACACGAACTGTGGGTAATAATGTACTTTATGAGGTGTGTGGGGGCCCTTCTTAGATTGGACATGGAATAGGACATCTTAAATATGTAACTTTAAATGTAATTGTGAAAGAAAGTCCTTTAGTTTTTTTTGTTGACTGATCAGGACTAAATCGCTGAACCGCTTTTTTATGCCATTGGATGGCAGACAAGCCCCTGATGTCAAGTGGTCACCGCTACCTATAGACATCTGCAATACCAGAAGCCTTGCAAATGCGTCGACGTCCCAGAGATAAAGTTGAAACGTCTCTTGAGCTTGTTATGTCTCCGGCACCCATACCCTTCAAACCGGAACACAGCATCGCTGCTTTGCGGCAAAAATAGGTATGGTGGCAGTACTTCCCTAGCTCCTTCACAAAGAGCTCTACTACTACTAAAAATTGAAATTTGGTATAGCGATCGATTAAACCTTGCAGAAGGGTATATACTACTTTTTTAGGCCTATGTCTCTTTCCAAGGTTTTAGCTGACTTTATACCAAATTTCATCGTAATCGGTCTAGGCGTGAAAGCGTAACAGAGAGATAGAGGTACTTTAAAATTTATAATATTAGTATGGAAGTATGAATAGATAGAAAATTAAGGGCGACAATAAAGGAATGTCTATAGCAACTTGGCAAAAGATAGGTGGCCATTTTTGACAAGGTACTTTCTGTTAAGGGGCTTTTTACAGATGTACCCATATCTGTTTTGGATAATTTGCGGTTAAATTAGACAATAGTTTATTGTGACATAATTGGGAAATGCAATCGCTCAAAGGGGTAATAGATACAGATTAGTGAATGTAGCACACAGAAAACCCTAATGGCAAGTCATTAATTTGATTCAATTAATAAGACAGCAGAAAACGTTTTGGACATCACGCAAACTAAACCTATTAGAGAATGCGTGGAAAATCTTTTCCTGTACACGAAAAGTAACTGTAGGGTAAATGCGTCTTCCCATCCAGAGATGGCACGAGCATTGATCCCATCGTTTGCTCAAGGCGGATCGGCGATTTCAGATTTATTATCAGGTTTCCTTATAAAGTTTTTCGTCATTGATGTCCAAGATAAACTTCGAAAGTGCATGTGAATTGAAATCCACACTTTGATACTCACCCGGTATCGAACCCGCAAACTCATGCATGGTACGCAAGCGCTTTAGCCACAGGGCCATCACAACATCAAATTAGAGATAACGAAAATTGCGCTGTAATTATTTAAGTTTCTTGTAGAAGGGAATTCCCCAAAAGTAGTGGAGCTCTTTGTGAAGGAGCTCGTCCGGGGAAGTACTACCACCATACCTATTTCTGCTGCAAAGTAGCGTTGCTGTGTTCCAGTTTAAAGGGGTGCAGGTATTATTACAGGCACATGAGACATTTAAACTTTGTCTCTGGGATGGCAACGCATCTGCTAGGCCTCTGGTATTGCAGATGTCTTTAACCGAGTGTGACCACTTAACATCAGGTGAACGTCGGCTTGTTTGCCATCCATTAATATAAAAAAGAAAAAAAATATATACCATCACGCCTGTATTCCCCGAAGGGTTAGGCAGAGGTGTACCAATGTACACCCACAGTTCGCCGGTATATTTAGGTCCCTTGTAATAGGGGGCGAGCCTATTGCCATTACCCGGGCACAAATCCAAACTCCGAGCTGCTACTGAGAATTTCATAGAAAAACCCAATAACACTTTTTGCTCGACCTGGGAATCGAACCCAGGACCTCTAGCGTAGCAGTTTATAAAAAAGAGAGTCAATTATTTTTCATCTTTACATTGGAGGTACTTCTCTTCAAGTGTATACAACCGCAAAAAGTTTGATGATATAATTAGGTGTGATTTCATTGAATAGCGTCATCTATTTGACACTGATTTTTAGCTTCGACGTGCTAAGTGTGGCATATCACGTACACAGTCACACCCCTTGCCGTTTAATCAGTTATAATTTATACTATTAATTTTAATACTGATTATCAGATATCTATAAAGTAGGTGTGTGTTATCAAACTTTGTGACAAAAGGTCGGTCATCATGACTTTAGTGTCTTTTTATTACGCAAACGAATGTTTTATGTAAAACGTTGATATGATTATTATTGTTTAACATAAAATATATATAGCTAATTACTTTAAACTAATTCAATAATGCGATATGGCTAATAACAGCTCAATGTCCATCCAAAACTTATGCTTGAACTTTACTAACTCTTAACAAAAACGGTAAAGATACGCACCAGACCATTATGGGAAAAAAAAGCCAATTACTTATAATTACTCGTACAGTGAAACAACTTTCATCAACCACATTTCCCTAAACCAATCCTTGAAATGCGGTAAACCCTTAAAGAAAACGAGATTGCTGCTAAAATATAAATGGCGACTGAAATATTTAATCGTCAAAATGTATACTAGTATTAAATGTTTGTACGGCATCGTGAGCTCGCGGTGAGAGGAACCGGTTGTCAAGGTCTCAGGTTTTCCCTGCCGCTTACAAGATGGCGGATTTGATCTTACGATTATTGCATATGTTTTGTCTGTTGCTAGGTAGTATTAAGATTGTTAGTATTAAGGCTTTTTGGAACAACAAAAGGATTGTCAATTGTTTTTTTTTTTTGCAAAAAAAAATCTTGGGTTTTCATTGAGAAATTGTGAAAAGTTTTATTTAGTTATAGATAGGTATATTTTTCTTGGGCGAGGAATAATGTTGAACAATATTTCTAATAGGGGTAGATATCCCTTTTTTAAGGAAGGTAAATCTTAAAATGAGTTCTTTCGCTCTAGGTGTTCCTCCTAATGCCCTTTGCGGTCCAGACCCGTAGTGTATCTTTCGAACAAATTGTTCTTCTTCTTCAATTATACCATGAACACTAAGACATTTAATTTAATTACAAATACTGAGAACAAAGCGCAATTGCTTGAATTTACTACTAATTGAAACTTACACAAACGTAACCTATTTAATTCTTAGAATTTGCAAAAAGCATTAAAAGCCTACATACCTAAGAAGTTTTAACACTAAAATACCCAAGTATATGACTGTGATCAAGTGATTAGACACACCGCCAACTTTGGTCACAGACAATGGTTATTATGCAATTCCAAATACAAATTTGAATACAAAATGGCTGATTATTCCGTTCCATTTCAGACCACGTGCGCGAATCTAATCGCACGTCTTTTGTTTTATTAATATTAATAGATATAATTTTATAAACTGGTACCAAATCGAAATATTCAAAGAACATGAATAAATTCGTCACGGCTAAATAAAAATTAATCTTCGTAATAAACTTTGATGTTATCAGAAGGTCAACCGAAAACATGCTTGATTTGTTAAAAGCTTGACGTTATAAAAGTTCGGTCAAACGCCAATAGATGGCGTTAGCAGTCCTAACCTTACAATCATGCAGAACTTACCTACGTAGTCAAATATTCAACCTTTAAATGTCCTTAAAACCTTTGACATTAAAACTTAATTACTTAGCTCTTAACTTTAATACTAAAAGCCAAATCAATTTGCCGTAAAGAGCTTTGTTCAAAAACCTACAGCAACTCACACATACTTGCAAACGGTGGCCACAATTACGCGTAATAATTACATGTATAACAAGGTCGTGTGTCCAAACGTAACACTATACAGCCTGTGACGCAAACGAGTTTCCCTTTCACCGCCGCTATTGGGCTGCGCAGACGCATTCGATACATAAAATCGGTTCTCGCCGCCTACTCGATTATTCGTGGCGATAAATTTGATTTGTGCACGATTCCCTTTGTTTTGTTTAGGTGCGACACGTTTAGGTGTAGGTACCTATGGCTTTTGGTTTTGGTAGGTATACACGGTTATTTTTTTGTAAATAAATGAAAAGCTTTATATTTCTAGCAACCTTAATTAGTTTATACAATAAAGTAATGTTTGACTAAGTACATAATTACAATATTCTTACATAATAAAATGTGTTGTTCATTTTACTTTGTTCTGTTTACTCTACTGTAATTATTTCTTTTAATTTTTCGTTTATATTTATTCTGCAACAAACCTTCTACAGATGAAGGCTAGGAATGTCCAATCTTCTTGAGGATAGGCTATTTTGTTTTTTTTTTTTAGTTTTTGCACATGACAAGCATGTTACTTTATTTGCTAAGTAAAGAGGTGAGTAAGCATGTGTAACCAAGGCATACAGGCTGTATTGATATAATGTGCATAGAAAAATAATAATTAAATATTGTAATTGTTTATGAATAATCAATAAGAAGTGCTATTTATTGGCAGCTTAAGAACAAGGGAAACTATTTGTAATGCTGTTATGTAATGTATAATTATTTGTTTCTAGCTGCTTGCCTGAGATTTTGTGTAGAAATGGGAACATTCAACAAGAAAATTTTCTTTAACTGATCGTTGATTGTTCAATACGCAGAAATTTTCCGTGTACAAACAATTATCACGTAAGTGCCCCGAATAAAGAAAAGTGTTAATAGAGCCAAAATGGTTGTCCCTTAGCGTACATCAATATCACACCTTTATAAAAGCGATAACTTAGTAAACACACGAACTACTACATAAAAAATAATATTTTTCGTTAATTGGGTTCGACTCTCAGGTCGAGCAGTGTTATTGGAATTTTCTATGAAATTCTCAGTAGCAGCACGGAGTTAAGATTCGTGCCCGATTATTGGCAATAGGCTCGCCCCAATTACATGGGACTTCAAAACTTATCGGCAAACTGTGGGTGAACATTTGTTACACCTCTGCTTAACCCTTCGGGGAATAAAAGCATGGTGATATGTATGTCATAAAAACAATTGTATCAATCGGATAATTGGGTGTCACTGAGTGATTATCTTGTCTGAAAAGTTCTGACGTGTTTTTTTTTTTTATCAGGTTAATTATACCGGCTGTCTCACTGCAATTATTGCCAGTATAATGTCTTTATCAAGCCCTTTTCTGCCGGTCTATAAAATAGCCTTTATTGGTAATTATAAAGATCATTACTTACTGTAATTAATGTAAGACCCATTTCGATATACACCCTAACACAATGTACTTAAACAAGATTTTTCTGATAGCGTGCTCTATGCAAAAGTAGTGTAATCAGGAAATTTTGTAAATAAGATAAACGCACTTATATCTAGGAATGTGGATAGCTAGTTTTCCGTCAAATAACTAGATTTCAAAACGATAATGTTTTTCTAAATCTCGCTCGACATTTTGAATTACGAATCGTAATAATTACAAGACTACAAGTCTATAATTATATAGGACAGGATAAGTCCTAACTACTAAATTACAAACAGTTTAATTCTTAATAGAGCAAAATATGATAACACTACTTTTATATAAAGCGTCAAATGAAAAAAGTTCTCCAAAATCGCTGACTCATTGCTACCAACCTAACAAAACCACGCTCTACTTAACATTACCGCATAATAAATAGGAAACTCCTATTTCTTCACGCAAATCTACTAAAACATGATGTAAAGATACAAGCTAGGTAATTATCTCACTTTGAGTCACACGAACGATTTCTCAACGATGTTCGCCAAAATATTCGTTTGGCAACGTTCGTCTTCTTTCATTTTCCTGCTCTGACTTTCGTAACTTGATGATTCAGAATCTCGGTGATTCTACTGCATGATCTGTTGAGACGCCAGCCATTCTCAGAAAATAGAACTAACTCATTTGTACAATAACTTAATAGACTTTTTGGAAGTCTGTGTTTGAAATTAGTAAACGGATTTTGAATGATCGTTCTTCTTTTTTTTGGTGGTTATATTGGATAGAATCAGGGTGTGCCTTCATTTATTCATTACCGAGGATAAGTGAGCTTAATTCTGCCAAATCGAGCCATTCCACAATCTCAATATGCTGAATGTTTTACATTACTATGCAATGACAGTTAAATATACATCCAAAACTTAAACTTAGAACAGATTTAAAATCAATCAACATTAGATAATATCCTACATCCATTACCATTACTTTACTTGAAAATAATATTACCTACTAGAAAATTTGACTAAAAAATTCATGAATGTTACTTTGAAAATCTTAAGCTATTAATAGTAGTATCAAACATCCAACCTTCCTTTCTGCCTTCCCATTTAAATCTTGCCGATATGTTTCAAAGATAATAACAACAACAAACCCACTTAAACAATAGAGCCTTGCGGGTTGCGCAAGAGTTGTTATACTTCCTAGTTTACAACTAGACCGGTTTAATTGCAATACACTTTAGTATACATAATCTGGACAGGACATACATGAATATTTTATTTATCTATCTACAAGTAACTTATTTATGTTTTTAATAAAACCCCTATTTCCTCTCTCCTCTTCCCTTTTCTATACTAATACTAATAATATTATAAAGAAGTAAAATTTATTTTGTTTGTTTGTATCGAATAGGCTCCGAAACTACAGGACCGATTATAACCATCTTTCCACCAATAGATAGCTACATTAGTCCTGAGTAACATAAGCTGTATAACATCACGCTACAACACACGGGGGCGGAGCATTAACTAAAAACTTAGTTATAGCTGGTGAAATAAGCCACGCGGGCCGTTCCTTATATTTTGCAAAACAAGAAACACTTGTTTTGTTCTGATAAATATCTTGAGATCAATTTCTACATTGTATAAAACAAAGTCTCTTCCCGCCGTCTGTCCCTCTGTTATATCTTTTAAACTACTCAACGGATTTTAAAGCGTTTTTATGAGTAGACAGAGTGATTCAAGAGGAAGGTTTGTACGTATAGAACATCACGCTACGACCAACGGGGGCAGAGCTGTGAGTGAAGATGTAAATGAACAGGGGTGATATCATGGCATCAAAAATCATATTTTTAGACATTCATTTTATTTGACTTTTCCTCAAAGAACACGTCTTGTGATAAGCTTTCCTTTTATCATGATTGATACCGAAATAGAAGATATTATCACAATAGCTACTTGCAGTCATTTCTAAAATTAATTACCGCGAAAACTAGGGTTTGAAACGGATATAATGTGAGTCACATAGACAATACTGTTGCTAACTTGAACCATAACTTTAACAGCAATAAGATTCATATTACAATAGCTTCAGATTTACATAATGTTGGAAATTCCAGTAGCTGAATCGAGCGGCCATTGCAAAATTCATTGAGGCAACCTATTGCAAGACGTTCATTCAAGTTTTTTTTCCTACTACGTAATCTTAGGCGCCTCTAATTTAAAATCGGAACATTAAAATCGCATTAGGGCCTCCGCGCACATCCGACTTTCTGTAGGACCGATTATCGGACTGTTCAATACATCCATAGTTTCATAGACCGATGTTTTGTAGGGCATGTGCGTATATTAGAATTCATGTTCCATTCTCACCGACAAAAAAATCGGTCGTCGATTGTCTGACGCTGGCGGGCAGCGGAATATACCAACCCAAAAAGTCGGTCCCACGAAAATAGTTTCCGACAAAAATTCGGACATGGGCGAATGCCGTAAGCCATCAAACGGTAAAACAAAAGACATGCCAAAGTTAACCCGTAAAAAGCGCGTCGAAAATTTTCTTTTATTTAAATTGCAAGAATAAGGCATTCACATCAAGCGTGTCTCATTGCCAAGGCGTGACGTCATAAAGGCGCGTCCTCGACCTAAATAGACAAAAGTGAAAATCAAACTGCGAATACTGAGACCCTATTCTACAACTGTATTCTTAAAATATTTGCTCTAGAAGACAATACTTTAGACAAGTTACAAAATTCTTTGTTTATGTCATTTTAAAAACATGCATGTCCAAAGGCATTATTCATAGGTTATGCATTTAAAGTTATTAGTCATATGTGTTAAATCAGCGTGGTGAATGTTAAGTTTTTTCTACGTGAGTTTACTGTGTGGGAACCGAAACGGTGATCAATATTGTAAATGGAAATAAACACTCGTGATACATACTATGATTTTCTTAAAAAAAGTATCTTTAATTTTTTTTATGTATTGTAATTTGAGAATTCTCTTGGATAAGGTGACTTTTTCATTGCATATGTGCTTTCTATGATTATCTTGGACGTCGCTGACATCTGTGAAGAAAAACATCGTGACGAAACCTGGACTCATAATTAATAAGTCTGAAATCGCCAATCCGCTTTAAGTAAGCGTAGTGATCAAATGCTCGTAACTTCTTTGTATAAGGAGAGGCCTTTGTCCTGTAGTGGATTGTTCCACTGCCAAATTATAATAATAATATCAATCTGTAATTGTTTACAGATTGATATTATTATTATAATTTGGCAATAATTTTCAGTACATACACTGAATTTTATCTATAGGTAACAGATTTCAATACAAAACCATCCAAACTGCAACAATTCAAAGAAAAGACCAACTCATTCATGAAAACGCTACAAACCAAGCCACAAAGTAACAAAACATTTCCTCTAAAGCCTTTTCAATACAGCACTGTTTCCTACATAATTCAGTCAAGTTAATATGGAGCCATTTCAAGGTATACACGGGCTATGTAGCCCATGCGTAGCCATGTCCATTCTACGCGACGATTTCCGAGGCATCTAAATTGTCTCTCGTCATTCAAGGGTTAATTGCGTATGAACGCGCGGAAAATTCGAAAGCGTTTATGACTGAGTTTTCCAATGTATGAGTAAGTAGTTTATGTGACAAGTGGGGGGTTTTCTTATACTTTCGAAACTTTGAAAAGATAGGATTTAATTTTCTTGTTTTGTTGTAAAGATATAATTTTAAAGGAGGTTGGGCATTTTTCTTCGTGTACGCGTAAAACCTAGAGCAACCAAATCTGTTGAAATATGTTATGTCTAAATAATGTCTTCATCTATTTCATCTTCGAAATTTTAAGCACAGAAAGTGTATAAAATATAACACATAATAAAAAATGGAGTATTAATTATTCACTTTCAATGCTGTTAGTCTTACGCCCAATTTGACCAAGACTCTTTGATGCGTTTGTCAAATTACAGTTTGCTTAAAATTTGAATTTCAAAACAAGTGAATGCTAATTTAAATTCTTTGATTCAAAACTGTTTGAATGCTAATTTAAATTCAAAATTATGATAATACGTTAAAATATATTTCTGAGAATTGCTTCCTAATTGAATAAATATTTTCTAAACCCAAATAATTGCAATTAACATCAAACAGGAATACGAACTCTTAAAATATTATTTGAATTGTCAAAACAGGCATTACACAGCTGGCCACGTTTAACGAAACAGCATTTTTTGCAATAAAAACTAAAATTTTATTGTTTTTTCGTTTTCTCAGTTTTTTTTTTAGTTTCTTTTAAGAAATAAAACTGGTTTAACTATTGGCTAGTCGTATCTACCAGAGCGTGGTTGAACCGTTAATAATCGGTCAAACATCGCAAGTAATCGTGTTTATTCCATTTAAATATCATTGGGCCTTTGTCGAATTGGATCCAGTTGTTTTTATCTCTTAGTGAAACACGATTTAGTACAAACAGCATGATAGGGGACACGTGACTTCTATATATAAGTGTTGCTTGATTTTTTTGGAATTGAAAAAAAATCTGTACAATGAAATTAATAGTTAAACTTTATTTATTTACTCACGTTTTCAGCGGCGGTTTTTCACTCTCTTTTATATGTGTACTATTCCTCATTAATGTGGTTATCATAGAATATTTATTCCAATCCGACTGGTGGTTTTAGCGATTAACGCGTTTAAAACAAACAAAAATACTTTTTAGCTTTGTTATATTAGCATAGATTTACTATATAAGGATAACAAACAGATAGTATACAAAGAATATACAAATTGCCTTAACATAACTAACCTACCTACTTACTAATAGAAACTAAATAGCAGGCGTTAACTGTAGTCAAGGTACGTACATATGTACCTAATTTCAGTACAAGATAAAATTAAAATGTTTTATTATTAATTGATATTAGATATTCATAGAGGCCTTTGCCCAGGAGTGGGGCAGAAAAGGCTAACCAAAAAAAACGAAGATATTCATAAAGATATCAACATAGTTTTCCAAAAGATTTGTGTAACAAAAAAAAACCGCCAAAAACGACCACCATGCTGTTGGAATACCATCATCAACTCGTTAGCAGATAATTATTGTCAACATAATGTATCCAATAAAAATAATTGCATCAAAATACAATCGTTATGTTCGCATAATGAATTTTAAATTATAGGATCGTAACACATTTAAGGTCAAAAAGTACTTAAAAAAAATACGTAGTTTACCCATTATACTTTCAACAACTGTATCATTATTTCATTCGAATTTAAATGGTTTTTCTAAGAAAATAAAACTCAAAGTGAAATGTCGTGACTAACTTATGAAGCCCAGACTTGCACCTGAGTTGAAAACTGGTACAATTTAATAAAACATGCAAAAAAATATACTGGTTTTGTGTTGTAAATTGCACTGTATTACTACGACTTAGAGTACAATTTGCCTTGAAGTGTTTATGGTTATTTTCTTCTACAATCATGGCTTCACGACTGGCCTTCGAAGGCATTGCTTCCGAGTTCTTAAAGATCAAAACTTCAACATGTTCTTATCTGACCAAACAAGTTTTTTGAATGCGCTTTACATTTTACTCATTAGAGTCACTTAGTATCTTTTAAATAATATCAAAGTATAATATTTATACTTGGCTTTTTTTTTATAAAAAACAGTTTCTGCAATTTTATAAAATCAAATTTTTGTATAAACTTTTTTCATTTAAAAAAAAAATTAACCCTTGTCATTGTGTTCACAACATAATCGTGCAGAATATTATCTCCGTCAAGTACGTTATAATCTCTTAACAAGGCACTGGACGGCTATACCATTGTTAACGAGCTTAAAAAAAGTCCTTCAAAATAAACAAGGAAGAGATGCAACTATCAGCAAATAAATAAAGTTATAAATCTGTCTGTCAGTCGACCTCTTTATCAAACTTGAGTAGTAAACAAATCTCTATGTATTAACGCGTTGTTTATTTCCTCAATTACTTTGAAATCTATGTGATCTCATTAATTAGTGTCACGCCTATAATCCTTGGAGGCGTCCCCACACAAGAGCGATATAGAAATATAAATTGTTCTACGGATAAATATACTATATCGCCCGGCGATAATATCGGTCGTGTCTAGGGATGCCTTTAGGGTTAGTAGGTTAGGTTATGTGGGTACTGTTTATGGCATAATGTTTATTAATTGTGTTAATAAACAAGGTCTAGGTAACTTAGTGACCGCAATAATTATGTCAAGATTATTTTAATTATAACTTTGCAAAATTTTCAGGTCATATTTATTTTCATGGATAAAATAAAGCTACACAATAAGTGACTTAGTTATTAACACTAAGATATTTTGTTCAAAAAACATCGGGAAAAAGAAAAAGATCTACGTAAATGATAAAAACACAATAGGAACTACATTTCTGTCACCATACACAGTTCAATAAACACATGTTATTACTCTCATTATGTAGATACAAGCAATAACTTCCGACTTCGCCTATAACTTGATCATAATCTGGAAGCATTCGTGCGCACTACGACCACGAAGTTTGGACTCGCCGGTTTTGTAAGGTCATTGATGTATTATTTACATATTTCTACGAATATGTACTGTATGTAATGAGACATGTGTATGAGACTGTATGAGAAATTAGCTTATGCCCCCGACTTCATCCGCGTTGAAGTCAAATACATCAGAAACATTATATACTCGACAATGTAGCTTTCTATCAGTGAAAGATTTGGCACAATCTAATTTACATTTTTGTATAACAAACCCCCTTTATAATAATTGCTATTGAGATAGAATTTTTTAGAAATATTTTTTTTAAATAATTCTTCAACAATATTGTTAAATATCGTGACAAATGGGTTAGGAATGATCACCAAAAATGATTTAAGTATTTCTTTTTATGTAAATTTTATTACGATAGCAAGGTATAATGTCGATTAAATACATTTATCTGGTTTTGAAAGGTTAGTCTAAAACGCACCCAGATTTTTTGCCCCCATGTGTACACGTCAAGTGAACTAAAGAGTATATTTTCAGACAAACGACATCCAACGGTAAAAGAAAAGTGTAAAAATAAAATATTTGCTCTTAGATTTGATATTTTCCCATATTGTCCGTAAATTTCAAATAAATAGTTTAAGAAATAGAAAGAGCTTTCTGTAGCTGCGCCTAGCCTAGTCTTTTTATTGCATTAAATTCAAGGAATGGGTCGGCAGAACTCTGTGATAAGTTTATAACTAAGTTTTACTGCCTATAACACAGTTGTTGGGAGTTATAATTCTCACTAGTGAAGACTTAACTCGGCTATCACGTTTGTAAGACACGCCGCGTGACATAGTGGGTTTATGTACGTATTTTACAGAAAATAGAGGTTTTACACGTCAATTTATTGTCAAGATTTCTAAGGGAAATTGATTTGTAATTTCAGTAAAGTGGTAAAATGTCTAAGATATTTTGAATTTTCAATCGTTTTTAGGATATTGTATTGAACTGGGGGTCTGCTATGTTTAATAAGGTTGGTATATTCATTCGTGAAAGTCGTTTCATATTTCTGATTTTTAATCCTAATTATTGAGCACTAATTATAAAAGGTAATGGACTGAATAAAATAAATGCTAAAAGAAAAGCATCGTATATATTATGTATACTTACATACATAATATATACGATGCTTTTCTTTTATGTAACTTAGAACTAATCGATTCTATTAGTGATAAAGGCAACAAAAAACGAGACAATATACAAATCATCATCATCATCATCATCATATCAGCCGCAGGACGTCCACTGCTGGACATAGGCCTCCAATATACAAATAACCGAGAATTATTCAGAAAAAATAATTAAGAGGATAAACTGAATACTACACTAGCCTGCGTTTCTCAGAATACTAACTTGTTATTGTTGCTATACATTTATTAAGCTTATTCGTACTACGCACTCAAAAGATCAACCAAACTAAAAAATATGGAGAAGTCTCTCCTAATAGGGATGCATCCGATACCGATACCGTATGTCGGTATCGGCGATATTAGATACTTTAGTTTCCAAATGAGTTCTGTCGCATCTCAGAGACTATTTTCCACCGCAGGTCTTATTCAAACAGACTTGCGAAATCGCCTTTACCCGCAAAACCTAAGAATATTTTGTTTTTTAAATAAAAATCTTTTAATGTTAATTTTGATTACTAAAACTATTATTTTTAATTTATTCTACCTTCCTTTTTGAATTCAATAAGCATATCGGTATCGGTATCAGTATCGCCGATATTTTTATAAGAGTATCGGTATCGGCAAAAAGGCGTATCTAAGCATACCTACTAAATATACCGAAATTCAAAGTATGTATTATTAATTCTTCAATATAACTTCTAAAACCATACATTCTAACTATTACTCACTTCATTAAGGTGCGCACACACTACACAACGTTGCATTCATTGAGAAAGCGTCTCATTAATAAGCTTCGCTCTGATGACGCGTAACTAGTGGTTTAAGTGGCCTTGTTTATGTATCTGCTATATTTGCAAGCATAAACTCATTCATAATAATGAAAAGTAGGTTTGAAAGATTTACAGAGTATTTATTCCTGAAATGACTGCTTCGCTAGAGGTCGATTCCCAGGTCGAGCAAAGTGTTATTGGGGTTTTCTATGAAATTCTTAGTAGCAGCGCGGAGTTAGGATTTGCGAACGGAACGAGTTAATGATAAAGGGCTCGCCTAATTTTACATGAGACTCTGGGTGTGTATTGGTTCACCTCTGCCCAACCCCTCGGAATACAGGCGTGATGGTATGTGTGAGTATCTATTTTCATATCTTTTTTTTATTTTGGGGAATTATTTATTCATTAAATCTTTCTCTGTTTTTGGAATAGAAAATGAGTTTTCTTTTTATTATTTTATTAGTCCAGTTATTTCTAGTATAGAGTCAATATGAGCTTTTCGAATTACTTTTTTTATTGAGATTATCAATGGAGAATTGATTTCCTACAAAACAGACTCCAGTCTGAATAAAACTCAAAACAGACAAGTTAATCCAGTCTTTGTAAAACACAAAATTTGAGGAAAATTGCAAGTTTTTAAGATCAAAACAGGTAAAGGACTAAAACCTGCCATACTGGTTTTGTTTATATTCTTAAAAATATTAACAACGTAAAAAAATACCTAAGTTTTATTTTTTGGTGACGTCATAATATTTATAGGTAGAATATAATTATCTTTTTATTATTTTAAAGTATTGAATTATTGTAATATCTAATCAGATAATATTATTGATAGCTTCATAATTAGTCAATAAACTCAATAAAGATTACATTACATTGATATGTTCCATCTCTTTTCTACGTATAACATTCTATCGCTCTGTCGCTTTTACTCTTTCTTTAGTTTTAATATCTATGTAGAGTTGTTTGTTAGAATAAATGTTTCATGATAAAAAGCTCTTGCATCATTTCTTTTTGTATCTATACTGATATTATAAAGAGGAATTTGTTTGTTTGTTTGTATGAAATTAGCTCCGAAACTACTAAACCGATTTTAACCATTTTTCATCAATAGATACCTGTATTATTCCTGAGTAAAATAAGCTACAAAACATCACGCTACAACTCATGGGAGCTCAGCAGTAACCAAAGACGTAACTTAACGCGGGTGAATTAAGACACGCGGGCGAAGTCGCGGCGGAAGCTTGTATATTATAATACCTATAGTGTTTATGTAAAGTACCGTTAGAGATTAAGATTAAATTAATCTGAAGTTTTATAATTAATGGGGATTTAGATACTAATAGGGAAACAAACCATTTTTTATTTATTTTGTAAACAGGTTTAAAATCCTTAGAGCTAAAATTTGTTTATGATTTTTTGTCAATGTTTGTGTTAGGGCCATACAAGTGTGGGTGAAAACTGAATAAAATATGTTTAATTTTATATTTTTTATATCTTGCTGTTTTTTGTTATTTTAATTTGCATAATAAGCGACGGTATTAAATACAACCCTAATTAGTTTTCACATTAATTAGGCAAAAAAAGAAATGTAAAGAAAATAAGAATAATTAATTGATGTAACGCGTTGTGTGTTTATGTACTTATCATATAAGGCTCTATATTGGCTTTAAGGCACACGATGACGTAATTCTTGACAGGTACAAAAACTGCGCACGATTTGGCAACCAATTGAAACAAATGACGCCTCGAATAAAAGGTTTTGGGGTGTTAAGGAAAAGCTTCTTTGAAGGGCTTTTTTTGGACAATTAATAGATTGTATGTAACATAAAACATAATTATAAATCCAACAAACAAAGGTTTTGGAGAATAGCCAAAACATAATTTTAGCAAATTGTGTTTGTGTTTTACATTTTTTTCTGTATTTTTCCAGCCGAATGAATTATGCAAACAATAACACAAGTGCGCAATAATTACATTACTTAAACATACATTAGTACAGTTGCTACCATCTTAAAATACAACACCACATAACAATGGCACCTAAAATGCCACAACATTCCAAAACGCAACATAACTTCCCAGAAGCGTCATTTTAGTCCTCACGCAGCATAACGTCAAAATCAACATTTTATTTGCATTAAATAAAGCTATTCCTAATCCCGTCACAGCTGGGACATGCATGATGAATATTTACACGCTAAAATACGCTTTAAACGCTTCCATGTGGATTATATTATGAAAAACTGTTCACGTTTTATGTAAATACATTCGAGCGTCGAGCGAAAACTAGAAAGTTAACGCACACATACACAAACACAGTGTCAGTACGTGCCTGCCTGTGTTTGCGTGGAACGGGCACGGTTTCATAATTTAAAACATTATTAATGATACATTAAAGGTACCTATTGAAGAATCACATAATATTAAAAATAGATATATATTTAAAAGTAAATACTCACTGTATCTGACTCCTCGATAAAACTCGTCTCCCACAACATGTTTTGCGTATAAACAGTTCAACACGGCCACAAAAAATATATTCCGAAGAAAAAGTTTCTCAAATAACCGTTATTTAGTTAAAAAATATCAATCCGTATCGGTGCAAAGTGCTTTTTCAATGTAAGCTTGCATCCCGTGACGTAATTATTAGGAAAAACTTTTACAAAGCACGAGCGCGACTGCGACCGGGGCGGTGTCTCGATGCTGTATGCGCGGACGCCGATCTCCGAGGACGCACGAAGCGGTCCGACAAACCACGAAGTTAGCCGACCTACTTTGTGCTACTTCGAAACGCTGTGGTTGAACGGCGATTTTTTTCGCATTTTCCGATGAAATGGTGGCCGTGTAGTAAGGTACTTGTTATGTACATAGGTGGTCTGATTAACTGAGCAAAAAGATTAACAGATTTTTCTTACTTAAAAAAATAATCTTTTCGTTTTAATCTGTAATATTGATGAGGCATGGTTAGATGTATTAGTGGAATTGTCAAAGGTCAAACAATAGATTAGATTTCAGTTTTAAACTTTTATTGTCTTTAGATTATACCGATTTTAGCTGGTTCCATGGTGATTGTGGGTTTATTAGAAGTCGTTCTTGTCTTAAATATTAAAAACAAGGATAAAATGTTTTAGTAAGCGGCGGTAGTGATGACTTGATGAGGCATCAGACAGAAACGAGATTTTATGTAAATTTAGAATGAGGCAAGTAGATGTAGATTGTTTTACAAAGAAAATAAAATGAATAGATTAAGTAAAACTGGTGATGTGTCTCTTATATTATTATTGTATACGTGGATATGTATGAGTATGGAGTTTCTTGCCCATTATTCTCCACACGAGACCTTTTGGAATGGGCAACTAGATTGAATATTGTTTCTTTCTTTCTTTCTTGTAAAAGACATTCAAAAGTGCCTTTTTGGTGTAATTTAAATTAATGACTTGACTTTTACTTTGACTTTGATATGTATCATTGTATCTTTATGAAGAGAGGAATTCGACAATAAAGCAATTTTAATCCGAATAAAATATATATTTTGAAATGATTTTTTGTTTTCATTGAAAAATGTTGTTTATTTTTCACCGAGTATTATTAAATGCTTCTTCATGTTTTACAAACTCACTCAGCCCATTTTCAGAAAAGAAAATTTCCCCACTGCTTTTAAAATTTCCCTTAGCAAATTTTGTTTTAACATTTTCCCTCTCTTAAATTTTTTCCTACATCATACTTTTACAAACCTATAAACTCACAAGTACACAAACATAACTTGACCCGGCACAACTACCTGCAGGCCACCAAACTGTTTGTCCCATGTGGGAATCGAACCTGATAATCAATAGTTCACTGCGCCAAACGTACCGTCTATTACAGTTCCTGAAATCCCCAACGCTAAAAGGGGGTGTGTGGAAACACTTACAGTTCACCAGTTAATGTGTTATGTAAACAGAACAAATCTATTGCCAAAAACCGGATGCAAAACCAGGCTCCGGACTGCTTCTAAGAATTTCTTAAAGGAAAATCCCAATAAATCTGCCCACCGATGCAATAGCCCACGCTCTGCAGTAGCGCTTGCGACAGTCTACCCGGATATTTACATCTAAATGAGAGATGCAACAGCTGTAAGTTTATTAGCTGGTGAATCCCTAATGCTTGGTGGAGCAGATGACTTAGGATTGACCTCATGATATTTATGGTCACCTGAAATGTTTTTATTAATTTTATCAATTTTATTTTATTCTAATCAATTTAATGTTATTTAATTTAATAACTTAGTTTTCATTTTATTTATTTTTTATTTTTACTATTTCTCAGCTCATGTAAAAATTTGCTTTATCACTTGCATTGTAATTGCTAGCACCTAAGGGAAGAGCGAGACAGCTCCGACACAACTACTTTTGTAACTTACTGGGGCTGCCTCAATTTATGTATGACACAATGTTTTGAGATGAAATAAATATTTTTGTATTTTTTTTTGTCAGACCTTTTCACCTAGCTACTAATAAAACTGCCGCATTTGAATACCAAAAGTGTACTGATTAGGGTATAGAGAAAAAGAGTCCATTAAAAAACAACCCTTAAGTAAATAATTAATCATTATTACACTACTGAAGGATTACACAAGGACAGTGCCTAACACAGTATTATAAAGGCGATGATTTAGACACATCAAACATTATTTATCTTTAAAATGGCACCGCATATTCAGAGTCCCTGATATTGCAGATGTCTATAGGCAGCGTTGACCACTCAACATCAGGTTAGCCGTCAGCTTGTTTTTTACCATCCAGTAACATTAAAAAAAAATGAAAAAATATTAGTACCAGTGTGAAATTACTAACACTTTACCGGATCTACGTACACAAGAACCTGAAACCAACCAACAAAGTATTTGGGTTTTACCAAACCACCATTTGGTTTACCCTTTAAACTAGACTGACAGCATGCACAAAATTGCACAACGCAATAAATAAAAACAAAAACAATTAACCAACCTACTTCATTGTTATCACGTAATCAGTGACGAAACAAGTTGCTTACGTCCGAACTTCACGGAACATCAGAGTTGTAGCTAATTCGGTACCGAGAAACTGGTGCTGACCCCTTACGTCAAGTTGGTGATCGATTGAGATAACATCGGCGAGCGACAGAACGACAACATTACTATGAAAAGTCGCTCGATTGTGATGGCAAGAGTTTGTTTGAAAGAGTCACCACGGTTTAAAGTATTAGGACGAACTCGGGTGGGTTTTGTCTGACAGCCTGACAGTCCCTTCCCCTCCGCCGAAAGCGGGAGAAGTCTTATTAATATAATGATTTTCCATCTTTAAAAAAAAATAGTTTCTATTAGTTGACCATGTTATGGTTCTGGCTGATGGTACTACTGGTTTAAGTGAAAAGCTTCCCCTATAACTGCAGAATCTCGGAAATCACATTTACACAATTGAACTTCTTGATGTTCAAAAACGCTTGGACATCGAGAGCTGAAAGAGACTCATAGACTACTGCTAGCTGAAGATTTTTCTTTACCCTGAAAATATATCATAACGGGTGTCAAAAGATGCTCTACGTAGCCAAAAATGGCATATCTTACCATCATTTCAATATTTTTATGTTCTAGACTTTACCAAATAATCCTTATGATAACCCCACATCATAACTTTCAGCAGGCTCTTGGAGGATTGTGATGACAAAGTATTTAATTCTTATTGCCTTAGGTCCACGTGAGCGAAGCCGCGGGCACACCTAATAAATCATAGTCGTGATCATATCTCAACGCCTAGAGCACAATATGTAAATATTCGTTCGAGTTCCAACAGTACCTCCCAACCAAATCAAAATCAAATCTCTAGCATCCGTTACTTGATCCTTGAAACTAAAAAACTAACGTACTTCATAGGAAAAGCCCACATTGAATATTTATCATTTCATTGTACACAAACGTTACGAGTGACATTCGCATTTTTCCAATATAATCGTTTGAGAATACGGATCTTAATTTAATTGGATATTAATTGGTGCTGGTATTTAATTAGGATACGTAATTATTTTTATTTACCGCAGTAACTTACTTTTTCTGTGGTTTATTGCCTTTTATGGGTGGTCTTAAGGAAGGGAGTGTGGCTTGAAGTCTTTTGTTGATTTGTATGGTTAGATAAGAGAAATTGATTTAAAAATAAAGGAGTGTGGTGATGATAATAGGGGAATTTGGATGAGGAAATTAAGAAGTGTTTAAAATCCGGTGAAGCAGCTGACAGCCACCTAGACAGACGACAACGAAACGAAAACCTCTTAAATATGGTCCTTGCATGTCGTCCTACGTTATCGAACATTCCGAAAAAAAAGGGTGATCGTCAATTTTTTTAAACTTAGTCGTAATTGTTATGAGCCTACTGTATTTTATTACACAATGTTTTAGAAATTAGTTACTTTTGCTTAAATACCGTGGTGCTTATAAATTTTCAGTCTTCGATACTGGACATATTTACCATAATATACGTCCCAAAAAAACTTGGTTAAAAAACTGTAAGTACTTGAAGGTTCTTGCTCGTCCTTCCCCATAAAGACCTACCTAAATTTTAACGAGCTTCAGCTATCTGACTAACTGACCGACTCCTTGACAATTCTAAATAATGTGTCAGTAAATAGTTTCATTGAAATCAATGCCATGGCTTTGACTAAATGTTAGTAGTGAGCTCGTCGTTTTAAGACCTTAATAAAAAAGTAACTAGCAGGAGAAATCCAAGTTTAAATATTTTACATACGAATACGAGAAAACAATTTAATTGCTCATGAATTGTTATAGGAAAATCCTCAGAGCTGGGGAAGCCATTAAATTCATTTTATAGCCTTTTTAACAGTTCTTGGTATTTTGCAACGACATACAGCATTTGTACAGACATACTTCTTTTTATAGCCGCAATTACATAATATAGGATTTTATGTAGATATTATGTCAATCGCGAAATCTGGAAAAAGTGGAGAGAAGCCTTTGCAAAGGAAGGGGCAGAACAGGCTATTCAAGAAAATATATACAACACTAGCTTTTACCCGCGACATCTTTAGCGTCATAGAATATTTACTCATTTTTCCGGAGGAAAAAAACAACACAACAACATCAACCAACAACACAACAACAATCTACAATCTATCTCAGCAAATTTCATACAGATCCGTTCAGCCGTTTAAACATGAAAGAGTAACAAACATCCATTCATCCTCATACTTTCGCATTTAAAATATTAATTAGCTTCTGCCTGCGACTATACCCGCTTCAAATTTGATGTTTTATCCCACGGGAACCATAAATTTTTTCGGGATAAAATATTCTGTGTTTTTCCACTCTGCAATCTATCTCAGTGCTAAGTTTCATCCAGATTTGTTCAGTCGTTTAAGCGTGAAAGAGTAGCATATATCCATCCATCCTCACAAACTTATGCATTTTGTCCACGTCAAATTCGATACACTATCCCACGGGAATCATTAATTTTTGCGGGATAAAACATCCTGTGTTTTTCTACTCTGCAATCTAGGTATCTCAGTGCCGAATTTCATCCAGATTTGTCCAGCCGTTTAAGCATGAAAGAGTAACAAACAGACAACGACAGGAGATGGTAGTAGGCCCCCAGAACATAACAATATACTTAGACATATCTCACAGCTACTACACAAATCACCCACATCACCTGCACAATATTTTCTCCACGCATTACGAGTTGATGTACAAATAAGTTCTATGCTAACACTTTGTTTCCTCTCTCGAACATGGAAGGCAATACACGTAGTTGACTCATGTTGTATTGCACGTGATTTGAACTTAGAAGTATAGTGTTTGTGGATTAGTACTCGCATAGCAATGTTAAAGGTCTAAAATTAGCTGTCTTGTGCGAAGTTGTTATTGTGATCGCTTCATTGGCGAAGTAATTTGATTGTTGACCAAATTGTATGTCTTAAAACTATTTTTTTTTTTGTAATTTTAGGTGTTGAGTAGACAGATTTTTTTTGTCGATCGTAGACCAACATAGATTAATAATAAAAAATACAAAAAGAGAAAAAAAATTAAAATGTGAAGTCAAGAATTAATATTCTTTGCCGACATCATTGTCGGCACGGTTGTTGCAATGGCTGAGTGGCTGCACTGCATGTCGCGAGTTCGATTCCCACACGGTAGGATAATAAATATTTGTATGGCGTACAGATAGTTGTACCAATGGCGAGATGCATGTATTTATAAAAAAAAATTGCTAAGGTTCCATAATTGATTGAAGATATTTCAGCTCCAAAATTAATAATCACTAAGCATATAGGTGGTTTAGAGGAGTCCAAGAAAAGAAGCCTCTAATATTTTCTGTTGCACATCATTTCATGGCTCACCCTGCAGATAGTGCCTATCCTACCTAAAAAATCCTATTAGCAGAAAACTGTATACCAACTGCACTTCATATATTTTGTACAGTCATAGGAATTACCAGTATGACCTACCGACTCAAATTCACCAATAATAATATACAAAAATCACCTTTATAAAAATAGGCCCAATACCTACTTAGTCATTCTGAAACCTTGCAAGTACCTACGTTTGGAAAACCCCAAGAATACCTACAGAGGCTTGTTACAGATAAGTAGCTTTTAACTTTTAATCCGCGATAGGGCTGTCCGGCAATTGTTTGATTGAAGCAGATTGAGTCTTTTTATCAGCCGGATAAGGGTCAGTTCACAACGCGACGCGACGCGATGCTACGCTGAGCACACCTCTTAGTAGAGGTACTCAAAATATAACTTTTTTTATACTACAAGAAAAGATACGCATTTGATTGTTTGAATTCAGAATACGTTGCACCTTCTCATAATTACATGAATGACAATTTCATGTCATTGTATCAATGAAATCTGGATCTTTTCGTGTAGTATACAAAGTGATATTTTGAGTAGCTCTATTAAAAGGTGCGCGCAGCATCGCGTCGCCTCTCTGGGGGATTTGACCCTAATGCCTAAATATGACTGCTATTATATGGAGTATCGCTACAATATAATGCCTAATAATGATTATTGGTGTTATCTTGGGTAAATTTGGATTACTCATTTTCCTAAATAAATATTACTTAATTTAGATTATTACAATAGATATAGATAATTAACTGGTATTGGAAACAGGGCGTTAAATACCTTCTGTCAGGTTTGAAGAAAGTCTCCAGAGAGAGGAACCCTTAGCAATACAACTTCTGTTCAGGAATAATTTCTTTTTTTCATTTTTAAGAACCCGTACGCAAAGGGTGCCATGCAGGACTATATTACTAAGATTTTACCGTCAGTCTCTCCGTGTGGCCGTCCGTTTGTCATTATATCTTTTGAATCGTAATAGTAGACAACTGATCGTTTTACTCGACTGCCCCAAAAAAAAGAGTGTTTGCAAACTGAAGACTGGAAGCCGACTCTAACATAGTTGGGAAAAGGCTAAGCAGATAATGATGATGATTACATTAGCAAAAAAAAAAACGATTCAAAAACCTCCTTCTTTTTTGAAGTCGGTTATAAACAATATGTGTATGTTTCAACCCTATTCCAACGGTATGTACTATAAGACCTAATTAAACGTTTTGATATGGTAGGTAATGTAAATAAACGAATACAAACAAATTCAATTGTATTGTATATCCGCGTTGAAACAGATAATGTACTTACTGACTCTAGTCATGATGATTACAATCATGAGATTTTTGGGTAAAATTTTCAGGATCTAAAATTAGTTTTTATCTTGAAAATCACGTGCTGATAAGTAAATTGTATAATTTTAGACCTGACAGTTATGACACACGTGATGTACTAGTTATCAGTGAAATAATTCAAGATTAATATTTTTTTTTAATACAAAGTAATTGATTGTGGTAAAAGACATTTTTTTTCTTCAATTATTATATTCAAGGATCTGGATTTGTATTCAGTAAAATCGCGTGTTGTTGTAGGTTTATTTGTTTTAATTTTTGGAATTATTCTTGATAATGTCAAAATATAAAACAAAAACAATAATATAAAATTACTTTATAGTATTTTAGTATTCATAAACTTAAAAAGAAGGTGTTCTTTACAAAAAAAACAGTATAATAAAAAGGCTAGACCGACGAACAAGTCTGACTACTTTTACACAGTGTTTTGATTTTAATTTAAACACGACATTTATAAATGACTCATTAAGGATTATGTTTCACGTTGTTAACTCTGTTTGTGTAGGAAAAATACTCAAGTAAAAAAAAAATCGCTAATAATTGTCTGCTATCTTAAAAATATTTCTAAATTAATTATTCATTGACGTAAGCATGATGAAATGTATAGTAGTCATGCTCGAGGTTTTGGGATTCATAACTGAACCCAAGCACCAATGTGACATATAGACCTATTATTATCTATTTTGAGAGCAAACAAACACTATGTTTACGAAAAATAGTACATACTTTTGAAAAAAGCATTAATATGAGTCAATCCTAGAATGCATCCCACATAAAACATCCTACTACGTATTATTAAAGACGTGAAAAACTGTGGGGATGGATGTGTGTTACTCTTTCACGCTTAAATGGCCGAACGGTATTAGCTGAAATTTGGGGCACATTTAGATATCTACCTTAGCACATAGAATATGTAGTATAATAGACAACACGGCAAAACCATGTTGTCTTCACCACCTTTGGTTGACTAGTAGAGAATGCGAAAGGCATTAAGTCCGTCATCAAGTTGGATGCAGGTCGCTTCCAAACAGTCCTATTGGAAATTTATAGAGAATGCCTATGTCCAGCAGTGAACGTCCTGCGGCTGATATAATGATGATAAGTCCGTCTTTGTACTTTTTTTTTATTGCCCAAATATTTAATTAATAAATATTTCTGTATTTCTGTGTTTTAACTGCCTCGTTGGCCTAGTGGTTCTGTGCGCGACTGCTACGCAAGAGGTCCTGGGTTCGATTCCCGGGTCGAGCAAAAAGTGTTATTGGGTTTTTCTATGAAATTCTCAGTAGCAGCTCGGAGTTTGGATTAGTGCCCGGTTAATGGCAATAGGCTCGCCCCCTATTACATGGGACCTAAATATACCGGCGAACTGTGGGTGTACCTACATTGGTACACCTCTGCCTAACCCTTCGGGGAATACAGGCGTGATGGTATATTTATTTATTTTATTTTATATTTCTGTATTCCCGTGGGGTAATTCAGAAACTAGTTATATATGTAATAAGTAACTTACAGTTACTTCAAGCTCATACAAAAATATCAATTAGAAAATCCAGTTACTTATGTTCCGTTAATGTCACCAACGTGAGGTAATGGGGTTCATAAATAACGCGTCTTGCCCAGACCAGATCATTGGGGGTAATTCTCTATATGCGTCTGTACCCCCGGGGGACGCAAGAGTTATAACTAACTTCCGATCTTAAATAAGAAGAGTGGTTATAACGTTATTTTAAAGGTAGGGTTTTACTGTGTCTTTTCTAGGTAAGGTCCGGGGCGTGGTCTCATTTAATTAAATTTAACAGTGTCAAAATCCAATCATTATTTATTTTTCAATTAGGTGTCTAATGAAGTAGCTCCTTTCGTACCAATTTCATCGGCAAACAGCAGTGAACTGCAATTATATTCTGTAAAAAGCTTTAGAAGAAATGTACTTGAGGTGAGCTGTCAGTCCATAGCATTGGTTGTTGATTATTGCAAGCACATTATTTAGCAACTTAGTTTTATGTCATCCTTTAATATTTAGACCATTTTTAAATTATATTTATTCCACAAAATAATAAACTAAAAAAACTTGATTTAAAGTCTAACATTGCCACGGTTTACAATTTAAAACAAAATTAATTTAGGGATGATTTTTAAATCGTCAGATATTTTTTATCTGTCTTTATGACACTTTCAAATCCCAAATCATTATTGCAATCCCTAGTTTGAAACACACATGGTAGGTATTCATACATAAAAAAGGATTATAGACCCTGTCAGGCACAGTAAGATTTCAAATAAGTAAAGAAATGTTACTTTGACAAAAAATATGTCAAACCGCCATTTTCATTCCTCTATTACGAGTCATCAAGCAATCAGCCTTTAGGCTTCCTAACAACAACAGCAATCAAGATAACGAAGCCTTATTAAAACATTAAAACACTGATCGGCAAAAAAAAACCCAATGATTACCAAAACAACTTATAATATGTATTTATAAGAATCGCTTCAGGAAAATGTGTGAGTACCACATTGGTCCATGGTACGAGCCTGTTACGAACACATCTCTTACGTACGACTGTGGTTTTATAATGTCTTCGATGATATTTTTGATACCATTTTCCTTACCTGCTTTAGCCTTGACACCATTCCAAAATGTTTACTTACTTCTTTAGAAAGTATCCGCGGTGAATTTGTGTCTTATGTGGTAGTGTAGGTCTATTTTTTTTAACCGACTTCAAAAAAGGAGGAGATTCGTAATTCGACTGCAGTTTTTTATTTGTATGTTTGTTACCCGAAACATTAACGTTATCAATTATGAATTGATTTTGATGTGCCCCATTAAATTTTATCGAAATCAGTTAAGTACGTGAGTACGTTTTTCATGTATAGCCTATGCCTCTTGTGTCCTAATCAATCAATAACCTCAGCCTATCCGCCTAAAAAATCAATTGTCCAGTTTGATAGAAAAAGTTAAATGTCACGAGAAACAAATGATCAAACAGAAAAAAGTGGGTACTTAGAGTTGTCATAACACAATTCAGCCATGGAGTTTGTACGGTAAACTGTAACGTCACTTATTTGCCACTTCAATTAATTCGTTATTAATTTCAAAGTGACTAATAATATTTCTAATTGAAAACTAATCGAGTTTTCAGGGCTAAAATAAAATAGAAAAACCTTCAATTCCTAAAGTTATATTCAAATATGGAAGTTTACATGCTTCTATAATTAGATGCAAAAAAGAAAACAAGTTATCTACGTTGCATTGCCGAATCTATTTTGGGTTTAGCTTCCCGTCTGACTCGATATCAGTATCTATATAAAAAGGCTCGATTAACAAAAAACTGTCGCCTTATTAGTTATTTTTATATCAGTAATAGGTTGCCCTTTGTCGCAAATAGGTTTCAATTTAATAATAATCGCGACACTTAATTGCGTGTTCAACGAGAATGGAAACATAGGACTTGAAGCTTTGGGAGCTTTTGTGAGCTTTCAGTGCTAGTTTTCACTATGAAGAAAAATGAACCAACTCTCTGTCTTAAGGTTTTGGGACTGTGAACCAAAACATGTAGGTTTTAAGGCACATTTTATATTTCTTTCAATGTTATAAATGGCGATTCAAAACTTTTTCTGAGGTATGGGGACCCTTAACTACATTGTGTGTTATGTATTTATCGACGTCTACAAATGTAAACTTTATAAACCTGGCCACCTTATTCTCCAATGGTGGGTTCTTCAATAGGAATTGATCAGTAGCATCCAACGACTATAATATATTGTAGCAGCCCAGAGTTAAGAAGTTAGTGGTGTGACACCCCTGTGTCTCGGAAATCACGTAAAGCCTTTTGTCCTGCGTCTGATCTCTCCCTGACCGTGTCGCATTGCTGTCCCATCGGACTATGAAAATCAAGGAAGTAGATTGCACGAGTGTGTGTCAAATACAGGTGCACGGTCCCACTGGGTTGGCAACGCATATGCAAGGCGTCTTATAATGCATGTATATAGGCAGCGGTGACCTCTTAACATCAGGTGGGCCGACGACTTGATTGCCATCCAATGATAAAAAATATCCTAATGAATTGCAAGTTGAAGACCTGTTTTCTGCTTAGTTTATTCGTTTCCACATTCAGCTAATACCAACAAATCAGCCTTATTCTCAGTTCATTACTCCTATTTGTAATTTACCAGGACAAAAACATCTCCTCCACATACAAATTGACCAATCATAACAAGCCTAGGTTTGTTCATTTAAACTCAGAACACAGCGCCCGCGCCCATTTCTTTACCGTATGTTTTCTAAGCCTAGCAGGCTAAAGGCTCATTTACATGAGGAGAGATTCTCTCCTGGGATAGGCTATAATGGAAAGGAGATAAACAGTGGACTATTGTAACTAGGTAGATACTGTAGTCACTTTACTTGTGTCCCAGGTATCAGGTTTTATTTATTTATTAAAACTTTATGCACAAGTGTAAAAATACACCGTACAAAGGCGGACTTAATGTCTTAGGCATTTTCTACCAGTCTACCTTAGGGTGATGCAGAGACAAAACATAGTAGGTGTAAGAAAATGGAACAGAAAGGATTTTTTTATAAAATCAAATCCCTTTTGGAATTCGGCTGTGTTTCCGGAGGTATTCAATTTCACAGCACGTAAGGTAGACAGAATCATTTGTCAACATCGTAAGGACACGTGTAAAAAAATACGTATTACGGTTTGCCAAATATAATAGAGAAGGGTGTCAGTAATACCATGACTGTTGACAGGACGGAATAGAAAAAGAATACGTGTTGCGCACCCCGATTACAAGTGATAAGGGCAGGAAGATAATCAGTGTGCTATAAATCCTCTGTCAATTCTTGTCTACGAGTTATAAAAACTATTCTCGCCTCACAACAGTCGAGAAAATGTCCTTGTCTAAACGCGCCTTAAAACTAATAATAGCCGCATTTGCCAGGTGTCCACAAAAACCTACTATAGTAGTCTGTCACTCACGTCAAGGTCGAAAAACATTAAAATTTAATCTTGATACTTGATAGAAACTTGTTTTAGTTTGTGCGTTGATATACTGTTGAATTGATTAGCTGTATCATTGTTTGAAATGTTAGATATAGGTGTGTTTTTTATTGGTATTAATTATTTGGTTTTTGCCACGTGGTAGGTCCTATTACTTGGGTAAATCTTTTTGTGGCGCCATAGATAATATCTACATTATAAAAGTCAAAGACAAAGCACATATTTCACTTAGACTATTTACAGGCACATTTGATTTGTCAAAAAGTTACCTCTAAAGAAAGTTGAAGCACGCTCCAAAACATAGGTCTCTATGGAGAAGAACGAGCCAGAAACTCCATGGACGCTGTTTTCAAATTTGTTTTTACAAAAAGCTAAGAGGGTACTTATTTGTCAATGTAGTTTTTGCCTATCTATTAAGATAAGCAAAAACTACATTGACAAATAAGTACTCCTTTTAATAGTAAAACGAATTTATAGGCATTAACCTATAAATTCGTTTTACTATTAAAAGAAGTAGGTTTTATAACTAGCGCCTGTTACATTACTACGAGTTTTAAGTTGTAAGCAAGTAAGTTGTTTGTTTATACTTTTATGTGTTGGAGTGGAGACCATGGTGGACCGACTAATTAAAGAAGGTGGAGAGCGGGATGGTTGGCGCTCTTTGGGGGGGGGGCTACTTTCAGCAATGGACGGCTATACGCTGATATGATGAGTACATAATAGGGACTATTCTGAATCTGAGGAACTATCTGCCACATTAATAATAAAGGTTTTAGTGGTATTGTCAATAAGCTCGCCTGAATAATAATGATTCAGAATCTTAGACTCTTACAAGTACCACCTTCTTAAAGGTACCTTGCTCACTTAATCCATAGGACCATATTCAAAGGGCTTCTTTTTTAATAAAAATAATAATTCACCTAATCTTGTTTTAATAAAATATTTAAATTATGAGACAAACCGTTGACCAACGACCTGGTAAAGGTCGCGGGAAATCGCCGGTTGCGGGCTTTTGCCCGCACAGGAGAGATTGATTTTTTGATCATCTTCAGAAGAGGCCCATGTCTACCAGTCGACTTCGTTTGGCTGATGATACTGATAGATAAACACTACTCAAAAATAGAACGATAGGGACTAGCTGGACAGTCAACCGCAAGGGCTTTTTTTTTTTTTTTTTTTTTATAGACGGGAAATCATCAAATAACTTCCCCCGCCCTGGGCGGGGCGGGAGGGAGTGTCAGACTTTTACTGACTAAAACCCGTCTATGTTCCTTCATGTGCCCTTTGCGTTCCGGGGGCGCGGTATCTCTTTCGAACAACCCGCAGCCCCGGCAGGCATCGGCCCTCAGTGGCCCCATCCAATTTTGCTGACATCTCTTTGAGGCGCGCGTGGAACACGAACGCGCCGTCGACACGGTCTGTCGCTAGTGAACGTACAGACGGTGAGCTACCCATTGCTCACCGTCCACAGACCCGCGTCTACGGTGGCCGGGAGTCGTCACGTGGCTCCCGACGCCCGGATCGTCTACCGCGGCGGCCGCTGGGACCGCTGGGACGGGAGACCCTCCTTTCCCTCTCCCGTCCCGCCGCCTCCTTCTCTAGCATTACAGCTTCGCAGAAGGAGGCGACTGCTTCCCATTCCCCCTCGCTCCGGACCATGGCCTGAACCAGTGCCGGACGCGAGAGGGCGCCGCCGCCGATGGCCGCCTCGAGGACTCGGCGGTGCTCAGCCCAAGCAGGGCACACCGCCAAAGTATGCTCCACCGTGTCCTCGGGGCGATCCTCACAATGGTGACACCCGGGCGTTTCCTCCCGCCCGATGAGGTGCAGGAACCTCCCGAAACATCCGTGTCCGGTGAGGACCTGCGTCAGGCGGTAGATGAGGGCGCCGTGGCGCCGCTCCAGCCACTCCTCAAAGAGGGGTCTTACCGCCTCAATCGAGGCGAGCCCTGCACGAGGTTGCGACAGTCGTTCTCTCCATGTCGCCATGAGATCGAGCCGGAGTTCCGTCCGCAGGGCGGCAATTTGCCGCGGCAGCGGAGTTTCGCCCCGGCCCAGTGCCTCCGCGCGCCACTCGTGTAGGCGCGCGAGGACCAGCGCCTCCAGATCCCATGGCGGCAATCCGGCAAGGAGGCTCGCTGCCTCGCCGGAGATCGTGCGGTATCCGCGGATGACCCTTATGGCGATCACCCGCTGGGACGCGTTTAGGTAATGGGCGGCAAGCCGCCTCAAGCCCCGCGCCCACACCGGGGCCCCGTAAAGGGCCATCGAACGCACAACCGCAAGGGCTAACAGCAGGTATTTACTTTAATGTGTTCCAATCATTATCACAATATTTATATTGGAGTTAGTTTCTAGTAGAAGATGGAACCTTTGGACCTTTGGACGCGAGCCCTGCTCGCACTTAATATGGTGTCACAACACTTGACTGCTTCAGTTGTACTCTGAGTGAATTCACACGGGCCGCATTTTGTAACACTACTCTTGTTTGTGTATAATTTATAATAATAGGATACTTAGTCTTTGTAATGTATTATTCATAAGCTATTGTATTACCTAATCCTATGCCTAATCCTGTGATGATAGTTGTATGTGTTTATAAATAAATAAAATAAAATAAATAATTCATCCATTATTGTGATCAAGTCAGGGTTACTAAAGGACTCCTCTTGCTTGAAATTAGCTTTGTTTAATGCACTTTAAATTAAATATTTCCGCTTAGTTTGTAACTGGGAAATAACAACACAAAGCGAACATATTCCATGAAAAAAAAGTAAATTAAGGTTTCAAATATAAATAAAATCGCAAAAATAATTTACAAAATAATTTATTTTCCTATTATTCTCCCGAAGATATCCATAAATATACAAATACATACAGTACGTTTTTACTATAAAGCCCTTTTATTTTTAAGGCATTTTATTTTTATAATTTGTTAAATTAATAGTTAACGTCAAAGCACAACGCAAATTAGAAAAAATAAAATAAATTTAGAAATAAGTCTATTAGTTCCAATAGTAATTTACCTACAAAGTTTTTATTTTGAGTATTAATATTTTACAAATGTATAAAATTTAATCGAAGCTAAAATTAATGAGTCAAATAAGTGGCAGTGACAATTAATTTATATTATACAAATAATGGTACATACATTATTCGGCACTTAACGCCTGATTTTACAATTATTCACAAAAAAAGTAGTTTATTAATGTGTTATTAACAAACGCTCTGTAAATCTTGCCTGTCTTTGTCATTTTACATTGAATAAAACGAGACGGCAATAAAATTATAGAGCATATTAAACACAAGTTATATATTGCCCCCAGTTTTTCGACTGAAAACCAACATTAAATTAATGTGTCAAATTGTCAACCGTGCTGTGATTGGTTGTTAATTAATCTGTCAAATAATTATAGCAGGTTACATGCGATTGACAATTTGTCACATATATTTTTCATTCGAGAAACCGTGGGTTAGTATTGTATGAGCAAACGCGTAGTATACAAGGTGTTAGGAATTACATTTCTCTTTTTTTAAGATGACAATTGTAAAATCGGCTGGCAGCATTAATTCTAGAGTACCCGATCCTTACTTAAATTAATTATTATAACTAAAGGCAGTGAGAAGCTAAACGGCTTGGTTGTCGCAAATTAAAACATCCCCAGTTTTACAGTCAGGTTGGTTAGTAAGTTTAGTTAGAGCAAATTAGTTAATGCATCTGTAAATTTTTGTTTTGTTGCTTAACTGAATTGACCATTTTTTTTTTGTGTTTTAGTTGATTGAAAATTTTTAATTTTGTTACTTGAAATATTTTTGTTAATATTTGCGGTATAAACAAATCAGCAAGAGAGAAACAAAACACAAAATCTATATAAATAAAATCGTTTTATTTTTCATTAACGACGTTAAAGAGAGCATTTTAATTGTTATTAAATTCGTTATAAATATTTCTAAATGGTATTTCTCCTTCCGACTTTTATGGTTTTTTGATTTCCGAAAAGCAACCAAACTACTAATATTTACCTACCTGACTACGAAACCCAAATCTTTGTAACATTCAAACTCGAATGTAAAACAAAGATAGTCTTAAATAAATAAATAATAGCTGAAGAATGTAGAAGCGAGTACATCAAGCACGTGCAAATGGCACATGTTAGGCTTAAGATTACAGAGACTCTTACAACTAATTCGTCGGGATATCAAACGTTTTGTTAATAATGATCTGTCATACTCAATACGACAAATGATTTCCATACGACAAAAGATTAAAATTTTAACGTCATTCTAAATTACAAGTAATTAATTGTCGTATTTATTGATACTATTGTGTTCCATTTTTAATTATAGAAGAGTTTCATTTTGATATTTTAAAAGTATACTAAAAGAAGTAAAAGCTACCAAAGTTCAACCCTATATTTGCTAAGCGTAATAAACCGAAGAGATTAATATTGTTGTTTATTATTATCTCAACATAGTTGACAAGAACGAATGTAAAGGAAACCTAATTATAAATTTAAGCTTTTTACATTGAAAATACGTTTGTCATAGAATGAAAACATTAATTAGAAAGATGTAGAGATAATTAATAAAAAAATTAAATAATATAAACTAAGGTAGTGCTAACATCACATTGTTTGCCTAAGTCTAGATTCAGACATTTAGGTTGCAAACCTAACAGTAGATGTCTTTGCTCAATTTGTTACCAAACTACATTATGGTAGATATATTACAAAAGTCCTTATGATTTTAATTCATAGACATTGATTGAAAATGTTCAAAACCTCTGCTTAGGAACTTTTAAGGGATCAAGTTGTGTAGAAACATACTTTTGATTAACTGACGTGGTCTCTAATATGTTCCATTTTGTTCTGTCATTGTATTTTCAACTCTACTGCGCTTTAATAATGATCATTACCTAAGCTCAGTTGCACCAAAAAACTTAACTCAGAATTAGTTGCTAGTTCAATATTAAATTATTTAAGGTCCGTGTTGGCAATTAACTCTGAGTTAAACAACCCCTGACTGGCGCGAGTGGGTCCAAGAAGTTAAACAAGATAACTTTTTAACTAATGCTCTCATTTGCAAGTATACGACAGTAGATAACGACAATAATTAACCCAATTTGTTTACATCCCTAACAAAAAGAGGACTTCATCGAACAATTCAACAAAATTTTCAAATCAATGCTACGAAATAACTATAAGTTTACAACCGACTATTTACATTTGAGCACTTGCAACACATAGTGCGTACTATGACACTTTCGTAAATGTTTTGAGTCCAACACTTTGGAGTCTTTTATGAACGGTGAGGGGGTTATCCGGAACCACCGGAACCGTTCACGTAGACGTCGGTTGCGGCTCGCTGACCGGCCCGGATCACACTCTGGACGGTTTGGGCGGCACCCTGGAACATGACAAAAAATAATTTAGTACTTAGAAATTACATAATGGCGAAAACATAACTTCGGAATTGATTTTCAGGGACAAGCTATTTTATTAAAAATCTCTATTGGTTATGATTGTTTATAAAAGTACATTCTTTCATTTTCGAACTATGGTCAAACACTGTATAAATAAAATATCCGTATGTTATTTCAATATTAAAAAGAAAACGAATTAATTGTTGTTTAGGTGTTAAATGTTAAATATAGGTCGGTGATAGAAAAGTCACTTATGAAAATGTTTTATCAAATGTTACGTTACAATGGTATTAAAATGTCACATAATTTGATCATTATTACACAGTTAGTTACAACTTACAATAATATCTTCAATACAATCCTGAAATTATCTTAAAAAAAACAATAATATAACATACTTTTTCAATCAATAAAATACACACATTTTTACCACACAATAATTAAATATGATTTACGACAAAACTTACACTTTACGACATTCGATTATTCAAATATGACATTCGATTAACATCAATTACATTTTTTTTTTTCATTAAAATTAAGGCAACAGCTAAACAACATTTACCTGTATCGCAGCTCCTAAGAACTGCGAGAAGGCCCTGGTAACATTAATAGCTGCTGATACAAGCTGCCCTCGACCAGGCGCCTGCTCTGACGTCACAGCTCTTGGAGGCTCCAGAGGTATCTAGGTGTAAGTCATTGGTGTTAGATATTAGGACTGTTGATGAAGACGGTAAGAGCATGTATGGTATTGCAGAGGCTGTGAGCTGTGCTGGTGTGGTGTACGTATTCTATAAAGATTTTTAAAGAACTTTTTCATTTTTTGTTTTGAGAATTATTTTCAATCCTCATTAATGTGTGCGTAAAATCAAATGCAGTAAGAACGAACAAAAAATCTTCATACAAACATACAGGTGAAATTAAAATACACGTGCTATGTGTGATAGTGAAAAAGTGACAAAAACATGGAATGGTGACGAGTGACAAATGTGAAATAAGGACAGTGCGAAAATAAAATAAGATACAGTGAAAATAAAATAAGACAATGTGAAAATTAAAACTCAAAAAATAACAGGTCGTAAATCGGAAGAAGAAGAAGAAGAATACACTACTATTTTACATACATACAAATACACATACGTCAAATATTTACAGATATCTAGAAATATATACAAAGATAATATACTACAAAGGAGAAAGGAAAACTGTAGGTAGGTATGTGAAAAGTTAGTCAAAACATGCTAAACATTAATTGATACAACACTGTACAACAAACAAAAGGAACCGAAATAAACAGAGTCATACAATTTTACAAAAAAGTAAAGTGTACAAAGTTTTCAAAGTTAGATATTAAAATCATCAGTAATTTTAATAGGCAAGCTTCCAGCAGAATTATTGAAATTTAGAAGAATTAATTTTTTTGGTTATTTTCGAAGCCAATTTCATTGTTTTACTCACCAAATGAAAATGTTACACTGCACAAACACTTATTAATATCTAACACTTTTTCTTAATTGTTATAATGGTTATCTACACATTCAAAAGGTTTGGATTTTTAGTCAATTGGATATATTAATACTATTAACACTACATATACTATCTACCGAGGTATCTACTCATTCATGTCTACTTGAATGGTACCAAATCCCTTGGGTATTCATGGGGTATGGTATAATGTTAAATGGCATGTATGAGGCCATGGGATAAGGAATAAACTGATCTAGACTTTAACATAACTACTTAAGGTATTAGTTTTGAACAAATGTTGGATATTTCTGGAGAAAAAAACGTTAATTTTAAGCTAAGTTAATATTGTAAAGTCTAGTCAATTTTTTGATAAGATTTTGTTATATACAACTGGTGTACAAATGGAGTGAACTGTGGATGGGAAAGTTATATTATTAACATTAAATACAACACATATACAAACACAAACATAAATTAAAAACAATTTATTATACAAAAAAAACGCGCTGCTCAACGGCACAATGTTTATGTACAAGCCAATGAAGCCAATGTTTAATAAATAATTTAACTAAGAAAAACAAAAATATTACACAAGAAAATCTAAGAAAAATATTATAATTATCTTAATTCATGTCTCACTATGTACATCCCACCTGATCTCCATTACTATACAAAAAATCTATACAATGACAGACTTAGATTAAATAGGAACAAGGTACTAAAAGATCGCGAAATAATTAGGAAAATATTTCGTTGAATAAATCTGCATATTTAATCTAAAGTCTGTTTCCAACACCTCACCCCCAATCACATAGTTTAAGTAATAACGATGCGAAACCCACTCTATTTGTTGG
Source organism: Caradrina clavipalpis (assembly GCA_932526535.1). Lineage (NCBI taxonomy): Eukaryota > Metazoa > Arthropoda > Insecta > Lepidoptera > Noctuidae > Caradrina > Caradrina clavipalpis. The sequence continues at coordinate 2,863,280 of OW052095.1, forward strand.
TCTATCATCAGCGTTGCCAACAAACGGCCCAGAGCCAAACCAGGTGGCTCTGGTGCCCGTCACGGCTGACGCTACTGATGGAGAGGGCCTGGCTGACGGCGCAGGTTCTGGCCTTCTATTAGGCCTTGGGACTCCAGCTCCTCCTGGTCCTGGAGCCGTATCCCTCCACTGCTGCCAGAGCCAGGCCAATCCGTCCAAGATCGGCCTCCGCTGCGCTGGCGGTGGCGGCGGCGGCGTCGTCGTCCGCCTTGTCTTCGGCGTCACTACCACTTGGTTGAGTAAAGCCTAGGAGGTTACAGTTAATTCTAGAGTTCCTAATAAATTGTACATACATACTGAAATAAAGGCAATGAAATAAGATGAAGAGATAGATGAGAGATATCGAGATAATGGTGCAGAAAGCGAAGTGAAGTTACGAGTTGATTGCATCAGTGGAAAGTAAGTAAAGTTTTAAAATGTAAGATGGGTTTTGGAAGAAATTAACTTTCTTCCAATGTATTAGGGGAAGTAAGAAAAGTAAGACTAACAGCGAGTCGGAGTTGCTCATCCAAAGAACTTGCCGTGGTTGGACCGAACCCTTGCTCCTTGAGCAACGCTGCCAGCAACGCGTCGTTGCTCTTGCCATACTCGGTGCTCAAAGATATAGGCGCTTGAGTCGCTTCGGACACAATGCCTGTCGGTTGTGTCTGCTGAATGAGTTTCTTTAGAGCCTCGTCTGAAGATTGTCCTGGAATGTTTTAGTTCAATTTTTAAAATCGTATTAAATAGAGGCTAACTTAATCTAAATCAAGTTTTAAATAAACCTGGGTACTAAAATACAATGTTTTTTTTTACGTGTATGTTGCAGGTATTTTTTAAAGTCATTACAACTAGAAATATTAGCATGTACTTAATGCTTTAAAAATTTGGTCTCTTTACCTGTGATAGTGAGTTTACTCCTTTGTGTCGTAGTCTCCTGTGCACCCTGTAATTTGATCAAAGTTTGTAACAACTTCCCGTCATCCTGTTCACTTTTGAAACTGTCCTTAACAGCTATTTTTGCACCGTAAGGCAAAGCTGTCGTAGGTACAGTATTCTTAGCTCCCTTAACACTAATATTAATAGATGGCTTCGGCGTTAGTGGATCGAAAGGTTCGTTCAGCGGCGACGGCGAAGCTAGTAGATTTGAGAGTAGTTTCAAGTCATCATTGACACCTTTTGGTAGATTAGGACTCACGTTTAGGTCAGGTAGTGTAGGAATATTAAGTTTGGATGGGTCTTGTCCAGTGGCTTGAAGTAGTGCTTGAAGTAACTTAGTGTCTTCTTGGAACTGTCTGATGTCATCTTCAATAGATTTTCCATTGACAGTTGTTGTTGGTCTTTGTGTAGTTGTTGGCCTTTGTGTAGTTGTTTTTGGTATAGGTGTTGTGGTTGTTGGTCTTTGTGTCGTTGTTGGTCGTGTTGTTGTTGCTGGTCTGTTTGTTGAAGGTATCAAGTTGTTTCCACTGACAGCTATGTTTTTCCCTGTACGAACTGTTTCGCCGGTTCCAGTTTGTATCTCATTGAGACTCCTTTCTACAGCTAGCGCTATGATACGATTGGCGAGAGCCGCCTCAGGGTCTTCGTTACTAGGGTTTGTTTTCAGCACAGTTTTCTGCAAAACAGAAATTAGTTAGTGGTTGAAAATTATATTTAAGATCCCGAAGAAGTTGTCCAAATATTTGAGACTCAGTCACATTCAGACTAATTGCTTTTAATATCTCTGAGGCGCTATTCATGAGTAATGGAAAGTAGCGTAACTATCATGCAATTTATGATAAATAAGTAAATGATTTCAAGTTGTTCAGTAAAACTTTTTTTTAAACACGTATTGCATATGGCATATAATATCTCATATATTTATTGTAACAAATGTTTCAATTTACTTACCAAGTTATTCAAGAAAGCCAAATCTTCTTCAACGGAGAAAGTAGAAGAACTGGGCATTTCTGTTGTTGAAGTGAAACTTTGATCACGACGAGCAGTAACTGTATTTGTGGCACTCCTTATAGTTGTAGTTGGCTGTCTCCCCCGGTTGAAAGGTGTGAAAGTCGTTGAAATCCCAACATCAGTCACAGGCTGTAATGTAGTGGTAAAAGTTCTAGGAGCAAAAGTCGTAAACAGTGGCCCATTAGTTGTTGAAAACACAGGCCTAACATTCAATGGAGTTGTTGGGTTTGATCCTACAGACGTTGTTTGAGGGTTAGAAGCTATCCTCACGTTGGAAGTAACACCAGAAATTACTGGGATATTCAAAGGGTTTGGACTTTGACCAGTCGCCTGTAACAGAGCCTGTAAAAGTTTCGCATCCTCTTGGAATTGTTTGAGATCGTCTTCAATTGATTGTGTTGTTGGTGGCCTATTTGTTGTTGTAGGTCTATTTGTTGTTGTTGGTCTAGCTGTTGTTGTTGTGGGTCTAGCTGTTGTTGTTGTTGGTCTAGCTGTTGTTGTTGGCATAGTTGTTGTTGGTAAAGTAGTTGTTTGTGTTGTGGTAGGAACTCTATTAGTTGTTGTTAGACTATCTAATGAGGGTATATTTAGGGAAACAGGATTTTGACCCGTGGCTTGTAATAACGCTTGAAGTAATTTCGTGTCCTCTTCAAATTGTTTGAGATCTTCTTCTAAAGACCGTGATGTTGTAGTCGCTTGCTGTCCAGTCGTTAATCTTGCATTACCACCGGCATTTTGTATAGATAATGTTGTTGGGTTGACAGGATTTGTAAATAACGCCTGCAATAACTTCAGTGGATCTGTGGTTTCAGTTGTGCTTGGTGCTGCAGTTGTTGTCGGTACTGTAGTTGTAGTTGTTGGTCTTAGAGTAGTTGTGAGGTCCCCCAAAATCAGAGGATTAGGGTTTACATTTAAAGTCTTTGGATTACGGCCCGTCGCCTGCAGTAGCGTTTGAAGTAATTGCACGTCATCTCGGTATCTCTGTAACTCTTCTTCAAGGCTTATAGTTGTGGATTGAACTACGGTTGTTGCTTGTGCTGTCGTCGGTGCCTGTGTTGTTGGAGCCGGTGTAGTAGTTGTTGGAGCTGGAGTAGTAGTAGTAGTTGTTGTTGTTGTAGCCTCAGTTGTTGTAGTCGTTGGTGCAGGCGTAGTGGTAGTTGTAGGCGGCAGAGTAGTCGTCGGCGGATTTGTAGTTGCGGCCATTGTTACAGGGGCATTGGTGAATGCAGACGATACCACTGTTGTTTCAGGAATAACACTTGTTGTTCCTTGAGTTGTCGTTGCTACAACATTTGCCAATGTTTCTTGTGTTTGTAACTGTGGTGTCTGCGTTTGCATCTCAGTCACTGTTGATGTTGACATTGTCTGTGTTTCAGTTGGTACGGAATTTGTTGATGGGGGAGATTTCGTTGAAGCCAGTTTCTGTACGTTTGTATTTTGTGCTTGTGTCGTAACCTCGTCTATCGGTATAAATTTAAATACAGCTCCTCCATCACCTTCCCCTGGCCTTTCCGTTCGTATTTGTTTCGTCTGTAATTGTTTTTACTCGTGTTAAAATTTTGTCATCACATCTTTTTGTGCCAGCAGTTTCTAAAAATATAAACTAACTAATTCTGTAACCCTTCACCACTTACCTTTCCATAAAACAAATTCAACAAACTACTTCATTAAACCACGTCCAAGTGTTATGTTTGCATATGAAAATGTGTGATAAATTATAGTGATTATTAGTGACCACAGATATTATAAAAGAGTAATATATAAATAAGGAAACGTTTATATAAATAGTATAATTATACCTCCGGATCAATATCCAGTGTTAATATTCTTGGTTCGCGAGTAGAGCTCATCATTTCTGATATGACCATCTCCTGTTTAGCGGCCGAAGATATACTATTAAGCAGAATCTCATCAATAGAAGGTAGCATTGTTGATGTGCGTAAACTCAATACATGCGAGGCAGTGCTTTTTTCTGGCATAAATGTGGTAGTTTTTATACCGTTACTGCTTTTAATATTAAGTGCCGATGAAGTAATCTGCAATTACGAAATAAAATGTTACCGCCTTGCGTTGTTATTAGAAGCAGTTATAGTGCTAGAGGCATGCAGAGCTTACGAAGAAACCCGAAGACCGTACCGCATGCACCGACTGCGACTGCTCCATAGACAACGCGCCTGCAAGTGAGGTACAAAGCACCAAGCGGAGCGTTCAAGCTAAATAACATAAAGTCAATACCATCGATTGTTGGTTATTTACAGTGTCGTTGGTTAATCTTTCCGTTCCGTTATTTGATGTGTCTGTGGGTGTCACAGTATTAGTGGAATCTCGGATGGGGTTAGGCTGCGGTCTGACAATGGCCGGATTATTATGGATGGGGCTGTATGGATTTCTTAGACTCCACGGACTGATTGGTAGTATGTCAATTTTTTGCATGACTCGTGGCACTCTAGTCCCATTCGGGAACTTACGTATTACTGTGTTATTGGGTAGTACACCGTAAACGATATATGGGCTCGCCTCTGTTAATGATTCCAATATGTCCTCGTTAGGATTTTTACGTACCACTGTATTATTAGGTAATATTCCGAATATAACATAATCTTTTTTCGGAATTGTTGGTGTTCCAACACTCAGAGTACTAACTGTTGTTTGTGTAGTGTTGCTGTCTGAAGCTTCGGTAGCTGTAGTGGTGTCTATGTCAACTGTAGTAGTCGTTTCTGCATTTAGTTGTGTTGTTGTCTCGGTGTTAGCTGCGTCTGTTGTAGGTTCCATTGTTTCTGTATTACCAACTGTTGTGGTTGTAATGGCACTCTCTTGGAATCGACTTAATATTTCAGCTTGTTGGCCATCCGTTGTTGTTGTTGTTGAAAGAGTCGTACTTGTAATATCATTGACTGTTTCACTAGATTCGGTAGTCACTGTTGTAGTGACAGAAGACGAACCCGTTGTGCTACTGATTGCTGTGGTGGAACCCAAACGAGAAGATATTGAGACGGTCTCAGTAGTAGATGGCACATCATCTGTTGCTACTGTATTTGAAGGTGTTGTCGATGTTGTGAGACCCGTTTCAGGATTAGCACTTGTAATAGGTTCAAACACATTGGTGGAAAGAGGATTTACGAAAAAGGATTGGGGTGTCATAGGAGTGGTAGGTTCAATATCACGAGTCGTCGGCAATTCAGTCGAGGAAATCATAGTGTTCATAATGTTAGTCAAACGTTCAGACAAATTGATATTGCCAGATGGGCTCACTAAGTCAATTAATGGCGGTACTGTCGCTAACTCGTCATTATGCTGTCGTATTATGTCTTCGATCATCTTCAACACTCTAGCTTTCTTTGATAGCACCCATAATTGCATTCGAGATATTTGACTAGGATCCTGTACGTAATCAATATCACGCAGTGGCGATACTGACGAGGAAACCAAGGATAGGGATTTTAAAATAGGTGTCGTAGAACTACTGAGAAGATTATCAGATTCATCGGAAGTGAAATCTACACTTTGGAAGTTTGTGAGAAAAGGTAAGGGAACCGGAACAATATTATTAGTAGAGTCACTTGATTTGTCATTAATATTATCTACATTTACCGAGTCCGTTTCTAAGGAGACAGACGACGCGGCTGTTGCTATGGTCGGTGTTGCGTTTGGTGTGGTTTCAGAACTAAGTCGTTCAGAACCAGCACCTGTCGTGGCAGCTGTCGTCGCCTGGCTACTAGATACAGACCTTGTGCTCACTACAGCTCCCGGTGTAACAGGACTATTTACATTAGCAGGACTTTGTGTGACACTAATGGGTACATTTCTATTATCTACAGTGATATTTACATTACCACCAGTGCCTACACTTTGGAGGGCATTATTGGATTCTATTCCATCGATATCAATATTTTCAGTATCCCTAATGTCCTCCAAACTGTAAGGTGTTGTGTTCGGGATGGAATCAGCATTGTCAAGGTCATTCGCAAGTCCACCTAAAGCTCTGGGGATCAAACTTCTTAATACTTTAGCCATATCTAAACTCTTTAGTTTCGATCTACTGTTTTCATCCATATTTTCTATAATATTTATAATGTTATTCGACAACATGCTAGTTAGTTCAGAAGATACAAAATTGTTATTGGACAATAAAAGATCAGACACAGTGTTATATACCATTTTCGGGCTGTCAGTCGATCCCTGAGTTGGTGTAGATGCAGTCGTGGGTTTGTCTTTTGGTGGTTCTGTATCAGAGTATAATACTCTGATAGCAAAAGGTCTCCTTGCGGAAACGGGAGTAGTGGGAGTGGGAATGGGAGGTCGTGGTGTATTCACAGGAGTGATATTTCCGTCTTCAGTGTTTAGTGACTGTGTAACAGTTGTCCCAACAAAAATACTGTTAATCACATTTGGTGTAGCTTGAACAGTGGGCTGTACAAATTTAGTAGTAGTGCTTACATCGGCGTTGGTCGACATTAATGTGTCCTGACCCGCTAAGTCTTGGACACTATTTACATTAATGTTGCTACTCACGCCGTTGAGTACTTGTTTAACGTCAGTATTAGGATTTTGTATTTTCATTACTTCGGTGGTTGACGAGATTCGTGGTCTGGGTGTGGACGTAAGTATGTCAGCTAATGCATCGAATATCGATATTGTAACTGACGGCGAGTGTTGTGATGCCTCAACGTTCATCACGTGTGACGGCTTCACCAGACTCTCGGACAGTCTCAAGTCTGCCGAGGACAATGTCCTTCGTGTTTGAGTAAATGAAATAGCGTTCACATCTGGCCCTAATTGAATCTCTTCTCCCTCTACCTGAAATAAGAAGTAATCTCACCCATATAAACAGAAAAATACAGTATTTTGTGTATAAAATGTTCAAGTTAGAAAATAAATTGTTGCATGGAGTGGAAATCCCGAACAGGAGGAACTCGTGCAAAGACCAAAGCCTCTTTATTTATTTTGGAATTAAGATAACAGTAAGATATTATGTTTAGAAGTTAGTGTTAAATGAAAGTTAGTCATAGATGACGTTATATATTAAAACAAGATGTAACATGTATACAATATTTAATGTCTTATATTAATAGTATGTTAGTGAATGCTATTCTACATGTACGTACATTAGTTTGTTAAGTTATTGCGTTAAGTTAAATGCTTTGATAACTCGTGCGGTAAATAGAACATCTTAACGCAGAAACTTGTGGATGTAAGTAAAATTTTGCCTTAAAGAGATTTACTTAATAAAATGATCAAAAAATTACTACCTCTATTATTATAAACTTATCATTAAGTACCAAAATAATATCTAAATCCCCTAAAATCTATATCTCTTTAAAACTAAATCAAATCCATTTACAACAGGGTGAATGTGATGAGCAATGATCGTGACAATGATGTAATGTTAACTATATGATTCCATTAACCAGTTCAATGGATGATTCATGAAAGTATGGCGTTGTGTTGTTCAGTCTTGACATCGACTCGGTAGTGTACATGTCTCCTTCGAACCAATTAGGCTCTTCTACAGACTTTGTCAACAGGTGGTCAGTGACGTAGAATTTCAGCCAAGCCTTTAGCAATAAGAAATTTCTCATTAATGTTAAAATGACATTTTTCATACCAATTGATGCTAATACGATTGAAAAGTTAAATGCCAATCTGGATAGAGTAACTGCTGATTGAGATTTACGCTATAAACAAAATGGACGTTCGTTTGGTGCGATATTTCTAGTAAAAAGTTTTAACCAAACAATCAGTAATAACTCCATTTGATAAAGATGATGGTGATTGTATTATTATCAAGTGCAACAATAGATATTATAATTAAAATAAATATGATTTTTGACATCTTAACGCCAATTTGATAAAGGGGCTTTGAGCAACATTACAATTGTAGAGTTCACATCAAAATGTTAGTGGGGTTGTAATTTTGAAAAAAATTGTAGCATGGTATGTAGTTAATTTCTAATATCATGTTACTTACAGTTGATGGTGTAATTGAAGGTACAGTGGGTTTGTAAAATGGTTTATCGAGATACGAAGCTCTGTATTTAGAACTGAACCTACTCTTAGATTTATCTGGTTCAGGCGTTATCTGTAAAGTTTCATTATAACAATGAAAAACATCAAAAATATATCCGGTGAATTGAGTGGAAGAGAGGAGTGTTATGTACTTACCCCATTGTTTGAGGCCTCGGTCGTTTTAGAGAAGGATTCGCTGAACTTCCTTATACTCCTTTCCCTTGGTTTAGGAGTAGTTACTATACTCTCTGTGTCAGCATCTTTAGATTTGCTACGATTGCGTCCATACCTTCTTGTTTGTAGATTTCTAACTGGCGGAACCACCGTTGAGGACCCTTTTTCTTTTTCAATATCATTGGTTGTATTTTGATCTTTATAATTTGCGTGGTATTTGTACTTGTCACTGTCAAGTCTTGAAGAAATGGTTGGAGAAACGTTTACAATAGGCATATTTTCAGATTCCTCTGCCATGTTTGTAACTTCGTTTGTATTATTTTCTAAAGACTCTTTACTGGTGACAGATATTAAAAACATGTGATTACCATTATTTTCAGGCTGTGTGTCTATTCTTACAGCATCTCCATCTTCGGAATTGTTTAGTAAAGCAAAGACAAGTGGAGTGTCGACTGTTTCCTCTGTTTTCTTTGTTGCAGTTTCGGGATAGACTTTTTTGATGGATTCCGTTGTAGTCGACGTTTCATTTTTGACATTGTTTCTCAATCTTGAGTAATAAGAGGTCCGAGGCAGTACAGGTCTTTGTGAAATATTTCCTGTATTTTCATTTCTTGCACTTTCAGTCGAAGAAGTTTCAGAGCCGCTTGTGGATTTCCCCTTCAATTTTCTAGCATAAACTGGAGGACGAACGAAAGCCTTTTTTTGCGTGTTACTAGGTTCAACTGATTTGCTTTTGATAACATCAGTTTTAGGTGACTCCGTACTGGGTGCTTTAAATTTTCTGTTGTACTTGAATACCGGTTTCTCGGTACTTTGACCTGGAGCAGTAGTAGCTGTTGAAGATGGAGCTAGGGTAGATTTCCTTGTTCTAGCAGAATAAGTACCTCGCGGCTTGTACTCAGCATTCCTGGGTTTCGAAACTTCTGGTGTAATAGTTGTTTCAGATATTTTACTTTCATCTTTGTTTTCGTTTTTTGACTCCTCTGCTGTTGTTTGTTTGTTGCGAAACTGTAAATAAGATAGAAAAAGAATTTGTATGACATTGTTCTTATTTAAGCAGGTAAATACAAACTGTATGATTTGAAATTAAATTAAGAATCTATTAACATGTGTATTATGATAAAGTCTATTTTTGGTAAGTACCCTAAAATCTTTTTTTACCCTTGAATATTTGTTTGTGCCAGGCCCAGTTAGTGATGACTGTGGTGATGCGGAGTAAGTTTTGTAAACTTTTTGTGATGCTGTCGGTGACAAACTCTCGGCGGTTGGAGAGCTCACTTGTGTCTGTAAATTGTCATCGAATTTATTTACACTGTGTCAAGTGAAGTAAGGTTAACATGATGTATCAATAATTATGACTTGGAATTTTTTGTCACAAGTGATAGTGATTGATAGACATGACTGTTGTTAAGATAAATTGTCATGTAAACAATTCTACTCACCGATGCATTCTTAGCTTGTATTAAAGCCTTAAAACTCGCAGGATAGTTATCATCTTCGGCTATTTCATCTGAAACATGGGTCTTGGGCAAAGTAACAGTTGGTCTGAAGTTCATCTTCCCTCTCGCTAGAGGGCGTCTCACCACCTTCTTCACTTTTAACGTTGTTGTCCTCGCTTTGTTCGGCTCTGTGCTCTGTTGAACAATTGTCTCGACGATAGTTGGAGCGGCAGTTTGAAATTCTGCTTGACTAGTAACACTCTCTTTGTTCTGACTAGACTTTATTACATCGTTTACTGTAACGAGCCCTTCACCTGTTAAATTTGCATCGGTTTCTGAAGGCCGAGTTTTGTATCTCAATTTCCTAGAATTTCTTAAGTCAGCTGTTTGGGAAGTTCTTGCCGTTGTGGGCGCTTTCTCGCCTACTGTTAAAGTGTTGGTCGTTCCTGATACGGCGAGATCTAATGACCTGGCATTCGCGCGAGTAATTCCGCGCCCACGCGGTTTTGTCGTTGCAACGGTTTCAGTTGTTGCAGCAATAGAGCTCCGGCGTCTAAACTGCGTAGTCGTAGCTGTGTCTTCTTTAGGAATTTTCGTTATATCGTCAAGGTTAGAATTGATTACTTCGAGTCTGCTTTCGTCGATATTAGGAGAACTCAAATCCACTGGCGCTTGAGTAGGCGGTGAAGTTGAAGTAGGTCTTCTGCTGACAACTCTTGTCCTGGTCCGGGTGACAGGTTCTCTTGTTAGTGAAACATCCTTGTTAGTAGATTCAGTGTTAGCTTGACTGCGCGTTCGAGTTCTTCTCGAATCGAATCGTTCGTTATTTGCACTGGGAGCTTGAGGCTGTTCTGGAGTTGGAACGGCCTCTGGCCTAGTTCTCGTCCTTGTTCGGACGACATCTCTTTCTTTAGGAGGAGTTTCTTCTCGTCTCCTACTGCTTCTAGGCCTGAATGTAGGCTGCACGGTTTCCGATTGATCAGTACTGGCTACACTATTGCCATCTGAAGCTGTTGGTGCTTGCAACCTTCTACTCCTCGACACACCTTCCTGTAAAATGAAAAGAGAATTATGAGTGATACAGTAATAGTAAAATCAACATCAACTACAAATCGCATGAAAGTGAAAATGAATAAATCTTTGCAACGAAGATTTTCCTCTATCATATATCAGATTCAGAAAAAATAAAGATAAGAAGAGAAAGTAGGTACAGCTATCAATTACGCACGTAACGCTTAATGAGTAGCACTGAAAACGAAAGTGCCATCTGCAACAATGCATTATGAAATCTTTAATCTATGAACACAAAGAAAGTGCGTTGGAACAATACTGGACGGTTGGCAGCCGGTCATTGGAACGAATAATTCAGTTACTTCATGCGACATAACAGCATAAACAGTTGAGTACCTACTTGGATTCAGTTGGAAGCGAAATAAGGAGAAAAACTGTTCCGTTGTTTTGGTAAAACAAGGACTGTAAATGATATTAAAACATTATTGTAGGCGATGAGAGGACTGTGTATTGTAGTAGAAAATGAAATAGCGCTCTAATCCGAAATGAATAGAATTTAATAGAAAAAATTATAAATAATAATAACTGCCCCGTTGGTCTCGTGGTCGCAAGTGCGACTGCTGTGCAAGTGGTCCCGGGTTCGATTCCCAGGTCTAGCAAAAAGTGTTATTGCGTTTCCTATGAAATTCGCAGTAGCAGCTCGGATTTGTGCCCGGTTAATGGCAATAGGCTCGCCCCCTATTACATGGGACCTAAATATACCGGCGAACTGTGTGTGTACATTGCTACACCTCTGCCTAATCTTCGGGGAATACAGGCGTGATGGTATATATATTTCTATTTTATATTATAAATACTAACTAGAACCAAAGACTTCATATTATTAAAGAGTTTGTAACAAGTCTCAAAATCAATTTTCCTTTGTTTTAATATTTACGACAGGCTGTAAGCAAATACTCGTATTACAAAAAACAAAGATTAATTTCCACTGTAATTATTTGTACTGAATATATACATTTTTCTAAATATTTAACCTAATTACGCGTTTAAGAAAATAACAAGGAGTACTAAACTTCATTGTGGACAAAATAATTTCCAAGTTTAAGGGTGCTACTTATTCCAAAATCAAAGCATTTATTTTAATTACACCCTTTACTGACACTTTTGAATTGTCAAGAAGTTACGGTTTAAAGTTGAAGCTAGTTGCTCGTTCCAAAATGTAGGTCTTTATGAAAAAGAACAAGCAAGAAACTCCACGCAAAGTTTAATTTTTTTCAATTTGTTTTAAACAAAATCTTGGTTACAATGTTCCTAAAGGGAAACCCAAATATACTTTGCCCGACCAGCGTATCGAACTCAAGACCTCAGACTGAACACTGCCGCCCGGGATCACGAGACCAACTAAGCAGTCAATGAGCAACACCAACAGCTACATACAAGTATACATCAAACTATAAACAAAGCAGTTAACATACATGTAAAATGAGATAACTCGTAAACGCAACTCACTTTACGGTGCAATTTGAAACAACCATTCGAGAGAAAATGGATAGCTATCATTATTTATCTACACACTCGTTTTCTCCTGCACTGTAATGGAGAGAGATAATTCTGAGCGGCTTGATGATTAAATGGTATTACAGTTCGAAGACACTAGGCTTGTGTTTAATGACAAATAAGGCGTTAGTGCGTTACGAAGCATAAATATTTTTTCTGATAATATAAACATAGTACAATCACCAATGATTTATACAGAATGTAAAATGTAAAAAACATATCATATAGCAGTTAATTACGCATACTACCCATACTAAATCAAACTAACAATGGGCAAAAAAAAGAATTGATTGGAATTTGGCTTTTATTTTTGGTGTGAAAAATTGCTGTTTGTAGCGTGCAATGTATCGCACGCATCACTAATGTGTTGCGTGCGTAACATTACCCACAATCCCTGTACCCATAGGTTAAACAGCCTTCAGGGATTGTAGGGGTTTAAAACATCAAAGACGTTTATATCATACGCGAAAACAAAGTTAGAACTTTTATTTACATTTAAAATTAATTGTAAATATCAATCTTATGACCGAATCTTGAACATTATAACAATTCCTTCGAATGAACCTTTAAATGACTTATTGATCGTACAAAACAGTTCTATTGATTTGATTTGGTATCTGTGTCGCCTTTTAGCGTCATAATGCAAAATAGTTACGCCCAGTCTGATCCGATAACTGAGATAACAGATTAGCGTCTATTATCAGTGCCCTAGTACTATTAAACCTTGTACAGGGTGGGTATTTTTACTTAAGCCTTGTCTCTAGTAAAAAATACATTTTTTTTACCGATGTTTTTGGCGAGTTTTAAACATTGATTATCTTTGGGATGCTACTTTGAACGTTTGTTATTAAAACTAAAATTGGCCTTCTGATTAAAGCTCTTCAATTTTGCTGATATTTTCCTATACTAAGGTTTAAAATAGACCTAATAAAGTGTCAACACAACAGTATTATCAAAGGTTTTCGCATTCCCTAAAATTAAAGCGGTCGTTTACTACTATCGTCTATTGTTATAACGAAAAATAATCGTGTTAACCTACAAAAGTTAAGCAAAAATGGCAGACCTCCAGCGTAAGCTCCACACAATAATTTGTTATATACTCATTTTTTATTTTTTTCGTGTACCACATTGACTGTGACGAAATAAACTTAATTTCTTTATCCTTTCATTCTTTCTAAAACCCTTCATGGAAATCACACACCCTGTATTTAAAGTGAGAGGTAGTACATATGGCCCTATCCGCATGGCCCTATTTGGACCATGTGAACACACGTGTGTTCCAACATATCGCCTTACTTAGTTTATTTAATACACGAACGATAAGTAAGGGCATTAAATTATTAAGAGAACATTATTCTGTGTGTGAGCTGTAATTATACGTGCTTATGTTAATTAATCGTATGTTTATGGTTTGTTCTCTTGTAGTGAAAGGGTTAATGACCTGTGTCTTTATTAGCTCTCTAATCTGTTAAGTCTGTTATTAATACTGGTGCGATGTACTAGTGATATGTCAATTTATTGAGAATTTTGTGTTGAAAATCCTAGTTAATATAAATTAGTTTTTAACAGACTTTTTAAACATATTTTTAAGAATTAGAACATGTCTACCATTTTGGTAAAAGACAAGGGAAGAATATTTCGAAAGGCATGGGAGAGACCTTTGCTCAGCAATAGGACATTATAGGCTAGATAAAAAACAGATATTTTGACTGATTGTGACTGAGAATAGAATGCTAACGTTATTAAAGTTGCAAGAATTGCAAGCCCCTCAGGTTTCTAGCGATGTTTTTCTTCACTGATATCAGTGATATGTGCCATGTTATTTTAAATAAAGAATAAGTAAATCAATAGTCTGTTTTGATTTCCCCATTTTCGTTTTAAACCTTACCGAATTTTATAATAACAAAACAAATGACAATCAAATCTTTCCCGTCACACCAATTTAAAACAGCTGTCATTTTATCAAAATGCGTAAAAATCATCATCAAGTGTTGCTCAATGTGGGGTTTTTAACCAACAAAGTGTCTCAATATGGATATTTTCACAAATATTTCTATCGATGGCCTTCGGGGTAACTGGGCAGTGGTCACGACGAAATATCTGGTGTTACACCACTCGATACAATAACAATAGGTCTATGTAAGCCTAACACGAGCGCGCTAACGTAAAAGTGTTCGATTTTAGTCCATTTTAGAATTGGAAATACCATTAGACTGTAATATTTTGATTTAATTTTATACAACTAGCCTATAATTATAATTATAAGTATCACGTACTAACAAAACCTGTGAACCAAAAACAAGATAATAAGTGCATAATGGTTATTTCCAATTTAAAAATCGATCGAATTTTAGTCGCGTTTATTCCAAGAGCTTGTGCTAGGCCTTCTCTTTTTAAATATAGTTCACATAATTTAGAATTGTTTTTGAATTTGTAATAATCAGCAATTGTTTTTACTGTAGGATATGTTGTTATTAATTTTGTCTTTATTTTAATTTCGAATTTAACTCGAATAATCAAAGTATACTTAAAAAAGGAAGAAACGGATTTAAATAATAAACGGTATTTGTTTAACTTTATACATACACGTTTCAGTTTTAAATCAACGGCAACTACAGCTGATAATGTTAGAACTAAACCACCTTCTAACAAGAAATATTATAACCACTTAACATATTATTAAATTAACGCTAGCGTAGGTTACAGACGCCTATTTCAATATCATGCTGGACTCGCAATATAATTTTAATTTAATCAGTTCTGTAGCTAACAATAACTATCAGTGCAAGTACACAAACTATCGGGTTACCAAGTTTACTCGCTGTTTGAATGACTATTATGTTTTTTTATCTGGTCTTGAGTTACAATAGTTGTGCGTTCAACCGTGAATGAACGCCGTGAACGAATATTTGGCGATAAAGTCAGCTGTTTGTTGTATTTTTGATTATATTTTGGTACTTTTTTGTAATGTGTAGATTTGCAAATTAATCAAAAATAAATATATGTACTATAAAGACTCTAGCAATAGACAATAGCAGTGGCAATAGGCTCGCCACCTTTTACTTGTGACCTAAACATATCGGCGAACTGTGGGTGTGCATTGATACACCTCTGCCTTAGCCTTCGAGGAATTCAGGCGTGATGGTACGTAGAGTCTCTAGCTGGCCTAGCCAACATCATCTTTCCGCCCTTAGCCCATGTTCCTACTTTGGGGTCGGGGAAACACGTTTTCTTCTTCTATTCCGCCCTGTCACATGCGTCTCATCCCTGCTCTTCACATGTCCATACTAAGACAAACGGTTCCCTTTCAACTTTTCGGTCACTGGCGCTATTTTCGAACTTTGGTCTAGCCATATCGAACTTTTTTTGTTCAAAAGGATATTATGACATTAGATCTGTAAAAAAAACCGCATCAAAATCGGTGAAATAATTTACTACAAAACTGGTAATTTAATATCTTTTATTTTTAGCGTGCGTTCCCAATGTCCCAATACAAATAAGTACGCAGACTATATCATAACTTGTAGAAGCAGTTATAACCACATTACAGGCTATGAAATAACCGCTAGAGGCACTGTATTTAACTTACACGGTATACTTAGTACTAGCTTTTTCCCGCGACTTCGTCTGCGTGAATTTTCTTACGGATCCCTATATTTTTTGTAATTAAATATAATCTTTAGATATCACTCAGGGATAATAAAGCTTTCTATAAGCGAAATAATGATCAAAATCGGACTGGCAGTTCCAGAGATTTGCGCGGTCAAAAAAATTCTTCAACTGTAACTAGTACTATTTTCTGCCCGCGACTTTGTCCTCGTCAAAGTTAATATAATTATCCCACGAAAACCGTTCATTTTTCCGAGATAAAAAGTAGGTTATACGTTTTCATACTATAATTCTCTGTGCCAAATTTCATCTATACAGATCCATCCAACCGTTCTAGCAAGATTCAGTAACAAACATCCATTCAACCTCACTTTTGCAATTTAAAATATCAGTAGGATAGATTCTGAATTGCCATTGCAATATCCGTAACTGTCACACGTAATACACATGTGTCCATTTAAGCACGTAATTTCCAATGCATGTGTTATTTGACAACTAGTTATTGCTAAAGCTTTAAACTACTAAAAGCTTTATATTTTCCAGAAATACCCAATACATACGTATCAACTGTAATGAAACATTTATTTTGTGACTAGATTTTGCCCGCGACTTCGTCCGCATGGATTAATAGTTCCCGTTCCCGGGGGATTTCAAGGATGAAAACTATCCTATGTCCTTTCTCGGGTCCCAGACTATATCTGTACCAAATTTCATTGAAATCGGTTCAGTGGTTTAGGCGTGAAGAAGAGACAGACAGACAGACAGACAGAGTTACTTTCGGATTTATAATATTAGTAAGGATTACTTACTTAAGGACATAAACTTAGAATATAGATTTAAGGGTAAGTAAATTAACTTTATTTGGTCCCATCACCATTAACTAATGTTTCACCAAAACACCATTGATAAAATTTTAGTTTACAACCCGCGACGTTTCGTATACTATTTATTTCACAAAATAACTTCATAAATGTTTCGAATAATATTAGCAGGCCGCTGCCGCGGCACCGCTCGCTTTAGGGCTGTACTTAGGCTATTCTTTCATCTTACGGCTCTATGAATTTATGCCTAATGCCAACTCAAACCGTCGGACTACACAAAACGGTTGTCATTTTTCATACATGACAGTTGCCACGTCGACAGCGCCGTGCGACACCCGTGTCTTGCACGCACGACACGACAACAAAACAATAAACACTTCAAATCTAAGTCCACAAACGTCTAAGTAAATTAAAAACTTGATTTACACGCACAATTGAACTTCATATATCTAAGTCACCTTGTTTACCTTCGTCCCCCCCCCCCCTCTCCCTCTCCCCCGCGTGCGCACGCGCCGTCTTTTGTTCTAACAAGTGATTGATCACACGTAATCATTGTCATGTTACATGAGACTTTTTTTTTATTGTTCTTTTATGAATGGTTAACATTTTTGCTTAGAGCAAGGTTGAGAAAGAAATGTGTCAAATAGTTTTTTGCGTAAGTAGGGACTAATTTGTTTGTATTATTTCGTAGATAGTTTAATCTAGTTTTGGTAACTAGATTTTGCTAACTGCCTCGTTGATCTAGTGGTTGTAAGCGCGACTGATGCGCTTGGGGTCCTGGGTTCGATTCCCAAGTTGGGCAAAAAGTGTTAGTGTTAATTGTTCACTTAACCATAAACCAAACTGTCAACACACAAAAACCGAATCCCAAACTTAATATTAAAAATCGAAAAAAACAAGATACAAGCCTCTAATTAAAAATCAAACCAAAAATCGACTTAGCAACAAAACGATCCAGTTTCAAGTAAAATTCCACTGCCCGAGGTCTGTCTTACAGGACATTAACCCAAGTGTTAAGAAATAATGTTTAAGGCATAATGCATAAAGCATATAACCGTGTGGCTAAAGTGTAAGTCGTTTGGCGGCCGGTGTCAAGGCCTGTAAGTCGACAACGAAAGCCGGGAGCTATGTTACTTTGAATTGGACTTTCGTTTTACTGGAGGTTAAGTGAAATGGAGTGTGGACATTAAGTAGCTAGGTTTTTAATACTATAAAATCTTGATTTGACATTCTCAGATACATATTTTATTTGATACTAGCTGCCTCGTTAGCCTAGTGTTCCTAAGCGTGACCGCTACGTGTGAGATCTGGGGTTCGATGTTGGTTGTCTTGAAACTGTGAGTGTACATTGGCACACTTCTGCCTAACCCTTCGGAGAATACAAGCGTGATGGCATGTTATGTTACTAGCTTCTGCCTGCGACTTCGTTCGCGTGATTTCATTTCTAACCGTGGGAGTTTTTTTTAAATCGGATTCAGTACTTTCAAAAAAACAAAATAGTAAAAAGAAATGACTTCTTGATAATATGACTATAGGCTAAGAAACAAATAAAAATAACAATTGATTTGGGAAAACCACAATCTCACATAAATAAAAATGAATGGCTAAATAATTGTTGCTAAGCGCATAACTCGAGAACGGCAGCAAAATCAGTCCTGATTTTGCTGTTTTTTTTTGTTGTGTTTGTAATATACTGAAAAAAGTAACAGATACATTTTTTTTTGGAATGTCTGCCGGAGATGTCAAGAATTAGTACATGTGCGAAGTGGGTTGCAACTATTAAAATAAAGTTCCTTTTTTTGTTTTTATATTGTTGTTAGTAACTAACAACCAACAAAGAATAGGTTAAAATATCTATTTTAGATCATAAGATAAGGTAAGGTTTCTTATCTCATAAAATATCCAAGGCAAGTCCAACTTATCAACTTTCCTTCCTGCGACATAATTATTGCACTGATCACTGCTTTCATTTAATTTTCTATACTTCCCTTGAAACTCAATGAGTAAGTACTAATTTCGATGAGCATTATTTATAAACAACATAGGGAAAATTCTTATAATATTTAGTATTCTACTCTCAGTCTGCCAAAACCTAAAAGTTTCTGACATTCACTGTCACTGAGATTTTGAATGCTTGTAATTACGGAAATCAGCCTTTTGCCATGTTCTTTCCATCATTATAAACTTTTTTCCACTAAAACCATTAAGAACGTCTTGGTTACGGAAATATTGAAGTTTCAAGCTTTTATTTTTGTACAGAAACTTCAATCAAATACTGTACTGTTGCATTCACCTCTAATCACAATGCTTTACATGAGTTGCATAAACTGATTTTTAACACCAAAAATGAACCTTGTTAACCAGCAATCATTTTAGCTCAACGCACTAAAGATGAGTAGGTAGTATGCATAGTTAACAACTATGAGTTAGTTAAAAGCTAAAATTTAATTTTATCAGGAATCCAAGTAACATGACATAAGGCGGATGATGATGATGAATACCTTAAGATACCAACACAATCTGATCCACTACTAAGTCGTATTAACTAACTTGTATGGTTCCTATATCTCTGCCCACCCAACTTAGAACTAAACCCATGACTCACTGGTCCAAGTAATAGCAGTACTTAATGTTAGCGGGACAAGTTTCAGTCGCACGCGCATGTGTGAGCAAGTACGTTAAGTAAGTATTGCGACACTTAGATATATGGAGCAAGATATTGACGATTTATTGAGCCTTTTAAGTGATAGTTATATTTCAATTTGTAATCTATTTTGGGCTTTCATTCTTTTTTTTTTCTATTGTGTTTTCGTTCTGATTTTTTAAAATAACGAATGTTATTCAAATATTTATCCTAGTCCTTTGTAAAATGGAATACCTAGACCAAATTCAAAGCCAAAGCATATGTTTCAATTAAACCATTTGCAGGCACTTTTGAATTGTCTAGAAGTCGGTCGGTTAGTCGGAAAGTTATGTATTTACATATTTATTAAATACATTTTTTACTTGATTTCAACCTACTACCTTATACATGAGTGGCGGGCGCCTAATCAGCTTAAGTTAAAGCTAGTTGCTCGACGCGAAAAGTAAATAGATTTCAATGGAGAAAAGTGACGAAGAAACCCCACTGCATGAATTAAGTTTTTACAAAATCCTGGTTACATTATTGTTGCTGCTTTTGTAAAAGCTCTCATCATCATCATCATCTTCATGCCCTTATTTCATGTTGATTGGGGTCGGTGCAACATGTTTTCTTCTTCCATGCCGTCCTTACAGCCTTCATGCTATCACTGATTCCCTTCTCTTTCATATCATTCTTCAAACAATCCTTCCATATTTTCTTTGGCCTCCCTCTTCCTCTCTTGCAAATGTTAATCAACAATTTCTTTTAGTACTTAATCTCATGATTTACACCACATAGTAAAGTAGAACGCGTGCGGCACCGCTTTATATAATAACACGGACTTGACCGGCGCGGGCGCAGAAATACGTTCTGAGAAACTACACGATCCAATTAGATTGACCAGACTGCGGTTTGATAGTGCAGTTTGATCTAACTTTACGCCTATTATGTCGTTAATATTATTGAAGTCTTATTTATGTACCTAT
Source organism: Caradrina clavipalpis (assembly GCA_932526535.1). Lineage (NCBI taxonomy): Eukaryota > Metazoa > Arthropoda > Insecta > Lepidoptera > Noctuidae > Caradrina > Caradrina clavipalpis. The sequence continues at coordinate 2,883,474 of OW052095.1, forward strand.
GTATGAAGTTTTATGATTGAATATGGAGTACTTTGTGACTTTTGTTAAAATCATTTTTGTTACACAATTTTCTTCTTTAAGGCTCCAGCAGACCGGATGCGTATACGTGCACGTACCACTAAGTTGTAATGTATGGAACTGTATGTGACAGGACACACCGCTTGCGTAGACGTAGACGTGCACACGTTACGCAAGCGGTGTGTCCTGTCACATACAGTTCCATACATTACAACTCAGAGGTACGTGCACGTCTACGCTTACGTGTACGCATACGGTCTGCACGAGCCTATATACAGCTCTAACTAAATACGAATAACATGGTTGGAGTAATAAAGTATGGATTTACGCTGACGACAGACTTATAGTACCTTTAAGTGTGCGACGGCCCAACAACCTGCCTTGATCATTCCGTGTTTGTCATGACAGACAGACATACCAACAAAAAAAAAAGTAATAAATTGTTATAGAGACCTCACCGACTTTGTGAATCGCAAACTCGATCGCATGAAAAATTTGCTGTATGCTTAAGCCCTTAGGCATTGCCTGCACTACGAGGTTGCTCCGGAGTGTTCTCGTGTAATGATTGAGTGAATTAGATTATCTTACTGTGTGGTTCGGGTTAAGTAATTCAGTTTGTATTACTACTCGTGGTTCCCTTTATTTTAAATTATTAATACACCTGTATCAATAAAGAATAGCCATTGAAATATGACGGCAACGATTTGAAACATTCTCAGTTAGCACTTTTTTTCGTAGGTCCTAATCCTCATGGATACCGCCCATCTAGGGGCACCGAGGGTTATCACGGACTCTTACCGACTAAAACCCCACAGTTTCTCTTGCAGCTAAGAGCCTAGAACCTGATGTTCGATTACAGTTATTTCCTAATATTTTAAACATATATTATTCTAAACATTTAGTAAATGCTTCCAGGGTAATATTTTACTGTCAAATAATTAGATGCAATTAAAAAAAAGTGAAGTATTGATCAAACAAACAAGATAACGATAATTCTACATTAAAGCTATTAAGATAAAATAATTTAAAGCTTCGATTAATTAAATCTTTCCTGAATATATTTCCTAACGAGCTGTCTTTAATTACAGTTTATTAATTATCTCATGTAATGTTCAACGCAATTGCAAATCTGATTGCAATAAATTTATATGACCTAAGCATTTCAGTGGCATTTTAAATTCAACTTAAATAAAGTATTTATTTTTATGACATGACAGTTTTTGCCCGTGACTCGTCCGCGTAAATGTCCCGTCGCGGAATAAAAAGTAATCTATGTCCTTTCTCAGGGTTCCAACTTACCCCGTACCAAATTTCATCAAAACCGGTTCAGTAGTTTAGTCGTGAAAGCTTAACAGACAGACAGATAGAGTTACTTTCGCATTTATAATATTAATTATAGTATAAGTATATCATAATGTAGCATGGATTTATACCTTCCTGCTTAAATCAAGTCTGTAAATCTTGATACTTGCATACGTAATTAATATTCTTTTTTTAATTTAAATGTCCATCAAATACATCGAATGTCATGATTGCATGACGTCGAAATAATCTTTGAAAAACTAATCACGTCTTACACATCTTTTTAAAAAGAAACCTTGAATTAAAATACAGAATCGTACCTACATAATTTAAATAATCATGTTTCTCACATAGATATTACTTACGATACAGTTTGGCAATCACCGATCCATCAAATATTTTATTCAGTGTGATATTAACATTGGTAATACTAAAGTGCATTGAAGCCTTCATAAGTCCTAATTAGTAAGAAGTACGTCCGGTGCATTCAATGCAATAGTGCACAGATACGGGGTGTAAAAAGACACATCGTTAACTACGCATATTTAATTAGAATGAAAAAAAAACTAAATAATACCCAGTCGGGTCATAAGTTCTGTTAAAACCTTATTATTTTAATTTTCGAATACTGGCTAGATAAACGTCGACTATTTTTAAAAGTAGATCATTGGCGCTTGCCGAAAATAAAAAAAGAAATTAAATTTTATTCATTTTTAAATATGGAGTGGTCGAAGAAGGAAGATAGAGTCGCTGTTATCGCGTTGCACCGCTGTGGTTACGCGCCAAAAGAGATTTTCAACATTCTACAAAAATTGAAAATAACACTACAGTTTGTGTATCGCACTATCAAACGATACACTGAAGATTCAAGCTTCGAAGATCGTGAGAGGAGTGGCCGACCTCGTACAGTTAGGACACCAGCGGTCATCAAAGCAGTAAAGGCGCGAATTCAAGGAAATCCCGTGCGTAAGCAAAAAATCTTAGCCCTTCAGATGGGGTTAAGCAGAACCACGGTCAAAAGAGTGTTAAATGAAGACCTGGGACTGCGAGCTTATCGTAAAAAGACCGGACATTTTTTAAACGAGCGTTTGAAAAAAATTAGACTGGAAAGAACCCGCGCTTTGTTACGGCGGTACGCGGGAAAAAAATACCGCGAAATTTTATTTTCAGATGAAAAAATTTTTACCATCGAAGAAAGTTACAACAAACAAAATGATAAGGTGTATGCCCACAGCAGTGAAGAAGCGAGCGCGCGTATTCCAAGGGTCCAGCGAGGGCATCATCCTTCCTCACTCATGGTTTGGCTTGGAGTCTCATATTCAGGCTTAACTGAGGTGTTTTTCTGTGAAAAAGGTGTGAAAACCAATGCTGTGGTGTACCAAAATACCGTCCTAACGAACATAGTAGAACCTCTTTCTCAAACAATGTTCAAAAACAGAAATTGGATATTCCAGCAGGATTCTGCACCAGCTCACAAGGCACGAAGCACGCAAAACTGGTTGACCGCCCATGAAATTGACTTCATCGAGCATGAAGACTGGCCCTCTTCTAGTCCAGATTTAAACTCGCTGGACTACAAGATATGGCAACATTTGGAGGAGAAAGTCTGCGCTAAACCTCATCAGAATTTGAAGTCTCTCCGAGCATCTCTGGTTAAAGCAGCGGCTGAAATAGGTATGAATGTGGTGCGTACTGCGATCGATGATTGGCCGCGCCGATTAAGGGCATGTATTCAAAATGGAGGGAGACATTTCGAATAATGTAAATAAAATTTTATTGTACATTTAATTATCTTTCATTTCATATATAATTTTTAAATCATTCTCAAAAAGTATATCATTAATTACATTGAAAGTTTTTGACAGAATTTATGACCTGACCATGTAATTAAATTACAAACTATGTACAGTTAAAATAAAAAAGTAAGGTCAAAGGGCGTCAAAAAACTCATCCGCATCGCTGTCAATGGGGCATGTGCCCAGAAGGCTGGCAGCATTGCCACGTTGTATGGCAATGCTGATTCTTTGGCCAAAGAATAGGCCAGCCCTCTGGTCACGTGAAGAATCGACCAGTCGCTTCGCGATGTCGCGATAAACTAGATGAGCGCTCGGTCCCCATGGCCCTAGTGTTTCAACCCCAAACGGCTCAAACATATAACTTTCATGAAGGTTAATATATTTGCGCCGTTTGAGATTTTCCGCACTAGACGCAGCCGCCCCAGCACAACACGTCGTGCAAGGAAGATGGGATGGCGCAAGGGTGTCGACGCATGTTGCATCCCACACCAGAGGTCTACCCAACTTCCAAGGCATTATAGCACATCAAACTACGTAACATTGAGCAAAAAATATTGCTGGGAAACTACTTTTATTTTTAGTGTGAAAAATCACTGTTTATGTACCCACCCGTATGTGATTTTAAAGACGTTCCACGTCAAACAATCAAACATTCTATTTAAGTTGCGTATACAGTACAGAGGATATTTAAAGGTTAGATAAAACATTTGAACTTATATTATTTATAAAAGATGTAAATCCCAAAGTTACAACATTGATATTCAATATCTCCGTAACCAAAAGTTTCCAAGATCTATTTGGTCCAGTACAAAAAGAAATATCGCAATAATGAGAAGAAGTATAGTAACTTTTCTGGTATGGGAAAGTTCGAGACAAAAAGACGATGTAAAAATCAGGTGGGGCTGTGTCGGGACACAGCCGATGGTTTAACATGAAACGTAAATGTCGACGGATGGCTTTTAGAGTTAGAGATTGAAACCTATTCCGTTACTTTCCTCTTTTCTAACTTGGTACCCGTATGTGATTTTAAAGACTTTACTTCACGTCAAAGGAATTATTTGTGAAGTTCATGTCGTAGGTAACAATCTTGTAATTAAAAATGTATAACTAATATTTTCTATATATATAGGTCACCTCAATATTATACAAGGGCACATGTCTATCAATCTTTAATAGCTAATTTATTCATAAAGTAATCTTTAACATTACATACAAAAACGTAATAATATTGATGTTCAATGTCATTACAATATTTAGTTCACATAAGTACATTCTAATTCGTGACTTATTACTATTATAACACACGATGTATTATTGAGTAATCAATCAAATGTATGTTTGTTACAACTGGATTACATTTAACTTAATTAAAGTGTTTAATCTTACATCATTTTAAAATTAAAAGACGAAGAAAGCAAGTTTATTTAAATTATTGCCATAACCATAAATCCCCTGCCTGAGCTCTCCCCGGTTGTGTCGGATTACCGTCCCATCGGACTATGAGAGTTAGGGGAGACGAAGTGCACTTGTGTTTGCGCACTCACTTGTGCACTATATCTCCTGCGTGCGTGGCTTGGTCTCAATTGAGATTAGCCGCCGTGACCGAAATAAATATAATTCCGTTCAACCATTTAACCGTGAAAATGTAACATACATCCATCCATCCATCCATCCATCCATCCATCCATCTTCGCAAGCTTTGACATTTACAATAGTAGTAGGAAGAGATTTAAATATACTAAACCATTACACACAATTAAAATAATTGCCAATTATTTGATAAAGAGAAATGAATATCTAAACCAACTGAAACCAATATCCCTAAATCAAGAACATTTAAATTAAAATGGATAGTGGATGAATAATGGATAAGTGATGAATAGAAAGGAAAGGCAACTTGTATAAAACAATAGACGGAACAGGTACTACGCCACAGGTAAGTGAAAACAGTTGTATTTCCCATTATAAGATATCAGTGCCTAAATTAATTTCTATGTTTATTGTCTAGACTGGATGTTGAAGGCGTTGAACCGGGGAAGGATACCGAAAGACTGAATTAATTGATTTGGTTTTGATTTAGATAATGGATTAGTTGTGAATCATTATCTAAACAGAAAATCAAAGTAACAAATATAAATTTAAAATGCACTCATTAAAGGAAAGAACATTTAACTTTCGGTTTCATTAAGTGTATTTTTACACTTCGTGTTATTATTAGTCTCAAGTAGGTACTATAAGCCGAATGAGCAATTGAGGAAGTGCTCAAAAGTATAAACGTGTAAGCATATTATGCTGAAAAACGACTTAACCATATATGTATGCATATTATGGCGAGCAAAACAATATTTTATCTTAAACCAAATTGATCCAATCCATCCTAAAGAAAATATTTTCTATGCCAAAAGGGCTACAGTCATCTAAACTTAACATTATGAAGAGAAAGGATTTGTATTTCTGTTTGTAATCGATAACCTCATAATTACTTGACCGATTTGAAAATTTCTTTCACCTATGAAAAGCTACATCATCGGCGAGTAACAATGGCAATACTTTCTTTAAAAAAAATTGGGGATCCTTAAAGAAAACACACACGGGTGAAGTCGTAGGCAAAAGCTATAATTACTTGCGAAATGTGTTCACCTGTCGTTCCAAAACAGGACTAAAAAGTAAATCGGTTCAAACTCATGTAGTGGCTGACTCATAGTCCATGACATTCTCTGTTTGTTACCTTTTACAATCTCTTAGTTATTTACTTAGTATTTCTTTTAATATACGAGTATGTTACTTGCTTTATTTGCATGTTCTTATTCTTCTAAAATTTTAGATAAGTATCAAAATTGTTAGTAGTAAATGTTATGACAAGAGCCATCTGGCTCTTGTGTCTGGCTCTTGTCGTGTGAAAAAGACCGTCTTTTACAGATGTAAAAGACGGTCTTTTTGGACACGACACTCGTAGTGAGGAGGTTTCTCGCTCTGGATTCCTAACTTTCGTCAGCTTAGGTCTTTATAACTTATTTAAAAAAATATATACCTATATTAAAAAAAAAATATATACCATCACGCCTGTATTCCCCGAAAGGTTAGGCAGAGGTGTACCAATGTACACCCACAGTTCGCCGGTATATTTAGGTCCCATGTAATAGGGGGCGAGCCTAATGCCATTAACCGGGCACAAATCCAAACTCCGAGCTGCTACTGAGAAATACCTACCTATATTAAAATAAAGAATACGGCAATCAATGCTAATGTAATAAAAGCAAAGACTTTTTTATTTGTTTAAGCGTGCTAAGCTCTGGAACTCCTGTTAGAATGAATTATTTTTTTGGAATATGGTAGCCACATTTATGAGGAATGTCTTAAGCTATGTAACATCACGCTAAGACACAAAGGAGCGGAACAGTACCCAAAGACGTAGCTTATTGAAGGAAAAACCCATTCAGGCGAAGTCGCGGGCAAAAGCTAGTATTATTATAATTTTCCGATATTAACCCCTAATTAACAATTTCAAAGTCAAACTTTCATATACATTCCTGATAACTTAACAATCTTCTTGAAAACATAATTAATTAAGTCGGTCTTCGGCTTCATTCACAAATTTATAGTTATGTATATTCGTCACTATTGAGCGAAAGTCGACCAGTTTGAGATCGCTTTCATACAAAACCAGTTGGCTTTCTTCAGTATAAAGTAATAATATTGCAGGTGTGAGTGATAAGCGACGAGCGGGTCATTAATAATGAGATGAGAACTGGGTTATTAAAGAACATAATGATACTTTCATTTGAGCGGTGGCACATGCATGATATAGACTGATAACATATTCATATTCCCGAATGGGACTTAGGACTTTTTTTTTGACATATCTACTAACTATTGGAACGTCTGAGCAAGCTTAAGATAGAACCTAAAATTGGATGAAATACCTAACATTACTTACATGTTCGTATGTTTTTCCCTTTACAAAGCAGGTATATTTTACTTACTTTAAGTAAAGAGATAAATAATAACGTAGTATATGAAGGTTTATACTAGAAATTTAAATCATTCAAAATCTAGTCATAATCTTATCTCTGTTAAAAATTTAGGTAAAATTAAAGGCATTTCTTAAAGGTACAGACAGAGATTTAAATGCGATAAGTTCTTAAAAAAATTAAGAATTGCCAATTGATATTTTTAAGTAAAACCTTAATCTTTATTGTTTACTAGTTAGCTTATTCTTGATAGTCGAAGGCGAGGAATTTAAAACAACCTTGGCCAAAGTGTAGCTTACTATCAGTTAAGATCTATTGTAATCTGATCAATACTTGCAGAGCCGTACCTGTACCTTGCAAACAAAAAATCAAACAATTTTACCTCTTTATAATATTAGTAAAGAAAACATTTCAAAATCAGATCAAATCCGGCTCGCTTCCTGCCATCACTTGCGGCAAGCCTCGTAAAAGCGTTCAAGGTTGTATTTGCCGAAAGTGACAAAAGCCTTGCAGGTCGGACTTCCCGGGACAAAGCAGCCGCGTCATACGCTACGTAACTTGTATTTTGGAGTATAAATAGGCAGGTTTAAGTTATTACTTACTTGACAATGCGTCAGCAGGTTTTGAACGAATTCTGAACCAGATTTTTTAATTGAAATGGTTTTTGATCGATTTGTTCCGTTTACAAACCCCAATAAAATAATCTGAAATGTTGCTAGCAATTGTGTTTTTTTTTATTGTGACATTAAGGCCTCCACAACGCTTCTAACTACTGGACTTTTGCACTCAGCTAATTAAGACAATTTGCCTTTGACCATTCGTTATAATGGTTATAGCCTCAGCTTTCTGACTAAACTAAACTAGCTCCTTGACAATACAAAAGTGCCTGTAAATGGTTTAAATTTATTATAGTTTAATGTTCACAGGTTTGTATGTTACTTGTGTTACCAACGATTTTTGACAATCTCTCCTGAAATATTAGTAGTTAATATATAAAGACACCTAGTTAAGTTAAGTCACCCTCTATTAAGATCGAATGATCTATATTTTTAGTTACTAAAACCGGAAAAAAAAACGTAATATTAAAAGTCTACCTCATAAATTGCTAATCAATCAACTAACCGTTACAATATGTCATTTGCCAAGTAATAAAATCGCAGTTAAACGTACATAAAAGGACGCCGACCGCCACCAGTCGGCCCAAGGTTTTATAATGAACTAATGAAAGGACCTTGCTTCTGCCCCGCCCCTTACCGCCCACTGGTAAGGGTCTAGACTGTAGCACATAATGCCCCAAGATTATCATTTCTTTTAACCCAAGTTCTGCCAAAATAACCCAACACGCGATCTCTCAATAACCCAATTAGTAATGTCACACTAAATCAACGAGTTAAATGTGATACATTACTCAATTCTATCAAAAAAATATACTTAGAATTGGTTTAAAATTTGCGAGCGGTTTCAGGCGCGTTAAATAATGTCTTTGATTACAGCTCCACCCACGTGTGTCTGAATGTTATAGCCTTTAACATTCCTCGGTAAACGAACTATATAACACAAAAGATATCAAAATAGATTTTCCCAAATTAGACCCGGCGCATCTGAGATTAGTGCGTTCCAACAAACTCTTCAGCTTTAAAATATGTGTATAGATTACAATTACTTTTTAGAAATGACAAAGAAAATTGACGCGGTGCTTTGGTTCGTTTTAATGAAACTAAAATCAGTTTTTTTTGCAACATTCTTGCAAAATGTCAAAAAATAACTTCACTTGAATTATAATGCTATACACATTTGTTTAGTTTTAATAGTAAACTGTCACTGTACACTGTCACAAACTAGTGCACAGATGTCTATCTCTTGAGATAATATCATTAGAGTCACGTACTGCGAGTACTCACGAAGATAATTTAATCTCGACGAGCCCCCATTCACATGTGGGCTGAAGATCTACGTACTAATACAAAACGTATATCACCAAAAATCTTCTCACTCTAATAAAACACTTTGTCAAAAATGTAGGACTAAATTTACAGTAGCAGCTCTAAGTTAGGATTTGTGCCCGGTTAATGGCAATAGGCTCGCCCCCCTGTTACATGGGACCTAAATATACCAGCGAAATGTAGGTGAACAAATTTTAATTAAAAAAAAAACTTTTTTACAAAAAAGATAACCGCCTTCAAAAACTAAAAAGAGAAAAATAACTTTAGCTTTGGAAGTCGGCGGCTTTGGTTCTGTTTGTTGGTTTGTATTAAAACTACCTTTAAAATGGGCAACTAGATTCATTATTATTTTTTCTTATGAATGCAGTCAAAGGGCCCTTTTAATAGTCTAATTGAAATAAATAATTTGCTGTGTATTTAGGTACCAAGTTATACCTCTGCAAAAATTCAACAAAATTAGGTCAGTAGTTAAGCAGTAAACGTGTAACAAACAGACCGCCAGACTGGTTCGTGTACAACAGATATTAGCGCTAATAGCACCCTCTTTGTCTGTCCTCAAAAGGATTGGAAGCGTGAAGTTACGGTTATTGCGTTAATTACTAATGATTTCTGATAATTACGATTGAGTTATAGATAACTGAATAATAGCTGCGTGTTAGTAAACTAGAGTAGAGCTAAAATTAGAACTTAGGTTTTAAACTAGCGATAAATATAAAAAAGAAGAAATAATGGAAATAATTTATTTATGACTTGGTCAGAGATGATTTATGTGTTTGCAAGTTATTAAAAAAGAGTAAGTAAGTCAAAGATCATGAAAATTCATGATCAACTAAGAATTTAGTAAAAAAAGTATGATAATGCATTATTACTAGTTTCTTACGTGCGACTTCAGAATTAAACCAACGTCCTCAATTACCCCACGGGTATACCAAAACGTGATAAAATTGTATCTTATGTGTTAAGCTAGTTCAACATAGTATCTATATCTGTGCCAAATTTCAGCTTATTTAGTTTCAATTATTGAAGCATAAAAGAGTAACAAACATCCATCCATCCATCCTCACAAACTTTAGTTAAAGTTAGATTATAATTGCAGAACGACGAAACATATGATTTTATTAAACAAAATTAAATAAGCATAATAAACATCGTAACGACCACCATAAATTCTAAACTCAAATATTCTAATAAAGAGGCACCTTGAAATCCTCAGGGTCACTATTACCTAAGAGCTTTAATAGATTATCCGTTACCATGACAACTTTACGACGCGCGACGCGTGTTTATGGTTTACCGTACACGTGCGGTTTTACCGACAGTTCCCCTTATCTCTAAAATACCGATTGTGGATAAGACTTTCGCGCTACATCCGCTTCTGCAAGTTAGCTAATTTGTCGCTATGACATGATGATAACCGAACTACTAGGTATAATACCATTACCTGTCGGGGGAGCGGTGAATTAATAATATTTTTTTATTTTTTATTAATAATATTTTGTTTATTTCCACAAAACACTTAGTACTATGTTTCAGGTAGCAATGTTGTATTATTTTAATGCTTATGCGTATCCCGCATCCCCGGCCATGGGCAGAGGTGGAAACCGCGGCAGTATTAGCCAGTAAGGGACCAGCATGCCCCTCCGTCACCCCCATGACGGAAGTCAATGAGATTTTCCACCATGCACCAAAAAAAATGAAGGTGTAATACCACTGGCAATTGACTACCAAATATTAAATGGTTTCAATGACGTCTCAGTTTAGCGCACAGAAAGTAATAGTTACGTCAAAATTGTTCAAACCAAAACGTCAAAGTTATTAGTGACATTTTTGGTGATACAATTAAGTCCTAAATATATTTTATGGTAACTCGTAAGTCTATCCGTTGTACACTGTAATTTTATAATGTTAGTACATTAATTAAAAGAAACGTCAATCATGCAAATACAATTAAAAGCTATTGAGATAAAATATTTTTATTGGTTTTTGTGAAAGAGTCATCACAATTGTACCAATGTCACGTAAAAAATGCTGGAGTTTATTCTGGTGGGCAATTTTACTAACTTTATCATTAGACAATTAATAGAAGACAATGATCGACCAATATAACACAAATTGCAATAACAGACTTGTCACCCTATCTAACTGTCACATGTCAAATATATGGACTGCTCATAAGCCTATACTTGCTACATAAAAACTATGACAGGCTTTTAAGAATAAACAATAATACAATTAAAATCAGACTTTCGCAACAGTCTGAATTTAGAGGCTAAGTGGGTCAAATAGAACCTTTTGTGTGTGTTACAATATGTAACATTTTGCCTTATTGTTCTTTTAGCATAAGTAGTTGCAAAATTATTCCTAATGGTTTGCGAATTTTCGATGGCCGTCGGAAGCCAAGTTAGTTATTAAAGTTCGTTAGCTAGGTTATTATTATAGATGCAATCTATAAGCTTAATAGTACCTGTCGAAGTTCGAATGCACTTAGTTCTTTATTATAAGAATTGAAGTCAAATTATCACTGAAATGGTGTACCAACTGATTTATGAACCCATCAAAGGAAACTTTTGATAATATAGATGATTATTATTGTTGGTAATTTGAGCTTTTGTAATGGGATTTTCTTGCAATAACAATAATACTCTATAGAAGATGCAGTTTTGCATTCTCGTCTAATTCAAGGAGGTAACTATGCTAGTGAACACAAAGCTTACTTATTTACTATTATAAATGTGAAGGTTTGTAAGGATAGATGGGTATTAGTTGCTCAGTCAAGCCAGAACAGCTAAACGAAACAGAATGATATTTGGCACAGAGATAGATTACAGTGTAGATTACATAGGCTACTTTTTATCCCGCATGTACAGTCCGTGCCACGAAAGATGAGACATGACCTCCAACTTTATTATTTTGTAATAAATATTGCGAAGAATTTTTGTATGTTGTTTCAATTCCAATGTCATCGAAAAATCCTTGAATAGATATACAAATTATGGATAACTATTTCGTACACTTAGTACCTGCGCAAGCTCCCTAAACTGACACTCGCCCGCCAAGTCTCATCTTTCGTGGCACGGACTGTACACAGCGATTTAGCCGCGCGACGCTTCCTACCGCATACGCAATGGGGTGATTCTGTTCTTTCATGAATGACCAGTAATCATTTTATTTTATTATTTTAGTCTTTTACGACAACCTAAAGCGAGGAGAATACAAAATTGCAGCTTGCATATTCAAACATTGCATTTTCACCTTCCAGTGAAACGCATTCGTCTGCAACCGTCTCACATAATTCAAAACAAAGTAACTGCCAAAATCTTTACATCACACATCCTTTTGTTATCAAAAAAACTGGGCTAATGATATGCGTAGGATAACCAGTAACGTTACACGTGCAACACGTTGCTTTTTATTGTTGTAGTTAGCAACAGAAAGAAATCTTTCAGTAATTCTCTCCTTTGTTCGATCGCAGCTGGGTATTAACCCAGAATAGTTCAATAGTCTTGCAAGGTAATGGTAGATACTGTGTGCTGTTTTTGAGCAATCGTTTTTAGTAGGTGATTGACATTGTGTTTGGGTAGTGTTGCATTTCTTTTTTAAAATGCAGACGTGGTAATGAATTCTTTTTAAAATTGTCAATTAGCGATTTTTGTTGAGTATTCGACTTTTTCTATGAAAAAATATTAAACTCGTACGAACCACAAAGAGATCCGTATCAAAGAAAAAAAAGGTGTAAAAAAAAACTTAAATGGGGGCGCTTTTTTTTACCAATGGGAAATCAGCAAACTACTTCCCCCGTCCTGGGCGGAGCGGGAGGGAGTGTCAGACTTTTACTGACTAAAACCCATCCATGTTCCTTCTTGTGCCCTTTGCTTTCCGGGGGCGCAGTATCTCTTTCGAACAACTCGCAGCTAGTATAATATGCCCTACCCTACCCTTGCGGTTCAAAATATACAGATAAACGGAAAAACAGACAGCGTAGTCTTAGAAGGGTCTCGTTTAGCAAACTTTGGATACGGAATCCTAAAAAGTAAGTGACTTTCAATTCAAGAATGAGTTTCTAACATTAATATTAAACATTATTTCTATCCGTTTTACTGTAAGCTGAAGTGAATACTAAAGTTTATGGCCATAAGCTACAGTTCAAACTTCAAAGTTATTACTTACCTCTTTGTTATTGTTTTGTTAGCAAACTTGAAAGTACTTATGCAGTCATTGTTAAATAATTTTACAAACAAACAAAATGTATTATTTACGGGTGACTTTCATCATTAACATTGAATTTATTATTATTTGCTTCCTTTACTCTTTTAATATACATTTATATATTAATATACATTTCTGCTCCTAACTTCCAACGTTTCTTAAATATTATGTAGTAGGCTTATGTGAAAGAAAATGGTTTGATTGACTTTGACTTTGACACTTAGCGATAGTGTACTTTTGTATCAGTGTCGTGATGGCCCAGTGGTTAAGGCGCCCGCCTCTCATGCACGAGGTTGTGGGTTCGCAACCGGGCACGGGCAAGTACCAATGTGACTTTTTCTAATTCATATGTACTTTCTAAGTTTATCTTGGACATCACTGACATCGGTAACCATGTCAGAGGCCCTTGCGGCGGTTTAGAAACTCTGACACTAGGGTGTGTGGGGTCGTTTAGACCTTACTGCCCACACGATAAAGAAAGAAGAGTGCTTCCAGAGAACCTACTAGCTCTTGAAAACAAACAAACAATTGGGTAGATGACACCACTAATCAATTGACGTACTTTTTATGAGCTGTCGCGATTCCCCATAGATTTTGTATGACAATACTCAACTATGACGTCACTTTTTTGTCGACTCAATTCAGTAACTATTTATTGATTTCAAGGCAACTAAAAATTGATGATAATAGTTATTCAAAAATTTATCGGGTTTTCAGGGCTAAAATAAAGTGTATTTTAGTGAAGTTGTGTCTTGGAATTATTTGTTAGTGGTGTCATCTACCCAATTGTACCTCTGCATGTAATATTTTCCCTCCATTTTTATCTATAAGTAGATAAAATAAATTGTTTATCTAAGAAACATACCGGCGAACTGTGGGTGTATGTACGTTGGTACACCTCTGCCTAACCTTTCGGTGAATAAAGAAGTGCTGGTATGTTATGTTATAAATTGTTTTCAGTTGCAGTATTTCTCGTATTAAGTTAGCACCCTATTCTACCAATTTGTAGAAGACAGGAAATGTCTAGATTAATGACCGTTTAGAAAGCTTTTTATTTACGACACATCTCTTATCCGCTCGCCATCTTTGATGGAATCTTGGCAACCGAGCCTACCTACCTATGACGTCATACTTCTTCATTTCCGTTGTCACCATTACGTATTAAGTTAGCACTTTGAAGTTTTCGATAACAACAAAACACATAACTTTCACACAAGCGTTTAAATTGAGACCGATTCGATGTTGAAATTGGTTCACTTGATATAACTGGTATCTTTATGCATAAATCAATTCTCGACAATTATTTAAGAAAAAGCTTTGCCTTATAGGTACTATAACTTCCTCCTGTAGGGAGAGGGAGTTTACAAACATACATTAAACCAGAGATCGCCAAGTAAATATAAGTGGAATCCAGAATTCCTGATGGCCTCTCAACTGTCGGGTAAACTTCTAAAGGGCGAATTTAATTGTCTAATCAAAGGTGATGGCTAAATGACTGCCCCCAGGCCAGATACAGTCTGGAATGTATATGAATCTTACATAACCTCATAATATTTAAAAAATCATTCATGAATTATGTAGTGTTTAATATTTTCCTAGCACTTTCGTGAACTATTAAACATAATAAAGTATCTAAAAAAAAAGAAAAACTTTTTCATTACAAACATTCGCTTATAAATAATATACAACCTCATTTTCGTTTTTAGTTTTATTCTTTTTCGAAAGTGTCAGTTGAAGAAAATTATATACTGTCACACACACCTTTTTTCCTTTTTAGGCAATATTATTTTACCATTATATTATTCCCAAAAAGTATCTGAAACTTTTTTACATGAAAAACTAATATTTAGCCATTCAGCATTACATTGTGCTAGGTACCATATTTATACATGGTACCTGGCACATGGGGCAGTGGTCTATACTTCCATTTAGCCATCTCCTTTAACAATTAACCGCATACAGTTAAAAAACATTATCGAAAAAAGACTCGGTATCGAAAAGTGGCCATAGAATCTTAATCAAATCTTACAAGTTAATTTTGACCCACTTCCCGGTGTTAAATTAAACTGGAATTTTGAAAACATATGCACATTGCATGACAATGAAGTATAATAACTTTTTTTTTATATTTAATAGTACATGTTTTTTTTTGTCTTTTTTTAGTGTTATGAAACTTTCAAGATTGTGTGCACCTAGATTATGACAAATTGCTTAAAATATAATAGGCAATAGACAGCTGTCTATTGCCCATATACATTACTCAACTAAAAGCTTTTAAAAAGGCGTATTCTATTAATAGTTTTGTCGATACTAATTATCGCAAATATCATGAGCGGTAATCCATACGAGCACCTTGACATTACCGATATGGTGCAAATTAACGAACACTAGTATTTTATGAATATTTATTTCGCATTAAGATATCCCCACACAGTAGCCATATTATCGCCAATATATAGAAATTGTTTTACGGAAAGTCACAAGGCGGAAGGGACTTGTAATTAATGGAATCGGTATTATTCATCGTAATTAAAAAAATATTCAGCTGTTCCATACATTTTAACCGCGTAGGTGTTGCTGTTTTGTATGAAATACTATTTTTTTTTTAATTCCTGACAAAAAAAAACTGCCGCATTAGCCTAGTGGTTCAAAGCACGACTGCTACGCTAGAAAACCTGGAAAAAGTGTCATTGGGATTTTCTATTAAATTCTCAGTAGCAGTTTGGAGTTTGGATTTGTGCCCGGTTAATGACAATGAGCTCGGTCCCTATTACATGGGACTTAAATATACCGGCGAACTGTGAGTGTACATTGGTACACCTCTGCCTAACCCTTCGGGGAATACAGGCGTGATGGTATATATATGATGGTGACAAAAAAATCCTTACGATGACCTTTCTACCCATTATAATACTAACTGCCATACTCAGAGACGTTTAACGGTTACTTAAGTCGCTCCTTAGTAAAGATTTCGCTTGGAAATCTTTACTAAGGAGCGACCTAAGTAACCGTTAAACGTCTCTGAGTATGGCAGTAAGTGCTGCCGGCTGCCCCGGTGATAATATTGCTTGTGTGGGGATGCCTTCAACAGTTGAGTAAATGTTCAAATTGCCAATTAGCGGAATACGATTTGCTGTGAGACGTGATATGCCAGAATGTGGCATGGAAATGTATTTTGATTACGTATTATTGCAGTAAAATGAAATTCGTTTGCTGTTCGAATGTACTGATGAACTAAGATCCCAATAGAGACGCAAGACACTTTGAAGCGTCTAATTGATGAAATAGTAATATTAGTACTTGCATGTGCCCCATAGCGAGCTTTTTTTTTATAGATGGGAAATCATTAAGTAACTTCCCCCGCCCTTAGTGTCAGACTTTTACTGACTAAAACCACTCTATGCCCATAGCGAGTCTACAACCGTGTGCATGAGGAGCGATTGACCAGCAACGATGGGCCATGATGACAATTAAAACAAAAATTGACTAGTACCCAAGACTTTATCCGTGTGAATGTTGGATGTCTGCGGAATTAAATTTCTAATTATTTTCTGTCTACCAATAGATGTTCCGTCAGGACAAACAGACAGACAAAATAAAATAAAAACATGTTTTAGTATGAGTTTCGTGTAAATTCATAAGATGCATTAACCAAAAAGACATTTGACTTTACAAATTAATTTTATTTTGCGTAGATTCCAAGGTGACCATCAAATACACAAAATTAAATTATAAGAAGACGCGACCTTCATCCTTTAAGCTAGCTAATGTTGACACCTACGATTATTCCCATATTTATTCACACAGACATGTACCTTAATACCTTACTAATAAAGTGGAATGAATTATAATTTAGTTTTGGACTTGAAACATTCTCTTATGACTCATGTAGAGACTGTTTTGATAATTATTAAGAACTTTAAAAGGCGTTTATGTTTAACGATTTTAATCCGGGTGTATTTTATGATGTCCAAAAGTTATAATACGCAATATTTTCGAAATCATACGACTACGTTTCATATAGTTAGGTACTTATTCTAATCAGATGAGATAAAGAAATAATAATATATATGTATTCAAGTAATGTAGTACTTGCACACTATAACTACTTAGAAAGAATACTTTTATGTAAAGTTAACAGAAGAGTTTTTTATCCTACCTTTCTGCTATTATAAACACGAATATTTTTGAGAATGGATGGATGGAGGATTGTTACTCTTTCAGCTGTAAAGTACACAAAAGGATATTGATCTAAGTAGAATATATAGGATTACTATTATCCCGTATTTATGTTCCATTAGGTAAATATACCAGCTTTGACACGGACCAAAGTGGCGGGCAAGCGATAGCATGTAATTTGGTAAAAATGTCTGCTTACGTACTTTGATTGTTGGTCGTTAAGATTTGTAATGAGTTGGTTAGTCAGGCACCTTGTCTGTCTGTGGACAGACGACCCGATTAAGACCGCAGGGAGAAATGAATCCACGCCGCTTAAAATCGGTCCTTTTAGAAATCTATGGGGTAGGTCTAAGTCCAGCAGTGGACGCCCTGTAGCTGAAATGATGTCTTACTTAATACAACAATCAATTCAATAATAAATAATAATAAAAACAAAAAAATAATAATAATAATATTTAATTGATTCTTACTTTTATATTGTTTATGACCACTATGTACATTATGGAACGCAATAAATAATTGAGTATTGAGTATCAAAAACATATTCAAAGAAAAATCTAAGAAATACAGAGTAAATAAGTTAATAAGATATCAATCAATAAATACTCAGTACACCTAACTAGTTATACTGGAAAGGTATCTAGTATGACTAAACTAGTTTACAAATGTTTAGATAGTTTGTATGCTGTAATAGATTTACAGCATACAAACTATCGAACTCGAACTGGTTCGAGCATAATGTCCAAGTACACATAGGAGTGGAACACCATCATGTTTACATAATATCACTTTACTATATAGTAAAACTAATGGAGACTAATCAATGGTTTTAACTGTAACACTAATCAACATTTTCGTACCGCAAAATTAATTTGTGTTCTAAAAAAAATTGATTTCGAATAAAAAATACACATACATACATACATAAACTCACGCCTTTTTCCCATGGGGGTAGGCAGAAACCACAGAACGCCACCTGCTACGATCCTGACATACTACTTTCGCCTCGTTCACGTTCATACATCTGGTCATACAAGCACGCCGGTTACGAGTACTGCACACCCGACCTTTCTGAAGAACCTCACCGATAAGGTCAGGGTAGGTCTTTCTAGGGCGTCCCCTCCCGGCGTTGCCACAAAATACATTTTAGAGCCAAAAGCTTTGTCTGTCATAGACAGAAGCATTTTGTCTAGTATCCAAACAGTTATTTAATTATTTTATGACAATTTTTTGTTGTTTCGTTACGAGTGTGTGCCGTATTTTTTTCCATAGAACGATAATCTGTTTCGACCCAGGTCTGCTGACACCCTAAGTAGCTCACTCGTATGTTTACTAAATATTTGCGAAGTTCTCAACATTTTATAAATAAATCAAGAATTTGATAGATGTGTTAATTGAAGACGTGGAGTAAATAAACTATTTATTGCATGTTTTATTTATTTAATGTAATCAATTAAAAATGTTGCTGAGTTATTTGGTAACGATTAATTAAAAGGAGGTGATCTAGTAACATTTGGATTTAGAAGAAAAATGTAAATATAATTAATTTACTAATGGTTTAATACTTTTATGAAGTGACTTTGATAAAGTCAATTGATATCTGTCTAAAGGCCCGGTCAAACCGGAGCAATTGCGATACCGCAATATTTATTAATTATTAATTTATTTTAACTTTATCCAACAAAAAAAGTTCAAGGCAGACTTATGCCATAGTCATTCTCTACCAGTAGCAACGTGGCCAGTCACTGCCCATCCTTACAAACTATGTACTACATTATTGTGTGACGGCACACGGAACAAAATATTTTTGTCATCATCAGCTCAGTCATTTCCCAACTATATTGGGGTCGGCTTCCATTCTGATCGGATGCAGCTGAATACCAGTGTTTTACATGAAACGACTATCCATAACCCAGTTACTGGGTAACACGACACCTCTTGATAATGCTGGTTGTCAGACTTAATGGTCAATCCGTATAGAATATTTTTATGGCTTACAAATGGTTAGTCCGGGTCTGGCTGTTTATTGTCAGTGAGTTTATAATATCGACGCAAGAAAGCGATCTTGTAGTATCTCGAAAAGATGAACTTTTCACCAGAGCCAAAAAACTATTTAAAAAATTCATAACTCGTAAACTAGCTATACTAGAGAGGTAATTTTTGGAACAACTATTTCTTATAATGAAATTTATCAATGACCCTAAAGATAGCATTGTAAAGTTAGTATAACATGAGTTTTAATGAGTTACAGCAATTGGTATTTTAATTTGAAGCTTCAATATTGCTGTATCTAGGTAGTTGTAACATAGGCACAACAAAATTGCTTTAAAAATTTTAGAAAACGATTATGATGTATGTAATGTGAAATAAATTAATAAGTCCTCGCATTTAGTTGTACTTCACATTCTTTTTAGAAGTGCATCTTAAATTTTGTGTTAAATACAAATAAAACAAATAATTATGTTTAATTAAATGTTGTATGTTTATTTAAACAATCTTTTTTAGAAAATAAAGTTTGACGTAGTTATAACACTTATTAGAAATAAAGACACACATTCAATAAATTAATAAATTAAATAAATTATCATTTATTTCTCTCATAGAAAAGTGTTGAATGAAACGTAGTAAGTGTACATCACAATCAAAACCCGAGCGATAGAATTGTTGTATCTCTAGCTGGAGAGAAATACTGAAGCGGTGAAATTGCTGTATCTCGATAAATTATTATTTGGTGGCTATGCATAATGCTGTAAGTGTTTGTAGTATAATAAACGGGGACCGTCTATCTTGACTTAGGAAAAAATGTATGATTACATTTTTGTTGTATCTATTTGTTTTTTAAAATAGTTGTTTTTATGTTATTTACAGCATTTTGAAGTAGGTTTTGTTAAAAAAGTTAAGAAAAAGTCGACGTCGTATAATAAAAAAAAACCGACCTAAGAAAACGTGAATCAGACTGTCCGATGCAATATTTTTTTCTGAATTCAAAAATGTAATAAACCGAAAATGCCATTTATCGAGATACGACAAAATCGCTTTCTTGCGTCGATATGTTCGGACACGCACCAACGATACAGGAGAAATTCCTAGTTGGGGCAAGATCGCGACTGCGACCGAACCGTAAGTAATCCGCTCCTGTGTAACCGAGCCTTACTTACCTAAACTAAACTAAAAACAATACAACATAGCCACTAATTCTACTTCCTAGTCACGAACTAACAAGTAGTCGTAATCATAATTGATTTATTATAATAAGTTATCCGGTCCACATTTCTTTTTACCCTTCACAATGTAAGAAGGTGTGAGGTAACTGGTAACACGGACGGATAGATAAACCGATTTGTATCTGAGTTACTTAATGGTCTAGAATGGTTAAGTGATAATCATGTTGTTATTTTGTGTTTATTTCGGTGTTATGTTACTGCCTCGTTAGCCTAGTAGTCCTAAGCGCAACTGTTATGCTAGAGGTTTTGGGTTCGATTCCCAAGTATTATTGGTTTTTCTATTGCATTATCAGTAGCTGCTTGGAGTTAAAATGTGTGCCTGGCTAATGGCAATGGGCTCGCCCCTATTACATGGGACCTAAACATACCGGCGAACTGTTAGTGTACATTAGTGCGCCTCTGCATAACCCTTCGGGGAATACAGGCGTGATAGTATGTATGTATGTCTGTGTATGTTAGGTGAAGTGAGTTTATTTTTTTCGCGGTGGGCTAAAGTGTGGCAAGAGCTTCTTGACTCTAGCGTAGATCAGAAGTGACAGAGACAAAGTCAACGATGAGTAGTCGTGAGCTTACCCAAAAGAAGCCTTTTCACTCTTATAATGAAATACGTTTGAAAACGCTTAGTGCGAATTGGTAGTATGGCAACAAGGTAAGGTGGATGGAGTTTTAGGTGAGCTGTCAAACCCTAGCATTAGGTGGGATGATGACTGACTGACTGACCTACCATCCAACCTCCAAATATAGACGAAGTGCGCCTAAATTCACCGTGGGATGACACTTTACCAAAATTTTTACGGAACTGAACCGTCTGCTTTTTGAATATTAATTTATTAGATACTTAGTAAAGTATAGTTCCGTAATTAATAATACTTAAAAGGCTTGATGCCTTATTAGTATTATTACTAGTTATCTACGTAGTTATCTTCATTTTTATAAAGTGTCATGATGGCCCAGTGGTTAAGGCCGCCTCTTTTGCATAAGGTTGCGAGTTCAAAACCGAGCAAGTATCAAAGTGAATTTTTCAATTTATGGATACTTCTAAGTATACATTCTGTGTAAAAAGTACCGGGAATTGTTCAATAAAACCAAAAAAGTAATTTATTCGTCAAAATTTATTATGTCACCTTCAATGTAGGCTCCTTCGCTTGCAATACAGCTACGCCAGTGCTTGAACCAGTCCTCCATATTTTTTTTGTAAGCTGATTAAGGTATGGTGTTCACCTCCTTCAGCGAATTTTCTTTTTTAGATTCAATCGACTCGCATCGTGCCATTTTGCAGACTATTGACTAGTTTGCTTAACGTACTCATAAACCCATGTCTCGTCGCCAGTTACTATGAAATTCATGAAGGTGAAGTCCATAGAAGCTCGGAAAATCATGTCTTCAGCAACCTGCTTTCGATGCTCTTTTTGGACAAAATTGAGCTCTTTTGGCACTCATCGTGCGGCGACGCGTCTCATGCCCAAAATGTCAGTCAGAATATTATGAATGGATTTAAAAGATACGTTAACCTCTAGAGCATCGTGTTTAAAACTCATACGACGATTTCCAAGTACCAGACTCCTGATTAAAATGATGTTTTCATCATTCGCAGCTATTGGGGGTTGATTAGAACGAGGCAAATCAACTACCACTTGTCGATCTTCTTTAAATACTTTATACCGTTCATATGCCAGTGTTTTTGAGATACACGAATCACTTTAAGACTTCTGCAACATTTTTAGTGATTTGGCACAAAAAAATCGTTTGATACGCAAAACGTAAGGCAAACCCTTTTTGTTCAAAAAATTCTTCCATAACAAAATCGCAGAACACTTACAACCAAGAAGTACAAAAACGGCAGATGTAATTACACTGAGTGACATATAGCGCTCAAAATTACCACGGTAACTCAGAACAGAGCTACCAATTTATAGAAAATAAATATATTTCGATAGGTTTACCGCGTTTTCTGTAATTTAGGAATTCCCGGTACTTTTTACACAGAGTAGTATCTTGGACATCTGTGAAGGAAAACTGAACTGGGTTTGTAATTCATATAAGTCTGAAATCGCCAATCTGCTTTGAGCAAGCGTGGTGGTCAATCATCAGTTGAACAATAATAGGCTGATAATAAATTATAAACTTGCAATTAAAGGTACATTCAAGATTTTCATCACAAAACCTTATTTAACAACATTTCCTTGGATTATACTTAACATTAACAATATGACTTAATATTGCTTAGCCGTTTTATATTATGACTAGGGAAATTGTAGTTTGACCAGAGAGGAAACAGTTAATTGACTAAATTGTTTTGTAAAGTGTCTAGTTTCTTACCTCTGGTTAATTTATTAGTTTCTACGTATTATGAAATTGACTTTTGCTTTAGGAAATGTTTAATCAGCGAAGCTTACTGTTAATAACTTTGACCTTTGTGATAAAATGCTTTGAGTTATTAGAAGCCTACGATTCCATGTGCATTCTTTGGCAACTCTGTTCATAAGCTTACATATTTTAGTAAACTGAATTGAATGTTTAATAAAATCCTATAACAATAGCCTATTACAACAATGATTACTTAAAACATTAATTAAATAATCCTTAACTTAAAGTTTAATCAATAATTTATTTCAACAAGCCCATGCATCATAAATATCTTCACAATACGACATAACTGACCCAATGAACAATTTTTACGTTCACTTTCTGCGCAGGAGTTTGAATACAGTTCCGAACGTGTCACGATTTAACCCGACCGTGCACGACCGAAATGAGACCGATTAATTTCGAGAATATTATCGATTTAATCTCGATCGATCGAACTGAACTCCTCAAACCACATTTACCATTTTAGTAAATGTGGTTTGAGGAGTTCAGTTTAATGTCCTTTAAGGTTTAGTTTGATTAACAGTTTAAGTTCTGAAGTAACCTTCTAAACGGTTTGACCTGATTGATCAGTTAATTCGAGTACAAAGGATAATCGATCTTAATGGCTTTAAATTACAGATTTTGATGCGTTTAAGATCTGAACAAAAATCTTAATGGTTATTTATTTATTTATCAAAATTACGATCAATGTTTATTTTAAAGATATCTAATTAGATGTTAAGAGGTTACGGTAGCCATTAAAATACATAATATAAAGATTTAAGCAGTTTTCAAATGTTGAGAAATAGTCCGTAATAAATCAGTCGATTAACTACGAATAGGCATATATTCATCATTATTGAAATATATGGTAACTAGTCACTGTTTACATATGCATTTTTATGTGATATGATAATGACAGATCGAAGACTGCCTATGGAATAATTATGAGAGAGAGTTCTAATTTAAAAAGGTGTGTGGAGAAATGATAAATAACATACGCAGATTTAAAGCAGTTTAGTGAGTTGTTTACATTTGTTTTATATCATTGGATGGTAAACATGCCGCATGCACACCTGATATTAAGTGGTCACAGTTGACACCAGAAGCCTTGCAAATGCATTGCCATCCCAGATACGAAGTTGAAATGCCTGTATTTTGCAGTAGCAACAGGTGGTGGTAGTGCTTCCTCAGACAAGCTCCTTCACAAAAAGCTGTGTTCTACTTTTATATAACTAACTAAAATGTAAATTTTAGTGCAAAAATATAGACGTAGGCGCGCTAATCCCTGCCCGTCCGCATAACAGTCGACTTACTCAGATCTAAGCTAAAAATCTTACTAAGTATATCTTACATATCAACTGCTAACACATCATTTTTACCGCTAAGAGCAGCCCAAATAGTTAGACATAAACTTAGGCGTTGTCAAAGTTTACAGAGAAAGTACAGACCTAAAAATATTTTTAAACATTTTTTTATTTCGGAACATTACGTATTGCAAACTCAAAATTTCTAGAAGCAGACAGGCAGACAGATTGTGTAAGATCCTTAAACGATGTAAATATGTTAACAACAAAATGACTCCGAGATTTGTGTATTATTACTCTTCAGTATATGTGTATATGGTAGGTATGTCTAGGGCTGCCATCACCTTAATTGCCGATACCGAACGAAAACTTCATAGAAGAAAATCTGATTTTCCAGTAAAAAAATATTATTAAAATAAAAACATCCTTCACGTTTATAAATCTTAATTTACCTAAGTATTGCTAATCTTTTAATCCTAATTCCCTTAACGCAAGATGTTCTTTAAAACCCACACACGGGGTCCCTGTAAACTAGGACAAGTCCAGGGAATCCCCGTCAGATAGCAACCCTATGTATGTCTAGACTCGTCGCTTGAGTGCGGTCAACCAACACTTTCTTCCGGATTGCGGTGTGTGATCATGTTATATTAGCATAAAGAGTATTAAACAAATGTATGAACGCTCTTTATAAAAGGCTTCAAAGTCAACGACTGGTCCAAAAAATGAGTGATTTATTAATCAAAATAAAATATAATTTCAACAAAGCATGCCATAACGATTATAAATCTTAGTCATCTGTTTTACACAATGAACATACTTTTTAAATCATAAATCATAAAAAGAAGTAAGCTTTTTTCGAAATCTGTTCCTAATTTTTGAAATGTTTCTAAGTTGTATAACTTAGGTCATCGGCTAACGTAACTTGGAATCCTTTCACTAGACCTGAGATCGTAGATAACATTTGGTATTATAATTTATAACACTTCCTTACAAGTTCCGGGTAGTCCTAATAATTAAGTTATTGTTATGTCATATCTTTAAGGTGCTATTCAAACGTATGACATAGTTAAACGTTAAGTTAATGGCAATAGGCTCGCTCCTATTACATAGGACTTAAAAACATACCGGCGGGCGCGCTGTGGGTGTTTATGGTTACACCTCTGCCTAACCCTTGGGATAATTCAGGCGTGACGGCATGTGTGATGGCATGTTATAATTAAATAAAAAAATCATTGCCTTTGGTTACATGTAGCTTCTAAATATGTAAGATTCGGTACATAGTAAGACCCCATTATATTTAATTTGACGCTTCAATTACCTTTAAATTACTGAACATGATAAATTATTGATCAACACTAATAATGCAGCTGTACAGTTTTTGTGTTTGTTTATTTAAACGCGTCTAACTTTAAAGCTAGCGGTCAGATTGGAAAAATATTTTTGCATATGACAAACAGATTCATGAGGCAACTTCCTCGATAGCCTAGTGGTTCTAAGCGCGACTGCTACGCTAGAGTACTCGGGTTCGATTCCCAGAAAAAAATATTATTGGGTTTTTCTATGAAATTCTCAAATCAGAAGTTAGGATTTATGCCCGGTTTACGGTAAAAGGCTCGCTCCCTATTACATGGGACCTAAATATACCGGCGAACTGTGAGTAAGTGTGTGTGTAGGTACGTCGGCACACCTCTGCTTAACCCTTTGGGGAATACAAGCGTGATCGTATGTATATTCATGAGGCTTAGTATAGGTTATATAACTTCACGCTACGACACATGAGAGCGGAGCAATAACCAAAGACGTAACAGGTACATACCGTAACAGGCAGAATCTAGTCACACATGCAATTAATTACGCATAACTTACAACCTATCCCTGACCGATATAAATCTCACAGTATAACGTGGACATGTTCAATCAAGTAACAGTTGCATCGTTTGACATGTTATTAAGAGTTCAACCTGTCTTGAACACGTTTCGAGTCAGCTGTCGGAGAGAGGTCGACCTCCCACTGAGGTCAGTACCTCTCCGAGATGATTGTGATCGTTGAGCTCTATTTGCAATTGGTTTAGTTTATTTAGAAGTAATTATAGATGATTTTTTTAAGAGTCTTATAAATTAACTACTTGTGTGTGTAAAATGTGCTTAGTTACGTAATAATATTCTTTAGGCGAATATTTAGGTCACGGCGGCCTATCTCAATGAAGACTAGTCAAGTACGCAGGAGGTATTATCGTGCACAAATGTGTGCACAAATACAGGTGCACTCCAATAACACTTGGTTCGAATCTGGGATTCGAACCCACAACCCCAGGCTCATCAGTCGCAGTAATTTTAACTAAACAAGTTGGTTAAACGTAATTTTGGCGGATTTTGCTATTAAAAAACACTTTTGACTAGTTAACAGTGTTGACTGCATATACATTGATTCTACGGTAAACTAAATTGTGACGACTTACATTTGAATATTTAAATCTTATTATTATTATTCATCGAGATTTATGCGTTGGAAGTTATGACATTATGTCATATAGAAATGTTAGCGGAAGATAATATACAACATTGTTTAACATAATCTTGATTTTAAAATGACCTCTTACTAACACAAATCTGATGTAACACTAAATCATAATGTTTAATAACATATCATTAGTCTCAAAAAACAAAAATCCTTATTTGCGTAACAAACAAAAAATCTCTCACGGAATAAAAAAACTATTAATTAATTTGTTTATTGATTTATTATTAACCCGGTAATGATACGTTACCGAATGTGACCTTTTTGTCTATCTACATATACAAATAAATAAAATCAAAGTGTTTGTTGGTAATGTCAAAATAACAGCTTCTTACTAAATGCATATGCAAATACAAGCATAAGATGCTAACAAGAAAAAAGCAATTTTTATTTTTTTTGTCTGTCTATCTGTCCGTTTGTTCCGACTAATCTCCGAAACAGTTGCACCAATTTTCAGATACCTCATGTAAGAACGGTTTAGTCGAGTATTGACCAATTCGCGAAATGACTACTAAGTGTATAAATGACCAATTCTAGTAGCTAAGGCTACTTTTATTTTAGAAAAAAATTAAGGTATAAAATAAAAAAATATACCATCACGCCTGTATTCCCCGAAGGGTTAGGCAGAGGTGTACCAGTGTACACCCACAGTTCGCCGGTATATTTTAGGTCCCATGTAATAGGGGGCGAGCCTATTGCCATTAACCGGGCACAAAACCAAACTCCGAGCTGCTACTGAGAATTTCATAGAAAAACCCAATAACACTTTTTGCTCGACCTGGGAATCGAACCCGGTATCGAAAAATTAAGGTACCGTGCAAATAATAACTAACTGAGATTAGCACGGACGAAGTCGCGGGCAAAACAAAAGATGTAACAGATGACTAGCACTTGTCATAAATAAATGTTAAACTTGTCAGCTTGTCAGACTTGCAAAAAGTTTTTATACAATCGATAAGTAATAGTTTCGTATGCAGTTTTTGTATGACACATCACTATTTACGAGTGCCAATAAAATTTAGCGGGTTCTTGCATCAAACTAATTCAATATGCCCGATGGCGTTAGTATCCAGCAATTTACTGGTCATACATGCTTAGAATACATATTACAAATCGTTACAGTTACTTCTAAAAAATGAAAAAATAATAATGTAGGTTCGTTTAAGTAGAACGATAGTCAATTTGTTTGAATGTTTTATTTGCATAGTTCAAATATGCACCTACTATTAAACGTTCCTGATTTTCTTGTTGCTGCAGTAATGCTTAGTAGAACGGTTTGTGTAACAGGTACTCGTTACATCAGAATAGTTAACCCAATAATTTAAAAACTAAAATCTCATAATACGACAAAAAAAAGGTTCCTTGAAAATATTAAAATTAAAAAAAAACTGTCAAAAACAAAATGGAATGATTTAAATTGCCACGCCATATGATTCAAATTAAATTTAAAATCATTTAGAACACTACTGGCAGCTTTTAAAACCATCACTCAAAATTCGAATACCACCTAATAACCTTACGTACAGACAGGAAAAAAAAACATTAAATATTTAATTTTATTACATAAACATTCGTAACACTTTCAGTGCACATCAGTCCTTGTACCGTTCGCAGAAGATGACCGACTCCTTTCTATTAAACCGAGGCTACATAACTTCGTGTTCAAACAATTAAGGTTTTTAAAATGTTTTGCTGCACTTAATGTACTCTAGAACGTTTTTAATTGTAATTTTAATGTTAATTGGCGTGTTTTTTGCATGATCTTTAAAGTTTTGGTATTGATACTAATTAGTTTGAAGAACATACATATATGTAGTCTTAATCATTATATCATTATACATTGCGATTATCTGACAAAATGTATGACATTTTTATTTTATTAGAAGTAACTGTTGACGTTTTTTTTAGCCGACTACGGGGAAGAAAAACGAAGGTTATAAATTTGACCAGTATGTATGTTTGAGGATATGTATGTACCGTCCCGTATAACTTCTAAACTACAATACATTCCTACAGCAGTAAACGAGCATACGCTCTTTGGCAAATTGGCATGCGACCACGGCTATTCCTCTGAACATCACTAACAATAACAATTTCTGATGATATCTTAAAAGTATGTTCTTGTTACATACTTTTAAGATAACATTTTTTAGTTTTTGAACTTTTTTTTTCTTCTTTACTTTATTATTTTTAAACCAATTACAAATCACTAAATTGTTCACCAATCTGTCTACCAAACCTACTAGATTACATCGATTTTAATAATTGTCCTACCAAACCATTGTGGTTAACTAAAATACATCTGACGGGCCTGTTGGTCTAGTGGTTAGTGGCCCTGACTGCTAAACCGGAGGTCGTGGGTTCGATTCCCACCCAGGACAAACTTTGTGTGATGAGCATGATTGTTTGTTCTGTGTCTGGGTGTGTTTTATCTATAATATGTATGTATTTATAAATTATATAAGTATGTATATCAGTTGTCTGGTTACCATAACACAAGCTCTGCTTAGCTTGGGATCAGATAGCCGTGTGTGAGTTGTCCCAAGATATTTATTTATTTATTTTACATACTTTAGGTATTTTAAAAGATAAAATCAATAAAACTATTCTTACTAGCTTAATTATTCATAGAACTACGATCTCTATCTGACCTATTTCTTAATAAAAAATCTTGCAACATTTAAAACCTGTCATCTTTAACGGTACTCATCGTATATTTGACCTTATTCTCTTTTTAAATATATAAAGGTCAGGTCACGAACTCACCTGTTATATGAGATGAGAGGTCGTTCCGATTTATGCAGATGAATATTTAATTTATTTATTTTAAATATTCATATTGATCCGCATATTACATGACTGATTTCCTGTCGGTCTTTTATGCATTCTGTTATAATGTCAAAGATGCTAATCTGTGTTTTGGTGTGAAAAAAAGAGATAATAATCTTAGTTTAATTTTAATATTAGCATTTTTTGCAGTCTTTTTTAATGTCGGACATGCAAAAATTCCTTTCGCAAACAATTTTTTGTGACATTATACGACCTAGAGAAAAGACAAGATGATTAATTAATTATTTATTTATTATTTATTTTATATTAAATCAAACAGCAGTCAAATGCAACATTAAAAATATTTTTTCATAATGTCAAATCCATTTTCATTAATCCGAGGAATTCAACATTATTTATTACGGATTTTGTAAAAATATTTATAATATCGTATAGACGCGACGCGATTGCATCAAATCTACAAACAACCTTAATCCGTTATTTAATTCTAATCTCCTAAATCTCAACTGTAGCTATCTGTCTTCAATCTGATTTATTGCAAATCTTTATTTCAAATGAAAGCATAAATAAATATCATACTACTTCACTTTAATTGCAATGCAATTTATTTTTTAAATGTCAACGATTTTGTAACTAGTACACATAGATACAATTAAATGACTTCACTAACTAACGGATGATTTATTCGACAATTAAGCTCTAGGTATATTGCAATTGTAATTCTATTGCAATTTAAACAAGGAAGAAATTAAATGTGCATTACATGACCAATATCTATTTCATCATTTTCTTGCGCTTGTCCTATGTTGCTAGGGGTCGGTGAAACACGTTTTCTTCTTCCATTTGGCCCTGTCAACCGTCATGATATGCGTGTCCCATACCATTCTTCATACAATCTATCTATTTTTGCTTTGGCCTTCTTGTGCGTCTCCATTCATCCACATTGTGTTCATAATCAATATCTAGCTATATACAAAAAAAAGGTGTAAGATTACCTGTGCAGGGGCACAGACTAGGCTATTTTTTTTAATATGATTGTAATAGCCCGAGCAAGATTTTTAGGGTAAAAAAAAATGATGGCGAAAGAATTTTGTTTTCCATAAGATTTTTGCATGAAATGGAGAATTTAGTCGTGTCAGTTAGTTAAACACAAAAGTTGTTTCTTTTTTACGACAACTTAACAAATATACTTTTGTTAGCTGGCGAATAAGTACAAGTACAGTACAAGTGATATTTCTCTACCGTCAAATAACAGTAACTCCTCTAGAGCCTAAAGAGCAGTGAAAATCAAATATCCTTGTCTCATTGAAATAAAGTCAAGGATACTGGATGACACTCAAACCTGTCCATCTAGGAACCTTTCACGCCTTTGAGTAATGATACAGTGCTGTCCAAATAAAGTACACTAAGTGCACTACGGTGTAAAGCAATTTGTTGCATGATTTTACCGCACAAGTGATTTTCAATCTTATTCAGAAAGCAGAAAAGTTAATTTTCTAGTGTACTTCAGATTTCTAAAAGACATGTAACCTGTTATACAATATTATGTGACAAGTCAATTTTAACTTTATTACCGAAGAAATAAAGTTTATTAAGAAAATGCTTTCCGTATTTTCGACCTTTAGAAGAATTTCACCGAAGATAAAACTACCATATACAGAAAGTCAAGATTCATTTCATTTTGGGACGAAGTTAATTTCATTGGCAAGTTAGCCTCAATTTAATTGAGAAATTTCACTTTTTTTATTGCATGGTGCATGTGGAGACATCTGCAATATTCTTGAATATTACTGTTGAAAACTTCAAAAATTACTAGGTTATACAATGCGTTAGAGATAGCCAAAGTGTCAAACTATGGCTTTACCACCAAACAAAAGTCTAAACCTCTTCAAAATTAGAAATAAAATGTTTGCATGTGTGAGATACTGGCCGGTGCCATTGCATATGACATAATTATAATTTAACCGCATGCTAGCAAGAACCTTGAGTTAAGCTTTTCTCGCAATAGTATACCTTAGTTACCAGTATACACGAGAAAGCTAAATCACGACTGACCATTTTTACAAGTAGGTTTAGTTCTGCCAAAATTAAGAACCCATGTAAAAAACCTCCCATTTTTTGAAGTTTTTTTTTGTTGGAAACGTAACTTTGGCATACAAACACATTTGGCATTTAGAATTTGTTTGATGTCAAAAAATTATTGTTGGCTGTAAGCTCAGTCACCGAGAAAAATCACCGAATAGGATCTCATTAGGAAAAACCAACAAAGTTTGTGCATATCGAATATCTAGATGGCACGTATACATTAAAGGTTAATCCGTAACAATGTTTATAGGAACAGGAAGGCCCCGTGACAAGTGACTTATTCAAATAATTGACATTTGATACTGTCGCGGCATTTGCTTCATGCACGACATAAAATAATTATAACGAACAAGAAAAAAATGGGTAAATGTTAATGTATAAATGCCTACTTAATACATATATTCAGAGTATGAGGAACTTCTTTAAACAGGCTAACCTCTCATAGT
This sequence comes from Caradrina clavipalpis, assembly GCA_932526535.1. NCBI lineage: Eukaryota > Metazoa > Arthropoda > Insecta > Lepidoptera > Noctuidae > Caradrina > Caradrina clavipalpis. Next base: position 2,915,608 of record OW052095.1, read on the forward strand.
AGGTACATAAACATTGTAACTGAAACACTTTTTATAGAACGCTCTTTAAAAAAAACAGCTGTTCAATCGAACAATTCTATATTATCCACCAAAAATGTATTGGAAAACTGGATGTTCTATAGCTCATAACAACAAAAACCCAAAAGTTAAATTAAGACAGTCAACTGTAAATCAGTAAGCCATTTGGTGAGCTTTTTTTGTACAAGCTGTATAATAAGCGGCAAAATTAAATATCTTGAACAATCATGGCGCCCACTGCACTTTTGACTTAAAGAAAATTTGCCCCTGCATACGATTCTCAAATAACGTATTATGGTTTTTCGCTGATACTAAATAAATCTAAAATACAAAACGTAAAGACAAGAAAAATCCCTGTGTTACCAACAAAATTTACAGATTAATGATTACAACATAATAACAGTCCGACACTTCACCAACATAATGATCAAGCTTGACATTTATCAACACAATGCATTGTAATCTTAACCAACCAATTACGTACAAGAATCGTATTAAAACTAGTTGGTAGCCGTGACTCCCTTTATATTTTATTAGCAGATTCGATTTATGAAGGCTTTAGCTAGCTTGGCTAAATTACTGCATACCGATGTCTAGTCTATTATGTTTTATTTATTAGCTTTGTAGACATGAAAATTGATGCTGTAAATGTCAAAGATTTATGTCATATTCGGTTCGGCACATTCGATTCGGAAAGAAATCGGTTCGGCATTTTTAATAGAACAATATCAAGTTTTGAGAGCGCTACGTCGCGTAGCGGCTACGGCAATATGATTGTAGCACGTAGCGAAGAAGATGTAGGAAGTTAAGTAGGTACTAGGTAGGTACTTACGCTGTAGTAAAAAAAAATGGAAAAGGTAAAAATGAAGAATAAAACGGAATGGATAGAAATTAAAATTGCATTCTTATCGAATTCTTAATTTATTCCGTTCTTTTATTTTTAACCCCCGACGCAAAAAGAGGGGTGTTATAAGTTTGACGTGTCTGTCTGTCTGTCTGTCTGTCTGTCTGTCTGTCTGTCTGTCTGTCTGTGTGTCTGTCTGTGGCATCATAGCTGCCGAACGGATGAACCGATTTCAATTTAGTTTTTTTTGTATTAAAGGTAACTTACGTACGAGTGTTCTTAGACATGTTTGATGAAAATAGGTTGGGCCGTTTAAAAGTTGTGGTGATTAGTAGTGGTGAAAGTAGGAAAGAAAAACCGAATGTCTGTAAATATACTCGAGTGGTATATACTTAATAAAATCGACATTATAATAAGTAGGTACCTATAAAAAGCATAAAATAAAAAATTAAATTAAAAATTTAAAAAACCCCCAACACAAAAACCTAAGTTCCCTTTAAAAAGTAAAAAAATAACAAAAAAAATACGTCACGTTGGGGGACCGATGTTGCATTTAGGATACGATCGTCCCGAGCGGTCCCCACGTTAAACACGCACTGCAAATTATGTTTTGTTTTTATATCTGAAAATTTCCATAATTCAATTTGACGTTATTACGTCAAACTAATTTGAAATGCCAAATGTCTTATTACATACATACATACATAAACTCACGCCTTTTTCCCATGGGGGTAGGCAGAAACCACAGAATGTTTCATTACTATCCAGTAATATTACGTTATAATTGTACCTACATCCCTTAATGCTTAAAATAAATTTATAAATAAAATGAAATAGCCAAATTATTTCAATTATTGCAAAAAGCTTGTAAAAATATTGGAACAATTTTGATTGGAAAAAAATCGTTAAAAAAAAATCTATTGGCCGAAATAAACCCAAGTTTAATACCGATGGAGATTACACATAAGGACAGATTAAAGTGGACACTGAAATCACAATATCAAATTACAAGAACATTAAACAATTTTCTTAACAACAATGTAAGATGATATGGAAGTAATTACAAATACAATTTTTACTTGACATTCCGCAAATACGATCAAGAAATATATCCTGGTATACAGTCTTATGCCAATATTACAAGTAGGTATAAGTACATAAAATTCTTATGTACTTCCTCGTAGTTTTTACAAGAATAACGAGACTTACCCTTAAGGAAAGGGCAAACAGCTTCAATTCAACAGTGCAAATTATAGTTCGACTTTTTGTACTTGATACTTAATTTTCAATTAAAATGTTGGCGATGCCTAAAGAAGAATTACCGGTGACCGTAATAGGAACGATCACCTTTCGGCTTTTAATAAAGTATTTAATTAACATGTGGAACTGTAATTAGTATCGTGGGTCGTTTATAAATGGGTAGTACAATTTCGTAATATTTTTCTCCATTGGGGTTTTACAAGTACTTAAACTAGATGGGCGGAACTAGTTGTGCCCGGTTAATGGCAATAGGCTCGCCTCCTGTTACATGGGACCTAAAACATACCGGCGAACTGTGGGTGTACATTGGTACACCTCTGCCTAACCCTTCGGGGAATAAAGGCGTGATTGTTTGATTGTAATTAGTATTTTTATTAAGTCGTTTCACTCGTAATTTTTAATTAGATTGGAGGCTTTATTCATATCAATGGGTGATTCTGATTGTGCTTTTCCTATAGAATTTAACCAAAATTAGGATAATTTTCAGGTTAGACCACTTTAATGACGTATTAAACAAAAAGTGAAACGCATTATTTCCTTATAGACATAAACCCGTATGTTATTATCAATTATAATCTAATCCAATTTTTTTGCAACAAAGTGTTATGAGGTTAACAGTTTTGCGGTTTGTAAAAAGTTGTCGACCTTTGATTTTTATATTACCTACCTACTTCTATTTTAATAAATTAAATAGCTACTGAAATAACGTAAAGGTTAAATTAATATATCTTATAAATTATTTTATAAAAAAAAATGTTAGTAATTAAAACATCTTAAATTGCAATTGAGTGTAATTGCCTGTCAGATAAAAATCGTGGAATTTATTCGACGAATGTTACTACTACATTAGACATTCAATATCATACTAATCTTATAAAGCTGAAGAGTTTTTTTGTTGATCTGGTTTAAAAAACGATTGGTTTATTTAGCCCGTTTATTGAAGAAGGTATAACATTAGGCTACGGATCACGGGAGCAGAGCAGTAACCAAAAACAGAGCCATTTCCAATACAACCAGTTTTTTTTAATCAATCCTATTTATTTATTTCATAAAACGTAGCTTCACAGCTATAACGTCCCACTGCTAGAGAAAGTCTTCCTCTAACTCCTTTCAAATTTTCTTTTCTTCTGCCAACACGAACTAGCCCTCTCGATACGAGTCAAGGTCATCTTGCCACCTCTTCCTGGACCAACCTCAAGCACCAGGATTCATATTTATAGTTAGTAATTAGAAATCAATAGCCAAATAATTACATTCAACTAACATTATTAGGTAATATAATCCAATCAGGTGCATTCTAACAGAAAAGATCATCAAGATTGCTCACGAAGTATGAATACCGAGTACTCGACCACTGGCGGACACAAAAAACGACCACAATTGCCCCACATATCACTACAGGGAAGTCCAAGATCAAGTGATATTTGCACGAGGACGTCAACTCTTCTTTTTGCATCGACTTACCTTCCCCTCTTGAAATAGATTTACTCGCGAGATAAACAAGATTTAAAATGACTGGTAAACTAGTTATCAACTAATACTGTTTTTCAAAGTTCCGCTCTATCAAGGCTGTGTTACGATTCTAATAAATAAATCAATGATTAGAGTACTTAGCTTGCCTTTTTTAGTGTGGCCTCAAGTGTAATTTTAATTTGAAAGTTCGAATTATGAGTTGGAATAAACGGTGCAGTACTTATGTTTACTGTTTTTTTTTTCTTGATGCTCGACAATGTAATTCCGGCTTTGTGTATAAATAAACGCAGTTGTTACTGTTTTTGCTGTTGCTTATTTAATACGTTGCATTGGTTTTTTAAATAACTGTTTGTTGTTGTAGCTGCTTTGCCATCGATTTAAAAAAGACTGTAGACACGAAATTCAAATTATTTTTAACGTTTTGTTTTAATTTGCATCTCAGCATCGTATTGTAATAAAAATCTCATAAAATGGTCGACTTTGTATCCGTCACCTCTGACCTAGACTAAAGAGCAACAAATCAAATAAAAAATATGGCCATGCTTCGAGAATTTCTTAAGCATAGGTGCATGTAGGAATATTATTTGTAATGTAGTCTGTACAATAAAATATTTAAATAAATATTATAACACGGACTCATTACAAATTAAATATTAAAACTTTATTAGCCAATTTAAACCAGCTTGATTATTTATCTAAATTATATTTCCTTATTGAAATTTTATGATTAAAAGATAATAAATTATTAAAATGTAAAGCTAAATTTATTGCTCCAAAACAGATCGGCATGTGCACTGGAAAAAATGGAGTTTCTAATTTATTCATTTTTAAATGTTAAGTTGAAAAAAAGATTTATGATAGATTTAAATTAATTATACTAATTACGTTTTAAAATGCTCAGGTACCCACTATAACATACGTACTTATATACCATCACCTGAATTCCACAGTTCGCAGGTATATTTTAGGTCCCATGTAATAGGGGGCGAGCCTATTACCATTAACCGGGCACAAATCCTAACTCCAAGTTGCTACTGAGAATTTCATAGAAAAACCCAATTACACTTTTTGCTCGACCTGGGAATCGAACCCAAGATCTCTAGCGTAGCAGTCGCGCTTAGGACGACTAGGCTAACGAGGAAATTACCCACTATAACTGTTTTATAAGATCATAATATTACGTACTCATTACGGTACGTAGTCAAAAGTCCGTTAATCTGAAGAATATATCAGTTTGGCCTCAATAAGTGTGTTTGACCGTGTTAAGGGCAGATGACAGTTATTCAATCTTTGAAAAAGATGGAGGACTTTTTGCTACTATGGTTTTTTTTAGAGGCATTTCTGTCATAAAGATGCTGACAACTGATAAAGCGCGGTGACTGTCCAAATAGTTGAAAAATTAAATTAAAAATTTAAAAAACCCCCAACACAAAAACCTAAGTTCCCTTTAAAAAGTAAAAAAATAACAAAAAAAATACGTCACGTTGGGGGACCGCTCGGGACGATCGTATCCTAAATGCAACATCGGTCCCCCAACGTGACGTATTTTTTTTGTTATTTTTTTACTTTTTAAAGGGAACTTAGGTTTTTGTGTTGGGGGTTTTTTAAATTTTTAATTTAATTTTTTATTTTATACTTTTTATAGGTACCTATTTATTATAATGTCGATTTTGTTAAGTTTGAGACCCCACTCGAGTATATTTAGAGACATTCGGTTTTTCTTCCCTACTTTCACCCCCACAACTTTTAAACGGCTCAACCGATTTTCATCAAACATGTCTAAGAACACTCGTACATAGGTCACCTTTATTACAAAAAAAACTAAATTGAAATCGCTTCATCCGGCAGCTATGATGCCAAAGACAGACAGACAGACAGACAGACAGACAGACACGTCAAACTTATAACACCCCTCTTTTTGCGTCGGGGGTTAAAAAGAAACACAAACACATTGACACATCGCTTGTAATTTATTACTTTAATATAAATTGAGTAATCGAAAATAATAACCAAGTTCTTCATTCAAAAATGATACGTTATTTTCATTAATTTTGACAACATCCGTTGATTAATGTAGATATTTTTGCTAAAAGGTTATTTTTAAAAGGTTACTTTACCATGTTTATGAATTTAAAAATTTAAACATAAATTATTTTTAAACAACAGCGTTTTCAAAATCTACTTACTCAAACTCGATAGATTCAGCAAAAAGAAATGGCGTTTAAATAATATTATTAGAAAAAAACAGTTCTTATCAGCTTTTTTATAGATAGGAATAACATGCGTGATAGTATGCGTTATTACAAGTACAAAAACTGTGTACAGAGTAATAATGTATGTATTAAAGTGGATAGTTGCCACATAACTTGGCAAGCCACTAAGTATTGCCACATCTAATGGCCGATCTGTAAGCTACATTCACATACCGAATATCGTAAAGCACTTTCATAAATCGCTGACAGCGATGATCGTGTAATCCTTACTGATTTTATCGTGTCTGTGTTGCTAGTGCCAAAAATCTCTCTGTTTCTTTTCAATATTTACATGCAGACGTGATTATGTATTCAGAAATTCAATTCATTCAGGCTCGCATTTTTTTACCTTATTTAGCTACCGTAAATTATATTAAATAATTACTTAAAAAAGGTGCACGACTTCCTTTTTTGAAGTCGGGTAATAAAACAAGTTGCAGCCCGGCCTGCTCAAAATTTTCCTACCGTCGAAAACTAAGTGCGAGCAAATTAAGTACAAAGAAAAAACACAAATGACGTCAAAGTCGTTGACATTCTTGTAAACATTAACATTAATTAAACAGTGATTATTTAAAGCCATTGAAATTAAATCTATGACATTTCTTTAAATACTAAGTTCTTAATTTAAACTTGACCACAAACAAAATACAGGGTCGTATTCAGGCTGGGTGCATTCCTCACTTTTAATGCATAATGTAACGGATGATGTCAGCATGTAAATGCAATATTATTTCAGAATCATCAATAAGATTGCATCAATTTTAAACTAAACAACAGCATTGTGTAATTATTCAAATCCGCTATTTATACAATTTATAAAATCCAGGGTCACATTTAGGCTGGGTACATTCCATGTACAAAATAAATAATGTATCAAATGATGACAGAGTGCAATGCTATTGGAAAATCATCAGCAGAGATTGCATCAATTTAAAATTAAACAACAGCATAGATTAATTGTTTAAATACACTATTTATTCAATTTATAAAATTCATTGACGCGTTTAGGCAGTGTACATTCCCTGTATGAAATAAATAATGTAAAAAGTGATGTCAGCATTTAATAGGCACAATTAAAGAATTAACAGTGAAGATTGCATTAATTTGGAAAACAAAAAAATATTGCAAACTCCGTAATTTAGATAAGAACATCGATAATGGCCATTATGATACAAAGAATAAATATGACATTTCCACTGGTTTGTACAGATAATAAGTCAACCAGTCATATTAATTATTTCAGAGTCTAGTCTCAATAAATTTCACATTTTTTTTTGCTCATTTACTTTAAGCATGCACCTGCAAAACGGACATTAAAACCACGGAATTTATGTTGTTGCTATATAAAACACTAGTATATTAATAAAAACAATAAAAGTCAAGTAAAGTGGTGACAGGTACACTTGCATATCCTAGCACTAACGTGTATAACCTGTTTTCTTTAAGTAACTTTTAAAACAATTAACTATGCAATTACGTACTTTTAGAATTATACAAAACTGTAATTGAAAACAATAGGTACTGGAAAATTTACCAAGTTTAAAATTAAAGAACAAACCCGAGTGTTTATATCATATGACATAAAGATTCTGATCAATCTATACTAATATTATAAAGAGGTAACATTTGTTTGTAAGTTTGTAAGTTTGTATGTAGGGGGTAATCTCTGAGAGTAATGAACCAATTTTAAAAATTGTTTCACTGTTAGAAAGCTACATTATTCGTGAGTGCTATAGGCTATATAACATCACGCTACGACCAATTGGAGCGGAGCATCAATGAAAAATGTGGCAAAAACGGGGAAAAAATATTCTTTTTTAGGGCTTTTGTTGCGTGCGCTGCGTAAACGGTTAAAGTTACGCAAAAATAATGTATCAGAGAATTGTTCCTCTTAAAATATTCTAAAAAAAAGTCCGCGGTAGTACATGCCTAACTTTAAAGGTTGACTCAGTATAGCCATTTTTATGGGCAGACAATTTGTTTTAAAATAATGCATTATTTGCGAAGGTGTTTTTATAAACATAGTATTAATCCTTATCAACATAAATCAAAATTGCCCTTTACATCATTTAATTTCAATAAATATCTTAGGAGATATCACAGTTTTAAAATAACTTCGCAGCAAAATAATGACTCTGCGTGACATTCCGTAGCCTTTACCTCAGTTGCCTCAGAATAACAGATTATAATAGGCTACATAACATCGCGCTTTGAGCCACGGGAACGGAAAAGTAACCAAAATCCTAACGTAACGCGGGTGATACCGCGGGGCACACGAGGGTAATCTCTGGATCTACTGAATCGAATTAAAAAAATATTTTACCCATAGAAAATACGTTATATGTAAGTGTTATAGGGTATTTTACATCTCGCTATGACACACGGGAGCGGTAACCCGAGACGTATCCTAGAGGGTGAAATAAGCCACGCGAACGAAGTCGCGGGCAACAGCTAGTATAACATAAAATTCTGGGTGGCCTGTCTGCGAACGTTTAGGAACGATCGCATTTTAATCTCTGTCTCAATCTGTCAAAAATTTACCAATTTTTTATCATCTACGATTGGATAGCGGACTCAAGAAAATGTAAATTGATGTTTGGTATTATGATATAATGCACTGATATAAGACATAGGATACTCTTTATCCCGAAAAGAGTAGGGTTCCCGTGTGATAATATATCAAATTTGACGCGGACGAAGTCATGAGCAGAAGCTAGTTAATGAGTAAATAAACGATATACAAATAATGTTTTATGTTTTTTTTTTTTGTCATTTATTCTTAATACTTAAATAAAAACTGTAGGCGGTTCTCAATATACATCCAATTGCTACATTTGTCGACTAACCTGTTGTGTGCCTATAAACTTATTGAAAAAGGTGTTATGCAAATTAAAACACCAAAAAATCCATGTAACCATATTTTTTCCATACAAATAGAATCTAAGGCTATTGCTAAGGCGGTGTCACATACGTAATAAGCTTCCTCATTCTTTGCATCGTACTTGGTGTAATAGCAGAGTGTGTAACGACCCACTTCACTGTTCACTGGCCATATAATTGACAGGGGCAAGATGTCAAAGTTTTTGACATTCGTATAGAGAAATGTCAAAAATTTCAAACCCTATGGACTAATACCAAATTGCCCTATATACCTAGTTTTAGCTAATAACAAGACAGTGCAAGAACCACAGTACCGCATTTCAGACCGCCAATTGAATAATACAAAACAGGTCTAATATTATTGGAACTTTTCAAAAAGTTCGAATTAAATTACTTTTATGCTTTGCGAAGTAATTAAATTGGAACTTTTTGAAAAATGGTAAAATAGACCCAGCTTACAGCTTACTTGTTCTTTAGTAAAATTATCTGAAAGCCTTTTCTACTAATTAAAAACGTCCAAATATAGTCGTAGCCGTGTATGTAAATTAGGGGCATTTTTCACAGATAGAGACTAAGATTACAACGCGAACGATCCTAAAATCAATAGATTCTTCACCCTGGTCAATGGAGTCAACAGATGGTGAAGTAGGCCCATAATCCACCGATAAGTTCCACCTTCTTCATACAACGTTCCAGTCTAATTGATTGAACCAATACGGACGATGGTGTAAGACATTACTGGCCGTGAAATGACCACGTATGGCCAGCTAATTAAACGGTTGGGACAAAATTATTGGTACCATGTGGGTTAAGTGGGGACTTGCTCGTGGTACTGTTGGTTTTGTGGTGATGGTGTTGTGCAAAGATGTGACGGTACATCGACATGCACCTTAGGTTAATTTTCTTAACATTCAATTTTTTTTTTTACTTATTTTGTCTAATTATTCTTTCTTCTAAGTTTTACCCCCGATTTTTTCCGCATGATAATCAAGTAATTCATTAATATAGAAGATTAATAAACATTACAATACTCCAAAACACAGGTCGTTAACCTGGCTCAAAAGGCTACCCAGCTTAATTGAGACTGGGCTGGACATGTCCGCCGCATGTCGACCTATGAGCCCGCAAAACCTAAGATTGCCCCAAAATAACACAGCGGGGACGCGGTACACCAAGGAGGAGATAGCGGGACTATTTGAACGGCTTCCTTGAGAATTGGAAAGACGTATCGCAAAGTTGCAACAAATGGAAGAAATGGAGAGAGGCCTTTGCCCAGCAGTGGGATAGTAGGTACCGAACGATATAATACTAATTAATTTACCAACGCACTCCCACATTCCAAACTTAAACAAAACTGATTGATAAAGTAAATAAATTCATTCATTCATGATCGAAATTACTGCCCGCCCAAAAATTAATTAATTGCTGGTCCGCCTTTGTACTGTGTATTTTATACATTTTGTGCATAAAGTTTTAATAAATAAATAAATAAATAAATTAAATCAGCGCTGCATATTTGAGCTAATAGTTGCATATTTAGTTCATTCTACCAAATCCTTGCCAATAGAATATGAGTACTCGACCTTTGTAATATTTATGTTCTAATAAATTAATGGCCGGTTCATTTCCTTGTTATAATTACTGATCGTTCAACCGATGGTAATTTAGTTTGACATGTTGTGTAGAAGTGTTCATTTCGTGTGGTGGATTTGTGTTTAGGGTTGCTAGCCGTTGTCTAAAATAGAGTAAATAATAATGCCAGCCTATTACTGTCCCACTTCAGGGCAAAGGCCTCTTCTTATACAGAGAAGCCACGAGCACTGATCACCACGCTTGTTCAAAGCGAATTGGCGATTTTAAACTTATATTCGTTATAAGTGCAGGTTTTTCTCAAGATATTTTCATCTACCGATGTCAAAGATGTCCCAGGTAGACTTAAGAAGTAGGTGTTTACTTGGCCGGTTTTGAACGCGCATGCTTTTAAATTGGAGCCGGGTGTCTTAACCGCTGAGCCATGACGACATTCAAATAGATACCTTTATAAAAATTTAAATGCATAAACTCTTTTTTATATGTACTCTTTATTTACCCTTCTATAAAATCAGATATTATTATACTCTATTTCTTATAAAAACAGTTGGTAACCCTACTTGTGTTTGATAGCAAATAGATCGTGTCGATAATTTTGTAATATAGATTAATATTAATTTGCATAAGAAGTACAGAAAAACTAGACTATATTTTAAAATAAGCGTTACAAAAGGAACGATAGCAATCTGATCTTAGTCGCAATCTGTCAAAAATGCCTCTTAATTAAGCACTTTTTGACATTGACTGTCGCTGAAATAAGATTACGATTAAATTTTGAACCATAGTTCGTATCATGCTTCCATACGTTCATAGGACGATCATAGTATGGCATGGTTTAGTAAATAGTCTCTTTTATACACATACATAACATCACGCCTGTATTCCCCGAAGGATTAGGCAGAGGTGAACCAATATAATACACCCATAGTTCGCCGGTATGTTTTGATCCCATGTAATACGGGGCGAGCCTATTGCCACTAACCAGGCACAAATCCTAACTCCGAGCTGCCACTGAGAATTTCATAGAAAAACTCAAGCTCAACTTGGGATCGAACCCAAGACTTCTAATGTAGCAGTCGCGCTTAGGACCACTAGGCTAACGAGGCAGTTCTTTTTACCTTATGGTAATTAAAATCAATTAGAATTTTAATTAAGAATGATTGAAGTCATTGCCCTATGAGTAGGTTATAATGGACATTGTATGCACATACCATTATTTAAATTTCTCTGAAGATAGAGCGTGACTGATTTGTTTACCTGTGAAAAAGAAAAACAAAACTTTAGGTATTTAAATTATAATTACATGACATTAATACGTAAATAGTAGGTACACCATCATTTGTCTGAGATTCACAAATCTTCCATCAACCTTGAAAACTATTCATCATTTTTATTATCGAAATTCTCTGAAATGTAAATTACTCATAGAACATGAAACTAAAAGATTTTGACTGAAGCTAAAAGAATCAAACTATTGGTAACTAATTCTCAGTGGTAACTCGAATCTGTGAATTATCCTTCAAATATTAATATGGCCGCACTATTACAGTACCAATTCTTCCCTGCTGAAGTGCTGACCCCTTCGAGAAAAATATTCACGTTATACAACAAACTAGCTTATGCCCTTTGAGCGGAACGCTCTTTCTTTTTCTAGATTAAATATAGCCTTAACCTTTATAGCCTTTTTATATCATCAGCTATGTACAAATGAAAGTCCTGTCAAAATTGGTTTAGCCGTTTCAGAGATTATCCGAAATAGACAGATAGAGAAAAAGCTTTTGGTATTAAGACTATGTTAACGTTCATATGCATTTATAATGCTGTTATTTTTGGCATTACATACAGACTCTTTTTTTTTCAAATCATGAAATCATCAAATGACTTCCCTCGCCCTGGGCGGGGCGGAAGGTAGTGTCAGACTTTTACTGACTAAAACCTATCCATGTTCCTTCTTGTGCCCTTTGCGTTCCGGGGGCGCGGTGTTTCTTTCGAACAACCCGCAGCCCCGGCACAAACAGACACTTGAATATAGTGTGTTTGTGTAAATGATGACCTCATAATAAAAATTAACATATTTAGAATAACTATATTCCACGTAGGCGACGTCCTACCTCTCTCTGTGTACTACATAGCTACCATCGAACAAACAGTGCAAACAGAGTAGCTTTTCGTGGTATTTAGCTGTTAGCTCGCAGCTCGGAGTTTGAATTTGTGCCCGGTTAATGGCAATAGGCTCGCCCCCTATTACATGGGACCTAAATATACCGGCGAACTGTGGGTGTACATTGGTACACCTCTGCCTAACCCTTCGGGGAATACAGGCGTGATGGTATATTTTTTTTATTTTTTAGCTGTTAGCTCTTCAAAACTACACAAAGGATTATGATTGCCTTCCGCCATCATTAAGAAAATCAAATCCTGAAAGTTGCCAGCCTTTTGGGCACTCATCCCATTGACAGCGATGTGAATGAGTTTTATGATGCCCTATGAGCTTCCTTTTTCTTAAATTGTACATACCTAGTTGATGATGTAATTATTACTTATAAGTTTTGCGTTTGAAAGCCAACGAAATTTTCCATAAGTACTTTAGGCTTTATCCGACCTGCTGTGCGATTCTCTAAAATGCAAGCTCGAAAACGAGTCCCACTTCGATAACGAACCAACTTGTCATTGGTGTATAATATATTCGTTCGCCGTGGTGACGTCACCACGGCGAACGAATACTAAGCCAATGACAAGTTGGTTCGTTATCGAAGTGGGACTCGTTTTCGAGCTTGCATTTTAGAGAATCGCACAGCTGGAAACCGATCCCACACTCAACACCCGCGTTTGCGACCACAAGATCAACAGGGAAGTTCAATAAAAACAAGTCTAGACTTGTCGTTCCGCTCGCTCAGTACATTAGTGAAAACAAACTTGTTTACCTTAAACACTCTAGTTTTGTACTTCCTTTGTTTTAAGCTTACAGAAGTCAATGAGTAATTTTCCTAGACCGTTATAGTCGTTTTTAGAACGTGTGTAGTCATGAAGTAGTTTTTTTTTAAATAAGATACGTTCATTGTCTATGCCTACTTAGTAAAATTAGTAAGAAGTAAAGTTTGCTTGCTATTTAAGCAAAGCTTTCAAGCCATAGGTGTTGTAGTAATTTAAAAATCTCTGATTACTGAAAATAATACGTTATGTAAATTTTAACAAAATATTTTTTTATTTTTGTGTTTTTTAATTTACATTCATAAACCAACCTGCCTTCCTCTATACCAGGGTTTCTTAAAGTGGGGTCCACGGACCCCTTAGGGGTCCGTAGCATGTGTATCAGGGGTCCGCAGTAGGTCAGTTTGTAGAGTGTAAACATATTAAGAAATTGTATAGTAAACTCGACGAGACGCATTGTCGTTGTTGAGTGGCGAATTCAATACGTAATCACAGACAATTTAATATTCTGATTGAAGCCAAACAGCAGCACCCTTCTCATTAGTATTATTTCATTAGTTTTAGTAGTACTTAAGTACCAAATAAAGATTTTTATTAATACAAATAAGTTTTTTTTTCATTTCCAAATATTTTTTGACAGGGGTCTGTAATTTTTTTTAAATTGTGAAAGTGGTCCGTGACTACAAAAAGTTTAAGAAACCCTGCTCTATACAAAGTAAAAATCAATTTCCGTATTTATGCCAGATGAACTTGAGAGCGGCTCGACCGAATTAACTGTGCTTTTTTTTGTTTTATATTTGCCTGGATTGCGCGAAAGATTATGTTTTGAAAAATCCACCTGAAAATTCAAAAATTTGGATGATATTTTTGTATATAAAAATCTGAATTAATGTGCCGTTTAGTAAATTGTACACGTGTAAAGCTGGGATATAGTCGTTAATAGGTTCATAAAAAACAAAATAAATGCTAGCCGTAATAATATCGTAAGCGCCTGCGCCTCTGCGTCACAAAGGACAAGGTAAGCAGCTGCCTGTCTCTTATCTAATATTAACACCGCCTTATGTACGGAGGTTATGTACGTGCTTTACATAGCGTGCACATTTGACGGTGTTATTATGTATTAACGTACTTTTATGAGACATACTTAGAAGGCAGAAAAAGTTTTATAATACAAACTTTGCTGTAAAATGTCAAATTGAAAAATGTGGTTGTTTTTTATAACCTTCATTCATCGTTGAGAAAAACTTTTCAGCTTCATTATATATTAGGTAGTATTGATTTATAACAGCCTCGATAGATGGCGTTACGTGTTTAGATTTTCTGCACATGTAGAAAATATCTTTTCAGTGCTTACTTTGGATCGTAGCAGGTGGCGTTCTGTGGTTTCTGCCTAACCCCATGGGAAAAAGGCGTGAGTTTATGCATGTATGTATGTATGTATGTATGCTTCCTTTGGCAGGGGGGCAAATCTACTAACCTATAGTAACGATCGGAATCTAATCTCGGTCTCAATTTGACAAAAATGCTTTTTATTTAGGTGACATTGACTGTCGCTTAAATGAGATTGCAACTAGATTTCTGAACGTTTTTAATTAGTAGCATTGTTCGTCTTACTTTTTTGGAAAATTGCACAATATTTAGGTACTTTTCTATACCCATCAATCTTGTTTATAAGAAATACCTAACCACATTTTATTACGAGTATAAACAATCCAACGGAACTAAAACTAATTGAATCGTACAATTTGATGTAAAACCATGACCAAAATCCATAGTTTGGTAACTGCGTTAAATGAAGCATTTCATGGCTTAAATTAAGCGTTAAACCTGTATGTAACTTGGTCTAAGGCCTAGCAAGATACCAGTGTATTTATGAACAAATTAGACAAATAGCTACAGACAGTCAATTTTAATTATAGCATATTGTTCAAATCAAAGAGAGGAAAATAAGGAAAATTACTGTTATTTTTTTAAAAGAGAATAGTGATTGTGCAGATTGATAAATATAGAAGTCTTTAATAAAATTATAATAATTTGAATTTTACTAGTTTTTTAGTATTTTTGTATGTGTAATCTCTAGAAGAACTTATCCAAATACACAGATTCTTTCACTGAAAGAAAGCTACATGATTGAAGAATGCCTTAGGTTCATCATCGTCATCATACCAGTCACAGGACGTCCGCTGTTGGACACCATTGGCTGTTTTAATATTCCTACCAATTTTCTTAGACTTTCACAAGGGGGAAAAAAATCGAAGCTTATAATGAATATTTAAGTACGCGTGACCATTGCAAATTACGGAATACAACATTAATAAATAAATGCAAATCAAATGTCAAGATAAATTCAATCAGTAAGTTCCAAGTTAGTACCAATAAAAATACTGGTCCTATTATGTGGGTGTAGTTCTTATACATAGGTAGGCTAAGTCATTGTAATAAATTAATATTATATTAGCTGTAAATATATAGGTGATGTAAATATCCGAATAGCCTTCATGTCGATGTAGGATTTAAAATGATATCTTAATTTAATATAGACTTGTTTTTGCTTCACTTACGATAAGTAATAAAGTAGTACAATGTTGAAATGTCAATCGTCTATTTCAATTTTATTATACTAACTATTTTAATATACCAGCCTAAAAGGTAAAGGCCTCTTATAATACAGAGTCATGAGCATTTATTACTTCGCTTGCTCACGGTGGATTGGCGATTTCAGACTTACTCAGAGTGCAGACAGGTACCTATATTAATTATTATAGGTCCAGTAACTGCCTCGTTGGCCTAGTGGTCACAAGCGCGACTGCTACGCTAGAGGTCTTGGGTTCGATTCCCAGGTCAAGCAAAAAGCGTTATTGGGTTTTTCTATGAAATTCTCAGTAGCAGCTCGGTGTTTGGATTTGTGCCCGGTTAATGGCAACAGGCTCGCCCCCTATTACATGGGACCTAAATATACCGGCGAACTGTAAGTATTCATTGGTACACCTCTGCCTAACCCTTCGGGGAATACAGGCGTGATGGTATGTATGTATGTATGTATGTATAGGTCCAGATTTTCTTAATATGTTTTCCTTCACCAATGTACAAGATAAGTTTAGAAAGTACGTGTATGAATTGAAAAAATGACATTGGTCCTTGAGGTCCATGAGAGGCGGACGCCTTAACCACTGGGCGCTGATCACAATCTAATCCCCTTTTCAATCTGTCAAAAATGCTACACTTTTTGTCATTGATTGTCGCTGAGATACTATTGCGACTAGATTTGAATGTTTTTAATTAGAAGAATTGACCTTGTGGCAGGTCTAGAGGTCGCGAGAAATCGCTGGATACGGGTAGCACAGGATCAGTCATTGTGACTATCTTTAGGGGGAGGCTTAAGTCCAGCAGTAGACGTCGTTCGGCTGATATAATAATAATGACCTTAATGGCATAATTGCCAAGAGCCTCGACCAACACCTAAGGAGGCTCTCGTTGGGCGGCTGGATCAAGGGCTTGATTCAGAAAGCGGTACTCCTAGACACGGCCCGTATTGTTAGGAGATTCCTTTCTCAGGAGCCCTGACCACCGGTGGCTTGGACCCTGTTCCCGACGCCAGTGGGCTACTATCTTTTATATTTTTAAATGTTTTTATTTTTTTATAGTAATATTTAAAAATATAAATAATATGTATTATAAATAAATAAATGGAATAATAATGACCTTCAGAACGTTGACATGATTTACTTTCTTTTTTCCTAATCCATAATACCAGCAGTAATTTCTTAAACAATAAACGTTAATAATAAACGAAATTCTTCATTGACGCAATCTCTATCAAGCGGTAGATCAAATATTTCAGCGTGGTCACGCGTGGCTTGCCCGGGCGCTGCAATTTTCCAGTGGAAAGTGTTGTGCGTTTAATAGTTTTGTTTTGATTTTAATGAAGTGATTAACAGATTAAATATTTTTAAATTTATGATGTGGGTTAAAAATGTACAAATGCTGAAGTATTTTAAGCATAATATGCGTAACACAACTGTACATCCCGAAAGTATTTAAAAATGTAAAAAAAAATCAGTTCAGACCAATGGCAGATGCTCGCATCCATTAATCAAATAGAAAAGAGCTGATAATCTTCAAATAGCTGAACAAAATACTCTCGATCAAGTCACCTTTTAAACAACAAAAACTAAAATAAATATACACGTATTAAAGTAACAACAACCCTCTGCTTTTACCGGGGGTTAAAAATAAGTAGCTTAAAACATAATTGATAGCTTACATCATACCTATTTAGCAAAACTGCATTTCGAATTCCGTAACTAAATCTAGTATTGATCAATTGACAGTTATTCTTATTTTTTCTCCTATGTTTTGTGGGCCAAACAACAAATTAGATTTAGTGCAATTGCAATCCACAATTCTCTAAAGAATCCATGTTTTACTTCGCTATAATTTTTTGTGGACGCATTAAATTGTATTTACTTAATCAAGTTCGAATGATTCAGGCCATTGATTGAATGATAACAACATTATCTGAAGCGAATTGAACAGCTCAGCGGGTAGCGGCCATTTTGCAGATAAAATGAAAAGTTTTTTTTCTTTTTCGTCTTTATTTATTTTGAGGCTTTTAGCTAAACAGAAATGTCAACCCTATCATACGTGAACAGAAAACTTAGTAACCCTTTTTATTAAGAATATGTTATTCTATTGTTTCTTTTTTTTTTATAGGTGCCACACTTTTCTCAACCACTGCAACTTCTGATACACAGAATCAACTGTGACGTCTACATTAAAAGCGCCGAGACTAAAGCTCTAACGAATAAAGCTCCTAAGACCTAAGCCCTCCCTAAGTAAGTCCTGGACAAACGATTCAATTATTTCGGATCCCGCAACCAAATTAACCAGAAAAGAACCGAGGAGGAGAAAAATACAATTTCCACTTTCCTCCATACAAGCAAGAGATAAAACAGAACTAGGCCGACAAGTACTGCTAATAGCACTATGTATAAAAAAGCAGCATTTTTCATAACAATGTCTGTACTATAATTTTATTAATGACATAGCATTTGACGAACAAACCCGAGTTTATCCGAGCAAAGCCGAGAGGGGAGACGTGCTAACAAAAAATCCTATCAATTCCAAGATTCGTGATTAGAGTATAATTAGAAAATTCAGTAGTAATTGATTTATTATTACGCATGGCGTGCCTTGATCAATTAACGAATGAATTGAGAATTTAAAAGAAAATAAAAGTCAATGCTTCTATGCTTCTGTGTAAAAGGTGTCAATGTGCTTTAATTAAGACACGGTTGCCTGAGCGATTGGCTGATGAGCTGCGTTTCGTGGGTTTGATTCCTGCCCAGAACAAAAATGTAAATGGACCCAGCACTGTATGGCTTACAGATAGTTGTTGCGCTTCTGGTTGTTTGTTTATGTGAATTTATACGTTAATAAACGCAACCATGAAACAGACGAAATTCCTATTGTAGGGCAAAATTATAAAAAGAAAAAATGTTAGTCCATTTTAGATTATCAGTTACAACAAGTACTTGACTCATTTACTTTTAAGTGTGATGTATATTTTACAGAAAAAACTTGTTTTGTCTAACAAGACATTTTGCATAACGTGTTAATTGAACCCAGGACGCCACGCTCAGTAGTTGCGCTTACAACCACGAGACTACCGGGGACACAACATAGTAAAAAAACAAAGTCATTTGATAACGTGAATTATGTAGTACACAAGATAAGGTGTAGCCGATAAATGTAGAACATCATTACAAAGTTACAAGTTTGTAAGAGTACTTTCCTTACGTAAGCACAAGTTACTCGGATTACATAAAATATGTATTTCACCAGTTCAGTAATTCAACTCACATACAAATTGATTATCTGATAATAAATTATTGGTATTAATGTTAGAGGTTAAATATTAATCTATAATTATTTGTAATTGCTTCTCATGTCAGTTTAAATCATTAAATTCGCACGTTACATCTTCTTTACTGATGCTGAACATTTAATATTTAAATGTAAATTCAATTAAATATTCTGAGATTTATCTCTTTATAAAGTTCTATCGTGTGAGAATTATCACATTTTTTTTAACAAAACGACTAATTGGATTTTATTTTATTTTTTGCTAAAGAAAATCAAATTAATATCAACACGAATATCATCTATAACTTTTATAAAATGACTCCTCATTTTGTAATCATGTACGAGAAAAAACAGTAAATGATGTCGACGTAATTAAGTATAACGAGAGTGCTAAAGTGAAGTAACAGATGTAATATGATTTAATGGAGTATAACGTAACCATTTTATAATTCGTAACTGGAAATCAAAAAAGCAATCTTCAGAATCGTTCCTATAAAGAGGAGACAGTTTGGTTTTGTTTTGGGTAGTGGATGTATTCATTGCTCAAAAAGCTAAGTATTCTGTCTAGGTCACCTTTCCTGTTCTTTCTACTCCTTTTTTTGGTGGCCAAGGCACTTCACCAACAATATTGATGACTAGCGACTTCGTCTGCGTGTGAAGTCAAATCCTACTATAATATTATAAATTCGAAAGTTTGTGAGGATAGATGGATGGATGTTTGTTACTCTTTCACGCTTAAATGGCTGAACGGATCGGGATGCAATTTGGCACTGAGATAGATTGTAGTGTGGAGTAACACAAGACGGTCCCCGAGGTATAATATCCGTAGGCCGTTGTAACTAAATAAATAAAAGAAATTATATTTAAATTGGTACACCTCTGCCTAACCCTTCAGGCGTGATGGTACATTAAAATTCACAAAGAACTCCGCTACTCCTTTTACAGAGACATTGGCCTAACTTTGTCGACACACCAGGGTCATATTTCTATTTGGGTCTTTTCGTAACAGTTGTGGTTAGTGTTCGTTGGTCAAATGTCACTTGCTTTCCTATAATAGCCGTTGCGCCAGAGACGGAGCTGTTGAAATAAAAAATAAAAAAATAAAACATTTGATTGAAAACTATCAATTAGTTTTATGGTCTTCGTTTAGCTGATGTTAACTATTGTTTACATCGTTGTTGTTTTTATTGTTGTTTGTTGTTATTTCAGGGAATAGCACTCGTGTGTTGCAGCTGAAAATCAGCGTCACCTTGTGTTCATCTGAAATTATGCTGAGCTGTGGCCTTTTTGGTATTATTATTATTGTCGTTTATATGTATAGTTTTAGGTTTCATTCATTTTGCTTTAATGCCAACAAATGCATTTACTTTCTTTCTTTTTCCTTCAACTATTTAATTGTATCAGGGGTCCAAGACAATATTTATTTGTCGGGGATCCCTTCAAACAATAAATCAGAAAAGTACTGAGAAGTAAGAAAAATATAATTGTCACTTATTATTTTTGCGTAAGCAGGGTTTGGTAGCCTGTATATTATAGTCGTATGAGGCAAGCAGCAGTTGAAAGCAATACCCATGGTTCTGCAAATGTTCATACACAGCCAATGGGTGTATGAACATTTGCAGAACCACAACCAGTGCTATCAAGTAGGCACATTTGCCAACCTCACACCAACTCAATCTTCACCAAAAACAATCTATTGTTAACAATATATCCAAGGCAATTCATCAAAATCTCATTTTCGAAAAACACTTGCAACAAATACCTACACGAAGTTGCGACACGATCGCTAAGAGAATATTTAAGATGCCGACAATTATGTCTAACAATACTGCCGAATGTACAGTATATAATGATACAGGGTTTCCCAACCTATTATTATATTGTTATCTTATAAATCTCATATATTTCTGTAACATTACCTTTCACTGAGCTAAGTTCTCCGATGAAGGATAATCTCTGAGTTAAAGATCAATCATTGAGAATTAATATTTGAGATAATGGTAAGGTTGGTAACTCCTGACCAAAGAACACTTAATTGGGAAATGATCAATGAAATAAGGTGGATTGTTGTGACAGTGAACTCTAATGATAGGTAGTTGTATGATGCCAAGATTTGCTCAATTTGATCTCTAAGTAGGTAGGTTTTAATACTAATATAATAAAGAAGATTTTTTTTTGTTTCGCGCTGGCCTCTGTTCTATTCCAATCTTTTAGGAAAATTATTTTTATAACAGTACCTATTCCTAATCAAAGAATTAACTTAGCGGATGAAAAATACCAGATGGATGAAGTCTCGGGCTTTTGCCCAAGACTTGACTTGAATTTTGAGCGCAGTTTAACAAAACGAGACATAACACAATATCTTAATAAATGAAATACCATCTAGTTAAACGTGCGTCCATAAATTTAAACCAGTGCTACATATCCAAAATGATTATAATTAGTTCGAAAAACGATAAAATCTTGACTTTGGTTAATTTGTTCTTTCAGTACTAATGCTAATAGTCAAACCACATCACCCTAAGGTATTTAAGTATATCTGCTTGTAGATACTTAAGTACATATGTACCTACTTACCGATAAAAATCAACAAAAAAGCTACAAAATCAACAACATTATTTTAACGATAGCATCTCAATTCTTAACAAAACCTCAGGTTACTTCATTTACGAAATCAGTAGGGCCATTGTTTAACAAATGCCAATTTAAGAAAAGATTTTAATTATCTCCTAACTCTTTAGTAATTAATGAAAGTATTATTTAAGATTTTTAAAGGAATTCTCACGATTAAAAAAGTACTTTCTCCGGAACGTTCACATACATACATTGTTAGTTTAGTTTTAGTTTTAGGTGTTAATAATAAACAAGTCATATAATTAGGAACGGTATTTCTATGCTAATAAGTGTCAGTTTCATAAGATTTTCAGGAGGATAAAGCACAATATTATTGTTAAAAGACTCGACCGACTTTATTTACGGCTTTTAAAAAGAAAGGCGGCATTTATTTGATGGGAATGTGTCTTTAAACTTTTTAGTTTTTATTTCTTACATCTTACTTAAAAAAGTAAAGGCCATATCAACTTATTAAAACGTAAAAAAACTGGTCGCAATCTCATCCTAAAAAATGGTAAATTAGAGACACTCTTGACAGATTGAGACTAAGATTAGATTGTGATCGTTCCTGTTAGTATAATTCCCACAGACCGACCTCTTTAGCCGATTTTAAAAAGGCAGGAAGTATGTGTTTCGTTTTGTGTTTCTTTAAAGTTTAGATATTTGAATTGGGTTACTTATATCATATTGTAATTACATACTTATCTTACCAAAAAAAGGTCTCGATAAGTTTAAAAATCGAACCAAAAAAAAAACTAAAAAGCTTACAACCGGATAACAGTAATTCTACTAGACTCACACACTTTTTTGACCTACTTTTAACAAAAAAACCGGCAATCCATTCCCGTCACACAAATCAAGTATGCAAAAAAATAACCTAACACAAAATTAGGTAACTAACTTATTTTCAAAAGTATCTGCTATGACTAGACATGTTAAACGCAATTACTTAAACAAAATAAAATAAATAAAACACTAGTACACAAATATAATAATTATTAAAAGTATCAAAACTAATGCAACTGCATTAAAACTAATTGCTTCCTTGAGTTAAAGGTTAAATAACTGGGAATTGACATATGGAAGTAAAAAGAAACGTGTTTAGAGAGGTTCGGTTAATGTAGGTCAAATTGTAAAGAGAAGGCTCGTTTTTTTTTTTTTTTTAAATATCTTTGGACAACTCACACACGGGTATCTGATCCCAAGCTAAGCAGAGCTTGTGTTATGGTAACCAGACAACTGATATACATACTTATATAATTTATAAATACATACGTATTATAGATAAATCACACCCAGACACAGAACAAACAATCATGCTCATCACACAAAGTTTGTCCTGGGTGGGAATCGAACCCACGACCTCCGGCTTAGCAGTCAGGGCCGCTAACCACTAGACCAACAGGCCCGTCGATTTATATGTAACAATTTATATTATCTCTGAATCTGAAGATACAGGCTGATTATAAGTTCACTGCGCATCTTTTACGGGGTAAACATGAATACATGGGGAATGAATACGTGAAAGATTGGTGTACTCATGAATTCGATCAATTTTTATAACGGGATGAAAAAAAAACTCGGTATACATTTTATTTATGTCGTATTTTTGTACGGAAACAGCTGATGTTTTTTACTTATTTCAGAGTTATTCACATAGTAATAGTTGTTGTAATCATTCCTTGCGCATAGTTCATTAAACATTTACACAATTTTCATTTTTCTTCAATAACCTTACCGATGTCTTAAATTTCTTATTCCGAACAAAAATTAAAAAATTGCACTTACACTTTTGTGTCTTTTTCAAGATGAAATTCTTTCATCTACATCTTTCATCCAATTATCATTTAGCTTCTTCATAAGTGTTGTATGACAAGCTATAATATAGGTATTAAATTGTTACAGTCCAGAATATGGCCACTATTATTATTTAGCTTAAACTTTTTATAACATAAATATTTGGATATGGTCTACAGCTCCTAATGACAGGTACGACGGTCATCATTTGTTACACAAAAGTAAACGGCTTCAGAAGCCGTGGTCAAAAGTTCAAGCGTGAACCGGTTATTTAACCATTCATTTGTGTAACATCATGTTCATCATTGAACGATATGAACTGAACCATCTGTGAACGTGATCTATTTTTTTTTTAACATGATTGGAATTTTTACTAGTATTCTTTAAAAAGTACCTTTTTCTGCTGGTGTACTATATACAAATCTCAGTTGATTTTTGTGAAATGAGATTGCTGCGATCCTTGGGATCAGTGGGTTCATGGCTCACCTCAAAATTACTACACCTAAATTCACTAAGGAAGATATGTTACGAATAATTCAACAATTTTATCGTCAGAAGTAGAATCATTTCTGACCATTAAGATAACAAAAAATACAAATTTTCATTTCAGAAAAAAATAGCTTAAAATGAGAAACGATTACACATGTATAATACGTATTCATTTACAAATAATTTTGTCTACATTCCTAAATTTAATTATAGACAGGATCTATAAGGAAAATAACGATCTAATTTCGACACATAATCTCCACCCAAAATAAAAGTCACGAAGGCTAAGCAGGACTTTCGATACTTTCGAAAGTAGTTCCAATAAGTCACAGTTAAGTCATGTACCTTTCTGATATAATACCCGAACAGACGTCATGTCTAATCTCTAGCCGCTGATATCTGAGATGTCATCTATTGTTGACCCGACAGAACAGTAGGCGGTCTAACGCGGTGATTGATTCAATTAAACCATTTGATATCTACGCTAATTGTATATTGTGATGATATGGTTGGCACAGTGGCCGAAAAAATGACTGCTACACGAATCGGGAGTTCGGTGCCCGAACGAATCAAATCCATATTTAAAATTATAAATGCGAATGTTACTTTGTCTGTCGATCTGTTTGTTAAGCTTTTACGGCCCCAAATAACTACTTACTTAAGATACTTTTTATTCCTCGGCTCCGTCTGTGTCTGCGATAACCAACTTTACGCAGACGAAGTTGCGGGTAAAACCTAGTTTAATATACGTATGGCCTACAGGCAGTGTTTCCAGTTGTTTGTGTATGTGAGTTTATATGTTTGTAAGCGCTCCCATGATACAGGAGACATTTGCGATGTGGAGTAATACAAAAAATAATAATATTAAGGTTATATAAATTAATAGAGGTTACAGTAATATTTGAAGCTATTAGTAATACAAGGTTGTATGTAAGTGGGATTTTTTGCGGTAAGTGAAGTGGAATTTATAAAAAAAACCGTCTTGTGTGTTACGGTTTTTTTTGTATTTAAAATTCATGACACTGGTAATTAGACCTAATGTTGCATAGCATTAACTTATGATTAACTAATATTTTAATATGTAATTTTAAGGATACAATTTGAAGAATTATTGAAGTTTTTGATGAAGCGAAAGAGTTTAATAGGATATAATAAATCCCGATTTTATGTTATTGGATGGCAAACAAGCCAACAGCCCACCTGATATTGAGTCGTCACTGCAGGCAATAGACATCAGCAATACCAAAAACATTGCAGATGTGTGGCATTTCAGAAACAAAGTTCAAACGTCTCATGTGCTTGTAAACGCAATTACTCTGCATCGCACTAGTAGTAAGTATGGTGGTTGTACTTAACCGAACGCGCTCTTTTATAAAGAGCAATACTACTAGTACAAAAAAAACTGCAATATCTGACTCACCTAGACTCAAAACTAGTAAATCTAGATAGACAGGTACCTTCAAATGTCCTCGATGTCAATCTTAATAGAGTTATACAATTAGTCCTCTGAATAAGGCATAAACTGTACGGTAGCATTACGAGTATCTATACGTATACTAGCGTACTAGCGTAGCTAATCTCTAGAACTACAAGTAGTTTTGATAAAACATATTTTGTAAATGATAGCCAGATTTATGGGGAATAGTATAGGCTATATAACATCACGCTATGATCAAAAGGGAGCGGAGTAGTGCCTAAAGACGTAACATAAGTTACGTGAAAAAGACGAAGCGGACAAAGTCGCGAACAGTAACTGGTTTAATTATATGTCTAACGTTTCGCAATACTAAGTATGTAGACCCCTACTAGACTGGGGTGCTAGTCAGAAAACCTCCACGCGTGCCGTCGGTTGCTTGTCCCTCCGGACACGTCTTGAGGGAACGGCAGCTGGCTGGCCGGTGCACCCTGGGCGCGGGTAGTGATCTTCCCTGAGGAATGGGAAGAGATTCCTATTCTTTGGGGAATGTCACTGCTCGTGGCCAATATTCTGACGGGCGGGGTCCGAAGACGGACCAAGGGCGTTTCTCCGCGTGTCCCTCTGATCAGCAGAGGGCACAGCGGAGGAGTGAGGACGGGCTCGGCGTGCACTCACCCTGCCACCGAGCAGACAGAGAGGAGGGTGGTCCTTCTCTGTCACCGTCGTACATCGTAACCCCATATCGGAGTGTCGTGGTCATGTCTCGCGGCTTCGATTGGCACCGAGGGTCTTGGCTTAACCGCCCGGACCGCGAGGTAGAAACCCTCTATAAAAAGTCACCCCGAATCCCAAGCGGCGGCGCACCGTGACGGGATGTATGGCTGACGGGCGTCCCTATGGGACATCAGTCGCTAGTGCGGACCTCTTGCTTTTGGTTGGATGGTTGGAAAATGATAATACTCGTGGGAACAAAATGGATACAATCAATATAAACATAAATAAAGACGCAGAAGGAGGAAAGGGAGATGCCGAGTCGGAGTCCGACTCGGCCTCCAGCATGGTGACCGTGAGCCCGTTGGACTCCCGCCATCAGGTGGTTGATCTGGGCCAATTCTTCAGGAAGCGGCCCAGATCGGAGGACGAACGGGCGTCCTCTGACGGCGAGCAGCTGGCCTCGGCTCGCAAGATCCCCACCAGCAAACGCGGTGGGGTCCAAGAGCGGGGCCCACTGAGGGTGACTGCCCGGAGGGGCAGTGTTGCTGGGCGACCGGCGACACCTGCCGCGGACGGGCAGCACCCGATTGAGACGTCCTGCGACGAGGCAGGTGCACCTGGCGGCTCTGAGGAGCGTAAGTCCAGGTTCATGGAGGTGGTGAAAGACGCAGTCGCTAGTGTGGCCCGGAAGAAGATGAAGGGGTCTAAGTCCCGGGCCATGGACGCGGCTGCGGCCACCATACTGGCGGAGGCGGAAGCCAGTTTTGCGGGGGAGGTCCCGCAACTTCGGGCTGAGGTGGCTCGCCTGTCGGCCGGCATGGAGCTCCTGATGGTGGAGAACAGGAGGCTCCAGGCGGACCTGGCCGAGCTCCGCGGGACCGGCTCCCGCCAGGCGCCCAAGGCGCCCAAATCGCCCGTGCCCATACCGGTCGAGAACCAGGTTTTGACCCTGGTTCAGAGGGAGTTGGCGGCCTTCCAGGCACGGTTTTCCGTCCTGGAGGGCATTGTGTTGCGCCCCCCTCTGGCGGCGAGCGGGACGGCCGCGGGCGACAAGCGGGCCTCGTACGCGGCGGCCGCGTCTGTGCCGAGGCCGGCTAATCAGCCCCCCGGAAGGGCTGGGCCGGCCCCCGCGAAACCGGCTCCGGCAAGGCCGGCGCCGGTGCAAAATGCGGAGCCCACGAGGAGGGGCAAGGCGGCATCCCAGCCGCCTCCGCCCCCTCCGCCCCCTAATCCCAACCCTCCGGCCACGGAAGCCGAATGGCAGGTGGCCGGGGCTAAGGAGAAGGGGCGCAGGGCGGCCAGATCGGCCAGAGCGGCCACCAGACGGGCGGAGGAGCGGCGGCGACGCGGTGAGCGCAAAGCCGCGGCCAGGCTTCGCGCCCCGAAATCCGCGGCTGTAGTGGTCACGCTACAGCCGGAGGCGGAAAAGCGGGGCGTGACATATGCGCAGGTGCTCACCAGGGCCAAGGCGGCCATCAACCTTGGCGAGATAGGGATCACCGGCCTCCAGCTTAGGGTCACCGCAACTGGGGCCCGAATGCTGGAGATCCCCGGCGCCACCAGCGGCCCGTCCGCGGACGCTCTAGCTGAGAAGCTTAGAGCGTCCCTAAACGCGGACGAGGTGCGGGTGTCCAGGCCCACTAGATGCGCAGATCTGCGCATCATGGGTCTGGACGACTCAGTTTCCGCGGAGGAGGTGGTGGCCGCCGTCACCAGGGCGGGTGGATGCCGTGCCGAAGAGGTCAGGGCAGGCACCATCCGCCCAGAGCGCACGGGCATGCAGACCATTATGGTCAGCTGCCCAGTGACGGCGGCTAAAGCCATTGTTGGGGGGGGCCGCTTACTGGTGGGCTGGGTGTCGGCGCGGGTTCGCCTGCTCGAGCCCAGGCCCCTGAGGTGCTACCGTTGCCACGTGGGGAAGCACGTGGCATGTCGGTGCGCCTCGGAGGTGGACCGCAGCGCCCTGTGTTTCCGCTGCGGTCAGCCCGGTCACAAGGCCGCGGTTTGTGATGCCCCGCCGCACTGCGACGCATGTGCGGGGGCTAACAAGCCGGCCGATCACCGGGCTGGGGGCAAGGCCTGCGCCGTACCCGCCAGGTCCAGGGGAGGGCCCCGCCCCGCCACCACCGCCGCCGCCGCCGCCGCTGCCGCCGCCACCGTTGCCGTGGCCGCACCCGCAGCCGCCGCTGACGCCGCGTCCGCCGGCGCAATGGATTGCCAATAACGGCACCATTGCGCCTCCCGCAGGCGGATACCGTAGACACGGTCTGTGGGCGGTGAGCAATGGGTAGCTCACCGTCCGTACGTTATTTAACGACAGACCGTGTCGACGGCGCGTTCATGTTCCGCGCAAAGAGGTGTCAGCACATAGAAGGGGCCACTAAGGGCCAAGGCCTACCGGGGCTGCGGGTTGTTCGAAAGAGATACCGCGCCCCCGGAACGCAAAGGGCACATGAAGGAACATAGATGGTTTTTAGTCAGTAAAAGTCTGACACTCCCTCCCGCCCCGCCCAGGACGGGAAGGGTCATTTGATGATTTTACCATCTTAAAAAAAAAAAAAAAAAAAAAAGACCCCTACTAGACTACTCAATCTGACAACCACTAATTAACCTACAATCTATATAACTAAATAAAATTGAAGTGTCTGTGTAAAATGTCAAAATAACAGTTTTTTACTATATACATAATAATAATTAAATTTTTAGAATTACAGTCAGTCGGTCTGTTTGTATCGTTTAATCTTCCAAACGGCTGGACCGATTTTGACGGGACTCTCACTGGCAGATAGCTGATGGAAAAAGGAGTAGGTAACTTATGCTCATTTTAGTTTAGAAAACTAATAAGGGGTCCGTGCAAAAACAAATGAAACATCGCCGATAACAGACATTCACACGGACGAAGTAACGCGCATAAGCTAGTATAAGCGTTAAAGTAGAAAAAAAGTGAACGTAAGTGAATTGCATAAAATTTTGATCATAGACATGCTAATTCATGTTGAAAGGATGATAAAAAAGTCGATCAAACATGTATGGAATTTTTTCAAAAAAGTACTGCATAAGTAGTTGAGTGTTGCGTGATTCTCAAAACTAGGTTACATTTTGCAAAATCGTTTCTTAATCTATACCAAATATGGTTTAGAATAGATTAATATTGTCCCATTGCTGGGCAAAGGCGCCTTCTCATCCATGGCATGAGCATTGATTACGGTACCACATTTTCTCAAATCGGATTGGCGATTTCAGACCCATATTAATTATAAGTCCAGGTTCTCTCATGATGGTTTTTTTCTCCAATGTCAGTGATGTCCAAGATAAACTTAGAAAGTACATATGAATTCAAAAAGTCACATTGGTACTTACAAAGTTTCAAACCTGCAAGCTCATGCATCGGCTTACAAATCTAGTTCAAATCATAGAAAATCATTTCTTAACTAAAACCAAATATGGATTAGAATAGGTTGAACCAATAATTTGATATTTTTAAAAAGACGAGTCACTGTCATTTGTCAGATGTAATCAGACAGGCAGACCATTCACATAGTGATCCCAGTCGGTCAGTGTAAAGACAGTTACATTATGACCTATTAGATCACAATTACGCAAGTGAATGCACCGCCATACATTCACAGCGTCGTAAATCATATGATTAATATCTAAAGTGTGTCGAGAGGCGTCTAATTCAGAGATTGTTAGAAAAAAATACGGAAATACTTCTCCTTCTGCAGTAGACGTTTTATTTGACCCGACAAATTACCTGGTGAATGTGGGCGATGACCGCAGGCAAACCGCACAATACATTGTCGTGGCATAAATGCATTTTTAGTGTATCTTTATGATCTTTGTTAATAAACCTATTGTACGAGTGTAATAAAATTTCTTCCTGTTTTATACAGATATTTGTACAACAGTAATTTCAACTTGAATTAAGTGTATAATGTTCAGGAAATTGATGAATATGGCGATAAGGAAGCGAGATTCGTGGCAAGAACTCAACTCATGACATTCTTACTGTGTTAATATTAGTGTAATCTAAACTAATGTTATGAACAGAAAATTAATAAGAATAATAAACCATTTATTTACAGGTTTATTTACTTATTTACAAAGACCCATAGATAAATTACTTTAACCTTAGTATATATATAATAACAACTGTGTTAGTAAATAAAACTAAGAACTATTTACAATGTTTGTTTGTAAGAAATAATCTCTAGAAGTGCTGACCTGATTAAAAAATATTTTACTGATCGAAAGAGCTTTATCCACGTGCAATATGATATACTTGTTTACCATAATAGACTTGGAAAAAGCAGGTGGAAAGTCATAGATAAAAAACAGGTTTTTCTATCTATTCTACATTAATTTCTATTTAAATATACAATTAGCATACTACTTTAAATAGGTGCATAATCTTGAAAGATTTTGATAAATAATTAAAAAGCTACTTAAAGAAAAGAAAAGGCCATCAAGCCATTGCTAATTTATAAAGAAAACTTGTTATAACCTGGTACGTGATTTCATTAGGATTAATTTTAATTTCGCTTTTAGCTTAGCTTCCGACTCATACAATCACGTTACCACAACAAGTTGTACAATGATTAGGCATGGTATTATTGTATCATTAATGTAAGATTATAGATGTCATGCATATCTATTAAAATGATTATTGTAAGATAACATTTTTAACGGGTTTTGACAAAGTTTTGAGTTTTTGCCTCTAGGTGTTCCCCATGGACACTCTTGGGTCCACCTACAATTTTTGTTTCAAGAAAATAGCAAAAATAAATAAGCCAAGCCTATTCTAAAAATAATATAATCTTAATGATAGGTTGTGTTTTTTTTCATATCGTAGGTACTTTACTCATACACACCTGACGGATTTATTAATTAAAACAAGTCCTTGAATAAATATTATGTACTTATAATATTGATATTAGACACGTGCGATACTGTTAAATAACGATTAAATAAAATTAGCAGATACTAACCACAGTCCAGCTGCAAATATACCTAAATAGGTTACAATTAATGAAAATAAGCACATACAACCACCTTCAATAAATCTGATTGCAGAACTTGGTCTAATTACCTTCAAATTAAGTACTTATCAGCATCTACAGCTTTGTATGAGTCAACTACTTCTAAATCTAGCAAATATAAAGGAACTTAATTGACTATTAACTGTCGCTTACTTCATTTTTAATTCACTAAAACTGTGCTTTTATGGTTTTCCTGACAAATTGTTATTTGGTACTTAAGCAGTTAGTGCTAGATGTATGAAAGTAGGTACTAATACTAAAATGTTATTATTCTTTAGACTGAATCAATTAATGTTTAAACATTTGATCGTAACTTTAAAAGTATCAAGACGTTTAAGGGAACGTAGTTGTAACAAAGGAGATGGACTAAATGTGTCCCAATGTGCACAGTTAAAGTATAATAATTAATTTTATAATACAAAACCAAAAAAAAATAACGTGTCGACTTTGAACCTCCTCCTTTTATTTTCGTCGGTTAAAAACGTACTCCGGTCAGCTATAAAAAGAGAAGTCAAAACCATAACTCTCTCTCTTAAAAGCATCAAAATTCCATGGTTAAAGCAACGAACACAATAATTACAAAATACAGAGGCTTGCTACTTTAATGCACTACATATTTGAAGACAAAGCGTCGGTGAAAGATGGCGTCGTGTGTTTATTTGTCAGACATGCCCACTGATTACTAATGGGGAGTTACTGTCACTTTCTAGCACTTTGTTTTGTCACTGAATGTGTTTATAGAAACATCTATGTGGTACTGAATTGTATTATCAAAGTATTAAAGAAATAAACGAGAATTTAATCTAGTTTGCGTATAGTCAGGGTCAAAAATAGTGAAAGGGTCAATAATGTTAGTATTTTGGCAAAAAACTTTTTTTTAATGTTGATGATTAAATTAGCGTCGTTCTGCTAAAATGACTTAACCCATAATCTCATTACTATACAACAATAACTGTTTAATGTAATACAATAAGTATGTTTAAAAAATAGATTTAAAATTAATCAAAGCTATGTATTCAAAATCAATTACTTCCAAAACTGTGGAAAATATTTGACGTGTGTTGATTGATTTTGACAGAACTAAACCAAAATTAGATATGACAGGTAATGACTGTATGTACGTATATATGACAACATAATGAAAATAAGATCAAACGTTGATTGATGATTCTATTATTCTGAATCTGATAAAAAGTAATTTCGCAAAAGATGATTGTACTCAACATATCCTGTCAAGCAATATTACAGATCTTTATTTCATCACTAAGCAATTCTTAATATAAAGAAGTGCATTAGTAACACAGCTAGGTGTTGATTAGAAGATTACAATCAATGTAGTACCATTAAGTAGTCTAATTTCGAAATCATCAATGACCATATGACCATCTAAAAAGTAACCTATTGCAATCATTGTATTTGTTAATAACTAAACTCATTGATCAATAATATTTTAGTCTAAGAGCTTGGAGTTGCTAAACTTTTGTCATTTTAGCATGGCTGAAATTTTGAAAGTGGATGAAGGTATATTTAGTAAGTAAGGTCTCTTTTTAAAGTATCTGGATGAAGTTGGTCATGCAGAAAGTGTCTAGCAATAATGTCTGTTGATTTTTACCAATCCTGTTTGCGGTGTAAAAGTTACATTTAATAAACAAAAAAGGGACTATTTAAACCTAATACCAGAAAAAGGTAGGTACCTACTCATTAATCTATTGTCAAAATGTTTATTGTATAAAACGACGTAAGTCTAGCGACTGGGATCTTAGTCTCTAATGATATTTGCACAATAAATACATTTTCTTTATCAGTACTTCAAACATAATCGTCATCAAAGTTTCTTATAATAATATTTTCTTCGTTTAATTGTCGGTTATACAACAAATTTCTTTTCTATGATAAAATAAATAGCTGACTCATTTATGCCGGAAAAACGTTTTATTTCTTTCATTGTTTCCACGTTTCTTGAAAATCCGGATACCTACTACACGTGTGTTTCCACCACAACCTAAAATACATAATAATATGTATTTTAATTAAATCCTCATATTATTAGGATTTAATTAGGATATTTCACAGTACAAATTGCAATAGGCTGGCCCCCTAGTACATGGGACCTAAACATACTGGCGAACTGTGGTTGTACATTGGTACACCTTTGCCTAACCCTTCGGGGAATACAAGCGTGAAGGTATGTGTGTGTAAAATGGCAAAAATACCAGAATGATCAATCTATTAGATTTAGACAATTGATGAAACAATCTAATGCGACAACTGACATTACAAAACGATTACTTTTTTCACGCGACCTTAAACTTTAAACATGCAGTAACATTACATGATAATATGCTAGCGAATTCTTTGAAGCCCACTTGCACTAAAGTCTTAACTTAAAGTTAGCTAACACGAGGTTAAATTAGAATTATTTTATATTCATGTATTATAATGTATTATAATGTGCTGATGGCCTAGTAGCTACTGCGCCCCCCTTTCATGCATGGGTGTTGGTGTTTTTCAAATCATAATTATGTACAAGTTTATCTTCACTGACATTGGTGAAAGGATAACATCGTGAGGAAAACTGGACCGACATATAAAATTAATATAAGGCTATACAGGGTTGACGTAACGCAAGAAAAAAATATTTGGAAGGACATGGGGGAGGCCTTTGACCAGCATTACCACATTATAGGCTAGATAAGAAAAGGTCTGAAACGGTAATTATCCGCATTGAGCAATCATGCTGATCAATACTCGCTCCTTCTTTGTACTAAAAGAAGCCTTCGCACTGCAGTGAGACAACAGGCTGGTATTATTATTACATATGACATTTTGTAACTTAACCTCGTGTTAACTTTCAGTGGTCAAGTTTTTGATGCAAGTGGGTTTTATCTATGCACTAGATAAAAACAATTTGTCAGCAACTCAAGGATCATAAGGTGTGTCAAATTGTCATGCGCACTGCATAAAGTATAAATGTCAAACTTTCATATTGCGCTGATCTCGTGACCTTAATCTTGGGAGCATTTAGTGCATGTTAACACAATGGGACAATTGCATTGATGCATTTTGTTTTGCATTCAAGATGAATCGGTTTACACTTTCTTATGTGGCGGAGTTATTCTGTAAATATTTTTTCCTCGGTGAATTTAGGTGAAGTGAGTGAGAGATGAGCTGTAAATCTTTAGCATGTCATTGTGGGATGACAGCTCATCTCGAACTAACTTCACCTTATTTTATCGAGGGATATTTTAAGAGGAGAAGAGCTTAATTGCCTCGTTAGCCTAGTGGTCCTAAGCACGACTGCTACGCTAGAGGTCAAAGTGTTATTGGGTTTTTCTATAAAATTCTCAGTAGCAGCTTGGAGTCAGGATTTATGTCCAATTAATAGCAATAGGCTCGCCCTCTATTACATGGGACCTAAAACATACCAGCGAACTGTGGGTGTGTTGGTACACCTCTACCTACCCTTCGAGAAGAGAGAACAGCTTAAACCTTAACAATAGTTACGCTATCCCTATGCGCTTACGCTTACGCTAATCCGTAAAAAAAATCACTTGGACAAAGGCGAGGGAAAATTGTGTTCTACCTAGTATATTATGCAGAATTTATGTAAACAAACCATCAATAAATTAATGCTAAAAGTAGATTAAAGATGAATTTTGGTCAAATTTAGCATTTGATATCGATTTCCTTGTAAACAACACATTATAAATGCATTGTTGTATATGTCAAATATTATATCATTCAGATTACTTAACATCCTGATTTGAAAACATATAACAGGTGTCACAAGAAACTCAACAAAGTCAATCCCTCCCCCATCTATCCCCATCTTCTTCATTATCTTCATCTTTTTTTATTTTTCATCTTCTTTTGGATCTTTTTTCCCCATTCTTGCGATATTTATTTGTACCGAACCATGCCTAGGACGCAACTCCATGGATCGATTGGTCTGGTTGGTCCAATGATATTATAATGGTCCGTTTTTTTAGCCAATAAACTTTAGATACCCCTATGATGTTTTGTGTGTGTTACATTGCGCACTACCATAAACGGTGACTTTTCACGCCAAGATTAGCTTTTGCTGTATATTACTTATTTTGTTATGCAGTAATTAACGGCTATGTGTCTTTTTACACCCATATATATTATAAAGCTAACTATCACAAAGTTATAACTACCAATCAAATCCTATCCTACCTACCAATCAAAATCAGTTACAACTCAAAATAAGAGCATTTACGCATGCGCAAAGAAAGTGTTCCTAATTTGAATAATATGTAACTCTTACGAGCCGTCATCGCAGAATGACAAGCTGACTTCTTACAAACAAATTCACTTTGATTAGCCTCTATTCCATTGTGATACGGTTGATATTGGAGCAGCTGAAGTGAATGTGTTAATCTCAATTAAATTAATTCAAATAGTTGGTTCTGCTTTACTTTCACCGTGTAATATGTTGACGTCATTGCACGTCATATGTGAATTCTAAAGCAGATGGCGAAGAGCCGTTGGGAATTCCATTTTAATTATTATCAAATCATACAGAGTACCTATAATTTGTTTTTTTTGTGTACTGAAATCACTTTTGTTTAACAAGTATAAAAAGACACTTGTGAAGGTAAAAGTTAATTAATGTTCTTCTCGTCAAGTCATTGCGATCATTTTTTTGTCTTGGAGCATACCTGAGAAAAGTTTGGTTATGGAGATATTGAAGGTCATAAAACTCTGTGCTTATGAGTGCATATAACACAGTACAGCGATCGGGGATATTAAAAGTTTAGTTATAAATGTTATGAATCTATATTACATAATATAAAGAGGAAAGATTTGTTTGTTTGTATCGAATAGGCTCCGAAACTACGGGACCGATTTTACCAATTTTTTCGGGTCCGTGGGTTACGCTCCCAGTCGTCGAGGCACCTGTGGTCCACGCACCCGATTCGATTAATTTTATATCATTTTTTTATTGTGCTTTTTCACTTAGTACAGTAAACGAAAAAAGCGTTTCATCATAATAATATAGTATTTTTCCTTGCTAAACAAAAGTTATCTATCACATAGCAGATATACGATCGCCACTTAACCTTATCCTTACACACCTTTAGTGAAAAGTGATGATTTGCTTGTACATATATACTATTTTGTGTTTATTTTTTAAATAAAATTTTAAGTTTTCACAGTAGATTACTACTACGCTAAAAAAAATCGATACATTTCACATACAGTTATTTTGAAAGCTTGATTATTTTGTTATTAAAACTGACTGTTATATTCAGGTTAAATTATCCTCATTTGTTTGGTTACACAGTTTGATTATATTTAATTATTATTGTTACAAAGATGAAAATAATATTTCACTATGTATAAACTTAGTTGCTCTTCAGTAATTTTTAAGACTGTTTTTTTTTAAATCATTTTCTTATTGTATTACATGTGAGACTTATTATTTAATTAGGTTAAATGATTCTCTTGATTATAGGTGATGAAAACTATGTTAGGTATATAGTAAACATTTTTTTTTACAAGTGTTCTTATTGATTTATATAAATAAAGAATGAAAAATTACTGAGTCTTAAATTTTCAAAACATACTACCAATATAAAAGCATTTGTTTGTTTTAAATATATAATTATGATTTTTATATTAAACATTATACCAACAATATACATTTAATATTTTTGTAAAAAAGTTTTGTGCCTGACGTTACATTTGATCAAAAATTGACTTGAATTAAATAAATCGAATCGGGTGCGTCCACCACAGGTGCCTCGACGACTGGGAGCGTAACCCACGGACCCATTTTTTCACCAATAGATAGCTACATTATTCCTCAATAACATAAACTACATAATATCACGCTACGGTACACAGGAACAGAGCAGTAACCAAAGATGTAACTTAATGCGGATAAAATAGGCCATGCAGACAAAGTTGCGGACAGACTAGAAAATTATATTTTCCTTTCTTCCAATTTTGAGGTATATTGAGTCAATAAAAATTACCATAAATACATGCCAACACCTCTAGGCATAATAAACCTTATAGCTAACGATGCTTACATTAGAACTAGTGATGCATTACCACACCTGAATTTTTTAGTGATTAGATTTAAATATCAAATAAAGACACTTATAATGTGACATGGAGTAATAATTAACCTTGTTATTTAATAATAATTGATGTTTGATGTTATTTCGTAAAACTCAATACACGAAACATAATTTTAAAATAGAAAAAATATATACCATCACGCCCGTATTTACCGAAGGGTTAGGCAGAGTTGTACCAATGTACACCCACAGTTCGCCGGTATATTAAGGTCCCATGTAATAGAGGGCGAGCCTATTGCCATTAACCGAACAAATCCAAACTCCGAGCTGCTACTTAGAAATTGATAGAAAAACTCAATGACACTTTCTGCTCGACCTGGGAATCGAACCCAGAATGAATGAATGAATGTTAAAATAAGTAGAATATTTTTTTAAAGAGCTTTGTTGCAAACGTAGAGTGATTGTGAATGTATAGGTACCTATAGTAAACCCACAGTCCGTGAGCCATATGACACACGAACTTATCCGGTGGTAAAAGCGGTGCGAAATCTTCTAAAATTAGTCACTGTAAATGGACATTTAAAATCGCCTATCCGCCTTGCGCAAGCGTGGTGATCAGTGCTCATGCCTTATCTGTATGAGAAGAGGCCTTTGCACTGCAGTAGGACAATAAATGGCTATTTTTTTATAGATGGTAAATCATCAAATAACTTCCCCCGCCCTGGGCGGGACGGGAGGGAGTGTCAGACTTTTACTGACTAAAACCCATCTATGTTCCTTCATCTGCCCTTTGCGTTCAACCCGCAGCCCCGGCAGACAATAAAAGGCTGATGTTATCATTATTACATTAAAACTAATGACACCAGTTTTCAATTAGTTTATAAAAGCCCTTAATCTGTAATCAGTACACACATCTTCACATAATGACCGCGAACCCACGCGACCTTTAAAGGTCAAGTAATCATAGCCGTAGGTGAATATGGGTCTGTTACCATTATAAAATGATACGCAATAATTGATGGTGTTTCGTATGGTTTACTCATGGTGAAAGGTTAATGTTCTTGTTTGTTATGCTGACAAGTGTGATTTGTGGTGTTTTAATGGTCTATTTATTGAATTTAGACATACAACTCGATTTACTGGTATTTTTTTTTAGAAAAATTAATCACAATCTTATTCTACTTCCTACTATCTGTCGTTTATTACTTAATTAAATGCCAAAATTTGTAAGTATAAAAGGATGGATGAAATAACTCTTGGTAACTCTTTAAATATCGTTTTTGTGTTCCCGTGGGATAAATTAGGGACTTAGTTAATTCTGAATTCTACGTAGACGAATTCGCGGACTGTTCTATTTTTTTTTATAAACATCACGCCTGTACTTTCCGAAGGGTTAGGCAGAGATATAAACTTTTTTCTTTCTTTCTTTCTCTCAATGTACACCCACAGTTCGCTGATGTTATAAGGTCCCATATAATAGGGGGTGAGCTTATTGCTATGCATAAAACCATCCATCCATATCCATTGTTTAGAAAATTAACCTAGAAACCAAACAAACCGTCTACTTAACACTGTTCTAAAAAACAACTAACTAAAATCAACAAAACAGCTCACTAATACTCCAGTTTTCCTTCTCAAACCAGCAAACTCACAAATGCACAAACAAATTGCCATTTAACTGGCATCATTACTTATTAATATCCAATAATTTGCTTGAAAATATCGCTTTACTCCAACCGGGTCAAGTTTTCACAGCCGCTTACTTAGATTATGATCTAGTCCAGCTACTTGCAACCGATATGCGATAGCTCAAATTATTGAGAAGTGGAGCATGCAGATAACATGGAGCCTTGAATGCATGTTGGGTAGAAGCTATGGCACTAATCTGGGCACCTATTGGGCACAAACAGTATAGATTAAGAATAGAATATAATGCAGATGGATGCAGGATTAAGCCAAAGTCACAGGGAAAAGTATCCCATACGAAGCCATAATTTAGAACTTTGACTACAAAAGGGGATAACAATTTGAAAGGGCCCAATTTTGTATCAACATTTAAGACATTTATGGGGAAAATGTCGTGTCTATAAACATTCACATTCATTGTGTGACGATCTGTGAAAACTGTCTCGACTTTGCCTAACTTTGACTTTGTCTTTCTTCATTTTGACATTGTTTGTTACTGCCATGAAATTGCGTTTCAATTTGGGAATTGACCTTCAAATTCATCAAAACTTAACGTTAGCAAAATCTACCAAATATTTATTTTTTTATATATTTATTTATTTATATTTAGATATATTTACCAAAAACAAACTTTAAAATAGAACCCACTTCTGTATAAAACATCAAGGATTCATCAAAATTACATTCACATACGCGCTCCCTTGCATTTCTTAATCTCGTGTCAATCACAGGTGAATGCAGGACAGTCAATGCATCAACGTCACGGTGTCCAGCTGTGAAGGCAAGTCCTACGTGTAGTGTGGCAATCGTATTAGGTGAGCTGACATGTACATTGCAGGTGTGTTTTGATCCTTATCCTTGGTAACATGTTGGAAAATTATATGCGGGGTGACACATCATATGGCCGTTAACTAGGTATACTGCCTACTGCTTATTAAACTAAGTAATTTTGAGCATAAATAATGCAGAGAAATAACCTTTTTTTGGTGTGAGAAAAATCACTGTTTTTGAACACGCACGTAAAACAATGCGGGGTATTAAAAGTTAAATTATACCATTTAAAATTTGTATTCATAAAAAAACCTTAAAAAGTAAAGTCAGGGCTTTGACCCTAAATATTCATATTCATATTTATTTGCATACCATAATGTGTTCAAAAGGTGTTACATAAGGCTTAGAGCTACTGTACAATTATGGACCCTGTTAGGGCACAGCAACAACAATATCTACGTAACCAGATGGTATTTAGCTATGATCCAGAACAAAAAAAAATCTATTGCAATAATGGGAAGGACACATAACTTTTGACTTCGTTAAGTCTTTAATATCCCTATATGTATATTTTCATCACATAAAAGTCACCTTTCGAATCGGAAGAATCAACCTTAAAAATATCAAACAAGAAACTAAATAAACTTTTATTTACACAGACTTTTTTATTAGTGTTGTTATTTCAAAACAATTGAAAGTCAGCTTATCCCATTACACTCAAAATATGTATGTATGTAAACGACAAGTAACAAAGGGGAATGTAGCCAAATATTTTGACACTGCTGATCGTGGCTGGAATCTTAACTGACTGTCTATACGATTTT
Source organism: Caradrina clavipalpis (assembly GCA_932526535.1). Lineage (NCBI taxonomy): Eukaryota > Metazoa > Arthropoda > Insecta > Lepidoptera > Noctuidae > Caradrina > Caradrina clavipalpis. The sequence continues at coordinate 2,956,121 of OW052095.1, forward strand.
ACTTTCAATTCTAACCTCATAACAGTTTGAGTGAAGAAGATCTACTTGACGATGTTACTAAATCGTGTAAACTAGGTTTTAAAAACTTGAATTTTTGCTTTAGGATTATGAGAGTAGTTTTTGTCTTATTATGTTTTAATGAGTAATTAGGTGGTAATTTGTTAGATCTGCATTTATGTTAGGTAATTACGGATTTGAGGTGCATATTAACACGCTCACCTATAAAGGTTGCATTAAGTTAAGTTTAAGGCCTTCAAGTTACGTGTGTTATCCATAATTTTTTGACGTTCAAGCCACGTTTATAAGTTACGCAGTAAGTATGACTCATTAGTTTCACTATGTCAATTGGTTTTCAGCAAATATAATAATGATGTGATAATAAGTGAGAAGAGAATGAGTAAATGAGCAATGCATGTTACAATTGAGACATCTGAATATAACAAAAAAAAACTATTCTTTCTTCAAATCAACGTAGACGTATAAGTAGACTTATGAGTCACTCACTTATGTTAAACAGCAGCAATTTCATAAATGATTACACAAAACTGTTTTATTCTCGTAATAATATTGCAACAATTACTTTAATTCTAACACATCTTCATTAAAACTGTTGTCTATTCGTTTCATTATGGACAGACATTGCGTGCTAAAAATAAGATTATTTCAGCGATAGTTCAGAACAATACTAAAAATGAGATGATTATCGCGAAAATTGTATCGCTAAACTGTGTTTTAATTCGGAATAAACGCGTTAATTGACTTTCTAAATTAAAAGTTGTGTTGCGCAAGAGTGCGGTGGCTAGTCGCATATGGTTGTGGGTTTTCTTCCTCGATGTTACATGTTACATGCGTGTTTTCCTTTCTGCGGTTTAGTTAGTACCATCGAAGGATATACCTATAAATAATTATAATATCAGTCTATAATTGTCCCCCCTGCCAAAGGCCTCTGCTCATACAGCGAATGCAATCCTCCCGGACCGAATTTCTGACACGGCGGTCAAACTCAATGAAGACTAATCAAGTACGCAGGAGATATAGTGCATAAGTGTGTGCGCACACACAGGTGCACTCTCTCTTCCCTCACTCTTATGGTCCAGTCCGACACGACCGGGGAAAGATCAGGCGCAGGACCAACGACGCGGCGGGCTGCTACTGAGAAATTCCTAGTGGGAAAACCCCAATAGCACTTTTTGCCTGACTTGGGAATCGGACCTAGAACACTATGAGCAGTCGCGTTTGCGACCACGAGACCAATGGAGCAGTCAGGTGTGCTAATAATCTATTTGCGAACAACCCACTAACATAAATCAATCACTACATAAGAACAATACATTAATAACCAGTCCCTCAATATCGCAGCCAATCTAAGATGTTTGTCATTATAACAATTGTCATTTAATAAGCGCATGACGATAATGACCATTGACCATATCACGCGACCCTCGAATTGTTACCTTGACCGGGCAAAAGTGTAGTAAAATAACTACCGACTGTAAAATACGGAGTTATGAAATCTATGACGTCATTTATTGGGTGCTAAGAAATTTTATTTTCTGATCTTTTTACATGACGACGGCTAAGCTAAAAGTAACGGTAAATACATGAAAAATGCCGTGGTCGCATGCTGCCAGATGTAGGGTCAGACTGTCTTGTGATACGTTTTCTACATACGGGATGTAAAGACTCCAAAGCAAAATAAATGTCAAAGCTTTATTACAATCCATTATGTGAACATAAAGGCGGTGTGTGTTAATAAATAGAAATAATTATGTACACAGAGGTGTAACCAAGTCGCATATAATAGGGGACGAGCCTATCGCCATTAACCGGGTACAAATCCTAACTCCGAGCTGCTACTGAGAATTTCATAGAAAAACCCACTAACACTTTGCTTGACCTGGAAATCGAACCGAATACCTCTAGCGTAGCACTCTAGGACCTCTACGCTATTGAGGCAGTATTTGTAAAAATATACCTAGAAATATCCCAAAGGGATTATTTACCTTTAAACCTAACAAACTTCTAACAAACTTGTTAGATAGTCGTCATAGCTAAAAACTTTAATGGGAAGCCATTAATTAATTTGAAAGTCAAAACAAGAGAAAGCCCCTATGCAATGTATTACTGCCTCAAACTTGATACACTTTCTTATAATCATAGCTTGTTATATATAGGTATAATATACTTTTTAACTTGATCGAGCTTTACGATCATAAAAACGCATCACTTCCGATTATAACTCAAATGCTTATATTTACCAATACTTCAACAAACAATAACATAATATATATTTAAACAGATCTATATTAAAAAAATACTTAAAAAAATAAACAACTGTTTAAGTGCAAAATTGGTTGATTGAATACTTTAAGCCCAATAAATTCCGAGGGGAAATTCCCGTATAGTCAAGAACGATTGCACTCTATTTTTTTACAACATTTTGAGTTGAGATTGTTCCTGGATTACTTGACAGATCATTTCATGCCAATTTTGTTCTATTTTAGAATATACATATCTATATAGATAGAATCTATTTCGAAATATAAAAAACAGGCTTCACCACTAGATTACCTTCGTTTAGGTATTTGTAAAAAAAAAAAGAAAGACTGGCCATTTCTTAAACAAAGCTCTGCCTCTCTTAGATTTGATAATCTCGACTTAGCACCATATATTCTGAATAGTTCCAAAAAAATACCAATCAACCAAATAACAGAAAAACTGCCGGAACCAACCATTCTTAAAAACTAATTTAAAAGAAGCTTATTAAGCTAATTTGCCACGATTTTCCTTTGCTTGCGGAAAATATTAATTGCATATCGTAGTGAAACCCATAGGCGCGGTATCCGCATTACAAAATTATTTTCGTACTGGTGTAGTAGGTTTACTGATCAAGTATACGTCGGTTTAAAAGTGATTATATATGTGCATGTTATTTGTCTGCATGTATTGAGATCTATAAAAAGTTACTGCAGGAAATTACACCGGTTTTGGAACTGGTAGCTAATAGTAAAGAGAATTTTCGTGTGAAAATTTATATGGACACTAACAAACTGACAAATACTTATTGTTTTTACGAGGGTCATCTATACAAATAAATAAAATTCAAGTATCCGTTTGTTTTGTCAAAATAACAGATTATTACTAAATCAATATGAATGTTTAGACGTTTTGTCCGGCTGTTTGGTCCTGCTGATCTCTGAAAAGGCTGGACTGACTTCGGCAGGATTTTCAGTGGCTAAAAAATATTGGAATGTTTTCTATTATTATACGAAATATCAGTCATTTATTTAACTTTTTGGATAAACAAAAAATCTCCAGAACTACTTGACCTATTTAACCGAAATTTGGCAGCGTATTTTGCGACAGGGTTGAAGAAAGGGGAAGCTGAAGTTGAAGGCAAATCCTAGTTTAGATGTAATTCAATTCAAGCCTATAAGTACTTCATTCTTTCAATAAGTGGATGACATTAAAAACATTTCAGTATAAATAAATAAAAATAAATAAATATCTTGGGACAACTCACACACGGCTATCTGACCCCAAGCTAAGCAGAGCTATACCTACATAGAGAGTATATATCTACAGTTTTGTTTTAAACCTTTGTTATTGCCATTACAAATTAATGATATTGCCATTATTATAATACCATGTACATAATTATAACCAAGAATATAAAGAGTAATTTACATTGTTTGATTGATGGATTACCAGTCTTGAACATATTGTATAAGAAATAGGAACATAGTACGTTATGTTGTGTAGTCAATTGGATTAAAAATCAATTATCAAAATCATATAATAAAGATTCGAGCGATTATCATCTTATCAATATGATACCAAAGTTGAATGCCAAATTCAAAGTTCAAGTCATAGCATTTATTTCAATAAACCATTTACTGTCACTCTAATCTATTCATATTTTTTTTCTCAACAGTCTTTTATGATGACTTTATGTTTGTTTTCTTTTAACATTTTTTTGTCAATTCGTGAACAATACTGTGGGCTATATGTGTAGTAACATAGATATGGAATAGATTATAAGTATTGTGCTAATTTAAGAATTTTTAGTTAAGCTTGGCATGTAACTGTTTTTTGTCCCTAACAAACAAAATAAAGATATCGTTGTTGTTAATTGAATTCCAAATAAAAAGTTTAGGGCATACTATTTATTTCAATTAACGCATTTACAGGCACTTTTGAATTGTCAAGGTATCGATTTTTTAGTCACAAAAGATGGTGGTAGTTACTCGTTCCGATTGTCACCGATAAACTTTGGAACAAAAAACGCTTAATGAATGTTGAAACTATGAAACATAATTAATGACTTAACATTGACATAGAATTTAAACTGTAAACAATTTAACAAAAACCCGATTCTATTGACTAATTGGTTACGATCGATATTATTAAAAATCTTAAACGTTTTTATTTTCATAGATCTATTAGGAAAAATCAGCCGAATTGGTGTTTTTATACCGTGTCAGTGCCGACTTGAGTTATTAGGCTTAGTAGTGGAAGCAGTGACATTCCGCTATGAATTTCAATCATAGTTTCGTAAATGATATTTAAACGTGTGTAGAGTCCCAAAATTCTGTACGTAATATATATGTAAAAATAAAAATATACCATCACGCCTGTATTCCCCGAAGGGTTAGGCAGAGGTGTACCGGTGTACACCCACAGTTCGCCGGTATATTTAGGTCCCATGTAATAGGGGGCGAGCCTATTGCCATTAACCGGGCACAAATCCAAACTCCGAGCTGCTACTGAGAATTTCATAGAAAAACCCAATAACACTTTGCTCGACCTGGGAATCAAACCCAGGACCTCTAGCGTAGCAGTCGCACTCAGGACTACTAGGCCAACGAGGCAGTCTGTACGTAGTAAGTCGACTTACTGTGTTTTCACGGTGCTAATACCAACATATTTAATTACTGGTTACTAGGGGAATCGCTGACATTCTTTTACGATTCCCTTGCTTTCGTAAATTAGGTTCTGACTGTTCTGTATGGTCACAAAAAATTTGTAGGTAGTAAATTTAAAAAAAAAATTAACACTAGTGGTTAGTGGCCCTGACTGCTAAGCCGGAGGTCGTGGGTTCGATTCCTACCCAGGACAAACTTTGTGTGGTGAGCATGATTGTTTGTTCTGTGTCTGGGTGTGATTTATCTATAATATGTATGTATTTATAAATTATATAAGTATGTATATCAGTTGTCTGGTTACCATAACACAAGCCCTGCTTAGCTTGGGATCAGATAGCCGTGTGTGAGTTGTCCCAAGATATTTATTTATTTAAATCTACATACTGTGTTTCTTTGGTGCCAATAAACTTGCTTCATTATTTTTCCAAGTAGAAACAGTACAACACCAAAGATTTTCGTATCGTAAAATTGATAGCTGCTTGCTACCCAACGAACTAACAAACGATTTTAGACACAATGTTGTCTTTCATTATTAATAATGATTTTAAAGCTAACTATAAAACAACTTAATTTAGTGTGAACAAAATCTTAATAGATTTTGTATATATTAGAGCTTATTTACTTGGAAATAATTGATAATTATTTGAACGGAATTTATTGAAACGAAAACTATAGCAAAAGACACTTCGATGGCTGAATGCCTCATTCAGAAGTTACTGCTAATCGACCCTTTATTTAAAACAAGCCCGCGAATTTATCTTGATTAATTCTTTTTTTAATCTTTTTTAATAATAATATACAGGACACAGCCACTCAGGGACAACGGGGCTTCTTACTGACCACAGAATTTTTAGTAATAGTTTTTAGCTTTATAATTTATTACCATTTGGTTAAAAAACTTGTAAACATTTATAAATGCATTCATTATAAAGCTGATATTCGACAAAATAAACAGGCACTTATAATTTGATTTATTTGTATAAATAAATGATTTGAGTTCAAACCTAAATGGTCTAATTGAAATAAGTGATTTGACTTTGATTCTAGTGAGTGGTACTTATAATTCGGAGTACCTACTAAAACCAGGAACTTTTGTGAATATTATGTGGGTAGGTATGTAAGACTTCTAAAATTCACCTTGCCACGTCATTTCCTTTCTCAACGTTACATAACGACCTTCATTATATTAATAGTTATAGTTTATCAGATTGTAACACTAATATAACAATAATATCTGATGTATCTTGAGTTTAAAAAGTTGGCACACTGTGCAGTGCATTGCAATGCAGACTCAATTGAATGCAGAATTAAATTAAGTTATGTACAATTGAATTCCTAATTTCTTAATCAGTTGCAAATTGCATATTGCGCTTGTTAAAAGTTGTTGAGAAAAAGATGAGTTGTGTTTTTTTTACTCAGGAGGTAAATCAATCCTTCTTAATTAATTAATCCTAATTAATATTATAAATGCCAAAGTTTGTGAGGATGGATGGATGAATGAATGTTTATTACTCTTTCATGATTAAACGACTGAACGGATCTGTACGAAAATGAAATTTACGGTTCGGTACGGATAATAATTATATCAAGTTTGATGCGGACGTAGTCACGGGCAGAAGCTGGTAGGTACATAATATTAGTTTTCTTTTTAATGAATGATAAGACAACCAAGCCAACTGCTTGCAAGATACCATCAAAGACACAAAGCTGCAATGTCCCATGATCCTGAACTATAAAAAAACATCACCCTCTTCGCTCGACAGAAAGAGATATTGTGGTTACCACTTCATCATCATCTGCTTAGCCTTTTTCCGCTTCCAGTCTAAACGGATGAAGCTGAATACCAGTGTTTTACATGGGGCGACTGCCTATCTGACCTCCACAACCCAGTAACTGGGCAACACGATACCTCTTGGTTAGACTGGTTTTCAGACTTGGCTTCTGACTATCCGTAACGACTGTCAAAGATTGTGGTTACCATTTCCCCGAACGAATTTCACAAAGAGCTCTCTGTAGGGTAATTACGCAGTATTTTTTAACTTTCATTATAAATCTTTTAAACTATTGCATTTAATACGTTTTAATTATGCTAGAACAGTAGGTACCCTGTCTTCCGCATTCACCCCTAATTTGGTAACGTCTAGCGTAGACTAGTGTAGGCTTCATTGAGCTTTCATCTGCGCATGTTGTAGGTCTCTAAGTTGCTAACCTTTCATACCATATCTATACTAATATTATAAAGCAGCTGAAGAGATTGTTTGTTTATAACAAATAATAATATTCTTTATTGGCATAAGTAGATTTAAACAAAAATGATGAGATCATGACTCCTGCTCTAGGCATCCAAAGAGCGTGTGTTGCAGGAGCCAGTGTGTTTGTTTGTTTATGAAGTAAAACTTCTTTAAAATCACAGACGCGTACCAAGTCAGAAAAGCGAAAAGTAACAAAATCGACTCGCTGACAATAGACGTCTTATTTTGAACCTACGGTCATGTGGCCAGACACAGTTCTACTTTTATATCCCTGAGTATTACTCAGGGATCGATATCGGATCGAAGATATCGAAGAAGAAAAAATTGGGTATATATAATAGGCTATTTTTTTTAGGCAAAGTCACGGGCAACTCTAGTCATTTAAACATCAAGACATAAATGTGAGTAATTTTTCTAATCGTCGCGTGACCTTCACGAAACGAAAGGCTCAGTCTGATATTACGTCCTTGTGTCGGAAAACACTTACCTACACCACTTAGTTCTCACATTCGCGTAAAATTATGATGCTAATACATAGTCTACACAGCCGTATATACATGTAGTGTTAAACCAGGAATTACAGAGTACTGTAATGTATCCAGATCATGCTTGGGTTAAGTGATATTATTTTGACACAATTTAAATGTCGGCACGGATGGCACAGTGGCTAAGCAATTAGCTGCTGTGGTTCGTGTCGCGAGTTCGATTCCCGTACGAAACAAGTATTTGTATGGCAAACAGATAGTCACTTCTGATCTGGCTGTTTGTATATGAGAGTTTATATGTTTGTAAACATACCCACGATACAGAACACCTAGTATGGGATGTCGTATAAAAAAAACTAGAAAAAATGGAAACTTTTAAACTGACAAATTCCTAATAGAAAACCCTAATATTTTTGTCCGACCTAGGAACGAAACCCAAGATGATTCTCAGCAGCCGCGCTACAAACTACGAGACTAATGTGAGAGCAATGATAATATAGTATTGAGGTAAACCACAATTTATGTATCTACCTCTAGTTTGATGGAGGTCACAGGATTTCACATCATAAACCATCACTATTTTATGGTTCAAGTTTCAAAACTACATGTATCGAGTTTTACGATTGCCAGAGTTTAACATAAATAAAGAAAATGTTAAGTATGTATTTGACTATAAATTATTTAAACAATGAACAATTTTTGGTTGTAGGAAACTAAAGTTCTGAATAGACTGAAATTGCAATTGCAGAACTATGATTGGGAAGGCGCTCCCTCACTGGCCTAACTGCCTCGCTAGCCTAGTGGTCTTTAACGCGACTGCTACGCTAGAGGGCTTGGATTCGATTCCCCAGGTCGAGCAAAGAGTTATTGGGTTTTTAGATGAAATTCTTAGTAGCAGCTTGGAGTTACGATTTATGCAAGGTTAATGACAATAGGCTCACCCCTTTTACATGGGACCTAACATACAGGCGAACTGTGGGTTTACATTGGTCCAACTCTGCTTAACCCCTCGGGGAATTAAATTATACACTGATGTAATCTCGAATCTGAACTGTTACATTACTGGTGAAATCAGAAACAGGGTGTACGCCGACCGGTGGCGGTCACGCCTTCAAAGGGAAAAACCTCCAAACCATAATAAGTTTAACAGTTATTACAATGGTTCCTGTTAATTCGGCTAACATAATATTATAAATTGGTAAAAACAGTGGTCCTAAACTAAGTGGTATCTTGGGCGGCCTCTGAACAATGCAAGGCAAGTTCAGAACTCCAGAAAAAACACCCACCACAAGCCACAAACTTATCAAAAATGCACCTTAACCCCTTAAAAAAACATCTTAAATCATTGTACCAGAACTTCATAATTACGTTAAACCACCAGCAGACCGATAAATTCTTCTGCCAACGACCTAAGGTCATGGTTTACAAACACAATAGGCAGATACCATAAGACTGAACCTTGAAGAAGCGTGCGAAACGTGCTAAACAGTGAATAATAAACACATAATACGGTTGACACTAATGCAAATAACATTATTGTTAGCGTTTTTTAGCATTTAATGAGTTTAATGTTTTTTTACAGTTATTTTCAGACTTCAAGTTATTCGTGTAGTTCAAGGAACGATCGTGTTTTGTTCAATTTGGTAGTTTTGCTGCGTTTTTTTATAGTAAACAAATAAACACGCATTCTCCATCGTGGTAATCGCAGTCTTTTAAATCTAAGAAAGCCTTTGTGTTGCTGATCCATAATTGATCTTAATTCTGCCAAGAAAAAGCTAACCCACAATCTGTCAATTAATAAAATAATAACGTCAATCAAATTCAATACCCTGTCATTATTTCAGTATTATTCAACAAAAACATTTCAAAATACATTCAAAACTTACGCTAACATTCGATTTAATATTATTATTTCGAAAAATGGAAGACATTTTGATGTTGGTAGGTTCAATTTGACAAAACTAAACCCATAATTATGCTACATTACTTTGCCGTGTTCATTTTTCAGGTCACTTTAGGGACCTCATTAACCCTTTGTGGTCTACAACCACACTAATGACCATCACCATTCTCATAGACATTCACATTAACCATAAATTATCAAACCAAACGTTTAGCGGCTCATCGTTTTAACAACCTATAATAACACATAAACATATCATCACGCCTGTATTCCCCGAAGGGTTAGGCAGAAGTTTACTATTGTACACCCACGGTTGCACATTCTAAACGTTTTTGATGGATTTTCCGCAATTTTTCTTTCATAAAATCTTGTTCAGGGTATTACGAACACAATCCAGCAGTTCTCGAGTTTTGCATTTAGCAACCCATTTTGCCATTCTTTTTTTATTTATTTATATAGTAGATAGATGGATAAATCCAGGTTACCTCACGATGTCTTCTTTTGCCGTCAGTGACGTGCAAGAGAAACTTAAAAAGTACAAATAAGATGAAAGTTATATTTCAACTTCCCCTGTATCGAACCCATGCAACCTCACGCATGAAAGGCAGCTTAACTACTGGGCCATCACGACACAACGTTTCCATAATACATTAACGATAAACTATTAGAACCAAACGTTTAGCAGCCCATCATTACATTGGTATATTATTACAAAAATCACGATACGCCGCCATCTAAGCGGGCAATCTTGGAGCATTTAAAACAAATGGCTTACTGCAGCAGGCACTTATCGAAAATAAGCTTAAAATAGCGTGTTGCTCAAATAAACTGATTGTGTGAGTTGATTACTGTGACGGGTTGTACACCTCTGTTAGTCTATACTAATATTATAAAGGAAAGATTGTCTTGTTTGTTTGTTTGTACCAAATAGGCTCTGAAACTACTGGATCAATTAAAGAAAATACACCAATAGATAGCTACATTATTCCTAAGTAACATAGGCTATATGTATAACATCACGCTACGACACACGGTACCGGAACAGTAACCAAAGACGTGACTTAACGCAGGTTTTTACTTCACTTATACACAGTACACTTCGTATGTATTTTATAAACACAGTGTGTGTATATGGAACTCTATTGCTTTTATAATAAGGAACATGGTTATTAACATACTACTTCTTTCACTGACAGAAAGCTACTTTATCGTGAAGTATCATAGGCTAGCTTAATGATACCATACCAAAAATACCATCACGCCTGTATTCCCCGAAGGGTTAGGCAGAGGTAAAGAAAGTACGAAGTTGCTAACAGAAGCTATACAATACAACATTTAAATATTTACGATAATTTATCTAAATAATTTAAATTGATGTTCAATTTGCTATTAAAGTAATTACAGCATTTAAAATCCAAAGTTTCTAACATTATCGTAGGTTAACGATGTCTTTATAACTTAATAGAAAATAGTTGTCATTACAAAATCTTCTATTACCAAAGTTGCAAAACTTTTAGATTGAAATCGCAATTTTATAACTTGTAAAATTGAGTGGAACTTTAAATACAGAATCTAAATAATTTACATGTTAAATGTCAGATAATGACAAATGTCTGGCATCGGTGAAGGAAAACGGGTACGTATTTGAATATCGAAGATTAAAATACCTACTGTTAAAATATCGATGTTCATAACATCGAAAATGGAAATATCGAACGACCATAAAACCGAAAATTAAAATAACGAAAGTTTATAGTATCGAATGGTTAAATATCCTACGTCCAATATATCTAAAATCTAAATATCTACAAAAGTTACATCGAAAGATCCAAATATCGAAATACAGATTATCGAATATCCTAAATATCGAAGTACAAACTATCGAACGTCCTAAATATCGATGGGTACATATAATATTTGAACATCGAAAATTAATATACCTACGTGTAAAAATGGGTTAATTTTCAACATTTAATACATTCATTAATTCACCCTAAAAATACGTACCTACAAGTTAAAATATCGAAAAAAAATTGATATAAGTAGTATGAGTGGAAAAAGGTTGCTTCTGCAACGTCTCCGGCGCTACGGGAAGTGCAACCCCTTCGCCCTTGCGTAACAAAGAATAGGCACCCATGTTCACCTCCGCAGCTTCGGCTTGCTGGTCGCCTCCGGCGACCAGCCTCAGCCACTACGGCTCCCACGGGTGCCTATGCTTTGTTACAGCGGGCGGGGGTTGCCCTCCCTTCGCGCCTCCGGATTTTTATATACACTCTAGGGGTAACAGCCAAAAGACTACGTAAATTCGGGGTGCCCCAATTCGGTTTTGGAACAATTTTGACCTATTTTATCCATGAAAATCAGTGTCTAGTGTACAAGCATAAGTCAATCGTGAAGGTATTATTTAGGTCTTTAAATTAAAATATTTTCTTAAAAGTCAATATGTTGTGCTACTAAAGTTAGTGACAGAAACGTATCGCTGCAAAACCGACTCCACGTAGTCTTGTCTGCCCTACCCCTAGAGTGTAATTTAGAATCGCGTAGGCGCGGAGGGGCGAGGCAGCCCGCGAGCTGAGGAGCAGGTGGTTTTAACACCCGCCGCCGCGGCTGAGGTTGGCCGGCGAAGCCGGCCAACAAGCCGAAGCTGCGGTGGTGAGCGTTTAGACCATCTGCGACGTTAAGCTCGCGTGGGACTGCCGGAGCCCTGCAGCGCCGGAGCCGTGACAGAAACCATGCTTGCTTGCATGTTGCATGATTACGTTACATTTACGCAGTAAACAGACTAATGACTACTTAATAGCAACGGGTTTGCAGGGTGTGACAATTTCACATCTACCTACATTTATGAATACACTCATACTGCCTATATAATTTTTTTCGGTATTTCAAGTAGTAGGTATTTTTAACGTAGATATTATGAATTTAGATGTATGAAATGTTGATATTTTGAACTTAGGCATAATGTCATTCGATATTTTGAATCATTCGAAATTTTAATCACTCGGCATTTCAATTTTCGACGTTTTAAGCTTAGGTATAACAATTTTCGACATTTTGATATAATCGATATTTAAATTTTCGATGTTTTGAACATTGGTATTTTAAGCGTAGGTATTTTAATCTTCGATATTCAAATACGTACCCAGGAAAACATCGTAAAGAAACATGGTGTTCACACATTAACATACCATTGCGCCCGTATGACTTGAAGAGTTAGGCAGAGGCAAACCCGCAAATTAAACACACCAAACCTGCACAAACCTGGATTTATAATGGGCTTATAAAAATGTCATTACCTATGTTTTTTTATAAACTACCTTTTGCCCGCGATTTTGGCCGCGTGAATTTTCTTATGGATGTGATATTTTTTTTAATTTAATAAAGCCTTAGGACTTGGATTTCTATTAGCAAAATAATTTTTAAAATCAGACCAGGTATTCTGGAGATTAACGCGTTCAAAGAAACAAACTCTTCAGCTTTATAATGTTATACAGTATAAATTTATTTAAAAGCAAACAGTTGTAAATAAACATAGTACAAGAATCTTAGAAAGTTAGTGTTTTAAAACTCGTTTATTATTTTTACACATTTTGCTTCTTTCTTTCCGTCATAAACACATTATTTTTACTAGAAATACGCTGAGTACAAATGGAAGCATGCAAACAAACAATCAATATCTAATGGACATATAATTTAAAAGTTATTAAATCTAAAAACATGCAAAATGCTACTATGCTTTTAGCATGATTTATTTATTTGCCATTTCATACAATAAATATACCACTGACAATAACTATAGTTAGAAGTAATTTACAAATTATTTGAATTTTCCTATGTTAGCGCCATTTAACACAAATTTCGGTCAAGGACAAGCCAAGTATACAACGGACATCTTTAAATGGGACAAACCCGCCACACTTTCCCAAACCACTGCAACTCCTGTAAGCCAGAATCAACAATGGCGACCACTAGAAAAGCGCCGAGACAATGAAGCAAGGAACAGCAATGTATGCAAGGGACAGTATAGTGCACCAGAGTATATGCAACACAGGTGTACTGCCTCTTCTTACATGCTCATATTCCGATGTGACGGCAATCCGACACGACCGGAGAAAATCAGGCGCATAATCAACAGCTTTACACGCTCTCCGAGGCACAAGCGTGTCATACTACCGGCTTCCAAACTCCGGGCTGCTACTAACTCCATCCATCACGCCTGTATTCCCCGAAGGGTTAGGCAGAGTGTACCAATGTACAATTGTACACCCACAGCTCGCCGATATATTTAGGTCCCATGTATAAGGGGGCGAGCCTATTGCCATTAACCGGGCACAAATCCAAACTCCGAGCTGCTACTGAGAATTTCATAGAAAAACCCAATAACACATTTTGCTCGACCTGAGAATCGAAACCAGAACCTCTAGCGTAGCAGTCGTGCTCAGGACCAATAAGCTAACGAGGCAGTTGCCACTAGGCGTAACTCTGACTCCTAACGAAAAAACCCAATAACATTTCACCCGGCCTGGAAATCGAACCCAAAACCCAACCAACCAGCATTAAACCTATCCAAATGTATAGTAAATCACAGTACTGTCACACACAGTCATGCTACATGCTATTATCGAAAGTACCGTGGCATGCACGTGTTGCGTAGCATACCGAACGGTACAGAACATTGCACTTGCCTCGTTTACATATAATCTATGTTTACATCTGCATGTAGTTAGTATGGTCGTGTGCTATCGCAATTTGTTTCCAATTAAAATGATTGGTGTGATCATCTGTACCTACTATATGTTGTTGACTTGATTACGTATTTATTTATTTTGCAAACAATATTGTGTGGTAATATTCGGTTGTCGATCAAATCATAAATACATACCTAGCATCACGCCTATATCTCCGAAGGGTTAGGCAGAGGATTGCGATTAACCGGGCACAAATCCTAACTCCGAGCTGCTACTGAGATTTTCATAGAAAAACTCATTAACACTTTCCTCGACCTGGGATTCGAACCGAAGACCTCTAACGTAGCAGTCGCGCTTTGGAGTAGGCTACCGAGGCAGTTTATATAAGAGCTGTATTCTTGTCAATCAAAAATACCAGCCCATTGTCTAACTGCAAGGCAAAGGCCTCTTGTCATACAGGGAAGACCTCGTAGAAGGATATAGGCTACTTCTTATGGCGACAAAATAAATCAACATTTGGTCAAGCGTTTTTAAAAAAATTGTGTCTTATAAAAATAAAAAAGTTGCCCAAAGTAACTATTCCACGTTAACAAAGTCACGGGCAAAATCTAGTGGGTTTGTAAGCCAAGAATTAGAGTACTCGTCAGTCGTGTCAGCAATTAAGTAGAAGTACAGAATACTCAAGTTTATTGGCCACGGTGATAGCAAATCGAATCGTTTATAAATGTATTTGTAGGTACTTTAACTTCGAAGAAAGTTCAAGTAACCGTGTCGTAACAGTTATTCATCTAACTGCGATTATTTCATTCTGTTTAGTTTGCAATTGCATTATGCATGTTAACTCAAACAAAAATTTGCAAATGCAAATAATATTTTAACTTTCTCAAAAGTTTAATGACCGTTATAAAATGTGTTTTTTGAGATGTTTAAATAGTCATTTTTATATTTTGACATTATTGATTTGAAGAAGTATGCTTTAAAATTGAAATAAAACCTTTAATATAATTATCAACTATTTTAACTTTTAAATGAACCTACATACACACGTGGCATGAGTACGGACCCTACAAAACGAACCTAATTACTTAACACAAAGCGTAACCAATTTTTGTAAAACTAAAATAATATTTGATCTGTCTATACAAATATAATAAACCGAAGAGAGTTAAGTTAAATGCGCTAATCTCTGAAACTACTAGTCGTATTGGAAAGATTATTTCTGTATATGATAGTCAGATCCATTAGGAATAGTATCTACATAACATCTCGCTACGACACACGGGAACGGAGCAATAACCAACCAAAACTGAATTAGCTAGTAACTAAATAATCAACTAACATTTCTCAAAACCAAACTCTTTAAATTAACAATAAAGCGTTGAAGCATGAAAATCGCGTGCTGCAAAAAGCGTAAGCAGCTAATTAGCAAATAATTTACACGACGCGAGATGTGTCTTCGCTCGAGCCTATAGAAAGTGGGGTGAGGGATCTTTTACTTAATTCATTCGCAATGTTTACGCTTATTAACCACGCTAATCGTTATTACTTATTATTATGTCATTGTAGTGAAAACTATGATTTCACTGTTAAATTGTTGCTTTATTTTTGTTTGATTTTACCTGTTCATTGAATATGAAGTTTTATTAATTGTGATATTTTGTTTGTCAATTAGTTTGGTAATGGGGCCTTTGCCCTTCAGTGGGTCTGCACAGGTTGATTAAAGTTTAATTTACTTTGAAATTATTCTTTATTAACTTTAGTCCGAGAATTAATTCACATGAAAGTCAAGTATACCATAACAATATCCTATGGCACTCCACAATAGTTTAACTTTCTATCAATGTTTGAATTTCTGTAATTGGACGAGGAGTTCCAGAGATATCCTCTTACGAACTTTACCTCTTTATATTTTTTTATAGATAACAGTAGCTTCTGCCTTCTAAGTCGTGTTCTTAGAAGTCAAGTACCTGTACCATGACCATAAAACATATTCCATAGGACTCGACAATAATGCAGCTTTCTATTAATAAAAGGTTTTTTGTAATCGGACTAGCAGTTACAGAGATTTCGTCTTCCAAACCAAACCTCTTCATAAAAATAGTCTAGATAATATTGAACCAAATGACCCTACACAAATTGATTGCATAAACTTGTCTGTTCACAATATTAAACACTATTCAGTACAGATCACTACGGTGTTATTGCTATAGCATATCCAAGAAACAGATAATTATGAACGTTAGTAACAGAACTGGTTTTCCTAAGATTTCATTTATTTGAGTAAGTGGAGCGTTGGGTGGTTGGCAGCCGTTAACTGGACGTAAAGCTAGGGTTCTATTACGACACTAGTGTGAATATATTGTATTTAAAATCATGTGAACTTGACCTTTACATCATTGACGTATTCTTTAATTGGAACACAAACACATCTCTTTAAACATAGAAATCTCTTTGAACAGACTTCTTTTGGGTAAGCCCACTCGATCGTCGACTTTGTCTTTGTCGCCTCTGACCTAAACTAGAGTCAAGAGCTTACCCATAACGAATAAAATAAAAACAAATTTACTCAAGGTGTATCCTCGTCAAATTCAAGAAGTTTTCTATGCTAGGGATTCTCTACACTAATTAATAATAATAAAAGATAAGATATTTTTTTGTATTTGATTTTGGAATTTGAACTAGCGCTCTTGCCGCTGAGTTTAGATAGAAGAGACAATGAACCGAGGCATAAAGTGATATATAACTGTTCTTCGAAAGAGATGTATAACTGCCTTTTTTTTTAGAGATGGGAAATCATCAAATGACATAACACGGAGATATTACAGGGTTATCAGAATACACAGTTATATTTTTGTTGAGAGATAATAACTTTACATAACATTTTTACATAAAACGGTTTGTGGGAGCCACGTAACATCAAATTTCAGTAGTATAGATACCAACATACAATAAGAACATTATTCTCTCTTCTGGGGCAGTCAGTTTAAAGTATAACTTACAAGCTATTAGGATTATATAGAGGAGAACGTTTACGGACTTGTAAACTCTACGAACAGGTACGCGAGGTGACCGTTTTAATATCAGTCGTAAACTGTTTAACGGTTGCTAAGCAGTTATATGGGTCGCTTACAGTTGTGTCATATGGCAACGTTGTATTTAGCTTCTAGGATTAGCTTAGGTAACTCGTGATATCCCGGCAGTGAGTACCAATGTAAATTTTCTATTTATATGAACTTTCTAAGTTTATTTTAGACATCTCTGACATCGGTGTAGAAAAACAGCGTGAGGAAACTTGGTCTTATAATTAACATAAGTCTTTAATCGCCAATCCGCCTTGAGCAAGCGTGGTTTTCAATACTCGTGCTTTCTCTGGATGAGAAGAAGCCTTTGCTTAGCAGGGGCACATTAATAAGCAGGTGTGTGATTTCGATACATGCGTAATATGGACAGTTTCAAACCATTTTGGATAGCTAATAAAACAAGGAAGTCCTGTTTATAATTTGTAGGCTTGAGTAATATCAGCCTATTATTATTATTAACACATTTACGCCCGCAAGACAGACACAATTGTTAAACAATCATCGTGAACCATTTTTGGCTCATAAGATAGAAAATGGCTTAATTAAGTATGACATACTAAATCTTGTCCGAAAATGGCACTAGAAAGTATATCACAAACTTATTTTATATTCTACTTAAACGTTATCAAAACCAAATGATTCATAATACACGTTAATATCAAGTATCAATAAAATATGAATTGATAATTACTTCAGACAACAATTAGTCTTGACGTATCAAAAATCAGATCACAGTGCAATAAATGTCTTAAAAATATCATTCAACGAAATACATTCACTGCAGAAGTCAGCGGTGCAAATAAACGACGCAAGTAACAATATCTTGCAACCTTGATAGTTGACCGAGCGGCTACACTGTCAACTACACTGTTATACTTAAGTGTAACTTAACTTACATAGTTATTATGAGTAGGTATAAGTGAAGGCGTGGCGCAATCGTATAATTGTTCAAACGAGTTATACTTTTGAATCAACTTGATCGATTCAAAAATTTGTCTCGATTTCTTTTTCAAATTAAACATTTTGGATTTCGATTTTTAAATAACTTAACAAAAGAAGGTGCCTGTCAATTTCTCAGAAATCCGTAATTTATCTATCGATTTGGAAAATTGTGGTGTGTATCTAGCTAATCTACGTAGTGTTACCGTTTCTTCATGGATGTACATAAAAGGAAATAAATACTTAAAAGTGAAAAATTACTTTAGTTCTGGAAGTCAGTGACAATGCTAAATTCAACCAAAAGCTTCCACATATATAGTTATTTTTCACTTAATATTTTTTCTTAATAAATCATTTTGAGTTTCAATTCTTTTAAACTGATTTCGTCACTTAATAACAAGATCTAAGTTCAAATCAAGTTAAACAAGTTATGAGTAGTTTACTGCTAAGTAAAGCCAACTAACTCGTAACTCACTTTCAAAACATCCTGTCTCAATTAGCATGCGACACTTAGTGCAGGTTGCTAATAACTTACTTTGATACTAGCTTAAAATAACTTGATTACTGAAAGTAAATACCGCTTGAATTTCAACTTTCTGCCTTTTACGGTTCATGAGATACATCCCAATGACATATAGACAAATAGGCGAACAGCGGAGTTTTAGGTACTAATAGGGTCCCGTAGGCACCTTTCAGGTACGGAACCATAAAAAGGTTTAAATTGACTCATGCAGACACACCAAAACGACATACCAAATACAATTTATGAATACATTGTTTTAGATCCGATTATGCGTAGGCGCCGATAGTCTTAAAACTGGCTCAGGCGCACGCAGTCGTCAATATTTTATAATTGAAATGGTTGAAATTCTCATTCAAATTAACTAAGCGCATGGTCATGCACTAGCTTGAATGGAAAGCCCATGTTTTATAACTGATCCTATGCAATATCTTGTTGAACCTTTTTAGTTGAGGCTTCACTTAAACTATATGTAGGTATGGAGTAATCCATATCGATTTCGGTAATGGCGACCTTAGGAAATTCCAAAGAATCGCCAAGTTCGGTCTGGCGAGTCGTATTGGGGTAGGTACACAACTACCTTAACTTGAATGGCCAGACCGCACTTAGTTTTAAATACCCGGTTATAATTAACTAAATAGAGATGGCCTGATGAGTTAAAGTACCTATATGTGGAGGAGAATTTAGGAAAAAATACGGAAAGAAATGGACCTTGGTATTCTCCCTTAATGGTGTTCTTAATGTTATTATTTACTGTCAAACAAGGTAGCTATCTACTAGTAAGTAAAGCCACCGCCGCCATTGGCAATACACAGAGGCATCACCCCAGCCTTACAATGTCAGAGACAAAGCTGAAATGTGTCATGTCCCTGCTCCTCTCATCAATGATCAGTACTCTGGCACATACCTGAGTGGTCCTTAGAGCGCTGGTGACGGCGAGCAGCGTCAGCGCCGCCACGCTCCACCACACACCGGCTCGCATCCTCATGCACTGCAACAAAAATAATATATTGTTAGTCTCAAGTCAAAATAATTAACTCTAAGTATCAAAATCTTTCGTTACATACAATTTTAATTTGTACTTTCTGAAGGCGCTTGTCACTAGAACTACCAGTCGGATTGAAAACAATATTTTTGTGTATGATAGCCAGATTAATGAAGAATAGTACAGGCTATTAAACATCACGCCTCTGCCCATGGGAGCGGAGCAGTCACCAAAGACGTATCTTAACGCGCGGGTGAAAATAAACCACGCGGACGAAGTTAGATTCGGACGGAGAAGCAAGCATCATTAAAGTACAGATTAAATAATTTAAAACAATGACTATGTCTAAAAATACTCGTAAAAACAGTTTTATGAATCATTTTGTTCGACAACGTGAATTTAGAATGTCTTTGAATTAGATCACCGAGTTCTAAATCTAAGTAATCTAAGTAAACAAATTATTTAACACTTACAATGGTAAGTAATTGTGAGGTAAATAGAATGAATGTTTATTTATAAACTTTGAGCGTAGCTGTGAAATGATAAAACAAACATTGACGCTAACTTGTCACTTACTATTCCGTAAACTTGAAACTAAAGTTCAAAAGTTGTCGGTTTTGTGGAATCCATCCTAATGTTTACATTAATAGAGTAAAGATTGGTATTTTTGGTTTTTTGTAACGAACAAGCTTAAAAACTACTGGACTGAGTTTAAAAATTCTTTCGGCATTGGAAAGCTGCATTATCATTAAGTAACATAGGCGATATAGTTAGTAGTAATTTATAAACAAAAACGACTTGTTTGTTTGCACTGAATTAGCTCCGAAATCACTGGACCGATTTGAACCATGTTTTCACCAACAGATAGCTATATTATTCCTGAGTAACATAGGACCCACGGGTGCGGAGCAGTAACTAAAGACGTAACTCAATGCGGGTGAAATAAGCCACAAGCACGAAGTTGCGGGCGGAAGCTAGTTTTATATAAAATTAAGTATTATATAAAGTAAATTAAGTTTATGAAGAGTTTATTATTATGCTTAAGAGGAACAGATCAAGCTGTGGCCGTGCTTAAAATATTGCTGAATCCTCACGTGATATATTTAAAACAATGAGATTTGTAGAAAAAAAAAAGCTTTGTGTTTCAGAACACGGGTTTAGAAGTTATATCTGGACTTAAGGACCACTTGTCCCAAAAACTTTACTCAGAATATGTTGCTAACGCGAGGTTACAAATAAAAAAAAATGATAATAAAATATATTAAAAAGAAAATGATTTTATCAATAATAATAATTCTTCTGGATAAGCTAAGTCTATCATTTACATTGTCTTTGTCTGACCTAGGCTAAATTCAAGAGAAAACCTATAAAAAATAATTTAAAAAAATGTGTACATCTTGTAATCTAACCTCTTGAACTCTTCCACTAACTTTAAGTTAAGTTTTTTGGCACAAGTGAGCTTAACATTGTAGTCACCACGTGCTACAAAGTAGCAAATCTCATCATCATAAAGTCGGTCTCTTCATATCGATAAATCTGCCACTCAACACTTTCTCTATCACATTTTTGCGACAGCTTTCGTTTTCATACTACTGCTAAACTTCTGAAGCCCTGGTACCTCGCCACAGGATTTGTAGCAAATACAAGACTATTTGCAAAATAAACACTATTACAAGATCACTTTCAGAACCCTAATTATTAGGTAAGGTAATGTTTACTTTTATTATGTTTATTTTTATATCGTTCTTCCAAACAACTAATACATCTGTTTTGGACTATTATTATGTGGATAACGTTGTGATTAGTGCATTTGTTACCTCTATAATTAAGTTCTAACCTATTTGTACTTATTATTACATTGCGGTTTGTTCTCCCTAAGTAAATAAATAGATAAGTATTCATGAATACAAGCCACTTTTAAAATGGGAATGTTCCTGAAATTTGAAAAATCTAATCAGCTGTTTCAAACAGTGCAATCGTATTGATGTGTCATTTTAGTAATACATATATGGGACCGCAAATTTTTTGACGTGAAAATTGTTCTTATTCATAAGGTAATGCCCATTAAAGATAAGATATTACGGTAATCTAAAGGAGTCAGATTGAGAAAAAGTTAAGCAATACGAATTAAACAATCTGTACATAAAACTGTCCGAGTTTTAGTTGAAAAACACTTAGGTATTGCTCATTCGAATGATATTTAACTAACTTTTAAATGAAACTGCATTTTAGATGCAACGATATATTAATTAAATTCTATGAAACTAATGCAATTAGCCTTGGTATATGTTCGTGTAAATTATAATTCTGTAATGCATCTTCATATTATGACTAATAGCTAGAACTCCAGCAGTGTAAATCTATACTAATATCCTTACTAATATTATAAATGCGAAAGTAACTGTCTGTCTGTCTGTCTCTTCTTCACGCCTAAACCACTGAACCGATTTCAATGAAATTTGGTACAGATATAGTCTGGGACCCGAGAAAGGACATAGGATAGTTTTCATCCCGGAAATCCCCCGAGAACGGGAACTTTTAATCCACGTAGACGAAGTCGCGGGCAAAAGCTAGTTACTATATAAAGCTGAAACTGAGTTTGTTTGTTTAAAAGCGCTAATCTATGAAACTACCATTCAAATTGGAAAACATATTTTTGTATATGATAGCTAGATTCATGTGGAATAAGTACAGGCTATAACTAATAACATCACGCTACAACCCACGGGAGCGGAGTTGTAACCAAAGAGGTATCTTAATGCTGGTCACAAATATAACACTATAATGCTGAAGAGTTTGTTCGTTTGCACACGCTAATATCAGGAAATACTGCTCCAATCCGTACTTTCCGTACTAATATTATAAATGCGAAAGTAACTCTGTCTGTCTGTCTGTCTCTTCTTCACGCCTAAGGCCGTTTGTCCACCGCCGCCGTCACCGTCACGTCAACGAGAACGAGATGACGGCGCCGAAGTACTGGTACATGGACTACTATGGCCGCGTGTCCACCGCAAGTCCGTCACCCGAGCACCGTCATCCCGGCCGCCGAGATTCGAGTAGATCGGCGTGACCTGTGCCGGCAACGCGGCAATACAAAACACTATACTAGAAAGGTTTAGGTAGTTAACTAAAGGTAAACAAATTGTAGAAAGGGATTTTTATAGTTGACACTTTCTTGTTTAAAAAAACTTTTAAACAAAAAAAAAACAACCGCCTTCAAAAACTAAAAAAGTTAAAAATAACTTTAGCTTTGGAAGTCGGCGGCTTTGGTTCTGTTTATTGTTTTGTATTGCCACCGACTTCCAAAGCTAAAGTTATTTTTCACGTTTTTAATTTTTGAAGCCGGTTGTTTTTTTTTTGTTTTTTAGTATCAACTTCCTGTCATCCAAATCCACGAAGGATTTACTAGTCAAGTTAATTTACGTAGTAAGTTAATTTACGTAGTAAATTAACTTGACAACACTAAAAAGTCATAAGAAAGCAGAATACTTATGCGATTTCGTTTACTTGGAGGACGAATTTTCGAATACTGGTGAATATATCTGTGTTACCCTTTGTAAACAATGCTTAGATATGCTATAGCAACAATCGCGGTTAATCTGCTGTTATTTATTGAAGAGTTCCCTCGATTTCTACAAGATCCCATCATCAGATATTGAAATGCTGACAATGGGACCACACGGAAAGCACCAGCTTTCAAATAAAGAATCATGACGCCTTCGAACGTACAAAAGCAGAGCAAGCAATTGTCGCCGGTTGAAACTAGCCATCCTTCTAGTTTTTTTTATTTCTATTAAAAAGGATAACGCGACTACCACCCAATACAAACCTGTAGAAATGAACCAACGATAATATCGGCGCGGTGGACAAACGATCGCCGTCACGTCATCTTAAACTCGGCCCGAAATAATCTCGTTCTCGTTGACGTCCCGGTGACGGCGGGGCGGTGGACAAACGGCCTAAACCACTGAACCGATTTCAATGAAATTTGGTAGAGATATAGTCTGGGACCCGAGAAAGGACATAGGATAGTTTTTATCCCGGAAATCCCTCGGAAACGGGAACTATTAATCCACGCGGACGAACTCGCGGGCAAAAGCTAGTTAAAAATAAATCTTTTGAGTTACAAAGTGCGTTTATCATAAAAAATCATAGCCTATATAACATCACACTATGAACCATAAGGGCGGAGCAGTAACCGAAGACGTACGCGGGTAAAACCGCGAGTTGCAGTTAGTAATTAAATTATTAAAAAAATAATGTTAGTAATAAAAGTTCAACTTTTTATTTTACTCATTCGGCCCTGACACACATTTATATCCTGATACCTATCAGAAAGTCTTAATCTGATAAATTTTAATTGTTTTCGCTCATGATAATTAAATGACTTAGTGTTAAGATATTCTTATCTAGTCGTGTTTATTACTAATAGTATGGACCGACACCAAAAAGACCAATAAGGCTTTCTTATTTAAAAAAGTAGCCCTACTGTAGAATTATTCTCCAATATTTTGGATGCTTTTACAAACATGTAAACTCACATATACACTCCTTGCACTACCAGACCCGGAACAACTACTTGTAAGCCATACAAATATTTGTTGTTTAGCGTAATTGAACCCACGACAGGCAGGCAAGCAGCCAATCGCTCAGCCACTATGCCAACCGTATTTTTCCGCATTTCGGACTATTGTGCATACAACATCAAAATTGACTTTACCTTAAAATATTTTAATATCTTCAAGTTCAACAATAAAATTAAATGTCGGCTAACTTTGGTCAAAAACTTAGTATACAAAAAAATCGAATTATGTCATTTTGGTTAAAGTTAGGAGAGATTAGAAGACCAATTTTTGACAATAACAATACGTCTGTTTGTTTATGTGAGTTTATATGTTTGTAAACGCACCGACGATACAAGAGAAATTCCTAGTGGCCCCCGCACTAAAAATGTATTCAGGAATTTCTTTCTCAACACTTAAAAAAAAGAAGAAAAAAAAAGAACACAAGCCAAAATTATTGATACATCAAAATTTTACAACTGTCCAAAACATAAAATGCAATCCAAATCATCAACAAACGTACGCACCAATAACCGATTGATCAATGATCAATTACGAAGAGACTGCGACCCGTCGCAGGCGCAGGCATGCGGTGCAACGCTTTCTATGACCACACAGGCCTACATGCCATATGGAGCGATTAATGATGCAATGTTTTGTTTTAATTCTTACTAGACTAGGCTAAATGCAGGCGAAATTAAAATATTTAAATATGAGAGATGTGAATATTATGATAAATTACCAATGTAACGGCTGAGGATTATACTATGAAGTGTGTCAGTCATAATATTATAAATGATTTGAATATCACATAATATTTGAATATACATTGAATATTATTATAATTTTGGAAGATTACCTCGATTTTCTCATAATTATTTTCAATGCCATCTTTTTTTTAGGACATCGTTTAATACATTAGTAATTTCTCCTGTATCGGTGGTGCGTTTATAAACATCTAAACTAACATACACGAACAGCCAGACCCGGAACAACTATCTCTAGGCCATACAAATATTTGTACCGTACGGGAATTGAACAAGCATTTAATTCTTAGCCACTTCGCCAACCGTGCCGACAATAGATATTTATACAACGGATATTCCTAAACTAATTGATAAAACACTGTAACAAATCTCATTCAAAAAGCAAAAAATGTTATTGGGTTTTTCTATGAAATTCTCAGTAGCAGCTCGGAGTTAGGATTTGTGCCCAGTTAATGGCAATAGGCTCGCACCCTATTAAATGGGACGTAAAAGTACTGGCGAACTGTGGGTGTGCATTGGTACACCTCTGCCTAACCTTTCGGGGAATACAAATGTGACGGTATGCGTAAATCTCATTCACGCACATACTAGTACATATCAAAGAACATAGGTACTAATCGCAAATTACAAAAGTGTAACTAAACACGGCTATAAATCATCGTGATGACCGTGTACGCACTTCTTTTGTACATCATTAACGTTCAATAGTGAACAATAGTGATCAAAGTGTTGCTCGACTAAAAGTCGTTACGATACCACTTCGACTAAACGCAACTATTAAAATAAACAAAAGAAGTTCAAAACAATGGGTTAGTTTTGGTCTAGTTTTGTGGCAGGAACCATGGATGTGGCTGTAACATCCACATCCGTAATTCGTTTGGTCTGTTTCCGATTAAAATGTCAGAATTGGTCAAAATGTGAGAACTTGGCCGAACAAACTGGCCATATTTAACAGTTTATCCTTATATTCATAGAAAATTCAAACACAAATATAAGCATATTTATTTAATTTAAAAAGATAAAATATTTTTTTGTTTATTTGTACTTAATAGGCTCCAAAACTACTGGACTGATTCCAAATAAGTTTTCGCCAATAGATAGCTACATTATTCTTGAGTAAAGCCATACATATAACATCACCCTGCGACCCACGGGTGCAGAGCAGTAACCAAAGACGTAACAGAAAGCGGGTGAAATAAGCCAGACGATTTCGCGGGCAAAAGCTAGTCTAAAATATTTATGAGAAAATCGAGGCAATTGATAAATTATATTTATTCCAAGAAGAATTCTATCTCTGAAAAGAAACACAAAATTAAGTACGCGAGTACTAGTACTATATTCATCGTATCCATTAAACCAAATAACCATTACGCGCGTGAGTTGATTTCAATCAATCATCAGCCTTCCCAAGTAGACGGCTTGATTAACACTTCATTTAGTACCTAATTAAGGCATTTTAGTTCTAATGTAAACGCAATAAAGGTGCTAATTTAAACATACATCTGTTGAAAGTTAGTCTTTCGTAAAATTCCTACATTGCTGAGTAAGTTCCCAATTAATCATTATGTTAATTTATTCGTGTTAGTTCATTTCTTATTGATCCGTTTCAAGTCGATTGCCTCGGTGAGCCCGTGTTTGAATGGAGGGAAAAACCGAGTGTCTGAATATTATCTGAATGAGTAACGTAATAATTGCATAGCTGCTGAATTTTGCCCTCGCTCTGCCCCTTTGGTCTCGTGGTCGCAAGCGTGACAGCTGAACGTGGAGTCTTTGATTCGATTCCAAGATCGAGCAAAAAGAGTTACTACGTTTTTCCTTTACGAGTTTCTCAGTTGCTAGATCTCCTTCCAGTAATATCGGAGCACAGGATCATATTATCTTTATTAATTCCATCAAACAGCCTTTGCCCTTTCATTTGTTTATTCAAGAGTTAAAGATGTCTTAACCGCGCTTGCTCTAATAAAACTAATAGGATTAACAGCTCTGCTCACTCTCATTTCACCTATAACAGAATAGATTGGCAAACCGCTTAAGGAATTAGATACTTATACTTCATGAGTCATACTTAAATCACTTTATCATTAGTGTATGCGCCCTTATCCTATTCACGAAATTTTATCAAGTTTAATTAGCAAGAAAAATATGACTAGACTAGACTACCTTTGAATTGAGCGCCCTGTCGCTACATTCCCCCTAAATGACCAATACAATCACATACCCATCAAATATGTCTAAACTAATCAAAATAGCTTCACGTAACACTGGATTCCATCAACTCGTTTTATTACTTGGAACAAAACCAGGCGCGTCCATAATTATATCAATTTATAAAGTAAGTGCTCTTAACACTTTCACTGCCATCAAAGTGAGTGCAGGAACAAGGAAAGAAAGAGATAGCATTCTTTATTAACTAAAACACACCAAGTGCGAGTCGGAGTAGCTCGTGAAGGGTTCCGTATCATTATCTATACAAACGGCAAAAAAAAACACGTTTGTTGTATGCGAGGCCCCCTTAAATATTTGTTTTATTTTTATTTCATAATTTATTTTTAAAGTGAATATATAACTAAATATTTTGTGATTATTCCAAGCGTCTATCTGTTGCCGTTATTAATAGCGAGGAAAAATAAGCAAAAATATTACGTTTGTTGTATGGGAGCCCCCTTAAATAGTTATTTAATTCTGGTTTTTAGTATTTGTTGTTATAGCGGCAACAGAAACACATCATCTGTGAAAATTTCAGCTGTCTAACTATTACGGTTTATGAGATACAGCCTGGTGACAGACAGACACACAGACGGACACCGAAGTCTTAGTAATGGAGTGCCGTTTTACCCTTCTGGGTACGGAACCCTAAAAACCGGCGAAGTATTAGCCGAAGTACTTGAAGGGTTATACCTACGTAAAATATTTAGCACTACATACAAAAAAAGTTATTTGTTACCTTTATTTTTTTTACTTTATTCTATTTTTGTGTTATTTACTAGCCCGCGAATTCGTCCGTGTAAATGTCCGTTGTCGCGGAATAAAAAGTAGTAGTAGATGTCCTTGCTTGGGTTTATACTTACCCCTAATGGTGGGTCCACACGATACAGGATACAGACTTTTGTCTGTACAGATATCTGCACAGACTATAAAGTCTGAGTAAAAAATTTTACTCAGAGGTCTTTACCAAATGTCTGTGCAGACTTTTTATCAGTTCAGACTTTGATTTTAATGAATAAATTAATTAATTCAACAATCATGAGTTTTGCTCCGACAATCGTACAGACATGTACGCAGACTTCTGGCTTTTCTGATACACCGACATTTATTTTGTCTGTACTGATTTGTTGTACAGACAAAATTCTATAGAAGTCTGTGTCGTGTGGACCCACCATTACCTTCATCAAAATCCGTCCAGAAGCTTAGTCGTGAAAGCGTAGCAGATAAACAGACAGAGTTCCTTTTGCATTTAAATTAGGTATGGTTTTTTATAGCAGCCATAGCAATACACACCCTGTAATAACCCGTATAGGGTTAACCCGTAACCCGAATAGGGTTGTTAGGCCGTGTTCAAACCAAACTGACTGTCAGCCGCCGAATGTGAGCAGGCTCACCGTGAGCCCCAGTGTCAACGTGAAAATAAACGTTATTGTGAATATAATAATGTCAGCGTCTACGCATAACGTAATAACGTATCGTCGGTTAGATGTGAACCAAAAAGTGAATATGCATGGAAATACAATAAACTGCGTATCGTTCGCTCACTTTCGGTGGCTGACAGTCAGTTTGGTATGAACACGGCCTTACGGATGAAAAGATACAGCCCTTTGACAGAAGGTCGAACAGACGACAGCACAGTTTTCAGACTTGGGTTCCATTTAACACCCTTTTGATACAGAACCCAGAAACAGTTAGAGAGATAGTGGTTGCAAAATAACTAAGTGCAGTCATGTGCGCATTATAGTGATGATTTTCGAAGCTCGTTCATAATGCAGTTATGTTGTTTTTATGGTATAAGCAGGTAAACGTGCCAATGGATTATGGAACGGTTATGTCAGTTTTCCCTCACGTATGATCCATTATTGCACTGTTCAAATAACCAGTCAATTCAATTACTAGCCAGGTTGCAAGTTCGATACTAAGGAAGTGCTAGTGAGTTTTTCAATTCATGTGTTTTCTTACTTTATTAGGCAACAAATTACTATGAAGTTATCAACCTAAAGTTCTATGCAACACAATGGTTTTAGAAAATACTTTAAATTTTCTCCGTCAAATTAGGCGACACCGTTGTGTCAACTAGTATCAGTATCACACTGTCGTCAATAAAAGTTATAAAACACAGAAGTACACGCCTTTTTTAGTATTTTGTCATATAAGTATAGTGAATGGGTTAACAATCATACAAACCTACACACACAAAAAAATCAGGCCCAGAAACACTACCAGGAAGCCAATTCTACTAATTAAAATCTTACAAAATCTAGTTACAATCTCATCTCAACCAAAATCTATATTAAAAAAATGTTGTTAAACTAAAGGCATTTTTGAAACATTCAGACTAAGATTATATTATTGTGATCGTTCCTGAAAGCTTGTAGAATTTTCTCCCTTTAAGAGAGACAAATATTTAATTCGTGCGAGATCGCAGCATAACATCCAATCTGTCAGCCAATGTTCCAACAGTACCGTCTCAACAAATTAACTTCAACTGTCTCAATGGAAACAATCATACTTCCGTAAATCGGAACGCGTTCGGTTATGTGTGAAAAGTAAAACGGAATGATCGACGGCCATTACGTAAAACTGTTGCAGAAATTCTTGTATAGTAATGTTCATTGTCCCAGATATACATAAAATATCGTTTCGGTCAATACTTTGTGGTTTACAGTTTTTTGTCAGCCTACTTTCGAAGGAATTATTTAATAAACAAACAGGTTTATAGAGGAAATTGTATGTCCTTGTGGTTGTTTAGTACGTTAGGTATCTAATCTTACTGATATCCTACTAATATTATAAAAGCGAAAGTTTGTGAGGATCGATGGACAGATGGATGGATGTTTGTTACTCTTTCACACTTAAACGGCTGAACGGATTTGGATGAAATTTGGCACTGAGATAGATTGTAGTGTCTAATAAAACATAGGATATTTGATTTTTCCATATTTTGATTATTCCAGAAAAATGTACGGTTTATCAAATTTAAGATTTTTATAGATGTCGCGGACAGAAGCTAGTTAAAAATACATATGTTTGACTAACATTGCACGCGACTTAGTTCATGTAGAAGTCCAAGACTAAGTCAAATCTGAGTCTTAGTAATTTTGTCCCGTTCAGCACCCTAATGTGTCTGTCACTGACTGTACAGAGATTAAGTTTATGTTGTCAATTTAGTACTTTTCGTTTCACTGACGAAAGTTATGCGACGCGTGACGCTTTAGCTTTTAGCACAACCCAGGTACGGAAATATACATTAAAACATATCTTATAACACTCAGCAATAATGTAGTTTTCTATCAGTGAAAGACTTATGTAATGGGACCATGACTTCCAGAGATTTCCTTACAAACATAAAAAAATACATAAAAACAAGCTTTACCTGTTGCGTTGTAATATTTGTATAGATTAAAATTATAAATACTAGGCATTACAATAATTCAAAGTCAAAATTTTAGGTCATCTCACACACAAGGTGAAATGCTAACCACAAATTAAATCACTAAAAGATCACAATCTTTTTGACAAACAGCTCACTCAACCAATAGCGTGCTTACATTAAATATAATTAATTTAACAATTGTCAATGCAGCCTTCCGACGGAACCGGAATCGATGCAAATGTCATGGACAGCGCGATAGGAACTTAATATGTTATTAAAAAGTATAAAGAAATAGGCGTGACATGTCGTGACGAACGCTACTGTAAAAGTTGGAATTATAGGTTTAAAGTTTCGTGTTTAATAGGTGTCTTCCATGTTTTGTAATGTATAAGTGACTAGCTTCCACTCGCGGCTTTGTCCGTGTGGTTTATTTCAACTGCGTTCAGTTATGTCTTTGGTTACTGCTTCGCTCCCGTGTGTTGTAGCGTGATGTTATGTAGCCTTTGTTATTCAAGAATAATGTAGCTATCCATTGGGGAAAAAATCGATAAATTCGGTCCAGTAGTTTTGGAGCATATTCGATATAAACAAACAAAAAATCCTTACTCTTTATAATATTAGTATAGAAGAATAAGGTTTATGTTCAATTGGTAAAATTTTATAGTTTGGGATAGCTTGCGTCTGTACTAGCTATATACGTATGCAGATGCGTTAGTTACCTACGTTTTTGGCTACTACTCCGATCCCATCTGTCGTAGCGTATTATTACGCCGTGTCGACGGCGCGTTCGTGTTCCACGCGCGCCTCAAAGAGATGTCAGCAAAATTGGATGGGGCCACTGAGGGCCGATGCCTGCCGGGGCTGCGGGTTGTTCGAAAGAGATACCGCGCCCCCGGAACGCAAAGGGCACATGAAGGAACATAGACGGGTTTTAGTCAGTAAAAGTCTGACACTCCCTCCCGCCCCGCCCAGGGCGGGGGAAGTTATTTGATGATTTCCCGTCTATAAAAAAAAAAAAAAAAAAAGCGTATTATAACGTATGTATAAACCTTCCTCTTCAATCACTCTATCTTTTAAAGAAAACCGCATTAAAATCTGATACGTAGTTTAAAAGATCTAAGCGTACAGAGAGACGTGGCGGGAACCAACTTTGTTTTACACTGTGTAGAGATCAATGATTAGTTACCAATTACGTAAAAGAGATTAACAATTGGGTAAGAAGGAGAAAATAATGTTATAAAATATTAAATTAATCACAAACCCAC
Organism: Caradrina clavipalpis; assembly: GCA_932526535.1. Lineage (NCBI taxonomy): Eukaryota > Metazoa > Arthropoda > Insecta > Lepidoptera > Noctuidae > Caradrina > Caradrina clavipalpis. Next base: position 2,988,073 of record OW052095.1, read on the forward strand.
TAAAAATGTTTTGAAATACAATAATATTAGGTAATACTTATATCTCATAGTTAGATATGATATGTTAAAAGAATGCAAGATTAATGAGAGAAACAGAGATTAAATATTGGGTCACATAAGGTAAAACGGTTACACACCCACGAATAAGAATAATATAATATTTTGAGAAACCGATTTTACAACTATGTAAGTAGTTAATCTTCCAACACATAATTTATGTACAATCTCTATTTATTAAGACATCTTAGCTACAATGTAACAGCGATACATTACATAGATAAGCGCTCTCATTACTACAATCATAAACTTTATTTCTTATACAATAATCTTTACGTAGTATAAAATAAATTTAAAAAAAAACTGGCAGCTCGCAGTTAGGATTTGTGCCAGGTTAATGGCAATAGGCTTGCTTGATTGCTTGCTTGAATGGGGCTTAAAACATACAGGCGAACTGTAGGTGATCATTGGTACTCCTCTGCCTAAGCCTTTGGGAAGTACAAGCGTGATCAATAGATAGAGTGATTCAAGAGGGAGGGTTTTATACGTGTAAAACATCACGCCACGACTAATAGGAGCGCAGCAGGAACCAAAGACGTAAATAAACGCGGGTGACACCACGGAGCATTTAAACATACCATGACACCTGTATTCCGCGAAGGGTTAGGCAGAGGTGTACCTATGTACACCAACAGTTCGCTGGTATGTTTAGCTAGTATGAAATAAATTAATAATTAGCTCTTTAATGTCGTAACAAAAATAATCATAATAAAGAGAAAGACATAAGTGTAATCTAAGTTCTAACTTTCGTTGAACAAAAAATAAAACTTACAAAGCTAGTGAACGGGTATCGAATGGCTTGCCAAAATATGCTAGCCGCCGTGAAAGTTGGAAATTATACGTTAAGTAAATATCCTATAACATACAGAAAGAAAGAAGTATTATATTTTATATTTACTGTTGCTGCGACAATGTTTTTACTTTCATTTGAAGATAGGATAACCAGTTTTTTGGAAACCTTGTAAGTGTTAATCGTATAAAGTTTCTCAAGTTAACAATTTATTTGTTTATATGTTAACATCACAAGTTTACTATTTGCTAGATGCCTATTAAATTGTTTAATGGTATAAATTAAATTCAGGCGTAATCAACATTTTTTTATTAAATAAAATTGTAACTGACAAAAGTTGATCTCCTCAATTATCTATTACAATTTCATTCCCTTTTCAATTTACTTTACGTGTACAAACCACCAAAAAAACACAAAAACACAATAATTTCAATTACTTTCTTTCAAAAAACAATTTTACGACGATTCGCTATGCCAGTGGACACGTAATCTTACTTATACGCTACCGACACGAGGTACTGTCGGTGTCATTACTGCCTACTGCCATTAATTGCATAATTATAAGCCCCATGACAACTGTGTACAGTGAAATTAATTAGCTACTGCAATTATTGTTATTTATGGCACGAAAAACGCAACGGCAATTTAGTTGCGTTTGTCAAAATTAGCGTGATTGTGACAATGTAAATGTACTTACAGTAGTACTTTTTGATGCAAGAGTTTTAGGATGTTCTACCTAGTAGTTTCACTTTACTAAGTATACAAAAAGTAACTCTAATAATATAATTAATAAGTCATTTATTTGCTTTTAATTTGGGTATACAAAGAACGTAAATTGTTTGGTAAAACTATCGGTACGTTTTACCTTACGCCAATATATCCGTAATGGCAGTATTGGTAAGTTTTTAGTGCTACTCTGCCGCACTCATTTCGATAAAAACAAACAAGTGCTGCCTCAAAATGTCAATTTGCAAATAATTAAATTATTACTGTCGGTAAAACTACAGATACAGTTTAACATCAACAAAACAATAATTCAAAGTTTTATTACTTACCCTACAAACAATATTAAAACCACTATTCAATTTTAAACACCACTTTTCTGACATAATGATGAAGAATTACTGTTTATATTTAGTTAGCGTGCCTACTCATAATCAGATTAAATATGCAAAAGACCCATCTCCGCCCAGCCCTAACAAATTACTGACACCTTGGCCGAAACAGCCAAGCATGCAAAATACTTCCTAAGGAACTTAGATGGTCTGATATTTGCCTATAATGCCGGAATTACACGGTTCACGCATGCTCTTCAATTTGGTTGAATCAACCATTTTGTTGGCACGCTTGGTGTGGCGCAAAGGCTGAGCAAAGAAAAAATATAAAAAAAAGAAATTGGCTACTCTACTGCGTGTCTCGGGCTCGATTCTCGGACGAAACAAATATTTGTTTCGCATGTTTATTAAGGCCTTCCTAAGTTACAGGAGAAATTCCTAGTGGGTGATAACGTTTTTTCAGTAAAAAGATCCTCCTCCTTTTTTTGCAGTCAGTTAATAAACAAAATAAATCATTCCAAGTCGGCTATCTCTGTACCTATCAATTAAAATCTATAAATTTAGTTGAACCGTGTAGTACACACGATGAAATTAATAAACAGATCAACATCTCACAACCTTGCGCACACAATACATTTTTTGTACTAATCGACCGGACTATACATAGAGAATTAAGATCAGTGAGATTATCTCGAGTAATCAGTGTTAGATGTATTGTTTTTACAATCAGATAACATGTACGAGTAGTACATGTTTGTTTTGTTTTATAGATCATTTAGCACGTTCTTGAGATCCTGTGGAAATGGAATCTCATCAAGGTCATAGTTCTAATTTGGCATAAGCCAAATAGGTCAAATTAGAACCATGACCTAATACACAAAAGTTACTTAAAGCGAGGTATTCTAAAATTATTGCGCAAATAATATTTACATCTTACTACTATTATAAATGCGAAAGTTTGTGAAGATGGATGAATGGATATTTTATAATTATAATTTAGCACACATATTAATCTAGCTTACACATAAGATATTTTTGTGTGCCCTTGGCATAAGTTAGGACTTTGGCCTATGTCTTAAATCTACGCAGAAAAATGTCCTGATAGTAACTTTTTGTTTTAATTACAATAACAAGCTCGAAAAAAATATTCTCTCAACTTCTCAACAGTTTAGCAACACTTAAAATTTACAACAATCACGACGTGAACGTCATCTTAGACTTTCATAAGTCATCTTAAACAATTTTGAAAAGAGCTCCACCCTCTCTGAAATCGTGACTTTTGAAGTTTAAACTCCACCTCCCTAAAGTCTATGTCAAATCGTTAAAGGTTAGAACTTTCATACATTGTTTTATTTTTTCTGCATCATCTCTGACATTTAATTACGAAATCATAGCTTTAGAATACTACCTAGTACCTCTCTGGTTTTCTAGAGGCTACAAACATAAATCAGACTCCTGAGCGGGGGTTCCTATGTGTTATCACGGATTTTTCCATTGGGGAACTATTAGTAGCCTGTTGTATGGTAGTAGGCTTGCCTCCACGGGACTTAGATAAAGAAACCGCCATTCGCTAATAGTTTACTAGCACAGTATGCACTAGCAGTCTTATAACTCACCGATCTGACCAAGCCCTTACCACTGAAAGTACTGATCTGACCCATCAACCAATCGACATACTTTTTATTAGCTGTGGAATTTGTTTCTTGTTTATACAGGTCACTCTATGATCTAGCTAGAAGAACAGGAATGCATTCAAAAATTTGTAAAAAGAAGAACGGGTACGAAACGATACGAAAGATACATGCACTTCTGCCTACCTCCTAGGGTAGGGTGGTGTGATATTATGCGCCTTTTAATGTACGTACAGACAAAACATAACCTTGACTATCACGGATGTATGAAACACCTGAAGACTGGAACAATTCTTGCTGATAAGCTATTTGACACTTCAATTATGCTAGGAGACGCAACAAGGCAATGCTTTGTATGGTAATGTGGCGACCAATCATTGTAACAATGAATGAGTGAATGAATGAAGAACTTATGACCTTTCTAGCTGTGGGTGTTATGATTGTTCATGCATCCGGATAGTTGAGAATTGGATGATAGTGGTATTGCCCGCGACTTCGTCTGCGGAAGTTTTCTTACTAATACCAGATTTTTTAGAGTAGCCTCTTATTAGTAAAACAATTATTGAAATCGAAGCAATAGTACCGGAGATAAGCGCGATCAAACAAACACACTCTTTAGCTTTATAATATTAGTACGAGTAAGTACACAAAACAGGATAGGAAACTAACTTTATTTACATTTTAATTTTAAGAAATTCCCGTGCTAAATGAATTTATTATCATAGAAGATGTGTATATTTACGGTCGAATTTATTGGTAATTATGGAAGCCAATTCTCACGTACATAATTCTGACAAATGCAGTTAAATATCCAGGTAGCCATACTGGCGATGTAATCAACATCTTAACGCCATTTCTAACACATTACACATGAACATACAGAAATAAGTGTCCGTACGCAATGCATACTAATACTAATACTCGTAATATAAATTCAAAAATAATTCTGCCTGTCTGTCTGTTACGCTTTCAATACAAAACCACTGAACCGGTTTTGATGAAATTTCGTACGGGATAAGTGTGAGTCTAAAGAAAGGACATAGGCTTCTTTTTATTCCGCGACTTCGATTGTATCCACGATAACCTACATTTACGGGGGTGAAGTCGCGGGGAAAAGCTAGTACGAAATAATTTCTCGCAGTTGTAACAAGTAACTTGTAACTTGCAACAAAGTCGAGTACTATTGCCACAGAGCAGAACCAACGACAAATACTAATCTATAGCTTTAACATCGATTGTTGCAATTTGCACTGGTAATTTGATAGGCCTCTATTATGCATAGTAATTTATGATACGGTTTAGAAGGAATCTATTATTTACTTTGTATTTTTTTTTAATTGTTATTCGGTTTTTTTCATTCAGAACTTATTTATTTATTGCAATCAGGTTGTTAAAAGATGTCACAACGTATGTGACAGAGTATACGTTTCAAATATTATTAACATTACATATTTTTGTTCATTGCATATTCAGTCATTATTAAATAAAAATATTTAATTAGAATCAATTACAGTAGGTACGTTATTTTTCAATCTCACCTCGAGACTGGATTTGGCTCTCTCCCTTCAAAATGAAACTTAAATGTGACTGTTAAAATGTTGTTGTATTACGCACACACGTTCCAGGAATACACCAACGCGGTGTTGTTTCTATTAAGGATAGCCTACTCAGACATAGCTTCATACCATAACATAATTTTTCTTCCGTACTGTAAAAACCTTTAAAAAATCTCACCCAAGTTTAATTACTTGTAGTTAACTTAATGGAATGCGGAGTAATCCTGAACCAGATTAGTATCGCTGGATCTTGTAACGTAAACGTTACCGTAGGAAGTCTGCGTAAAGAGTTCACTTTCTAAACCAGAGCGGCGCGGCGCCGGTTAACGCCACAGCCTAAAAAAAGCAGTGCGACTATATTGTAAATGTTTACTTTTTTTGCGCGATGTCTTCAAGTATATTTCTGTAAATAGAGATATTAAAAGCTGTCAATTCTGACAAGAGTTATGGATATCATTATTAGTTGTCGTTCGTTTGTTACTGTTCATTTTTTATCATGGATACATTATACTGTTGTTATAGATATTAGCTGTCATTAATTCTCCAGGAAGGAGCGCAATGTAGGCATGAAAAATAAATAGTGCATAATGAAAGAATTTAGTATTTTTTTAACGATTAGTAATTTCTTGTGATATTTTAATGTCAATAACAGGTACTATTATTTGCATGCACGACGATACATATTAACAAACACATCACTTTAATAAAACCAAACTTTCTAGAACGCAAACATTTTATTACTGAACGACTGTTAATTTCCAAACAATATTCTTGTTAAACTGATACATGTAGTCTGTGGTCCAACCACCGGAGCGCGCCGTATTCTTTATTTTACCGTTTTAACATATCAATGACACTTTCGCCGACGTAATAGTAACGTAATACTACCCAGTGCACGTGAAACAGACCGCCGGACGAATAATTACGTACATTTCTTTTAGCTACACATTCTCACGGCTATTCGATGCATTTCGTCTAGTTGTCAAGTGCATATTATATTTAAATTTCTAGAGAATGTTTTTGGGTAGTTACTTTTTTGTCTGTGTCATTGTGTTTTTGTATTTTTTTCTTGGCTGTATATAAAAGGCATCTCATTATCACATCATTTTGAAAGTCTATACTAATATAATAATAAAGCTGGTGAGTTTTTTTCTTTGTTTGTTTAACGCGCTAATCTCTGAAACTACACTTGCACAAATTATTTGATGTATACTCATGTTTTTACAATAAATACATATTCTAAATTCTATTCTACCAGTCGGATTGGAAAAAATATTTTTGTGAATGATAGCTATGATGATAGCATACCCATGAGAGATAGTATAGGCTATATAACATCACGCTGCGATCGGGGACAGAGCATTAACCAAAGACGTGCCTTGTTGCGAGTAAAAAAAAATGCAAAGCGCGTTCAAAAGTGACTTTTATTGGTATAATTGAAATAAGTAATTTGAATTTGGCTTTGAAAGGGCGCATAATCTTTATAGTCGCAGGGCAGCGACTATAAAGATTATGAATATAAAAACACATAAATAACCTCGCTGAGGTTGGTAATCTATCAGTCAAAGTCAAAAGTCAAAGCATTTGTTTCAATTAGACCATTTACAGGCACTTTTGAATGTCTAGAAGTTACAGTTTAAAATTGAAGCTAGCAGTAATTTACCAAAAAACGATATTGAAATATACGACAATCGTTTAACAGATTCTACAAACAGTAATTATAGTGTAGGTGCGAATAATCGCACATCATTCTCACAAAGATGTGTTAAAGTAAAAATAAATATACACTTGTATGTTACATCATTATGCAATAAGAGCCAGAACCGAGAGACGTTATTATATCTTAACTGGTACAGCGTAATCCAGTAGATAAATCTAGTACTGTAAATGATACTGTGAGATTCATTCACTTATGACCAGGGATCGGGTAATAAGATGCATATATTTGTGAACCACTGTTGTTGACTTCGTAAGAGTTTAAGCACAGTTTATATTTTTCTCTGACTGGTGGAGAAAGAATGTAAAACTGTTATACATAAATGTAGGGATGTACTTAAATTGTTTTTACTAATTAAAAAAGTTATATTATGTAATTTCGATTTTGTATTATACATATAGTGTCTACATCTATTAAACAGTCTCCTACCGCATGTACGCTGCAAGAGATTTCTATAAAAACTAGCTTCTACCCGCGACTTCAACCGCATGGCTTTTTTTACGCGCCATACATCGCCATTTCATGTCTTCTGTCTCCCGCGGGTTATAGCGTGATGTTATATAGCCTATGTCACTCAAGAATAATGTAACTATCCATTATTGAAAAAATGGTTAAAATCGGTCCAGTAGTTTTGGAGCCTATTCGATACAAACAAACAAAAAAATCTTACTTCTTTACAATATTAGTACAGAATAAACATTACCTTTGCACATTTTTCTCTATATCTCTCTTTTTGTCATAATAACATGTGTGAACATAACATACGTAAATGACTAAATAACTAAACGATCACTTTTACATTTAATACCAAACCCAACACGCGTGTTAATATATCTTATTGTTTATTTTCATAAGACGACCCACGTACGTTTACAAGATGATGAGTCAGTCTCTCAACACTTGAATTGTCTATGCCACTTTCATATCATTATTCGCTGACGACGAGACTTAAAGACTTAAACTTGTCATTAACTTGTTATAAAGGTAAACAGTTTGTTTGTTTGTCTAAACACGAGATGAAAAAAAATATTTTTCGTTAAATACCCTGTTTATCCATAAAGATTATGTTACCACTAAAATGAATTTTGTTTGTGACGCAATCACGTTCACGATCGCGTTCTGGAATGTTTGGAATAGCACATAGACTACTTTTCATCCCGGAAAATATACGGTTCCTGTGGGATTATACCAACTTTCACACAGACGAAGTCGCGGGCAGAAGCTAGTAGGCTATTTAACATTGCGTTACGACCAAAGGGTAATCAAACACGTAACTCAACACGGGAGCAACCGCGTGCTAAAGCTAGTCTTCGATAAATTGACTCACAACACGAAGTTGTAATAATCTTTCACAATTGTCGAAAATCCATGATATTTGAGATAAAGCCATTATAATATGAAACATTAAATATAATAGTATAATAGCAGCAATTGAAGTAATTCCGAAGTGTTATGATAGATTACAGATGTTAATTTAGATCCGTTATCTGGGTCAAGTTGAATCGGCGCAACAGCTAGTAGAAAGTAGATTACGATAACTTGTTTCTTACCAAAGGGGAATGTTTGGTGTTAGTGTCTAAGTTTGGATACTAAAAACATGTTTGTTCGGTTTTGTTCAACCAATACTTCTTTTTGTACTTGTAATTTTTATGGGACGTTTGTCCCGTACTACCCTATCTGTGATTAAGTAAAGTTTTAAAATTGAAAAGAAGTGAAAAAGGCAATAAGCTCTTTCTACCTTTTGTTGTATAGTTTAAATAAATGAATAGGTGAAAATAGTAATTTTAAAAAAAAACATGGATTAATTTAGCAACCGATGCTTAAAAAGTGATAATAAATTAATTATTATTTAAATAAATCTATTAGTATTGTTGAAAAATAAATCAATAAGAAAGTTATTTTTACACATACAAATTTGTTTATTTTCAGCTCTACATATTTATAGAATTACCTACTTTTGACTATAAATAGATGACTTGTATTTTTGTTAATGTATTTTTATTTATTTATTAACGCCATACTTTCCTTTTCATATATTTATTTCATTATGCTATCACAGCTAGAACATTCTTTCTCGTACTTATCGGTCAACTAAAGCAGTCCAGTTTTTTACCTACAGCGGCCATCGAGTGCGTTTACCCAACTTGTGACGTCACCGCATCTTGTTCTTGTTCTTGTTAAATAACTTACAAAATTAACTTCAATGAAACATTTATATAATTTAGACATTAATTAGTTATGTTTATTGTTTATTTTATGCATGTTTGTCGATGATGGAAAATTTCGTATAAGTTTACTATATGACTTCTACTCTACACTCTAAAGCTCTGAGCTCACTGCTTTATGCTTTAAAGAACTTTGAAGCATAAATATGCTAATATCACTCAAACAACCGCAATACAAGTTACTACAATCTACAAAGCAGAGAGAGGCAGTTAACTCACCACCAACAACCATAACTTATTCAAGTCATTGCGAATAGCACCATTAAACGAAACAATAGACTTTTAACTTTTTCTTTACACCAACAAGGAAACACAAGGTTCAATTATAAAGATGTCAATTGTTGGTTTTTCAGCACGTTTTTAATTACTAATGCATACATAGATGAATTCATTATTGAGTTAATGTGATAAAATTATAAATGGATGCATTACATTTGCGATGCAAATGAAGAAAGTGGTGAAATTGTTTGACCTTGGCTTTAATGTATAACATGAATAAAAAAAATGTATGCTAATGTACGGTATGAACAAACGACGAGCGCGATTAGCGCGTTGATGTCTTTTATATGGAAGAAAGATTTGCAGAGATTTGGTTTTAAATGTGGGAGAAAAAAGTTTCTTTGAGATGGGATCTAAATGATATTATGTATTTAGGTCAAGTAAACTTGGATACCAGATTGATACACAATACAAAAAAAAACCACCCCCCGACCCGTCCGTCGGGGGGGACTGCCCCGTTGGTCTCGTGGTCGCAAGTGCGACTGCTGTGCAAGGGGTCCCGGGTTCAATTCCCAGGTCGAGCAAAAAGTGTTATTGGGTTTTTCTATGAAATTCTCAGTAGCAGCTCGGAGTTTGGATTTGTGCCCGGTTAATGGCAATAGGCTCGCCCCCTATTACATGGGACCTAAAATATACCGGCGAACTGTGGGTGTACATTGGTACACCTCTGCCTAACCCTTCGGGGAATACAGGCGTGATGGTATATTTATTTTTTATTTTTTTACAAAAAAAAATGTGTAAGTGCATGTATTAACAACTAAAATAATTTTCATTTTCATTAGTATCGAGTTGACCGAGAAATTAGAATATTAAATTTAAACTTATGGTTTTAATTTGATGCATATGCATGCATCAAATATTTCTAGACACATTAATCACAAAATCTATGACACACAGCGAAATCAACTCAACATCGCTCCAAATAATTAATTGCTTATCTTCCTTATCAAAACCTGCTCCTCAAGGCGAGGGGTATCGTCACAAAGAATGTTACTTTTACAGCAATTCCGATGACTGTGTGTCTGAATAAGGATGCAGACATACTTTCACTGCCTGCTTTTTTTTAGATTCTGTCTGACATTTTAGGTGCTTCGCATACTGACAGCTGTGAGATGCCGTAGAGAGAATTTCTTCGTTTATTTTGGTTATTTAAAAAGGGTTAAGTAAAATTGGTTTAGATTTAATTAAACTCATTTAGAGAATGAATACTTTTTTTAACTAGCTTGAACTGTCTCTCAAAGGTAAGGATAGTATATGGTTTGTAACACTAAATAATTTAAATATATAAAATAAATAGAAAAAATACAAAAAACAAAAAAAATGAAATATTAACTAGACAATAAGACGGGGCATGGTACGCCACAAAGAAGGTGACGATATGAACAATATGAATACCTCAAAAACTAAAAAGATGAGACACAGAATCGTGAAAGATGAAAGGAATGACGGGGAGCCTTTACCCAGGAATGGGACAAAACCGACAAATAAAAAAAAAACAATTTTTTTTTTTCTATTAAGTGTCACTTTAGGAAAGTACTATTTAATTTTCATAAAATTACAGCATAATCATTGAAAAAGTACAGCACAATTCAGTAGCATTAGTTACATAAATGCATATCGCCTCACATCGCGTTCACTGGCATCGCATTAACTACTAGTTTCTTTATATGTATAGTCAGTATGAGAACCTCTTTGTCCACGGTCAACTGCTGTGTGACAGACAGTTCTTTGTTATGTATAGGAATCATAACCGAATTCTCCACAAAATGCTGGTGAAAAGCGCATTCGAAATTGGCTTGTTCATTCATAATTCACATGTAAGTTAGTAATAATGCAAAGCTGGTTGTAAGTATGAAATGCATGTCATGAAGAGAATGTTGTGATTCAATGTGTTTTTTATTCATATTCTTGTATTATATTGAGGTATATTTATAAGGCTATTGTGTGTACTGTTCTAGTAATAGATTTCATTGAAAAATCAGTCATCAAATATTTCATTGCAATAACTTTTACCATAAATTCAGAAAATAATTCTAGACCGTTCAGCGATGAAATGTATAGTCGTTTATTTAAAAAAAAAACAGCTGTTTTATAAATTTTGGTCGTATAGGTGTTGCACTTTTATACATTTATATGATTTCACTTATTGGGGACTAGCCAAGTACGCAGAAGATATTATAGTGTGCGGAATAAAAGACGCAGGATCAACAGCTTTATGTATTTTGCGAGGAACTGGGGTGACCCACCACCAACTTCCGAACCCATACATTATCATTAGACAACTAAGTTCAACTGAACGATTGTCCATATGAACAAAGCCGCAGTCACAACTAGTAGAAGTAATCACTATTTTCCTTTACCTTAATGTTAAATACCTACATTCCTTTAATTATTATCAATGGCTGTCTAAACACCGAGACTGAAACAATATGGTTTACGACAGTCATTAAGAACTCAATGAAATATAGTGTCTTCAAACTTTCTGTATAATTTCTCCCCGTCTAATGAGTAATGTCTTGCATTGTTTTAGCTTTGTCTCGGTTACTTGCCTCTCTGTCGGTGACGACTGTTTTATTGTTACGTAATAATAATACATAAAGTCATTATGTATGTGTGTATTATTACAGTTATATACGTAAGTATGGTAATGTTAATTACTCTTGTTTGGTTTGCTCTTGTAGAGATTATTGTAAAAGAGGCTAATTATCTTAATATCCGTTTCTACTTTGGCTCATGTGCAGTCGTGTTTATCTTAGCATAATTAGTTTTTAAAGAAGACGTAACTAGATTACATTTTTTTATAGTAATCGACGTTCAAGTGCCTTTTATTGGTATTTGAATTAAACAATTTGACCGAGTTAAGCTAATCGATTCCATCTTATAAAATTCTAAAGTTTAAGTGTATTAAATTTCAATCGATCTTAGATCTACCGAAAAAAAACAATTTACAGTTTCTTAGTATGTATTTAAATTACGTGAAAATAATTCAAAGTTCCCAATATAAAACCTGAAACCAAAAAAAAACAGACAACTAGACCCAACTGTCGTTATTTCGCAAAAACTTAAAACCTACATCATTTTCCAATAAAACTAGACAATCTACATACTTAATTAGAACTAATGAAGGTATTAGAACGTTTTTGTTCGTATGCAAATAGTTAAGTACCCTATTCATTATGTATAGCGCACTTAAGCTAAACAAGTAACTTCCTATGAGTGTATAAGAAGGGGAATAATTATACATTTGTAAAGTATTGTGGTAGACAAATACTTGAGCAATACTTCAATTATATTATAGCAATTTATTGCCTTTAATTTTATTGAACCTATATCAATACTTGAGGGTCTACTGCCGCGGAAGGTGCGTATGAGTAGAAAGGGAACATCGTTGTGGTTTTGTCAGTAAGAGTCTGACAGACTACCCTCCAGGAGCGGGGAATGTCTTCAACAATTTCCCACCACAAAGAAAAAAACAAAAAAAAAATTGCAGTTGACATCTTTCAGCTTATATTATTCTGATGACTCTGTGCTAAATGACTGTGGTAACGGTTACAATTTTCAAATTTAAAATATGTTTTCATAATTCTGGCTGTTCTTTATTTGTTTTTTTTTTAAACCGCCACCTAACGCTATGCAAATAAATTGTTTTTTTTTAATTTGTATAAGTTAGCTAATTTCTAACCTTTTTTTTAACTATTTCTAATCTTGCAAATTTCTCCAAACTTTTAACTTTTAAGTATAAATAAGCTGAGACACAAGCTTGCCGCTATCAAACGGTGTCACCACTACATTCGTGTTCACTTCCAGTGTTATTAGTTGTTACAAAACATGTTCTAAAACATAATATCCTCAATATTACAATCTGTAGTCTGATGGCATGGTGGCACGCGAGAGGTAGCGATCTTGATACTATTACACGTTTTACGATTTAAATCTTTTACTGCCTAAAACATTTTGGATTTGGTAGTTTTTGACAAACATACACGCACTGTTTCCATGTATACGTATTAGATATTTGAAGTACGGTAACGTAATAATAATCCTTACCTACTACGTTTTTATTGATGAATAAATGAATAATACAAAGAAAGGAGTCAGTGATATCATGACGTTTAACGGAACGGAATAGAAGAAGAAAACGTGTTGATCCGACCCCAAGTAACATGTGACGTTATAATCAAATTGACAACGTTTTTATTGATAGATTGATCACTTATAACGAAGTCAAAGTGATTATAACGTATCCAAAATTAATTTAGATCTTTAATGAAAGCCTAAGCAAGTGTATCAGCTGACAGAAACGAAATTAGTTCAGTAGTTTATGAGATAAGCTTATAGACTGATAGGCTTTTGTTTATCTTGTGTGGAAGAAGCACGACAGAGGCAGCGATTTTAATATGATAATAAAATAACGTGACTTTTTTCGACTTTATCAGAAGAGATCTTGATTTGTGTTTGTATGAATGAAGTGTTACATCTTACTCTGTACACATCTGTCCGTATGTGTCTTACTTTTGGTATATTGACTTGGTGGTTATTCGTGTGCTGACAATGTTTTTAATAGATTCCTCATTTAAATTAATTTAAATTTATTAAATTAAATAGTTTCTCTTTTCGGTATATTTTCATAATGAAGAAGTCTGACCTACCTATGCGTTCTTTGTTTGAAGTAAAAATTGGCCTTAAACCCACCAGAATCACAATAAAATTATAATAAGTTTATAAGCATAGCCGTAATTATTAAAGACTTGTCACTAAATAAAAGCTTTATTTAGTCACAAAGACTTGTAGCAAGTCTCAAGGCTAACCATGAGCTAAGAGTCAGAATCATCTGCCTTCCAAACTAGGTAAAGAACCAGTAGGCTGGGAGCCAAATTTCTTCATAAAAAAAATTAACACAATACTTAAACAAAAACAATAAAACATCTACATTTCATTCCGAAACATCAAAAACCACTCAAAAAACCGCCTTTCTTCTAATTAAGCTGTAACAATAAATATTTATCATCATAAACGAACGATTAACATGCAAAACATAAATGGAGTCTCAATATAAACACTCTAGTGAAATGTTCGTCGGTAGCCGCACTCACGCACTCACTTTCTATATCGAGCGATTTTAAATCGATAATGTGGAATGTCGTTTTTTATCGTACCCTGTCATTACATATATTACAGCTGTGTGCAGCTAAATAAATAAATCTAAAGAAAGCATTTGTTTTCTGTTTCGTGGTTTTCCTTTTTTTAATTTTTGGTTATATTTTTACATACCATCACGTCTGTATTCCTTGAAGGGGAAAGCAGAGGTGTACCAATGTACACCCACAGTTAGCCATTGCCATTAACTGCGCACAAATCAAAATTTCGAGCTGTTACTGATAATTTCGTAAAAAAAACCCCAATAACAATTTTCGCTCCACCTTGGAATCGAACACAAGACCTCTAGCGTGCATTTATTTATTTAAACTTTATCCGTCAAAACGTAGAAAGGTGGTGAAGAGATAACATGAAAGGACATCTTAAAGTAGAGTCTTAATTTTGGCTTCAGAATCAGAATCACAAAGTAAATAGATAGTAAGTACCTATAAAATATAATAAAACAGAAAAACGTTTGATAAGAACTGCCCGCCTCTTGAATGGACGATTAGATTAGCGTTGTTATTCGATAAAATATATTTTAGTCCGAATTATTACCTACGTTTACTGTTTTTTAGAGAAATGAGAAGTACCGGGGAAAACATGCCCTCAGTTACAGTACTTTATCTTTCTTAATCTAAAATATTCATAAGTCGTAATTTTAATAAGGTGCCGCATGCCGTAATTACTTTATTCAATGTTTTCATTACATTAAGATATTTTCCATATTATAATTGCAAACTAAAGCATAATCATAATAATTTCTAAAATACCTTACATTGTTTACTTTGTTCGTAAACAAAGAAAAACACAGCTATTTAAAAGCATTTCAAACTTTAAATATTCCTGTTAATGAATGCGATTCAGACAAGATTTAGATCAAAACAGATGTAATCTTGCGCAATCATCGCACTTGTTCCAAAAATGAAAATATTCGGCATTGGCCATAATTGGCCACAAGGTCCGAACATTTTCGAGTGCTACCATTTGCTACCAATGCTGGCATGAATGCTGGAATGGCGGCAGTAACAGTCCGATTAGATCTAATTCTTGACCAACGACATTTGTGTCGTGTAACAGCTGCTCTGGATCCGGGTATTGTGTCTATTGGTATCTGAAGGCGCGTTTACATTTGGTAGATTAACTAGGCTAGTACTGGCTTCAAGCCTCTTTAATCTTTTGTTTACATTGGAAGTGTTACGAAATATATTATAGTCTACTGTGTAAGACTAGAAATGTTTACTGTTCTTACTTGACTGACTTATTTTTCCATTGTAAACACGGTCTAATTGTATTGAAAGGGAATTTGTTGACTTTTCATTTTTACTAAGGAAAACTGTTTCACTAAAGCTAAGTGTAGTTTAATCTTGTAAGAAAGCGTAAATAAAAAAAATATTATGAAGCTAAGACAGCCTAAATTTAGTCTTAAAAGTTCTCTAATACCTATTTCTTAAGTGCAATTTCAAAGATTTGAAAAATCTGACCCAAAGTTAGTTAACAGTTGTTTTTAAACTAAAGCAATAAATTCTGTTCTAGATAATAAATGTTATTGCATTCTGTGCCACATACTACATTGTAGCTTTGTATGTACCGTAAATATTGTAGAAGCAAGTACATAATAGATTTACGAAACTAAGATAACATTTTTTCCGGAGTTACGTTTTACGTTTTTAGATTCCAAGTAAAAGTTGTGCGGATGTAAGTTAGGCGTGTAAAAAGGAAATGACTTTTATTAGCGAATAGAAAGGAGTTACTTTACTTTGATTAAAACAATATTTAATTATCTCAGAAGTGAAATGTCGCAACGCAGCGCAGTGATATAGGGTACCACCGTTTACTTTCATAAAACAAGTTTTTGCACAAGCCGCACTTGGCAAAATGTTACCGAAACATATCATTATGAATTATTTCGCATGCCTTCGAAGTTGCAACGTGTGAAATGATTTATTTATGAATAAAATTAAAGTAGCTATCTAGATATCAGTTCGGCCAGTGCCTAGTCGTGACGGCTGCCACACTCATGGTCGACACTTTAGAAAGCGAAAACTTTATCATTGACTCACTACTAAAATAATTACACGAAATAATATAACGTGAAACTCACCTTTCAGTAATATTGAACTGTCTTCGACTTCAATTCGTTTTAAAAAAGCACTGATTAATTTATTACGTGGAATCCACCATTATTCCATGTCACTTGTTGAAAACACCGATACCACCTTCACTATTAGTTGGAAAAAAAAAACTTTTACACAACACGCACTTCCCGCCAAAAATCTACATTATACGAAAAATCCAAATCGATAGATCGATTTCCGTATCAGTTGATAGATGTCAACGTCCTCGACGCAATCCGGACACTGGCGGCAAGTGTCGCCGTCGGTTCGGACTTTACGCGCCAGTGCACTTCGATTGCAATGAACAAAAATAATTATTTCGATTATTCGAACGTAAGGTTTATGATGTTTGAATTTGTGGCGGGAAGCGTGTGTTACGTTGCGAGCGTGCGTTCGGAAATGTGCGCGGAGGCCGGACGGTGTGCGAAAAGCGACTGCGGTCACTGCTGCTCTCGCGACACTCTCTGCCCACCGCTGGCCGCATGTGTAAATGTTAATCCGTGATATTATTTAGTTTAACCGATAAACGTTGAGCCGTTGCATTCGATACTACAACCCCTCTACCGGTCACTTTTTGCTACACCTTGTGATTTAAACAGCTCAATTAATATTGGTCGCTCTGAAAAGGAGATAGGCCAGTTTGTTCACACCATGCATACTTTCAGCCGTGATTTTTCAGTTTAGTTTCACAGACAAAAACAGACCTAATTGTTTTTTTTTAATATTCAATATGCTACCACATTCTTGGTTACGTAAACAATGGGTAAGCATGGTTGAACATGGTATTATAAGAACAACAAAGCGTGCAAACTCGTTCAACATAACTATTTCAACCTAAAGGAAAATGCATCTTATGACCAAGTCTTCTATTTTTATAATTTATATTTTTATTTTATTATATATATAATAATATATAACTCAAAGATGACTGACTGACTGACTGACTGACA
The DNA here is from genome assembly GCA_932526535.1 of Caradrina clavipalpis. NCBI lineage: Eukaryota > Metazoa > Arthropoda > Insecta > Lepidoptera > Noctuidae > Caradrina > Caradrina clavipalpis. The sequence continues at coordinate 3,005,586 of OW052095.1, forward strand.
GACATAGTGATCTATCAACGCACAGCCCAAACCACTGGACGGATCGGGCTGAAATTTGGCATGCAGGTAGATGTTATGACGTAGGCATCCACTAAGAAAGGATTTTGATAAATTCCACCCTTAAGGGGATAAAATAGGGGATGAAAGATAATACTTCTTAACGCGAGCAAAGCCGCGTCCAAAAGCTAGTAATTAATTAATTTAAGAACTGAAAATAATGAATCAGAAAAATACTTAATATGTATGGGTGATATTTCGATTATGTAAAAAAAAACCTTAGACCCAAGGCTACCGTAAGATTTTAACCATCTAGTCCTAGGTCAGAGATAAGAAGTAATATTTGTACGGCAAAAATGTCGAATTTATAGAAACTAATAGATCAGCTACCTCTATTCATGCAAATAAACATTCACACATTTAAAAAAAAGAGGCGGGTGCATACTCGTACCTTCTCCTTTTTGAAGTCTATTAAAAATTTGTGATAATGTATGAATGAGTAATTTTTTCCAACAAAGTTTTTTTTTTTTTAAATAAAACAAATTTAATTTAATCATATATTCGCTACCTAAAAGAAAAATCTCAAGAGTAATAAATTATTATGGACATAGTATTTAGTGAGCTGTAGCCCCCAAAAAAAATTATAACAATTTGCCAAGCGCGCGTAAGCTGCAGTGATTGGTTGTTGATAATTCAGTCAATTGATTACAGTAGGTAACTTACGTCACATTAATGTATCGTTAAATAAACCGTAAAATAAGTAAATCATAAAATTATAATAAAAGTCTTCTTTGTAGTAAAAACTAAAATACAAAATTGAAATAATTATTATTTAACAGATGATTCAATAATATTCATAAGTTGTTACTAATACTTTACTTTACGTTGTTACTATTACTTTTAAACATGCTTAAATACTAGGCAGTTCTAGAACTACCTGTGTATAGTGTGTAAAGCCTCTACAATTTAATACACATACCAGTAGGTAAGTCTACTGGTATGTGTATTAAATTGTAGAGGCTTTAATTATAGAAACCTATACAACCTCATTAAAATATTTACATTATGAGATGGATGCCACTTTAAAATATAATAAATAGAATTAAGTAGGGTGGTGAGTTGGTGACGGACTGTTAACAAACTAGAATAAAATATAATAAAAATATTGAATAAGTGAATACACGAAAGTTAGAGTTTATAACGTGTTTTAATAGTCGATAGATCCCTCTACCGCTACAGTAGGTATCTATCTAAGTATTTATGTTTCAGGTTTAAACTTAGCTCCTACAAAGTAATCAATCAAGGATTCTACTTTTCAGAAAGAAACATGGTACAGAATAAGGACAGGAGATTCATTCCTTTTTTTAACATTTATTAATACCACGCTGGATGCAGGCCGCTTCCAACCGGTCCTATTGTAAATCTACGGGGAAGGCCTATGTCCAGCAGTGGATGTCCTGTGGCTGAAATGATGATGAATCATCTTTATTTTTACTGTATTCGTTCCTTGTGTGGCGACCAGATTATATTAAATCTCACGAACCCTGGCTAGTCTTATTGTCTGCAACGGTCGCTGATGTTGAGATGCGCTCAGTTTTAAATCAACTGACTTCGTATTGTCTTCACAGAAACAAATGTGCTCGTACGTAACATCATCTACGATACTCTACGTAAATTTAGTTAAAGCTAAACCAAGTTTTGTCATTGAGTTAAAAACACCTATACAATTATGAAAAGTTGTAGACAAGGAGATTTGCTCGTCTTAATTCGTAAGGCGTCTGACAAAATAGATTTGTGACCCATGTTTGTCCTCAAAGGTTCACCACCTACAGGTCACAATTAAGCATCACATAAAAAAGATGGCAATAAATGGTCCTTTTATACTTAATTAAAAATCCCTGTAATCAATTGTTCACAATGAAAATAGTTTCTGGACGAAGCTTTCAAGTTATAAAACTGGCTAATTTCAGAACGAAAAAACAACTGCCAATCTAACATGAACATCGATATTCAGTCAATCGCTGATGACGTCAGATCGTAGTTACGTAGATAATGTCAGGGGTCACGAATATTTTGTATTCTTTGGTTAAAATAATATTTTTTTAAAGTTGTTTTTATTTGTTTGTTGAGAAAAATATTATTTAAAAATACATGTAATATAAACCAACAATGTTTGTGTAATAGAATTTTTCTTTTTTATTCATCAAATTATTATCGATAATAGAGGTAGACATGGGTTGATTAAGCGCCTATCTGTTTACTTAGGTCATAAAATTACCTAAATATAGAAATTGCCCACAGACTTTCTGTAATATTGCTTTGTTTGTGTAACATAATTGTTGGGTAAATAGTATGTGTATGGACCTACAGAGATAAAAGTTCAAGTTCGGAAATTGATCTAGAAAAAAAGGTTTATGACCGCTTAACTTCTTTATGAGTTCACGGAATCCATTACGTCACTTTTAAACCTTGAATGAACCAGTAATTACTCAAGTGAATCAATCAAGCATTAGTCCATCCGGGCTTCAGTAGCCTTAGTTTCATTCAGTCGCAACATGAATTCCTCCAACATCATTTCCTAAAAGAAACAACATTAGTAAGTAAAGATTTCACTTATCCCAATGCAAAAACTTGTAAAGGCCTTGCTCACTCAGCCGTGACCGACGATTCACTGTCGTCGGCACAACTTTGCCATGAAAACGTAGATTTTTATAATGCAACCTGTTTTCGCAACAGCCAAAACAGTACTAGTAAGTCTAAGCGTGATATTTTATTATCTTATCGGCGTAGATTATGTACACAAGTGTTGGTATTGTACCGTGTAATGGACAACACATTAGTTACCAGCACTCCAATGGGTACCGTCTGATTACTACTGAATACAACGAAAATAATATAACCAACAAACGCATGGAACGTATGGAACGTAAGGAGTTGACATTGAGTTTCCATAACTTAATCAAACGAGGTACAGTACAGTGTTCTATGTTTGAATTTGTTTTTTTTTTAATAAGTATTCGGAAATGAGTGGCCAGTGTCATTATCAAGTGAGTGATAAAAAAGGTTTCCATGGTGAATTTAAGGCAGCAGTGATAAATTAAATGGTTTTGGTGTTTTTTTTTTGTTTTTTCATAACTGTGAGTTAAGGATTATTATTGTGATAAATTTTTCCTACGATGGTATGTAATAATTTCATGCATTTATTTTATGATTTCTTTGTTAGGAAAACACTAATCTCTAATTAACTCAAGTTCTAAATCTAAACTGTAGAGTAAAATTCAAAACTTTTGAGATACATTTTGAACAAAGAATATTGAAATGCTCGTACATTATTTATCTAAGTATACCTAAATGTATGATAATTTAATTTGGCACCATTATTTATAACTTTATCACTAAGTACCTAGCACATTATACGCAAACTTTGTATGGTTCTATTACTTGCTAAAATTTTATCAACTAAAAAATAGTAGTAGATAGGTAGGTGTTCTTTACACTATTATAATGCTGAACAATTTTTATCCCTTTACAAATGGTAAGCCACGGGCATACCCAAGCCAAGTTTTTGTATTACATATCAATTTCACTGGTTTACGATAATAAAACAACAAAAATTTGTATGTAATTATATTATTAATCATGTGAAGTAATACCTAGAATACTTGGGGAGGGATATCAACCCCAAACCCCCGCTGGCGACGCGTGTCACTTGATTTCAGGAAGTTCATAATATCTTCTAAGCGCTAACCATGACATGAAACTATTACATCACCTGTCGACAATGACATCGTATAATTTTTAATTTCCCTCTTAATCCTTCGTCTCTCATAATCATATCAACACTAACACTCCTCCTTTACATGCATTGTGTTTCTTATCAAACTTAGATTTTAAGCTGCGGACAGATTACTATAAGACTATAATCCTCATAAATTATTACCAGTACAAAAGTACTGGTTAATAACTCTTCACTAAAATTTATAATGATAAAAATAACTTGTTATCTTGTCTATCTATCATAAACTGACTGGCTGTATCTCCCTTCCTATGTCAAAGCAATCATCAAAGCTATTTCACCTATATGTTGTCAATTAACCTAGATCTGCCATCAGCCCAGGGTTATCTGTGTTGCTTAAACGGGTGCATTATGTTTAAAATTGTAATTTAACCTTGTATTAGGAGTTATGTTTCCAAAGATGAGAATGGGCCTCAGCGCACTAATGACCGACACTGTCAATACAGCTTATTACAGGCCTCTGCTGGACGTACGTTTCATCTAGACTAGATTGTTGCTTAAAACTGGTAACATTTTGACCTTGAACTCATACTTACAGACTGAAGTTTCAATTGAATAAAAGTCCAACTTATACTTTTTTTCATTATCTGTTCGGTTAACTACACTAGAACTTGACAGTTTCAAATGAGTTCAGTTTCAGTTAAAATTTGTATTTGTTTCCAAAATTATGAGGTAAAAAACATGTTTTCTTCTTCCATGCCAACCTGTCAACTGTCATGCTATCACTGACTCCCTGCTCTATCTTACCATTCTTCACACAATCCATCCATCTTTTCTTTGGCCTCCCTCTTCCTCTCCATCTATCCACATTTATATTCAGGACTCTTTTGGTCACATGCGTCTCATCCCTCCTCTTCACATGTCCATACCAAGACAAACGGTTCCTTTTCAACTTTTCTTCTTTTTTAAGTAATACTAAATAATAAAATGTAATAATGTAAATGTGATAAAGTTTTAAGAAAAGAGGCCTACTCTTTAATAATTACCATTCTGCATATTAAGGCACTTTCTCATTGGGTCCATTCACCTGTAATGTAACAGTTCAAATTAGAGCAATACATTATTTTTTTATGATTAAAGCAGTCTCTCACTGGGCTCATTTACAAGTATAGTAAGTAACAAGTATAGTGTTCTGATTCAAGCTCAAATAGAATTAATCAATTGCAAGCAAACGGTCAGTGAGGCAGCGCCTTTATAATGCATTACACATTCCTAGCATTACACTAGAGCAACTCATGTCCAACGCATATTAAGTACAATTATACTTTAGCTTCAAGTGTTTCATCCTGTTGTTTAGTGATGTAATTCTTATGGCTCTAGTTACCACCAACTACCACCAAGGAATAATGTATAATACATTACACACAGTTTAGTATTCTACAGAAGTTTCCGCTGACTCAAAGTGACATTTACTTTTAATTTTATAAAATCTACTTATTGTTATTGACGTTTTATTACTTGATAATATTTAAGACTGATATAGAGTGATTTTGACATATCTATATATATAAAAGAAAGTCGTGTTTGTTACAACACTTATAACTCGAGAACGGCTGGACCTATTGCCATGGTTTTTGATTTGTTGGATTTGTTTCCGTCCCGAATACATCTAAAAACAATGAAACGAAAAAAAAAGTCGGTAGGGGTGGGGTAGGGGTAGGGTAGGGTAGTAGGGGTAGGGTAGTGGTAGGGTAGGGGTAGGATACCACGCGAACGAAGTCTGGCGGGTCAGCTAGTAAATAACTATGTTCTACCCGTAACTTTGTCTGAGTGGTTTTTTTCACCCACATTTAATTACATCTCTGGTTGCTGTTCCTTTTCCGTGTATCCTACCATGATGTTATATAGCCTATACTAATCCTCATAAATCTGGCAATAACATATGCAAAAATTATTATTCCAATACCACTTAGTTCCAGAGATTAGCGCATTTAAACAAACAAATTCTCTTCAACTTGATTACACACATTTATTGGGTTTGGGTTTCTTTGGTATTTGAGGTTTTTGGAAAAATTTGTGGCGCTTTTGAGAAATTCGGCTAAAACAGAGATATGAGTATAGGATATACTTGTGGAATATACTTATATGGTATTTGTAGAGGGAATAAAGCTTTGATCCCAAGCTAATAATTCAGGCCGAGGTGTGATTGAAATGCACTGAGCTGCATATTGATTTGGATTGAATCACCGAGGTATTTATATTATACCGAGTATTTTATTTATTTTGTAATTTTCCAGATGAGAAACTTTACGGGTACACAAATTACGGGATGGACACCCCCACCCCAGCGGGAGATGGGGGCGACTGCCTGCCAGGATTCTTTCAGGCCATGGATTCCATGAGCCCGACCCTTGACTCGGACTTTGATGAGAGCCTTGCTGTACCTGAGTCACTGTCTGTCATCGAAGGTGACAAGGTTGATAATAAGGAGGGGAATAGTTCTAGTGGTATGTTTGTTTTTTTTTATTATAAAACTGCCCGCGACTTCGAAGTGGCTTATTTCACCGGCGGCGTTAACTTCAATCTTTAGTTAATGCTCCGCTCCAGTCTGATGTCACGTGATGTTGTACAGCTTATGTTAGTTATGTTACTCAGGAATAATGTAGCTATCTATTGGTGAAAAAATAGTTAAGATCGATCCAGTAGTTTAGGAGCCTTTTCGGTACAAACAAACGAAAAAAATCCTTTTAAAAATATTGCAGTATAGATATAGATTGTATTAAGAATAGAGATAACCGCTTAGCCCCCGTGTTATTTATGCATTTCCTGCATTTTTAATCCTATGGGACTCTGCTTCGCTAAACTATTTTCCATTTATTATAGCATTAGAAGAAAACGCTCAAATAACGGCAGTTATTGTGTTATTGTTAAGATTTCTGCATTTTTCTTTGTTTTTTATGACTAGTTCAGGTAGCTATTTGCATTTATCGTGAAATAACGACGCTTATTAATATACATAGTATTTGTTTTTCAAGATGGTAAATTGTCAAATGACTTCCCGGGAAGGAGTGTCAGACTTTTACTGACTAAAACCCATCCCTGTTCCTTCTTGTGCCCTTTGCGTTACGGGGGCGCGGTATCTCTTTCGAACAACCTGCAGCCAACAATGTTTGCTGACATCTCTTTGAGACGCGCGTGGTGCATAGTATTAAGGTCGTGTTTAGCACAGAGCATGCCTAGTCTTAAATTTGTCGGACATGATAAATTCTATTACATAAATGCAGTATAGCTAACACAATGGCACCATATAGGTTCCAACAACCAATCGGAATTGAATCCTATACTCAAAAGTACAACACTTATAGATTCATTGAATTGGTTTAAGTTGATGTATGATAGCAGTAAATCTAAATATTGATACCAATCATTCATCATTGCTTATCATCCAAAACGATCCTCCGTATTGACTACAAGAGAGAGATTAAGATTGTATCTTAGAGTCTTACAATCAGAGATGTCACATTCCATTCTGGTCGTTATCATGTCAATAGTGATGAATAATTACGGATATTGAAGAGGGTCTCTTCGAATCTGCAGTGCGATTCTCTAAGCCCCATTTCGTAATTCGAAAGCTGAATCCGCAGTGAGATTACATGATGATGATGAGATTTTTATTAATCGCATTAATTAAAAAATATAAAAATACTGTTGTAAAAATGCTAAAAAGTGATATTAAAATCGGCCAAGAAATATGGCCGATAAAGCATTTAAAACCATTAATTTCGCACCGATTAGACAGAGACCACGGAGAGATCCGACATGAACTGTGACGTCACATAACACTACGGCTATATAAACTCCTTGTTAAATTACGTTTTGCTAGAAAGAGATATAGACAAATCTTCGATGGCTCATGTTTTATAAATTCATAGTTATTCGAAAAGTAGTTTCACAAAACTGTTTATTACATGTATAAGTTTTTTTTAATAAAAACAATATACATATAATATGCGTATTCCTTGTTGTAGAAGTGATTATTATACTTACGCAACGGCACTGCAGTGTATACGTTTATGCAGCGTTTATGCGACATTTAAGTTGAAGGAATTTATCATTGTTTATGATGCGAGTCTGTTGTATTTTGTACCTGTACACGCACTATCTACCTGAATATGGAACTGACGTACGTAATTAATTATTTATTTGTTGGTATCTGATAAGATAGCATGTTTGACCCCAATATATATGGAGAAAATAATATCCCTATGTATTTTTATCTTGCGATAGTAGACAATATCCTCTGATTCATATGAAAATAAGATAATATTTAATTAGTCACTTATGAGCTATTTTTAACCCCCAACGCAAAAAGAGGGGTGTTATAAGTTTGACGTGTCTGTCTGTCTGTCTGTCTGTCTGTCTGTCTGTCTGTGGCATCATAGCTGCCGAACGGATGAAGCGATTTCAATTTAGTTTTTTTTGTATTAAAGGTGACCTATGTACGAGTGTTCTTAGACATGTTTGATGAAAATCGGTTGAGCCGTTTAAAAGTTGTGGGGGTGAAAGTAGGGAAGAAAAACCGAATGTCTGTAAATATACTCGAGTGGGGTCTCAAACTTAACAAAATCGACATTATAATAAGTAGGTACCTATAAAAAGTATAAAATAAAAAATTAAATTAAAAATTTAAAAAACCCCCAACACAAAAACCTAAGTTCCCTTTAAAAAGTAAAAAAATAACAAAAAAAATACGTCACGTTGGGGGACCGCTCGGGACGATCGTATCCTAAATGCAACATCGGTCCCCCAACGTGACGTATTTTTTTTGTTATTTTTTTACTTTTTAAAGGGAACTTAGGTTTTTGTGTTGGGGGTTTTTTAAATTTTTAATTTAATTTTGATAATTCAAATATAACCTTCATTAGCTATATCCCTCACGGTGTCTTCCGCGTTCAGTTACGTCTTTTGTTGCTACTCCTCTCCCGTTGGTCACAGCGTAATGATCTACATATAAATCTTCCTCTTGAATCACTCTATCAATTAACCGCGTTCAAATTCGTTGCGTAGTATAAAAGAACTGAACGTACTACGACGGGAAGTGACTTTGTTTTATATACTACTAGCTTTTGCCCGCGACTTCGTCCGCGTGGATTAATAGTTACCGTTCCCGGGAGATTTCCGGGATGAAAACTATCCTATGTCCTTTCTCGGGTCCCAGACTATATCTGTACCAAATTTAATTGAAATCGGTTCAGTGGTTTAGGCGTGAAGAAGAGACAGACAGACAGAGTTACTTTCGCATTTATAATATTAGTACGGATGTAGAGATGAAACACTTTACATAAGCAATAAACAAATAGAACAGAGTAAAGAATAATATTAAAATTAAGTAATAATAATAAAAACATTGATTAGGCAGGGGTCATATAGTACAAACCCATAGTCCTACTATTTGTTTCCATATCCTGCAATAGTCCTGCGGCAGCCGGGGGTTGTCCTTGGTGGAGTTTTTTTTTTAAAACGTTGCCCCTCCCTAGGATTTTACCCTGAATCGTGGGTGCGTTTACACACCCATATACCACGTTTGTAAATAAACCCACATACACAAACAGCCAGACTCGGAACAACTATCTGTAGGTCATACAAATATTTGTTCCGTGCGGGAATCGAATCCGCGACACGCAGCGCAGCAGTCGATTGCTCGAACACTGCGCCAACCGTGTCGTCAAACGTCACTTGCATAGTGCATACAGGGATCGTTTTTGGTTAGTGTTTCATTTCATTTTAAAGCCGTCCAAAGGGCCTCTGCGAGTTGGTTTTGGCTCCTTTCAAAGGTCCGGGATCGTAGGGTCCCGAGATACATTTAGGAAATCCATCCAATATAAAATGGTTTTATCTATTACTGAATAGGGTTCTGTGGTTTTGCGTCGGTGCATAAAATTGTTTTCTAAATAAGGATAGCTACCTACTAACCATAATTTAAATAACAGGCTGGGTTTTCTTTATTAGGTAGGACTTTGTACATACCTACTGTAAATAAACCCAATTTGTCATTTGTTTTGCAGATTTATATTTCGTCATCCCATTCCTTTAAGAATGGAATTGCCTTCTATAAAATAAAACTTTACAACTTGTACATAACACATACCATCACGCATGTATTCCTCGAAGGGTAAGCAGAGGTGTACCAATGAACACCCACAGTTCGCCGGTATGTTTCGGTCCCGTGTAATAGGGAGCGAGCCTATTGCCTGTAACCGGGCACAAATCCTAACTCCGAGCTGCTACTGAGAATTTAATAGAAAAACCTAATAACACTTTGCTCGACCTGGGAATCGAACCGAAGCCCACTAGCGTAGCAGCCACACTTAGGACAACTAGGCTAACGAGGCAGCTCCAAAACAACAACAAAAATCAAATGCAAATGCATAACTTAGTACATCCCTTCTGCCGAAGGACCCTATACTTGTTATATGCACTCAAAAGTACTTACAATGTTTTGCATAAGTAACATTACACACACTACCATAAACCTTGATGTCTCACACCAAACATAAAAGTCGTTTCCCAGCAAACAATTTTGGTCAAAGTTACCTAATTGGAAGGTCACGATGCGTTGTTAACAGCTATACTATATGATGAGTCTATACATATAGACATAAAATATTGTTACGTAGGTAATGATCAAAAATCTAAACTTAAAATACAAATAAAAATATCTACACATTAATTTGAATTATAGATAAGAAATATATCCCGTTATCAATCACAATGAAACTGATAAGTGCGGTCGAAACATGATAACAATATTATATTACTTTTACTTTCATCGTTATATTAAAAACCTTAGCATTGAATTCCTGGAACAACTTTGGCGGAGTTTTTTTGCATTCAATGGATAATCCTCTTGGGGGACATGCAGTTAGGGTTGCCAAGCGTTCGGATAAAGCTCCGGCTTTGTCCGAACGCTTGGCAACCCTAACACACACCGCCGCCCGCCGGACACACACCGAAAAAACCCGACTATGTCCGCATAGTCGGGTTTTTTCGGTGTGTGTCCGGCCAAATTATTTGGTGTCTGGCTTGTTCGGTTTTTGTTGTGCTTTTTACATTTAATTCATTAGACGTTGACGCGATTTTGAGTTAGCTCTAAAAAAATGAAATACAACAATGCTATCATTTTTTAAATTCAGACAAAATAACCGGCTTTTTTGCCCAAAAGACCGGCTTAACAAGCTGGTGGTTCGGATTTCCGGATTTAGGATCTGGCAACCCTACATGCAGTTGAAGGCAATTGAGCGGTTCTTTAAAATTAGTCTCACGGACAGCCCTGTTAAATGGAAACAAGTGACTGTCTCGCTAAATGGATAATTTATTGGCACTCGAGTCATGAGCAAGTTCAAACGGACCGCAAATCCATGTTGGTATAGTTGGTACGTTCACACTTTTGTGATCATATTTTGTTATGAAGTTTGGTGTACTTTCTGTGTCTGACACATTATAGGGTAGGCATCAATGATATTTTATTAAATATCATTGGTAGGCATGCTTTGCGCTAAACACGACCTTAAAATTATTCCACTTCATACTCCATTCAAAACTAGCTTCTGACCACGGTTTAACCCCGCGTTAATTAATGTCTTTACTCTTTGGTTACTGCTCTGGTCGCGTGTGTCGTAGCTTGATGATATCGCCTATCACACAATTCCTTATGCATCTGGCTATCATATAGAAGAGAGAGTTTTTCCGATTCGACTGGTAGTTCTAGAGAACAGCGCATTTAAATAAACAAACAAAAAACTTTACCTTTATAATATTAGTAGGTATAGATTGGAAAAAATAACGTTACAAGGCTATCGTTACTTCAATATAACCGTGTAATTAGCTGCGTTATTTTACGATAAATATAAAGCAATGTAGACTATTAGCCATTTACAAAATGCATCATGCATTTCAACAATACAAACACAATAAGTACCGTATTTTTTTATGCTATAAAAAATGGATTATACTATAGTTAACTGTACTTTTTTTCGTGTGGAATTTCTCATGGGCACCCTCCGTCTAAGGGCAAGAGAGGGTTATGTCGGACTCTTATTGGCTAAAAATCCACGGGTTTTCATGTTTTCATTTCCATCCTATTTTCATGCCTCGGGATCCCGGTCAACACTTATCACAAGACGATGTTACTAAAATAATCTTTATATTTCAGCAATAACTCAAACAACGGTGCCATTCAAAGCAGTCCACAATCCGCCAATAAAATTCAACTCGGTACACAGGAAAGTGTTCATTCCGGGTGTTGAAATAAAGGTCAGATTAGTGGAAAACGAAAGAAGCGTTACGACACATCTGCTGAATCCTAATCTGTAAGTAAATCTTTATTTTTTCTATAAGAATTTCTAATTAAGGTTTTCTGCGAATTTTGTTTTAATAAAAGACGATTAAGTGCAATCAGCAGTACTATGGCGTTGCATAATGGACCGTATTTTTATGTAGCTAAGGTTTAATTTTGGTTAACCACTTTTTCTAATGTAGGTGCTAACAGGTTTTGGGCAAGCAATACCTACTGAAATTATGTTGATCGGCCTTCTATTAATATCTTACAATAAAAAAACTTTGTTCAACTTAAGTTAAAGTTCTTAGGAGTATTGCGCAATTTTTGTTACAGATTTCAATTATTTTCTTGTATCTATTATGACTAGTTAAACAATAACTGAAAACATAAAACCTTCAGATAACGTAATCACTCGATATTATCACTTTAAAACGTTCGTCATGGTTCGTGATCTTCATTTAATATTGTAGAACACCAATCTCTTTGTTTTTCAGTTTTTTTATAGGTTCTTGCACGTGACTTCACCCGCGTATAGTTACGTTTTTAATTACTACTCCGCTCCCGTGACACGTAGCGTGATGTTATAAAGCCCATACTAATCCTATTATTATCCAGGTCGAGCAAAAAGTGTTATTGAGTTTTTCTATGAGATTCTCAGTAGCAGCTCGGAGTTAGGATTTGTGCCCGGTTAATGGCAATAGGCTCGCCCCCTATTACATGGGACCTAAATATACCGGCGAACTGTGGGTGTACTTTTAGTACACCTCTGCCTAACCCTTCGGGGGATACAGGCGTGATGGTATATACTAATCCTAGTCAATCTAGCTATCATGTACAAAAGTTATGTTCTAACCCGACTTGTAGTTTCAGAGATTTGCATGCTAAAACAAACAAACAAAAAAAGGCTACTTATTATATTAGTACTTACTGTATATAACATAGATTATACTTTACTGTACCCTAATATTGTAACACAGCTATTATACAATTTTGTTGTAAGTGTTTTAAAGATAACACAACACGGAAAAACAATTTGTAAGTACGGTCTGCCAATCAGGAAAAAGACGTCCAATAGGTACTTCAGATTTTTTAATCCTAATGAATGAACGTAATATTAAAGTAAATACGGAAAATTTAATTAAGGAAAAACTTTAACTAGGCGATAGGAGTATGTAAGGATCGTAGCAGGTGGCGTTCCGTGGTTTCTGCCTACCCTCATGGGAAAAAGGCGTGAGTTTATGTACGTATGTATGTTTAATTAGCAAAGCATGGCATCATATTATTTCTAGTTTATTTAGATGGCGTGTAAAATAACAGCATTAATCGACTTGTTTTCCTGACTGTACCCATGGTACTATTCAAAGCTGTATTATTAGATAATTAATGAAAAAATATAAAAGTGCTGCCAAACTATAAAGTAAATGATTATGTTCTATCTGTAATAGGTCTAACAAAAAAAAACGGTAATTTAAAAAACTAAAAAACCCGACTGCTATTCTTTAAAAATCCCTAAAACAAGATAAATTGTAGCAGTCGGGACCCATTCTAGAAATGGAGGATTAGTGAATTGAGAGCACATACCTATATTACATTGCAGATGGTCCCGAATGGGTCCCGACTGCTACAATTTATCTTGTTTTAGGGATTTTTAAAGAATAGCAGTCGGGTTTTTTAGTTTTTTAAATTACCGTTTTTTATTTTTTATTTTTTTAGTGTTTTAAAAAAGAAATTAATATACCCAGTATCACTCTTACAGTAAATACGAATCTACTGACACCTCTCAAGCTAAAATCCATCGAGCCGTTCCGCCTGCAGAGCGAGCCAAACATTTGAATTTGGCGCCAAAAATCCGCCATTTTTTTTTATTTTTTATACCCAGTGTCACTCTCACAGTAAATACGAATCTAACGACACCTCTCAAGCTAAAATCCATCGAGCCGTTCAGCCTGCAGAGCGTGCCAAACAATTATACATACATACATACATACATACATACATACATACATACATACATACATACATACATACATACATACATACATACAAACATACCCTCGAAAAACATAACCCTCCTTCTGTCGCAGTCGGGTAAAAAATAGGTGCGGTATAATATTTCTACTTTGTGTTGGGATTTTTAATTCATAATTAAGCGGACAATAATAAATCATTTGGATTTTCAAGGTCTTTATTGCTTTTAAAATAATATAAATTGTTCACATACATGACATAATATATTCCACTTAAGAATTAGGTGAATCCAGGGGGTGAATCTGTTAAAATCTGAAAATTGTGCCCTGCAGGGAACGAACAAAGGTCCTTTTTAAAAAACAAGTATTTCTAAATTGTGCAAAAACTTATCTAACCGGAAAAAAACAGAATACCACTGATATGATTTCCGTAACCAATGATATGCAGTTATCATGATAGTACATATTAATAAACGCATATAACATCTGTTATTAAATACATACGTGCCTACATACATGGATGGCTCCATTGACCTTATAATTAAGGCCTAAACTGAGTCCGCAGAGTAAACGTAACGTACATATCGCTTTAAAAATGGAATTTAGTTTTTTTGTTAATGATTGACTAGTATATACCATCACGCCTGTATTCCCCGAAGGGTTAGGCAGAGGTGTACCAATGTACACCCACAGTTCGCCGGTATATTTAGGTCCCATGTAATAGGGGGCGAGCCTATTGCCATTAACCGGGCACAAATCCATACTCCGAGCTGCTACTGAGAATTTCATAGAAAAACCCAATAACACTTTTTGCTCGACCTGGGAATCAAACCCGGGACCCCTTGCACAGCAGTCGCACTTGCGACCACGAGACCAACGGGGCAGTTATAATAGTAATTGTTGATTGACTAGTAAATAATAGTAATTGTGAGTACTACCATAACACCTGTTTCTGCAGCAAAGAAGCGTTGATGTATTATACTATCATCAGGCCTGTATTCCCCGAAGGGTTAGGCAGAGGTGTACCAATGCACACCCACAGTTCGCCGGTATATTTAAGTTCCATGTAATAGGGGGCCAGCGGTGATGTGTTCTAGTTTGAATTTCAACTTTGTTTGTGGGATTTCAAACGCATTTGCAAGCCCTCTGGTGTTGCAGATTTTTATAGGCAGCAATGACCACTTAACGTCAGGTGGGCCCTCGGCTTGTTTGATATACAAAGACATAAAAAAATATGTTTTTATTGATTTTGAAGGCTTTATTCATGTCAATGGATGATACTTAACCTAAATACCAATAATATATGTAAACTAATATTTCCACTTCTAAAATCGACTCAAAATGTTTCCTTTTACGTCAGCGCACTTGTATTAGGGTAATAAACCCAATACACGCATTCCATTATACTCGAATGATGACTAAAGGTATAGTACCGACTGCTATCAGTCTGAATACTCTGAATCATAGATATAATTGATTCCACCTACACTTGCACATAGACTTTAATTATGTATAATCTAATAGTGTGATATGGTACTTGTTACTATAATAGTTGCGCGTACGCTGATTGGTTTAATCCATTCTGTGCGGTACGACGCATAATTATGCGCGTTTTTTTGAAGGGCATGCGCGTTTCCCGCACTGAAATAGTATGACACTAAAAATGTTTATTATTCAGAATAATTACGTTTTCTGTCTTGTTTAGGAGATCTATACTAATATTATAAAGAAGTAAAGCTCGTGAGGTTATAGGGGGGTAATATTTGGATTTACTGAACCGATTTTAAAAATTGTTATACCCAAACAAAGCCATTTTATTTGTAAGTGTCATAGGCTATATACTTATATAACATCACGCTTCGACCAACAGGAGCGGAGCAGTAACCAAAGACGTAACTTATCGCGGGTGTAATAAGTCACACGAACGAAGTCGCGGGCAAAAGCTAGTTATCTTTAATCTAAATAATGTAATATAGTTGCGTTAGACTTGTTACTATCATAGTTGCGCGTACGCCGATTGGTTTAATGACACTATAAAGTATAAATGTTTATTATTCAGATAATTGACGTTTTCTGCCTTGTTTAGGAAATTAAACAGATAAGTAAAGCCGATAATCTTTGTTGATTATAATGTTGAATGTCGTCGTAATGTTATTTTGAATTATGGAAGGGATTATTTCGTGGGTTAATTTCCTTAAGTCGCTTGGCAACTAAGACTTTGCAAAGTAATGTAGGTACAGTGGAACAAACCATCTGTTGTGCAAGTAGTTAATCTGTCAATTACTTCTAAGCAATGTTGTGAGTCTGCTCAATTCTACTATATGATAAAAAAGTTTGTAAGTATAGATGTTTGTTACTCTTTAAGCTTATACGACTGAACAGAATTTTCTGAAATTTGGTACACACATAGATATTGATTGATATCTAGCTAGCATAACACATAGGATAATTCTTATCCTTCTTTTGTATCCCCGTGGGATAACTTAGGACTTTGGCTGAATGTTGAAGTCTACGTATTAATAATTAGGCTTAAAAATTTATTACACTACAATAAAAAATAAAACGGCAATATTGATGAATAATTTTGCCTGGATACCCAATAACTTATTCCACAGTACCACTAAGTACTTAAAGAAACTATTTCATGACGTCTTAATGGAAGGAAATATTACAAGAGGCTCCACCAGAGACGATATATACTCGTAAATTATCATCACTTAAGTAGGCACATCCGTCACCAGTATTAAAACACAAAATACAACTAGGAAATTATTTATCCACTACCGTATACTTCGTGCCAAAGTCATAGTAAAATTATTTATTTCAATAAGACCATTAAAAGGCACTTTTGACCGTCATACCTACGATTAATAAATAACTCAGGTTCTTCGGAAATCCAGCTTTACCTAACTAACAACAAAATTATTTAAACTTTCATTGCGCGACTCCCGGGAGTCTCCCATCGGTTTACGCAGAACATAACCAAACAATTTGTTCCAGATACACAATCTTCCTCCAACATGGCGAGTTCAACTGGTCCATCAAGAAACGTTACAAGCACATACTCTACCTCCATCAGCAGCTCACTCTCTACCGGGCCTCACTCGACATTCCCTTCCCGACCAAGACTCATAAGACCAGAAGAGCCAGCTTCAAGAATACGGTGGATACTGAGGAGAAAGCGGAGAGGGTCGCGCTTGAAGCCGTGCCGAGGAGCAACTCCAAGAGGCAGGCTCGGCCTAGGAAGAGGAAAGGGGCGCTTCCTAGGTGAATAGTCCATTTTGCACTTTATACTTTCTTGTAACAAAATGTAAACTAATATTATAAACACGAAAGCAACTCTGTCTGTTTGTCTCTCTGTTACACTTTCACAACTATACCACTGAGCCGATTTTTTGAAATTGTTTACGAGGCAACTTAGAACCCCAAGACCTTTCTAGGAGTTCAAACTTACCCCTTACCTTTATACTCAATGCCCTATATCGCAGCCTATGCGCTTACTGAGGCTACTTTTTATTCCGCGTTAACCAACGGCAAAAGCTGGTATTTTGAACGTCTCAATCAGTCACTCTTTTGCTCTATTTTTCTAAGCTATATTCTTGATAAATAAACATAATCAAAGAATTGAAAAATAACAGTAGCATACTATATTTCCAATTTTCCAGGTTCCCCAAAAAGCCCGAAGTGATGGTGACATACGAAGGCATCCAGCTAAGAATGAAGCAGCTAGAAGAATACCTATACAACCTACTAAACATCTCAATATACAGGAACCACCATGAAACGGTAACAACCTTCAAACACCTACTTACCTTCAGATCGTCACAGTTGAACTGATCTTAAACGACAGACTAAAATCATCCTTATCTTGTTAGGGACAAGGTCGATTATCGAGTGTTGTATTTTTTTTGTTTACACTGATTATTAACGGATATACATCACTACCTTTTCAAGTTAAAAATAATGTTTTGTTTGTATTAGTAATAGAGGTAGTTGTGAATGAATTTATCTTAGTCAAGAGTAATAGGTAGAAGGTACCTTTAAAGCCTATTATCGACTGTTTTTACCTAGACTAAGTGAACTTTAATACAGGTATTGTGATCTAGCCAGAGCGCCGTAGTAACTGGTAAAACTTTTATTTTCACGTTTGATATCTGAATGAAGAAAAATGTAACAAGAAAATAAAAAATATTATGATTATTTGTTACGTTTGATCTCTGAATAAATAAAAAAAGTAAGAAGGAAAAAAAAACACTTTTTATGTGATAAAGTTTTTTATTATTTGATTACTTAATTTTTCTTACTATAATAATAATATCTCTAAAAAAAACTTCCTAATAATGATGACACTTGAGAATGGTTTGTCCAATTTACTTTTCGTTGTGTTCATAATTGTCAGGACAAGGATTGCTTGAAACAAAACTTATTGGGCCATCCACTGGAAAATTTGAAAGTTTTCACCATGCAATGCCCAGGTCGCTTGTATATCCATAAAACCTAACTTTGGACCCATTTATTTCAGGTAAAATTCCTGGAAGTATCAAACCTATCGTTTATATCGGAGCTAGGCAGCAAGGGCAAGGAGGGCATGATACAGAAACGCACCGGCTCCACGCAGCCCGGCCAGGCGGGCTGCAACTGCTTCGGAATGCTCGGCAACATGGTTTGTGTGAGGTTAGATAGCGGTAGAATGAAGTATTTTATATTATGTATCTATATTAATTTTCCCTCCAAAAAAACGAAAGCTTTAAACTCATGTCTACACAGGGGAAAAGAAATCGAAATGAAACTTCATCATATCAGCCACAGAACGTCCACTGCAAGACATAGGCCTCCCCCATTGATTTCCAAAAGGACCGATTGGAAGCGGCCTGCAACCAGCGTCTTCCTACGGTCTTCAATCAGGTCGTCCGTCCACCTTGTGGGTGGACGTTCTACGCTGCGCTTGTTTCCATAATTACAGTACATGATTGAAGACACTTCAGAGCTGAAATTTTTAAACGCGTATTAAAAAAACATTCCATACATTTTGAATTTTTAACTTATATGTATTGCACGATTATAGGGAACAGCAGTTTTTTTTAATAAGTATGGAAAATATTTAACCGTCATGGAAATATCAATGTACTTTTCTTTTTTTTTTTTTTTTAGAGATGGTAAAATCATCAAATGACCCCTTCCGTCCTGGGCGGGGCGGGAGGGAGTGTCAGACTTTTACTGACTAAAAACCATCTATGTTCCTTCGTGTGCCCTTTGCGTTCCGGGGGCGCGGTATCTCTTTCGAACAACCCGCAGCCCCGGCAGGCATTTGGCCCTTAGTGGCCCCTTCCGATTGCATATCAATGTACTGAATCCATGGTCAGATTTACTAATCATTTTTATGTGATGTGTTTATTTATGCGTTCTCTGTATGAGAAAAGGTCTTTGTCTTGCAGTGGGACAATAAAAGGCTGGTATTAAAAAGAGCGGATCTTTTAGCTCAAATGTCACTTTACCAATATACAAGGTTACTTTTTCTCCGGCCATATTTCAGTGGGTGAAAGTATTCATGAATATGAACAACTTTTGCTAAAGGACCAACCCAGAAATATGAAAAGAAAACCACTGTTCCGTACATTTTGATAGTGTTGTAGTGCAGTTTTGTAAGGAACAGCAGTTTTTTTTTTCATTTTTCATAGTTGGTTCCATTATGAAAGTTATTTATATTCGGGAGTACTTTCACTCCCTGAAAAATGGCTAGTGAATGAAAAGTAACCCGGTATCTATTGCAGGTGTAACTACTTCTGCACGGGTCTGGTGTGTGCTAAGTGGCAAGAGCGATGGTTCTTCATCAAGGATACCTTCTTCGGATACGTGCGCCCGAGAGATGGCGTTGTTAAGGCTATCATGCTGTTCGATCAAGGGTGAGTTTTCCTGGACCTACGTAAAATGTCGTTAAAACTGACTTGTAATTTTTAGGGTTCCGTACCTAAAAAGTGTGATACGGAACCATAAAACTCCGCTGTGTGTCCGTCTGTCTGTCACGAGGATGAATCTTTTGACCCGTAATAGATAGACAATTGAAGTTTTCACCAAGTGTGTATTATTACTACGGCCGCAGGAACAAACAATTATAAAATAAAACCGCAATAAAATCTGTTGTGGAGTTTAAAAGAGCTAAGCGCACAGAAGGACAGGAGGCGTGAATCGACTTTGTTTTATACTATGTAGAGATAAATTAACTGTATGTAAGTAATTAATTTTTCATTGTATTTATATTGTCTTATTTTTTATTCCACGCAGCCCATTCAGTAAGATTCGTGAGTATATCTTAGTATAACGTGAATTGTGCTAAAATTGTAATAATACTGTTGAGGTGTTGAGAGATTAAAATGCTTTAAACAATGTGATGAAAAGCATTGAACATCACCTAACTTTAATGTGGTTTTTTAAACATAACTCCATATTAATAAAACACATTATAAAAGTTATCTTCATATTTCATTAGAACCTAGGTGAATGTCACTTGTAATAACAATACAAAATTTACGCGATATGTATAGTTCTACATGTCATTTGTATATTTACCCAAGTTGTAGTACACATCGATTGAAATTGAAATCTTTTTGCTGAAGACATTTTGGCATTAATCATCCTAGACATAAGGTTCAAGGTACAAATTGCATTTTGACAGTTGTGTTACAATCTGTCTCTAATAATTCCACTCATGATCGCGTTTCAAATGAATAATGTCTGACTGCCATTTTAGCATCCTAACACACTCCCGTACTCCTAAATTGAGCCACCCTGCATTTTTTTGTAAACCTAAAGGTAAAACTTTTTAATTAGTAGTGAATTGAAATTTGGAACAATTTGTGTATGTATCCTCCAGACTGGTTCCGGCCATGGCGGCTAATCTTAATGCAGACTAGCCAAGTACGCAGGAGATAATTATTATAGTGCACAAGTTATATAGTAAACAATTTCTATCAAAGCTGCATTCGATTTTTGCCGACTTATCACTGTTTTGATGTTTAAGGCCTTGATATGTTCCCATAGTAATACACAGTGACTTGAGTTATTAGTCCGGGAGTGTATAACAAAGGCAGAATTGTTTGCTGCCCCTTTTAACCCTCACCTTGCCTATTCTCCATAGGTTCGAAGTATCCAGCGGTATGTACTCCACGGGGCTAAACCATGGGCTTCAGATTCTGAACCAAAGCAGACAGATGGTCATCAAATGCTGGACCAAGCGGAAGAGTAAAGAGTGGATGCAGTACCTCAAATCTGTTGCTAATCAGACTGGTACGTTCTTTAAGTATTTTGGTTTAAAATATTTTGTAGATATTAATTAAACTGGCATATCTTACTACCTATTTAGAAAATTGCAAAAATTAACAAAGCAATCATTATGCTGGATGAGTTAGCTATGTTCTGGAACGGTTTTCGGGGCACATAAGACATTTCAGCTTTGTCTCGGGGATTGCAACACATTTGCAAGGACTGGCTCTAGTATTGTAGATGTGTTGGCCACTGAGCATCAGGTGGCCCGTCTTGTTTGCCATCCGATGATATAAAAAAATGCTTTACTAGCGAAAATATAGACCTGTGCAAAAATAACAACCTGTACACAAACATTATCTAGCTTTATATTAAGCTTTTTTTTAATACATTCCACTTGTATTTTAATATCACATAGTTGTCTTACGCTATTTAGTCTAATCTTAAACACTCACCCTGAATAAAGAGACTGTGATTTTTGTGTATGTATGAGTGTGTAATGTTGTATCAATGTAGTAGTACCTATACAAACACATAAAAAGAACCATTATCTCTCATCCACAGCCCGAGAGTTCACATTCCCGAACGTGCACCACTCGTTCGCCCCTCCCCGCCCGGCCACCCCGGTGGGCACGCTGGTGGACGGCTGCGCCTACCTGTCCGCCGTGGCCGACGCCATGGAGCTCGCCAGGGAGGAGATCTTCATCGCCGACTGGTGGCTCAGCCCAGAGATCTATCTCAAGAGACCAGCGCTTAACGGGAGTTATTGGAGGCTGGACACGCTTTTGAAGAGGAAGGCGGTTAGTAAACGATGAGAAGTCAAATTGCGTCTATAACGCCGCGGTATTTGTATTTCACTTGCGGTGTTGATCGTGGCAACTATAACGTGTAACGATCATGAGCGTGCGAAAAATAATGCACTGTTACAACTGAGCACAATTTCAACAATTGTAACTTTTTGTAACGGTGCCATCCATTTTAGCATAAACATTCGATCAACAACAAAGAGTTGTTGTTGTATGTTGAGTGAATTGGAGCAATTTTTTCTATGTCTTTCGTGATTCTTTCGTATCCTGTTTTAAATTGTACAATTGTCAATAATTGTAATTTATCAATTTCAGGCACAAGGTGTAAAAATATTCATAATGCTGTACAAAGAGGTGGAGATGGCGCTCGGTATCAACAGCTTTTACAGCAAAAGTAAATTAGCTAGCGAATATATTAAGGTGAAACAGTGTTTTATATACTACTTACTTTTTGCAATGGTAGACAATACGTTTGATCTTTAAATTATCTGGGGGGAAATTCTTCTAACTTTTAAGAGCTCTCGCTACCTAATTTTAGTATTAATCTATCAAAAATGCCTCTATTGAATTGAATTCTAGAATTGTCCTTCAGATGTCGCTTACTAGGTACTCCATCACACTTTTAAAAGCATCTCAAACTGTCACACATTCAATTCATTTTTTATCTGAAATCTATACTATATGTAAATAAAACTGTTATTGCTGAATAGTAACATAACACATTTATCCCTTTGAACGCCACAGTCGAGTATAGCCGACAAATGCAGTTTTCCTGTCGTCTATAGACGATTGCAGAGTGTTGGGCACGTTTTCATTTGTCGGGTATACACGACTGTGGCATTCAAAAGGTACATTAATTGAATTCGTTTAACGTCATCCATTTTTAACCCTTGCGGGCTAACTAAAATTCATAAAACATTTCCACCTCCAGGTGTTCCGTCACCCGGACCACGCGAAAGCCGGCGTGCTGTTCTGGGCACATCACGAGAAGATCGTGTGCGTCGACCAGACCGTCGCGTTTGTCGGAGGCATCGACCTGTGCTACGGTCGGTGGGACGATTATAAACACAGGTAGTTTCACTATTTTTTAGAGTTTATTGTACCTGATTAATGTATTAGTTGAAATAAATGTGCTAGATAGAGACAAAGGGAATAGAAACCGCTAATAGATCGTAATTAAAAATTTTACAAAGTACTTTATTTTATTGAAAACTAACTGTATCGTCGCCATTTTCTCGTCTGAACCTAGGTGTAGTCTCATTCAATAAGTGAATGAATAATATGCTATCGCAATTCTCTTGCTCAATGCTGATCTCGCGAAAATTTTTGATCTTCGCTTTCATTAAGGAATTTGTTTGTAGAAGCCTGGAGACAGGATTTGCGACTAACGACCTACCTGGTACCAAAACGTACCTGGCGAAAGAAAGCCATTTATATGACGAGCACATCTGTGTCTACCTCTTTCGCAAATATCACGAAGATTTGGCATAATTACTAGTTTTATAATTTCAGGCTAACAGACCTCGGTAATGAAGTCCAACCCAAAAGCCTGCTCCGAGTAAAGAAGAAGACGTCAAGTTCCCCGGGCGGCGGACTGTACCTGCCTAACACCAACGGACTGGAGGCCGCCCTGGAGCTCGCCAAGAGCTCTAAAGATCTAGTCATTAGTTTAAACGAGTGAGTTTTATTTTTAAAACATCCCATAACAATTAACTGACTATACTAGTACCCCGAGTGAAAAGAGACCATCACATTATCCCATGACATATATTTATGAATGAAAGACCTGTTGTCATTTTCGAATATAAAATTGGAACACAGGAACATTACATTACACGATAATGTTATTGATTAATTGTTATTTGATATTTTGTTTGTATTGTACCATTCGTTAGAACGTTACATTACATCGAAATGACCGAGAAACTCCTTTTGTGTGTACCATGTACTGCCTTGTAGTGCGGAGCGCATGCCTCGCAATGTGTGGATCCACCTTAAAGGCAAAAAATCCAACTATCAGAAACAATATTTAACAAAAGAATACTAATTCACAGCGCCACATTAAAAGACGACACTCAAAAAGAGAAAGAAGAAGAAGTACCTGAAACCAGTGAAGCAGAAACCATTCCAGAGAACCTCCCGGTCCTGGAGCCAGGAGACCAGCTCCTCATCACCTCCAACCCACAGAAAACACACGACTTGACCAAACTCGAAAGCCCAAGCCCAGAGGTCCAACGACGAAACGTACTAGACAAGATTACTGATAGAGGAAAGAACATTATCAGCATTCTTTACCCACCATACGAAGAAGAAAGGTACGAACAAAAATTCGATGATTCAGAAAGAAAAAAAGCTGAAAAATATGCTCTATCGACCGATCAAATCTTACTCACTGATGCCCTAGGTATGAAGCCAGTGGAGATGGCAAGTAGGCATGTGAGCCAGCCCACTCCACTGGCGCAAGTGGTGGAGGGGCGAGTGATTACGGAGAAGACGAAGGAAGCATTGGAGGATATTGAAGGAAACTCGAAACTGTGGATAGGGAAGGACTACACCAATTTTATTGTTAAGGATTTTAATAATTTAGATCTGCCTTTTGTAGGTGAGTTATCTATGTATATATTTTTTTTCTGAACGTATCTTTGTCCCAGAATTCCTAAACTGTTATTGATTTAGATTTTAATGGAATTTATTGTGTGTCTGGTGGAGGTGGTGGTGGTTAGGCCCCGTAGATTGCGCTGTGTTCAGGCACGATAACATCTGTCGGGTCTGCTAGATAATGATATTTTCTTAAACATGTTATTCATTTTTATTCGGCTTAATATTTAGTGTGACTAAGATCTGAAAAATAAATATTTATGGAGACTAACGGTCCTGTCTAGCCTGTCTCGTATTGAGTAGTTCCTGAATATTGAAAACTTTTAGATAGATATAATCCTACTAAAACTAGTCCCGTTTAAAGTTGCCCCTACCATAGCAGGCAAAGTTCTTAAACCATCATGACAGGCTTTCTGACTTGTCTGAAGACCCACTCCCCCATACGTTATTCTAAACCCACCTTACTTATGATCTATATGATCGTATCGCAGACTTAGTGGACAGAAACTCAACCCCGCGCATGCCGTGGCACGACGTGGGTGTCGTAGTGCAGGGCGCGGCCGCACGGGACGTCGCGCGACACTTCATACAGCGGTGGAACGCTATCAAGCTGGAGAAGGCTAGGTTAGTTATTATATCGTGTGGGACGTTTATAAAACTTAATCTTGAACTTGAAGAATTAATAAGGCGTGTTACGTCAAGTTTTTACATCAAGTTGAAACACTAGGTAACTGTGGTATGCTATTGACGGGGCTCGCTAATTCCAGTGCCTGTCAGGGTTGCTGAGTTTGTGCGAAAGAGTTACCACTGCCCTGGAACGCAAAGGGCATTAGGCGGAACACGGAATGGTTTTAGTCTACGGGGTAAAACCATTCCATTTCCATTTTTCTAAAACCATTCTGGGCGGAGCAGAAGAAGCAATTTGATGATTTGCCATCCTTAAAAAAAATACAACTGTTGTTTGGTTGCCGAAATAATATTAACAGAGAAAATAATACTTTTGTTTGGATACGAAATAGTTTATTCCAATTTACAAAACCACTCATAGAAACCGAAGGAATAACAGATAGGTGTTATGTTTCAGACAAAACCCCAACTACCCATACTTGTTGCCGAAGGCGTACATCGACATCAAACCTCTACACGATTTGGACAAACATCTTGAATGTGATATTAACAACGTTTCCTGTCAGGTAACCCATGTTTTGTTTTGAAGTCCTTTTTCATATCATGCGGATTAGTGACCGCATGCGTGCTGCCCGCATGCTATCGTTCCACAGACTTTTCTTCTTTAATCACACGCATGCGAGATAAAACGCTCAACACAATTCTGCATCATAGAGAAAAGGCCCTAAAATAGCAGGTATTTATTTTAAAATGTCGCATTTGCTAAAATAAAGAAAGGTTTATGTCCTTACAACAGTATGTCCTTAAAAGGACTTATTTTCATTACTTTCGTTTATTTTTTCTTATGTTTTGTGCGAGTCCCGATAGAATTACAACTAGTGATTTAATAGACACATTTTAAGCTCGAAGTTACGATACCATTTCCAAAGAGCTTATACTATAAAAATACCTCTGCTTATCTCTTCGGTAGTCTTCGTAAATATCAAATCATTAAATATAATTAAATATAATAATTCCCAGGTACTACGCAGCCTCTCAAGCTGGTCAGGCGGTTTCCTGGACCCCGACACAGTGGAGCAGAGCATACACGAGGCGTACGCAGACACGATCACTCGCGCTCAGCACTACGTGTATATAGAGAACCAGTTCTTCATCACGCAGTCGCGCTCCAGCCAGGCTGTGAGGAACCAGGTAAGGAATGATGTAAGGAACCTTCAAGTCAGGGTCTGGTCAAGTAGAAGTCTGGAGGATGTGGCTGTTTATGTATGTGAGTTTATATATTTGTTAACGCACTTATGATACAGGAGAAATTCCTAGTTTTTTTTTCTTTTTTACCTATGGGAAATCATCAAATGACTTCCTCCGCCTTGGGTGGGGCGGGAGGCAGTGTCAGACTTTTACTGACTGAAACACGGCGCGCGTGAAAGACGAACGCGCCGAAACTTCTAGTGAAAGGCAAAGTTTTATTTAAAAAAAAAAAACTATGTTATATCTTACTCCTCCGCTGTTCTTTTCTGTTTAATTTCGTTGCGGGATTCTAAGACAGTTGAATCGTCGAGCTTCATAGCTTCGGGGGTTTTCTTGTGGTCGTTATTGTTGATTCGTTGGTTTGGGTATAGTGTGGCGGACTAACAATTAGTACTAAGTACTATCATAATATCTTCCAGATAGGTGAAGCGTTGTACAACCGTATAATGCGAGCGTTCCGCGCTAAACAAACCTTCCGAGTGTACGTAGTGATGCCTCTACTACCGGGCTTCGAGGGTGAAGTGGGCGCGCCTTCAGGGACCTCGCTGCACGCCGTCACGCACTGGAACTATCAGAGTATTTGCAGGTGAGTTTTAGGTCTAGACAAATAACTTCGAAAAGCCCATTTTCGTGACTAAAAACGGTCAAAATCTTGTCGCAATCACATAAGTTGGATTGAATGTTATGTCGCCATTAAATCATTAAATGTATGCTTTGCAAAAAATATCTAGTGAAAAAAGTACTAAAATAATAATAATTTCAACAATACCTTAAATAAACCATTTTTATCCACAGGAGCCGCGAAGCCATAATAACCCGTCTGTACGAGTCAGGAGTCCCGGACCCATCCGAGTACATAACGTTCCACGGTCTCCGCACGCACTCGGTGCTGGGAGACGAGCCGGTCACCGAGCTGGTGTACGTGCACTCCAAGCTGCTGATAGCGGATGATAAGACCATCATATGCGGCAGCGCCAACATCAACGACAGGTCTATGATTGGCAAGAGGGATTCGGAGATAGCGGTGTTGTTGCAGGTTGGTATTGAGGACCCAAAGTTACACCAGTATTCATTTCGGTTTAAGTCTGGTTGGATTTACCAAGAAGTAAGGTCAGGTATGCTGCAAAAAAATATAATGTAGTTGTTTCGGGTCTGGCTGCAGGTGGATTGTATAATTTGTGAATGGCCACCACGATATACGAAACTTCAGAAAAAGGAATGCTTTATTTTCTGCAGACTCATGATAATAAAGAGACTGCTCTTCCCGTGTAGTCCCGTAATTATGCCCTGATAGTTCTCAGGGCATAATTAGCAGGACTAATTTTATTACAACACAACCTGCAGGCAGATTTTTAAGTAGTTACATAATAACGACATCAATTTGTCTTTGCAAATTCTACATTCATGATGTGATTTCACTTAGAGCTTTAAATTGACTTATTCCATTACCCCTTTACAGGACGAACAATTCGTAGACGGCTCAATGAACGGCGAAGCGTTTCCCTGCGGACGGGTAGCGGGGGCGCTGCGCAAGAGACTGTTCCGTGAACACCTAGGACTAATGGGCGAGGATCTGGACCGGCTCGGGATATCCCTGGACGACCCCTGCTGCCACGAGTTCTATAGGAACTTCTGGAAGGCTACGTCGAAGAGGAACACTGATGTTTATGAGGATGTGAGTGTTTTGTTTTAGTTTGAAAAGGAACAGGGTTTTTTATTTAGGCTCTGAACACGACGCGTGAAAGTGTGAAGCTCAGTATACTTACGAAGAAAGATCTTCATGACTCATAATGCCAATGAGACACTGGTCATATTATTGAGCTCACTTGCGCCGAAACTTTACTTGGAGTTAGTTGCTAACACTAGGTTGGGTCTGTATTAGTAACTGACTAGAAGGAACAGTTCCTACCACAACCTTTTCAGTTAGTTAATTAGTTGATAAATACATACTTTTCTTGTGCCTGGTTAATGGCAATAAGCTTGCCCTCTATTACATGGGACATTAAAACATACCGGCGAACTGTGGGTGTACATTGGTTACACCTGTGCTGCGTCATGGTATGTGTATATATTTTTTAAATTTTTACCTAAATGTCACGAATAAACAATCCAACATTAAATTTCCAGGTGTTCCACACAATACCAACAGACGCCGTCCACTCATTCGCCGAACTAAAGAAATACCAAGAAGAGAACCAGAACCTTTGGAACACGGACCCAGCACTTGCCAACAGGAAAATAGACCTTATTCAAGGTTTTCTAGTAGATATGCCATTAGAATTCCTTTGTAACGAAACCCTGACTCCTAGGACTACTAGCATGGAAGGTATGATGCCGACCGCACTTTGGACTTGAACCCTTGAAGGGGTAAAATCGCTGTATATTGCCATAAGTCATTCATAGGTCCTTAATACTGTAAGCTGATGTTTCATCACTGATACTTAACTCATCACGCCAGATAAAACACCCGTGAAAATTTTTGAGAGTAAGTAGACAGCCTTAACACCCACACAAAACACTGGTATTCAGCTGCATCCGGTTAGACTGGAAAGCCGACCCCAACATAGTTGGGAGAAAGGTTAAGCAGATGATGAAGTAGACAGTCTTAAACTTATTGCCTTCAGCCATCCATATAATCCTATAATTATTTAGTTTTAGTTAATTTTTAGGCACTGTAATTTTATGGAAAATCTTTTTATCTGTTTGGTTTTATGTACACTTATTGTAAACATTTTTATTTGAATAAATTATTACTATTACTATTATTACTATCCACAAATCCAGATTACCAGGCAACTATTAAGTATTCTTATGGAGAAATCTAATTATAATACACTGACCCGGGTGTCAGACAAAGTAAACTAGCGGTCAAATCTACCGGCCGTTGTAATGGGTTACCTTAAAATAATATATGTATGAAGAAAATACCTGTTTTCAAATCGAAGGCGGCTGAATTGCGTGAGCTTTTCTTTAAAATGAGGTTCATATCAATCATACGAATGAAAAAGCTGCTATTTTATGACATTTCATGGCCAATTGTAAAAACAATAAAGGTTTTTTAGTAAATAGACATAAAATTTCTAGGTGCGCTGTTATGTAATCAGATTTCTTTGGTGCAAGATATTTTAGTTGGTTCTATGACATTTTTACCGTCTGTAGCATTAGAGGCATTGTGAAAAGCACTGAAATCTTGTTCCTAAAAACATACAAGTATTAACTTACCCTCTAAGGCCCAATTGCTGTATTCAGGGTTATCTTTAAAACTTCTAGTTAGTTGCTAACACAAGCCCATTATTCAAGCCCTTTTTGTGACTAGCTAGATTTTCTATACGGATCCATATTGTTTATGAAAATAAAATATAGCCGTGAAAGAATTTTTAAAATCAGTTTAGTTGTTTTTCAGTTTATCCATTAAAGAAAAATACCTTTTCTCTTAATGTGATCGATGTTAAACGCGTGTTAGCAACTAACTATAAGTTACGTATTACGCACAAATGGGCCATTTATAACGTGTTATTACCAAAATGTCGCGAGTCTATTGTCTTCTCGCTCTATTAGATTCAAAATGACAAGAAGAGGTAACTATTTTAAAGCGTTAGACTACTACTTAAATTGGGGGATTGATAAACTACTATTTTATAAAAACCTACTTATTTTAGAACTTACCTTATGATTGACGGTGAAATTATTAGAAAATAATGTTCCTTTCAGGATTTTCATGAATATGTCTTATGCTATGGTGTTGCCTTATGACTTTAAATAATAAGTTAAATGTTAATAATTAATTGTTGTGTCGTGCATAATAAATGGAAAGCTAAGTACCTCTTAAATACTAAGTTTGATGGGAATGTTTGTGCAATTTTTATCTAACTATAATTTTATTTATATCTGTGAGAAGTGAGTAATTGTTGATCTGAAGTAGTTTTCTACAGAGATTCCGTATATTTTTTTATGATTTTATTTGTTGTCCATTGTTATACTTTTAGCGTCCTTGGTATACTTTAATATTTAATGGTTAAAGAAGTCTGCCCACCACACCGTACTATGACATGACCGTGCTAGGAACGTATCAAGCAAAAAATATGTTTTGTATTGAAAAGTATGAGACTGGCCATTAGACCATTCCGCCACCAATCGGTATAATACGATTTAAACTGAATGGCGGCTCGAATAATTCAGGCTCCATTTAATTAAATTAACAGAAGTAATTAAATAGAGCCTAAATTATTATTGACTTGAATAAACCTGTGCGAACCTGCACTCGCGGTTACTTCCGAGTAGGGTTGCCCTCACCTAAATTGCCGACGCCGGACAAAAACTTCAAAACCCCGGACATTTTAATGAAATTTAGTTCTTTTTCCAGACATCCCAGGATTATTATTATTATTTTATTTATCGCTTATCTTTCAAATAATCGGTCTATCTTTCAATTCAACTAAAAGTATCCGGGTTTCTACTGGACATTTTTGACAACCCCTGCCGGACGTCCCCCGGACGCCCTCTAAACTAGGACAAATCCGGGGAAACCCGGACGGATGGCAGCCCTACTTCCGAGCAGCTATTTAATCGAATCGTATTATACACTGTTGATACTTTCCAGTAATCATGTTTGTATGGTCATGTTCCTTTTTCTGCCTACATTCATGCTATGGTCCAGTGTGGTGAACCAGACAGACTTCCTTATAGAGCAAACGTACTTTTCAACGTAAGTGATAAAATCTAATTGAAACCGAATCGATATTAGAAAAGTTTTTAAACCTACTTATTACTTAAATAAATTTAACGAATTTTTAGCTGTAATATTTAGGGCGAGATTCACCGAGCAACGAAAATGAACCTTATTGTTATCATTATAATGTTCATATTTGTATGAAAAGTTCGACTTTTTTAATGAAACCCAGCAATTTATTATCAGAGTGCTGTATGAATCTCGCCCTTACAAGTATGTAGCTCAATTTAATAGAATTATCCGAACCATTATAAAATATTTGACTGTAGTCATTACATTTTGGATAACTTTATTTTGTATACAAAGAATTATTTAGTTAGTACCAATTTTGAGTAGAAATATTACTTTAATCATTTATTTATTTACCGAATGTATTTACTAATATTAGTTTTATTTGGATTCTAACCTAATATGCAACGAAATACGTCAGCTCTGAATGTAAAATTGATTAGTCATTAATGGTAATAGTATCGTAATTATCGTTTCTAGAGATGCATTTACCATTCTAAAAGCTAACATTAAAGGTGAGGCCACACGAGCGTATTTTGTGAGGTTAGCCTCGCGTTTTTTGAGCCGCGTTATTTACTGTCTACTGAAACTGACAACTCGAAACCGAATGTAGCAGAAATTACACTACCCACAAGTCAAAAAATTATGCTCGTCTGGCTTCACCCTTAAATGCAAAAGCACATATAGATGACAGTTTTGTCTGTCAAAAATGTCACATTTTGATGACTAGTCCCTCCATTTACTTACTCTGTGGTATAAATATCCTAATAAAATATTATACATGTCTGTTAGCAGACATTCAAATTCTCATTCCGTATCAGTTAACTTATCAATCATTCCAGTAAAACCACCGGTTTACAGTAAATTATTATTATATTTCCAATTTATTCCATAATTCGTACAAAATATCACGTAGATAATTAAAATATTAAAAAAAAGAAACATCCGAATTGATAACCTCCTCCTTTTTGGAGTGGGTTAAAAAATATAAATAAATGTATTATGTAAACAAATATGAACGAAAATAAAGAATGTACTAATAGCTATAAAAGTGACTCTCAAAATAACTTAAAAAAATTGGTCCTTCTTAGTAAAAAATCAAAACGAGCAACAATTAAATTGCAACCACTTTCTAAATATATTTTTTATTACCAATGACTCCAATACTAATACTGAAAAATGTTTGGTACTTATTAACTATTTTGCTAAGAGGCTTAGTTCACTATGACACGTATTGGCTGTTTCTTATTTTGATGATAATTTATAATAATAATTAATAATAACATCCATTTTGAGATTATATTATTCCTGCTTTGGTGCAAATACTATTTATTTTATTGTGGTTTTAATCAGAGATATACTATTTATTATTTAATCTTATTATTAATCATTATTTAAGTGAAACTTTATTGATGTTTGAGATGAATCTGTGTTATTTGTGTTGTGTGGTGATTATAAAACTTTACATAAAATATATTTATTTTATTTTATACCTGCATCAAAAAACCCAAAAACGTTTTAATTGCTGACTTACTACTACTTGCATAATTATATTATTCTTGAATTATTAAGTACACTACCGAAGTACTTAAATGACGTGTTGGTCCTTATGCGTTCAAAAGGACCAAACACGCGTTTGCGCTACAGAGCTGCCATCTAGTGCTACATAATAAAAATACTTCGCTCCACAGTACCTTAAACCATCTCGCTCGTACAATAACTCATCGTTACTGGAACACTCATTGCTATTAAACCGTATAATGCTGAGAAAACTAGATGGCAGTATTCAAAGCTACCTGTAAGATGGACAGCACAATGCAACAGGTGGTTGGAGCTACTATTGGGCATTTCAACATGGGACGCGTCACGTAGGCCCCTTTTCACACGACCCGGCTACCGGATAGGCGGCGCCGGGAACCTGTGGCGAATGTATGGGTAAGCCGGTTAAAGATGTGCCCGGACCGTGTGTAAAAGCTTTATGAAAATGTACTGTTAACTGGACATCACTTGCTACATACAGGGGAATGTCACGATGGTATTTTAGTTTTTAAGAAAAATTGTGTATCTCAAACACTGAGTCCTTATTCAGCGGTTTTATAAGTAAAAGAGGATAATTGTACTAACTTTTAAATGAGAGAACGATATGAAATTGCGACAAGGTTTTAAATGTTTTTAATTAGTAGCATAAGCCTTATGATGATTTGCATAATTATCATAATAAATATTGAATAATTTGTACATAATTGTACATTGCGATTATAATTAAAATAACTTCTTTACTATGAAAAATAAACAAATCTATATTGACAGTCCAAAAAAAACAATATTTTGTACAGGTCAAAAACCGAAAAAAAAATTAACAAACAAAATTAACAAATCATTTCTTCAATGACAAAGAAAAAGAAAATTATAATTCTTTAAACAGAAAAAAAAAATAACAATCTTATCAAATAATGTCTGTTTACATAATATTAAAAAGACACAACCTGTATGCATGACCATCTAATTGATCTCAGAATTAATTTGCATTTTTCAATGTATAATAGCTATTGAAGAAGCTCTAAAAAGGGCAGTAAATTCCAATTTCCTTAGATAAGTAAATTAGAATGTTAATAGTTCCTACATATCGATTTAATCAAGCAGCTGTGACATGCAGATAAGTAGGAAGGTACCTATTTAAGTAGTCTCCTTGCAAAGAACTCACTGAGAAATTAGTTGCAATCCTGTTTTAACCGACTTAAAAAAAAGAGGAGGTTCTCAATTCGATTGTTTTTTTTTTGTTAATGTTTGTTACTTCAGAGCTCCCCCTCATTTATCAACCGATTTGTTTTTTTTTTTGTTTTTTTAATTTTTCGTTTTTTTTTTCGAGCACTGTTTCTTTAAGAGCATGCTCCTTTAAATTTTTTTTTTTACCCGACCACGGCTGTGTCAACGGAAGTGTTATGATTTTTGCAATATATGTAAGTATGTTCATCTGTGTGCACATATCCCCTCCTCTTTTAATTATTACTCGGAAACAACTTTTATTTCTAGTGCGATAAGTCACTGTTTATGGTAGCACAAATATAACGCACACAAAACATTGTGCGTACGGGTCCATGCAATAGTAGAGGGGTCGTAGTGGCATTCAGTAACATTATTTAAAACTGGGTTTTATACAGTAAATGTTCTAAGTTTGACCTTCTATATCACCGTAAGCAGATTGTTCCCAGGAATGGTACAGAACAAAAAGAAGAATGTGTAGGTAACTTTCTTTTCACACCCGTAATTGTTAAAATAAGCTATCTCCAAAGAAGTTGGAACAAACAAAAACACAAAATTAGATGGTAATTATTCGGACACCTATTGCTAAAATATTCAACAGTTTTCCAAGAAAACAGAACAAAAAGCAAGAAGTACCTACCTATCTTTTTATGATTTACAAGAATTACTAATTACCTACGGTTAGGGTACGGAACCCTCCTCGGCTTAGGAATTTCATTCACGCTTCACTGAATTGAGATATAAAGAAATACAACACAATGACTAAGTGCACGTTATGATATCAATAGTCTTGAATTTACTGGCTACTTATGTGCCTATTTGTTGAGTGAATAACTTCGGACCAATTTACAACTTAGGGTGCAGTCAGCAACGCATTTGGTTTTTTTTTTTATTTTAAGCTTTTTAGTATCTTCATATCATCCAAATCCACGAAAAACGGTAACACAGGTCACAGAAAATACACAAGAAAGCAAATAGGTACGCAATTTTGTTTTTTTGGATATATTTTTTTTCATTTACCTATATTAAAAACTAAACACAAAACTAATTTTGATAAAATTTCTTTCAAATAACAAAAGAATTTTTTTATTCGGTTGATTAAAACAGAGTTCTAAAACAAAACACATTTTTACAAAAATTTACCAGTTTGGGAACCTCCTACTTTCTTGAAGTCGGTTAAAAATCATTGATGATATTTTTTAATTAAGTAGGTATATCTACTTGATTATCTTATCTCTATAACAGCTAATATTTGAAAAATAAGGACCCCTTGTTATTTTTTTAATTTACAGCATTTCAGGGTTTTTTTGTAAAGTAAAAATATGCAATAAAATGTACATTGCTAGGTATATATTTATGTAGAAATAACGGTGTTTATTTTACATTGAAAGAACTACCTATATTTATCGTTTTAACGCATTTTTTCGAATAGTTTTTTTTATTGTCACACTGACCAACATGTTGATTAGGTACCTACATTTCGCACGCATTTTTGGGCGGGAGATCCGGTCGAAGCGTGCGAGAGAGACGGCAACATTTGCTTGGGGTGGATTTGTAGCAATCACTTTGATAGATTACAAGGGAAAATGTACCGTGTTTCTGCCCTGTAAAGATTCGATTAGCATTGGAATAAATTCTAAACAGGTAAAATTACAAGCCAATCGGGTAAATGGTTTCAATGAAACAGCTGTAGATAATAGAGGAAGGACATACCTACTTTGAAATTTAAGGGAATGCCTAATAATGTAGGTACCTACTTAGTAATAAATAACGATAGGTAACTTAAGTACCTTTCATTAAAGCACTTACCATAGATTATGTGATGATATATTGGCAGGTACCAAAATGAGACTGAGGTGACTGAGGTCTGTATCAATACCTGATTACAGTTTGAAATCTATAGTCTATGCTTAATGCTCTCTTGAGAGCATAGATTTGAAGCCATTTGATTGGTTGAAACTAGTTTAGAGTAGAATTTTATTAGTTATCGTGCTGATGGGATTTTCTTATTGCTAATTTCTACGCGTGGAGTTTTGTCTATTAGTGAAGGTGATCGATTGTATCACAATGATTGATGAGGTACCTATGTCATTCTTGGTACCTATTGTAAGCATAGAGTGTCGTAGGTACGTACTTTTCCTAGATGATGAGTAATAGAGTAGGTTTGTACGTATGTAGGTAGTCAGTGAAGGGACCGTATTGTCCGTTACCTATCTTGTATGTAAGTACTGCTAACTGTAAGATACCATTGGGGAATCTTAGATTCTTAGCTTCTTGCATTCTCGTTCTACTGTTGTCATTTGTAGAGAAGTTAGATATGAAGTCTTATCTAACACAACTTTGAAATCACTCACATTATAAGTGTGTAATCGGAAATTATGATAATGTTCGAAAAGCTAGAGGGTGGAACGTGTCATTAATTTGGATGCACTTGTTAGTGTAGAGCGAGCGTGCTGGCGGCAGTGTGCGCGCTCGTGTGTGCACCGTCATTACGCTGCATTATTTGTTACCGTGAAACCGGCCATCATTGCCCGCATTTTTACTTATTTTTGAGATTTTGCAAAAAATAATCACCGGAAATGCGTTTAAAGTCGACTATAGTAGCAATTACTATTAAAGGCTTTATATTGCAAAATGTGGTGCTTCTAGCTATAACAGAATCCTAGAAAAAGGCGCTTAAATAGCCGGGCAAAATTATACGCACAACCGTCCAACATTGCTCACCCTTATTTTCTCAAAAACTTTCAGTTCTAAGGCTTTGGCAATAAGGTATGTTTTAGTGAATTATGCAAAGTTGCCATTTCTCATGATCAATATGTCAAACACGCTTATTTTCTTTATTTTTCTGAGGTGGGCAATGTTACAATACACAACAGCTACGTTTTCATACAAACTAAAACGGTGGGTTAGGGTTGATACACATACACATGGTTTGTGTCAATAAACTTTTTTCTTTCTTTCTTTCTTATTTATGTGATAAATAAAAATCTGTTTAAATATAAACTCTTTCATAATCAGTCAACTCCGATTTCTTCTTTTACAGGCTTTCCCATACTGCAAACAAACAGACTAAATGTAGCTAAGTATCTAAATATAGTTTCTGTTTGTCAACTTGTCTGGACTAAAATACAGAAATATTAACATTTTATCCCAGTAGAGCCCTTATCCCAGTTTATATGAGGTCAGCGCAGCATGTCCTCTTTCAAAACTCGGTATCAACCATCATCTTAGTATTTACTCCCTTTCTTTGCTAGTCATATATTATAATCATTTACACAATCCCTCCATCTGTTATTTGACCTTTTCCTACCTACTCATATAGCCATCCGCATTTATACTCATGCCTACTTAGAACTTTGGCCGTAACATGTTTCTCAGTCCTCTGTATCAAATGTTCATATCATGATTACCAATTTCTAATAGGTACCTAGGCATATAGAAATTTTTAATTTAAAAATACTATAATGGGTGCCAACCCTAACACTGTTTTTGCAGTTGGCAATGTTGTCACACCTATGTTCACGTAAGTTCGGGAATCATTGCCCACTTCATTATCTTGAAGATTTGATGTTCTAATGATCTCAAAATAGCATAGAAATGAAACATGTTACTTATTATTACTCTAATATTGAAATAACTTACCTGAGCGATGTCGTACGCTAACAATGTGTAAAAACGTAAAACAAGATTTTGGCACCACCTCACACTAGTCTTGCTTCCATCATGTCTCGCCGACGACTTAGTGAACTTAACAACATAACTAATATTTAGTTTAACTAGAAAAATAGTCTAATTTACCCTAAAAATTAAATAATGTTGTCAGCTATATAAATTTATTTACAATTCAAGATTTTAGTTATTTTTCGTGTTCGGGCAAAGATATCCGCTAAAGGCAATGTTGGCCGGTTTCACGGTACGTTAGGGCTGGGATGGGCCTGTCCCTATCGCCGCCGAGTCCTACGCCATCCTACGCTCCCTTCTCGCGCCGGTATTTGAATAGGCTCGCGTTGCGTAACGCGCGGCCAATGACAGCGCCCCTGCACATGCACGGGGCGGAGTCCTTACGTCACCGCGGTCTGCCCCCGCGGCCGCGCAGCCGCCGTGACGTCACAACGCCCCTCGCGCCGCGCTCCGCACCTTTAGTGCGCGACGACAGCGCCCATGCTGGCCGTGGCGTCGCACGGAAACTCGCGACAAAACACTCGTGCGCTCAAAGATGGCGGATGGGTCGCCCGAGGATCGCGCCGGACCGAAACAAATGAACGATTTAACTTTTTCCGCGCCCGATAAAGGACTTGGTGACACAAAAAAGTGCAGTGGCGAAACATTTGACGGCGATAGTGTAAAGTTATCGTTCTACAGGGAACTGGAAACGAGTGATTCGTGTGAGAAAAGTGATACGCGCGGCGTGGCCGCTAAGCGCGCCGCGGTCGGCGGTACCGTGTATTCCCGAAAATTTTCTGATGCGATCACCGTGGACGGCGACGACAGAAAGAGAAGATGTCTGGACAGATACGACAGCTCCGAGTCTTCTGACAGGTGAGTTGTTGATTTATGTTATCGAAACATGCGCAAGCGTTTGTTTCGTAAGTTTGTTTGCGGCCGCGATGTTCAGAGTCAATGCTCCAGTGACCGGAGGCTGTTTGATTTCGATGTCATGGCCATTGTGAAAAACTTTGGTGTTGCTAGGCGGCTCTAGTTCGGTTGAACGCCCTCGGAATAGAATGCTGGTCCGCGGAGCCGCGACGCGACGTATTACCATTTGAAATTGTAGACTGACAAAAAATCGGCCTCGTAAGATATTTCGATGATCATAACGGTGGTATTACGAATAAACACGATACTTACTTTACAGATAACATCTCTGTTACATAGCTTCAGTGTTATCTAATTGCTACTAAATTGTTTAGATGGTTACATATTTCGTACAGCTCGATGGCTGCCAAAAATAATAACCTTGGCTTTTAATTAGCTTCTAGCTAACAGTAAAAGCTATACAAATGTCTAGTTCTCAACTTTTTTCGCTAAACTCGTCTCGTCACGTAGGCTGGTTTCGAACTGGCCAGAGGGTCGCCTTTGGATTAAAATTCTGCTTGTTTGATTAATTAAATTGATTACACTGTGAGTTAATTATTGCTATTATAAATCCAAATAACTTGCAAAAGTTTTATGCCTTGTTTGGAATGAATGAGGTTTTAATCAAGCCAGAAAACCATACCTACCATAGACTTAATGAAATGATGTCTCCTAATTTGAATTTCCTGATTTTCCCACCACAAAATAACGCTGCTTAACTTTTTTACTATCAGAATTTCTTTAAAGAAACTGCAAAATGGGTTTCCTTAGGGGTTGAACAATTAAAGAAAAAATGTTTTGTTTGATAAAACAAAACAATAAATACCTTCATAACAACTCAAAAGAATAGTATAAAAAAGTTTTCAATATTATTTCTCACCTTTTCACTTGTTTGCTTATGTTATGTTTTGCTGTTAAAGTTTACTTTGTTTTGCATGTTTGAAGGAAATTCTTAAACTTTGGGTGAAGTAGGTAGTATGACATCCTTATGAATTACTAAGCATTTTAAAACAAGGTTTTATTCAACTTGTTAGTAGTTAGCTGTAGGTTTAGTATAGTTGTTTTGTTACAAAGTGTGTGTGCATGAGTTATTATTTAAAAATTAAAGCAATGGTGTACTTATAAGTGTGAAATCAGCTTCATATCACCAATAAGTTTGTAATGCTTATCAAACTAATTTTAGTGTCTGCATAAAAAATTGCAAGGTGACATTTTAACCTCAGTTGTAACGAGTAGTACCTATAAAACAAACTGTATGTCTCGACCAATCACTCGCTTGCAACATGATTTGTGATGCATTGACTTTGACACTTAGCTCGCACGATAAGGAACCAATGCAAATGTTTTCATTCACATTTAATCTCATACTCTTAAAAAACTTATAATAAAATTAACAAAACATCTTTTGAACTTGACTTCATTATAATAATATCAAGGTAGACTTTGTTCATTATCACTGCATGACGTAAAATTTGTCACACAAAATGATAAAAGAATCTCTTGTCTTTTTAGATGATATCAAAGTTGGCTTTTGTTTACTTGTTATCTGATTGTGATAAAACCTAGTGACTGCTTGACTTGGATTACTTATAATACTTTAGAAACAAAATGCCTTGCTGGTAGATAGGTGGTTTTATTTTGTTGGATTTCTGCTTCATTTAGGCTGGTATTATGAAAATTTTAAAATATTTAGACGAATTTTTATTAAGTTTTATGCTTTTAATCTGCTTACAAGTACTGCTTGAGTCCTGAGTTCGGTTCTGTTACAATGGAAACAAACTGGGTCTGGTAATTTGTACTTAACCATTCTACCCTCAGTGTTGTAATTATGTTCTTTTTTTTAAATTTTCAATTTGGTTGTACAGTCAGTCATCTAAAACAATTGACTATTATTATTACTATACAATAAATTAATTTGAATTTGAATTTATTGTATAAGTAATATTTTTTATGAAAACTCACATAAATAAGTATTATGTATTTAAGCACCTAAGTATTCATACATAATGCAATAGAATATAATTATTTAAATGCTATTTTGATTCCTTTGTTTTTACTTAGTTCTAAGATTAATAAAATTAGCCCAGGCAATAATATGTATAAGTATTTCATAAATAAAGAGAGAGACTATTTATAAGTCCGCCTTTTTAATTTTTGTTGCATAAAGTTTAAATAAATAAATGATTATGGTTTTTGATGAAAACACAAGCTGAAAATGTACATGCTGAAAGTTTTTGTTTGTTTAAATGCGAAAAAATCTTTTTCTATAATGCTAGCCAGGCTCATGAGGAATAATAGAGGCTAGAATGTCATCACACTCATCACGCTACGTTACACGGGAGCGGAGCTGTGGCCAAAGACGTAAATTAGCACGCGCGAAAAAAAACCACTCGTAGTTACAAAATGGCGTGCAGAAGGTAGTAAAATAACAATTTAAATATACCTACCTGTATTCAAAAATGGAATG
This sequence comes from Caradrina clavipalpis, assembly GCA_932526535.1. Lineage (NCBI taxonomy): Eukaryota > Metazoa > Arthropoda > Insecta > Lepidoptera > Noctuidae > Caradrina > Caradrina clavipalpis. The sequence continues at coordinate 3,046,706 of OW052095.1, forward strand.
GAACATACGCAAACTTGTAGCTACTTCACTACTGATTTAGTAGGCAGGCTGTAAAGTTTGATACCGCAGTTAGATAGCGTCACTTAAGTGGTGATATGTGGGTCACCTATTACCGTGATAACGCACACTGGTGACATGTACGAATTTAGGTGTGGTTGGAACGGCAAATGTGTAGGATATACGCCGATTGTTTTGTAATTGTGTCTGTTTCTAGTTGCTTGTTATTTGGTTGCTAGTTGTAAGCTTATTTTCGTTTTATTGATTGTATTTGCTAACTTTAGTTGTCTGCCTTTACTGTACTTTCTAAACTCGTAGTTTTCGGGAAAATGTTGATACTAAACTTACGCCCTACTGGTCCAACTTCACTTACAGGGCTATGGTACCTAATTGTGTGAAAAAAATTAGGCCTTGTTTTTTTTTTATGCAGTCAAGGTTTTTATGTATTTTTTTTATTTCTTAGTTTAGCTGTTGTGTGCACTATGTTGAGATGTAGGAACTTAATGCCATGGTTTTATTTAGTTTTCTTATATCGGCAATAATAATAGCTTTAGTCTGTTTGCATGACGGCAACGTATTTATCATAGTCTAACTAAGCCTAACTGTACTCTTACTTACTCACATTTTCATACAAGTATTTTATAGTAATTGGAACTGAACTAAGTAAACACTTATCTTATGCATAAGCAATCACGCTTAGTTGCTTACAAATCCATTGCTTTTGAAGTGTTTTAAGAACCGTACGGTATCGGACTAGTGGAAACTTAAACTTCGTACTTAAGTACGTACTCTTTCAAGTTGAGCTAGTACTAGCTAACCACTTATGTCGCCATGTCAAGTTTTAATAGCACATACTAGTGACAGGTGGCTTGAGGTGCTTCGAGTGCCGTTACGTCATACATTTACTTCGAACTTTTAACTCACAGATAAGGTGCTTCAAATGTACTTTGAAAATATTGGAATCAACTTTGTGTGAGTTTGTACTGGTAATTATTGTTATTACAGAATATTGAGAGTTATTAGGTCCTAATCCTAATAGCAAAACACAACGGATTCGGATCGATTCGGATTTTGCCCATATTTTTGTCTCTAACTGTACCTGTGGCTATTGTTATCATAATATAATTATCCGCAATCGACTGCAACGACTAATCAAGTAATAATGTTATCTATGTCCCCTTTTTTATTTAGACTATTTTAATAGTCCACTATCATCCATCACGCCTGTATTCCCCGAAGGGTTAGATAGAGGTGTACCAATATATTCCCACAATTCGCTTTTATGTTTAGGTCCCAAGTCCCGTGTAATAATAACTCCGAGCTCCTACTGAGATTTTTATAGAATAACCCAATACCACTTTGCTCGACCTGGGGATCATACCCAAAACCTCTAGCGCAGCAGTTACGCTTAGCACGACTAGACTAACAATTAAGACAGTTCAAAAGAGATAGATATTGCTATAGAGTTTCAGTTAAAAACTGATAGCTTTATAGTCACTAACGAACAGGACTTTCCTCTTAATTAATAACAAATAATACCTATTAATTAGGTTCTGTAATCACAACGCTACTGTATTTGTTGACATGGGTATTATCTGGGGTTGCTGAACTGAGATGCACCTACTTATATAATACCCACTCTGTGTCATTGTGCTTATTGATAACTCCAATAAATTGAGATATTACGTTGTACTTAGGTACCTATATTATGGTAACAAAATACCTATCGTTTATTTTTGTATCGTGTTGAGTTTTCTGATCAATTTTTTTTTCTCAGTTTAAAACGATATAATTTGTATAGGGACAAGAAATTAGAACAAATGTCCAATATTTATCCCCTCAAATTATAACCTATAATAATTTGTACATGTAACTTTTATTAATTTACTTAGAAAAATAATTTCTGTACTTGTGATGAGGAAAATCGTAAAAATACCCAAAAGGAAAGGTGAACCGGAAAATAAAAAGAACAATACTTACCTACTGGGTTTTTAAATTAACTAAAATATTTTTCATGAAAACGTGAATCACGATTGTAACTCCAAAAATATTACAGATACCTATATACCTACTTTATTTTCTCCCTGAGAATATAAAGTTTTAGTCATTCAAACGAAACCAAAGACCTCATCTACTTTTAGTACCCACTAGCAAGTACCTAACAAATCTATCTATTTGCCTACATTCACTATCTTTAACACAAACATAACTTACATTACTATTTTACTGTAAAACTAACTGTATGGTTTTGAGGATATCAATTGATAAAACTTTATCTAGGGTTCAATAAATCGATAAGGGAACACTTGAACCGTTTGGTGTTTTATCGAGAACTCTCGTAACTATTTTGTCGATATTACTATGTAGTTATTTTCACGTGGCAACTGTAATCTGATCGCTCTTACACCATGACCTGCTAAAGTCATGAATGCAGTGTGATATTCTATGACAAGTCATAATGCACGTAATCTTGGTACTAGCCCCCTGCATACAGTTACAGTTAAAGTTGAAGCTAGTTGCTCGTTCCAAAACGTAGGTCTCTATGGAGAAGAACGAGCAAGAAACTCCATGGAGACTCTTTTCTTGAATTTGGTGATCAAGGATTTATTAAATAAATAAATAAATATTTTTAAACTTCCGTAATGTGCTCAGAACGCTATTCTGACCCCAGAACAAGTGGAATTTCTTGCAAGAAAATTTTGAAATTTTCCCTTTTTACGGCAAATCAAGTTTAAAAAATTGGTTTGTTGCTTTTACAGTCGTCCGTAATTGCAATAACGATAAATTTTGACCTGAAACAAGGGCAAACGATTTTTTTTACCTATAGAAGATGATGCTAGAAAGATGTAGACGCTAGATAGCATAGCTAATGAGTCAGTGATATGACTAGGCTTGGCAATACGAGCTTTATTAAAAAAATTAAAGATGAGACGAAATTAAAATGCTGAACTTTGACATGGCATTTAAATTTTGATACGATAATAACATTTATATGACGAACCGGTTTTTTGGACAGAAATAAATTTGTAACAGACTTTTTTAATAACCCTTTTATCTCAACTTTGCAAAAACTGATAATGCAACCCAATAAAGACTGCTTGCGCCAAAAACCTAACTCAGAGATAGTTGCTGGGGTGCTGGTCAGAAAACCTCCAAGCGTGCCGTCGGTTGCTTGTCCCTCGGGACACGTCTTGAGGGAACGGCAGCTGGCTGGCCGGTGCACCCTGGGCGCGGGTAGTGATCTTCCCTGAGGAATGGGAAGAGATTCCTATTCTTTGGGGAATGTCACTGCTCGTGGCCAATATTCTGACGGGCGGGGTCCGAGGACGGACCAAGGGCGTTTCTCCGCGTGTCCCTCTGATCAGCAGAGGGCACAGCGGAGGAGTGAGGACGGGCTCGGCGTGCACTCACCCTGCCACCGAGCAGACAGAGAGGAGGGTGGTCCTTCTCTGTCACCGTCGTACATCGTAACCCCATATCGGAGTGTCGTGGTCATGTCTCGCGGCTTCGATTGGCACCGAGGGTCTTGGCTTAACCGCCCGGACCGCGAGGTAGAAACCCTCTATAAAAAGTCACCCCGAATCCCAAGCGGCGGCGCACCGTGACGGGATGTATGGCTGACGGGCGTCCCTATGGGACATCAGTCGCTAGTGCGAACCACTTGTTTTTTTTGGTTGGATGGTTGGAAATTGTTTATACTCGTGGGATTCAAAATGGATAATATAAATTTAAACAAAAACAAAGACGCAGAAGGAGGTAAGGGGGATGCCGGGTCGGAGTCCGACTCGGCTCCCAGTGTGGTGAGCGTGGGTAGCTCAGAGGGCTCCCACCGCGAGATGGTTGGGCCGCCCGGGAAGTTGTTCCGGAAGCGGCCCAGACCGGAGGATCGGGTGTCCTCCGAAGAAGAGCTGGCCTCGGCTCGGAAGATCCCCACCAGCAGACGTGGTGGGGCCCAAGAGCGAGGCCCAGGGAGGGTTACAGCCCGGAGGGGACCGGCGACGCCTGTCGCTGAAGGGCAGTCCCCCTCCCCCTCCCTAAGTGAGACTGGCGGCGACGGTGTGGTCCAGCCGGACACACCGCGCGTGGTGGAAGGTGAACCTGGCGGCTCCGAGGAGCGTAAGGCCAGGTTCATGGAGGTTGTGCGGGATGCGGTGGCGAGCGTCGCCCGCAAGAAAATGAAGGGGTCGAAGTCTCGGGCAATGGACGAGGCTTCGGCTACCATTGCGGCGGCCGCAGAGGCCGGTTTTGCGGGGGAAGTCCCGCAGCTTCGGGCGGAGGTGGCGCGCCTGTCGGCCTCCATGGAGCTCCTCATGGCGGAGAACAGGAGGCTCCAGGCGGACCTGGCTGAGCTCCGCGGGATCGGCTCCCGCCAGGCACCCAAGGCGGGGAGCCAGCACGAGCCAGTGGATGACCAGGTGCTGAACCTGGTTCAGCTGGAGCTGGCGGCCTTCCAGGCACGGTTTTCCGTCCTGGAGGGCATCGTGTTGCGTCCCCCTCTGGCGGCGAGCGGGACGACCGCGGGAGACAGGCGGGCCTCGTACGCGGCTGCCGCGTCTGTGCCGAGGCCGGCTAATCAGCCCACCAGCAGGGCTGGGCCGGCCCCCGCGAAACCGGCTCCGGCAAGGCCGGCGCCGGTGCAAAATGCGGAGCCCACGAGGAGGGGCAAGGCGGCATCCCAGCCGCCTCCACCCCCTCCGCCCCCTAGTTCCAACCCTCCGGAAGCCGAATGGCAGGTGGCCGGGGCAAAGGAGAAGGGGCGCAGGGCGGCCAGGTTGGCCAGAGCGGCCACGAGAAGGGCGGAAGAGCGGCGGCGACGCGGTGAGCGCAAAGCCGCGGATAGGCTTCGCGCTCCGAAATCCGCGGCTGTAGTGATCACGCTACAGCCGGAGGCGGTGAAAAAGGGCGTGACCTACGCGGCGGTGCTCACCAGGGCCAAGGCGGCAATCGATCTCGGCGAGCTGGGGATCACGGCCCTCCAGCTTAGGGTTACCGCAACTGGGGCCCGAATGTTAGAGATCCCCGGCGCCACCAGCGGCCCGTCCGCAGACGCTCTGGCTGAGAAGCTGAGAGCGTCCTTAGATGCGGACGAGGCTCGAGTGTCCAGGCCCGTCAGATGCGCAGACCTGCGCATCCTGGGTCTGGACGACTCAGTCACCGTGGAGGAGGTGGTGGCCGCCGTCGCCAGGACGGGTGGATGCCTTGCCGAGGAGGTCAAGGCAGGCACCATCCGCCCGGAGCGCTCGGGCATGCAGACCATTGTGGTCAGCTGCCCAGTGACGGCGGCTAAAGCCATTGTTGGGGGGGGCCGCTTGCTGGTGGGCTGGGTTTCGGCGCAGGTTAGACTGCTCGAGCCCAGACCCCTGAGGTGTTACCGTTGCCACGTGGGGAAGCACGTGGCATGTAGGTGCGCCTCAGAGGTGGACCGCAGCGCCCTATGTTTCCGATGCGGTCAGCCCGGTCACAAGGCCGCGGCTTGTGATGCCCCGCCGCACTGCGACGCATGTGCGGGGGCTAACAAGCCGGCCGATCACCGGGCTGGGGGCAAGGCCTGCGCTATACCCGCCAGGACCGGGGGAAGGCCCCGCACCGCCGCCGCTGCCGCCGCGGCCGCCGCCGCCGCGGCCGCCGCCGCCGCCGCCACCGTCGCCGTGGCCGCACCCGCGGCCACCGCTGACACCGCGTCCGCCGGCGCAATGGATTGCCAATAACGGCACCATTGCGCCTCCCGCAGGCGGATACCGTAGGCACGGTCTGTGGACGGTGAGCAATGGGTAGCTCACCGTCCGTACGTTATTAACTAACGACAGACCGTGTCGACGGCGCGTCCATGTTCCGCGCACAGAGGTGTCAGCCATTGGAAGGGGCCACTAAGGGCCAAATGCCTGCCGGGGCTGCGGGTTGTTCGAAAGAGATACCGCGCCCCCGGAACGCAAAGGGCACATGAAGGAACATAGAAAAAAAAAAAAAAAAAGCCCCCTGCATGTTCAAAGTCATAAGTCCAAAGCATTTGATTCATTAAATTACTTCCAGGCATTTTTGAATTGTCAAGGAGTCGATCAATAAGCAAAAAAGTTAAAGCTAGAGCATTAACTAGTCTATGGAGAAGAATGAGCAAGAAACTCCCACGGACCCTCTTTTCAATTACGTTTTTACAAAAAACCTGGTTATATACATAGTAAATTTTCTTTTCATCCAGAGAAAATATAAAACACAACATTGATAGCCAAACATAGTCCGCTAACGTCCTCGATACAAGTCTACCGTGATATTTTTCAATATTATCGAAGCTATTAAAATCCAATGCCAACAGTTGCCGATACGTGTTACTTATTACAAGAAATAAATCTCAATTGAAAACCAGGAATCATGCCAAAACAATTGAAATACAATTCCAGCAATATCTTAGACATAGGAATTTTAAGAACGGAATATTACTTACATACTCTTACGCCTTTTTCCCATGGGGTTAGGAACAGAATATTCTGGGTATCAAACTTAGACCGGGTTCGAAATTCTACCATCATTTCTATCATATAAATATCTAATGGGTCCCTTTACATGACAAGCGCCCATCGCGGCAGGCCCGGGCGGAGATAGTGGTTTTTTTTTTTTTTTTTGAGAGATGGGAAATCATCAAATGACCTCCCCCGTCCTGGGCGGGGCGGGAGGGAGTGTCAGACTTTTACTGACTAAAAACCATCTATGTTCCTTCGTGTGCCCTTTGCGTTCCGGGGGCGCGGTATCTCTTTCAAACAACCCGCAGCCCCGGCAGGCATTTGGCCCTTAGTGGCCCCTTCCTGAGCTGGAGATAGTGGGATGAGCTAAACTCTTTTGAGTATAAAATAGCTTTAAATAGAGAGAATTGGAAGGCGATAAGGCAAACTTGGCCAACAGTGAGAAAACTCAGTCAAAATAATGATGTCATCGTTGGGCATCTTATGGACAGCTTATTAAGTGTAAAAGTCACCCACTTCCGTTTTTTCCTTGCCATACAAACATTGGTCAGACAGGCGCCATAGTCTTTCCATAATCTCAGGTAATCAACTTACCTATCCAGTCCACTTTTACAACCCAAACCCATAGTCCCTTTCTTTGTGCCCATATCCTACTACAATATATATTTAAACCGGGGGTTGTTCTTAGCGTTTGTATAATGTATACAGGGATAATCGTCTGTTGTCTCACTTCACTTTAAAATGTCTTTACAAGATCTTTTAAAAGTCCAAAACCATGAGGTTCCGAAATAATGTAAATAATAATGACATATAACACTGGTTCACCATAACTCCTCCGTACTAAAGTTTGCTAGAACATAAAACAGTACGAATATCAGCAAGCATTACTTTTGTCTTCTTTTAACTACCGAACTGGCGCGAAAGTTTTAACAAGTGACGTGGAAGCACCTTAGAAAAGGAACAAAGTTAGTTGCCGGTCGGTAGGTAGTAGGGCATTCACGCGAGCCTAAGCCACAAAGGGTGAGCTGTAAAATAAAAAGTTAGGAGTTCTAACCGGGCGTGCCAGGGGACAGCGAACGGGTTCCCGGACGCGCAGTGGTACGTTACTGTTTATACGACGCCAGTATTCAATGGCGGCAGGTTTTACTTTTAAAACCTTGTAATATTGTACCATGTAAAAGTTGAAGGCGAAGAAAGTAGGTTTAACTTTACCACCTGTCTTTATATCTAGTGTGTTTCCTTTTATTAGTGAGCAAGGTTAAATGTAAATACAAAACATTCAAGTAGGTACCTGCTTAGTAACAAAAATAAATTCTGAATAGGTACCTTCGTAGTAAACTGTTTATTTTTGTATGTATAATACCTATAAATAAACGTGTTTCGTATTGAGAGCAGAATACTTTACTTTGATCTGCATGCAAATTTTATTACAATGTTTAAAAAATGGACTAAACTTGAATGTATCCATAAAATCAGCTGTTATTCCTCATCAAATCAGCTGGATACAAACCCTTATGGCGTATACTTACCTCGGTGCAGCGCGACCGGTCTGTCGCCCCCGCGCGCCCTCCTCCCCCCTGTCATTAGAAGCGTGCGCGAGCGCATTGGCCCTCGGCCGTTGCGCATGCCCCGACTTATGGGCTCAGAACGGTGGATGTGATTTGATTTGAATTTCGGAACAGTCCGCCTTTTAGTTTAAGACCTTGTAGAATGCAAGTAAAAACTTAACGATCAGAAAAGCATCGGAATTGGAAATTGAAATTGTGTTTTAAAAAAACTTTGCGAGGATTTATGTTTATTGGAATAAGCTGAAGTAGATTGTATTGTATTTTAAGGTCATCAGAAGAAATAAGAATACACTGATGGAACCAGCAAAGACGAGCGATTTGAAAGACCTATATTCACCTGAACAGACTTAAAATAGCTTTTATAGGTGTTCAATTTTGAAAGTGTATACGAAAATACTACCTGTAAATCACACAAAGGACCTAGCCTCGTAAAGCTCGCAAGTCCTATTGGAATCGCAAGAATAAGAAAAATGATTACGGCCGGAGATGATACGGAATTCCAGTCTTTGTGATGATCACGGCACAGACAAGTTTGTAATAAAACGACACTGGTCCGGTCAGGTAGAAACTGAGTCATCAACGCCAACGATGGTCGTTCAACTTTCATTATTGTTTATTTATATTTTTATTGTTCGGTGTTTGACGCGTGCGTATTCCTGATATTGTCAGTCGTAAAGCGTACGAAAATCTGCCCAAAACGGCTGATGGCAGGACAACGTCTGACAAAGTCTCTTCCTGTACTGACATTTTAATAAGTACGAGTATTGCTTCAATTATTTTTGTTTCTTATGGACATGCGTGCTTATATCCACGTTTACTTACACACTTTAGACAAATTCTTTATCTGATAAAGTCTGTAGACGCAATACATTTACGTAATCACTTGTAAATTGCGTCATTTCGCGTATTCATATAGCACAAAATCACCTTGTAAATATAACGTTATCATTAGATCAAAGATAGGCAAATTGTAGTTCCTAAGTACAAAGATTATTTCATGTGTCATCATCATCAACAGCGTCATTATTTGTGGACTAAAAAAGTTTACCGTCTATCTCAAGGGTCTACACTAGGCCCACAGTAATTTCACGTAACGGCACTACTGGTCCAAGATCCAAGTCGCCAAATCTTTGTCATTTACCTTGGTTGAAATTTTGAGAATAGATAAAGAAGTATGTAGTGAAGGTATGTTCTACTATAAGTCTACAACATTACTTAGGCGTCATGCTGTAGTTATGGCATGGCCCAGGGAAAGTATTTGGAAATAATGATTGCTTTATTTTTAACAATATTTTATCCTAAAAACCATCTCTCACACGAAAACGTAAGTGCGTGAAGTACCTTTTATATATCGCTCACCTAGTAGTATATTGGCACATCTGCAAAAATTGTGAAATTGTGATTGTACCTTATGATTATGCAATTTTGAACACTTGTGCGGTAAAAACTCAATTACACGTTTTTTGCAGATGTGCCAATATACTACTAGGTGAGCGATATGATAATTCCTAAAAATGGTCCTGCATTATTATAGCTCTTCATTACACGTAATGCATGGTATCCGTCTTTACTACACACTCTGAAAATTTTAGCTTTGCTAAAATAACGTCGGTCTAGCGACTCTGGTATCTCAATCTGTACATGCTATGTACACTAGTTACAAATCAAACCGTGTGTACTTCAAGTGTATGCCACGCTGGCCTAGGCTGAGAGAACGTGGAATGTTAGTAACCTTGTAAAAATACCAACCACTTACCAGGTATTATCTGCCTGCCTATCGCTTGTGTACTTTGAGATTGAAATATTGACGAGTACCACTTCAACCTTTAAGGGAATATTTTTTCATTGCAACCAGTAATTTTATCAGGCAGTAAAACTAAGATCTCTTTGTTTGAGCATATGGCAGGGCTATAACTTACACTGACATCCTACTGATTAATGTTGCTATTGTAACATCAAATAAGGAACAACAACCTAAAGTGGCAATTTATTTACTCCAGCAACACTATTTCTAAAACATTTTCCAAGTCAACGTAATTGGTGTTAACAAATACAACGAGAAAAATAAGCCAATTAAAACAGGAAAACTTTTATCACGGGTTTTTGTCTGCACCGTCTGTGCGGAAACATCATTTGCACATATTTCATGGTATTTAATTGTGTGATTAATGAGTTTTAACTTATCAAACAGGGGAACCACATCCTTCCCATACAGAAATTCCATTTATATCCAGTATAACCTTACACCTAACTTTAATATGGCAACGTTTTTATCAATTTTATACGTTGGGTATTATAAAAAATACATAAAAATATTTTTATTGTTCGAACCGAAATTCTAAGGCACTCTTTCGTTCGGTGTGTACCAGTGAAAAAATTCCAACATCACGCACGTACTATTAAGGCAGTAATTAGTAACACCAAACTATGAGCACAACACAAGTTATAAGTTTCACACCTACACTGAGCAGTTCTCACATGGTACGTGGTATACGTCACAAAGAATCAGTGCAGTCAAAGGGCATGTGATGTACAAACTGGTTTCTTGCTAATGCAATTATCGGTTGGTTGGTCGAGACCGTTCTAAGTGACCGAATGGATACGAGAAGAGTGAATACTGTCGGCCCCCAAGTGTTTAAATGAGAAAATCTTTTATGTTTGTGGTAGTTCGCTACCATAGGCGCACTTCGTTTACAGCGAGAATTCTGTTAAGAGTACATTATTTAGTTTTAAAGGGAGCTGGCGAAATAATTAAAAAATCTGGTGGACGTGAAACGTAAGCGAGTCGCTTTTAGTGTTAAACATTGAAACCTATTTCGTTACAGTCCACATTTCTGACTTGGTTTGATCTTTTTTTGTGATTTTAAAACTTTTCAGTTCAATTAGAAATAGCTATACATTCGCTACCAGACCTTTTTCAAAAATCTTCTCTTATCACTCTTAAAACTAGTGTATCTTGTGTATACTTATCAGTAAAAAGATTTTGAACTTGAAAGTTGACTTAAGATACCGAGCAGCGTAAAGAAATAGAATTTGAAGTTTGGTCAAGAATAAAGATGTTCATTTCAATCTACATATATTATTTTCAAACTACAGAAATAGGAAGGAAAAATACACAATGTTATTATTCTGACTATATGCATGGAAAAACACATACTGAATTCAGGTAAAAAAATAGCTAAAATGGATCTCACGTATAATGTTAGCCTTTTTTTTAAATAATGGTTGCCGTTAAGTGGAAATTAACAGGCTTCAGGTTTTTCCATGCAAACCGGATGCTTGATCATCATTGCATGATTTCTAAATTCGTCATAGCATCTTCTTTGTCGGAAATGGTTTTCATACTTTGAACTTTCTTGTTGGGTTTTAGATCTGATTGCGAATTCTACTAATTAAAAACGATCAACAATTAGTCACAATATATCTCTCAGCGATCGATGTCATAGACTGAAGGTAATAAAGGGTATTTTTGACTAAGTGAGACAGATCCTGATAGCGATTTTTCCTAAGAAATGGTAGAATTGTATTAAAGGTTCTTCAAGAAATGACGATAGATGGCTTCTATAAAAATAAAAATAAAACAATTGTTTCTGATTCGGGTACTTAACAAAGATTTTAATAGCCAATGATTTGAGACGGTCCGCCTTCTAGAATTATAGCTGTTCTTAGTTTTTTGACCATATCGAATTCATGTAGGTACCTACAATTTGCACGAATCCTTTGTTTTTCTGCGAGGTCAATTAAAACCTATGTTTTATATTAATTGTGTGCAATTATTTTTCATCGCATAAATATCGATACTCGGTTATAATTTTTATGAGGTATTTTTCTTTTGTAGCGTCAGTGCGCAGCTGCCCCTATGCAGCCGGGGACACACCTGCTTAAGTTGTCCCAGTCTCTTTCACCTTTGACATTTGACAAAAAATATGGCGACCCGATTATTTATTGTGCTTTTGTGGCCCACTTGCACCAAAAACTTCCCCCAGGGTTGTTAACTCGAGGTTTAAATTACAAAATGTTATTCATGATGGGGAACTAACTTGGAGTTACAAGATAATCCTGTCTGGTGCAAACGGGCCTAAATTCCTTAACGGACTGTAACCTATGTAACATTATCGTTTAAGAAATTTTTGTAGCTTCTTTATGTCGCTGTACAACTGCTACACTATACCCACGCGTTCTGTAATTGACTCGTACACATGTCACGAACTACTTTTTAATGGTCAACTATCTCTTTGTTTCGAAATAGTAAGATAATCATCTTTCTCAGTAGAACTCCCACTAAGCGACATACGTACCTATATAATTTTGATTTGTATGTACGTAGGTAGAACAGATCCTTGTCAATTACGGTCATTAAAAATTTAAATACCGATTGCGAAATTTTAGGGTTAGGTTAAACGTGTTCTATAATTAGCAAATGGCCGGCGATCCGAGTGCGGACGATTCGTTGGTAACCCTTTGTTATTATTTAAATTTTGAACGATTAGTCTACCAAATACTACGCCTGAGGCGACGCGTGCGCCCACTACGTCATCCTTGCATTTTTAAACTGCGATTTCGTGATTGTTTTTATCTAGTTTTTATTTGAAGGACGGACAAGGACGACCCGTGAAATCAGTCAAAACAACTTTTTTGTGCACTGCAAGAACAAGAACGTTATAAATGTTTCTTAGCAGTAAATATACACTATGTTATTGACCTTTACACAGTATGTGATTAGTGCAAGATAATAGTCTAGTTGTCTGAAGTTCGTAATAGCTTCGTTTATACATATTAGTGGAGCTAGACAATGAGAGACATCTTCCAAACCGAATACCATTGGGATCCCTCTGGGAAATCGCAGCTAGACAATGCATCTGATTTTCCGACTGAACGCGGAGAATTATCTAGAAATACGTGTCTTGTCTGGGTATTGGGTGGTTAAGAAACACCGTTCCAATGAGAATATACTGTAACTTAAAAAAAAGAATAAAGATGCCAGGTCAAAAACTGTATTATCTGCTCCCTACTGTTCGAGATTGAAAGGAGTCGTTATTTCTTAAAAAACCAAGTTAAATAAAAGCTTGTAAAAAGCGGTTCTATAGACTTTATATTTTGCAATGCTTCCTTTTTTTTCTTTTTTAAGTATACAGATAGGTACTTACCGTGAGAATTTTTGACGCTACATGTATTTCTTATTACCTCAAAAACGCTTCAACTTCCCCAAATAACACGTAAGTGCTATCTCGTTTTAAATGGTGTTCTAATATCTGTAAGTACGACCGTACCTATCGACTTGAGCGTGAAGGCATTCGAGGGCCCTTCACAAGCGCAGCCAGCTAAGTCAACAATTTATTGGAGCCCATCTATCAGGCGGATGTCGTAGTTTTGTTCAATTGCATTCCTCGTATTTCAACAGAGAATTTAGTGACAAACAAAGTCTTGTCACCAAAATTTACATACATCTTTGGAATTAAACAATAGGTTTAAATGTACAGGGAGGAAATAACTCTGTTCCGTAGTCAATGGTCTGAAAACCACGGTTGTGACTGATTGTTAAATGATTTCCAGAAGGGCCTAGGATAGGATGTTTTTATAAGTAATGAAAGGTACCGAGTGAAATAGCAGCCTTATTGGGATAGTACAAACGTTAAAAGCTTATCCCGAAAAGATAAAAGGGAAACTTTACCTAACTGTAAATACAAAAAAGAAACACAATTTGGTACATTCAGTCAGAAATTCACAACATTCTCTAGCAAAATGTTATAAAACATGTATTGTCAAGTCACGGCAATTCCATCACATGCAATTTCTTTTAAAACAAACAAAAGACTAGGGCTTTTTGTTTCATTTCTTCTCAAATTACCAATTTGGATTAACCACGAGGCCGCGACCCTGACGAATCTTCGTTCCATTTCCCGACGTCCTCGCTCCAGAATTGTGCGTCTCCGTGTCGCGATGTATTATTAATTTGCTATTACATCGGTCTAATTTCGCGTGATATAATACGAGAATATCTGCCCCCGAGCCGGGGGTAAACACCAATTAATCCTGGCAACACGATACATTTCTGGGGTGAAGAGGGGTCCCCTCTGATGGCAGATTGCTGCATAATCCCGCTGCATTTCTACTGCTTCCGATGCAATCGGCCAAGAGAGGGCGTTTGCAAGGGGGGATTGTTCTATATACACCACACCGAGCTAATATATTTTCTTTACATCATTGTTTGTTAGAGAATCGATCAAATTGTTCGTGAAACCTTAGTGTTTTTGTTCGGGTCAAATGCCACGGATTTAAATTAAAACATGAATAGCTAGTGAGTTTTGTAATGATTAACATTTTCCTTCTGTTATGAAATGTAATCATAATAAATTATAGTAAACTTTATGAATGATAATTAGTTTTCACAAAGTTTAATTTTCTATAAATGTTAATTGCTACAGAACATTTACCAAACTACACTAAAATGTCACCAAAGAGGGGAATTTGTAGACCCCAACATTCTCTACATTTTTTTTGTCAAAAGTTTCCCTTCCAAACATTGTTTAATTTTGCTACTTCACGCTTATTGTCATTTGTTGAGCTGACTTCACAGTTTTAAACCGAAGTGCTTTTTGTGCGCTCACAAATATCAGTCACTTTAACATCCAGACACGTCAGTAGGTAGACGGAGTTTCGAACTCGCTCTAACTTTACGATTGCCATCTCGCCCCCTTCCCGAAACACCAAAGGTATTTGTTAATTACCTCGAAACGCAACACCGTTAGACGGTTACATGAAACTACTAAATTAATTTCTTATCTCATATCTTTACATAGAGTAACTATACCGAACTGACAGTTTTCGCATACAATTAGTGAACGCCCGAATAAATATTGGATTATATATAAACTAACACAGTATATTATATACTTTAAGTAAGATTTATTTTTCACATTGTGGCTTGGCAACTCCGTGTGAAAACTTGTGCTTATCTTTTGTATTAGGTACGGTCGCCTCACATTTTTTTCTACGGAACACCAAGCAACAAGCTCTGTCAGTTTTTAGAAAACCAATTTTGTTTGGCTGGTAATATGACCCGAAATTGTAAAGAACTTAAAATAGTATAGCTCTATACATAATTACATATAGGTACCCAAAAGTAAATTAGTAGGAATACAGGTTTAGCTGATAAATTATATAAATTTAAATGGCACATAAGATTTTATGGCAGGTAATTCCGAATTTGTAGAAGCAAATTAGGTGCTATAATGAACTGGCTAGCAGTAAATGAGCTATTAAGAGTGTGGTGTGCCTCCTAGAGTGTCCATGAAAGAGACAAAATTAATAAAATTCTAGGTTTAAGAACGTTCTCTGCTAAAACTTGGTTTTACGTCTATCTTCATAAATATTTCAAGCACTTTAAAGCCCAATTTCGTAAACGCTACCAAAATGATATAGTAATGTGCTCGCTTGATGTTCAAATTATTTGACTACACTACACCTGCGCGAGTGCTTCAGTAATGTATGTATAATCGCAGAATGTTCTTCCAAAAGACGCATTTAGATCCATATCTAAACTCGTTACTTCGATAATTGTTGCGATTAAATTCTTTATGTTGACTGAAATCGCCTTTTCGACTTCATAGTTAACTCAAGTCGCTATTTAATGTTAAATTACTGATATTAACTGGGATAGGTTCTCTGTTTTGCAACAAAGTAAACAAGTGACTATTTACCAGATCCACAATAAAAAACGCGAAACATTAAATTGATAATCTTATAAAAATACATTCGAATCGATATAGTCGAGTAGGATTCCGTATCGATATTCGCTGCGATCGCCCACGATAAATCAGCGTTCCTGCGCCCGGCTTGACCATTTTATTAAATTCCGCGATTAAATACCCGCCAGCAACGTTAAACGAAAACGTTTCGATATTATCGCGATATCTCGACACCTCGACTCACCTCGCCCTGTTTATAATTACGAGTTCGCCTGTCGGTCGTCCCCTCGGTGTCGTCGTACGGTTGTAGGTACCAGGGTAGCATAGCGAGCGAGTTCTCGCTTAGCATAGCCCGACCCGTGCATACCGTGCCACCAACACTTTTTGTCATACAAGGCGTCTTCCTTTTGCGGAGGTTTGTTATGGAAATTATGTATAAATATAAACTATAAAAACGTTCCACTAGCTATAGTTTTAGTTTTTAATGTTTCGATCTTTGTATGATAAGATGGAATATCAACTGCTTCACACCGGTTATGTGTATGTCTATGTAGTATGTACTGCAATCTAGTATAAGAAAAACTGACCGTGCAATTAGGGTGTTTCTTACCACTTTATTCTTTGCTGCGTAGCTTTGTCTGACAAGTCCCTTCCAGTCTACTGTAAAGGTAATTCTTATTAGCATTGTTCAGTGGACTTTTTCCACTGAACCAAGATGCCTGTTAAACCAAATAGTTTGTTCGACTGTAGGTACATATTTTGGGTAGATATTTCCGAGTGGGTTGTAATTTAAATTAGGAATTCTGCTACACTTAAGCACCTACTCAGATTCTATTTTTAAATAACGTGAATGAGCGATTAGAGAAAATATTTTGTAGTCTTTATATCACGTGAAGATAGTTTCATTGTAAAAAATAAACGTTTCTTAAAACAGATATTCAACATTGAGAATAGTTTTGTTCTATTACTGAACAAAATGCATAAAATATTTCAAATAGAATTGAAAGTAAATCATCTTCAATATGAAACGGTGCCAACATGAAACGTTCGCAAGAAAATTGAAGTGGTCTATTACATAAAGTTTTGTTTCACGGAAACATCAGTTTGCATAAATCTTCCAATCGAATAATGTACAGTTTCACATTGTTACTTTCGGGAAAATTTGCAAAATGTAAACTAACGGCAGTGGGAATATTTACTTAGTACATTGAGCGACAATCAAAGTTTGAATTTGAAGAACTCGTGTTACTTTTGCATATAGGTATGTATCATTTTAATAGGCACCAAATAATAAAATGCACAACTTTACAGCATTTCAGGTATTTATTCTGAATTTTCCTCTAATATTGGGCTCAAAATTAAATTAAATTAGATTTTTAATATTTAAAGTGTTATACTACTTTTGTTACTAACCTTACGGTAAACCATCTGCCTACTTCGGTTTAATTTGCTAATACTGCAAGTTTTCGCATTGAGAATCCAATTGGTAAACAAAGACCTGGTACTCCAAAGACTCGAAAACAAATCAATCAGTTCAACTACAGGGTGCTTCTCCGCCTACCAAAAACAAAGAGAAAACAATAATCGATTAGATAGAAGTGCACAAAGTATAATCTAATCTATTTTAAAACACTGCAATAAAAGTATTAAAATTTTTGCATTCCTGATTCAAATACTTCCTCAGTCCCAAACTTCACCAAATATAATGAAATGTCGTACTTTCATACCAGACATTGTCCTGCGCCCTTCGTAAAGAATTCGGGTCCCCTTGCTTGCAAGCAGGTGTGCTTGCCGGTTTAGGAAACCCCGCCAAACGTGGAAAGTTACGGGACCTGTTCCGCTAATTACAATCTTTGGACAATATGAACCGGCCCTTCGGTTCTGGAGTCACGTTATTTGGGCAACACGCTTTTATAATGATGTTTTACAAAACAAGAAGCGATACTGAATAAAATAACCGTCCTTCACGCTAAGCTTGTTACATGGTGTCTGGAGAGGCGCTATCTAGCAAATAAAAATGGAGATGAAGAGATTAGATACTTATCTGCCTCATAAGTTATCTGGCACTTATCAGGAGATAGTAAAACTGACCATAAACTAACTTTTTAAAAGTCACTTCTACACCCATGTTCATGACTTCTACATTTCCTAACAAAAGAGGACGCATTATGTGTGAATGTTTATTTTATGACGTGACACTAACGTGATCTTAAAGTGGACGTGCGGGAGGTTTAATGACGTCATTAACGTCACAAGCACTAAGTGGACGCGAGTTCGGGAAATTACGATCATGGCCGAGGCCAGAAAGCGTGAGCAACTACAAATTGTATGTTATTTAAAATGCAAAGAAATTCAATAAACACCTCAATAGATTTATGTAACTCTACACAATGCTGTGGTTGACACTGCCAGGTGGTTTTCTTAATTTATTTTTATATGTTCATAAAGACTAAAATTGCAAATGATTTCTCAAAATCGGAACAAAAACATACCTATCAATTCTAGCACCACATTTAAATACCAAAAGAACATAATGCTTTTTGTTAGACAAGCTTCGTAATAAAAAGGCGAGTGCTGACAGCCCCGCTGCCTCGCTAACAGCGCATTTATAACAACACCATGTGCATAAGTCAGGGCACGCGACAACATAGAAAGGTCTAACGTCATCGACCTAGGACATCTGCTTCATAAGGCAGGTTCTAGAAATATCACGTGTCTGGAAAATGTGGCGTGAAGAATTTTATGCGTCGACGCCCGGTGCAGCGTGCGTGAGAGATTTTATATGAGGTCCTGTTCGGTTATCGATTGGATATATTATTTTATTAGTTATAGTGTACTTTTTCCTTTGTTTATTGTTTAGAGGTTAGAGACAGATTGTAAGAACAGCATTTAGGATTCGTACATCCCAAAGTAATACTAATGAGGTTTTTTATGGGTCAAGCCGTGCACACTCTTCCTAACCACTGCAACTCCTGAAAGCCAAAATCAAAAGATATACTAATGAATAAGCAATTAACATTTTTTAAAGATCAAAGGCATAAAATAGTCAGTTGCATTCTACCGCTACATGATTTAGGGACATTTGATTATCCCGCCCTAGGGAATCAATTTAATTATCTGCGATCAACAATAAGGGGATAAAACATCCTTTTGTTAGGCATCAGCGCAGTTGTCCTGCCACCCCCACGGATATAAAGTTATCGCGTTAGTGTCCATTAGCGATGCGAACGTGCCCCGTCAGTGTACAGCTGCCTTAATACTAATAGCGTGATAAATTGTTATTGTTTCTGCGATAAAACTCAGGGATGCCAGTCATCTAAAGAAAGTGTTTGCAAACATTGAACTTATCAAAGATAATTCTGTGTGATCGTGTAATCATTGTTTTGTTTTCTATCAAAACGATTCACGAGTCCGATGTTTTTATTGTCGTATAGTAATGATGGGCAGCTGCGGCGCCCGCAGGGGAGAGATGTCATGGCTCCACTCATTATACAGGATAAGTTTTTAACCAGTGCGTAAATTTTTTTTGGTAGTTCAGTGTCAGTAATAGAACACATTTCCGTGTTTAGTTAAAAAAAAAAAATTAAAAAATTTTCATCCTTATCCCAGTTTGAAATAAGCAAAACATGGACATAATCTATTCGCCAAACTATCAATGAAAACTCGCGGCCGCCGCCCGGGCGCATGGCTGGGGTGAGGGGGTGGGGAATGCGCTAGCGCCGGGCCCGCTCGCCCGCCCGCCGTCAGTACGTTCCACGCGCAATTGGTGTCCTGACGTCCGAGCGTTCTTACCCCGCGCAACCCCTGCGCCCTGCGTCGCGTACTCGCGTCGTATCAATCACGAATTCACGATGTCAAACTTTACTCACCGCGAATACTACGAAATGGTGCGAGTGTATTTATTAAGCAACGAGAATCTATCTATCTTCATGTTTATGTTGCATACCTATCTTAGTGCTTCATTCAAGTTTATTATTATGCATTTTGATGGTACTAAGCCCATAAAAGTATGAAGAAAAGTTGGAATTACGTTAACAAGTAACTTCATATCGCAGTCCAAACTAAAAAAGGTCAGTAACCGCACCGCGTAGGTACGTCGTCGCAGCGGCGAGCGAGCGTCGACTCAGCTGATAGGTACCTACGCACGCGCGGACTCAGCTGATACGCGCGCCGCCCGATCGCCCGACGAGTGACAATAAAATATGTTTTTAAGTAAACATGTTTCGTAAGCGATAACTTTTTTTTTTAGTACTAAGACATATCAAAATAAAATATACGTGTTTAATAAAACGTGTTGAAGTTTATTATGGCAAAATTTACGCACTGGTTAAAAATTTTTCCTGTATAGACAGGACAATGAGGATGAAGATGAACTCATTCTGCTATTTATTTACTGTCCAACAACAACGCACCCTCGCTATATGCGTGCACGCTATCGACCCACTATCAAAATACTGTGGCCTTTTCGCCAAGTATTTTCGATAAGATAAAGCTCCATAGTCCTATCGATAAGTCGTCACGATTTGTTTTATCTTTCGCAAAATCCCAAGGATTAAAAACCAATGTTTCATCAACAAAAAAAAAAAAGACAACGATGCTGTTTTCAATGTAGATAACAAGTGTTATCAAATTAAGGAGATGTTTGTTTTTCTGCTCCGGAAACACACACAGGGAAGCGCTGAAAAAGGAAGGCGATGAACGTCGATCAATTATGGCAAAGCAAACGCTCAAATTGGAAGCCACTCCACGCGCGCAGCTTGCACGAAAAACAAAGAGTAGGCATTCTGTTAAAAACAGAAATCGATTACACAATTACAAAGACTGCGAGGTAGTAGTTTGATTTATGCGTTGTCCACATACGACGATTGCATAATTGAGGCGCCTGCACTTCAAACTGGTTCGATGCTTCATAGTAGCATTTCGATTTTATACGTGTTTTTTTTTGCGGCGGGTGCGACATTAATATGCATTCGAAGCGCGTGCCGTCGGTCAGCTGTTTCTTCTATGCGGCCGCAAGCTGCGCGCGCCGTAAAAGGAAACAAGACTCGTGGATGGATTACGCCGATTACATCGCAATTATCCGAGCGAGCCGAGAGCTACGTAACATTGGAGCACTTTCGCGATCTTTGTTCCGCGCGACATTGACCTTGCCGCGCGAGCCTTATGTAATGTTTTTTCGGCGTCCGCTCCGTTGCCATTGAACTTCGTGTTCTTTTCATATAGGTACATGCGTAAACACGCGTCAGTGATTACCTTGCGAGGGTTCATTATCACATTTAGCACCAGCACGAACGTTTTGTGGACGTAAAGTAAGTATCGTCGTTGTTGACTACACTCACCGCCATTGGTATGGCCGCGTCGTAACGCGATATTCGCATGCGCTGTGCGATCGTTTTTATCGCTCGCCCATGCCTTGACGAGCTCTGCAGATGGCATTCACGATGCAGGCTTGAAGTTTTTACTGTCACCGCCTCGAGCTACACTTGGACAGTTATGTCGCTGACTCTTCAAGAATCTTTAATTTTCTTTGGTTATGTTTGCAACGATGGAAATCGTATCTACGTTCAGATCTGGAGAGTCCGGTTTTCTAATGAGAGCACGTCGCCCGCATTATTGGTGTAACTGTGTTTGCGCTGCGGGTTGAGAACTTTACAGAGTAGGTACTCGAAATCTTTATAATATTACGAGCACAGCGTGAGTCTTCCGGACTCTTTATTCAACTTTGTTTATCTGGACGGGTGCACGATTATGTGATAATCCCACACTGGCGCTCACGGTTGAATATAAACCCGGTGTAATTGTCTCATTGTCTATACGTCACTTAAATTAAGATACAACCGCGATAACACCCTTGGAACGTGACGTATTTGGATAACGAAAGTCAAGGTGCAACGTACATAATAATGAATTTTCTTTGTAAAGTTAAGCCGTAAAAGGGGCGGAAACATTCGTGACACGTTTAATATGAAACGTTAGTGATATGTGCCTACAAATACCTACGATAAATGTTATCAAAGACTAAAATACTGCACAGGATCTAACCTACGGACACGTAGGTACCCCCTGAGCTATCTGGGTGGGTTAGGTAACCTGATTCTGAGGGAGGTGGGTTGGTTAGTGCAACGGTCGGCATGGCATGGCTCACGCATGCACCATTAGTCCATCATCGATGACTCAGTGCGGAAGTCGATCCAATCAAACCCCATCACGTTGATGATGTTAGCCTACGGACTATCTACTGAAATGTCCAACATAATTCCGCTTTTGTCACTTTAATGATAAGTGGCTGACGTAAGTTCAATTCTCACGTGTACGGCAAACCTGAACGCATGGTTTATGGATTTCGGGGAATCACAATGTCAATTTTGGTGCCATTGCCATTGTCAGTAACATGCGATGGAAATTAGCGATAAGATCTCTAATCTGCGTTACGTATCTACAATTTCTAATCTAAGCAAGTATTTGAACAATGACAATTTTTTTCACCAAATCTAGATCTAGATTAGCTTATTACTCAATTTAGTCTAAGGCCAAAGTTGTGATATGGGTTCTTTATTTCATAACTGATAAACTAATCCACTCAAAGTCAGCGTGAGCGAACACGGAACTTCCATTAGACGAACATACATAGTTATAAAATCATAATACAGTCGCGGGGGTTGATCTTAGGAATGCCTTCACCATTAATTTAGTACAGTACTCAACAGAACAGGTAGCTTCGACACTTGAGACGTCTCGTGGCATCACAAGACTCGCCTGCGGCGTCGCCTGCCTCTGTGGGTGGTTTTCCTAAGCCGAACCATTGAATTTAATACTGACGACTACAAAAGGGAGTTTCTTGAGAACTCCAAA
This sequence comes from Caradrina clavipalpis, assembly GCA_932526535.1. NCBI lineage: Eukaryota > Metazoa > Arthropoda > Insecta > Lepidoptera > Noctuidae > Caradrina > Caradrina clavipalpis. The sequence continues at coordinate 3,069,266 of OW052095.1, forward strand.
TACGAAAATGCTATCGGTTCTCTTTACAATTTGCAGAAATTATGTCTCAATGTTTCTGAATACAGGAAAAACAAATTATTTACACCGGTTTGCACCAGTATGGGTTATCTTTTAACTCTGAGTTAAATACTAATACAGTTATGTATGAAATTTTATAAATTAACCTCGTGTTAGCAACATAAAGGTAAGTTCATATCGCAATCTTTTACCATATTTCTCAATACGTACGTATAACAGATTTTTAAACAAAACACAACACGGACAACATAAAACTCATCCTATCGCTGTTCTTGCACACACGCTAATCAACCCACGGCCAGTGCCGTTATGTTTGGTCAAACAAGTATGAGAAAGCAAGTATCCGGAAGGGTTAATTATTTACCACGTAACTTCAGAAAGAAGCCACAGAAACATCTCATCTGACCCTTGCCCTTGTGTAATGAAGGCTGAGTTTAATTCACTTCTCGTCTTTCAAGGGGTGAAAGTAGATATATAATTAGGAAAAACTTTTACTTTGGGACCAACTCTGGAAAAAAATGAAAAGTAAGTACTAAAACTGAATCAAATTGTATAGAACAGCATTTTTAATGCCAAAACGTCGTGTATAAAGGGTGCCAATCTGAAACGTATTGCTAAAACTCTGCTGTCTGTCCGTCTGTTACTGGGCTGTATCTTCTGAACCGTAATAGGTAAACACTTAAAATTTTCACTAAGTGTGTGGCCGTTATAACTACAACGAATACATTTAAACATTAAAAGGCTCTTGAATTACTTTAATTAACTAACTAGGTACCTTAACTAGAAACATATATGTTTTTTTGTACGTAGAGACCACCCTTCGTGCGCGAATCCAACTAGCACTTGACCGTTTTTTTTATGTCACAGGGCTGATCCAATAATAAAACTTATTCATATTCATGAGTACTTTCACCCTATAGATGTGCAGTGAACTAAAAGTCATCCTGTATAAATAAACTGTACAGAACTCAACACTCCATCAAAGAAAAAATAAGAAGGATTAATCTATTCAAAAGTATTGACAGTTATAATATTCTACGTCGATTCGATGGAGTCTTGGCACCATCATTTATCCCTATTACAACACTTATGTAGCCAGCAAGCGCAGTGATAGACATTAAAAATACTTATGCAAATTAAGCTTTTAACTCCATATATTTGTCATGATTTAACCATTAGTATAATGCATAAAGATAAAATGGACACGCGACCTTATTGGTTTAATAACAAAACGGTATTTGTATCTATAAAATTAGATAGTACGAAGTTTTTATTGCTGGATACTGTTTGTGGGAATGACGTGCAATATGTGGTGTAGTTGCTTATCTCAGTACATTAGCATGTTTGTCGGGACTACTGCATCCGTGCTGTCTACTACCGTTATGGTCAGTTTTAACTTAGAGCTTTAGTAGAATGTTATTGTTTATCATTCAGTTTTAATCCTTATGAACAGTCATGTAACTGTTCATAAGGATTAAAGCCAAATCACCATTTTTTAAGACCACATTTTTATTTAAGGACATAAAGAAAACTTACAGGTGCAAAGTTTAAAGATTATGACCAATTACAAGTTTCTACGTATAGTAGTTGTGTAATAGAGTTGGAGAAAGTAAGTACGAATTAAAATTCTGTCGTTTGTTGAATATATCAAACAAAACAAGCTCAAATTAGCAAAATCGTATGGTTTATCACATTAATCACATTAGGGTTGCATGCAAGTATTCAAAGCAAAAATCCCTGTCATCAGTGGAAAATTACTGCTGTCGTCGCCCTTTCGCCACCCCTACGCCCGCCACTATCACTAATGCATCGCTGCCACTGCAAACCGCAGCTTTACACACATTATCATCATTTAATTGTTTCCACACGGTAAACTCGATTAATAAGAAAGCTACCCGGTTTATGGATGAAATAAAAAGACTCGTAATAAAAAATCTAACAAGTGTGTTTAACAACTTTAACAAGTTATCGTTAAATTACCGACGATCGGAACATTATCATCTCACACCTGCCCCCGGACGGTATCGCTCTGCAAATCCAAACGGTCCCGTGAGCTTTGATGGGGAAATAATAATCAATCATACCCTAAATTAAGCTCAACCGATTTTGTGACGTATTTCTTATGATGGAAGCACTAAAATCAATTGATAATTCACTTTGTATCAACAGCTGCAAAAAATCGCGCCAACTCCCCAGCGAGTGTAGATTAATTATCAGAAAATTAGCAGGCAGTGCTATTTGAAGTATCATCGGATGTTGGAAATCACGCGAACGTCACTTTCATACGCTCAATGACGCAATGAGAGTGTCTTTATTACAGGGACATAGAGTCACGGTTCGAACCGACTTCAGTGTGAAATAGAAATGAATAGTCGCGATAGTCGTCACATATTATCACGCGATTGCCAACTTAGCTCACGTACGAACACAAAAAGTGATCCAGAATAAAACCGTGGGAAGATTAGTGGACGCAATGTTGCTTTTTGTGTCACTTTGATTTATTGTTTTAGATATCGTCTATACCGAATAACGATGTAGGTAGATAAGTGCTGACTTGAAGCTATGCCGCTGCTGCAACTCTACATACCAAGTCCCATTCCTGCGCTTAATTATAGCATAGTTTTATTCTTAGCCGGGAGAAGAAGCTTGCAGTTGTGGTCCATTGATTTTAATTGTTCTTTGTAATAGCTTTCAATTACCATAAAAATGCTCAAGAAAAAAATCACAAGCCTCTCTTAAATCTCCGATTTCATGGCTAAACTTCAGGCAAGAAATTGTTCCGTGTTCAAGGAACCATTTTCCGTAACAGCACAAGAGGTTTTGCTCTCATTTAATTTATTAGCAAAAAGTATCAATAACCGAGAACCTATAAAAAGCGTCACTAAACGGTAACTAAGCACCAGTAATTCATTGCGATATTCATCTGAATACCGCAAGTTGTTTGTGGGAGCGATTTAGGCTGACATGGTGGAGTTTTTGATCCGCGACGAACGCGAGGGAGCCGCGCCTTATTGGTGAAGCCCTAGGGCTGTCTCAGTCCCACCCGCCTGTCTGAAACGTTATCACGGATAAGTTTTTGCTACGAATAGCGCACGAACAAAAAGCTAGAATGTAAATGATTGACGTCAGGCTTGTAGACTGTTGTATTACAGAAGAAAATTACACAAACGGCATCATTGAAATGCATACTTACTGGAGCCTTGAACACATAGACAGACCTTGCATTTACATCAATCAAGCCTTAGAAGTTATCGTGTTGATAATGAAGTGTCATGTTACGTCACCTGGGAAGTGACAACCCCGCATCACTTTGGACAAGTTACGTTTTGATTGAATTTCTGCAGTACCCTACAGCCAAAGAGAGTCGGCAGCAACTTCGCAACTCCCCGTCGGGCAACATTTAGACGGAATTAAGTGCACTTAATCGTCAGCGCAGGCGCTCCGCCCGGGGGAGCACAATTTGAGCCCGCATTTTTAATGTAGGTCTTGTACGGTTTTTTTATGATGGCTCCTTCCTTGCTAAATTTTAGTTAGCTAGGGAGTACGTACTTACTGCAACGCCCCGCTGAGACAAGTACTGTAGTTTTCCAGATATATCTATGTTATGGCAAGCTGAGTTGAGTGCGTATTTGGTGCAACAAATTGTCTTAACTTTCATATTTTGTTTTGGCTTTTGAAAGGTGTAACATATAGGTAATGCTATTGAAAAAAAAACAATTGTGTTTTTTTCGCAAAAACCCCAACAAAAAATGAAAGAAATTGTAAGTAAGTATGTAAGAATAACATTTCACATTAAATTAAAAGAAAGCGAAACTGTCTGGCATTGAGAATAATTTTGCGGTATTGACACAAAAATGTACAACTGTTGTATGAATCAACTGCACCATCTGCTACTGTAAATAAAACACAGATTGTAATTACCTGGTAATTTCGTAATTATATACATACAGACGTAACAACTTAACTGAGACATTGAACGCGCTGCATATAATGTCGCAATTCCATTTGTTTAATTAATATTAATAAAAACAGAACTGACATCGAAGGATTTTTTTTCTACGAAATAATTCGCCTCCAGCAGAGTCAGCTCCAATATCGATATTGAAATGTAGGGAAGGAGCACAATACGTTTCCTACCGTGAATTTTTCCCGTACTTCGTTAAAGCGCGAACGGTTGCTTGTTTATTTTCAATAACACTTAACGAACCGCGTATGTCATAACAGTTGCATCGACTTTCTCATTTCCGACAGCGTTTACGCCCACCTTTTAGGCCTGGAGGGCCTCTGTTATTTTTTCTTATAAAATACAGGCTGAGCGCCAAAGTGCGTGTTCTTTTGTGGATGTTTTTCCTTACAATGGGCCGGTTTCATTATGCAGGGCGAGTGGAAAAAGGAACGAAACAGATGTACGGTGGTGCATTCGTTCGGTGAACAATAGTCACGAACGTCGGCCGATCGATGCCTCGTCTTTTGTAAGGACGAGGACTTGTGACACGGCTTTAACAGCTGGTGTGTCATTACATTAGTATCGTTGCGAGTCGACGCAACGTTCAGTTTACCGCGAGTGCCGATGTTTAATGGTGTCAGTGTGGTGGTGCCACCCTTTACGATGACAAAGGATGTGTGACAATGAAGCTTTTTTTATGAATTAAAAGCTTTTAATGAAAGTTATTGATAATAATGTAACACACCTCGTCAATAATAAAATTAAATGTGAGCTTAATTCGCTTAAGAACACTTAAGCACGGAGTGCATTGACTAAACAATACAAAAGTAGGCTGACATAATCGTAAGTTGTAAACATATCATGCATAATCGGTTAAGAGATGAAGATTCTTTAGTAACATAGTGACGTAGTTCTGTAGTGACATGTTATTTCAACTTCTCATACCTACCAATAAAATGATAAAATCTATCCAAGATACAGTACAGGAACATTAAATGTTACCACTACATAACTGTCAAAGAATTCTATTCTACCAAGCTAATTGTCCTCCAAATACCAAAACAATCCCATATCGACAATAGCCAACTTGGAAGCAGTTTCCATAACATAACGGTACAGAAATTAGTGAATACAAAGAAGTCCGTCTGTCCATCATTATTATATTGCAAGATTAAATTTACGGCCGAGTCGTTCTTATTTCCTGAGTCATAAGGTTAATTTGTTATATCATATTGAATAGTGTTGTGATAAAGCCGGCTCCCGAGTGACGCGGCCGTCGCGTGCGTGTGCGCCGCAAGCTAAGCGGACGCGGCGAAATTATGTGTACTTATCTACAGGCCGGTCGTTAGTCTGTTTCGCGTACCTTGTCATGCACGCCGCAACTTTGTTCGCTTATTCCGGACTAAGCTGTGAAATTAAATTCCTGTATACTACCTACCTAGAGATAGATTAAAAAATAAAAAGAAATCAAGTGCGCTTCATATCTTGATTAAAGATTAGCATCTTCAGAAATGCCGAGAAGAAATTATTCATTCCAAAAAAATAACCAGTTCGCATAACGCGACGTCAATCTGCGCCGCACGATCAACTCGCACGGTTAATGATCAACCTTGATTAATACTGAGTGAGCTTGTAAGTCAGTCTCACTCCATACAAATCACGAACCGCGACTACCGTTATACACCGCCTCCCGGGTTACCCAAGATTTTTTTAATTAATACATTCTCCGTCCGGGAAGCGAAGAAAGAAACTCAGTCGGGTAAAAAGGCCAACGGTTACCGATTGAAAGGAAAAAAACTTTGCCCCCTCCTTTTCATCCCTAATCTCGTAATTGTCGGTGGATTTTTTGCGCTATGAAAGAAAAAACGAACCCTTTGTGGATTTTGTACCCTCGCACGTGTACTGACGAATCTTTTTAACCAACTGCAAACACAAATGTCGAACCTGTGAATTGTATTTGTCGAAATATTGTTATCTTAGCGCTCTATCAATACTCACCAGTTTGAAAAATCATTCTGTATTATCACTCCATCAGGGCGGTGCATAATGAATAATATGCTAAATAATGAAGAGGAAGTATGGACGATCCACGGTCAAATATTAATTGTCTCATCGAAACCCCTAAATGTCAATTGGGTTATGGAAGGCGACGAGACGATTTCGTTAATAGGATTGTAATTAAGCCGAAAGGGGGTGAGGTGAGGGCACGCGGGGAGAGCAGGTGCAAGGATACGGGCGTAACCTTTACACCAGCTGTTCGACACTATGAAGGAAATGGCTACGATCGCTTTGATGAGAAATAAGAAGAGTACACCTCTTAATCTATTTCTAAGTTAAATTGCCTCCACAGTCCATACACATGTTGTTTTCAAACGTTATTTATATTTAAAATTAATTGTACTATAAGTGTCGAGTCAGCAGCTGTGGCGCGAATATGTATTATTACAAAAATATTTCTTAAAGGGCAACCTGCAGTACGTTCATTGTGTTTACATAACAAGTACTGGCCGACGCACCGCAATGTTAATGGGACTAATACCATGGGATCTCATACAGTGCTCGCCCAAAGGCCATTTGAATATTAATACGCGGCGGCGTATTCGTTTAGGCGTACATCGCACCGTGCATACATTATTCCGTTATGGGATTATAAATAATCTGACTTTGTAATGGCTTTAGACGTTATAACGTGTGAAGTCGACTTGAGGACAACGAATAAATCACCATTATCTTCATTATCTGTCCATACTGGCGAATACATAATGGCTAAGTTTACAGTTACGTGGTTGCTTCATGCATTACTAATGTGTAATTCCAAGAATACACTCGATTAGCTAAACAGAAAAGGTCTAGTCAACACAATGCATGAATTAGTCCTTGGTCACGAATGAACTAAATGACTGCAAGAAAGTCTAGACATAAACTAATCAATATTAAACACACGCTAAAATAAGCTAGTTTTGAAACCGAATACCTACGACATTGAAATCAAAACTTGTAGGTGACTATACAGATTTATTCTGATGAAGGCTATATAAAAAGAGCAATAGAGATAAGAAGAAAATTATTAAACAGATACATTCCGGTTGTTTTCTCACCCCGAAATGTTCGTGTTACCATTTCCGATAAGGCGCACTGCTGCAATTCACGATAAACAGTATCCATCCTTCTCTACCGCTCCTCGAGACTCAAAATCCTTTGATAAATTACTATTTCATCTCAGGATTTCGAATTTCTCACCAAACTTTTTGAATTTGCCACCCTTCGGTTTTAGGGATTCGTTTTGGGGGCCAAAGAACTTTCGCTCCAGTGCACTTAAACCTTACTAACACGAATATCGTAGAAGAAGAAAATTCCTGAACCCGGACAATTTTAAAGACATCTTACGAGATTATATTACTGTGTTTCAAATTATTTTTGGAGTTGAGGTTTCAGAATACTTTAGTAAGTCACAAAACTTAAGCCATGTCTAATGTATATATACCTACGAGTACTTTAGATAATGCCATTAGCTATCAATATAATATCTGCTCAGTCTATGAAATTGAGTTTCAATGGTATAGTAGTAAACTGGCAAACGCAAAACGGTTTTAAATATACGGAACCCATAACGCTTGCTTCTAATATTTTTTCGCTAGGGGCCAAATGGCAGTGCCGTGGGAGCGGTAATCCAGCCAGGACTGGACACAACCGGGGGTTTTTAATTTGGGGCCCGCCCGCTGTGAACGGATTATCAGGCCGGGAGACGCGCAATTAGTCGTCGTTCCGAGGTCCGCCGTCACTTGCCTTCGCCGAATTTTCGAGGATTACCGTGAGCTCTGGCCCTTAGCTCGTTTGTAAGCTAAGGAAACATTTATTTGACCTTTTTGTGGTAATCGTAGTTACGATGTGTATTACGAGACGAGCAAGTCCTTGAAAACTTATGCTGTTAAATTACGAAGTCTTGTACTTTCTTCCTCCGCAAAACCGCAGCAGCATATTCCAAGTTCCATTTATTACGGACACTGAACGCGTAAAAACAATTTAACTTTGAACAGCGTGTCCCGCGGGGCGGCTTTCCGTAATGCCACTTGCACAGCTACCGAATTTATACGTTTACATATACCCATCTGGATATGACAGGAACGAAAGAGGAAAAATGTGTATTGCCTTTTGATCTCAAGGTTAAGCTGTAAGGATTAAAAAAATAATACTTCAGGAACATCAAGTTACTTAAAAGCTTTTGGGGCGTGGTGACAAAAACAAAGGAAAAAGTCTGCAATGTGGCTTTAATAAGCTAAGGACTTTGGAGAGCGAAAAAGGGGAACAATTTTAAAATTAAAAGACAGTATCAATTTTTTATAACAACTAGAAGAATTTTCAGTTCGCCTCCTGATAAAAGCGTTCAAAGTGAATTGGGACATGGAAGCTAAACGTTGGCGTCACCTCGTGGCCGAACGGGCGCGGCGAGTTTTAATTCGTTTATTGTCTTATTATTTCCTTTTAGTACGTTTGTTTGCGGACCGAGCGATGGATTATGAGATTATCCTTGCACTTTGCGGGTTGTCGTCCCACCAGACTTTTATGAAATGCATTTTATGAAGAGCTTACCTACAGTAATAGATGTTGCGATCCTTTTATTTCTATTGATAGGGAGCTTCTGTGGTGGCTTTTTAGATATCAATAGTCATTATTGACAACCTTTGCTTCCAATCGTGTTATTTTGTTTTTTGTGTATTTTTTGTCTTTCACCTACGTTTCGGTAATAAAGCCTTAAGAAGTCAAGCTTCAGAGTTGGCCCCGTTGGTCTACTGGATTCAATAAATTCTCTTCTATTGGAACCAGGTTCGCAGATCGATTACTTGCCACGTAATAAACAACTAACGATGGAGCTTTTATTTCTAAACCTATTGTTTTACTTCGCTAAAAATTTATACTGGGATCCAATTATAGATTGATTAGAAGTTGAATTCGAATGTTGCAATACGAGCGAACCGATCTCCCGAACTTTAGAAACTCCATACCTACGTGGGCTTCTTAAACCCGCTGTCTCTATTTAATTACCTAATTAATTATGTATATTTAAGATATTAATCGTATTCTGTTATCAATAGGTACTTATTTTAATTAATTCAATAGATCATGGGAATTTGTCCAAATAAAATGTTATCTCAAAATCTTGTAAGCACCTTCGTTATCTTTAACATCAGTCTCATTAATATGGAGATCAGATTTTCTTTATCCGAAAACTTTTAGTAAAAAATATAAATCACGTCCAACAAATCACAGAACGGTAATTTTTATTAAAACTGTTAGGTACTAAATTTATTTTTACGACATTTTAATATTACTAGCTTTTTTACATATCGACGTCACCCATTCATCACGATAACATGTGTATAGTGCGTAGTGCACAATGGGTATGCTAATCGCGCGCTGAGATTACGATTAAACAATAATAGGGCCGGTCGACCGTGCGCACTCGGCCGACGATCGACACCGTACCATCTGGCTCGTTCTCGCGATCGCGTTGGTGTATTGTAATTGTACAAAAAAATACGTCGAGATTATCATTATATGGATTGTTTATTTCCTTTCTTATGTAGGCAGTTAATTGAGTTTATGTCAGCGACACAACCATAAATAAAACGGCGCTTGACTCGGATTTCTAACTAAGAAACTACATTTTTATCTATGAGAGAAATTCATTGAAATGTGTTGGTGAGGCTGTTTACAACAGCTGACAGTACGAGCAGGCGATGCATTTCATAGAGAAGACACAAGGCACAAGATTCAACGCACACATTTCTCAGAAGATACATAAACAAAGATGATAGGCCGGCGACACGTGTTTGTAATCGTAACGTTTCCAACAATCGCGTGCGGTGCACAGTGTAAACTGGTCTTTACTTGTCAACATTGTTATTAGCAATAATTGAGATGTTTTCATTGATTTTTTTGTGTTAACGCTTTAAGTCATCGATCATGCAAATAGACAGTGTGATGGGCAATTTGACACGTCAATTAACAAAATAGTCGAATGAATAATGCGTGGGTTTGTAAAATGCCTAACTTTATACTCAAGTATTTTTTCTGGCTTATTTTAATCTGGCGTCCACTATGCATGTATTGTTTTTCCATACAAATCCAATATAACTAATAATATAAATGCGAAAAGAACCTTGTTTGTTTGTTTGTTTGTTACCTTTTTGACGCCTAAACCACTGAACAAATCATTTTGAGATTTTGCATATACGTTGTCCGGTGTACAGAAACGGACATAGGGGGAACCCTATGTCCGTTTCTGTACACCGGGAACAGTACATTTTTTTCGGGATGAAAGGAATTTCATCCCGAAAAAAATGTACTGTTCCCGCGGAAAACGACGCGGGCATAAGCTAGTAGATTACATAAACATTACCTACCCTACTTTTGTTAGGGTTTTACCGCATTCGTTTAATGAAAAAAATTGGATAATTGCCACAACTATTCATAAAACATATTTGAAATTAGCATATTTATTTTTATTTGACACTAGCTTCAACTAAATGTTGTAAACTGGTTAGGCATGTTGTTACAGACATTAAATTTAAACTTAATTAATGAGCGTGACATACTATTTTTAGAACACGAGTTTTTTAATTTGTGGATATCTTCTTTTTTCCTTTATCCGTATGTTGATGACCATGAAACGTTGCTTCCGCATATTATTGTTGTAAAGTGTGAGTAAGACTCACACACAAAGGGTTCCGTGCCCCGTTGTTCAACTTTTAACCCTATGTCCAAAGAAGAAACACGTTTCTTGAATGGGGACCCCTTTAATAATAATTTACAGGTCGCGCGATGATTCTAGATCGCTCGAGGAAAGTAGTGGGGGCAATCGTTCATTCATAAAGACCTTAAAATTAAACACTGCGCATGCCCTTTCCACTTTTGCCGAGCGATCATAAACCACCGCGCGACCTGTACTTCATGTTATTTGTTATTATGGTGGCCGTAGTTAAAAAATCCATTTAGGAATAGCCCGGTGGCACTAGAATGGACAGACAGCGGTGTCTTAGCAAAAGGGTTCCGTTGGTACCCTTTAGGTAAGTAACCCTAAAAATTTTCACAATGAAGAAAACTGTTAACCCCAACTAAAATTACCCTTCCTACCATGTGTGCTTATTGGCAACAAGAACGAAGAAAATTTTCCTTCCCGCATAATCACAATAGAAAAATTTAAAACCTACTTAGTCAATTTTGCACACAATAAAACCATCCCTCCGGGCTCTCGTGAGTTCAATATTGCATTAATGAGGTTCTCTTACAATGATATTTAATTCTGCACAGAATGCCTTTCGCGAAGTTTTTGACAACCCTAGCAACTACACAACACATCAACCTTACTACTATGTAAATAAGGTTGAAAATTAATCTGATTTGTTCCTCGGTATGTTAATGTTAAGGGTTGCCAATATGAGGGTGTGTTGACGGCACGTGCGCACGCATTTTGCGTATTACCTAAATAAATAGTAGGTTCTGCTTGTTTTGTTTATGTTTGGCGGTTCTCACGAATTTGTTTTCGTTATTAATTCTTAAGCCGACAACGATGAAGCCTATCTGCTGCGATGAATTAATATTTTAGAAGGAAATGCACTGAATACAATAGTTAATTTAATGTTGATATGTATCCAAACTGGATCACAAGTAATCCTGCAAGCCTTAATGTTTTAAAGCTGCACAAACGAAACCTGGTCAATCTTGAATATTGCAGATGCAGACTGCTGTTTTTTGGTGCAAACATTTAATGAAAAGCTGTTATTTTGACATTATAAATAAATACTTAATTTTATTATTTATTTGTATGTATGTATGTATGTATGCATGCATAGATAAGTAAGATTACTTGAGATCTTAACGTTGTCAAGTTTATCGTAATGGATGCTAAGTATACAGTATCAAGGCGTAAGACGACCAGTCGAAACTAGAACCTATTATCAGTTATGTATCTAAAGTATGTAAACAATTCAAATAGATTCCTACGTACCTATTAATTATTAAATCAGTAGACTGCGGTTATCGGAATCGATATGTCCCATTTGACATTTAGGGCAATGACATAACAATAATTCAAAATAATCACAACAATTACGCTACTTACATAATTATTCAACCACTGACCATATTATCTAAATTATTACCTACCTAGTTCGTTTGTTTACTTTACAGTATGCAGATGCTTTTAAAACTGGTTTGCGTACAAACAAAACGAGATAAAAAAAGCTCTTGTAATCCAAGTATTCAAATAATAGTGCTTATTGTGACCAGTTTTAAAATTGCAAACTGCCCTGTGGTCTTCGCGAATAAATTTATTTATGCATAAAGCCCTTTTGTTCGAAACATTTCGCATCTGCCATTATCAATATAATGACGATTTTGTTCATGTCTCAATCACAAAAGCAGAAAACGAGATTTTTAAAATTATTATTATTTTAGCTGCAGCTGTCCAGTCAGAGTACTAGCCCGATAAAGTAAATCCAGTGGACCATAGAGAATACTAAATTAGCATAATCCATGCACACACGTGTCGTGTGTATGGCACGCGACTCATTCATCTCGTGTGCTCAACCCTTTAGTGCGTCCATTGTGATCACTGCTGATATAATGAGTTTGATTTGATTCATTCCATTTTTGTGTTGACGATCTGTTGTTCAGTATCTCGAGGGGAGAGTATCGATCGAGGAATAGTGACCGAATTGTGCTTGTAACTTTGTGATTGTATTATTATTAGTTCTGTTTATACATAGATGCGTGTTATTGTGGTTGCTTTTTGCAGCTCGTGTGATTTGGGTTTCAAGAAATAGGGTGCAAGGGCAGATATCTCATCCATGAGTCTTTAAAATTCTTAAAGGTTTTTAAAGAATTAAGAAGACGGTGTGTAATACGTCTACCCCTTTGTAGAACAAATAACAATAATCATTACCATCAGCCGTAGGAAGTCCACTGCTGGACATACGCCTCCCCCATATATTTCCAAAAGGACCAGTTGGAAGCGGCCTGCATCCAGCGTTTTTATTTCGTTTTCATTAGGTCGTCTGTCCACCTTGTAAAGTAAAAATATAATGCCACAAAATTACTAGCTATTAATGTTCTTCCTTGTATAATAAAGTAGAAGAGAAAACAAATTCCGATTGGCTAAATTAAAGGTGCAAAGAGTCATGCTGTAATAAAATATTCGTCGAACCCGATAACCAATAGCCTTGGGCGGTTATGACGTGACAAACTCGACCACTTGGCGTGTTCGCACACCCTACTATAATACTACCCTTGTTTGTGCACAACGTATAGCACTGCTAGATATGCCTTCTTAATTGTCTAAGAACAATGCAGAGGCAAATCACAACCGTGTAATAGGAATAAACACGAAGTATAATCGCTCTATGCCGGTGTGTCTTTGAAGTTTGGGCTTGCGCTATAATGCGACAAAACAATGTACAAGAAAATTGTTGTAATTTGATATCCTTAACATCAAATATACGCATCATGATCAATTCATCACACCAATTAAAATATTACTCAAACTACGCTCAGGCACACAATAAAAAACTTAAACATTCCATCTAGTAGATTTATATCTCCGTGGACAACCCTCCGTGCTCGCATATTGGGTTACCAGGCCCAAGTGTCGCCGGGGCGCCTGAGGGCGGGGCCAGATAATATCGACTTTTATACTTTATTGATCATTTCGCGATTGATTGATAGTTTTAATCAAGTACATCGTTTTAATTAAACGTTTAAGTGAAATTTTAAATGTATAATTGGCAATTACGATGCGAATTTAACACCCTCCATATAATAATGTATGTATCTGATGTAAGTTGACGGGAAATGCTCGTAAATTACATTCATAGCAATATTAATAGGGTTTTTTATGACTCTAGGTACTTATTTAATTTTATTTTCTGCACCGTTCTTTAGTGTATTTTTCTTAAGCTCGTACATAATTAAACAAATAAAACCTTGAATTTCTTTAAAAAGTCCGAAACGAAGACAAGATACGGACGATTTTTTGAAAACAGAACGTTTACTACTGAGATTGATAAACGAAAAAAATAAATTTGATTCCACAACCCTTCATTAAAAGCCGTCTCAATCACAGCTTCCAAATCACCAATTCTCGGCTACATTAACTATTTCCAAAAGTTATTCTCTTTTGTTTTATCAGCACCCTACGAGCGTAGTGTGCCCCGTCGGGCACTCACACCCCTCGAGATTCCCAGAGCTATATAATAACAACCACGTAGGTTTCCTACTTCAATTACTTTAATAACTAACCATTGTGCGCCGCTGGTTACTTGAAGCCATTGACTTTTAAACTTAAATTGACTCTTAAAATGTATGCAGCTTTATTAATGTTCCCTTACCCTTTTTATACGTTGCAGTTAGGCTTGGATGGGAAGACTTTTTTTGGATTAGTTAAATACTTTTGAAACCGTAATTCAAATTATTTTTTAATAATATGATGATCTTGACTTTGGCAAAAATGGTCAGAGCGGGCATTGACTGGGTTAATTTAGTGCCGTTACAACGTTTCTATGATACCTAATCACTTTTTAAAATGAAACTACTAATCACTTTCCACCAAAATGTACCCTTTAAAAACTTTGCTAAAAGTTGATTGGCCTCAGCTGTTGAAGGGAATCTCTCAAAGCGCTCTCTTTGCTGTCCCAGAGTTAAGGCATAGTGACATGCCATGGCTTACTGTGTCCTTAACGTGAAAACATTCACATCAACCACATATTCATCCCTATCACAAACGTATAAAGTCGAAGTTACTTTAACCTCCTCTGTCTCAGCTTCAACACCAGAAAACGGTAGCCGAGATTCAGGGGTGTCAACTTCTATGAATTAATAAGTCAGAAATGTCTTTATTTGGCTACAGTTTCTTTAAAGCACATTTAGATACTTACATATTTTATGTTTTTATGTGAACTAAGTAAGTACATTTTAGTAAAGAAGTAAATCTTACATTTCGTGTTTGTAATTCTGTTTATGGCTTGAGGCCGCAATTACTATAATGATTTATGTTCGGTTTTGATCGGATTGAAGGTACTTTATTCGCGTCAAAAGTTTCGACTAAACGATTTTAGACAATTATTATTTTTGGCACAAAAACCTTAACGCTTTTGTAGGGCCATAAAAGTATGATTGGACGTCTTCCAATTAAAATACATAAAAAATTGAGTGATGTACACCTACAGAAAGACATACAAATTGCTAAAAGGTGGCTGACAATACCTAAAAACATTTCTTACAGCACGGCAGGTACGGAAAGTTCCTTTAAAAAATAATAAATCTAATTTAACTCTCCAAAAAGTTTGAAACCAAAACAACAGGTTCGAAAGATATCCCCGGCACTTGGACGCCTTCTAAATATTCTGTACAAAAGGAGCAAGAGCAAAAGGACCAACCCTAATCCGGCAAGGGTCTGATTGCTCATTAATCACGAGCGCCTGTAATTACCGCGCCGGCGCACAACGGAGCCGCCGTAATTTGATTTTAGAACATAGAAATAATGCATCGCGCCCAAAATGGCTTTCATCACAATGATGGGTACTTAATTGAAAATTAGGGTCACTTAGTTTTGAGAATTTTGCTCGTTACACTAGGCAGTGTACGTGCGATTAATTGCCAGCTTCCACCTGAATTCATCACATCTTGAGATAGTAAAAAATATTTTTTTTGTTGTAAAATTCGAAAATGGCAATCATTATATTTCTTTGAATGAAAATATCTGCTAGTCAATCAAGTATAAGTTATTTCTTGCTTGTTGGATTAAAATAGCAGTTTTTTGTATAGACAATAAACGAATGCAGCGCCACGCCCATATCAAATTCAAAGTGCCTAACTGTCAATCTTTTTGCTGGATGCACGTATCATTTATAAAAAGTAAGACAAAAAGTTGTTATTATAAAAAACCGCAATGCAATTATTATTTCCATATTATACTGGCAAATTATGCCCGCTTCGAAGTAAAGTAATAATCGCAGACTCATCGGAGTGTTAACTTTGTGCAAGGTATAATATCATCACTGAATGCATTTTATTGAATAATTCCATAGGAGCATGATTTATGGATTTTAATACCTCTCCCTAAGCGTTTCGACCACCTGCCCTAAAAACCGGATACAATAAATTACGAGAAAACAAAACTTGTATTCACCCTTTTGAATCAAGGGGATCGTTAGTCTCGTGCCATAAACGTTGTGCTCTTAATCAAACGTTTTGTTAGATTCTTACGAATAAAAATAAGGAATAAGAATAGAAAATTATGACAAACATTTGTTTTTGTCTAAAATCATCAAAGGTAGAAAACTCCAATTAAAGTTATATTTATAATTTAAAGCAGCGATGGCCAGAAATAACTCTCTTGTGGCGCGAATAGTTTTAGGCTTCATTTTTCTAATGAATGGATGACTTCCCCTCGCATCCTTTTGATAATCAAAATTGGCTCGGGAACTAATGAACTTGTTACGGACATATATCAAGCAGTAGAACGCGGTATTTGATCACATGAACACGAATAGGATGGCAATAAATTGCTGCCTACGAAGACACCGGACAAGACAAATGCGAGGTGTTAGTTTGCGGTATGTTCTAACTGGCTTGTTGACTGGAAATACAACAGGAAACGATCTGAACAAGCTCTGGACACGGCTGGAGGTTAAAATAAAGTGGATTAACGGGAGAGTCGGAGACTGGGACACGATTCTGTTGCAGGCTTTCCGAACAACTCGGTACACATGACGCGAGATCTGGATCTGAAACCAGTTTGCGCTCGTTATCAGTGTTTACATCGGGATAAAACAGTTCGAATACGATTCTTTTGCCAAAGACGCTCTAAATACGTAACCACCAATTGAAGAAGGCTATAAGCGCATCTTTTAAATAGTTTACTTGTGTGTAAGAGCCTTCCTAACGGTTTTTTTAACAGTAAAATCAACCAGATCCTGGCTTAATATTTTACCAGAATTTCATTATTGATTGGCGGTTGATTGGCCCCTCCAATCAGGGCGTACGCGACAAGCATATCAGCTTCAGGGCAAACAAATTTTACCAAATTGTATAATGTAACGTTGGCCGCTGCACTCGTTTAGTCGCCACGGTAATGAGTTTTCGATTAATTGATTTTATGCTGGCTCTGCAACATTTTAGTTTTCATTATAAGCTGCTGTAGTATAGGTTTGTAGCATTTCAACTGCACCTAAGAATGACAATTCACACATTATTATAGTTGTATTTTTGTTCTTTTAATATTAAATAAACCATCAATATGTTCAAAAAACATAAAAATACACTTATAGCTCGTCTAACACCTTATTTTGAAACATTATCCGTTTACAGCATCTTCAATGCCATTAAATCTTATTTAATATGGTTTTCATCGTCGTTAAACATAGTTTTTTAATTTCATTGCTGTGTATTATATTGCTAGTTGTCTTCCTGTAGTTGATTGGTCTTCTTGACCAAATTGATAAAGATATTTTCAATGTTATCGAAACACACACCGAGTACCAGGCGAACAGAACTGAACAGGAAGTTAGCGTGAAGGGACTATGGGGGCTTAGAACGCTCACAGAATATTAAACAGCTCTTACAACTTCTGAAAGCTTCGTACGATAACGAATTTTCTTTCGATCGTACTTTGAACACTTGCTGTCCCACAAGCACACTATGCGAGTGAAAGGGATGGGACACCAGAAACGATCGAACGTAGTACAAATTACCACAGTATTGATACTTGCACTGATACTAATGAACGGAATTGTTGTTCTGCTAATTCTATTTGAGAGGAGGTGAACAAAGCTAATGTAGTGTGTGTTTGTTACAGGTAATGCATGTAAACGCGGTAGAATGCGGCAAATTGAACCGGAGCGGGATTCACACGCTTGACGTTCTGGTAATATTTAATACATCCTTTTATAACCGTGTTTTAATCATAAAATGTAGTAATTAAGCGTTATAAAATTGCTGAGGTACCTATAGTTTTTGCATGAATTATTCCCACTCATGAGTTCACACAGTCCAAGGCAAAAGGGCGTATTAGGCGTTGTATTCCGTACCGGGTCTAATCGTCGTGAGGTCAACGGCAGCGCAGGTATCGGGATTTTTTGTACCCCCCTCTTCCCCCCTCACCACGACATTCCTGCCTACCCCCGCGGGCTACCGAATTTAATGTTTTAATGTCATTCTTTTTAGGAAATTGATTTACTTCGATACTTCAGTAACCGGTTGTTCGTGTTGACACGTAAAATATTTGTAAGTGATTATCGTGTTGATTGATTATTGTTGATTTTGGCTTCGATAGGATAGAAAAGAATCTATACGTGTAATGTAATGGTAGTATTCAGCACATAAAATACATAGTGGAATTTACAAATGTCGTAACAAGATGAATAGCTTTTAATAATATAAAATATTAGCTTCTAATAATAAATCAAGTATACCATGTGCATATCTTCAAATTTTTTAATACTAGCTTCTGTCCGCATCTTGCCCCGTATCAAAGTTGATATATAATATCCCACGGGAACCGTACATGTTTTGAGGATATAAAGCCTATGTGTTATTCCATGCTACTATCTAACTCAGTGCTTTTCATCCAGATCCGTTCAGTCCTTTAAGCGTGAAAGAGTTACAAATTAATATCCATCAGGCCATCCTCACAGACTTTCGCATTTATTATATTTGTAGGAAGGATGTTTACTTCATTTTTTTTTAAATAAAATATGGAAATGGTCTCGAACTGACACATCAGTGATATTTTAATACCTTGTAATCTGTGTCAACAGTTAGCATAGGGCAATAATCAAGTTTCTCATTCGTCTTTTCCCATCCTGTATACACAGGCATAGTTAGCTTGGCGGGAATCTATCCGTAACGGAAATCATAAAATGGAATCATAAAGTTAATAGTTATTGTGATATTAACCCAACGCTACTAGAGTGATATGAATAGTACGTAACTACGTACGATATTTATGAAACGTCTCATATGTGCTGCAATAATTACCTAACACTTTGGTCTTGAAAAAGTTTTATTATGTAAAATAATTTAAAACACAAGAACACGCTAACAACGCTGTTCATTTCATACTTCATTTATAATGAATCTATGCATTACAAAAAGCTGCATATTACTACTAAATTATTCATCAATAGTATAAATAAGAATAACCGAAACGTAAAAGATTGAAATTTTATTCAAACTTCAATGTTAATCATTGGATTAAATTAAGTACAGGTCAGGTCTTATGTCAGAACCTTTATTTAAATGCTGACGGTGCAACAGGTCATTTAAAATTACCTTTCAACATTCAAAAGCTACGTTCTTTTGTACTACAGTGATATTTGAAAAAAAAATGATAGGCTGAAGGGGTGGCGCGATACGGAAATAAAAAAAAGAAATTCATCCCGTTTACAGTTCCAATTTTAAATTTCATTCGGCTATTTTCCGCGTTCGCCGTTATCAATAGCCTTTTATTTTAATGGTCAAATCCGAAAACATTTTTGTATTTTTTTGTCGGATTCGTAGCAAAAACAACAAGCGACAGTGAAAGAGTGATTTCAAATATCAGCTTGTCCTTCTCGGAATTCAGTTCTGTGGAGTTTATGTCCTGTCGTCTGCACAGTACGTAGTTAATGTTAGATAAAATTATGTTCGCTATTTAATCTTTACGTCGCAAATAAACAAAGCAAGTTTATTACAATCGTTTTGCGTGGTATAGACACTGGTCGAAATGAATGAACGAAGTCGATACTACACACAGAATCTAAAGATGCTCGAAATAGCATTTGATTATCAAAACGTTCAATAAATTCCGTTGTTTCGTAACGTCAGTCTGAATAACATAATTTATGCTAATGCATTTAAAATCCGATTTCAATACTATCCGTCCGTGTAGGAATGTTTAGTTGAACGAATCTTTTAATATGTAGGCGGATTTAAATATCACACCGTTCTCGTATTGCGGTTCAACAGCCGTCTCATCTCAGTCCCTTGAAATACGATGTATGTATAAAGTTATACCTTTAATAGTACATAATATAAATATCATACATTTTATGGATGTATGTTTGACTTCTTCAGAGTTACTCGTTTAGATGTAGTTATTCATGTCGTTAAGAAAGTTTTATGCTAATACCCAATTTAATCTTACTGTAAATCAATCTTGCGTTTTATTACTCAGTAAAAACGACACTGAGTGGCAGATTAAAATTTACACATCGAAAACATCTTCGTCGACATTAAAATTTACCTCATACCAATAAAAGTTTACATGCATTTATATACGAAAAGCTCGTATACCATTACCAACATTACCAACCAACGAGATAACTCTAAACAAAGCAAGAACAATGAATCAGTTTAGGCCCAGCTACTAGTTGCGTCAGACGTTAGCCCTGCGTCTGCGTCGCAAATCGCAACACTTGGAGTAGGTTCTGTAAGCGGGTCACGGAACTGGAACTCGCCCACAACCGATAGCTAAGTTCCCATAGCGAACGGAAATAGTCATTCTCATTGCCGATTCACTCGCGATTACTCACTACCGGATCGGCCATTCATAGATTTTTAATTCACCGTTTCGTCTGTTTCATTGAAGTCTTGTAAATAAAACTGGTCTTCGTTGTCAATCACCGTGGCCAATTGTCCAACAATTACACATTGCCTAACCTACACTCGGTCATTCATTTGTTTTCGTTCCATTGATCTGTTTTAGTAGTCCGTTCCATAAAGTCGAGTTCATTCTTGAAAGCCTAAACGGTGCTAATTGCCGTAATGGTAATAATTCGCAGATTCTATTCATTCATCCATTCAAATATTGACGTCACATCAATCGTTTTCACCTGAACATGACCACTTTATAGCAATTCAAGAACAATGCACTCATTCATTAAAAAATCACCAATCGTTTACTCTTTCACGTAAACTTACGGAATAGTCCAAGGTCAACGTTTAGTTGGTCATTCGTTGAACCACCTGAACTTTGTGACCGTATTACCTAGTTCATTCTTAGGAACGAGGGTATCATTTTCCCCTCATTACTAATTCATTCCCATATTACACACGATCAAGTCGCAACGGCAGCGCGGCACCGCGACTGTCATTTATTGAATTTTATTCCATTGGACAGTGTTGGTTTTTGTATTATTGTAAACAATGTATACGTCCATTCTTATAAGGAAATGAATCTATAGTGACCGCGAATATTGATGAGCGAATTATGTTTATTTATCAGTCCAAATTAATACTTAATCAAATTCATTGGACACAATGCTGACAAGCAAAACAACAAATAAAATCATTTCCTTGCTTTTAAATTAAAAGTCATATTGTTAACACATCATCTATACTTCTATGTCTATACTAATATTATAAAGAGTTTATGAGGTTGTAGGGATAATCTCTGGATATACTAAACTGGTATTGAAATTCTTTTACCCGTAGAAAGCCACGTTATATGTGAGTGTCGTAGGCTATATAACATCACGCTACGACCAACAGCACAATAGCAGTAACCAAAGACTTAACTTTACGCGAACCAAGTCGCAGACAGTAAAAAAATAACAAGTAATTTACAGGTATTCTTTATTCACCGTGACTGCAGTAATGAGTGATACAGCAAACAGTAATTAAATATTAATGATTTAATTACTCTTTGGTGTATCACTCGTTCATCTTTTGCCGACGTTTAATTGCAATTTTTAATATCGCAGCGAGGGGCCGGTGTTTCGCGAAATGCTTTAAATGAAATGCCCCGGGAATTCCAGGATTGAACAAAGCATTGTAAAGCGTGATTGGAGGTTTTCTGCTATGTCATTCCATTGGTGAGTGGCGATAGCCTTTGAGAAATGAACTTAGTCACAGCCTTAGCTTTTTGTTAAGCTCGGTGACGCATTTAATCATTTTTCTCAGGTGACTAACACCAATCTCATTTTTTTCTTTATCTTAAATGAGAACAGGAAGTGAGAATTAATTTAACTAATGCCTTAGTTCATTATCACAGATGTAGCTCTTCATATTTACATTTGTAACTTCACTAAACCTCGGCCCATCACCGTCTTGATAATCTACATCAAATATTTGTGCTGGGCTTTGGGAGTTCGCTCTTGGAAATGACTTGAACATTCAGGGATTAGACGAGTAAATCTGTATGCTTTTACTGTGTTTTGGACCTAATCCGGGGTATTAAACATCTGTGAAGATTAGAAGTAACAGAAATTAACCTTGGAGCTGTAACAACAATTGATTACGTTCAACTACTATCCGCTTCTGAGAAGTTATTACTTTCTATACATAGTAATCTTTTAAGATCTAAACACTCTTTTCCTTATTCTTTCTATGGAAACGGATATTATCAACATGAAAGTAAAAATGTAATAATTTGTGCTGCGTGCATCGGGTGCAGTGGCGTTGACCCTAGCTTTGTTTACCGTCCGCACCTACCGCTGTATTATGGCTTGTTTATCTGTTCCGTTGAAACACTAGTCTCAGCTGTATTGATATACGGATCTCCGAATGCTTTGATACATCATCCAGTACCATATACAGCATTCCATACGACTGTTTGTGTTAGTTTGTTGGCTAGAAGACAACAAAATCTCGTACTAATATTGATTTTGGATTTGATCAAAAACGCATATATGTTTTTGAAGGTTTGAGAAATTAATTTCATTGAAATATAGGCCCAAAGTTTTCCAACATGGGTATCTAACGGTTCAGACTTTTTTATGGTAAAAAAAAACCTACTTAAACAAATTGTTCCGAAACTGTATTTCTCGTTAGTAATAACAAAGTAATAATGGGCCGTGGGTAGGCTGGCGTGCTCCGGTGTAGCGTCCAAGTGACGTGGCGTTTGACAAGTCACGCACTCCAAAACATAACTTGTGTGAGAGAATAAACAACTGGGAGCACCAAGTGTTCCGCTACAGTGGGAATGAGCGTGGAATTCTGGTGGGCGGCCACCACCACCAAATAATTACTATCATTCACTGATCGCTACTTGTCGCGTTTCCAATTTTCCACTACCTTAAGATTATACCTCAAACCTGTCGAACCGTATCAGGATATTAAACTAACCACAGAAATGTATAGCTCCTAGATTGGCTCTTGGCTCTAACGACACTTGATGAATTGCCTCGCAATTACCAATGCAGAAGTTATGAGGTTTATACACCTGTTTTGTTATTAATAAACAGGTCGAATGACCGATGGAAATTGTTTGTATAAATCTTTCTCAAAGCGTAGGATTAAAATGAACAAACCATTGATCGAACAAACTTTACGGGGTCGAGTTTCACAGTAACAGTTAGGTAAAGCGAATGTAAAGCCGATTTTCCTATTAAAGAAAGTATCGATAAAGACGGTAAGTAGGTTTTGAGTAATAAAATGCAGAGTTATAAATAAAGGTTTAAAGTACACCTACTACGTTAGCAATAAACCTTCAGTGGTGACTGGTAACATGCCAGGGTCATCATTGTAGGTCGATGCAGTTGCTTGATACAAGCGTCACCTTTTCTTATGCACCAGTTGGCACAAATGTTGAGATGACAGCGGATTAGAAAGTGATTGATGTATTTATGCATGGCAAACCGTGTGATGAATGATAAACCGTCATAAAACATTTGAAGTGCCAAAAAGAGCTTTTGAATGTCATTCATAAAACATTGAGACTTTCGACGTTACGGTATGACTTTATGACGGAATAACAGAATTCTTCTTCCACTAGTCGTTCTATTTAAAATAACTTTTATTACTCAGAACACCAAAGTTTCCAAAAATGTAACTGTGATCAGTTTATGACTTAAGTCGACCCTCTGCCGTCAAAGACAAAGACGAAGCGGTGAGTGGCGGTAAATACAAGGGTTTATGGTGCATGCACCGCCCGACCTTGAGCCACCTAGTGTAGCATTATTGGACGCCTGAACAACCAATGACATTATACACACTCGCAATCGTCATGATTACCTACATACAATGTAGACCGTGGAGGTATCCAATTTCAATGTCTGGTAAACATATTGAATGGACATATCGGAAAGCTGAGAATAAGAATCTAGGTTTATTATCTGTACGTTATGGGTAAATTGTTGCCCTAAGTTATTGGACGGGATGTGAGTTGTAAATGGTTTGTTTCGTATCATTACAAAAGAAATAATAAACTAATGCTCTGTTAACAGAGGGACGTCGATGTGTGTCGTGGCTTTGAGTTCTCCGAAGTCTTCAAATACGCCTGGGCTGTTGATTTCTTCTCTTTTTTCGAAACGGTGAAAGCAGAAACATTTGTTTTTTACTAACAACTTAAAATTATAACGTACTAAGAATTATTAAAAATAACTTGTGCAAGAAACGGTTATTAGTATGTAGGTTACTTGTCTTAAACACAGCATGGCGGAACGTGCTGTACTAAAGTGGGTACTTTATGCACCGAGGCACCGTCGAAGTAAGTACAAGCTACTGAAAGTGGCATTGGAACTGGACGTACCGCAGCACCGCATGCATTCCATACACATGCAACTTGTGCCCGGTGATTACTTACATTTCATTAACTTCTTTATGACAGACGGAGCCGTTTTATTATGTTAATACAAGAAGCAATTATAATTACATCGTCGGCCGCATCAAATAGCTGACCCAATACTCATTTCATTCGAAGTTTACAACGTGGCAATTCGCAATGCATTTACAACTTTGTTAATTCGCTTAACTTATGGTACAAAATATGTAGCGTACCAATCATAAACTACTTCCTTAATAAGGACATAGTCATGTCTCGTTCAATGTTTAGCAGTTATTTCTTTATTAATGACTTAATACTGGTCCTGTCCTTCTTTGGCTGAGGTGTCCTCGCCCGCACTTGCTATGGATTTAGTAAGGGCTAATGTTTCAGCCTGTCCCAAGGAATTTAAATTTAAACATATTAACCCTCTGATTGTTATAAAGACGTTCAAACAACTCAAGAGCAAGGTTACCGAAGATCTGTGGGGCATGTCTACTAATGTATGTAAATCAATAATTGAGACAGTAGCACCCTATTTAGCTTTGATATTTAATTTGTGTATAGACCAAGGAGTTTTCCCTACTTTAATGAAGCACAGCAAGGTTATACCCCTATTTAAGTCCGGGGATAGCAAAGACACCAACAATTATAGACCTGTGTCGATTTTGCCGGTTTTCAGCAAGGTGTTCGAAAAAGTGATGCTCAATCAAATGCTCAATCATTTCAACTGCAACAACATCTTGCACGATCAACAGTATGGTTTCACCAGAGGGCGTTGCACTACAGACGCCGGTGTCACTTTAATTAAACACATCTTTAATGCATGGGAGGACTCACAGGATGCCATTGGCATTTTTTGCGACCTCTCAAAAGCGTTTGATTGCGTAAATCATGAAACACTCCTCCTTAAGCTCGAGCATTACGGACTTGGTCATCTAGCGCGTGACTTGATAAAATCGTACTTAAATGATAGACTGCAGCATGTGCAAATAAACGGTGTAAACTCATTAGGCTTAAAAGTAAAGATGGGGGTTCCGCAGGGTTCAATATTGGGTCCGTTTCTCTTTTTAGTATATATTAATGATTTACCTCATTTACTGAAAAACCAACCTCAAATGGTGTTATTTGCTGATGACACTTCACTGATTTTTAAAGTAAATAGAAAGGCACAACATCTTGACGACGTAAATAACGCTATGCATGAGGTTCATAATTGGTTTACTATAAATAACTTAGTATTAAATGAGAAGAAAACTAAATGCATAAGATTCGCTTTGCCAAATGTTAAAAGTATGTCATGTAACGTTACATTAAATAAGGATATACTGGAATTCGTCGAAAAGACAGTTTTCCTAGGGATTACGCTTGACTCAAAGCTGCAGTGGAGTCCTCACTTAACATCTCTAGCAGGGCGGTTGAGCTCAGCCGCTTACGCTGTCAGAAAAATCAGACAATTAACAGACGTGGATACCGCGAGGCTGGTCTATTTTAGTTACTTTCATAGCATTATGTCTTACGGTATTTTGCTTTGGGGGCGGGCTGCAGATATAGAGTCTATCTTTATTCTGCAAAAGAGGGCTGTCAGAGCCATCTATAATCTTTGCAGGAGCGAGTCTCTAAGGGAATTGTTCAAAAAAATTAATATCATGACGGTTCCTTGTCAATATATATATGAAAACATTATGCACGTTCGAAAAAACCTTCATCTTTTCAAAAAAATTGGTGATAGACATAATGTTTATACTAGAAATAGGAATAAATTAGATCAACCAGGTTTCAGATTGTCTAAAGTACACACTTCTTTTATGGGGTACTGTGTAAAATGTTATAACAAAATACCGCTCGATATTCTCGAACTAAATGAGAGAAAATTTAAAACTTGCATCAAACGCACACTATGTAGTCAGGCATATTATAAGTTAGAAGATTATATTAATGATAAGAATGCTTGGCTTAATGCTGGTCCTGCTCCACAGAGACTCGGGCTCACAAATTAATAGATATTGTTTTTTTTTTTTTTGGGAATGTTTCTTACCCCTTTTTTCATTTTGATTGACCTTAATAACGTTTACCGTTATTTTATTGCTATTTATTACATACATCAGTCGAATAGGTTCACTAAAAACCTTAGTATTATATAATTTAACATAATTTATTTCAATTTTGTAAATGTGAGTACCATGGAGCCATTTATTTGTTAAGTTACTATGTGTTGGACACTGAGCATGGCAGTTGAGAGTTTCGTCATGCTCACTTTAATGTCTCGCTGACGGTGGCGCGTGGGTTGGGTCGTTTGGTTCCCTTCAAGATGGTTGAGCTAAATGGTGCTGATGCACGCGTCATATTCGTGAACGGGTGCTGTCAGTTGGGATTGGTCATCTCTTGACTGCCATGGCTTACATCTTTATTATAATTTTGTTATTTTTTATATTTCATTCTTTCACTTCATTGTTTTCACATATAGAAGCAACAAGAATATTGTAACCAAGTTTTTGTAAAAACCAAATTGAATGAAAAGAGTGTCCATGGAGTTTCTTGCTCGTTCTTCTCCATAGAGACCTACGTTTTGGAACGAGCAACTAGCTTCAATATTAAACTGTAACTTCTTGACAATTCAAAAGTGCCTGTAAATGGTCTAATTGAAATAAATGCTTTGATTGATTGATTGATTGTGTCAAACATACTCTTGCTATCTCATAAGGCGTTGCCTATCTCGTCTTGTACTAAGAGGTTTTGTTGCCCTGTAAAGGAAACAACTGATGTGATAACATTTACAAGTAATTCCTTGTCTTGACTAAGATTGTGCTCGTCTAGCCGTGTTCTCAGTTCTATATCAGCGTTTCCAGCTAAAACAATAAGTCTTTGTACATTTGCATTTTATTATTCGCCAGCATTGATTTACAGCGCCCCCTTTACGTCTCCACTTTCAACGAAACGTCCTTTTGTTCCGAACGACTAAGTTTTTCTAAAGAGCTTTGTCTTGACATTTCTATTGTTGAACATTTTGTTGGGCTGTAAAATAAACAGTTTGACTTTATTGCCCTTGGCTTCTATTGTTGTGCACCGATTTAGGTAATCTATTGGTTGTTTTAAAATTTTGTAGATACTTATTTGATGAGTTAAAGTCAAAGAAACCGATGAACATTTATGTACGTTGCATGAACTGGCATTGTTTGATTTTACTGTGTGTTCTTTGCAGTTTATATTACTACCAGCAGAACTCCGAGGTGGTAAAAATTTTAACAACAGAAAATAAAAGTCGAAAGATATTCAACAAGAAGGAATAAAAATTACTTCCATTTGAAAATGCAAGAAAAATATTTTTGCCGTGTTTACAAGCACCTCAAGTGTCAGCAAATACAAACTTTGAATAGTGTGTTCTACTGCACTTGGTAACCCAATTCCACCCAATCCAACTGCAGATAACCTATTTCCTTGAGCTGAGGAAACGACCGGCGAACGATAAGAACAAACTAAAGCACTTACATTTTTCTTTCTAGTACAACATTGTTACATGAACTACATAATACGTACGCATAGGTACATAGTCACCCACAATAGGTATACAATACAGTTACTACACATGTAGGTATTAAACGGTTTCAATTTACTCGACCGACATCAGCTGATTACTACGAGCGATGACGCAATGCGCTCTAGTACGATTGTTTGGTCGTGCGCACACTGTGCGTTTGATAACCGTATCGTACGTAACACGTCACGATTGTTATACAAAAATGGTATACAAAACATGTATACAATTTTATTACATTACTAGGTTCTACCCACGACTTCGTTCATATCAGATTTGATATATTATCCCACTGGAACCTAATCTATCTGATTTATCTCAGTGCCAAATTACATCCAGATCCGTTCAGGCTAAAGGGTTAAAGTGTAACAAACATCCATCCATCCTCTCCATCCGCAACTTATAATATTATAAGTAGGATTTTTAATAATCATTAGGTAGCTTTACCTAGTGAGTCTAGTGCGTTGGAAACTAGAAAGGCAAAGCCGCTGTAAAACGCAAATTAAAATTAATTTCTGCATATCAAGTTTCCAGTAATTTTATGCGACAGGTGCCACAGTCTATAAAAGCTGGTATTGCCTTGTATTAACTATTTTAATAGCTTTTTATAGTGACATTTTTAATTAGCTTTAATAAATGCTATTGACATAACATTATGAATATTCATAATTATCAGTAGTCGTCGTGTGCAACAAAACAAAAGTAATCGTTGGCGTTAGTAGACTGACACTGTTATTATTAAATAAAGGTTAAGAATACCGCTCTACCCTTCCAAATGACAATCATATATTAATATGCACGGATAACGTCTAAAGAATTCCCCGTTTTATTGTATATTTCTAAATTGTCGTAATAGTCTGTCCATTTGTAAACTTACAGCGTAAATTGTGACTTGTAACCGCGCGGTGTAGCTGCGTAGGCGTAGCTACGTGATCTCGTTTGAACTGCGTGTTTGTGTGTGTACCTTCAATCAAGTCTCTCAAGCAAGACTTACTACAGTCTATATAAGAAGTTAAACATTAATCTTAATTAATTACTTTCAACACGTACTAATTATCTAATTTACACTATACGGATAAGAATATCTAGCCAGATTTTTAGATATGATTCAGAAAATTCTACAAACTGGAAAGTATTTCCTAATAAAACATTTATCTACAATAGTTTATCGCACAGTGTAAATGGGCTCGGCGTCGCGTGGGCGGACACATGGTTTTAAACACGTGCTCGAACGGTGTTACTCATTGACCTATGTTTTAATAGGATACTATTGGCTCGTAGTTTCTCTAGTGTAGCAGATTTTCGTACGATCTGTTTGATAAAACTGACACAAACTTGACGCAACTTTATTATAATCTACACTAGCTTTTGCCCACAACTTCTCACGGATCTCTGTTTTTTTTTACTTACTAGAAATAGCCTATAGCAATCAGAGATGACGTAGCTTCCTATTAGCGAAAGAATTCTCAAAATCAGACCAGCACTTCTGGTGATTAGAGCGTTTAAACAATTAAACTCTTTAGTTTTAGTTAGAATATTAGTATAGATATGTATAAAAAAGCAACATACATTTTGTAAAATCGATAGACGTTCCTGTACAACCAAACAGTGATAAACAGTCTCGCAACGCGGGTTCTGATCTTGAGCTAAATTCCTAAAACCTTGCTGATGCTACTTTTAGCTGATGATCTCCTCAAATATTGCATATTCATAGATGAAATCATTATGGGACGAGCTGTCAGTTCCACAGTGCTGTATAAAGGCACCGCGCCGCGTAGGCGGACGCATGGCTGCTCACACGTGTTCATACGACACAACACGACTGTCGAATGATTATTGTGCTGTAATATGTTATTTAATGATTCAATGAAGCCGTATGTAGTAGGCAGTAAACTGAAAAAGGGGTACAATTCCTGATATCAAGGAAATAGTGCTGGTAATGACCATTCTATCTGTGAAGACGGGATGAGAATGTTGGGATTTAAACCAATGATACGAGCTGCGGACCGCGATTTCGTCTATCTATCGTCTATTGTCGTCTATTTCTGTACGGTTAACTATGTATACAATATAAAAATAAAATATATAGCCTTTAATTTCATAAATATAGCTTCAAAACAAAATCTAGAAACAAACTCTTTAGCTTTAGTCTATTAGTATAGCTATAGATAAGCCTTTGTATGTGTTCCGTAGTAAATAAACCCTTTCTTTTGTAACAAAAACGATAAATATTAAACCCAACCCTTTTAAAAAATCAGGTCAGAACCCAAACATTTTCCTCTCACTCCTAGTCATAAATGAACCTGTCTGACGACACAATTAAAAATACAAGCCAAATCACAAAACCAAACAGAATAAAACGAACGAATCAACTTCGTAAGCCGACTCTCTAAAAGCCCACAGCGAGTGCGCCAACAATGAGCGCTACATAAACTAGCTACAACTACTACATAGGACTACGTACACCAAGCATCTCTGGACAAGCAACCGATACTCGCAGACCGAATTGAATGCAAACAGTTTGCGGCTACAATAACATTCTCCTGCGGTCTGTTTGCAAACTGTACCTATCATGACTATAATACCGGTATTAATTGTGCAAGTTGCAGTGGAGCAAATCTTCCCGAGGAAGCTAAAGGTAGTTTGGTTACCAAAATAGTGTTAAGATGGCACTAACCCTGCAATTGAGGGTTAAGGAAGGCTAATGGTAAGGTAACCTTTCAAAACAGAAAGTCTTTGTTTGCATTAACGAGATGAGAATATTCGGATTTTATACTAGACTGCATTTATTCAGTTAATCTTAACACAAAACTTATAAATAATAATGAAATTACAAACGATGTTGCCATGTTGAATTTCATATTTGGTCAAGAAATACGCACCAACATTTTCCCTAAATTATCTTGAAATATAGTGGTATTCACGACGTATTTCTTACGACCAGGAGCCCAATCGCGCTATTTTTTTTTCAACGAAATCGCAACTGAACCGCTGCCATAACACAACTTTTTGCCCGTTTCGTATCGCGCTAAAAATTTGACAGCGCGTTGAGACGCAACGCGGTCGTAACTGGAACGTTACTGTTGTCAAATGAAAAGTTGATGGGGCGCTACTTTTTTTGGATCGTTGGTGAATCGTTGGATTGTTTTGTCTTTGTTGTGAAGTGCTTCCCAGTGAAAATCTTGAAAAATACAGCATTACCATGTACGGCTACATAGATTTATTGGAGAAATCTCATGAATACGATGTAGCGGTGGCTCGGGCCGAAACCAAAAGGAAAAACTTAAAAGCTAGACTTAAGTTTGACTCTTACAGTGATCGTCAGTTTGTGAAGATATATAGACTCATGAAAGAATTAACCCGTGAATTAATTAGCAAGTTGACTCCTCACATGCCACCCGTTCTCCGTTCAGATGCTTTGGATGTTGAAACCAAGGTAAGGAGCGTTAGGGCAGATGTGATGATTCCTCTGTAAAGTGATCAACAGCATTATCGCCTTTACTACTTTTTTCTTGTATAAAAATAACCACAAATCAGCCAACTAATAATGTTAAAACTATGTGTGCATAGGTCAATCAATCGATAACCTGTGTTTATAATATTTATAACTATTTCCAGTTTCTACCACAAGTTCAAAATACCAGCGCTGGGTTGTATTGATGGGACCCATGTGGCAAATGTATGTCCTGCTAAACATGAAGAACGTTTTTTTAAAAGAAAAGGATACCATTAGTTAAATGTTATGATAGAGAGTATTTCTATTGTTATAATTTTATTCTTTCCTGTCAGTGCTAGTTCATATCATTATTTTTTTTCAGATATGAGATTCTAATTTAAATATATTGTGTGTGGATGCAAGTTACCCTGGGTCCACACATGATAGTGTTGTTTGGCCCACCATCCGTTGAATGGTTATATAGAGAGACTCCACATTAATGACGGAGAACATTTGCATCTTTGGGTATGTTTAAATGGATTATATTTTATGTTCCAATCTTCTGATACATGTGTAAGAGGTTTTAATACTTTTTTGGTTATTGCAGGAGACTCAGGGTACCCTTTGAGACCGACAATGATGACACCCAACTCAGAACCAAGGCCAGGCACTCCAGAACAATATTACCAAGGCCTGCACTTGACCACCAGAAATGTTGTTGAACGCTGTATAGGTGTTTTAAAAGCTTGCTTTAGGTATACCTTGAATATACTAGCACCATTGTTATATTGGTTGATATGATAACTAATGTGTCTGTCTAATAAAAGAATTTGTCTTTGCAGGTGCTTATTGGTTGATAGAAAGCTGCATTACACTCCAGTAACTGCTGCAAGAATAGTGAATGCATGCTGTGTTCTGCATAATATAGCACACAGGGCTCGCATTCTCGCTGTTGATTTTGAACCTGACCAAAAAATACTGTATAATATTTTGTTTTAGTTTCTTTTGAAACTTTATGAATAAAGGCTATTTCTATTTTTAACGCATTGTTATTTTAATTAATCAAGCAAAGTATCTTAAAATGTTAATTTATCACATAGTTTTATTAAGGTACAAATGATGGTGGGAAGGCAAAAGCAACCTACCCTAGGCAAAAGGGGGTTAGGGGCTACTGCCAAATTTTAAATTAAGGAGAACCAAACAAAATTAATTTATAATATAATTCTATTTATTAAAGTACAATTAGGATCAGAATACTAAATAATAACTAACAGAGATCTCTTAATCTGGGTGGTGATGTTGTTGGCCAAACTGAAACAAAACATAAGTGATATGATGTTACTGATAAATGATGCTTAGTAATTGTGCTTATAAAAGTATATTTCTACATTTTTGTTCTTTCCCTGTTCGGGCAGGCCCTTTCAACATTTTGAATTGTTGCACACTCATTCCATAAGCGAGCCGCAACTTGACGAGCCTCTTTAGACCTAACTCGTCCAAGAGCAAGGTTTCGATGCTGCTCCAAGAATTGCACCATCAGCTCCCATTTGCCGGACCGTCGTGCCGTCGTGTATGATTGGTTTATGAAACAATCACGACTCCTAATTAAATAATAACAACGAATGAATGCGGCTGCCCAAAGAGTATAATATAACTTTGAATGTTTATTTACGTTTAAAACTTGCTTACCTTTTCAAATGTTCAAGTACATACCGCGCTTTCAGCTGTCAAAACTAGAGGTGCACACGTCAAAATTTATTACTAAACGGTCCGATATACACAAACTAAAAGAACATCACTAACGATTGACGTAGCGCAACGTTCCAACTTCTATTAGCATTTGAACTTTAACGCAATACCAAAATCAGAACAGCTGAATCGAAACCTAACCGTTGTCGCAATTGAACCGTAACGTTACCATAAACGTTTGCAGATGTTTGAAATTAGCGCGATTGCCCTCCAGCTCAGGAAATAACAGCAAGCTTATAACTATGCATAGAACTTCTGAACAAGCTCTCGCTTGCTTGCGCCACCTTCCAAACCAAACTCGAGCAGACCACGTAGGTTTAACAAACCTCAGTCATACAATCATTTATATTATCCGCTGATGAATGACCCGCCACGTCTCCGTGATGATTGTAATGATCTATGAGATTCCTGCGTAAATTCATTCAAAGGCCATTCAATGTAATCAGTTCGCTTCTTGTCCACCACACTATAGCAACGCATAATGTTCTGTATGCTGTTGTCAGATCGTACAAATTGCCGGGGAGTTCCAAATGACTTGGAAGAAGTAAAGTACTGTACCGTTAGTTGGCAACGTGTAGAGGTCTGAAGAATTTTATCAATGCACTCGTCTACGTTCGTAGCGTTACGCTCGTTGAGTTCGTAATATAATGAGAGGTTGTTTGTAACTGTGAACAGAATCAATTGTCGTAATAAAACAACAAAATCTACATACTTATTTCATGGTACTGGGTTTTCGTTTTTTCGTCCGCCATTCACAAATTTGCATAGAAATTATCATTTTGATATTGACATACAAAAACCAGTAGTTTAACATAATATAAATACGCATAATATATGTTGTTGTTGTTTCGATCCGACCGTTTTCGGCCAAGGCGATTGCTTCAACTCCTTCGAAGTTGACGTTCGTGTGCTCGCATGTGGCTTATGTAGCCAATCTTCTTTATGAAGATCCTCGCACATTGAGGGCATGTGAGCACACCATCTACGTAGTTATACATAATTGCCGCAGGTGGTCGGGCTTTTATTTCGTTGCGCTTGGCATCAAGCTCAAGGCGCCGCTGCACTTCAAAGCTACGCACCTTAGTTTTTACCAAAGCCCTCCAGTCAAGTCTATGAGCGGCTTGCTGCTCCCAACGTGACGGTTCCAAGTCGCACTTGTTAAAGTGCCGCTTTAGCACATCTTTATACCTGAGGAGCTGTCCGCCATGCTTGCGCTTGCCCTCCTCAAGTTCAGAATAAAAGATGCGCTTCGCCACTCGCTGCTCTGCCATACGTGACACATGTCCGCACCACCGAAGCTGACGCCGCATGAGATAGGACTCAACACCACCAACATTAGCCCTGCGTAGAACTTCGGTGTTCCGCACGCGATCACACCATCGAATCCTCAGAATCCTTCTGAGACATCGAAGGTGGAACCGGTCCAACATGCGGATGTGCCGGCGGTACACGGCCCAAGTTTCCGCTGAATATAACATGTTAGGCAGCACGACCGCCATGTAAACTGAGACCTTGGTTGCTAGTTTAAAGTCATGCGACCTGAAGACCTTGGCATCCAGCTTACCAAACGCTGCAGCTGCAGCGCCGATCCTGCTGTTGATCTCTTCATCAAGGCCACACTTCGATGTCAACGTGCTCCCCAGATAACGGAACTTGTCGACCTGCTTCAGCTCATCCTCGCCGAGTCTTATGGACAGTGCCTCGTGACCGTCAATGTCCAGAGACATCACCTCCGTCTTCTTAACACTGATTTTCAAGCCGAATTTCCGGCAAGACTCGTCGAGACCGGATACTAACCGTTGCAGGCCATCTGGGGTTTCTGCTACAAAACACAAGTCGTCTGCATACAAGATCTCAGTAACCACTGCGTAGGAAACCTTGGTACGGGCTTTGCATAATATATAACAAATCTAGGTAAGTACTTCAAGTATTGAGTACAGTCTTAGTGCGTGAAAGCGGGTATTTTGGTCCATGGCCGGCGCAGTGGCTCGGCGAATGCAAGGCCTCTGCATACTGTTGCAACAAACGCTGTTACTGCACTAATGCAACTACTAGCTACGTTCACCAACCGGTATCCGGACGATTTGTGTTGGCCCTTGCGGATTTGCATGCTTATCGCTCCACTAATACGCGAAATATTGCCTGTGGAACCGTCAAACTTGCTTGAAGACCACTGGATAGATAACATCTGCGTTCAATTCAATATATAAATTACATTTGATAAAATCTCCTGCTTCATTAAATGGAAGTACGTACTTAAAGCTAAAGGAGGTTAGAAATAAGTAAATAAAGGTTGTACCTGTTTTACAATGAATGGATATTTTCCTCGGTAACTTACAATTGTGTGGATTGAGGAAGAATGAATGTTTATCCATTCCACTGCATTGATTTCATCTTGATGTCTCAGAGAAAGAATAAAGAATGTAGCAGCTGTCTATCAACTTGCAAGTTGTTTAATTCAACAGAATGGAATACGTCATTTGATATGTGTAACATGTGCATGTTCAAGTTCTTATCTCGATGAATGTACATTTATTTATCCCTTAGCATTTTCTTGGCAATAAGTAATTTGTTGTAGTTTAGGAATACTGCCGTTGTGAGTTCATGGCTTGTCTTGTTTTAAGCTAAAATGAAAACTATCCAATGCTCTCATGATTTATTAACTTATGTAGATTCGATACCAAAATCTTGTAATGCAGTGATGAAATATAGCGCGCTCATGCAAGCATCCACAACAGTACCACGATTAGTCGTCACATCATTAACTTCATGTTTTATGACTTACTCTCCCACTATTTATATTCTAGAGCCTTTACTTTTATTGCTATTTTATGCTCATACATCATCAACGCGACGGGAGGTGTACTAATTAAATTCGGCACTTAAAATTCTATATGTTGGACGACGACCATGTTTGTATAGTAATATAAACAAACAATGGTATGTTTGAGAATAAATATCACTTAACGAAACCATAGTTCGAAGCGTGAGCTTATAGGGTTGCCAAACGTGGTGTGTGTCACCGGTCACGCATTCCACATACTCCACGCACGGTTACCTGGAAAAGCAAAAACATCTATTCAAATAATTGGAAGTGATATGCAGCCAGCCCGAAAAATGGTCTGACTAGGGCGGATCGTGATGCGCCGATAAGATCAGGGCGTGGCTATAGAACTATAGATTCCGTTCTACTATGTTTTTTACGGACTGGTGCTGCAGGTGCAATGATCCACTCTTTTTCAGCCTAAGTAACTGAACTATCAAATTAATTACACCTCTTAGTTCCGCTTCTGACGTAAAGCGTAAAAACTTGACAAAACCATTTCCTCAAAGACTTTTTACGCCATAAAGCCTATTGCAATAGATTCTAGATATGAAAGCTTTATTTTCCTACGTTCGAGTTCTTGTATACTGTGCAAATTTTCATCCCGTTAACCCTACCGCTGCCCCAAATTGGTATTTACGACGTACCAATGACCTGAACCACGTTCTCATGTTACAATACAGTAATAACATTTCCCATGGCTTTTGTTCATACGTTGACAAGTCTGCTCGTAAACTTATTAAATCACAACCACTCGAACGATACACTACTGTTCGTTTTGTACCGAATGTAGGCTAAAGTATACAATATTAATAATGCTACCATTGAAAACTGGATTCCAATTATATTCCCTTTAGTTTCAACAACTATTCAAGAATCTGATTTACCCAAAGCTTCTAATAATTTATGTAATTTAAGAGAAACTTGACAGATTTCGTAATAACATTTACCTGTTAAATTAAACTAATACTAAATTCTAATTCAACTGGAAAACGATTCGAATCAAACGCACAATTGAACTCCAAGTTTAGCGAGCGATATCCCAGACAAAATCAAGCGATCTCGACAGAATTAACACGAACCATTGAACCATTCAATTCCTAAATCAACATTAATAGCGATAACAGAACACTGAACAAACCGAAGGCAAATATTGGAAGACTGACTTGTTGTGCTTTTGAAATGTATGGAGCGCAGCCGTCCGCTGTGCTAAGCCGACATAAAGCCTTCTGGACAATGAGGAGCGAGTATTTCGGAGCTGCGTGGGCGAGACGTTTATGAAACTACCTGTTTATAATATGAAAGGAGCTCAAACGTCTCTGAACTTTCAAATCTTAGGAAATTACGTAAGCGTAACTTTGAAATATTGATTGCGTTGTATTGTTTTAAAACGTCTTGCTATTTTGAGTTCTGATTTAGTCAGTCGAAAATATTCACATCACAATTGAATGTTCCGCTGTGTTCACTCGAAGAGTGACAGCTTTATCGTGAGGTCCCTTCGTGACAACTTCAGACGTCGAACAAACAAGAAGTTTGTGAGCAAGCTGGACAAGACAAAGAAAATTGAAACGTTTGCATCAGTCTCTTGCGGTTTGCGAAACGGCACTTTATGCAACTATCGCCCTAGGCATAAGTTTCCGCAAACACAACCAGGGAGTGAAGACACCCGTCTCCCCTTCCACCGACACACATTCCCGTGACAGGCGAAAGTTCTTCTCAAACTGGTCCTTGTAAAACCGGTATCTTGGTACTGACTTGCCAAGGTGTCTAAACTGCCATTGAAATGTAATGTCTATTGACTACTTCAATACTTAATCAATCTAACTGAGATTATGACCGAATAGGGTGCTAAAGATGTTATTTTATAGTAGACTGCCGAAGATGAAAACGGTTGGAGAAGCAGTTCCCCTAATTAATATACGAAGACATCTTTACTGTGATAACTTTGAAAGTAGCAGTCGGTTTAAGTACCTATGTTTAAAGACATGTCATGTCATAAATTGGGAGCGTAAATTAAACTGTTATAATGTAAAAATGCAACAAACAAATTTGATTTTATTTTGTTATTGGGAAATTGTGGATTATTTTTGCAGAATTACCTAAACTGAAATAAGTTATGTATTAAATATTGTATATAGTGTTCAGAGCGTTGTATTTTCGACGATTTATTTTCTATACAGTCATGAACTTTTAGCGGAGGTATAGATTATAACCGTGAAAAGAGATGATGTGTATCTGATTTTAAAACCACGGAAATGTATACCCCCATCGAGCCTCTTAATCGTATCATGACCACACACCACAATCCGTCACGGTTTAAAATCTATCTAAATTCTTATGATTGAACAAATCGCTTGGCATTAGTGTCAATTACGGCCAAGAAGTTTCTCGACATAAAAAAGTTTACGTCGAATTATAACTTACGACCACTAAAGCTCCAGTAGAGGTACCCCAGGGCGTATGATTACATTGTAAATTTATGCAATATTTTTAAACAGATTCACATGGAATGAGCGGTGTGAATGCATTTAGGGCTCGGTCATCGCACCTTACCGCACGTCGCGTCGGCCTCGTGTAGGTGTCGCGCTCCGGTGACGTCGATGCTTATCAACCGACAATTAAAACGTTGTTTCGCGACCTGTTGCTCCAACTCCCCTCGCCCATTCCTAGTTCACCGCACTAACTGACCGACAGACAAACCCTTTTCACTTCAAGCGATTTATTTACTAACAAACTCGGTACGATATCGCACGCCGCGTAAGTTGAGACTTCATGTTTCACGATGTTTCAGTACGTAGGTACTCGCGAAGGTGAACAAACCTTTACACAACTGAGACAACATCAATTACACAACAGACCTATATTATGAACAACACACAATCTCATAGGCACGTGCTTTCCAATAAAAACTTTGGAGGTCAAGTGTAGTAGGCGTATTTATATCAGAACGAGGCTATGTGCCGCGTCTGCGGGGGGGGTCATTAACTGGGTCGCGCGGGGACAAAGACCTCAGCCCCCGGTGAGGGGGAAAACGTGGGGTGGTTTCGCTTTCCTCGGGTGGCCGCCACCCCACCCTCCACCGCCCGGTTACGCGAAACACCCCGATATTTCCGCGAACTAAAACTGGGTGGGAAGATCCTCCGCGATACAAATGTTTACTCTTTGCGTTGTCGATGCGGGCGTCCACCTCAACAGGATTAATTTAGAACTTCTCGAGAATTAATTCCCGTCCTGAACAATTCTCCCTTTTTGCGGTTAAACAACGAAATGCCTGGAGATTGAACCGTCGACGCGATTACGGCGTGATTTTTTCGCTTTGTTTTTTATTAATATCAGCGGGGCGGACATGACGCTTTGTTTTGGCAGTTTGTGTAGGGGTGACCTGAATGAATGAATGCATAATGTTATTTAATTATGCAAATGATCGACACAATGACGCGTATGCGACAACGACATCGACCTGCGACTCACAGGAAATCGGTGTCGTGTTCCGAACATGTGGAGGTCATCGCCGATCTTGAAGAAGGCGGTACTTGTAACCAGCATGAACAATGGCGTATTTGTTTTTGTTTAAGTTATAAGGAATTTCTCTGTGGTCCTTTATAACGTGATACATCATTCGCATTGTTACGTACTGGTCCCTTAGCAGCTCGAATTTTATTACGCTTACCGATTTGATATTTACGTGGGAGTTATTGTAATTTGTCCACATTTGAATAAGTTGCACATAAAGCTATAAATGAATATAACATATCGATAGACATACATAATGTTGCTAATTAACTGCTGTTGACAGCAGTTACTGACTAAAGACATAATACTTAATAATAAAATGAACATAAATTCTGTAATATACGATAGGTCAACGACGTCTTTAATTTTTATAAACAACTAAACAACCGTAACGTAGAACGTTAAAGTATTATCATTTTTTTTTTATGACTCAAGCAAGTCCGAAAACATGCTATGTAGGTAGGTGTTAGGTACTAATGTAATAACAAAACCTCAAACGGATAACGCGCTGGACCAGAAGCATGCACCAATTTTTCTAGAAGTGGTTATGATCGATAGCGCACTAAATGGCAGTTATTGGCACTGACAGAATAAGTGGATTGACACGGAACTGTTGAATAAATAGATGTGGCACTGTAGCCGTAAGTACCCTTATACTGGTACACCTACACTCCACTGACAAGCTTTTCTTCTGAAGCCAGTTTTGGTCATATAATGTTTTTAGGAAAACTTTACAGGTTTATGTTTCAAACATGACATACGATACGGCCTAAGCAATGTGTTTCAGCTTGGTTAATCGTTGAGAGCTCTTGTGTCTAAGGATTGTTGAGCTGAGACATTAGCGGGCTTATGTTTCGGTATGTAAATTATTAGCTATGGTAAGACTCGCGAGTTATTGTTATGTATTCTATTGTTTGTGTTATTCTATGCATGAAACATTATTCATAGTCACAGAGAATCCTAATGTCGGGATATACATGCGAAGCAAGTACACTCACAAATCAAGCGAACCAACATTCCAACTCAGAACAAATATGTGTAGCCCATATAAACGCGTTCCGGATGCGGGATTATCACCCGCGACTCAGCAAAGAGGGCGTATCCGTCGCTGTACGTAATAAAACAAAAAATAAAACTGCACTATCTTTTCTAGCAACATTAAATCCGCGTAGTCTACGTCGAATGACGCGAGTGGCGAATAGTTGTGGCGTGTTGCGGTAGGTCAGTCATCGCGAATCGTTGATTGTCCCCGACTCCCCGCCGGCCGACGTCGGACCGGCGACCGATCCGAATAGGTAACTATCGAGTAACGACATTGGAAAAATGTTACGTAGCATTGACACGCTAAAGGTTCAAAGGTGATTGGAATTTTCATGGGAAAATGTTTGACATTTTTACGGTGGAAACGATATTTTATTTCATTTCAATCCTTTTGACTTGACATCTGTTTATTTTTGTGGATTGGCTCGAAATTGAGCAGAAAGTGCGGTGGACAGTTTTATTGCCGTTTGTCGGGGAATTTTCGCTCGTTTTCCTGTCGTTTACATTTCGCTTTTGTTTATTTGTTACTGAGTTGACACCTAACATTGATAGCCACTTGATCAACAAAATCGTGGGTGATCAAATCAACGATAACTTGACGATGTCTTAATGTTTTCCCTTTTGTTTCAGGTAATTATTCTCCACCTTTATGGTTCGCAAACGGCAATTAAGTGCATCTATAAATGAAACGTGCCTTTGCTCGCCACCCACATACTAGAGGTTATTACGGGTGAGTTAACTTGCGCAAGTATTAGGCAACTGGTTAACATTCAAGTTAGTAACTTAACCTACGAAACAGTTGATGTTTTAATATACTAATTAAAAGTATTTCTTAAAGGTTATATTATTTTGTGACACTAGTTTAAAAACGTAACGGCAACCAAGCGCATTCGTAGATTGATGAAAATGAACGACAAGAGGACATACATAACACATGCTCACAATTTTGATTAATAAAACCTTTTAGTTTAATAGATACGATAATTATTATAATAACTATTACTCAGTTAATGCTGCACAACATTTTGATGATGATTATAATGCTCCAGTCACTGCGTTTACTGCACATTTGTTAAGTTACAAGTGGAAGCGATTTACGGAACTACATAGGATTTTTTAAGTAGCTTTCTTCTCAACCTAAATTATTTTCATTGGTTTCTCAATTAGCAGCTATTCATTTAAATATGTTATAAATAATGCAACGTGCAGGGGTAGACTAACCTTGTCAGAGGCCCAGGGTGGAAAATGGGACCCCAGGCTAAGCAAAACAGTAAATAATTATAAAAGTATGTAATGCATTATCTATTCTTTTCTTCTCGAAGCCTATGGTTTGTAATTTTTAGAACGAAATAATAACATCAACCCCGCACAGTGACATAGAATATGGTTAAGAGAGCTTCTCGAGATTTGGCCCCCCACAAACGGGGCCAGGCGCGGGCCGCACCTGCCCCCCTTAGACCGCCACT
The DNA here is from genome assembly GCA_932526535.1 of Caradrina clavipalpis. NCBI lineage: Eukaryota > Metazoa > Arthropoda > Insecta > Lepidoptera > Noctuidae > Caradrina > Caradrina clavipalpis. Next base: position 3,111,312 of record OW052095.1, read on the forward strand.
GGTAACGTGCTTAACTGCTTACCAGTACACCATAAATGGAATCAGAATCGACCACAATCCTATTGCGCCGTGCAAAGCTGGTATCGTGTAAATGCAACACAATACTACACAAGGTGTCGAGTAGCTCTCATTAGCCTCGTAGTGTCTACGCTACACCTACGTTAATCTAATTAACGTTATATTAGTCTGTAAACAGTTAATTACTAGTATGGAACTAGGAAGCGGTGTGAATTAGAAAATAAATCACGCGGAAGGTTACGGTTGTTAATTAATTAAATTAATGAATGAAATATAGGTATCTAAGGGGTTAAATAAGAACGAAGTAATAAGGAACTGCTAATGAGCAAAATGGATTTCTTATTGATAATTATATTGACGTTACAGTAACGTGAAAAGTCATAAAAGTAAGTCTAACAAATGATCGAAAAGACTATCCGCGGAGTTTCTTGCTGTTCTTCTTCATAGATACTATGATTTAGAACTTGCTTTAACTTTCTGATTATCTGATCGACTAAATGACAATTCAAAAGTATCGTGAATTATCAGAAGTCGGTGTCTGTAAATAGTTTAATTAAAATGTACGTATGTTTTTGCTCTTGGGATGAAAGTAGGTAGGTGAATTTACAATGTAAGAAAGTCTGATGGGGTTGACATATCCCCATTTTAGATAAAAACTCCAAAATAAAAATATAATATGCTTTAATTTTGACTATGCAATTACAACAGAATGAAGACATTAATTTTATTAACGAAGATGTTACTAACATCTTACCAAGATGCCACAAGTGACGGCAATCCAAAGTAATTAATTAGCATGCACTGCTATATATTATAGCATTGGCACTGTTTTTCACATCCCATCACAATTTGGCAGCTTGCCATCGAGATCGTAAACGCTTGTAGACGATATCATTCTGTACCGTACTTTATTAACATGAATTACATGATGGATATGCTTTGCTCTGCAATCTGCGTGCCAATTATAGTGATCTGTAAATCGGAGCAAGATCTCACTGGAACCTGCAGTTTGAAAGGTTACAGCCAGGCTTTCAAGTGCATTGACATACTAGTTTCAGTATTTGACTTTGTCTGTGTGTAAATCAAGTATAGGTACCACAAACATACCCGTACACTCAGCATTAGTGTAGATTTCTATCAGTGAAAGATTTTTTGGGTATTTGAACCAGTATTACTTCCAGAGATTACTTCTTATAAACAAACCAATACATTTACTTCTTTGTAATATAATAATTAGTACAGATGGTCGTAATGCTGATGCGGCACTAACGTGTCAGCCCATTAAGCTTCAAAACTTCATTGCTTGCCCACACAACTACACACACACATAACATGATACATAGAACTTCCATGTACAAGATCAAATGAAATTAACAGGCGAAACTCTACAGTAATTTATAATACATTACTGTAGAGATTCGCCTGTTAATTTCACTTGATCATTATCGATTTCCATCACGTCGCGTCGTGAAGTCTCGTCAGTTTAATTTCATTTGTCCTAGTATAACGTAGAACGTAGCTTCCTTTCTTGTTAACCGATCTAAGGCTTTAAAGAATAGCTAATATGACTCCATGTTAAAAAAAGCCGTATTTTCGACAAAACACGCTTCAAACTCATAACTTAAACCGCGACCAAAACAATAAACCGCGCTTTATCTCGTCCTCTCAGAGTGTGATTTATTTATGTTCGGAGCGGCCGATAACTGCGCAACTATCTGGATTCGAGTATGCCGCGTCCCCACGCATGGCCCGCACTTATCTCGTGTCGTGTATTCCAATCGATACACGTGTTACATCTACATATACGACGAATTTACGTGTAAATCAATGTCAAATTTTGAGTCGGATTTGGTTTCTTTCTTGAAAATCTTTGAAATGTAAACTTTACGACGATCATCATCATCATCAACTAAAAAACAAATCTTTTCGTTTAAAATCTAGACCTAATCCATGCTTGGGCAAATGATATTTGGGATTATTGGAATAAGAAGTTGTAAAAGTAGGTAATTCTACAAACTTTTACGAACGATCGCAATTTAATTTCATTTAATCGGTCAAAATATCCTCTAATTTATCTACATTTTTTGGCATCCATTGACGCTGAGATGAGATTGCTACTTGGTTTTAAATGTTTTAAATTCCTATCTGTCCTTTTTTTAATCGATTCATTGAATTTTCGAACATAGCGTTTTTAGTAATGATGCCTACATGTTGTGGAAATAAAGATTTCTATTCGACCATGTAGCGTTATATGGCTTACTGTATCTAGTACATAGCAACTTCCTCAGCGCCGTTACAACTTAAGTACAGCAATAACGTTGTAGGTTTAAAGGTTAGAACGTAATTAGTTATAGACTGGAATCGTCGTACAGTAAGTACGGGTATTTGTAGCTAGGGTTGCCATGCCAAAATTGCCCACTTAACAAGGAGGGAGCGTCACATAAATTAACCTCTGTACTTTTCTTTTAATACGAAATCTTCTACTTCAGAAAGATTTTGTCCAAGCGTTTGACACGTAAAACCGTTTATTTTTGTTGTAAAAGAGAACCAGGGGTTTTTAATAATTAAACGGCAACCCTAATTACCAAACTTCTAGTAGACTCTCACAAGTAGTGCCGAATGAAGGTGTGTAAAACATTATTTAACATGTTTAAGTAATTCACAGCGCTAATTGCTAGTACGTCTATATTCGACTGATTTATGAAGCTAGGGCCAAAGGTCTAATGAAATATACGACTATTGCACACTACACTCAAGTACAACACTACTAATAGGTAAACATATTATTTTACCTTAGTTAAATCTTTCCTAGAGAGTAGGTACTTAGCATTAAAGCTGGTGTTATACTGAAAGCATTATGTAAAGTACACGTAGAAGCTTTATTTTCTAAGGATTCATTCGACTGCTTTTTCGCCGGCGTGGAAATGTCGTTTGACTTACCCTTATTTGCGGCAGCCACACTTTTAAAGGAAATTTATTATTCATCAGTAGTTGGTATATCCTAAAATCTTTTGCTCACCTTTCCTACCGCTTTATTGGTTTTGCTTTTGTTGATTTTTTGTAATGCTTGGAAAATGCACCATTCACTTATAGCCTTTTTCAGTTCTTCCGGATAAGTCAATAAATAACTTATCGGGCGGATCTTTTAAAGGACTGTATTATCTAGTAGACAAAGCTTATCTACCACTGTGAAAGAGAACATTAACATGTAATAAATGATTACATAGCGTAAAATCGCAAACCTCGCATGGAAAGCTGAGGAATAACATAGCGGGATTATAGTTTATTGACTAGTGTGAGCTTATCTTTAATGGCATAGCGAATATATCGTTAGTCATTAAACCATGCAAGTATACTTTAGGGTCCAAGACTCTAGAGTCTTCAGACCTACGTTATTTTAACATGTCAATTTTTTTTAGGATAGAAGATATGCGTAGATCCTTACTAGCTTACTGAACCCCGTTTTTACCCGACTGCGACAGAAGGAGGGTTATGTTTTTCGAGGGTATGTTTGTATGTATGTATGTATGTATGTATGTATGTATGTATGTATGTATGTATGTATGTATGTATGTATGTATGTATAATTGTTTGGCACGCTCTGCAGGCTGAACGGCTTGATGGATTTTAGCTTGAGAGGTGTCGTTAGATTCGTATTTACTGTGAGAGTGACACTGGGTATATGAAAAAAAAAAAAACAAAATGGCGGATTTTTGGCGCCAAATTCAAATGTTTGGCTCGCTCTGCAGGCTGAACGGCTCGATGGATTTTAGCTTGAGAGGTGTCGTTAGATTCGTATTTACCGTGAGAGTGACACAGGATTTATTAATTATTTTTTTTAAAACACTGAAAAAATAAAAAATAAAAAACGGTAATTTAAAAAACTAAAAAACCCGACTGCTATTCTTTAAAAAGCCCTAAAACAAGATAAATTGTAGCAGTCGGGACCCATTCGAGACCATCTGCAATGTAATATAGGTATGTGCTCTCAATTCACTCACCGTCCATTTCTAGAATGGGTCCCGACTGCTACAATTTATCTTGTTTTAGGGCTTTTTAAAGAATAGCAGTCGGGTTTTTTAGTTTTTTAAATTACCGTTTTTTTTAGTAGCGTTTTTCCATTTTAAAGAATTATGTTTTACATAATATTGTACGCACGCCTTCTTAATGACAAATTTCTCTATCTATTCTTAATATTTTAGCCATGGTTAAAATATACCGTAAGTTTTGGCCGTGCTGTATAGATCTCATAGTCTAACGGCGGTAAAGTAGGTAGCTGCAGTTGTTGGGAACTTTTGAAGGGAAACCCGTAGGAGTTCTTGCCACTGCATTCTTGTATCAGTACAGCTCACAGGAACGTTTTCAACTTAAAAATTGACTCAAAACTAACTGCCCCATTAACGGTAATAGGTTTTACACACATTTTAGATATTAAATAAAGATATGAGGGTTGTCGTCTGGGTTTTTAAAATATGACGACTTAGGAAATAGTTTATTAGTGCCTCTTTCCAGTCTATTGGTTTTGCTAAAGTGTAATAGATTTCCCATATAAAATATATTTCCTATTTTTTTGCTTTTATGTTGAAACCTTTATTAACGTGAGCTTTTTATATTAAAAAGACCCAAGAAAAAGTATGGCGGCTCATTCAGTTCAAATTACATTATACCTCACTGGGAAGCAGTTACAACTGGGTACCTAATTACTTACCATATTTTAAAATCCAATTTATGGGCTATATGCATTTAAAAGCAATACTATTAGAACTACTATTATCATACAATTAAAATTCGAAAAACACCATTAAATCACACATGTTAATATGTAATACTTTCTCGTATTATATTACTCCATATCGTATCGTATTATTTTATGCATGTATTCCAAATGCAAAGTAAACTATTCCTTATAGAAAAAAATAAAATAAGGAGTCTTGGCCGCACTTAATCTTCGCTGGAGCACGGAGTTAATTAAACAGTGCACTCGACTGTGAAATATTGTTAAATAATAACTAGCCCCGCTAATTAGCCGTTTCGCTTATTGTAGAACTTACAGGCCAGCTTTCTTCTCACAACATTGTGTTACGCTTTCTTATTTTATTGGCTCTGCGTCGATTCCACGTGAACAATGCTAGCTTTAACATTCATCGTAAACAGCTGTTCACAGTAAAAAACAATTTTCTTTTAAAAATAAACGATTTTCATCCTTATTAGTAGGGAGCAGCGACCCACAATAGAATGAAAGGACCTTTTTACATGCCACCGGCAAGCTCGCCCTTCGAAGTGATGCATCAAGTTACTGCAACAAAAGCGATTGATTCGTGCTCTTAGGATCAAATGGGGCGAATTTTGGGTGCAAGCCTAGGGCGGGGCGCGGGGCGAGTGCAGGGGTGCGGGGGCTTTGAGCAGGGGCAACAATGCGGCCCGGGTATCGATCCACCCGCGCCGCGTCTGCCCGACCGCGACGCACCGAGCCTACGCGGCCACTGCTAAGCTCCTTCGCTCCTATGCAAACCTAGTACTTTTGCTTTCTAAAACATGCCACAAATACATGCGGTCGACCCTGCAATGGTGTGAGAATTAATTTTAGATATTATTTGTGGCACAAGTTAGTCGGCGATAGTTGTGGCGTGAACTTTGTGCAGCCCTAGTTTAGTGTCGCCTTTACAATACGCTGTGTACCAATTAGAGAATACTGTTGGCAGGGTATTTTATTTATGTTCTAGGCATTCTATTTCATTCTAGCTGTTAGCTAGTTAAGTAAACACTGACTACGTATAATGACGGCGATGACGTTATGACTAACAGAGACTTCTTAAAAGCTTTATTCGTATCAATTTATTTCGATAGGATTCATACAAATCTAATGAAATGAATGTTCCATGTCATGGATATCTTTAAACAGTTCTTATTAACTTTTGGAAACGATCTCAATCTGCAAGAAATGCCTCTTCTACAGCTATTTTTACCCGACTGCGACAGAAGGAGGGTTATGTTTTTCGAGAGTATGTATGTATGTATGTTAGGGTGTCCCTTATATGGGTGAAAAAATTTTTTTTTTAGATATCGAAATGCATACCTTCTATTTCTTTTTAGACTACCCAGACTTACTTTAATACAAAATTTCATCTTCCTACGTCAACGTTAACCCGTGCCGACAGAACTCTGAAGATTTTGAAAATTTATGTTTAAACCCTTCAGATACATCGCAGATAAATCAATTGAAATATTATTTTTTTATGAAATATTTATTAAAAGAATATAAAATTACAGATCAGGCAGGACTTTTCTTTTAAGGTTCTCTTTTTTACAGTCTAGATACAGATTTATATGCTCTTGAACACAGCGTAACACACGCTGATGCTTCGGAACGGATGAAAATTGAAGAATCTATTTTTTTTTACAAAAACAAAGAGAAGCAGGGCGTCCCAGGTGTTTAACGGGTGTAGGCAAAACGTTAGCCGAAAAAGAAGACAGCTAAAAACAAAGTAAATGAAATGAAGAGAAAAAAAAATGAGAGCAAATGAGTTTAGGAGGTTTAACGTCATCTGTTACTACGCAAGATTCTATTCAAACGCAAGGACATCACGATCAACTTACCAGCTCTGGTGGAAGTCTTAAGGAACCCTTGGCATCCACCTCTCAATTGGTAAGTTCTGAAGCTACTAAAAAAGAGGAAGGAAATACTTTATCACGCCTAAGTTAGTTGCAGCTTTGGGTAGATGTTAATTAAGCATAAGGGATCTGTCTATATACTTCAGGCAGTAGTAGAAGCACTATATCTTTACTGTGATGATTTTCTGATAAACAAATCGTCGAATATAAAACTGTTGACAAATTGATCTCCAAAGCAGCCCTGAGCAAGTTTAGTCAACATCTTTGGTACTTGTTAGAAGAAATTGCCGTTTTAAAAGTTTCATATTCGACGATTTGTTTATCGGAAAATAATCACAGTTAAGATCTAGTGCTTCTACTACAGCCTGAAGTATATAGACAGAATACTTTATGTTTTATTAACATCTATCTGAAGCTGCAACTAACTTAGGCGTGATAAAATCTTTCCTTCCTCTTTTTTTGTAGCTTCAGGACTTACCAATTGAGAGGTGGTTGCCAAGGGTTCCTTAAGGCTTCCATCAGAGCAGGTAAGTTGATCGTGATGTCCTTGCGTTTGAGTAGAATCTTGCGTAGTAACAGATGACGATAAACCTCCGAAACACATTTGCTCACATAATTTATCTCTTCATTTCATTTACTTTGTCTTTCCCTTTCTTCTTTTTCGGCTAACGTTTTGCCTACACCCGCTAAATACCCGGGACGCCCTGCTTCTCCTTTTTTTTGGAAAAATATTTAGATTCTTTAATTTTCATCGGGTCCAAAGAATCAGCGTGTGCTATATGAAATAAATTATCTAAATTGTTTTTAAAGTACTTCTCACAGCGCTTGTAAATATTTTGTATTTTTTTTTCATCTCCCTCCTGGCATGTTGATGATCCACAAGTATTTTTACACAGTTAGGTATAGCTCTGGTAGGGATTCTAGCTATTTCCCAAAATATAATACACTCCCGAATAACGACATTAGCGTTTTCACTAACAGTCATTTAACGTAGCGCATGTTAAAAAAAATACTGAAAGAACTTGACGATTAGACGGTAACTTTGCGCCTGTTATTTGATAATTTACGTCATAAACTAAGAAAACTCATTTTTGATTGCTTCTTAATTTCTCTGCCATCTTTTAAATGTAAAACAATACGTGTTAATCGCGGGAATAATTGAGAACAAATAACAAATGCCGTGAATACGCACCGTCACTACCGCGCAAATGTATGAAACATGATTCGATGCAACTCGGCACGGGTTATCGTACTCCAAATAAGGTAAAAATTTATTTCCGAGTGTTTTAGAGGCAAATGAACAAAACTAAAACCTATGCGTTAGAAATTTAAAACTTTGAAAAATAAGGGACACCCTAATGTATGTATGTATGTATGTATGTATGTATGTATAATTGTTTGGCACGCTCTGCAGCCTGAACGGCTCAATGGATTTTAGCTTGAGAGGTGTCGTTAGATTCGTATTTACTGTGAGAGTGACACTGGGTATATCAAAATAAAAAAAACAAAATGGCGGATTTTTGGCGCCAAATTCAAATGTTTGGATCGCTCTGCAGCCTGAACGGTTCGATGGATTTTAGCTTGAGAGGTGTCATTAGATTCGTATTTACTGTGGAAGTGACAATGGGTAAATTCAAAATAAAAAAAGTAAAAAATAAAAAAAACGGTAATTTAAAAAACTAAAAAACCCGACTGCTTTTCTAAATATTTAAAAACGAAAAATCCCTAAAACAAGAAAGTCGTTGTACCCGATTGCACTTAAAGATGTAGCAGTCGGGACCCATTCTAGAAATGGAGTTTTAGTGAATTGATCGCACATACCTATATTACATTGCAGATGGTCCCGAATGGGTCCCGACTGCTACATCTTTAAGTGCAATCGGGTACAACGACTTTCTTGTTTTAGGGATTTTTCGTTTTTAAATATTTAGAAAAGCAGTCGGGTTTTTTAGTTTTTTAAATTACCGTTTTTTTTTTAACGTTGATTGTCGCTGAGACGAGATTGCGACTACATTACAATCAATTTACCATTTTTAATTAGTAGAATTGGCTTTCAGAATCCGTTAAAAGGCAGTACCCAAAACCCATGCAAGTAAAACCCTCCCCCACACCTTAACTTCCGAACGCAGAAACATACTCACCAATTAAACTATCCACATCAATTAAACCCTAAAGCTAATCCGTATTCGAAACTATCAATGTCCCAGCGGGCCCACAACGCTACTTGCGATAACCGTTCCCCCGCCGACTAGATACAATGAACTATGAACTAATATTTGGGTTGCAGGACTAACCGACCCTGATGGAATCTTAGCAAACTACTCGATACCTGACGCAAATCGTGCTGAAAGGATTAGTTAGGGGAAACTTCACTGTGATTAAACTTTATATTGGTTGCAGAGAATGTTGTAGCAGCTTTTGATAGCGGTGTAAACCTGGTAGAAATTGGACACCGTTAAGTTTTCAGTTCTCGAAGTTTGGAATTTAGTACAGGAATTCATGATCTATATCAGGCTTGCATTGTTCACTATCTAACACTTGTAATTTATCACTGAAGTGAAGTGATCTGTGTGATGTGTTCCGTGAATCCTTGTATTGCATTTGGCATCCTTTACTTCCGCATTGGCACAGCTCCAGTCCCCGAATGCCTAAGTGACAAATACCTAATAACTAAATCACGCTTTTAGCATTTTCGCTTCTCTGAAACCCCATTTCGTTGCGGTAGGGAGAGGAAATAAACCTCCTACCGCAGGAAGGATTCTGCTCAGCCATCATAATCAATCAAACCTCCTTCAGACACAACCCACTTCCTTTTACAGTAATTCACTTGTATTTTTCTATTAACTATGACATTTTCTCACAACCATTTAACTCAGTTAAGGCTTCCCTTCTCGTTAGCTGTAGGGTTTCAAGATAGGGCTTAAAAGATTCGGTGCCCATTCAGTTAGATACGTCAAAACGATATGCTTGTATCTTTAGGTTCCCGAGGTCTTGAGAATTGTAAAAGTGAATGTACCGTTAAATTTAATTCCTTTCAGTTATTTTTAAGCTACAGAGCTAGGGATAAATAGACATACCATTAAAGATAAAATCGCTTCTTAGAGAACGCGGAATCTAATGTTTGTCTCTAAATTCTTAGTGTCTTTTTCTGTGGTGTTTTAGTATCCTCAATAGTTATTACGGGCAGGTAAATACACAACCACAATTAGTGGTAAAATTATTACAAGTCACAATTGTAAGAGTTAAAGTAAAAATACCATCGCCAAACAAAATATAACAATGGAACCTAGAAACAATATAAATTATTAGTCTTCAAAAATTAGACAACATCTGGTTTGGAAGTGGAAATCAGTGGGCGTTGAAAAGGCTGGTACAGACGCACCGCCGGCCGACTTAGGGAGCGTCAGTGAAACCTAATAAAACCGGTTATGGTCCCTACGTGACGCGTGCGAGGTAATGAGTTTTCGGAGAAAGCGCTGCTTGTGTAGTTCCCTGTACACACGATACGCCAGTGTGCACCACGTTTTACTGCATAAGTATAATTCGGACCATTAGTCTCCAGTCTCTAAAAAAATAGTCTGATTAATTTTATTGCGACCCGACCGCCCACGCGCCCTCATAGAACGAACTTTATTTACGAATATTTGTTTGGATGTGCAATTAAAAATCTAATTTAGGGATGATTTATGAAGCAATTTATTTGAAAACGAACTAGGTATGCGTGCGTGTCGGCAAATATTTCCAACGTTTTAATGTTGCTGATACGGGAATTATCGTAGCTTATTAATGAAACTGAAGTGTCGTCTAATTACTAGCACGTTGAGTAACCAGTTATATTTCAACGTTACCATTCTGTGCCACGAGTTTTGGTACTTCGGTTTTTGGTGTTTATTTTTTAATATTTTGAATAGGTACTGAAGTTATAACTTTCACCACTTTCTTCTTCTTCTTCCGGCTTTATCCCATCTTTATTTGGGGTCGTCTCTCCTACTTGTTCTCCTCAAAAGATGTCTTTTTTGGGTCGCTTTTAGTATAAATTCTATCATGTAAGTCGTGGTCTTCCGTGCTATTTTGGTCTTAACTTGCGGTCAACCACTTAAAACTCTCACCATGAGTGTGTGTAAAATATATCTATCCCTAATTTCCTTTAGTGTATGACAAAGCAATAACGATATACAATGTATATGGATGACAGGGTCATTTATCTTCAATCAATCTATCGCCAAGGTTCTACTGCACGTTCCACACATAACTGATGTCTAACGCTCCTCAAGGCTTTATCGGTTTATTTTTTTCACATAGGTACTACATAGCCAGTTTAGTTGTTGTTTAATTATTTTTATTACATTGTACAATGATGTTTGATATCATTATTCTCATGGGTCAAGTTGAAGGGTGCATGGTTACCGACCTAAAGACACGTGTAAGAAAAATCCTTGAAGACAATATTAATTACATGGTATATGAGAAGTTCAATAACGAGCTGTACATAATTACCCTGCCTGTCTTACTTTATTATACACTAGCTGTTGCCCGCGACTTCGTTCGCGTGGCTTATTTCACCCTCTAGGATACGTCTCGGGTTACCGCTCCCGTGTGTCATAGCGAGATGTAAAATACCCTATAACACTTACATATTATAACGTATTTTCTATGGGTAAAATATTTTTTTTAATCGATTCAGTAGATCCAGAGATTACCCCCTTGTGCCCCGCGGTATCACCCGCGTTACGTTAGGATTTTGGTTACTTTTCCGTTCCCGTGGCTCAAAGCGTGATGTTATGTAGCCTATAATCTGTTATTCTGAGGCAACTGAGGTAAAGGCTACGGAATGTCACGCAGAGTCATTATTTTGCTGCGAAGTTATTTTAAAACTGTGATATCTCCTAAGATATTTATTGAAATTAAATGATGTAAAGGGCAATTTTGTTGAAAATTAAACACTTGTGATGAATAACGTATTTATGTTGATAAGGATTAATACTATGTTTATAAAAACACCTTCGCAAATAATGCATCATTTTAAAACAAATTGTCTGCCCATAAAAATGGCTATACTGAGTCAACCTTTAAAGTTAGGCATGTACTACCGAGGACATTTTTTAGAATATTTTAAGAGGAACAATTCTCTGATACATTATTTTTGCGTAACTTTAACCGTTTACGCAGCGCACGCAACAAAAGCCCTAAAAAGAATATTTTTTCCCCGTTTTTGCCACATTTTTCATTGATGCTCCGCTCCAATTGGTCGTAGCGTGATGTTATATAGCCTATAGCACTCACGAATAATGTAGCTTTCTAACAGTGAAACAATTTTTAAAATTGGTTCATTACTTCCAGAGATTACCCCCTACATACAAACTTACAAACTTACAAACAAATTTTACCTCTTTATAATATTATATTATACATTACTACCAATCAAGAAGTATAATCACTTAGAACAGTTATAGTGGCTAGGTACTCATTCAAGTTAGGAAGGAAAAAAACATAGAAAGTTGTATCATCAATACTTTGCAGTCTGCACTGTAATGAAAACTAGCTTCTATCCGCGTGGAAGTCAAGTAAACTAAAACACAGCCCATGGCACTTGACAAACTGTAGCTTTCTATAAGTGAGAGAATTTTTGTAATGACCAGCTGTGCGATTCTCTAAAATGCAAGCTCGAAAACGAGTCCCACTTAGTAGCTTAGTATTCGTTCGCCGTGGTGACGTCACCACGGCGAACGAATATACACCAATGACAAGTTGGTTCGTTATCGAAGTGGGACTCGTTTTCGAGCTTGCATTTTAGAGAATCGCACAGCAGTACTTTTAGAAATTACCTTTTACTAACAACTTTAACTAACTGTCGATCATATTACTTATATTAAAATAAGTCAAAGTTTTATAGATAAACCCTTGCTAGACTATGGTGAAGCAACGTGAAAGATATGAACGTTTCTTTTTAGTCGTTATGGGTCGTTCTCTAATAGTTCTATGTTGATACATGTGTGTCGTCTAGACAACTTTGTTATAACTTTTAATTGCATCCTGGCTTTCACATTTTTTTAACCCCTTCAAAACATTGCCGTTTTGTTTTTTCATAAAATTGTAAGCACGCATTGTAACGTCTTAATCAAAGATTCAATTCTCCACTCAAAACCTGAAATCGAAAAAGAACTAAATTTTAAACAGCTCACCTCAGTGCCTTGAATAGCATATTCATGAGCAACAAAACTGAACGAATCAATTACCACGTTGTGAACCTCAATGTTTGTCGTTTTAATTTTAAAAGCCACTCAAAACCCTTTGACGGGCCTAAACTTAACATTCCCTGCATTCCGTGGACGCGTGATATCGTACAGCGTTGTGCCGAGCTGTCCGTCCCTTTCTGTTTCCCCATTTTACCCTTTTACTCATGTCATGACACTTATGACAGGTTTAACTGATAAGCTAAAGCGATCGCCGTGACTTTTTGTCGCATCGTCTGAACTTGTACTTAAGCAATGATTACTGAGGAAACTGATTTGTAGAACACGTTTTAGGAAATAGTTTTTTACCTTTTTCGGAAAACACTATCTTATAACTGTTTGTAGATAACGTTCCCAATATTAACGTCAAAGTAATTTGAATTGTAAATACAGATGGAAGAGGCGTCACGGTCAATCAGCCACATATGGAAATGTATTATAAACTGCGAATAAAGCCGAACATGTCCTGTCGTCGACCTTCTGTATACGTGAACAAAGGGTCGCACGCTGACGTTAGTGACTTAATCGCTGCCACAATATGTACCGGGGCCATTCCGCTCAATTAGGCCTGCCGACCGGGTTTGTCTACTCCGCAGACGCTGGAGCTGTCGGCCGCTTTGATTAAAGTTTGATTGGGACCTGTCACTCATGCCACGGATTTAGAACGCGCTCGCGCATCGATGTCATATAAACGCGGTGGCGATTTTGCATTGATGCCTTTTATTGTTATTTTACTTTGTTTATTTGAACATGTGTCTGTTGGTTTTGTACGAATTTGTACGATTCATTTCCCCCTCTGCTTTGTGCAATTTATTCTCGTATTGCTTGCATATGCGTTTCCACTTTGACTGAACCTAACCAGCGGAAAATGAGGATTCAGTGTTGTTATTACGTTTTATAATGCATTTCATGTCAATCTTCACTTTTGTGTGCTGTCTACAACAAGTAGAAGTAACAAGTATAGTAATTTATGTTGAAATCGAAATGAAGTCTTAGGAATATAGAATTATGCAGCTAATTGTAACATACAAATCAAGACTTACCAAACTACAAAATCGTTACCGTAATGGGCAACGAAAAATAAAAGCAAAAACCTAAATAAATTATTACCTAATTCTCGTAACACGACAAAGTTCCGAAACTTTTCCCCTCGGAGCCGTTCGGGGGAGCTCGGGGTATTACGGCACAGCTTCCCGACAACTTTTTATAACTCGTAGTAACACTTGGAGTGACGCGGTGTTAGGTAATTTCTCCCCTCGATAGCCCGTAACTGTTTTGTGACGTTTACTTCAACCAAACTTAGCAGAAATCGAATAAGTTATGTCAAAATGACTTGTATGGCTTCTTTCTCATTCAAAACCCTGAAAGTTAAATGTCGTAAAAGGTCAAACAAGACTTCTGTTAATAAACAAATATTACTTAATGTTTCGTTGTTTTCCGTCTGGCGTGGAAATGAAACAACAAATATTATGCGATCGCTTTCCGCGAACTTCGATGGAGGGAAAAATGTTTTGCTCCATTGAAAAACAGAAGTATTTTTATTGCACGTAGCTTTCAGTATTACTCATTGTCACAATGCCATGAAAGGCTTAAAATATTTCATTTATGTTTCGATTCGACGAACCGATTTAGCATGTAGAAGCCATTCATCTTCGTTCTTCAACATTCGAGCTTAAATGTTTGTTTAATAATCCAATAAAAATTAACGTTTCGGAAATGATAAATAGTTAATATCGGCGCCCTTTAACAACCAAAATATTTAATTAACTTGCTCATAAAGACAGCCGGTGGCAGTTCAAACTGGTTTAATTAGAGAGATATTTTATAACTTACTATCTTTATTAGTACTAAATAAAAATAACGTGTATTCTTTCTGAATCGTAACACTACTGGTTTGGGATTAAACATTCTATAACATCCATTATTTATAAATTATGATTTACGAAAGATTATCCTATTATTTACAACTACATAATGTAAAATAAGAAAAGACTTATTTGACTTACTATGCATATATTTATTCGATGGAGAGCGATCATCCCATGATTTGCAAGTTTAATAAAAGACCAAATTAAAATTTATCGCATTTTATATGCTGATTACAGATGCTTCATTAATACGGTTTATCGATGTATTGATACTCCAATATGCCTTCTTATAGCTCCATTAGTAATTAACATTTACTGCCGATGTTTTCATTAAGCTCTGTTGAATACAAAATCCCCTAAAAATTAACTAGTCAAACAACTGTTTATTGTTTCCGGTGCGTATTGTTTTGACAGATGCTGCTATTGGTCCCGCTGTATACATTACCAAAATAACATTGCGTTTTGGTAACCTCATCATGATCAAGTTACAGTTCAATTTGATTCTTATGTCGTCGGACTAGTAACGTGATCATGTCACTCTTTGATAGTTCGGACGGAATATGTAAGTTGTTTGTTGTGTATTGAAGGCGTGGTGTCGTCGAATCTATTTTTAGGTTTACGAGTTCAGTCCCCTGCTCCCCTGTGTCCCTTCGTTCGAGTCGTTCTTCATCCCTGCTGAGCCCAGTGTGATGGCTCTCACGTAAACGTCTTATAGATGTCGTGTTGAATTTTACGATGCCTTTTGATTGGATACGTTTATCACTACACCATTTTTTCAGACATGTCTGTAATCAATTTATCATCTTGAACGGTTCATTTGACGGTTTTATTAATTTCATACGTATGAATATAAATTAATTTAGACCAGAATGTAATACACGTGTCCTTCTCATTCCGTATAGCTATAGACAACATACGACCCCATAGCGTGTTCTATAAAAGTTCCCGTCAAACGGTGGCAGTATAAATCGCGCGAGACACGAACCAACTCGATCTTGACCAACATTTTCTAGACGTGACGTAATCGTCACAACTGTGAATTAACCCAGATAACATTCCGGAGTAAACGTATGGATGAGCATCACACACGCTTTTATCTTCTGGAGTTAACAGTCAATTTAAGTGGTTTTCAAGAATTTTCTTATACATAGGGACAACAACAACATAATTTTAGTTCTCTTCTGCATGCTTGCAGTGTGAAGCAAACTTTAGTTCAATTTGGTCCTTGATGACATATGGCGGATCCAGGGACCAAAAACGGTTCATACGAGTATATGAAAAACCGACGACATTTTACACCGAAAATACAACTTAGCCAAGTTATTATTTCATCGAAACAGAACATTTTGAAATGTTTTCAATACGTTCTTATTGTATCGTAAGTTTAATATTGAAGAGATATTAGGTCACCAGCTGGGTCTTTGCAGATAAGCTATCTGTAACATCTGATTGATGACTCAAACCTGTTCCGTCTGGGCGGCCGAAACTAAAACTGCAGCTAAAAACGTATCAATTGTAAACATCCTGATTAATCATTTTGTTAAAAGTTTTTCAGAGATCGTTAAAATGTGCTACGGTGTTTCAGATAATTTAATATTGAACTGAAAAATTTCTGTGTAATGTCTGGTATTTGAAATTTGCCGCTTGGTATCGTCTTTCATCGTCTAAGGTTTTATCAGCACTCAAATAATTGAAAGCTGAAAATTATCTCAAGTTTAATTATGTAGAGTTAGAGCTTATTGCTCCCATGACACTACAACCATATCTAACTCCCAATCATCACAATGTTCAAATCCTAAAACATTATTCCTTGACGTGTCTCCAAGAGATCTCGGATGCAAGGACCACGTAGCTTTTACTGTAATTGATACATACATATCTTTAATCTGGTGTTTGTAAGTCGGTCCCCCACAAGTATGCGATGTTAATGGACAATTATTTCGGCAGTCGTCGGTCTCACGCGACGCGTGGCGCGTGCGTGCTCGCTTATTATTGTAAGCGGAGGAGAGCGCGTGTGACGGACGGTGGCTGCCCCGATATGTGAGCGGGGAGCGGGTTGCAATGAGATTTATGTGTGAACATTGGTCCTTTCAAAAAAGAAGTTCATTTACGAAGAGAATATCGTATGAATAGTACTATGCCAAATTTTTTAAAGTTCTCTTATGAACAGATTTGTAGTAATCTAAAATACCTGGAGTCGTTTTAGGTCCTGTTGAAATTGGCTTTTAAAAATATTAAATAATTGCCTTATGAGCGCGGTAGTGCCATAGTAACAAATGGACATTATTTTAGAAAAAAATATTAGCAATAATATATCACAAAAAATCCCACCATCAACCCTTCACCGCTACCTCTCTTCACCCAGTCCACATCGTCTGGTCGATAAGGCCATGTGTGCACGCACCGCGGGAGTCCGCCCCCCCTCGCCGGCTATTTTCATTTATCACTCCGAGATGCTCAGCCTTTCCTCGCCGATAACGGAGTCTGAGATAAAAAAAAAACAAAAATCTTCAATACTCTGTGTTTCTATTTCCTAGACAGAGTATTCTGTATAACACAGGCATGCCAGCAATGCAGATGCTAGTAAAACTTGTGTGATCTAAACTTGGAGACTGCGGAATTGTAGTCTAGAGACTCCGAGTACCATAGAGGCCACTTCCCTTAATTGATTCTCACGACAGTCGCGCCAGCTGAGGCAGTGTTCCTTTTATTCAGAGTAAAAACAGACATTGCGTCGCGTCGTTTCAAAACGTGTGTAGACTACATCATTAGTAGCTATCACATCTAAGTATAGGTACAAAATATTAATTAGTAGCATCGTGGTAGCTAATTTATTAAAAGAATGTTGTTTGACAACCTGCCTCAGAAATGTCAAAAATCAGTGATCCAAGCTTAATAGGCTAACGAAGAAAAAAAGAAACCAAACCATGTCCAATTTTGTTAAAAAAAAAAACTGAGTATTTTAAATTAAAATTACATTTCTAGTAACCTATTGTTCCTATAAAAATTTCATAATGGCTTCTTTAGAATTCTGCTTATCACTGCTATTTATTTTTATAGACCTGTTTAAACAAAAAAGCTACAACAAAGCTAACAAGAAACTCCATTCTCTCTTGTAAAAAAAAACCTGTCAAATCACAAACAACGATCGATCGAGGGACTTAGTAAATCTAATAAGAGAATTTTTTGTGCGCGAAACGAATGAGGTGAAACGTGTTTGAAATAGACAGGGGATTAAGTGTCCCCTAGTAGGAGCGAGGGGTTCGTTGCATGCGTCGGCAGTGGCAGGGTTACCAGTCACTGTATGACGCTTTCTCTTACAACACCAAACTCGATTTGGAAATAGGTTATTGTGTCGTTTGTGGTGGAAGTGTTTGGAGCTATTCATAATACGGTTTTAAAGAAGTGTTTAAAACTTTCAAATTATAATTCTATTGAATATTCTCATACTTACATGAAATAACATATCAAAAGCAATTGCCGTGCGATAATCTCGCGAATACTCGAAAATCGGTCGTCCGATTTAATTTATCTTTTTTGTTGTATTGTGTCGATTTACGAAAAAACAAACAACTATGTGTGGGACAAGGTACACTGGGTCATCAATGTAGGATAAAAACAAGCCCTAAATTAGTCCAACACTTACCTTTTCATCAAACGGAGCTCAAACCCGACACTAACATGATAAGGTTGTCACAGCAAATCCTGACGAATGGTAGCCCTGCGTACATGCGCAGTGCGTGCTTTGCGAGCGCTCTCGTGGATCCAGCGGATCAATTTCACGCGGATCGATTACTCTTTGTCGTTGAGAAAAAGGTTCTTGGCACAGCACATATGTGCCAGTGCTTCAACTCCACGAAGATTACAACACGTGTCGTTTATAGACGCAGTAACGACATGTGTATTGCATTGCCTATGACATAGTTAAAGTACCTCATCCTTGATATAGTTAGGTGGACGTATTTACAACCAAATTGAACCATTAGCTAATTGAACTGATACGAAGAACCTAACTAACTTATCAAAGTTAAACTATTTATTTCAATTAGACCATTAAAAGACATTTACAAAAATATAGTTGCCCCCTTCCCAAAAGTAGTTTTGTATGCAAACGAACGAGCAAGTAACCCCATACTAACTGTTTAAAAGAATAGGTACATGTTCAACGTACATTATCATAGCTAATTAGTCTACCATACCATGCTTTATCGCCAGACTCATCTGTCATTTACAGATCATCAGATAAATTGCTACACATATTATGTACACGTCATTAACTTAAATCGTTTTATATTTTGTGTTGCGTGTGGGCTTTAGTCTAAGAATTTTTCCCACGATTTAACTCAAATTCAATTCAGTCTTATCATAACTTTTATTTCTCTGTCTCTATCTATTGTTTTTTTATCAATCTTCTTATTTTCGTGACATATTCGAAATGACATATCAGTAATAATAACTATTTAACACAACCTTTATTTTACAAGTTTCAACAATAATATTATATTAAGTACTGATTATAGCAACTTTGTAATTTTTATTTTTCGCTCCTCGGCCAACGATCTTACTTACTATTAAGGTCAGTGGTCCTTCCGTCCGCAGGTCCCCCTACTATTACAAAAATAGCAAAACATATTGCAAATAGTATCCGTAAAGTTACTACTACTGTCCCCGTACTATATTCTTCGAATTAATCCACTAGTCGAACAAAATGTTCTTAATTAGCCTAATGCACATCCAATGGCTTTTTGTGGACATTTTGTTGCTGCGTTTACTGCAATAAGTAACCGCAGCAACAATTTGGCTGGCGAAAAACATTGGACATTAACGAACTAACCATTAAGATAATTAAGGATAATTGCGGCTGAGTTATTGAATGTTATCGGATAATAATGACACTGTTTATTACTGAATGGTGTAGGGCGTGTAGGCTCACGTTCGATCGAATTGATGAAGGTAGCTAGGCTATTTGTTTTCCATGTAATGTAATGAGGATCTATGTAATGCTAAGAACACTATAATTGTTAGATTTAACTTCCAATCGGGCTGCTATTTGTCTGCCGCCAAAGATAATATCAAATACAAAAGTACCAGAGACATATTCCAGTTATCGAAAGACCAGAAAACTGTCGAAAAAGACTTCTTACATTACTGCTTATTCAACACAAGGGTGGTGCCGTCAGTAAACAGCGCAGGTACAAACAGCTGGTGGGTCGAGAACTCGAGACTCGAGCTCGTACCATTGTGATCGGCGCAGGCGCACGTTGAGCGGCAACGCCGCAGCCTCTCATGTTTATTTTATTACTAGCCTTTTTATTACTGATCCCTTCGCCTTTCAGTTTGTTTAGATATGGTTTGGTTGAGTTTAGATGTTGGCTCGCTAGAAATGGTTTGTGATATGCAGTTGTATGGCTTGTAAGTAAAAGTAGTAAAATGGTAGTTATAAAAGCGATAACGTTGTATACTCGGTGGCTTTAAACAAGAAGTAAGATGTTTGTTGACGGGTAAATGGACGGTAGCCTTGAACAAATTTGACAAATCACTACTGATGAAACTGAGATAGCAATTCAGCTGATGAGCTTACCAGAAACATTTGTGTCATCACTACAGTATTTCATCTTTACACAGCTCTATAATGTAGACAATGTTTGTCCAGTTTATTCAAGCGGCGAAAAAAGTGACAATGATGAATAAGTATGGATACCAGTTTGTGTCAGTTCATTTAATACATAAAAAGACCAAAAATCAAATTTCATTTCGGGATAGGGAGCATCTAACCGACAGACGTGCTAACAGCATCCTCGCAATAATTAAACTTCGTTTGGACCCTTAGGGGCTCAGAACCTTTGAAACGATTATGTTCAACCAGTTGTACTATATGAAGATCCACAACAGACAGTTTATAAATTAAATAAGTAAACGATGAGTAGGCATTTTAATAGCGGATACTACTAACGTTGAAAAACAAACCGAACACTTAATGCGATTCATCCAGCTAAATTCTCAGCTCTAGTTTCCAGGCAGAAACAGACATTTCACAATACACACCCGCCCAATGACGCGTATCCGTATATAGAAAAACTATATTACCGATACATACGTAACACTTACGTTTTTATTGCATCATCACTCCCACGCACCGCAATGTTTTGACTGGTTTTAATTACGTGCGATAGCAACAATCTCGCCAACAAGGCTTCAATGTTTACAATCCGACGAAGGTAGTACAATGAGGGCCTTTCACAGTATTTCGCGGTATGCACAACAATAACAGATGAGCTAGAACACGTGGTTGTATGAATTTCGCTTTTGTGTTGTTCGCGGAAATGGGAATGAACTTGAATAGCGCGTTGCTATGGGTGTGGGACGCTCTGGGATTGTAGCGCTGTTAGTTATCTATATTGAAAGCAAGGGATTGGAGTTAATAGTGCTTATTGGATTGACACTAATGAGCATTGTCAGAGTTTGGGATCATCCTTTCTGTGACTTTGACAGAAATATTTGAATGAGTTCAACAGTAATTTGTGGGAAAGTCGTGGTAAATACGAGGAAGCGCGCGTTTTTCACCCAACTTTTAATCTAAAAGCTTGCCTACATGGGGCGGCCGGCATATGGGCGGAAGCTCGAGCCAAAAGTACGAGTAATTGCTTGTAGTAATACTATTGCCCGCTTAAAAGATACAGTTAGTTTATGTTACACTTAGTACATTTTCCCCAAAAGATTATCTCAGTCGCTTTTGCAAGTTTGCAGAAAAGAGACTGGCATAACCGCAAGGTCAATGCCCGACGAGGTTGGTGTCACACGTGGGTATACATAATGATTCATCTATAGCTGTTCGGATATCGTACTACAGCAGTTTTAGGAAAACCCAGCTCTTTATGGAACTGTAATGCCACACCCAAGTACCGAAACATTACTCCGAGGCACGAGTATGTAGGTATAGAGGCGACAAACCCCGATACACGTCGTGCGGCACCGGACACGGCGCTTCCTCGCCCGTATTAAACGTCCGCCTACGCGCTCGCTTCCTGCGCGCCGCGCTGCCACGTGGCCACAAATTGCGCGGGCAGAAGGACCAAAAAGATTTGGAAAATTAGATTTTCATCGGTTGCGAGTTGGCGATGAATATTTAGGAAAGGAGCTTTATACGTCTTTCAGTAAATGGTTAGAGATTCACGATATGTTGCGGCTAATAGTGTTCAAAATAGTCAAAAGTAATGTTAATTTAGAAGATGGCTTTGAATGGGATTCCGCAAAAATATTGGTGAAGGTCTACTCCTCTACTGTCGATGTCTAACTTAGATGATTTGAAGTGGGAACCGTTATGGAACTAGGGATACCCAATGTTGAATATTAGTCGAATGATTTCAAATTATTTGGGGCAAATGATAAGGACGTAGAAACAAGCACAGTTCGAAGAATATAATTATCAACAACAACATAATATGGCAATGTGCCCGTGCGTTCTTGACAATGACTTTCACAATATATTAGCATATTTCGAAACATGAGTAATGTTTGCCAATGTCGGTCGACTAGACATGAACGCTGAAAAATTTGTATATGCAAACTAGTATTATATGAACATCATCTTACTTTTATTCCTTGGCCTTCAGGCTACTGTTATTTAATAACCAGCTTTTGCTCCCGTCTTCGCTTGCATGAATTTTCTTACGGATCGCTATTTTTGGTTTATAGTAAAATAAAGCCTTATTAGCATTAACGGGGATAACGTCGCTTCCTATTAGTTCCGGACCCGTAGTTCCGGAAATTAGCGCGTTCAAACAAACAAACTTTTTAGCTTTATAATATTTAGTTCCTGCCGTTGTCTTACTGTGAAAATTTTATCATAGCGTGGAGTATCTTTCAATAAATATTAATAAGACCTAACAAAGAAAAAAAAACTCATTTCGAATCATTATTAATGAAGTTCTGAATTAATCGACCAAAATACACAAGACCAACGTCCGTAGGATAAATTCCAAAACCATTCATGTTCTCACGCGAATATGCAAAATACATTTGGAACTCGGAACTCAGTTCGCGCTCTCAATAGCCCAACTTTAACGGTGCCTTTGATGTTCACCTAATGCTGACAGATATGCGGGGTAGGAAGTCGACGTAGACACATTAGAGCAACCTGTCTCGTATCGGAACTGATTATTTCAATACCCTGTGGAAACCGTGTCATGTGGTTTGTGTTCGTTACTGTACTTATTTTCACGTAAACAACTTTTAAAGTGGTATTTATTGTGGCTTAAGTTATTTTACTGATCTTTAGATGCAACGTCCCGGCCACTATCTCATAATCTTGGTATTCTGTAAAAAATCTCCCTTGGTGAATTTGGGTGGTGATGGTGGTTCTATGATTATTTCATGTCATATCACCAGTCGGGTCTATTCTGTATAAATCTCCCTTGGTCTATTAATACAGCGAAGAGCAGTAATCCTATCACAGTCTATCGATTGACAGCTCACCTAAATTCACCTCACGCTCGTGCACTTTTTTTCTGCTGTGATCTGTGTCTGAATTTTAAACTCCTGTAACGAGCCGCCCTTTACACCATATGGTAATCAATCTCGTACCTACACAGTGTACACTGTAAAAGTAACATAAGCTAACATGTAGGTTTTTGTTTGCAGGTACGTTGTCCGAGCCCAGTCTGCGGAGGCCAGGCGCATGCGCGCGAGCCCCGTGGGAACACGGCCGCTTCCTCGAATGTACCGCGCTAGCCACCGGCCTCTAGTTACATGACCGGTTGTACTAGCAAAAGGGTTGCCCTCGGAGTAACAACAAGTCAACAAGTGTGATGGCACTGCGAGAGACAGCCTTTGATAAAAGTGAAGCTTTATCGGTAGAGTATTGGGGTCTATTCCCAAAATTCTAGCTCTTTTGTGTTTATTTGATGCCAATTCGAAAACATCGGTGTTTATGTCCTCTGTTTTTTATAGAGCTTCTTTAGATACTTTAACCAATACAAAACCAACCCAGATTATAAATTCATTAAGTTAATACATTGAAACAGCCATATTACTAATGCAACACTGGAAAACCTTACACGTCTTATTTCTCGCTCGGCTGTCATAATACGGGTCCGCTGTCTGTCTAAGCAAAATATCTCATCTGACTGGATACGGCGCTTCCTCAAACACGAACCCTCCTTCAATAAGTTGGCAGCCGCGCGTTCGGATTACAGAACCGGTTCCCGGTTTCATATCGGTTATATTGCCCGTGCAGTGAAGGGTTATGCTTTGGCTTTGGCACCATTGTTTATTTACACCTACCGCCAGGGGAAACTAATGGGCATTATCATTATTGAATTCGACGATGGAAATATCTTTTTGCTTCTAAATTAGATTCAGGTCGGTAGCTATCTGTAAAACCACAGTCTTACCGCAATGGATTACGAAACTATTGAAATCGAAGTTAGCTACAATATTGCAAGAAAATAATACAGCTTTGGATCCTTTGATAGTAAAGCCGGTCTGCAAATTCAAATTATGTCAGTTTACGTAAATATAGACTTCAGCTTACGCCCACTAATCTAATCCGCCAAGGTAAGCAACGTTCCCCGAACTATAAAATAATATACGCTCAATACACACGGCTACATCTGGAGATCAAAGGTGCAACTTACACGCCCGTCACCGTTAGGGACACAAGCTAGTTTTGAAACTGTTTGCCACTCAAAGGGCTTTGCCAATAGATAGAATTGCAACAGCCTAACAGTTAAACCAATAGAAAATCTTGAGTAACACTATTCTTTGTCTATTTGAGAAAAAATCTCAAAGTTTATCGAAAAACTTAAACTAAGACTTAAATTGAGGTATTTATGATGTTAACAATAAAGCAATCTCGCTACCAGTGAAATCCGAAAGATTGTCTGTAGTCTCTGTAGTACTTCAAAAGAATGTTGATTAAAAACTTCAATTGACATTCTTGGGAACATTCGCTTCGTTGACATCTGTAATCACTTTCGTTTTTCCTTGAGCAACGAGAAAGCTTTCTGTCGAATCTTTAAGAAAGGCAGTTTCTGTAGTATTTACTTGTTTCGCTTTTGGAACGCCATTAGTTGTGTCCCTTAGGCATGCGTGTGTTGTGTTTGTACGATGCAACGTAGCGTCTAACCTCAATTGAACCTGTGGTATGTTTAAACAGTTTAAAGTTGCCATGTTTCAAAATTATCGTGGAACATTGGTAGGTTTTTAGTTTTGTTTGAAAATCTCAAGTCTTCATTTTGTAGGAGGTATGCTAATGTTCTTGTATTTTGGAGCATGTTTTTGAGAGCTCTTCTTCTACATACACTTAAATATTTATTGTGAAACCGAAGGGATTCTGATCTACTGGTGTGATTCTGAAAATTCTTTCGCTAATACGGAGGCTACGGAATCCCTAAGCTCTATAGACTCTATTTTATTATTAAAAAAAGGGATCCATAAGAAAATATATGAGCATGAAGTCGTGGAAATAAATCTAGTTAGTTATAACTGTAAAACATATGGCAACATTCGCAATTCTACTTCCGTGTATTAAGGCTATAAACTTATGTTTAGACATGTTTGCTGTGTATCGCCAAATTGAACGGAAACGGATATTCGAGACATGAATTGTAATTCGACATAATTTGACGATTGACTCAGGAAATGTCAATAACATACATTGTTCAAACTTCGAATACTTTCTCTGCCGGATAGAATAAAATATGAAATGTGTTTATTTTTAACCTGTAATATATCATTGATTTATGTTTCACTACTATTTCCGACAAACGAAACCTAATCACAAGTCATTTCTCCATTATACTTATCGACGTTGGTGGTTCATTCACTTCTTGTATTGTACGAAACTCTCGTCCTTATGTCTGATAGTAGTAACGAAAAACATAGGTAATCCTATATCTTGGATTACCAGACCAGATTTATTTTAACGAAAAAACTTTACACCAACTCTCATTGCTTCAATCTAATCTTTCGAAATTCCTCTCGAAATATCGTGCCCAACCATAGTAGAGCTTGTGAAAACATTCCGTGCGCGCTCTCTAAAGGCAAGTCACCCTAGAACTCGAATAATACCTAATGGATACGTCAATAAGAAACTCAACACCAACGAATTGAATTACAGAACCCCAGCGACTGCGTTTACACACTTTAAATATTTATAATTGGATATCATTCCAAAGGGTTCCTTTGTAAAAGAAGTAAAAATCTGTTACTTTTTTTTCTGCTCACATTTTCATTTCACTCGTCCCGGTTTTTGATTCGGCACATGATCTTAATTAAAGCACTAATTAATGGAATATTGAGAATGCAAAACAAACGAATCGACAACGTACTACGACATTCGCTTTATAGCTCCATTCGCCGAAATCAATTTATTTTTACCAATGGGATTAAAGGGATATTCGAGTTATATGGGGCGCCAGCTTTGACCGATTCCAGTAATATTTAAAGTATCTTAATACTTCAAAATAGTATTTCCAGTAATAAATATCTCTTTTAATGCGATACATCCTTCCATGTTTGTTGAGTTTTCAAAATATCCGGCTGGTAGGACTGAGTGGTGGTACATTGCAGTAAGATTTTTCTTTTTTTTGACGTCGAAGTTGCTACCGTTTTTAGTCGCAAAAGTTGCCTAAAGATACAGAGATGTAGAGAAAAATGAAGCGATGTATGTTAGCGGCGAATTTTCCCTTGCCGACAAACACTAACGTATCTAAAGCTTAGCTTATAAATAGGGCAATGGATGAGAGAACACTTCCGGAGAACGAAGCTTTGGCGGAGCCGTCTCCGTTGTACCAAGGAATTAATAAAAGACAGAAGGACCATTATTGTATATGATATTATATGTCACAATGCGTCATCGTCTATAAGAAATTGTAACTTTGTTTTGCTTTGTGTGGGGTCTTTAAAATAAAACAATTGCTGGCACAAATATTTAGATAGTCGCTTTTGTAGCGACAGCTTTAGCTACAACTTTTGGTAAAGTTCGTTTTAGGTAGAATACCAATACTAGACTCGGCACAATAGCTTGACATTAGAGAGAGACGGCTATATTGCCTTCGTGATCGCGGTACTTATTTTGTCTGCCGTCTAATGCGAGCGTTAATAATTTACCAAGTAAAGCTTCTGTATGTTCATATTCTGTGGTAATATCATCCACACGTACTCTTGCAACGCAATTACTGCTGATGAAAGTTTAACGTCCATGCTTGTTATATGTTTTATAAACCATAGTTTCTGCCGCATTGGGTACTATAATATGATGAGGCTCAGTTTATGGATTTCTTCCTAAATAATAGTGATTAAATGTATTAAATGTCAAGAAAATACTGGGATTCGATTAAAATTATCACTTTAATGGCCTTCCGTACTCATTCGTATTCTCAAGACGAATCAAACAATTTTATACATGTAAAGGATACACGCAATGAAATGTAAAAACATGACGTCCTTTTAGTGAAACAGATTTTAATTCCTCTTCATTTTCTAGTCGAATCCGCAAACCAAAGAAAATATTCCAGCAATTTAATAATGGGGACGGATGGTCCCGAATCCAGTCGCTTATCCACTCTTGACTAAACGAGAAAGGGGTAAAAAGTGACGAGAACCGAGGTAGACGGAGTTTTTGTCGCCTCACTTTGTAAACCGTCCACCAAGCTGCCAGATTTATTAAAATTTCACGTGGAGCTCGGCCGCTCGGTCACTCGTTACACCTAATTAATATAAGTGATGTGTCATTAACTTCGCGCACTTCGTACTATCTAATTAGATTACTATTTATGAACGTTCTTCTTTTTTCTCAACGCTATTCTCTTTACTTTAGAACGTTTTTCTCATACACAGAGCAATTTGCATAACAACGATGCCAATTAATTACATTTTAGTTAAAATTCCTGGTTAGTCATTATAACGAACGTAGTTTTAATTTGTTTGTTGTGCCGCTTAATGCGTCGTTCAGACTGAGGCGGTGGCGGTTGCCAGTTTACTGTCAGTTGTGCATAGTTGAACTGATTTCACATAGGGGATGTAAAAAGACACATCGCATGGCTGTTGATTGCGCATATTCCGTAAAAATAAGTAATATTTGTTGATAAACGATTATAATTTTCAGTATGTTGTATGGTATCGCACAATGTCATGCAAAACATTGTGTTATATTGGGTACATGCAACCATACAGGTTGTGGGGGAAGTTTAGTTGTAATGATTAAAACGTTTTGTGGTAAAAAAAATAACTTTGACCTTCAATATCTTATTTATTTATTTATCTTCGTAAGAGGCAGGCTCCCAAGTATACATAATTCGGAAAAAAAATATAGTGATGGGAGCAATTTAAGTAATTTTTGGCATCATTGAGTGTCTATACACACGTTACAAGTCACATAGTACAATTATGTCACATTAACAGTAGGTATGGCGCCACTGCCTCTGTCTGAACGACGCCAACTTCGTGCTAATGACTTCCAAGGTTTAAATATATTCCTTCGTCGGAGAAAATCTTTTAATTCAGTTGTTTGACACAGAAAACATCTCGACATTTGCATAACCTCGCATAAATATTAAACGTTGAACTTAAAATTGCATGTCTGTATAAAATAAGGCGAATGTCCTCGCTACAAAGTTATTCCGCCTGGCTAGAAATGTTAAGTGCACGTTTTAAGTTATGTGTTACTTAAATGCAAGTACACTATTTATCGTGCATTAGTAATGCATACTTAAATAAAATGTTTTATACTTAAAGAAACTGTAAAGCGTTTAGGCAAAGTTAAATTATTTATTTCAATTAGACCATTAAAAGGCACTTTAGAATTACCAATTACAAGATAAAAATTAATAATATTGAATCTAGTTGCCCATTAAAAAAAGCCAGCTTCGTATGGAGAAGAAACTCCATTCATGTCTTGTCTTTTTATCGATAAAATTAATATTCCGATAGTAAGTGACGATTACTGTCTATCATAGTTAATGCCAGCAATAGGAATTGAAGTGACAACGGGCGAACCACTGCCCAATTGATTGGAAAATTGTCTCCGACGCCATGCCCGCGACGTACAGTCGCGTCCTGTCGATGCTCTTTTCAATGTATTAAGTAGAGAAGCCACTTGTTCTAGTAATGCTATTCTGTTAGGATAAGCGTTGGTCGTTTCACTGTTTAGGTGATCCAGTGGAGATGTACGAAAAATTTGCTTGTGAAAAAAAGATCAATGATGTTTTTGTTTTCGAGATTGTGTTGGCTCAAAAAGTTCAAAATACAGAGTATTCTATAGTCACTCATGGGTTGGTAGCTTTGTTATCGACACTTGAAAAGTCCGTTTTTCAGGTCGTACCGAAACAAGATCGAATCGTCGTTCAGTTCATCCCTATGGAGGATAATGTAAATCACCAGTTTTGGCGCTCGTAAAATTAATAAACCGTCTCGTCTCCGCTGAGGCGCGCCTTCGGGCTCGTGCTGATTCTGTGTCTCCCTACATTAGCTACACGTTTTATAACAGACTATTAAGACAACGTTAATCAAACCTGAAAACTGCTGCTCTACACGTTCGGAGTTCATGACGTTTTAATTAACATGAACGCCGCGTGTGGGCAAACCGGCTATTATCCACCGATGCGATGTATTTGCACGTACGTCTTACGCCATCAAGCTTATAACAGACCCTACACCCTGACTCCAATAATCCACCTCTTCAGAAATTCCTTCTGATGTAACTTCGTATTTTCTTCCTAAATTATGCAAACATCCATATGAAATAGGGAAATAAACTCTCAATATTGCAAAGAAACGACATTCTAATCGCAACAGAGGTCCCTACCCCATAAATTTTATATAGGATGGAAGAGTAACAAAATATTTACGGGGATATGAAGACAAGCGTCTTACGGATGGCGTTTATAGGTCAGAGAGTGGCGAGGCGTCGCACTCCAGTTTAGTGCCGCCTTCCGTCGCGATGCTCCCTCTCTGACTTTGAAATTGAACGCCGCCGGAGGCAACACGCCTTGGGTGATTTTCCACCCTCCCGCACAGGCTGCGGCGGAACCCCCGCCTTCAGACTTCAAAGTGCAAGATTGTATTATTGCGTTACAGGCCGAACGGAGGCAAAAAGCGCTTCGTTGCCACTCCACTACCGGAGATAACAGATTAAATTCGCACTCTTTAACAACCTCGGCGGAGTGCCGTCTCTATTTGATTAAAGAAAACACGAATAAATTGTGCACCCGACACAATTTATTGAGTCTTCAGTGTAACGAGTTTAGAGCCGACAGGTCTGCGTGCTCGATGCATCACACTGGGAAACATTGTGACATGAATAATAATTGCAGGTCTAAAACGTAATTACGTGTCATAAAGTGTGGCTCGTTAGTGCTGACTGCCACACACGATACTGTAATTTTTATTTCGTTGGACATTTAGATGTTTTACTTACGAGTCGCCAATAAGTTGCTTACATCATTTTTGTTAACTTGGAACTAACTTCTGAAACTTTTGAACAACGTTGTTAAACTTACACCATTGAATTATGGTTTAAGTTTTTACTCTTTAATGTTGTTATCCGAAGTTTTGTTAAATGTTCTAAGTTTTATTTAGTAGCAGTTTCTTTTTGCAAAGGCAATGGAATTTCAGAAATGTCACATCGGATACGCATGATTCCTCGACAGCCCTACCTTAGGCGGCAATTCTACTAACCTTTAGAAATGATCGCAATCTAATCTCGGTCAATCTGTCAAAAATACCTCTTATTAACCTCTCTTTTGTTGCTGAGATGGGATAACAAATGTATTTGGAATGTTTTTAATTAGTACTGCCTTTTTACTGGTTGTTGAAATAAATATAAGTTATAATTGTAATTGCTAAAATATTTATATTTTCCAGCTTAGTTCTTAATAAAGTCATAACTCTCTTGTAAAGGAATAACCTATATTTAAAATTGCTTTATTTCATAAACAAGCTGATGCAATAACATACTTTAAGTATCCAAAATATAAATCAAAACAGAACGCAGAATATACAGTTTCGCTTCCACAGATTGCAGATGGGGAGGTAGTTAGAAGTTTACGGATTTTTTGGGGTGCCGCAAGGCATTGCAACTGTGATTAATTACTCTAACAAAAATCCTACATCACTATTTATATGTATTTATTTATCCATCATACTATATTTAAATAAATAACTAATAACCTTATTTTTGCAATTGAGGTTAGCGTGAGAATAAAACTAAAGGAGATCGTATCAGCTGTTTATATTCCCGCTAAAGTTGTAAAAGTCAACTGAGGGCAACGAGTTATTAAATAGAGCTTATAGGCGACTGGTTACTGAACTGTTTCTGCACTTAACTAGTGCAAGCTCTCCATCTAGCATGTTCAGGGAAGTTTAGTTACTTACTTAATGAGACTCGAAAATCGGTTCTTGCTTCACTTCGAGCTTGAATCTTAGAGCTTATCAAAGCTCAACTGACAACTATTCCGAGGATCATCCCTTAGAGTTAGTTAAACCATTCCTAAAACTGCTATTCATCCCTTACATACTAATAAATATTTAGATCATCCCTAAAAATCGATGGTAAGCATAAATTGTACAAAGAATTGAAGTCGTCATAAAACACGCAATCGCCACTAGAAGATGAGTTTACAAAATTATGTAATTTTCTATTCAAAGTTATGTTAAAACTACAACAATGGTGTGTCATATACGGCTCCTTTCAAAGGGCAAGGAAGGACGCTTCGGGCGACGCACCCGGCGGCCGCGGCCGATGTCTCGCGATGCGATCGAGCCGTGCGATACTACATGCACTACCTACCGACTTGTGCTCAGGTGCCAATGTGTCACATTTGCATAGAGAAACGGTTCCAGAACATGCAGGGAAATTGTTTGTGAATGAACCGGAGATTTCGCTTTCCGAGATAAGTGAAATGAAGTCTTTGAAGTGAAGGACGTTAAAACAAATTGTAATCCGCTAAGAGAAAGTTTTGAAGTGCCATAAGAAGTCTGTACAAACTTTGATGTCTCCAATATATGCCAACT
This sequence comes from Caradrina clavipalpis, assembly GCA_932526535.1. Lineage (NCBI taxonomy): Eukaryota > Metazoa > Arthropoda > Insecta > Lepidoptera > Noctuidae > Caradrina > Caradrina clavipalpis. The sequence continues at coordinate 3,143,056 of OW052095.1, forward strand.
AAAGTATATGTTCAAACACAACCAACAGAGATTGATTTCATTCCGGCTCCCATTACAATTTAAAAAAAAAGAACCTGTAATACGAATCTGCAGTCCATAATGTGCATTGCAGACGTTGCGAACGTCGCAACACGTGTAAACAAAACAACCAGCGAGTACGTATCTCTGCCGGCAGACGTACACAGGAACGCACTCAGGGTCTGCTCGGCCGAGTATGATAAATGGACAACCCGCACCACCCGCTCTAATTCTTCTCTTTACTCCGCCACTACGCCAGGGTGTGGGAGGGAGATATATGACAGTAATGGAAAGATGTGACACCAAAACCACCAGGGAAATACTGCGGACGCTACGAAATTAAATATCCTTTATCTATCTATCTCAGCTTCCTCCTTTACAAAATCAATAAAAGTTTGAGCAAAACTCCGTGCTCCAGATTGAGAGATGCGACGTTTAGAAATCGGAGACATTCAAAGTTTTCTCACGTCTTCAAAACACACATCAGCGGATCCGGTGATTCGATAATCCCGTCCTCAAATACGATCCATTTATCGTTCTGAGTGATGTACTCGACAATCTGTCGTGATAGATGAGTGCGATGCCATGCCACTCTGCCCTACTGTCATATTTTATTCTAATGCACAGCTTTGTCAAGCTCTAACTAAACAGTGATACAGATAAAATTGAGTCTAAATTCATATTTTGTCCCAGCTCATGTATTTTTTTCTCGTTTCCTAACTTTTAACGAGATCCATGCCATCACGTCAAGGGAACGTGACGAGTTTTTTTACTGAAGTTCGTAATTAATTTTACTTAACAAATCTCATAATGAAGCCCAAAACAATAAGATTAAAAAGTAGTCAGAAAAACAAGAGAGAAGCGACAGAGGTACAGGTATTGGATTGCAAAGTTACTTCGACGCATGCCTGGTTGTGTTTGAGCTCTAACGCTCGGTAATAAGGATCATGTTTTTATGATGATGACAAGGATTGAACGCAAAGTTGATTTGGTTTTACATAATCTAAAGGATACCACGGAGACAGTGTTGCCACAAAGCGACGCGGCGAGCGCTGAGAATACGCAAACAGGTGTCGACTCCGAGGTTATATTTGCATATAAATAGAGTTCCTGCTTAACTGTAACACTGCCTCGTCCCTTTCTCTCTCGTTCGATGCTGTTCGCTAGAGGAGTACAGAGAGTTACGCCTCCTTGCACGCGCTATACGCAAGTACGAGCGGCTCCAGGAGATTCTATTTATGTACGGTGATGTAATATGACCAATAGACCGGTCACATAACCGCACACACGATGCCATCTATTGTCTCGTGACAATCGATAGGAAGTCGATCGATCAACACTATCAAATGGTTTATTGGCCTTCACCGCAAAATAATTATTTCCTCACTGATATTATTTCATGTTATCATCATAACGATGTTTGGAATTCGTCTACTTTTTGCCCAAGTATAGAAGCATAAATGTTATCTGTTAATGGTATTTCTAATGGGAGTCGTTAAAGAATATTCTGTAGGACGTGTTTTGTGGTTAGCGCAACTTTTTCTGGTGGGGAAGTTATTACAATGCGCATCTGAACCGGTCAGAGCACAACGCCTAGGAAGCGGTCCTGGCATTTTATCGTCCCTAGTCTTCCTTTAATTCGCATGGAAAAAGTTCAACGCTTACGCATCACGAATAAGCAAGGAGAGACATGAATAATTGAAGCAGAGATGGTCATCTCTAGAATATTAATATCCTCGGCGGTTCGCTGTAGCTGTGAAATTATAAAATAACTATCGTGCCAGGTGATTAGTGGGCCGTCGTCGTCGATACGGCCGGTTCCGCGCCTCCTCCGTTAGCCGTTTTTTATCGTTCGTCTATATTACATCATAGAAACATGCGCGTTCGCGGTGCGTGACCCGTCTGCGTAGGCGCAGGTGACATGCGAACTCGACATTATTTCGACATCTACTCAAAGAACCTAACTAGTTCTGTTACCCGAGACCCCTGTTATTTGTATTCTTTTTTTTGGTAGACCCGAACATTTTCTATTTGTTCCGTCGGGCCCTTTTTTTGCTGGGTTGCACCGGCCGCGTTCGAAGGTTCGGAACGTTTTTACTCGAGCACGGGGGAGCAGCGGGCGTCGAGAGGGCGGTGCCCCCCTCTCGCCGCCGCCGAGCCGTCCTTGGCCCGAACGTTCACCTTGGCGCGCTGCGCTGCCGGCACACCACAGGTAACAAAGTTCCGCGAACTACGTGATTTCTATGGCTGTCCGCCGAAAGTGGAGCCCGGAGTATCTCGAGAGCCACTCGGCCGGCGCTAATGTTACGGAGAAACGTGTAATGAAACACTCGCTCTACCCTCTGCGACGCGCGACCAACTCACGGACCCCCATCCGTGGTGTGCGTTTGCTGTACTTTTACAGTATCTAATGTCTCGCATTAGATGTTCTAGAACATGAGATGATTGACGAGGACAGATCTACGTGGTGGTCCTTCACAGAAATCGTTTTTTATTTAGTTGCTCCAATTACGCGACTTTAAATTTATATGAACACCCCCGCATCGATTTTATTATTTTACCTTCAGCCATTCTACAACAACGACATTTGGTGAAACCCAAATTGCAATGCAATAGGACTTCTAATTTGACTATAAGTTTTAAAAGCAAATAAGCCACGACAATATTGCTCTAATGGCTAAAGTATCCCAGTTGGGTTCTTGACTTATTGCTGCTAGATCGTTTAACTTCTTGCACTTGATTGGATTTCATTACGTATTCTTGTATAGTACGAGTTGTTTTAAAGCATTCAATTGGAAGAGAATTGTCTCAAGTTTTGCTTATATTATAACAGTAATGTCAGTAGCACACATGAAACGTTCAGTATTTTAACTGACACGAGTGGTAAAGATTATTCTCGGAATTGGAAGATAAGGAATAACTTTTTAAGTTGTTTTCACGGAAATAAGATAAATGCTAAGATAAACTTAGCCCGCAAGAGGAGGGTCAACCGTGAAAACTTTTTGTGACTCCAACTGCATTTCACAAGTATTCGTAGTGAAGTTCTGTCTCGCTGTACAGAATTTGAACAATAAGGGAATATGTAAGTAGTTAGTGAAGAGTTACTTGGTACCAATTTCTTTTCCAATTCTATTTTTACTGCATTTTTATGTTCGCTACGGTGATTTACTGCTTCAAAAGTGTATTTTTGGCTTACAACAGAATATAACTTTGGGTTATAGGCGTTTTAGTGCTTTCAGTGCCAGCCGATGCCTGCCTTAGGTTCGTTCACCTTTCCGCTGTCATATCAATCACGCGTTTGTATCACACTTTACGAGCTACTGCACGTCTTGTGCAGTGATTTTGTTGTGTTGTTGCGCGGTTCTTGTTAATTATAATGTCGAGTTCAACGTCGGCGATGATCGCGGCCGCGGCAGCGGCGGTTCTGGAGCAGCGGCTTCCACAGCTCGCCGACCGTAATCTTATCGCATTAGAGGCCGGACATAGGAAGGGCATTAAATTTGAACGATCGTCGTGAAGCGGCCGCCAGAACGAACGCGCCTGAAACCGGTCGGCCGTCCGTAAATAATGGATTAGAGGTGGGGAGGGCACGCGGTCCGGGGGAGGGGTGTGGCGCACGCACCGGCTGCGCACGCGGGCGCGGGGAGCCCCGCGGGCGGGGCGCGGGGCCTGCGCCTCCCGTCAGCTGTTGCGCGCCCGGGACCGCCGCGCGCACACCGCCGCCAATGCATCGGCGTTGATAGCGCACCGCGCACGCCGCCCGACTCGCGCGACCCACTCGGTGACAGTGACACAGTGCTGTGCGTGACAGGAGCCGTGTCTGCAGACCAGTGATTATGTTGTGTTGTGAGTGAGCATGCTCAGGATGTGCAGTGAGTGGACCGCGCCCAGAAGCTGACCACGGCGCTGCCGGGAGATGAGAGGACAGTTATGTTACGCCACCGACCGAGGTGATTATTCCCGACCTCGGCCCTAAAAACACCATGCATGCGCACGGCACCGTCACGGAGACGGCTCCGCCGGCCCCGGGACGGTTTTAGTGCTTTATTCTGCCAAGTTCGTAACATTCGGTAAGCATCGCCAGCATTTTGGCGCTTTTTTAGGATTAACGAAAAAAGTTCCACGCCGGTCGTAACAGAAAAAGTTCTTTTTTGGACATTTCAACAATGGATGTCGCCCTTTCGCTCGGGGGGACTCATTGTATGAAAGAAGGTGCGGTTCGTATTTTTTATGCATTTACCGTCGGTGTTTTTGGGCATTAATAATAAAAGAAACCGGTACCGTATACTACTACCTACGTATTTTTGGAGACGTTTCTCTCCGTGCAGGAACTGTTATCTCACGTTACTATTTAGCTTTATAAACTTTTATTATAAACTTCCCCGTTTGAATTGCATATAATTAAATAAGAAACCCGTACGTACATCCACGTTACTAATTCTATTAATTGCATTACGCATTCATTAATTACATTGTTACACTGCGATTCCACGTATATTAAATTAAATATGACTAACGTTGAATTATGAGAAATACCATGTATTTACCACATACGTCACATTATTTACTACGGACCAGGAAACATTGTTGACAGAACCACTGTGCAGTAACGAGAAACTCTGCTTTCATAACGAATTAATTGAATGTAATTAACTCATCAACTGAGTCTTATTTCCTTTGGTTAATTGGCACCACGTTTACACTGCCCAGTAAATACAGATGAAAATAATAAAAGTCCAACGCAAGGCTTCAGTTCATATTTACATTATAATTCAGATGTCTCCGATCATACACATGCAATTACAATTATACTGTCATTACCAATTACACATATTTAAGTTTACAGTCCGTTAACATTTTGTCGAAATCATTAAACGTCCTAATTTTTCCGAGACTGTCTTTAAAAATGTATTTGAAGACAGGCTCTCGCGGTCTTCCATAACGTTATACATACTGTATGTACATGTATACTGTAACGTTGTTTTGATGTTGCCCTACATCACAGAATACATAATAATACTGGATAAACATTACAGTTCCTTTGTCATCAAATCACGGGTGAATCTATACTAATATTATAAAGGTAAAGTTTGTGAGGTTGTAGGTGGTAATCCCTGAATCTACTAAACCGATTTTGAAAATTCTCCTGAGAAAGCCACGTTATTTGTGAGTGTCATAGGCTATATAACATCACGCTACGACATACGGGAGCAGAGCAGTAACCAAAGACGCAACTTAACGCGGGTGAAAAAAGCCACGCGGACGAAGTCGCAGACAGTTCGCTAGTTTTAAATATCCAAAAGTGGAAACTAATTCTTTATTCAATACCGTCAATATAATGATATAGAGAACTACCGTTAATGATGTGAAAAAGCCAAAGATTTATGTCTTCATTGTTCCCACTTACAGGATCAGAGCTAAGATATTTAAGAAAAAAAATGTGTTAGAAGTCCATACTGGTTAGAACGAACGTCACATTAAACCGTACGTATAAGGCAGGTGTGTGCCTATGCCTAGCACCTTGTGCTCAGCCTTCCGGCTTTATCCATTGAATATATTATCCGCTCTTTGTTTTATATTTATATTACTATTAGCAATGATCGTTACCTCTTTGTTACTAGAATACATAAAAGGAATGTTGACATTAAATAAGTTTGTATTAGCAGTGACTAGGTTACTAAGTAGACCTTTTTTTAGGTTATTGACGAAATTTATGACAATAAAGGAACTATAGAAGTCATAACTGCCCCGTTGGTCTCGTGGTCGCGAGTGCGACTGCTGTGCAAGGGGTCCCGGGTTCGATTCCCAGGTCGAGCAAAAAGTGTTGTTGGATTTTTCTATGAAATTCTCAGTAGCAGCTCGGAGTTTGGATTTGTGCCCGGTTAATGGCAATAGGCTCGCCTCCTATTACATGGGACCTTAATATACCGGCGAGCTGTGGGTGTATATTGGTACACCTCTGCCTAACCCTTCGGGGAATACAGGCGTGATGGTATATAGAAGTCACAGACAAATTCAAAGTATTTATATCAATTAGACCCCTACATAGGCATTTTTGACTTGTCAAGGAGTTGGTCAGTTAGACAGAAAGTTGAAGCTAGTTGTAGTTACATACAGTGTTAGTCAATATAGTTAGATATTGACATAGATTCATATTAACATAGTAATGAAAGAAATTGAGAAATTACTTAAAAGCTCCAAGGGGCAAAGACACCATCACCAGTAACAAGATAATCAAATCCATCTATTAAATTAAATGAACAACTGAAGGCAAATAATATAATATCTAAGCCTGTAAGAATCCATAACGTATTGGTAGGTATTGCAATCCAACATGCAGTGCCACAAAGCAATGGTTAAACATGCTACGAACCGTAAGGAAGTCATTGAAATTCTCGATGATTCTTAGTCTTACATTCAGTGTCGATGGAATGACTCATTAGGTATCAGGAACTTCGCGACGTTCATTTTGAACAACTTATGTAACTTTATAAAATTACAGCTTAGAAACAAAACTTTTAAATTACCAGGGAATTCTATAGGCGTTTGTAGTACCTTTAACTTTTTATATTTGCTCTTCACCTTGGCTTTGAACTGTTCTTTATCGGTTTCAAGTGCAATAACATTAATTTACATAATTAAGTTCGCTACTATATTTATTTTTTAAATGTTATCAATGTCATTATCACATACGCTGCTATTCGCGTATTTATTGACAGTTTGCGTGATGAAGGCTTTTTCCTTATCGATACTATTTCATACCGTAGCTAGAGTATCTTGAATTCTATTAAAACTCAACTAACCAGCCAATGCATTCTATCCTAGTATAACTGGCAATGCCCACTGGCTTGTTTGACTTAAATTAGTAATCCATTATTTATTTATTGGGTAAATATAATATCTACAAGTTACAAAGATTTAGACCAAGTGTATAATACTATGCAGTTATCACAGAAAACAAACATTATAACATTTACACAGTAATAACTCCAAACTATATTTATTTAAAAGACAATGTGCATTACATAATTAGGAACCTAATTATCTACGTACTTTGGTAGACTTGACGCTTGAATTATTTAGCCGTGACGTCATTATAACCTCTAGGATTTTTATATCTCTCAAGTCAGTAACTCCAGCAGTAACAATGTGTACATGAGCAGATGTTACAAATGACGGAGTAAGGTGACCCCGTCGACACTGCGCTCAGAGTTTTTGTTCCATTTGATTAATGACGAATCAAATCAAACATGTGTAAATCAACAATCAAGTCCGAATACTAATCAATCATCGATCATAAGTTGGAACTCGTGTTTTACCGCTATAAAATTCAAACATAGCTTTTTTATGATTCGCTTCAAATTTGCCCCTGTCATTATATATATTTGGACTGTTATATAGGAATGTAAAGTTATCCTCGTGTCTTTCAAAATTTTATATTTGTTCGTGTATATTTTTTGTGTCATTTCTAACAGCTAAGCGTTAATAATATTACTATTGTTGACACATTGATGACTTTCCAACGTCCCTCGTCGATCATTAAAGGGACGATAGTTCCTTCCAAATTCACTTTTTGTGTTGAAAACACACTAGGGCGAAGTTTTTGTCGGCATTTTTTTATCGCTCGTAACGAACGTTTGTATTTTTTGCCCATTCTAGCCATAAACCCCAGTTTTACGACTGATCCCTTTTGCCTGCAATTTTATTTGCTGTGAACCCTGTTTCTGTATTGTCACTAGTCGTTATTTTAATTTTCTTCTTTGTTTATTCTTTGAGGTCTCACTTACCTTGGCAGAGGTTTTTTACCTCCATTGAATATAATATCTTGTCTCTCTCTAATTGCTTTTAAAAGCTTTTTTCATTTCTGTTTGAATATAAGCATCTAATGAGCAGTTCACCTCATAAATATAACATCGTACATCAATTACATGTGAAGCGTGTCAAAGGTTCATTTTACGAAGAAAAATGAGTTTTATAATTAACAAGTGATCCGTCACGTCCTCCCTGCAGTCCGTACACGTCTGGTTGCATCGCCTGTGCATCGAGCAGCGAATAATGCGATTTAAAAGCAATCCCGTCGTCTCGTACGCTCAATTTCCGTATCAAACGTCGAATGATCAGACAATTTCGCAACATACCTAGCGATACCGATAGTTCTAGTGAACTGATACCTAGTATTAAAAAGTAGTTTCGCAATTCAAGTCTATGATATCCGAACTAAATTATTTTTTGTGCTTTTATCTGTCAAACTTTCGCAACTTTGATCTTCAATGCCGTAAAACTGGTACGACAAATTGGATTTCCGACTTTAACATGTCCACTTGTCCAGTCATCATTTTACCCTGTTTTTTAGTGTCCACATAATTACTCAACCCATATACAATATTAATGACAACATTAACGTCTTCATTTCAAAACATTTTCCAAGTTCTCAAGCCATTACATCGGTAAACGAGCTTCTGGTTTTAATCTTTCATCTGCGTAGCATTTCGAAGAAGTAATAGAATAAAAATGTTCACAGAACGAACGAACATTTGGTGCAATCGCAAAGTCGGATAGTCACTATAAAACTTCAGTCGAAGTGAACTGGTTTCTCAAACTCTCAAGAGCGAGCGGTGCCCTTTACAATAAGGCTGCCTTTCCACTAGAGATGTGCGAGGATGCGTAGCGAGGGATGTGTGTGGAACTAACCAATAACATCGCTCGTTTAACTCAATCTGTTAAAATAAAGCTATATTATTGGTTAGTCCCACACATATCTCTCGCACTCACATCGCTACTGGTGTAAAACCAGCTTTAAACTCACCTGTCAGATTAATTGCACCTTCAAGATTGTAATTCGGAGGGATTGCCTTGAATTTTGTTAATTTAATATGCGATTCTTTATTATTCATTAGCATCTTCTTTTATCTTCGCCATTAAGAGTTGTTAGCCGTAAGTTATGTGTGATAATTTTAATTTAACTTCGAATTTTTTGTTAATTAAAAGTGTGTTACTTTTGAGTACCTATGTATTTGTTTCTTATTATTCGTAGTTCTTTTAATAACTTAATTTTGTGCGTACTCTTTAACAATATTGAAGGTAGGTATATTTTTTTACTCGGCAATTTTTTTTTCTGCTGATAACACTTCTTTTGTTCCAAAAATAAAATAAGAAAACATCTCATGGTAGGTAGTTTATATCTAAAATTAAACTAACTTTATTACGTTTTACATTTTAATCTATTGAATTCAAAACAAGTTCTGCGTGTCAATCCCGTTAAAATCTATACTTACTTTAAATCATATATTAATTATGTCTCAATAAATCTACATATTATTATAGTGTGAATTGTAAATTAATATTAATGGCGATCACTTTTATACTCTTTCCTATATCGATGTTAATCCCGTACATTAATACATTTACAATATTTCGCTTTGTCCTCAAACTGTCAACTGTTTAAGCTTTTGAGCGCGTATTAACTGGGCTGATGAGTAATTAATTAAAAGCAAATCCGATTCTGCATTATAAAGTGATATATTACAAGTTACAATATTATGCACAAACATGTACCTATGTGTTGCATGTATTGCCCCGTTGGTCTCGTAGTCGCAAGCGCGACTGCTTGGCGAGGGGGCTCGGGTTTGATTCCCAGCTCTGGTAAAAGTGTTATTGGGTTTTTCCATTAGAGATCTCTTAGTAACAGCCCGGCGTTCGAAAGTTGGTGATGCGGCAACCCCGTGCCTAGGAAAGCACGTAAAGCCGTTCTCATTCGACTCTCATTCGTCGATCGTTGACAGTCGTTACGGATAGTAAGAAGCCAGGAAGTCTGACAACCAGTACCAGTCTTACCAAGAGGTTTGCGCACACACTTGGGCACTATCATATCTTCTGCGTACTTGGTTAGTCTGCATTAAGATTAGCCGCTGTGGTCGAAATCGCTCTGGAGAATAAATGTATTTGACTGGTTCAGAGGTTTGAATGCAACATATACACTTAGTTGGTCAGTTTCTATTTATATGAATGTTAAAGTATTAGGAAGTACTAACCTTATCTAAAAGTTAACACAACTAACTTTTCTCTTCCCAGTCGAGTCCATTTTCAATAGCATAAAGTTTCCTGATTTGTTTAACTTTGTTTTTGTATAAACAATATCGAAGTCATAAAAGAAAATACTTGAACATAAGCCTAGCAAAGTTCATAAAAGTTTTATTGAGAACAAGGCATAATGTAATGTTACCCTTATTATTCAGCGTGTAAACAATATAAGCGCTTGTTAACTGCATGGCAATAAAAAGTATTGTTAGTTTGTGAATTTATTATTTCTATCGGTTGTAAAATGTCAACGGCCATGGATATCGGACCCTTATGAAGTTACGACTGTTTATTCCCGTGTAAACAGTGAACTTACAGGTTAATAGTAAATCCCTTAATGAATCTAATATCCGGTATCTCGAACGAAAACTTCAAGTGACAAATTCCCAAGCGCGCGTAAATAACTGTGATTGGTTGACTCAATTATCAACAACCAATCAGCGCAGCGAACGCGCGATTGAAATTTTATCACATTTATTTTTCTTTCAAGAAAACGGAGGCTTTAATGGCCCTCAGTAGCATTAATAATGTAAATATCATAAACAACGCGATACTGACAAAGTTCAGTTAACATAATACCAGTAATATATCATAATTAAATTCATTAGAGGAAACTAACGACGGTAACCTAATCAGTCATAAATAAACGTGATTTTATATGATGTGTTTTGATGAGCTCGAATAATAATAGCGTTATTCCATCAATAAAATAAATAAAGACGCTAAAATCGATGGACAGATTTAACAGCCAAAATAATTCAAAGCCGTAAATAACCGTAACAGGAAATAATTAAATTTTCATCCCAACACCGTCTAGTCTAGACCATAATAAAACCGTTAGCATATAAAAACGGAGTGGTTTTTATTATATTTTAACACTCCATTTATTTATTTGCGATCAATAAAGATTGTACTATATGCCTAAGTAAAGCGTCGTTCAGACAGAGGTGGACGCGGTCACTTGTCAGTTTGGCATTTTGTACTTATTTGACATTGACGTTCAGATAGTACAATTATGTCTAACCTAAAAGTGACCGCCACCGCCACTACCTCCGTCTGAATGACGCTTTACGCCCAGGGCGGGAGAAGTCATTTAATGATTTCCCATAGGTAAAAACAAAACGCCTCGTACGAGTCTGACATAAATCTAGATACTATACCAGGTATAATGATATATTTCAGTTTAGTGCAATAATGTTATTCTGACAGATAGTAGACCGCCCCCGCCTCTGTATGAACGACGCCATAATTAGGGAATTACCAACGCGAACGTTGGCGGTCTAAGAAGCTTACATAAAAATACTTTATTAAAATTAAATTCTAAGTATCGCTAAATGTCCTTCAGAAGTGGCTTCAGACTCGTAACACAATCGTAACGAAATAAACGCGGTGCGTTCACCTCGTGTGTCATAAGGACTGGGTACACTGCCCGCCGCTTGCAGTCAGCAGCGGACTGATACATATTAATTTTAGTTTTATTGCACGAATACTCTTAATTAAAATGAAAAAAATACATAAGGTCGCATGTTTAATGGTAATTTGTCGCTCATCAACGGATGTAGTTCATTCGCTTGGAATCGCCCAACGTTATTTTATCGTTTTATGGAGTGATCATCTATTTCGATAGCAAAACAATTTACAATATTAAACGACTTTAGATTATACTTTATTTCTCAATGTCAATTAACACAATGTTATCTCTACATATACATAGATAGGTAATATAGATACAAAGTTGTCCTTATCGAGGTCGTGTGCGGTCTGCAACATCCGACGGTTATGCTGCTACAAACGGCTCGTCTATTCCGGGCCTAAGTCGGAACGATACGCGCACGACATTCGCTAAAAATACGTGCGTCGGGACGCATGGCTGGCATAATAATCGTATGTGGAGAACACATAGCAATACCAGATGAGAGACGGTGCGTGTGATATATCTATAACATAACGCAAACTCACGCAAATCTACGTAATACCACTCAATGTACCTATATGGGCTTCCCTTTTTTTTTTTGCTACAGAGAATGTGGCGCATTTACCTTGGATTGCCGAAACGTGTATGAATTTTTGCTTCGATTAAATTATCTAACTTTACGCGTGCTTTAAAATATATGTTTCCTACTCGACCAGCACCCGTATATCATTTGAATGAATTAGTATTTTCAATTAAACATGTGACGAAAACTAGGTAATTTGGTTACAACAAAACCTAAACGATAATAAATTTAATGCGTTTTAATCCTTTATTATTATACGATCAAGATTGAATATTTATGCGTTTACGTTCCTCCACGGATTTGATTTAATAGGCGTGCATAGTACAATAAATTCGTAGGTATGTTAATATGAGAAAAAACATCTTTTACGAAGTTGCGTAATAAAAATAAAAATCTCAGCCGTGTTTCCTGCCCGCAGCCCACACGGTGTCGATGACCGTTCGTGTTTAGTACTTTAATAAAAACGTTTATGCTTAAATTATGTAGTGCTTAAGATTAATCGTCCTTATCCAATTTTAAAGAATCGAAAATTAAAGTACTCTTACGTTAATCACTTTTAGGATCTCTCTGTAATTATTTAAACATTGCTGTTTTTTTTAAACACAAAATTATGCCAGATTAAAATGTTTTTAAAATAAATCTGTTTTGTAATGCAGGATAATCAGGTTTGTTAATTTAATGCGTCGTTCAGACAGAGGCGGTGGCGGTGGATGTCAGTTGTCAGTGTGACATAATATAATTCTACTATCTGACATTAATTAAATGTCAGATTAGAACAATTATGCCCAACTGACAAGTTACCGCCACCGCTTCTAGCTAAAAGACGCCTAAAGTTCCCGCAAATCAACACTGACCTACATAGCACCGCTATTTACTTTGCAAACACAAAGTACCTACCCCGAAAAGTTTCACAAGTACATATTACTCATCACTTTTCCTTTAAATTTCCAGCACGATATCTCCCTTTCTTTGTCAAAACACTCATAAAACGGCTAGGTACCTATTATCTTTTATTTACATTGACACACCTATGTATCGGCGGCAAGGAGCCGGTTTTCATAAAATCATTTTATTCATAGTATTTCAACGTAACGGAACGGATGCGGGACAGGTCCTGGCTGTGAATGAATCGACTCGATCATTGGTCAAGTTCACACATCGATTTATTTCAGTGTCAGTCGATACTGCGAGAGTAATTGCAATGCAAGGAGAATCGCTTTAAAAACCTTTTAGCTTCTAGGTTTAAGATATCAATTGATAGATTGGTTATAGTTTGCAGATGATTAAATTAATTTGTTTGAATGAAGGATGCGAGGTGTCTGACTGTCTGTTTTGTATTTTTTTGTAGGCTCTGCGTTCAATTTAAAAGAAAATTTGAATGGAATAACGTGAAGTCTGATTACTTGGTTTTACACACGGTGGAGGGGGCATCGTGAATCAAACTATGGATATAGTACATGATTGTAGACCCCCAAGCGGTAACATTTTTCATCGGTCGGTCGGTGGGTAATATTAAATCAAGTACAAAATCCATGGTTTAAGTTTGAGTCACGATGTTCTCTTCCACCGTGCACAATGAACGTAAGGATGGATTTAGTTATCACGTGTACGTGACACCGTATTACAGATCTGTCATCACTTGCTTAATAAACCACACTATCTATTACTAACATTTTGTAGACCAGTTAACCAAGAGATAAGATATAACTTTCTGTGTTGTCAAGTAAACGTATCGATAATATGGTACCTATTCAGATAATTTAACTGTCTTAAAGTCATAATAATTTGTAATTTAGCGAAACGATACAGACCCTAAGACCTAGTACAGTAAATTACAATTATACTTGATAAGCATATTAAGCTAATATATGGTTGAACTGTACCTCCATATAATTTATAACTCTGCCAAAGATGTATGAACTACTAGCTGCGTTGTGAGGTTTCACCGATTTAGATATTTTCACTTGAACCATGCATCTTTGTGGCATAAATTATCTTAGGTCATCCGGGATTAGTGTAGCTATCTATCAGTGAAATAATATTCGAAATATGATCACGTTTTTCAGTGTTTATCGTATATAAACAAACAATCAAAACGCTCTACCTCATGTAGAAAATTATTATAAAGAGGATTAGAGAAAATCCTAACATAATTTTATATTATAAAACAGCATAACACAACACACATTCAACCAAACGAAACGAATCATCTTATTCGGTAGTTTTGTTGTACCCTCGTATACACATACACAACCCTCGTCCGACTATCGACCGTTTTATTATTGTTATTATATCGATGGTGCCTCCCGCTGGCCGAACAACGGCCATACATTTTGTCATACAAACTTACCAGTTAATAATCATTCTGTAAATGGATATAAGAGTACATACACACATATGTATGATTATGTTGTAAGTGGCGCTTCAAGTAAATAAGACATTGACAAGTAGTCATTACTGTCATAATTACTCGTTGTATGCCGTCGATGCTGAATAATTAACTTTTTGTTCGGATTCAATTTCAAGTGTTGATTTCACTGTCTGAATTAAATGAAAATCATTTAAATAATATATGTTTTTTGTTCCATGCATCCATAGCAACTTTTGAAATCCGACGTAAATTATCAATTTTGTTAGAGAATGAAATAGGAAGGAAAATTAAACATACAGATAATGCAATACCAGAAACAAATATTCAGGTACCGCTAAAAAAATCCTGCTAAAAACTCTATCCCGCTTTTACCTGAAAGGATAAATTGGACGTAGTTATGCAGAAACGATCCAACCCTCAAAGTGTAGATACGCAAAAATGATCCAACTCTCAAAGTAACACTTTGAGAAGTCCAACTCTCAAAGTAACACTTTGAGAAGTTGGATCATTTTTGCGTATCTACACTTTGAGGGTTGGATCGTTTCTGCATAACTACGTCCAATTGATTATCATTATTTTTCCTAAAAGCATTCATGATTCAGTCGCAAGTATTTGCAAAGAAATAAGTACTTAAATGTAAACAAAAAAAAAAGCAGTGAGTCATTACCAAAAGTCTAGTTAATCACCGTACAAGCCTATTAGAGGCAAAGTACACACAATGAGCGTTTATACGTTTATTACTGCCATCGGAAATGTAAATTAATGTTAATATGTCGCGTTAATATAGGTCCTACTGTAAAAGTTACCACTAGTAGTTAACTTTAGGTAAAAGCATTCGTGTAGTTAAATAATACATTTCCAAATTATTTATTTGTTTTACTTTGAATAAGTTAAAACTTTGACTTTTTCTTTCGACATCAAAACTATGTGAGCGATACACATTGTGCCAAAATAAGTGACCCGGCTGAATAATTACATAACTTTGAGTTGAAATAATTCATCATATTCCGGTAATGCCGTCTGGCAGACAACAAATCATTTCGTATGTCTTTTACATAACATTACAGGCACAATGTAACAAAGGGACGCCGAACTGTGAAGATATAGCTTGAAACACGTATTGCTCAGTCACGTAGCCCCGACGCTACACTACACTCTACACTGTACCCATATAAATTAGGAAATAAAAAATTAAATTAAAAATTTAAAAAACCCCCAACACAAAAACCTAAGTTCCCTTTAAAAAGTAAAAAAATAATAAAAAAATACGTCACGTTGGGGGACCGATGTTGCATTTATGATACGATCGTCCCGTGCGGTCCCCCAACGTGACGTATTTTTTTTATTATTTTTTTACTTTTTAAAGGGAACTTAGGTTTTTGTGTTGGGGGTTTTTTAAATTTTTAATTTAATTTTTTATTTTATACTTTTTATAGGTACCTACTTATTATAATGTCGATTTTGTTAAGTTTGAGACCCCACTCGAGTATATTTACAGACATTCGGTTTTTCTTCCCCACGTTCACCCCCACAACTTTTAAACGGCTCAACCGATTTTCATCAAACATGTCTAAGAACACTCGCACATAAGTCACCTTTAATACAAAAAAAACTAAATTGAAATCGCTTCATCCGTTCGGCAGCTATGATGCCACAGACAGACAGACAGACAGACAGACAGACAGACACGTCAAACTTATAACACCCCTCTTTTTGCGCCGGGGGTTAAAAATGATCATAACCTACCCGTATAATGTCCCCCCATTACACTGATGGCACGTGATAGTTTTAATGATTCCAATTAATTACAATCGCGTGCCACAAAAACCGCACACCATAATAATATATGACTTACATTTATGTAAACTGTCAAATTAATGCAATAATTATACTCAGCTCTTTTATTTACACTGGTAAATATCGCTGGATAATAAGGGTAATAAATATTCTAGATATTAATGTTCAAGATTTTGATAAAACAATTAATTTAAATATTTATATGCGATGTTGCTGTTTCATTGAAAATATGTGTACCTACAGGTGAAATATCCAGTTAAATTAATAAAATATCTAGTTGATATACAAGTATACTTTTTCTTTGTTGCTATGTTGCATGGTTAGATAAAATAATATTATAAGTACCAGGACTAATAGTATTATACTATTCAAATACATAATCATTTAAACATTGTTGTAATTAATTATTATTAAAGTATTTGTCGGATACCGTGACGTCACCATGGGGAATTTTATATGATAAAATAATAATAATTCAATATATATTTTTAAATTATTTAGTATTTGTGATTCACTCATTCATTATGACGCAAATTATGTTTAAAATAATAATTCCTATAATTGTACACAGGAAGGAAAATTTAATTAAGAATATTGTACGCTAATTCTAGAGAATTTTAAATTATAATTATTTATGATTTTGCTTAATTATAATAATGTACTTACTACCCACCTCTTAACTTTCATACTCATATTGTGTATAGATGTGAAAAATAATTTGCATTTTTTTGCAACCTTACCTTATGGAAAATCAAAAAGATATTGATTATCGAGTACCTATATTATTATCGTTGGCGTAGAATATGCAACGAGTTATGCTGCCACAGCGGTTTTCTATCTGAATTCTGAGTCCCAATAATTAACTTAATATTTATATCGCAGATTGATTCTAGACGTAGATAGAACCTTCAGAATCCCCGGGAGCTTAAAATTCCTATGGGATCTTATCTGAAGTCGTAAAACAACTAAAATAAAGGTCTAGGCTTAGTTTAGGGGTTACGATCAGATTCTTGGCAATACATGTGTGGTATATTAAAACGACTTACTGGTTATAAACCAACATGTATTTTAAGAGTTAAATATTTTTCCTTTTAATGTTTTGGCTCTTAAGACCGAACCGAATGAAATACTGTCAGGAACTTTAATTTCATAGCGTACTACATCACTTTATTATTTTCCCGTCATTGGCAAACCATAACTTTTTCCCCATCATCGTATTTCACTTCGAGCCCGTTTTACGACACACTTCTTATTATAAAACATTTGAAAATTTTATAGTTTTCTCACGCGGCTGTAAATCAGATCTTACAACAAAGTATGTAGTTCAGTGTAACTCGAAGGCAAAACAAATGGTACTGGTTTTGCCGCAAGTGGACATTGTTCTGGGGACAATGGGCATGCGGGCAAGGTTCAGGGTTCGTTGCCCCACCACAAATGACCCCCATCGTCTCGCTGATTCTATCGAAGATTATTGAAATAATAATTGTTTGATGTGGACTTTCATGTGTCATGAAACTTATCGAATCGTTCCATCTTTTACTTCTTAATTGGATACTTGAGATTACTGAGTATGTAAGCTAATTGGGTGCGAGCAAATTGTATTTTTCGTACAGTAATTTCATAATTTCTTTTTATAAAAAATATTATTTTCATATTTTTTTTACAAGAAACTATGTGATCTAGAAACTCAAGGGTCCTGTTAGCTATTATCACTATTATTTTCCCCTAATTATTTTAGCATTATCTTGTACATCGTATAGTTAACTATAAAATATAATCATGGCATCTCTGATGAGCTTTTTATTAAACATTTTCCTCAAATTACTCTATAACAAAGAATACTCAAATTAACTATAAAAAAATTTAATGACGAATAAAACTGTATCCTCAATTTAAGTTACAATCCTGATTTTACACGCATACCTGAGAACCGAACCCCACATGCATCCCACGACATGTTCGAATGCACAGTGCTCGGAACAATGCGTGCGCGCATCGTATTGCGCAAGTCATTCCTATCGGCCCGCGGACCGTAGCGCATTCACTTTCGCCCACTGCTATTATTTATGTTACGACTGTGCAACTAACCGACACACCTATACTATTATACTGTTTAAGTATAACTTCGTACACTTGGCTTTTCTCTTTGTAATACTAATACAGTACTACACCAGACGGCCGAGTCGAGTTGTAAAACAAGCCTAGGAGAGAAAAAAAATACCAAAGGCCCTTTGTAGTTATCTCATTTATATCTAGGAATATTAATTTATACTATGTATAAGCTAAAGCGTTAGTAAGTTTGTATGTTGCTATAATCTCCAGCCAGAACCACTGATCCTAATCTGAAAATTCTACTACGAAGTTACGTTATCCTTACCGTCAGATATATGTATTTCATTACCAAAACAGTTAGGCATCCGTCAAAAAAACACGCGGGCAAAAGCCAGTTATTGATAAACACCGCATAACTCTTTTAATTGCATTATTATTGAATTGAGGTCATCCAGTCTAGATTTATCTGCCCCGATTCCTCGTAGTTATAACATAACTCAATATCTATCAGTCAGGGCACGGACGGAAAGGTTTATCAAATAGGTTGACTGTACCTACACTACCTACTACAGTTAATTCTAGCTTCGAAGTACGCTTTGTAAATAAATACTGCAGCTTGAACGTGAAACGCTGTAGTTCGTGCTTGTTCGACGTGTGTTTACACGAAAGGATCGATGTATTTGGACTCTGTTTACCAAAGGACCGTTAGAATAATGGTCCTGTTACGCTCGGGTACGGAAGGACTAAAAGTTTGAAATTTGATGGAAAGACATTTAATTAAAATTGAATTGAATTTTGGCAGTCTTAGGTCGTCTTGATTCTACAAATAATGCTGTTATTTCAATATTGTAATCTAAAGCACTCATGTAATGTTATTTTTATTCGTTATCGTTGCCTTAATTGTAGTCCCAGATTATCTCCAGTCGACAAGATACCTACTCGAAAATCTTTCGGATGAAGTGGGATTACTACGATAATCTTAGGCTCGTTACTAGAGATAAAAGATAAATCACGATACAATAATACTTTTATGAATTGGAAACTCACAACACCTTTTGTAAATAACTATGGGGTCTTCCTTGAAAGATAAGCAGTTAAAAAATTGCTTATCTTTCAAGACAGAGTATCCTACCGACACTAGCTGACTACATCTGGCAAATTTTACAGAATAGCACTGCAGTTCCTCCAAATACAACCAGAAATTGTCCCTATACAAACAAGAACATCCCTACATATCTTAAGCTACCCATGAGGCATGTACCGTAACCATAGCAACAATAGAACCACTCGAATTTCCTATAGGTACATAGTTTGAAAACTGTCTCTTCCCTCGCAGTGGGGGGAGCCGCCATCCATTAATTAAGCCCACACCGGAACTTCACTTCCTCCAGCCAAGCGCGCACCGATTAAAACCACCCAAAACGCGGCTTTTTATACGCGAAGGATATTTATAACCTTTTTTATTAGGGATTTTGTGGTGTGAGCTCACTCGGAAGAATCGCTAGATAAATCTGAAATGGTGACAAAGTGTTAAACTTCTGTAAATTTTTCCTTTTTACTCGACTAAGGAAAAGTCGAAAGAAGGATTATGATTTTAGCAAGCTATGTGTATGTTCAGCTGTTCCCTCATATCGCCTCAGAAGCTAGTAGTAGTTAAACAAATTAGGTTTTTGTACAATGCAATAAGTTCTTATGCAACTGATGCATTTTGACAGTTTTTGTCTTTTTGCTTGCTGGTTAGACGCATTAATTTTTCACTCATTAACATTACTTCGTTTCAATAAAGCTTCAAATTCGCTTAAAATCAAATTCAAAACCTGTCTACTTTTATATTCCCTTGTTGCTTATATTTTAATACAGAATGTTTGATGCCGATACCGTTGTACGACAGGCGAACTGAACACATTAAAAAAAAACATGATTCTGTCGCTGCCGACTTCAAACAAGCGACAGAAATAGAACGATGTTTAAATTAATTTAGCGTTAAATGTATTTCATGCTTCTGGCTTGCATACAAGCGAGGATGAAAAATGAAAATAGACGGAGTATGCTTTTCTCTTATATTGATTCACCTAATTAACATCGAGATTTCTTTGATTGTCATTTAGTATCTACTTATACTGCTTTTAATACTAAAAGAAGTTGCGCATTAAAGTTGAATGGCGGCGTGGGAATTAATTCTTAGCAAACAACGTTTATAGCATTTATTATGAAACCTGATTAATATGTGATATCTATCGTTATAAATCGTTTAGGTTTTAAATCAGATTATACTGAAATAAACCTTTGTTTGTTCTATACCCGAATGTTAAGACACTGTAAGACTAAAAATCGCTTTTTCATGAAAATTTTATTTATTTCCTTCTAAAGCACACTAATTTTATTTTCTTACGCACCCGTAGTATGAAAGAGATAATATTGAAATATCATTGTATGCTCCAAAATCCCGGAGTCGCCAGATCTACGTCATTTTAACATGACTGGAATTTTGAGGATATTGTTGACACGATATGCGGTTTTAGCAATATCCTGTAAAACATACGAAAACCAACCGTCTCACTTGAATGTGTGAGTAAAGTAACTTTTGCAACTAATACGAGAAAAGGGCCCAATATAGAAGCAAGCACGCACACAAATGTTCTAAACGATATATTCTTCTATCTATCCTCAATTCAACAGTGCTAAAATGACGTAGATCTGGCGATTCTGTGATCTCAGACTATAATGATACGAATGTTTGAACACCCACGTGGAATGGGAGTTCTATTCCGAGTCAGATACCTACCGCCCGGTCAATGCCCCCAGTTATGATACATATTCATAGAGATAACAAAACGTGTCATCTCACAACATGACCTTTTACAATTGGGACAAAATATCTGCATAGATATCCGCTCCATATTATTTAAAACCATTTCATAATTCATAAGTTGTTACGTGATCTCGTCAACGGTAGCTTCCACTTTTTATTCAAGTTGTCGCATAATAATAGGCGCAGCATAGTTATTAGTGTCGTGCGCTACGGTAATCCTTTGTTTTTTATGATCACGACTCTACACAAAGGCGTCGACAGCGAGGCCGGTCGCCTGTCATCAGACACAAGGTCGCTGCACTCGCAATTACGGAACATATGCAATGCCCTTTGTTGTAACCACTACTATTAGCGTTGAATTATTTTAATTGGATGAGGGAAGTTGCATCGTGTTTCGAGTAGCTTCAAGCCTCAAAGGACCAAAATATGTTCATTTTGACATTAGCTTGTTTCTGTAAACCTCATCGTTAACGTGTTAGAATGTTTCAAAACAAGAATTTCTGTTGTGAATCGAGAGCTCCATCTCGCAACTCGTATCCGAAGCTCGGAATATGTAAATACACATGATTCTACTGAACGAAAAAGGAATAAAAGCGTGTTTTCGCCGTATCGTAGGTAGTTGAATGTCGGTGAAGTTCAGCGTAGGCGTCTAGTCGTCTGGATCACCCGTGTGTGGGCGAATATTTTTGTTTGGTCGTGTACACACGTGGCCAATGTTCGTACGTTAATGTGTACACGTTTGTTTTAAAATAATATTTACTAGATAAAAGGAGTCGTTACGCTAACCCACATAGAAGTCCGTTTGATTCTGTAATTCCGCTAGCCTACACTTTTACACGTGCGTAAAAGTATGCGATTAGAGTTGATTTTCGAAATACGACTATTCTAACCATTATCTTTTCATGGTATACAATAGTAATGCCACCCATTGATATAAATAAAGCCTTTAAGCTTTCACATAATATTAATAAGTGCAAAATGTTCCTTATTTAAAAGCGATTACGCTTTCTTGCTAGGCCTTCTACTACACGTGCTTCGTACTTCCGGGAATAGACAAGTGTGCTTCGTACGTACGCGTTCTTTCTCACGCATCTTAAATAGGTAGTCATTTAAATTATTTAACATATGAATTCCCGTTGTGTAAATACCGTACGCACTGACCCGGAGTTGGTAACACAACAGCTAGGAATTCGCGAGTTCACATCGAGATCCTACGAGCAAGTAGTAAGGGAGTTATTAATGTGACTGCAACATAGGCGCGTCATGTGATATACATACATATATGCATGCGTTATTCATGCACTTGACATACTTAAAGCACAAAGAATGACATCTAGGAACTTGTAATGAGTAGATTATGTCACGATCACAAAGTTCAACCTATACTTATCCATGTAAAGTTCAAATATAATTCTAGGTTTAGTTCTGCATTCTTGAGGCTTATTGGATATTGCTCATGCCATCGAACACACACACAATCACATTGCCAACGTTGATAGGGTTCAAATTCGCTAGTTTATGTTTTAATGAATCATGTTAGGATTGCAAACTAGGGCACTGTTCCGTGGCTGATAATGTTGATGGCTTTCCCCTTTATCATTTGGATGTAATCCTGTTTCGCAAACCAAAGGGCGCGCTACTACTACCGGTCAGGGAATTAGTAGCGTTGAGTACTTCGTTAGTATTGTGGTAGCAATCGTAGCTCCCGGGTCGCTGGATCAATTCCCAATGTGGGATTGAGTTTTTACATTAGGAATATCTCATTAGCAGTTTGGAAGTTGGCGGTATGACATCTCCGTGGCTGGGAAAGCACTTAAAATCGTTACCAGGAGCGCCTGATTTGCCCGGTCGTGTCGGACCGCTGTCCTATCGGACTATGAGAGTGCACCTGTGTTTACGCAAACACTTGAGCACTAAAATAGCTCCCGCAGATAGTCCCCATCGAGATTAGCCGCCAGACCGAAATTCGGTCGGTCGAATATAATTATTTTTACTATTGTGACATTCATATAGTTATAGTTACGAATATGTATAAACATGATTGTATTGTTTGATAGTTGATCCAATATATAAACAGTTATCGATATGTCCTATACGTACGCAACGGAATAACAAAGTTATCAGTGCAGTCCAGTGCAACGTCCGTTTTGTAAACTGTTTGTGCTGCAGATAAGCTATAACTTGAACGAAGTCGATATGTTTAATGTGACACGATATAATGATAACTTAAACATATATTATGCAATGTTTTTATTTTTGTTTTAATATTAAAAAATGTAATTTATACCTATGTCTGTTCAGTGAAATTAAGGAAACAAAATTAATATTTGCAATAATAAATAGACATTAAAAGCAATTTATCAAATAAAAACATAACCAATAAGCCAAGTGGCTTGTGGCCATGTGGTAATGTGAAATATAATAAGTAGGTAATAGCACAAAACGATCAAATCAAAACAAAATGCTGGTTCTGAATGTTTGTAAATACACCCACGATACAGGAGAAATACCTTAAGTAGAGAAACGTTTTTTTTTAATAAAGAAAATGTTGAGTGACTCTACATTCCGGCTCGCTACATGCCTGCGCCTGGGTGCACCTTGTGGGGCTCCGCACCGTTGTCAGTGCGGTGAAGCTGTCGACTGCCTCGGCCACCATGGCCTGTCATGCAAAAAGAGCGCTGGCCGCATAGCACGGCACGCCAGCATTAATGACATCATCCGTCGTGCTCTTGTCTCCGCCGGAGTGCCAGCTGTTTTGGAGCCAATTGGCTTGCCACGCGACGATGGTAAGAGACCAGATGGGATGACTATAATGCCTTGGAAGTTGGGTAGGCCTTTGGTGTGGGATGCAACATGCGTCGACACCCTCGCGCCATCCCATCTTCCTAGCACGACGTGCTGTGCTGGGGCGGCTGCGTCTAGTGCGGAAAATCTCAAGCGGCGCAAATATATTAACCTTCATGAAAGTTATATATTTGAGCCGTTTGGGGTTGAAACACTAGGGCCATGGGGACCGAGTGCTCATCTAGTGTTTCGCAATATAGCCAAGCGACTGGTCGATTCTTCACGTGACCAGAGGGCTGGACTTTTCTTGGGCCAAAGAATCAGCATTGCCATACAACGTGGCAATGCTGCCAGCCTACTGGGCACATGTCCCATTGACGGCGATGCGGATGAGTTTTTTGATGCCCTATGACCTTCCTTTCTTTTTGTTTTTTTTTTTAACTGTACATAGTTTTTAATTTAATTATTATTGTTTAACTAAGTTTTGCTGCATGAATAAAGACCTCCTCGATTACTGATTATTTTGACAAAAAAATAAAGAAAATATATAAAAGTTTCCTGAAATGCCATTTTTATTCAGCTAGTTAAAAACTGCAAATAAAAAAGTTTATTAATTTAATTAGAGCACTAAGAAATTGGCTCTTTAATTTCGGTCATAAACAAGAACTTCCTGAAACACCGCTTCAACGTTAATGACACAAGTGGTTGAAAGGATCACGGACAAATCCACGATACATCTCACCGAATCTTAGACATCACACGTATCCGTAGCCAGTTCACAATTAGGAGTGTGTGTCGGTGTGCGATCGTGTCCAATCAAGCCTCATAGACCTAAAAATAAACCTGGCTTTTATTAGAAGTTTAAGGATCATCAAAACTTTTTTTCGCGTAACGCTATTTCGATTGGTCTTGGGAACTCTGTAACTCTGGGAACCTCGTGACTGAGATCCTAATGGTCATAAAATAAATGTTTTCTGTTAATTTTAACTATTGTTTTAACTAAACATTCAAGCTAGTTTATTGTTAATCTTTTAGCAATACACGATAACTTGAATTTAACAAATAAGCCAATTCATGCAATTTGATCTTTTATGAATGAGTATATATGGACACTGGACAGTTTGAAATAAATGATTATTATGTAATTATTAATACACCAGCACAATGAGTTAATAAACTATGAAGTTTATTAACTCATTATGTAATTGTGCGTGTCAGTCATGATGAATAAATAAAGTCCTACTTTGATTTCGATTACTTTCGATTTCATTAAATATTTTGCAAATTGGAACTGTATGTAGTCTGTGACTAATTTCAACTTCATTTCAAACCAAACCAGGTTGAGGTTCATTATTTATTGGCTAAGTGTAGCTCAGCAGACATTTTGTATTAGTTATTAATATCCTCACTTCACCCATATTCCAGCAGCATTGAAATACCTGTGCTGTGTGGTCATCAAGCCACTCTTCAGGGATTTGGTACAATCCGTCGTCCGGTTTGTTTAGTCTACGTGTGAATATTTTGTGCTACGTATTTTTGGTTGCGTTGCGCTCGCATCGACCGCTTAGTGCCGTAATGTGCGGGTGACGTAACGTGCGTTATTGTTCAGTGTGGTGTGGCTTTACACCGGACGATGAAAGATCAATTGCTGTAATCCCCATTTCAAACTAATATTAATAAAAAAGTTGTAGGTTTGTCACGCCAAAACCACTAAACCGATGATAATCAGACAAAGAGGAAGCGTAGGATCTGGATAAAGACATAAGCAACTTTTTAATCCGCGTCTCCATCTAAGACCGTAATAACCAACGTCGACGTAGACAAAGTCGCGGGCTAAAGCTAGAGTAAAACGCATTTGGAGATTAAGCTTGGATCAGCTTATCTTAAAATAGAGAAACGGAAAGGCAGTAAAACTAGACAGCCATCCAAACACAAGTGAAATACTGGACGGTATTTCACCAGTTTTGTTTATACAAATTACTTTTACAAAGTATTTCTCAAGAAAGCCTAATCCCTTACAGTGAACTGTAAACATTTCTTTTTCTGCATACATTTAAACCATTTCTCAATACCAAGAAACAATATCGTCTGACCCAGCAAGACTTTGAACCATTAACTGCAATCTAGTTAATGATGCTTACACAAACGAAATGATAAAAGGAAAAACAAACTAAAGCCAACGTTATTTCGAAAACCGCATTACTTTCAAGGATATTAACCGAAGTACTAGACAAAGCTGTCTCTGTGGATCCGCTTATTTCCTGCCCAGACGTTAACGGAAACTGGGACTGCAGCGTCTTTGTGTTATGCAACGTCAAATGAAACATTCGGATTACTTTGTCACGCTACTTTAGCTCCTATTCCCACAGCGAAAAGAAAACTAATCCCCTGCATACCACCTTGTTGTTGCCATATAAGTATTGATTCTCTTCTACAGTTTTAAAAGATAAGGGAACCGTTTGAGTTTTGGATTGGCATAACACTATCTTCACGCAGTTCCGTAGACAGTCGCAAACTACCGTTTATCGGTTCCGATGTGATTTGAGAAGGAAATTGAGTTTCTGAAGGACGCTACGAGGAATTTAGCCGGAGTTGCTTATCTACTAGAGTTGTAGCTGTCTAGTGAGACGGTGCAACGAATACATTTTCATTAATTAGTGTAATTACTTCATGATTGTGTATTTAACCGTTAGCGAGAAGAATTAATTTGTATAATGATGACGGACATTCATTTCATTATTCATGTATTTTAGTGATTATACAGTGTGATAATAATACTGGCATAGAATATATTCATTTGAAGCGTAGCAGGTACTACTTATATTGTTGTTCCCATTGACCTCGCTCGGCGCTCCTAATACAGCTAAAAGCGGTTTGAAAAAGCATTTTAGTAACAAAATCAATTGAACTACGTTTGGCAGGAGCGTCACGGTGGGTGCGCCTGGTAACCTATTCAAACCCACCCTAGAATTGAAACTATACGGCGACGACACAAGACCCAAAATCGGTTATCAGTCCGCACGGTGTAACCTTGTAACGCGGCGTAATGAACTGTAAGCCTGACGCCTCGCCACGACCGAACGACTTACGCAATCCTATGAATATAAAACGCGTAAATAAATAGCAGATGCGCGAAAAACTCACCCCGATACAGACAGACACTTAGCATAATAATCGCGGGTGGAGCGGCAACCCCCCTCGTAGTAGAATAGGGGGGGAGAGGGTGGCGGCACTCCCCTACGGTGACACGATTCTCACGCGGCGCGCTTCCTTTCAGCGTTGTAATGAATGGGTAACGACGTAAATACGTCGCCGATGACATAATCACTGCAACACGACATTGAAAACCAGTATGGCGATGGCGACAGTTATGCAGTTGGAAAGTGGACTGACCGGGGAATTCTTTCGATCTAGAAATTGGCTTTTGTTTTTATTTATTGTTTTTATACCAACACAACTCCCTTTCGTTACGTTGAGTGGTTACTCGGAACGATTTGTTGCTAGTATTCGTGCTTGAAATAATTATCCTTTACCAAGAATCGTAACAAGTGGAACTTAATTAACGTTAAGTAGTCGAAAGCTCGGAAATATAACGAACAGACTGGATGCAGGTGCGTTTTAATAACTTCAAACTAAAGTTCAATCTAATAAAATACAGAAACAAATTGGACAACTTTATGGGACTTCAGTGGCACTTTACAATTCATCCGAAACAGGCAAACTGCAACCCGTCAAATAAAATACAAGAAACATTATGCTCATTGCATAAAACGCAAACCTTATTAAAAGGAGGACATCGAAAATTAATTACTCATACATGTTTCAGATTACCATCCTTTTACGGAATATTGGTCAAAGGCAACATTAATCTCAATTAGACATTAACAAGTCATGCAGCGTGAGAAACATACATACTGGAATATTCCTCCGTAACACACTGATCATTATCATATAACTAAGGATATCAAACTGGTCCTATGGATAAAACATCATTCTTTCCACTGACAACGTATTTCAGGCAAAAACAAACGCTGTGCTCGATATTTTAGGAATTAAACCCCGATATTCATGTTGGGAATTTAAATAACTTGGTTGGTATGCATTACGAAATGGAATAGTGCTGTGCCTGTGACCAAATCGAAATCAATAAATAAATCACATAAACTCACGATGAGTTTATGTGATTTATTTATTGATTTACCTATTATACAAGTCAGAAAGATTTAGACCAAGGATAATCAGATAGGTATATAGGATACTAGCTTTTTCCCACGACTCCGTCCACGTAAATATTGGTTATCGCGGACGCAAAGGAACTTTTAATTTAAAATTCAATCATAATTAAAAAGACACGTGGCGCCATCTATTATTATAAGAACGTTATTGTCGTTTTCCTCGGCAACAATGCATTTTTTCGGGATGAAAGGTCCCTATGTCCGTTTCTGTACAGCAGACAACTCTGTAAAACGTATATTATAATTATGCATTTCAGGATTATCGCTTGAGTGGTTAAGGCGTGAAAAGGTAACAAACAAATTTACTTTAGAATTTATAATATTGGTAAGGATAGATGGTTTATGGATGACTAGCTTTTGCCCGCGACTTCGTCCGCGTGGATTAATAGTTCCCGTTCCCGGGGGATTTCCGGGATGAAAACTATCCTATGTCCTTTCTCGGGTCCCAGACTATATCTGTACCAAATTTCATTGAAATCGGTTCAGTGGTTTAGGCGTGAAGAAGAGACAGACAGACAGACAGAAAGACAGACAGAGTTACTTTCGCATTTATAATATTAGTTTGGATTTATCAAGGCAGTATGCGAGAGACAGGTTTTGTAATGTTTCAAATCGCAAGTGAATACGCTTTGATAAAAGTATAGTATCATCTGTAAAAATTATCACGGAAGCGAACCCAGGGGTCAAGGTCTCATATAAAGTCAACGCTTTTCTCACGAAGCTATTTCACACGATTTAACAAAATGTTAATGCTATTGAATTGTAAATGACTACTCGCTACTCCACACACGAAAATAAGTTACAGGAACTGTACCAGTTCACGTGTTTCATCATTCATTAAAATATCTGCACCTAAACTTTTTATCCCACAAAACGCGAACTACAAATTAATCCAATCAACTCACATTCAACTGCCCCAACTAACAAAATAGGTAATTCGCAACACTAGGGTTGCAGCGGCGGGCAGCGTTCTCCCGGGGCGCATATGCACACAGCAGGGTTCCGCAACAACACACTGAAACCCCCGAGTGAAATTTGACAAGGACTTAAATCCCCCGAGGGTCTGCCCCATACACGACGATCAATTTCGAACGCTAAACGAAATAATATTCCATTTTACGACCCCACGAAGATTGGGACTTAATTTGGATAAGTTTTAAAGTCGACTTCGTTGGGTATGATTTGATTTAGTAATGGCTTTTTGTACATACATAGAAAGTTATATTTTTATTTTATTATGTCGTTGTACATTATATACATACATACTTATATACTTATAATTGAGTATTGAAATATGTTTAAATAATACTCTACAGTACAAAATAATCGATCAAACTTGAAGTTAGAATAGGCACTTTTAAATCGGTTCAGTTATGTGCGATTACCTTCTGTTACTCGTATAAATATTTATGACTGTTAAAATAACCCTTTCCTCTCTACACATGTATCTACTCGTAGATTAAATTTAAACTTATTCGTGCCCGCGGCTCCGTCCGCATGTGCGGTCTTTCATATTGAAAACAGATTAAAAGCCGTTCAGTAGTTTTTAATGATACACAAACAAGTTGCGTTTTTCATTATGTTTTGTTTATTTTTGACAACATAATTTTGTTTTATATCATGGTTTTCATTTAGTGAAGTATTGAACTGGAGCTTGTACATACGTTTATAGGTCGCTATTGAAAATGTTAAATATACAATGAAATAATACACTAAGTGCAATAAAAATGTTTATAAAACATTTCCAATATAATAAAATTAAGCTGTCAAAATCCGCGGCACAGTTATTACATCAAAACCTAGGGGTGTTGAATCAAAGCACTCGTTCGCACGGGGGTAACGCCATCTGCGTTTGACATGTATCATTTGCGCTTTTGCACACCCACTACTTACGCCACTCGCCGCGCCCGCACCCGACTCGATAACAGTGCAACTGATGTTTACTCGATAATCGGCATACATTATCGATTTACGATGTGATGCGTAACTTTTAATACGTGATACATTCATATAATTCCATTGCGATGAAGTAGTAACCCTGT
Source organism: Caradrina clavipalpis (assembly GCA_932526535.1). Classification (NCBI taxonomy): domain Eukaryota; kingdom Metazoa; phylum Arthropoda; class Insecta; order Lepidoptera; family Noctuidae; genus Caradrina; species Caradrina clavipalpis. Next base: position 3,173,241 of record OW052095.1, read on the forward strand.
TTATAATATTAATAAGTTCTCTTTTTATACACAGAAGAAAACGAGCAATAACCACGCTTGCTCAAGGCAGATGAGCGATTTCAGACTAATTTAGTAATTAGTCTGAAATCGCTCAGGTTTCCTTAGAAAAATAAAGTTTCTTTATGGTATTTTTCTTCAACAATGTTACTGATGTCCAAGATCACATTGGTACCTGTTCTTATCGAACCCGCAACCACATGCATGCAAGGTGAGCGCCTTAACCACTGGGCCACCACGATACTTTCCGATAAAATAAAGTTTAAATCCAATTATTCAATTAACACTTCCACTTAAAACTATTGTATATCACAAACCCTTAATTAAAACTAATGACATGTTTACCTCGCAAAGCATTGAACCTAGGCCACCTGCTATGCAAAGCATGACAACAAAGAGTCAGCGACTTGTAATTAAGCCAGCTAATAGTACGCATTACGTACTTACTTACTACAACGTGACGTGGCGTAGTAATTTCCGCGAACAATTAGTGCGTCGAGCGGCGACATTTCCGAGAAATGTGTACCCACGCCATGTTCTGTGCTATAGTAATAAGTTTATTAACAGATTCGTGTGTCGTACTGTTAGACAATATGTTGATGTCATAGAGAAAACCGCGCTTTCACCAAAATAAGCTTATGAAAATTCGTAGCGGCTCTGAGAAGCCCGATTTGTGTCTTGTTAATGGGAATATGCTCATCCTAATAAACCAGGGGCTTCTGTTGTTACTTTCGTAATGCGATATTAAGGAGCCAGATCCTTAGAATCGCATCACGATCATATTTTTAATAATGAGATTGCTCATTTTTCGTTATATTATGTAACTTTTGACGAATAAAATATATAAAAAATAAATAAGAATTTTCCTCGTCAAAACTTCCAGAAACGAATTACATAATTTTCGTAACATCGCCGGGTAAACGTCGTATGTAATAATTATAAACTTTCCAAAAAAAGTATTGCTCAAGTTTTCTTTGAAAAAAGTTTTCTTATTGTTTCGCTTGGGGTTGAAAGACAAAGGGAAGTTATGTCACAAAAGAAGGCTTTCGTTTGAACATTATGATGAATGGTATTTCTTTGAAATTTTTATTTAACTGGATTTAAATAATCTTATTAACACCATGTCGGTAAAAATAACAACATCATTTTTAGTCAGGATTTTTGATGAATGTTGCTTTAAGAAACCAGCAATATTCTGGCATTACACCATGTGAAGATATAGACAGATATATTTGGGTAATCCTAAAGCTTTGACTGAAGCTAAGAGCTGAAATATAGCATAGACTGCACGCTTAGAATCCACACAATAATCTCTTATTCAATCCACCTTAGAATGCTCGATGAAAGATAATCATAATAGTTATACAGTTAGGTTTGGGACAAAAGGACTTGTGCCTGCATTCTTATAATGGCGGGCAGCTTGGATATGTGGGCTCGCTCAACATCATGACTGGCTGTATTATAAACTAGCTGTTACCCGTGACTTCGTCCGCGTAGCTTATTTCACCCGCCTTACGTGTTTGGTTACTGCTCCTTTGTGATGTTATCACAAATAACGTGGCTTTCCATGGGTAAAAGAATTTTCAAAATCGGTTCAGTAGATCCAGAGATTACCCCCTACAACCTCACAAACTCTTACCTCTGTATATAGATCAATGGTAATTAAAATAGTTTCAGGCATAGGCGTATATAGGGGGGGGGCCGGGTGGGCCGGGCCCACCCCAGAATGGTCTTGTGCCCACCCCAGGCTGTAGGGCTCACCTTCCGCTTGACCGCATTGCATCGCATCGGCCATAGCTGGCATCTTAGGGGCCAGGCCCCCCCTGAAAACTAACTCTAGATACGCCAATGGTTTCAGGCCAAAACTTACTGCGAGAGTTACATTATCATTCAATCCATTCCATGTTAACGTCAGAACTTATATTCGAATTGCCATGAATGAAACTGAACACACCTTGCACACATTTAATTATTCAATCCATTACAATAACGATGAATAAAAAGATTAAATCAATTTTAAAAGGAACATCTATTTTCATTAACAAATATAATTGCTGCGTATGTTTACCAACACGTCCACTTGCGCCTGCGCAGTTGCGAGGGCGACACGCTAGGCGAGCGGGTCGCGTCTCGTTAACTTGCCACGGCCGATAGCATCAGGTAGCGATCCCGCGTCACGCTCAATAATCGTGTCCTTAGGCCTTGGAAAACGTAACGCTGAACGTAACGTTAGGGCTTGGAAAAACGTTACAGTAACTTAGGGTTACCAATTCCAAATATAAAAAGGATTTGAAGTTGGAAAAGCCAGGACAATTCGGCGGCTTTGGTTCTGTTTGTTGTTTTGTATTGCCACCGATTTCCAAAGCTAAAGTTACTTTTCTCTTTTTAGTTTTTGAAGGCGGTTATTTTTTGTAAAAAAGTTTTTTATTTCTCTCTTCTTAGTATCAACTTCCTGTTATCCAAATCCATGAAGAAAGTTTCATATTATGTAAATTAACGAGACGCCACTAAAAAGTCATAAGAAAGCAGAATATGCGATTTAGTTTACTTGGATGAGAAATTTTCAAATACTACTGTTTACATCTGTGTAACCCTTTTGAGTGTTCGGCCGTGATGTTATGTTGTGTGATTGCGTAAACAGTGCATATTTATGCGATAGCAGCAATCGCTGTTGATTTACTGTAATTTTTTGAAGAGTTCCGTTGTCTGTCTCCGGAGTCCATCATCAGATCTATATGAAATGGGACCATTTCGAAAGTATACCCATTCCAACAAAAAAAGAATCATCAAAATCGGTTCACAAAATGACGAAGTTATCCGCGAACAAACATAATATAATAAAAATTCGGTTAAAATTCCCTATCTCAAAAACGACTAAACCGATTTCGATGAAACTTGCAGTATTCCCTAAGTTGAACAATACCTAGTACAACAAAAAAAGAATTACTTAAATCGGACTTGTAGTTACGGAGATATTCGTGAACAAACATAAAAACATACATACATACATATATACATACACTTTTGAAATTTGGCACACTTGTTCAGACGCTGATATAGACTAACATATACGAAAACTGGGCAGTTCTGGAAATATTACATACATAGGGGTCGAATTGACAACCTCCTTTTTTTTGAAGTCGGTAAAAAGGATTTGAATTTGGAAAAGCCAGGACAATTCAGTTTATAAACAGGAGGCAGTAATAGAGTTGCAATAGTTATTTAGTATGCAGTGAAAATAGGTTAAATTAAATTCAAGTATTGATAATATTTTTTTTTATGTTACATTTGTAGAAGTGGCGCGCGAATGTTAATATGCATGACGTTATCAGGGCGCTTTGCTCGCGTACTATCCAGGACATCTCAGGGCAAGAACTAGAACATGTCCTGCGAAAACAAGACGGTTGGCTAACCCACAGTAACGCAACGTTACTACAGCAGCCGCAGAGCTTATATCCAGCCTTATGATTTCAATATTTGAGGGTTAAACAGGTGTAACACACCAAATAAAACTGCGTTGTACAGCAAGAGCAATGACCTCGCGGGTCAGTGACATGGAATATTGACCCGAATAGGTATTACGAAAATAAAAACAGGGACTGACGAGACCAGTTTCTTTAAGATATTGCAACTTTCCGCAACATTTACAAGCCGGGCGGGAAAAAATAAACACGTTTGAGGAAAGGGCAGCAAATTAAGATTAAAACGCTAAGAATTTTCATTTTATTATTTACATTCAACATTCTCTGACAAACATACATTTATGTCGTTAAGGATCATTTCCGAGCAATTCGCTGAACCTAAGCTGGATCTTCGTAATTGCTTTGATTGGCCAGTAATTAAGCTGATGTTAATAGTGTAGTTATGCATGAAGGTTTGCATCAACACCGGCAGAGCTCAGACATACTTAATTACTAAGGAACAACTAGATACGTCAAACGTTTCATGTAAATATTTCATATACTAACATAATAATAATATATGTATAACCACCTCGTTAAACTAGTTATCCTAAGCGCGTCTGCTAGAAGTCGATCAAAGTGTAATTAGGATTGTACAAAAATCTCAGTTGGAATTCGCAGCTCGGAGTTAGGATTTGTGCCCGGTTAATATATAGGCTCAGTTATAGGCTCGCCCCCTATTATATGGGACCTAAATATCTGCGAACTGTGGGTGTCCATTGGTACACCTCTGCCTAACCCTTCGGGGAATATAGGCGTGATGGTATGTAAAAATATGTATTGACTCAGTATACTTAAGGCGCGTGGCCGTGCAAAACGCAGCGGCAGCCGTTTTTAGGGCAGTTTTTAGGAGCCCACTTCTCTATATTAAATAGAAATACCAACTAATAAAAAATACGTTAAATTTCTACACATTCTTGACTCGAAAATGGTAGATTTATTTTTAACTTTTTAGTAACATAATGCTTAATTATAGGGTCATAACGAAACTACAGAAATGAGAAATAATAATTTTTGACATGCATCTCCTCGTAAAGTAAACATTATTTTGATTTGCGACTTAAACTAATAATTAGGCAATTTAATAAAGAACATTATGCTAGTTTTATTTTTTTCAAAACACCTAAAGGAGACTGGCGGTTATAGGCCTGAACTCCTACAGAAATGAAACTTATACGAAAAAAAAGTAGATTTTTACGTTTAACTATTTTCTTCAATACTATTTTCAGATAACTTGTCTAAGAGGAGAAAAATAAGTTGTAATATAGCGAGTACAATTTAAAAAATCGATTGTTGCGAATTTTCAAATTATGATTGCGATTGAAAATGAGATTGGTTCCTTTATCACATATATCCCAAAGTAGGTCTTGGCCTGGGTAATGAGGTATTCTTTTAGGGATTTATAATGTAATTCACAGGTTTTGTAATTAATTATTCACTTAATATCTGTAATCGATTATTTACATTGCCATACTAAAAAATAGAAAATAGTTTTTAGGTTGGCAACAAACTGTCACTTGTCACCTGTAGATCAATATTTTATGTCAATATCTGACGTTTGTTGTTGTTGTAATCTTGCGCCGGTGTTTTGTCGTTTTCTCTCTGTGTTATTGATTATTATATTTGACCTTGGCTTTGTATTTTGGACTGTATATCTTGCATAAACGCTGACCTGGCGAATTACCATCGGACTTTGATATTCTTAGCGATTTTGGATTGTGACGATAATGGAAAGATTACGTTGTGCTAATTGCACAACGTAATCAGGTTACAAACACAATTCCTGCTTGAACCATGTTGAACCTGAGACTTAAGCTTCGAACCTATACAATAATAAAATACAGTATAATACTTATTATTCATGTTTTATTAGTGAATTAACATTAAACTCTGCAATATTGATTTTCGTCCTTAACATAACCTTCTGTCAATATCAAAAGTTAAAGTCTTATATCTACTTTCAGACAAGTTTTTAGAAAAAGTGGCAACCATACATGGTTTTCTAATTAATAATGCTATCAGGAAGCATTGAACTTATCCGTGTAGGTGACCAGGCCGAACGCTCCTAAGAAACCCGCCAGTCTCCTTTGATTTTATATAGATTTTACTTTAAAATCTGAGCGTATTTCCTACGTATCTCGTGCGCCGCGTTAGTGTGCCGACAAAGGAACGAATGCTCAAGGTTATTTGGTCAGGGTAGCGCCTTAACTAAATAAATTAACGCATGGATTGCATGTTGTCATTAAGGTGATCATACTAGATAGATAGATAGATAGATAGATAGATAAATGATCGTAAAACATACCAAACCATTACGATAAGTAAAGATAACTTGTGTACATACTGAGTTTATCCACTTAGTTTAACAACAAAATCTATGGATGAAAATAATATTTGTGAAATATCAACCTAATCATTGTTCGGCTGTAGGGCAAAGGCCTCTTCTCAAACAAAGAAGACACGACCATTAATCACCACCCTTGCTCAAGGTGGATCGGCGATTTCAATTAATGATTATAAGTCCAAGTTTCTCCACCAATAATAGTGATGTCCAAGATAAACTTAGACAGTGCATATGAATTAAAAAAAACATATTGGTACTCCCCCGGAATCGAACCCAAAATCTTGCATGAGAAAAGGACGCCTAAAACACAGAGTCATCACGTCAAAAATAAAACACGGCTATAAATAAAAAGGTAAATAAACAAATTACGAAATAGGACAAAAGAAAAGAGCGTACCATTTCTATATTCGAAGAGAGATTACAATGTAGTGCCGAGCGCAGGTGAATGACCGAAATCGGCGCGGCCGACCTTGCGACGTCTCGCTTCACCTACATACGCCACACTGACAAGCCACTTTTGCTTTCGACAATTCGCAAAAAAATATATTAAGGAATATCTTTGTTCCGTTGGATATCGGTGACGTATCTAAGTGCCCTACAGGTAGAAATAGAGACCTGGACTGTAGATAGACTGTACTGTGGGAAACGTAGTATGTATAGTCAGTCTACACTTCGTTGTTATTCTATTGTTTTGGTTACTTGGTTGATGTTGAGTAGAATCAAAACTTTTATCGAAATTATTTACGGGTTTGAAGACATCTAATTTTTGAATATTTTTATACTGGGTTCACTTCCTACCTTAATTTCTCTCTCATTATAATCCAAAAAAGTTTTTCACCAGTTCGAATTCATAAAAATTCCCGACATTCAATAGTCTTTTAAAATCCTCCTCTCATTAAAGGAAATGAAACTTTTCCCGAATTAAAACTCCGACGGACTTAACGATGTTCGGTATCAAATTAAGAGCCGCCCCTTCCAGACGGACAGATACCTGTTCCGAATATCTTTAGTGCAAAAAAATCTTAAAAAATTGGGTCAATTAGCAACTAAGCTACCCACGAAGTGAGAGAAAAGAGGGGAACGTACGTCCCTAGTTACGAGTGTACGTTGTGGCTTCACAAAGGGCGAGGGTGCGCCCTCGATGCCACCCCCGCTGCCCCGCACACTGCACCAAAGTAAAATAACGCCCAGCTCCAAAACCACAGAGCTCATAATCCAACACAACACTACAACGAAGGTTGAGCGTTAAAATTGTGTTATTCGACATTTTACCTGTGGATCTCGTTCAACAAAAGATTCTAAAACGGGTTACGCGGGAGGATGCTCCCAGAATAAACATTTCATGTGTGAAGCGAGAGTCGCGTTATGTGGATAAATAAGCTGCAGCCATCTCACTTTGTAAGTCACGTAAGTGTCGGTGTGAGTCGTATGATTGATACCCACCACCGACGAAGTCCCGCTGTTGAATATAAAAGCGTACTTACTTAAATAATAAAACACTTTTTCAAATACGTTAACAATAAGTAATATTTTTAGTTCATTCGTCACAGAGTGTGTAGTGTCGTCAAGTCTACGTGCGGTGAATGTCACGCGGCCAAAAATAATAATTTGTGCGTTCGGTCCGGACGGTCGTTCGGTCAGTGCAGTCTCGTTGCGTCACTGCACTGGACCGCCGGGGCATTGCACCTTGTGTGCCGCGACCACACCGCACGCTCGTGCCGTCCTACTCGCGCCGTGCTCGCCTAGCTGCGTGCAATCGATCCTAGCCATTCAACAGCTGATTGTCATTTTACGGGTAACGCGATCGGTGACATAGTGGGGTTACTATGTCTCACGTGACACGCTGTTCTGTTTAATAGTAGCTAACTATTGTATCGTATTGTTTCAGTGGCGTGGCGGTGCTGAGTCCGACGGAGAGCGGTGGATGCAGCAGTAGCGACATCACAGAGCCGCGCTCGCCGCGCAGCCCCGAGTCGTCGTCGTCTTCGTGCAGCACCTCTGAGGAGAGCGCGGGCGCGCGCATGCCGCCGTGGGTGTGTGACCCGGCGCCGCCGGCATCGCGACGCATCGCGGCGCAACCCGCGCCCGTGCGCCGCTCGCAGCCGCCACATCGCCGCATCACCGAGTACTTCAACCACAAGATGAAGCCGCAGAATGGCCTTAAGCGCGATAGCACGCCCAACGACGACACCAAGAAAAAGTGCCTACCTAAAAACGGGGTCACGCATGACCTAGAGAAATATATTTCTTATTTGTCACAGACCCTTAGTCCTAAAGTATTAATGGACGTCGGGAAGCAAAACGAAGCCGTTAGCCGAAAGTCGTCAAACACTACCATGAATGGCGCGATAGACGCCACGAAAGCGGCAGATCTCAGCAAAACGACGCTTAATGGTAACTTCAGTGGTCTGATCGACTACAGTAGGCCTAAGGAGATCAAAGACAAAAATCACACAAACATGAATGGATTTTTGGAAGTCCGGCACGCATCCGAGACCCTCACAAAAGGGAAGCAGACAGGAGGTCTCCTGAAAGAGTTGATTGATGGTAAGAGACCGGGCCTTGAAATAAAGACTACATCTGACCCATCCGCCAATGGAATATTAGCCAATAAACATACACCAGACGTCACTAGACGTAAGGTTCCCATACCTGCCACCACTGACCTGATCAGCATGAGGATTGCGTCCAGCACCACAATAAGTCAGTCACCTAAGAAATCGACAAAACCTGATAAATTCAGAATGAATGGCGTCGTTAGTTCGACGACTAAACTGGACAGCAGAATGAATGGGGTGACATACGGATCAAATAACTTAAACCTCAACCCTATAACTAAACCAGCTAAAAAGGAGACGCCGAAAAAAGCACAACCCGTGAAAAGAACTAATCGCAAGTCATCTGCGTGTATTGCCAATAGTAAAAACCTCACGTGGTCTAAAGCTAATAATCTGAAGCAAGTGCAGCTTCAGAAACAAAATTGTGCGAATATTTCTTCGACTTCTTCTAACAAAACCATGCCGGGCGAGGCAAGCCCTGTGCCGAAGATAAATATCCCGAATGGTGTTCGTCAAGCTCCCATGATGAATGGTAACTACGCCAATCTCAACGTACCTGTACCGAATAGTTATCCAAACTGTCATCAGATTAACATTCCACAGCCATGTAACGGTACAATGAACCCTAACAATTTAGCATCATTCGTTGCTGTTCCACAAAATATGATGCTTACAACATTAAGGATACCCCAGAACGGTTTGTCGCCACAAGCCCTGGGACAACAGAATAATATGGCAGCTTACAACCGATCTAATGTTAACGTGTCGAGCCCGACAAAACTAAACGGCCAGTTCGTTTTTCCACTCATGCAGAACTTAAACGGAACGGTTGTCCAAATACCAAATCTGATGACAAAGATGCCCAACTTTGTTCTCCCGCCAACTCCACAGTTGACGACACAAAGACAAGATCATTTACAAAACCAACAAGCGGCATCCATTCTTATAAACGGTACTCTTTTGAAAATAGCTAACACGATGACATCGGCATATACGAACGTAAACAAAAGCGAGCCGGCGACAAGTCAGTCTCTTCCAGGGATTAATAAAAACGTCACGGGAATGCAAACTGTCGGTGTGACAGTTCAATCAAAACAGAATTACGCTGTCAACTTCAGTCATCCTGTTCTTGTGCCTCAACCTGGTTACATTGTCACATCTGTGCCACAAAATATCAATGTGAAAGAAACTTGGAGCTATACGAATACGAATACGGTGTCGTCGTCACAAACGACGTATTCCAGTCATTTAGTTCACCATCAACAGCCTATCGTGCCCAACTATCATTCGTTGCACACGAGTAGTATACCTATCGCGCCAGTCAAGCCGCCGGACAACCCAATTCAGGGCACCGACCCACCCAGCAGCACAGTAAAGGAACACGAGCTATTTGATATAAAGCTTCCAAAGTGTGAAATACCGTGGTTGTCGAAAACTGTTAACAATAACATTTTTCCTTTGCAACCAAATAAGAAGAATTCTAGGCCTTTTGCGGAAATTAGTAGTATATCGGAGAAATTTGAAGAGTTCGCTTGTAAGAAGGCGAGGTATGAACTGAAGGAAGACAAGATTGAAGATTTGGGAATAGATTCGAGGATGGATTCGAGCATGGATTCAAGTATGGATTCCAGCACTGAACTTCGAAAGATCGAAGCGGTGGCCATGCGGGAGGAGACGATCTTTACGCAGATCACCGTTCTCAAGGACGTATCAACGTCTGACGTCCACAACACTGTGATAGAAGCAAATTTCTGTAGTACCACAACTGAGTCAGAATCGGGAATAGGGACAGACAAGTCCATAGACTCCCCGAGTGACTCTCAAACTAGCAAAGAATGTGATGAAGATTCCTCGTTATCTCTGAGTATAAGTGTGTGTTCAGTGGAGGTGCAGAGTCAGAAGAGTCCTATCCTTAAGCAGCCCAAGACCCTGCGGTTTCCTCCGAGGAGTTTGACGAAGCCGATCTGTGACAAGCGGAAGTCTAGTACAGACACCACGTCCACAGTTTCTGTGTGCCTGTGGGAGAACTGTAAGCGAGAGTTCGACGGTGATCCTGATCTCTTAGAACATATACAGGTTAGTTGTTTGCATTGTTGTCACATTGTATAATCGCTAGAATGCTTTTTCTTTCTGTTAATTAGTATAGTGATACGGTATGGTAACACATAATGTGTTTAGGTTAGATATTCCCAACGTTTGACAAAATGATAGTTCTTAGACTCAACTACATAGATGTCTAATTGTTATTCTTAGAAGCTCTGAACAATTAAGATTAAAATAACACTTAGTATAACATTCCCTTACCACCATTTCAGAAAGTGCATGTAGAAACGCAAGCCGGCAAAGAGAACTACGTCTGCCTATGGGAGCAGTGCAAAGTCCGCGGGAAGCCATCTTGTTCCCGACTATGGCTGGAGCGTCACACGCTGTCACATGGCGGCAGTAAACCCTTCAAGTGCATCGTCGACGGCTGCGAGAGACGCTTCTCCACACAGGTATAATTACGGGCATATATACTTACACACACCTACGAAACGCACTAAAGATGCATAGCGTAATAGTCGGTCCATATTAATGAAAATATGCGCTGTGTAAAATGCGGCAGTCGGCGTAATTGAAGCTTTTTGCGGCAGCTACGGCGTGTGCGTTTTAACTTTGCATTGCGATTCAGCATAATGAATTGTGAAATACGGCAGCGTAATTTGCCAGTTGCGGCGAACATTTTTGAGAATGTCTACTGACCTATTTGTCAAAATTAATTAAGGAAACTCACTGCTGAATTTTTCGAACTCATTGGTGTTAGTAGTGGTACCCAACACAGCCAACTATGAATTTCTCAAAAGTTTTCGCAAAATAGGGCACACAAACGCAATTTCTATTACTATGGACAACGTCTTATTTTTACCAACAATCATTTACATATTTATTTTTGAACAAATCATCATTTTTATTTTACACATAAAATGTTATTGGTTTTTTTTTTATTTCATCTGTATTTTCATCTTCGGTGCGTTTTCTTAAAACCTGATTATTATTTGCGTTTTTTTCTTTTGATCAAACGGTTGCAGAATAAGTTAAATACAAAGTACATTAATGTATGGTGAAATATTTTAAGAAATACATTTTAAAATATTTATGATATTTTAAGGTATACATTTTAAAATATTTATGTTATATGTTAGTTTACATAAGTCTATTCATAGTCTAGGTAAAAGAGTAAAACTAGGCATTAATACAGTAATTTATCTGAAATGCATTATGAATATCCTCGTTTTGTAATTTGTTTATTTCTGCAGCGACGTTGTAAATGTTATTATTTATGTTCTGCTCATTAGTTATAAGTGAATTGTATCTAACCCTTGCACCGCTAACGACGTCAGACAACGTCAATTAATAATACAAATAATAATTATAAAAAAGTACTCAAAGTAAGATATTACTACTTTTGTTTTTTTATTGTTCTCATGTACTTCTTAGTCCTCAATGTAGAAATTACAATTGCAATAACAAGATGAAAACTAAACTATCAATGTTTTGAGATTTTTTTACAATTCCCTGTTAGCGTTGGATTGGTTATTTTAGTTTTAAATACTTTTGGATTTTTCAGCTGTAAATCTTCAGTTTCAAAAAGATATCCTCGTGTTATCAACGGTGTAACCCTCGTGTACCTTTTTTGAAATTGACAATTTACTCACCTAATGAATCTAAAATGTATGTTCAGTGTGACAGTAGTGTTCATCACGTGAATAACGTCCAATCGAGTGATTGGATCATAAAACGCGTTTCATATCAAAATACAAAGCTCAATCGACGTGAAATTCGTTATTTTTTTACGTACAGTCGCCGTAAACTCAAATCTCTTAATAAAAAGCTATGATAAAATTACTATGAACTTTCGTTTTCCGTAATAAAATCGATAAATAACACAAGAAATCGATATGCAATCGATAAAAACTAAATAATCAAAAATAAATTAAATGCATTTGTTTACTTTAGTTTTTAAACGAAAATTTAGTTGCAAAACGATGTGATCCCATCACTAGATAATAGTATGGCATATCACGATTATTTCCTTTCCCTTTCATTTAAAACCATAAAAGATAAAACAAAAAAAAAGCATTTCTCGTATAAACTCTCATTCCCACAAAACGCGTGATGTCGCCATATTGACGTTAATTTACGACGCCGCCTCCGACGAATATAAAAGATAAAGTTGTATATGTTTTCTTTCCCCAAGGACACGAAGACGATGCCAAAGAGAACCCTCGATGGCTGGAACCACTTCCGAGATTTTATTTATTTTTGTCGACCTATAAATTCGTTGGATTTACCCCTTTGACCGCTATTTACCGTTCAGCGTAGCGTAAAAGTTAGATAAGCGACAATGGCAGCGTAATTCCGGACGATAGCTCCTCTTTCATGCGATGTTACCACAGTATTGTTCACTAAGTTGAAGTGATTATCCGTTATTGGCAGTCGAAGTGTTAAATACAATGAATTTGATATGTATCATTTATTTTTTTCAACACGACGTGTCGAGCTACGGAATAAGTGTAGTGTAAAAGCAAGTACTATAGTAGATGAACTGGTGTTAGATAAATTAGTTCATAAGGACTTTACGCCTTCATCGACGAATCTATAATGTTATTTAGAAATTATATTATGCGATATATTTTATAGATAACACTAAAAACTAATACACAATAACTATTCTATGCTTGTATTATTGATTTTTACCAAACATTAACTAACAAAACGGTATATCGTAAAAATCTCAGTAATAATCGTGAAAAAACTTAAATTTATCATATCTTCGAATCAAAAACAAATAAAAATGGCATTACTAAAATATTCTAACTGCTTATAGCGTCACTGTACCTCTAATACTTGAAGTTATAAGAACTGCATAGTTTACTAATGTACTATTTTATTACAAATTTTGCTAGGATTTGTACTGCAGTATATCTATTGTGTCATTGGATAATTGCAAACACGATCAGTTTATAATAAATCTGGCGAGATTATCGAAAAATTGTGTTGAAAATAAAACGCACAAAATTCGATAATCTATCAAGTCCCGCCATAGAATCGTGAGCAGATGCTCACGATTCTCTAGACTAATTATAATCTGACGCTATTTACAATTACCCAGTGACACATATTTCTTGTGTATATCCCACAGATAACTTACCACCCATGGCTGAACGTGTTATTTCTCACAAACTAACGTTTACTTAACAATTGCAGATATTATTGGAGCGACATGTGAACAACCACTTTAATGAAGTGTCACCCAGCGCTGGCTCCGGCAAGAAGTCGGCAGAAGGTTCCGTCAAACTCATTCGTAGAAACGGCAAGAAGCTGCGGTATAGAAGACAACCATGGTCTGGTGAGTTGACTCTTTAGATTCACCAGTCTCCCCAGTCTCATGCTTTCCCGTTATCATATACATATATGTGTTTAATTTCTTGCATCTAAAGCAAGTAAAGGGCTGATTGAAAAAAAGAGTTCTCATGGAGTTTCTGGTTCATTCTTCTCCATAGAGACCCACGTTTTGGAACAAGCAACTAGCTTCAACTTTAATCTGTAACTTCTTGACACTTCAAAAGTCTGTAAATGGTCTAGTTGTAATAAATGCTTTGACTTTGACTATGACTTTGACTTTTGACTTTGACTTTCATTTTTGACTTTAACTATAAAAAGCTTCTAAAAAAAACCACTATTGTTACACCTCTATCTTCCAGCGCGCATGTTCGACTTCTTCGACGCGGGCATGATGGAGGGCCTGGTGTGGCGGCTGGTGCGGGCCACGCGCTGGCGGCTGGCGGGCGCGTGCGTGCTGCGCGAGCCGCCCGGCCGCCACACGCTCACGCTGCGCGCCGCGCTCACCGCCACGCGCTACAACGTGGCCGCCGGACGCAGGGAGGCGCTCGTCTCTTACTACCCGCCCCATGTGTGAGTACTGCACCATCTACTAGTTCTTATAGTGTACGAGAACGGTGTGAGGCAGAAAGGATAGCTGATCAGTGAGAATTCAGGAAGATGGAGCGTGAAAGGCATGTGTGTGACTAAAGCAGAATGGAATCAAAGTTAGTTGAAAACTTCAGTACGGCCCACCTTCACCAAAAATCACTAAACATGTTTAGTGCTAAATATGTTAAAATTATCATTCTATCACTGTCACCTTCTAACAATGTGACAGGGATGCAATGATGTTCTACACATTAAATGTATATTTTTGTAAATAAATGTACACTTTAGACGCTAAATGTATATTTAGTGGTTTGTGGAGAAAGAGGGTCTAAATTGTGCTAAGTAAATAGTGCAAGAATACAAAAACAGTAAAAAAAAACTTTTTTTTTATCAAATGACTTTGATTCCATACGCTGAATGTTTTACATTATGTCTGATATAAATTGTTATATTTACTGAACAATTTCAATAAAAACAGTAATATTGCAATATTTCTCTAGTTATAGCATATATTCTTCGATATCACAATGTATGGTGTTTTCAGGTAAGCATTGGAGTAATATATCACCAATCATCCACCCTGGGTAGTATTGACAGACTTATTACAAGAAAAGGGAATAGTTATAAAAATACCTCGTGTAACCTTTCAGTTACAACTTGCCTTTGTATAAACGTACCCCCACTATCCATAGATTAGGAATCTAAGTGTCATATAGTATAAAAGCACAAACCTTAATTAATTGCTCCGTCTATAGGTTCAAGTTCTAATACTAACTAATTTAGTTTAGGATTACTAAGGGCTTAAATTTAGTTTGCACTAAATTAGTGGTTAGTGTTTACTTAAGTGGCGAGTTGTCTCATCCTACTATGTTGTAATTGTCCTCTCATCCATTCAGGAATGTTTGTTACTCAATCACTGTTTTTATTTGAATGAAACTTGACACAGGCTATTAACACATAGGATATATCCCTTGTAATTATTGTACGAAATGCTTTTTCTAAGCCGTGTTAAGCCGTGGGCAAAAACTAGCTTCATACTCAACTGTTTTCGACTAGAAATATTTAATAACTAAACTCGCCTCTTAACTACATTTTAGGATATATCCCTTGTAATTATTGTACGAAATGCTTTTTCTAAGCCGTGTTAAGCCGTGGGCAAAAACTAGCTTCATACTCAACTGTTTTCGACTAGAAATATTTAATAACTAAACTCGCCTCTTAAATACATTTTAAACATTGCAAACTAATTTAAGATGATTCTGAATTAATTTAGCAGATCATCATCGATAATTAGACTAAGAAATTAATAGGACATAATCCATTAGAATACTAATTTGAGTATTTCCAATCTTAGTCAACAGCCCGGGTTGTCGTGTCTAAATAGATTATTATAAAATGTACAGGTAAACTCAGGTGGGTTAGTAGTGCAGAAGGAAATTCATATCTTTTGGTGTTTAGATATATTTTGACATTTACAAATTATTTGTGATCATATAAATAAGGCAATTTATTCTTTATTAAGTTTTCTTTAAAAAATGCAATTTATAATTTATTGCCTTTATTGCACATATAATTTAAACTCACAAATCATTTATTATTACAAAAACATGTATCAGTTTTAGCACCCATTAATTGTTCGTTGCCAGATTGAGTCGAAACCATTTTACGTACGTAACGATTTCACAATATTATTCACTTTTTAAATTAACACATACTTTTATAATTTCTCCATAGTGCACGATTACTTACAACCTCTTCGGGGGATCACATGCATTTCTATCAACCAAAATTGGCACTAATTGGCAACGGGACGCTTGCAATTGGCATAAATTATATGCACTTGATCCCCAAGCAATCAGCTTGGCTTCGCATGCTCGATGTTGCCGCCAGTGCCACACAGAGGACAAAACGTTGCTAGCATTGATAGTCTTTCATTATACAACTTTAGTTTTTGTTTATCATAAACCTGAAAAGAGGCTGAAGAGAGGTATTACTCAAACTTAAAAAATAATTCCAACTGATCTATATATTTTTTTGACTTATGCGAGCATAAACGGATAGATCAACTTTCTTTCTCGATTTTTCTTTCATGTCTATGGTAAATAAATGCTAACCTTGTAGAAGCTATTATTTCAAGATAAAAAAAAATATTTTCATATTTATTACGTTTTTTAAAATTATTCCACGTTTATTGCTAGCAACATGATGGGTTGCCAGTCCTTATTGATGTTAAGGGTTTGGGCATAGTGAATCATCTTTTGTTTTGTTTTAAAAGTTTTTTAAGCTCACAGGCATAAGGTTGCTTCCGGTTTGAATGACAGATAGACTGTTTAACGGCAATGTGATTGTTGCATCAAATTGTAACTTCAATTAGTTTTATAATTTGGTGTTGTTGTCGCGTAGCTGTGCTGCTATTTGTCGCCCAAATTGAAAGTATCTTTACCAGCTGCTGTACGAAAAGTAATGCTTTCTAGATGTGCATGTCTATCATTTAGCACAGTTACAAACTTTCAATATGGGATTGGTACCCATAAACGCTGCAAACACAAGTCGCAAAATTGAACAAATTGGCCCAAAGAGTAATTAAACTTTATTTCAGAAGCTGACCAACATTACACCATATTTCGCAGCCTACATTGTGTTTGCAGCTGCCTCCGTGTGGCACGGGATCCGACCGGTAGTAACGATAAGTTGATGTGTTCCAGGCTGGAGGACGAGTGGGTGCCCGAGAAGGAGGTGTCGCGCATCAAGCGCGTGGAGATCGCGGCGCTGTCCGCCAGCGTCAAGGTGGCGCTGTACGAGCACTTCTGCGCGTCGTACGCG
Source organism: Caradrina clavipalpis (assembly GCA_932526535.1). NCBI lineage: Eukaryota > Metazoa > Arthropoda > Insecta > Lepidoptera > Noctuidae > Caradrina > Caradrina clavipalpis. The sequence goes on from OW052095.1 coordinate 3,190,418, forward strand.
GGCGCCGCGCCTGTCCGCGCGCCGCGCCCCAAGGTCGCGCCCCCTGCGCCCCCTGCTCGCCGCGAGCGCCGCGCCGCCGCGCCCCGCATGCTGGCCAGCCTGCTGTCCGCGCGCCGCGCCGCGCCCCCGGCCGCGCCCCCGGCCGCGCCCCCGGCTGCGCCCCCTTGCTGCCACGAGCCGGCCGTGTACCGCGAGCCCGAGCGCGCCGCGCGACCTAGCGGAGCCAAGAAACGCAAGATGGGGCGCCGCTACGGAGGAAACGCCTTCTGGCCCTGCGGACGATAATTTAGCGAAACCGGGCCCGGTGTCATACTACACGCACGCCGCACGCCCGGTGTTATCACTTGTGATGCGGGCCGGCGGACACTTTGGAACGCGGAATTTAATGAGTTGACTGGGAAAATGATAAAATGATTTAATTTTGTGAATGATGAATATGTAATTGTTTGTGTGTGATTAATTCCATTTTTAATACATTTTTACAAAAGATTCGAGTTCCAAAGTTGCCGTCGGCCCGCTAGATAACATTTGCGTGAACTTTGTTTTCTCAATGAAAGAGAATTGTGATCGATAGTGTAAATGTAGCGAGCGCATGCAGTTGGTGTGACACCGAGCGAGACAGATGTTGATTCGACGACAGGCTGATGGCCGACGATATCCGACTTAGGAAAATTCTCGCCAAAGATTGTTGAGGAGCCGCGATGCGGTTTAGACTGCTATACAGCAGAAAGTTAAATTTTATTCACAAGACTGATGCTTTTTTATAATGATATTGAACGGTCGAAATATCGAGCCTTAACGCGTCCGTTCAGCGAGGTCGTAGAACGCGGCGCGAACAAAACGTGTACATAGTTAGTTGGAAGTGTATAGTGAGTGCGGGTTCGCACTCGTGTAACATAGGGCGGCGTAGAGTAAGCGGACGTTAGTCTGAGTAGGTAAGGTAGGTAAGGACGACCAGCGATACGCATCACTGCCAAGTGTACATAGTAGACGTATCCGCGGATACCGTAGCTTAGTATTAATGATTTCGCTTTTAGTTGTAAAGTCCCGCGTCTCGCGCTTGCGCTTGCTGAGGCGACGCGCGACGTCTTCCGGACAAGTGCCTGACACACGTCGCACATCTACCAAGCTAGTGTTCACTATATATCACGTATACCGTGCGTAGTCATATCAAACGAAACTCGCAGTTTAGTCGTAGCGTAGGACGAACAATTTTGATATTCGACGTTTTATTCCCCTTGTTGTGTTTGGTGACTTTAAGGAATCAACAGCTGTCTGTAGTATATTACTATGATGTCACTGCCATTGAGAGTTGTGTACGACTTGTTAGCCTCGACGATACTGTTAGCAATAAACATTTTGTGATAAGATTATATTAATAACCGATGTTCGTTTCCACGCACAAGATTAGCCGTATTTTTGTGTGATACATTAATATACATTAACAATAGTGTAGCAATGATTTTTAAAGGTATAGAGTAAATTTCTAATTCATTATATGAGAGGATTTGTTTGTTGGAGGAACACTCGTTGGTACAACATGAGTATTCCTACTGGACACGAGTTTTACTAGAAACACATTAGCTTATTATTTTTAAGTATGTGCACATTTGTCAATAGCAAATTCATTGAGTCTACAAAAGTGGAAAATCATTCGTAAAATTTTTCAATGAGATAATTATTTTATAAAATGCACAGTTTGAACAAGCTGCTTGGTACACAGGTAAAAGTATTCTATTACAATAGTGGAAATTCCGTTTTTGAAGATTCTTGCATACATAGAGTGATAAAAAAAAATAACTACCTTCTCATGACACTCACAACATTGCTTGAAAGTGGTTGCGAGTTACCTGCCTGTATATCAAAATAGCTTGTTCGACGTCAAGTCTATTTTGGCAATATCTTTCATAAATTCCCAAAAACAGTTGATATAAACGAATTTTCCTGACTTTTTAACTTAATAAGTTAAGAACATCAATTTGTAACCTTGTTGCTAAATACTAGACTGGCTGACAATTCTAAATGACCCCAGACATGTTTTTGCTATCGACAGATGAGCGCAAACTATGTTCAATTATTATTTTATTTCAATATCGTAAGAAGCCTCGTGTTGTACGAACGCAGTGTATGGTATAGAGAATTTAGTGATGCTATTGTGAAAGTAATAATTATTGTAGTGGCGAATGTTTTTAGATCATTGAAATGTAAGGAGCCTTGAAATGTTCAATATTAATAATTTATCGTAAGTTATGGTTATGTCCACATAACCAATAGAAAAGCAATGTTGCATCGTGTTCTTAATAATATTAAATTTATTGATATCGATATTATAAGCGATTTATGTAAAAGAAACACCAAATTAAATTATAACTAAGGATCGCTACAGAATACTAAGTGTAGTTTCCAATGATCTAAGCGCATTTATTAGGCAAGTCCGATGAAATGACTCCGAATGATAAGCAGTTAGGATAGCTCAGCTCATACAGTACATGCCAATGAGATGACGTCACACATACACAGTTTATATGTAAACGAACTTTTGGATGCCCCTATACAGACGTTGTCAGATTATTACTGCCTTTTAGCCATAAGGGATTATACAAGTGAATATAAAATTGTGTTCTGTGCTCACACGATCTCGCTAGTATTTTTTAGTTAGTGCCTATAGCGTTAAGTTAGGACGAATTGTGTGAACGTGGTGTAACCTTAATTGTATAAAACACCATAACGTATTTTTCAAACTATCGCTTATCGTAAACTGGAACGGAGATTTTATTAGATTCATTTAGTAGTGTAAATCGGCCCCTAGACTAATAATGTGAAAATTGAATGTGAATAGTATATTCTACTATAGAGGGAGCCTTAGGTGAGAGTTGAGTGCGGCGGGAGCTGGTCAGTCAGAGATCACTATTGTGTCTATCGTAGGCGGGACATGAGGCGGCTCCAAGCTGTACCGCGCGGTGCAGTTTGGAACGCATTCGTAGTAGGTATGGACCCAAAGAAGGTTTAGGAAAATTTCTCTAGTAGTCAAGTTGGTGCCTGATTGTTCGCGTGTTTAAGGGGATCGTATGCTAATAATACAGTTTAGACTTCCTTTTGGAGCATTTCCAACGTACTGATTATTTTTTTAATAAATTTAAAAAATTAGAGTAATTATTTTTTCAGCACTGATCGTAGTGCCATATTTTATTGGCTCGCTTTTTAATAAATTATTTTTATAGTGAAATTCGACACCAAAATCAGAAAGACAAAATTAGTTTTTTGTTCTATCCGTGTAACAATATGGACTTGAATATTTGATCTCAGAAATCGGCAGTGTAACAGATTAATGATGAGAATGCATGAGAGGATCCAGGTTATTGCGGTCCGTGAGTGTTGTTTCTGAACATGTTAAGTGTCGCTCAATTTAAATTTATTTAACATACGAGAACAAAGTTTGACACATTTACAAACATACATTTTGGCCTATCAAAATGCTTGAGTACAAATTTCGTTTCGCTATAAGTATTTACGATTCGATGAAACGTCTAGAGTTTGGCAAATAAACGGACTAAAGTTAAATTAACATTAGACTAGTGTTAGTTGTTCAAAATGTTTAGTCAGAGATGATATTTTGTGAAGACGAACCTCTTCGGACGAGGCGATGAAATTATATCGAAATACATTGATATACATATTGGTAAGGTCGTAAAGATACAATATATTTTTATCACTGCCACAATAGTCATAGATGTCGTGTCGATGTGAGAGTTTAGTTCGGTTTTGCATGTCTGTGCAGCGCGCGTCCGTTCACTTATTGCTCAGCGATTTATAATAATTTTAGTTAACCGCGGGCTCACTCGCATGCAAAATCTTTTTGTTACGTGACAGAGTATACAACGGGAACAATGGTAGTCGCTGCCAATTTTATTTAAGCCCAATTTGTTCAGCATTATTTTGTGCGTTGTGTCCACTGGTTATATGTGAAGGCGTGAAACACATTACAGCCGTGATGCAGACGCTTGAATGACGTTGTAAAGTACAGCGAGCGGAACAACTGAGCGCACCGTCTCCAGATACATACTCATGTCGCTGGAGATCGTGCAGGTCATTGTTCTACCCGCACGACAGAAACTCAAGGAATGTAAATAGTTAAGTATTTATTATTAAGTATTATTCTGCATAGTACTGTAATTTGCTTCGCGCCTGGTTGGGCCTTAGGGGGGAAGTGAAGGCGGCGAGTCCGGGCCGGAGTGCCCACACTCGCCCGGCCGAGTCCCGGGCCGAGCACTGTCCCGGACCGACCCGGGCTGCGGGCCCGGGCGACGCCGCGGGGTTAGTCTAGTGGTAATGTTCGCGAGTTGTCTTTCAAACACGTTTCCTATATTATGCGTTTATTATATGAATGTTCTCCTTTATTGTAAATGTTTGAATACAATAGTAACTATGTGGAGCCTGTGTATTCCAATAGTGTGCACTACTTATTCAATTTGTAGATATTTAATTATATATAGTATAATGTTTAATGCGTTGTCTTATTTGCTTAAACCCTATGGTGAAATCGGTGAAATTAATTATAATTTTGAACCCACGAGCTGATGGGTAATCTACCTCAATTAATTTATCACACATTTGGGCATAATAATAGTGAATGTTAATTTAAATTTGAAATTTGTTCAATGTAGTGATTATTAAGGTTTTTTTTTTCAAATAAAATGGTTTGTCCACCTGTCACAAGTACTGTATCTTATATTAAATACATATTGTATGATTGATTATAACGTGTTTTATTGAATCATTCGATACCTTTAGAAAAACATGACGTTGAATATAAAACGCCTTATCACTTGAAAATATAAAAAAGACATAATTGTCATTTTTCTCTTCATCATTTAGGCTATTGGCACACTGCAACGCATCACGGAGCGTAGAGCGGGAGTGCGTGTTCTTACGTTGTTTGCAAATATCTGCGTTTGTATAGAAAACACGCGTAGTCCAACACACTGAAAACGCGTCCACGCGCAGTTTTGCAGATCGCCAGAGCTCCGTCGCCACGTACCACGCTCCGTGATGCGGAGCATTGCGCCAATCGCCTTAATAGTAACCAAGTCAAAATAAAACATTATCTGTTATTAGAACTACGGTAGGTATGGGTGGTAGACGCCACCGAACAATTTTATTGACATTTGTTATTAACTGAAAAAAAACGCTATTCCTTTAGTTAGGGCAATAGCAGACTGGGACGTCACCTATTTGCCACCCAAATTGACTAATATTATTTATTGAAGTTTTGAAGTAACTTTAAATCTTATTTTACAGTTATTAGAAATAAACTGTTGTTTTACTCATGTTTATTCTAAAGATTACAAGACCAAGAAAACCAATGTGTGTTTGTACGACAGCGCCTTTATATCGTAGCAGTAAATGCTATTTTCGTTAGTCAAGCACACTACTTGACCACAGTAGAGGTCGCTTACAATATCCACTCCTTCACTATACAGAAGGAGTAAAAGGGCTTGATAAGCTCCTTTTTCGAACGCCATTTTTTGATACATTTCTTTAATGGCGCGTGTTATATTAGGGTCGCGTTATACATAAGCGGGTCGGCTGAATACATCCAACGCTTATGTGTAGAGCAAAGCAACCATTACTGACTTGTGGGTAATCGTATTTAACAACATGTGGCAAATGCGTGATGGTTTTTCGCCTTTATTCTTAGAAAGTACCAGGGGTAAGTGGAGACTAGGTTCTGTGGTCACTACAAGAAAACTAATTCAGCCAGGTTGACGCGGTATGCAACCTTCTCAGTACTATGCTACAAATTTGGACTTCATCATCTGCTTAGCCTTTTTCCCAACTATGTTGGGGTCGGCTTCCAGTCTAACCGGATGCAGCTGAATATCAGTATTTTACATGGAGCGACTGCCTATCAGACCTCCACAACCCAGTAATGGGTAATACGATACTCTTGGTAAGACTGGTTGTCAGACTTTCTGGCTTCTGACTAACAGTAACGGCTGTCAAAGATCTACAAATGACAGCCGGCAGCGAATGGCAGTATGCTACAAATTTGGACTTGTAGCATACTATTTGCCGCCATGTATTATTATGAGACCAGCTACTTACCTACGTAAAAATTTAGACTGATTTTTGTTTTATTTTTAAATACATTTCCCATACTAGAAATTTCTTCTTTATTCAGCAACATCCGGTTAGACTCCAGTCTAACCTGCCATCCTATATAGATGGGAAAGGATAGGCAGGCAGCTAGGCGGGAATAGAACCCGCGACACGCAGCACAGCAGCCAAACGCTCGGCCACTGCGCCAACCGTTTTGTCTAAATTATGACTAAACCAAAGAGAACTAACTAACCCAGTATTTCAAATTCGTTTATCTCAATTGCAAAATTAGACCGACTGTGTTTGAAAAAGATCCTTTTTTTTCAAAGATGGGAAATCATCAAACGACTTCTTCCGCCCTGGGTGGAGCGGAAGGGAGAGTCGGTCTCTTATTGATTAAAACCCATACGTGCTCCTCCTAATGCTCTTTGCATTCGGAGGTCCTAGGAACTCTTTCGAACAAACTCTGCAACCCTGGCAATAAAAAAGTTCCTACTAGATAATGGAGAGATACCTACTCTATTATACCTACTCACAAAAATACAGCTAAAAGATGGCATCGACTTATCCAATAAGTACCTCTACAATCCAATTAAATAAGAAAGTTTTGAAAACAACAAAATGACCTTGAAAATTAACATTATAACTCTACATTCAAGAAACAACGTAAGTGCGAGTCACGCCACGTGCCAAAAGCCTTTTATCAGCAATTTTAAACATCAAAGCAAAACTGCATTACAATAGATACCTATGGTTTCCAATTTCTACCGACTTTAATGAATATAATGCATAATTATAGGTAAGTTGTGTAAGGTATTTCTGTGGCCCGGGAACGCTGGCAGCAAATGTTTCACAAGGCAATCCGATACCCGGGCAGGTGTCATCAAGCTATTGTTTCATTTTGCAATTTTACTTATAATTTTGTGGTGCAAAGTTTGGCTGGTCAAATGTTTCTTTATTTAGGATCTCCAACGAAGGATATGCACAAATCATGACCATATAAACCTTCACTTATACCTACAGTTATAGGGGTCCACAGAATGCACAAGAAAGTTAACAACCAGCTAACAATGTAATTAGAAAAAGGTTCTATTAAGCACTGGACCCTGGCCTACCACTAGAAGGTACACGGATGGGTTTTAGTCGGTATGAGTCTGTCACTCCCTTCCGCTTCGCCCAGGGAAGAAGAAGAAATTTCGTGACTTCCCATCCTTAAAAGAAGGCATTCTCTACAAGTTAACCAAAGGTGCTGAAGAGATAACATGTCAGGTGCAAATGGACGTAGTTATGCAGAAACTCTCAAAGTGACACTTTGAGAAGTTGGATCATTTTTGCGTATCTACACTTTGAGGGTTGGATCGTTTTTGCATAACTACGTCCAAATTATTTTAAGAGAGTAAAACAATAAAAAATAAGAACATAAAAGACTAGACTAGTGCTAGCAAGCTTTTAACGCTTTCAGAAATGTCTTTTTGAAATGCTTTGATTTTAAATACCCATAAGCTACCATTCTATCTATTAGCTGTAAAGTAGTACCACCTTGTATGACCAGATGTATGAACGAGGACGAGGCGAAAGGAGTACCTATGTAAGGATCGTAGCAGGTGGCGTTCTGTGGTTTAACCCTAAAGGAAAAAGGCGTGAGTTTATTTATTAATGTATGTAGTACCTCTATGTACCCAGTAAGTTAGCTAACTAACCATAAAACCTTCAAAGCTTGTATTAATATTCCAACTTCTTAGTCCACTCGTCGTCAGTTATGGATTGGAGAAACAAAATGCTCGCCAATACCTACGGCGGAGATTTATCTGATAAGAAATAACAAGAATGGGTGTTAATTGAAGAGACGTGTGAAAGATGTCAATAACTTATATCTACACTTCTCGGCCTGGTAAGTACTGCTGTAACCCAAACGGGGTTACAGTACCGGTTGGGGGTACATGCAACAGAAATACCGACCAGCTTATCAGTTTGAGAGATATTTAGAGAATTCAATTACTTGAGATTAGGACCGGACATTGTGGCAATCTTTGGCGAAGGCCTATGTCCAGCAGTGGACGTAATATGATGATGATGATGATGAATTAATTGAATTGCCATTTTGGTATTCAAGAATCTCTGTCTGTCCTTGCTGCTGACTGTCAAGCCGCCATATTTGTTCTATGTTCAAATTGCGTATATCTTACTATGAACTACTAAAATAAGGTTGAATATTACTAAATCAGGCAGATTTTTTTAGAGTTCCTACCTATAACCTTATAGGTAGGTACTGCCACCCTGGAACGCAAAGGGCATGAAGAGGAACACGGATGAGTTTTAGTCAGTAGGAGTCTGACACTCCCTTCCGCTCCGCCCAGAGCGAAAAAAGTCATTTGATAATTTCCCATACTAAAAAACCCTGGAAAATCAAAAGTGTGTAAATTATATATTTACATATTTATTCGTATTGATAACAAAGTTGACAATCGGAAATTAATCATTTGTTTATTTCTTTGACATACAGGATTCGATGTTCAAAAACCCAAGAAAAATCATACTACCTTCGGTTTGATTATTATTATATTTTTGAAAGGGGGTAGATATTTGTAGATTTCTTAACACCTAATATTTTTACCCGCATTATGTCAGTTAGCGATAATGGTGTTATAGAGGATAGAAACATCGTATCGAAAACTTTTACCATGTATTTCGTAAATTATGTTAGACTGAAAAAATCAATTGTTCCATACATTTTGACCGTGTAGGTTTTGCATTTTTCATTCATTCAGTGTTTTAATATCGGGAAATCATTTTAATGTCATTTCGTATCCCTTTAACCAAGTTACAAGCTTACTTGAACCCCATTAGCTATGCATTCCGAAAAATAATGGATTGCTCTATCTACTTATTAAAAAGTTAAAAATAATAGCCACAAAAGTGCAGAGCCCCTGTCGACTGCACCAGACTGCATCGTCAGCAAGTTGTCGTTGGTGACGAGCGTCCTGCTCGCCGGGCCTCGTCCCACTCCTGCGCAACCTGCCGACTGCACCGGACCATGTAAGTAGCCTAGTCTAGATTTATTGGGGACTTACTTAGGAAAAAGGTCACATTATATATTATATTTAATAGGTCTTCTTTGCACCAAATGATTTTAGACTTGCACTGTCTGAAATCAGAAGCTGTATTTCCATGTTTAGTTGGTTTTAAATTTTATTTGTTTTGGCTTTTATTTTTATTTTTTTCGTTTTTATTTTGGGAGTTCCAATCACGTAAGATAACTGGAAGGCTGGCAGTTAGCAACCGACGTAGGTATGAAGGTAAGGTTTTCAGGACACCGTTAGATCTTCCGGCTATTAGATTTTATAGAGGAATTCAAAATGTGGAGTATGCATTAAAATCCTGTCGTGATGATTTTGAAACGTTAATGGGAGTTTGGGAGACCAATGGATGGCCGTGGGGGATAGCCGTTCTCAGCAGTGGGACCAGGTTGATAGCAGTCATAATCAGATTATTCATTTTCATTTCGACTTTTAATTTTAAATAAATATTTTAATGTTAAATAAATGATGGCACTTCATCTAGCCAATAATCCCCATTCCGTAGGCGTCGGAAAAAGCGACTTTATTTTCAATTGATTAAAATTGAGTAATTTATTGAAATTATATATATTTTTTAAATAACTAAAATGATTAATTAATAAATAAATTACTTCAAATAATTTATTTTGTCTAAGAACCAATGGAGAGTGGACATTAAAACAAAAAACAAAAAAGTAATAAGTTCTAAAATTATAAACTTTATTTTTTCAGTGCTGTTTTCCGGACGGGTGTTGTGCAGTATCCTTGGGGCAAATCGTAAGTTTTTAATTTACATTAAGTTTTGTCAATCGTGTCAGAAAGCTTCATGGTAGATTGCCAATAGAAAGTTTTTATTAAACTCAACATCTTTATAATTTTACAATCTAAGAATTTTCTTTACGTCTATATTGTCATTGCGAGTTCGAATCCTGATTGTCAGTTTAAGTATCTGTTTTTATTTTATTTGTGTTTGAATTCGGATTCTTATGGTATATTTTCAACGGTAGTTTTCCTTAATATCTTGCAAATGTTTTTTTAAGTTTCTTTTTCCAATTTTTTTGTAACTTCTATTCACTTACATTTTCCTTCCACGAAACCGCGTTGCTTTAGTTAATATTTTTCATAGAAGAAATATGAAAAATAATATAATCGAAATATAGAAATATGTATATTCTTTTGAGTGAAATAAAGTATCAAACATTGGTGGAGTTTCTCGGTTTGACTCTTTATCTAAATTGAAGTATTTTACAATTTTCTACAACATTCTACACTCAAAAATCTCCGTGCTACTAAACAATCAAGAACAGAAGATGCCAAGTCAGAAGAAAGAAGAAGTTCAGGGTTGAAATGGCCATTACCTCACAGTCACGTGGTCATGACGGTACAACGTGTGATGTGACGTAGTGGAAGTCTCGGCCTGGACTATACTACTATCAGAAGAACTCCAGAAGATAGGCAGAAGGGCCAGCTAATTCCAAGACAATGAATACTCGACTTAACCTTTGTTGCTTTAGAGCTGATTTTTCAGTGGTCCGAAAACTTTTATTGGAGAAATAAATATGACAGTTTTACGTATTTTCTATACTAACAAAAGCTGTGAAACCGCCATATTTATTACTCCGTTCAAAGTTGGTTAGATGATTATAAAGTCGACCATTAATTGTTTATTTGTTGATTACTGTTCTGATTTTGTTTTATTTTCAGGTAATTTATTTTTTGTGTAATTTTTTTGGTTTGTGTAGGTACAGTCAAACTAGCTATTTATTATACAGGCAGATAATTTGCAGGTACTTTGTGAGTGTGCTGAAAAGTTAGTTATTTTATATTAGTCTTTTTTTGGTATGCCATAAGCCTGAAAAGTAATATCGCACAAAATAAAAATTAATTTCAGCAGTGTAGTAGAAAGACGAATATGTTTGCCCGTAAATTAAATTTATAGTTTGTTTGACTGCAACCTTTGAATTGCGTTCCTTTTTACCCGACTGCGACAGAAGGAGGGTTATGTTTTTCGAGAGTATGTATGTATGTATGTATGTATGTATGTATGTATGTATGTATGTATGTATGTATGTATAATTGTTTGGCACGCTCTGCAGCCTGAACGGCTCAATGGATTTTAGCTTGAGAGGTGTCGTTAGATTCGTATTTACTGTGAGAGTGACACTGGGTATATCAAATTTAAAAAAACAAAATTGCGGATTTTTGGCGCCAAATTCAAATGTTTGGATCGCTCTGCAGCCTGAACGGTTCGATGGATTTTAGCTTGAGAGGTGTCATTAGATTCGTATTTACTTTGGAAGTGACAATGGGTAAATAAAAAATAAAAAAAGTAAAAAAATAAAAACGGTAATTTAAAAAACTAAAAAGCCCGACTGCTTTTCTGAGTATTTATGAAAAATCCCTAAAACAAGAAAGTCGTTGTACCCGATTGCACTTAAAGATGTAGCAGTCGGGACCCATTCTAGAAATGGAGTTTTAGTGAATTGAGAGCACATACCTATATTACATTGCAGATGGTCCCGAATGGGTCCCGACTGCTACATCTTTAAGTGCAATCGGGTACAACGACTTTCTTGTTTTAGGGATTTTTCATAAATACTCAGAAAAGCAGTCGGGCTTTTTAGTTTTTTAAATTACCGTTTTTTTCTTATCTTTTTTTTATCTAGAGCGTACATCTCCGTAATTGAAAGATATTTTTGTTATACATACATAAATGATCATATTATTATTTTTTTCTACACCAAACATTCAAATTACAGTCAGTTTCCCAAGATTTGTGACCCAACCAAAGCCTAGGAAATGTTTTACGAGTACTATGGAAAATCTTTTCCATAGGTAATTGATCTAATTTATTTACTAAGATACATAGGTAACAATTATAGCCTCAATATCATTAAAGATTTAGCCACACGTGCTCATTATATATTCATGTACCATAACGATTTTACCAGCAAGAAAAACATAACGAACCCCATTATTCCCTTTTATTTTCGGTGTTAATAATTAATTTACTAACCATTAGGTACGAACTACGGTCCGTATTACCAGCAGCAGGGCCGGATTAAGCCAGCGCGGGGCCTCTAGCAAAGCCTACCTATAAGCCTTTGGCAGAATTGTTACAAACAAACTTCAGAGATACTTTACAAAGATAACACCATTCATATCGATTTCTCTGAGCAAATAATCAGTGCGATCAATATTCAACATTCAGTTCGATATTATACAAGTAATGAGGCCGGCGCTTACTTTTTGAAATATTATAAATTATCGTTGTATATTTTGATACAAACGTTTTTCCATTGACCTGTTGTAGCGATAAGTTATAGGTAAATCTTAACTTAATTAAAAAAATAGTACCTATCTTAATTTTTTTTAAAACATTTTGTTTACACTCAGCAATCGCGCGCTCGCGGGCCCTAATGCACGGGGCCCGTAACTTTTGCTACATTTGCTACAATCCGGCCCTGACGACCGGTAGGTACGTGCTTCGGTCCCAGTATAACATTACGCTTGCTCAGGGCTCTTATGTTTACACTGAATGTTACTTGATACCTCAAACTGCTGTATCGCGTTATAGGAACGTAAGTGTTATGTATGTTTGATTTAGGTATCTTTATTATTATAGTTAAGTATTTTTATGGTCATGACACACTGTTGTAATAGCAGGTGACCGGGCCCCCATATCTAACATAACTGCCTCTTCTTCTTTCTTATATCTGTGGCCTCTTCCCTATCTCTAGTGAGGGAAGAGGGAGTGTACCTGTGTTTGCGCATACACTTGTGCACTATAATATGTCTTGCGTATTCGGGTAGTCTCCATCGAGATTAGCCGCCGTGACCAGAATCGGTTTGGAGAATATTATTTTATTATAATAGCTGATGAACTCGACTCGACTAAGAATCGAACCCGCGACACGCAGCGCAGCAGTCGATCGGTCGGCCATTGCGTCAACCGTGTCAAATTAAGTCGCTGTCGCTAATATATTTTCAAGTAGTTACCGATAGTCGATCATTATTTTGCTTACTGCATTCTGAATGTAAATTCTCTGTAGTAAAACTGTCGATGTGTGCCATCGGTGGTCACATCTCAATATTCCTTCTGCGAATACATGTTGATTTCAGTCTCAATACTAGGATTTGCTTTCCATTGTTGTAATTATCAGAAGCTTGGATTTTTAAGAAATTAATTTTAGTTATTGTTTGTTTTCTGATTTGTCTTTCTTCTAAGTATCTGTATAAACACAGTTTTCAAAGATTCATTGATATGGAACTAAGTTTCAATACAGATAAAGTTGAAAATTGCGTGATTATGTGCAAATTATAAATACTGCGGCGACTGTATTTTCTGCATGCAATTATTAAATCTATTTCTTTTCTTCTTTAAGTTCATTTAAAATTTTGTTTAGTTCTAATTCAAGCACAAACTCCAATTTTTTTTAGTCATTGTAATGACTTTGGATATTAAACGCTGATTAATTTTAAATCTATTTCTAGCATTCGTTTTAGATAGAGAGTGGGTTTTCGCTAGACAAATACCTTATTTACTAGGCACACATACACACACTACTACATACCTACATAAGAAACATTACTATATAGCATATTGTCATATCCAACAAGTTTTAGGGGTTAGATGGTGGATTGGTTCGTTTTGGCTGAACTGATCGCAATTAGTCAACAAAAACAGTTTAAGTATATTGTTGTTATTTTCGCACTGTCCCTAAATGGTCTGTGTAACGCTTCTAATTGGGTGAACACACTGACGGCTTGCAGGCTTCCTGACGTCACTGTTGTAGGCCGCAGGGCTCAGCTAATGATACATGGTTGTGTTCTGCCTCTAACACGGTGCATCCAATTGTTTTTGGACCTACTTAGTTAAATGTAGGCATTGTAGTGGTGGTTTAGCCATATCCAACCCTATTTTATCTATACTTCTATACTAATATTATAAAGCTAAAGAGTTTGTTTGTTTGAACGCGCTAATCTCAGGGACTACTGGTTGGAATTGGAAAATTCTTTTAGTGTTGGATAGTCCAATTCTTGAGGAAGGCTATAGGCTATGTAACATCACGCTACGACCAACAGGTGCTGAGCAGCGAGGGTGAAACCGCGGGGAACAGCTAGTTAGTTTATATTCCTACTAGCGAACAGCCCACGACTTCGTCCGCGTGGCTTTACCCGCGTTAAGTTACGTCTTTCGTTAGGTACTGTCCCGCTCCCGTCTGTTGTAGCGTGATGTTATATGGCCTATGTTACTCAGGAATTATGTAGCTTTCTATTGGTGAAAAAATGGTTAAAATCGGTTCAGTAGTTTCAGAGCTTATTCGGCACAAACAAAATACTCTTTCATCTTTCTTCATTCATTTCCAAAGGTGATGGCTAAATGACTGCCCCCGGGCCAGATACATTCTGGAATGTATATGAATCTTACATAGCCTCATAATATTTAAAAAATCATTCATGAATTATGTAGTGTTTAATATTTTCTTAGCACTTTCGTGAACTATTAAACATAATAAAGTATCTAAAAAAAAAACTTTTTCATCACAAACATTCGCTTATAAATATACAACCTCATTTTCGTTTTTAGTTTTATTCTTTTTCGTTTTATTTTTTGTCAGTTGAAGAAAATTATATACTGTCACACACCTTTTTTTCTTTGTAGGCAATATTATTTTACCATTATATTATTCCCAAACAGTATCTGAAACTTTTTTTACACGAAATACTAATATTTAGCCATTCAGCATTACATTGTGCTAGGTACCATATTTATACATGGTACCTGGCATATAGGGCAGTGGTCTATACTTCCATTTAGCCATCTCCTTTGTATAAGTATAGTAATATAAAGCCTATACTAGCACTGAGAGATAACGTAGCTTCTGAATAGTGTAATAATTTTCAAAAGTGTACCAGTGATTATGGAGATTAGGGAGTTCAAACAAACACTTCAACTTTATAATATCATATACTGATATTATAAAGTTGAAGTGTGATTAAAAAGTATCTTTTTTTAAAGTCAATTTCAGTGTACATGAAAAAGATCGCAATATTCAGTCTCTTACATCCTTAATTATCTTCTTTCAACCACCATCCCCCGTAGCTTAATTAATTTAAAACCCCAAAAGGTACACACATTCTATCTCCAAGATAAACTATCTGAAGGAGAAGGCGGTATATTAATCAGTCCTGAAACCGACTTCCATTCATTGGCAGGGCGAAGTTGGGAACTCCGACGCGGCATTGAACTTATCTTCACAAACTTCTTCACTGAATACACATTCCAGATTGATTAAATAAAGAATTTTCCGAGAAATTGAGACAGATTTAATAAGACTTTATTTTGTTTGTTTTTATTGTAATTACTGATATTTTTAATAATAGTAAAGCAACAATAATAAAAAATCTTTATCTGTATTTAGGCCCACTTTCACATATTTAGTGCTAAATGTGTTTAAATTATAATTCTGTCACTTTCACTTTCTAACAATGTGACAGGGATGCAATGATGTTCTAAATACGTTTAGTCACTAAATGTATTTAGTGAATTTGGTGAAAATGGCCCTTAATATGATGATGTTTTAAAAATAATTGACGAAAAATATAACTATACAATATAACTGAAAAGATTCAGCAGAGGAAAGCATTTGTGATGTGCATGTCTACGTAATCAATTATTCCCGTGTAGGCGATGAACTTTTATGGAACAGCTGTATTTTTTTAAATCCATTGTAAACGAAACTAGTTTTACGAAAATCATGAATTCATGACGAAAACTGAAAAGATTAGTTATTCAACATACTTAGTATAAGCATTTGTGATGTAAGGCAACTAAGCATGCTTACTCAAATATTCTCATACTATTCCATTTATTTATTCTTCAAACATATAAATTACATTTTTAAATATTTATATAAAACATAAAAACAATTAAAAATATAAAAATAGTAGCCCCACCGGGCGGCGTCGGGAACAGGGTCCAAGCTACCGGTGGTCAGGGCTCCTGAGAATGGAATCTCCTAACAATACGCGCCGTGTCTAGAATATTACCGCTTTCTGAATCAAGCCCTTGATCCAACCGCCCAACGAGAGCCTTCTTATCATTATTATGTTAACTTCATTTATAAATAACTAGCTTTTGCCCGCGACTTCGTCCGCGTGGATTAATAGTTCCCGTTACCGGGGGATTTCCGGGATGAAAACTATCCTATGTCCTTTCTCGGGTCCCAGACTATATCTGTAACAAATTTCATTGAAATCCGTTCAGTGGTTTAGGCGTGCAGAAGAGACAGACAGACAGACAGAGTTACTTTCGCATTTATAATATTAGTACGGATTACAGTTGACAACTCAACACCACACTCAATCCGATATTCAAATCGATACCGGTACCGATACCAATACAATCGATTGGTATCTCAAACTCGATCGGATCTTACGCCATTGCCCATTATATACACTTTTGACAACTAATTATGGGGACAGACGGACAGACGCAGAATATTTTGCTGTGATTAAGGGATATAGGGACAATAGTTGTAGAATGCTGATTTATAGACTATAGTGAATGGTCTGGGTTTGGCTGTTGATAATAGGTTTGGTTATCAGTTATTTAGGGTTTTCTACGGTAGGAATAAACTAATTTATGGTTTTGTATTTATTACCTATATGGCAGTGTAGACATTTTATTTATTTATTGATAAGGCACTTCAACGACTTACACACTAAAACATACATTAGCAAAAACCACATACAGTTTTCGGTATTGTGTTACATTCTAACATTATAAATTTTTGACTGACTGACTCCTAGGCAATTCAAGAATGCTTGTAAATAGTTAATTTGAAACTAGCTTTTGTCCGCGACTTCCTCCTTCGATACTTTAAATAGCAAATATGTATAGTAAGGATAGATTGATTGGTTAATCTTTTCTCCAAAATTTAATATGTATCTGTAAAAAAAATCATCAAAATCGGTTTAGTCGTAAAACCATAACAGACAGTTGAGAGTTACTTTCGCATTTATAGTATTAGTATGAGAGTATGGGAAGTATCTACATTTTACATTCCTAAAAATAACATCGCATAATTATATTATTTTTGTACTAATTTTCCTGCTGCGCTACACGGGGGTGCTATGAATTGCCACCATAATGACTTCCGAACACACAAGTCCTCGTTACTTATTTCCATAAAAAAGTAGGGATATCCGTGACATAAATTAATAATAAAGCTTTTATATTTAGCACGTTAATATCGAAAATAAAGATTTAAACAAGCTATCGAAAGGTTATTGATTTATTTACTCACTGATTATATTAAACACGAAATCTAGAAATCTATTTGACCTATGATGCTCAGGGGCAATTCTAATAACTTTTAGGAACGTTCGCATTCTAGTCTCAGTCTTAATCTGTTAAAAATATTCCTCTATGTTAACTACAATTGTCGGTGATATGAGATTGCGACTAGATTTAAAACGTTTTTAAATACGAAAATGAATTACACCAACCAATTACTGCCCCACGGTAGGGCAGAAGCCTGTTTTCATACTGAGAGGCACAAATGACAATTTCAGCCGTAAATTAATTTGAAATCCAGGTTTCCTTACGATGTTTTCCTTCACCGATATGTCAGTGAGTAAACTTAGAAAGCACATATGAATTAAAAAAGTCATATTGGTACTTGCCATGAATCAACCCCGCAACCACAATTGGGCCATCACGACACTTAAGAATTGGTAAAATTATTTAAAACTAACTAAAAATTATTAAAAAATTAGGTACTTATATTTTTATTAAGTAGATATAGGGACATACGTCTATAAAAATCTTTTTTTTTTTAACAACCTACGTCTCTAACACAATCCAAATCCTTTATCAAATCAGTTATTCAATTCAATTGTATATCATTATTATCCTTTTCTCCATCCACATAATTCCTACACAGCAAATAGCAGGCAGGTCCGTTAGGTCACATTCCCTCGGTCAGAGCATTCATTAATCACGAACAACACTTCATAATAAATAACTTTACAATGGCACTATGAATTCGAGTTATTAGCCGCTGATTGGCTCATCAATTGCTATATGCAGTGCCCCCGGGACTGCCCGCCGCGGATAATCGGTGAGATACACTCTTTTGTAACAAGTTAGGAGCGACTGGCATTATTACGAATAATTTTTGGCTGTTTTTTTTTAAATCAGCGACGCAGAAATTAGGAATGTTATAAGTTTGACGTGTATGTCTATCTATGGCATCGTATTCGGGCAAAATCACGCAATCAGTCAAACTAGATACCCGTGGTATACAGTACGACCGATTGAGAGATCTCTTTACGAGAGAGTTGATTCAGATTTCTTGTTTATGTAAGGACTTATTCTGCTTATAGTGCTCAAGGGTGGGTACGGGTGCTCGTCTGTCATAGGACCTCTAAGATGTGAAATAAATGCATTTTCTTTCTTTCTGGTACCTACCTATACAGCAGATGAACTGTAAAGGTAGAACTTTGGGAGTCACAAGAATCATAATTATTGTTTGAAGTTTTTTTTGCGTTTTCCTTTTCGTTCCTCTTGCTGGTCTGCATATTATTGAGATCCTCATCGCGCTGTGTAGTTGAAAACGTTTAACCGTATTCTATTAAATAATGTTGTCGTCACTTTCCAGTAACCAGAATTATCTAAAATTTAAAATATATATACCATCACGCCTGTATTCCCCGAAGGGTTAGGCAGAGGTGCACCAATTTAGGTACACCCACAGTTCGCCGGTATATTTAGGTTCCATGTAATAGGGGGCGAGCCTATTCCCATTAACCGGGCACAAATCCAAACTCCGAGCTGTTACTGAGAATTTCATAGAAAAACCCTATAACACTTTTTGCTCGACCTGGGAATCGAACCCAGGACCTCTAGCGTAGCAATCGTACTTAGGACCACTAGGCTAACGAGGCAGTTAGTCAAAAATTTCACGGTTCAATTATATAAGTTTATAACTTGGGCCAGCGCTCATTCAGGATATCAGAGCTAGGTAGTACGTTAGGCTGTCTGCAAACGGATCGTAACGTCGATTGCCCGCTATAGATCACATAGCTCGGGATATTTTGTTCGGCTTACTTTGCTGTCTGTAGGTACTAGGACATATATAAGATACCTAGGCGGCTAGGCGTATTTACATATTGATTGCTAAAATCATCAAATGACCCCCCCCGTCCTGGGCGGGGCGGGAGGGAGTGTCAGACTTTTACTGACTAAAAACCATCTATGTTCCTTCATGTGCCCTTTGCGTTCCGGGGGCGCGGTATCTCTTTCGAACAACCCGCAGCCCCGGCAGGCCTTGGCCCTTAGTGGCCCCTTCCTTGTGCTGACACCTCTTTGCGCGGAACATGAACGCGCCGTCGACACGGTCTGTCGTTAAATAACGTACGGACGGTGAGCTATCCATTGCTCACCGTCCACAGACCGTGCCTACGGTGTCCGCCTGCGGGAGGCGCAATGGTGCCGTTATTGGCAATCCATTGCGCCGGCGGACGCGGCGTCAGCGGCGGCGGCGGGTGCGGCCACGGCAACGGTGGCGGCGGCAGCGGCGGCGGCGGCGGCGGCGGTGCGGGGCCCTCCCCCGGACCTGGCGGGTACGGCGCAGGCCTTGCCCCCAGCCCGGTGATCGGCCGGCCTGTTAGCCCCCGCACATGCATCGCAGTGCGGCGGGGCATCACAAGCCGCGGCCTTGTGACCGGGCTGACCGCAGCGGAAACACAGGGCGCTGCGGTCCACCTCTGAGGCGCACCGACATGCCACGTGCTTCCCCACGTGGCAACGGTAGCACCTCAGGGGCCTGGGCTCGAGCAGGCGAACCCGCGCCGACACCCAGCCCACCAATAAGCGGCCCCCCCCAACAATGGCTTTAGCCGCCGTCACTGGGCAGCTGACCATAATGGTCTGCATGCCCGTGCGCTCTGGGCGGATGGTGCCTGCCCTGACCTCTTCGGCACGGCATCCACCCGCCCTGGTGACGGCGGCCACCACCTCCTCCGCGGAAACTGAGTCGTCCAGACCCATGATGCGCAGATCTGCGCATCTGGCGGGCC
Source organism: Caradrina clavipalpis (assembly GCA_932526535.1). Classification (NCBI taxonomy): domain Eukaryota; kingdom Metazoa; phylum Arthropoda; class Insecta; order Lepidoptera; family Noctuidae; genus Caradrina; species Caradrina clavipalpis. The sequence continues at coordinate 3,210,661 of OW052095.1, forward strand.
TGGACACCCGCACCTCGTCCGCGTTTAGGGACGCTCTAAGCTTCTCAGCTAGAGCGTCCGCGGACGGGCCGCTGGTGGCGCCGGGGATCTCCAGCATTCGGGCCCCAGTTGCGGTGACCCTTAGCTGGAGGCCGGTTATCCCTAGCTCGCCAAGGTTGATGGCCGCCTTGGCCCTGGTGAGCACCTGCGCATATGTCACGCCCCGCTTTTCCGCCTCCGGCTGTAGCGTGACCACTACAGCCGCGGATTTCGGGGCGCGAAGCCTGGCCGCGGCTTTGCGCTCACCACGTCGCCGCCGCTCCTCCGCCCGTCTGGTGGCCGCTCTGGCCGATCTGGCCGCCCTGCGCCCCCTCTCTCTTGCCCCGGCCACCTGCCATTCGGCTTCCGCGGCCGGAGGGTTGGAGCTAGGGGGCGGAGGGGGTGGAGGCGGCTGGGATGCCGCCTTGCCCCTCCTCGTGGGCGCATTTTGCGCCGGCACCGGCCTTGCCGGAGCCGGTTTCGCAGGGGTCGGCCCCGCCCTGCTGGGGGGCTGGCTACCCGGCCTCGGCGCAGACGCGGCGGCCGCATAAGAGGCCCGCCTGTCGCCCGCGGTCGTCCCGCTCGCAGCCAGTGGGGGTCGCAACACGATGCCCTCCAGGACGGAAAACCGTGCCTGGAAGGCCGCCAGCTCCAGCTGAACCAGGTTCAGCACCTGGTCATCCACTGGCTCGACTGGCTCGGCTCTCCGGCTCCCCGCCTTGGGCGCCTGGCGGGAGCCAGTCCCGCGGAGCTCAGCCAGGTCCGCCTGGAGCCTCCTGTTCTCTGCCACCAGGAGCTCCATGGAGGCCGACAGGCGCGCCACCTCCGCCCGAAGCTGCGGGACCTCCCCCGCAAAACCGGCCTCCGCAGCCGCCGCAATGGTGGCCGAAGCCTCGTCCATTGCCCGAGACTTCGACCCCTTCATCTTTTTGCGGGCGACGCTCGCCACCGCATCCCGCACAACCTCCATGAACCTGGCCTTACGCTCCTCGGAGCCGCCAGGTTCACCTTCCACCACGCGCGGTGTGTCCGGCTGGACCACACCGTCGCCGCCAGTCTCACTTAGGGAGGGGGAGGGGGACTGCCCTTCAGCGACAGGCGTCGCCGGTCCCCTCCGGGCAGTAACCCTCCCTGGGCCTCGCTCCTGGGCCCCACCGCGTCTACTGGTGGGGATCTTCCGAGCCGAGGCCAGCTCTTCTTCAGAGGACACCCGATCCTCCGGTCTGGGCCGCTTCCGGAACAACTTCCCGGGCGGCCCAACCATCTCGCGGTGGGAGCTCCCTGAGCTTCCCACACTCACCACACTAGGGGCCGAGTCGGACTCCGACCCGGCATCCCCCTTCCCTCCTACGTCGTTTTTTTTATTTTTGCAAGACAAATCCATTTTGATTCCCACGAGTATATACGTTATCCAACCAACCAACCAAAAAAAACTAGTGGTTCGCACTAGCGACTGATGTCCCATAGGGACGCCCGTCAGCCATACATCCCGTCACGGTGCGCCGCCGCTTGGGATTCGGGGTGACTTTTTATAGAGGGTTTCTACCTCGCGGTCCGGGCGGTTAAGCCAAGACCCTCGGTGCCAATCGAAGCCGCGAGACATGACCACGACACTCCGATATGGGGTTACGATGTACGACGGTGACAGAGAGCCTCTCTGTCTGCTCGGTGGCAGGGTGAGTGCACGCCGAGCCCGTCCTCACTCCTCCGCTGTGCCCTCTGCTGATCAGAGGGACACGCGGAGAAACGCCCTTGGTCCGTCCTCGGACCCCACCCGTCAGAATATTGGCCACGAGCAGTGACATTCCCCAAAGAATAGGAATCTCTTCCCATTCCTCAGGGAAGACCACTACCCGCGCCCAGGGTGCACCGGCCAGCCGACTACCGTTCCCTCAAGACGTGTCCGAAGGGACAAGCAGCCGACGGCACACGTGGAGGTTTTCTGACCAGCACCCCAACAAGACTGCTACGCTAGAGGTCTTCGGTTCGATTTTCAGGTCAAGCAAAGTGTTATTGGGTTTTCTGTGAACTGCTCAGTAGCAGCTCGGAGTTAGGATTGTGCCCAGTTAATGACGACCTTAAAATATCGGCGAACTGTGGGTGTACATTGGTACAACTCTGCCCAACCCTTCGGGAAATACAGGCGTGATGGTATGTCATTTAAACCGAACAAAGTCACACATCATTTGGTGTCCCTATTTAACCCGGCGTCATGGGGGTGGAAAATGACTACACGGACGTGGGGGTGGGTCAAATCGACCCGGTACTTTGACCTAAGATATTTAGACATTTTTAATATAAATTATTAATTATTATATAGTAATGGCTTTATTGTTATATGATTCAGTAAATAAAACAAGATTTTTTGGTACTGAATTATTATATAGAATTTTTAAACATTTAAAAGAAGTAGACGTCAAAATCAAGGAATATATCGATCATTGTCTTAAATCTCTCATTTTTTAGAATTTAGTAAAAGTCTTTAATTTTTTGTTGTACTTGTATAAACTTAATTGAGATAGGGTTAGAAAAAACTGACTAAAATTTTATCAGAATCATCGTTGTAGGTGTAATCAGTGCAGAAAGGTACAACATGTTCAGGGCAAATATATTTATTGCAACCATGACATATGTGGATTGTTTCGCGGTCTTTCTGGGCAGGACATATTTTGCTCTATGTCGCTGATATGTCTATGCCCTCTGACACAATCGTCTTTATCAGCTGACTCCTGAACAGTTGACAAGACGTCCGAGTCAGTTTTTTCGAGAATTTATATCAAATGCCGTTATTCTGCTATTTTCTTCGATCTACTGACTAAAAAGTAAATAAATCATCAAGAATCGATAGTTCAAGTATAAAATGAACATAAACAACACCAACGCAATAAAAAAATAAAAAATCATATACGGAAAAAACGGCGCGAAATTGTTACACCAAGACCGGGGTGGGTCATATTTACCCGTTTTTAACTTTGGGCTCTCGTAGCTCCAAGGATGGTCGCCGTTTAACTGATTATTTGTAAACAACACTTAATGCAACTCATAAACTCCAGCTACTGAAAGAAGCAGCAACTTCGGTGGTGCAGTTCCGAATCTGTAAGCTAACAAAAACGTCTCGGGTCATTTTGACCCAACCCCCGTGTCGCCGGGTTAAATGGAGGACCAAATTATCTCATAGTTTACGTCAGACACTAATTAACAATTTCATTTGCATTGATTGCCCTGCATAATTTTAATTCTGCAGATTCATTACAGCTTTAATTAGTGTCACAGGTGGTCACTACTGCTGGCCTTTTAAATGTCACAGCTGCAAAGTCATTAGTGACTTTATGACACCCCGGGGATTGAAGGGGTTATCCTATAATTGGGAACCAGGCAGTTATGAGTGGCCCCCGTAATGTAATCTAATTTAATATGATCGTCTAGCGCCTCGTTGGGAGTGGTCGAAGTTGTGTAGGGACTTTGGTTTGGTTGGTAGATAAAGATATAGTAGTATGGAATATTTCCTATGTTGTAAGGGAAGAAAATTTATCACATTTGAAATTACTAGGTAATATTCAAAGTCAAAAGTCAAAGTCAAAGTCAAATCATTTATTTCAATTAGAACATTAAAAGGCACTTTTGAACGTCACAAAAAATTAAAACTAATGAATCTAGTTGCCCATTCCAAAAGGTAGTTTGGTATGGAGAAGAACGGGCAAGAAACTCCATACATACTCTTTTAAAAAAACGTATTACATTATATTGTACAATTACATGCATTCCATAATAAAATATGCTAATGTCAAAACGATCTGTTAACAATAAAAGTCACTCAAAGTACTACAATACGTACTAAGTGCCACGAATTAAGAAATGAAAGCTAAACCAATTACCAATATTGTGATCGAAGATGATCACTTCTAACATTTCAAATGACAACGTATCAGTGTGTGAGCCATATAGTAATCACCAAATGTAGCATTATTGTCTAAGAGAAAAAAGAAATAGTAATAATAGTCAAAAACAAATTACTTATATAATTTAATTAGCAACCAGTTGATTTTGTCAAAAAACATTAATTAGTATTAAATATTTGAAAATACATTTGAAATTTTTGCTCTTTCTTTTGCTTTATGTCTGACGATAACAAGGTGAAGATTATCAATCCGTTTGTATTTATTTTTCTGCTTGTAGTGTCAGAATTCCGCCATTTACCTACCGATTTGCTTTTTTTTTCTTTGAAATGATATGATATGCTTTCAGTTCCATAGAAATTGTAACGAAATCAGTTCAATAGCTTGTGTGTGCCCGGTTAATGGCAATAGGCCCCCTATGGGACCTAAACGGTGGGTGTACATTGGTACACCTCTGTCTAACCCTACGGGGAATACAGGCGTGATAGTATGTGTGATTGTATGTCTTTTGATGGAGATCCAAAATAAATAAATAAATATTGGAAGACAAAAGAAACAAATTAACAGGTACTTTGTCATAGTCAGAAAGTAGAAGCTAATTAATGTTTGTTTATTATGAACATATTTTCCTCGAGGTAGGTACATCCCGAGTTTCATCCAAACAAAACAAGCTTACACGTGCCACCGGCGACTATTTATAAAATAAATATCAATGGAAAAATTCCTCCATGCTACCAATTGATTTTCCTATAACGTTTCCAACAAATCTATACACTAGCTACTGCTGTTGACTGCCCCGTTGGTCTCGTGGTCGTAAGCGCGACTGCTGAGCAAGGGGTCCCGGGTTCGATTCCCAGATCGGGCAAAAAGTGTTATTGGGTTTTTCCATTAGGAATTTCTCAGTAGCAGCCCGGAGTTTGGAAGTTGGTGGTGTAACACCCCCGTGCCTCAGAAAGCACGTAAAGCCGTTGGTCCTGCGCCTGATCTCTCTCCGGTCGTGTCGGATTGCCGTCCCATCGGGCTATGAGAGTTAGGAAAGAGGGTGTGCACCTGTGTTTGCGCACACACTTGTGCACTATAATATCTCCTGCGTACGTGGCTAGTCTGCATTAAGGTTAGCCGCCGTGGTCGGAATCGGCCTGGAGAATTACATTACACACTAGCTATAGTCCTCGACTTCGTTAGTTTTAATCACCCCTGTTAAGTTACGTCTTTTGTTACTTAGAATAGAATGGCTGACAATAGAACTGCCCCTGTAGCCATGGAACAAACGATAAACGCAAACGCTGAGTAGGCTTTAATAGATCTTCAACTTTATGTGCTTGGTTTTAAGTTGAAGATCTAGTGAAGATTGCATAGCGTTTTTGTTCTTTCCAGTCGCTAACGCTTAGAAATCTTTAATAGATTTTTAACTTAAGGCTCTGGGGTATAAAGTTGAAAATCTATTGGTACCTACCAAGCGTTTACGTTTATCGTTTGCGACTTGCCTAGGGAGGCTGATGGCGTAAATGTCAGATATCGCGGACTTTGCTGGGGTTCAAACTTTCCTCTTACCAAATTTCATCAAAATCAGTGGTGTAGTCGTGAAAGCGTTATAGATAGACTGACAGACAGACAGACAGATAAAATTAACTATGGATGTTGCAATACACCCTACCACTCTAATTTCTTAACTAAAAAATATATATGTATACCATCACGCCTGTATTCCCCGAAGGGTTAGGCAGAGGTGTACCAATGTACACCCACAGTTCGCCGGTATATTTAATTAATAATAACTCTTCTTCTCTTCTTCTTTTCTTCTTAATTTCTTAACTCTTCATGTCAAAGTTAAAACATTTACCTCTTTTTTATAATTTATTCAATAAAGTACACAAACAGCATATACATACATAAGTTTACAGTATTACTGCTGTAGGTAGTTGTTATAACAATATAATTACAGATAGTGATCACCATCCATCATCAACCGCTTATATTACACGTTAATAGCCCAATTAATTATTACTAACAACCAAAAATACATGATGAACTAAATGTTATATGGTTTCCATCATAGTTTATCCATCATTTGAAGAAGCGTCCATTATAGTAAATATTCAACTTTCGTTGTTTGTGAGGTTAGAGTTAGCTCACAACGAGACCAGTTGCGATGCGACACAACGTTTAGGGCCTTCGCACAAGACCGATAACCGGGCCAATTTTTGACAGATTTTTTCGTCGGCGAGCAGAAACTGTAAAAAATCGGCCCGATAATCGATCCGATTTATCGGTCGTGAGCGGAGAAGCTTAATGTAGCATGGCGAAGTTTGACACTCTTTAGTGCGTACACCTTTTCCGTAGAGTATCGATATTGTGTCGCTATCGTAAAACATCACCTAGACTACAAAATGAAAAATAACTTTAGTTTTGGAAGTTTGACTTTGGTTCTATTTGTTGTTTTGTATTGCCAAACTAAAGTTATTCTTCACTTTGCAGTTTTTGAAGGTTGTTGTAATTTTTTTTTTTACATTTTTGCCTATTTCGTAGATATCTATGTTTTTTATCATTCAAATCCCCTTCTAAACCCCCTTTTTTATTAAGTCGATTAAAAAAGCGCCCGTCGCGTCGCGTCTTGGTGGAATCTAACCCTAGGGCGACGAAATGGCAAACTTATCCAATTTGTTTTTTTTTCTAAGTTGGAGTTAGATTCCAATCGGTGTGATCGTGATGGATCGCAGACACGACAGGTACACATTGTTGAGGTAAACGATTCGTTTTAGTCAAACTTTTGCTTTATTTGGAAGAATTGGTTTCTTCGTATTTCTATGGTAAATTGACAATTCTTGAAACCTTGTCAGCTTGGTGTACTTCCCTTCTAAAATAAAATTATCTGTTTTACATATATGTTGATCGTGTTGTCGTTCATTATTGTAGGTAGCAGGGCATTTTTTTTTCATATTTCAGAATTTTATTATCTACATACAAAAGCTCACGCCTTTTTCCCATGGACCCCCAAGGCAGAAATCACAGAACGCCACCTGCTATGATTCTTACATACTCCTTTCGCTTTCGCATATTTCAGAATTGATTCTATAGTAACAGTTGAGTTGATATCTATAATTATGTGTTTTCACCCACTGAAAGCTATGCAGTGAATGAATAGTTAGATTCTGTAAATAGCTGTCCATAAGTCAATTACAAAAAATATATACCATCACGCCTGTATTCCCCGAAGGGTTAAGTCAATTACAGTGAGCGATAAAAGTCAATTAACATTGTTACTTTTACATTATCATTACCTAAAATATATACAAATAACACAATGCACTGTTTCTCAGAGTAAAGTTACTCGCTAAGAGTTTATTTTACTTATATCCATTTAATAATTACCATCCACCATCACGCCTGTATTCCCCGAAGGGTTAGGCAGAGGTGTACCAATGTACACCCACAGTTCGCCGGTATATTTAGGTCTCATGTAATAGGGGGCGAGCCTATTGCCATTAACCGGGCGCAAATCCAAACTCCGAGCTGCTTCTGAGAATTTCATGGAATAACCCAATAACACTTTTTGCTCGACCTTTTTTTATATACATTTCGTATTTAAATGTTCTCTATAATTATGATTAAAAAATCGGAAAAGTTAATTGAGTTTTGTTGCTGACCGGACTTGTCGGCATGATATCGAGCGTAGTTCAGGGGTGCAAGTAATTGCATTACGCGGTAATCCTTTTAGCGAGTGCTGCTGTCGACGTTACATTTGCGCTTGCAAATTAATTATGCGTCTTAATACTAACTCACTTAGGCTAGTTGTAGTATACCTGCACCATTTTGTTATTATAAGTAGACGTAACTGCCCCGTTGGTCTCGTGGTCGCAAGTGCGACTGCTGTGCAAGGGGTCCCGGGTTCGATTCCCAGGTCGAGCAAAAAGTGTTATTGGGTTTTTCTATGAAATTCTCAGTAGCAGCTCGGAGTTTGGATTTGTGCCCGGTTAATCGCAATAGGCTCGCCCCTTATTACATGGGACCTAAATATACCGGCGAACTGTGGGTGTACATTGGTACACCTCTGCCTAACCCTTACCTCAAGCATGGTACCTAACCTCAAGCGTGGCAGTCGTGCTTACGACCACTAGGCTAACGAGGCAGTTAGTAGGTAGGTAGGTAAGTAGGTTCTGGTTAATCACATAAACATTTCAGTGACAAAAGCTCTGGGGAATCAGTAGTACCTAGGTATGCGTGCTTCCCGTATTTCATTATAATCCAAGTTGTTGAAAAGTGGAATAATTTCGTTCTTGAAATTTCAAGTTTAGAGTTTGCAACAAAACGAAATTAGGTACTTCTCTTAGTTGTCTTGAATTGAAATTCTGCGTTTTATCGTCTTCATTTCAGTTGGTTTAGTACCGTGAATACAAAAATACTGTTTTAGGTGCTGTAGGTATTTTATTTGTACAAAAACTGGGAAGTGTATTTTCAGAGCTGTAAAGTTTGGAAGTTTTCATACAGCCGCTTTGGTTGTTGGGATAACTTTTATGCTTTTGTTGTATATCTTCTTTAGGGTTCCGTACCCAAAGGGTAAAACGGGACCCTATTACTGAGACCTCGCTGTCTGTTTCCCTGTCTGTATGTCCGTCCGTCTGTCACCAGGCTGTATCTCATGAACCGTGATAGTTAGATAGTTGAAATTTTCACAGATGATGTATTTTTGTTGCTGCTACAATAACAAATTCTAAAAAACAGAATAAAATAGATATTTAGTTAGGGGGACTCCCATACAACAAACGTGTTTTTTTTGCTCATTTTTGCTCCATATTGATAACGGCAACAAGTAGACGCTTGAAATATTCACAGAATATTAAGTTACATATTCACTTTAAAAATAAATTGTTAAATTAAAATATAGCAAATATTTAAGGGGCTCCCATACAACAAACGTGAATTTTTTGCCGTTTTTATAGATAATTTTACGAAACCCTTCAGGCGCGAGTTCTACTCGGACTTGGCTGGTGTTTTTTATGTTTCATTTATGGTAGAAGGGCCAACGGTCGGTTCTCTATTGTGTCACCTAACTTTTTTATCCATAATTTAAAGTGCCATAACTTTTTTTGTCCTAATCATCATTTGTCCGAATGATAACTTACCCGAACTTAATATCACATAATATCACATGCCATAAAATTGAAATCCCTAAATATAATATGTCATAAATCCGTTTTTCATAAATATTACAATCAATAATATACAAAAGACATAAAGCCTTTTTCGATAAAAGTTATAAATCCTAAATTCAAATTACTTAACACTTTTTTAAAGTAATAATATTTTTAAAACATTTTTTTTTAGATTTAAGAATTTTATTTTTATCGTTTTTGCAAGCAAGCCAGCATGCAGCATGCAAGCCAGCATGCAGCATGCAGCATGCAAGCAAGCATGCAGCATGCAAGCAAGCATGCAGCATGCAGCATGCAAGCAAGCATGCAGCATGCAAGCAAGCACGCAGCATGCAAGCAAGCAAGCAGCATGCAAGCAAGCGTGCAACATGCAGCAGGCATGGTTTCTGTCACGGCTCCGGCGCTGCGGGGCTCCGGCGGTCCCATGCGAGCTTATCGTCGCAGATGATTTCACGCTCACCACCGCGGCTTCGGCTTGCTGCCCGGCCAAGCCGGCCAGCCTCAGCCGCGGCGGCGAGTGTCAAAACCACCTGCTCCTCAGCTCGCGGGCCGCCTTGCCCCTCCGCGCCTACGCGATTTTAAATTACACTCTAGGGGTAGGGCAGACAAGACTACGTGGAGTCGGTTTTGCAGCGATTCGTTTCTGTCACTAAAACCTAATTTTTAGCAAATGTTTTAGGGCTAAAAAGTATTATAACTGAACATTCGGAATAATACACATTATTTAACGCAATACTTAGGACATATGACTTTAGGTCATGTAAAATTAGGAGCTTCAAATATTATAGTACTCGATATTATGACAGAATACTTTTAGAACTAAAGTTAATTATGTTACACAAAATTTCGGGATTTTTAACATTATGGTTACTGAGGTTTATATCAAACGTGTTATGGATAATGATTTTCGGACAAACAATTTTAGGAGATGTAAGGGACTCCCCCAACGGTCACTTAAACCCTCACCTCATTGACGGGCCTGTTGGTCTAGTGGTTAGCGGCCCTGACTGCTAAGCCGGAGGTCGTGGGTACGATACCCACCCAGGACAAACTTTGTGTGATGACCATGATTGTTTGTTCTGTGTCTGGGTGTGATTTATCTATAATATGTATGTATTTATAAATTATATAAGTATGTAAATCAGTTGTCTGGTTACCATAACACAAGCTCTGCTTAGCTTGGGATCAGATAGCCGTGTGTGAGTTGTCCCAAGATATTTATTTATTATTATTTATTTTTAAAGTAAATAAATAATAATAATACCAGCCTATTGTTGTCTCACTGAAGGGCAAAGGCCTCTTTGATCACTACTCTTGTTCAAGACGGATTGGCGATTTAGGTTAAGTTTAGTTTTCCTCACGATGTTTTCTTTAACCGATTACAGCAACGTTTATGAAAAACTTCGAAAGTTCAAAAGTGTTCAGTCACCAATGTGACTTTATTCTGAAGACCGACCGAGCAAGTCCCGATGTATTTGCCTGGTATCGAACCCTTAACCTACCCTTAATTAATAATTAATAACATAAGGTCAAAAAGTAATACGGCTGACAAGACGAAAAATTACAACCACAATGTCTGTCAAAATAAGCTAATATTTTAATACAAAAGAACTAGAATATACCTAATAAGAATACATACATACATAGCATCACGCTTGTATTCCCCGAAGGGTTAGGCAGAGGTGTACCAATGCTCACCCACAGTTCGCCGGTATGTTTAGGTCCCATGTAATAGGGGGCGAGCCTATTGCCATTAACCGGGCACAAATCCAAACTCCGAGCTGCTACTGAGAATTTCATAGAAAAACCCAATAACACTTTTTGCTCGACCTGGGAATCGAACCCAGGACCTCTAGCGAAGCAGTCGTGCTTACGACCACTAGGCTGACGAGGCAGTTAATAAGAATACAGTTAATTAATTAATATTTTAAGTAAGTATGTACTATCTACCGTGTTATCAAGAAATTCTCACCCTAATATAAGTTCAAAGATAACATAACACGGTTTTCTGGTAAATAAACAAAATTATCTACAAATGACACCTATTTAAAGTGACCTGTTTATAATAAATTGTTACTTAATTATTGTAAACTAAATGTAATAAATATTAAGTAATTTGTTTTTGGGTGAAGTAGGTGAGAGGTCAAGTCATTAAGAGACCTCAAACACTTAGCGATTACCGTCACCGTGGTGGAATTAAAAAACTGTGAACGAAAAATTACCTTATATCGAACCGAACTTAAACAATAGCTTATTCTTTCGTACTTTCTTTCGTTGCACTGAATTATAACTGAATTCAAACTGTATCGTGATGTCCAAGATAAACTTATACAGCCTTACTTATAAAAATAACGCTAAATAATACTTAGCTACTTGTCAAACCACTTTCAACGGTGTCTTAGGTGAAAAATCTTACCTATAAACATTAAGCACCGTTGAGATGTTGTTATGTACTAGCTCAGTGACAGAAAATTTAAACAGCGGCGACCCGTTGTTTAAGTATAGTTAAGTAGATAAGTAGTAGTAAGATGGCGGGCTTCAATCAGCGCTCTGTGACGATGACATTTGTGGTCTATGGATTCTATTGTAAATTTTGACAATTATGCTCAATTGTTCGTTCAATTTCGTTCTATAGACAAATAATTTGGCCATGCTCTATACTGACCGTCTAAGTGTTGGCAGATGAAAATAGTGTTTCATCGTTCAGTCAGTCAATTAAGAGGTAACTAAGTATGAATTAGCGTTATTTTTATAAGTAACACCCAGAAAGTACATCTTTTTTTTTTAACTCGCTTTAAATTACGCTCTTTGTTACTGCTCCGCTTCCAATGGTTTGCGTGATGTTGTCTAGCCAATATTTTTTTTAATGTACGAAAATAATTATTCCAAAATTCCAACCCAACTACTGGTTGAATCAAAAAACATTTTAGTATTATTGTAAGAGTATAGATTAATCAGCCAATCTTTTAACAATACAATGTCGAAACTCTAAAACGCAGAAAAATAACAAAAACATTTATCTCAAAGAAGAAGACCTACCTAGCTACCTACCCACTGTACAAACACCTCCAAGTGAAAGAACGCTTCTATCTTTTCAATCCATGAAATACATTTTCCGCTCAATCTAACTTAAAAGAAAATCCATCTGGAAAAGTCAACGAATTCCAAGCAGCTGGTTTAGTAAGTGGCAGTCGATGGCTTGGCCAACTCACTGAGCTCACTGCACTCGCTCATACTAAGGGAAATTGGAAGACGAGAATACAACAATGTAGCAAAGTAAAAAAAAAAAAAAATACCATCACGCCTGTATTCCCCGAAGGGTTAGGCAGAGGTGTACCAATGTACACCCACAGTTCGCCGGTATATTTAGGTCCCATGTAATAGGGGGCGAGCCTATTGCCATATGCAATACTATTGCTATTGCTATGTAGCAATGTGTCTAGCCAAATATATTTTTTTCTGTGTCTGTTCGTCATGTCTGTCTGTTCGGGCTCTATCTCTTAAACGACTGAGCCGATTTTGATGGCAATTACACTAGCAGATAGCTGATGCTTTAAGAAACAACTTTAGCTACGTTTATTTAATAAAAGGATAGTTTCACCTGCAAATATAAGGTATCTAAGGGTTATTGCTATAATACTATACAGTATTATTAGTAGTAACTGCCTCGTTAGCCTAGTAGTCCTAAGCACGACTGCTACGCTAGAGGTCCTGGGTTCGATTCCCAGGTCAAGCAAAAAGTGTTATTGGGTTTTTCTATGAAATTCTCAGTAGCAGCTCGGAGTTTGGATTTGTGCCCGATTAATGGCAATAGGCTCGCCCCCTATTACATGGGACCTAAATATACCGGCGAACTGTGGGTGTACATTGGTACACCTCTGCCTAACCCTTCGAGGAATACAGGCGTGATGGTATTTATTTATACTATACAGTATAACAGTGAAATTTGCTTCCAAAACGTATACTTAGAATAGTTTAAAAATTAATCAGCGTTAATCATATCAGAAATGAATAAAATTACTTTGAGAAATGGAAGATGTTTCTACACAAAATTTTGTACACTAAATTGGTAAATTGACTTACTAGTTGAGAACAATTGCAATGTAGTCCTTAACAATCAACACTTAAAATTCTATTTCGCCTGAAAGTTAGCCACACAAGTCTGGATACTAAAGTAACCTTCATTTCTGTTCCCAATTCCCCTTTTACCAAGACAAACAACAATTTAAAGACACGAAACAAAGTCAACACAGCTCAAAAACCCTTTATCTACAACATCTCGCCTCGTTAGATTTCTACACAATCTACTAGGTACTAATACTTAAAAATATCTCGTTGTCCGCCCACTGTTTAGTTGTCCCGCTAATTTGTGCATTAGCATTGAATGGCGGTTCGGCGCCACTTTCGCCGACAAGCCTGCCTTTGCCGACACTGTACGCCGAACTAAAGGCACAATGTGACGCATGTCGGCGAAGCTGTCGTCGACTGAATTATGCCTTCACTAGCCGATAAGCCGACTAGGGTACTAGTAGGCTCATTTATTATTGATAATATCGGGATAAGATATTTAAGTGAGAATTACTTGGCGTATAAACGCCAACAATACACAATACTTATTACTATACAATACAATTACTATTATTATACAATACCTATTATGTTTGCTGATGAGATTTTCAGGAATTTGTAAGATAGGTTATTATACCTACCGATCAATAAAGAAAACAATAATATTATAGATTACCCTTACCCTTAGCCTAGATCCATTCAGTCGCTTAAGCGTGATAATGAAACATCTATACATCCGTGCATCCATCCTCACAAACTGTCGCATTTATAATATTACTAGCTTTTGCCCGCGACTTCGTTCGCGTGGATTAATAGTTCCCGTTTCCGGGGATTTCCGGGATGAAAACTATCCTATGTCCTTTCTCGGGTCCCAGACTATATCTGTACCAAATTTCATTGAAATCGGTTCAGTGGTTTAGGCGTGAAGAAGAGACAGACAGACAGAGTTACTTTCGCATTTATAATAATTATTAGTACGGATTAGTACGGATAGGTATAGTATACATATAGGAAGTAGGATAACGACTTGAAGTGAAACGAGTATATTACAGATTCCAATAACCATCTAACTATATACATAGAGTGTGCTAAAGATTTAGGTATTAAGTTCCAGGGCTCTCAAGGGAAATTATCATTCGCATTGAATGGTGGAAATTGGTACGCATAGGCTGGCAATACTTACTGGTTAGTGGTTGGTAAACGTAATTGTGGTTAAGATTTATATGACGATTCGTTTTGGGTATTAGATAATCCTCAACTTCTGCCCGTGACTTTAGACCGCGTGATTTTTTTCACCCGCTTTAAGTTATGTCTTTGGTTACTGCTCCGCTCTTGTGGGTCGTAGCGTGATATTATTTAGTCTATACTATTCTTTATGAATCTGGTTATAACATACAAAAATATTTTCGTCGTCTAGTAGTTTCAGAGTTTAGTGCGTTTAAATAGACAAACAAACAAAAACACTTTATTAGATTAGTAAAGATATAAGAGAAGTATATAGATTGAACCGTTTATCACACTCAACTACCCCTCCAAAAACAGTGTCCCTCTCACCAAAATTGAATAAATCTCAGATAAAGAGGTCAACCCACGTGTTTTATTAGCCGAACTGCTCCGGAAGAACCTCACCTGTCTACGTCGAGGGGAAATGGGAATAATTTCCCGAAAGGCGACGCTGCCGACGTTCCCGGCACTTGAAGAGAGAGGGGGGGGGGGGAGACGGAAATTGCAGCCAAATGCAGCGCCCGGATATAAAATGATAAACTTTCCACCTTGGTTTCTGATGCTGTTAGTGAAATATCGAGTGTTGCGCTCGGTGCTCGGCGGCCACTCGGGGAACTAAGTACCAGGCGTTTGTGGAGCTTTCGCTGAATAAATAACAGATAGTTTTATTTCAATCTACATCTTCATCTCGTGGAATTATGCTATCAATTTCATAGGTTTTTTATTTGTTTTTTTTTTCACACATTTTTATCGTGTTGTTGTGTATTTTGTTGCTTTTTAGGGACATTAAACGAAGCCCTATATTGCTCTCACCCTGTTTGTCTGTTTCTGTTATAGGGCTGAATTTTTCAAATGGTAATAGGTATGTAGGTAGATACTTGGATATTTTACAGTAGTAACAACAAAAATCAAATAAAAAATTACGAAGTATCCGATACACCAGCCTATTAACGACCCACTGCTGGGCAACCGCCTCTTCTCATAAAGAGAAAGCACGAGAGTTGATCACCACAAGCTCATACAAGATAGTTTTTGATCGACCGTCACAATTGCTCATTGAATACAAGATTGTTTTTTGCTCGATCGTAATATTGTACAGAATCCATCATATGCAACTCCGACTGGCATTCGATCGATTTTCTATACACTTTAGGGTTGATCCTTTAGCAAAAGTTGTTCATATTCATGACTACTACCATCGCTTGAAAGATGCGCAGTAAACTAAAATGTAGTTTGTTTTCAGAAAATTCTAGTTTAGTTAACTAATCTTTTCTCACTGCAGCACGGCACGGAGGGTGTTAAATAAAAATGATATATAAATTGAATTGTCTGTTTGTGTTTGCTGTGACTGAATCTCCGCTAGAGGGCGCTAGTGGTGAACAATGGTGCAAGCTGTTACAAGCTTTCTGCTTACTTCCATTGAAATCTGTTGAGTGGTTTTTCTTGAGTTTTCTTTTATGTTTCTTGTGCTGTATTTTTATTTGTGCTACCTATAAAGCAGACAGTATATGGAACATCACCATGTGCTAAAAAATGGTTATTGATAAATGTACTTGGGTAAAAAGGCTGCCAAGGTCATATAGAATTGGGTAAAATGAAAATGGTTTATTAAATCTTGTAGATACGTGATTTTTAAGTATAATTCAGAAAAAAAGTTATTTGATGGGAAACTGACTAATTGTAAACCTAGATAGAACAAAATTTTATCGATGTTAAATTACGTGTTAATTTACACTACGACTGTAGGTACTACTTTTATATAGAGCGCACTTTCGGCTGTTGTCTTGTCTAGTAAAACAGTAGACGATTGGCAGTCATTTTGTCTACATCTTTTATCTCCAGCCTTTGTTAGCATTTTGGAACGCCTACAAAAATATTCTTAGAGATCGAAAATTAACTATTACGACACCTAATGCCGATAACATCAATGACACTCGTCACCCCACCTTTACAAATCATAATTATATAAACACGACACATTATTATGATTCGAGACATGTTCTTATCTCATCTCGCGACTTTCCAGTCGGCTGAAGACCCTCTGATGCCAATTATTGATGTACCTTCCTCCAGACACCCCCAGACACCGCCCAGGTCCCCCAAACGCCCCCCAGGTCCCCCAAACGCCCCCAGGCGCCACCCTGTGTGTGTACACGTTATCATCGTTTCTAATTTTTAGGCAGCAAATATGCTCATGCCGCCTGAGGTCTTGGAGGCATTTGAGCGGCAACAGATAATGTGCCCCTCTCGTGTTTGGCTTAACGTGTAAGACGCTTTATAGGAGGATTCACAGTTATTTTTTTGCTGTTTATTCTGAACTAGCTATATAATCCGCAGTTACGGCTTTAGGTCCTGCTCCGCTCCCGTTTGTAGTAGTGTCATGTCTTATACGTATAAACGTTCCTCTTGAATCACTCTATCTAATGATGACCTCATTAAAATCAGTTGCGTAGTTTTTTTTTTCAAAGGTAATGTGTTCTAGTAATGTCTCTTGTATCATGGGTACACTTTAGAAACGTCTAAATTCACATACACAAACAGCCAGACCCGGAACAACTACCTGTAGGCCATACAAATATTTGTTCCCTGCGGAAATCGAACCCGCGACAAGCAGCATAGCAGCCATTAGCTCAGCCACTGCGCCAACTGTGTCATCGTTTTAAAGGTCTAAAAGCGTATAAATGAACCGACCGGGCAGAAAGCGACTTTGTTTTATACTATTTAGAGATATAAAAACAAGATATACCTACTCGTATGAAGCTGTCAGTACTCCCTCTTATTGCTACTCAAGGGGCGTATTTCTTCGTCCTTGAACTCAAAGGAACTCTATGTAGGGTCAGACTATTTCGACTGTAGGGAAATTATACGAATGACACTGTTCACTTGTTTTGTAATACGCGTGTGTCAAGAATAAACAAAGTGATAAATTGCGAGAAAGACTAGCATAATAAGGGTTCCTTGCTACTGCTTACATAAAAAAAAAGAACTAAGAAAAAACACGTTTTTTTTTGCTTGGGACTCCCTTCAATTAGTAACTTTATTTTATTTGTATTATTTGTTGTTAAAGTGGCCATAATAAAACATACTATGTGACAATTTAAAAGATCTATTTTACCCGCAACTTCGTCCGCGTAAAAGTTGATATATTATACCGCGGGAACCGTACGTTTTTTCGGGATAAATAGTATCCTATGTGTTATTACACATTACAATCTATCTTAGTGCCAAATTTCATCCAGATCCGTTCAGCCGTTTGAGCGTGAAGTAGAAACAAACACACAAACTTTCGCCTTTATAATATTAGTCTGATTATTGTCTTTTATGACCTCCTGAAAGATGATCATGCAAAACTGCACGTTGTGTCACGGATATTGTTTAACTTCTGACACATGATTTTTGCTTATATTTACAGTTAGAACTGCCTCGTTGGCCTAGTGGTCCTGAGCGCGACTGCTACGCTAGAGGTCCTTGGTTCGATTCCCCGGGTCGAGCAAAAAGTGTTATTGGGTTTTTCTATGAAATTCTCAGTAGCAGCTCGGAGTTTGGATTTGTGCCCTGTTAATGGCAATAGGCTCGCCCCCTATTACTTGGGACCTAAATATACCGGCGAACGGTGTGCCTTGGTACACCTCTGCCTAACCCTTCGGGGAATACAGGTGTGATGGTATACATTGGTATTTACAGTTATACAGGCTATCTTTAGAAAATACATAGGACCAACACTTCCTCCATCAGTAAGACCGCTTTCACATTTAGGCGACTTTAGCAGCGCGACTGTCGCCCCGTCAGAATTTCATAATAAAAAAACAGAAGAGCTGTCGCCCACAGCATCTATTTTTAAAATGAAGTGCGCCATACTGACCTAAACTTTGATCTGCCGGCTTATTCTGTAAGAAATCTCCCTCAGTGAATTAAGGTGAAGTGAGCTAAAACTGGGCTGTCACTATACGATGCTAGGGATTGACACGTTGCCACACGCTCACTTCACGGAAGGAGGGTTTTACAGAATAACACCGCAGTTCTTGTAATGTGAAGGAATGTACTTCTGCCGCGGTACTGTCGCGCTGCTGCCGCACTGCTTGCGACGTAATGTGAAGGCGCCCTAAGGCTACCCCACTCCTTAAGGAGCAATTAGTAACATACATAATACAATAGGTGTCACAAAGGTAGGTGTTATAGCCCGCCATAGCCGTTTTCCTGTGGCCAGTGGAAATATTTACACAATTAGGGTCACGGAACCAATATTAAAGGAATATTACCTCGTAAGTATAGATTTTATTTTGCAATTAAAATAAATAAAAGAACATAGTTTCCTTCGGTTTTTGTAAAGAGAACTTGGGTTTAGTTTTGCCAAAATGAACAAACCCTCAGCAAATTATCTCCCATTTTTTCTTTAAGTATTTGTAATGATTTTGGAAGCTGATTAATTTTAATTCTAGATAGTAACGTAACAATACATTTGGTTATTGCATTGGTTTAACGTATTTAATTCGAAAATGAGAAATTGTGAGTTGGCTTGTTTTTGCAGAATTAAGCTGAATTTCTAGTAAAATATCTTAGCCAATACTATTGCTCATGAATTCGGCATTCATGGCCAATAGAATACGCTATAAAACATAACGCTGCGACACACGAGAGCGGAGCAGTAACCAGAGACGTAACATAATGTTGACGGGCCTGTTGGTCTAGTGGTTAGTGCCCCTGACTGCTAAGCCGGAGGTCGTGGGTTCGATTCTCGCCCAGGACAAACTTTGTGTGATGAGCATGATTGTTTGTTCTGTGTCTGGGTGTGATTTATCTATAATATGTATGTATTTATAAATTACTAGCTTCTGCCCGCGACTTCGTCCGCGTCACAGTTGATGTGTTATCCTACGGGTACCGTACATTTTCCCGGGATAAAAAGTAGCCTATGTGTTATTCCAGACTATAATCTATCTTTGTGCCAAATTTCATCCAGATCCATTCAGCCGTTTAAGCGTGAAAGAGTAACAAACATCCATACATACATACAAACTTTCGCCTTTATAATAGTAGTAGGATATAAGTATGTATATCAGTTGTCTGGTTACCATAACACAAGCTCTGCTTAGCTTGGGACCAGATAGCCGTGTGTGAGTTGTCCCAAGATATTTATTTATTATTTATTTATAACGCGGATGAACAAAACCACGGGAGCGAAATCGCAGGTAGAAGCTAGTATTAGACTAGGTATAGACTATAAGACTATTACTGGACACCCACTTACAATCTATACTCATACTGTATATTATGGGTGGGAGGCAGTCGCAAATAATTGAAACCATCCCTCTGATGAAGCAAATTCAATTAATTGAAAATTTCATTAAAACTGCACCGACGCACTGTGACCTTTTTATAAAACTGCGTGGGGTTTATGTATTCAGACCTTGTACCTAGTAGTTTTTATGTCATTGACATATTGCTTATATTGCTAAGGTTTTAATGTTCAACTGAATATGGTCCTCGTGTGGAGAAGTCCTGAAATGCACCCGTCATCTGTGTCAGAGAATTAGCATGGGGTTCTTCAAGAAAGGAGTTTTGAGGTTGTTATATGTAGGTCTAGCACCAGCGCGCTTACGTATAAATATTCTATTCTATTCTATTGTATTCTATACAGCCAGACCCGGAAAAACAAGCTATACGCCAGAGCATAGAAATATTTGCTCCGTGCAGGAATCGAACTCGCGACACGCAGCGCAGCAGCCTATCGCTCAGTCACTGCGCCAACCGTGCCGTCAAATTGTTATATTACAGGATTATCACTCAGTGAGGTAATGTTGGGTTATGTTCAATATCGAATTTTGCATTGTTACATTACGAATGAGTGATCTCGGAGAGTTAACACCTTCTCCGCACGCTCGTGCAAGCAAGGCGTTTTGTCAAACAAAGTAACTATGTCTACCTACTTTCTATGTTAGGGATGGCGAACCTTTATCGAAAAAC
This sequence comes from Caradrina clavipalpis, assembly GCA_932526535.1. Taxonomy (NCBI): domain Eukaryota; kingdom Metazoa; phylum Arthropoda; class Insecta; order Lepidoptera; family Noctuidae; genus Caradrina; species Caradrina clavipalpis. The sequence goes on from OW052095.1 coordinate 3,230,984, forward strand.
GTGCCAATTTTTATTAAAAAAAAAAATGTGCCGTCAAACAATCTTCACTTAGTCATTTAATGGAGAAAAATAGAACTGGATGCTAAATATTCACTCTTTGTTTGCAACTTGTTTGTACAAGAATCGTAATTTTATTTTATGTTTGTTTGTTTGTTTGTTTGTTTGAATAAAAGGTTACGTTTTCTGCTGTTGCATATTATTTCGATCAAATTGCTACATCTAGTACCTACAACAACTCACTTTTAGTTTAGATCCGTTTTTGTTCGGTTGGTAATTAGCTACTAAGTTCTTTGTTTTAATTGTGATCGCTTATCCTCATATTTTTTACTATGAACGTAGATTTCTGTGCGCTCATAAACATGTTACTTAAATTCAGTTTATCAGTAAGTGAATTGGTGTTAATTCTTTATGAGAAACAGTAAAGTTCTTAAACCATACAAATACATTTGTCAAATATCGGCGTGCCCGAATTATTTTGTCGCGTGCCATTGGTTGGCCATCCCTGTTCTATGTAATATGTGACGGAGTACTTGCGTGGGTACAAGGGTGACTATTTGTATCTCAATATTGTGTCTATAAGATGTCACTCCGAACATATTAAGTTGATATCTTTCTCTGCCTCAAAGCGTTTGGTTCGATGTGTTTTGGAATGGAAAATTCAAACTATAGTAAGTCGGTAATGTCTTGTGAATAAATAATTATTAATGAGATACAACCTACGTAGTGTCTAGTTGGGTATTTAGTCGGTAATTTATGATTAGTGTTTGGCCAAATTACGTTTTTTTTTATGGTTTGCTTTTTCTATATTTGTTTTGCTGAAACCTATGAATCGGCTATCGCCACAAACAACCTCCGGCCGCAGCCGAAGTTGTGACCTTAAACACCCTAAGAAATTCAGTCTAAGATTGGCTGAAATTGATAGATATAAATGATTTTAAAACTTTTAGCCACTTCAGAATTTTTAACCGACTGCAAAAAAGGAAGAGCTTCTATTTTAGACATATACATGTCTATATATGTATTTTATGTTTCTATTTTTTTTTTGACATTCACCGAGGCGCTGTCAATTGTCGACCAATTTTAAAATGTTGATTTCCAAAACTATTTAAACGCAATTGACTTTCGCATTACAAATCACAGGTTCCATTTTCTAATGACCCAATACCAGAAAATCCTTCCAAAAACAATAGCTTTACTGAACCAACAATTGCCCACACGATCTCTCACTTCAATAAATCAGTAAATAACGAAAAACGATTAAAAACAAACAAACAGTCGGTGGGCTGTTCGCAAAGGTCGCTACTTATCAGCGACATCGCTCGGTGCACGCAATGTCGGCGCTTAGTTTATATTCCGACAAACAATTGAATAAATATAATAAAAAAGAAGTCGGCCAAGTGTACGTCGATGAGTCTTTTCTATACTAATATTATAAACTGCCTCGTTGGCCTAGTGGTCCTAAGCACGACTGCTACGCTAGAGGTCTTCGGTTCGATTCCCAGCTCGTGCAAAAATGTTATTGGGTTTTCCTATGAAATTCTCAGTATCAGGTCGGAGTTGGGATTTGTGCCCGGTTAATGGCGATAGGGTCGCCCCCTATTACGTGGGACCTAGACATACCCACCGGCGAACTGTGGGTGTACACTGGTACACCTCTGCCTAACCTTTCGGGAAATACAGGCGTCGTGGTATGATGAGCAGTATCCATAACTAACGGCTAGTTCTTTTTAAATCCCATAAAATTAAAACTGTTCCCTATAAGGACAGTCACAAATTCATCTGTTTCATTTACATAAAACCCTATTGGAAATCTATCCTATAATTTCAAGAAAGATAAACTTTAAGATAAAGTAGATACAGTTTATATTTCAGCTCGAATAAACGTGAAAAATAAAGAGTAGAGCTCGCTAGCCCCCTGAATCTATCAGTAGGGGATAATCTCAAGACCACTGAGCTACGGACTTAGGGTTACCAGAACAGAAAATATTTTTTTCTGGAATTTTCCCGATTACTGAAAAGTCAAGATTTTTTCAGGAAAATGTGTTGCAGCAAATTCGTGTAATTTAATGTCAATGCTGTGAAAGATTTAATGATAATTAGCAATTAAGATTCACTGATCTTGCTCGTTCTCTTAATTTAATTGTTGAGATTTGATTATTTTATCATCATCTTCCTACCCTTATCCCATGTTACTTGGGTCGGCGCAAAACGTTTTCTTCTTCCATTCCGTCCTGTCATCCGTGATGCTATGCGTGATGCTATCACTGACTCCCTTCTCTTTCATATTTTTTTACAGAATTCATCCATATTTTCTTTGGCCTCCCTCTTCCTCTCCATCCATCCACATTTAGATTCATAACTTTCATAATTTTGATTGTTTTATAATTTTCTTTTTGTGAACAAGCTGCTATTTTTTATTTTTATTCCTAATATTTTTCTGTTTCTATTTTAAAATACAGACGTCCGGATTTGTCGGGGAAATTCCTATCATCTGGTAACCCTACTGAGTCGATGCGCTGGGGGATTCGTGTCATTCAACAAAACCGAACTCATTTATTTTGTTTTTGTAAGTTTTTCGTTTAGATATCGGCCATAATACTTATAATTAAAGATTAAGTTTGATTATAATAGCTAATACCAGCCTTTTATTCTTCTGCGGGAAAGAGATATTATTATATATTCTGTTCGAAAGAGATACTGCGCCCCCGGAACGCAAAGGGCTCATGAAGGAACATAGATGGGTTTTAGTCAGTAAAAGTCTGACACTCCCCCCCGCCCCTCCCAGGGCGGGAGAAGTTATTTGATAATTTCCCATCTATAAAAAAAAACCTTTTATTCTTCTTTCCTTCAGCTAGATTCAATATTAATGATTTGTTCATGTAATGACGTTCAAAAGTGCCCTTTAATGGCCTAATTGAAATAAATGATTTGACTTTGACTTTGACGTTTCCACTGCAGGGTATTTTATATTTATTTAGATATCTTTTTTTATATTCGTTATATTCTTCTGTTGTATTTTTTGTTTTGTTTTGCTTGGTGTTTTTATTTGTAAGGAGTAGGTATGTAAGGATCGTAGATGCTTACATACTTCTTTCTTCTCGTACACATACATAGGTATATTTGGTCATACAGGTAAATTTTATATAAAGGAAGTCGCCTTCCTTAAATTTCAGACTGTTCAAAATAAGAGTAGGTGTGAAAATTTGACACCAATAGAAGAAAACAATGTGTTAACGACCAAACTATGTTAAGTTAGTGTAGCGTTAATTTTACCCAAAACTTTCGTCTTAATAGTTCAGATTAAACTTCAAACAACACTAAACCCGTGGACGCGAAATATTATAAACTAGTTGTTGCCTGCAACTTCGTTCGCGTTAAAATAGAGGAAAAAAAAGAAAGTAGTAGTAGCCTAAGTTCCTCCTTATAACATTAACTATCTGCTAGTAAGTCCAGCCGTTTCCGAGATTAGCAGGAACAAACAGACGGACAGACAGACAGACAATAATTTAAAATATATATTTTTTGGTTGTAGTTACTACCTACTTTTATATGTATGTACTGAAAAGCTGTTAATTTGAAATTACAAACTAACACTAAAATTTCATTTATTTGTAGAGATAGCACCAAAAATTGTACACCAAAATTTTTCAAAAGAAAAGTACTTTTCCTAAACCAAAAATCTTTAAACAAAAGCAACTCAAAAACAAATCACCTTCTTTTGTTTTTTAATTGTATCTCCCCTTTAGATGCTATCCTTACTTAGTTGGTTAGACGAAAAATAAACTCATTTCCAGCTCATCATTCATTTGGCGGTAACTTCTCTCATTATGTTGAGCTTAAGGTGGTGTTGAGCTGCCCCGAGCTCCTAAATAACTTCCTTAATAAGATTATGCCGGTGAATGTAGCGAAGCGTACGTGTTCGCCAGGCTACTGAGTCTTTTTCTCATGGTGAAGTGGATTTTCAGGTGTGTGTGTTGATAGACTGTGATTGTGTAGTTGGAAGAATTGTATCATTTTATTATGGTGAAAAAATTGTGATAAGGTGGAGGATAATGTGTATAAGATAGGTAGATTTAATGCTAGGACATTTTTCAAGTATCAAGTATAAAAGTTTCAGGTTTCAGGAAGATACCTTACTCACATGCGTTCAAGTGTAACGGTTCTCAACATACATTATTGTGATACACATTCCAAAGGGCCATAACGGATAGTATATTTTTTAACCATAAGCACGAGTATTTTAAAGTTAGGAGACATAATTTTCTCTATGCAAAAATAAATAGAATTTTGCCCTTTGCTATTTTTTTTTTTTTTTTTGGGACAAGCCCGCCACACTGTTCCCAAACCACTGCAACTCCTGTTAGCCAGAATCAACAGTGGCGACCACAAGAAAAGCGCCGAGACATTGAAGCTCGACGAGTCCCAGAGAAACGATTTAACTGTCTTGGATCCCGCAACGAAATTAATCAGAAAAGATTAGCGGAGGAGTAAGAAAAATATAATTTCCACTTCCCTCCAAACAAGCAGGAGACAGAACAGAATTAGGCCAATAGGCACAAAGGGATTATTTACAACTGGGAGAAGCCCAGATTGCCAAGCACCACGGATTGCAATTATCATTAACTTTAATGGGTCCTAATGTGAACTGTTACATTTGATTCCAGTAATAGGTATGGCAAAAACGCTTGAACGCACGGAAATTAGTTCTAGTTTCTACAAGGTCCGCATAAAAAACAACACCGGATGTAACCTGTACACTATCTAACATAATATTTCGCTCATTCTGCCAAAGAATACACTCCCATAAGATGTGATGAGCAGATTGTTCATATTCACAGTCAGATGTAGAACATTGACACAAAGGAGAGGCAACAAGCTTAAAAGAGAATAATTTACTCTTAAAGTTGCCATGACCTGTGAGAAATTGGGCAACACAGTGGTCCACCTCCAGCCATGTTCTGGCCAGCCGTTCGCGAACTGAAGGAAAGAACTGATGGAGGTGCCGGCCCTTGATGGAATTATCCCACCTACATTGCCATTCAGATAAAAGTTCCTCCCAGACATCAGTCTGCGGTTTAAATAATCTAGAGATCTTAGCACGGTCACGTTGAGTTAGAAAGTTTGCGTCCATGGTCTCTCGCGCGGAATAGTACATTGCAGCACGTCGCTGCACCTCGAGATCGACTGGAAGTACACCTGCAAGTACTGGTAGTGCTTCAGTACTAACGGTCCTATACGCTTTGCATAAAAATATTAAAGCTAACCGTTGGCTTTGAAGCAATTTACGTCGTACCGCCCCTATGGTGGCCCTATCGGCCCAAACAGGTGCACCGTAGCACATACAACCTAGGTAGGTAGCTGCATAAATAGTTTTCAGAGTTAAGAAAGACAGACCCCAAGTAGCTTTAGATATTCTCGTTAGGGCATAAAAATTCTTTTTAGCTTTTTCTCCGACTGTGTTAATGTGATCAATAAAAGAAAAGTTCTTTTCTAAGACCATACCAAGGTAGCATACGGATTGTTTTCGTTTAACGGGAACGTTATTAAATTTAATACTAGGCCATGATTTAAGATCACCTTTTAACATAAGTTGATACGTTTTTTGCGGTGCAAAGGTTAAACGGTTCCGATCGCCCCACTGTGATATTAAACGTAGGCATGTGTCAGCTAAATTCTCAAGTCCAGCCCGAGTACTCGACTGAATGAGCAGAAGGCCGTCGTCCGCGTAACCGGTTAAAGAACAGCCGCATGGTAGCGGAATCGCAAGAAAATCGTCAAAACCTAAATTCCATAAATAAGGACCAAGAACCGAACCTTGAGGACATCCCATGGTCAATGACTTCGATGCGGAATAGTGTCCAAGTTTGAGCTTCGCGGAGCCATTGAGAAAGTAAGAGGAAACAAGAGAATAGATGTTTTTATAGCAACCACGGGTTTTTATTTTAAGTAGTAGCATAGGCCACCATGCGTTATCAAAAGCCCCAGAAATATCGAGGAAGATCCCAAGTACATATTTATGTTCGGATGAGGTTACAGTTTCCCTTACAGAAAGTACCGCGTCGACGGTAGATTTACCTATTGTGAAACCGAATTGATTGCTGTGAAATTTCGGCCCGTCTGGCAGCAAGCGTGGTACGATAAGGCGCTCAAGCAGTTTCCCCAAAGATGGTAGTAGGGTTATAGGTCGATACGACTTTGGATCGTCCGGGGGCTTGTCGCCACTCTTTGGAATTATTCGTATAAAGCCACGTCGCCAAATTTCAGGAAAAACGCCGTCCGCAATGCATCGGTTATACACTGTTAAAATTGCGTCACTCGCGGTTTTACACGCCTCTATAATCATTTTATTAGATATTTTATCTTCACCCGATGACTTATTGAGTGGTAGCCTCTTCACCACATTTAAGAACTCGTCAGTGGATGGTAAATCTGACGCTGGTGATTCAGGTGGCACAGCAGCCCACGCCCTGATCTGCTGGTGGTAATCGCTGTCGTTTACCGCTGAATCATCGGGTATAAGAGTATTGAGAAGTACTTCCGTTGTTTCTTCGATACCGGTAGTATGTTTATTATTTACTTTTATGTTTTCGATATATGCTAGATCGACCAATCTATTAGCCTTAAACTCGTGATACAAGGGAGACCATGGACCTTCTTTATCTAATTTTTCTACAATTTTGCGCATTAAATTGCCCTTAGATTTTTCGACTGCTGCTCTGTAGCGCGATCTGGCAACTCTAAACGTATTTGAAGCAAGAGCAAGCAGGTCTCCGGTAACCTTACGCTTTTTAAGCTTATTAAACTGCCTACGCGCTCTGCGGTAACTTTTACGCTGTTCAACTAGGTATTCACTCCACCAATCACATCTACGAATATTGGTCATAGATGCGCGACCAATGGCGATGTCAGCACAGTATATAAAAGTTTCTGACATAATCTCAGCACTTTCTTCAGCTGACAGCCCGTCGTGAGTGAAGTCTTTGGCGTGACAAGCAAAAAGCGAGCTAAAAAATTCCCAGTTCGCGCCTTTACATTTATATCTAAAACTACCCGTAACATGGGACGAACCTTGAGTAAACATAGGAACAAATTCGTACACGATCAGGCGATGATCACTACAAGATGCGTCTGGTAGGACACGCCACTTAACTAAGCGAACGTCTACACTAGAAAGTGTGACGTCAATACTAGATTCGCCCATTTGGCTGCAAAAAGTAGGTGGTGCGTCAGGGGTGTTATGAATTGAAAGGTTCATTTCGGCAATGAAATCTTCAACAGCGCGTCGCCGTTCGGAATCCGTCCACCGAACCTTGCCATACCACAGGGACGATGACGCGTTTACGTCCGCGCCAACGATAACTTTGCAGCCCGCGAGCGACCGCAAGACGTGACGGAGGTTGTGTATATGAGGACCAACAGGGTCAGAATATTGAAAGTAACAGCTCACAACGTAAAATTTATAGGAAGCCGATGAGACCTCCGCAACGGCACAGTGAGGCGTCATGAGGTTACGCAAAGAAGTTACAGTAAAGTTAGCAGAACGCGCTACGTAAATACCGGCTCGTGCTTTGCAATCCAGCTGTACTACCTTGTGACGTAAGCGCGCGTTTTGATATTGCTCTTGAACAAGAACTATGTCTAAATTGTACTCGATGATTAATCTATCTAACTCAGAAGTCGCCACTCTATCGTTGTGAAGATTTAATTGTCCTATTTTTAAACTATCCATCTTATTAGTAATTAGTGTTCAGAATTAGTTGCTCAAGTTTCAGCTTATAGGTGGAACAGTCTTCAGACCCGCAACGATGGCCAAACGGTTTTTTAAAACGCTTACACGCCACGCAAGTCGGCGTGTAATCTACATTGTCCTTATGGGGGCAATCGTTCGATTCATGTGCCTCCGAACAGTTAGCACAGGCAGGTTTTTTGTTAGTGCAGTGTTTTTTAACATGACCGAACTGTTGACAAAACAAGCACCGAACTACCTCTAGGTCATCAATAAAACGGCACGTGGCCCAATCAATGAACAGTTTATCTTTAGTAGATACTAGGTGTTTACGTACCTCAGAATCCATTTCAATTCCTATCCATTTCCGACCATTATCAGTAGAACGCCTGCGAATGATTTTAGTGGATTTTAAAAACTCATCCTCTTTGATGGCTAATTCGTCCTTAATATTTTGCCGGTATAATGCGAGCATAAATGCGTTCTCTTCCATTGAAGATGGGATGTCTTTAACTAATATGCGGGGCCTACGGCCTTTAGGTTTCTCTAAACGTAAACCAGCGGATTTAATAGCATCGACAGATTCAAGTTTTTTTAATTGCGTTTCGTTAGCGACACGCAGTACAACGCCAGATTTTGCGGTTTTTTTAACGCCTACAATTTGAAACCCGTCATCACTCGGTTTAATCGCCTTCATAAGGGCTTGTTTAGTTGCGGATGAGGACGCATAATCGGCTGAGCGCTCGGCGGTGGGGTACGCGACGACACACGGCAGCGGAGCGCGCGACTCCATTGGTGGAGCCACCTTAGGCAAGCGAAGTTTTAATGAATCCGCATAAGATATTTTTTTGGGTTCATTATTCGTACTCGTAGTAATGACACCGGGATTTAATTTGATTTTATCCAATTCGCGTTCCGTATTGGCTAACTTAGTTTCATTGCACGAAGATTTTAGCGCTAGCATAGAAACAATGGCCGTAACTCGCTGAGTCATGTCCATGATCGCAGATTTATTTGCAACGTTAATGCGGGACCCTTGGTCGTTGACGAGGTCGTTAATCTTTGACAAGTACGACGATGCCTCGGAAACTAAGTCACAATAGTCGGTACTATTATTATTTATTGAGATGCTTGCAGTACTAATGTTTAATATTGGCGAGGACTTTTCAAAGGATTCGGATGTTTGAAACCGTTTGGATCTATCCTCGGGCGACACGTAAGTCGGAGACATGTCGCTGAACAAACGTTTAGTGTTACTATTAGCGGAGGTCGGCGCGGGCGGCGACCTGGGTGTCTTGGTATTTCTCCGAAAAATTTGCCCTCCACGATCTGGAGGATCATCATTATTAGAAATCATTTTTAAGCGACAACAAACTTATTAAAGTGAAGAAAAAACACAGTAAAAAACACGACGATTATTTTTCGCGATACCCTCACACTAAAGAAAATAAATGTACTCACCGATAGCTGCCGAAATTAACTAATTACCAGTAATTATGGGATTAAACACGTATAAAAACTTACGATACCAGCACTTAGCACAATAACACACAACTAGAAACAACTCACGAGCCGGGAATCCAACACAGAACACAACAAACGTAATTATAATTAGCAGCGAAATAGATCGCAAGTGCACCGTGCGCGCGCGCGGAGGGAAGTGCCCTTTGCTAGGAATTTTGACCTTTTTCATAAGTTTCACATGTTTAAAAAACATAATTTAAACTTACACACACATAACCAGATCCAAAACAACTTCCCGTATAAATACGAACGCCGAGAAAATGTTAAGTATCATTCTCCAGAACAGGTAGTATCCTACTAACACCGTGTTAAAATTCAATCAAATAAAAACAACATAAGTAATTAATTTCGGATTCATAACAAGGATAAATTATCAGGATCTGCTTTGACTTTTACAAATTACGTTGGTTAGCTCATGATAATTAATCTTAGCGCAGCTGATCTATCAGAAAATAGGGTTGCCACAACAATGAAATGAGCTACTAATGTCGGACCACTTTTGAACAGTGATATCTTTCCTATTCTTCTTAATAATCCTAAACGTGGAAGTATGTTAGGATGGATGGATGTTTGTTTTTCTTTCACGCTTAAACGGCTGAACGGATCTGGATTAAATTTGGCACTGAGATAGATTGAAGTGTGGATACTGAGGGCACATAGGATTCTCTATATTCCGAAAAAAAAATACAGTTTCCGTGAAATAACATATCAAATATGACCCATATTATGTCGCGGATGAAAGCTAGTGTGTAATATGTTTATTATCATACCTACTTGCGTTAAGCTTCTTACTAATATATAAACGTGAAAGTTTGGGTGGACGGATGTATGTTACTCATTCACGCTCAAACGGCCGAACGGAATTAACTGAAACTTGGGACACATATAGACATTGATCTATCTTAAAACAAAGGATAATTTTTATGCCGTGGAATAATTTGAAACTGGTTAATTCTGAAATCTACGCAAACGAAAAGCATGAGCATAAGCTTGTCTAAAAAATCCAATGAATTTAAAACTGACAGACCAAATTTTTCAAAATCTATCTGATAGCTAGATATTGTATTTCATAATTCACGACAAAATGGTCTCTAATATTGAAATTATTTGAAAAATGATTCAATAACTCCCTATTTCGCCAGTGTCGTAATCCTAGTTCAGATATTCTGTTCAAGGAGCAAGGAGCAAGGATCTGTTGGCGCCCTGCCATGGGGACAATGGGGAAAGAATGCTATTCCCCCTCGCCGGAAGAGAGAGGCAATGTCCAAAGAATAGGGACTGTGTATTGTATACCTACTGCATCGTCGTAGTTTTAGAAGTACCTATATAGTGAGGTTGGTGATGGATTTACAAATTTCTATGACACAATTCTTAAGAGGAAAAAGGATTCTAGTCTTTATTTGTTTATTTAAAGAATACAAAACATAATACAGTAAATACATTGCATAGGCAATTCAGAGTAAGCCGAGTCTATTCGTAAATAAGTGTAGCGTATACATATATGATTAGTACGATTACTGTAAAAAAAATAATAAGACTAAGAAAAGATAATGATAAAACTAATGTATGTGGGTATCTTAACAATACAACCCTGATTCTTATTTCTTTGTGATTGGGCGGTAATCAAGCAGGCTTTTGCAGGTAACTATTGCCGTCTGAATATCACAGGCAAGCAGATAAAACTGAGATATATCTCATGTGCTGGTCTAACTTAGATAATAGGTAATATTTGACCTTTCAATAGTGTTATGAAAATTTTAATTTTGCACGGTTAGTATGCGTAGTTAATGTTATGTGACTTTTTACATCCCTTATAACATTTATATGGCTGATATTTTAACAAAGATCCATCAGAGTTGAACGATATTTAGGTAATAACTCCAAGAATACTCGTTAAATTATACAGGTTTCAATTTACAATAAAAAAAGAAACCGTTTATCGGCGCTACAAAACTTCTTTTGCTGCTTTGTTTTACTGTTAAGAAAATTACAACAGATACAATTTAAACAACAACAAATAGTAAAACATTTTAAGGCGTTTCTTTTACAACTTCTTCATTGAGATCCTTCTATTTAAAAAAAAACAGTCTCTTAGAAACAGACCCTTGTTTACAAAGTGTCAGAATTAATAAAGCTATCAACAAAATCAGTTTCCTAAACGTGTAAAGTATGGGAGGTTAATTTTCATCTCCCGAGTCTGTCGTCGGAATGACGTATGAGCCATTTATGTGGAACATTAAGTATACATGCGAGGGTACTTCGATAAAAGTACCTTTACTGTTAGAGTCCTCTAGGTTCTGAAACTCAGAGATCTGACTATAGAAACTTCTCAAGGTCAAAAAAAACTTCAATGACAATTATTTTAGTCCTTGTTATGAATATTTAAGTCGTAAGACCTTCCTTGTACGTTGATTTCAATTATAAACGAAGGAAACGTACACAATTCGCACCCTTGGCTTTTCTGCGAGGACTGGCGACGTTTTTGCCTCTGCGGCATCTTGGATACGAATCAAATCTAACTTTATTATAGAGGGTGTAAGGTTGGGTTTCGGATGGAGAGGTTTCAGGGGATGCTGCGCCTCTGTATGTATTATAAATTGGTTTAGAGCGGCGCGGGGAGTCGCCGGTCGCCCGCTCGATACCGGCCAGTCGCGAGACAGACCCGAGAGCGTTCGCTTCGCTATCGTCGCCAGTATCCGAACCAAAATAAAAATAAACCCCTATTGTGGAGCTCGAGTCGGCTAGTGTTGTGAACATGATCGTTACTGAGTGTTGCATTGTCCTGTTGGATTGTTAGCCGCTCTACTCCGCCTGAATATTTCGCTAACCAGGTGAGTTGTGTTGTGCAGATAAACAGATAAGCCCTTAAGGTCTAGTATCGCGTGACTCGTTTAATTACTGCGTATGATTATTGCGTGTGTTTTCTCTAAATGTTCGGCGTTTACTTTAATTAAGCTCACGTGCGCAAGTGGTCGTGTTAAGTTAATACTGCAGTGTATGTTACGATCTTCTTGACGGTTGTAAAAAAGACTTAAAGTTGTATATTTATTTACTTACTGTTGATGTTTTCTCGGTTCGAATCATACTTTTTCTTAAGTGCCGATTAAATCTAAGTCAACAGTCGTGCTTCGCTGAAGAATCCATAAATGTAGCGCTTCATACTCACGTAATTAGCATTTGCTTTATGCATTTATTAAAAATCAACCGTTGTCTGTATATCTATATGTTTTATCATAACATACAACAGCATCTCGTAAGATTTTCCGATCGATTGGATGTTGAGGGATGCTGGGGGATGTGTACTTGGAAATTGGCCAGCTGGAAGGAAAATGAAAGAAAATTGCGGAATTTTTTATAACTTTTCGAAGGTATTTTTCTCGCTCGATCTCTAGCTCCATGTTTAGCAAAATTTTAAGAAAGCGTGGTTATAAATGCTCGTATATTATGTACACGAGACTTTCGATCTTCGAATTATATATTAGATAATTATGTCACATCAAACAAAGCAGTCAAGTAGGCTGAGAATTTTGTAACGTCATTTGATAATATCGTGAACTGCCAATTAGGTCTTTACTCCGCAACCAAACTCGCTGATTGGTTCATCTTAATATCATGGCATGAGCACAGCGAAAGCTGTCATAAGGGAAGCTCAACACTATAAATTTAAGAACAGCAGAGATTCGTAGACAGTTTTAGCTTAAACTGCAATTTATGGAGATGTTCTTCAAATAAAGCGACACCTATTATCCTCTTTAGTTTGTCTTGAAGTCTGCACGATTCAGAAATGAATGGACATTACTGATGAAATAATATTGAATTTCGTTATGGCTAAGTTATAATTGACACACTCAATATAAAAATGACAGTCTATATCAAGTGAGCCCAGACCTCTTAAGAAGAAGAAGAATAAGAAATGAATAACACAGAACAAAAAAATCGCATAGCAACATGGTTCACTAAATGACCAGTTCACAGGTTCCCATGAATTCTAAAGAAAATTCCCAATACAATTCACCCACGATCATAATTCATCCAGGACACAGCTTGACGTCTCGCAATAATGCACAATGCATACGCAAATAAAACAGCATATTAAATAACGTACTTATGTACTGAGAGGTCAGTGACCCTTCCATTGACAACGGCATTGCATCTTAAGGTCATTGGTAATGCGGATCGAGTATTTCAGATGTCACGAGAAATGCAGTCGTGACTTATGCACCTATTAGTTGGTGTTTTGTTGAATAGGTTGGTGCATAGGTGTGGTTGGTGGTGGGTTTTGTGATCTTCTGTTGAGCTGTGGGTGGATGGTGGTAGGTCTTTCTGTTTTTTTTTATAGTGACCATTTTTAACCGACTTTATAATAAACACACAATGTTTATACATACCTACCATCACGCCTGTATTCCCCGAAGGGTTAGGCAGAGGTGTAACAAATGTACACCCATAGTTCGCCGGTATGTTTTTAAGTTCCATGTAATATGGGGCGAGCCTATTACCATAAACCGGGCACAGATCTTAACTCCGTGCTGCTGCTGGGAACTTCATATAAAAACCGAATAACACTTTTCTCGACCTGGGAATCGAACCCAAGACCTCTAGCGTAGCAGTCACGCTTAAGATTACTAGGCTAACGAGACAGTTAACGATCCTACCATAAGGGTTTGCCCCCACTACCAATAATCGGCCCGATTATCGGGCCGATTCTCGGTCGTGGGGGCGAACCCTAAAAATAAAAGTTAAGGCTTGGGGCTTGCATAAGGGTTAAAAGAACCTTTATTAAGGCTAAGGCAATGGAAATAGGGTACAAAGAAAACAAACAAACCTACTTTTTACCTGTGACAAAAAAAGCCCTTTAATCTTAAAAAAAAAACGAATAAAACAAAATCAAATCGCTCGTGAACCGTATCAGTAATTAGGGTTGACCCTTCCAAGTTGCTGAAAGTCGAGGCCACGCCATCCTCTTCCGTGTCAACGAAACTTCGCCTTTGTTTACGTAGGACTAAGTAACACTGGACATAAATGCTGTTAGGGCGAGCCCACATGAACGTAATTTTGTGAGTTGGGACTCGCGTTTTTTGAGCCGCGTGATTTATTTTTTACTGAAACTGACAACTCATTTTGCGTCAATGTGTGAACGAAACAGTTTAGTATGAAATTAAATGTACAAGAAATTAGGCGACCGAAATTCCGCGACTCACAACAATAATATCTTTTTACAAAAAAGGTAACCGCCTTCCATAACTTAAAAGTCAAATATAAGTTTAGCTTTGGAAGTCGGCGGCTTTGGTTCCGTTTGTAGGTTTGTATTGCCTCCGACTTACAAGCTAAACTTATTTTTCACTTTTTAGTTTTTGAAGGTGTTTATCTTTTTTGTAAAAACGTTTTTTATTTTGCACTTTTAGTATCAACTTACTGTCATCCAAATCCATGAAGGAACGGTATTACTACGTAAATTAACAAAATTCATAAAAGACGAAGCTATCCGCGAACATACATAATAAAAAGAGCTTATATGCGATCCAATTGAGAAACCTCCTTCTTTTTTGAAGTCGGTTCATAAATTACGCTCGTCTGGCTTCACCCTTAGCTATTAGGTGGCAACCCTGAAGAAGTTGCGAACTTTTTTCATTATTGTCTATGGTGGTGTCAGTTTGAAGTTGGAATGTGGCGGTTTATTACTTGTTGATAGAAAATTAATGATTATTGGCAATGTGGCTTGTAAATTAGCTAAGCATGGGGGTGAAGTGAGTTTAGTTTATTTTTTCAGGGGGTTGGAAGGCTGAAAGGATAAAATTGCTACCAATTTAGATATATTGGTAGATGTAATAGGATTAGGATTGGGTTCGATACCGGGCAAGTACCAATGTGACTTTTTCAACTCATATTAGATACTTTCTAAGTTTATCTTGGATATCGCTGTCATCGGCGAAGGAAAACTTTTTGAGGCAACCTGGCCTCATAATTTATATGCGCCTTGAGCAACCGGTGATCAATGTTCGTCCCTTCTTTGTATGAGAAGACACATGTGCCTTGTATTAGGACAATAAAAGGCTGGTATTATTGTTTTTAGATTTTGGAGGCGGTTGTCTTTTTATGAAAAAGATTTTTATTTTTTCGTGTCATACATACCATCACGCCTGTATTCCCCGAAGGGTTAGGCAGAGGTGTACCAATTACGCCCACATTTCGCCGGAATGTTTTTAGGTTCCATGTAATAGGCGTCGAGCCTATTGCCATTAACCGGGCACAAATCCTAACTCCGAGCTGCTACTGAGAAATTCATAGAAAAACCCAATAACACTTTTTGCTCGAACTGGTAACACACACACTTTTTGCCTTTCCTGTTATCATAATCCAAAAATATGTAAAAGTATTCTACATAAGTGTCAATGCCATCCTTACTTACACGTTTCTCCAATACAAATACATACCAAAAGTAAATATTTCTCCATTTTTCCTCAATTTTCCGGATCGAATCGGAGCAAAAACCTCAAACTTCTTCTGGTGTGAACGGCATTCGCAGCGGATGGGTTATCAACCTGTCAATGCTCGGGTACAGTTGTGATCTTTTAACCCTACGCGTCGCTGGCACGTGGCGTGGGACTTGGAAGGTGCTTGTGTACTCTAGTTTGCGAAATTGGTGTCTTTTGGGTTATTTTTTTGTCATTTTTGTTGAATTTATGGTTAGGGACAGGAGGACTGCTGAGGCCCTAGCGGGGTAAATAACAAAAACCATCTTGCACATAATATTTATTTTATTTTGTGTTATCAAATGGAAATGAGTGTCTGTGGAGTTTCTTGCTCATTGTTCTCCATAGAGGCCTACCTACGTTTTGCAACGAGCAGCTTCAAAAGCAAATGGTTTAATTGAAATAAATACTATTAATATCAATGCCACAATCAATGTGTCACCTTGTCGCATCGCTGCACGCGCTCAGTCCCTAGTGCTTCGCACTGTGGCTGTGCTTAATGATCTATTGAATTCTCATCAAGTTGCCAACAATATAAGTAAAATAAAGGTCTTTGATTGACTAAGAGAATGTGAACATTGTTAAAAAAATGGAAATTGCCACACTTGTCTAAGTATCTCGTCGTATTCATCAAAAGATAGAGTGATTCAAGAAGAAGATTTATGCGTATAGAACATTACGCTACGACCAACGCGAACGGGAGCGGAACAGTAACCAAAGATGTGACTAAACGAGGGTGACACCACGAGTATATATATAGCTAGTACAAACTAACTGTATAGCTGTCGCCTTTAAATTGTTACTTAGGATTATCTAGCAACATGAACTACGTATTAGAAGCTTTTAATGTAACTCACAATTTTAATCTTTCATACGAGATGTGTGGAAATAATCACTCTGCTTGCCGTCGTCGCGTCTTGATTTATTAATTAGTTGAATCATTATTTAATTACATACGTTACACTAATTACTCAGGAGACGAATGAGCTAATTAGCTGAGTTATTTAAACATAATGTTAAACGAGTAACGAGTCTTCTTATGTGAGTAATATTTTGTTTATTTTGTGTTACTGAGTGATGCGGGATGGAATCTTGGCTATATTTAAGACTAGTTTCTGCCTGCGATTTACTCCCATGGGAACTTTATATTGTTCCAGGATAAAAAGTATCCTATGTGTTATTCCACACTTCAATCTATCTCAGTGTCAAATTTCATCCAAATTCGTTCAGTCGTTTAAGCGTGAAAGAGTAACAAACATCCATCCATTCATCCTCACAAACTTCCGTTTTTATAATATTAGTAGGAAGTAGGATAGGATAGCAAGTAGGATTATAGTAAGACAGTAGGAATCTTCCTACAGTCTTACTATAATCCTCCTACAAGAAAATCTTTTCTTGGTAATACGCGTGGTTAGTCAGTTTTCTGTCAAGTAATTTAATTTCAGAATTATACGCTATAACTCAAGTATTTGTATTTCCTTCTACGAGTCATTGAGTAATGTATCAAAATATTTTGATACGTTGCTCAATGTCCATAACATATTATGATTGGAATACGGTTTGTATGCAGTGCGCTATCCGTACAATTCTCTTGAAATTAAATTACTTCGCGTTTCAGTAGGAAACTGAATAATCTTAGCTTTATGTCATTAATGTAGCTTTTGGGGTCTGACTTTAATATTACAAGGTTCAAATTACTTCAAATATATTATCTTTCTTTTTTGGATTTTGACAATGAAAATGTTTGAAAGTAAAAATGAGTTGGACCTAATGTAAACTTACAAGTTTAATAATATATTAAACAAGTATTCATACTCTAAACTTCCAAATATTAAAGGCGAACCTGCACGAATCTTCTACAAACAAATCAAATATTAAAAGGGAATCCAATAATACATCCACTAAGTACAAAATCAAACAAAAGAATCAACCCTAAACTGCGCAGTACAAAGTACAAAGCACCCATAACAATTCTGCCCAATTCGGTTGCATAAATGGCAAAGAAAAATTACGCGGCAACCCTCCCCCGCCCCTGCCGCCTACTTTCCACCGACCTTGCAGGGTTCGAGACAAATCCGCTTCCTTGCTACTGCATGCCCACATCTCCAAGCAGGGTTGCCAACAATGCCAACAAGCTTTTAATATAAAACTGCTTCGAATTCCAAAAGGGAATTCTAAATGTACGTTTGAAAACGAGATTTTAATGTCAAAATAGTTCGAAATTTGAACAGGGGATTTGAATTTCGAACCGTTTTAATACTAGTGTGGTTGAGAAAAGTTTAAGATAGTTGGGTAAGCTAAAAGGTTAACTTGTTTTATAAAATATCCGTTTATTTGGTACAATTTTGAAATGGATAACCTACTTAGAAGTATTTATGGTACATTTCTTGTCAATTATGTTCAGTTAAGACGACAGTTAACTTCAACTTTACCAATAGTTTAATAAATTTTGTCATGAAATATGACGTTTATACTTACGTTCGTTGCTTCTCATAAATTCGAGATTAAAGAGAAATCGTTAGATAACAAAATATATTGCTCTGCTTTAAGAGGGTCGTATAGAACGTCAAAAATCTGGTTTCTTTTTAAGTGTAAAAACCAGCCAATATTACAGTAATGATTAGCTAGCAACCCTACATCTGAGGTTAACGAACAGACAGACTAGGGGAGGCTTGGCGCATGCGCTGTCAGTTTTTTGGATGCCCCATCTCCTTTCTATCACCAGTTTTCATATATAAATACACAACTAGTATTTTCGTGACGCAATTTTGGATACTTTTATTTCTTTTGGCAAATATACTTGCTAACGGTCTAAAGGTCAAGTTAGGTTTAGGTTACGTTATGGGTTTGCGTTACGTTCTGAGTTTGCGTTACGTAATAGGTGTGGAGGAGTGAAGGTGGCAAGGTAGGGTTAGGTACTTTAGAATTCTATAGAACTGGGCTTTCTTCTGGAACACAATACGATTTGAATTCAAAAGGGCTGTTTTACAATACGTCTAAATCTTAAGAATTGTTCAGAAAATCTGTACTGTTATGAAGATATTTTTCCTTAGTCTAACTCCGGTATTAACCATTCAAAGTTAAAGCAGTTATTTCAATTAGACCTTTTATAGGCACTTTTGAATTGTCAAGAAGTTAGACAAGATATTGTAGGTATTCACCTACCTATAGCGAAGTTTAAAATTCCTTTTACGACTCTAACTTATCCTCTACCTGGTACTTAAATGTACCTACATATTATTTCTTCATTACCAGGTTTGAAAAAAGGAAAAAAGCAAAATTAATAATTTTCTACGAAGTAAGGGGAAAAAAATGGGTATTTCCAAAATTCACTAATGTTGGGTAGAACGCACTAATCATACGGTGTTTGACCGTCCGGTCTGTGCACGGCGTGTCGAATTAAAGCATTATCCTCCTATTAACCAGAAGTAAACGAGGGTTATTGTGAATAAAAAATTAAAAGGATTACCCATGATTTATGATGGGTTTGCCGATTTGCAACCGGAATGACGCTGCTCGCCCACGTTAGTTAATCGGTGGCCGATTTATTTGTCGGAGTGAACGGAACATAGGAATTCTAATATACCAACGCACACGTCCTACACAAACCGGTCCCATGAAGCTATGGATTTATTAAATCGGTCCGATAATCTGTCCTACAAAAAGTTGGTTGTGAGCGGAGGCTCTTAACAATGATTTATGACCGGAATGAAAAGGATAAAATAATACCTAGAAAAACGAACCATTTAAATTTTATTCCAAATACACAATGAAAAATGTATTGTGTATCGGTTAACCCTAAATTAACACGGGCAAGTGTAGCATTATCAAAAGCTTATGTTTCCATTGTTTTTATACGAAGTGATATAAAAATGTACTAACACAATTATTTAAGGGTTATACGAAAATGTAAAAGAATAATTGGGCGGTTTACAGTTGTTCATAAATCAATTATTTAAATACATATTACGCCAAAATGATTGCGTAAAAAGTATAATCCATAGGTACTAAAAATAAAAAATCAATTTTTATAAACAAAAATAAAAAACATACAGAAAATAAACACAGACAACACGGTCACGTCAAAATCAAAAGTTCCCCTCGGACCCCAAAAAGTAAAAATAGGGTGTCGACACACCGCCTTATGATTACAAACGCGGCGTTTTAGATCTCGTCCTATTCTTTGTAATATGAAAAAATCTCATTATTGAACCATTAGCTAGGAGACTGTTATTCGCCTCTGGGAGAACATTTGTGTGTATGGAAATGAAGGGAACTTAATTTTTATTGTTAGAAATATGTATTTAGATTAGCTGAGTATTTTGGGGTTAGAATATGCACTATAGTCAGCGGCTCAGCGCGTTGTGTTTGGATGCGGTTTGTTTTTCGTAATTTGATAAATAGGTTATTCAATTTAACTATATTTTATGGGTCATGCGGTTTTATGTTCTCTGTGATATAGTTTTGTTAATTAACATATTACACCGAAGTTTAACGACTTCGTCTGCGTCTTAGTTGAAAAAATGTTATCCCGAGGGAACTGTAATTTTTTCCGGAGTAAATAGTAAACCCATCTGCTGTTTCAGAATACAGTCTATCTCTTGTTAAACATCCAGATCCGTTTAACCGATCTGGTGTGATTAAGTAACTGACATCCATCCAAACTTTGCCATTTATAGCAGTAGCAATATTGTTGCTCGCTTGATCAACAAGGGTAAGATTGTTGCTCGCTTTATCTTCACCGTTGAAAGACGTTCGGGTATCTGATAGCTCAAACTTGGCTGCCGTGTCGTAAGATAAGATGTTACCGCCAAGTCGCCAAGTAATTCCAAAGACGACCAACTCTTCAGTGTCAAACCGAACTTGGAATGATCTTAAACATATGGCAAGGTGAGTCTTGGGTGCATCAGTCTCCAGCTACATCGTCCTCGTGACTCGTGTCTGGCGCGGCGGCGCCTTGTCGCAGTGTCGCGTACGACATAACGACATTTGTATACTTGTCGCGCGACAGCTCTCGCGACATATTGCTAGACATTAGTCGCCTCGTGAGCAAGAGGTACTAGGCTAGCATGTGCTATACGACTTGCACGTTTGTAGTGTTTACGGCTTATGTATTTGTAAGACTACTGATTTTTTTGTGTTAGAAGTTCGTTTTCATTTTCTTGCAATTTATTTTATTCCACGAGCCTGAACTTCATGGTCAATAAAAAATATATCTTGGAACTGCGCAAATCTGGAAAAGTTGTAGGCATCATAAAATTACTGGAAGTATGTACCAATTAAAAGTAGATGATTATGATTTGGGAACACAAAATTAACTTTGAAGACCAAACGCGTCACAAAATTAAATGTATAAAATATGTCGTGCACTTGCACTATTTTAGGAGTATGAAGAACAGGGCAAATAGTTTCTCATCCTCCATTGAAAATAATGGATTCTCCGACCTTTGGGTGGGATTTTGTATGTACGGAGCATTTTACCTCAGTTATAGTTCGCATGTGGCGCAATAGTTGTCGCCACATTATAGAGAAATTAATTGTGTATTAACCGATGTGTATTGCGACTAAACCTCTACCCACAACAAACAGAATATGTTCAAACGTTCAATCGGTTGAAACTGAAATGCAACCACCGATGCAGCTTAATGAGCTATGTTACGGTCAAAATGTCGATAGGCATTACAAACGCTAAACCATCATGCAGACAAATGCACAACCGCCATTGCCTGTCAAAATGACAGCTGTCAATTTGACGTGAATATACTGATTTGACATAAATGTCAGATGGTACAGTCTGTTGTCAACATTATCTGACCCACCCTAAACACAACCGAAATTGGACCCTCTGCCTATGATAATAAGGTTTAATTTCAATTTATCGATGAATACAGACACGCATACTCCCACCCAACGTTGTCGGAGCCACCGGCATTATATCATTTTGTTAAGCTATTTTAATCATTATCTCGTTGACATTAAAGTTAAAAACCTTTTAAGTCACCTTACATAATTAGAACCCAATCTTGAATTTCGTGGAGTCTTAACAAGTTCTTGTGGCTTGGCGGTCTGATGTTGGATTGGCGAGGAACAACATGTGGGTTCGAAAACACAGTCCACCTGTTATCAGTTTCTTTTTTAATTTGATTTCATTTCTACAAAATTGTTTGCATTATTAAAGAACGGCCAATATGATTTACGCCTAATAACTTATCTTGTAAACAGGTGGGTAAATTAAAAAAGTTTAAGTTCACATATATTTGCTTCGTGAGGTAGATAATAAATTCGTCTACTTAAGTGACAAAAGTTACACTACGCCTATTAGCATTGACTGTGCACACACATTTGTAAATCGTTTCGCATAACTCGTTAAGTATTTTTAAGCAATTTGGTGTAAAAAAGCATCATGTCGCAGCTTAATGACTATACCAAACATAAAATCATATTTTTACATGAGCAGAATGTTGGAATTAGAGAGATTGGTCGTCGTCTTAATATAGCAGTAAGTGTTTTTTTTTTATACCTATTTTATTTAATTGATTGTGATTAATGAACGCGTAGTTGGCTATTTTACTATTACATTCACTCCTTACAAGTTACATAAACGGTTCCAAAAAAGTTTTTTTTTTTGTTTTAGAGAAATACGACTGTTGCTAAGGACGTTAAGGAGACAAAGTAAATATTCAGCAGATTCGTCCAGGGGCAAAAAACATCAAGTATAGTCCCGAATGCGATTGCCCATTAGTGTAACCGCAATAAAACACCATATTTCAGTGGAAACAGTGAGAAGGCATTTACACGCTGCTGGAATAAGGAATTATAAACCGGCACAGAAAATAGCATTGACACCTGCTGAAGAGGGGTCCGTTTTGCCCAGGAATATTTAAATTTTAATTGAGAAGAAAATGTTGTGATCTTCACTGATGAAAAAAAAAACATTTAAATCGAACAAAGATGAACGTAACAAGGAACGGTGCGCCATCACTCCGCTACTAATTAATCTAGGATATTTTTAAACACACCATGTAAGTAAATGCTCAATGGATAGATTGTTAAACCATTAAAATGTTGCCAATTACGTGGTGATGTTATTGTCATAAATAGTTTTTTTTCTATTTAAATGACATGTTTATTCACTACGTATAATAGGCAGCTATAAATCTTTAAAGCATTTCACAGATAAAATAAATTTTCTCGATAACAAACTTTCAAGAAAACATGCCTTTTTACCCGACTGCGACAGAAGGAGGGTTATGTTTTTCGAGGGTATGTTTGTATGTATGTATGTATGTATGTATGTATGTATGTATGTATGTATGTATGTATGTATGTATAATTGTTTGGCACGCTCTGCAGGTTGAACGCCTCGATGGATTTTAGCTTGAGAGGTGTCGTTAGATTCGTATTTACTGTGAGAGTGACACTGGGTATATCAAAATAAAAAAAACAAAATGGCGGATTTTTGGCGCCAAATTCAAATGTTTGGCTCGCTCTGCAGGCTGAACGGCTCGATGGATTTTAGCTTGAGAGGTGTCGGTAGATTCGTATTTACTGTAAGAGTGATACTGGGTATATTAATTTCTTTTTTAAAACACTAAAAAAATAAAAAATAAAAAACGGTAATTTAAAAAACTAAAAAACCCGACTGCTATTCTTTAAAAATCCCTAAAACAAGATAAATTGTAGCAGTCGGGACCCATTCGGGACCATCTGCAATGTAATATAGGTATGTGCTCTCAATTCACTAATCCTCCATTTCTAGAATGGGTCCCGACTGCTACAATTTATCTTGTTTTAGGGATTTTTAAAGAATAGCAGTCGGGTTTTTTAGTTTTTTAAATTACCGTTTTTTTAATGTTTATAAATGGTTAGCTTTGATTATGGCATCCTCATAATATATTGTATATTAATTTGGAAATATGTGAGCATTTACTTACTTTATTTACCTAAGTGTTTTAATGAAATAATAAACATTTTAAATTTGCAATTGTTTAGTTTTATTTCTATGCGTTGTCCATTAAAGAACTGTAAAAAAAGTATAATAAAATAATTAAAAAAGAAACACCTGAGCAGAAGCTATATTTAGGTTAAACTTGATTTCGAACGTAAACAACGATTAGTGACCACAAGACTAAAGAATTTAAACCATATATATACTTTAATAAAGTTTATTCTTGCACAGCACAAGCAGCCAACCTTATCCTAGTGCAAATAGATTATTTTGTATTTTATCCCTTCATTATTATTTAATCACTCCATTAAGACATGATAATAAAAAAACTACCTATAAAATAGACAAAAATAAATTGTAAAGAGAAGTTGTTTTTGCAATTTAGTAAGGCAAGGAAAAATATGTTTGCGCGTTGTCACTGCATACCCTTAGTTAGTAGCATTTGAATACCAGTTTTACAATGAATACAAATATTTTATTTTTCAACTACCCACTTAATACAAGTTATGCCAAAATATTACCATTTTAGAAACTTTATATTTGAAGATTATCCGTCTATAGTTCTTTACAATAATACAAGAAATACTTTTAGAATAAATTCTAAATTGAAAGCAAAACAATATCTTCGTCGCGGGATTTGATCTCGCAACTTGTCACTCTCAGTCTTACACACAGACCACGAGACCAGAGTTACTTGACCGAACTCATTAAAATAAGCTATTACACTTATTATATTATAACAAGTTGTTATAAGATTTAACCCAATGCTTACGTGATAAAGATCAAATTTGCGTGTGTGTATTTTTATTGTAAGTATTTATTCCTTCTCAGTTCTCGAGCACTTGACTGATAACCTCATATAAATTGAAATTAAACCTTATTATCATAAGCAGAAGGTCCAATTTCGATTGTGTTTAGGGTGGGTCAGATAATGCTGACAACCGACAAATTAATCGGAACACGTGCTGTAATGTCAATCATGGAATGATGTCAACTGTCAATTGTTTGCTTGCACGCTCACCGATGGCAATTATGGTGGCAATCTGCGGTTAGTACAAATTGATGGTAACTGCAAGGTGTAGACACTAGATAGGTGTAAACTATGGGACATTTATGTATATATGATGCATGCATGTATGCATCTATGTGTGGTATATGGCTTCCACTAAAATATCGACATATAGCTTCTGCCCGCGAGTTTGTCCGCGTGGATATTTTCACCTGTGTTTAGTAACGTCTTTGGTTACTGCTTCGTGTGTCGTAGCGCGGTGTTATAAAGCCTATGTCATTTACAATATTTTTCAAATTTGGTTCAGTAGATCCAGAGATTATCCCCTACAACCTCACAAACATTAAGTACCTCTTTATATCTAAATGTCTAACAGTCAGTTGCAGAAACGCTCTTTAAATTTTTAAAGCGACCTTAAATATTAATGAGTCTTTAAAGTGTTGCACAAAATAGCATTTCTCCCTAATTTTAATGCTCCATTAACTTTAATTAATGTAACGTCAAATCGGGACTTTAGCTTATTTTTACGTTGCACAAAACGTCATTAGCGCTAAAGGATCATTAATTTGACAGTTTGAGGTTATAATTTTTAATGTCCTGTCTAGCGCCCATTAAACTTGTCATTAAGATCCGTGCACTGTGAATTGTTTTGTGAATAGTAATTTCTAGCCTATATTTCAGTGTTTTTACAATGTCCCTCTCAAAGTCTTTCTTCTTTATCCGATCCCGAGCAGTAGGTATATTCCATGACGACGCCGACGTCGTGTAATTCCAGATAGGATAAATTTATTTGAAAAACATGACGGAGAAGATTTTTTCGTGTGAGATACCTACAGGATTTCTACAGAAGTTGTTTTACGTATTTGCGAGATGCTCAATTTAGAACCTGAAAGTCGAAGAAATAAAGCTATTGATGGCCTCACATAGTTATTAATTTGTTTGAGGTTCTTCGCTACAGGATCATTCCAGCAAGTGTTAGGCGATTTGGTTAGAGCCTGTCCAGATAAGGCGTTTTACGCGCGAGTCCACTCGCGCGTAAGCACTCGCGCGTACTCGAGATACTAGAGCTACATAGATCCCGTCCAGATGCTCTCGCGCTTTACCCCAAGCAACGAGGGCCTACGCGCGAGTGGACTCGCGCGTAAAACGCCTCATCTGGACAGGCTCTTAATGTGCACAAGTCTACAATTTGTCGAATAGTACAAAAAGACATGATAATTTACGAATTCTCGTGAATAAACAGAAAATAGATATAAATACAACTCGCACGTATTGCTGTCGGTTTATTTGAAAAATGTCTTTGACGTTTTGACGTTCACTTATGTTTTATTTTAGCAAATGCATTCGTGTTGACATGACAGAACTGCAGTAACTATACGCAACCATTCAATCACTTCATTCAAAATGTATTTTTAACTTGCAATAATATTTAATGTCGTCTTTAGTTAAAGAACCATTTTAGGGACCTGTAACAGTTTTGTGCAACGCCTTTAAATCTAATGAACTAATTAGCGATAATGACTCATTAACTAATGTTGATTTTAAGGATAGCTTTCTGCAACTGACACTCAGTTTAAAGACAACATTAAATATTATTGCAAGTTAAAAATACATTTTGAATGAACTGATTGAATGGTTGCATTTAGTTACTGCAGTTCTGTCATGTCAACACGAATGCATTTGCTAAAATAAAACGTAAGTTAACGTCAAAACGTCAAAGACATTATTTAAAGAAAAAACGAAACTAAACTGCGAGTTGTATTTATATCTATTTTCTGTTTATTCACGAGAAAAAAAATAATAATTATAAATATTATTCATTCCTGTCTGATGGCATTTTAATAATTATATACTGAGCTTAGACTTGCCAGCTTGCGGGTTATTTTTTGTACTATTCGACAAATTGTAGACTTGTGCACATTAACCAAATTGCCTAACACTTGTGTTAGGGTTCGCAAATTTACATTTTTATTTAATTAAATTGGAACGCAAAAAGGCTAGTTTCCAGTCCAATAACCATTTGATTATAATATTTTATACCGGCAACACTTCAGCTTGTGACTTCACATTGTCATCTGTGATTGGTGCACGACATTTAATTTAACCAATCACAGAACTCTATTTTCCCGCGGAAATTATAAAAACCTGGGAAAAAGAAAAGGAAAAAGGGCGGCTAGATGGACGGACTTGAGCGGGAGATTGAAAGGTTGGAAGGGAGAATAAATTGATGTTCATCGGTTTTCTGTATTTTATTCAATTACTGCAGTACGTCACCTAAGCCCGAAAGCTACATCTCAAAAGCCTTAATTTTATCTATTGTCGCAGTAGTCTTATACTTGCTGGAATGATCCTGTAGCGAAGAACCTCAAACAAATTAATAACTGTGTGAGGCCATCAATGGCTTTATTTCTTCGAGTTTCAGGTTCTAAATTGAGCATCTCGCAAAATAATACGTAAAGCAACTTCTTTAGAAATCCTATATCTCACACGAAAATCTTCTCCGTCATGTTTTTCAAATAAATTTATCCTATCTGGAATATACTGCTCGGGATCGGATAAAGAAGAAAGACTTGAGAGGGACATTGTAAAAACACTGAAATATAGGCTAGAAATCACTATTCACAAAACAATTCACAGTACACGGATCATAATGACAAGTTTAATGGGCGCTAGACAGGACATTAAAAATTATAACCTCAAACTGTCAAATTAATGATCCTTTAGTGCTAATGACGTTTTGTGCAACGTAAAAATAAGCTAAAGTCCCGATTTGACGTTACATTAATTAAAGTTAATGGAGCATTAAAATTAGGAAGAAATGCTATTTTGTGCAACACTTTAAAGACTCATTAATATTTAAGGTCGCTTTAAAAATTTAAAGAGCGTTTCTGCAACTGACTGTGAGTGTATGTCTATATGTACTACCACAATTTTCCATTAATCTATAGTGACTAAACATACTATATTTATCCCGTTTTTGTATTCTTGTGGGATAATTTAGTACTTGGCTGAATTCTAAAGTATGCGCAGACTATATCACGGGCTAAAGCTAGGGTTGTCTGTACAACTAGGCATGCTTACTTAATTACGTACGGAGTATATCGCTCCAATTTGCCAGTGGTTGCCAACTGGAATGATAGCTTCGCTTAGACATTCATATATTCATAAACCTACACGCAAAGCAAAGGTACATATTATAAATGCGAAAGTAAATCTGTCTGTCTGTTACGCTTTTATAACTAAACCACTGAACTGATTTAGATGAAATTTGGTACAGGGTAAGTTTGAACTTGAAGAAAGGACATAAGCTACTTTTTATTCTGCGACTTCTTTTGACATTTACGTGAACAAAGTCGCGGGCAAAAGCTAGTATACAATATTATAGCAAACCACATACATACATACTTACATAAACTCACGCCTTTTTCCCATGGGGGTAGGCAGAAACCACAGAACGCCACCTGCTACGATCCATAAATACTACTTTCGCCTCGTTCACGTTCATACATCTGGTCATACAAGCACGCCGGTTACGAGTACTGCATACCCAATCAACAACCACCACAACCACCAAACCAACACGGACCACCACCACCACGCCACCACGCCACGGACAGTGGTTTGGTATAGCTAACCACAGTTACATTATTAATATATTTCCTTTACACAAAATCGGGATGAAAATCAATAACCATGCCTTAATATATGCACATCTTATGAATATGAATAAGTTGTTCCATCTCTGTGTGTTCCAAGGTTTGATATGAATGGTTCATAGCGGATGCGTCGCGGCTTGAAACGTTCAAGTTCGTCTATCGAAAGTGAAAGTTTTATGTCTGATACTGGTGTGTGTTTTGATAATTTCTCTCTGTTGGGATGATTATCCCATTGGTTTTATGGTAGCAAGTGCGGCTTACGAACAAGAAAAGTGTTATACCATTAGGATTTTCTCAGTAGCAGCCCGTAGTTTGGATGTTGGTGGTGTGGTATTGCTATTGGTCTCTGCCTGTATGCCTATAATTCTGTTTTCTTTTATTCATCTTTGGATGGCAAACAAGGCAACGGCGTCAACTGATGTTAATTGGTCACCGCTGCTATGGACATCTGCTACACCAGAGGTCTTGTAAATACGTTTGTCTGACAGAAACAAAGTTGAAAAGTCTCATATGCCTGTGATGGCACTCATACCCTTCAAACCGGAACACAGCAATGCTGCTTTGCGGCAGAAATAGGTATGGTAAGAGTACTTCTCCGGACGAGCGCCTTCACAAAGAGCCCTACTACTGCTAAAAACTTTTTTCTTATTATTTTATTTCCTAATTTTTCCTAATTTTTAAAGTTAAAGTTTAATGGTCACTAAAGGTTGACTTTTAAATTAATAACCCCATACATCAAATCATGCACAACTCTTCCTAAGTTTATAAATGTGTAACATTAAGCTTGCCATTATGTACTCCGCATATCCATGTTAAAAGTGCCCCGGGGACGGCAGGCAAGGGTTAATCGTTACCTTTGTTATTTTTGCATGTTAATGGACTTTTCTGATCAGGATAGCGTTTGGAGGGTTATGTATACTGTGTATGGCGGATCGATGTGTTTTCGTTTTTAAGGGTAGATTTAGGTCGTTGTCCATCATTCTGAGTTATCGCTTTCTCATATGCTTTTAACCTGACTATTGTTAGGTAGAGAGTGATTGTGTAGTCATTAGGGATGTGAGTTTTGATTGACGGCGAAATTATTGACGTTTAATGAACCAGCTTCTACCCGCGACTTCATTAAATCAAATCATTTATTTCCTTTGCAAACATGGATATACAGATGTTTTTAATATAAAAAATACAGATCTCCACGTTCTTCGTTCGCGTAGTTTTTTTCACCCGTGTTAAGCTAAGTTTTTGGTTACTGCTCCGCTTTCGTGGGTCGTAGCCTGATGTTATATAGCCCTTATTGTATCTCTTGAGTCTGGCTATCATATACGAAAAGAATCACTGGTAGTTACATAGATTAGCGAGTTTAAACAAACACACCAACAAAGAAAAAATTCTTCATCTTTATAATATCTAGATAAGTTTTAGGCCTCATTGTAATATTATTACCTAATAGAAAGTAGCATTTTGAAATAAGATTGACGTACCTAGTTAATTAAATTATTGAGAGATTGTGGGTTGGCTAGCTTTAGCAAAACTAAGTTTATTCAAAAGCCTGTAACTCTACCAATCATCGTACTCATTATAGAATGTGTGGGTTGAGCTATCTTGATATTACAATAGGATTAATTCTATTTCTGGCTACATAATCAATACCCAGTCTAAATTAGGATTCAGTAGGCATGACTCTGTGGGATAACTTTGGTGTCTTCATAAAGTAGAGAGAAGGTACTTAGGTACCTATTCCTCAAGTTTGTGGTTATAGGACGATTATGGAATTTGAATTAGGTGCCTACTTAAAGTAGATCTCTTTTGTTTTCTTTGTTTAAAAAAGGATTTTTGACGTCTTAGATTAAAAGTAGAAAAACCATTGGTTTGATTATGTTTATCGTTAAATGCTGATTGTATAGTCGAATTAAACTAATCTAATTAACTGAAATCGAATTCAGTTAAATCCTGTTGTTGTTGAGTTTAAACCTGGTGACAAGATAAACCTTGTTATAATGAGTTTTATGGATTTATCCAAAGTGTCCCTATCTCCCAAATCCGAAATTAACAACGCAACTGATTCCGCGATGAACGTGGCCACCTGCTGAGACCAAAAATTTTAAGTTCTTTTTTCTGATATCATCATGTCGAAAAGAAGAAGAAGAAGAATAAGTTTTATTTTTATAATAAGTATAATGATACCAGCCTATTCTTGATCATCTCACTTGCTCAAGGCGGATTGATGATTTCAGATTTATATTAATTAAAAGTCCCGGTTTCCTCACTATGTTTTCCTTCACCGATGTCATTGATTTCGAAGATATTTTTTTTTATTAGCAACCAAATATGTGCCAACATAGAGGAGGTTTGTCTCCTAAACTATCCTGCATCTCACAGTGAGAGACAGGAGACAGTACTTGATGTATGACATTCGAAGATGGCATCTAAGCATCTAAGGTAGACACAAATGTATTCTGTGTCAGAATGCGAAAGTGCTTTTCTAGAGTGGTGTATTGTAGTCCTGCTTGATTGATTACCCTATACATTTGGCAAATGTATTTCGCAGACGGTGTACACTGCCCCTTTGGTCTCGTGGTGTCTCGTGACTGATGAGTGATGATCCTGGGCTCGAGTTCCAGATCCAATAAAGTGGTATTGGATTTTAAATTAGGAATTTTTCAGTAGCGACATGGCGTTTGGTGACAATATTGTGGTCTGAAGATACGTCAAGCTGCTGGCCCTATGTCTGGTGTCTCTTATTGTGTTGGATGAGCATCATATCGAACTGTGACCTGGAGCGTGGAGATTCGAGAGCATTTCGTATTTGCGCACATAATTGCGCACTTTAAATCCAAACGAGCTATTTACCCCGCAGTGTCACCCACGTTCTGCTACATCCCACTGCTCCGCTCCCGTTGGTCGTAGCGTAAGGTTCTATGCGTATAAACCTTCCTCTTGAATCACTCCATCTTTTGCTCTGCATTTAAATCCGTTGCATAGTTTAAACAATCTAAGCTCTAAGGGTTCATACAGCAGTTGCGACTTTGTTTTATACTATGTAAAGATAAAATATAGAAATAGTCTCCATTGATTTTGGCCATCCAAATCCGCTATTACGATTTTTGTTCACGTCATTGGGTTGTTCGAATGATACGAGGTAAATAATTTTACAAACATACATACATACTTGTCCAGTAAAAAACCCCAGAAAAGTACTTGTTGAACTATCTAGGATAAAAGACTGTTGCAGGCGTGGTCCAGAGATTAAATAAATCTTAGGATTAGTATTAAAACCATTTTCATACCAGCTGTTGCAACATTACTTAATATAATAATACCAAAGCACAACACAAACACAATCTATTCAATATAATACAAACACAAATAGAAAATATTAAAAGATTATTTATGGAATCGATTATATTCCCATTAGCAGTAAGTTCTATTTACGAGCGAAGGCAAGAGAAGGCGGTAGGCGGGCGTAGTATAATTTGTTACTAGAGTTTGTTATTTGTTAGCCTCGCTTGGAGGCTAACTGAATTGCCTTTAAATTATTCATACCTGGTCCAAATTTTCGTGACATGGAGGAAGAGGACAGAAGGCAAGGTGATTTATGATATATGATGTCATATTGATGGTACACAGATCATACATACATACATACATACATATATACATACATACATACATAAACTCACGCCTTTTTCCCATGGGGGTATGCAAAAAGCACAGAACGCCACCTGCTATGGTCCTAACATCGCCGGCATTAGTGGGCCTCCGGCATATTATGACGTAGAAATCCATTGAGCATTATTTCGGTTATGACACAGTCGTTGAAAAAGTCATATTAGTAGGTACTTATAACTAGTAAAGGCAAATAAAATATTATTTACTCCCTGTCATAAAACTTCTCATTAACAAGGCTACAATTAAGCCCAAGCTTCTAGGTACGCTATTTATAAAAAAGTTAAAAGAGCAGTATTATTTAAAAAAAAATATATAAAATATACCATCACGCCTGTATTCCCCGAAGGGTTAGGCAGAGGTGTACCAATGTACACCCACAGTTCGCCGGTATATTTAGGTCCCATGTAATAGGGGGCGAGCCTATTGCCATTAACCGGGCACAAATCCAAACTCCGAGCTGCTACTGAGAATTTCATAGAAAAAACCCAATAACACTTTTTGCTCGACCCGGGAATCGAACCCAGGACCTCTAGCGTAGCAGTCGCAGTATTATTTTACGCCACCAATTAAGTTTTCTTCCATCTAACTATGAATAAACCTACTTGCGAATTGTTCGTTATAATGATAACTGCAATTAATTAATTTAATTGCAGTTAATTGCAAAGCAATGGCTTTAATTAAATTAATCCATTAGAAATGGTGATCTTAGCCCTCGACTTAATAAACGGTAATAACCTATTGATTAAAATCTCAAAATGGTGAATATGTTGTTTACTCTCATATTTGATTACAGACACTTACAAATGGTAGGTTTTTGAAATCTGTTGGCAATGACGTCATACTGTCACAATAATTTTACTATTATTACTAGCTTCTTCTCGCGACTTCGCCTGCGTCAAATTTAGTTTAATAACCCACGGGAACTGTACAATTTTCCGCGATAAAAAGTATCTTATGTGTTATTCCACATTATTAAATACTAGCTTTTACCCACGACTTCGTCCGCGTGGATTAATAGTTCCCGTTCCCGAGGGATTTCCGGGATGAAAACTATCCTATGTCCTTTCTCGGGTCCCAGACTATATCTGTACCAAATTTCATTAAAAATCGGTTCAGTGGTTTAGGCGTGAAGAAGAGACAGACAGAGTTACTTTCGCATTTATAATATTAGTAAGGATGGAATCTTCTTAGATATTCTGTTCAAAGCTTGGTTTGTATCCTGGAAAGTACAGAACCATTTTCGAACTTCCTGAAATCTACATCCACCTGCGTTTATCTAAACTTAATAAGTATGTAAATTAAACAATTATCGGCTGCCAAACTTTTGTATGGAGATTCGTTTTAATGAACTTGATCGTGAGTTTGTTGCAATCTATTCTGGAGTTTGAAACTTTTGTTTCAAACTGATAAGATGGGAAGTTTTACTTAGAAATTCGTGGAGATTTATTTGTTGCTATGCCATAGCAATACCTGCTAAAATATTTATATTATCTTCACTTTGATTACAAAGTTAGAAAAGTCAAAATCAAAAAGAAGTAGAATGAAAAGGAACTTTTAATCGTCATTTACAAAGAAAAAAATATTTAATCCAGTTCGCCCTTCCAAAAGATAGTTTTGTATGATGAAGAAAGTGAAAGAATCTCCAAACTTACCTACTCTTTGAAAATGAATGTTTTACAATATTTTGTAAACAGGATCATTCATATTAAATTGCATCATAACATTCATATAGGATTATAAAACTTACATTAAAACTTTTCTGGTAAAAAAAGACCCACATTTTTCCTATAATACTAATACGGGTTTAGTTTTGCCAAAGTAAACCATCCAACATAAAAAAAATCTCTAATAACTTCAAAGTGATTGTAATGATAAAATTAATCCCAAGCATACTTTTTGAACTGTTATAACTGAATAATAATGACATACATTTCACCTACAGAATTCGTTTGACGTAATTAATTTAATTACTGAGAGACTGTGGTTCGTTTTAGCATAAATAAGGTCATGTAAATAGGTACGTCTTTAGTAAACAAACTAGGTTAGTCAGTACTAGATATCTGACTGTTGAGAGACCATCTCATCTATTATTTCTCTGGGCACTGAATATTTTAGCGGGGTCGGTTAGCCTTGGCCCATATTCCATTCTAAGTCGATTGATGAATATTCTTTGACTATTAACAAATTTTAGCGTTGGTAATTTTTACTTTAAATCACGTTTCTATGTTTCTGCCTCGTTGGTCTCGTGTTGGCGAGCACGACTGTTGTGTTTGGGGTCCTGGGTTCGATTCCCACGTCAGGCAAAAAGTGTTATTGGGTTTTTCCATTAGGAAATTCTCAGCAACAGCCCGGAGTTTGGTAGTTGGTGGTGTGACACCCCCGTGCCTCGGAAAGCATGTAAAGCCGGTCCTGCGCCTGATCTCACCCTGATTGTGTCGGATTGCCGTCCCATCGGACTATGATAGTAAGGGAAGAGGGTCTGGAGTATACACATACAAACAGTTAATTTGTCAGCATAGATCTAAGTGGTCCACGTATAACAAAACGCTTACAAATCGTAGCTATTCAACGGATAAGCGTATGATATTCGGCAATTGTGAAGCTTTCTCTCAGTAAAAGAATTTGTTAATTGTTGTTTGTTGAAACGCACTTAATATCTGGAACCAACAGTCGGATTGTAAAAAATCTCATCAAGCCCGTTTATCGCGGAAGTTGTGGCTATTTAACAAAACACTACTAAAGACAAAACGCACCGCGGGTAAAAAAAAAACACACAAACGAAGTCGCGGGGCAGAAGCTAGTATCTATAGCTATATTAGGCCTTTACAAGTGCAAGGTGGGTCAATTTAGGAGTCCGGGAGTGTATTACAATGTCAGGCCTTCAGCAATGTCCAGCGAAGGCCGCGACGAGATATTATCGACATGAGTCGCCGGCGCCGGCAACGGATGCCTGCGATTGTAAGGCTATGTCCTGAGATGTAGCGGGGGCGGGTAACATTTTCAACTTTACTAGTGAACTGCCCGCGAATTCTTCCGCGTTATTTCACCGGCCATAGATAACGTTTTGATTAATGCTCCGCTCCCGTGTATCCTAGCGTGATGTTATATAGCCTATGTTACTCAGGAATAATGTAGCTATCGATTGGTGAAAAAATGGTGAAAAGCGGTCCAGTAGTTTCGGAGCCTATTCGTGAAAAAATAAACAAAAAACAACAAAATAAACAAACACAAAAATCTTACCTCTGTATTATATTAGTATAGATTGTTATAAATCCCGACTTAATCACAATGTTTTCCTCAATTAATATCAATTGTGACCAAGATAAACATCAACATGTGAGCTGTAATTAAGAAATAGTATAACAATCATTACCGCATCATCGCTTCTTACTAATAAGGTGATATCTTAATCAGGTGACACTACTAGATTACCAATATCGGGGTATCTTTTTGCTGCCCAATATGTTGCTTAATATACCAATTCTTCTTTCTTTCTTTATTTAGAAAAAACGTTGCATCTCCTGTACGCGGGTGCGTTTACAAACATATAAACTCACATACACAAACAGCCAGACCCGGAACAACTATGTAGATCATACGAATATTTGTTTCGTGCGGGAATCGAACCCGCGACACACAGCGTAGCAGTCGATCGCTCGGCCATTGCGTCAACCGTGTCGTGAATATGTACAGACAACATTATTTGGTACTTAACCCTCTTTACAAATAAATTCTAATGTAAGACGGGTAACCAATTGATGACGCGCAAATGCTCGAGTTATTTTCATTTATTAATCAATAATGAACTAAAACTCATCACAAATAGAGTTCAAAATAGTCGCCGTAATAACAATTGTCGAGTCTGAAATACATTATACACATGCACATTTATTATGTTTGGAAAATGAAGTTAGACGCGAAATCAACAAGTGTCTTACCGGCTCAACCCCCTAGGCTTCCCTGAGGCTTTAAATATTAACACCCCTCATAAATTACACCCTTTAGTTCCACGTACACAAGCGGCCACAAATTCGATGCCTTTTAATATTAGAACTAAGCTAGCCACCACGCCTGTATTCCCCGTAGAGTTAGGCAGAAGTGTACCAATCTATACCCACAGTTCGCCCGTATGGTTTAGATAGGTGTAAGATGGGGCAAGCCTATTGCCATCCATTATCATCATCAACAGCCTATCGCAATCCACTGCTGGACATAGGCCTCTCCCAAGGTGCGCTACTGAGCCCGATCTTTGGCTCCCTGCATCCGCATCTCTATTGCCATTAACCGGACACAAATCCTAACTCCGAGCTGCTACTGAAAATTTTGTAGAAAAACCCATTAACACATTGCTCGACCTGGGAATCGAACCCAATACCTCTAGCGTAGTAGTCGCGCTTAGGACCACTAGGCTAACTACGCAGAACACTAGTCACAGAGAGAACATTAGTCCTCTGCTGTAGAAACACAACAACATTGACAAAGGGAGCAATTCAAGAATTGCGTACACACCTAGCTCACCTAGTAGTATATTGGCACATCTGCAAAAAACGTGTAATTGAGTTTTTACCGCACAAGTGTTCAAAATTGCATAATCATAAGGTACAATCACAATTTCACAATTTTTGCAGATGTGCCAATATACTCGTACTACTAGGTGAGCGATATCAAGTTAAACGTTATACTCTTAGCCATATGAGCGATATTCCAATGACAGGAAAACTACTAGGTACAACGTCTAAATAATTATAAACCCCACGCAGTTTTATATAAAGGTGCAGTTTAAATAAAATGTATACGCTATACAAGCGGAGTTAAAATTCATACATTTTACGATCGCTTCAGCGCGCGTCTATACCGAGGCCTATTCTATTCTATCCCCTTTAATATGCGCCAGAGGTCCCCAGGCCTCAGGCCTCCAGGGAGGATAGGATGCACCGCTTGATTAGTTCACAACGAACAACACCAGAATACAAATGAACCATCAATGTATGTGGGATAGGAAGAGTGCCCGTTTATGCATTCTATTAGTGCACCGTGTGCTGCCTGTCGGGAGATGTGGACAAAATATGTATTGTGTTTTATGTTTATTGTGGCGTAACGAAGTAGTCGGATTTCTGTTTTAATTTTGAGTTATGCGTGATTTTTATTTTTAAATTTTGTCGTTGATGGGGGCCTGGAAATCGGTGGCGTAGGTTTGGCGTATGACTTGAGGGTTGAATTTTATAAATTAACATTATTAAATATTTACAACCTTAAAAACACATAATAAAAAAGTGAATACAATTTGTATGCCTCATTTCTTAATTGTTTTATTTTAATACACATAAACTTTAATAAAATTTTAACCTAAAAATAAAAATACTTAAAAAACACAAACACACCCACATGCAACACATAGTATATAAAAAGTATCATCTATCAGACGCTTACAGCACAATTTGAAACGTACACTTCCCGGTATAACGACAATCACCTCATATTGCTTTGTTTTGACACCACTATGCACTACGTGGGTGTTATTGAAACTCGATGCAATTCCGAAAACGTGTTTCCGTTTTGTTTGTGTAAACAAAATTGTAATTGTTGATTGATTACGCAAGTTATATTTTTATGAATAATATTAGTGTGTTATTGTCTCATTGCTAAAGACTTTTTCTCATACAAAGAAAACACGAGAACATATGATTGATCATTGAAATAGATACGATGAGTTCACATACTGATACCCACTACAACACACCACGTTTGCTCAAGGCGGATTGGTGATGACAGACTTAAATTTATTAAAAGTCCAGGTTTCCTTACATGGTATTCCTTCACCGTCAACTTAAAAAGTCAATACATAAAGTCACATTGGTACTTGCCCAGTTTTGAATCCGCAAGCTCATGCTGCGAGCCGCGAGTATCTTAATCTCTGAGCCATCTCGACCTAGAATTTATATGAGTCTTTATTATTGAGGTGTTTGCTTGAAATTTAACGTATCATATTTTAAAAATGCACAAATATTTTTCGATTTCACACTCTCAAGCCCCAATCGAACAAATCTGTTGAAGCAAAAAATAGATTTTCAATATGTCTCCCCTAAAAGTAGCATGTCATAAATAATGAAAATGGGAAATCGATTAGTCCACTGCACAGGGGGTCGCGTCGTGTCTATGGCGACAAAAAGTCGCGATATGCCACAACAATGCATGTGCTCGAACCACTGGGCTGAGTGTAATGGGAGAATAGAATTTAGAGGGTAGATAAATATTCTTTATTATAGCAAGGATTGGTTTTTGATATATTTATGTTTGGCATAGAGAACGGATTTGGGTACTTATTGATTTAAAAACAAAAGATACCAAATTAAAAAAAAATATATCTTAAGTGTGGTGTGGTGTGGCTGTATTTTGACAAACATATAATTTACATAAACAAGCAGCCAGACCCGGAACAACTATCTGTAGCCCTGTAGACCATATAAATATTTGTTATGTCCGGGAATTGAACCCGCGACATGCAGAGCCGCAGCCAATCTTTCAGGCCACTAACCGCGCCTAATTAAGTAAAGGTACACTTAATGCCTAAAGCATCGTTCAGCACATATACGTCACTGATTTATTAACGCTTCATTTGAGATTATGATGCCAAATCTGAAAGCTACAAAAAAACGTTCAAAACCTAAAATCAATCATCTCAACGACAATCACTGTCGCAATTTATTTCGTAAATTAAGACAATATACCTACAACTTCAATATTTAGATATTTTAAAGACAAAACATCTCGTTATTCTTCAGTAAAATGTTTGTGAAGCTCTTCAGTAAAGCTAAATACGTTTGTTCTACGAGCCGGTTCACTTCACTGGCTCGACGGCAATGGATTCCAATTCACAATTTGACTCACGTCAATTCACGCATTAGCTTTTGTTGCTCATTTTAAATGACAAAGTAAATTGGAAGCTAGTCTGTGAGTTTAATAAGGTTTACATTCATTGTTTAGAGTTATTTTAGGTAGTTTTTATTTATTTAATTAATGCTTTCTTTTTCTTCTTCTTCTTATCATATGGAATCACATTAATGAGTTAAAAAGTATCCTATGTGCAAAAACGTGTACTGGTCTATGTATGTGCCAATTTTTATCCGAATCTGTTCAACGGTTTACGCGTGATCTAATAACAGCAATAAACACAGGTTAACATCAGGTGGGCCGTCGGCTTGTATGCCATCCTATGACATAAAAAAAACATCATTTTTGTAAAACTAAGTTACATTGATCACGTTTTTTATTGAAGTACGCGAAATCGAGGGTTTTATTGACACGTAACACCTTTTGAGTTATCTTATACTTTTGTACTTGCACAATGCAGTGTACTGTTACTATAAAAACATTATCTTTAAAAAATATTGAGGTAGGAATGAAGCATTCTTTATCTCTATTTTTTAATTATATCAGTGTCAGCACATTAAACGGTAAATAACATGCATGTTTATGCATAATGCTGTCAAGTAAACAATATCGGTTTAGAGCCCACACATTGTTAAGCAAGCTATACTGTTTCTCCTGTCAGTCAATATACATCATCAACATAAAAATTACAAAAGCACATTTTTAAAATATTTTATTTTTTCTCCAAATTATTATTAAAGTACTTTTCAAAATTGTGTCCACGTTTTGTATTGTAAGCACCACTGGGTGTTAGAAAGAATAATAAATTTTAATTGACGGGGAGAGTTGAATTCGCTTCGAATAGATTAAATTAAATTTTGTTGATAAATAGGCGGCGCGGCGCTAATTAATTAGTTAATGATTGATACTGGCTATTGTCGATTTAATTTAGAATTTATTCCGCACGATCCACGATTAATAAAAGTGTTACGTTACATTAATTTTATTTATTTTTCATTAACTATATATTATCTGAGTTACAAAGGATTACACAATTCCATTTTTTTTTAAATCTGAAAATATGATTAGACGTTTTTTGCATTTAGACTGCTGTCTGCAATATCTTCGTAACATTTATGTATCGCGTTATAGTTACAAAAGTAATTAATACATCAACTAATGTAACAAGTGTTCGGTGTCGCACATTCGCAAATGTACCGTCTAACAAACTATATGGTAAACAGGAAAAATTATTCGTCTTTCTACTACACTTTCAATATAAATTTTTATTGTATACGTAATCATTTTTCAAGCTTATGACACACCTAAAAGATTGATGTAAAATAATTTACTGTTAAACACACTCACCACATTATTATTTAAAAGTAATTATTGTAAGTAAGTTGCCTGTAGTAGTAGAAGAAGAAGAAGAAGCTGCTTGTATACCAACTAGTTTGTTTGTCTGTACCTGAAATGACGCCGGTCTGGCCAGTCTACAATGGCTATTACTCGATTCCTTTACTAAAAGTTCAATTACCTACGTGTTCTCGTGTTGGTCTGAAGTCTGGAGTATTGAACTAGGGCTTAAATAGAAGCAATATTTGTGAGCCGCTTTAGACCGTTAAGTAACCCTCCCCAATAAGTTTCTTCAATTGCCTGTAATAGTGGCGTGGGACGGAGTATACGATAGTTTGTTGGTTTTATTTTCTTTGCCCGGTCACTAAACCTATACTTACTATTAAATGTGTCCATGTAAACATGTAGGATGTTAATAACTTGATAATTAATTTCATTTCAATTTATTTGTGTAGTAATTTCGAGTAGTTTTTTTAAATTTTTTTTCTCGGATTAGAAGGCCTGAGCCATTAAGTCCGCCTTTTTTTACCGATTGGAAATTATCAAATGACTTCACCCGCCCTAGTGTCAGACTTTTACTGACTAAAAGCCATTCATGTTCCTTGTTGTGCCCTCTGTACCTTCGCAAGTTTGTAAGTCCGCTTTTGTGCCTTCGTTGCATAAGGTTTAAATAATTATATAAACGTATCTGAAATATATTTTTGACGACTTATAATTTTTTTTTTTATTATAAATTATTTTGCTGGTTTCAATTATGTATTTTGCAATATGCTAAAAAGTACCCTATGTCCCGATTCTAAAGGATAATTTTTTAAAATTAAAATAGTTCAATACAAAAAGAGGGCATCACTTAACTTTCTCGACACCTAAATAACATTCCATCTCAAACGAGGGCTTTACTCACAGAACTAAACCGTGCAACTTGTAACTGTTGAACACCATAGTCCCCCTGAACTCTGCCCAGCCTGTTTGGACTTGTAAAATATTCCGTGACACGCTCTAGGTTCAAACCCGCCCGTTGAAATAAAGGCGCGGGCCCACCGCGGTGCACGGAGAGGCTACGCACGCGTGTTAAGCTTCGCTTTGTAAGAAAATGTACGTACATTTTCTACATTTCAACACAACCACATGGTTGTGTCCACTGCAACACACGGAGAGGATGTGCATGAATTGACGTCATTTATACATGCGTGGCTTGCTCGAATACCATCACGCCTATATTCCCCGAAGGGTTAGGCAGAAGTGTACCAATGTACACCCACAGTTAGGTCCCATGTAATAGGGAGCGAGCCTATTGCCATTAACCGGGCACAAATCCAAACTCCGAGCTGCTACTGAGAATTTCATAGAAAAACCCAATAACAGTTTTTGCTCGACCTGGGAATCGAACCCAGGACCTCTAGCGTAGCAGTCGTGCTTAGGACCACTAGGCCAACGAGGCTTGCTCGAATAGGCGGTTACATAGCTCAACGCTGTCGACGTGGGTCTACGTTTCCACTGGAGTACACACACACATGTACAGTGGAAATGTAGACCCACGTTGTTACTATGTGTTGGACACTGAGCATGGCAGTTGAGAGCTTCGTCATGCTCACTTTAATGTCTCGCTGACTGTGGTGCGTGGGTTGGATCGTTTGGTTCCCTTCAAGATGGTTGAGCAAAACGGTGCTGATGCACGCGTCATACTCGTGAACGGGTGCTGTCAGTTGGGATTGGTCATCTCTTATCTGCCATGGCTTACATTTTTATTATAATTTTGTAATTTTTTTATACCTATTTACTTTCATTGTTTTCACATGTAGAAGCAACAAGTATAAGAACATTGTAGCCAAGTTTTTGTAAAAACCAAATTGAAAGAAAAGAGTGTCCATGGAGTTTCTTGCTCGTTCTTTTCCATAGACCTACGTTTTGGAACGAGCAACTAGCTTTAATTTTAAACTGTAACCTATTGATAATTTAAAAGTGCCTGTAAATGGTGTAATTGAAATAAATGCTTTGACTTTGACTTTGTTTTCCAATAAATTAATACACGCAGCTAAAATGCGCCGCGTGGCCGTGCACAGCATGCACCGCGGTGGGCCCGCGTCTTAACCCTGCCCTACCGTGCCAGTATTTGTGAATATTTTGCTCGCGTACGTGAAAAATGGTCGCTTAGTGTTTTTTGCTCGCATCTGAAATGGACAAAAAATGTATTGGGATCTGTTTGTCGAGCATGATAATAATTTTAAACGGCGTTTGTAAAGGGTTTATGTGAAAACGATTCCGAATTGATATGAAAGCTTTTATGGAATTAAAGCTGTACGAATAGTGCGATGGTAGTAATGGTTTTGTAGCTATGCGATTTGTAATGGAATTATTTGTTGAATGTCTCATTTGATTGCCGAACTTGAAGTCCTGGGTTTGATTTCCAGGTCGGTCAAAGAGTTATTGAGTCTTCTCATCAGGCTAACTTTACCTTTTTACAATATTAGTATACTAGACACACACCGTCTCTCGCGTTAAGTTACGTATGTGGTTACTGCTCCGCTCCCGTTGCTCGTAGCGCCTTTTTAATCACTGTAGATAGATAGATAGATAGGTAAATAGATAAATCATT
Organism: Caradrina clavipalpis; assembly: GCA_932526535.1. Lineage (NCBI taxonomy): Eukaryota > Metazoa > Arthropoda > Insecta > Lepidoptera > Noctuidae > Caradrina > Caradrina clavipalpis. The sequence continues at coordinate 3,273,808 of OW052095.1, forward strand.
TATTTGGTGCAAATATAAGACATAGCACAACACAAAAACACAATTAAAAGATTTTACTTTATCTTGATATATATTATATTGATGGAAACCGCATTCAAATCCGAGCAAAGCGTACAGAAAGACAGACTGCGGGATGCACCTTTTTTATACTATGCTGACATAAAACAAAGCTAAAAATATCAAAAACCCGTTGACATAATTAACGTGGGAAATGTGGGAATACAAGATTTTAGTAGGGATCTATAACAGGTTGGGTTCCCGCAAGCAATCACCGGACGCAAACTAGGTTCCCACGAGTCAGGAAGAGGTGAGTGCGTTTGTGGTCGACTATCTACATGACAATTTCAACCACAAATGTATAACACCAACGATTTGTAGGATATTGAAGCTTATAGTGATAGTAATAGAGAAGGGTATGACAGCATAGTTAAGGTTGTTGTGTTCCTTGTAAAGGTTATATCAAGATGGTTAGGTTCGGATGATGATGTCATAGATGTAAAGTTACTACGTATTGTGTGATTTTGATAGGAAACGTTTAATCTTTTGCTGTATCAGCATAAACATGCATAAATATGATACCCGATCGGTTAACAGAACTAAAAAATCAGAAAAAGATAATAATAATGTACACCTGCAGTCCGCCGGAATGTTTTAGGTCCCATGGAACGCCTCTGCATAACCCTTCGAGGAATACAGGCATGATGGTAGATATGTATAAAAATAATGATACCAACCTGTTGTTGTTCCACTGCAGGGTATAGCCTCTTCTCGTACAGAGAAGGCACGAGCATTGATCACCACGACTGGTCAAGGCGAACCAGCGACTTCAGATTAATATAAGTTCAGGTTTCCTCATGATGTTTACTTTGGTGATAACAGTGATGTCCAAGATAAAAGAAAGTAAATATGAATTGGAATTACTCTTTAAACCTTCAAATGTCACATGGCACCGCATTGAAACATAAGCGTATAGATAAACGCAAGCTTGGCGCTCAAAGGGAATGAAAAAAAAATCTGCCGTTTCCTAAAAGTTTCACTACAAAATGATCAAAATATATTAAAAAGAAGATTTATTTCTCCATAGATCATGGTTGATGCCATAATAAAGTTTGTTCGTATTCATGAAGAGACTACTTTCATTACTTGAAAAATGGCCAGTAAATTAAAAGCTTAACGGTTATAATATGATGTAAGTACGACGGCCTATGTTATAACTAACATCACAATAGATTGATATAACACAAGCAGTTAACTAAAGCTGTAAATACTGCATTGACTAGAATTAATTTATGTATCATGCGGCTATAAAATACAGAACCAATGCATTTTCCCCACATTAAGAGCGGAATTTATCGCTTACATCAATCGAATGACACGAAATACTGTGAGAATATTACCTCATTAGCTTACAATGTCTTCAGTACTGTAATCGACGGTAACTACCGGTCCAGGACATGATGTGTCGGTGCTGCGAGAAGACAGAATGAGCCAAGTTTTTACGCCATTGGACGGTAAAGAAGCCGACAGCCCACCTGATGTTAAGTGCAATACCAAAGGCCTTTGTAAATGCGTCCGGCACCCTTCAAACCGGAGTACAGCAACGCTGCTTTGTGGCAGAAATAGGTATGGAGGTAGTACTTCCCCGGACGAACTTTTTTCCCCGGTATTATGGTGGACTCTCAATCAAGCTTTATTTCAAGGCCTTCGAAGAAAATAATTTAGATACAAAAGGTGTTTATCTTCTTTTCTAAGATTTAATCTATCTCTGTACCAAATTGCACCAAAATCAGCATAGGTTCACAGCCATGTCAATGACTTTTCCTATATTCTTCAAGTAAAAACATGTAGGTACTCAAAGACACTCAAAGTTAAAAGGACAAATCCTTATAACACAATCTTCCCACAATACATTGTCCTCTGGCATTTAACCCTTCACATGAGCGGTCTACAAGAACACAAAGTCAAAGTGTTCCATAGAACATTAGAAGGTTATTGTCTGGTAATTCCCATTCCCCATAGCTTGGGGACGAAGGAATCCCACGGGAACGAAAGTTTACATAGTTTTTCCTAGATTTGTTTCACTTCCTATTTGATGCTATTGTACGTGGCAATAGTTTTTATTCTTGCCTATTGTGTAGTGTTGAATGATGAATTGATTGTGTTTTGTTTTTGTTTGCTTTGAACTTTGTTAACGGGGATGATTATTGATAGCTGATGACACGGTTGGTACAGTGGCGATTGACTGCTTTTTAATACTTTTCCGCTAAGTGTCAATTCGCTCTTGTTCCTTCTGTATCGTCTTCGGCAGTTGATAAAAAAATATTTTGTCCTTGCTTTAGATCAACAAATATTGTTCTTGCCATTAGGAATGACTAAAAAAGCAACAAACCAATTTTTCAAAGTTGACCTGTCGAAAAATCTAAATTTTCCTGCAAGAAATTCCACTTGTCCTGAAGTCAGAATAGTGTTCTGAGTGGACTGGTGAAGTTTAAAAAGATCGTATTTAGAGGGTCTAAATAAGATCTTTTTAAACTTCACCAGTCCAGTATAACGTTCAGTATAACAAGTAAATAGTAATTTAGACAGTGAGTAAAGTGGGTTCCTAAGTTGGCCTTAAAATGTCTAGAAAGACGTGGCGAGTGATCTGAATGCATAACATGAGGGCTAGCACCAGCGGACCAAACTTTTATTATTCATTAAAAAAAGGGTGTCAACATGATATCACATTAAAAATGGCCAACAGAGTGACGAGAAGGATTTTATCCTTTACAATTTAGAAACACGCAAAAGCTTTCCCTCTTTGTCTTAAAGATTTCAACGACCAACGCTTTTGTTCAAAACGACTTCAAACGTAACCCTCCGCCGTCGGAGGAACGTCAGTAAATAAAATACATTTCTAAAGAACGCCACCAAGTATTTTTAATTGCAATTTCTTACAGTAGAGTATTAAAAATAAAATAAATTCGTAAATCATTATCCAAACGAGCTTCACGGCCACTTTTTTATTGAATTGCATTCGAGAATCAGTCAACTGTAATCTTTAAAAAAAGTACTAGACTTGTATGAAAACGTTGACCTCTCTTCTGCGTACACGAAAACCAACCCAATACTAGACGATATAGAATTCATTTTCAAATGTTTTAATCTCTGTGCAACTTTGTCACATTCGCCGCATAGAGCACAGGACATGTTCAAAGATATTAAACGACGTTAAAAAAAAAAATAGCACGTCCATTTTACAACCCGCGTGTCGTCGCATATTCATCGATAGCTTTCAAGCTGTCAAGTGAAATTCAACTGTATTTATAATGTTGTAAAATCGATATTGACGTGAGGAAAAAAGTTGGGACGTGCTGTATAAAGTAATTTTATTACTTGGGTTAGTGATGTGCGGTATGCGAAAAATCTTCGGACGCTTTGTTTCTTAACCTTTTTAGTTGCTATGCGGGCTCAACTAGGCTATTGGAATTATTTCTACAGGTTTGTTGGCTAGGCAATATGCCAATTTAGTTTTCTTCAATTTCTTTTAACGTTATAAAATTGTATTGTCTAGAACTTACACAAAATGATGTTGAAAATTGGAAAATATGGTCGGTTTTTCTTTCATTAGTTACTTTTATGCTATATTATGAAGTTCAATTGAGTTCAATTCGTTACATGAAACGTCGTTTGACAACTAAGTTAGTTACGTTAGGTTTTGACTACACTTTGTACAAAAAAAAAATGCAGAGAAAATTGGTAAAGTATAAAAAAGTAATTTAAAAAAAAAAAAAAAATAACTTTGGGGATTCTACATTTATCAATCTACGAGATAAACTTAATTTAAAATACAGCGAGTAATTCTCCAATATTAACCAATCGATATCCACATCGATACATCCCAACACTATGATTATACGATGAAGCTATTTTAGTGCAGTTCCGACCGCAACAATGATCGGTAATGACGCTAGCTTTTATAAACAGCTTATTATCTGCACTAAAGACAATCCTGACATGTACGGTCTGCAAAAAAATACGGAGACTTTTAATAATGAGTACCTGTTCCGATATTTCTTCGGCTATCATTTTGCTATTTTCGTATAGGTACCATATTATGTATAATAAAATTTTGTAATTATGTACTTGAGGGTTCTGAAAAGGATTAAAATTTTCTGCCGTTTTAGAGACTGGAGGCGCAAGTATATTTTTTTTGCAGACTCCTTTAAAGCCATAATTAGAAAAATATTCGACGTGTATGGGTATAATTTATAACACACGTTGACCAATATAATGTCAAGAATATTATATTAATCTGTCGCAGAAGATATTGCTGGGAAACAACGTTTATTTTTGTTGCTGTTAGCGTGTAATGTAACGAACGCAAAGCATTCTGCATGCAACAGTACAGGAGTCGTGGTGCATTTAAAGTTAAGTAGCTTATAAACTAAAACTTTTAGAACTTAGTGGACCTTTTATATCTGTGCAACAAGAATGTAGATACCAAGGTATGATCCGAAACAAAAAAAAAATCGCAATGATAGAAAGAACATGTAAATGTTTGGTTAAGTGTATTTATACACCTGTTAATGCTAAAAAAACAAATACGTTACTAAGTCTTGTACTTCATCATGTCAAAATAAAACTTCCAGTTGCCTTCAGAAATTCCTATTCACGACCAAAAAGAAACCTTTTTGCAATATGCCCTAAGTACTAATTCCATTACCTAATTTACCTCTCAGTAGAGATGATAGGATATCCATCTACCTCATCCATGAATGGATCTCCAAATCAGACGAGATCATTTATTAGTAACAGCAGATCATTTATCATTTAAATATCTTCGAACAATTATTATGCTAAACCTAATGGAATCCATTTCGCGTCAACTCTCATCAAAAACTTTTGACGTTTGCGAAGTGGATTTAAATACGATTTCATTATCTTCAGTGCCTACTCATCTGTGTAGTCTTCAATTAGGTCGGGGTCGGCTTTTAGTCAAATTTATTATACAAGCGTAGTTTTGTTTACCTTAACATTGGGAATAAGTTATTGTAGTTAAATCGTTTTCGAGAAGTTTTACTATCAATAGAGCCTATTTTGAAATCCTACTACTATTATAAAGGCGAAAGTTTGTATGTATGTATGGATGTTTGTTACTCTTTCACGCTTAAACGGCTGAATGGATCTGGATGAAATTTGGCACAAAGATAGATTATAGTCTGGAATAACACATAGGCTACTTTTTATCCCGGGAAAATGTACGGTACCCGTAGGATAACACATCAACTGTGACGCGGACGAAGTCGCGGGCAGAAGCTAGTCAAATATAATATGCTGTTCCCTACCTACATTTTGAAGATTTATACAGTGTTTTTATACAGACTATTTAAAAATGTTTGTAGGGTATTTATAATCTGTTCCAATTTTGGGCTTCGTCCAGTCATTCCATAATTCGCGATTCCATACAGGAAGCAAGGTTTTCAGAAATCCATCCAGTTCGTAACGTCACGACCTTGACTCACTGTATCATGTCACGAGCTCTGTCCTACTAGAGCCCACAATATTCCGGCATGCATCAGACATGTCCTGCTCACTTCTATTTAAGTTGAGCAGTGTTTTAAGTGCGTCAATTAATCCTATTTAAGGATGCAGGTTATTATTTCACACCTAGCACTCTAATACTCGTTGGCAAACCTTGAGACACATAAAATCTGGGTTCATTGCCCTCACACACGTTGCCAAACTCACACCAAAACATGACATACTTTATGTTAAGCCCGTGTCTACTTAACTACATACATTCAAACCGATCCCTTTACCAAACTATGTCCAAACAAAACTCCGTCGGGTACCAACACAACAATGCCGCCCCTATATTAATTCTAATTAATTAATGACCCCTAACTTTCTAATTAACACCAAAAATCTCATAACACTCTGTTTCAAAACAGTTAATTTAATAACCGATGATAAGTTTCAATGGAGGATGTCATAAAGCATGGAGGACAGTCTAATGGGCGGATACGATAGCGGTCTAATGCAGTAATGCGAACAATTGAGTGGTAACTTGATGTGGTTTGAAGTAGTACAGCTCTTTATGAAAGATCATCAGACATCTACCGCACTGCAAATTACCATTCCTACCTTATTGCTTCCTCGTTAGTCAGTGGACTTAAGCGCGACGGCTACGCTAGAGATCTTGGCTTAGATTTCCAGTTCTAGCAAAGAGTTATTTGGTTTTCTATGAAATTTTCAGTAGCAGCTCGGAGTTAGGATTTGTGCCTGTTTAATGGCAACAGGCTCGCCCCATGTTACATGGGACCTAAACATACCGGTGAACTGTGGGTGTACATTGGTACACCTCTGCCTAACCATGGCATGTTACCTTGTGGCTATTCCATCAATGTGCTAGGATAGGAATACGTCTACAAGACCTTTGGTATTGCAGATGTCTATAGGCGGCGGTGACCACATAACACCAAATGGGCGACCGGTTGGGTTGTCATCCAAAGAGTTAACAAAACTACTCATGCTCTTCTGTTTGCTACTTCCATTGTTAAATATGACGCACCTTGCACCTTGTTAACAAGAAGTGGTGTAGTTTTGTCAACAACTAAGCTATTTTCAGTCCAATCGGATATGGGTGAGTGTCAATATTTTACATAGCGCAGCTGCTGTCTGAACATCACTACCCATTACGGAATATTCAGACCAACAGCCTCATTGCATAACAGCATAGACATAAAAGCAATATTCTATAATATTCCGTGCGTTATTTACGTTGTAGAGCAGATGATTTTCTTAATCAAATGAAATAACGGATTAAGACAACTTGCCCAGAGAGTATCGCTTTAGCCTTTAAGCAGTGACAAAACTGACAGTATGGCCTCAAGTAGTGATAGATCTCACAGTATCGCCTCAAATAGTGACACATCTCACAGTATTGCCTCAAGTAGTGACAAACTTGACAGAACGCCTCAAGTAATGACAAGCTTGAAAGTATCACCTTAAGTAATGACATGTCTGACCTGACAGTATGTCTTTAGTAGTGACCAATCTGACAGTACTGTCTCTTTTGTAAGACGACTAAGCGATACTGTGAATGTTCACAGAAAACGCACAAACGTATCTTACGCATACCTACACACCATTTTACATTGTATAGGTTTCAGACGTAACCTCGGCTTACAATGTAAGGCTTCTAGAGGTCATATTAAGAGATCAAAACATCCATGTAGGTACAAGGGTGAAATATAATAGATTTACGAGTACTCCCGGCCTAGGTTAATCTGGGTTAAAAACTTATTGTATGGATTACGTTAATACCCCACATTTATCGACATTAATTACCGTTGTAAAATTTGAGGGATGAAGAAAGAAATTGTGAAATATGGAAGGAGTGGAGGGAAGCCTTTTCCCAGGAGCAGAACAGAACAAGCTTATCCTACTAATATAAGTTTGTGAGGATGGATGGATGGATAAATGGATGGATTAATGGATAGATGTTTGTAACTCTTTCACGCTTAAATAGCTGAACGGATCTGAATGAAATTTGGCACTGAGATAGTTTGTAGTGTGGGATATGACATAGGATACTTTTTATCCCCTTTTTATATCAAATTTGACGATTGGCTACTGCGCTGCGTGTCGCGGGTTCGATTCCAGGATGGAACAAATATTTGTATGGCCTACAGGTAGTTGTTCTGGGACTGGCTGTTCGTAAACGCACTCACGATACAGGAGAAATTCCTAGTATGTAAACAAACAAACTACTGTCGCGATAAAACACTATGTATGTAATTAGTTACTAAACATAATTTTAGTTCATACATTCATGTACAACGTCATTCGCAGTTAAACACTCAATTTTGAACTCTAACTGCTAAAGTTAAGCTCCGTAATTTAAACTTATAGTGTACTTCTAGAAGTTTATAGTTCCAACTAATATTAAAGTGCAATATACATTGTTAGCTAGAATTGTGCCTACGCGCAGCGGTGGCGCCACCGCTTTGCGGCTAAAATATTGACTTCAGCGCCTGGCGTCGCCTGTGGTACACTCGATAAGAGGCAGGACAGGAGAAAGATATAAGTCAAAATATAACAACATATCATCACGCCTGGCATAAATCTTGGCTCCGAGCTGCTACTGAGAATTTCATAGAAAAACCCAATAACATTTTTTGCTCGACCTGGGAATCGAACTCAAGACCTCTAGCGTAGCAGTTGCGCTAAGGACTACTAGTGTAACGAGGCAGTTACCCTCTTACAGACAAGCAAAATTTTTCTCTTTACAATATTAGGGTGGAGCCAGACGAGCGTATTTTTTTGAGTTGTTAGTCGCGTAATTTCTACTACATTCGGTTTCATACTAAGCTCCTGTTTAGTTCACACGGTGACGCAAAATGAGTTGTCAGTTTCAGTAGAAAGTAAGTAATTCGACCGAAATTCTGCGTCACACGACTCACAAAATTACGCTCGTTTCGCCTTAGTCTAGATTAATCGCTCGGATCTCATAGCTTGCCCCACAATACCGTCCAGAATATAATGTGCTCAATAAATTAGGCAGCACTAATAGTTGCCTAATAATGATCGACAAAGAATGTGATCATAGTGACATAGCTATGTTATTTATCTTTTAACAGTCTGTTGTAGATTAGATATGCAAATTATGTTGGTATTACAAAATTGACTGATTTATCTTCAGATATTTTCTGAATGCGGTTCCGTTGATCGTGTTCTAAATATTGTACAACACAATCATTTGCAACATACACATTAATACAGTTTAGCATATTTGTTTAAATATGAAAAAAAAATATAAATGTTGTTTTATATGTGTACCGGCCAACATTTGGACGAACAGACGGACGGACAACGGAAGACTAAAAAAAGGGTCTCGTTGGCACCTGGCACCCATCGTGTACGGAATCCTAAAATACAATAATAGTGTTAGCTATAGGTAGTTTTACTTACTAAAAACCAAGTTAAAAATCATGTCATGCCAAAGACCTTTCGTGAACTTTAAAGTAAATTATCGCTGAACTTTATACAAAAAATCAGAAGACGAGTTCTTGAATTCAGAAATATTGAGTTTCATTTCTGAATTCCATTTTTAAAAGACGTTCTAAAAAGTTTTAACAGGAGTATTAAGAACGTCTTTTAAAAATGGAATCACTTCAAAAATTCGTACAGAAAAAAGAAATATAATTTCCTTTTTTGAAAATAGTAGCCGTCCTATATTCGCTCTATAATAAAACCGCCCACAAAAGTTCATAGACAAATAAATAAACACAAAACAGAACTGGCCGAAATTTGGGCAAGTTTCGAACGCACCCCGGGGATGGGCAGTTATCGGGCAATAAACAGGAGACGCTGAAATACCATCCCGCAGGACTTCGCTTTAATCAACATGAAAGTCACGCGATTTTAGACCCTGTTCTTGAAGTAATAAAGACCCAAATGTGTACTTTCAGCAAGTTGGAAGTATCGGTTGTAAACGCTCGCGTCCTAGCGTAAATATTAAATAGTTGACTGGAACAGTTAACGAGATGTTTATTTTAAATATTCTAGTAGGTTACTCAACAAAGTGCTTACAGTGTTTGTATTTTACTTAATAATATTCCATACATACCATCCCGCCCGTATTCCACGAAAGGGTAGGCAGAGGTGTTCCAATGTACACACCCACAGTCCACCGGTATATTTATTTGTTTGTAAGTAGTAGCTCGGATTTTGGATTTGTGCCCGGTTAATAGGCTCACCCCCTAAAAATGGGACCTAAACACCGGCGAACTGTGGGTTAATAATATGAATACCGGCCTATTATTGTTCCACTGTAAATAAGCACATAAGCATATACAGAGAAGACCATGATCACCGCGCTTGTTCAAGAAGGGTTGACGATTTCAGACTTATGGGTATTATACTAGCTTTTGACCGCGACTTTGTCTGCGTAAATTTTCTTACAGATCCCATTTTTTTTCAAATAATAAAATATAGTATTAAAGTTCAGGGATAACGTAGCTTACAATTAGCGAAAGAATTTTTAAAATCGAACTAGTAACTACTAAACGTAGCGTAGAACAGAAAAACAGACAAACTTCAGTTTTTTAATATTAGTAGGTATGTCTGCCTGCCTAGCCTTTTCCCAATTATGTTGGGGTCGGCTTAATATTAGTAGGTATGTAGGGTTATAAATTATGCGTACTTTATCTTAAATTAATTCATGACTCATCAAAGAGGAGCCCACCTTTACTACGGAAGTGGGTGTCATTTCAAGCGATTACAAATCTGTCTACCGGCAATCTGTTGCCAACATCTTATTTGATCGTTAATTAACGTGGAGGTCAGATAGGCAGCTGCTCCATGTAAAACACTGGTATTCAGCTGCATCTGGTTAGACTGGAAGCCAGACAACATAGTTGGTAAAAAACTAGCCAGGTTGTGATGCCCGTGTTTCAAAATTAGTGCTATTAAAGACATTAACAAAATAATCCCTTTAAATAATTTACGAAGGCCCTAATTTAAGTCTTAAACGCTTTTTCAATTAAATTTTAATCTATTTTACGACTAAAAGCTTAGAAAACTATGTAACGGATTATTCTATTCTTTACAGGAACAAGGGTTGCCGCAGGGAGCTGAGAAAAATTGTATAGAGGTAATAATTCCTCTTATTTTTCTTCTTTCTTTAGAAAAGACTCCTACCTACACAAGGAAAAAAATATTATGCAGTAAACACAGAAAGCAAACTTAATATTTAACTAGAAGAGACCAAAATAATACAGTAATAATTCTGAAGAATAGTTAAAAGTGCACAGTTGTGCACTGCTCTATCTCTTCATAGTATAAAACAAAGTTGCTTCCCGCTGTCTGTTCTGTACGCTTAGATCTTTTAAACAACGCAATTGCGTTTTTATCAATTTATAGACTGATTCAAGAGGAAGGTTTATCCGTATAGAACATAACGCTACGACCAACGAGAGCGGTATCTAAAGACGTAACTGAACGCGGGTGACACCGCGAAATACATAGCTTTTTATTTTATAAGCATGCGGGAATTAGTCCATTAGTGAGTGGGGGTTTGGATTTGTGCCCGGTTAATGGCAATAGGCTCGCCCCCTATTACATGGGACCTAAAATATACCGGCAAACAATGGGTGTACATTGGTACACCTTTGCCTAACCCTTCGGGGAAAACAGGCGTGATGGTATGATGGTATGGAATTAGTCCAATGACTTCTTTCGCTCCGGGTGAAGCGGAAGGGAGTGTCAGACTCTTACTGACTAAACACAGTCGTTTTCTTTCTAAATCCGTTTCTGTTCCAGTGCCGCAGTGACTCTTTCGAACAAATCCTGCAAACCCGGGGTATATTGCTAGTTTGTTAATAGGAGTAAAACAGCAGGCTTCAACAACACAATTATTAACAGTTCTGTTAAATTTAATCATTCTATCTTCTCATTATCATGCACAGAGTGCACAACGGTCGAACGTCGTTTAATTAAACAAGTTCGCTTAAAAGTGCTGGGTTCCATATAAAGAACAGTAAGGACGCTTTAAATAGTTACTTAAAAATCTTAGGAGCGGTGTTAACTAAGTGTGTAATAAACTTAGAAAGTGGATCCTGGTTTGGTCTGCTATATAGGAGAGATCCTGCTTAGAACTTGGACAATGGAACAGTCGGTATACTTCATCAATACTTCTTCCTTGAAAAAATGGTTGTTTGCTACTCTTTCACGCTTAAACGGCTGAACAATATTCGCTGAAATTTTACATACATATAGACATAGATCTAGACTAACACATAGGATACTGATACTTTTATCCTGCTAATGTGTTTCTGTGAGATAATTTAGGACCACTGCTAATTCTGAAGGCCAATTCTCGTTATTAGAAAACTACATCTCAGCGACAATCTTGTTAAAATTAGAGGTAGTTTGACAGTCTACTTCTTTACTCCGTGGTTTAGGATCAGAAAACGAACGTTTTATTAAGAAACGAGAATTGTCCCTTCTATGTCTAGTATACAGATGAAGTCGAGTCATATTATTAATCGATATTACCTATACAAGCACAAAACAACATCTAAATGATTAAATTAAAAGATATGTTATCATTTACATAATTAAAATCGTCGTTATCAAGATTTGATGTCAAAATAGAGTTTAAGTCCTACTTAAAACACGACCAAAGAGTCAGTAAACAGGAAAATAAAAGAAAATGGCGCCAAGATTATAAGGAAGTATTAAAAAGACCCCCTTTCCTTAACAAATGTATTATTTGAAACGCCAAAAATTTTATAAAAACCATAAATTTGAGGTAACCACAGTATCTTGCCGTTGAGAGCTCTCAGATTCATAATTGTACTATTTAGATAAAAGCTCTGAGATTATAGCACTTTATTTAATTATGTAGCAGTGTAATAATATGTATGGGGAAGTCGTAAAAACATTTGAACTTTTCCTCAATAAATATTTCTTGTTTGCTCGAGTTATTCCCCTTAGCGCGAAGAACATACCTAAAAACCGGTCAAGTGCGAGTCGGACTCGCGCACGAAGGGTTCCGTACCATTATCTATAAAAACGTCAAAAAAAATGTCTTCCGAATGTGAGTCCCCCTCAAATATTTTTTTTTATTTTAATTTAATTATTTATTTTTAAAGTGAATAAGCGGCCGCTATCAATATCGAGCAAAAACGAGCTAAAAAAATCACGTTTGTTGTATGGGAGCCCCCTTAAATATTTAATTGAATTCTGTTTTTTAGCAATTGTTGATAAAGCGGCAACCGAAATACATCATCTGTGAAAATTTAAACTATCCTACTATCATACCTACTTCATGAGAGCCTGGTGTTTGACGGACAGCCAGCCAGACAGACAGACAGTCTTAGTAATAGGATCCCGTTTTACCCTTCGAGTACGGAACCCTAATAAAAAAGAATTCCTCGCATTGTAAGCTTTTATATCATTTTTCAACTCGTAGGACTTTTCATCAATATTTACGTTTATGCTTTCAGTGCCTGTGTAATTCATTTTCCGTGAAATATGATTTCAAAATGGAAAAATAAAAGCTTTTATAGGTAAATTAAATTGTCTGAAAGAACTTTTTTATAACGTATTTTTACGTGTAGGTATTTTGTCTAGAATTCTGTTGTAGTTTATACCTACCTTTTTTTTTGTTAGCCTGTTCTACCCACTTCTGGGCAAAGACCAATTAATATCATTTTTGTCTGTTTGACTGTCTGTTTGTTCCGTCTAATCTTTGAAACGGCTATACCAATTTTGACGGGACTATAGCAGCGGGTCAATAGCAGATAGCTGCTGTTTTAAATAGAGTTTTTAGAGTTTATAGTCTTTTTTCTCTTAATTTTTCTCTCCTAAGGTTTTGCTGTGCCCGACAGGCTCGACTATAAAGATTCTGTATTTTTATATTTTTATGACATTACAATTATGAAACGCAATCAATAATTGACTATTGATAGTTTTATATAGAGTATATTAAGATAAAGGATAAGGGTTTCACGCAAAAAGAAACCCTATAATAATCGACATTCGAACGAATTCGCGGGCATAAGCTAGAACTAAACAGAATAATGCAACAATTGCAGATTTCTACGCACAATCTAAGGAGAGGTCTCATTAAATACTTAAGCAGGTTCACACAGACGCAGAACAAGCGACACTTAAGGGCACGGTGTTCACCGCTCGCTCGAAAGCTTCTCTTGACCGTTGTAGTCCCGGCCTTACACCGCGTTTCAAGCTCTTGAACAAAGTTATGCTGATCTTATCGAGAACAGTAGGCACTTTTGCGGTCCCCTACTAGGTCCGGTACCTCGGTACTCCGGTATGTCTTTCTCAATGCGAATATCTATAAACTGATATTTTATTCAATACTGGCTTCGGGCCGCGACTTCGTCCGTGAGGCTTGTTTTATCCGCGTTAAGTTACTTTTTTGTATGCCAGGCATTGAATGACAAAAAAGCCGACGGGCCACCGAATGTTAAGTGGTCACCGCTACCTATAGACATCTGCAATAACAGAGGGGTAGTTTCACCGACATCGTTTTTTGAGGTTCTTCGCGTGAAATCACTGTGTAAAATGTATATATAAGACCATTTTATATTTTTTCGTGTAATATGAAAACTAGCTCATATGAAGGCACTAGTATAAATAAAAATCTCTGAAATATAAATTAAAAAAAAAAAGAAATATGTCTGTTTCTCAATAACGGTGGTGTGTCCGCGATTAACTTATAAGCGCATTTACCTCATTAAATACGTTGTGAAGGAAATTTAGTACTTAAATTGCACATTATTATGTTGGTCTATGCATAAAGCAACCATATTGATTACTTTCTTTACTTCTGTTATCATGCAGACATTAGAACCATTATGATAAGGAATGTCCACGCGAAAAGTGCAATATCGGTGTGTTTTGTTGAAATCGATCTATAACGTAAACAAGTCTATTCTAACGAACAATCTCCTTGCGCACACGTAGGTCCAGTCGTGCTCTTGCGTTCTCGCAGTAGTGAGGTGTCCGATCCTGTCGAGGTTTTGCGCCAATACCTAAGTACTTTTTTTTTCCAAGAGGGAATACGAAATTATGCAATCTCGGTGGGTTACTGTACGAATGAATGTTATTTTTTTACGGTACGGTACGCGAGTATGTTATGTGTTAATGGGTACCCTTAGCGACCATATATGTTAAATACCTAAAGCATAAATAATTTTGTTTTTATTTAATTTTTTCTTCATGTTTCTCATTTCGGTGGTGCAATATCGGTGGTTTCGGTGGTAAGTTTATTGCCACCGATATAGCATCAATACTAAAATGGCTGTGGGTTCATGTGACTTTGGTAAGATATTTTCTTCCTATTACCTAGGTAAATCGTAGTTACCTACCTAAAATGCCAGCAGTAAGCTCGTCACTGCTGCGTCGCTAAAACAGTGCAGTAAGTAAGTAATGCAGTAATGAAAATACATACTTACAGCACTTTTTTCTTTAACCGATGTGAGGTTCTGTATTCGATGGATGGGATGGATGGGATCGATTAGAAAGAAAGAAAGAAAGAAAGAAAAACCATTTAGTTGTATCGGATGGATTTGATGCATCGGCTGGGTCTAATGCATGATGCATCTCGGATGAAACGGATTATCGAATGCATCTCGGACGGATCGGATGCATCCGATACATCCATAACGGATGTAACGGGTGAAACGGATGAATCGGATAAAACGAATGTACCGGATATCTCGGATGGATCAGATGCATAGGATTTTTTTATTTTTTATAGACGGGAAATCATCAAATAACTTCCCCCGCCCTAGGCGGGGCGGGAGGGAGTGTCAGACTTTTACTTACTAAAACCCGTCTATGTTCCTTCATGTGCCCTTTGCGTTCCGGGGGCGCGGTATCTCTTTCGAACAACCCGCAGCCCCGGCAGGCATCGGCCCTCAGTGGCCCCATCCAATTTTGCTGACATCTCTTTGAGGCGCGCGTGGAACACGAACGCGCCGTCGACACGGTCTGTCGTTGTTTAGTGAACGTACGGACGGTGAGCTACCCATTGCTCACCGTCCACAGACCCGCGCCTACGGTGGCCGGGAGTCGTCTCGCGGCTCCCGACGCCCGGAGCGTCTACCGCGGTGGCAGATGCATAGGATGAAACGGAGGAATCAGATGTATCTCGGATGGATCGGATGCACCGGATGAATCGGATGAAACAGATATATCTGATGCACCGGATGAATCGGATGAAACGGATGTATCGGATGCATCTCTTATGCATCGGATGCACCGGATGAATTGGATGAAAGAGATGTATCGTATGCATCTCGGATGGATCGGATAGATCTGATGCTCCGGATGCATCTCGAACGGATCAGTTGAATGATGAATGATTTTGTGTTGTAGTTGAAAGAAAAGCAGATTATGTACCTCGCTTGACGTGACTTCTTGTTGCATTCGTGTTATTAGAGCCCTCGCTGGCGCTCAGGCTCCAATCTCACACTCGGCGGGACAAGAAGTCACTTACTGCTCGGTGCGGTATTCTACTATTACACCTGAGAGGTATTACAATTAACTGGATAAACTTTGGAGGGTAGTATTGTGAGAGGTAGTACATATTTTAAAAATACGTACATATTCTAAAGTTAATTTAGTAAATGTGTTAAATGTGGTCTATGATCCATGTCAAAAGATGCAGTATCGAATACAGACAAATAAACTTATTTTACACCTGCTATACCCGCCTGTGCAGCCGCTACATAATGTTGACAACGGCTAAGTTGTTCTTTGTTTAATAACTGTCATGGTACAATACAAAAATTCCATTTTGGTGGGTGTTGCAATTTCGGTGAACAATTTTCAATTTCGGTGGGTTGGAAATTTCGGTGGAAGTCATTTTTTCAAAACAACTACAGTTGTTTGTTTCTTACTAAAATATCTAGAATACTAATGTGTTCTAGAATAAAACAAGTTTATTTTTTCATCCGAAAACCTACAAATAAAAAAATCCACCGAAATTAGTAAAAAATTGAGCCTGCGTGAAATGACCCAGAGACCTTGCAAACACGTTGCCATCCAAGAGACAAAGTTGAAATGTCTCTTGTGCTAGTAGTTCCCGTTCCCATACCCTTCAAACCGGACACAGCAGCGCTGCTTTGCGGCAGAAATAGGTCTTTGGTTTCTGCTCCGCCCTCGTGTGTCGTAGCATGATGTTACTCAGATATAATGTAGCTATTTCACCATCTGCATCATCTTCCTGCCCTGATCTCGTGTTACTTAGGGTCGGCGCAACACGTTTTCTTCTTCCATGCGATCCTGTCAACCGTCATGCTATCACTGACCCCCATCTCGTTCATATCATACTTCACACAATCCATCCATCCAACTATTAGTCTTCTTCTTAGCGTATCGATGGCAAATAATAAAATATTTAATAATTATATAAAATATTTCCTAAATGCTATTAGTGAAAAATTATTATAAACTATTAGTGAAAAAATTGTTAAAATCGGTCCAGAAGTTTCGGAGAGCTTATTTAATACAAACAAACAAACCTTTCCTCTTTATAACACTAGTAGAATATTCAATACAAGTTGCGCCCGCTGCTTCGCTCTCATAATCGTTTTATTTATCTTTGAGTCATAAATTGGTATTTCGAAAATCAGTAACATGATATATGTCTGTTGGGAGTCAGACTGGCTCGGATTGATCGAATCGTTTTGAGTTATTGGATTACATGAGAGATATAATGGAACGCGGTTGTTGTATTAACTTGTTATTTTAATGAGAACAAATGATTGTGCTTCTGACTTAATTACTGTTTGAGTTTCGTACGTAATATGTCGAGTTAAGTAGATTTTATGTCTGTGCAGTTAATGTTTTTATGACGTACTGACACTGTGACTAATTAAACCGTTTTGTACACTTACATACACCCATATGTAAATTCACGCCTTTTCCCATGGGGGTAGGCAGTAAACACAGAACGCCACCTGCTCCGATTCCTTTACATATTTATTTATTAACATTTTATGCACATATATGTAAAAATACACCGTACAAAGGCGGACTTAATGCTTTAGGCATTAAGCACATATGTGTTATAATTATTATTATTTTGATCTTACATAAGGTTTGCTTGTAGCAAACGGACTATCTTGAACTAAACAAAATTCAAAATAAGCCTAACTATATCAGAAGACTTAATAAAAAAAAAACCTAACAAACTAATCATAATAAAACAAAGTCGCTTCCCGCCGTCTGTCCCTCTATACTCTTAGATCTTTTAAACTACGCAACGGATTTTAATGCGGTTTCCAACAATAGATAAAGTAATTCCAAAAGAAGGTTTATGCGTATAGCACAGCAAGCTACTACACACGAGAGCGTAGCAACAACCAAAAACATAACTGAACTCGGTAGACACTGCGGGTTAAAATCTAGCTTATTACAAATAACAGAGCCAGTAACCAGCTCCTTAACACAATCTCTTGTATCGTTAAGTGTATCGGATATCAAAACAAACCGTGTATCGATTAAGATATTCTCCTAGGAGCCTCATATATCTGTCGCCGCATGACGCCTCTTCGCTGAAGGATATTTAACCAAGATTTAAGCACCACTGGAAGCGCTGTCAGGCATAAATTATGAGCAGTAGTGAACAGAAACCTGATCCTGTTGTGAATTTTTAATTTAATCTAAGACTGAGATGTTATTATTGTTTATAGCTTATGTTTGAGATCTTCTCCACGTGAATGTTATCGGCGCAGTTTAGATTTTTTCTGCGGAATGGTTTTGATTGTTTCTGAAATTAAAGTTACTCCTCGTAATATTAACAGCGAAAGTCCCGTCAAAATCGGTCGAGCCGTTTCGGAAATAAACTAGAAGAAACTCACAGACACACAGACAAACAAATTTTTTTAAAAATGGTGTTAGTGATGATGTTAGTGCCTAGTTTACATTCATGTATATTTAGTAAAAAGTTGACATTTTAAATATCTATTATTATCATTATCATATCACCACAGGGCGTCCACTGCTGGCCATAGGCCTCCCTCATTGATTTCCAAAAGGATCAGCTGGAAAAGGCCTGCATGCAGCGCCTTCTCAGGAAAGCGACCGCAGGGTCTTAATGGTCGTCCGTCCGCCGTAAATAACTATAGATGTGCGTAATTTCAGCTAATTCTATATATTTTGAAAGTGTATTAAACATCCATCCATCTTTACAAAATTTCCCGTTCATAAACATAGTAGTTCGCAGTCAAATAATATTTCAACAAACTGATAAAATCGTCAACTTTTCATTCAGTATAATGCAAATCAGTCTCAGGGTGGTGAAACAATTGACGGTTTCCATTCCAAAATTGATTGTATTACATTCTACAAGTCTCTAATCATAGAACAATGTAAACGGTGTCTGGATACAATCATAACCAATAAATAATTGTGACACCTGACTAATTTTAGAGTTGACAACTATTGATATTCGATGAAAGACTTGATCTAGTATCTGTAATAAGATTGTCTGATAATACTGGTATTTCTAGTGTCTAGTGTTGAAGTCTTAATTAATATTTGTATAGAATGTGTAAAGAAAACAAAGTCCTTCTTGAAAAGAGGTCAATAAACTCCTCATTATGAATGAGTTTTAATATAGAACCGATACTATGGACCTCGGTAGTGGTCCTAAGCGCAACTGCTCCGCTAGAGGTTTTGGATTCGATTCACAGGTCGAGTAAAATATTTTTGAGTTTTAGTATAAATGTCACAGTTGCAGCTCAGAGTTAGGATTTGTGCTAAGTTAATGGCAATAGGCACGCCCCCTATTACCTACATGGGACCTAAACATACCAGCGAACTGTGGGTGTACATTGGTACACCTCTGCCTAACCCTGCGCGGAATACAGGTGTATGTATATATGCATACAAGCAGTAAGACAACTTATGTTAAACGCAAGCTCCACAGTATTCTAGCAAAACTCCAATAATATGGTAATGCTGAACAATATTGAGATGTTCCCACCGAACCAGTCAACGTTTACCTTGGGGAAACTAATTTTGATACTTTCAACCTTTTGTTACAAAGGAGACGGCTCATTTCGGAGTCGACTGGTTGTCGTTTGATTAATATTTTTAAAACCAATCGTCGGTTATTGTTTGGATTGCGGAATAAAAAGTAGCCTGTGTGACTATATTTTATTCCGCGACTTAATATCAAATTTCATTTAAATTGGTTCAGTAGTTTAGTCGTTAAAATGTAACAGACAGACAGACAGACCGACACACAGAATTACTTCACCATCTTACGTCATCATGTTTCTGCCCATCTTTCTGCTAACCCCAAGTTACATGGGATGTCCATGTAACATGGGGTTAGCGCAACACGCATTTCTAATATTATCTTAGTATGAATTGTAAGTAGTAAATAAAAAATAACCTTACATACACCTTAAAGACAGTATAAGTATAAACTTAAACTGTCTTTATCATAGCTTAGTCAAGCTAATTTTACTTTCAAATAAACAAAGAATTCTTTAATAAATTAAATGCAAACTACAAACTTGTTTAAACCAACAACCACAAACAAAAGACCAACAGCCACAAAAGACAAGGGATTGAGACAGATTGCAAGCTGTTGTATCTGAGCTGGACAGATTTCACGCTATTCCACTTCTGTGTAATCTCTAAAGCTCCGTAAACAAAGCCTTTAGGGATGCTGTGTCAGGAAATGCAAGATTTTCTCTCGGCGAGAAATTCCTTGAGGTACGTAATTTCCTCTTGAATTGTGAACTGGTAAACAAATAATATGGGGGAAACGCTTATCGTAATGTGTAGTGTGGAGTGCCGCCGTCTCTAGTTAAACTTTAGAGGTGGATACTTGCATAGCTAGTCGTGTTGTGGTCAGGTTGTACGAATGAACTTGGATTTTAGGTTTAAAATCTTTAATCTTTTTTTCTCACCTCTGCAAATCCTTCGGGGAATACAGGCGTGATGGGATATGTGTGTGTAAAATCTTTAATTCAGTTTGAGTTTATAACAAGCAACTTATTACTCTCCTACTGCAGGGCAAAGGCCTCTTCTCATACAGAGAAGGTACGGACATTGATCACCATCCTTGCTCAAGTCGGATCAGACTTCTGTCAATATGTTAATTACACACAACTTCCAGGTTTCCTCACGATGTTTTCCTTCACCGATGTCAATGAGAGTTAATTCTTTTATATTTGTTAGGAACTTCTTTTTACAAGTATTATTTGACGTTTGTTTTTGCTCTTTTTTTTCTAACTTTTATTGTCAGCTTTTTTCTTTTTTCATTTAAAAGACAGTACCGTCACTCGACTACACAATGATGACGACTATTATTACAATTCCCACCACACTTCCTATGTCGATTAGCCATACAATTTACTATACTCGTGCGTCTACGACTTTGGTTACTGCTGACACACGGGAGCGGAGCAGTTATATAGCCAATACTATTCCTCATTAATTTGGCTATCATATACAAACATATTTTTTTCCGATCCGACTGGCAGTTCCATCGATTAGCGCGTATAAACAACCGAAAACCTCTTCAGCTTCATTATATACATCAGTACCTACAAATACTTACCATACAAAGCACAACAGTCCACAACACCATCCCTAATAACAACCAATCATCATCATATTATTCCATCTAGCATGTGGTACCTAATCACGCGAAACCGCAACACCACGCGCGGCTCCGCGCGGTGCCGCTGGGAATCGCACGAAATTGACGCGGTCACTTCCGCGTTCGTACGGAATTGAGTGGAGGATACTCTGTTATTTAGGAATGGGGTGTAATGCCGGTTTTGTTAGTGAGATGGTCAGAATGTGTGTGGTGTTGGGGATCTGTTGATGTCGGTTTGGTGGAGTATGGCCGTGGATTGCCTACGTAAATGTATACCTATGGAGTTTTCTGCTCATTATTTTTAGAGCCCCACAAAACTTCAATAACCTCGGATATTTAAGTGATTTTTTTTCCCCGTAAGCCATTAAGTTACCTTTTTACAATACCTACAAATAGTTCTTCTTCTTTATCGTGTGGGCAGTAAGGTCTAATGACCCCACACACCCTAGTATCAGAGTTTCTAAACCGCCTCAAGGGCCTCTGACATGGTTACTGATGACCCCACATGTAAAGAAAGATCTACAAATAAAAACATTGTTTACATTTCCATTACATACTTTATTTATTTTTTATGAATTTCTTATTTCTCAATTAAATGAGATTCCTCCAGCACTTTTTGAAAACTTCTTCCGAACTACTGCCGTCTAAATCAGCACAAATCCGAGAAATTCGGGACGTATGGCAACTCTAATTCTTCTCCATAAGAGCCTTCTACGCTTTGGAATAAGCAACTAGCATCATGTTTGCCTAACCGACTCGTCGAGTCGTCGACACTTCAAAAGTGCCTGTAAATGTTTTATTTAGGTGTAAATGCTTTGCGTTTAGTTTCATTGAAAAGTTATATTGCCTGTTCAACTATTTACTGGTAAGTACTAGAAACATTAAATGAGATGGTATTTAAAAAATCTGTTATATTATTTTATTTTACTGGTAGATAATAGGTACCGTCTATGCGGAGAACGGGAACTCTTTAGATTCCTAAGCATCCAATATTTTCTCACGATATCTCCGGAACTACTGGTCTGATTTTGAAAATTCTTTCGCTAATAGGGAGCTATGCTATCCTTGATGCTATAGGCTCTACACATTATGATCCAAAAAAATTAGGGAGACTTATGAAAATTACGCAGACGCAGTCGTGAGCTATCTGCTAGTAACAATATTTTGGTAAGCTAGTAAATAATAACAAGGTAGCAACATATAATTTGGTCATAGATTAATACAACTAATCCCATAATAGCCTCTTACGAAACACATAATCTGTTACCACACAATCATAATACACATAAATAAAAGCAGCAGATTAAACTTAATACACAAAAGAGTCAATACAAACCAATTTTCTATCACAAAGTGCAAATAAATTGCCTATTGAGGAAACCATTGCATGTCCGTCAACACATCTATCACTCATTGCTTCAAATGCATATGAATAAGTAACCGACAGAGGCTAAGGATGCGATAAATAAACTTTAATATAAGTAACTACACTTTTTGGCTTAGATATGTTCTCGTTTCTTTCTTGTTCTTGCAGTTTGATAGTTATGCGACAGTGATAGGAATAATTAGCTAAAGCACGTCGTGTGCTAAGTAACGTTTATTTGTCTCGGCGTAAGCGTCATTCATTACACTTTACGCTGTGAGCGGTACACTTAAAGGCGTGGTTATCCAATGCAGTGATTCAAGATGACAATTTAGCTACCTAAACTGTTGCTCCTAAAAATGTTCTAAGGAGACCTTATGAGTTATAAAGATAATATTTTTCCAAACTGTATACGTTTTTGGTGATTTTACTCTACTTTAGACCTTTTACATTCATAGACATTCACATTTGAGTGCAACAATCTTGTCAAAAGTCACATCATTTCATAGCAGTGGGTATATCTATCGCAAAGTTAGGTCTCTGTTTGTTGTTTACTCCTGTGCCAATACTGCTAATGTCCTCAAATTATTCGTTGGTCAATAGGAAGAGGGTTTAAATTAAATTCATCATTATTATCATCAGTTTACTGGCTGTTGCAACACCATGTGATGCGTAATGTTACTTAAACTATTTATTTATTGTTGCGTGTGTTGTGATCTGTTGATTCTTCACGTAAAAGCGTAAGTCCGTCATTATATTATCTAACCGATTATTGGGAGAAGTAGTTATACTTAATAATAAAGGTTGCTTGCCTATATGCTGTAAATATGATGATTGAGGCAAGTTTTGGGTTCTCCATTCACTATAATATTACCAATTCGAAAGTAACTCTGTCTTTTTGTCTATGTAATTTTGTGCGTTCGAGTGTTTTTTTTTTACCAAAAATAAAAAAATAATTTCTAGGTATAATTTTCGACTGCTATGCTAGGGGTCTTGGGTTGGATTTCCAGGTCGAGCAAAAAGTGTTATTAGGTTTTTCTATGAATTTCTCAGTATCAGCTCGGAGTTTGGATTTGTGCACGGTTAATGGCAATAAGCTCGCCCCCTATTACATGGGACCGAAACACATACTGGCGAACTGTGTGTGGCCATTGGTACACCTCTGCCTAAGCCTTTGGGGAATACAGGCGTGATGGTAATTTTTATTTAACGTTACTTTGTTTGATGCTCAGGACAGTATGTGGTTAGCGGCTATCTACTTTGTATTTTTACACCCCTATAAATTTCTGAAAAAAAAAAGATTGAAGATTGAAGATTTGTGAAGCTGTTTTGTTTTCTTTCGAAAACAAAACAGCTTCACAAACCTACCTCAAAATAAATAAAAAACCCCATCAAAGCGCAGTCAGTGATGTGCAACGCGACCTCTGACTCGATTCCACTTGATCCCGCCACAAATATCAATCCTTCGATAGCTTATGCACATTCATCGACCTAATTAGACCACTCACTAATTAGCTAGCTTTCACCGCTTGCCGCTTGATTAGGTATTTGCGTTCATATCTCTGATTAGTGTTGGTTTTCATTGTTTGTGTTGTGGTACGAGGGGCTTTTAGATAATAATCCTGCTGACTGAATTTCGGGCACGGCGGTTAATCTTAATGAAGAATAGCCGAGTAGACAGAGATATTATAGTGCATTGTGTGTGCGTAAACATAGGTGTATTCCCTCTTCCCTAACTCTCATAGTCTGATGTGACGGCAATCCGACATGACCGGGGAGAGATCAGGTGCAGGACCAATAGCTTTATGTGCTTTCCGAGACGCGTGGGTATTACACCACTAACCGTCAAACACCGGGCTGCTATTTCGATTTTTTTCCGGAAAATCTCAATAGCATTTTGCCAGACGATTGGCGAGCGATTGGCTGTTGCTCTGCATTTCGCGGGTTCAAATGCTACATGGAACAAATGTTTGTATGGCTTTGTAAGTTTGCCAATGCAGTTGGTCAATGTTCGTAAGTTAAATAAACATACAGTCAGGATACACAAAAAAAAAACAAACTACAAGTGAAAGATAGATACGGAAACATAACTAAGCCCAAATTAGCCCTAAGATACGACTACTTATCTCATCCTAAGACATATCCTAGCTTTAAGCCTACAAAGGAATCATGACAGTGACCTAATATCTCAAAACGCACAGTAAAAAAGAACCCAATTGACTTACTTAATATTCCGTTACATCAAGTTACAGTTTTAAACGCCATCATACAAGTAGGTGTCGTTGCACAACCAGTTATTAACGGTTGCTGTGACGAAACCCACGGTTAAATAACCTTACGATAACATCGGCAACCGGTTGATTTGGAACAATTTATTTGACTTGTTTAAGTTTTGGAGGCATTGTCGTGGGATTAGCCAAGTTCGGGAAATTATTAGATAAGTTGTATAAATTGTTGAATAAAGTTTCATTTACAAAGGTCATTTATTCATTTAGTTAATGGATAGGTACAATATTTTTGTAGTTTAAAGAAACAAAAAGATTTTTCGGGATAATTATTTTAGTTTTGGTTTGGGAGGAACCTTTCTCCAATAGTGGGATAGTGTAGGTAAGAGAAAAAAAGAAACAATGAAACTTAAATATTTTTTTAAATTACTTTTATGAACTTATTGCAAGACATTACATTATACATTATTATACATTATACATTACATTATAGATGACGCAAATCCACTACCTGCATAAATCAGAAAGCTAATTTTCGAAATTAAAAACGGTCAAACTCTAGAGTTTGACAGTTTTTAATTTGCGACTAGTCGCAAGCTCATCACAGTAACAATCTAAGTCATGACAACAAAAAACAAAGGTACCTAAATTAAAGGCATTTTTGACAGATTAAAACTAACATTAGAATGCGAACGATCTTGAAATTACGAGAATTTTCCCTCTGGTCTTAAAACAATTACTACTACTCCAATTTATGTAATGAGTTTAAATAAATTAGTTGTAACTAGTAAAGGTAAGGGTTTAACTAATTCATTACAAGTAATAGGTTTAATCATCTCATTGTTTTCATTTCGAAAAGGCAAAGTCTAATTATGTATTTTAATAAGACCATTGAAAGGCAATATTTAATTTCATTTTCAAGAAAAAAAAAACAATTGAATCTAGCTGTCCTTTCAACAGGTAGTCATAGCTTCTTTGGGGCAAAAATCCACTCAAACTCAAACTCAAAGCATTTATTTCAATTAGACCATTTACAGGCACTTTTGAATTGTCAAGAAGTTGCAGTTTCAAATTGAAGCTAGTTGCTCGTTCCAAAACGTAGGTCTCTATGGAGAAGAACGAGCAAGAAAATCCATGGACACTCTTTTCCTTCAATTTGGTTTTTTACAAAGTCTTGGTTACAATATTCTTGTTGCTTCTATAAGTCAAAACAATGAAGGTGAATATAAAAAATAACAAAATTATAATAACGATGTAAGCCATGGCAGTTAAGAGATGACCAATCCCAACTGACAGCACCCGTTCACGAATATGACGCGTGCATCAGCACCGTTTAGCTCAACCATCTTGAAGGGAACATTAAAGTGAGCATGACAAAGCTCTTAACTGCCATGCTCAGTGTCCAACACATAGTAACTTAACAAATAAATAAATCTATCCACTCCATCTTTTGGGGTTCTATTTTTCAAATTATCCAATGAATCCACGTGGGAACACGTTGAGAGTGGTTCTACAAGAGACGATGAAATGGATCATCTACAGGGGAATTGAATAACAATATAATTATTTATTTATCAGCTATAAGTACCTACACAGAGAAAACTTAAGTTTAAATTGGAAAACTTGTACCACATTTATTACTATTTCTTTTAGTAATAAAAGTATACCTACCGTTTAAAAAAAGAAAGAATAGAACCTTCTTCCTTTTTTTTAGATGTCGGCTAAAGAGGATGTAATCAGAGTCAAATATTTAATATTATTTGCGATGTTTATTTGCGAGATAATACATTGTTCGCAACGAAAAGATAAAGCTAAAGTCATTGTAACCGGCCTGCAAGTAATTAAGCTCTTTTGGATGGTTCCAAAAGAGCTTAATTACATGCAGGCCTCTGTAAATTTTGTTTAAAAAACACATACACAATCACACCTGTATTCCCCGAAGGGTTAGGCAGAGGTTATGGTATGGTTATATATTATAAATAATGCACGCATTAAAACATTTATCTTAAGTGAAATATCTTATTTCAACATCACCACCCCTTCATTGCAAGTATACCAAGCAATACCAACAAACTAAACTTCAAACGATAATCTCATTGCAAAGTCGACTCTTCATTTAAAGCATCCATTTAATATTACCTCCCAACATTAAAACAGAGGCGATACAAAATTTTCAAAACCCAGCGGCATTTTCTAATAATTCAAACAAGTGAAGTCCATTCATTACCCGACTACGGGGAACGAAGGGGAAGGTTATAAGAGGAAGGGTAATGGTGGAATCTCAATTTATTTGTGTAAAAAACGATCATCATCCCATCATCATATTCCTGCCCTTATCCCATGTTACTTGGGGTCGGCGCAAGATGTTTTCTTCTTCCATGCTAACGTGTTAACCGTCATGCTATCACTGACTCCCTTCTCTTTCATATCATTTTTTACACAATCCATCTTTTCTTTGGCCTCCCTCTTCCTCTCCATCCATCCACATTTATATTCATAACTCTTTTAGTCACATGCGTCTCATCCCTCCTCTTCACATGTCCATACCAAGACAAACGGTTCGGTACGGTGTAAAAAATTTCGATACAATGTAAAATTGTTACTGAATTTATAAATGAAGTGAAGAAAATATGATTTTAACAGGCTATGTAGGGACCATTTATTTTGATTGCAAAGAGAATCTATTTCTCATATGTTTGTAGAGCGGACGTGAGTTGATAGGAATAATTTATAATTTATGGGCTGTGTCGTGTTAATGCTAGGTAATAATTTTATATTATTAATGTGTGACTGAGATTTTGTAGTAAACTTAACAGTTTTGAACAAGGTTCTGCGAGTGACTTCGGCAGCGTGATAATCAAGTATGCCATAAAATATAGTACTCTTTTACATTATACCTAACTATTCTTCGCTGAAAAATAAATCTTTTTACAGATAGACAGACAAAAAAACATACAATCTTTACCTCTTTAATATTAGTAAAGATTCGTTTTTTCAATTCGTTTTCATTTTTGTATATGCTTTTCACCACCAACTGCCAAACTCTGGGCTGCTCAGAAATTGCATTTCTCTTTGTTTGAATTTTTCAGAAGAAATTGTTAATGACGAAAAAAACTTTATAACACTTTGCCTGACCTGGAAATCGAACCCAGGACCCTAAGCTCAGTCTTCCAACCAACGGGGCAATCAAACGCTAAACCAACACTACCAAACCCCACTTCACTGCAATTGTCCCTCAATACATAACAGATTTCATAATCCCACAATCCAGTGAGCAGTGGGTTACCTAACCGCTACATTATTCACACAAACATCGTAGGTAACCTGCAGTAGGGTTACCACGCCTCAAGCCTCACTTGAGCCAGTCTCGTCACGTCGAGGACGCGGGCGAATCATAACGTGCGATCTGTAATGGCGGGTGGCACTTGCATTTGTAGGGTGACTGTTATTGTGGGTGATTTTAGGACGTGCAGTTTTTTTTTAGAAAACCTGTTTGTTTGTTTATTTATATTTTGTCTAGTGGTTTACTGTGAATGTATATTTGGTGTTGTCTAGCGTCTTGCTATTCTGCCGCTCCAACAGAAAAAAATATCTTAAATTTCTTTTATGACTAATCTTTGTCGTCATAACTGCGTGCCAAGAAACATGTTTATGTTTCAAAACTTGTCCCTTTGTTTAGACTTGTTAACATTCTATAGGCCTGTTCTTAAAAAGACAATTTCAACGGACCGGAGAATTCTAAGAAGCCTTGAACATCGTTGAAACAAAATAGGAAAAATTCACGTCCACCGAAAGAAAAATCTCAACAGTTAGTTAATAACATTGAACAAAGAAGCACTTGTACCAAAAATACAAAAATCCTCCTAAGAATCGTACTTCAAACAGGGCTTTATCCTCTCAAGCCATAGATACCCTTGCCCCTAGGCTGTGCCACCCTCCAGAGGGGAGACGAGTACTTCGAAGGGAGGGGGGGAGGGTCTGGGCCCTTTGTCTGCGCTCCGTCATTACTTTGTCAAAGGTCCTTGGCAAGGCGCGATTCTAAGCCACATACGTGTTATCCTGTACAAGAGAACCACTGTACAACACACTACTTTGTACTAGTGGTTTCGGAGGCTGGAAAACATTTTTATTCCTCGTTCCCCTCGGGTTTATTCTCTTTTTTTATCAGCCTATTATTTTGTTGGAACGTTTTTATTTATTCTTTGGTACGAAATGTAAATAGAGCCTCACATTGAAGACAATTGCGTCATCCCGTTCTTATATCCGCTGTTAGTTTTTGAAAAGACTTTTTACATGATAGCTGATGAGGGAGACGGTTATTCAAAGAAAACCCATAATAGGTATAAAATACATATGACGTACCTAATTATTTTAAGTTTTATTAAATCTCGATTTTTTTTGGTTTTACGCTAACACAATAATTTACGCCTCCCTTGTTATCTCTTCACCATCTTTGTTTGACTGTTAGAGAACGCGTAAGGCATTAACGCGTAAGGCCTTTGTACTTTTGAAATAAATATAATGTTTAAATAAATATAAACCGTAACTAGAAATGATGTCTTAAAAAGAAGACTTCAAGTAGAAATAAAATATGCATTCAGTCCCACTTTTCATTGTTAAGTCCATCCATCTTTGCACACCTTTCATGTCCAATTACTTATAATCACATAATGTCTCTAGTGAACAATTTAGATTAGTTCAATCAGCAGTAATCAATTACCGCAAGTAGGTCGGCATATGAACAGTTGCCTCCCCAGTGACCGCTAAACGCGAAGAGGCTTTAATCAATGAAGTCACAGGCATAACTGAATTACCGTACGCGGCGACAGCAGGCAAAAAGTTGCGCCGTAATGATTGTTGGTTTAAGAGGTAAGCAGACAGCGGGATAGGGATTCCATTTGGTATGTTGGTAGGTTAGTTTTGAAATGCCATCAGTGAGGACATTATAAATGCCTTGCCGTGCAATGTAGACGAAGAACATTTTAGCGCAAATTCGAAAGATTCATAGTATTACATTTTCCGGAATCCGTGAGAGTTTGTCGGAAGACGAGTAATATTTTTTTTTGCGTTTATACGTTAAAAATGTACATAAAATTTACTATGTAATGTGCACAAAATTATATCCTGAGGAATTCCACGACGGTTCTAATATTGAGCCTGAATCAACATATGTAGGTACTTTTGATTTGTAGAAAATTACATAGTTAATACCCGATACAATATTCTATCTACAACGACAAAGACTGTACAATGGGGACAAACTCACGATTCGTTCAGATTTCCACGCACCATGTTTCTCAAACGCTACATCCCCTACCTTACAGCACCATCACAAACTCGCAAGAAACGCCCGACATGCGGAGTATCGGTCAAGGGGCCAGACGACAGTTAGTGCGCTCATAAGCGCGCCTTATGCTCAGCTGACACGTTGTTATGGTGAAGGAACGGTGTTTGATGTCGGTGACCTTCATGGACTTTATAAGGCCAAGGTGGCTTACAGGATCCTTTGAGTTCAAGGACGAAGAAACACGCGTATTGAGAAGTCGATACGAGTGTGTCTAATTTTGTATTTCTACATAGTATTGATCAAAAGTCGCTTCCTGCCGTCTCTCCCGCTGTACGCTTAGATTATTTTATCTACGCAACGGATTTTCATGCGGTTTTCATAAATCGATTATGTATTTCAAGATTAACGTTTATACGTGTAGAACATCAACATTATATCAGTAACTAAATACGTAACTGAATGGTGACACTACTTAGTATATAGCTAGCCTGTTTATAAATAACTAAAAGA
The DNA here is from genome assembly GCA_932526535.1 of Caradrina clavipalpis. Taxonomy (NCBI): domain Eukaryota; kingdom Metazoa; phylum Arthropoda; class Insecta; order Lepidoptera; family Noctuidae; genus Caradrina; species Caradrina clavipalpis. The sequence goes on from OW052095.1 coordinate 3,304,335, forward strand.
ACGCGGTGTTTTATATTTGCATAATAACTTTGCCTCATGTTTATCATCTTTCCTAGTTAGTCTATAAATATTGTGCTTCAGCCAAACAGACCAAGAGCTAGTAACATTAGTAACGAGTATTACATTCATTTGACAAGAGCATCTTCCATTTTCCGCAAACATATCACATAAATTATTGTCCTAAGTAAGCCAATATCTACATCTCCAACTCACAACTTCGTAAGACCAATAAACGTTTATTATATTACATCGTAAAACGCAGATAGCAAAGCATAAAATATTACAACTGTCATAAAATCAATTCTGAAACTAGTTCACTGAATATCTGCTGTTTCTGCTAAATTCACAAGCTTTTGCAAGCTTTTGCAAGCCAGCCGTCATTAATTCTACAAAGAAATCATTACGAATGGGGAAAACCATGAAAGATATGGGTGTGTAGAATTAGAAGCAAGAAGCATGATGAAGGGAATTCCTTAAGAACGTTGGTCGGACGAAACAAAGAAACTAATTTAATAACAACAGGAAAATAATGTAGCAACGCTTTTACATTAAGAGAATGTATTTTTGCGCTCTTTCATATTTTTCCATTTACATTATTATTCTGAGAAATTAAAATATAAAATATATATATATATAAAATATAATATATATATATATATATATATATATATATATATATATATTATATTTTTTGAATATATATATATTATATTTATGAGAAATTAAAGATAACGAATACCTTTATTTTTACTCGCTTTGCGATATCAGTAACTATAAATCAAGTCTCTCAAAATAAATGCCAATTCAAAATGCCATTCAATAAAGATCAAAACGTAACCCGCTCAATTATTTCCAAACATTTCTTCCCAGTTTTTCCTCAAGAAAAGACACGTGCCTGTCGAATACTTCCAAAAATAACTCCTTAATTTGCCGGGTCTTTTCTTATTTTTAGTTTATATAACAAATCAGGAATTCAGGTCATTTCTTGTGAGCCAAAGCTCCAATTAAAAGCGCCAATTTAAGAAAGGACGCAAAAAAATGTTGTAATTTTTTTCGACTTATTGATTTTGCTGTCCCAATATTACAGTGTTCTGTATATGGTCACCCTACTTTATGGGTATCGTAGCAAGTGTTTGCACTTTGCATTATATCTTCGCCACAGTTATTAATCAATTCTGTATGTTTACATTGAAGGTGTTGAAAGGGAAAGTAGAATTTGTGGAAAAATGCTTGCGTATGTACCTTTACTACGCCATTGTAATTCCGCGAAAAAATCAAATAATGTAATTACCACTATTTCTGTATTTTAAAGTATGTACAACTTTTCTTTTTAAATGCAATATACATTATAATTTTCGATATCCGTTTGCCGAAATAGAATTGACGATGTGCGCCATAAGTCTGCTAGACTGAGTAGGATTAGACGGGCTGTGTGTGCAGAATGTATAATGATAAATGGACCAGGGTCGTACGTAGTGGGAGCCGGAACATGGGTGTCGTAGCCGAATGAGGCCTAGGAAATGTTGGTGTGATGACCTATAGACGTATAGGGGAGATTGGCCAAGACATATAGGAATGATTAGAAGGCTATGCGGAGGACTTTTGCCCAGTAGTGGGATAATCCACATAGAAAAAAACATAGCTTTGATGAGGTAAATCAATATCAAAAACTTGTCAAAAATGTAGGTAAATGAAAGCATTTTTGACAGATTGACAACACTTTTTTGCCGTTTGCATTGAAGACGTTTTGAAATTTCAAACTTAAGCATTTAACTAAAGTTATGGTCTATGGCAAGTGTCTGGCTATAAATGTATGTTCGTGTTTAACAATATAAAAGCCAGTCACACTTGAACGTTAATGAATACGGTACCTTTTGTACCTAAAAAATTACCCAGCATTGCATCTAGCAAGTGCGCATACCTACTTAATGACCTATTTTCAATACAGTCATGTTGAAATGACGTAAGCCTGACAACCAGGATCTTGAATCTCAACCGGAACGCAAATACAAATAAACCATTGTAACTTCACATTCACATAATACAACAGTAACAATTACAAAAGCTTTTACACCATAACGGGATATTCATAACTCGTCAAATGTCCCCATTATTGATAGCTTTCATCTTTAATTGCCTAGAAAATGGCAAATACTAGGAAATGCCGATGCTAAACACATCTGAACGGCCATTGGGCATTATTTACCGCAGCAATTAATTCTGTTGACCATCGTCTTACGGTTGTCGCGTACGCTTGGGTTAACTTGACCAGGGAGAAATGTGGTGCAGAAGTTAAACTTGTACAGTTCGTAGTATGAGCTAAGTTAAATGTACCTACAATTTCTCAATAATTAAAGGTGATGGCTAAATGACTGCCCCCGGGGCAGTCATGCACTTGGAATGTATAAGAATCTTACATAACCTCATGATATTTAAAAAATAATTCATAAATTATGTGGTGTTTAATACTTTCCTAGCACTTTCGTGAACTATTAAACATAATAAAGTATCTCAATTGCTTTTTAAGCTATTTTTGTTTGACAGACCATGTTTGACATTTCTCCACATTGGAAAAAGAATAAACAAACCGTTGCTAGGCAACTGATTTTTTGGCAGTTAGAGGCAGTTGTAAACAACCTTTTCCAGTCATGTGTTATTTCCATATACATTATTGAACCTAACATGGCTAGTACGTGCTCTAAATGCGAGTTTGTTTGGTTGTTACTTTATCAGGTTATGTTATGAAGGAAAAGCCGTCGGAACCGTATAACTCGACCTAATTATATAGCCTCGTTTCGTTAGGAAAAGAAAAGAAAAATTCTTAGAACTTTAACACACAGAAATTCACAGAATTGTGTAAAAAGCATAATGCAATAATCTTAAAAATAAATCTTAAGTTATATTGCAAGTAAAAAAAATAAAAAAACATTTTTGTATGTTGACTTGATGAAACGAAACGTGGGTCATCCATACTTAATAGCATTATAATAACGCACATAATACACAATTAATTTTAAAAGTAAATTAACATGAAGTATGCTGTATTATAACTTATATCGATTTTAATTGAAAAGAAAATCTTAATTAGCAAATATGTTTTGGATACCTGAATTTTGTGATGAAAAACTTTTTCATCACAACCATTCGCTTATAAATATACAACCTCATTTTCGTTTTAATTTTATTCTTTTTCGAAAATGTTAAAGTGTCATTTGGAGAAAATTATATACTGTCACACACAGCTTCTTTCCTTTTTAGGCAATATTATTTTACCATTTATTATTATTCCCTAAAAGTACCTGAAACTTGTTTTACATGAAATACTAATATTTAGCCATTCAGCATTACATTGTGCTAGGTACCATATTTATATATTACTGTGGGGCAGTGGGGCATTGGCCGATACTTCCATTTAGCCATCTCCTTTAACTATGTTAAATTGATTCAAAATGGTATGTGTTATTTACATTATCATCATCGTCATCATATCAGCCGAACGATGTCCACTGCTGGACATAGGCCGCCCCTAAAGATAGTCACAAAAATGTGTTACAGTACTAACTATTAATAACAGTTCAAAGTGCCAAATGTGATGCTTAGAATAGATTTAAAATTAATCAACGTTAGACATCCACAATCATTACAATTATGTACTTAGAAATATAGAGATGTGTTGGTTGGTTTTAGCAGAACTAAACCTATATTAGGTTTTGATTTAAGTTGGTCATCAGGATGTCCAACTTAAATTAGATGCAGATGAATCGATGATCTTAGTAAAAATATAAAAAATAACTCATGAAGTCAATTTAAATATTTTCTTTTTAGATACGCGCTAGGGACAAAACATTTGGGTGTAAAAGAGGCAGTGACAGATGTACACAAAATGGCTATGCATCGCCTTTTCCAGACATTACTTTATTGAACTGAACCCTCTAAAAGGCATACAAAGGGATACACCAAGCAATTAATATTAACTACCTAATTCTTTCACCTTCAACGGAACCGCAGGAATTCCGGACCGATATACCTGATCCGATTTCCGGAGTTACGGTTCCAATATCTGGATTTATACGAGTTAAAGCCAACCGCAAATGTCAGGTCCGGTCCGGGAGTACGGGATACGGGAGTAGGCCGGGCGGATTTCCGATTGTAGGCATGATATCGGCCGACCTTGGCTCACTCCCGGCTTCTCTCGCTTTCACCCCTCCTCGCCAATTTATTGCTGTTAATTATTGGCAAATGTGACTATGTTATTAATTTGTTAACCATATTGGATTTTATGGTCTTCTTGTTTTAATAAAATGTATTGTGTAATGTGTTCCTAGGATTTATTAAAAAAAAAAAGATATACCATCACGCCTGTACTCCCCGAAGGGTTAGGCAGAGGTGTACCAATGTACACCCACAGTTCGCCGGTATATTTAGGTCTCATGTAATAGGGAGCGAGCCTATTGCCATTAACCGGGCACAAATCCAAACTCCGAGCTGCTACTGAGAATTTCATAGAAAAACCCAATATAACTTTTTTTTTGGCTCGACCTGGGAATCGAACCCGGGACCCCTTGCACAGCCCAGCCCAGCCTTGCCCAGGATTTATTCAGGTTCTCGAATAAGGTTTGACAGACATAATAGATGCGGCACGGTACCGCATGGCAATGTGCCGCTGAGAGATGCGTTGCGGCGTCACATCACAAAGTGTCTTATTACCGAAGCGTGAGGTGATCATTTTTTCAATGGTAAAGATTGTTGAACAAGTGTGACGTCACAGCACTAAAATGAGCGGTTCTTTGAACGTGTCGGCGTTCAAAGAACCGCTCAACGCTGCGGCATGCGGCACCACACCGATTTTGTGTGTCTGCTTTACAGACTCCAGTTGAACAAATTTGAATCTAATTAGAAACTCTAATTTCAAGTTATTTGGGATCGGATTTGCACGTCTTCTTCCTCTAAACATCTCTACCAGTCAATACGTTACTATCCACGCAATTTCAAACCATGTTATCTAATCCCGAAATAGCAAAATCCCGTTAACAAACATGAACATGTCTTGTTACATGTAGACTCTCACCCCGAGGTGCCGATTTTACGGTTCATTGGAGGTCAAGAACAAAGTTGTATGGAGAGGAAAGTTTTCCCTATTGCAGTACTATTGTTTCAGACATTTCGGGTCACAATTGTATTGAGGTTTACGATCTGTACTAGGGTTACCAGCTCCTAAATCCGGGAAGTCGAACTACCAGCCAGTTAAGCTATTCTTTTGGGTAAAATTGGGTGAATTTGAAAAAAAGACGGATTTTATGTCTGAACTAGCTATTGCCCGCAACTTTGTCGCGTTATGGTTGTAAAACATATGTATAAAACAAAAAATTAAGAGGCCTTAGTAAATTTTTTTCTTTCTTTTATTAATTAAAATAAATACAATTTCTAGCCTTAGTTACTCCTTATAACATTAGCTATCTGTGATTGAAAGTCCCGTCGAAATCGGTCCAGCCGTTTCAGAGATTAGCCGGAACAAACAGACAGAAAACAATTTTAAAAATGATTTTAAGATGTAAGTACCGTATATACTTTCATATGCATTTAGTGAAAAGCTGTTAATTTGAAATCACAAACGGACACTTCAATTTTATTTATTAGTATAGATGTATATGTTACGGGTAATGCTAGAAGGTGGAGTAAACCTAGGTTTACCCGGGTTAACTTAGTATTACCCAAGCTTCTTGGGTAAAGTCCAAATAATAAGTAAAACAAATTTTAATTCGGGGTTTACCCATGCTCAACTAGGTCTACCCAACTATGGCTGGGTAATGTTAAAAATTTGTCTAATTAATTAGTTAAATGAAAATCCAGGGGCATTTTAAACATTTATTATTCCAAAAACATACATAAATGCTCTTCAAGCGAACATAATCGCTTGAAGAGTATAAAACTAATAATTCTAATGGCAAAAACTAATAGCAGTCGTTATTATTAAAATTGGTATTATTTATTTGAGCAAGATAAACTGCTGTGACATGTTGAATTGCAAAATTTTCCTGCAGCTTTGCATGAACACTTCTCTGTAGCACATTTTGTTTTGCAATTACTTGGTTCATACATCATACATCTACAATATTGGTTCATACATCTACAACACTCCATTTCGTCTTTCTTTTTAAAATTATAATTATTAAAATATATCAAAAGAAAAAAAAGCATTCAGGAGGCCAGGGTTATAAAAGGTGTAATTGCAAAACAAAATGTGCTACAAAGAAGTGTTCATGCAAAGCTGCAGGAAAATTTTGCAATTCAAAATGTCACAGCAGTTTATCTTGCTCAAATAAATAATACCAATTTTAATAATAACGACTGCTATTAGTTTTTGCCATTAGAGTTATTAGTTTTATACTCTTCAAGCGATTATGTTCGCTTGAAGAGCATTTATGTATGTTTTTGGAATAATAAATGTTTAAAATGTCCCTGGATTTTCATTTAACTAATTAATTAGACAAATTTTTAACATTACCCAGCCATAGTTGGGTAGACCTAGTTGAGCATGGGTAAACCCCGAATTAAAATTTGTTTTACTTATTATTTGGACTTTACCCAAGAAGCTTGGGTAATACTAAGTTAACCCGGGTAAACCTAGGTTTACTCCATCTTCTAGCATTACCCGTAACATATAGATTTTAAAATTACAACATTATTGTATTTCATTTTTTAGATACTTTATCCTAAAATCGTTTTAACTTCAAATGTAAAAAGCATAACAAAAGCGAAGCGGGGAAGCGGGACATCAACTACTTTGGCCGGACACGCATCCAATAAGCCTATGTCCGGCTTTATCCGGACGCTTGTCAACCCTACACATACGTGGTTTTAGTACCAACTACGAGTAAGTAACACCGTATAGTATTTTTATTTTTTCTTCGCACGTTTAGCAAACTAAAAGTAATAATGGTTACGTCCCAATAACCTGGTGAATTGTGCGTAAAAGGCGAAAAACTAGGAGTTATAGTATTACTTGCCTTCTTGCTTATTGGAAGAAGCAGAGGGTTGTGGTTGTCTTCCAGTTTTTATAACTAAGTAAATGGTATGTGACGGAGTAAACGTAATGTAAAAGTTGATCGATTTTATTATTAGAAAACCAGCCTCTCGCTCTCGAAGGTTTCTGTACCACCGTACAATATTAAACGCATACCATCACGCCTGTATTTCCCTAAGAGTTAGGCAGAGGTGTACCAATGTACAACCACAGTTCGCGCGTATGTTTTTAAGTCCCATGTTATATTAAACGCTTCACACAAATTTTTAAATTAAACTTTTATTCATTTTTATTATTTGTTGTTATAGCATAGCACCCATAATAATACACACTTGGTGAAAATTTCAAGTGTCTACCTAGGATACTAACCTGTGACAGACGGACGAAATGACAGACAGACAGCGGAATCGTAGTTATAGTCTTCCTTTTGGCACCTTTTACGTACTGAACCTTATAGCAGTAGTCACACTACCAATTTATTCAACATGTATTTTTTTTTCACAAACAGAGATTTTCCCATACTAGCTTAGGCTTCTGATTTCCCTACACTATGCTTCTTAGTCTATATTTAAGCTTTCCGTGACTGATTGAAGATTAAATAATTACCCGCGTAGCACAGTAGAACATGCAAGCAACTCAATGTTACGCTAGCTTCACCCCGCGGCGTTGTCTGCTTCTCATTTCAGGAATTAGTAAAGTTATGATTGGGGTTTTAGGTATCTTGTTCATAGAAATGTAAACCTGTATAATGTTTGTATATAATTCTACCTACACAGTTTTATTGTTTGTTGAAATGTTAGGTCGCCTACGGTTTAGATATAATAAGTAAATATGTGAGCACCATATATGTAACTAGGAGCATAATTTGGCTGTGATTTCTTAAATTGAATTACTCTGTAGACTCTATACTCTATATTCTAGTATAACAGTTTTATTCAAAATACATCGTATATTGTAACATGAATATTGTAAAACTATTATTTTAAAAGGCTGGAGTTTTATGTCTTTTTTAAACCACATTTTAGAATGGACAACTATTCAATATTATTTTCAGCCTTTTATTGCTCTAAGTATAATTAATAATTTTGACTTTGAGTTTATCCTAGCATTGCGTAGCGCCACTGCAGTTCTATCGAGCTATCTAATAAGAACGGAACCATACCGTCTCCATTCATGGAAAACCGGGCTACAGCTGGTTGGTTTTTATAGACGGCTTGCGGTAACATGACTTGGTTATAGAATGAGGGTAGTGTTATGTTACTTGATTATCAGCTGATTGTACTGTTATCTATAATTAGTGGAAGGAAAAGTGAACGATGAGCCAGGAATAAGAAGAATTGAACATTATTTTAGTTTGTATGGGATGTAACAGATTCGAAAGATCCGTTAACTAAGTGTACTGAACAAGGGTATGGGTATCTAAGTTTAGGCAAAAATATTCCTGGGCTATTCCCCAAGAAAATACAAAAAGCAAAAGCTATTGCTTTTTTTAGCATTATCACTGGTTATGAAAACGCGCAGCGTAACGAACGCAAATTGTATGTTTACGGGTGCATGCAATAGTTCAGGGGTCGTGGGAGTATTTATTTTTTAAACTTTCGGCTTTACTAAGTGTCTTTAACAACACCCTTTAGAAATGTACCCTTTAATTAGAATGTGGAATTAGTAAATGTCTTACCTAGCTACATTTGGGTTTAGTTCTGTCAAAACTAACCAACCCACGTCAAAATGTCTCCCATTTTCCGAATTAGTTGAAATTAATTAATTTGGTACATTCAACTCTGATTAATTTTACATATTTACTGCCTCGTTAGCCTATTGGTCCTAAGCGTGACTGCTACGCTAGAGGACTTGGGGTCGAATCCCAAGTCGAGCTAAGTGTTTTTGGGTTTTTCTATGAAATTCTCAACGAAAATTAGCCTTCACATCAGAGAGCCTTCAAAAGACGTAGATAAGCAAATCCTTCGTCGTCCTCACTATTATCTGCTAAAGCTTAGATTAAATTTGTGCTAATTTATAATCTAATAATGTCAATCAGCTTTAATCTTATTTGAAGATTAAACATTTCAACTCGAGATTAAATATTAAGAGATAGTAAAATTGCGAAGCATGTTATACTGAAACTAGCTTATGCCCGCTACTTCGTTCACGTGCATTTTGTGGGATTCATTTTATTTGAGTGTGACCTAATTATTTTTCTAAAAGTAAACTAAGCTACTCAAAATAACATCGGCTATTTGCAAGTGCAAATCCCGTCAACATCGGTCCAGGCGTTTTGGATATTAGCAGTAACAAACAGACAGAAAAAAATATTTTCGTGTAATTACCGTGTAAACATTCATAACTATCTTATAAAATACTGTTATTTAGACTTTACAAACAAACACTCCAATTTTATTTATATGTGTAGCTAATATCAGCTTTTAAATGAATACAACATTGTTTGACAGCTGTGTCCAGTAGCGACTGCAAGCTTAGTCTCGTGGCACACTAATGTGTTTCGCGATGGCTATCTGCGAACAGAGCTGATTGAGTGCGACAGTGATGCTATTACACTCGAGTGCAGCACCCTCTAGATTAGATCCGATTTTATAGTTTGGAGATACGCTTTTGTTGGGTTTACAGATTCTGTTTTGTTTTATTTTTGCTACTGGCTAATTGCATATTCCTTTTTTAAATTATTTCATCTCACAATTATGTAGGAGATCCCATTAAACAATAATTCCAAGACACGACTTCACTAAAAAACAAACGCTTTATTTTAGCCCTGACCACCCGCTGAATTTTTAAATAACTATAAATTTCGATTTTTAGTTAATTTGATATCAATCAATAGTTCGTGAATCGAGATGACAAAAAAATTACGTCATAGTTTAGTATTGCCATACAAAATCTGTGGAGGAATCGCGTTTTGACAGCTCATAAAAACTACGTCAATTGATTTAGTAGTGTTATCTACCTTTAGCTACTAGGTAAAAGCTAGGAAAACATGCTCGTATTTTTAAATACATAGGTACGATTGCATTCTTAACTTCGTATCTATCTCTGAAAAATACCTCACGTACATTTTTGACAACTTTTTGATATTGATAGTCGCTGAGATGAAATTGGGACTAGATTTGACATTTTCTATTCTATAAATGAATGCAATGAAAGTGCTATCGAACTAATTTAATACAAATAAATAATTCAATTTTCCTTTTCAATTCAAAAATAAAAGCTCAAGTCAATTCTCACTCTGTTAGCACTAGCCGCACGCTTACACTACAATTTAAACACACTTTACAGAAATAAACGAACTAACACTCCCTCATTACCATTGGCCGTGAGTAATTACAGTTATTTACACAAATCGACTTAAAGAGGGACTAAGTATATCACTGGGTGAGATTCCCAAATTCGGCGAAAGAGTAATTGGGTTTTCCGTTCCCAAAATTCACGTTTATTATCCGTAGGAATGGAAGTCGTGAATCGTGTTGGTTCGACCGCTATCGCAATGGGATCTAATGGGTTCCGTCGTTGGAATATCACAAAGAAATAGAACGCCGATCGAAATTTTGGATGACGGTTTCAATGGAAACTAGTTGATGTACCGTTGGATAGATTGTTCAATATTATGCTCTCCCGATCTTACTACTTATAATGATTTTTTGTGTAGTAGATATAGGTACGTAAATAAAGAATAGTCAATCCGTCTTGAGCAAGTGATCAATGCTCATGCCTTCTGCCTTGCAATAGGCTGCTATTTCGTTTTTTCTCTTCTTTTACTTATATACAATTTGAAGGCTTGTTTTCTACTTTTACCAAAAAATCATTATCTAAAGCCTCTAGTATAATAGAGTTTGAGGTGCATAGCTCACATCATTTAATTTTCACAAAAAATTTGGTGTACAGGTTGTATAAAATTATTCACCGTAAACCGAAATCCAGCCTTATGTTACAGTCTGCGGGTTGTTCGAAAGAGATACCGCGCCCCCGGAACGCAAAGGGCACATGAAGGAACATAGACGGGTTTTAGTCAGTAAAAGTCTGACACTCCCTCCCGCCCCGCCCAGGGCGGGGGAAGTTATTTGATGATTTCCCGTCTATAAAAAAAAAAAAAAAGCCTTATGTTACAGTACGAGTACGAGTCCTCTTGTAGTTTAAATTTTAAAATTTAAATTATATTTTATTTCCTTGTGAATTTTTCATGAAACCGAGGCTGTTATTGTATTTTTAAAGCGTCCTTACGCTTCACCCTTCTGAATCACGTTAGATTTTTAATGTAAATTGAACCATTTAAAGGCACTTTTGAACGTCATTTACAAGAAAGAAAAAGAATAATAATATTGAATCTCGTTGCCCATTCGCCCAGGAAATTTGTTATGGAGAAGAATGTACAAGAAACTCCATTAACTCAACTACAACTAATATAGCCATAAAAGCAATAAATTCAAACAACATGCAACATACCGTGAACCAGATTCTATTTAAAGTTCAAAGAGTCAAGAGATCAGGAAATTATGTTTTAATGCAAACTAGGAAACAGTTTAACTGGTAATAAACATAGTAATGGCTCAGTTATTCAGTATCGTCGCGTTACATATGAAAATATCCGTCAATTAAGGCCTGAAACTATATTTGTGATGCCGTTTAAAATGCTGTTAAAGCTCGCAGCTGCGTTCGTTTCATTTTCATTTAAATATTTATGTACGTTTTAAACACGGTGCTTTTTAAGGTTTTTTTGGAAATTTTGTTTTTAATTTTACAACTTGTATACATATAGGTATGTGTTATGTTCAGATTTATACATCAAAAGCCGTGAAATTATGATGTTTTTTCATAGCTTTTCCAACACGACTTTAATCTTGACATGTTTGTCATACTTTTTTTTTAGAGATAGTGACTTCCCCCGCCCTGGGCGGGGTGGGAGGGAGTGTCAGATTTTTTCTGACTACATCTTACTTAAAAACAATAATTTCTATTTAACAAGTAAAAATGACAACATTCTGGTTTTGATAAATAACATATGAGATCAAAAAACATGATACACACTGCTCAACAAACTAAATAGCATTAGGTAAAAATATTTCTTGGGAAACGACTTTTATTTGTAGAGTAAAAAATCACTATATGGTTAGTCCACAATGTATCTCAAACAAAACTCGCATTGTGTTTTTATTTACACCTATTATTACATACACAAAAAATCAAGTTAAAGTCAAATTTTAATAAGATCATCTACTTTTAAATGGTCAAGGAGTCGGTCAGTTACATAACAGTAAAATCATCACGCCTGTATTCCCCGAAGGGTTAGGCAGAGGTGTACCAATGTACACCCACAGTTCGCCGGTATATTTAGGTCCCATGTAATAGGGGGCGAGCCTATTGCCATTAACCGGGCAGAAATCCAAACTCCGAGCTGCTACTGAGAATTTCATAGAAAAACCCACTAACAAATTTTGCTCGACCTGGGAATCGAACCCGGGACCCCTTGCACAGCAGTCGCACTTGCGACCACGAGACCAACGGGGCAGTTACATAACAGACATAACAGTATTTTTTTTTGTTATAGATCTTTTTTATTCATGTATCCAGTTATATTAAAGCCAAATACTTAATTGTGTAATAACTGTGCGGTTAGCAATACCACACTACCTATTTCAGATACCGAGCAGGCTAGGCATTCCCTCATTTTAATACCGTAGGAATAATTAAAATTCCTAAAATCCTTCTAGAGTTCTCTGCACGACGCCCTGATAGCAAAGCAACTGCTTAAATCATTTAGCTTTTATTACGGCGCTTGTCCACTAAATCACTGAGAGTTCTCACACGAGATATTGCTGGATTATTTACCGTTTGAATTAATACTTTAGACGTTTATAGTATTCTAGGGTTTATATTTCCTTCCATGTTCGTGGAGAGTTCGAATGATGCAGCATTTTTTTATTCTTAGACCATTTTCTTCACGACAATCATTCAAAAAAGTAAAGCCGGTAATAGACACACATTGGCCATTTTTGTCATTGCCTTAAGAGAGTTGGCATAGGTTAGTAATTGTTGAACAATTATTTTAAACGTGAATTTTTACACATTATGTAGGTATGTAATTACGTTAATCTATAGATACTTATATCTAAATCGATCAAAAAGCTGAAGAGTTTATTTGGTTTTTTTTTCAACGCGCCAATCCCCGGAACTACAAATCCGATTTTCAAAAAATCTTTAGCTCACAGGAAGCTACGTTGTTCCTAAGTGCAATAGGCTGTTATTTATTATAAAAAAATACAGACACGTAATCAAATTCACGTCGTCGCGAGCAAAACCTACAAATAAAAATAACTAAACGCAAGTATACTACATAAACGAACTCACCTTTTCAATTAATATTCGTTCTAGAACAAACCAAACCAGCCCACGAGCACAAAACAATTAACTAAAATAATTGTATGTTTTCAAGTCTATTGTTCATGCAGATTAGACGTAATTCATATGATTTGCATACAGGCTGGGGTCGCGGGGTCGCCCTGCCGGCCGTCGACTGAACTACAAGATGCATCATGTTTGCGACCTTAGATAATGAGGGAGGCACCCATACATTCTGTATGGCTGGATTTATTGTGTACTATTTTAGGAGGATGGGCTCGTGGCTAAATAATTACAGCCGCATATACCGATCTTCCGGATTAAGCCACGCTTGCCGAGGTTGGTCTGTGGATTGGTGACCATTTACCATAGCAAGTTTCCTCCGTGCCTCGGAAAGCACGTAAAGCCGGCTGTCATTTGTAGATCTTTGACAGTCGTTACTGGTAGTCAGAAGCCAGAAAGTCTGACAACCAGTCTTACCAAGAGTATCGTATTACCCATTACTGGGTTGTGGAGCAGGCAGTCGCTCCATGTAAAATACTGATATTCAGCTGCATCCGGTTCGACTGGAAAATGACCCCAACATAGTTGGGAAAAGGCTAGGCAGATGATGATGATGATTTAAGGAGGATGGGTTTGTAGATAGTATGACTGTACCTATCCTCTGGAGAATGTTATATCTACTTCATATCTTTAACTGCGAGCTAAAGGTCAATTATTCCTGTTATTAAATTCGTTCAAAATCTAGTCGCAATCTAACGTTAATATCAATTAATATCAAAAACATGACAAAAATTTCAGTAAATTCTTAAAGAACTTAATTTTTTTTTTTTCTTTAACAAATTACAATTAGTTTTCTAACCTTTTTCTAGCAGTGTTTTATTTGCGAAAAAGCAATTTTGAATACCTATAAGAAATGTTTGCCAAAATTATGGAGAAACCTGAATAATAAACTTCAATAACAGCGAAAACACGGAAGCATTTGTTTGTTACTATATTTAACAAATATCGGTTGGTAAGTTTTAGGAATCCGGCATTAGTTAATAACTCCAAGGCAAAAAAAATCTTAAGTAAATATCAAAAAGGCACTCAATTTAAACCAACAATATCCTCCTGTCTACTGATTCTAACTTAAACCTTCCTCTAAAGAGCGCCTGAACACTGACACAGCTCTCACTCCTACGCACAGTTTAATTTCTGCGCATGCGCCATCATAGCTCATCTGCTAACAGCTAACAGTAGGGAGCTGTAGGAAGCTGTCAGAGGTACAATTCAGATTCTATTGCGAGTAACTTGGAGTAACTTGGAGCTCTTGAGTATTTTAGTATAGAGAATAGAGGGCTATTTATAGTTGGGTTTGACTTCCGTGTTTATTTTGTTAGTAATTTCAACTTAAATCCGTAATATAGATAAGTAAATAATACCAGTCTATTATTGTCCCAGTGTTGGGCAAAAGTTTCTTATCATCAAGAGGAGAAACGAACATTGATCCCCACACTTGGCGAAATTAGACTTTAATTAATTACCAGCTTCTGCTCACGACTTCGTTCGCCTAGTTTTTTTCATCAGGGTTAAGTTACTTCTTTGGTTTCTGCTCCGCTCCCACGTATCGTAGCGTGATGTTATACATATACCTTACCGGTTACCTATACTTGTTCTCATGAATCTTAATATACAAATAGATTTTTCCCAATCCGACTGCTAGTTCCAGAGATTATCGCGTTAAACAAACAAACAATAAATCTAACTTCTCAGCTATTATATTAGTACAGATTGTATTTAGCGTTAAGGTTATCTTAACTGATTCTTGTATAATTTTGTTTCAGGTAAGGCATGTCAGGCGTCAAAAGCGAGTCGTCCTGCGCCCGCGCAGTAGAATGTTTATAGCCGTTACAGCTTCCTGAGTAAATTAGCATGGAGGTATGAATAATGAGTCTACATAATATGGAGTAGCCTTTTTTAAGCTGCTGTAAATACGAGTATATTATTATATAAATTTAATAGTAATAGTAAGGAGGCTCAGTCAAAGTACCCTTCTAAATTCAAAATTTATTACTGTTTTTTGTAAATTGCAACAAACACACAACAACACGTCAACATCAACTTATTTAAGAAAATTCTTTAGAAAAAGTACTGGCCATTAGAAATTTAAAATGTTAAGTAAAACAGCATTAGATAATTGTTCGAAAGAAAATAAAATATTGAACTAAAAACTGTTACAGGTAAAATAAATACTGAAATACCTTTGCTCCATAGACTTTGTAGAGCAGCGTACATACAGTGTTGCAATTTGCAAATAACACGTAATACAACGTGAAACAACACGTATTTTTTTATTTATTTTTTTATAGACGGGAAATCATCAAATAACTTCCCCCGCCCTGGGCGGGGCGGGAGGGAGTGTCAGACTTTTACTGACTAAATCCCGTCTATGTTCCTCCATGTGCCCTTTGCGTTCCGGGGGCGCGGTATAACGTGAGACATTTTGAATTTCGCGCCCTACTTTGACTGCACCTTCTAAGTATATTTTCTTAAAACTTAGATACCTACTCGTATCTAGACGATAAAAATTAAAACTTTAAAACCAATCTCCAAACCACAAGACCACCATACACCCAACATTCTCCCATAACAGAGAAAGATATTAAATACGTGTGCGTGAGTCGTGATGCACGATGGCAATATATCCCATCGGCGAGCTTAGTTCACGGACAACATGACAGGTGGCGCTACTTGCCTCCATTCGCGGCCATTACAGGTGAACTTAATTTATTATTCACGTATTAATATTGTTTTGGATGTTTGTAAATGGATTTTGCTGGTGGTACTGTTATTCGGAGCTTATGTTTGGGATACAGTTCAAGAAAATATATGGATACTGCCCCTCTCTCTCGAGGTTTTGCGTTCATTACCGGGCACTGACAAGGTACCAATGTGGATTTTTCTTGGACATCTCTGGCATTGGTAAAAGAAATATCGCGACAAAATCTGGACTTAGCATAGGTAATTTATATAAGTTAGAAATCGCCCTGAGCAAGCGCGGTGATAAATGCCCGGGTCTTCTCTGTATGAGAAGAGTCCTTTGCCCTGCTCATAATCATGTAAGTCCAGGTTTCTCTTACCGATGTCAGCGATATCCAAGATAAACTTAGAAAGTACATAAGAATTTAAAAAGTCACATTGAGACGTGGATCTTAACTGGGCGATCACAACATTTAAAAAGGAAAACAAGAAAAAATCAGATAGCTAAATTAAATTAAGTACAGCTAATGGCGTGTTACTTTGGTTACACACCAAACGTACAAGTCTGCTTATTCCTAGTATCAAACCAGCCACTTCCTATAACACGCAATGTATTTGGATCGCTACGCGGTTAACTAATAGCTCCTGTGTTACGCGATGCTCCTCACACGTACCGTCAGCAACAAAAGTCGATTGACATTTCACATTTTCAAGGAAATACGAAATGAATTTAAAATTAAGATAATATGAACTCTTAGGTATTGTCTAAAATTCTGAATAGCAGTCAATTGTATTATTTAGTGTCTATTTAAATGATATGTAAAAGTAACATTGTTAGTGTCGAGATGGCCTCTCATGCACGAGGTTGTGGGTTTGCAACCGGACACGGGCAAGTACCAATGTGTTTTTTTTTTTAATTCATGTTCTTTCTAAGTTAATCTTGGACATCACTGACATCCGTAACCATGTCAGAGACCCTTGAGGCGGTTTAGAAACTCTGACACTATGGTGTGTGGAGTCGTTAGACCAAACTGCCCACACGATAAAGAAAGATCAGCTTTTCAATGAATACAATATTGTTTGACAGCTGTGTCCAGTAGCGACTGCAAGCTTAGTCTCGTGGCACACTAATGTGATTCGCGATAGCTATCTGCAAACAGAGCTGATTGAGTGCGACAGTGATGCTGTTACACCCGAGTGCAGCGCCCTCTAAATTAGATCCGATTAACAATCTTTCTCTATTTATCGTGTGGAAAGAAAGAAAGATTGTTAATCGACTTTTGTTGCTGACCGTGCTACTGCTCATTGCTCCTCGTTTAGCCGCGCACGTTCATTGGTCGAGCAGATTCTGTAATAAGTGCTACCGCCACTACCGTACTGCGATGCAATTTGATTTAGTTGCGTCCGTTCGAGTTCGCTGTTAGTTAAACCGTGGATGGAGGCCTTAATTTTTAAGGCACCACAGGATAGTCCGATTATACAGCCAACGACCTTTTAGATTGAAATGAGAAATGCCATTTTGTAAAAAAAAAATCGCTTGGTATGGAGATTAATATTGAGACTATGAAGTAACATATGAATTGAAAAAGTCACATTGGTCCTTGACCATTATCGGATTTCAATTCCCACGATACTTATAATCCTATCATCATCATCACCATATCAGCCGAACGACGTCCACTGCTGGACATAGACCAAAACCCACAAAATCCAATATCATCCTTAGTAGAGGATTTAATAAACAAATTACTAATAATTAATAATCTACATGAAATCTTAAACAAATTAATAAAGCTAGGTAATTGAGACGAGATACCGGAAACCACTAGTTTTAATCCGAAACACGTTTACTTGACGCGGTCTGATTTCCTTATGATCAAACATTGCCTCAGTGAGGTGTGATGGCAAACGAGTCTTACCCAGGATACGTCTGCTATAAAACAGTAGCTAGTAACAATTATTTCAATATAAGCGACGATCGCAATCAATTTCCCGAGCTGGCTAATTGCGGCGCCTCTGTTACGCACTCCCAATGTAAAGTGGAGAGCAGAAGGCGTATGTTTGTTACAATTTCACTATATAAGGTGTTAAAAAATCAACATTCCAAATGTAAAAAAACTAATATAAGGCTAATATAACTAATTTTTTTTTAACACATGCTATTACATGGGACCTAAATATACCGGCTAACTATGGGTGTACATTGGTACACCTCAGCCTAACCCTTCGGGGAATACAGGTGTGATGGTATTTTTTAACACCTTTTAGAACATCTATTCAGGGTGAAAGGATCATTGACAGGCAATTTGTTACCATGGATTCAGGACACGATTCTAACTTTACACCGATTATTAAAAAAGATTGTTGTTCCATTCATATTAAACCAAATAGGTATTCAAGTTTTGTATGGAACAACAGCTGATGTTTTTCCAACTTTTTTTTGGTTGATAAGCCTCCCACTCTTTTCCAAGCCTCTGGTAGCGACCATAAGAAAAGTACTCAGGCAAGGAAGCTTGCCGAGTCCCAGGGAAACGATTCAACTGACAAAAATTTCAACTATGGGGTTCATAAGGAATTGAATTCTCGGTGATATCTTGCATGTCTCTTTAACCGTACACATTCAAACAACAAAGTCGTAAAGAAGCTAAGGAGTCTCGAAATGTGTTTTGAAACTTAATAAAAAGTCGATTTTATGGCAAAGAATCTGTTGATGTCTTTATTTACTTCAAACTCAAACTCTTTATAGATACTTTGAATTGTCAAAGAGTCAGTCAGGCAGAAAGTTGAATCTAGTTATTCGTTCTAAACAGCAGGTTCCTATGTAGAAAAATTAGCTAGAAACTCCAACTACAACTTATGTGATTACTTATATATCTTATATACTTTATGGTCGCGCGGATTTCCTACGTAGCCCATGGTTTTTTAAACTGACATTTCTTTTTACGTACTTTTTTTTTCATAGCTGATTTAAACAAGACCATTGAAAATTTATTTTTGTTTTAATTTTATTTAGGAAGAGTTAATTTGTCATATTTTAATAAGAAAAAAATAATACAATTGAATTTCATTTAAAAAACGACAAAACAAACTGGACTACATATGTAGCCGCGCGACCACCCACGTGACTTTTTAAGACGCGACCATTGCAGGGTTAAAAGAAGCAGTAGTAGTAGAAGAAGAAGCGCTCTTTGTGAAGGAGCTCGTCCAGTGAAGTACTGCCACCACTCTTATATCTGCCGCAAAGCAGCATTGCTGTGTTCCGGTTTGAAGAGTACCTACGGGCGCCGGTGTAATTACAGGCACATGAGACATGTCTGATGAAAATGCAATTGCAAATGTCTATAGGCAGCGGTGACCACTTAACATCAGGCGAACCATCGCGTCGGCTTGTTTGCCATTCAAAATATATAAAAAAACGCATCTGTTCAGTTGATTCTCTTCTGTAAAACTTCTGCATCATTTCTATCCTATTCCTTTTACCTGGCACTCGGTTCAGGCACGCACGCAGTAAGATACACACATAAATTATGTATGGTAGGTAAGTGTAGGCAAATAATATAGGGTACGGAAAGGTAATTAAGGTAAGAATGGAGAGGAATATATCTTTGCGTTGAGAAATCTCTGAAACGTGGGCTTTCTGTTATATTTTCATTTGTTTTTGTCGCCATCGCCGTACCGCCGTCGCTTATCGTGAAGAGGTTTTGTTTGTATGCTTAAATAGTGTTTGTATTTGAGATGAGGATTGGAGGATTCTTTTGGAGCGTTGATTGTATATCTGTATGTAGACGCTACTTTAACTTATACATATTTTATTAATTCTGTCATACAATAGTTTTCTCATATCCCTACGAAGGGACCTACGATAGGTGTACAGTACTTTAATCATTCATGGGCGCTGTTGGCCAATGGCTCCTTCCATGTTACTATCTTTACCGAACATTACCTATTTTATTTTTAGTTTAGCATTAGCTAAACTTCCAAAATGGACAAAATCTAAATCCCCTACATTGTCTGTGTGATGTGCATTGATAGGTAATCCTTTTATGTATGGCCTTCCTGCAATTACCTCTTCGGCTACTTTTATTCTTGTCTTGAATTCTTGATTATTATCGAATATTATTGATGATTCTAATTTTTCAGTTTGAATAAACCATTTGGCCTATTACCTACAGCAGACAAAAAAGATTAGGTACAACGAACGAACACACTTCAACAATTTTCCCATTTTTCGAAGTAACATTAATTATTTACCACTGATTAGTTTTATACCTTTTCCTGGATAGTAATATAAGTAACACATTTGATATATTACTTTGACAATAATCAATTTAATTACCAAGAGATTGTGGGTTGGTTCGTATTGGCAGAGCTAAGCTTAATTAATACATCGAGTCGTTAGTGGCCTACATAATAAATGTGTTCTATATAAAAAGCTAATTTACTCGCATTAGGGTATTGTGGCGTGTTGCCTAATCGCGTCGAGTCATCGCTCGCTCTCATTAGGGTATGCACCCTTAAGTTATGGGGGTTCATTCTTCTTAGATAGTAATTTCGTATTTATTTTTGGAAACTATATAGATGCTTTTACTAGGATATAGGTACCTATAGGTATAATTAATTGACGCAGTAGGGGTGGGACTTTTTAACTTTGATTCCGGGCTGCTACCAAGTAATTTCCTAGTGGACAAATCCAATAGGTAAGACTTTGTCCAACCTGAAAATTGAAAGCTAGGCCCACACGCTCAGAAGTGGTACATGCGTCTACGAGAATCGGAGCAAGGGCCCAACAGCGCGGTATTGGTGTTTCCTCCCATCGGAGTATAATATAACTTTAGGTAGGTCCCTACAGGACAGGGAATTTTCACATAGAATAACGAGTACCTACCTTTCTTGTTGCGTATTTTAAAATCTGTTGATAAAGAGCTACGCATCAACCTTTGTACCGAAATAATTAATTGTTTCCCAAAAGGCAAAGCTACAGTGCATTGCTCTTAGTACTTTTATTTCAACTGAAATACTTTGTTTCATCTAAAATATTTTGCCAAAAAAAATCTCCAACCCTACAAAAAATAATCTAAAATCGACTTTAATTTGGTCCATTTATGTGTTTTCCTTTCCAACTAATATTATAAATGCGAAAGTTTGTGAGAATGGATGGATGTTTGCAACCCCTTCACGTTAAAACAGCTGAATGAATCTAGATGAAATATGGCACGTAGATTGTTTTTTTGTCTGGAATAGCACATAGGCTTTTTATCCCGGAAAAATGTACGATTCCCGTAGGATGAAAATTAAATTAGACTATACAAAGGATATTGTATTTTGTTTAAAAAATCACGTGTCATTTATTATTATTAGGTATTTTGTTGGCCGGGTTAAAAAGGGATTGTTGGAGATACGCGCCCATCATAATACATTGCTAAAATCATATCCCTTGTTTTAGCTAACCGTAGTCGGGAAAAAACTGAAGAAGCAGCCCTGTTTCTATACAGCGGGTAGGCACGCGACCATGTCAAACTATATAATGACATTATTTCTTGCGCGTTACCCGGGGAATTTATGAACACTCAAGAATCCAGCCAATATTAGATAACCGTGCTATAAAAATAATAAACTGAAAAAAGACACGCAGTAAAATTAAATTCCAAACTACAGCGTAATGAGAAGCAGTGAAGGTAGATTTTAAACAAGATTATGTTTTCATTTTTGGCCTGTTATTTGAGTTCAGGGCAACTGGATTCAATAATATTTTTTTTTACGTAATTGACGTTCAAAGGTGCTTTTTAATGATCAAATTGAAATAAATGATTTGACTTTGACTAAACCAATCCACGTCAAAATTCCGTTTTTGAAAATAATTGCAATGATTTTGAAAGTTTAATGCTATTAAATCTATTATCAGCCGTTTGAATGAATAAATTGATAAGTTAATACTGGATCCTAATATTACAAATCCATATTAAATTAGTTTATAAAGAATCCATTCCAGTCACCACAAAAACCAGAAAATAATAAAAATTCAGCTCACACATTTTATTACATCGTAACCAGCAAAAATAAAATGGCCACGGACACGGACTATCGCATCTGAAATAATGTGAAAACACGTAAAACATCCACTGACAATACCATATTCTAGCTGAAATGCGACCAAATCCTTGTGAAGTGCACCATCTCTGTCACACTACGTGGTTATGCTAAGGTGTGAGGGAGAAAGTATGTAGGTGGAGGTTAGGTCTTAAGGTGGGTACTGACCAACGTTACGAGGTGTAATGTAACATTCGCATCGAGCGTGTACCCATCGAGCATGTTACGCTGTGTTTTAAAATCGGCGTAACATGCTCGTCAAAACTCTGTGCTCCGTTTACGCCGTTAGGCGTATGTGGTGGTTTGTCATTGATAGCAATTTTAAAAAACCATAGCATTTCTTGAGTTTGTTATAATGCTCTGGAAGAGCTGGGTTCCACAACACTTCCTCTTTTATAGAAAAATACAGAGATTTTTCTTTGTGCCACTCCATGTTTCAACACTCGCGACGCGCGTGCGCTCGGGACGACTTGCAAGAGCGTACTGACTGAACCGCGTAAGTCCGCGTAACACTCAAAGGATTCGCCAAAAAACCGACAGCCGGGTGGAGCACTCAAAGCGAGCAACGAGCGGCTCGTTGCTCGCTGGTTTCCCCGTAACACGACGTACTGACTGTAACACGTTACATTACGCCCCGTAACGCCGGTCAGTACCCACCTTTACAGGAGCAAATATTTCAGAGATAAAATCCGGTATGCGCGGGGTGTAGCGGATTCCATTGTGAATCAACCTTGCATTCTAGACTATGACTAATGCAGTTTATAGCTTTGAAAAATGGTTATCTCTCTCGGGTCACTTTCTACTAGTTTTCTTTTGTCTTTAATCCGATTAAGCTGAAAAATAGGGATGATTTACTGAATAAAGGATTGGAATATTATCGACGCTGTAAAAGGTATTAAAGTATTAACGCTTTTAAACTGTTTTTTTATTTTATTTCAGCTTGTTGTTAGTCGATTATTAGTTCTTGACGATTCAAAAGAGCCTGTAAATGGTTTAATTGAAATTATTGCTTTGACTTTGTAACTGAAAACCGCAAAAAGCTAGTCTGATGATAGGATTTTCTAATTGGACTTAGGTCTACTGAAACCGCAATCTATGAGTATTACAAACTGAAAACTTTTATTTGCATACCAAATATCCACGACAGACAGCGTGTAAATAATTAAAATACGTCTAACTAATTTTCGAAATGAGCTCCGTTACTATGCAGCAAAGACTGCTCATTAAACATGTGAAGTTATTAAAAACTAAGCGTCTCCGCTCACGTCCGATAATCACACCGATTATCATATTTCTTAGCACCGACGAAGAAATCTGTCAAAAATCGGCCCGATTATCGGTCGTGACCCACACGCCAATCAGTTTTAGGATTAGTCGCGATCTAATATCAAAAATTTTAAAAATGCCTACAATTTACAAACATTTGGTGGTGCGCTGGTGCGCTGAGTTGAATCTATGAATTGGTCTTTAACTTTAAATAGGAATTCAAAATCATAAAAATGTCGAAAAAATTTGTATTTTTGTGTTTGCCTGAACTAAAACCCTATTGATCGTTGGAATAGTATCGAAATTTCGAAATATTTAGACATAATAAATATTCTATGTTCACCTTGTTTACTATCTAACTTCGTCTATCAATTAAATTAACTTACGGAACGATAATGGCGGCTACTCGATCACTATCTTGTAATAGATACAACAGCAAAACATACATGTCACCTGTTCAATCCATACTAACATTATAAAGCAGTATTTTTTTTGCTTGTTTGTATAAACGCGGTAATCTCTGACACTGACAGTCAGATTGGAAAAATATTTTTGTATATGATAGCCAGATACATGAGGAATAGTAGAGGGTATATAACATCACGCTACGACACATGGGAGAGGAGCAGTAACCAAAAGACGTAACTTGTAACTTACCGCGGATGAAAAATACCGCGCTAAAAATAACTAGTTTAAATGCGCTAATCTCTGACACTGATACTAGATTGACTGTATATGAGATTCATGAGGAACGGTATAGGCTATATAACATCACGCTAAACCACACCGGAGCGGAGCAGTAACCAAAGTAAAAATACGCGGGTGAAAAATACCGCGTGAACAAAGTCGCGTGCAGGAGCTAGTCTACACCAGTAGCTGGTCAACGGCAAAACATATGTGGTAAGCCGTTTAACGTAAAATATTGTTATCTAAATCCTACTCGACATGTCATATTGAACTAAATACCTGATTGCTAGGTGTCTGATACTTGATTACTAGTATGTAAGTACGTATACCTATTTGTGTAAAATATTTTAGATAAGTACTGGTTTGATGAAGTTGCGGTTGATATCTTAGTTTAGAATGGAAAACTTAGGTACAGAAAATGTAAATACACCGTTCTATCAAATCGATTAAACACATCTTCATTGGGACGCGTTGTATGCTTTAGTTGGAAGAGTCAGGGTTAAAAATCTTATTCTGTTTTAAAATCGTAAACTTCATAGATACCTAGGCGGAAGAATGCTTTGCGCGACTCTTGCACCCCGGTGGTTGAAGGAACACCGTGGACTTTTATTCGTTAGAAGTCTGACACATAAGCGGTGAATGCTCATGTGAATCTCGCATAGGCAGAGGTGGAACACCTAGGTGATTTTAGCCAGTAAGAATTCGACATTCACCTTCGTCACCCTCACGACGGGGAAAGTCCATGAGGATTAAAACCGCGCACTAAAAAAAAAAAGGAGTCTGACACATACTCCTCCTTGCCCTAGAAAGGAAGCCATGTGTCAGACTCCTTTTTGGCAGAAGAAACCCTTTAGCGTTATACTGAAAAAAAAATATTGGTAACTAGGTACCTAGGCAATAATGCATATATAACATATTCATGATCAATTTCACGCAACGTTTGCTTTAGTAATTCAGTTATCGTCCTCAAAGATAGAGTTAGGGTTAAAAGTCTAAAACTAGTGAAAAGTTTTGGGGTACCAGTATTTGTTCTTCAGTAAGTACAATATTGGTACTTGACCACATCGGGTTAGTTACACTGATAGTTAAGTGTGACTGTATGTATACCTTATTATAATGTAAATAGGTAGGTATTTAGTTGGCAAGTTGAAGTTACATGTATCGAAATAAAAAAAAAATGATTTTAGATAATTCCATAGTCGTTAACTACGCATAATAGTATACATTGAGAAAAATAAATGGAAATAACTTTCATTTTTGGTCACTGCTTATGCGATGCATTGCGGAAGTGTGCCCTTCGATTTTGACGTTCAAAATCTCCGTAAGCAGATGATTCTTAAGTGTGATCCAAAAGAATAATAAAAAAAAAAATACCATGATACGAAGAATATGTCACTTTCGTTCATTATTATGCGAATTTACCAGTCACTAAAAACTAAAATGCATAAATAACTTTTGATAATATTTAGTACCAAAACCCGTAGATCTAAATATAACCTACTACGGCATTATTGTACAGAGAATATCAATTAAATCAGAGATGCAGGCGCTTTTAGATGTCGTCTCTCATCAGCTGTGCGCACTGGAGCGCATTAGTACTGACAGTGCGACAATATGGAGGGGATCTAGACCTTAATTGAGTTAAATCTTTAATAGGGACAAAGATACTATAGGTAGGTACTGTAGTGATTGTGACTGGTTTAACAATTTCTAACCTTATTTTAATAGTTTACTAGTTACGTAGAATTATAGTACAAAGAAATAAAGTCTGTTTGAAAATAAAACAACAGAGCCTTGACAGTTCATCGCGGGACAGATGGTAAGTATAAACCCGCTGTCCCGCGATTAAGGGCGCTTTCAATTTAGACGGTTGGTGCCGGACTGCTGCAGTCCGGCACCAATCGTCTAAATTGAAAGCGCCCTTACTCTCTAGTCTCTACTAACATGACGATTAGGCAAATTCAAATCAGGCCCAAGCACGGGAGTGAATCTTTCTCCGAGTAACTCCCGTTGTTACACAGGCAATTGGTTACTGAAATTCCTAATAAAAAATCCCTTAATACTTTTCCAGGCCTGGGAATGGGACCCACGTTCAGAACTACGTTCATAGTTGCCATAATTTTTTGAGGAAAGGCAGATTGGTTTGAACACTTTCCATGCTTTAAAGGCATGTATGGTGGGTGATTGAACAAAAACTATATTAAAAAAAAATACTGTTCCTTTTTAGATTTTGTTCGGAACATAGGTCGTATCGACATTAATTAATTTATTCAAGGCAAATTTTATACAGCAAAATCAGGAAATGATAAGATAATGCAAATTAGTACTTTTTTGATGTCTGAGGCGCCAGTACCTATCTACGTACCTAAAATAGGTAGCTTAGTGGTAGTATCTACTATTATCGGTTATAGGTACAATCGGTTATTGGTACATTTTTAGATATAAGTAGGTATTATTTACGTCGTATTCATGTAAGTACTTGTATCTACACAAATAAATACAGTTAAAATGTTTGTTTGTAATGTCAAAAGAACAGCTTTTTACAAAATAAATATGAATGTTTACCGAAAAAAACAATTTCTGCATTTTTGTCTGTCTGTCTATTTCGGCTAATCTCCGAAACGTCTGTCTCTGTGTGGTCTGGCTGGACCGATTTTGACGGGACTTTCACTGCCAAATTGCTAAATTATGAGATAAGTAACTTAGTGCTAAATAAGGGTATCGCGTAAAAAGCTCCCTTAATAACCAACGTTCACCAATTTTTTTTTTTTTTTTTAAAGACTGGAAATCATCGAGTAACTTCCCCCGCCCTGGGCGGGGCGGGAGGGAGTGTCAGACTTTTACTGACTAAAACCCGTCTATGTTCCTTCATGTGCCCTTTGCGTTCCGGGGGCGCGGTATCTCTTTCGAACAACCCGCAGCCCCGGCAGGCATCGGCCCTCAGTGGCCCCATCCAAGTTTGCTGACATCTCTTTGAGGCGCGCGTGGAACACGAACGCGCCGTGGACACGGTCTGTCGTTATTCAGTGAACGTACGGACGGTGAGCTACCCATTGCTCACCGTCCACAGACCCGCGTCAACGTTAACCAATGAAGTCACGGTCATAAGCTAGTATGTAATAAATGTGTAAAGAAATACTGTTATCACAACATGTGGTCGTGAGTTGTAAAAAATATTTTGGAATCCATTTATCCTTTACGTGATTAAATACTTAAAGTATTTATTGGATTATGACGTCATAATCTGTTCCATATTCAAATTTGCGAAATAATTGAATTTGATGAATTGGAAGAAAATGAAAAAGACATTCGACTGCTGCGTTCCGTGACTTCCGTGTCGCGGTTTCGATTCCTGCACCGGATGTAATTGAATCTGTATGTGAGTTAATATTTTCACGATACAGGAGAAAATTCTATTGTTTTACTAGTTTGAATGGTTTTTCTTTTTTTTTTATTTATTATATATAATATATACCATCACGACGTGCTTTCCGAGACACGGGGGTATTACACCACCAACTTTCAAACTCCGGGCTGTTACTGAAAAATTCCTAATGGGAAAACCCAATAACACTTTGCCCGACCTGGGTATCGAACCCAAGCCCCCACGCTCAACAGTCGTGCTTGTCACCACGAGACCAACGGGCCAGTTATGCAGCATTATGCATGACAGCGAAGAAAACTTAAACGACAGAGCTTTTAGTCCATCACAATCTCAAACTTAAGTAAATAAGGCAAAAGTTCGATTAGAACCCGTTTCGCTTCAATTTTCGTCTTCGTATCTATCATTTTCTTAAGGAACAGGAACGAGACGTAATTCCCGACAGTCTTGGAGGCCTTGGAACTCACAATCTCCTGTTTAAAGTGCTGTCAGCATGCGAGGGCGGGCTCTTAAGAAATTGTTGACAAAATGCCGTTTTCCGAACACTGAACACGAATTTTCCTGACAATTTGTAAAGCAGTATGAGTTTGTTAATTTGTCAATGGGTAGGTAGTGTCTTGAATATACGAGTATTTTACGTTAAAAATTTAAACATAATTATGAATAGAATTGCGCCCTTACCTTGCCTTGCCTATTTGTATTTTGAATCAAGGGCGCAATTCTACAAACTTTTAGTATCTATCACAATCTAATCTCGGTCTCAATCTGTCAAAAATGGCTCTAATTTACGTATATTTTTTGACATTGGTTGTTACAGAAAATTGGTTACTATAATGTAAAAGTTAATCACGAAAATTGGCCTCTAGATTGTTTATGTTACCCTAATTTAAAGAATTCCATTACAGGCAAATGTAGAGGGTTCAAAATTAAAACTATGTATCAGTAATAAATTGCCAATCATTTACCCAAGTAGACTTCTATGCAAGGCTTTAAGAAGACTCACAAAAATAGATAAACAGCTAAATTAAAAAACAAAGTTAACTCACACAACACTTTCCAATTACAAAAATATACTCCCACAAAAACACCTACTACTCCCAAGCCTACGCACACACTGACACCTCACGCACACCAACACACTCGCCAACTCAATCGACATTAGTCCCGGCCCACACTGAAAGCGCTAATTCGAGGCGCGAGAGCGCGAGGGCGAGCGACGAGAAATTGTCGCCAAATTGTCGTTTCCTGAGCACTGATTGCGTCGCTCGCTCCCCGCTTCCGGCACACTGTTTGCTTATTCGATAGAGAATTAGATTTTTAGTAGCGACACAATTGATTTGCACCCACGGTTGTGAGTTTTTGAAATATGTAGTTGGTGTTTTGTTTGTGTGTGTGGTTTTGGCAGTCCACCCTCGTCAGACAAGAGAGAGAGAGAGATTTTGTTGTCGGATAGAATGAAACATCTGAATTCTAATATACCGTCCTATACACGTCCTACACAAAGTCGGCTCCACGAAATTATGGAGGATCTATTGAACGGTCCGATAATCGGTCCTACAAAATGTCGGACGCGGGTAAAGAAAAAACAGCTGAGCTACACATGTTCTCCTCGCTTTAGCAATATGTATGGTTCAGCTGTTTTTGTTCTTAGCAATTTCCTAGTTGGTCTCATAGTAAAATTTGTTCGTAATGATGACTACAATGAAGGGGTCCATTTACGCATCATTACGAACAAATTTTACTTTCAGATTTCTGGTTAGCAAAGAAAAATGTTGTAGGTATGTATAATGATCTATCATTATACATACCTACAACATTTTTCTTTGCTTTTATTAAGTAAAAAAAAAAGAATTATGAATTAAGTACAGTTTAAAATTAAATCTTCAATCTAAAACACGATATATACCATCACGCCTGTATTCCCCGAAGGGTTAGGCAGAGGTGTACCAATGTACACCCACAGTTCGCCGGTATATTTAGGTCCCATGTAATAGGGGGCGAGCCTATTGCCATTAACCGGGCACAAATCCAAACTCCGAGCTGAAAAACACTTAGGTATTTATTTATTACATTTTTTTATTAAATATTTTTCACAGGATTTTTTCCTTTGTTCCGAGTTCCAGGTATAGAGTGCTTCCAATAATCCGTAATATTCTTGGAACACTCACAGTATAGACGACTTAATCCGGCCGCTGAGCTTTATAACTTGAAAAAAACATGGTCGTCAATTTCTTATAAGATCTTCAGTTCTTCTCAGAAATTATATTTCCCCTCTTATAAAAAATATAACTACTTAATAAATCAATAAAATGTCTGGAATTGTTCACCACCCTTCATCAACATTGTGTATTAGGTATTACTCATGCCTTCTCTGTATAAGAAAAGCCTTTTGCGACGACTCATTAGCCTAAAGCTAAACTTTTCGATTCCCTTACGAATTAAAAGTTCGATTCCCGCTCGGAATTAATATTTGTATGACCTACAGATAGTTTTTCCCGGTCTGGCTGTTTATGTGTGTGAGTTTATATGTTTGTAAACGCACCCATGATACAGAAGGAATTCCTAGTGTGGTGCAAATATTTAAAAAAAGAAAAAAGAAGAAAGAAAAAAGTGATCGTAAATGAGTTATAAAATTCGAAATTGTTTTAAGAATGTTGCCCTTCTGCTACTTCTCTTTTTTTATTCAGCAACCCGTACAGCTTTATCATTGCCCTCGTTAAGGTGAAACCTCCACGGTAGCCCGCGAAGTTCAAATTTGGTTACGTTTTTTGCAATTTGCAAGTTAGTATTAAGTTATAATATGTTGATTAAAGTTTAATTCGCGGGCGTAAGAATTGTGTATTTTCAGAATTATAACCATTTAAGTCAGCAATAAACCACCTTAAGATCTTGGTTGGCAATATTGCCTTGTAGTTAGATAATAATAGGCTATATAGCTAGTATTATTATTTAACCCAATAAACCAGTAAACGAACGTTTCCCTTTTCAGTGCACCTATTCCCCATTAAATTCCATCGAATCAGGAACGCCAAGAATTTCGCCAAAGTTACAAGGGCGCTCCAAATCTGGAGTGATTCTCATAATTTCGGAATCCTCGTCTTCGTCACGATAAAGTGTTCGTGAAGGATCTTTCAAATATTTTATCTAAAGATTTTACACCATGAGGAGGCATTTTCAACTTAATGAAAAGGGATCGATTTGTAGCTGCGAGGAAAAGCTGTTTCTTCGCTTTATTCTAATGTAAAGGACTACTTAATATTCTATCTTACTAATATTAAAATGCGAAAGTTTTTGAGGATGGATGTTTGTCACTCTTTCACGCTAAAATGGCTAAACGGGCCTGGATGAAATTTGACATTGTGATTTATCACACCAAAAATAAAATTCGTATCGCAGTAACTTAACTTCCCCGTTGGTCTCGTTGTCGCAAGCGCGACTGCTGAGCAAGGGGTCCCGGGTTCGATTCCCAGGTCGAGCAAAAAGTGTAATTGGGTTTTTCTATGAAATTCTCAGTAGCAGCTAGGAGTTTGGATTTGTGTCCGGTTAATGGCAATAGGCTCGCCCCCTATTACATGGGACCTATATATACCGGCGAACTGTGGGTGTACATTTGGTACACCTCTGCCTAACCCTTCGAGGAATACAGGCATGATGATGGTATCCCAGTAATCAATTATGATCAATGTTACTTGATGAGCAGTATGCGTAGTTAACGGTTATGTAATGTGTCTTAATAATGTGTTTAATGTCACAAATACGCAACATTTTATAAGTGTTCCCTCATAAAGACTTGATGGAAACTTTATACTCCCACGAACATAGTATTTTCGTAACTGGACTAATATAAAAACGGTCTAACGTCTTCGACCGATCGACCCTTTACCTTTGCTAAATAACACGTCCTATCTAACGGAACCCGGTGATCTGTAATTCGGGACCTCGGATACCTATCTCCATTTAAGATTGCGTATTTTGTTATTATCCAATTGCTGCACTATAATGTTGTCTATTTTCAAAGCTGCAATTGTTACGTCACGATAAAAATTTAATAAATACAAGTCTGAAATCGCCAATTCGCCTTGAGCAAGCGTGGTCAGTGATCAATACTCTTGCCTTCTTTGTATGAGAAGAGCCCATTGGTGTGCAGTGAGACAATGATAGACCGGTATTATTATTCGTAGAACATAATTATGTTTATGCTCATGACTGTACGAGAATATTAATTTATTTTAGTCAAAGTAACTGTGGTTATGAAGTTGAAATTCTATTTTGAAGTAATTTAGGTACTACTAGGTATAGTAATACCTGCTGTGAAAGATGACATATAGTCATATGTTCTCAGTAACTAATTTTAAACTCCAAAAACACATGCTTATGACGAGAAATGTATTTTTTTTTTAAAGTTTCGTCGAAAACCTTTTCTTTCATCTGACTAATCCTTAACTTATCCTATAAAGAAAAGAGCAAAGATTTGTATTTTTATTAGTAACTAGCTTTTGCCCGCGACTTCGTCCGCGTGGATTAATAGTTCCCGTTCCCGGGGGATTTCCGGGATGAAAACTATCCTATGTCCTTTCTCGGGTCCCAGATTATATCTGTACCAAATTTCATTGAAATCGGTTCAGTGGTTTAGGCGTGAAGAAGAGACAGACAGACAGAGTTACTTTCGCATTTATAATATTAGTACGGAAAAAAGTACGGATGAATAAACTCAAAAATTACTTAACTGATTTAAAAATTCAATACCCGCCATATTGTTTTTATTAAGTATAATTTGTAGTGTTTGTTAAGACGAATCATTATTCATTATTCAAAATCGGTAGAGATGTTGAGTACTGACAAGCGGACATAGAAATGGACATGTAAAACAACACATCACCCTCCTTTTGAGGTTTAACTAAGTTAAAACTAAGTTATTCATAAGCTTGCTATACCCAATATCCCATTTAGTACCTAAGCGATCATCTAGCGGTTGCTTTGAAGTTAGTGACCTATTAAGTTATTGGGACTATAAGCCACTGA
Organism: Caradrina clavipalpis; assembly: GCA_932526535.1. NCBI lineage: Eukaryota > Metazoa > Arthropoda > Insecta > Lepidoptera > Noctuidae > Caradrina > Caradrina clavipalpis. The sequence goes on from OW052095.1 coordinate 3,336,890, forward strand.
AGCGTAAGATCCCTAAAGGACTCGCTAAATAAAAGTCAGAAGGTTGGCAATATCTATCCTCATTTGTCAACCTTTTCGTGGACCGTTAAAATAAAACGGAAAACGGTTTTACTTTATCAGATCCAAATTGGAGAAGCTTTTCAATATTGACTTTTTACTTGTTTAGTTATGTTTCTTGGAATGCGCTAATTTTGCCAAATTTTGACGAAAGAAAAAGCATTGCTTTTTCTCTTTCACTTACATACATAAACTCACGCTTTTTTTTGCACCTAAGCCACATAATGCCATTTGCTACGATCCTTACATACTCCTTTCGCGTCGTCCGCGTTTATACATCAGGTCATACAAGTACGCCGGTTACAAGTACTGCGCACCCGACCTCTTTAAAGATACCAATAAGGTCCGGGTAGGTCAAATAAACATGGGGGGCAGCGCAAGTAAAATAAACGTATATTTGCATTATGAGCTTGAGTGCTACCTGGCTATGGGGGGCAAGCAGAAGGCTGCAAGGTCAGAAGGCTTAGGATAGAGCAGAACGATGCCCTAAGTGTTGCCTTCCCTGGCCAATCTCTCAGAAACGTCTCTAATAATAATAATCCTTCAAGCCTTACCAATCCGCATTCCAATTATTCACTCCAAATAAAAGCCTCTGTCAATAATTTCCTGAGAATTCCACATTAATTGACGATGTCCGATACAATGCCACACTTAACCTAAAAATATCTAACAAGCCACTGACTCCATACTATTACAAAGTACCGGTATTAAAAGCGGTTGAAAAGAAGACAACAAAGCAAATAGCCAATAATAATGGTTATTATCGCGAACCGACCTTGCACGATGTGGTATTAGATAACCAATCGGAGTCTTGCGGTTCGGAGATCGTTGGTAACGGTACTCGATGGACCTCAATGATGTTGTAGATGCGACCGCTGGGTACGTTTCTTGCCTATTTGAAAGTAGTCTCTGTGAGGACCAGTGAGGTTTTTTATATGTGATTTTGTTTAGGGACCTGAAGTCACGAGTCTTAACGAAAACTTTTAGTATGAAATTAACACAGTATTCTAGATTACCGAACAATGGTATTTTTAAAACTGCCTCGTTAGCCAAGTGGTCTTTAGCGTGCCTGCTACGCTAGAGGTCTTTGGTTTGGATTCCCAGGTCTAGCAAAGTGTTATTGGGTTTTTCTATTAAATTTTCAGTAGCAGATTAGAGTTAGAATCTGTGCCCGGTTACTGGCAATAGGCTCGCCACCTATTACATGGGACCTAAACATACCGGCGAACTGTGAGTGTTGGCACACCTCGGCTCAGTCTGACCCTTCGGTGAGTACAGGAGTGCTGGTATGTACGAATGTAATTTAAAAAAATAACTGTCAACAGCTACACGAAAATTGATTGAAATTTGTAGCGCTCTAGAATCATGTCCTTTTCACCCAGTTTTTAACCACACAAATATTATGAGTAGGTCTTGTCATGCTTGTTTTAATTAATTAAATACCTGTACACCTTAAATATTGAACAAATTAATTAACTGATGTTGTAAATAACATGTGAACGAATAAAGGCTTCATTTTAACAAAGCAGCATTAAAAATATACATGATTGAAATTGTATAATTTAATATGACTTAAATACAAATATATTATTAATACAATATTTATTATGAAATGTATTGTTCCTAGATTTTGTAGGGGTTCAGATGTGTTGGGCAGAGCTACACTTATTATACGTAAGCTGTGTATGCATAAAACCAACACACGTAATGATTTCTCCCATTCTTCGAAGTAATTTGAATGATTTTGAATATTAATTAATTTGAATTCCAGTAAAAGCATGTATGTACATTGAACTTAATAGTAATGTTATACATTTCATTTGGCCATATTTAATTCGTTAGACTTCATTAATTTAACAACATGGATGTAGGCCGCTTCTCTTTTCAAAATCCATGGGGGAGGCCTATGCCCAGCAGTGGACATCCTACTGCTGATATGTTGATGATGATGATGATGAAGATGAATTAATTTAACTAATGAGATGTTGTGTATTGGCTTGTTGCCGGAATTAAGCTCTATTTAACGCTATTGTTGAAACGACGATTCTACATTATTATGATTATACATTTTGACCGTCAAGAAAAATCTTAAATCCAAACAAATAAAAATAAAATGTGTTTATTAATTAGAATTGGGTACAATAGAAATTAAAATAATGATCTTAGTATATCCTGCCATACTAAGGCGTACAAATATTTCTATACAAAACAAAATTAGGCACAATTCTAAAATAAATTATCAACAGGTAAAGAAGTCACCCATCTACATATAAATAATCACAAGCACTGGGCGTAGTCAAACTATCCATTGGATGGATAACTGTACACGTTAGTTGCGCAGTGTCATGTCTCTCAGGAGCGTGATAAGACAACCTGGCTCCATGATGTATAGTCAGTCAGATCTGCAGTGTGATTCTCTAAGCCTCACTTCGTAATTCGAAAGCTGAATCCGAAGTGAGATTACAAAATGGTATTCTGTTAAACACGATCACGCCGGTGACGTCACCACGGCGAACAAATACTAAATCAATGACAAGTTGGTTCGTTATCGAAGTGAGCGCGATCACTTTAGTGAGTGTGAGACTCGTTTTCGAGTTTGCATTTTAGAGAATTGCACTGCTGGATTGGATACCTGATAGCCCTCCAAATACAGGCCTCAACTGAGAGCCCTGCACTCTTAAGTGGGTGATAGACGGTTTAACAAGTACGCGTACTTATGACTTGACGATCTTTTTAGGCCGTGAGTCATAGACTTAATGTGGGACATCTGTGTAACTGTCTCGTGAGCCTAGTGGTCCTAAGCACGACTGCTAAGCTAGAGGTCTTAGGTTGAACTACCTGGTTGAGCAAAATGTTATTGGGGTTTTCTATGAAATTCTCAGTAGCAGCTCGGAGTTAGGATTTGTTGGTATCATAGTATATCTGTTGTTGGCATAGGCTCGCCCGCTATTACATGGGACCTAAATATTCTGGCGAACTGTGGGTTTACGTTGGCACACCTCTGCTTAACACTTCGGGGAATACAGGCGTGATGGTATGTATGTTTTATATTGCAATTCATATCGACGGTGGAAATCCAAAATTTAACAAGCGACATTTCGGTCGTATATAATACATTCCTAAGAAGACTAATACAAGAAGTTATGGTCTCTTCGTTAAAGGTTTACTAAATGCAACTAAATTGTTGTTTGGTATTTTTTTCCTTTCCTATGTCGATGTTTCATTTCTCTCCAACATAGGGTTGCTGATCCCGAATTAAAAAACTAGGATTGAAGTTGGAAAAACCAGGACAATTCAGTTTAAAAACAAGACTAAGAACAGACAAGAAGCAATAAGTAGTTATGTAGTTAAAATAGGTTAAATTGAATTCAAGTAGGTAATGGCCTTATCAGGCCACTTTAAAAACCCAAAACGCTACTTGAAAACTATTCAGGACATCCCAGGACACTACAAAGACTAGGCCATGTCCTGCGAAAACAAGACGGTTGGCAACCCTGCTCCAGCAAAAAATCGGTCACCGATTGTCAGGCGTGGGCAGAGGCCCTTAGTTAACAAGGCCAGGGAAAGGAATGGGAAAATACAACATATTTCTTTACAAATGTTCTGTTAGATCGAGTTTATTTTTAGAAAGGCTACGGACATAGAAATGTGCTTTACTGTTTATTGTTGTTCTATCTCTGAACAACTAGGCAGGTACAGTCACGAGCATAAACTTGTATATACAACATTGTAAAGCGATTTCCTCTTCAAATGTAATGGTGTTACGAATATCACATTCTGGATCCCATACTAGATACTATCCCAACTAGCAAAAAAGTTATATAAGTTTACAATTATACGACTAACAGTCATGTAAGGGGTTTGAAATAGTTCTGAAAGTTATAATAGGTCTTTAAGTCATATTAATGCGTCTGGTAAACGTCGTCTCAATTAATTTATACGACGGTCATATAATGTTAAGTCGAGTAAACGTTTCAGTCGGACAATAGTGATGAGTCGCCATGTTTCGTAAATTTAGAACCTTTTATTCAACATTTAAATAACAAACCGTTATGTAATGATTTTATAGTTAACTATTATACAATCTTCATAATAGGTCATATACTAAACCTTTAAATAACTTTTAGTTTGAAACTTTATTCTAATACTAGCTTTTGCCCGCGACTTCGTCCGCGTGGATTAATAGTTCCCGTTCCCGGGGTCTTTCCGGGACGAAAACTATCCTATGTCCTTTCTCGGGTCCCAGACTATATCTGTACCAAATTTCATTGAAATCGGTTCAGTGGTTTAGGCGTGAAGAAGAGACAGACAGACAGAGTTACTTTCGCATTTATAATATTAGTAAGGATAACTTATATATGCCAATTGATTATTTAAGCGATTATTAGTATCTTTTCTATAACTCAGTCCTGTTTCATTAAGTTTATGTTTTTTTTTATAACTAATTATTTTATATTCCTACAACGTGTGCCAATCTATGACTAAACTAAAATGTGAAAAACTTAATGAGAGATTCACAAGCTTATCAATGCCAGAATCACCATGATGTCCCTGTAAATAAAACAGAAGTATTTCCATGACTATACGCAAAGGGTTTTACTATTTTCCAACAGAACTCTAATTGCAACCGTCATGGTGGACGCCATAAATCGTATAAAAACATGTATACGACCAATAGTTATTTAAAGGTCGAAATGCAGTCGCCCAATGTCTATTGGCAATATGGCCGAAACTATTGATGTCAATTCATATATTTTATTTTTATAAACAATATGAAAACTCCAATATTATGAAGGCCCATGAAAATATTGACAAAGATAACCATACATATCATCGAAAAAAATTAACTCCCATGTATAAGTCGTCGCTCTTCATCTTCCACCGCAATATGCTTTCTCTATATTAAAGAATTCTTAATAATGATTCATACGACATTTTACTTAACTTTACAATATAAGTTTTGCCATAACACAATAAATTGTCACACAAATTGTCGCTGACACTCTCATACGATGATGTAGTTATTCATTGGTATTTCTAGAAACGATTACAAACCTTATTAGTTAAACTCACAACGTCTACGTGACTTTTACTCAACATAATTTGTCGCTAACGCGACTGCAACACGACCTTAACACAATTGAAATGTTATATAATCTGCGCCCAAACCCGCGTTATATTCACGTCTAAAAAACTATTATATAACGTTTTGGTATGACTGAAAGTTAAATTGAAAACGTTATTGTACCTTTTATATGACATTATTTTGTTACTTGGGATATTACCTACACTGCCAGGGTTGCGGAATTTGTTCGAAAGAGTTACCGCGGTCCTGGAACGCAAAGGGCATTAGGAGGAACACGGGTGGGTTTTAGTCAGTAAGAGTCTGACACTCCCTTCCGCTCTGCCCAGGGCGGAAGAAGTCATTTGATGATTTATTACAGGTCTTATCTCAAACTTACATGAAAAATCGCTTTTAAAATTTGCCAATTTTGCCATGTTCATGCTTGCGACTGTACATTGGGATCTGTTTTCAGATTAAATGAGTGGGCGGAGAAAATATCAATTCAGTATATAACATAGACTATTTGCTATCTGACCTTCGTTGCTTAGCTACCTATTTATGGGTATCTAATAACGTAACATTGATTTCCTAAATCTAGGCTATATAACGTGTAACATATTTAACACATACCCTGAAAGTAGTTTGTTCAGAATTGGATACTGAATCAATTTCAGCTATTTCTAGAATAGTACTTTTTATCGTTTGTATGTGTCACTCGGATTACTTTTAAATAAATTGTAAATGAACGCTATGCCCTGTAAGACAAGGTTACTTTTTATTTATTTTATGTTTAGCGATAGATATTTACAACTGCGTTTTAAAAGACCTTATTGCCTTGACTTTAGTTTAAAAAAAAATACCTATTTTAGAAATACCTAGCTGAAACATCGATTTAGTATCCGATTCTGAACCAACTAGCTTTAGGGTGTGCATTTGTTACACGTTTAATAAATGAGTCCGAAATCGTCAATCCGCCTAATGAGATGAGGCCTTTGCCCTGCCAAAGATTCACGGTTATTTGCATTATTTAGTGTCTAATCGTAGGTTTAAGTTTTACAAACAATTTTTTGTTTCATTGGTACATACATTCATAAACTCACGCCTTTTTCCCATGGGGGTAGGCAGAAACCACAGGACGCCACCTACTATGACCTTTACATACTCCTTTCGCCTCGTGTACGTTCATAAATCTGGTCATACAAGCATAGGTACATACGCTAGTTGCGAGTACTGCGCTCCTGAATAATCATGGGCTTTTCATACCTATAACAAAAACTCAATTTTATTCTATTCTAAAAATAATGGTAGTTAAAACAATTTATGTTCTAGTTAGTAAACTACAAAAATACGCGACAGTTTCAGATTCTGACAGTTAGGTAATGGCTTTTTGTAAAACAAACACCGGAGCTACACGAGTAAGTTTCGCTACATTTTTCAGTTCCAATTACCGTAGTTTCGACATGTAGTTAGAGACCAACAGTTAAAAGAATGCTGCGTCATTGGTTTAATTAAAAACGCGGTTCGATTTGTGAGGTACAGAAAATACTGTTTGTTAAAAGTCGCGTGAAAGAGTCGCCTTTTATAGGTTTAGGCTAAAGGCGGAAACAGACTTATAACACGCCACGCCACACCACATAAATGAAGCAAGCTCATTGGCTCTATTTAATCTCGTGAAGCTACTCTTCGTCAATTGGCCAATAAGCATGCGTGAGGTGGCGTCGGGTGTTACAAGTGTGCAGCGGCCTTAACTTGTTCAGTCAGGAGCACGGATCATACGTCCAGCGAATACCGGTCTCCTGACTTATGGCAACAAGAGGAACCATAGGGTTTTAATAGTCGGTAAAAGTCCGACATAACTCTTCATTTACCTCAAACGGAAGGCATCCATGAGGATTTCCCCACGGAAAAAATAAAATAAGTATCTTAATTGGGGTTTACCCCTAGAACAGGCTATCTTAGGCGTCTAGGGCGACCAGTTTTTCTCAATTAATTGATAATGACTTGAATACATTTTATAAATAGAGTTGGCAGTCGTCTGGTAAGATATAATTCCGCGGGGGTTTATCATCCAGGTAATTTTGGAATGTTTATTATTATTTGGAATTTATTCTTTATGACTAGCTTCTGCTTGTTTCTGCGTGGTTTCTTTTTTCACCGGCGTTAAGTTTCGTCTTACCTTACTGCTCCCGTGTGTCGCAGCATGGTGTTATGTAGCCTCATGAATCTGGCTCTCATTTACAAAAAGATTTTTCCAATCCGGAAGGTAGTTGAACAGATATATAGAACATAAAATAATGGAGCATATTGCTGGTGCGTCTCCTTTGGCCATAGGAATTTAAATCAAAATATAAAGTAATATAGAGTTGCAATTCGCAAAAAACATAACTAAGAAATTGTGAACTTCTCGACCTACCTAGCCACACATCAAATACTGTTACAATTCAACGAACACGAACACGAAGAATGACTTTCTCCATTACACACAACCTCTAAGGGCACATAATATACGCTAATCAAAGTAAAGGCATGTACGCAATAGGTGCTTTGTGCGAAGTATGTCGAGTACATGTACGGGGAACATTCGCAGTTATAGCAAGTACTAACTTTTGCCCTCGACTTCATCCGCGTTGAATTGTTACTTTCGCCAGCGTTTACTATTGGTTCTAATTTTCTAAAAACACTTGAACATATGTTTGTATATTTTTTAATTGCTTTTCTATGAAATTCTCAATAGCAACTCGGAGTTAGGATTTGTGCCCGGTTAATGGCAATAGGCTTGACCCTATTACATGGGACTTTAACATACCGTTTGCGGGTGTATGTAGGTACAGGCGTAATGATATGTTATGTTACATATTTATTTTTTATCAAGGGTCAAAATACAGTCTCATGGTTTTTATCTTTAATTATTATTCAAAGTTTCATCCCCAATGTAATTTCCTTTGTCGCCTATTCTCACGACAAAAGGCGACTAAAGTGTCTTTCTCCTAGGTCTTATCTATCCTCTTACCAAATTTCATCAAAATCGGTTCAGCAGTTTAGGCGTGAAAGTGCAACAGACAGACAGAGTTACTTTCTCATACTTTATTTTATTTTACTTTTTACTAATATTATAAATGCGAAAGTAACTCTGTCTGTCTGTCTGTCTCTTCTTCACGCCTAAACCACTGAACCGATTTCAATGAAATTTGGTACAGATATAGTCTGGGACCCGAGAAAGGACATAGGATAGTTTTCATCCCGAAAATCCCCCGGAAACGGGAACTATTAATGCACGCGAACGAAGTCGCGGGCAAAAGCTAGTTTATAATATTAGTATGGATTCTACACACGGGCCGCGAAATATTTCGCTGTCAATGAACGCGCCTAAATAGAACCATTCATTCATTCGGTCATTCATTCCTGATGTCGTTTATTTGGAGTCGCACCTTAGATGGAATAATGAGAGTTAATGTCGATTGCTTTTAGATTAGGCGTCCAGAGATATCGATATTGGATTGGATTTTGATTTAGTTACAGTAAGACTGGTGTTACAAAAACTTTTATAGGTAGTAGGTTTTTATAAAAGGTTTTGAGCGTAAGCGACTAGGCAGGTACAATTTTTTATTTTTCCTTTTTATATTAAATTATGTAGCTATAATATACCCCTCGGTGTCACATATCACGCCGTGTTCAGTTAGAGGAGCTTTGGATACTGCTGCGCTCCCGGTCCTAACGTGATGTTCTAAAGGTAAAACGTTAAGTGAAAAATTTCAGAATCGGACCAGTAGTTTTGAAGATTACCGCGTTCAAATAAAAAAACAAAATCTTTAGCTTTATAACTATCTAGCTTCTACCCGCGACTTCGATTGTGTGGTTTTAATCACCCGTGTTAGTTAAGTAACCTCTTTAGTTACTGCTAGGCTCACTCAGGCATAATGTTATATCGCCTATAGCCTTCATCAAAATAGGACTAACTAATACAAAAAAATAAATAACTAGTACTTCCTGTGAATAACGCGTTTAATCAAAGAAACAACCTCTTCAGTTTTATATTATTAGTATAGATAAGTTTAACATTTTTGTTATCATCAGTTATACTTCACGTAACACAACAAAACATGGTATATTATTATGGAACTATCAGATAGTTATACTTAGGCTCAGATTACGTACACTTAAACTAACCTCTTCCTAGACTTAAGTAATGTTGGAATTGCCTGTCATTATAGCTAGAACTCACTTAATATGCATTCTTCTCTCTGTTTACCACTTAAATAATTCTTAAGAAGACTTTCCCGATAGTGTAACATAACATACCATCACGCCTGTATTTCCCGTAGGGTTAGGCAGAGGTGTACCAACGACCGCTAGTGTGTTCCGTTCAAAAGTAGTCTAGTCATATTTTGGTCACTTACTGCCTTACTGCTAAATTCTCAAACGCAATTTTTTGTCGCCTTTAAGTCTTATGCTATCTCTGTCACTTTAAGGTGTATTGTAGCAACAGAGTTACATTTAAGAACTTCGTTTGAGAATTGGGGGGTATGCCATTAAATTCGATGACATTTCGTAGATACTATAAGAGCACTAACATCCAGGCTTGTGGTCATTCAGTTTCATGACTTAATTTTTATAAAGAAACATGGGGATCAGATTGGTCAGGTCGCTACAAGCCTAGATATTGGTGGCCTTATCCTATCTACACATCTAGTTTAATTACCAAAATATGACTACTCTTTCGTACGCCTCGCACTATCGTCCTGTCGATACAAACCCCTTAAATACATATTTGTATATTTTTTATGAAACACACAGACATAACATCAGACAGAGTTATCGGTGATAATTCTGCGTATTATCTACCTAAGTAGATATCCAAGGATTCAAAATCAATGAAAATCGCCAGGCGCCTCTCTTGTTTACAAAAACATCACATCCTTCGGTAATGTTTTATCAGAAGATATCGTATTTAATCGCATTCTTTATTAATCCCTTTTCATTGCGGAAGCAATTACTTTATTATAAGTAGTTCGTTGCTTCATATTTTGTAAGTAGGTACCTACATCAATTATGTTCTTTGTGCTGACCTTTCCTGTTTTACTCCTAGGAAGAAGGCCTTTGCTTCCCTTAATTCCTTCGGTGTTCACGGAACTACGCAGCAAATATTTATTAAAACTTTATGCATATGTCACCGGAAAATAACAAGATCCGTAAGTTTATCAATTTACTAGGAAGTTTATAAACTTTCGTAAGATTCTAAACGGGAGATAAATTGTAATATTTTACGTCTACATTTTCGTAAATTGATAAACTTACTGAACTCACTCGTAAAATAATACGTAAGCAGTAACCAAACGCTACGCGCGATCTGATTGGTTGGCTGTCACGTGTCACTTCTCCTTCCTCCTATGGACACAAGCATTGCCACTATAAACATTGACCAATCAGAGAGCACCATTTAAAAGAGTTTCTGTGATTGGTCTAACCATATAAAATCTTACGAATAGATATTCGTTAGTTTATACATTTACCGTATGACGTCGGAAATTGATAAATTTACGAAAATGTGGACGTAAAATATTACAATTTATCTCCCGTTTAGAATCTTACGAAAGTTTATAAACTTCCTAGTAAATTGATAAACTTACGGATCTTGTTATTTTCCGGTGACACATACACACTACAATGAGATCGAACCCAAGACGTGCCAAGACCTCTGGCGTAGCAGGCACGCTTAGCACCACTAGGTGAGTAGGCTAACGAGGCAGTTCAACTTTATGCATATAATGTAAAAAATACACGATAAAAAGGAGTTGTGTGTAAATATTATTTCATCTACTTATACATTTTTACCTACATTTCTTTACATTGACTCGCTAGACTGATTTGGGTTTTTTTTTCTCGTTAAAAGCCGGTAGTTTGGCTCGCCTTCTAAAACAATAACTGGTGAAACATGAGCTTACTAAACACCTCTGCCTATCCCAGATGTTGATCCAATTTCAAACCAGTTTCACCAAACACAAATCCTAAATTGATTCTCAATACAAATGAACTTGATTTGCGAATAATTGTATAATTAAGACTTGAAATTACTTTTGTTGAAGTAAGATTAACAAAGTTGATATTTCGAGTCGAGTTTAGTACTCTGAGCAAATTAATAGCAACGCAGCTTTACTACATTTTAAGTTAAATTAACTGTAAATAGTCAATTCAACAAAATGCAATAATGAGAAGATTGAAAACGGTTGTTAAAAAACAATAATTTTCCAGACCGAATTCGGTCACGGTGGCCATTCTCAATAGAGACTAGCGTACCTAGTACGCAGGAGATATTATAATGCAAAACTGCGCAAACACAGGTGCGGTCCCTCTTCCCTAACTCTCATATTCCGACAGGACGGCATCCGACACGACCGGAGAGAAATCATACATACACATACATACATAAACTCACGCCTTTTTCCCATGGGGGTAGGCAGAAACCACGGACCGCCACCTGCTACGATCCTTACATACTCCTCTCGCCTCGTCCACATTCATACATCTGGTCATACAAGCACGCCGGTTACGAGTACTGCGCACCTGACCTTTCTGAAGAACCTCACCAATAAGGACAACACCAACGAGAGAGAGAGATCAGGCTAACACCAACGGCTTTACTTGCTTTCCGAGACACGGGGGTATCACACCACAAACTATCAAACACCGGGCTGCTACTACGAAGTTCCTAATGGGAAAAATATTTGTACACACATTAGTGTGATCCTGTATAATACAGGATCTTATATACCTATAGAATTACATGTGACTGCACCTTGTACTCGATTAGGAATCCATAATTTCATCTTAAATTCTAAGATGTCTATAATAGATAATACAAATCAACTTTATGTTGACCAATAATGCGAACCACAGGTTTAATTAGTCGTCGATTAGAACTAGTTCACGCCATTGCTAATACATATAAGTAATTGAGGGAAACCTATTGTTCTGTTACGCATGCACGTTGCAGTGTCTCCATACTCGAATCCTACACAACATTGCGTATTACTTCAACTCACACCAGCCTAAGAACATTTAAGTTCATCAGACATCATAAAAAAAACTTTTACCGTGGAATCAGAGTACCTACAAGAGCTCTTTCACATAAAGCACCATATACCTCTTTCTGCCGTAAAGCAGCGTTGCTGGGTTCCGGTTTGAAGTGTATGGGCGCCGCTGTAATTACAGGCACATGAGACGTTTCAACTTTGTCTCTGGGATGCCAACGCATTTGCAAGACCTCTAATCCACTTAGCATCAGTGGGCAATAATATTAAAAAAACAAAACTAAAATCTGCTATTCCATACATTTTACATAATTAACTTCGTCAAACGTGGGTTGTCAAATCATATATACCGAATCCATAGTTAAAGTTCCCTTACAAACTGCCACACTCAGAGACGTTTAACGATTACTTAAGTCGCTCCTTAGTAAAGATTTTAAAAAGTTCGCTCCCAGAGACAGTTAACGGTTCGTTACCGTCACTTAATGACAATTAAAGTTAAGTACAGCAAAACCTTTACTTAACTTTTATAATTGATTTTAAAATTTACGTTTGAACTTACATTTTTGTTTTTAGTAGAGGATTCACATTAGTTAGGATTATAAATGTTACATCTGTGGCAAAGATGTTTGATCTGGTAGACTTTATTGACTTTGTAGTATGCTAGAAGGTATAGAGAATAGTGGGGTCGAGGCGTTATTTATTTTATTGTATTCAAGAGGTACAACAAACAGCTACAATATAAAGAGCAGGTACAAGAAATACCAAATGTATAGACAATATTGATTGCACCCCACAACGCTGTACACAGATTAACTAAAGGATACTTACATACAACACAGTGAAAAATAAAAAAATAAAATTGCTCTCAGTTACGCAAAAAGGATCCAACCCTCAAAGACGTAGTTACGCAAAAACGATCCAACCCTCAAAGTGTAGATACGCAAAAAGGATCCAACTCTCAAAGTGGACACTTTGAGAGTTGGATCCTTTTTGCATAACTACGTCCAATTGGACGTAGTTATGCAAAAACGATCCAACCCTCAAAGTGTAGATACGCAAAAAGGATCCAACCCTCAAAGTATCCACTTTGAGGGTTGGATCCTTTTTGCGTATCTACACTTTGAGGGTTGGATCGTTTTTGCGTAACTACGTCTTTGAGGGTTGGATCCTTTTTGCGTAACTGAGAGCAATTTTCAAGGATCCAACCCTCAAAGACGTAGTTACGCAAAAAGGATCCAACCCTCAAAGTGTAGATACGCAAAAAGGATCCAACTCTCAAAGTGGACACTGAGAGTTGGATCCTCACTACCTGAACTACGTCCAATTGGACGTAGTTACGCAAAAACGATCCAACCCTCAAAGTGTAGATACGCAAAAAGGATCCAACCCTCAAAGTGGACACTTTGAGGGTTGGATCCTTTTTGCGTATCTACACTTTGAGGGTTGGATCGTTTTTGCATAACTACGTCTTTGAGGGTTGGATCCTTTTTGCGTAACTGAGAGCAATTTTATTTTTTTATTTTTCACTGTGTTGTATGTAAGTATCCTTTAGTTAATCTGTGTACAGCGTTGTGGGGTGCAATCAATATTGTCTATACATTTGGTATTTCTTGTACCTGCTCTTTATATTGTAGCTGTTTGTTGTACCTCTTGAATACAATAAAAATTGAAATTGGCTACTCATTTGCGTGCTGTTTTATTTTATTAATTTTTTTCAAATACTTGTGTCGGCTACCGAAACATGCATTTGAAAAAAAAGAATCGTGCATGTTTCTGTGAATACCGTTCATGTTACTGCCGACATAATAAATAGATTCACTGAATGTAGGTACTTTTAACGTTACTTCGCATGATATAATTATGTTGTAATAAAGCTGTAATTAAACTTTACTACACGAAAGTCTCATTCTTTTCGAAAGAAACACAAACTAAACAAAATATTAAACATAACCTTGCCAGATAACATTGACGGTTGCTTAAAGTTGTCATTAACTAATGAACCCTTAAATTATGACTCTAGGATGTATCGTTCATTAACGGATTTAATGATAATTAGTTAAGTATTCATTAGCAGCCAGAGTCATAATTTTAAATAAACGGTTAGTGTAGCCACACTTGAAAATGTATTATTATTAAATAGCAAAAAAGTTTATTTAAACACATTGAAAGCTTATAAATAAGTTATATAAATGAAAATTTGTTCTTTTATGAACAGTTTTTAATAAAAGACAAAGCGAAACAGTTATTTTAATTTATAGAAAATCAAGCAACCGGACCCTTTTTGCCTGGTATCACTTAATGCTAACTGTCAATGTTATAAAGGTTATGTTGAATATTTTGTTTTGTTTAGTTTGTGTTTCTTTCGAAAAGAATGAGACTTTCGTGTAGTAAAGTTTAATTACAGCTTTATTACAACATAATTATATCATGCGAAGTAACGTTAAAAGTACCTACATTCAGTGAATCTATTTATTATGTCGGCAGTAACATGAACGGTATTCACAGAAACATGCACGATTTTTTTTTTCAAATATGTGTGTAGGTAGCCGTCACAAGTATTTGAAAAAAAAAATATAAAAAAAACAGCACGCAAAAGAGTAGCCAATTTCACTTGCACAATTAATTAAAAAGAGACCAATTTTATTTTTTTATTTTTCACTGCATTGTATGTATCCTTTAGTTAATCTGTGTACAGCGTTGTGGGGTGCTGCAATCAACATTGTCTATACATTTTGTGTATTTCTTGTACCTGCTCAGTGCTCTTTATATTGTAGCTGTTTGTTGTACCTCTTGAATAAAATAAATACCGCCTCGACCCCACTTCTCTATACCTTCTAGCATACTCTGCAAAGTTAATAAAGTCTACCAGATCAGACATCTTTGCCACAGATATTAACATATAACATTTATAATCCTATCTAATGTGAATTCTCTACTAAAAACAAAAATGTAACCTCAAACGTAAATTTTAAAATCAATCATTAAAAGTTAAGTAAAGGTTTTGCTGTACTTAACATTAATTGTCATTAAGAGACGGTAACGAATCGTTAACTGTCTCTGGGAGCGAACTTTTTAAAATCTTTACTAAGGAGCGACTTAAGTAATCGTTAAACGTCTCTGAGTGTGGCAGTGGGATGTATCGTTCATTAACGGATTTAATGATAATTAGTTAAGTATTCATTAGGGCTAATTTAATGACGCTTTCTGAGTGTGGCAGAAAGTCCCTTCCACCAGCTATATCGTCCACTATTCAAGACACCAGCATCATAATAGTTATATTTGAAATGAAAAAGTTAGCCAATATTCTCTCACATACGCGTGTAGAATTTACTATTAACGCGTCGTCTCAGGGCATTTTCCTCAATCGAAAGTAAAGTAAAGGTATTTTAACGAACACAAAATCATGTACGAGAAATACACCTAACTACCCATGATTGCAATACATGACAAAATGTAGATCGTTACTTAACTATAATCATTTAAATAGAAAAATACATTCTCACGATCGAACTAGGTTCAACGCAATAAATCGATGCAATTATGTCGTTCGATTCTCAGTTCCCGCATGTTTTTGCCGCGGCTTCGCTTGCGGTTTTTTTCCTATTTTACGTAGTTGCTGTACCGTACTCTCGCCGCAAGCCTGCTATCTTTATTGCAGGAAATTATGCTCCAAATTCTGTTAGATGTAGGTTGTAGGTGGGTTGTTGTCGTTACGTAAATTGAATGAACGAATTCTTCATTCCCTTCGTTCCCTTTATGATTACCGACAGGAAGAATTAACGAATGAATTCATCCATTTTCTAGATATGTTTTTTTTTCTTAGCTATTCTGTCGCTCTCTTGGGCAAAGACTATTCATTCCCTGAGACAGTGAGTCGAGTTTGCGGCAAACCACGAAGAAGATAGCAGGACGAACTGGATAAATTTCTCCAAAACTGGAGAGATGAGGCACAAAAACGTGAAGGATGGAAGATACTTAGTTACATCAAATCCGGTACACCTACGCGCTTCATTTAGCAAGAAACCCAGCAGAAACAATGTAAAAACATATCCCGAAGCGAGATCTAATACGATTTTGCATACATTATTCATGCGTACGTTAGTTCCAATCGTTTCACAGCTTTCCATTGCTTTTTATAACAAGATTGATATCCGTGAAACATATCTACATGCCTCTCTTACGCATAATTGTGATTGAACACTTTCGCAATAAAAACGATCGTAACTTGGAGCGAGATTTCAGCATCACGTTCAACTTTTAAGGCTTTCCGAACATTTTTAAATGCTTCTTCTCATAAAATGTGGCCCTTTTTCCCAGCAACTGTAAACGTGTGTCCTAAAAATAAAGCACTTACACGTTCGGATCGGCGCCCGATTTTTAAAGGGTCTGTATTATTAAAATGGGCTTTTCTCCGAAGTTTGATCATTATGGATATTGTGATTCGTGACCTTTAAGGAAATACGAAAACAGATATCCTTGAATTGACGTTACTTAAGCGTTTTTTGAACCCGATTTTTATTATCTACTTATGTAAGGGTAATGTTATTGGAAATCGTTTTTGGCAAGTGTATCAGATTATTATGAACTCTATTTTTAAAACAGTATTTTGACTACCGGATTAGTCTACTTTTACGATGCAATTCGGGCTGTGTAGTACTTAAATTCCAGCATTGGGGACACTACACACCATCAAAAGGCGTTTTCGTAGAGGGTTCCGCATTTCTTTATCATAAACTCAACAGCATAAAAATATCCAACTTTATTATTTAATTAGGGTAGCATTCGGGCCAAGTTTTAAGCTGATTAACCCAAGGGATAACATTTTTCATACAACCGAATCCCTTTTCACTTCCTTAGAGATTGAATTGCTTAATTCTTAGTACTTACTTACATTACAAAATAAAACCGTGTGCAACATTTCACTTCCCTAGTTCCAGTAGTTTTGGCTGTGCGCTAATACATCAGTCAGCCAGTAAGGTTCTCCCTTAAGAATATAGACAAGAAGATGTACCTGGTACTTGTTTAGATCATATGGGATTGATGTTGTATACATCATCTAATTAAATGCATCAAACGTAGAACATCACATATTTAAAACTTCATAAGAAAACGCACGCCTCAACGAATAAAGGAAACGGGTAGTCAGATAACCAACCGGACACGAGACCCCACATGCATTCTATGGCATGTGAAAAAGTAAATGCCAAGCCATTATCAACCTTACCCCTTCACTTTCAAGCTATAATAATTAAATTTTGTTATTAACGGCTCGCCTTTCTCGCGATGTCAATTATTTCTACAAACATGAACGAAAGTGGGTTGCTTAGAACAAAAGCTTCTGTGTTTATGAATTTGACATAAATAGCCGTAACGGGAAACTAGTTCAAGTTGTTTCCTTGCTGTTTTGTCTTGGAGAAATGGATTAAATTGATTTGGTTTGTGTCATGCGGCGCAGTGCTTTGTAATAAATAATTTTGTTGTGGTTAGAAATCCTTACTAATGTTATAAAGACGTAAATATTGTTATTTCTTTGGTTTGTAAGAGGCAATCTCAAAAAATATTTCACTGACAGCAAGCTACACTATTGTTGCGTGCCTTATATTTTATGATCTACTTGACCTAATTATGCCTGATCGCATATAACTGAAAATGAAATGGATTTTTTGGGAGTCTCACAAAACCATGAATCGATTCATTTTCCGTTACACGCAATGTCATCATTATTGTAAGCGGTTATGACTGGTCCACCGTGATCCTCCAGGCATCAATCACTTGACATGAGATGCAGAAACAGATTCAATTCAATAGGCATACAAAAGCAAAGACGACGTTTACGTTCCTTAACTATAACAAGAATTGTGGGACTTCTCACCATCACTGTGCATGGAATGTATCCCCCATACAATCGAAGGTATAGTATAATTGCAACACGCGTGGAGGTTTCCCTCTCTAGCATTCTCAAAGGCATTACGAACGTTTACAAGGCTCATTATGTGCCCCTTCATCACGATTTGAATGAAAGTAAAGAATTTGATAGCATCGTTTTATCAACTTGTAAAGATAAAGTACCTAGCGTAACTTTTCGATAAACAACTGGGATTACACACCAAGGTTTTTTTAAATTACAACGTGATGAAATCACTATTAATAAAGTATTACTTATGAATATTTTATGATAAGATTGCAACTGCAAATTGTGTCAATTACTATTGACGTAAATATTCATCGTTTAATAAAGTGCTATCATCACAACAATCACATTAAAAAATATTAATCGGCGTCCATTCTGCTTCATTGAATCTTATGTGTGCTAAGGCAAGTTCGGAACGAACGCGTGCCCTCGTATTCGGTATTTCGCGCACCATTCGGTCACCGCGACATTCCGCTCTTTCGTTCCCATTTCCCATTCGTTCGCTAGTCGTGAGTGATAACCGCGCAGTGACGGACGTGTGCCGCGCTTTATCACGATTCCCGCGTAAGATCGAACGAAAATTATTTTAGTGATTAAAAACAAGTTACGAATTGTGTTTGTGTTAAATAATATTGTGGATTTATAGTGCTTATCGATATTTATGCCGATGTGTGTGTAAAACAAGTTGTATTTTTTTTCTGTGCGTTCGTATTCTTGGATTTTTCTATAGCGAAGTTTTTGTGGTAAGTCTAAAGATCATTTCTGAAGATTAGGTTATTGAGTTTGTGGTTGTTGCTTGTTACCTAAAATCAGCGTATTAATGTCCCGTTGGTGGGTAGGACCGTTGAAATGTGCCGGTAGGTAGCTACCCGGCCACATTTTTGTAAGTACCGCAGATAATGGACACATCAGCGGTACTTGTTGATTGGCGGTATATTCTTATCGTCGCCGTATTCTTTGGTGAACGGAACGGCGCGTTGATACAAAGCGAGTTTCCGAGAACGTTGTTTGAAAATATAAGTAATGTATGAGCTAATAGTTTACGTGGTTAGTTGACACGAACGGCCATAAGAACGGTGAATAAAATAGAATATAGTCGAGTTAGAAATAACCTGTGTTACCTAAGATTAAACATTCTAAGTGAACTGTTTGTTTTCCATAATTATGAGAATAAAGAAGGTACGGTCAGCAACTAAAGTCAATTAGCACTGTTACTTTTACATAAACCATCCAAATAGACACGAAATAATCAATTTTTTTATACATAAGTTGTCTTTTTTAAATTGGTTACTTAAATATGGCCTACATAATCACAAGAACCTATCACACCGACCTACCTATCTCTGCCTAGATATCCTACTTCTTTAGACGCAAGCAGCTCGCAACCAATTGCGCCAAGAATCCCACACTCTAGTGCTGCAATTTACCTAAATACCTAGGCACCTAGGCATATCCGGGACCTAACACGCACTAACTATCGTGATCCGGGACAAATGTTGTGTCGAAGACCGGTATTAATAGATGTCAGTCTGGAAAATCTTAGGAAAATACTCATCTTTATCAGTATAAACGTAGTCTAGTTAGGAATATTTTGGCCTATAAGTAATTAAACTCAATGAAATTTTGTGCAAAGGATAAGGGTACTAATATTTAGGCCCATAGTTAATTAGTTTCCCGTCAAATAGCTTAATTACCTACTAAGTTATACGTAACTCAAAATTGATAAGACGGGGCACTGACTAATTCTAAGCCTAGATATTAGTGCCATTATCCTATCTACAAAATTTAATTAGGCTTAATGACTTAATATATGAGTAGATTACTTTGCATGGAATGCGTTATACAGAAAGTCCTCTTAATAACTGCAAATTGAGCATCACCATCATCATCGTATCACGACGTCCACTGCTGGACATAGCCTCCTTAAAGTTAACCACAATGGCCGGTCTTGCACTGCCCGCATCCTGCAATTACCCCGATTCAGGTCGTCGCTCCACCTAAACTGCAATCGCCAGCCCGTCTGCTAAGCTTGGCGATTATAGCAAACCCCCCCAAACATGACAGACTCCAAATTATGAGGAAGAAAATATTTAATGAGCTGCACAAAACTACGAAGGTGTTGCATTCAGTGTTCTAAATACTTTGAAACTTAACACCATCGGTATCTAAGTTATAGGAACCGCCCACTAATAATTATATTCAGAATAGTTCTACATAATTAGAATAAGTAGTTCTTCCATCATGCAGTAGGTACCTATTCATCTTGTCAACTCGTAATCAGATTGGTCACCATATAAAATGACCCAGGAAAGGGTCGTCCTTTTGAAGCCTTCTATCAGTTTAGGCTAAATGTCTTTACTCGGCTTATAGTGCTTATACCTATGCATCATTACCTCATAATTGCGCATCATTTACTACCCATCATTATGGTGATTCTAGGAATGATTTCCTCATTCTGCTAAGCGGTCTTTGATTTGCGCTAAACGTACTTGGATTTCCAGTTAAACCCAACGGCTAAGCTGTTGGTCTTGTGGTCTGATTGTGGGGTTCGAGCAATGTGTATTAGTATCAGCCCGGAGTTTGGAAATTGATGGTTGTGTGACACCTTCGAATCTAAGAAAGCAAGTAAAGCCGTTGGTGGTTAAAACTTATCTCTTCCTGGTCGTGAAGAATTGCCGTTCGATAGGTCTATGAAAGTGAAGTAAGAGGTGCACATGTGTGCACTTATGACCCCCTACCTACCACGAATAGTGTAGATATGTGTGCACAAACACAGGTACACTCCGTATCTATGTTTGTGCACTTATTATGTGTCTTGCGTACTTGGCTAGTATCTATTGAGATCGGTCGCCGTGACCTTTTCTTCTGGAGTATATTATTATGTATTAGCTATTAGTAAGCAAAAGCTCAGAGCTCGGAGTTTGGATTTGTGCCCGGTTAATGACAATAGGCTCCCCCCCTATTACATGGGACCTAAAAAAGTGGGTATATATTGGTACACCTCTGCCTACCCTTCGGGGAATACAGGCGTGATGGTATGTGTAGTAAGCAAAACATTATACACCACAAACTGATCCTCTTCTCCATAAACCTCAAGTGTATTTTAGAACGAAATATTAAAAGTATATGTATAGCATATGCCATATACTTTAAGAGTTGGTACATTAAGAAGTAATCATAGTTTAGCATGGTTGCCTTATCGCACTAGTGCTAACGATACTTACATTGTAGGAAATTGATTGGAAGTGTATTGAAAACTATACATACAGAAACTAAGTGTTAATAGAATCTAAGCTAACTGTTACTCGCGCCTGCACTCGCGTTCACGCCATTTAATTTCACGCTAAACCCGTTCTTTTTCTAAAATAAAAGTAGCCTAAGATACTTCTTATAACATCGGCTATCTGTCAGTGAAAATCGGTCCAGCCGTTCTGGAAAGTAACCGGAATAAACAGATAGATAAATCTTATGTCTAGATCATAAGAAAGAAATTATTTTATTGGTATGTATCTCAACAGTGCACATAGCCTGCAGTATTGTATAAAACTTTGCAAATAGTTTTACAACGTGTAACCGACATTTTAGCTTTAAGTGCGTGTAATGATGCGCTTACACAGACAATTTATTGCACAATTCTTGACAATTATGACCGACAGCATTAAGTTTACGACAATACTAAGATGTCAATACTGAAAATTCCAAGAATTTCGTAATATTACTTGCCCATGTAACACTATTGCTTCGGCAATCTTTTAACTATTCTACAAATTTCCCATCATTGCTACAGTTTTTACAATCTTAAATGTTATACAATTTTTAATCATCATAAAACTGGTTTATGATTTGAAACGTGTTGCCAATACATATATCACTATAATAATTGGACTTCAACAGTTAAAAAGTTACATCAGCCCAATCAATAACTAAAACCAGTAGATATTTGATTAATCTTGTAAAAGTTTTGCAACTTTGACGCGTATTACATAAAATGTAAAAATGCCTGAAAACAAGTAATTCATTATTCCATTATCTGGGACTATTCTGTAAAAATATAGGTGAAGCGAGCGTGTGGTGTATATGAGTTTCATCTGACGCTATAGATTGATAATCCATAGCGTCAGGTAAAATCACTGCTAAGGTCATTAAAAACCGGGCAATTTTTTTTTACAGAATAGTTCTACAGATATTTGTTCAGTACCTAGCCTGTGTTTATTTTTTACCCGAATGCGCGAAAGGTAATGTGTCTAACAGCCTATTTACCTATTTCTTCCTAAGGTGGTACTTATCAGATCAAAGGCTCTTCATCCAAGGTTTGATCTCAATAAATAAGGGTTAAGTTAGCCCTTGAGCACCTTTTGAAAGCACGTGTGATGAAAATGTGTGAAGTAAAAGGTTCACAACTAAAATTAAACTAGTATCTCTTGTATGTAGTAAAGTAAGTAAGTAAGTAACCTTTATCTTTTAGTATACTATATCTACAAAATTACATCGAGTTTAATTATTTATTGACTAAAACATGATTAGACTACTTTGGAATGTAACGCGCTGTCGGTAAAGTCCTGTTATCTTACTTTGATGACATTTTAAATGAAATCATTTGGTTAAAATAAACAATAAATAATAATTTACTTGACTTTTCAATTGTTAAGGAGGCAGCAGGAAAGATAAAGTTCGCTTTTTCTAAAAAATGATATTTTTTTTGGAGAAGAATAAACAAGAAACTTCATTAACAATATTTTAATATCATTTAATACGTTTGCCTCAGACCACAGTATCCTACTTTGAAATGCGTGATGTCATATAAAAAATAACAATTAGTATTGTCATAGTTTTAATCTGGCTAATACGTTTTTTGGTGTATTTTGAACATACTAAACACGTTACCCGTGTTACGAAGATAAAAATATTATGGTTCGACATACAACTAAAGCTTTGCATTACTTTTAATCAATTAAAAACCTACGTAGGGTAAATACGCCATACGTCGGCCCCTCCCCAAACTTCGGCCGTCTGCACATTTTCAGCTTGCGTTCATTTAAAACGTAATGAAGTGACAAATTTGCCACTCAAATTACAACCTTAGTTCATACTCTATATGTACAAACCGTTACTTTCCGATTACGTCACTCACTCTTCGCACACTGAGCATCAGTAGCGATTGCGCCGTCGAAGCGTCAAATTCTTAGTTAAAGTACCTTACTTGCTGTGAATACCCACACTTCGGGGATTGATATAAAAACGGTAAGACATTCTTTTTTTTTTGTTTTAAGCTTTATTATTAGTAATTAGTGATTTTTACTATATTTTGAGATAGTTTATTCAATGTTTTACGTATTGTTTTAAAGTAAAAATAGGAGGCCGCCAATAGAATACCAATTTTGAGTTAAAACCCGATTCTCGGCCGTGGCCGACTTAAAGTAAATGCAGTCTGTTTTATAAATTCTAATTGTACTAATTCTGTTGGCTTATTATGAGAATTTGCAACGCATATAGGCAAATAAAACTATTTTACGTTTAATCGCCAAATACCGGCCGGGGTGATATTAGTTGAATCTCGAGAAAACATGTACACGAAATAGGGGCCGGCTTTAGAAACATTAAAGATCGTAATGTCGACCAGCCTCGAATTCGAGCCTAACTATACAGGCTGATTACTTTTTCTTATTTTCTCAAAAGTAAATATTTATTATACTTACATATAATTTATTAATAATATAAAGAGTTAAGTTTTAATGTAGGAGTTGATAATATTGAAAACATTTATGATAGCTTATTACGGTTTGGGAATATACCTAAGATATAAATTGCTCTTTGGAACTTGCTGCCTTTAGAATTAATGCTTTTAATTTAAGGTACTACAATGACAGATCAGGAAGATCCAGGGCCTTCACGGAAACAAAGAAAATTATGCAGTTACGATCGCACAAAAATAAAGGAAAAACTTGAGGCAATAAATAATGAAAAATATTTGTCTGTCTTCATTTAAAACACCCTATACCCGGCCGACATTTGGGAAAAACAGGACCGACCATGGGCCGTGAATGGCCGACTTTAGGGTTTTTTCGTTCTCGACGCATCTAAACCTTAGTACTTTTTCCTTGTAGTAGAAATGTCAACCAAAGGCTAATAAACATGAAATAGATTTATCAAAGTATCCAAAACCGCATCGGAAGCTATCCTTTCGTTGCAATTGATGGTGCCAGACTGATCCCAAAACAGAAAAACCGTAAGGGGGCCGACATTTAGCGTATTTACCCTACGTAATATTTACATAATAATTTAATCAGGGAAATGCAAATTTAATCGCGATAGCTTCCATTTATCGCATACGATATCATTACAAGGTTAGTAGGATACCTAATATTGTACCTATTCTGATATTGAGATTACCTGAATTATACGACATTAAACTGATAAACTGGATAGTTCATTATCTGCAAATTACAAAACTATGCGAGATATGCAACAGAAAAGCAAGTGTAAAAAAAAGAGTTTTAATGAAGCCGAAACGCTGTTCCCGTCATTGTTTTGATTTGGACTTTAACCTTTTAGTTAAGGAAATAAGGTACATTTTTGCTTTACGTTTTGAACGTAACGATACACCTGAACTTTTAAATATCTATTCTCACACCAAAAACAAAAGTCATTTCCCAGCAAGAATTTCTGCTCAAAGTTACTTAATTTGATGTATAGTATGCATAGTTTAGCTATGTTATGTGTCTTTTGTCACCTTGTGGTTATAACATCCGTCCAGGCTGATAAAACAAGCGTGTTTCAGAAAGCAGCAATAAAGACCTACCTACTATGATATAATCAGCTATCTGTCTATCTGATAATACACCCAATAAACATTCAAATTATGTCGTATTGAAAGGCTTATTGGTTGCTATACTGCTCCTTTGGTCTCGTGGTCACAAGTGCGTGTACTTAGCGTCCTAGGTAAAATTTCTAGGTCAAGCCAGCGGAGTTAGAACGCTGCTGGGTTTATAGTTGATACCCCCGTGCTTCAGAAAACACATAAAGCCGTTGAGCCTGCGCCTGATCATTCGCCGGTTCCATCAGACTATGGAACTTGGAGTAGAGACTAAGGAAGAGGGCTGCTTCTTGAGCTTGCGCACATACTTGTGTACTATAGTATCCTTCAGCGCACTTAGCTAGTCTCCATTGAGTTTGCCCACAGTACGCGACTGAAAATCGGTCGGTAGATTTTTTATCTCTACGTTTTCGTTGCATATTTCGTGGTACCTCGTTATCCCAATGACTGTAAGACCTACAATTTCGACATCTGCACAATTCAGTCATCTCTTCATAAGTAACCTGTAATATAACTATCTTATATGATCTCCTTACCAATCAGTGAGCAACGTTGACCTTTGCAACTGCTGTGCCACTCAAAACGGTCGGACATGTAAAGTTACACACACACAGCTGTCAGCAGTTACGACATTATATTGTGCAGACTTATTTTGTCTTGCACAATGAGGTCAACAAATCATGAAGAGTATGAGAAATTTTTGGTCAGGTTTGAAAACTTCCTGTTGTTTTGGATCTGGGCTGGGAAAAGATAACATGAAGGTGTTGATCGCGAATTCAATGTGAGTTTTGCAGGACGGTCAATGACCTAAACACATGTGTATTTATATCTCTGAAATATTATTATAATTAATCAATTGATTTTTCATGTAAACTAGTTATTTTTATATAAAATTTCAGTAGTATAGTAAAACATTACATGAAAGAATTCCCGGGAATTCTAAACTACGGTAGCACCAGGTATCGAACGCAGCACCTGTGGAGTGCTAAAATTTTAAGTATTTATATTTTGGCACATTCGTCACAGCTGGCTATTCCAAACGCTAGGGGTCCTTACAAAAGAAGGCACTTAGTCGAGCACAAGGGGAGCGCCAATCTTCAGTATTGCACACGGTCTTAAATGGGGAGAGGGTAAGATCGGTGAGTGAAAAGTTATGCTTGATGCACACTTGACAACAGAACGTTAGCGCTAGCGATTCTTCCTGGGTTTGTTCGGGCGACTAATAAACAACCTAAAATATTTGTTACGTTAAGAAATGATTTCAATTGAAGTGACAACTGCATTAAAATCAGTCAGTTCCAAAGCTAAGATATCCAAATAAACTCACTGAGATAAACATTTTAATTATAAGCAGTTATGGAGATATTGAAGGTATATAACAGCACGCTATGACTCATGGGAGCAAAGCAGTAACCAAAGATGTAATGTGGGTAAAAATACCACGCGACCAATTCGAAAGCAAAGCTATAATACCGCAATCATAGAGAATTTGTCACATGGGTAACATATTTCCGTCAGTTGGACCTTCCAAACTCCGTTATCAGTGTTTTTATCACTTCCTCCTGTTACCGAAGTGTTTCATGGAGGGGTCTTTGAACACTTCAATAGCGTATAATGGCAATTCAACGCCGGGTCATGTGCCACAATTATTGGTTTATGACCGAACGGTACAACACCTGCACAAGTGGGGTATACAAGTGTTACGATAATGTAACTTAAAACATGGATTTCTGAATATGAGAAATTAATGGAGATATTATGTAAAATTGTACCGATATTTATTTATTTATTTATTTATTTAAACTTTATGCAACAAAAGTACAAAGGCGGACTTAATGCCTTAGGCATTCTCTACCAGTCAACCAAAGGTGGTGAAGAGATATCATGGCAGGTGCAAATTACTGTAAAAGATCAAAACAACATTTGATACTTACTTTAAATACAAACAAAAAAGGACTCAATGCAATTAAATAGAAAAACTAATTGTACACAAGTACAAAACATACATATAAATACATATATAAAACATATCTATATACCTACATACACAAATACATACACCCATACATACATACATACCTATATATATATACCTAATTATATAAAACACATATCTTATGATAACAGTAGAGAGGAGGATTATGAGACAACTCTTACTATTGGTTCTGAAAATAACTCCGCAATTTCTGCTTGAAAGCATACCGACTCGTGGCTGTCCTGATATCGAGAGGGAGTGCATTCCAAAGAAGAATAGCCTGAATATGAAAGGAAGAATGAATGAAATCAGAAGTATGAGAGGGACAGTTAAGCAGAAGATTATTAGAGGAACGCAGACTCTTAGCATGAGTAGAACAGAGATATTGAAAATGAGAAATGAGATAAGAAGGAGGAGAAGGAGAATTAAGAAGGGAGAAAAGCGTGGTTAACGCACGTAAATTTCTTCTCTGGCGAATGGGCAACCATTTAAGTTCGGCCCTGAAGCTTGATACGTGGTCATATTTCCGCAAATTGAAAATGTACCGAATGCAATTATTGAGAACCCTGTCCAGCTTATCCAACAACACTGCATTCAAGTCAAAGTAGCACACGTCACCATAGTCAATTATAGGAAGGATTAAAGTCTGCACAAGCATTGCTTTCGTCCTTGCAGGCAAAAAGTTTCTCAGGCGATATAAGGAACGCAAGGAACCGTTGACTCTCTGACAAACACCGGAAACCTGACTCTGCCAGCTTAGCGTAGAATCAAGATATAAACCGAGATCCTTCACACAGGGGCTTATTGGGATGACAGACGTATTCAAAATAATAGGAGGAAGGGTTAAAGCTGCCACTCTGCTCATCATGCGAGAACTACCAATAACAATCGCCTGGCATTTTGTGGGGTTTACAGCCACCCCAAACCTGTCAGACCAATTGTTAACGGCATCTAGATCCCGGTTTATATCCTGAATAGCCGCAGACAGGTCAGCCACCTCGGTGGCAGTATACAGCTGAAGGTCGTCAGCATACAAATGATACGCACACTGAAGAAAGGGAGTAATGAAATTAATAAAAATAGAAAACAGTAAAGGAGAGAGAATGCCGCCTTGAGGAACACCAGCATCAAGATCACGCCAACTCGAAGAATACAAAGCACTTTACATCTTAAATTACTATTAAGTGCTACATACTGCATATTTGTGACCGGAATTCAGTGATAAGTTTATTTAAGTATATTTTAAGGATGAGATTAGCTCTTCGGGATCATGTTTGACCCTGGACCGAACGGCTGAGCCCAAAAAGAGCTGACTTAAAACTATGTCGATTGGGGTTAGGCTTCTTCCTCTCTCGCTTACAGTACTGTCCCATTGGCGGGCAAAGGCTTTCTTTTCCTTGCTGTTTGATCCAGATGGATAAAAGACCCTGAGTCCGGAAAGCCCTGACACATGACTATAACCATAGCCGTTTTTCTTCTTCCGCTCTCTCTAGCCTACGCCCTCTGCTGTGCAGAGGCCACCTAAAACCTCCCCACATAGTTTGCATTCTGATCATCTCACCACTTCAATCTTGGGCCCCTAGCACACGGCGTATTTGAATCGCGGCAGAGGTCGCGCGTTTGACCGAGTAGCTGTAGCTGTTCCATACAAAAATGCTACACCTACTCGGTCAAACATATGAAACGCGCGTCATCTGCGCGATTAAAATACGCCGTGTGCTAGGGGCCTTAGCCGACCTCCACTTTAGATTGACACGTAATATAGCTCTTAAACATTCCCCATAGCTATCAATATCAACTGTACACAAACTCCTAGTCTAAACTGACATAACCAATTGAACAGCAAACATCCCGTCCAGTGTACCCTCTCATGCCATATCGTTGTGCAAGCATTTCATCATGCAGTACCGCCAATTAGCTCACGGACTCACAACACTACCTTATGCCAACATACGGGACCCTTCGAGCGGTTGTCGGAAGTGTGTGCAATCGATATTCGAACGCACCCGGCCACTCGCTCCCTCGGTTGATGTACACTCGCGTGCAATAGTTTGTGTTGAGGGAATATGAAGTGGGGTTTTGATTTTTTATTGGAGGTTTTGTTTGGTGTTTCGGAATGTGGTGTGAATGGAGTAAAAGAAATAAAAATTGATTATTAATTTCTGACACTCAAGCGAAGACAGCAATACTGTAAATAAATGTTGTTTCTTGAGGCTATCTTTGGCATCCCTATTTAACTCAAGAAGATTTACCAATCATCGGATACTAGGTAAAAGAACAAATTAAATTGAAAAAATATGTTCAGAACACATAACAATAATATAAGGCACATTGACCTTACTTTACCAAATTACTTTTATCTGCTGAATAAATATGACATAATTATGTTCCATATCTGTCAAACTGACATATTTATCCTTCAGATAAAATATATCTGACGGTAAAAAATTCTCCAGTAACATAAAATTTACCAACTTTTTTATTGCAAGTACAATGCGAAAGTAACACATTGCTCATAGCCTTCTCTATCCAGTTCAATTTAAAAAGAAAATCATCACTACCTTCATAAATAATACAGCAAGTGATCGATTACTGAGCTCGAGTTATTCGGCCCGGCCGTGCATGTAACTCAACGCCCGGCTCCGCTCGCCTGGGTATTAGCGTGACAATCGTATAGAGTTACCGCTAGTTGCTAAGGTAACTTAATTATACACGTGTCGTATTTATTACTGGGTTGACTGTTGAACTGTGAAAAATAACGGCTGACGGGGTAAAAAAGTGGTTGTAAATGCGAAAAATAAAATTGGCTTGAAGGGGATCCCCCGATTTTTTGTGCGTGATGTAACTTTTTTTAAGTAATTTGCATATTTTTATTTTTATTGTCAGACAGAATTTTAAAATGTCTAAGTGGCAGTTTTGTAGCACCGATTCATGCTATAAGTATAATACATATACCAAGGTAATAAAGCTGAAGAGTTTGTTTGTTGAAACGCGCTGAACAGAAAAACTATGATAAGCAGATTCATGACAAAAATGCTATTATTTATTTATTTATTTAACACTTTATGCACACAAAATGTACAGCGGCGGACTTATTATAACATCATGCTACAACCCACGGAATCAGAGCATACCAAAGACGTAACGCGAATAAAAAAAAACACGCAGACGAAGCCGCAGGCAAAAGCTAGTAGTACAAAATAAGTCCAGCAAAAAAATGCATACACAACCATTCACAAAGTTAACATTACGTTATTGTACGCCCCATACAACGGTAAAGAGGAAATTGTATTCTTAACAAAACAGCTTCCAAATCACCATACGATAGTACTACAAAAACGAAATAAAGGCAACACTATCAACGCAGTTTCGATACAAGAAGCCGATACAATAACATTGTATCAGATAACCAGACCAGTTCATGCAAGTAGAAAGTATGCTGACCCACAAATCATGGTGGACGAGTTATCGCAAAGTGAAATGTGCTCGATCGCTTCACGACAATTACACGGAATAAATTATTACAGAAGGCTTGCAATCATTCATCTTGTTACACTCTTGGTTTGTACAGACCATCCGAGTGTTGAAATGGATGATTCGATCTGGGTGCTTCGCACCGTTAACCAATATTTCTAAGTTACAGCTTCTTAACAAAAAAAAACTTTATTTTAGCCTTGAAAACCCGATTAATTTTCAATTAACAGTAAAAATTGATTTTTAGGTGCTTTGAAATCAATAAATAAATAGTTAGTTAATCAACATTGCCAAACAAAATCTATGGGGAATCGTGTTTATTCACAATTAGTTCCTAAACCACATTTTTGCATCAACTGCCTTCTATTGTCGGAGCTGTATGTACCACTATTTTCATACTAATTTTGCTATGTCCTAAACTCCTGTTTTTCGAACGAAAAATGTACCTACCTACATTATAATATGTCAAATTGCCCAAACATGGGTAAGCTGCTGTGTTCAGCCAATCACAGCCGCTGACGTGCGGTTGACAATCTGTCTCATGAAATCTGGGGGTCAAAGTGGTATATGCAAGTCTAGAGTACAGTTCATGATAGCAGTGATTACATTCATGAATTATCAGGGTATGGTGCTGATGTAATTACAGACACATGAGACATATAAATTTTGTCTCTGGAAGTGCACTGCACTTGCAAGGGTTCTGGTATTGCAGACATCTATAGGCAGTGGTCACCACTTAACACCAGGTCGGCTGTCGGCTTGTTTGTCATCCAATAATGTAAAAAAAAGACCTAACATTTAGATGTTTTCCTAGTTTTAAATATTAACAAATTCAAGGTCCTAAGCCAAATCTAGTTTCGTCTACTACGTGACGAAGCGACCTTCCTTTAGTAGAAAGATGATTAATGTCTTGTACAAAGATAACTAATGAGTGAGTCAACTAATCAACACACTTAACTTAAAGTGGACTAATGCACCTACTGTACTTATGTTTACTGTGACATAGGTATAACTAGAACTACATAATTATGGAAACAAACACTTCACTTCGTTTCCAAGTGATAAACGTGACAGAACTAGGTGAGTCAGGTTGAAAATTATAGGTAAGATGGTTACTGTAGGATGTTTCGCAATATGTTTTAATTGAGATAACATAATAAAGAAATTATGAAACTAAATGGTATCAAAAAAACATACTCCGCATCGCCGTCAACAGGAGCGGGATTGCCACGTTGGATGGCATGGCAATGCTGATTGTATTTGTATTTTGCCTTAAAATGTATAAAACGAGCAGAAAATTTGTTTTATCAAGTGGTCCGTGAATCTGTCTATATTTAAAGTACATTTCTGCTTCATTTGAATTGAAAAACTCCGCTTCTTTTAGTACGACGGCATTGCACGGCATTTTGTCTCAATTCTTCGATATATTCTCGTATTTTCTGATATCAACACTCTTAACTTTTTCTATATGTGGTCTTATTTCTTTTGATTCGCATATCAACAGAGATATCAAAATATGTTACTAGAAAAGTCTCGACGCATGAAAAAACTTTGTAACAAGTTGTGGAACCAAGTAAGGTACTTTTCCGTTTCTTAGGATCAATGATCCTTTCAATAGAAGGCTGTTCGATGAAAAACATCTACCATTCAATTCATCTCATATTTTTTTGCTTGGACTTGATAAGACTCGGTTGTTGGCAGGATATTTTTAGAGTTCCTTTGTAGTGAAGGTAAAACGGTGATAGTCTATATCTGGAAATTTTATTTTTGCTTTAATATTTTACATTAGATTTTCAGACTAATAATGATCTCCAGCCTATAATTATCCTACTGCAAGGTAGACATAGAGAAGGCTCTTCTCTTAAAGTCTTCCTTGACACCTCGAATCTTTAATGGTATCTATGGACCTGTTATTGTTACTAACTACCTATATTTCCCCTCGCTGTTACCCTGGTTCAGTTACGTCTTTGGTTACTGCTCCGTTCCTGTTGGTCGTAGCGCGATGTTCGGCCTAAACCTTCCTCTTGAGTCACTCTGTCTATTGATGAAAACGCATTAAAATCCGTTGCGTAGTTTAAAAGATCTAAGCGTACAGAAGGACAGATGTCGGGAAGTGACTTTGTTTTATATAATACTAGCGAAGCGACCCGCCCCGGCTTCGCACGGGTGCAATGCTGATACTAAATACACTACAGAAAAACATAGCGGCCCGCCGCAAACGCTACGTCCCGAAATTTTTAAATCTGTAATATCTTCGAAAATATTCATTTAAATCATATGCTGTAAAAGGCCATATAGATCTATATTAAATCAAAAAAGTATTTAAGGTATTTAATTGGATAAGGATTAATGCTGTATTGGGCAAAATCGCTTCGAAAATTAGTTAATAAATTAATTAAAAAGTAAATGACAAAAAAGTGTTATTGTGGGACTATATAAAGATGCCATGATTTGCTTGCTTTAGGATCAAAACAAGAGGATTGTATTGAAACGATTGACCCCTCGGTAATGCTGGGAATTGAAAGCTGTGAAACTTGGTGCTTACTTGTGTTACGTCCCGTTATGTTTGTATAGAATGTGCTGACTTGCTGATTCATCTAAGTAAAGTTGGTGTTGGTACGGTTCTTGTAAAGTCCAGTTTTATTCTTATGTTGATCTAATGATAGGTAGGTTCTTACCTTTGGTGTGTATTGGATTTCATGGCGTTTCTATGGAGCACATACACCTTTTACTAATATAAACTATTAAGCCTCCGCTGTTTGTCCGTCTGTCTGTCAGCGGGCTGTATCTTATGAACATAATAAATAGAAAGTCTAATTTTTCACAGAGTGTGTACGCCTATTGCCGCTATAATAAATAAAAATGAAATGTGGTCCCCATACAAGAAATGTATACTTAACTATTTTTGTGATTTTTGTTCAAACTTAATATTATACGGTAGTACGGGACCTAATGTGCAATTCAGACTCGCACTTAGCCGATTTTTTCAACACATGAGATATGGACACTAAATTAAAAAAGCAATCGCTTAAATGAAGTTGACGATCTACTCCAAGAAATGACGTCACCATACAAATTCATTCTTTTCGTTCAAATCATTTTTTCTAACAGCATAAAAAGTCACCTTGTGAGAACCGGTATCCAACGCTATAGTTGATGAACAAGAAATAGTATAAAATGAAGGGCAATTTACAATAGGGCCTTTGTAAAGAACCTCCTTACCGCACGATACGGCGTGACGTGATAATAATTAGAAGATAATCTACCTTTATTGTATTGCAAATAGAAAACCTTGTAGATTTAATCATAAAATAACAGTAACTCCGGAGATTATTTGTCGAGTATAGCGTTTGGTAATGGGCTTTCTATTCTTAAACTTGGTATAAATTGCTCGAGCCCCTGGGAATGTTCCTCATGAATTTACAAATGAGAATGGTTTATTTGAAGTCTAAAATAAGTGGTGTGGAAGAAACTTAACGATGTTGAAAAGTTACATGAACTTTCCATTACAGTGACCATATTTCTGTTCTGGACCTATGAAGGTTCGGAACTGCCGATGAGCGTGGGGTCCTGTCTGGGTCCTTCCCAGGTAGGGCAAGAAGTGTTATTGAGTTTTTCCATTAGTAATTTCTCAGTAGCAGCTCGGAGTTTGGAAGTTGGTAGTATGACACCCTCGTGCCTCGAAAACCAAGTAATGCTGTTGATCGCGGGTCTCATCCGTAGATCTTCGGCAGTCGTTACGGATAGTCAGAAGCTAGAAACTCTTACAACCAGTCTAATCAAGGGGTAACATGTTGCCAAGTAACTGGGTTGTAGTTGTGGAGTTCAGATAGGCAGTCGCTCCATGTAAAACACTGGTATTCAGCTGCATCCAGTTAGACTGGAAGCCGACCCCAACATATTTTGGAAATTGCTAAGCAGATGACGATGACCTATAAGGTTCTGTTGGTGAAAGCGAAGATATTGAAGCTCAAACTTTCATCATTTTTATTCGTTTTTTTTAACAAAAATATATTTCATATGTTACAATTGAACTTTAAATACCCCCATGAAACTGTACTGTGTGTACTGTTGTTTCGACCAGTAAACATAATGTTTTTGTGCGTTACGCATAAACAGTGGTTTTCCAACCAAAAATAAGACTAGTTTCCCACCATTTTGTTCAATTGTCGCCATTCATTGTTAAGCAAAATAGCTCAATTTAGCTTGAAAGATATTTCTCTAGACTGCAGAAATGGTTGTTTCAATCAACTTTTTGTTTCAAAACCTATTGTTCTTGAGATCACAAATGACAGACATGAGAATTGTGATAATATTCTCGTTTAGCTATTTTCCAGGAATTTGAAGAGTAATTTTAAATGGCGTCTCATTTCAGAGGTGTCGTTTCTCGGAGTTTATAATCATTTGCTTAATTGGTATGATATTGAGAGCTAGGGAGTCAGTTCAAAGGCATCGTTAGTTTGCACAAGATATTGGATACCGACCAACTTAAACATACTTAATTTTGACTTTACTAAGACTTTAGAAGATTATACAACGAGTATAACATACCTAGGTATACTCGATTTTACATGATATGCTTAACGTCATTTTATTTAAATTGCTAACATTTACGGTAGGTTTTACAAAAAAAAAATCTTTTATAAAACCTTTGTCCGGGAAATTAGGAACACCACAAAAAAGAATAAAAAGAATCAGTCAAATCGGTCCAGCCGTTATCCAGTTTTGCTCTAAGCAACACATTTAGCCGTTCATATTTATTTGACAAAACATATCATAATAGCTATAGTCATTAATGTAGCTGTCTATCAATTTAATAGTTATTTAATCGGATCAGTACCTATTACAAACAAACTAACAAATAATTCACCTCCATAATAATAGTTCCGAAAAATGACTTGTTAAACAAAGAAATAATAAAGCCATTTCCTTACTAGTTCAAATTAAAAGTTCCGACCATGAGTTTGATAAATCGTTACAAAGCCCCATAAGGAATCCAGTTCATCAAATATAGATCAAGCATTTCCTTAAAAGTCTACAATTCATAAATCTCAATCGATTCCAATTACATTTAATAGGCAGTTATGTATAATTGGGCTATTTGAATACAATTTATAATATAAAGTAGGTACCTATATTTTGGTACTCCCCACCTTAAGCGTCTCCCCCCACGACCGAGAATCGGACCGACGAAGAAATCTGTCAAAAATCGGTCCGATAATCGGGCGGTTTATAGGTCGTGGGGGCAGACCCTTAGGAATGACATAATCGTTGCGGGTACTGTCGCGAACAGAAACTTAATTACGCCCTTGAATTTTTTTACGTTCGTATGAAAATGATTGGTCTACATTATTAAAACATTAATCAAATATTAAATTGAAAGTAATATCATACTTTAATCTACTACTTTAATAAGAAATCGTGATTGTGGTATTTCCCTCCCACAGTCATTCGTTGTGGTTTGGTAGGTAGGTATGTCTATAAAAACTTTGCCTTTTTTGGCAAGTCTACCTTCAAACCATGGCGTGCCTACCGTTTTTAGGGTTCCGTAGTCAACAAGGAACCCTTGAAGTTTTGCCATGTCCGTATCTCTGAGGCTTTTAACGCCTACTAATTTGAAATGGTGTCAAAATGCACCTTTTGACGTAGACATTACGTTTTTCAATGCACCGATAGTAAAGAAGATAACGATAGAATTCTTTATGAGTGATAATAAGTGATAGCTTTAATCTTTCTGATAAAAAGATTAAAGTAAAAAGATTATCAGCCATTCTTACTCAAGACTTGGCCGAATTAGGTCAGTGGTGCTTTTGGACGATGCACGTACAAACATACTGTCTTGGCTTGTGCAATAGAATAAACAACGCCCACGTAATCTGGAGCATTTCTCAATATTCACACTATTATTATAAATGCACAAGTAACATTGTATGTTTGTTTGTTATCTCATCACTGCAAAACTACTGAACCGATTGTAATGAAATTTGAAAAATAAGTAGCTTGGGATCTTGTAAAAAATAAAGGCTACTTTAAATCCTGCAACTTCATCGACATTTATGCAGACGAAATCGCGGGCAAAAATCTGTATATGGAAATAGGGATTGCAAAATCCGGAGTTTTTTCAAATCCGGATTTCTGAATTCTCGTCCGATTAAAATCCGGATTATCCGGAGTTTTCGAAGTTTTTGGTGTTTTAAGTTATTTTGTTAAAATTTATATAAAATAGTATAAATTAATTGAAATCTGCTTCAATTGGCTCAATTCACAGCTCGACAGAATAAAATCAACTAAAATATTCAATAAATTTTGGGTATCAGTAATTTTTCTCGTTATAAATTTACATAATCATTACATAACATAAACTGTACTTAAACATTGATACTCCAGCACTCCAGTGGGCTCATGGCGACATGGAGAGAGCGACTGTCGCAACCTCGCGCAGGGCACGCCTTGATTGAGGCGGTAAGTCCCCTCTTTGAGGAGTGGCTTGAGCAGCGCTACGGCGCCCTCACCTACCGCCTGACGCAGGTCCTCACCGGACATGGTTGTTTCGGGAGGTTCCAACACCTCATCGGGCGGGAGGAAACGCCCGGGTGTCACCATTGTGAGGATCGCCCCGAGGACACGGTGGAGCATACTTTGGCGGTGTGCCCTGCTTGGGCGGAGCACCGCCGAGTCCTCGAGGCGGCCATCGGCGGCGGCGCTCTCTCGCGTCCGGCACTGGTTCAGGCCATGGTCCGGAGCGAGAGGGAATGGGAAGCAGTCGCCTCCTTCTGCGAAGCTGTAATGCTAGAGAAGGAGGCGGCGGGACGGGAGAGGGAAAGGAGGGTCCCCCGTCCCAGCGGCCGCCGCGGTAGACGCTACGGGCGTCGGGAGCCGCGAGACGACTCCCGGCCACCGTAGGCGCGGGTCTGTGGACGGTGAGCAATGGGTAGCTCACCGTCCGTACGTTCACTGAATAACGACAGACCGTGTCGACGGCGCGTTCGTGTTCCACGCGCGCCTCAAAGAGATGTCAGCAAACTTGGATGGGGCCACTGAGGGCCGATGCCTGCCGGGGCTGCGGGTTGTTCGAAAGAGATACCGCGCCCCCGGAACGCAACAGGAACATGAAGGAACATAGACGGGTTTTAGTCAGTAAAAGTCTGATACTCCCTCCCGCCCCGCCCAGGGCGGGGGAAGTTATTTGATGATTTCCCGTCTATAAAAAAAAAAAAGCACTCCAGTGGGGAGGAGCTGGAAAAGCATAAAAGTACTCGTTTTTTTCGTCCAAATAAAATATGTTTAGATTAAAATTTCATGATGAGATTTGATCATTATGATTGACCCTATCGATTAGTGCCATAAAAGTACAGGATGCTATTTTTTCGGAGTTTAGTCGGTTCGATTCCCGGGTGTGGCAAGTGTATTTTCAAAATTATTTAAATGCAGTTTTGTTTCTTTTTAAAAATGAAGGAATGTTTCCTTTCAGTAAAATTTGCTAACTTAAGTATTAAGAGTACTTTCCCTCCAGGTAGCATTATAAAATTCCACCCTGTATATGAGGAGCGGAGCATTAACCAAAGACGTATCTCGCATGCAGTTCGCTAT
This sequence comes from Caradrina clavipalpis, assembly GCA_932526535.1. Taxonomy (NCBI): domain Eukaryota; kingdom Metazoa; phylum Arthropoda; class Insecta; order Lepidoptera; family Noctuidae; genus Caradrina; species Caradrina clavipalpis. The sequence continues at coordinate 3,374,804 of OW052095.1, forward strand.
AACTTAGAATAGCATACCATAATATAAAGTACTTTTAAGTTTATTTTGTCTTGTAACAATGGACCAATATTTTTTAATTTAATTTATTTATTTTTTATTCTTATTTTCGCATTAAAGTAGGTAATATCGATATACCGATTAATTACAATCAAAAAAATTATTATAATCATAATTAATTACAAATATTATGCGTTATAATCAGTTTTGACTGAAATCCGAAAAAAGCGGATTTGTGTCTGAAAATCCGGATTTAAAAAAGGAAAGAAAATCCGGATTTTTCAGTTGTTTTCGAATTTCGAATAATCCGGATTGCAATCCCTATATGGAAATATAAGGCATTCTTAACAAGTTGCGTTATCACAAGTAAGTTATTACTTATTAGGGAATCAGGTAATTAAAAAATTAAAAAGGCATTAATCATGTCTTGTTGATAAAATACGGCATAAAACAATGACACCATTTTACATAAATACCTAAGTTTATTAAATAAATAAAAGGCCACTGGTCGAATTAAAAGATTACAACTAAGTAGATAAATTATGTAGATTCCCGAAGATTAGCGTTCACTAAATCAATATTGACATGACAGCTATCCAATATGGCGGGCGCCGCGTCACTGACAGACGATGCCATCAAATACAGAAACAATCGAAGTTCGCCGCGAAATCAATAAACTTTACTACGTGTTTGCAGTAAAAGTGGCTATGAGTAAACTTTGTGTTTTACTATTTAACACCAAATAGAAACGTTCAAAAGGTTTCATATTTTTTACTACTAGAAAAAATATCTATTACTAGGTACTTTTTGTGCTTTTTATGAAGTTTTGTTGATATCTTTGCTACCTCTATAGAAAGATGTTGTTTTGCAAAGTTCTGTGTCTAGAAAAGAGGTAGTCATCAGGGCCCCAAGAATATGGCGAACCAGACGACATGGCTGGTACAAAAGAGCACAGTCATCACTCATCATCCAGCAAGCGAGTACGGTTCGATTTTTACCGTCCCATACTTCGAAATTTAAATTTTCATATTCGAATTTCGATTCGGACCTCTGCATTATTTACTCTGCGGCTTTTTAGTGTAGTGGGCAGAGCTCTAACTCCGTTAATTAAGTCAGTACACTTTTGCTTCCTCGTGTGTTGGCAGGCCGCCTACGAAGCTTGAGAGACTTGGCCCATAAACCATTACGAAATAAGTTGACAAGCGGTCCGTTAATCGTCGTTTAACTACATTTTACCTTACCTGTGCTAATGTTATGAACTTATGAAGTAACTGTGAATGCTACTTAGTATTAAGCCGACGTATGTCCAAGAAATCTGTTTTGATATCGTGTTACAAGAAAAACGTGATTATGATGCAGTCGGAACATTATGGTAATAGTCGGAACAGGTTTAACTCTCATTAATTCTGAGCTTAAGGCTAAAGAACCCAAACATAACAAGCCGATTGATTAGATTAGAAAACAATCTGAAAGAAATAAAAAAATATTTGATTACCTACGGAAACGTTAGATAACTTAAAAATTAATTAATTTAATTAACTCCGTTGACAAATACCAACAGTCAATAACTGAGAGTAGAATGTACGAAGGTACAGTCGGGTCCAACGACCTCTGATTGACTCGTCACGTTTTGGACGTACGAATACTTCGACTAACGCTTTTTGTGCGTAGCAGTACCTACTATCTATTTTTTTTTCTGCTTTAATGGGTGTTCAAATGAGGCGTAATTTGTTACGGTATACAGATTACAAATACGATATAATTCAAACTAATGTGCATACTAGATTAAATAATAATTACCAGGTACAAGATATTTTTTCCCCATTTTTATTGCAAGACAAGTTCTTATTCAACAACAGAAAAAAGTAATTAAAATTATTACTTGAGTGCACTTACATAAATCTGTATTGTTTAATTAAGACCTCTGTTGTTAAATCACGCGAACGGCGATCACGTGTTACTAAAAACTCAATAATCACGGCGAACTAAACGAGTCTATTACCAGGCAATATACAAAAACTGGTTTCAATTAGTGCCAAATTATCGACATGCAATAAATTCGCGATAAAATCATCTGAGGAAAAAAATTACGTCGAATGAATTTTCCGCGCGGCTGTACGTACCTAACGGCGTAGTCCGGTATTATTGACGTTATAATTTTAACGCCTTTGCCTATAAAAAAAGAACTACTTTTTTTTTATTTGCTCTTTGCAGTGAGAACTCCTTAGTTCCGCCGTTCCCGGGAACTGATTTAGCGTTCCTCTTTAATCGTCCGCGGTAATTGCTGTCTTTAGCAAACTTTTTTAATGTTTAGAATTTTTAATAGGAGGATGAAGGCTTATATTCCTAGCAAAATATTTTCTTCTTGTTTGAATTTTATGTTGTTAAAAATATTTTTTAATTAATTGGGAGATTTGGAAAACTTGTTTAGATAGCTATTTTATCGAACATACAAGATTTTGCAAAAGGTAGGTACTTACGTATGTTGGTACCTAGACCTACCCGCGAAATTGCCAATTTACACATATTACATTTATACACGTTAAAAATATCTTTAATCAAGCATATCAACATACAGATTTTTTTATTTACCTATCCAAATTTCTTAAAGTACTCAAAATCCCCACATAACCCGCAGGTCGTAGGCTAGTGTACCCACTAATTGCACCAGTGTAGGTCCTATTGTAACAAAAACCGTACCCGGAGCAAGGCCTCGCCTTTCTCACGTCCACAATGACCTGAGCACATGCTTAGATAATTATAATCACTGGTGCCCTTGTCTGTGTTGTTATAATTAAATTTTTTGTTGGAATATTATTCATTGTAGTGCATTTTTTGGGATCAAGATTTTATGTGCTCTCTGTTCTGTGATGTTACTCTGTATATTTTAAATACTTGATGTATTAATAAAATAAATAAATATGAATCCTGGTTGGACTCCGTTGAACTGCATGATGTGATTGAGAATTAAATTTAAGCATTGAACCGAAAATAACACAATTTAATGGACAGATGAAAATATTACATGAGATTTATTTTTAAGGGCAAAAGGATGACTAAAAATATATTTATAAAAGTACAACAAAATAATGTAATATAAATGAGTTAGTAACACTGGAATTATGTAAGGCCCATCTCTTACGAAGCACTGTGATTCTAAAATAAAAAAGCTGTACTTTTTGCTGTATCCAACTGTTGTTTCTTTTAATTATGTATCAATTTAACGGATTATTTCGCACCTATTGTTTCCTAATGTTACAACGGCTTATGAGTTCCTGGTTCACTACAATATCACTAATTGCTTTAAGTCAAGCATTTAATTAAGTAAATGGAAGAATTTTGTAGCTTCACAAGCTTGATTCACTTCTAATTCACTCCTGTTTTCACACGGTAATCTATTATCGACCCTATCGACTTCAAAGTAAAATGTCATATAATTCTTGAAGTCTACAAATTAATATTGCATCATTGACATTACCAAAACGGTTTAGCCGTCGTCGGTACGCCCACAGAACCGTAAATGATACCAGCGTAGTATTGTCGCAATGCAGTGCGCAAAAGCCTCTTCTCGAGTAGAGAAGGCACTGATCATCATGCTTGCTGAAGAAGGAATGGCGATTTCGGACATATTTCATTATGCAGGATGTTAAGCCTAGGTTTAGACGACAAACGAAAAGAAACGAAAGGCAACAGACCTTCTGGGCAATTTCCCATAAACGTCTCTTTGGTCATCACGCTAACGTCTTCCAGGAATCCAGGCCTTCCTCGGTGACGACACCTATCTTCCAGCACCCACTGCATGACGTCACGTCACAAAGTGGTTGCTAGAAAAAGTCACATTGGTATTTATTTTCCCGTGGCGGGATGCTACCTCTCAATGCCGTGTATGAGAGGCGTATATTTCAATTAGTATGATAATTTAATTTATTTTCCTTAACAACATTCTATGCGCCACAATCCTTGAGCCAACAGAATTGATAAAAACGATGATTGATAACATATTTTTATCTGTAATTATACGAAGATACGCGATCTACGCAAATCGTAGATTGTAATCGATGCAATCCACTTGATCGCAATTACAATGATTTCTATGTCAATAATTATAGATAGTGAAGTGTGTTATCGAAAGTCGAGGGCCTAATCTTTTTGTAGGCAAGTGTACACTTTGGCAATTTTCCTGAACTATAATAGATAGTTGGGTTGATGATGCACTTTATAGATTAGATTAGTCATGGTTGACTGCCCCGTTGGTCTCGTGGCCGCAAGCGCGACTGTTGAGCTTGGGGTCTTGAGTTCGTTTCCCAGGTCAGGCAAAATGTTTATGCGGTTTCGATTACGGATTTCTCAGTAGCAGCCTGGACTTTAGAAGTTGGTGCAATGACATACTCGTGTCTCGGAAAGCAAGTAAAATCATTAGTCCCGCCCCTGATCTCTCCCCAGTCATAGGTCACTCAGTTCCTAGGTATGGTCCCAGACATAAAAAAGCTACGAATGATGGGAAAATTATGACATTTTCTTTTGACACCCATTACACACATGAACAAAATTTTAAAATGCAAATCTTTAAAGACAAACAAATACTTACTACACCTCTACAAAAAGGATCCGATCGCAAAGCGGCGTATCTGGACTTACATCATTTTGTAAAAAAAAAAGCCTAAATAAATGTTCGCTACCCCGCCCACATAGTTACGACACTGAACGTTATACGCTATGTATGAAAGCAATAAACGGTGATAAATGGCCGAATGTATGAGATAATGTAGGGCTTTGTGCTCGTCTTACACTACCTTTATTATAGTTGTATGTTCTTATTTTGTATGTCATTGTCTCGTCTGGGTAGTGTTTTATCGGTGAGTATTTTTTGCTTAAGCACACACCATTTTTTTTGATATAGTAGACAAGCTATAGGTATGTCTTTATACTTTTTATGTTCGTGTCCTTGGAGAATTGAATCAAGAGTAAAGAATACAGAAGAAAGAATTAAAAAGGTTGAAACAGTTCGCGCAGTGGCTGAGCTTTTGGCTACTAGGTACCTACTCACTGCGTTTCTTTGATTCAAAATTCGGACTGAATTTTTTTTATGACCTACAAATTTTCCGGGCCTGGTTATATGTGTATGTGAGTTTATATGTCTGTATACGAATCGTAGATGACGATGCAGGAGAAATTCCTATCGTCGTTTTTTTTTTAATAAGTAACAAAGTAAACTAGGCTGTAAACGGCACAGCCGTATTAAATGTTGTTAAATGATGCTCAAACTTCCAGTCCCCAATCAAATTTACGCGTAAACACCGTTATAGAAAATTACTGTCAAAGTCAAACTCAAATCATTTATTTCAATTAAACCATCCTAATGAACGTCATATACTTATAAGAAAAAAAATAATTAAATCTAGTTGTCCCTTCCTAGTTTTGTATAGAGAAAAATGGGCAATAAAGTCCATGACATACTCTTTTAAAACTATGAACGACTCATCCAAATAAACTCCTTCATCAACACACTGCACTACAGCACTAATAAGACAGCACTGTCTTAACGGATGGCGAGACTACTTGATTAACACGGCTAAGCTACAGTTAATCTAGACAACTGCTGTGGGTGACTGATTATGTGTGACACCGGATTTAATTCATGACTTAGACACTACTTAAGCCATGGATTAACGTCCTTGCTTGACGTTGGTTTATAAATCTAGATACAAGTAAATTAATCTTCTAGAATGTGCAGATATCTTGCAACTTGTCGATTTACCGGCCGTTTATGTCCGTCTGTTTGACCTATATTCTAAAATTATCATGTAGTTTTGATATAGTTTCCAAAAGTGTTAGGGATATTGTATCCAGATGGTTTTAATCCTATAGTCAATATTGATTTCGCAGTTTCTTTAATAGGTACTACAATTTGTAATGCTATTCGTTTAATGAGAGACAGATGAGTACAGACCTACTTACAAAATTCTATCAACTACATTATCATCTAATTAAAACATCAGCAGTGTATCAGAAGAAGAAGCAGTGAATGATATAAAGAGGAAAGAATTTAAGTTTGTTCGTTGACTAAGCTCCGAAACTACTGGACCGATTTTAACCATTTTTTCACCAGCTGCTTTATTCCAAAGCAACATATGCTATGAACATCACCACACTACGCAGTAATCAAAAACAACTTAACACGGGTGAAATAAGCCACGCGGGCGAAGTCGAGGGTAGAAGCTAGTTAACTTATTAAAAGCGTAATACCTACATAGTCAAAATATATAATACAAAAGCAGTTTTTTCCCTAACTCCCAAAACGTGTCTCTCCACCCTGTTTAACAACATGCATATTTAGTTTTGTTTTGACAAACAAGAACCTAATCAACGTTATTAAGCATAATATAATAATAGTACCTATGTATTTAAGCAGCGGAAAATTCTCAGGGCCAATGTCAAGTGTCGCGATTATGTGTCAGTACCTATGTACATAATGACAAATATATTGGTCATTGTTCTTTATGTGTTAGTCAAACGGCACACGGGTTTAGTGAGCCATGTATTGTGAAAATATTTTTTTTAACTTTTAAGGAACGAACGGTTGCAATGTAATCTCAGTCTTAATCTGTCACAACAGGATCCAATTTAAAGATATTTTTTTTGTCATGTATAGTCGCTGTAATGAGACAGATTTTAAACGTTTCCGTTGTAGAATCAGTCTTCTGATATTTTATGTACTAAGTTTCGTTAAGTGCAATTTAAGTTGACTCATTGATCACTGTGAATTAACTATAAATTGGTTCCCTAAACATTGAATGAACATCCTACGTAAAGCGATGGCAACTTTATTGTAATGTGGATTATTTTCAATTGGTGAATACACAAAATTTCCCATTTTAAATAGTAAGATAGAGAAAGCCCGGCGAACTGTGGGTGTACATTGGTACACCTCTGCCAAACCCTTTGGGGAAAACAGGCGTGATGGTTTATTATTAGATAGAGAAAGGCAAGTCAGAGTGAAATTCCAAAATTAACTAGTGACAAGTTAACATTACTTTTATGGACCTTCAAAAATATTGTGTGAACATGACGAAAATTGTTTTAAAAGTACAGTTACTACTATCTACCGGTGGACCGTTAGCGGTATCGTGTTAATTGATGATATAATAATGCCATGAAATGTTGTATGTGATCATTAAAATTTACTTTTATAGTCATAATAGGCACTCTGGTAGATAGTTTCGCCGTTTGTTATGTGAGTTTCTAGCTTAAGTGGCGCCTGAGAAATTATTAGGAATATTTTGCGGTAACTACAGTACAGTTTGTATTAACACCAATTTACATTTTAAACAATTAAAAAGAAACGTTGCCCCAGACCAGGAATTTTTAATGCGTAGAAGAAGGTTACAAACATACGTATAAACTGACATACACAAACAACCAATTCAAGAACAACTACCTGTAAGCCACGCAGCTAATGCAAATGGTATGATTACTGCGCCAATCGTGCCTTAAAAATACAATACATAGAAATGCCGATAGTTACTTGAAGTTGTTTGGAATATCATTAATGTATCAATCTCGCTAAACCGATCGTAACCTAGTTGTTTTCACACGGAAAAAACGCGCAGTCGTAACTGTGTCATTGTACCTATTTTGTACAGATTATCTTAAACTCACACAGTTGCAAAATCTTTATTCAATTTCACTCCAAAAACCGTATTTCATTCTTAATATCCATCAAATAAATCCAATTAATTTTACCTATGAACACTACGTCTAAACGTTTCACAACTTCTATCGAATCGGAATCCCTCTTAACACAGCTTTTTGTACTAAAACCAGGTTGATGTACCCGACTACCCGGTACCTATCCATGTACCCAGTGCGCGTCGGAACGCTCCTCCAATATTTACTCTGTTGAGCGATAAACACGGACAGACACGGCTGGTACAGTCGAAAAAAGAGATTAGTGTAACAGGTAGCTTACTTGCGTCATACACACTTTTTATTCAATCGATAATTTGATGAAATAAACATACCGGCGAACTGTGGGTGTGGATAAGTTACACCTCTGTCTTACCTTTCGGGAAATACAGGCGTGATGGTTTATGTAATTTTGTCAGTCAGGCAATGTAATATAGCAGTAACTGTATACACAATAATTTTATCATAAATGCGAAAGTAACTTTGCTGTTTGTTTGTTACAAAATCACAGCAAAACTACTGAACCGATCGCAATAAAATTTGACAGAAATAGCTTGTGATCTGGATAACATTTTTTAATCCACGACTTAATACGCGATAACTAACATTCACGTGGACGAAGTTTGGGTCAAAAGGTATTAAAGGGAGAAAAGCTTGAAACGTTATTCGAGTGCGCGAATCGATTTTATGTAATCGAGATAGAATAGTCTCGGCGAATGATACGGTTCAACGTAAAGGTCAACTAAAACTCTCTAGTGCTCACTGGCTATAAAAAGAAAGCATTTAACAAAATAAAATTGATTGCTGAAAGATACACATAGAGGGTGGATTTTTGAGACGGGTCACTAAGGACAGGTACCTTAACCGTTATAGTTACAGGAAAACGTTCCCAGGAGACCATCCATAAATGCCTAACTTTTGAGATATTCCGAATTGCATTCACAGATTTTTGAATACAATCTCTTTTTATTTTTTTTCTCTTCACACCTAACTCTTTTGCTGACTGTACTACAAAGTACCGTTGCCTCAGTGTTGAGGTCCGTATGTCACTAAGTGATGGGCTAGTGTCGGCCACATAGCTAGGCAATTGTTTCTATCCCATGTTCGAAGCTTGTGGGCAATTTATAGCCCCATGTTTGTACTGAGAGCGTATCTTGGGTAAACTTGGCACGTTGTTTAAAGTTAGTGTTTTGGAAACACTTAAAATGTACTATTAAGTGACGCTATACCAATAATGTTTACATACATTTATTAATAAACACATTTTGAAACTATATTAATGGTTAAAAAAAAATATACCAGCACGCCTGTATGCTAAAAAAAAATATACCATCATCCCCGAAGGGTTAAGCAGAGGTGTACCAATATACACCCTCAGCTCGCCAGTATATTTAGGTCCCATATTCATGGTTAATGATTTTCTATTGCGTTTTCGACATTATACGTATATTCTTTATTAATTTGTACATTTTTTTTTTAAATTATTAAGTACTCAAAAAAACATTTCAAAATATAAAAATGCAATAAATAAATACACTGACATTTCATTGATAATAAATATTTAGTACCTATTCATAAAACTTGGCATTGCATTCCAAATGTTAAAAATTTTGCTAAATTAGCAATTAGAATTATTGATTTTAGTATGTATTACGTACAAATATAATTATGAATAAGGATTTATTAGTAGGTTTAGCCTTCTGCTTTACGAGGAGTCTAGGCACAGTTTACTCCATCAAAAGAGTACCAATGAAATATCCAGGCTTCCTCTTACTACGGGCACAAGAACCTTCTATCTAATAAATGTTACTAAATGCATGTCATGCATGTTTACACGGCACTTATACCAAACAACCAATTTTAAAATTGTTTGTCTGTCTGTTTGTTTGTTCCTGCTAATCTCCGAAACGGCTAGGCAAGTACAAGCTAGGTACTATTATTTTAGAAAAAGAATTCGCCCCGTAGAAAACCGACATATACGCAGACAAGTCGCGGGCATAAGCTAGTCCTATAAAACCCAAACACATGACACACACAATAACCAGGTTAAAATAAATCGTCCAACCAATTACAGTTAACTACAGACGTTTAAATATCACATAAATAACACATATTTATCATCTGTGGAACATTTCATCACTGGAACATTTAACGTTCTATCTTAACTAGTATAATTAACCCGTCGGTGAGTTATCTAGAAAATGTATGCCTAATTACTTTACATGTACAAAGTACAGGTAAAAGATGGTCTAGGAATTATTGAAGGAAAGTGAGAGCTTATTCGACTGAGCTTATAAGCTCTGTTTTCCTGGATAAAGGTGTGGTCCCATTGACAGCTGTTTATACTAAGATGAAGAGTTTGTATGTTTAAACGCGTCAATCTTCGGAACTGCGGGTCTGATTCTGAAAATTCTTTCGCTATAGGAAGCTACATTATCCCTGAGAGCAATAGAAGTAAAGCTAAAGCTAATTTTAACTACACGGTAGACGTAGTCGCGATTGGCTGCTGCGCTGCGTGTCGCTAGTTCGATTCCAGCACGGAACATATATTTGTATGACCTACGGAAGTTGTTGTGGGTCTGTTTGTGCATGTGAGTTTATACGTTTGCAAACGCAACCACGATACAGGAGAAATTCCTAGTGCGCGGACAATGTAAAAAAAAGGACTATAAAACTAACTTGAACAACAAACTGCAGTTTAACTTTTCTTGAAATACAAAATAGCAAATACTCTTATTTAGTTAGTACAGAATTGGCCTTCTGATTATTAAATAACATGATCCCATAAATTATCACATTAACTTCTCATAAATCCAAACGAATCGATAGCTTCTCCCGTCGATTCATCTTTTTCGACATACAATAGTAGATATCAATCATGAGGCGAGTTCCGATCCTCCAAAAAAACTTCTATTATAACAGGATCAAAATTAAAATGGTGCGTGTCACACACCCATTATATCAACAATAGATTCCTTCCTGTCCGGTTCCCTAGCCGTTATAGAATTTGGTTTATGTTCCCATAATTCTTGGTCCGTAATGGAGAAATAGACTAATCAAATTATTCACAGAGTGTTGTTCCTTCGTCGATCACGACGGAATAAAAAATAGAGCACTTTGAGGAGATGTTTTTACGATCGCGTTTAATGGACCTTTTTAAGGTTCCGTACCCAAGGGTAGACAAACGGAATCCTGTTGCTAAGAATCCGCTGTCTGGCCGTCCGTCCGTCTAACACAGAGCTGTACCTTTTGGATCGTAAGAGATAACACTTGAAATTCAGTCACAAAATGTGTATTACAGTTGCCGCTATAACAATAAATTATAAAATTAAAGTTAAAAATTAAAGGAACTCCTTTAATTTACAAGAATATAGTTTCTATTTGTATGTAAGTAGATACAGTTAAATATTGTACGTTAGAACGGAACCCTTAGCGTGCGATTCGCACTTAGCCAGCTTTAAGCATCCTTTAGAATGTAGCAGATATTATGCTGCATTATTCGTAAGATTATTATGAAGGCGGTCACCTGGGGAGCAAGCTAACAGCATACTAATATCTAAAGCCAGCAGTACACGTCTATTCTGTTTTGAAGGCTTTTTTATTTTTATTTTTTATAGACGGGAAATCATCAAATAACTTCCCCCGCCCTTAGTGTCAGACTTTTACTGACTAAAACCCGTCTATGTTCCTTTCATGTGCCCTTTGCGTTCCGGGGGCGCGGTATCTCTTTCGAACAACCCGCAGCCCCGGGCAGGCATCGGCCCTCAGTGGCCCCATCCAAGTTTGCTGACATCTCTTTGAGGCGCGCGTGGAACACGAACGCGCCGTCGACACGGTCTGTCGTTAGTGAACGTACGGACGGTGAGCTACCCATTGCTCACCGTCCACAGACACGCGTCTACGGTGGCCGGGAGTCGTCTCGCGGCTCCCGACGCCCGGAGCGTCTACCGCGGCGGGTTTTGAAGGCTAACGAAGGATAAACACCTAATTATACAAACATGTCGCCTGAAACACAGGATTATCTAGGTCAGGGACGTCTGACATCTCTACATAGTATAAAACAAACTCGGTTCCCGTCGTCTGTTCCTATGTACGCTTAGGTCCCATCAATAGGTATAGAGTGATTCAAGAGGAAGGTTTATACGTATAGAATATCACGCTACTACTAACGGAAGCGGAGCAGAACCTAAACACGTAACTGAACGCGGGGTATACAGCTAGTAGATATATAATTTGTTTTTTTTTTATCTTGTATTTTTTTCAAATAAATTTATTTATTTTAACGAGGATACGAGTATTTCTGATTCACCCAGAGGTGGTATTCTATCCTTCGTATTTGCACCCCTCTTGAGCCCGTGTCTCGGAAAGCACGTAAAGCCGTTAGTCCCGGCTATCATACGTAGATCTTCGACAGTCGTCACGGGTAGTGTGAAACCCGAAGGTCTGACAACCAGTCCTACCGCGTATTGTGGATATCGAGTTGCCTAGTAACTGGGTTGTGAAGGTCACATAGGCAGTCGCTTCATGTAAAACCCTAGTATGTAGCTGCTACATTCGGTAAGGCTGAAAGCGGACCCCAACATTGTTGGGAAAAAGGCTAGGCAGATGATGTTTGCAGTCTTCTTGATATTATTACTCCTTTGACATTGTCTTGACCCATGTTTTCGAGTGGTTCGGGGTGATTCCCAGGTCTTTCAAAAAGTGTTATTAGGTTTTTCCATTACGAATTTCTCAGTAGCAGCCCGGACTTAGAAAGCAAAGCCGTTGGTCTAAAGCTTAATCTCTCCTCGGCTGTGTTCGATCGTCGTCCCATCAGTCTATGAGGGAGTGCACCTGTGTTTGCGCACACACTTGTGCTCTACATTATCTCCTGCGAACTTGGCTAGTCTCCACTGAGATTAGTCGCCGTGACTAAAATCGGTTTGGAGAATAGACCCTTTTACATTAGGTGAACCACCTTCCAGACCATTTACCACCACCATAAGCCTAAACAATCCACTACTAACCACAGGCTTACACATAAGAAGAAGCACTTCGATTTCATAATATTTGAACCTAGAAAAATGTTTAGAGATTATAGCACTTAAGCAGATAAAACAGGGCTTGTTTTCCTTCACCCCTCAAACAATATTTATTGTTATGTTTATATCTCGATCCTTTGTTGTCCCAACAGGGTAAACACGTACTTGGGTTTACTAGTTTACTTTGTATTATGTGCTGTATTAAGTTATGAATTTATTAATATGTTGTTTGGAGGGAAATTCGCGTAGGATCCTTGAATTTTTCTTTTTACGTTTGCTGTTATTTAGTGCTCAATTAAATCCTTCTTTGGCGTTAGTTACTTTTGCCAAGGCTATGTACCCATGTGTTTTTTTCAAATTCGTATGTAGGTAGTAGTAGAGCTCTTTGTGAGAGAACTCCTCCGGGGGTGTACTACAATCATACCTATTTCTGCCGCAAAGCAGCGTTGCTGTGTTCCGTTTTGAAGGGTATGGGTGCCGGTGTAATTACAGGCATACAGAGAAGGCAAGTTTGGATGAATCCAATGTTGCCTTCTCTGTATGAGAAAGGCTTTGGCTTTGGGACATAATAGAAAAATAATTAAATACTCTAAAAATTTTCTTCATTAATACAAATTTTATATTAATAGTTGTTACGTATCCCTATGACTGACCTTAATAGCTCGGTTCATCGATCAATGTGTCAATTAAGTAGTTTATCAACAGTACAAACGATACCTCAATTACTTAGATAGGAACCTTCGTCACCTCACACATCTTCGGAATTTAATTTTATCGAAATAACTCTCTGTATCTCTTCTACATTACACTAGTTTCTGCCCGCGAGTTCGTTCGCGTGAATGTACCACGGGCTATTGTGTTTAAGCGCGGAACCCTAACTATATTTCTCAAATAAGGGGATTTCTAAAATAAGGGTATGTTACGCCTTGTAACAGCAGCTATCCTTTAGTTAAAGTTTGGTCAAAATCAGTCCAGCCGTTTTAGAGATTATCAGAAATGAAAAGACAGACAATTTTTTTTTGTGTTGCTGTTTTTTGAACATCACAAGCATACACTTCAATTTTATTCATTACTAGCTTTTGCCCGCGGCTTCGCTCGCGTTAAGAAGTATTATTATTAATTAGGTATTTTGTTCCATTAGGTACTGATAGGTTCAAACTAATATGTTTACATCCTCCATCATCCCTTATTTTAACCCCATGGGGGTTCAATTTATCAAAATCCTATTTAAGCGGACGTCTTCATCATAGTAGCTCCAATCTTTAATTTCAGTTCAATCAGTCGAAAATCTAAGAAGATTTATACAAACTTTCATCCCCTATTTTATACCCTTAGGGGTGGAATTTATTAAAATCCTATTTAAGCGGACGTCTTCATCATAGTAGCTCCAATCATTCATTTCAGTTCAATCAGTCGAAAATCTAAGAAGATTTATACAAACTTTCATCCCCTATTTTATCCCCTTAGGGGTTGAATTTATCAAAATCCTATTTAAGCGGACGTCTTCATCATAGTAGCTCCAATCTTTAATTTCAGTTCAATCAGTCGAAAATCTAAGAAGATTTATACATACTTTCATCCCCTATTTTATACCCTTAGGGGTGGAATTTATCAAAATCCTTTCTTAGGGGATGCCTACGTCATAGTAGCTTTAAGCATGCAAAGTTTCAGCTCGATCGGTTTAAAATTGACAAAGTTTCGTACAAACTTTCATCCCCTATTTTATCCCCTTGGGGGTAGAATTGATGAAAATCCTTTCTTAGCGGATGCCTATGTCATAACATCTACCTGCATGCCAAATTTCAGCCCGATCCGTCCAGTGGTTTGGGCTGTGCGTTGATAGATCACTATCTCAGTCAGTCAGTCAGTCAGTCACCTTTGAATTATATATATATTTAGATTATTGGTGGTATACAGATAAGAAGTACCTCCTCCCCTCTGTCCCTTTCTAACGAAGTATCTATTATAAAACTACAATCACGATACTTTTAGTAGAACAAGTAACGGTGCCCTTGTAATTAAAACATGCACACATACCTAGCTAATGAATTGATTCGCTTTAGTCCCAAAAAATAATTATGAAAAATGTTATTGCGCAATGCGGAGAAAGGTCTCGAAATTCCGATGGGGTCAAATAGGGTGTAATTGTATTGTATGCGTATAATTTAAGATAAAAATTCTAAAATATCTTATTTTTGTTAAAATAAATATAAATGTATGTATATTTATAATGTTATTAAATGGTAAACAATCCGCCCCTTATAGATCTTATGCCCCTAGGCTTGCTGATGCGTTGAAATCCCTAAGACGAAGCTAAAATGTCTCATGGGCCTGAACACAGTAACGCTGCTTTATGACAGAAATAGTTTCATAATTTCACTATTTATAAAATTAGGGCTTTTCTTAAGTTTTCTGCAATGGAATGCAAGATACTTAAGTATGATGGATGATCACCTAAAAAGAAAAAAGCTTTGGTAAATCTTGGTCATTCAAAACTGCATCTTCGTATTCTCCTCATGTTGACATTAGTTTCTATTCTATGCCTTCAATGTAATTGCCTTCTATTATTAGCCGAACACACTTACTGTGGAAAAAATCAATTTAAATTATCTAAACCGTAGCAGGTATGTAGTTTGTGGTATTGTGTTTGATTAAAACAAACAATGTTATCGTCCGTTTCTAACGCATAATGTGTGTTAAATTAAAAACCTATGATACTATCTGCCCTAATTACACTCGTAAACGCGTAATTATCAAAGAAGACATTTAATTAATATTAAAAATCACTTTTACTCCATTTTTATCGGAAGTTAAGGCCACAAAGATAAATAAAAAATGTCTTATCAAGCTTCATTAAAATTTTACCGAAATTTAAATTGAAAAAAGATGGCCGTTGCGTTTAAAAATAGAACGCGATTTGATTGGTTATTTATTTTCTATTTAGAAAATGACCGTTGTGTTCCACGTTTTAAAATGAGAAGCTTTATATTTGGTTAACGTTACCATACGTCATTCTTAGAAATTTGTATAATAATTTATACTGAGAGCACAAGATAGCTACCTACTATCATTTTGTACACACTACTCTCTAAGTGTATTTTAAGTGATAAGATAAACCTTGGGATTTCGTAACTTCATCCAAGTTTCTTGTTGGATTAAATACTTAGTTTAAAACTTGGCTTATTTACATAAATAGGTTTCATTAAAATTTTCAAGTTAACTAAAAATAAAATTTGATCTATTTACAGAAATGATCATGTTTTTTTTACTGAATAAAGCAACTTATTTCCTGTTTATAATACTTAACACGATTCTAGATCACTATCGCAATTTTAGTATCTTTTATGTTCGCTAACAGTAAACAACATTATCAATCAGATTAATTATAAACCAATTATGACGTACATTATAGTATTATTTCGCTGAAATTCATTTAACTATATGTTACTCACTTAATTATCTTATCCTTAAGTATCGAATAAATTCCTCATTTAGTAAAAGTCCCAGTGTCACCTATTTTTCTGAGAATGTTGTACGGCCGGCGCCGGCACAGCTTTAAGTTCACAGAAACGTAACCGGATGGGTTGCGCATGCGACACATTATAAGCAAAGATTTACATTTCTTTCTGTCTATTGAATAAGAATTGTGGCAATACAGCAGTTTGCAGGTCTTGAAGGCTTCTTACAAATAAATTCTTCAATCAAAAATTAACCTTGTATGATTGGTAATAAAATCCGATTTTGATTTTTTATCGAACAGTTTCGTATGAAGGTCAAAAAGATCTTTTATAGGTACCCTCAGGCAGTATCACAGTCGAAAAATAATGTTCTAAGTTAGACAACAAGCACATAACAGTAAAGTACCTACCTAACTACCTACTCATACGAAGTAACACTCTATTACGCAACATGACTAGACATGTAGGTACTAGCCTATAAAAGTTATGGCCCATAAATCCTAGAGACACCCATAAACGAACGGGTCTATTTTTCTCAGTCGAGTCAACCTAAATTTAGACAGGACCTTTATATAAATTAATTGGACAGACAGGGCGTTTGTCTGGAGGGCAAAAGGATTACTGCCCTACTTGTTTTGTCCCAATTCTACTTGTACAATATTTTTCTTACTTAATAGTGGAACGGATGGTGCTAACTTGTTCTAAAAAGGAAAAGACCAGCTGTCGGTAATTTAAATCCCAATTTTCCATTGCTTTTTATTCTTTTTGGCGTTTTGCCGAATATAATCCGTTGACTTTTTAGTAGGGTTAAGAGTTAAGGCTTTTATCGTCAGAAATATTTTAATTGTACGCCATGTTGTTGTACGAATTCCTTGTATTCGTTTCGGTTGGAAATGTTAGTTTAGTTGAAGTGTTGTTCGAGTTAATGTGCGCACTTTATCACCATGCCTAACTGTATGAAATACTGCGTATGTGTTCTTTG
The DNA here is from genome assembly GCA_932526535.1 of Caradrina clavipalpis. Taxonomy (NCBI): domain Eukaryota; kingdom Metazoa; phylum Arthropoda; class Insecta; order Lepidoptera; family Noctuidae; genus Caradrina; species Caradrina clavipalpis. Next base: position 3,391,948 of record OW052095.1, read on the forward strand.
TCATACAATTCCGTATTTGGCTGTTTTTTTTTTCTCTAAGTTTTTTAATGTCCTTGCTAGTCTAGCCATTTGGTTTTTCACGAATTTAATTAATGGCAAAATTATTTTAAATAGTATATTTCTTAGTAAGCCTTGGTTATTCGTTTTTTGAAAGCGTATAACATTATAATTATACAGAATCCCGAAGTGCATTAATAAATTCATTTATTACAATATGCAATATACCTTCAATTTAAAACAACATAAAAATTTCACATAAAATAAAATTTTAAAATCGATCCGAAAAAATTAAACCAATTTAATATTTGTGTTTCAAATTAAATATTTCTTTTCAGATCGATTTTAAAATTTTATTTTTTGAAGTTTATCCTGTTAGTCCTCTTAACTTTTTTTAAGATACAAGCCCAAATATTCACCAGTCTTTCTCCTCATCCCCAGATGGCGTAGCGTAATGGAGGGCGAGTGCTCTGAGGGGGCGGAGGGCTGGCTCCTAGTGCGGGTGCACGTGCCCGAGCTAAACGTGCAGAAGAGTCTCCAGTTCCCCAGGGACCAGCTCATCTGGGACGTCAAGCAGCAGTGCCTCGCCGCCTTGCCTAAGGTCTGTATCGAGTTTTGTTTAACTTAGCTAACATAATATACTTACATGGTAGTACAGACAGCAACAAAAGTTGATTAACGTTTCAGATTTTTAAATCCTTATTATAATGAGCACAATATCAAAGAAAATACGAAATGGATGCCCAAAAATCTGAATAACAGTATTGTGTGATTTCGTGTCTATTTAAATGATATGTAAAAAACTAATACTTACAAAAATATATTGAATATATAGAACAAGTATTAAAAAATATTCACATTCTACTAGATGCAGAAAACATATTTATTCACATCTATTATAAAGTGAATATTTTTTTATAAATATGTAGGTACTTGTCAGTATATTCAATTTTACTTTTAAAATATTTAAACCTATATTTTACTTATCGGTAGTGAAATAGAGGTAGGTACTTTGTATCTATATTATCCGTCAAATCAGATATTGGGAAACCATCAAACTAATTCCGGTTATAAATTTCTTGGAGATATTGCCTCCTCGTAAATCGTTTCTAGATTAAAAGAATCCACCGTTTTCCGCTAAAAATCATCTTTATTACATGAATAATTTTAATAAGTTTCTCAGTAAAGATTGAATCATTCGTTTTTATAGAATTATCGATCTTTTAACCTTGCAACTTTTGTCACCTGGTTTTTATAATTTAAACAAGAACAAACTCATTAATGAATGAATATATTTATTCAGACATTTGCTAGACAAATAAATAACGTGCCAATGATTCATATATCTAACTGTATTTATTATTCAGTACCTATTTAATAGCTTCACAAAATTACTAGTGATGCAACACACAAATCATGTTGAGAAAATATTGACATTTTTAGTTTTGCTTATAAACTTGTTCATTTGTTAACCCATGTTCATTTGTTTTGTAAACTTGTCAGTTTATTTAAATTCATTTGTTTTTACGTGCTATCACTAATGGCTCTTGTTAATACTAACCTACTTCAAATAGTAATACGATTACGCATACATTACTCTAATTACCTACATTCGAACTGAAATACATATATGTATTATGTTTTTTTTAATGGCAAAGCGGTTCAGTCAGAAACTTTCGCTTATTTAAATTATTTAGTTATTTAAACGATTATTCAATGTTACCGTTCCGCTTTGTGTTACGTATTTCTTTATAACATAGCACGTCAATATTTTAGTATAAATAATTAATTGGTTATAGTCCTGCCAAAACGATCCAACCGGATTTTAAATAAAAAATGTAATGATGCTAAATCAATTCTAAGCCTAACATTAGGATATGCATTAAACTAGTAATTACTTAATTAATGTAATTCATTTTCATATTTTATTAGATTGACGTAATTAATTTAATTCTTGAAAAAAAAAAATATTATACTGGCTAGTTTTGGCAGAACTAAGCTATTAATTTGAATAATTATTGCTCGATATCTTTAACTAAAAGTCATTGATATACAAAATATATCAATGCTAAAAGTACTTAAAATCAAATGTTTCTCTTTATATCGATTAATTATTATTTAAGTCCATGTTTATTATAAAAAGATAGGTATTAATAGTGTCCTAAACATCGTCATACAGCTACCTATTACTAACGTGACCATACATCTCGTTTTGAACGGGACAGTCTCTTTATTCCGCCCCTTTGCCCCCGCGTGATGCTTAACGACGCAGAATTGTCCCGTTTTTTATTAAAGGTCAACTCTGATAAAAAGCTTCCCATCTTCAACAGGGAATATTTGCTAAATATAGAATTTGCTTTTTAAGTGTATTTGTAACTAATTTTAGCAAAACCTTATGTAAAAAGCCTTATATCTATCTAGCCTTGTACTTATGATTATTTTATTGTATATCTATACGTACTTAATTTTCTTAAAGAAATAGGGTCAATGTTTTTTATTATTAATCGCTTTCGCTGTACTTTTGACGATTAGCACATTTGCTGAGCAATTGGCTCCTACACTGTGCGTCGCGGTTTCAATTCCCGCACGGAGCAAATAGTTTTATAAACTACAAATAGTTGTTCTAAGTCTGGCTGTTTGTGATTGTGATTTTACATATGTATTTTAGCGCACCCACGCCAAAGGAGAAATATCGAGGGTCATCCGTTCATATATACAAAAAAAAAACCCGTATAAGTAAAAATGGTCACGTTACCTATTACCCAAGTTCCCAACACATAAGCTATACTATAGGAAGGTACATAATTGCTGGAAACATATTTCCAATAACATATGAAAGACAAACGATGGGAAACGTAACAGCTGATGTGTTCCACTTACGAGGATAGTATGTCACCTGCTTGTTCCCATAGCGTTTATAACTTTATAGGACAATTGAGGGCAGAATCATTATCTATAATGACTGGTGGGATACCGGAAAATTCTCGTCGTTCTAACACTAGGCGGTAACTAAATGGCGCAGTATTGGGTTTTCAAATCTGTGGCATAATATTCAAATATATTGGGGGTCTAAAAAGACTCATCACATTACCGTTAAAAATACGTATATTGCACGTAAAACTAAGTAATATTGAGCAAAAAATTATTGCTGGGAAAGACTTCTATTTTTGGTGTTAACATCTCTATCGCAATATACATCGTACTAACCTTACAGGTGCAGGGCCGTGGGGGTATTTAAAATTGAGACTTTATTTTGCTGACAAAAGGTTAAAAATAAGTTAGAACTTTTGATCGTTAATTTTTCTCTATAACCAGACGGTTCTCAGATATGTTCCAGAACAAAAATGTTACCGCAAAGACGAGATATAACTTTCGGCTTCATTTAGTGTATTTTTACACCCATTATGTATAACTTATAGACTTTACACACATAACTATATAACAGTACTTCTCTGTAGCACTAAGTCACTGAGCAGTCGTGTAGCGCTTCTCCGCGATTAATGAGTAAGCATTCCTGCGTCGGGTCAGACTCGACCTAATTATTAAACTTCATAAAGACTCATAAACTTCGTAGGTAATTAATAACGACACATTGATATCATTTTAAACTTTACATTTAATTACTTTTACAGTTAAATGAACCAGAGAATAAGCTACAAGAGGTTATCATTATGAGCCATTTAATTATAAAACTTTTATGATTAAAATGCTTGATTTACTTTACAAAGGTTCTATGAAGTTCTCAAGTTATTTACGATATTTTATCAGCATCAAATGGCACACTAATATTATCGTAACTATAATTGCAAGCCAGTGAAAGTAGTACAAACGTCTGTACTTGATCGATAATCGAGTTTCGATTCAAATCGATTACGACATTGAAATGCAAATATCGAGAGACTTCGGAGTGGGGACGTCTCTCGAATGTTTACATGGAACATAATTGAATCGAGACGGCGGGAAATCGATTCGATATTGTTTTCTTTATTAGTAGTGGTTGTGTTCGAATTTCCAATATGGCTTTGTTTTTCATTACACATTTTTAGAATTAGAGGTAGGTACTTTAATTCGTCAGTACTGTTAGTAGATATTTGTACATAATTATAAAAAAATATAGATATAGGTTTACTACTTAATTTAGAAAATAACAATACTGTTTTTTCTACAACTAATTTACCCTGTCATAATGTACTAAGAATGCAGATTTTTAAAATAGTAACAAGGTACATAGCATAGCAAGTTTATCGATTTCATCGCGTCCCTAATCGATATTTCACGCTATTTCCGAAGCTAATATTCCGTAAGAATTGTGTAGAGTTTTTATTTTCTATAATATTATTTATAAGTATAGGTACTTATATAAAGTACTTATCTATAGCAGGTAGGTACCCTCATTTCCGTGGAAAACAATTACTTACAATAAATACCTACTTAAAGCATTCAGGAAATTAATCGTTGTTAACTGTATTTAAAGTAGCTACTTTAATAATTAAAATCATGTTGTGAATTATTATAAATTAACGCCTCTTGGATAATTATGCAATATAATTAATTAATTATTCAGCGTTATGTAGTACGTAATTTGTTTATAATTAAGTACTTACATATTTTACTCATAGAATTGTTAATGGATAACCTGAATAATTATAAAAGATGGAATTATAACTTAGCACATTGAAAAAGTTCCATCATTAGGATATTTAATATTTCAATGCATAGAAATGAATATTAAAAATAAAGATTAATGAAAAAAAGCAATATTGTACCTAAAAATATTGTGCGTTACAAGTAGAAAGTAATTTGTTTATAATTACGTATCTTGACTCACAGAATTGTTAATAATTTGCCCTAATTAGGATAAATAGGTGTTGGTACAGACAGCGCCATCAATTGGTTACCTCTCTTGCATTTAAATTCGTTCGAAAATAGGGTAACCGGTGGCCAATAACTTATTTATAAATCAAATTACGGTAGCATTTAAAATGAGGCATTTATATAAAACAAATAATTCATATCATAAAAAGAATATTCTAGAACAACACAAGAAATGCAGTAGCAATATTTTAATGCAGTGTAGAAGCGTACAAAAGTGCAAGTCGTACGTGGGTAGCTGTGGGCGAGACAAGTCTTAACACTGCCTAGTAAATCGCAATAAACGTTCCATTAAAACATCACACTTTCAATCGGGACTTGATAAATGTTTTATAATCCTTATAAACGCTGTCATATTATTTTTATTATGGTGCTCCTATACTGGCTTTAATTTTCCATTTAAGTAAGGCCCGGCAACACTTAAAACCATTGAAGAAGTACTTGTCAACTTTTAAAGTGTGGACGGCCACTCTGGCAAGTGTTGCTGCTACACTTTTTAACCCCCGACGCAAAAAGAGGGGTGTTATAAGTTTCACGTGTCTGTCTGTCTGTCTGTCTGTCTGTCTGTCTGTCTGTCTGTCTGTCTGTCTGTCTGTGGCATCATAGCTCCCGAACAGATGAAGCGATTTCAATTCAGTTTTTTTTGGATGAAAGGTGACTTACGTACGAGTGTTCTTAGACATGTTTGATGAAAATCGGTTGAGCCGTTTAAAAGTTATGGGTGTGAAAGTGGGGAAGAAAAACTAAAAAATGATTTGTCATGTGGGTTACTAAATTATTAGGAACCTATGTACTTACAGCTTAACAAAATCGACATTATAATAAGTATGTACCTATAAAAAGTATAAAATAAAAATTAAATTAAAAATTTAAAAAACCCCCGACACAAAATCCTAAGTTCCCTTTAAAAAGTAAAAAAATTAAATACGTCGCGTTGGGGGACCGCTTGGGACGGTCGTACCCTAAATGCAACATCGATCCCCCAACGCGACGTATTTAATTTTTTTACTTTTAATATAAATAAATAAAATAAAATTATAATAAAATTACTTCGGGTTCCCTATATTTTCCTGTTCTGTTTTAATAAATTCTGATATGAGCTACGTTGATTCTGTCAAAGAAATAACCATCAAATCATTGAGAATAACATCCCTACCCCCTACCTCATTCATATTTATATAACATTATATCAAGTAACATAGAAGGCAGCAAGAAATCGCCTTGTGTAATCCAAATCCGAATATTATTCAAATAAATAAACATCATACCGAACCCATGTAGGTTACAAACATAGTATTACGTAAAGAACTCGCTTACAACAAAATATCTAATCAAAACATCGCAACACTGCACAAGAATGGCGAGATCTTATCGAGTATAGCCTCGGAGCCATCAACGTCTTATGTAGCTACATGTCGAGTATCGGAAAAATCACTAGCCGACAGCAATACACACTGGCACTTACAAACCAGTTTCCACAATACCGTTATGTGGAAGTAATTTGTTAAACGCATACTCGACGGTCACGCCAATCGTATCGAACGATATGCAATCGTCTCGTCAACCGACAATACCAGAGTAGGACCTCAAATAATGCAACAATAAAATAAGAAAAATCCCGCGCAAATAAATTGACATTTGAAATATCCATGGAACGCGATCGAATTTCAAATGTTCAATTTCTTTTTTTAAAGCGTGTCGGGGCTTTTATATTTTTTATTTTGATATAAAAAGTTTGGTAGCCATTTATTGGCAGCATTTAACCTATTTTTAGAATGTTGAATGTTATTCACACGATTATCGTAAAATGAGATAAAGTTCATAGATATTAAGCACCATTGTTTGCAGAATAGGTTAACATTCTTTTTATAATTGTTAACTCTGTTTATTATTATTTTAAGAACGCCGTAAAATATTATAGTCTACATACGTGTAACATTTTTATGGCTGTATATTATCTTTCTAGTGTGCAAAGGTTAACATAAGCCTCTAGGTTCCTTATAACCAAGTTATCTTCTAGCCAATAACCTAAAGTGTATCTCCTAATCTTCTATTCCAGTATGTACCTATAATTAACATTTTAATATATATTGTTTTCGGTGGTGTCTCCGGCAACCTCAGGTGGCCACTTGGTACAGGGTACGTTTTTAAAAATGCAACCCCCCGTATATATGCCTGAGCAACCCCTGTATAATGATGCATGAATCATGGCAATGATTCAGTGTAGTCGCCGATAGGGAGACGATACGTGTCTAACTGCATGGATGATGAACTAATGTGTATTGCATGATGACCCTGGTATGCTTGCATTTTCACGTGACTTTATGACTTGTACATTTATTTATTACTGTTGTATTTTACCTGTTGTATTTTAAGTTTTTGAGTACTTGGTGTAAATAAGCTATAAAATTTTACGACTTCACTTCAAGAAAAAGATTCGAAGAAAAAAAAATATTTTTTAAATAAAGTTGCAAACACAAAAGTCGCATTAGTATTAAAACCACTTAAGCCCTTAACCACTTTCTTTCAAGCAGGCTAAAATTAAAATTACATTACACGATAAAATTGCCTGACTAAAAGCAACTTAGCACTAATTGCAGTAAAGTTAAAATCGCGTGCACGAATTCAATGAGCACACGAAAAAATTCAAAACTTAATAATTTTCAAATTAAGAACCTACACCATTAGTAATTAGAATAACTTTTATTTTGAAAAAGTCACGTGAAAATATGGCGTTCAACAATGGGACCTTGAAACCAACATGTAATCGGTTGGCCAACCCATAACTCATTTAGACGTTAAATGTTTCCATAATAACCATAGTATTTCAAGCATTTACTAACCAAGTCATAATAAATCCTTTCTAGAACGTACTGTGACAGGTAAGTAATGCATTGTCTTTAAACTTGTTATACGATGTTTTGTTTAATAACAGCATGTGTGAATAAAAATGTTACTTTAATACTCTTATAAATATGTATGTTCACCTTCAAACATAATAACGTACAAGGGTATTCCTTGTGCATCAATATAACATCACTATAAATGTGTAATCGAGGCTAATAGCGGTTGCAATTTCAACCTAATTACTAAGGGTCAAAAGGGTCACTGCAATTGTCCGTGATTGTACATATTTGCATTATTTCAGTGTCAAAGAAAATTACTACAGCAAGAAACGTCCACTTATCAATGAAGTTTAATAAAAAATAGTTAATGCAATATCTGCCATACAATGGCGACAAAATGTAGCTAGCAAAAACAAGCGAGAGTTGTGCCCTAAAAATCCAACTTTTTGCTGTGTAACGTTACGAAAATTAAAGGCAAAAAGTGCCCATTATCCGAGCGTCAACCAACAAAAGAATGGGTAGGTACCCAACTTTTGGGGAATATTAATTTCACAGTAATTATGTAAATATTTCGAATTTTAAAACGGACTCTTGACAGTAAGCCTTCCTATGGCTTAGTAACAAAAAACATACCTAACTCAAACAACTAATTTCAATGTCATTTCATCATTTTTCTGCTTACTCATACTTTGCAGACAGTCCTAATCATCTCCGCAAAAAAGAAGAAACCAACAAAAAGTTTTTGAATAAAAATTCACAAAACATTTTTATTACGAGTGTACAGGGGGCTATTCTTAAAACTCAAGAGTGGAGTTTTCATGTCACCACAATTACCGTCCGTCCCGACGTCCTACTTATGAGAATAGCCCCCATCTTCATAGCCGGACACTTTCCTAACACAACATTCTTCTTTGTTGTACTGGAGAACTTTTCCTTACTTCTCCGCCATTGTACTCGCTATGGCCCATTTTCGTAGTCACTTGAAAGGGTTGCTAAAAGGGACATACATTATGTTGATGTGTATGTATTTCGTGTCGCATTATACACTGTGTACCATGTATATGATCTCGTTTTTTATTAGAATTTGCGGGAAATGTAAGATTCCTGTATGGAGGTTGGATGAATAATGTGAATCATAAAATGTAGGGCACAGGTGAAGTGTGCGCGTGGTGTGTCCGCGCACACTAATCTGGGAATAGAATCATCATTCTACAGATGGAATTTATATGGAAAAATGTTAGCTGTTAGGATTTGAATTTATTTCTATAGGAACAAGAAGATAGGTGAAGATATGAAGAGGAAATTCACATACAGCAGTGTAACAAACTGATAGTAGTTATTATTGATGAGATCGAGGGAGACTCTGGAGACAACGATTAAAAAGATGCAGCGGGTAATTTTATTTCCAATACATGTAATTAGGTACTTTGTTTATGTATACTAGGCAACAATGGCCTATAAAAAATATACAATGACATAAAATATAAACAATACTTAAAAACACACAGCCAATGAAGTGACGGCGTTGTGTTGCACTGCGTAGTATTCCGCAAAACGTCCCAACATCCTAACATCCATAAAAATCTTCTTCATTTAGGTTGGAACTCGCACCATACTAATTACATGCACAATTACATCGTCAAGAACAGCTAGACTTTTACAAGCACCCATTTCACTAGTTACTTTAATAAAGCTGGAATTAGGTCTTACATATTCCTACGACCCTCCATGTAGGTCACTGAGCTCATGAAACTACCGTCACTAAGGTAATCCTGAGCTAAGCGTCCATACGTTTTACCCTTATGCGCTAGAAGGCTCAAATTGAATAATTTAACGCACAATTTGCTGTTAATTGTATGAGAGAGGTGCGTACATTTTAATATTAATTAAAGTCAGAATGAATCTTGGCGTAAGCTTCGAGTAAGTCGTGTTAAATACAGAGTATGTAGTACTTTAGACGAAGGACTTTGACCTTTTCCAAAGACATAAGTTGGCAAGTAAAGAGATAGATAAAGAAAATTGGCTAGGTTACCTCTCACTCGTAATATTTAAAATGAGACTTAAAGGAATGATTAACGAATCAATAAGAGATGATTCTTCATAAGAAATAATAAAATATTAAAAACAAATATTCCTGCCTATTTGTCAGACTGCAGGGTAAAGGCTACTTCCCGTACAAAGAAGGTACGAGCGTTAATCACCAAGATAAAAATAGAAAAAGTAACATTGGCAGTTGCCCGTGACCGGGTGCAAACCCACAGCAAGAGAGGCGGGCGCCGTAACCATGACAACGAATAAATAAATAAAGGCAGGACAATAAAAATCAAAGGAAAAAGGCATCTAAAAGATACAAAACACAAAATTCCAAAGAGTCCTAATACAACAGGCAAACATAGCAAACCAGTAATGAAAGAAAAAAAAAATGGTCGTTGAATAGCGATACATTCGAAGCGTCGACCATTATTCTATCCTTTTAAAGCAAGAGTAATGCAAATGGGACCTCTTCAATTCAATACAATAAAATCAAACTGCTATATATGGTGGTGTTCCTTCACCATCTTTTAAGGTTTTATTACATAAACTAGCTGGACCCCGCGGTTTTATTCGCGTTAAATGATGTCTTTGGTTACTGCTCCTCTCTCAGGAGTCGTAGCGTGATGGGTTATACAAATACACAATACTTTTTTTGCTTTAAAATTTACTACTTGTCTAGAATTTGAAGCGTTGTTTTAGGCAAGAAATGTCTGTAGCAGGATACAGCCTATAACCTTCCTCAATAATCGAGCTACCTATATGTATAACGCAATAGATTTTTTCTTTTTAGGACCAGTAGTTCCTGAGATAAGCCTGTTCAAACCAAAAAACTCTTCAGCTTTAAAGATTGGATTCAGAAGTAAATTTTATGAACTTAATTCTCCGACTTTTTATTTGTTCAAGGATTCCTTGGGCTATTCAACCCGGAACTGCCAATTCTATGAAGTAGAGCAATTATCTCAGATGAAGAACTAGCTAAGATTGTATGCTAAATGCCGCACCTAATAATATTGAATTCAATTAGTATAAATCATCCAGTGCCAAGACTGTTAAGTTAGAGAAAGTTGGAATTACTCTACGATGAACTAGAATTGAAATTGAATTCATTGAAGTCAACTAAATATCTGTTGAATTTATTAAAGACGAAATAGCACTTGGTACACTTCAGTTTTATCCTACTAAACCAATCTTCTTAACAGTCAGTTTCTTCAGTTCGGCATTTTTAATTCAACGTTATCAAAAGTTGTAATGAGAATGCAATGCTGAACCGAATGTGCTGACCCGCTTATGTGCGTAACGACCCTAACATCCATTACGAGGATGTTCAGTCGAAAACCAAGACATTCAATACCCACAAAATTAATGCTGATGCAAAGCACTTAAAATAATATATGCTATACAAGTCACCTGTATAAAAAATGACACAAGGTCATTGAGTACGACTTTACAAGCATAATGCCAAAACTGACGATGAAAAAATTATTGGCATATAAGAAGAAAAATAAACGGTTCTTTTGTATGCCACTTGTAAGTTCAAGCAATTTATGAAAGCTACTTAAAATAATTCTTAAAATGAATGCCGCTATATTTTACTTGGCCAATAAAAGGTCGAATGTCCAAAATAATACATGTAAAGGTACTGAGTTAAATCTTCCTTAAAATGGATTTTATGGAGTACCATATTAAAATTTTGACCACGGCAATAAAAATGAAAACAACCCCACACAAAATGAAACATTTACGTCCGTTTTTGAGTAATTTTAAAATGTAGAAACACTACTAACTGTCTGTCTGTTACATTCGCAAAAGACAAGAACAAGAAAGGTTAAAAAACCCAAGTAAGCGTCCAAACATTACATTCTAGCTTACCCGTTGTAGTCACTGTATAATACGAGACATCTCATACAAAATGTATGACAACAGTCGCGTCGGAATTTCGCAGTGTACCCAGCTTAATAAAGTCTGTGCTGGCCTTAACTGTTCCTCTTCTAGGAGCTAGTGTTGTTGTGTCACATAATAAACAAAAGGAATGACACAGTCGGGGAGTACGAACATGGAATTTATCTTTATTTGATTGTTGTCACCTGAGCTTGTCAGTTTTATAGCGTTTTGAGGACGGTCGTGTGTTACGTTGTGTGGTGTGGTCTTTATACAACCGTGATAGGTTGAGTTGGCTTCTTATTTTATTTTGTAGTCTCTGCAGTTTTGATCCTTCTTTTAATTGAAGATGTTTTTGCAGTTAAAACCTTATGTTAAGTGATCACCGCCGGCTAGACACTGCAATACTACAAACTACTGCTAATCACAGACAAAAATTGAAATGTCTCATGTGCCAGTAATTACATCGGCACTTTTCTTTACTCTTCAAATCGGAAAACAGCAATGCTGCTTTGCGGCAGAATTAGATAAGGTAGAAGTGCTTTCCCGGACTTTACTGCTAATTTAGTGCTTGTTTCTAAATCATATCAATTACACAAATTGTCTATCTAGCCTTTCAATTCTTCTCTCTCGATTCACTGTGCTCTTTTGAAAGTAGAAGTCTTCCAAGTTGTTTGTTTGTACCCTGTTCCATATTTGTTGAGAACCAGGCTTCCTCCTTCATAGCCACAATCTCTAGTTCCAAGTCATTTGTCAAATTGTTTATGAGCACAATTTAATTGATTGCTTTATCTCTAAAACATAGTAAGTTACCACTAACATGGTCATATAAAAACGATGAGGTAGGTATGTCTTTGACCTTTACATCAAACAAACAAACTATTTGATAGCTACATAATTTATACAGATTGGTGACCTCTATTTACAGAAGACATGATAATGACATAATTTATACTAATTTTGAACTACATCTTTTTTTTTATGGTAACATTGAAACAGTTATTGAGGCTTCGTATTAAATAGTGTTTACACCATGAGATGTTGATAAAAAAGAAACCATCACGCCTGTATTCCCCGAAGGGTTAGGCAGAGGTGTACCAATGTACACCCACAGTTCACCGGTATATTTAGGTCCCATGTAATAGGGGGCGAGCTGTTGATATTTTTTGGTAATATGTATGCTAGCTTTCCATCCCGACTTCGTCCGCGTCAAAGTTAAAATATTATCCCACAAGAACCAAACATTTTGTCTGGTACAAAAAGTAGCATATGTGCTATTCCAAACTATAATCTGTCTAAGCCAAATTTCACCTAGATATGCTCAGCCGTTCTGGCGTGATTGATTAAAAACATCTATCCATCTAAACTTTCCCATTTATAATACCTAGTAAGCAAAATTTAACTGTTGATGAAAATGCTCCCCTGAGGTTTTATTCTGGGTTTATCTATTTTTACCATAACCCCATGTTGGCATATTTTCTAAAGTTCACCATTTAAGCCGGAAAAAGCAACGCAAAACTCGACAGAACACGTCTTTTTTTACCTTTCACGGGACTTGTTACACCGCCATTTTTGTGCAATGACGTCAACTAGTCGTCAAAAACATCGGCTTGTCGCATTTCCGTACTGACTCAGGTGTGTGATATGTATGATAATTCAATGTACTTACTTATTTATGTATGTAAGCAGCGATGGGCAAAATAAGACGGAATTTCTCAAATTCCTGCTGTTAATTCTTTTTTGTTTAATTCAATAAGTGCTAGTAAATATTCATTTACTTGTATCTATTTAAAGTTTTTAAAACATTCATAATATTGTAATTAAAATTTTCTATAAATAATACACGAAAGTTTAAATAATACTCCTTGCTTGAGGATATAAAATTCTTCACTTTTTAAATCGTTCCTATTTTAAAATATTGGCAAATGCAGTTATAGTTATTTTTGTATTCTTATTTTAAATCACTTTTATATTCATTAATTCATTCGAATTTTAAATTACGCATTCATTGTTCACATGTTCGCCTTTTAAAAATATCAGTTGCCAGATGAGGCCGCTCTTTATATGGAAATGTCTCGGCCCAGTGATGTAACTGGGGCTATATGAAAATCTCTTGTGTGATGCAAGGCTTAAGGCCCTGGGCTTAAAAGCCCTAGTACCACTACGGTATCTTACTCTGATTGATTGGGCACGTAGTAGGTATTGCTTTGTTTTTCTTGGTTAGTATTGTTTTTTTGTTTTTGTTCTATTTGAATCTTTATTAAAATCTAAGTTTATTAATGTTTCCCTTTCGTCCTTCACTTCAAAATATTGTCTCATTATCAGTTTTTATTTATAAATATCACTATTGTTTTGCCAAAGTTTCCCTTTGTTTACTCTTAAATCTAATTTCCTATAGTTTCGATATCACATTTCTACCAGGAAAGTATAACATATTTACTCCTACAATTTATCATTAAGGGTTTATTCCACCACCTCTGAATAGACACTATTCAAAAACGGAACAGAATTTGTATAAGAAGACACGCCATATATCCCAGAAAGGCAGTGAAACCAACCTTTATTTAAATAAATACAGACACTTTGAACATGACTTTGTTTAAAACAGCATTAGACTTCGTCAATGGACGTTTAACATCTACTAAACTTCCTCTTTAGTCAAGTATTATAATAACTAGTATCAACTGCCAATTGTTGGACTAGTCTACCTTATAATTACCTTCTATAAATGAATACTTATAACCTGCAGCTTGGTTGAAACCTGTCTGAGAATGATCTCATCGTTAGTAGACAAGTGTATTATTGTTTAGAAGTTTTATATGTTTATTTTGATTAATCTCGTGAAGTTTATCTTTTTGTTCTTTTATATGAGGGGTAATTCCTGTTTGCATTCTTATCTCGGTCTTACTCAATTTGTCAAAAACGACTACTAATTTACCAATTTAATTTTTTGTTTAATTTTTGACATTGATTTTGACTACATTTTGAACACGCTTACAGATATTATTTTTAGGGTTTCAATAATATACTATTGCTTATTCAGGGATAGTTTGAAATAATTGATCATTTAGCTCGGTTATAGGCTTTAAAACATCACGCTACGCCCCACAGGAGCAAAGCAGTAATAAAAATCGTAACTTAGCGCGGGTGAAATTGTATCATATAGCTAAAGGTAATAGAATTAAAGATGTAGATATGTAATTAAATTAAATTCGTACAAGGAAAACCTCAGTAGCAATTATAGTGCAGCAGCCAAATATTACTAAAACACAGGATAAGAAATCGATTAGAGAAGGATATTGCAGCAATCACTAGACATGACAAACAGATAGCATCGCAATATGATATCATTATTGGTAAGGTAATCCCTCGTTTATATTGCATACAGTACATTACGTCAACTAGTTAAAATAACCTGCTCTGTATACACCTACTTCATCAAAACCAAGATGGCTGGCCTTTTCTTGAGCCGAAGAATCAGCATTGGCATACAACGTGGTAATGCTACCAGCTTTTTGGGTACTGCACCATTGCCGGCGACGCGGATGAGTTTTTTGAAGCCCTATATTAGCTTACTTTTTAATTTTTTTTTAATCGCATTTTTATTATCTCACTAATCCTTAATATTATAAATGCGAAAGTTTGTGAGGATGGATGTTCGTTACAATTTCACATTTAAAAACGGATGAACGGATCTGGATGAAAATTCTTGCTGAGATAGGAGAGCCAATAACAGGCTGGTATATTTTTTCTGTTTCTTATTCTGAACCAAAAACTGTCAAAAATTTGATGGTGTGTTATCCACAATACTACAAACACGTTGATTAAGTAATAAAAATCTTCATAATATTAAGAAGTAAATAAGGAAGTAGGTGATAATAGCCACATGATAATTATGTAATGTTTTTTTTACTGCTTTATTTAATAACTTTAAAGAATGCAAATAAACTTTTTACTGCCACTTAGTTTTTCATTGCCAATTAAGTCAGCTCTATGTCATTGATATAAACAAGATCTCTATACAGGCGCGGTTTTAATTCACTACACATCTATCAGGCGGTAAAACTACCAAACTACCGGAATTGCGGCCCTGGAACGCAAAGGACATTAGGAGGAACATTGATGGGTTTTAGTCAGTAAGAGTCGCTCTACCTAGAACAGAAGAATAAAAATTATTTGATGATTTAAAACTAAAAAAATACTACGGGACCAACTCTAACATATGAAAAAAAAATTATGTTCGTTACAAAAGTGCAACGCGATAAGAATGTTTGAAGATTACAATCCGGCCCTGTGGATCCAGTAATCCGGCGGATCGACACCAATGGCCTATCTACTGATCCGGAAAAAATACCGGAACCAATCCGAATCGAAGAGAAGCATAAAACATTGCGCAGTTTCATACAAAAAAAATGCACTTTCAAGGATTTAAATATGCATAAGTCATAATAACACCAACCAGTCTAACCAAGAAGTATCGTGTTGCCCAGTTACTGGGTTGTGGAGGTCAGATAGGCAGTCGCTTCATGTAAAACACTGGTATTCTGCTGCATCCAGTTAGACTGGAAGCCGACGCCAACATAGTTGGGAAAAGGCTAAGCAGATGATTATGAAGTCATAATCTCATTACTTTGTAGTTCATCGGTAAATTAAATATGCCGCCTGTATGTGTGATGCAAACCTCTTTAATATTCACATATAGGCAGGTACCTGTTTCGCATACGGATGCTGCACAGTTCAGGTTTTGTTATACGCAATACTACTTAGAATGGAAAATTACTTACATACACGTGAACATTGTTAGATCATCAGTAGTTAGTGCTAGGGTTATCCCTTATGACTTGGGTTTTAAAGGCTATTTTTGATTATTGAATATTTTGGTAGGTATTGTGGGGACGTGAACATACAAATTCAAAACTCTACAACGAGTAAAAGTTTATCCTAGGTTTTTTAGCTTCTATCCGCGACTTTCGTCTACGTAGAAGTTCAGGGTAAACTAAAAATACAGGGTTACCTTTAAGGATTTAAAAAAAAAACCTCTGTTCCATACATTTTGATCGTGTTGAAATGCATTTTTGTAGGGAACAGCTGTTCTTTTAATTAACACTAACAATAATTCTAGTCAACCATCAAGTCTTGTCCAAATTCAACGTACTTTTTACCCGACTGCGACAGAAGGAGGGTTATGTTTTTCGAGGGTATGTTTGTATGTATGTATGTATGTATGTATGTATGTATGTATGTATGTATGTATGTATGTATGTATGTATGTATAATTGTTTGGCACGCTCTGCAGGCTGAACGGCTTGATGGATTTTAGCTTGAGAGGTGTCGTTAGATTCGTATTTACTGTGAGAGCGACACTGGGTATATGAAAAAAAAA
Source organism: Caradrina clavipalpis (assembly GCA_932526535.1). Lineage (NCBI taxonomy): Eukaryota > Metazoa > Arthropoda > Insecta > Lepidoptera > Noctuidae > Caradrina > Caradrina clavipalpis. The sequence goes on from OW052095.1 coordinate 3,408,958, forward strand.
AAAAAAAAATGGCGGATTTTTGGCGCCAAATTCAAATGTTTGGCTCGCTCTGCAGGCTGAACGGCTCGATGGATTTTAGCTTGAGAGGTGTCGTTAGATTCGTATTTACCGTGAGAGTGACACAGGATTTATTAATTATTATTTTTTTAAAACACTGAAAAAATAAAAAATAAAAAACGGTAATTTAAAAAACTAAAAAACCCGTCTGCTATTCTTTAAAAAGCCCTAAAACAAGATCAATTGTAGCAGTCGGGACCCATTCGAGACCATCTGCAATGTAATATAGGTATGTGCTCTCAATTCACTCACCCTCCATTTCTAGAATGGGTCCCGACTGCTACAATTTATCTTGTTTTAGGGCTTTTTAAAGAATAGCAGTCGGGTTTTTTAGTTTTTTAAATTACCGTTTTTTTTTACTATTCCCATTGCATCAGCGTCTAGCCAAACGGGTTCCCCACTACTGCAATACCTAATAATAGGTCTAACTTAGTAACTTGTTAGCAACTTATTTTATCTTATCCTTGCTTACATCATTCGCTCATTCCCGCAAATTTTCTTGTATCGGCGCCTGCGCAACTCGATCTAATAAATCAAATCAACGCCTTCGATATTCATATTTTTAGAAAATTATTAATGTTAATGCTTATTTTTAATTTTTGTTTTTGTTCCCAATTTAATCAGTGGAGTATCAGTAGTATAATTATCAAACTTAAATATTTTAATGTACTTCCTGCTTACAAACATAAACATCTCATAATACTGTGTAGTATTTTAATATATTTTGTAGTAAATAACTTACTTGATGAGAATTTTCTAGAAAAATTCAACTTTTCACAAGATTCCAAGGCGCCTGTTTATTGTTATTATAATAAGCCTGTACTGTCGCACTTTTGGGCAAAGGACTCCGTTCTTTTCAACGGTCTTGACTATTGTGTTTACCGAAATTAATGTTGTTAACTTGGTTTTGATAGCGGATAAAGTAACTTCATCATCATCATCCATAGCCCGACTTCACCCACTGCTGGGTATTATAGGCCTCCCTTTGTAAGCCTGCACGCACCGTGCCAACCTCATCCAGGTTCTACCCGCAATGGTGGGTGATACCAGCCTATTTTTGTTTTACATCAAGGCAAAGGCCTCATTTCATACAGAGAAGGCACGAACACTGGTCAGCTTGCTCAAGCCAGAATAGCGATTTCAGACTTATATTAATTATAAATCCAGGTTTCCTCTGCACCGATGTCATAAGAAATCTATGTAATATCACAACTGGACAGAAAACCCATGGAAAATAAATAAATAATGAAAACTAGACAAATTACAGCATAACAATGTCGTAACTATTGTTACAAGCTGTATATAAATAAGTATGAAATCAAAGCCATCGTAATAAAGATTTTTTATTAATATCACGACGTCACTGTGCTCATTGGAAGTCACGACCGAGAAACCAGTATATCTTGGCACTCAGCAAAAAATGACAGAATGAAGAGATGATCGGAAATTTTCATAATGTCGATAAGCAGGGGCACTGTGGAAGACCAAGTAATAATGGTCTTTTTATTTGCATTAGCATTGGATATTCGATCATCGCACTTCAACTGTTACACACTTAATGAGTGCAAATAATGTTTAATTTTAATAGATGTACATTGGACCTGATGAAAATTTCTACAAGTGTAATTACTTATTTTGACTAACAAATTACATTGAGTTATATTTATTTAAATTCTATACCAACAAACAAACAGATAAAATTGAAGTGTTTGTTTGTTATATCCAAAAAACGGCTTTTATAAATACAAAAATATGGATGTTTGCAACGGTACTTTTACAAATTAATTAAAAACAATATTTACACATGAAGTTCTATTCAAAAAATCCTGTAATACCCAATATTCACGCGAAGTTGGTGGAAAAATATATTAAATAACTCAGAGTAACATAATCTTATTTAAAGGCTTAACATATTAACGTCATGTAGGTAGATTAAGGAAAAAAATACACTTAACACTAAATTGACATTAAGTATCACCATAAAACTAAAACCAGAACTCAAACAAAAACTAGATCACTAAAAAACTGTAAATTATGATAATAATCAAGGCCGCCAAAACAAGTCATCTCCAGACTAAGATTACAACGATTACCAAAATCTGTATAATATAAAGCGAGTCACATTTACGACATGCCGTAAGACGTAACTTTTTAAGTTTACGTTCGCAACATTGTAATCTCGTTTATTCGCCACTTTTATAACACTTTCGGCTGAAATAACGATCATATATTGTTCAGACATGTCGTAAGACGATAATGTTTATGAGATTTCTGTTTTGACGTTCTCCAGAACAATTTTTGGGACGATGACATTAGAATGTATGACATAATTTTGACTTTTGTTTTTGGTATCCAAATTCCCTGCTCATGGTAGCGCGTAATGAAACGCACTCAAATATTGTGATTTTTTTTAAGGACGGGAAATCATCAAATGCCTTTTTCCGCTCTGCGCGGAACGGAGGTAGTAATAGACTCTTGCTGGCCATCCGTGTTCCTCCTACCTAACGCTCTTTACATTCCGGTACCGCGGTGACTCTTTCGAACTAATTCCGCTACCCTGGGATTCTGCTACACTGGAAATATTGTGCTTACGGGTGTATTCAACAATACAGGAATCATAGCCATCAAAATGTTTCTTACTCATAATGAATTTACTACAATACAACGAATCATTTCACAGTAAACTGCGGTGCATAAGCCGGATGCACGATTTTGATGAAAAACAATGAATCATTAATAACTCACTGGAGTGTAACATCATTGTTGAGGACACGTTAATTAGTGAGTAAGTAGTTAGTTAATCCTGACATAATACTCATTCTATATGGGATGTGATAAAAAGTGAAACATACGATGTGTAACTAACAATTAGAGTTGAGAGTTTTGGGAACTATGTATTGAATGTGTCAGCTTTGTAGCGGTTGTAGGTCAGCATTTTTGGTTTATTCTTGCGTTTATTTTTACAACGGAATATGTTACAAATTCAATTTGCTTAGTACTGCAGAGCTAACACACATTTTCTCAATACTTTTTAGTAATTAAGTCACACTAATTCAATATGTTAAGTGTTATTTTAATAACAGTAGAAATTACATCCAAAACTTGCTTTAAACAGATTTCAAATCAACGTTCAATATACAACATTTGTACAAGTATTTCAAAAAAATTAAGAATTTGACATGTCTTGACGGAGTTTGGCAAAACCAAACCCAATTGGAATCCTAATTGAAATAGGTACACCTAAAAACCTAAAACGGATATCTTTAGCGAACACAAACAAGTAAAAGCACAACAATCAATAATATAGACGTAGCGAAACAGACTTTATCAGATGTAATAAAAACATTATATAACTTGTTCTATCACGAACAAAAACATAAACCATTGTTATCTCGTCCATCTTTACAATGTTGTCTAGAATAACTTCTAAGTTCAGTCTAAAATTAAATTAGTTTTACGAGGCTCCATTTTGAAGCCAATAAGGCCTATCAGCAACCGCTATCAGGGTCCATAATTCTACGAAACCCGGCACAGTGGGGGAATTCTAATATTTTATAGAGCCTGGTCCAATTGTAATGTTACAAAACTGTGAATTATTGTCTTCATAAATCTTTTGTCTTGTTCGTGGACATTTCAAAATGTCAATGTAGTTTGCGTGTTACAAAAATTTTGTGCAGAAATTCAAGTTAATATTGGTTAAATTGATCGATTTCGAATAGTTTTGTTTCTACTATTTCAAAGTAAAGATACTTTATATTGTTGTTTCACTTTGTGCTTTCAATATGATGATTGCGATCACAGTCTTGACGTCTGCATGAGTTTCCGTAGTACGTTTCCTTTTGCATTTATTTTACTTGCCGGATTTATAGTGTCCAGTCCCTCCCTTGTCTTCTTTAAAATTTGTATTAATATAACCATTCTCAGTTAACTCAGTTAACCTTTGCCTATGATTTTTCTTAGCATACACCACGAAAAGAACACCGTGATGCAAACTTTAATCATGGATTCAGTACCTACCTAAAACAGCTATATTTTACGACGAAAATTGTTAGCGCTGGGGGTCTATAACCTTGTATTGAATCCATGGAAAAAGTTTGTGTCACAAAGGCCCGTTTCATCGTCTATAGTTCCCAAAATAACAGCCCTATTAAATAAATTAAAGGCATTATTATATAACAAGTTAAAACCAACACTACCTATATCAATTTCTGATTGGATTTTATGATCCAGATTGTATCTGTCAGCATCAAAGACGTATTCCAAAAAACAATTTCCACTAGCTCCAGGGCGAAACCGGTAGCGAATTATAATCACATATCCACTGGCAATCATCTTGACATTTCAATTAAGAAAGCAGAGGATATACCCGTGGCGTCGGAACGTGTTTCAATGACATTGTGCATTCTGGTATTATTGGACTCGTTTGGTTTACCGTTGGCATTGCTTTGATCTAGTGCTGCCCTGAGGATATCATGGAATGATGTACTTTCAGAATTAGAGAATAAATTTGCATCTGCTTCTTTAGGATTGTATTCATTAAGAGTTTATCTACCTTTATATGGGCTGACTTTTAATGTATTGGTAATTTTCTTGGGAGTTCTGGGAGAACAACTTTTAGAACCAAGAGTCCAAAGCAAAACCAGTGCCCACAAAAAGGATTATAGAACCTATCAACTCAAAAAGAAAAACACGAACTACCGGTGGTTTGAAAATTGTCTTTTTGTATTTGATAGCCAGATTCTTGAGGAATATAGTCAAAGTCGAAATCAGAGTCAAAGCATTTATTTCCATTAGACGATTTACAGGCACTTTTGAAATGTCAAGGCAGTAACCAAAGACGTAAACGACGAAGATAATTTAAAAAATAAAGTACAAATTAAGAAAAGACTGCCTTTCAATCAAATATAATTTGGAGTCCCACACAGAGCACACACACGCGAGCGCTGTACCTTAATCACGAGCCAGTGATCACAGCATTTTCCTTCTTGAAAGACAGCCCGTGAAATAAAAACCTGTAGAATCTACTTATATTAAGTACTGTATACAAAATAAATGTCGACTCATTTTTTTTTTAAGTAGACAAATTAACAAAGATAATCCAAGAAATTCGAGCAATAAAAATATCAGCCAATTCAATCAAATACTTCACTTGGTAGCGATACCAGCTATGCTTCTAAAGGGATCGAGTCAAATTTATAATTTTAAGGTCGTTTATTCTGTGTAGCTCTTTAATATCACTTAGGGGCTTAAAAGCCTTCGTTGCCCCACGAAATACGCCCCCGAAAAATCTTAAAATAGACGTAACGACTTTTCAAGTCTCTTCGTTGACTTATAATTTTATTAAAATCAGAAGATTGAATTTTTTTTTCTTGAGAGCTTTGATATATTTTTTAGGTAGTTTTCCTGTTTACCTTATACTTATTTTCAACTTGTCATATCAAATGAAATTCTTGGAAACCAGCGACAAATATTGAACGACATCGGAGCTATTTCTAAACCAAATAAAAATCGAATGTGAGTTATTGGTACATGTATGAGGCATTCTACATAATACATGTTAGTTATACAGGAAAAAATTTTAACCAGTGCGTAAATTTTGCCATAATAAACTTCAACACGTTTTATTAAACACGTATATTTTATTTTGATATGTCTTAGTACTAAAAATAAAAGTTATCGCTTACGAAACATGTTTACTTAAAAACCATATTTCATTGTCACTCGGCGCTAGCGCATTCCCCACCCCCTCACCCCAGCCATGCGCCCCGGCGGCGGCGGCGGCCGCGAGTTTTCATTGATAGTATGGCGAATAGATTATGTCCTGGATGTTTTGCTTATTTCAAACTCGGATAAGGATGAAATTTTTTTTAATTTTTTTTTTTAACTAAACACGGAAATGTGTTCTATTACTGACACTGAACTACCAAAAAAAATTTACGCACTGGTTAAAAACTTATCCTGTATATTCTTATTTATTCACATTTACACAATGCAGCATCCGCTCGCGATTTCGTCTGCGTAGACAACTTTTATAACCTCTGTTGTAAAAACAGCAAACTTACCCGAAAATTCGAATGACAAATTAAAAAAGGATTTTCCGTCATTCTGGAAGGACGAGACACCTAAGTGTGAAACATGGAAGGATCGGAGGGACTCCTTTACCCTTGAAAGGGACAAAACAGACTAATAAATAAAGATAAAGATTCTCCTAAATTGTCACAAAACACACCACCATCACGCCTGTATTCCCCGAAGGGTTAGGCAGAGGTGTACCAAAGTACAGCCACAGTTCGCCGGTATGCTTAGGTCCTATGTACCTAATATGGGGCGAGTCTATTGCCATTAACCGGGCATAAAACCCGGTATAAAAATATATCCTATGTGTTAAGCTTGATCATTAACTAATCTGTGTAAAGCGTGATTGAGTAACGAACATAGATACTTTTATATTTGTAATATTAGCAAGATAAGTAGGTAAATGACTTTTTGAAATCAAGAAGTTGTAGCCATTATTTCAAGTACCTAAAATTAAGCAATCCAAAATTACAAGCCAAACATGGAAATGAATTTAAAAGTGTGGTTTGTGAGTTATTCTCGGAAATGGTGCCAAGGCTTCAACACAAACTAATATTTGCAGTAGACAATGCCTTTCGATACATACGGAGATAATATGCTAAACCGTCGACAAGTCGTCTAATTTTCATGACTATCTAGACTGGTTTTCAATTTATGTTGGAAGTTACTTGCTGCCTTATTTACGGGTGTAAAAAGATATTTAGACACAATGTAGCCGAAGCTTTCATAAGTACATTGTTCTTCCCATTAAGGCGAAAAATTTTTCGTGGGAACCTTCTAATCAAACTCAATCAGAAATCATATCAGCCACAGGACGTCCACTGCTGTACATAGGCCTCCTCTATAGATATCCAAAAATACCGGTTGGAAGCAGCCTGCATCTCGCGTTGTCCTGCGGTCAGGTCGTATGTCCACCTTGTGAACAATATTGAAGTTCAAAGTTGTAACTATTTTATGATACGTTTTTTTACGTAAATAAGTTTTAGATGTAATAACTTAATTTAGCTAGTATTGTATAAAGAAGGTCAAAGGTTCAATATTCGTATTCTTCAATTGTCATTGAAATGAACTCAAGTACGTACATTCCAATATAAATCACAAAAGGCTATATTTATATTGTACATGAATAAACCTCGAATATACATTATCGAATTCGAACAGTCGTTGAAAAAATTAGATTTGCGAATAATTTTGCTTGCGAAATGGATCGAATTTGAATAATACTCAAGTGTAAAATCCGATTATGGACTTATTAAATAGATTTCTTTCGTATCTGGCTTTTAAATACAATCATTATCATATTGTGTATTGAATTTATTCTGTCTTACTTTTAGAAATTCATCGAGTTAATTTTATACTGGCTTATTAGCAGTAGCATTTCTTTCTTCGGTACAAAATCGTTTTTTTTTAATAAAAGGAAACTAAGTCACTCCTCCAGCTCTCGGACAGTTAAAATCCCATCAAAATGTATCCAGCTGTTTTGGAGATTAACCAAAACACTCAAAGAGACAGACAACAAAAATCCATGGAAATTATGTCATTACAATCACTTCAAAATTTATTCGCGTTGATGAGCGTCTATTCTTATTATCAACAAAACTGTTTACATAATATTGTCTTCAGAATATTAATAACTAAGTCCAAACGATTGCTTTGTACATTGTCATTTTGTGCAACACATATTCATGAGGGGACGCGGAGGCGAGCTATGAATAACTATCAAATGTAAATCAGCTTTATGTGGGTGTCAAATATCGAACGGAAATCTCAATTTAGCCTTAAGTGTGCACCAAGCTTTGAATGTTGTTATTTTCGTATTTATTAAGTTACTGTCCTCGATGGTGACGTTCCTATCTTTATTTTATCAAAAACTTGTGCAAGATGTGTGTAATTAGTATAAGGTTTTATAATGTCATCTTTTGTAATATAAAGCTGAAGAGATGTTTCGTTTGTTTGTTTCAACGCACTAATCTCTCAAAACTGCTAGTAGGGTTTGGAAAATTCTTTTTGTATATGATAGCCAGATTGGTGAGGAATAGTATAGGCTATATAACATTACGCTGCGACACACGTGAGCGGGGTAGTAATCAAAAATGTAACTTAACTTTTGCCAGATAGAGGAATCTGGAAGTACTGGTCTGTTTTCAAAAATTCTTTATCTGGTAAAGAGAATGCTATATCGCTATATTTTGCAAACCAGCAAAAGCTACTCTTGTATAATTCAGTTCTTAAAACTTGAAAAAAGGTGAAAATACCTGAAGGCGTATCCTACTAATTAAAAATGTTCAAAATCTAGTCACAATCTTATTTCTGAGACAGAGATCAAATTGCGATCATTCCTAAAAGTTAGTAGGTTTGCTTCCCTTATTCTAAGTTTAAATAAAGCAACGGATTTTAGTATCTAATCTTCAATCATGGCAGGAGAATCCTTACAACGTTTAATTGGTTCTTTTTCAATAAAGTAACATTGAAAAAGGATCGGCAAGTTGTATGGATTCCTCCACCATGAATGAGAAATATAGCCTGTTAACATTACCTTCGGTGCTCCTATTATGTTACCTACCTACCATAAACTTACGTTAGCAAAATAGGTTTTTGTGAAATTAGTTTTTGTTCTACCAAAATAACATCCTCGTTAGCCTAGTCGTCCTTAGCGCGACTGCTACGCAAGAGGTTTTAGGTTCGATGCCCAGGTCGAACAAAATGTTATTTTGTTTTTCTATGAAATTCTAAGTAGCACAAATAATAATTGAGTTAGGATTTGTGCCCGGTTAATGGCAATAGGCTCGCCCCCTATTACATAGAACATAAACATCACGACGAACTGTGCCCGAACATTGGTTACCTACATCTCTGCCTAACTCTTCGGGGTATACAGATGTTAAGGTATGTATGTATGTAACAATGTATCGTGCATAAACACCTATTAGAATACATGACACTATATTGGAATATGTCCAAAGTAATAAATTACAGATTACAGCTAAATTATATTCATAGATAGGTACATATTGGGCATATACTCGTATTTACAAATATTGAAACTGTATACGACCACTCCAAACATTTCAACAAACAACATAATCATATTACAACCTAAACTCAACACCAAGAAGGTCGTATATCTGAATGAAAGATCATTCACCCCGGTTTATTTAATTAACTGGCGAAAGAAAGAAAGAATTCATAAAGTTGAACAAATCATAAATCTGTTAGAAATGAGTTCCTTTTAAAAAAACAAAACCCCTTTTTATATTAAAGAAAAATCCTAAGTTCTAAATGAATAATAATTAATTAGTAACTTAATCTAAATTTACATTTTGTTAATACTTAAGTTCTTACAGTAAAGTTGTTTTTCGTATGATTTACATAATTATTTAAATATGCTTTTGGTTTTAAAAGAAGGATGATGGAAAATCTACATTTTAGATGACAAATTATTGACAAGAAATCTTCAACGTGTGGTGAGAATGTACGCTTTGTGACTAGGGTTATTATCATCTGCCCAGCCTTTTCTCAACTATGTTGGTCTCGGCTTCCAGTCTAACCAAAAGCAGCTGATTACCGATGTATTTATTATATGGAACGACTATCACATTACCTATACCTCTTGATAAGACTGGTTGTTAGACTTCCTGGATTCTAACTATCCGTAACGACTGTCAAAGATCTACTAATGATAGCTGGGACCAATGGCTAGGTAGGGTACCCATAATATATTAGTACCATTACCATAAAGTAAATGGTATAGCGTCACTATGCTTCCTAATTCTTAACTATACGGAATGGACATTGCAATTTTATTGCAACTGTATTTCTAATTAGGAAACATTTTGATAAATCGTATATGAAAAACATGTAAAGTCATTAACCCCGATCAGAATACAAAAAAAAAAACAAGTTGAATGGTATCTACAAAACAAATAACGTCTACCGCTCATAATGTAACCATGTATGTGCTATTATCAATATTTGGATTGTTCAAGTGTTTCAAAACTTCGCCTGTTATTTGCCATTCAATAATCAACCTTATAACAAATGAATAAAGTAGTTGTTAAGGTAAATGATTTGGTTATTTGATTTGCGCTATCCGTTAGCTTAAACATAGCAGGGTATTAGGAACCAATCGTTTAATATTTGAGTTGCAAGTTCCAAATAATTTTAAATTATATTGCAAGTCAGCGTCTAAAAGGTGAAATCTTTGAACAAACTTTTATTTTGTCGGTTAAATTAAGCGATTTGGAAAATTTCTATGCTTTTTTTAAGTTGATGCTTGTTTATAGTCTTTTATTTTATTAATCTTGCATAATTAAGTGCCGAGTAATTTATGAAACTTTGGCCAGCTAATATTGTCAGATTAACTTGAAATAATGCCATTAGTCTATATGCCCGTAGATACACACACACACTCAACTGAATGATATAGATGTTTATTTATTCTAGCAGTGGTAACGGTTCTTCCTGTCATTGTGATCATTTCTTCGTTCTGGATCATACCTGAAAACCGTCCGACCGTCATTGATCTTGGAACAATAGAAAATAGGTCTTACCAAAATTACATTTAGTTACATTTTTAAATAGCCTGTACTTTTTATTTATTTATTTATTAAAATACCAACTTGAATTTACAGTAAAAACCAGACAAACAAGTTATAGGTCAGTACAAAAATAAAATTATAATTAAAATTAAAGAAGTTTACATAAAAAGGAAAATTGAAATAATATTAAAAGTACTGTATTGGTTAAATTCAGGTATCGCTCGAAATCAATTAAAAGGCTTGATTTAATTCACAAATTGTTTCATTTACTATTTATACCTTTATTGCATTGTATAAATAAAGCTCTATTTTAATTAACTTTGAGCTTAAATAAATTGATTACCTATCTCTACCTAGGGCACCAACAGCGAAATTATTTGCTCTAATTAAAATTTGGGAGAGAAGCCGTACCGCTATATTGAGTTAAAAATGAAAACAGAAGTCCCACAAACCTCGATAAATATCGAGTTACGAGAACAAAAATAACTCCATTGTAAGTTAAAACAAAGAACCCTTTTTCTAGTGAACTAATGAAGTTTGAATTGTAATAATAATTATGGTTAATTATTCCAAAAGTGGATCATCACGATTGACCTTGCATCATAATTGTTGCAATTTCCTCAGAACTGTTCAGCGTATCTTATTATTTTAGCGTCTCGTGGTGGTAGTTAACGTGAATGAATATAAAATACCAATGTGACTTTTTCAATTCATATGCACTTTCGAAGTGTATCTGTTACGGGTAATGCTAGAAGGTGGAGTAAACCTAGGTTTACCCGGGCTAAGTTAGTATTACCCAAGCTTCTTTGGTAAAGTCCGAATAATAAGTAAAACAAATTTTAATTCGGGGTTTACCCATGCTCACCTAGGTCTACCCAACTATGGCTGGGTAATGTTAAAAATTTGTCTAATTAATTAGTTAAATGAAAATCCAGGGGCATTTTAAACATTTATTATTCCAAAAACATACATAAATGCTCTTCAAGCGAACATAATCGCTTGAAGAGTATAAAACTAATAACTCTAATGGCAAAAACTAATAGCAGTCGTTATTATTAAAATTGGTATTATTTATTTGAGCAAGATATACTGCTGTGACATTTTGAATTGCAAAATTTTCCTGCAGCTTTGCATGAACACTTCTTTGTAGCACATTTTGTTTTGCAATTACACCTTTTATAACCCTGGCCTCCTGAAAGCGACTGTTCATTTGCAAGCTCTCGTAAGCTTTTTTTTCTGGTGATATATTTTAATAATTATAATTTTAAAAAGAAAGACGAAATGGAGTGTTGTAGATGTATGAACCCAGGCACAAGTACACAAGAAATAAACTTGTGTGAAATTTGTACTACTCAACAAAATATAAATGAACATACATTATCTGCCCGATTGAGCTTAGAAAATCAAGCTAAAAAAATGAAAGCCTTATCTAGTTTAAAATTTCCTCCATGTTCTGTTGGAGATACGGTAAGAGTCCAAATACCAGATGTCGACAGAGGAAGAGGCGAGTTTCGGAACGTGCTTATGGCAGTTATGGAAAAAGCTGATGATCTGTATAGGCTAGGAAACGAACGTGGTACTATTGAGGAAATGTTCTCAAGGAATCAGTTTTCTGTGTGTCATGATAAACTGATTGATATCGAAAATATATCACCAGAAAAAAAAAGCTTACGAGAGCTTGCAAATGAACAGTCGCTTTCAGGAGGTCAGGGTTATAAAAGGTGTAATTGCAAAACAAAATGTGCTACAAAGAAGTGTTCATGCAAAGCTGCAGGAAAATTTTGCAATTCAAAATGTCACAGCAGTTTATCTTGCTGAAATAAATAATACCAATTTTAATAATAACGACTGCTATTAGTTTTTGCCATTAGAGTTATTAGTTTTATACTCTTCAAGCGATTATGTTCGCTTGAAGAGCATTTATGTATGTTTTTGGAATAATAAATGTTTAAAATGCCCCTGGATTTTCATTTAACTAATTAATTATACAAATTTTTAACATTACCCAGCCATAGTTGGGTAGACCTAGGTGAGCATGGGTAAACCCCGAATTAAAATTTGTTTTACTTATTATTCGGACTTTACCCAAGAAGCTTGGGTAATACTAAGTTAACCCGGGTAAACCTAGGTTTACTCCATCTTCTAGCATTACCCGTAACATATCTACTACATCACTGAAATCGGTAAATCAAATCTTCGTCAGGAAACCTGGACATATAATTTATATAAGTTTAATTAAAATCGCCAATCCGCCTTGAGCAAGCGTGGTGATCAATGCTAGTGCCTTCTCAGTAGAAGAAGAGTCCTTAGCCCTGCAGTGGAAAGATAATCACCATCACCATCATCATAATATCAGCCACAGTACCTCCGCTGCTGGACGTAGGTATGCCTCCCCCATAGATTTCCAATAACGAAATAGAAACGAACGAAACGATAATATGCTGTTATTATTATCTTATTGAAGAATTTAAACTCCAACTTTATTCCAATCTCAAATCTCAAAAACCTGCATAGAAGCATCCAAGTCTCTAATAAATGCACAATCCATGAACAAAATCTTCAAAGTGCCCATTTGATTTACAATCCCGTTTTATATCCATAACTACCTACATATCTCCGTGCAGCCCGAATCGCTTCCATCCACTATATTCTCTCCCCAACGCGATCCAAGACTATTGCCAGCTCCATTCCTTACATCAATCCGCCATTTTGTGTTGAAATAGGGGCCATTTTACTACGTTAACTGCACCGCGAATCGGTATGTGCTTGGATTGATGGTGCAAGTAGTTTACGATCAATAAGGCTCGCTCAATTTTATCTAATCGTCGTACAGGAATACTGGGTACTAGGAAGTAGACGGACAAAGACTTCGTGTGTTGGTTACTTCCGACAGTATAGAAATATATTTAGTGTTACAAAAATGAAACAAAATTATAATATTTAACTTGTGAACTCCACGCTAGGCCGAGCTTGTCTCGTGGGGTCCTTGTGAGTTTTAAGCAATTTGTGATTCCGGAGTCGATGCTATATAATATCGCATGAAATATGAAATAGCCGGTACTAAAGATTCAGAAGCTATGTGTTGTTTTGAGACAAATAACTGTTGTTACAGAATTTTGGTTGTTTGTTGCTTTCGCAGAGAACATGTTTAAAAAGCTGCAAATAATATTTTAGACTTGGAAATTGTACGTGCTTCCAAAATCGATAGGGACACATGATTATGTCACCGGCCTTATTACAACAATGATTAATGCATGTAACGATATAGATAAAAAACCGAATAAGTCTCTTGACATATCTAAAACAATAACTCTGAATGCTCACAACGATAAAGTTTTAGTTACAAGATTATCTGACTTAAAAAATATTAGACCAAATAAAAAGACATCTAAAAGTCTGGCCTTAAATTAGTCTAATAAATCAATCTAGTTCAATACTGACAAATAACTGATTTATTGCGTTAGTATTGTAACACTGTCTTTGCTGAATATTAATGATGGCAATATTAATGCATTATCTACGGCTCATTACGTAATTACAGTTCTGTAATATGTAGGTACTAGCTTCTGCCCGTGACTTCGTCCGCGTCACAGTTGATGTGTTATCCTACGGGTACCGTACATTTTCCCGGGATAAAAAGTAGCCTATGTGTTATTCCAGACTATAATCTATCTTTGTGCCAAATTTCATCCAGATCCATTCAGCCGTTTAAGCGTGAAAGAGTAACAAACATCCATCCATACATCCATACATACAAACTTTCGCCTTTATAATAGTAGTTAGATGCAATGATCTTATAGTAGCTACCTAAAGCTAAAGTTACGATACCTACTAATGCTGCATGTAACAAATAATATAAAAACAAAATGATTTTGCTAGTTTTACTAGTACACATACCAGCAAGCGTGTATTCCTCAAAGGGTTAGTCAAAAGTGTACTAATATACATCCACAGTTCACCGGAATGTTTTAGGTCCCATGTAATAGGGGGCGAGCTTATTGCCATTAACCGGGCACAAATTCTAACGCCGAGCGGCTGCTGAGAATTTCATAGAAAAACCCAATAACACTTTTCGCTCGACTTGGGAAACCAACCCAAGATCTCAAGCGTAGCATTCGCGCTTATGACCGCTACGCCAACGAGGCAAAAACGATAGCTTCTAAAAATTTAAGAGCAAAACGAAATGCAAGTTTTTCAAGTATTTTTTTTTTAAAGTTAATGTCCTGTAAACCTATCAATTCCCGTACCCCATTTGTCTCCGAAGCTAAACCATTTATCATTCAGTTTGCACACTTACAACCTACGCCAACAAAAAACTTAAGAACTTTATTCTATCCCCTATTAGTATTCAGGTCACATCTACAAGGACATAGGGTTCAACAACATGATTACCAAAGAACCTTTTTTCTTTAACCTACGTCACTGAGTTGGCCCCAAACATACTTGGGGCAATATTTATTTGGTACAGTGAGCCCAATAAATTTTATTTGCCTGCTTCTACATCAGATTGGCGTCCTTCGTGCGTCATACCTTCGTTGCCCTTGGTACGCTTTTTGAATCGGCTCCGTGGATCTGTCTGTCCTTCAGTTTTATTAAGATACAAATTTATTGGTGACAGTTTGATTTTTGTCCTTACATTTTGCTATTTTGTCGAGATATTTCAGTGGTTAAGATGCGACTCTCTCATGCGTGAGGTTTTGGAGTCCATATCAATGTGACTTTTTCAATATATGTACTTACTTAAAATCAAAAGTGAAAGTAAAATGCTAAGTAGCAGCAATCCAATTACAGTTGTACTTTCTTAGTTTATCTTGGACATCACTGACATCAGTATAGGAAAACCTTGTGAAGAGACCTGGACTTATAATTAACATAAGTCTGTAATCGCCAACGCCAAAGCGCCTTGAGCAAGAGTGCTGATCAATACACGTGCCTTCTCTGTATTATTATATTTTAATATTTACATTTACCGCAATATTCTTAGTTATAACATCATAGTTACCTACTCAAATCACGCCAAACTCGACCTTGGTCGTCGAGACGACCATTAATATTAAAATCACAAAGGATAATGCTATTTGTCTGTGTGAAGGTATCATTACTTATATTTTTCTTTCACAAACATTCTCATATTTATCTCTTTCATACGCAGAACGGAGACAAACAAATAACTTAGCGAGTAAAAGGTACTCCATTTTGATTTATACAGCTTGACCCGTTGTAACAGCACTCAAAACAGAAAAAATGTACAATTTATATCTTCCTTTTACACCGAATTGTTTTTATAAAGTTTAAAAGGTACCTTGCCAAAATGCAATATGGGAGTTTGCAGCGAACATTTTGGCAGAGTGCCCAAAGTGACAACGTGCTGGGATGACTGCGGCACAAAACACTGCCTGGCTTTAGGTCATGCAGCTTCCATCCATTAAGTCATTAACGGTTTTTATGGCTGCTGTTGTTTTACTGAGATGGCATCAGTCTTTAATGGAGGTTTACACTGTATTACAGAAACAACTAAGTGGTTAAGTTTTTGTATTGTTTTCACGACAAGGACAGTTGAAGATAAAGGTTCTTGATTGGTTTAAGATTCTATTGAATGAGCAGACCTTTTGTATGATTAAAGTGAAACTCCTCCACCGAAGTAGACAAGACTGGAGCGGAGAGGAGATGTGCAGGAATCGACTAATAATATACGCGAAGTGGAGACATGATGTGTAGTTCAACTAACGTGATTGGTAGACTCCAGCACTGCTTTCCGCTACGCTCATCTTCGCCTCAGTGAATTGTCACCCTCGCCCTGTTTTATAAGACTTAAATTCTCTATAGGACTATCATCAATTATGCCAACCTGCTTAAACATTCATTTTAAGGTCACCGACAAAGTAATTTGTACTCAAGTTGGAGTGACCACGGCAATAAGGAAAATTATGAAATTATCCGAATGACTTGAGACTTTCTTCCATCTCTTACACGTGCCAAAGAAATCCACAACTTACCCCAAAAAGTCCACGACGACCTGAAACACCAAAGTTTTGGGCTGTTATAATTTGTCCTTTAGCCGTTTAATCTAAGTTTTAAAAGCGATTAACGCCCCGAGATTAAACCTCGGGATAAAGAGACGAATAAAACTGAGGGCAACATTAGACTGTGTCTTAATTTTAAGTGCTGGCAATTAAACTGAAAGCATTCCCACCACTAACTTAATGACTACTTTGGTGTTGCTTTTTTTGAATAGTTTAGCACTGTGCAGTGTTATTCGGACTTAAATAAGACTTTTAACACTACGACTTTCATTTATAAAATTGTACAAGCTTTATTAATGGAATGTTACTTTAGAAATCCCACGTTGTTTTATTTTGTAACACTTTGTCTTCATTGCAGCATTTGTTGTTTTCATATGATCATGTTGAGACTAGTTTTATAGTGTGTATTTTTTAAGAGCTACTGGGGTAATCTTGTAAGTCTCCCTTGGTGAATTTTGTTGAAGTAAGGTTTAGGGTGCGGTAAACTGTCATCTTTCCTACAGTGGTGTTCTGTGAAGATGTCGTTTGGTTAGTTGTCAATCCTTAGCGTTATGTGTATTTAATATGGGACACATTACTCACATCAAGCTCACTTCACCTACATACATACATACTCATATCATTTATTGCATTCCACAATGGTCATAAAATCAAAACCTAAACCTAAATTTACCTTAGCCGACTTTTCTAAACTAGCACAGCTGATGCTAGGGATTCCCATCATACTCACGTCTGGCTGCTTACATCAGTATCTGCTCTTCTTGAAAGTATTAGTCACACAAGTAGGTATATAAGTCGCAACAACATCAAAGTATTGCTTGATTAATTCTCAGCTCTCAGCAACGAGCTTCTCGATCCTTCGTCGTATTTCCGAACACCTATTTGCGTTAAAGTTTCCAATACTATTTTACTTGAACGATCAGTTTTAATAGCACTTACGTTTATACCGATTCCTATAATGATAGTGCGCTACGGGTATCCACTTTCACGCGATATTTTTATGTTACATTTTATCGTATTTTTTTCATTTTAGAGCAAAAGGTATTTGCGCGGCGCTACGTTGTCCCAGAAATATTTTTTTTCGTTTTTTACGAGAGCGGTCGGGGAATTTGTGTGCCCCGGAGGTCAGGGCCTTGGCCCTATTTCATTTTATTGATTGTTTGTTGTGTTTAATACGAGGTAGATAAATACGGGATGTAAAAAGGAACATCACGTAGTTGTTAACGAGTTATACTGCTGATCATACTAAGTAACTTTAAGCAAAAAATATTGCTGGAAAACAACTTTATTTTTGGTGTGAAAAATCACTGTTTACGGCATGCAATGTTACACACGCAAAACACCGTAGTTACGGGTGCATGCAGAGGTTCGGTAACATTTAAAACCGGTTTTCGTAAACGTAAAATAAGTTAGAACTTTGACCTTTAATATGTCCGGAACCAGAAGGTTCCAAGACATGGTTCAGTACAAAACAAACGTCTCATCATCACATCATCATAACGATTCATGGAAATGATAAGCAATTATCCATTCTTAAGTATATTGTTACCATTGTTAAAGAGGATAATAGCAGGAATAACATTCGGAATAGTACAATCATGTGCACATAGCTTCGCACATAGTTATTTAATAGACAAGCAATGCTTCACAATCACTAACTCTATTCTATAACAATAAACTAAGCCAAGCGTGTTCATGAATAAGTATTGAAAGGAAAAGATCCGGTTATCCGAGTGACGAATAATAATATTTGCATTATAGGTATTCTTGAAGGGGAAAATGCGATAAATATGAGCATATGCTAGCAAAGTTTTTGCTACCGAGGACTTTTCTAGATATGGTGTGAATGGAAATTATGTATTTCATTGCGTTGGTCAATGTACCAAAATATATCGGGTGCGCATGTCTGAGTACACGGCTGTTGGTTTGACGAGAAACGACTATATCAGTGAGGCGATTTTAGTGTTAAAGATAAGAAATCTATTTCGTTACAGTCCGCTTTTTTGACTTGGTTGCACGTCAGTAAAATAGGCAGTCATAGAGAATGCTGTCAGAAGAGAAACCTTAACGTGAAATTAGCGTGTCAGTGACGCGGTGACATTCGCATGTGGGTGACGCGTACCCATAAGTTTTGCCTCTAACAAAAAATGCTAAACGCGGCAAATGAAGTTTTCACTTTATCTTCTCGCGTACTGCTACCAAGAATACATACACAACAAAACCCATCTTTTATTAGAGTCTTACAAAACATAACTACACTACCAACGCAATATATATGTCAATCAGCGAACTCCTAAATAACACAGCGGTCCAACAAAATACCTCACACCCTCTTGCACGTTTTCTTCTAGAAAAACAACAATATCTTCACCCTCTCTGACGTCATCATCTCCATCTTATGACGTCTGCAGCCAAAAATAAACCCTCCCCAAAAACTTCCAAAAATAAACGACCTCCATTAATGTTGTCATTATATAACATTTTATACAGCAAGTAGCTGTATAAACGCTGTATAGACGCTGTATAAAGGCTGTATAAAAGCATGCGCTTGCAAATTACCTTTTCAACATATTTTTTTCTGTGAAAGCGGGGTTCAAAGAAAAATTGCTCAGCATTGTTGGAGTGTTTTCTTTGAAAGAGCATTGTTCTGGTTGGGAAACGTTGAACCGTTCAGTGAATACTCAAAAGAGGTTTGCATTGCGACCACGACTTGTTGCTCGTCCTTTCAGATTTATTAATTTACTTTTCTGAATACTCTTCGATGTTGCTTTTTCAATTGGGAGTACTTCTGCCATAAGTGGCCATAACGAACCATTCAGGTATAAAAAAAAAATCAGGTACCGTAGTATTCAGGTACATTTTGACGTGGCAAGTTAAAATGACTACGGTACCTGAATGTACTGAATTTTCAAACTAGTACTATTACTAGTTTTAAATCG
This sequence comes from Caradrina clavipalpis, assembly GCA_932526535.1. Taxonomy (NCBI): domain Eukaryota; kingdom Metazoa; phylum Arthropoda; class Insecta; order Lepidoptera; family Noctuidae; genus Caradrina; species Caradrina clavipalpis. The sequence goes on from OW052095.1 coordinate 3,428,590, forward strand.
AATCTAAGCATACATTTCAAATGCGCATTATACTGTTAAATACTGGATAGTAATATGACATCTGACATTTGGCAGTTTAACGTAATGACTTTAATGGTTGGTTGGGTTTGGTCGTTTTGACAAAACCAAATTACTCCGTTGCAGAAAACCTTCATTACTTTTAATACTGTATTGAATGGCCTAAATAGATATATATTTTCCAGTACTTTTGACAAACTGATTCTCACTTAGACGTCTAATGAGGACTACAATTTGAAAATTTCTAATACAATAATAATAATTGTGCCTGGTTAATGGCAATAGGCTCGCCCCTCATTACATGGGACCTGAACATACCAGCAAACTGTGGGTGTACCTTGGTACACCTCTGCCCTAACCCTTCGGGGAATGCAGACGTGATGGTATCTATGTAATTGTTAATTTGGCATCGATATGTAAAAAGGAAGGTACAGATACAGTAATTAGCCTTCAGATTTCCTCACGACATTTTCTCTCAACGTAGGTCAGTGATCAAGTTCTTTATCACTACCGATAGCTTGTTCTTACCAGTCAAGTTTTTAACCTCATTCTTCACAAACAAGTTGTTAAACCTCCGCCCACAACATACAAAACTTTACCTTTAAATTTTTCGCAGAACATTTTGCAAATTGAAAACTGGCACAGCGGCGCACCTGCTCATAAAACGTCGAATCTGTGGCGTGGGTACCTTCTATCCCACTTCAAATTACACCAGCTATAAGCATAAGCAATTATAATCTTTATTCTAATACCTTACGCACTAAAATACCTTGCAGCTCTGCAACATATGGCAGTCTACCTGCGACTACATTGGCACCAAGGTGATTTTTAATATACGCTCCTAGGATCTCTAAGCTGTAAAGAATTGCGAAACTTTTGTGTTTTCAATTATCTTGCAAGGCAGCTGTGTTCGCTGTGGTTAAGTTCCTAACTTCCAAGTTGTAAGAGTCAGTTCACAGCGAGACACGACGCAACTAGGGACGCACTTTTCAAGTTTGTTACACAATACAAACTTACTCTTATACTAAACAATAAGGTGCAAAAGTATGTTGATGCGTAGCGCGTCGAATCTCGGCGGTCCTTATCATGCAAAAGTATACCTTATCGTTTAGTAAATAAGTTCGATATGGTGTCGCTATGTTGAAAAGTGAACACAGCGTTTGTGTGAGGTACGCCTTCTTTTGTTTTTAAAGTGGGAAATTACAAAATTACTTCCACTCAGAGCGGACCAAAAGGGAGAATCACATTCTTACTGACTTAAACACATCCGTGTTCCTCCTAATACCCTTTGCGTTCCGGTGCCGCGGTGACTCTTTCGAACAAATTCCGCGACTCGTGAGCTAACCCTAAGAATCGAAACACCTCTGCCCCCCCTAGCCAAGTCACAAACGATAATCGTAAACGCTCGGTAGGTACCAATAGATTTCTAAGCGTTAGCGACTAGAATGAACGAAAACGCTATGCAATCATCATTAGATCTTCAACTTAAAACCAAGCACATAAAGTTGAAGATCTATTAAAGCTTACTCAGCGTTTGCGTTTATCGTTTGTGACTTGGCTAGGGGGGCTGTTATTCTATTCATCTTACAAAACGTCCAACTCCCAAGATTGCGTAAAGAGAAAATGCGTTATTTAACATATGAGAGCTTTTCCTAAACATTATTTCTCACATCGCATTCGGCCGGTTTCTCAGCTCTCTATATCGCACCGAACTATAAAGATTTCTTCACAAATAAGAAGAAAAAATATACAAATCACCTTCGCAAACTGCGATCGTGTTACTCATTGACTTCTAAACGTCCGCTGTGACTTTGTCGGGTCGTTCAGTGACCAAACATTAGGGAGATATTTTGGTTGAAAGTGCCGCATAATTATAAGTAATGGACCAAATATTTGGGCTTTTACTTCAGTTATTGTTTGAAAACACGTGCCTAATGATTCGTACTTAGGGAGTTCTTAAAATATGCTTTACAATATTATAATTTTACGCATAGAATCTAGTTCACTTAGAATATCTATGAATATCTTCCCGACCGAATTTCAGTCATGGCGGCCAATCTTAATGAAGACTAGCGCGGTAAACAAACACAGGTGCACTCCCTCTTTCCTCACTCTCATATTCCGATGGGACGACACGGGGATGTCATATCACCTCTAACTCTTGGCTGCTACTGAGAAATTTGTGGAAAAATCTAATAACACTTTTTATCCGACCTGGGAATGGAATCCGACGCTCAGCCGTCGGGCTTGTGAGCCCAATCAATAGTGTACCTAGAACAATATCGAAGCCAATAAAACAATAATACTTCGATCTGTCTTCGGAGAAAATACAATACCTAGTTCATGTTCCCGTACTATGAAGTACTGTTAGCGTTATTAACTTCTCAGCATCCAACAGCTCCGACAATAGAATAAAATATTAGAAAAGCCAAAGGAATTTCAGTTCAGTTACTTAAAATTGCTGTTACGCTCCAACAAACCTTCTGGCCATGATAATAAAATAGTTTTTCCAACAAAAAACATCAACTGAACTTTGAGACCCGCAAGACACCCTTAAATCGCCAACTTTATTCTTTTTACAAGAGAAAAAATGTGTCTATACGTCGGCAACTTATTTCGGTAATTCTACGAAAAAAATATTTGCTCAATATTCTGCGGTATAAAAGTAAGCCACGAACTCGTGCGCAAAGAAAAATAGGTCTTATGAATAAAAAGTAAAAAGTCTAAGCAGATATCGTAGCCAACGTATTCGCTCCAAGTTTTCGGGGTAACCGAATATGCATAATGTTTTCATAGGCGTTCAATATGTCTGGCAAATATATTCGGCGACACGTAGATACTGTTCCTCGATATTACACAGTCTTTGGTCCATGTTTGAGCTTGGGGTCGGCGGAATTAAAGGCCATTAGAGGGAAATCTACTCAATATTATAATAGCTGAAGGTTGTTTTTTGTTTGAACGCGCTTATCTTGAAAATTGCTGTTTATCACAACTATCCATGAGTGCTCTGCAAGGGTTGCGGAATTTGTTCTTAAAGAGCCACCGCGGCCCGAAAAAGCAATGGGCATAAAGCATGAAAGAATCTGACATTCAATGCAAAAGAAGTCGCGGGCTAAAGCCCATTCTACATCCTTATCAGTGCCATAGTCAGATTTTTATTTTATTAGTATTTCAAAGTGCAATATTTATGTTTCACATACATTCTATCTATGTCAAACGCTGGGTGCATTTATTAAGTATCTAGCACTATTTTTAAACCTATAAGATTATCTGCTAAAAGTGGTTGAACTAAATTATATAGGATATCAGAGAACCTGGTGAGAAGGGTAATGTGTTAATAAAACTAACATACATTAGCCTACGTGACTGAACAGCCGTTTGGGGGCTTCAAACCGGGGCTTATATACGGTGTTATCATTGTTTTTCAGGCCACACTATGTACACAGATATCTCTACTGGCTAAGACGATCACTGACAACGGTGAAGGAAGACATCATGAGGAATCTATAGTAATAATTATTGAATAGGTGAAAAGATTTTTAGAACGCGCTTATCTCAAAAGATATTAGTCAGATCTGAAAAAAAATTGCGTCATGTATTAATCCTTTTATCGAGGACGATTATAAGTTGAAATATATAACATCACGCTACGACTAACGGGAGCAAAGCAGTAACCGCAGTGAAACTGCGGAGTACAGCTTGTAATTAATATAAGATTGAAAATGTCAATCTTCTTTGAGCAAGCGTGGTGATCAATGCTCTTGCCTTCTGATAAGAGGTCTTTGCTCTACACTGAGTCAATAATAGGCTGGTATTATTCAGCACGTACTCTTTTTTTCTATAGACTACTTACTATCCACAAGCTTAAACATAATTGCTCTTATCCTATCTACAAAATCTCATCGAGATGGTGACCAAATATGTCTAGAGTAGACAGACTACTTTTGTACGCCGTGAATATCATCCAAAAAATTATAAATAAAGGACTTTATCATAATCTAAATCTCAATTTTGCATAAAAATATAGGTAAGTATGTCCATATTTGCAAACATTACGGTGCCTAATACAAAAAAAAGTATGTGAAAAACTACATTGGTAAACTACACACGTTTTATAAAAGCTTGTAAAGACGACGGCGACGTCTGGCCTCTATTCCTATCAAATTGAGGGTAACAGAGGTACCACCTAATCAGCTTGGGACTTGTTGGGACCGCCACTTTACTTAACCTATCAGTGAAATTGCTTAGTAACTGGGATTATATTTTCATTACGTAGATTACTTATCATTCATGTTATGATCTTTTGCTTTTAAAGATATTCTTTAAGTAAATTGATTGCTTTCATAAATTGTGTCGTTGTTGTAAAAGGATTAAGAGATTAACCTACTAAAGGTATAGTAATGTCAAACTTTATACTTCAGGCTAGGGTTTAGTTCTGTCTGTACGTTTTATCTTGATAAAATGTACGGGATAATAACTTTGACGCGGACGAAGTAGTCTATACAATTTGTGAGATTGTAGGTGGTAATCACTGGATCAACTGACCTGATTTAAAAAAAAAAATTACCCATAGAAAGCCACGTTATTTGTCGTAACTTAACGCGAGTTAATTAAGCCACGCGGGCGAAGTCGCAGGTCGTTAGCTAGTTACTTATAAACTTACAAGTTACTTAAAATGTATGGAACAGCTGTTTTTTTATAAATGAATCATGAAATAAATCCGTGGTAACAGTTTTGTCTCAATGTCCTTTCCACTGCAAAAGATCGTAACTGCACAAAATATAGAACAAATAGCATAAGAATATTTAAGTAACACCAAATAGAAGTACAAATAAAGTACATACCGACCTTCGCCACACATTGAAAGTTCCAATTCCTCATAATATCAGATGTAGATCAGTCGATAGCGTCAATTTGTGAGACTATGCAGTTGGCACACCGTGTTTTGTTTCTACTATACAATAGACCGTTGTTGTGCCTGTCAATTTGCTACTTCCCACTATTTTCAACATGACAATACCTAAATAGTATTACGGTCATATTTTGTATCGATTTGCGTGACTATCGATTTGTTATGTCGTTAATTATGGAGCTATTACTAATGAGGCTTTAATTAGGAGATGACCTTGTGTTTAAGAACGATATTTCACGCCATTTTACGCGATTAAAGTTTAATGAAATGTGAAGTCCAAAAAAACAGTTGACAGTTACAAAATTCTTGCGTTAAAATCAAAATAGTCGCGAATTTCCTATTTGAAATAGGCGAGTCTAAAAACAGAACAGATTAATATTATATTGAACCGAATGGCCGAGAGATACGTTTTACCCTCGTCGGTTTGGCCACGCTGATAATGTCAGCGCCATTTTAAGCCACAGATTAAATAAATCTTCTGTGCTATACAGCCAGAGAGAACGACGATTAAAACCTCATTTTAAATATGTTGCTTTTGCAGATATTATTGCATCATTACGTAACTTCTTATTCGTATTACGTACTGCTCTTTCATTAATATAATAAATGAATGAATGACGACATTTATAAACATTAAAAGTTATAAAAAACACAATTGAGCAGAGTTTTTAATTGTTTAAAGCTATCGTCATAGCTTTATATTAATATTACACGTTTTTATTATGAAACATTTTTATAAAGCCATTGATTCCAACGATATACCGGCTAGTATATATAATACCAATAAACAGACTATTGCCAATTTATTTTATTCTATACAAGCACAAGTAAATAACAATTGACTACGCGCCAATTGTTATTATATTATTATAGTATCTTTTGCATAAGCAATAAAGGTGAACCATACTATTTAGCTAGAATTAACTACTAAAATCTATATCTTTAGGCCATTGCGAATCGCCAATCATTCAGCAAAACATTCAGAATATAGGACAGGACTCCTTCAAAATGTTGTTTAAAAAAAACTAAAAACTACTAGAATGCATGCTCACCATTGTATGCATCAGTGTGTCCCAAAACGAAAAGTTATTATCGATTACGTCTGATGAAATCACAACACTTTATAATTAAAATAATCTAATAATTACATACTAGTGCAAGTGTTTGAACTTCAAACCGAAGGTTATATAATCTGGAGCAATAGGTGGGCTATTATTATGACAATCATTAATGTTCCAACACGTAGTTTAGATATAACAATCGGTGTTAAAATTATGATCATTTGTTAAAACTATATTGTTTACAACGTGTAGTTTGAATTTAATGATGATTTGTTGTTGAGAAACATTTTATAGATTACCTTTTGCCCGAGACTTCGTTCAGTTCAGTGTTAAGTTACGTCTTTGGTTGTTGCGTCGCTCCCTTGTGTCGTAGCGTGATGATTTATTATACTTCTTCGTCTTGCTCTCTACGTCCTAGTCTCTAGTCTCTACTCCTCCTCATGAATCTAGCTATCATATGCAAATATTTTTTACAATCCCACTGTTAGTTCTAGAGATTAGTGAGTTTAAACAACCAAAAAATATGTTTAGCTTTATTATATTAGTATAGATGGCAGGTGCCGTAAGAGCTTTGGCTGATTTGGAAGATAAGGTTTTTTTTTCTATTTTTATTAGGGACAGAGATAATGTTGCAACGAATAATATGTAATAATATGTAACACACTTCGAATAAGTTTTTTTTTTTTGTTAGCTCTGCATTCTATAACTGCCCGCTCACGTCAGACAATCAGTGCCCGATTATTTGTCGGAGAGAATGGAACATATTAATTCTAATATACCAATGCACACGTCTTACAAAAATTTGGTTCCTCAACACAATGAATCTATTGAAAAGTCCGATAATTTGTCCTACATAAAGAAAAAAATACATAGGCCTCGCAAAGATCTGCCTCCCGGAGTCCCAGGCCCTCACAATGTCACCCCCGCGCGCCGCACTGGTGTTAGTGATCCATCATTCCACATTACTGTCTTCAAAACGATATAGAATATAATATTTTATCTACAACATGTGTTACATCTTCCATTCAATAAATCATCTCATTGTTTTTATCGTGTAAACATTTGTATTGATTTAGTAAAAAGCTTTTATTTTGACAGCATTACAAACAGATACTTATGTTAAATATCTTTTAGGGCGAATTTTCATTGCAAATGGTAACGTCAAATTAGAGTTATGAGGGCAATCAATTAGTATAGTGAAATATCTGGCTGTTACAGAGGCTGAAAAATTTCTAAGCTCAGTTGAAAAATAGTGATGAATAACGGAGAACCTAAAATAAATTTAGTTTGACTAAGTACTAACTTAAATATACGAAAGAAAAGAGAAGAAATAAATAAATCAAAGAAAAGAGATAAAAATAATCTTTGTACAAAGAACTGAATACTTTTTATTAAATGGGTGTAAATTTTGATAAATGTTAGGTAATGAAAATTAATAACAAACAGACTATAACTTTTTGTTATACTAACGTAATGAATAAATATTTTATCCTCTTATTTTAAATACAGAAGGCAGGTACAATAATTTTAAACAAAAGCTTAGAAAATAAAAGTCAAACCTAAATATTTCAATTAGACCATTAAAAGAACTTTCGAACCTCAAATTGACAAGAAAAAAATTGGATCTAGTTGCTCTTCCAAAAAGGTAGTTTCTACTTTTACTATCATCTGATAATCAGTGATATATTGGCTTGGGGGTCATAAATCATTGTTGCTTAAATGGAGGTAGGTACTAATGGGGGCAAACGGTTATCTCAAGCCACATTGACTAATGAAGACTTGATTAATGTTCATTAAAATTCCCTTAATGTTCGGTAGAACGCTTTGTTTAGGCTTAATTTTAACTTTATTAAAAACTAGCTTCTGCCCCCATCTTCACCTGTGTTGATTTCAAAATTAAACCAGACCAAAAAAGGGGATAATAATTGGGTTGTAGACACCATTCAATAATAATTAATAACACAACTTCACAAAAAAAACTGTTTATTTTGTCCTTGAAACCCGATGAATGTCTAACTAACTTTAAAATTCATTCATCCTCACAAATGTTCACATTTATTATAGTAGTTAGGTCTATCTCCTTAATATGTAAATAGGCTCAATATTTCTAAAACTCTGTATCCGTCATACTAATCTCCGATTTCTCGAGCGCGAAATTATTGTAAAACTGCTGCGATTGGTTTACGGCTTTATCAAGATCCAATTACAGCAGCAAATGTCACATCAATTTTTCAGAACATCGATACCGCTTCAATATTATATTGTTCTGACAAATAATAACAATAACAAGAAGAGCCCCGTTTCGCCTTTGTAACGTTCAACCTATAACTTTTATCAGACTTTTATTAAAATGTCAAAATGTCTTGTAGTAAATAAAATGAAAGCTTTGTGAATCCTGCTATATTTACCGCGACACATTTCCCGATGTCCCGAGCCCTTTAGGCACAGTCGCTCACGGTCGCACTGAGAAACTAGTTTTATTTTATTTGTATCATTGGTGTAAATGTCAAACACCTTTCACGTTTTACTTAACGGATACAGTTCCTAATATCCAATCGATGGACAAGTTAATAAAGTTCAAGTTAGGCCGCACCTTTTTCAAATATGGCTACTCATATTTCAAAGCTATACGGACATAATATTTGTACAGGTTTAAAAAATATGTCAGACAGATGGTTTTTATTGTTCTTAATGAAAACTAACTTACCTACTACCTCATGTACCAGTAGTTATACAGGTGTTAAAACGAGAGATGTGCAACACAGTATAGTGCTTTTGAACACGATAAACATTTACCATAGGACCAACCTTGAAATAGTGAAAAATAAATCAGCTGTTTCCAACATTTTGTAGGTTATGATGCGAACATATAAATGTATGGAGCAGCTGATTTTATTTTCTTTTAAATTTGCTCAAAACACACCAACTGCCCAGACAAGTTAGACCTGCCAGTCCAGTCAGACTGATTAAGACCGCAGGGAGACGCTGGATGCAGGCCGCTTCCAACAGGTATTTTTGGGAAAATATGGTGGTGGCCTATGTCCAGTAGCGGACGTCCTGCGGTTAATATGATGATGATGATGACACCAACAGTCAGTTAGTCAGACAGGCAAAAAATCACTTTGTGTTTAATCCAGCCACAAAAACCTGTAGCTATATCAGTAGCTAGACAAAAGGCAGAGTCTACACTCATTAAATTGTTCTCTATGAACGGAAATGCCGCTGTAAATAAGCCATTGTGCTCGTTTTTTTTGACAATTAGCGCGAATTAATGAAATTAGTTCCACGTTAGTTTCGCTGTTGTTGAAAAGTTTGCTGTTAGTTGGATGTGACTTGCTTTTGTACTGGGAAAATTATGCACACACGTGATAAATTTTCTAGTTTACAAGCTTTATTTATCTTTCTAAACCTGGATGGGGCCATTGTCTTTAACATTGTTAATCGCCTCATTAGCCTAGTGGTCCTAAGCGCGACTGCTACGCTTGAGGTCTTGGGATCAATTCCCAGATCGAGCAAAGCCAAGTGTTATTGGGATTTTCTATGAAATTCTCAGTAGCAGCTCGGAGTTAGGATTTGTGCTCGGTTAATGGTAATAGCCCTCGCCCTTTTACATGGGGCCTAAACATTCCGGCGAACTGTGGGTGTACATTGGTACATATCTGCCTAACTCTTAGAGGAATACAGGCGTAATGTTATTATGTGCATATTTTACTATGGGACCAGCCGTAAAATTGCAATGTAAAATCAACTGATCCATTATATTTATGTTACCATAACACCAGCAAAATGTATTGTATAAGCTGAAATTTTATCCTGATTTCAGGTTTTATTTTATAGTAAAAGTTGTTTATAATGAAAATGCCTTTTTAAGTTTATAGTATATATATCATAATAAAGTTTATGTATTGTATAATAAAAGCTTATTTATTTAATGTATACCTTAGTAGTCAGTTAAACAAATGTTGTTTAGTTTTTATTTATGTGTTTATTTACTTTAATGGCATTTATTAGCTCATAATATTATCTTAAACAAAACTGCATACTTATTTAGGTCAATGCTTACCAAAAATACATACATATTATCATCTATTTATGTAAATGTGACATTTTTGTAAACACATTTTTTCGTCAGACTTTATTTGTTTATTTATCATTATGTTTGTTGTTCTACAAAGCTGTATGTATGCAATGTTGCATGAATATTGTTCAAACTTCTTCTTTGTTTTATTTAATGTTATTTTATAAGATTTTGTAATACTCATACTAAAATTGTCTTTTTCTCTTATAGGTAAGTCGCTGCTTTCATACCACACTGCAATGCTGAAAATTGTGGTATTCCACATGAGTGACGAATGATAGATAAGTACCTACACACACACAATTATTAGCCAATATTTTATTATGCAAAAGTCCTGAAAAAACATTAACTTCGAAAATTCATAGCTTCAAAACAAAAGAACACTATAAAACTCAACGAGAACCGTATAACTTAAAATAAGAAAGGCAATAAAATTAACAACTCGGAAGCTATGAAAGCTATAAATAAAAACTTTCAGAATATTTCTCAGAGGCGCTGCGTACCGAGCTATTTTCATTTACAAACAAACGTGGAACCTTTTCTTTAAGAGAGAAAAGCAGGAAGAATTTTAAAATAGGAAAACTTGTGTTCGGTTTTTGAAAGTCTTCTCTAACCAGAGCCAACAACGTTACGTGTTATGATTGGCTCATTAAAATAACGACAACCAATCATTGTATGGCATTACGTGATTACGTGATTTGACATTAGAAGACCAATTCTACTAATTAGAAACCATAGATTTATTAACGTCCAGATAGAGTGTACCGTACAAATCGCAACGTTCTAATAGAATGCATTTTGTGATGCGCGTGTGCGACCGGACCGCCCACCGCATGTGTATTATTATCGTTACTGCATTAGTGTGCGTGACGTTTTCTAATACCAGACCAAAATGATTACCCCAAAATATGGGAAAATTCAGGCAGTTTTTTTATTCATGTCGACATATCTATACTAATATTATAAAGCTGAAGAGTTTGTTTGTTTGTTTGTTCGCGCTAATCTCAGGAACTACCGGTCCGATTTGAAAAAATATTTTTTTGTTGGATAGCCCATTTATCGAGGAAGGTTATAGGCATAACATCACGCTACGACTTACGGGAGCGAAGCAGTATTCAAAAACGTAACTTAAGGCGGATGAATAAAGCCACGCGAACGAACAAAACATACATTTACCTAAATTTATTAATTTGAAGAAAGCGCATTATTTAGTTTCAATTATAATTCATAACGTGTATGTATAAATATCTTGATATCTGCTGAAGCAATTTTGATGCAATAATATCGCAGTATTATAAGAGATGGTTAAAGTATTTCATACCCCTGGCAACCATTGACACCATTTTTTTTGTTAATAATAATGTTGATTTCGTAACATTTTACAATATTAAAATATCGCAGCACAAAAAAAGGGTAAAAATATTTCATACTTTGGCAATACTCAAATATTATGGAGTCGTTTTGTTTTTATTATGGTTTGCGTAATATTTTCAATGAAATACGTAGAAATTCATCATAAAATTGCAAACATATCTGTGAAAAGTAATGTTCGTATCCTTGTCTTTTTTTGGAGTGTAGTTTTTACACGATTTCACCGCACAAACAGTCATTTTTTCAATTATTTTAACTGCGATTTATAATGTAGACGCGCTTTGAACGTCAGTCGCGTAATGGTGGCCTGTGGGCGGGGCTAACGAACGAAGACGTCATTTTGGTGTCTTTGAATTTGAAGCATTTGGACAGCGCGTTCTAGGCATCTGGACGTTAATAAATCTATGTTAGAAACGTTAAAAATCTATACGCAATCTCATTTTAGTGACAAGCAATGTAAAGAATAGCCATTTTTGACAGACTGAGACTAAGATTGAAATTCGAACGTTCTTAAAAGTTACCAGAATTGCACCCCTGATTCATTTAAAAAAGAAAAAAGAAGCAGAATATTGTTAGTTTGAAGTTCCGATTTTCTATTTGTAGCAATGATTTTGTTAAACATATACCAACAAAGAAATATGCCGTTTCAGAAAAGTCCTAGCATTCAGGCTAGCAAGTAAACTTAACTTCATATACATCTATGTATTTATAAAATTTCAGGCATGCTAAAATGACTTAGATCTGGCGACTCTTAGGGCCGCCGCAGACGCCCGACTTCTTGTAGGACGTGTGTGTTGGTATATTAGATTTCATATTTCTATTTACTCCGACAAAAAATCTGTCACCGATTGCCTGACTGAGGCGGATAGCCTAACAAAACAAATCACACGATGTGCATTTGTTTTCAATCCACGAAGAATCCTCATCTACGCCCGTACATAGGAAGTCTTCAGGTCATTGTCGTGATGACCGGCTCCACGACAACCGTGCCTCGTTAAATCAATCTAGAACAGATGAAACAACTGATATGTGAGAACAAAATGGCGTACAATCGTAAACAATATAATTGTAATCAATGTTCGCAATAGTAAGATTACAGTTGTAAATTGTTTGAGATTCAAATCACAGCGGGCAACTAAAGTTTATTAGTGTAATTACAACATTTACTGTTGAGCTTGTTTTGTTATCTTTTGTTTTTAATACATAACATTGTCTTATTGTCTTTAATAGCCAGTTTGTATTAGTACACCTGCACCTTAGAGGACATACAATGGACATTTACAATGCTTAAGTTGCCGCGTTAAACATGGCCACCTACTGGGCCCAAAAATTTGACTAAGTAATTAGAAATAGGTATCTAAAATCATCGACTCGGAAAGAAGGATAATAACAAAGAAATATTTTTCAGTACACCTTCGATTAGAAATTGTATAGAAAGAGATGAAGACACCGTATGTAATAGATGAACAGAAAATATTTATGCATAAGTCAATCTAAATATACAATACACTCGCTAACTTCTGCTGTGCCCACGGCTTCGCACACACTAGACCCAAGGAAATAAGTACTTGTAGATCAATACTACATTATCATCACAATTGTACAACCTATTTGGTCAAAAATGGTCCCAAGCGCGACTACTAAAAGTAGGTTTTTCAATAAAGAATTTGTGCCCGGTTGGCAATTGGCTAGCAACCTAACTGGGGCCAAAACAATGTGGTAAAACTTTAAATCAAATAAATGTCAGCATTCGCATCCGTGTCTGAGGAAGGGACATCATTGCCTATCCCTTGAATCTATTTAAAGGTGGGTGAATTTGATAGGCCATGAATCTATATTACTCGTACTACACTTACACTAATATTAGAAAGAGAGAGAAGTTTTTTTGTTCATTTGTACTAAATTAGCTTCGAAAATACTGCACCGATTACAATATTTTTTTTACCAATAGTTAGCTACATTAATCCTGTGTAACATAGTCTACAAACATCACGCTACACCTCACAGGAGCGGAGCAGTAACCAAAGACTTCAACGCGGACGAAGTCACGGGCGAATCTCTAGTAAACTATAAATGGGCAACGCTTGCTATTCACGATAACGAACTAAGACTAACATAGGACTTACAGATCATAAATATGTTACCAATACGCCAGGCAAGTCGAAAGCTTGCCTAATTGCGCTTGACTTGCGAGTCTATAAACCTTTAGGCTTCTATTGCGTCTATTCCAAGTAACTGTCTATCTGGAAATATTAAAAACTAGCTTCTGTCCGCTACTTCGTCCACGTGGCTCTTTTTCGCGTTAAGTTATATCTTTGGTGACTGTTCCGCTCCCGTGGGTCGTAGCGTGATGTTATATAGCCTATGTTACTCAGTAATAACGCAGCTATCTAATGGTGTATTTTAAAAAAAAATCGGCCCTTTGGTTTCGGAGCCTATTCGATACAAACAAACAAACAAACAAATCTTTCCTCTTTATAATATTAGTATAGACTAGCTTCTTTCCGCGACTTCGTTCATATTGAAGACAATTGTATCATAAAACATAGCTTATGACACTCGGAAATAAATAAGCTTTCTAAAAGTGAAAACTTTTTTTATCGGATCAGTACTTCCACAGATTTCCCATTACAAACCAAAAAACATAAAGATTTAGCGGTTTATAATATTAGTATAAAAAGAGAAAACTTTATAACCTACATTTGAACCTAAAAGTATAAGATGTAGACTACTGTATGCCACGCGGAGTTTAATTACATTTTTGGTTATTGCTCCAGTCCCGTTGGTCGTAGCGTGATACGTAGGTCCTTCCCCTTGAATCACTCGTATCTATTGATGAAAACCGCATTAAAATCCGTTGCATAGTTTAAAAGATCTAAGCGTATAGAGGGACAGACGGCGGGAAGCGACTTTGTTTTATATTACGTAGAGATAAATAGTAAATACCTTGTACAGTTAATAGAAAACAATTTGAAATTCAGATAGTTACATAAAATATAACATGGTCTCGCTTTCATCACAAAATGCTAAGATAATATTTTCTCTTTTAAAAGCCAAGCAAACACGGAGAGAACCTAAAACCCTCTAGGGCTTACAACCAATAAAGTCTATCTTTGAAACATTTATTTTTATTATAACTTAGGTTCACCTCTCACCGGGACGCGATGCGAAACGAGGCAATGCTGCGTTGACTTTTTAGCATTGCAGAGCAATATCGAACTTATTTACTACAGATTAAAGTATATTTACACTCGTTTAAAAAAAACGGTAATTTAGTCGGGTTTTTTAGTTTTTTAAATTACCGTTTTTTATTTTTTATTTTTTTAGTGTTTTAAAAAAGAAATTAATATACCCAGTATCACTCTTATAGTAAATACGACTCTACCGACACCTCTCAAGCTAAAATCCATGGAGCCGTTCAGCCTGCAGAGCGAGCCAAACATTTGAATTTGGCGCCAAAAATCCGCCATTTTGTTTTTGTTTTTTTTTTTTATATACCCAGTGTCACTCTCACAGTAAATACGAATCTAACGACACCTCTCAAGCTAAAATCCATCGAGCCGTTCAGCCTGCAGAGCGTGCCAAACAATTATACATACAAACATACATACATACATACATACAAACATACCCTCGAAAAACATAACCCTCCTTCTGTCGCAGTCGGGTAAAAAATCGCCGAGATGCTCGCTTGCTGCGCAGCGAACTACGACACATTTTTCGCGCGTTTACCTACTTATACTATCTTACTAGCTTCTGCCTGCGGCTTCGACCGCGTGGTTTGCTTCACCCGTGTTATGTTACGTCTGTACTACTCCGCTCCCGTATATCGTAGCGTGGTTCTATATTGCTGTACTACTTATGATTCTAGCTAATCGTACACAAAAATATTTTTTTAATCCGACTGATACTTTCAGAAATTCACACGTTAAAACAAACATATAAACTCTTCAGCTTTATCATATTAGTAGTTACACTACTAATATAAATAAATTCGAAATTATGTCTCAAACTTAAAAAGAACGCGCCTCATCGCGTTGCATCTGATCTCGGTGTGAGCTAAACCTATTACAAACTTAGCTTACAAATAGGTACAACTTTTATCGAAACAACATCTTTAACAATCCACTAATTATCTAATTACCAGGTACCTTTCAATCTTACATTTTTATCTAACAATTCAACCAATTTGTCGGCAACAAGGATCGAGGATTTTATACCCGTCGGCCATTTTATTTTATACCTTTAATTGTCATTAAAAGTTCATGATTGTGTCGGCTTAATCGTTTAAGAGAATCCGTGACATCCATTTAAGGTGACTTAACCGTAACTTAAGACATCTTAGGCTTATACGGAGTTTGAAGGTGTGTGGGTGTTGCAATAACTTAGAACATTTTTTTGGATGGAGGCAGTTGAATTAATGAGCTGGTTTCGTTTGCATCTGGTTCACTGAACTATCTAGAAATCTATACTTAATATTACAAAGAGGTAAAGATTTTTTGTTTGTTTGTACCGAATAAGCTCCAAAATTACTGGATCGATTTGAACCCTTTTTTAACAATAGATAGCTAAATTGACAGGCAGTAACATTGGCTATATGAAATCACGCTAAGACGCACGGGAGCGGAACAGTACCAAGAGACGTAACATGAGTGAGGGTGAAAATATCCACGCGGTGGAAGTCGCGGGCAGAAACTAGTCTATTCATGAAATATGATCATATTACAGTTAAGAAGTAATGGTCTTTTTAATACTGAACCCCAATTTAACCGAAGCAATGGTCTTTCTAATACTTAACCCCCCATTTAACGGGAAAAAAATATTGAAAAAGAGAAATTATAAAGGTAAAAGAGCTGAAGCAATAATATGTGGGTACAAATTTAACCGTAGGCGTTCCTGAAATCAATGCTATCATAATCACTGAAGCTTGTAATCATACCCGCAAATCGAATCGTAATTGCTTATTTGAAGTCGTACAACTTAAACGAGATTAGAACTTATAAACGTATTCGAATCAGGTTCGATATGAGGGCAAATATTTAATATCGATATCAAAATTGAGATACTCGTTTTACTCTATTTAATCCTATAATTGAAGATGCTATACAATACACACTTTTTTCGAAAAATCATCAAATGACTTTTTCGTCTTCAGAGCGGAAGGGAGTGTCAGACTCTTACTGACTAAAACCCATCCGTGTTCCTCTTATTGCGCTATGCGTTCCAGGGCCGCGGTGACTCTTTCGAATAAAAACCGAAACTCTGGCAGAGTATAAATCAGCCGTTCTTTATCAACAGACTGGCCATCATTTTCTAATGTCATCATTGTTCTGAATTACAGGACTATTTGAAAAGCTAGAGCCTTTAGTCAAAAATTGCAGCGTATCCCAATTAGCCTCTTCGCCCATGACCGATTTTTTGTAGGACCGATTATCGGGCCGATTCAATAAATCCATAGTTTTGTGGCACCTACGTTTCTTCGTCCGTGTGCGTTGTTATAATTCATATGTTCCATTTTCGCCGACAAAAATTAATGAGTTTGGGAGTGTAAAAGCCAAGATAGAACAACTAATATTAACTTTGTGGAACCCAAACAATGCTGTCACTTACACTACAACAGAGAGAATCGTGATCAATCCACACCAATTTCCACCACACTCACATATTTTGAATTCTTCGCAAGCAATTTCGCAACACGGAAAGCAGAACTGGTAATTTGCGTGGAGTCTGTAACCAAAGGCTAAGCACTACACACCCACTAACCTCGGAATTGATTACACATAAAATCAGCATTACTTGTAGTTGATCTGCGAGTAAAATAAGACTATGCATCAGCTGGGCTTATAAATCATTCAAATCTTAGGTAGTTGGTTGGTTTTGTCCGGATGTTGGGCATTTTGGAGTTCTGTCCGGTCTACGTGTACGGGATGCCCGGCTTTCGCTGGTGTAGGAAATAGTAGCATCAATATTAATGAGTATTGTGCTCTGAAATTGAAGCCTTATGTTCGAGGTTTCTATTTTGGGGTCTGACCTATAAGCGTAGGTGCCTGAAGGATGAAATGTCTAGTAATTGATACTAAAAATAAAAAATAAATATTGTAAAGTATGTGCGGCATTTCTTTGCCAATTCTTCTCCACACGGAACTACCTTTTGGAAGAATCAACTAAAATCAATTGCTTATTCTTGTAAATGACATTTAAAGGTGCCTTTTGATAGTGTATCTAATTGAAATAATGTTTCGACTTTGAGTTTAACTTTGATATTGTTACTCCGCAAATTAGCTTTTCATTTATGCCACACAAGTTTCAAATTACACAAGTATCTAAAACCCAGTATTCCCAAATACGAAGTTTAACAAATTCTCTTTGCCAGGTGGCTTGTGATTCACAGTTGTGCAAGCAGGGATCATATAAACTATTTAATCTGTGGCACAGCCTTGTGTAACCGCACGCACGTGCTCGCGCATTGTATTGCGGTTTTTCTTACATGTCCATTATTGTACATACTCAATGATCTACAATTTGTTGGTAGCCTTTGGTTTTGCTTTATTTGGATTTCCTGCTTTAATAAAACCATTGATTGTTGGTTCGCCGTAACTGGTTTTAATAATGGGTGTCAAAATACACTTAAAAACAATGTCACAAGTTACAAGTTCCTCCCATCATTGCGATCATATTTTTATTCTGGACTTGGGAAGCACGTAAAAACGCGCTCGTAGATCTTTGACAGTCGTACGGATAGTCAGAATCTAGGAAGTCTGACAACCAGTCTAACCAAGAGGTAACGTGTTGCTCAGTAACTCCTCCTTCTCAGATAGGCAGTCGGTTCATGTAAAACACTGGTATTCAGCTGCATCCGATTAGACTGGAAGCCGAACCCAACATAGCTGGGAAAAGGGTAGGCTGATGGTGACTGGGAATCTTCTGGTCACAAAGATATTGAAGATCAAAGTTCTAACGTTTTTTATAAAAGTTTTTTTACAAGTTTTCCAAATCAATTTGCATACATAGTACCTACAATGTTTTGCGTGCGTTAAATTGCGCGATGCAACAGTGATTTTTCACACTAAAATTAAAAATCGTTTTTCAAACTTTTTTTTTTTTTGCTGAACATTACTTATTTTTATAGGCAGTAAGTTATGTTAATACACCCTGTAGATACACAAGTTTAATTCTAATAATAATATTGTTAAATTTAATATATTTTCAATTGTCAAGTTCATTTGCATTAAAACAATGGATTTTTGATGGGTCAAGTCAGGTCACAAGACGACAACAGCGAACATTAATGTCTTCGAAATTTGACATTTGAAGTAAAAAAAAATGTTAAGGTGTAATAATACCTACAATTTATTGTCTTGTATTGTATCAAGAAGGTCGAAGGTTCAATATTCGTATTCGTCAATTGTCATTGAGATGAACTCAAGTACAATCCAATATAAATCACAAAAGGCTATATTTATACTTTAGTTAGGTACATTACTGCATATATGATTTATAGACGGCCAAATGATGTGGTTTTTTTTTACACTTCGTATATAATTTAAGCATTTAATATCTAAATGAATGACTTACAAAAAGTTAAATTTATCATTTTCAAAGAGAATAAAGGTTTAAATAAGGCCAGTTAGGTACAAAGGATAATATCTCTAAACATCGACCATTCTAGAACAAGTAAACCAGTCTAACAAGCACATATCATTAACAAATGTCTTACTTCTGAGCGATCTGTTAACCCGGTACCAATTAGTTTAATTGCTACTATGATACCCCCAATACGACCAACAAAAACATACTTATCTGTACTAATACTACCTATAAAGAGCAAAGATTTTTTGTTAGTTTGTTCGTAACGAATAGGTACCTAAGCTCCAAAACCACTAGACCGATTTTAATTATTGTTTACGAAACAAATAGCTAAATTTTGAGGATGTAACATGTATGCATGCGGGCATGCCCAGAACCGGCATGGTTGGCGGCAGAAGCGTAGCGTGGCTTGGCGGGGCCCCGTATAAACATTGGTTTGGGGGCCCTTAGGAAGGTAAAGATTTCTCACAATAAAAAAAAATGCATAAAATTAAAAGAAATATTTTTTTAAATCATAATATATATATATCATATAATCATAACATATAAAGTGACAGATACGAGTATATCATTCGTATCTGTCACTTTTTCCAAAAAAAAAAAACAAATGAAATAGGTATATCTACACCCTCCTTACCTTTTTTTCGGCAAACTGATTTCAATTATTTATAGCTGATGATGACTTTAGTTTTCTAAAGTTACTGCCTCTATGGATAATAACCGCGATAACCGATGTAGGGTGTTGCCAACTTTTGAACGCACGCTTTACGCGGGCAAAAAAGAATTGCTTGTTTTGACTTTTGTCATTTGTGAAATAACAAAAAATTTGGGAAGTTTTTATTAATTTTTGCTTACGCACATTGGGGGCCCCCGTAGCCCTGGGGCCCCGTATAATTGATACGGCAGATACGGCGGTAGCTACGCCCCTGGTTGGCGGCTAGCGGTCTTCAGTAGACGGCTATAGGCTGATATGATAAACATAGGCTACTTAACATTACGCTACGACGTGACGCATGAGAGCGGAGCGGAGTAGTACCAAAAGTCGTAACTTAACGTGGCTGCAAATATCACGCGAACGAAACCGCGGACAGAAGCTAGTCGACTAATAAACTTACTGCAAAAGAATTAAGTCGAACTATAACGCCTTCTGTGTATCAATATCAATCGTACTTACATAGGGTGATTTCGCCGGTTAGCGACCAGTTAGCTGGGTTGCCCACTTCAGATGAGGAAAAAATAATGTTGTTTACACGCAAAATAGTATATGTTAATGTGAATTTGTCCCAAATATAATGTAGTTTGGATACAAAAACATAAAATAACATACATTCATACAAAAATATTTATAAAATGCTGAAAATGTGAAAATATAGCGAAAACGTCGGTTTACGACCATTTTTATCAGTTTATGACCACCAGTGTGCTGGTTTGCGACCGCTATTTTAATATGAAAAATATGCCAATAAAACAATTATAATCGCATTAAATATATTTTAATTTTTTGCCTTTTCATTAAAATAAAAATGGTAACAATTTGGTGTAATGTTTTCTTATAAATTAAAAAATAACAATCTTACATTTTGTAGAGACTTAGTCACTAGTTGTAATAGAATCAACAATCATTGGTCTAACCTGTGGGGCTAACAATATCCTTAATATAAAGTAATATACAGTAGCATAACATTTAAAAATAATCAACATCAATCAATATTAAAAAATAAATAAATTTATATTTTAGGAACCATATTCCGCTTTTCTTATTCAAATTATGATAGTTGACACCAAATTATTTGGGAGCTCCATCTAAAAAAAAAAAAAAATATAAGTAGTTTGCTTTTTATGACTAAATTTTGTTTTAAACTGAAAAATAGTAATATTTAGTTGTAAGCGGCCGTTATTTCTCTCATACTAAATTATGTTGGCCGGAAACCAACGTCTTTATTTCGCTTACTTTGGTTTACGACCAGCTGTTTAGCTGTTTAGCGCCAAAGTTTGTAGGTAAATTAAACAAACTTCTTACTAAGAAACTGGTGGTCGCTTACCAAAGAACTACAAGGAAAACCTTTTACAATACTGCATTCAAAATTGTAACAGTCCTTTATGAAGCATTAGGATCATATTAATCAAAACAAAATAATGCTGATCTCGTCGGTTTGCGACCATGTGGTCGCTATCTAACGTTTTTCATAAATAAGCATTTCGGTTACCGACCACTTGATTTTATCTTAATAATAAGTTTAAAAAAAGCAAAATACAACTTAATTATAACCCATACTTATCGATTGTACAATTTATGTATGAAACTGGTGTGTAAAACATGAAATAAGTATTAAAACTTACCTTTGAGCGCCGCGCGCCGAGTTATTTTTTTTTCAAACTTGCGGCACTTCCACCACCACGGAATCAAGACGCGCACTAAGCAATATTTTTTCGGCTCTGGGTTAACCCATTTGTTTCAAACTTTGCAAATTCTTATTCCATAATCATTTATAAAGCACGTTAGATTTATTTTTTTATGTACGTTACCTCTACAAATGCTATTTTCTTGATTTAAAGAAACTTAGTCCGTCAAATGGTCGCCTACTGAAGGTGGTCGCGAAACCGGCGAAACGACCCTACTAACCCACATAATTTAGATGTTTATTCCGACCAATCAGCGGGCGAGTTCGCTTGGCATGCGCAAACGCAGCTCGTACAATCACCACGGTCCGATCGCACGCGATTTGTTCGTAATCAATTTAAGAGTATCCTTTTACGTGCGTACGAAACTAATGGATTTGTTACGGTGATTTGTGTGTTAATAAAAACAATGGCAATGCCACTTTGCATTATTTATAGATTGGCGCTCTATAGTAAAATCTTTTCGGTATAAAAATATACATAACAGGCGTAAAAAACACTTAACGGAGTTGAAAGTTACGTGATAGCATCATTGCGTTTTTTTTTTGTCTGCATCATACCTCTTCTGATTACTCGTGAACCAGGTGGATGGAGGTCGAATTTTTCGAGTTCATTCAGTTAGAACATCTCTATCAAATCCACCATCCAAAACCCCGGAATTTTCATTCAATTTCTTTATAACATCTTAAAAACTACGACTTTTTACCCTGTCGCTGGTAAAACAATCGCAGTTTTTAATCGAACGATGAACAAATCACATAAAAAAAAGTAAAAGACGCTCAATAACATTACAACATAATCGAACACGCCACACAGCAATACAAGAAATAAAACCAGTGGAATACAAAGGTAAGAGAAAAAATAGAAAAGTCATCTCTCCCTACATTCTACGAATGAATGAATTTATAGAATTTACTCAATATCCAACTTCTACGAACTACGTCCATGTATTTTATTCTCGCATTTCTTGGTAGAAATTGAAATAAAAACATCGTCGTTTCTATGGCAACTGAATAATGGAAGAAAAACATTTTGCTATCAAATATTAAATCTTCTTGCGCCAGTAACATTCAATCATAGAAAATAGGAAAGATAAGCTTGATATACCTACATAATGTTTATAATAAAACGTTCTGCATGATTTGTTATACTGATAAACTGAAATTATAGCACGCGTTACCGGAATATAAGAAATTTCTTGACTTGACACATCTCGTACCAAAATTCGGCGAAAATTCTACAAAAAATCGACGAAAAATTCGACGAAATTATTTACTTATACATACATTAAAGTATTCTTTATTTTTCACTTGCTTTTTTTTGCCCGCGCCATCATCTGCGTGTTTTTTTTTCACCCACGTCAAGTTACGTATTTGGTTACTGCTGCGCTCCCGTGAGGCATAGTGTGATGCTATATAGCCATAGCTTTTCCTCATCAATCTGGCTATCATATGCAAAAATATTTTTTCATATTCGACTAAGCAGTTCTAGAGATTAGCGCGTTTAAACAAACAAACAAACGAACGAAAAACTCTTCAGCTTTACCGTATTAGTACAGATGACATTTAAAGCCATTAAATAAACTAGAATTAATTAATTACTCAGAATTGTTTTAGTTCTAAACGCTAATTGGTTATTGTTTATCTGTTTCAGGCTATTAAGATATTATGTAAATGTACCTTTCTCTTTAAACGAATTCCGTAGTAAGCCTTTAAAATGTTCCTGGCTGTTGATTTTATTCACGAAGGAAAGTTAATAATACCTAAATATTTATCTATACCACTAAATGAAATTGAAGTATCTGTTCGTAATGTCAGCAAAAATAACAGCGTTTTGCGAAATACAAATATGAAGGTTTACACGGCACCAATTTACGTTGTTTGTCTGTTTGTTTCGACTAATCTCCAAAACGGCTGGAGCAATTTTGACGGAACTTACACTGGCAGTTAGCTAATGTTATAAGAAGTAACTTTTATTTTAAAAAAATAATTATGGTCCCATGAAAACAGACATTTACGCGAACGAAGTTGCGGTCATAAACAATGTAGTTCGTAAGTTTAAGATACCTCTGCTTATTCCCTCCAAGAATTTTAAAGGCGCGGCAGTTACCTAAGTTCTTTTGTACAGAGATTCTCATATAAGATAAGCTGTGTAACTGATCGCTTCATTAATAACACTAGTACTACAATAACATGCGCGTGAGTGCCCGCGCGGTGGCTTTTGCCCACGACACACACAATCACCTTAAGCTTTCGTCACACTTACAGCGAGCGGAAGATAGCAATTACGATACGCGAGTGTATGTGAAATTCTTTATAACAAAAATCATTGATGCGATAAATTAATATTTGACAAATTTTTGGCCGAAATATGGATAGGTTTTTCGTCGAAAATTGATCGAATGTAACGATTTTATTTCATTAAACTTTTGGTAATTTGTATGTAACTTTTTGTTTAAAAAATACTCATCAGTCATCCATGACAGGAAAAAGAGGTTTTCTATGTCCCACGTGTCGACAATATTTTTAGTATAAGTCTGGAATGTAATCTATAATCGTCCCACTGGAAGGCAAACGCCACTTCTGATATACGAGACACGTGCATGGATCACCACCTTGCTTAAGACTGATTTGCGATATTTTGCGATAAACTTGGATGTCTGAAACATCCAAGTTTCTTCACGATGTTTTCTTCACAAATCTCAGTGGTGTCCAAGATGAACTTAAAAGTACATATTAATTGCAAAAGATACATTGGTAGTTGTTAAGATTTGAACCCGCTGAACCACCACTACATTATGTTATGACAAAAAATATTGCATAAACATATATGAATATGTAGTGGTTATATAAAAGGCGTAAGCATGGCGTGAGACTCAGGGCACACAGTGGGTCGGATTGGCTTTGCCACAGAACAAGAGAGCAGAATATTGCCTATATGACCCGCGACCTGTGTTGTTACATGAAATTGTTATAAGCTAGGTACGGTCGGCAACTAAGGTCGATTAACAATGTTACTTTTAAATATCATTTAAATAGACACGAAATAACACAATTCACTGCTATTCAGAATTTGAAGCAGTCCCTAAGAGTTTATTTTATCTTAATTTGAGATCCATTTCGTATTTGCCTTTGATATTGTGCTCAATAATAAAGGACTTAAAAATAACATATATATCACGTATCATCACGTTGGTATCCTCGAAGGGTTAGGCAGAGGTGTACGAATGATAATGTGTGATTTAAAAATCTGAAATGTTAATGTACTTTTGTTGCTGATTGTACCCACACCACCTATGTACCTATTTCGCGAGTACGTTGGGTGATTCGAGTTACGTCACAGAACAGGTATGTAGTTGCGATTGGGATATCCGTTCTACTGCGCCAAATATGATAACAGTTTCCAATGAAATGGTTCTTTTTTACATTTAATAGCTCTGATATTTATACAATGTCGTGAGGGCCCAGCGGGGCAATAATAGGCTGATACTTTGATTAAGACATTGTATTTATTTGCAATCCTCGTTGGCGGTAATTTAATATCGATGTTAATGGGTAATTAACAGACGAAATATTAAATGATTTTATCAAGCAGGATATTGTATCATATACCTACCTACTTTATGGGTCGACAATGCTCATAAAAACACAAATACCTACCTAGGTAATCATGTACAGTCGACACCAAAAGTGTTGTGTTATTTTTCGGTAAAATATTTTTTCATCGAAAATATCATCGTTAACTTGTGTTATTACCAGTACCAGCAGTAATTTTTAATTACTAAGAAGATATATAATTAGTATAATAGAATGCATATCTTCTTATCGTTCGACGGAACTTGTATGGGAAATGGGTTACAGTTTCTCGTAGACGGTGAGTTCACAAAAACGTGAGTTACGTCAACCGTAGGCTGCCTGCTCCCGTTTGGCGTACGTGATCGTGGTTTTGAGCTCAAAACTAACTAACAACGGTTTTATAATGCGGTAAAGTAATTAGGTAGTACGTTCTGGAACCATTTCCAACACATTATTTCGTATAAACGGTATCCGGGACTTAGATATTTTAAAACATAAAAGGAATAATATTATGTGATGTAATTAGTAATAAGATATTTAAGAAAATAAATTAAATACTAACTATAAAGTGACGAGTTTTGTGTGCAATGTAATTTCTAATTACAAACGATGGCATTTCAGAAATAGAATATAACAGAAATCTCGCAGTTCTAAAATTATCCCGAAAAATGACACCTTCCTCGGACCATCATCTTTCAAAGTCAAAGTCAAATTATTTTTTTCATCGAACATTAAAGGAATTGAATCTAAGTTGCCCTTTCCAAAGGGCAGTTCTACATTGTACCCAATAAATAAAAACACAGAAATAAGAACTTTATCCTCGTTAGATTCGGGCACGAACTATCTTCATGTCTCCATTTACTCACCTTGTATGACCTCAATGCTCAAATCACAGGCTCATTAGCAATACATTCGTACATCATTAATGTGAAATACGACACGCAAGACAATATAACAAACACCAGTTCAATCAGAACTGGAAACCAAAGCTATTTCAGAGCAAGACTAACAAACAATCTTGCTTCACTCACTGCACGCAATATCTCAATTTGTCTTGATCTAGATAAATGTACCAAATCATCGAAACAACTTGACTTAGGATCTGTCTCGTTGGACGCGGGTAGCGGGCTAGGCGTTACGTGGGCGAAAGGCGTATTATACACATACGTCTTTGTGGCTCGCTCGACGATCATTTTCGCCCCCAGGGCCTAGCGCCAATGCGCGGAGTAAAAGTAACATGAAATAAATTAGATGGAATGTAGAATTGGCAATAATAGTTTCGCACATAATATTAACTTAGAGTGAAGATTTTATTCTGAACAGGTGAAACTTATTGTACTTGCCGTATAAAAGTAAACCAGAAGCTAGAGGATAGTCGTATTTTCAATTAGAAATTTGACATCGCGCTTGTGCCTGCTTGTGTCACTCTATCAATCTAAGTAACATAGTGAAAAGGCGTTCCTCCATCACTTTCTTACATATTATTGGCCGGATTTAGATAGTCAATTAAAAATAAATGAACAAATTAAAGGAAATGTCCTCCACTTCGTCATACGCCTACCGCCGTCACAGTCCCGCCCCCGCTTTCTATATAGCCTCACCCTAAAAACTTTAGGCCACTACTTCCCGAGAATTTCTGTCTTTATATCTGATTTCGTAATATTTCCCGTCACAATGATAATTTACACCGCTGTAATTAATAAAAGGAATTATCGAATGAATCATTATGAAATTACACCGCTTTGTTAAAACCAACCGGTTGTATTTAAGTTGTGTTAATTGGTGCCTGTGACCCATTTCAATAAGTTTAATTAGAAAGCATTGTAGTTAATCAAATATTCAAATGAGATTGCAACAATGTTTGGTGCTAGAGATAATTGTTTGGGGTCCCGGTTTTAAGGTCGTGGGTTTAAACCTGTTAGTAAATAATGTAAATAGGTACTGCAAGTAACTAGAAAATTCCAATCATGTAGGTACTTTGAAATCAATGTAAGTAGCTGCTCTCGCAGATTTTGTTACAACAAAATCCCTCTAACCTTCTCTTAAAATACTAGCCTATTATTGTAACGCTACAGGGAAAAGAAGTCTTGCAAAACTTGAACGAATCACAGTTATAAATAAGTAAATTATTATGACCAATTTTGCTATCACAACAAACTCGAAATTGTAAAAGTAAAATCACACTTTATAAATTAGATGGGTTTTTTAGCAATTTAACGGTTGTTCCCATAGGTAGTAAAAGTTGAGGTTTCTGGTCAAGAAAGAATAAGCTTGTACATGCATATTCCTATAGAAACGTTTGCCTTCATACGTTCATCATAGTCCACCTCACCTTATCGTGCTACCAAGGCAGCCTTGGTCAGTTTGGCTGACCACTAACAACCAACCTACGCAGTAACTTGACGTCATGTCACAAGTAATAGTCGAAAAAACAATAAATAATGGCGGTAGTATTTACCTTGCTGCAATAATAACATGCTTTGTGTCTTCCGCTATTGTAACTTCGATTATTTACTTAAAAATATTTTTACTAAGACCTTGTACAGACCAAGCGAAAAAACATCTCGCAAATCGGAAAATAATTCTTCGCTAGCACATGTGAGTTCAGTAAGAAGTTATCATGTCAGCCTTTGGACATCTACTGCTGGACTGGACACATAGGCCTCCCTCATAGATTTCGAAAAGGACCGGTTGGAAGCGGCTTTCATCCAGAATTATCCTGCGGTATTCATTAAGTCGTCAGTAGGAAGTAGAGACACGAATTTTTGTCGTTAATTTATCTCACACTGAAACAAATAAAAGTTAGGTCTCGTTTCGACAAAATTTCGCCACTTACGCATATGAGTTCGGTTGAAGTTTGTGGTCACGCGATAATTTTGCGATAAGTTCATTCACTTGATTACAATTAATTTTATGCACATGTTATCATATATACACGTTTCATGTTTACACGTGAAGTATATTTCATTCACCTATAAGAAAAAAAAGAATTGAATCTAATTGCTCCTTCCAAAAGGTAGTTTTAGATAGAGGAGAATGGTCAAAAATCTCCATAAACATAATTATGTACATATAAAGGCCTATTCAGACCTAAGCGGTATTCGCTGCCGCCTGCGGCAGAGAAAACCCAGTGGGTATGCGGTAATATTACTGTTCACACCTAAGCGGTATTCGCTGCCGCCTGCGGCAGAGAAAACCCAGTGGGTATGCGGTAATATTACTGTTCACACCTAAGCGGTATTCGCTACCGTTCGTAACCCGCGTGGTATGTACCTCTACCCACAGCGGCAGCGAATATCGCTCAGGTCGCTCTAGCCGCGGTACTTGATACTAAATACCTGAGCGAAACCCGCGCGGTATGTACCTCTACCCACAGCGGCAGCGAATATCGCTCAGGTCGCGCTAGCCGCGGTACTTGATACTAAATTATACCTGAGCGAAAGCCGCGCGGTATGTACCTCTACCCACAGCGGCAGCGAATACCGCTTAGGTCTGAATAGGCCTTTAGGTACGTAATGTCACGTTGTAACTCTTCTCTTATCCATTTCAGATTTGCGAAATAAACAAACCACTAATGCAACTGTCACAGAAACGTGTTCAACCAAAAGATTAGAGTGTAACAGTGTGAACAAGTTGTTATTTCGTCGCCTTCGTAATTAGATTCGGTTTCTTTATGCATATTAGTCTTGGTATTATCTCTAAGCCCCTAGCTAATACTTGCAGTATTAATTCGATTCTAATCCCCAAACGTAAGGTCTAAATTAATCTAGCAATAATTGCTTTTCTTTCATCACTAAGTAGACGAGACGTTTTTCAAAATTGATCGAAGCAGATGGATAAGACAGGTCATAAATCTAGGTCTCAATTAGGTGCTTCTTAAAAGATTTTCATTCCAATACCTATAGACAGGTTTAAATCGATTCTCAATTTTCTCATCCATCTCGATACTTAATTTTCTAAACGCCGCCGCCGCCGGCTGAAAAATTTCGATTCGATATCTTAAGTGACGAATGACATTGAAGCGTTCACAAATCTCAAATGTACACGGGCCCAAAATTGAACTCACGTCTTTAAGTTTTTCGATCAACTAGCAATTGCGAAAGCAAAACGACAAAATTCATTATTCGCTTACAGAATTGGGTCGTTGTTGGTACAATAATACAGAACTAGTATTACTCGTTCACTTTGTTGTCGGCACTACTTTTTAGTAATAAAAACTTCACTTTGAAAAGTTACTGATAAGATAACGACTGCGGCTAAACTTGACAGATTAAACTGAAATTACAAACAAGATAAAGTTACGACATATGCCGTGTTGAAATACTAACAAAAGTATATTATTAAATAGCTTCTATCCGCCATTTCGTCGCATCATCCGCGTGGACTTTTTCACCCACGTTAAGTTGCGTCTTTGGTTACTGGTCCGCTCCTGTAGGTCACAGCATGATGGTAGCCTTTAATATTCTTCATGAGTCTGCCTGTCATATACAAAAAGATTTTTTCCAATCCGACTGGTAGTTGAAGAGATTAGCGGGTTTGAACAAAACAAAAACTCTTCGGTCTTATAATAATATTAGTACACAGACGTGTAGGTTTCAATAAAAAAATACTGGCCATTGAAATCAAATAAAAACTGTGTAAATACAATCCACACTAATATTTTAAATACGGAAGTAAATCTGTCTGTTTGTTTGTTATTGCTTCACGACAAAACCACTGAGCCGATCGATTAAAATTCGATTAAAATTTACAAAGAAGTAGCCTTACCTATCTGTAAAAAGACATAGGCAGCTTATTAATTTGCGAATTTACGATAACCGAAAATTACGCAAACCAAGTCGCGTGCAAAACCTAGTTAAATATAAAATTCAAACCTGTTCTTGAAACATAAAAAAACGTCTTTCCAACTGATCATGACGATATCAATCTCTCTTCATAATTTAATACTAAGAATCGATTTAGCCAACTCGTAATTCCAAAGAAATATTACCAAATAAAAATGCCTCCAACGCGATACGAAATCTCGGCAGCCTTGACAAGTGGCACATGTCATCCACCATCTTGAAATTGATGCTGTCAAAACACTTAATGTCATATTACATTAATGGCCGGTAATTGATGTTTCCTTATGTGATTTCAAGACCTGTTGAGTGCGTACATACTTTTTATAACTTGTTATAACCAATAAAATGTTAAGTAAATAGTAATAATTAAAAGTAATTTGTATTTATTATGGGTTTTCATTTTCACTTTATATTTATGTGTAAATAAAAATTAGTTCAAGAATATTGAAATTAGTAGATTTCTAATTTAATTAAAATAAGTACAGCCGTGTGCATAATCTCGGAGTTTGAATTTCACCGGCCGACTTCATTAAAAGTTTAAAAGTAAACGCAAATTAAATTAAGAACTCGCAACGAGTAAATTATTCATCAACACACTCATTTCCTTTTCGTTCAAAAGTTTAATTTTTGAATATGGAACGATATGTCTAAAGTTTATGACGTCTCTTGGCGGGGCGTGGCTAAACCGTGTCTTTTGTTTGTAATATGGCAACTTGTATTTTTTCCTGCCAGTCTTGAGCGATGACGTTAATTTTGTGTTGCCATAGGTAATTTTCAGTATCAGGAATTCTCTTAATATCCTAACTTTTAATATAAAAACTTTGCTTCTCACATTATCGCTGTCAACGTTTTGTTCCATTGTTGTCTATTCTCATATATTAACATGTATTGGGTATGTAAACTGCTTAGTTGTTATTGTTAAATATGAGTAACTATATTTTCTCAAGTTTTAAATTGCGTATTAGAATAACAAAAACAATGGAGGTCAGTATCAAAGTGAAACGTGTCTATTAGGCCCGAAGTTTTTTGTTAGTTGTCAACTTGGCTCATGATACCAATCTTACGCCCATAGATCCTAAATTTATTTTTAAAGTATGAGGTCTTACAATCGTTGAACGTAGTTCCTAAAATAAATGCAGCAAAAAGTTATTTGGATAAAAACACCGCTCAACAAACGATTAAGAAATCAATTGATAGATGTCAATCAATTATTTTTTACGTGTTCAGTTCATTCATGCATGCTTCACCTATGTAGGTGCCTACATAACACTTTTTGTTAAAAACATTGATTTATAGCTTAAACTGTAATAAAGGCCCGAAAGGCCAATTCTATTAATTAATCATCTCGGCGAATTCCAATCCAAAAAAAATGTAAGTGATGTAAAGGCATTTGTGACAGAATAAGAGTAAGATTAGATTAGTCATAATTCCTAAAAGTTTGTAGAACTACATACGCAAATATTAAAGCATGGTCTACCATGTTCGAAATTCCAAATACAAACATTTAAAGAAAGCAGGAACAAGGAAAAGAGAAGGGTTGTATTTTAATATTTTTATTCTAAATTCAAACGAACTTCTTTTTTCTAATCGATTTCAAGTAAATCCTTTTTTTTATTTAATTACTATACAGTACTTGGCCACAGCCAGTAGCATAGAACAAGCTTTGAAACGTCATTTTTGAAGAGAACTCTAAAATATATCTTTTTACTTCACAACATTTTGCCTTGTACCGTCACGTCTTCATCAAAACCGCCAGTAAACCACACTTTTCACTGTCCTTTGTTAACAGCATTCTGCTGTTAAAAATTAACAGGCACGTGTTCCGTAATAGAACAGCGGCACGTGCACCTGTGCTAATGGACGGAGGTCCTTCTAAAGTTTTAGTAGCATGTGTTTATTGCCTGCCGGGGCTGCGGGTTGTTCGAAAGAGATACCGCGCCCCCGGAACACAAAGGGCACAAGGAAGGAACATGGTTTTTTTTCACCGGTGGGTGATTATCAATTGACTTCCCCCGCCCTGAGCGAGACGGGAGGGAGTGTCAGACTTTTACTGACTAAAACCCATCCATGTTTTTTCTTGTGCCCTTTGCGCACCGGGGTCACGGTATCTCTTTCGAACAAGCCGCAGAAGGAACATGGATGAACCTTTTATCAGTAAAAGTCTGACACTCCCTCCCGCCCCGGTCCGGGAGAAGTCATTTGATGATTGCCCATCAGTAAAAACAAAAGCATGTGTTTATTTCCTTAACGTTTTTATGTAAGCTGTCTTAGAGATAGGTAGCTATACCGGTGGGGTTGGGAAAGTTCGTTGACCTTTTGCTAATGACACTGACCGCTAATGAATTTTTGGAAGAACCCTTATGTTCTGAAATTAGCCTTACAACGTGTTTCAGTAAACAAAATTAAATCTATATTAGAACCATAGATTTAATTTTGTTTACTGCAACGCGTTATTTTAGAAAAAGGGTGCTAAAGGCGCTAATTTCAAATAATACTGATCCGATTTGAAAGTATCCTGTTGTGTTGTATAGCCTGTTTATCGAGGAAGGTTATGAGCTATATAACATTATGACACGACCAACGGGAGCGGAGCAGTACCTAAAGACATATTAGAATACCTAGTTAAAAATAAAAAAAATATGTTAGATAATTAATTGCTCCTACTTTCACTAGAAATTAATATTGGCAGGTACTTATATCGGTTTTCGGAACATCTAAACCATAAGTACTACAAATAATGACGCAGCAAATATCACCTTAAAGTACATACAGTACAAAGTGTAAATTCCCGTAACACCACGTGTAAATACAATCAAGATTGTATCATATTTGCGACCCAAAAATAATGTATTTATTCCACAGCTTGGAGCGATACACAATGCGATTCTGTATTAATTCACGACGGAGGCGATTATTGAGTGAAAACATTGCCACACGTGTTTGATAGGGTAACCATGTAATAAGATTCGCGAAGGACAGTCCTATTTGAGAGTAATTAAGACTTGATTTCGAATGTTAGTACTTTTTACTGTCATATACTGTGTTAGTGACATAACTGACCACGGTCAAGATTTATACTGGTAGAAAAAAAATACTACGAATTCGTCTCAATATAGAATACCCAAACTATCTCTTAATGCTAAGTCTGATCCAACGATAATAAAAAGTCATCGAAAATCCTTGTCTGTAAATTTAGGACTAAAGTTTTCAATTTAAATCTCGAGCCTTCAGCGATTTATCTTAGCTTTCTGACTACTTTGGAGTTAAAATGGCTAGTAGTACGAATGAAATTTTGTGATAATGGATGTTAACTGCGCTTTCACGCTTAAACGGCTGAACGGAATTAGCTGTAATTTGGCACACATATAAATTAATCTAGTTTAACAAATAGGACCATTTTATCCCATTTTTTGTGACCCCGTGGCATAATTTAAAATTTAGGTTTAATTTGTAAGCCAATTTAGACGAATTCGCCGGAAAATACTAGTACAATTATGAAGCATTTCCCTAAAGACTTCTCCAGCAATTTCTTTTGTTGCAAACCCTACAGTCACATCTGACGTAAAGAAATTCTTGCGTCAACAACACCGGAGAATTATATGCAAATTTAATTTTGTACGGTTCGCAAAACAAACGAGTTTACGTGTACGACATGCTTAAATCTATTCTAGGAGTTCACAATACACTGAGCCGCTTTCATAACTTTGCTTAAGTTTTTGTTGGAATTCTGATTGTGAATTTGTTAAATTATACGCTTACAAACACAACAGAAATATTATATTGTGTGTATGATTTGTTTAACATAAATTATAATTATTCTTGTGTAAATTGGTCCTAAAAAACTTATCACCATGTTTTAATACTTTGGACACCTTCTCTATACTTACGAAAATCTGCTAACAGAATAGATTTCCAAACTAATAAAAAAAAAATAAGGTTTGGCGTAAGAAAAAATAATTTGGAAGGACATAGGGGAGCCCTTTGCCAAGCAGTGGGACATTAAAGACTATATTAAAAAAAAAAAGTAACAAAATGACAAGTTCAACAAAAAGTCTTACTGACGTCAGAAATCATAGTCACAACAGTTTTATAGGCTTATAACTATAGTATCCTCTAATTATTACATTACGCAGGAACTATTACACCAATAACCATAACAGACCGTCAATTTACACATTCATTTGTTTGTAATAAATCGACAGAAAATAACTATGAAGACATGGGAAATAGGAAAAGGAAGTGTTTCATGAAAAATTGTAAGGAAATTTAATTAATGATTGATGTTTAATCAATCGCATTATTACATTATTGCACAGCTGTAATCCGTAATTATAAATAGGAAATTGAGTTATCGTATGCAATTATTAAAACATAATCGGATCCTTCGAACAACTAAAGAACGTGGTAATGTTACATTCTAAAAAAATAAACACTTTTTCTAAAATAAATCTTACGACTGCGTGCGGGCTATCAAGATAAAGTGCCAAAATTCAGACTTCTACATACGCTGCATACTTGCATAGATCTTAAGTTAAGCTTTATGACAAATGGATAAAAATTACCCTTTATAGGCTCAAGTTTTTCCTACTTTTTATTATTTTCAAATCAATGGTTTAAAATGTGCTTATTTCTTGGTTTAGCTGATCACGTTTATCGCGGCATTTGTTTTGTTTTTATTTGTCACAATTTTTTTCCGCACGGTAACTCTGAAAATCTTTAATAAGTTTGTAAAATTATACGATTTTGCAAAGCAAACCAAAAAGTCAAGCATATAAACAACTGCGATTGTGCAAAAAAAACCTTTAAACCTTAATTTGATTACACCATAAACACTAAACCGTTTACGCTAACACTGTAATTCGATTAGTAAGTAACTGCTCGTTAGCGGCACTTACCTACATTGCTTAAGGAGGTGCCGAGAGCATACTCCATACAAAAGTATTCCAGTTATATTTTGTTCAAGAAATAATTAGAGTTGATGAAATTTTACAGATAGGGTTGAGGACATAAAAAATTGTGCTCTTAACATCGATACAAGTTGCATAACTTGTTCAAAATAATTGCAGGCAAAGGGCATTAGGAGGAGCACGGGTGGGTTTTAGTCAGCAAGAGTCTGACACTCCAGGAGACAATTGATCATTTCCCATCCTTATAAAAAAATAATAAACAAAATTTAATCGAGATATAAAATATCCATCCTCATAGTTAGTTTCCCTCGAAAATAATAATGATTTCAAATCTCGTACGAGATTTTAAATTACGTAATAATTGACAAACCACACGCCAAAATAATAAAGCCGTAGTCCTATTTATAAAATTTCATCAAGTTTAATTACTTATTAACCAAAATATGACTTGAGATCTTTTGTATGAAACGCGCTATCGACACATTCCCCTTAAGTACTATTGCCCTATTATAGGATAATAATTCGGCTATAAACGTTAATCTGACCGCTACTAAATGTATTTTAAGTCGGGAGATTAAACCACGTGAATTCGACCCATATTCCTTTATAAAGGCATTGCACTGTGAAATGGACACCTTCAATTTGTTGTACAAGTAATCAGTTAAGTTTATTAGCTTAACACAACGACGGTATGAAGATAATAGTACATTATGTTACTAGTGAGGTAAGTTTGTCATTACGGTTGAGCCTGGATTCCAGCCCAAAACTGAAAAAATGCTCACGCGTTTCAAACAACGTTTTTCAACACATTTTTGAGGAACAAATGTTGTTGTAAATCCATGAATACGAAAATAAAATAAAATAAAATTACAGTTTAATTTATCACAAGTGACATCCACACAATATGTTTTCTGCCAAAGTGTCAATAAGTTTCTTTTACAAGCAGCCAATTGGAACCAAAGTTTGCCGATATTTTTTTGTTTTAAAAATAAGTTTATTTATAAATAGATCTTTTAATTGATAGATACTATTGCCGAGCGCCATAGAGTAAGTTTTCTGGTATAATAACTTTCTAAGCAGACAAAGTCACAGGCAGAAGCTAGTATTTAATATTGTTAACAGGTTCAGCATTGTTTATTTAGTAACAGCAGTGACCTGTGACTCCTCTGTGGGCGTTGTTTATGGTAAAGACGCGAGACATGCAGGCTGCGGCGGCCATATTGCTTGTAACATTTTACGTTACATAAGTAATTTTACGGTCAGAACATACCTATATTGCCCTGTATATGTCATATTCTCAAAAAATCGACCATGATAAAATGAGGTCTGATCACTCTAGGACCATACATTGGATTCTGAAATCCTGATCAAGTCAGTCAAACAGGTGATAAATCTAATCCAATTAAAAAAATACTAGCTATTGCCATAGACTTGGTCTAGAAAAATCTCGGTTATCGCGAACACAGACAAAGTCTCGGAATAAAAAGTAGCCTATATCCTTTTTTGGACTTTAAACTTATCCCTTACAAAAAAAATCGATTCAATGATTCAGTTGTGAAAGCGTTACTGACTGAAAGTCAGAGTTACTTTCGCATTTATAATTTTAAAGTAGGTATAGATTATTTATTTGTTTAAACTTTATGCACAAAAAAGTGCAAAGGCGGACGGCGGATGGTGAGATAATTGGCGGATAAATTGGTATAAGACAGTAGATTTTTATTAAGTTTCCAGTAACTTCTTGCTTAGATATACGCAAGTTATTGAAACGTAATAATCATGGGAAACTTGCTTATTTCATGATATTCGCAGCAACCTATCACGCCTTACACAACAAATCGTGTTGCACCTGCTAGCTATCTCATTTCTCTTATCCCACGAACCTCTTAACCTAGACTTACATATTTATTTCAAAGTGATTCGATATAGGGTTATCATTACTCACGTAATATAAGGGTAAGCCTTTAATATCCTCGTTTTCATTCACGATTTTATCCATACAATCGTGGTCTTTTACACTGTTATTTATCGAAAGAAATAATCAAGAAAAATAGGTTTTTCTAAACAAAAACCGTGCATTTAAACGGAAACACAATAATTATAAACAAGTATATAGCAATAAAAATATTGCTGTCACAACTCCATAGACTAAAGTATACACCAGTTTTTGTTTACCGTGGTGTTGTAAACTTGCCTTTTTTTAACGATGGGGAATCATCCAACCTGGGCGGGGCGGGAGGGGGGAGGGAGTGTCAGACTCTTACTGACTAAAACCCATCTATGCCCCTTCACGTGCCCTTTGCGTTCCAGGGGCACGGTATCTCTTTAAACAACCCGCAGTAAACTTG
This sequence comes from Caradrina clavipalpis, assembly GCA_932526535.1. Taxonomy (NCBI): domain Eukaryota; kingdom Metazoa; phylum Arthropoda; class Insecta; order Lepidoptera; family Noctuidae; genus Caradrina; species Caradrina clavipalpis. The sequence continues at coordinate 3,465,688 of OW052095.1, forward strand.
CCTAGAAGGAACATTTTTACCCAAGACCTGAAGAATTTCATGTCAATGATGTTGGTATAAAAACTTCGATGCCTATCACGACTTTATTGTCTAAGAAACAGCCATAAAGCCTAATTAAGTCTTTATGGAAACGATAATTACTAGGGTAACGTTATAATTGAAGTAGATGATGCCATTTATTGGTGTAATAAACTTGATTTACATCAACTAGGTACTCTGGTTACTTAGCACCTATTTATGTTTAAATACCATCACATGGAAAGCGAGTAAAGAATGGAATTTATGTGGCAGATATGATTAGCAACCCAGGGAGGGGACGCCCTAGAAAGACCTACACTGACCTTATTGGTGAGGTTCTTCAGAAAGGTCGGGTGCGCAGTACTCGTAACCGGCGTGCTTTTATTACCAGATGTATGAACGTGGACAAAGTAGAAGGAGTATGTAAGGCTGGTGGCGAACTGTGTTTCTGCCTAACCCCATGAGAAAAAGGCGTGAGTTTATGTATGTATGTATCTTCACATCGTAGTCGTGTTGTTTAATGAGGCATCACACGTCTTCAGTAACAAGTCAAGTCGACGGAGCAGGTTTGCTAACATCTGACGTACCATATAGGTATTATCTAACTCTAATCATGAACACTCGTCCTGCAACTTCGTTAAAATACAACTTCAATTCCCATTTCTTAATAACCAGCGTTGGAGTTTTTATAAATCTCCATTTAATGCAACCTTTCTGAACACTTCTTAATAGTGTCTTCTGTCACTTTGACATATTTGTACTATCTGACGAGATTCATTGGATTAACTTAATCGCGACTAGATTTTAAACGTTTTTTATTAAGGGAATTGACTTTCTGATCAAAATTTACGAGAAGTGACTGTCGCCGTCACCACCGCCGTCAATAGAAAGTCTCAAAACAAAAGAATATTCAAACATTCGAACAGAAACAAATGACCCGCGACGACCCAGTTCCTCAAATCAAGAAAATTACGAATATTTTTTGCATCAACTCGAACATTAACTGTCATTACACGATCAGACATTATTATTATTATTATATAAAAGGCATTATCACACGAACTGTGCAGCGCAACACAGAAACCCACTTTGCTTGGAGAAAGCGCTTTTACTGGCTTGATGATCCAACCAGTGTAATAGGTCATAGAGATTGGGACCTAGATAACGGAGAAGTCTAAGTTTAGACCTGGCCTGTGTATGATGTAATGCTCTTTGTGATTGTTAACTTGAGATTATTTGGGGTTTCAGTTGTAGATACGAATGAATGTATATCTGTTAACCAGAATTTGGTATTAGAGGCGCAATTCTATTAACTTTGATCGATCGTAATCTTATCTCAAATCTCGATATGTCAAAAATGCCTCTAATTTACCCATATTTTTTGTATGTTGACATTGATTGTCGCTGAGATTCCTTGTGAAGGCCTTCTAAATCAAACTGTTAAATCAAACTGTATATCGAAATGTCGAAATTGCAGAATGATAAAAATTATACAGTCCATTTTATTACGGTTTTCGGAATTAAAATAGATACACAATCCAGCATAAAAGGCACAAGAAAACGTGCCCTACAAGCACAAGCATAATATTCCTGGAACTTAAAATTTTTAGACGTTGCCAAATACGCTTATTCTAAAAACCTGTCTGCAATAACTTAATCGAAGAGAATTTATCATCTAAGTTAATTTTAAGGAATATTGAGTACCCAGTGGGATGAACTACAATAAACGACAAACATTTATACAGACATAGATACAGCTACTATAAATACGTACCATAGAAACACACTTCGTCACTTGATTAACCTTTGAATCCTCGCCTTCCTTCCCCCTAGGGGACTGAAGACGGAGCTTCTCTTTCACGGCTATACGAATCAGTTCGATAGAAGATAAATCCAGCGGAACATTTCTTTGTAAACCGAGATATTTCTAACCCAATTACCATTCGATATTTATTTGGGAAACGTGGTATGTTAGTTATCTGTCATCGTTTAAGATAAATAGAGTATTGGGAAGACATTTTACAGGGCAATGCTCCGATTAACCTAAGAATTAGTTTGTTGTTTTTTACCTGAACTTTATCTGGAGGACTGACTCATGGAAAAATAACATCTACGTTGATAGATACTGTGCTAGCATTCTCGTCTTTCATGAACCTAGTAGTTGCGTAATTCTTTTCAAAGAGTCAATTTTCTAAGATAAGAAAATTTTATTGATTGTGTGTAAACTGTAAGTCCACATTTCGACTTATAGTTTACAAGTCTGAAATCAGCTTTAAGCAAGGGTGGTGTTAATTTGTCGCGCGTTCTCTATATGAGAAGAGGCCTTTGCCCTGCAGTGGAATCATTATAAGCTGGCATTATTACTATTAACGGGTATCGTAAAAATAAAATAAAAAGAACATCGCTCACAAAAAAGGGTAAATAATTATGCTTCGGGTAACCCTATTTAGTTCCGCTTCTTACGCTCGACATCTCGTTTGTTAAAAGTTAATTGACGGACAGCTCTGACACTTAAACGTTTTTATAAAATGTTTGTACATTTATTAAAGTATCTAACTTTTCAGTTTTTGAAGTTCCGTTTTTAGCTATCACTCATTAGTTTGTAAATTACTTTGACAGTTATTTGATCTTGTTTAATTTTGATTACTTGTTAAACTTGTTGCTAGGCGGACTCTTTAGACATATTTTCTACCAGTCAGTCAACGTTCTTCAGGTTTCAGAAGTAACGTAGCATAGGAGGAGATTTATTTGAAAATGACAACTTACTTAACGTTGACAGTTAAAGAATAAAAATCTGAAACAAAATGTATTAATAAGTTTAATAACACAAACTAACATTTTTTTTCTTTGTAATTAAACGTTTTAAGGGGGAGGGGTTAAAATAAACCTATATTTAATCCACTATATCATACAAACCAATACAATCAGCAGCAATTACGCGAATGGGTTCACCACAATATGCAAAATCAAATTCACTAGCGGTAAAACCCTTTCGTTTTCATCTCGTAATCGAATAGTTAACACACAATCTCTTGCGGTATGTCGTGAATTGGCTTGCTTAACCGCCAATCTTTTAATTTCCGTCATCAAACCACAAGGAGTAATGGTTTCCATCACGTATTGTATTAAAACTATCGAATGTGTTTAGTAGTATTATGAAAATAAAATAATCGCGATAAAAGCTGCTTTCAATATTCGTGTAAAAGGGTTACACGTTTATACGTCAGAATGCAATTAATTACTTGATGGGTATGGTTAAGCAAACGAAGTTGATTAATACTGTTATATTTACATTTTCATCTAAATAAACACAATGCACTGCTTTCGGGTAATAGGGAAGGGGTCATTCTATCTGCATTTTATAATAACTATACTGTATATTTTTTACTCTTGACTTTATTGTGCTAAATAATTATATTAAAATAAAAATATCGAAAGTATTACACGACTTCCATTGCTGACTGCACATACTTGTAAGCATAATAATTGGCGAGCTGCTAAGTAATTATATGTTAGTAGTTTTAGTGGTAGTTTAGCGTTATCGATATTATTAGAGGGTTAGCCCTATGTCGGGTAATACTATTACCTATTTTCTAGGAGATAGACTGAAAAAAGTCATTAGCCGGTCTATTCCGTACCAAACTAGATGAAGTGATTTTAAGGTGACCTGACATTCGCTCGGATTAGCAATTGAGAGCTCAGCTCAAACTAAATTCCTCGAGACAGGGAAGGAGAGATTTTTACAGAATAACACAGGTAAATGTAGTTTTCTGACATAATTTTGTGACATAATCCTTAGATCCCTAACTAGACAGTAACAACACTTGGTAAATAAGCTTATATTGTACTTCCAAATAAATTAATAAAGGGTTCTCGAGGTAATCTAGCGAAAAGGCTTAGTAAACAGTGTTATGTAGTTACGCAAGTTCTAATTTAATAGACAAATTGCCAACAGAGTTGTGGACAATTTATCTACATAATAGCGAATATTCAACGACCGAAAATTATATTTGCACATTGTTCTTTAAACAATAATAAATTATATTTTAACTTATAAAACTATTTGTGTAGTTGGTTTACAGCACCATTATCCTTTTTATTTATAGTACTTGGCCTTAAGGAAAAACCATAATACCTTTGTGTTGAAACTTTTAGGGCCTTCGTTCAGGTCAGACCATCGGTGACCAATTTTTTGTCGAAGAGAAATGGAACATAATTCCAATATACCAACGCAGATGACCCGCATGATGAAAAAGTCGGTCCTATGAAACTACGGAGCTACTAAACGATCCGAAAATGGATCGTACAAAAAGTCTAAGACTTTTTTTATTTTAAACCTTGTTAGATGATGATGAAAGAAATAATCTCCGGAAGTATTGGTCTGATCACAAACATTCTTTCACTAGAAAGGTACACTATTGCCGAATGTCAAAAGACTCATTGGATATATTTGATGGTGTACTTAGCCCCAGGTGCGAAATCGCGAATACTTTTCAAATTATTTTTGAATAAATAAAACGAAATAAGTAGCAATGAATTATGTATCTTCAATTCAGGTCGGTATTTAGAGGCCATCAAGTGGCTATCTCAGTTTGTAATGTAAAATGTAATTCTCCAGGCCGATTCCGGCCACGGCGGCTAACCTTAATGCAGTCTAGCCACGTACGCAGGAGATATTATAGTGCACAAGTGTGTGCGCAAACACAGGTGCACTCCCTCTTCCCTAACTCTCATAGCCCGATGGGACTTATCTCAGTTTATAGCACTGTTTAATTACGTTCGCTTTTTTCTAAAGACATACTAGCATAATAAATAATATTATAAATACGAATGTACTGTATGTCCGTCTATTACGCTTTCACGACTAAACCATTAAACCGATTTTGATGAAATTTGGTACGGATGCAATTTAAACCCCAAGAAAGGATATGGGCTACTTCTTAATCCGCTATTTCGTCTGTGTCCGCTATTACCGACATTAACGCGAACCAAGTTGCGGGTATAAACTAGTAAGTATTAATCTTGACTTTTAACATTTTTTGTACCAATGTGTACTTGTTTTAAGTTAAACTTGATAACCTTGTGTTATATACAGTGTAGTTAATAAGGCTCCGAAAATGGTTCTGTTAAAATTAAAATTATGTAAATGTTGACTATGTACTTAATATATGTGACAGCCAATAACACATAATCTAAAGTAAGACATATTTATGCGTCTACTTGGTTTAATGAATGAAATTAACCTTTATTAAAGTCTGATTTATCTGAATAAATATGTTAAAATACGTATTGAGCTCGCGACTTCGTCTGCGTGAATTTTCATCGAGTCTAAATTACTTATTAACTAAGGGCGTCATCACAGTGGCGATTTGCAAACGAGGCGATTGCTCGGCGAACACGCAAAGAGTGCGCGCCGAACACGTCGCGAAAACGCAGTGTTAGTGACCTCAGCTATTATAGAATTTACAGATGATACTAATTCTTCAATTAGAGCATAGGTACTCTCTTTGTTGTAGCGAGCTCGCTTCGCTTTGGACTCACTTGCAAATCGCTGGTGCGATAAGGCCCTAAAATATGACTAGACTACGTTTTTAGTGCGCTGTTGACAAAATCATCGAAAGCTGCAAACTAAACAAGAAATAACAATACTTACAGTTGCATATGATTAAGAGGTAGGTTTTATCACAGGGCTTCGGTGAAAGGGAGAGAAAGCGAAAGGGCCTTTGTTCCCTGTGTTTTATCAGCAACGCGTGGCTCTACTTCTCTCTACAATGAATTATGATTATGGCACAGGTGTTACAGCTAAGCTGCATATTAAACAAACTTATTTTTTTATTTGTTACTAGAAGCCTGAAAATTGGTCATTGTACTCCTCACCATAATAAACTACTTCTACTATGAGACTTTGCAAATAAATCAGCTGTACCATACATTTACATTCATGTAACTCTACAATATGTTTGAATCAACGGTTTTTTTTTACGTTTTTCGTGGTTGGTCTTATAAGGACAAAGGAGTACACCGTTTTCAGGTTTCTGATAAACAAATAATAAGGTACCAATGTGTATAGAAAATCGCCTAACTAATTTATGCTTTTACCAAGTTATGCCAAGATATTTTTTTTTTTTTGCAGAATAACTCATCTGATCATTGATAGCAATGCAATACCTTATAGAAAAAATACATTTTGCTAAAGCCAATAAACTAAATTGATTATAGGTATAGGTACTACAGAAACCTAGTAAACACGTAAATATAAATATCATAACAACTAAAAAAAATATCAAACTTAAAAGATTAAATAGATAGCCACATATCTAACTTCTACACAAAACTAAACACATCCTCATATGGATTTCCTTTTACAGATAACACTATCCAGTAGTATATTTCTATAGAAATTCCTACAGTCCTACACTTCCTCATTATTTGTCTGGATAGCCGATTCGTATCTGCGACGCCATGACAGATCTAGCCAATCTATTTAACGAGGAGCGGCGCCTAACGCAAATATAGTAACTTAATTGTATTCTGTAAAGGTGAGGCGGTAGAGTTAGCGGGTAGCGGCGGATGCAGCGGATAGATACTGCATGGATGTTTTAAAGAAAGATAAATTCGCCTTAAGCCTTATCTATACGAAAAGAGGCCATTGCCCTAGTGGGATAAATAGGCTGGTTTTTCTTTGGTAATTACTTGATCGTTTTATATACAGGATAAGTTTTTAACCAGTGCGTAAATTTTTTTTGGTAGTTCAGTGTCAGTAATAGAACTCATTTCCGTGTTTAGTTAAAAAAAATTCATCCTTATCCGAGTTTGAAATAAGCAAAACATGGACATAATCTATTCGCCATACTATCAATGACAACTCTTGGCCGCCGCCCGGGCGCATGGCTGGGGTTAGGGGGTGGGGAATGCGCTAGCGCCGAGTGACAATAAAATATGGTTTTTAAGTATACATGTTTCGTAAGCGATAACTTTTTTTTTTAGTACTAAGACATATCAAAATAAAATATACGTGTTTAATAAAACGTGTTGAAGTTTATTATGGCAAAATTTACGCACTGGTTAAAAATTTTTCCTGTATAATGTAAATGTAAACACATTCAATTTCAATTACCGCTTTTACGGGTTAGGTACATCTAAGTGATATTCAATGAGAGGGATACTTTTAGGTAAAACGGTGCAATATCTTCTTCGTATGTGTTACACTAGCATAACTCAAACTAATAGTAACCAGATATTCAATTTTATAGTATTTAAATCTACGCTTTTACGAAAAAATTTCCTTCGTTACATGAACCCCTAATATTTTCGTTAAAAGGCTATATTTGTGTTCAATGTAATCACAGATCCTACTTAAATCAGTTTTACCTAAAAAGGGAAATAAAATCATTGACATCCGGGTTTTTCCTATTACGGGAAGAAAAACTTAGCAACCACAGAAAACACGAGGCAGTTTCGATTTGTATTTGAAGTCACCGTGAATGTGCCCATGTAAAGCCGTAATATGTACAAATAAATATGTATCGTTCATTTTCCTTTCGTGGTAAGCAGAGCCCCGGGTGGTATTTTATGAATTCATGCACAGCAAGACATTGAATGTAAAGAAATAATTTTATGCACCGTCAGTCCATCACTGATTTCTTGTCTGACTCTTTACCTATAGGGAACAAGGAAACGTAGTTGCAAAATATCTTAGAAACTTCATGAATTGACAGATAAACTCTAAACTATTCTAGTTTAGAGTTTATCTGTCAATCAAAACAATCAAACTAAAAGTCGTTTTATGCGAAGTTAATTACATAAGAGGGCGCTTTATACCTTTATTTTTTAAGTTTGTTAAAACTTGATTGAAAATAGTGTTGGTAAAGTTTCTAGCCCTATCTACTCCGTGGAGAAGAATTTACGTTTTGGAACAAGAAACTAAGTACATCTTTCTAACTGACCGGTAATTCAACAGTACCTGTAAATGTTTTTATTAAAATAAATCTTTTTATTTTATTTCTAAGTCGCTTACAACGAGACCTTATTCTAAACTAGCTTTTGCCCGCGACTTCGTCTGCGTGGATTAATAGTTCCCGTTCCCGGGGGATTTCCGGGATGAAAACTATCCTATGTCCTTTCTCGGGTCCCAGACTATATCTGTACCAAATTTCATTGAAATCGGTTCAGTGGTTTAGGCGTGAAGAAGAGACAGACAGAAAGAGTTACTTTCGCATTTATAATATTAGTAAAGATTTCCATTTACCTACAAATTATTTATATAATTCTATTAAATATATATATATATATATACCATCACGCCTGTATTCCCCGAAGGGTTAGGCAGAGGTGTACCAATGTACACCCACAGTTCGCCGGTATATTTAGGATTTTCGGATTTTTTCGGTCTATTAAATATTTATATACTAGCTTCTGCCCGCGACTTCGTCCGCGTCACAGTTGATGTGTTATCCTACGGGTACCGTACATTTTCCCGGGATAAAAAGTAGCCTATGTGTTATTCCAGACTATAATCTATCTTTGTGCCAAATTTCATCCAGATCCATTCAGCCGTTTAAGCGTGAAAGAGTAACAAACATCCATACATACATACAAACTTTCGCCTTTATAATAGTAGTAGGATCAACACAGTATCATTCTAACTTCCACCAAAAACAAACCGTATCACAATGCGCTTAAAATGCAAATTCGTTCACAAAATCTTTTCTCTTATTAAACAGGATTAAGTAAATAGGAGAATTATTAGAATTATTTCTAATTTAATGGTGAGTGAGTTGTTCTGTGGCGTTGGAACCGGTCGTAATAGTGTTATTGAACATAAATTGCTTTTGAATAGATTTTGAATGGGTTCACAATGAAATTGTGATAAATGGTTCTGGAACTCAATCCGCTAAATTATTTTGCGAATGCGGACATGAAATTGAATTCTTTGGAACTTAATCATCCATTATAAGTCACTTATTTTATCTAGTAGATAACTATAGTAGAGTGACAATTAACCTACACAGCTAATTTAAATTGAACTAAATTAAGTTTACAGGACAATTACACCAAACCATCATTTAAAAAAAAAAATTTATCTGTCTATTTGTATTGGCTAATCTCCGAAACGACTAGACCGATTTGAATGGGATTTTTACGCTTGCTGCTGATGCTTTTTATACTTTTATTAAAAAAAAAGAATTGGGGTTCTACGCAAAAAAATAAATATAACTCTGCAGAATATCGACATTCACGCGAATGAACTCGCGGACATATTTTAAAGTAATAACATAACATTAGCATATTAAGAACTGAAAAAAGTGAAAAGTTAATTAACTGTTATCAATTCTTCACTAAAGAATTTAAATTTGAAAACACAAGGTGAATGCACCAATTTTCCGTTAATCGCCAAATTGCAAACCTGTTTTCTTTCCTAATTAAGCTAAGTACTATTTTATTTTTTATCACCTTAATTCTTTATCATATGAAGAACGAGCACACAACATACCTAAGGTTGGTATGTAGTTTCGGTACATAAGGCTCTCCGCCCCCGACCGATTTATCGGACCGATTTTTGACAGTTTTTTTCTCGCCAATAAAAAAAAACTCGGCCCGATAATCGGTAAAAAAATCGATCGTGTGCGGTCACGCTTAGTGTATCGGGTGACACTACAAAACTGTATTATTGACAAAGAGTTAATACATATGTGTAAATTTACTCTTATGTATAACCATATGCCAAAAAATGCTATTATTTTGTATCAGATTTTGAAATGCCGAGTCTTTTTAATCGAACCCACGTTTGCCACCACGAGACCAACGGGGCAGTTATTAGTTAGTTTCTACACAAAGGTAAATATCAGGAATATGTCTCCAAAGGCGATTACAAGTGCAAGCTTATGATTACACGACACTGGATTACTCAAGAGAAGTTTCTTACCTACTATTACTTGTGCATTATGCAACCTAGCCTCTCAAGTGGATTGGATTAAACTTTGGAACAAATATTTGAACAAATTGTTGAAAGCTTAGATAGAACTTTGAAATACTCGTCTATTATTCTCTCACTGCAAGGGCCTCTTCTTATACAGAGAAGGCACGAACATTGATCACCACGTTTGCTCAAAACGGTTTCCTCACTATGTTTTCCTTCACACGTCAGTGATCTCCATGATAAATATAGAAAGTACGTATTAATTAAAAAGCCACATTTGTATTCCCCTAGTATGGAACCCGCAAGATCATACTAGAGACTCGGGCGCTTTAACCACTGGGTCTTCACGACTGAGAACAACGGAAAAGAGAAATTAGTGAAATATAAAACTGTTATGGCAAAAGAAATTTGATTTGCGTTTAACTATTAAATGATCATTTTCAAATAAATAAGTTTTTTGTAAATATGTAGTTGAATAAATATTGTTACCAAACTATTGCCAATGTTGGCCAAACTATAACAAGGTAAGATTCTCATCCAACATTGGCTTATGCCGTGCAGCATATGATTATCGACTTCGCAACAAGTTGGTCAGTAGAGTAATGAGAGGTGATCTATTGATCAAACATATTGTGCACTCTGAATTAAGGAGAACAACTGCAATATACTGCAAGCAAATTAAACTTTATGTCCAAGGTAATAAAGTTGAAATTGCCATGTCAATGCTGTTAATTTCCAATAGTTTTAATATAGAATTATATTATGATTAAAGGTTCATGAGATTAAAATTTGTAATAATAACGTGCGAACAGGTATTGTTAGCACGTAATCATATTTTAATGTCTTACCAAATCCACTCGGGAAGCACGTTAACACATAATTAACTTTAATGTAATACTCGTACGGTGTAATTTACAATAAAGCCTTTTTGTATATCCGACCTTTCACCGATCGGCTTAATGACTTTAGCTTGTAAGGATTGCTTTTGTTTTTTTATTTATTTTGGATGTTCAAGACTTGCTATTTGACTTGGACATTGATATCTGAAATCATAGTCCCATGTATCTAGTCATGTCTTGGCTGGCTGTCGAAAAATCAATAGAAAATAAAAAGTCCCGATGAGTAAATTTTCGCAGTAGCTAATATTGCTTTATTACTTCTGAAAATCAAAATTAACTTAAAACTCACTTTCCTGAATTTTGTACCATCTATAACTGGTGTACTTAAGTATTTCAAATATCTGGCAGTGTGAATATGTTTTTTGGCAATAGTAAACTATACAGCAGACTCTTCTGACTATGCCATTTTTCTATGACAGTAGAATGCTGTCAGCTGTTGTATTAAACTTCCGTAGAAAAGCCGGTAAAAATAGAATTATATGGAATCCCCACCTTTGCAATGTCGCCCTTATTATAACGACAAGTTTCATAATTAAACCACATTACATAATTAAATACGAAACATATATTGCTAAATGAAAATTACAATTTCCTATTCAAATAATATCGGAAGGTACACAAATAAATCGTTTCAATATCATGATGCTTTTGAATGAAACCCATTCAATTATGTTTTCATTCCGATTTTCACAAGTATAGTAATACGATTGCTAACGAACATTCCATAAGGTTTAATATGTATCTGCAATTATTTCAGGATGTTATTTAATGTTTGAATATTTAATATGTGAATATTCAGGCGGTTACTGATTGTGAAGATAGTAGTCGTTTGATTGTTAGTTATGTGATTGCTATGTAGTTTAAATGCACACTGTTGACTGCACAGATTAATTCTTAGTGTCTTTACTCATCTTACTTTTATTTAGAACTTTAGTTTTGAGGTGCATGTCCCAATTAATTTATTTTAACACCGTTTATTTTGGACATTTACTTCGATGGAGGAGAAAATTGTGAGGTCTGGAATCGCCAGCATGTTTAGTAAGCTTGGTGATACTGGTGATGAATGCCTTGCCTTCTCTGTAACAGAAGTGGCCGTAACCCTGCCAATTCAATGACAATACTAGGCAATATATTATTTTAAGAGCTTTAAATAATCTACATGTTGCTTAGCTTACTCTCTATCATCACTTCATATTTCTTGTCCAAAGACTACTAGTATAATGTGAACAATTTGTCCGAAGTCTTTCCGTTCAGACACCACCATTTACAACACTGATTAATTGTTGTGTCTCTCAAATTCGCCATAAACAAGCTTCTAGTTCAGAAACTATGTTATTTTATCAAAGTAAATAATGCAAGCCGGCACCGAACCGTACTCCGATCGAGTCCGATCTCGGTACAAGGGTTATCTGTAACGATTGTTCGGTAATGGAAAGACGCACTCCATCTGATTCACGCCAATGCCCGCTAGATGCCGCCCGCTCTGATCCCTGGAATCGATAACGGCCGATAGATTCCACTACCGCGATATCCCGGCGCCAAATAAAACTTTATTTCAAATCGATTACTCGGGTGAATATCGATTGTTATTCGAGTAAGGCAAACCTTGGCAGAAAGCCGGAGGACGAGGTTAGAAAATAGATGAAGTTCGTGATTGGACTGGGAGGCAATTCTAGTAAGTAACGTTTAGTGTACGGTCGCAATTTAATACTAGTCTCAATTTTTCAAAAATGCCTCTAATTCACCTAAATTTTTTGACATAATTATTATTGTTATACTGCGATTACATTGCGACTAGATTTTGAGAATTTTAAATTAGTAGATTTGACCTTCAGTCATTCGTTTGTAATGTTTACGCAATTTTGAAATCACACTAATAAAAAATAAGGTCATATTTTATTTCCCTTGATAAGATACTGTCTAAATTAATAAACAGCTGATAACAGTAGTTTTCTAGTTTATTGTACTTACGCAAATTACGCATCTATTAAATGATAAAAACGCGACTACTTTATATTAGTAGTAAATTATCGTCGTAAAAAATAATAAACTGAGTAACTAGGGGCACAATAAAGAAATAATAAAATGTGTGTTAAATAACCGTTATAAATTATGTCACTATAATTTCCTGAACGTGTAAAGTATTTGGTGTAGTCACCCTAACACTATTATATTATTTTTTTTTATTGTAAAAAATGACCGGGCTTTGAATATTCAGCCTCGATTATTGTAACCATTTTAACTCAAAATAGAAATTGTAACAAATACTCCACAATTTATTTACACTTTATGCACAAATGTCAAAATAACTGAACAAAGGCAGACAGACTGTTTTTCTATACATATCCAACATTCTTTCTAAGTATATCATGGGTTAAACATACTGACGGCCCATCTGACGTTAAGTGGTCACCTATGCCTTTAGACACTTACAATACCAGAGGTCTTACAAATGCGTTCTTATCCCAGAGGTAAAACTGAAATGTCAATGCATGCATGTAATTACACCGGCACCTATACTCTTCAAACCGGACCACAGAAACGCACAAGACTGTTGATAAATCAAAAATAACAATAAACAAATACAAAATCAAATTAAATACAAAGTCACAAACAATACATCACAATGAAAGCCACAAACAAAACACAATTGTAGCACGCTTTATCACCTACAACACAAATTGTCCAAATTATCTTATCTAAACATTTTGACACCCAATTTGTGGAGCGGGGTTCGCGACCGGGCCCGTGCCACCTCGCATCCGCCGGCCATTACACTCTCACGTTCCTGTAACACGGAGCTGCTAAATTGGAGGATGCTCGCAATGTTCACCTCTCATTAGTATCAACTTGTCCATAGTCTGTACTCTATACTAATAGGATGAAGAGGAGGTAATCTCTGTACCGGTGCGATTGTAAAAAATCAGACACTGATTGAAAGCTACGTTTTGCCGAGTTTTATTGGATTGGTTTTATCCGTACGATGTACAGTCAAGCAGAAACATGTTAAGCATTTTTTTGCTAATATATTGATTTGTTTTTTTTTTTTTTTGTGGGTGTACATTGGTACACCTCTGCCTAACCCTTCGGGGAATACAGGCGTGATGGTATTTTTTTTTATATTGATTTGACATTTTTTGGATTCCATACTACTTACTATGCAATGGGCCTCCCAAAGATTCAATCGTACATTTACGGTAAAATTTTGCTAAGTGTAAACATGTTTATGCTCGTGACTTGACTTCCACGCGGTCAGGAGCTGGTATGGTAACGGAGTACATAGTATACAGACTTTTAATTCACTACACATCTTCCAGATGGTAAAAGCATGTATAAATATAAGCATTTTTTTCTGAAATATAAAATCCAGTAATAAAATATGTTGTTTGTATTCAAGACAAGAGTTATATTAAAACAAAACAAACAAAAATTAAAAAAATATATTTTAAATCTCTAAAATAAAAAAAACAAATCTCAAAACTGTACTAGGTAGGTATTTCACAAAACCAAATTACGCAACTCACTCGCGTCTCACTTTTCCATATGGTGGCACTGTCAGTGGTTCCCACAAAAACTTTTCTCTCAGGTGAACTGTTGAACTAGTTGCTAGTTTTAATATTTCACATTTTGAATGCGCTTCAAAACGAGTTGAAAAGCTTTGTTCGGATAGTTATATAAAATGGAAAGTATGGAGTTATGAGAATTAGCGAGAGAAATAATATCTCATTGTTACTTCAGCTATGAGATATTAATTTAAATTTTTTATACTGTTGCTAAGTGTTGTAATTATATCTTAACTGTCTTTTAGGAAAAGATTATCTTTGTCTGTGCCTCATCTAATCAATCATTACGCCTTGAATAATAGGACTTTTTGAAGAGCAGGTATACCTTTTTAAAACTTAGAACTAAGTCACAATTTCTTGAATTAGGGATAATGCTAGTAAAGTACAGCCAACATTAAAAAATATATTAAGTATGTGTGCTTACTCCTCCGCTGTTATTTTTTATTAAATTCGTTGCGAGATTCAAAATTCGTCAAGCTTCGTTACATCGGGGCTTTCCGGGTGGTCGCCACTATTGATTCTGGCTTTCAGAAGTTGCAGTGGTTGAGAATAAAAAAATTGGGGCTGTGTCGGGTCACACAGCCGTTGGTTTAACGTGAAACGTGTATTTTAGCGAGTCGCTTTTAGTGTTGATTGAAACATAATTCGGTACAGTCCGCCTTTTGAATTGGGACCAGTATCAGAAGTAAAAGAGGAGCCACGTCAAAAAACAAAATAACACCACTGAAATAACACAAAATAAATGGACAACATTATACGTCTCACTAGAACTTACAACACAAAACAATAAACCAGAATCCCCAATCCACTAATATTTACCCTAACAATGATTTCAGGACAGCCAATTACATTTTGATTTACAACATAATTCTTAATACCACCAAGTTATTTATTGCGGGCGTACAATAAAGACATAAATCCCGTGTTGACAGCACCATTAACTGGTACTCTCACCACATGTCTTGGCTGCTGATAGGGCAAGCTGCCTGCTTACAACTATTGAGACTTAGGACTCCTATTGGCGCGCTTCCTACTATTGGTTCTTGATATTTACGAGCCCCTTCGGAGGAAAAGATTGTAACTTATGTGTGAATTGAAGTAGAAACTTGAATGTCTTCTTGAAAAGGATAAAATGAAATAATAAATTTATGTTACTTTGAGGAATATATTGTAGATTATATTTAAAGAAGCCAATTAACATTCGATAAGTTGTAGAGTTGGTACTTACTAATAATACATAATTCACTTACTTCATCTACTAACAAATATGAAATGTATTTGAACATCAGACTTAATTTTTTCGGTACCTAGCGAAAAATCTCTGTATCAGATTTTGGCAGCAACTTCGAATAATAAAATATTATTCCTAATAAAGAAAGAATTTTCAAATCGGACCAGTAATTTCGGAGATTAGTGCGTTCAAACAAAAAGCAAACAAACAAACTCTTCAGCTTTATAATTTTAGTATAGATAGGTACGAGTTTTTGCTCGCGTTTTCGTCCTAGTGAATATCGGTTAACGCAGACAAATTCACGGATTTACAGACAGACAAACAGATTTACTTTCACATTTATAATAGCAGAGAGGTTCTCACAAGGACCGATATTCCCATGTCTATATATATTGCAGACTTATTCAGATATTATATCCGCAATGTCTGCATATTTGTTATTTGGCGGACATCCAAGATGTCTCGTAGAATGGCCGCTATATTTGCTTATGTTTCTCTTTATGCCCTCCCCTCTCATTATTCTACTGGACTTGTATGGAGGTGAAGAGCTGATATTCAAGAGTAATGGAGACATATTTTATCTTAGTGACTGGGGTAATGGAGTAAGAAAGTAAGGAGGAAGTTTATAAAAGAAGGGCGTATTTTCTTGCATTTATTTTTTCGTGAGGAAACCTATAGGTGCTATCTGCCAAAAAAAGTCCTGGCAAAATCGGTTGAATCGTTTTTTAGATAAGCTGGGACAAACATACAGACAGACAGAAAAAAAACATTATTCATTTTGTAAAAGCTGTTATTTTGAAAGGATATAGATAGTTTAAAATCTCTAATCTCTCTCGACTAAGCGTGGTGATCAATTCTCGTGTCTTATTTGTATCAGCAGAGCAGTGGGACACTAATAGGCTGATATGTTTTATTCCCTTTTTGTTGATTTGGCAATAGATAATTTTTTCATGGTTTATACCGTGTATCTAATATACGTCCAAAGTACAAATGTGGAATTAACACTATAGAAAAACTCCAAATTGTCGTCAACTACTTAATCGTTGGAAAAACATCGTAGAGTTGTTTGTTTCTTTTTATCTAAATTGTCTATGTGCTGTTAGTATAGGTACAATTATTGAGACAAAAAAAAGTAAATAATGTCCTAACATTTGGAATAATTATTTTGTAATCGTCACTTGAGATACGTCAGTTTATCAACAGCCGTCATTTTAGAAAAGTCAGCTAACTTTTAAAACCCTTAATCTTTTTCTTCTTCCGGTCTTATTCCATCTTTTGTCGGAGATCCTAAATCTATACTCATACTTTATTATTATTATGAAAAGGATAGATTTGTATGAATGTAACGAACAGACTCAAAAACTACTAGCCCGTTAATAAAAAAAAAAACACCGTTATTATGCTACATTATTCTTAAATCAGGGCTATATAACATACCGTGTCGACGAGGTGTTCGTGTTCCACGTGCGCCTCAAAGAGATGTCAGCAAACTTGGAAGGGGCCACTGAGGGCCGATGCCTGCCGGGGCTGCGGGTTGTTCGAAAGAGATACCGCGCCCCCGGAACGCAAAAGGCACATGAAGGAACATAGACGGGTTTTAGTCAGTAAAAGTCTGACACTCCCTCCCGCCCCGCCCAGGGCGGGGGAAGTTATTTGATGATTTCCCGTCTATAAAAAAAAAGACTATATAACATCACGCTACGACCAACGGGACTGGAGCGGTAACCAAAAACGTAACATAACGCGGGTGAAATAAGCCACGCGGGCGAAGTCGTGGGCTTAGTACATAAATAAATAACTAAATAGCTCGAAAACTGAAACTTTAATAACAAAACATCCTTTACCTAAATTACATTTAAAACAAAACAAACTAGTCTAAACGAGAGAAAGTTTTTCATAATTTAGTTAATTGCGCCACCGGGCCACAGTAATAGGAGCTAATGAAATAATTGACGGTATCCGCTGATCGCCAGGCGACATCGTCCGTGACGATGTTATCGCATACGATGCTGTTACTGCACCAAACGATGGTTCAATTGAAAGTAAATGTGATAACAATCGATTTGATGGTCAAACGGGCCCTAGTAATTTCCTTAACGAGATATACGCTAAAGAAGAATTGTTTAGAATTACGTTTATAGCAGCGAAAAAATGGTGAGATTATATACTTTTTTTGCCTCAATGTTTAAGTACCAATGTGACCTTTTTATAACACATGTATCTTCTAAAGTTTATGTTGGAAATCACTGATATTGGTAAAGGAAAACATCGTGAGGAAACTTGGATTTATTGATTGTCTAAAATCATCAATGCACCTTGAGCAAGTGTGGTGATCAATACTTTTACCTTCTCTGTAGAAGAAGATACCTTAACCCAGCTGGCACAGCGATAGGCCGGTATTATTATTAAAATAGACAGTCTGATACAAAGCAAAACAATATCAGATTCCGTGTAATTCCATTTTTCGTTGGATTACCTAGAACAAGGCTATCCAATCGGCCTTAATCTGCCAGTACAAAATAACCCCTGTGTCTATCCAATTAAGTTCTCACATGCGTAGTAATTAAAGATGTATCTACGTGATTATGTTGGCTTACTTAATTACGTTGTGTCACCGCTAGAGAGTGAGTAGTAAATTATACATAGATCAACATACATATACATTTGTTTGAATTATTACTTTTATTGATTTTTATTTTGTTACCCCACTTTGTCTTACACTAGAATATTCTCCTGTATCGTGGGTGCTTTTACAAACATATAAACTCACTTATACAAACAGCTAGATCCGAAATAACTATCTGATTCTGTACCACTCATTTTTTTTTTTGTCCGTGCGGGAATCGAAACCGCGTCACGCAGCTAAACCCTCCGCACGATAAATCGATAAGACATCATCTTCACTATTATTTCTTGGAATCTTGTAATCAAACATCAACACACAAGTAAAACAATAAGTCTTTCATTTCCCATCATGTAACCATACCCCACTGTTACCAGGAATTGAGACAGCTAAGCAGAAAAACCATGTAACGTTTCCAATAAATCATAACAAATCACAAAACAATGACAGAAACGCATGTTATCATGTAACTTACGCCATCTCTCCGTCTATTGAGAACCAGATCCCAACACACAAGCCATCAGATGAAAAAACAATGGAAATCAGCTGTTGTTGCGCGACTGTCCCAGTTGCTGGCAAAGCCACGCAACGTTGAGTATAAGATGCAGATTTCCCAAGCAGTTATGGAGACTTATGTGTTAGTTCGTTTGATTCCTTAATGGATTGTGTGTTCAATTGTAAGCTTTAATAGGGAAAACAGTTACTGAATGAGCGGCTACCTGTAGGTAGCCGCTCATTCAGTAACTGTTTTCAAAGGTCTAAAATGGGGACCCCTTCTTAGCAATTAACTACTCAACTGTACAATCTAGGTTTCACTGCCTACTTGAATTGCCTTTATCTGAGTTTTCAAATCTCTCATCACCAGCAATTCTACTACTACGTTCACTATTAATTGCATTTTTGGGCTAAAGAATCAGCATTGCCACAATACAACTAAACTTTTGTGCATTTGTCTTAATTACAGTGATGCAGACCTTTTCCTCTATTTTGTATGCTGTGTTTAGTTGAATAAATTAATAGGATATTTTCGTTGTCACAATCTACTTATAGAACCCAGAGTTTATTTTGATGACTGATTACTAGATTCTTTCCTAAAGTACTACATAATTTAAAGTCTTTGCAATCTGAGAATCCCAAGTGCCTACGATATAAACGATATCTTTCCCAACAGATATCCGTGCCATCTTCTAGCCCTATATATTTTTCTACAGGGACGTCTGAAGTTCAGACTAGCCCAGTGGGCAGCACTCACAAATCACGACTAATCTAGGGACATATCACGACTGCTGTATCACTTTTATCATCTCACTCGATTCTCACTTCATAGACAAGATAGTATACGAACTGGAGATCACAATAAGTGTAAAATAAGTTCATAAGGTCCTTTTTACGGGAAAAATATGGAGTGACTCGTGAGTCTCTCCATAATCTACACTTTGAAATGGATTAGCTTCACTAAGTAACTTACACTAGCTAACTTTGAAAACATGTATCCTCCAGATTTTGTTCTAAGAATTTCACGAAGTTACCAGTTGAATTAAATCAAGTAATGTCGCCAGTGTCGCCTTAGCAGTTAATTAATTAAAGTGTACTTCAAATTAGACTGTGATGTTAAGCAAACGATGTTATTAGTGTTACGTACATACGCTTCTTGAAAACTTGTACTTATTTGAGCATAATGTAAGCAATTTGTTTTTCATTAATTAATCTACAGAATGACAAGTTTCAAGATTGTTCGGTCGATGTAGAATGAGCATATTAAAGACCACAGTTC
Organism: Caradrina clavipalpis; assembly: GCA_932526535.1. Lineage (NCBI taxonomy): Eukaryota > Metazoa > Arthropoda > Insecta > Lepidoptera > Noctuidae > Caradrina > Caradrina clavipalpis. Next base: position 3,485,715 of record OW052095.1, read on the forward strand.
TATTTCGTGATAGTACACAAATAATCTTATAATGCAAAAATTTGTGAGGTTGGATGAATGGATATTTGTTACTCTTTCACGCTGGAACTGCTTAACAGATTTGGATGAAATTTTGCACTGACATAGATTGTAGTGTGGAATAACACATATTAGGTATACTTTTTATCCCGGAAAATTTTTCGCTTCCCGTGGGATAATATATCAAATTTGACGCGAACGAAGTCGCGGGTAGAAGCAAGGTTGCTATAAAGAAACTTCACATTTTCAAACCAATTCATCTTAAACACCAACAAATTGACAACAATACCAAAGCGAGCCACCAATAAACTATCGAGTGAGTGACCAATAGTAGCGCAGTGGATGCATTGTGTGCGCTTGCGGCGCTAGCGAGCCCTCGTTTGTTTCACCGGGATGCGCCCGCGCACCTCTTAGGCGCTTTGCACATGGAGCAACTTAAGTTGAGGCAACTATCAACACTTCAAAAGCTTCCTGTAAAAGTTGATAGTTGGTATAACGTTGACGGTTACCGCAACTTTATGGCAATCTGTGAGCTACTTTCATAGCCGAGTTGCTTAATCTACGCAGCTATCTTTAAAAACCGGTATAATATTTAATAGTTGATAGTTGCGGCAATTAGGAACTAACTTAGTCATCGATTACAGCAACTGAAAACTTGACGATCACCGGAACTCGAAACCCGAGTTGCTATGTGTGCGCAGTCAAATCTATACTAATATTATAAAGCTAAAGAGTTTGTTTGTTTGAAAGCGCTAATCTCAGGAACTACTGGTTGGAATTGGAAAATTCTTTTAGTGTTGGATAGTCCATTTCTTGAGGAAGGCTATAGGCTATGTAACATCACGCTACAACCAACAGGTGCTGAGCAGCGAGGGTGAAACCGCGGGGAACAGCTAGTTGAAATATAAATATGTAAACAGCTAGTTGCCAGTTGCCAGTTGCTGCAATAGTTGCTGTGTGCAAAGCGCCTTACTGAAATTGTCCCTCTTGTCACGACGGTACTTCCTGGTGTAGATTTGTTGGACTCGTGCCTTTTATTTTTGATCTTTTCCTGTTCCCAGACGAAAGATGGCCGTCATTTGTGAACTAGATGTAGTGAGAATGTATTTCTAGCTAGTTAAATGTACTACACGGTGACTTTTATCGGTGGCTATTTGTTTTGTGTTGCATTAAGGTTTATTTATGTGGCATTTATTACAATTATTTTGTTGTAACATTCTCTGTTTGAGAACCACATTTTGTATTACGTATTTACGTAAGGGCTATTGTCGCGTGACTTCGTGCTTTCTTTTGCATAATTATTATAGAACCTTCGTCGATTTTACAAAACTAAATAAACAAATTATTCAAATATTAATTATTAACCTATTACTCGCATAACAAAAAAAAAATACCAGCCACTTATAGTCCCACTGCAGTCCATATGCCTCTTCTTATACAGAGACGGCATTGATTACCACCAATTACAAGTCAAGATTTCCTTAAGATGTTTTCCTTCACCGATGTCTCATAACTTGAGCAGTTAATGATTTTATATTTTGCGACTGTTTAATAACAACAAAAGACGCTCCTACCTACCTACTATCTACAACTATAACCTACATAATCTAATTCTAATATAGTCAGCAAATTATCCAATCTAAATACCTACCTACATAGCACAGCTTCTACAAATTAATTATACTCGCACCAAGCCATCGGCATACCTACTTCTATCTACCATATAAGGCTAGGTAGGCAGATAACACAATCTGAGACCTGAATAATATGTGGTGACCATTACTTCATGGTAATCTGTGGTCTTTAACTTAAAAAGGTGTTAGCCAGCTTAGTATGAGCCAATGCCAGTTGAAAATTTTTAACACCAGTTAAAAAACACGGTACGTTTCCAAAGAAAACATATGGGTTTAAAAATTAAGATTCTTGGAGAAATTTCGGGTGTACAGACAGATCACATAGCCATTAACTACGTATGCTGCCCATTAAATAAAGTAACTAGGTAACATTGAATATAGCCCAATTTAATACAGGCAAAACATTGTGCTCACGGGTGCATGCGACAGAAAATATATCGTCGGGTTAAAATTAGCTATATTTAAAGGTTGTTTTCGTAAAAACAAATTTTGAAGCTTGAATATTTCAGTAATCAGAAGGTGCTTAAGTATTTATAGTGCAGATTACGTGTCTAATTTCTACATAAGAATATCTGGGTGGCAACTCTATTAAGTTATAGAAACGATAGCAATCTAATCTCAGTCTTAATCTGTCAAAAATGTCTCTAATTTATTTACGTTTTTTTGACATTGATTGCCTCTGCGACGAGATTGCGACTAGGTAATTTCGAACGATTTTAATTAACAGAATTAACCTTCAGACTACAGTTTAAAAATCTAAATGTAGTTCCCACAACATGATCAAAAATCAGGCCTCTTTTCAACCCAGCATAAAAGCTTAAACTCGAGTAATTTCAGCAGTGTCTAGTATACAAGCACATGGTCGGTGGTCGATAGGTAATAGCCTAATGGTAGGTACAGCTGTGCCCCGGGGTGCGGACGCTGACTGACCATCTCCGCAATCTTCGAGCTGGACTGACATGAGCGCGTGACAACGTGGGGCAAGGATGTAGGGGGCGCTGGATGTGGTAGGATCCTAGTAAACATTTTGGCGATACCTACTTGATTAAACTTCGTAGGTAGGTATCCGCTCTTCATTTTACAAACAAATGTAAAGACTGTTTCTGTATCTATTTGAAAACAAAAACTGGGTAAATTAGAGACAATTTTGTCAATTTGAGACTGGGAGAAGACTACGACTACACCTAAAATTTTGGAGAATTGCCCTCCTGTTCGTATGATCGCTTCCAGTAAACTTTAGCCCGACTAAATTGTTTAACACACAACCGAAATTCCATTTCATATAACTAACAGTCATAAACATACAAACCATCACATGAGTTCACATGACACATTGTATCCCCAAAAATCGTACAATAAACATCAATCACGACCACAAACTATCACATTTTGCGTCATTATCACTGCGTGTCGCTAACCGCATCCAGCCACATAGGTCGGTGTACCCGGTTCGTCCCCAGGGCCCGATTATCATTTATTACCCATGCATCGTGCCATTATCTGTGCCCACGCCGATGCACCGCGAATTATTCTTTTCGTCCATTTTACATTCCAACACTGTAATTGATATTCGCGTAAAATTTCCCATTTTTCTGCTAGCTCGTCTTGTTCTGACGTCGTAATTATAGTGTGCGAGATCAACAATGAATGGGGAAGATGATTGATTGGGCTGTGTAGCCAAAACGAAGCAACCAACAGTCTTTCAATATTTAAATTAATTACGTCAAACTAATTCAATCCATAGGGCCGGTAATTGTGGCTATCTTTACGGGAGGCCTATGTCCAGCAGTGGACGGCGTAAGGCTGCAATGATAATGAATTCAGTACACCTAATGTGTTATATTACAGTAATTAATCAGCGTTAAGTTCTTATATCCCATTTAAACACTTTAGTTAATTAGAAAAATGACAAAATCAATTCTATACACTTAAAGGTATATAAAACTAAAGTTTGACACTTTCTAACATCATCAATTTATAATAACACGGTTGGTACACCAATAATGAATTATTCTGTAAACACAAACGCACTAAAACCCATAGAACTTCATTAAACACACTGTGAAATATAACGAAATAACTTTCTGATTTCGGCCATGGTCGGCCATGGTAGCGTTAGTTAAACTTTCAAACAATTACAACTATACGTACAGTCATGCGCATGAACATGTTTAGTACCTATACCTACTTACAATATACTCTTTTCAAATTTTAAAAACGATTTTCTGGTGAAGTGATTTAAATTTTGAAACAAGACCTTTTGTATAGCATTTCATTGTCATCATCAGCCTATAGCAGTCCACTGCTGGCTATAGGCCTCTCCTATCGCACGCCGTCCATCTCGATTCTTGGCAACTTTTATCCAGCCATCCTGCAATTATCGTTGCTTCTGCTAGCCTGAGGCGTCTTAAAGTACGACGCCTCCGGCTGGTTGGAAGATCTCCAGTCCAGAATACGATTCCACGCATAATATTGTCGGCTCTGTGCCACTTTAGATTGCTTATTCGATGAACTCTGGATACGGTATCTCAGAGAGACCCCAAAAACCTCATAGTAGTATTGAAACCAAAATACTTTATTCGTTACATCTATAGGTATCAATACTTAAGGAAAAAATCGTTTTAGATTGTTGATTGTTCACGCTTGTGATTGTACCTCCTACTTCTCGCTCGGTCACTTGATGTAACGTTCCGTTCCACGGTATTTTATTACAGGCACGTGTATCCTCATTTTCTAACAAACATGTGTAAATTAAGGAGATTTATTCGCATGACATGTTTGCCTAATGACTGTACACTTTACAGAGCTTTTGAAAAGTCTTATTTAAGAAAACGAGGGAGGAGGAACATGAAGAGACGACGACTACTTCTTAAATTAATAATTTATACATATGTGAGTGTCATTTGGGTGTAATTCAGCGTTAATTTTAACAAATTATTGGGCAATTACGGCTTAGGCAAAGTTGTAAACTTCCTAGTACTCCAGCCATGTGTTGCATGTCGAGAGTAAATGGCAACACCAATTTGTATAACAAGCGTTGTATTTATGGGAATGTCTTCTAACTACAATACATTAGCGTTTATGAAGAGAGACTCGTGTTTCACGAAGTTTTAGCGCTTGTTCTTCCTAAATGGTCAATGGCAAAGTTACCAGCCTCTCCTCATTCACACAGATTTTTTATAACAAAAAAATAATATCTCCACCAGCTCATCAAAACACACCTTTCGTCCTACATAGAAATTCAAATCAATTCTGCGTCCAATTTGGTCAAAGTGTGTGCGAACCGGTTTATTTTGCAATAGACGCCATCTTGCCAATGGCCGCTGGTCACAAACATTGTAATGCGATCCGTTTGTAAAGTGTCGAATCAGGCGGTGAGCACATCAATCACTGGATGAAATTTACCAAGAAATTATGCAAGATTGATCGGCCACACGCAGAGTTTTGGTTTTTAATCGATCTTCTCAGTTAATTAGGGACTATTGTCGATGTGGTTATTTTTGATCACAGGTCATTGAGCATGCGCAAATGTGACAGAGCAACTTCAATTATATGAGCTCTTACATAGCTAGAAGTCGCTGCGGTAGATCTTGAAAAAGATAGCAAAAATAATAGCTAATTATTGACATCGAAACAGTTGGAAGTCATTTTAGCCATTGCCCACCTGTGGGATGACGTAAGTGACGTATCGACGAGTACAAATCTAGTTGAACCTTCAGATTCTATATTGTATTAACATGTAGTTTGAAGCCTAATTCATGTGATGAATACAGCTAATAACGAATATTGCTATCTCTTGAAGACTAGATAAAGTTAAGAAACTTCCAAATAATTTTAGTAATCTCTGATACTGTTGATAGAGTTTTAACATAATTCCACTTCAATTTCCAGACTTTAATAATATAACATCACACACAGGCTTTCTGAAAACTCCACAATTTGTTGTTAGTGAGCGAACTCATCCATGAATATTTCGCAGAACTTTCGATAATTCACGGAAAATTAATTATTTTCTATTCGGGACCGAAATTCATGTGAATACGCCGTAGTCTGTATAGTTCACGCTTAAATATAATTTTAACATTTTATACGGGTAACCACACGGTAATTGGATTCAGTTGAAATCAGCCTCGGTGAATTTACGTGAAGTGAGTTTACGGGGAGTTGTCATTCCACTTGGTGCTAGGAATTGACAGCATAACAGTTTACCGCGTCCCCTAAATTCAGTAAGGGATTTTTTCACAGAATACTACCACTACTGTTGCTAGGAAATGGCAGCACAGTTCAAGTTCACTTCACACTTCATTCGCCGAAGGAAAATAAGAATAGCACTACTAGAATCTTTAATTAATAGTGACTTAAATCAGCTTGTAATTTTTACAACTGTAGGGCAAAGTTGTAGCATTGATCACTCTCTTTTAAAGTGTGATCACTTTCTTTTTGTCAAAGGATGGGAAATCTTTAAATGACTCCTCTCTGGGCGGAGCGGAAGGGAGTGTCAGACTGTTACTAAATAAAACCCATCCGTGTTCTTCCTAATGCCCTTTGCGTTCCAGGACCGCGGTGACTGTTTTAAAACAAATTCCACAACCCTGTCACTAACATCGATATTTCAAAGGTGCTTTTTCATTCAAAGGTTTTCTATTACTCGAAACACAAATCCTTTTTGATTCACTCGATGCTATAGGCCGAAGAATATCGTATTACTAAAATAAAAGCCTCGCCTTCCATCACTTACTTCGTATTGTGTGTCCGTTCCGGTATTTCTTAACATTCTTTCACGCAATATCTTTAAGTTAAAAGCAATCAAGCACTATTCTTTTCTTTTGTCACGCACTGGATCCGTATTCAAGTCTACTAATGTGGAGAGTCTTACGTTTAGCGGATGTTTTACGATTGGTTATGGTGACTTTCGAGCGAGTAGAGAATAATAAGGAAATTATTAAAAGTCAATTTGTCAAGTAATATGACAAATTTTAGTTGGTTTGCTACAATTTGAAAGGGTTTAGCTCTAAACTAATTTATTATAGTAGATAGTCAACTGAAACACTTAGATATTTAATGATTACGTCAATATTTTTTATATTTATCTGCTAAAAACGTCCTGTCAGCCGTCGTGTCGGACTGTCAAGTCTTTCTTATTTAGAAAAGAATTATTTCGTAATAATATTAGAACATAATAATGTTCGAAATTGCTAAACCAGCCAGTCTCTACAGTACCTACCTACAATAAAGCTCTTATTTAATCACCTAAGTAAACTTAATTAAGTACTATACTTTAATAAAGTTAGGGTATCAACGAACCTTATAGACAATTCCAGACAAAAGCCAAAGAGTAGAAATAAGTATTCTCAGTACACCAATACTAATACATTTCTGTATAAAGCTGGTTACTGCGAGCTAGTTAAAAGTTCCCGATCCCTTGGGCGGGAAGACTTAATTAGTTATCCTGTGGCGAAGGGACCCACTGGCTCCTTTGTGCTAATGCGATGAATAATAAACACTGCTCTTTTTAATTGTACTTTGTTTTTAACCCCCGACGCAAAAAGAGGGGTGTTATAAGTTTGACGTGTCTGTCTGTCTGTCTGTCTGTCTGTCTGTCTGTCTGTCTGTGGCATCATAGCTGCCGAACGGATGAAGCGATTTCAATTTAGTTTTTTTTGTATTAAAGGTGACCTATGTACGAGTGTTCTTAGATATGTTTGATGAAAATCGGTTGAGCCGTTTAAAAGTTGTGGGGGTGAAAGTAGGGAAGAAAAACCGAATGTCTGTAAATATACTCGAGTGGGGTCTCAAACTTAACAAAATCGACATTATAATAAGTAGGTACCTATAAAAAGTATAAAATAAAAAATTAAATTAAAAATTTAAAAAACCCCCAACACAAAAACCTAAGTTCCTTTAAAAAGTAAAAAAATAACAAAAAAAAAATACGTCACGTTGGGGGACCGCTCGGGACGATCGTATCCTAAATGCAACATCGGTCCCCCAACGTGACGTATTTTTTTTTTGTTATTTTTTTACTTTTTAAAGGTACTTAGGTTTTTGTGTTGGGGGTTTTTTAAATTTTTAATTTAATTTTTAAGTATCGTTATGGTATATGATAGTTTCGCCGCCGTCGGTTTCCTTGGGGTATAGTAGTTATTTCTGTATGTAAGCACATCATGTCTACGGATTAAAAATGAATGAATGGAAGAAATGATTTTCTTTTAGCTTCATCCCCTAATATGTAGATAACAAATGTGAGTAGTATAGGTATATGTTACCTATTATTAAGCTCTAATCTACATATGTGTACTGATTCTTACACTGCTGTTTGTTGTCCCTAAATTAATAAATAGGTATCCCCGATACACGTTTGTATGTTGCCATAATCATTATCGGTGCCGAGTTAAGCCAATCACAGCACAGCAGTACAATTACTGCTAGGTAACAAGAATTGACGAAGCGACTGTCCCAAATAGCCGTAACATCATTATCCAAGTTTAATATCGAAAATAATACCTAACGACCCAACCAGTTCTGTGACCCCATCAAGGTCACGACAGTACCAATATTTAACTGTTCCAGTCTCCTAGGAATAATCTAGAATGCTAATAAGAACTTAGGAACTTGTAAAGTTGTAATACAATCAGTCGAACACAGCCCTAGGGGTTAGATATCAATTATAACTTAGTGCTGACTTGTAACCGAGATATCCCTGTTATAACCAGGATAATAGGATCCATTTAACTGTAGACAAAACTCAACACAATGAAAATCGGCCACCGATTGTCAGACGTGCGCGGAGAGCCTTAGCCATTTTCAAAAACGTCTCCAAAAAAATTTGCGCCCTGTCTATGAATGTATGCTCATTTTAATTATTTAAAGCGTCTAAAAGACCTTACCTTACTTACTCAATACCGGCAAACTGTGGGGGTACATCGGTCACCTCTGCCTAACCCTTCGGGGAATACAGACGTGATGGTATGTATGTAAAAGAATATTCTATGCAAAGGGCATAAGGTCGAAATTGTTATAATCCTATTAAAATCTTGCGACTAGATAGGCAAGACTTACCATAAGTGTCTTGATTGGTTCATGATTATACATGAGTAATTAAAATTCTGTTAAGATTACACCACAAAAGGCTATATAGAAATTGAGGTAAAGTAAGCATTAATTATCATACTACTTGATACTAAGGATCGAGAGCCCACCTAAGCCTCACTTCACCTAAATTCACCGAGGGAGTTTAGAACTCATGTTTCCAAAAATCATAGCCAAAATATTATTCTTATTTTCAAATAAATAAGTTTTCTTGAAGACCAGCAATTGTGGCTATCTTTAAGGGAAATCTGTGTCCAGCAGTGAAGTACAGTTAAAATAATAATGATAAACTATTCTACGAACACTAATCAATTTGGCAGGCATGGTGATTACTGTTATCCGTCAAAGTATTAGCAGGATAATGTTCGACACTTAAGTTTTACGACTGAAGATCAAGCCATAATATATCAACAAACGGTTTGAGGCACAAACAATTGAGCTCGTGCAAATCGAACGTCACGATGGTTATCAAATCTAGGCGATGCGATGCCATGCGCCTGCGCCGTCCACTGCACCGTTATTGTTATTATTTGCCTGTTACGACCCAAAGCAATTAGGGTTACCGCACGAATGGACTAAGTGAGACTGTTGTAAATTAGGGTTGGTTGGATTTAAAATAACAGTTAGACTTTGTAATTATATTATGGACTGTAATGGATGTAATTATAGAGGGAAAAGGGGTTAAGTAGTTATTAGGAATTAATGATTTACTTTATAAATGAAGCGTAGGTATACATTCGCTTAGAATATAAGAGTTACCAAGTAAGATATTATAACTATTATTACTTAAAAAATATCCAATGGGTACCGGATGCGTATATGACAAGATAGAATGTGAATGAGGCGAAAGGAGTAAGTATGTAAGGAAAGGTCCCTATGGAAAAAAGGCGTGACTTTATGTATGTAAAAACATTATAGCGCTCTTCCTCTCTCTCTCTACCTATATAAAATGTTACCACCTGTATGTTTTGCATTATATGTCTAGAACAATCTTGTGTTTTACGAGTCATTAATTTTCAGCATATTACCTATCATAAGTTTTTTTCATCTTATCTTCTCGTTACGGAAAACAAAACACCGAGATGACGACTTACATGAAGATGATCTAATAAAATCATCTGAGCAAGGACTCGTTAAGTACATAACGTGGTACCTACTTCATTTACATGTTTTATGTAGACTTCCGTAAACAGTACAAAAACAATTGTTAGTTTTTAATTAACCTAAAAAGGTTTTTCTTGTTGTTTGCCAAGATTATACGGATACCTAGTAAGTCACAAAAACAAGCTTTTTTATAATATGTTAATTAGGAATAAGGAAGCTCAAAAATAATCCTAATTATCCTACCGACTGAATTACGGTAACGGCGACCAATCCCAATGAACGTTGGACAAGACATAAGACATTTATTTCTGAACAAACTTGCGTTGTTTGTGTTGAAAATAAAAAGTATATTCAATGTTATAACTAAATCAACCTATAAACAAGTATTCAGAAGATATTTTAGTGTACAATTGTGTGCGCAAATATAGGTGCATTCCCTCTTCCTTAACTATAATAATAGCAAGGAAGCTTACCACAGTGCCTAATTGAATATTCCACCATTAAACTTTTGAACGCCACAGTCGTGTATAGCCGACAAATAAAAACGTGTCCAACACGCCACAATCGTCTGTATACGACAAGAAAACTGCATTTGTCGGTTGTACACGACAGTGGCGTTTAAAAGGAATGGAAGGTTCAGTACCAACCAACAATTGTGTTCCAAACAATTAAATGACTCGTACAAATTAACTGAAACACGCCTTAATAGGGTACAAATCTCATAAACACAAATAAACCAGACTTTAAATGTCCTGAAATAAGTCCCTAATATGGTGTCTCTAACAGCAATGTCGTGGCCCATACATTATAATATCTTAGTATGGTATTCCATTAACTGTTTACAGGGCGCCCATTTCTCCGTTACTAACATTAAGTAGGACGATGGGTTTACTTAAATATTTAAGTTATTAACTTTTCCTGATTGTGTTGACGGAAACATTTTGTTACAATGTTTCTTGTTTCATAGAAGTTAATTTGTTGTTTTATTTAGTGAAGGTAGTAAACATCTTTATTCATCTCCAATAAATAAAACAACAAAATTAACTTCTATCAAATTCGTTTTTGTAAGATAGGTAACAAGAACTAATTCTTGTCAGCTGCCTGAAGATCCATTTTCGCTTTTTTGTACCTTTTTTGTAGTTCATTGCTAAAAAAGAGGTACAAAAAAGTGAAAATGGATCTTAATAATAGTTTTAATTTTAGTGAACGAACGTTAGCACGCGATGTATAGAACAAGGCTTTGTTTTTTAAAGCACACGGAAGTTTTTTTATACTGGAAAAAACTGAAGTGGACCTCTAACCATACATTATCTCTTAAAGTGCTCTAGTTGCAAAACGATCTTAGTATATGTATAATCAGCTAAATAAGGTAATTATTGTCAAATGGGTTTAACCAACGCACATCGAGATTTCTCCCACTTTTCGAAGTATTTAAAGTGATTTTAAATAAAAGTTATTGTACCTATAGGTTATAGGACATAAGGTTGGTATCAATATTTAGCTGTTATTGGTAAATAGTATTGATCATACATGCCTTATTAAATTAGATTACGTCATTAAAATAAACTTTTGAGAAATTGTGGGTTGACTTATTTTGGAAGAACTAAACTTAAATGTCTCTTGCAAGCGTCTCTAGGTAGGTAGTTATACACCACCACACATGAAAATAGTGTCATAGAGCCATACACGCCTCTAACCCAATACAAGACAACATATTAATTCATACAAAATTCTTGTATGACAAGTAGAACGCGATAGTCTTACAATAGAATCTCAATCCACGCTAGGCCGGTTTGGGCTCGCATGGAAAGTCTCACAAGCGCGTAGGTACATACGCATTGATAGTACATTACTACATCTGATTCATCACGCAACTTTCTCTATCTATGCGGATGTTCATTGATGGAAAATACTCATTCATGTCAAAGGTATGCAGCGTAAAATATTTTTACATATCGTGTAACATATAGAAGCGCATGTGATGCTATTAGAAAAAGATCCTCTTGTTTTATACATATATCTGATTGGATTGGATGGCAAACAAGCCGAGGGTCCACCTAATATTAAGTGGTCACTGCCTATCCTACTACTATTATAAAGGCGAAAGTTTGTATGTATGGATGTATGGATGTATGGATGTATGGATGTTTGTTACTCTTTCACGCTTAAACGGCTGAATGGATCTGGATGAAATTTGGCACAAAGATAGATTATAGTCTGGAATAACACATAGGCTACTTTTTATCCCGGGAAAATGTACGGTACCCGTAGGATAACACATCAACTGTGACGTGGACGAAGTCGCGGGCAGAAGCTAGTCTATAATATATCTGCAATACCAGAGGCTTTGCAAATGCGTTGCCATCCCAGAGATAAAGTTGAAATGTATCATGTGCCTGTAATTACACCGGCTCCCATACCCTTCAATCTGAAACACAGCAACGCTGCTGCTTTGCGGCAAAAATATGTATAGGTAGAAATAGGTATCCTGCCTCACTTTATAAGACTTGACGGTGAATTTCGACTTTTTGTAACAGAGAAAGTCGTAAAATTCCATTTAATTTGCAAGTAATATTGTATGTGTTCGTACGTGTGTTCCACAGTGATATAACTTAGCTAGGCATACTAGGAGCCAATAGTAAAGCGTGTGGTACAAATTGACCCATAATCACGGCGTGTCTTGAGTAACACCGCACTATCTAAGACTCGTGCCGATGTGACAAAACACATCTATCAACTGACCAATGATCCACTTATGCTGTGTCGGAGCTGCGTTTAGAACGCGACAGTAGCTAGCTCCAGTAGAATTTTGTAAAGCTTTTTTAATTGTGCTATAAAGTCAAAGTCAAATCATTTATTCCAATTAGACCATTTTATAAGGCACTTTTGGACGTCAATTAACTAAAACTATTGAATCTAGTTGCCCATTCCAAAAGGTAGTTTCGTATGGAGAAGAACGGGAAAGAAACTCCATACATACTCTTTTAAAAAAAACGTATTACATTATGTTGTACATTTACATTAATTCCATTAAAAAAAAATATGCTAATGTCAAAACGATCTATCAACAATAAAAGTCACTCATAGTACTACAATATGTACTAAGTGCCACGAATTAAGAAATGGAGGCTAAACCAATTGTAATAACACCAATATTATGATCGTAGATGATCAGTTCTAACATTTCAAAAGACAACGAAGACGATAAGGATTTGGAATCTGTACTGTATTATTCATGATTGACTAATGGTTATACAATTTTGAGTCATAGACTTAAAGATAAAGTCTAAATGAGTAATAAAATTAACAAATCTATAATATGTCCTAATGCTTATAAATCAATTAGCTTACTATCTGACTCATATCATTTCATCATTTTAAATTCCTGTTAGTCTATATCATCACTTCAATATAACCTTCTAATAAAAAACTTCAGTTGTCACTGGAGGTATGTATTTTAGAAGACAAAAGCTATAAACGGAACTGAGCACAGAACAAAAGACTAGTTTCCGTCGAAGCTTATGTGTGGTCTCACACCCTCATATATGAAGCGTGGGAGTATCTTGTTAAGGGTACAATATCATCCTCGCTCCTTGATAGCAATCGAGTAGAATAGGAGCTTAAAGTTGCTATGCAATTTTATAGTGAACCCATTTACTTGCAAACTGCAAATAAAGTCTTGAAGTCTTGTAGTTTACTCGATATTTTTATACTTTAAGGCAATGTCATAAAAACTTGCATAGGTAAACTAACACCGTTAAATAGGAACCTATTTCTAAAATCGATTATCGCACTTTTCTCACACAATCTTGAAGACGGCAAGTAACTAGCTCAAGTAGCCATCAAATCTAAACGCAGCACGGTCCGTTCGGGGCCCGTCAACTCGACACAGACCGCACATCAATATCTTCGAGCCGCGAACCGCTATAAACTGATTGCTTCCACTACACCAAATGGCCCCATTTGCGCTTCGAAACTTTAATAAACGCCTCATGTCACTATTATATCGTAGTTTGTAACATATGTTCGTATTCTACTGCCTTTCCGGGGTGGAGATAAGTCTAGCCTGACTGGGATGGTTTAGTGCTGCTTTTAGAAGCAAAATTCAATCGTGAATAGAGGAATTATTTTTAGTTTTCATTCTAATTGGATTGATCTTCATGTTGTTTTTTTCCTAATTGAAAGTTTAGATCTGTTTTGCTTAATGACGGTGACTTTTAGTAAGGTATAAACTGATGTCATCCATTATCCAGTGCTTTCATGGAACGACTACAGCTTGCCCGAGTTGCAAATAGTATTTACAGCTTATTATTATCCCACTGTAGGACAAATGTCCCTTCCCGTACAGAGACGTCACGAAAGTGGATCACCAAGTTTGCGCACAGCGGGTTGGCGATTTTCGAAGTCCTGGTTCCTCCCGATGTTTTCATTCACCGATGTCGGTGACGTCCAACTAAGAAAATCGACTTGCATAATCAAAAGAAAATTTGTTAACCCGCTAGATATTGATCCAGTTCTTGTATGGTTTACCTACTAACTACTTGCACCCTGCAACACCTACCTAAGTCACTGCCCATCACACAATCAAAATCGTCAACCAGAATAGGTACAAAGCATCTGACTTCACCCCAATTGTCCTCCATCCCAGCGACACACCAGCTATTCAACGCCACGATACAGATCTTATTGCCCCAACCTCTAACACGGCTAATAATACAATGTAACACAATGTGTTCTATTAGCTGCCGAGTACTAAATACTAATAGCGGACTGATAATACGGTGGCGGTCACGTTCTCTGGTGATAAAGGAACGGTTACCGGTCCTGCTAATTATGAACGGCTTTGATTCTTTGGAAACTGAGGGACGAATGGAAAGGCTTGAAAATGACGGTAGTAATTGGCTGGTATTAGGATGAATGGTACAGCAGTAACATTCATTTATGGAATAATAAATTACCGAGAATTTAGGTGAGATGAGCTCAATGTAAGCTTATTTGGATTGACAGATCACCATAATGTCGTTTCACTTTAATTCACCAGAGGCGATGTTCACAGAGCAACGTGGTTAAAAAATGGCGGAGAAAAATTCGGTAAAAGACATGCATTTTGTAGGATTGTAGGTAATGCATATTATGACATGTAAAATTGTTTGTTTGTTTATAGAAGTACTGGACCAATTACAAAAAATCTTTTATTGAAAGAACGTCTTTTATTTTAGTAAAGCTACACTCTTGCCAAGTGTTTTATAGTACACTTCTAAGCAAACACAGTCGTGGGCAGAAGCAAAGCTAGTTGACAATAAACACAGAAACACAAGCGACAACGGGTAACAAGCAATCAATCCAATGACCTACAATCCGAACGAGAACTGTAGAATTGTAGACAAGTCTATTGTATGCTAAAATGTGGTTTAATTGCTGCGTGTGTGACTGACAGGGCTGTCACGCGAAATAGACGAGAATTGCGACACGTTTTCAAGATGTAATTGTTAAGCTTTAATTGTTATGTTGTCGAGTGCTTTGATTCAGATTTGTAGTTTCGTTTATGTTAATTAGCGTGTCAACGATTTAAGAGTACACGTGCGTGTGAAGTTGGACAAGTTTTCTATGGTAACTGAAGAACTTGTCATAGAATTTGATGACACTGTTGGCGCAGTGGTTGGGTGAACAACGTTAATGGCATGAGCTGAAAGGCTGACACATAGATATTGATCTAGCTCAACAAACAGGGTTATTTCTATCCCAGTTTTGTAGCCCCGTAAGATAATTTACCTACTCACTAAATATACTTATCTTAGTAATTTATTATAACCAAGCTTTTCAAATTTCGGACTTTTTGACGATGCTAATCCCGAAACTAACTTTTGGTGATGCAATATAAGTTGACAACCCTATAATTATCAAGTAGCAGGAACACCTACGGTCTGTCGTCGGTGGAGTAGGCAGTAAACCTACTCTGAATATGAATGTTAATCGTATTGTACAATGTACAATAGAACAAGCTCTTTGGTATACAGGTTACTTTTGAACAATGTTGTGTGCTGAGCAGTCAATGCCTTTACATTTATTCTGTTAAATATGTTATAAGCTTAAAAAGTTATTAAATTACTGCCCACGGCTTCGTCCGGGTAAATAAAAAGTAGCCTATGTCCTTTCTTGAGCTTCAAACTTACCCCGAACCTAATTTCATTCAAATCGGTTCGGTAGTTTAGTCGTTAAAGCGTAGCAGACAGACTGATGAGATACTTTCGCATTTATAATATTAGTATGGATTATAATTAGTCCGTACCATCCCACTTCTGGATAAAGACCTCTCCCACCATTCCTTTCATCTACCAATCTCTTTCTAATTCTCAAGAAACCCGACAAAATCGTCTCTCCATGTCCTTCGTGGAAAAGTTATTACACACGGATACACCTAATAAAAATAGGAGTGAAGTGGAAAGATGATTATTTTTTGCCTATACACCAGATAACTTGTGCGACTGTACCAGACTCTACATTACATTTTTTTTTACATGATCTTATTTTTATTTATTAAAATAATGTGTGAAATCATAACTTAGAATCGGTTCTATATAATGTTAAATGTTATGGAATTTTGAAGTGTCATAAATATCTAATAACCTCAGACACTAAATTGACAGCTTTATGTGTCCGACTTGAAAACAGTGTGCTTTTGTGTGAGTTTACGCACTAAGTAGTACAAAACTCGTTAAACTAAATAAAGTATTTTGTGCTAATATCTATAGGTATGTGCAAGCCATGTCTTAAACTCCATTGGATACTATTCTTCAAACTTTTATCTGTATAACGGTACCAGTACCGTATTGACTAGTAAATAGATCATAAATTTGCTTGCCAGATATGAAAATCCGTGTCTTCGTGCCAAGATTTCATTGTGAGTAGATAAGAAATACTACTTGAGACTTGTATTGTAGAAGACCTAGTCTTTGGAAACCAAGTAAAGAGGTCAAAGACGTACACTATCATATTTATTTTACTGTAAGGACATAAATACTTACCTATTGTCTGATAAGCCTTATCCTAGCGCTCTCACATTATAAAAAGATATTAAAAAATTATCTTTTAAAGACGCATAAGGGCTAGTGGTTACTCATACAAGTCACACATGAAGTTGTTGGTTTGAAACTGGGCATCGATGTGACTTTAAATTTACAAAGTTCACCTTGGATATCATATCACTGACATTGGTGAAGTAAAACATCGTGAGGAAACCTGGAATTATAATTAACATAACTCGGAAATTGATCACCACGCTTCCTCAGGGCTGAGGAAGCGTTGTGATGAATGCTCGTGCTTTTTCTGTATGAGAAGAAGCCTTTGTCCTGCAGTGTGACAATAATAGGATGGTAGTAAAATCATTTATTACGAAAACGGGTAAACGGAAAATAGTTTTCTACAAAAAACAGTTTTTCAATATCATAACTACTTAAACTTTAAATACACCCCACGATCTCCGTGTTGTTGCAATAATAATTTTATATTAAAGTTACTTAGTTTGATGGTCAGTAAACGTAGTTAACAACAGCTAGTGAAGTATTTTTTAACACCCCGTATTCAAGTATTTACTATACTACAAGTTGCAAAGCAAATATAACTGACATCAATAAACATTAACTAACACGTAGTACAAGTTGCAAATAAACCTAACATCAATAATAAAAACATATTTAATTAAACCGCACTATCTATCATTGGCTTATAATAATATTTGCTACTACACACGGTAAATAGAGATATAAGGCTATCTACATAAGGATTATTTTCCTTTTTATCTTATCTCTCGTTAATCCCATATCTGGTTTAATCCGTGGTTATCTGCGTAAGATAGGGAGTTAATGCTGACCAATATTGACCAGTTAGTGTCCCTATTCTGTAGATAACATATTAGCAAGGATAACTTATTTATAGTCATGCGTATGCGTTTATGTAATCATGCGATACTGATAGGTAAATTGTTTTAAAGCCTAATAAATCCTTTACCAGTGTTGAGCACTCCATACAACTCAATTTTTGCCGGCTTCTTTTCGGTAGTTCGACACCACACTATCGGCATTGAAAAATGGTACAGTCTGTAGTGTTAACTGTCTACTACTGCCAAATATTATAGGTATTTTAAATACACTATCAAAATATTAAATAAAAACATTGTAAAACCAATCACCATAATCAATATTACCGACACTAACTTTTTTTAATTAAGTACCCAGCTACTTATAAAAAACATCCCAATAAGCACAGAATCGACAAGAAAACGAACCGCAAATAAGAAAGCCAATTCCATCTCAACAAAACATATAAATAAAAGCAGTTTCTTTAGAGCCCAAATATTAAAACATTTTTAATCTTAAGATATTGCGCCTCCGTTCGTAAGCCCTGCTGAATACCTACCAGTGACGTCACTACGGTATTTTCCGATATTTCCACTAGCTACGCTTGGCCAATATTACTTGAATGCGGTGTCGTACGATATTACAAGATTCCCTCTAAATTCAGCGACCGAAAAATCTCTAGGTATATTTTAAAACGAATGTTCGTTGAAAATAGGTCAGGATTTTTCTTTTCGATCTCCTGTAATACCAATTTTATAAATGTTTGAAATGACGGTTTTTTCTTTCGTAATATGAGCCAAACGTGACCTCTGTTATACTTTTTTTTAATCCAATAAAACAAGTCTACAATATTTTGAGTAAACTGTCTCAAGTTTGTGTAGTTTCAAGAAATTCTCGTAATACATGATAACTTTACGTTGCTTTTTTTCTAAAATTGTGAGTATCTAAGCAGTATAAGATTTTATCTAGGGTTGAATAGATTTCTTACAATTAGCGGTCTTAGATCAAAAGGCGAAAAAATATCAAATCTTTAAAATTAAGGTATTGATTGACACTAAAAATCCAGGCGGTCTAGAAGTTTTTCAAAAGCTTCGGTATTTACGAAAGACAATATTAATTTCAAGTATATTACGTATTTACTATTCACACTTTAAGCTAAATCTATTCAAAAACCGTGGTCTTACCGTAACATCAGCGCATTATCGTCACGTTTAACTTGTAAAACCAAGAGAAATCAGGCTACCTAACTGTAGGTTATTCAGTAGCAAGCAACAAGTTCTAAACATTGCAATATACAACGCGGCATTGACTAAGTATAAGCTAAGTATAAACTAAGAGTAAGCTCACCCACCACGTACTACAGAAGTTTTACTTAGGTAAGAATTGTGAACAGTATACAAAACTTTGCAAGAACATGAAGTAAAGCTGCTCTAAGAAATTCTTAGCAAAGTTTTCTAAAGTTTTGCAGATATTCTATGAGAATAGATCTTGCGATGGGATTCATCGATAGTGAAGCTGTAAAGCTGATTGAATACTAAGAGTGAGTAGACTAAACAACAGTGGTAATACAGACAAGTGGATTAATAGTGTTAAGTGACTCATAAAAGAAAGAAAGATATACCCTTCAAATGTACAAAAATTACTTATTTAGGCCCTTATCTAGAAACTTCAGCATTAGCAATAACACTTAGATCCACGTGAGCGAAGCCGCGAGTGCAACTAGTTGCGAATAACCTAAAACACATTAAAAATAATTTCGTAAAGGTGGCCACTACATATACATACTACCTATATTTAATTTGAACATTATTGCGTTCACTGTTTAGCTTTTCGAATATTTTTTAAACGAGTTATTTGCTAGAACACATTTATTTATTCACACATTCATTTATCTCATTTTAACCTGTTCATGTTTGAACAATTTCTTAAGTTAGCGCTGCGTGAATCGTCTGTAGTCATAACTTATACAAATCTAGTTACGTTAGACGCTTCAGCGATATATCATGCCTGTTAATCTGCACTGCATTGTATTCCAAACACAAACAGTGGCTTAACTTGTTCTGTGTACACTGCGTGCCAGAAAAAAGTACAATCCATCACTGGATTGCTGCGTTTTTATTCTGCTCTGGAAATGAATTAGTTCCACAAGCGAGGAATGAGAAAAAAAAGATGGATTCATTTCCAGCCAATTGTATTCTTTGATGTTAAATAATACAATGTTGTTTTTTGTTAAAACGCTTATTTAATTTAATTAACTACTTATGAAATAATGTCTACAATAACATGAATTCAAAATGGCTTCTTTTTTATATCTATCGTAATCTAAGTTTCTTTTTTTAACGAGCTTTGAAATCCTCTTTCAGTTCACTATTACAATCTCAATAGCAAAATTAAATTAAAAAACCCAATCGAATGCAATAAAAATATTCACAAACACAGAATTTACGATCAACAATTTCAAATCCATCATTCACATCTGAGATAACTCAATCGTCTAAACCAGCGGTCGGCAACCTTTTGGCAGGCAAGGGCCACATGGTGGCAAAATGAGGTAGTGGCGGGCCGCGCTTTCACATAATTTTTAACCGACTTTAAAAGGGAGGAGGTTCTCAATTCATCTGTATGTTTTTTTTTAATGTTTGTTCTGCGATATTTCCGCCAATTATGATTAGAATTTGACGATAATTATTTGTTTGGTAGGTCATGCATCTGAAGTGGTCCCATAATTTTTTTATCGATATTTAATTTCTTGCAGGAAAATTTGAAATTTTCCTATTGCTTAATTCTAGCTAAAAAAGCAATAGGCCTAATTGGCCTATTGCTTTTTTAGTCATCTCTAATGGCAATAACCATATTTTTTGATAGGTCAACAACAAGGGCAAAAGAAATTTTTTGCAGCCACTGAGGACGATACAAAAGGAATAAGAGCGGATTTTTTAGCTGAAAAGGGTACACCTTTTATAGCAGAACTTTTTGAGTCATAATTTTATTTTGCATAACAACTGATAGCATAAACCTCTTTTCGCAGAAAGTCATTTGGCATCACTTACTTGGCATACATTTATTAACCCCCGACGCAAAAAGAGGGGTGTTATAAGTTTGACGTGTCTGTCTGTGGGTGTGTGTGTGTGTGTCTGTCTGTCTGTGGCATCATAGCTGCCGAACGGATGAACCGATTTCAATTTAGTCTTTTTTGTATTAAAGGTGACTTATGTGCGAGTGTTCTTAGACATGTTTGATGAAAATCAGTTGAACCGTTTAAAAGTTGTGGGGGTGAAAGTGGGGAAGAAAAACCGAATGTCTGTAAATATACTCGAGTGGGGTCTCAAACTTAACAAAATCGACATTATAATAAGTAGGTACCTATAAAAAGTATAAAATAAAAAATTAAATAAAAAATTTAAAAACCCCCGACACAAAATTCTTAGTTCCCTTTAAAAAGTAAAAAAATAAAATACGTCGCGTTGGGGGACCGCTCAGGACGTACACTAATGCAACATCGGTCCCCCAACGCGACGTATTTTATTTTTTTACTTTTTAAAGGGAACTAAGAATTTTGGGTCGGGGGTTTTTAAATTTTTAATTTAATTTTAACTCATAATTTTGTATGGCAGAATACTCATTTCGCATAAATTTCATTTCCATAATAATTAAAAAGCAGAACCATCATATCGCAGAAACTTCACAGGCAGAATCGTCTTTTGGCATACATTTCGTATCAAAGTCCCTAGAGATAGATCCAGAGCCCTCGAGGCTCAAAAAGCATAATCGGGGAGCCGCCCGCCACGCGGGGCTCAAGAGTTTACAAAAAAAATAACCACGAAGTGGATGGCGGGGTCTGTTCGCTCGCTTCGCTCGCTCTCTAGACTCCGCCATCCCCTTCTAACCTAACCTGTCCGAGTCGGGGTGCCCCAAGTCCCGAGCTCGCTTCGCTCGCTCTTTATAAAAGTTATACTAAACGAAATTATACGAAATTATAAATATGCCAAAGGTAATTATGCCAAATAAAATTCTGCCATTTTAAATTCGGACATAAAAACGTTCTGCCAAAAAATAATTATGCTATAAAAATATTATGCCTTAAAAACGTTCGTCTAAAGAAGTTTATGCGAAGTGAGTAATCACGCCTGTATTCCCCGAAGGGTTAAGCAGAGGTGTACCAATGTACACCCACAGTTCACCGGTATATTTAGGTCCAATGTAATAGGGGGCGAGCCTATTGCCATTACCCGGGCACAAATCCAAACTCCGAGCTGCTACTGAGAATTTCATAGAAAAACCCAATAACACTGTTTGCTCGACCTGGGAATCGAACCCAGGACCTCTAGCGTAGCAGTCGTGCTTAGGACCACTAGGCTAACGAGGCAGTTGTCTGATACTCAGTCCAAAATAGAGTATTCATGGTTTTAGTTTAAGGATAAATGTCCCTTACACCCGATATGGGATATTATATGTGATGCACATACTTTTTTAAATGTAAATTTTATTAATGGGTATGTAGCACTACCTTAACGATACTATCGTCAACGATAAAGTAACAATAGATGAAAAAGAAATGTGAAAAAATTATATAAAACTTAAAAGCGAACTTCAAAGTTCTTATATAACCGTACTTATACACATTTCAGCGTAACGTTTGAGGCTGTATTTGAGTGACTATTTTCTTATACGCTAGCTTACGCGCCTAAAATCATTAATTTAGGTAAAATGTAAGAATTACAGTTTAATTTTCAAAACTGTCGCGGGCCGCAAGTAGGAGTGCCGCGGGCCGCATGCGGCCCGCGGGCCGCGGGTTGCCGACCGCTGGTCTAAACGGAATGGCATCGTAATTAGAAACATCATTATCATCACACAACGTCCTAAGTTCTAGAGGTCCATAAATAACTTGGTTTAGTTCATTTATAAGGTGGTATCAGCCTGACCTACAGTTTTGCAGCAATCAGTTCCGTATGGCGTTCCTCTATCAATCCTGATGTCACTGCTAATATATCTTGCTTCGTTAGAGTGGAGCCAGTCAAGCCAGTGATTTGTTTGCTCGGATTGAAAACTCGTTATAAGTTTTCCGAAAATAGTGATTTTCCTACGGAATGTTTTGTTCCGTAGTTCTTCAGTTGAGAGGTGACAATTTGGGTTTTTGAGTATTTGGGGTTAACATCTTGTAAATAACTGTCAGATCCTTTTTTTTTTGAGTTTACAGTTTGTGTGGTTTTCGTATATTTTATCGACATTGTGACCCTCTTTCCTGGTATCATTTTAGGTGTTGAAACACATATTTATATACATCGGCAATAACTCTTATATTTCTATGCAAATCCACAGTCAAATCCCCCCATCTAAATCTGCATAAATCTCGTAACATTATGACTAGCCATCATTTATAATCTTCACAACTCACCCATCATTTTTTACACATGCCATAGCTTCAGTCGGTTTATCCTTTTGATGTAAATCGCATGCCGCGTGCAAAACGAGAGATCATTAAACACACGGCCTGTGGCCTAACTATACGGCTATATGGCCAGTTATGACGTCATAAACACCACTATAGACTGAATTGAGTTGAAACATTAAGTTTGTAATTAACTCTGGCTATGATTGAGTGCAGTTGTTAGGATCCTTTTGTTAGTTTAGATCATTCTTAGTTGGAAATTGTGGATCTCCTTTTTGCACCTTATTTGATGGAACATAATTATTGCGTCTCGTCTTTTGCAGTATTAAAGCTGGAATTCATTTCGATTCCCTGCAGCGTCGTTTATATTTACTGTAGAATAAAAGCATTTGCTAGAATTCTCTTCACAATTTCTGTGCCCGTGTTAATTTTGCTGAATTCTATTTATGCAGAATTGTTATTAATATTCATTTTCACAATAGAAAGAAGCAGTGGCATTTTATCATGAAAAGCAAGATTGGACGTAGCAACTATGTTTAAGCTTGTGAACAAAAGAGCATTTTCTTTAAATGGACCCAAAACGTGAATCATTTTTCGAAGTAATTGAAACAATTTTGAATATTAAACGCTAATTAATTAAAAATCTATTCTAAGCATAAGTTTGAATCATACATTGAACTGTCAATGCTGGATATGACATAGTAATGTTACATTTGACATTTTAGTTTGACGTAATTAATTCGATAATTGAGCCCAATTTCTCAATTATAGAATTAATTATGCCAACGGTAGATATTGAAAGTTCATTGCCAACGCATTTACCTCTCGGCTGTATCCGACATTCTAATATTACAAATGCGAAAGTAATCTGTCTGTCTTTTACGCTTTAAACACGACTAAACCACTAAACCGATATTGATGAAATTTGGTATGTGGCAAGTTTGAACTCCAAGGAAAGGACATAAGGACTTTTTAATGTGCGACTTCATCTGCATCCACAATAACCGACATTGACGCGGACAAAGTCGTGAGCAAAAGCTAGTTAATTATTAATCAGGATTAACAACATAACGATCATGTTAAGTTGTTTACATTGTAATTAGGTGATTGATACTATAAAGTACCTCGTAAGGTAACTATTAGCGCGCCTGATAAATTGCAAGGCAATTGATGCAACCGCAGAGATAGAACTCTCTATCCTATGCACTATTAATTTTGTTCAAATGATTTAAGAATATAATTAATGTATTGTAGTTAGACAGGTGATTTATTACTCAGGAGCTCAGGAGTATTGTAATGGATTTCGCGTAATTTAAAATGTTTTGCAAATGCTTTACGGTTTAAAATTGATTGTCGTGGTACGTGAATAGTTTCGAGCGGTTTTGTTAAAAATATAAATAAAATTGTATATAAGAAAAAAGTGCTTTATTGATGACTTATGTTATGACATTGATATAAGGCTATTGTGATAAGTTGCACTTAGTAACCATGGAATCCAAAATATAAAAAAAAAACAATTACCTAACAAAATTGATCAATTTATTAAAAACATTTCTGTAATTAAAACAAAATACTGGTTTTTAACAAACACATAAACCTACTTTATAATTTTCCCAGTAATGCTGTTCAAGCTCTAATTAATTTATGATTCATAAACAAGTACGTATAAAACATGCAACACGTACACAACCCCATTTCTACCCCCAGAGGGGTGATAATGGTGTACGTGCTCGATGTCAAGGTTCCGTAAATCGATTTCTCAATGACGGATAGGTCCCTAAGCGGTTATAGACATGCTACCGTCTTACTTGATGTATTACATTTATTAAGCCTAGATTATACTGTAAAGGTTGTAGGTATGCTAATACAACCTGGTCGATTTTTTTATAAGTTTTATCCACACACACAGGTGAATTGGACATTTTGACATCAATAATCAATTGACATACTTTTTATCAGCTGTCAAAACGCGATTCCCCAAAGGTTTTGTATGGCAATAAAAAACTGTGACGTCACTTTTTTGCCAACTTGATTAACTATTTATTGATTAACAAAGCAACATAACATTGATGCAGGCCGCTTCCAACTGGTCTTTTTGGAAATCTATGGGGGAGGCCTATGTCCAGCAGTGGACGTCCTGCGGCTGATATGATGATGATGATGATGAAAGCAACATAAAAAATAATTTGACTGTTAAATAAGACTTTTTGCTAAATTATTACACACACACCTCTGCCTAACCCTTCCGGGAATACAGGCGTGATGGTATTTATCGTTTAATGATTTCTAGCCGTATTCTCATACATTACTAATGTACAATTTCTCTGTTGTCTCCAGGAGTTGAAGGAGAGTTTCAACTATGGTCTGTTCTGCCCGCCAGTCAACGGCAAAGCCGGCAAGTTCCTGGATGAGGAGCGACGCCTCGGAGACTATCCCTTCAACGGACCTGTGGGATACCTTGAGGTATACATTACTTGCTATTATATTATAATTTATTAATGTATTACCAATCCCTAAGGAGATAAGGCAAGTGATACGATGTGGATCGCGTCGTGTTCGATGTTGGTATAAATGTATATTTTTTTCTATCTTCTATTTTTCAGGGTTCCGTACCCAAAGGGTATAATATTTTTATACCCGAAAATGGCTCGATTGATTTGAATTGTTTGTCTGTTTGTTCCGTAACGGTACGGAACCCACTTGCCCAGTTTTTTTATTTATGTATAAGAGACAAACAATTCAAATCAGTCGAGCCATTTTCGGGTTTTCGCGAGACTAATCCACGGCTGTCGAATTACTGTTACTACTCCAGTCTCGTCGACCTAAGCGTTACTTTACTTATAAGTATTGAATTGGCCTAAGGAGAGTATATGATATGGCTTTGCTATCCCTTTCGAATGTTATTTAGGTATAACATAGATTAACAAAGCTTTTATCCAATTTCCAGTTAAAATACAAGCGGCGAGTGTACAAAATGCTGAAGCTTGACGAGAAGACGCTGAAGGCGCTGCACTCCCGCGCGAACCTGCGGCGGTTCCTGGAGCACGTGACGCATGCGCAGATCGAGAAGATCACCAAGGCGTGCGCGAAGGGACTCGACCCCAACTTCCATTGTCAGGAGACTGGCGGTAAGAGATATACTTCTTATTTTTTTGTGAATAATATTATTTCACCTAAAAAACTTACATAGGTACGCTGTCAGACATAGGGATTGCAAAATCCGGAGTTTTTTCAAATCCGGATTTCTGATTTCTCGTCCGATTAAAATCCGGATTATCCGGAGTTTTCGAAGTTTTTGGTGTTTTAAGTTATTTTGTTAAAATTCATATAAAATAGTATAAATTAATTGAAATCTGCATCAATTGGCTCAATTCACAGCTCGACAGAATAAAATCAACTAAAATATTCAATAAATTTTGGGTATCAGTAATTTTTCTCGTTATAAATTTACATAATCATTACATAACATAAACTGTACTTAAACATTGATACTCCAGCACTCCAGTGGGGAGGAGCTGGAAAAGCATAAAAGTACTCGTTTTTTTCGTCCAAATAAAATATGTTTAGATTAAAATTTCATGATGAGATTTGATCATTATGATTGATTACGATAGGGTCAATCCCTATCGATTAGTGCCATAAAAGTACAGGATGCTATTTTTTCGGAGTTTAGTCGGTTCAATTTCCGGGTGTGGCAAGTGTATTTTCAAAATTATTTAAATGCAGTTTTGTTTCTTTTTAAAAATAAAGGAATGTTTCCTTTCAGTAAAATTTGCTAACTTAAGTATTAAGAGTACTTTCCCTCCAGGTAGCATTATAAAATTCCACCCTGTATATGAGGAGCGGAGCATTAACCAAAGACGTAACTCGCATGCAGTTCGCTATAACTTAGAATAGCATACCATAATATGAAGTACTTTTAAGTTTATTTTGTCTTGTAACAATGGACCAATATTTTTTAATTTAATTTATTTATTTTTTATTCTTATTTTCGCATTAAAGTAGGTAATATCGATATACCGATTAATTACAATCAAAATAATTATTATAATCAAAATTAATTACAAATATTATGCGTTATAATCAGTTTTGACTGAAATCCGAAAAAAGCGGATTTGAGTCTGAAAATCCGGATTTAAAAAAGGCAAGAAAATCCGGATTTTTCAGTTGTTTTCGAATTTCGAAGAATCCGGATTGCAATCCCTAGTCAGACATAAGTCACCCATCAAACATTTTAGAAAAGGGTGCCATTTTAAATTGCTTCAGTGCGCAGAGTCGAGCCTGTATTAAAAATCTTCTGCCGTTTCCATTTCATTAGCTACCAAGGTCTGAACTTAAAATTCTTCTACTTGACCTAAAAGCATAACTAGTTTCCATTCAGAGATGCAGAGTTTTCTAAGGCTAATATTACACTGAAATACCATGGTGGTAGAACCAGAGTCGCGTCAACAAAATGTAGGTATACAACACTAGGGAGGGTACACCTGTCACCCGCTTTTTGTGCTCATTCTTGTCCCTATAGACCTCTACGTTTTGGAACGAGCAACTAGCAACTACCTTCAACTTTCTGTAAAACTTCTTGACAGCTCAAAAGCGCCTGTTAATGGTCTAATTGAAATAAATGCTTTGACTTGTGCACCTTTTTTTGGCACCTACCGTTTAAAACAATGCCGTAGTAAGCCAGGAGGATGCTGGTAGTACATCAGCTGTTAACCCTTTTAGTGCCCAGCACCCAGCTCCCGAGTCGAACGAATTATCGTTGGACTCGGGAGCCGGGTGCTGGGCACTAAAAGGGTTAAAAGCCTCACAATAAAACAATGAACTTCCAAAACAAAGCTTATAATTGGCTCGCACTCGAGATGTTTCGGAACTCATCCGTTCCGCTCATAACACGTTTAAATACCCTTACTTCACACCTTCTCAATTCACACTGACCTCTTACATCCGCTATCGATACTTAGATTATAAAGTCCGTCTGTTTGTTTGTTTGTTGGTTTGAACGCGCTAATAATCTCTGGAACCACTGGCCCGATTCTAAAAATTCTTTCGCTTGTAGAGAGCTACGTGCATTCGGCTTAACGGTATAAAAAAATTCTTAACCCAGCAGAAAGTTACATGATCTTTCCATTATTGGAATCATTATTTTGTTCTGGACCTTCCCTAGGAACTTTCTTGAAGGCCAAAGTTCTAATGTTTTATACGTGTTTTAACGAAAATTTTAAATGTTATAACTACACTTTATATACCCACCGGAACCGTTTGTCTTGGTATGGGCATGTGAAGAGAAGGGATGACACACATGTGACCAAAAGGGTTTTGGACATAATTGTGGATGGATGGAAAGGAAGAGGAAGGCCAAAGAAAAGATGGATGGATTGTGTGAAGAATGATATGAAAGAGAAGGGAGTCAGTGATAGTATGACGGCTGACAGGACGGCATGGAAGAAGAAAACGTGTTGCGCCGACCCCAAGTAACTTGGGATAAGGGCAGGAAGATGATGATGATGATGAACTACACTTTATATACCCTGACGACCACTTTATATATACTGTTGTATACCCAAAACGTATACAACACACTACCAAAAGTCAAAACTAACTTTCCAAAAAAACAAAAATCACTTTATATGGTAAAGTGATTTTTCACACAAAAATAAATATAAATACTTTTTGCCCAAAGTTAGGTACTTAGTTTGATGGTCAGTATACGTAAACGGCTATGTAATGCATGTTTGATTAAAAAAAAAGTTACGAGATCCGTAAGAAAACTCCCACGAACAAAGTCACGGGAATAAGCTAGTCTGATATGAAATCCATTCATCCACTTAGGATCAGCCATGAATGGCTCGGACATTCTCCTGCCAAGTTAGCAACGCATGCTGATATACGACCATACTCATTTACATACTGATTCTTATCTGCCATTGTTCTGCTTGTACCTAAAATAGTATTAAGGGTGTGTACAGATACAGTTATAAACTAGGTAAGGTTGACCAAACAAGTTTGCGTAATAACTTTCTAGAAAGATGGAGAAATAATCTTGTCGCTGTTAGCTTATTATCAAAACTTACCTTCTTGAATAAAAAACGTTAAATTATAATAATCAGCAATTTATAACTTAAATTCAAAGTCGGCACTATTGGCGCAGAGGCTGCTGCGCTGCGTGTCGCGGATTCGATACCCACACAAAACAAATATTTGTATGGCTTACATATTGTTGTTTCTATACAAAACTTACAAATAGTAATAATATATTGATTGAATGATGAGGGTCTCTCAGAACAGTTACTAATTCCGGTGAACTTACTACCTATACTTTATATTTTTAAATTGTTTTAGTTTTCAGAAATATAATATTTAGTATATTATTATGTACAATTGATTAAAAAGTGCCCCTTATAGCTATAAAAAGGTGCCTATTTCAGAAAAGAAATACATCATCATCCCTTGATGTCATAACAAACCAATTTTCTAAACATATCTACTCTAAACATAACATTTCAAAGATTACTTAGTATTAGACATAACAAAGATTTCTAACACCTACACACTTTATTAATAACACACACCAAAACAATACTGCCCATCTTGTTGACTGTTATTATATCCCAGAATAGCCCAGACAATATTCTTCGAAACCTAAAGCTTTTAAGGTCCAGAAACGGTCCTTTGACATTGAGTCTATTCAGTCTAGACATTTGAATAGAACTAATTAGTGTTACATCTTTTGTGGACTGTGCCTTTATGACGTCACAAAGGCTCAAAGGCTATTTCTCAGATGGCCCTTACACCATAAATCGTTATGAGACGGTTATTATTACGTCAATTTGAGTTGAAGGCACAGTTAGCTATTCAAGGCAAGTTGCTCTGAAAGGACTAGCGTTGCTCCCCATTTAGGTCGGCTAATGTACGGGTATAATATGCTTATGAAACCAACTAACTGTGTCCGCGGCTTCGTCTGCTTGTTCTGGAGTGAAACCCATATAGAAATGCAGGAAATATTCTACAAATTGCTTTCAATAACACCCTTTTGTCTTGTTTTGTATTAATAGTAGGTATAGAAAGTCAATATATTGATTATAAAGAAATAAAATTTGTTTGTTTTGTTGTAACCTCTGAAAGTACTGGTTCAATTTTGATACAAAAATATCATTCACTGATAGAAAGCAACACTATTGCCGAGTGACATGATTATAAAGTTTTCAGACGCATATTCTACGGTGATTTTGTTTACTTAGCGCGTACCCTTCATGTTTAAGGGCTCTTTCAGTTTATTAGTTTGGTGTTGAACTGTTGCGGGGCTGAGCAGTGCTTCAGGTGTCGGACTGTTTACGGACCGTTATCCTTTTTCTTACAATTGACACCATGGATCACTAGCACATCTAAAACATCATTCTGTCTCTTTCAGCTTAATGTTCGTTTAACGTTCGACATTTTTAGTGATTGTGCAAGTAGGGTCATGATAAATCCATAACAATTTAATTATTTAGCCCCACTCTATAAATTTCTCGTGTTCCTATCGTGGATCCGTTACAAACATGAAATATAAACTAACACACACAAACACCCACACAGATTCTCAGTTCAATTCATGATACCGTCACAAACACTCCTAAGAACAGCTTAGACCATTCAAGGCTGCTACATACGTCTGCACACGCCTTACCCATTGTCAGAGAGGCGTATCAACCGAGCCGTGGATAATCTGCGATAAACGTCGTCAGTCCTTGAAGCGAGCTGAATTATTTGTTCCTGTCGAACCGCTAATGTATTATATCATTTGTGATTTAAATGTCCTATTCTTTACTTGGAACTCTCAATGGATAAAACTGTTCATTGTTATTTGAGTACGTCAATGCGAAATGCCAATGTCTTTAGTCTTTAAATGAAGCAAAAAAAAGTGTTTAGTTAGTGTGACATCAATTTGGAGCTGTTAAACAATGCTACGTATTCAGAATGCAATTGTTTTTGTAATTACAACCAATTCTTGATTTTAACGACAATTTTTCGCCTCAATCAGGGGGACAAATTCAACTAACTTTGAGAGAAATTCCAATTTAATCTGTCCAAAATGCCGCTGATTTACCTAAATTCATTTTTGCCGTTATTGTGAGAATGTGTCTAGAGTTTTTAACGTCTGTTTTTCTTTTTCTCGTCATTTTCACCCGAATGCGCAAAAAAGCAGAGAAATTATAACATATCTAAAATGAAACATTTTTATCATTACAGAGACACCACTAACAATCGCAGCTGGCCTAAAGACACCAGGCAAAGTTCTAATAGCCCTCGTGAACGGCGGAGCACTACTAGACTACAGGACCAAAGATGGCAGCACAGCTATGCACAGGGCTATCGAGAAGAACTCGCTGGAAGCTGTCAAAACCTTGCTGGAACTCGGAGCATCACCTAATTATAAAGATGGGAAAGGATTGACGCCGCTGTACCTTTCCGTGACGAATAAAACTGATCCACTGTTGTGTGAGACCCTGCTACATGATCATGCGACGATTGGGGCTACTGATCTCCAAGGTTGGCAGGAGGTGCATCAGGTGGGTTGAGTTAAATTGTATTTTATTTACCTGGCTGGTCTTGTGGTAAGAAGCGCAACTGCTGAGCTGGGTTTAATTGCCAGGCCGGACGAACCGTTATTGGGTTTTACCACTCGGTATTTCTCTGTAGCAGCTTTGATCTTAGAAGACGGTAGTGTAACACTCCGGTGAAACGGGAAGCAACTTTAGATCCTGCGCCTATCACTCCCCGCGGTGCCAGCTAGCCACTAGCAAAAGCGCACAAAGTAAACCTAACCTAAACCTGTTTCGCACATGATACCTTCTAATTTAGTTTTAAATATTATTCATATCCATAGGTTGCATTTCAAATTCAAAAATCGATTTGAATAGATACGTTAGCGTGCTCGTGTTATGTTTACTGATGCACCATCAATCCTCACTTTAACTTTACTCCCTCCCATTTCCAGGCCTGCCGCAACGGCCTGGTCCAGCACTTGGACCACCTCCTCTTCTACGGCGCGGACATGAACAGCCGCAACGCGTCCGGCAATACCCCGCTCCACGTGTGCGCTGTCAATGCGCAAGACTCCTGCACCAGACAGCTGCTGTTCAGGGGCTGCGATAAGGAGGCGTTGAACTTCGCTAACCAGACGCCTTATCAGGTAATTGGGGTTTTGGTTTTTTGACTATGAAATGTAGAGACGGTAGTTTCAATTAGGTAACTTGATGAGATTGCATTGGTGCAGCACACAAGATTACCACATACAGACCGCTTGGTTAGAACTAATTTTGGCAAACAGATTAATTGCCTGCTGAAAGTATGATTATCTTCATTATTTAAAAAAAAAGGTGTATCCGAAGAAAATGTATATTTCATCAATATCAAGAACTTAACAATAATTATGTTGACTCTTTATATAATTAAATAAATTGATACTTACTTACACATACAACTTCTCACAAAATTCTCAGGTGGCAGTAATAGCAGGCAACTTAGATCTAGCAGAAGTGATAAAGAACTACAAGGCAGAGGAAGTCGGTGAGTCCAGCCCCGGTTGTGTACTGCATGGCTTTGATTGGAGCTTTATATGCGCCTTATATGTTTATTATCTACATGGATTTTGAAATCGAAAAGTATGCATTATAATGAGTGCATAATGTTTACAGTTGCATGTAAAAACACACAGTATTTTCCCATTGATATCAATAAATAAAATTTAAAAAAGAAAACAGAATAATATATTGTTTACCAGAAACCTGAAAAGTGGTCACTGTCCTCATTGAACAACTTTTACTATGACACTAGGATCAACTGACTTTTTGAGATCTTGTAATTTGTCCCAAAAAAATGAGTGAGATATTAACACAAAGTTTATTCAGTGGGTGATATTTATAACACAAAGTTTCTAAGTGAAATAGATTTAAGAATCCATGTTGTAAAAAATCCAAATTTAAGTATTTTATGTGCAATGCTTTAGTATTATTACCGCAAATATATACCTGCCTTATACAAAATGACACACCATACTATTTATATTAAGTACTTAGTACCTATCTGTGTAAATATTATTATTGCATGCGTCATCCGTTCTATCTATTCTATTCCATTGCTTAATATCATAATGGTGATGGTTGTATTTTTGGATACTTACGCTAATATATGAAAATATCACTAACCGAACATAGATTATATACCAATTCAGACTATTATTTAAAAGGTTTACAAATATTTATTACATTCCTTATATTTACCACCAACGTGTAGATGTTATTCCCTAATATTTTACCGCACTATTATTTTGTTATATAAACCTTGTGTTCGTCAAATGATTTGATGTTCAATTATTTTCTTCATATTTGTTTGACGCACGATTCCCTTATTAGTTTGTTCGGTTGCTAAATAAAATATTTCAGTGCCGTTCCGTGGTCCTCCTCGGTACAATCCGAAGAGACGGTCTGCGGCTTGGGGGGGGTGGTGGACGGCGGGGGACAGGTCGTCGCTGGCCTCCTCCACCAGGATCCCGGCGGAACTAGACACGCTGCTGCGCCGCCAGTCGGGGCCCACCGCCTCGCCCTGCAGCCTTGAGAGACCGTTCTCGTCGGCGTCCTCCAGCATTAGTGACGCGAGCCACCCCAGCCACGAGGACGATGCCAGTATACTCACAGGTAAAGCTGAGGAAGTTGAGCTGCGTTGGAATGTGATGATGCAGATGTAGATACGACCACTATAGCCAGCGAAAAACTGAAAACAAAAACTAACACGTTAGACACACAATGAATATAAAAGTAACCTGTTAATGTGTCAGCAGAGCACTCGTAGTTGTCGTATCTACACGGTTACATTCTACCGCGAGGTCCAAGGTTGCGGAACACGCCACCACGGCCACCATGTGACAACTGACAACCATCACCATGCACCGACATCGCCCGTCCACCTCGTTGCATGTTCTATGTGCCTTTATGTCATGTAGTTACCCATCGATCGCTTCTTCGCTTCCTTTTACGACAAAATTATGATTTTTACACTTATACCCCTTTTAGACTTAGGATGTACGGAAATTGTGTTTTAGTGATAAACGGTTAATTTTAATACAATCCTATTTTTAAGACAAACTAAATCTTGATCTCCTCAGACACCTACTCAGAAATAACTTTGTAACCTTTTGTGTAACCAACTCGAGCTATGGAGTCCAAAACTTGTATTTAGAATTTCTCCTGTTCACAAACTACACGCTTTAAGACCCCCTGCCCAACATGTCGAGTGTCCATCACTGTAAAGTTGGCACTAAACCTACACAGTACACTATTGTTGACCCACTTTCGATCCAGCGTAGCCCTTGAAGGTCACTGAAATAAGAGATCCCAATTTTGGACCCGAGTGTACTTACGAAAGACAATATGACACGGATGTAAACCCGACTGACCGTTGAGCGACACTAACCCCTACAGATAAAAGCGCGGGCGACACCAGCGACATCATTTCGGACTCTAGCGGCGTGGGCACCAGCAACTCTGACACTACCTGCTCCCTACACGGCGGCGCCACCGTCGTGTGTCTGCAACCTTACGATGCGGTGACACCTGGTCATGTGCGCCTCAACCAGGGAGATATTGTTGAAGGTACATTGACACTCGTGACATATTCTATGCTCTTAGGACACCAAGTTCGGGGACGGGGAGACGGTGACGTCGTCAAAGGTACAGCGCCAGGCACTTACAATGTTATAATATTCTCTGTTCTACTGGCCACAAACACCTCGACCAGCTCGACAAAAGACGAAGGTACAGTCTCAAGGCAAAAGCATCAGACAGGCGTTTATTTCTGCTACGGTTGACAACCTTAGATTTATACAACTTAGGGTCTGATTCACCATCTTCGAAAAAATGACATGGCATGCAAATTCTGATCCTTATTTGAAAATTATCTGGTATATAGTGTCTTTCCAGAGGTGATGGAACAGGCCCTATGGAAACTGTTCCTCAATAGTGTTACACACTGAAAGGAGCGTGTGAATTGTAATTGAAAATACTCGCGATATTTCTTTTCTCCTTTCTTACAAATTTAAGTACCATCGTTGTTATTTCGTGAATACATTGTGATAAGGTAGCAGCAAAAAGTCCTTTAAAACAGAAGTCATCAGTCATCACACGTGGTTTCCATACAATACTTACAAAACATTATTAACGCCATTTTGTCTTCATACCTACTAAACAATGAATAATAAAATATCATTGGTTGCACTTTAACCGAAAACAATGTGAGTAACTGATTTCATTCATCAGCACGACTGTGACTAAAGATAAGGAGCTGAAGGTTCCAAGTGCATAACATGGTTCCAAAGTCAAATATTCGAGTAAAACCTTTGGAAAACCGCTTCAAATTTAGGAGAACACCGTATTTTGAACGTCAATCAAGAAATACGGAAATGTAGACCTTAAAGTCATTTACAAGGGGTTATATTGGATATCCTAACGTAAACCTATAATAAACAGTGACGGGAGCAACAGATGATGGTCTACTGGAAGGCACGGTGCGAGGCTCAGGAGCCACTGGACTGTTCCCCATGCAGTGCGTCCAAGAAGTGCGGCTGCGACAGAACACACAGCATCTACATCAGGTATGTGCCTGAAACTGGAATAAGAAGCCCTTATAATCCAGAATTGGTAGTTCATTATCGAGTTCCAATAAACCTAAACACAAAACTTATAAATAAATTAAATAAAAAATCAAAGGAAGCTCATAGGACATTTAAAATCTGGTCTGCTTTCCTGTTAATAGGCCGAGTACCCAAAAGGCACAGCCTTGCCACGTTGTATGACAATGCTGATTCTTTCGCCAATTGAATAAAAATAAAAGAAGTATCGAAGTCAGTTTGATGCGCATGCTCGAAGACTTTTGAATTGAAATCTTTTAAGGAATATAAGCATTTTCCTGTTTTTTATTGAAGGGAGTCACCATATGCCTAAGCATCGTTACTCCAAAGCTTGACCAGCTAAATGGCAAAAATCCTAATCTCTTTCTAACCTGCCAGGTGTTAGCTTCGGGACCAATTCACCACTCCCGGGTGACGGGCAGACGAGAGATGGCGCTCAGCAAGACTTACAGCGCCACCGCACCTAGGATCAAAAAGTCGTAAGTACACTTATTGTATTCCTAAACTAGATATGGTTTGTCAAATCAGAAAAAGTCCTTGTTTCCCGTAGAATCTTTTGAAAAATACTATAGAGATTCATGTATGTACCTCAAATTCAACTTTTAAACTCTGCTGACTGAGATATCCTACTACTTTATAAACGCGAAAGTTTCGGAGGATCGTTGGATGGATGCTTACTCTTTCACGCTTAAACGTGCAAACAAATATTAATCTAGCTTAACACATAAGATAATTGTTATCCCGTTTTTGTGTTCCCGTGGGTACACATTATGGTACGCAAATAAATAAATATTAATATGAATATGATAATTCCAAAATTATCATATTCATATTCATATTTATACAAGACTTTTTTTTTTAGACTACAGAATTTGGCCAACATCCAAATGTTGGCCTAATTCTGTAGTATACGCCAAAAGTCGCGGGCTGAAACTACTGCAATGCATATTAGAAGAGACTAACAAATAGTAGATAATAACGAAATTGACTTAACATCATCCAATCGAAATTTCGGAATGACAGAATGTCACACTACGTGTCTCCGAACTCCGTAACCTAAAGAATACGATCGGTTCACTGATATCGAACTAACTACGGCCTTCAATAACTATCTATTGTTGACATAGCCTTCCTAATTCCTTATCCGAGCTATGCAAACAGATGTGCCCCTACATCTGTTTGCATAGCTGACATCATAATATACAAACTTCTAAACAGGGCAACAATGGACAATGTATTGGACATTACAAACATAATAACATTGAAGATTAGTCGGCAAAGGTCGGATTTATTTTTAGTAGTGAGAGTGACAATGTACACACGATATCCTAAGCTGCGAGAAAATTAATCAGTTTCAATCTATTATTCATATTGACATGATTTTTCGGCGTTACAGTGTTGTGATTTTACTATTTGATTACTACGTTGAATTGAAAAAAAAATGTTAATAATAATTTTACTCGGTGCCAAATCTCATCCAGCAATCGATGTGATTAATCGTAGTATTAGAACAATGTTTAAAATATTGGTGTTTCCTTTTTTGTCACTAGATGGTGTTATTTTAAATTTTGAATAATTTGAAAGAAAATACGATTATCAAAAAAAGTCGCTCTAGGTACTCTGATTGCCGGGGCTGCGGGTTGTTCGAAAGAGATACCGCGCCCCCGGATCGCAAAGGGCACCTGAAGGAACATAGATGGGTTTAGTCAGTAAAAGTCTGACACTCCCTCCCGTCCCGCTCAGGGCGGGGGAAGTTACTTGATGATATATAAAAAAGGCACCCTGATTGGACAAAAATTAGGTACTTACCTCCATATTGGTTAAAAATTGATCACAGCAGTTGCATTTGAGATTTGACAGCAGCAGTATTTTTTATATTCAACCACCCTTTCGAAAGCAAACGGTCTGTTCTGTGAAAAAATCTCTAGGTTAATTTAAACGAAATGAGCTTGAGGTTGGATGACTATTAGTTTTTTCGGTGAGATGACACGTCATCTTAGGCTCACTTCATCTAAACCGTTTATCATTCATTCATCCGCTCATTACCAAGATAAATTTTTAACGGAAGACCGACTGATATAGTTAAATGATCGTAAAAAAACTTTTAACTGTTAAAAATTGGCACCTGAAAGGGTTGAAGTTTTCGTTACTGGGAAACACTAAATTCTTCAAAGCCATGGGGATTTATAATAAAGAACTGGCGGATCTTACTTTAAGACTAACAAAGATGTAAGCAATTTTTTTTAAATTACTCTATTTCATTTAATAGTTAGTGTTTTTAGTGTCCTCAAAAGTGCATTTATAGGGATTTGGCCACTGTAGTAAATGAGCCCTCGTCGGGTTAGGATTACCGCATTCGCGCTTCCTTTGGCTGTCGGTGGAATCTATAATCCCCCGATTTGGATACGTCATCTTTACAGCGGACAGCGTGCGATTGGAGATGCTTATGTCCAACAATGGACTGCTGGGAGTCAGGATAATGATCCTCTAATCCCATGTTACCTTACCCCTTCTTCCTTCCTTTTTTTTATTTCTTCCTTCTTTCTTTTGTACCCTTAGGGGAATACAGGCGTAATGGTATGTGATGGTATCTAATTCCATGTTCTGTCTCCCAGGTACGGCAACATGGAGACCCGTACGGTGGTTCTGCACCGCGCTCGGCGAGGTTTCGGCTTCGTGCTGCGCGGTGCCAAGGCCTCATCCCCCCTTATGGAGCTGCGCCCTTCAGAACGGTGTCCTGCGCTGCAATACTTGGACGACGTCGATGCTGGGGGCGTGGCTGACCGTGCGGGACTGAGAAAGGGAGACTTTCTTGTGGCGGTAAGTTTGTATGATAAAAATAAAGAAGCGTTAAACCTGGCCCCTGGACGTTTGAGGCGAAGACATCTCGTCCCAGCCGCCGCGGGAAACGCTCCAGGCGTCAGGAGCCGCGAGATGCAGTCCTGTGGACGGTGAGCAATGGGTAGCTCACCGTTCATACGTTGAATAACGACAGGCCGTGTCGACGGCGCGTTCATGTTCCACGCGCGCCTCAAAGAGATGTCAGCAAATCGGAGCGGCCAGTCAAGGCCGATACCTGCTACGCGGCTACTGGTTATTCGAAAGACATACCGCGCCCCCGGAACGCAAAGGGCACAAGAAGGAACATGGATGGGTTTCAGTCAGTAAAAATCTGACACTCCCGGCCGCCCCGCCCAGGGAGGGAGAAGTTATTTGATGATCTCCCATCCCAAACATGAAAAACAACCTGGCCCCACACTAGTAGAGCACAGCACGTCAAGGATTATTTATCTGACAAAGCATAATATACCGTAATGTTATGAAAATACAGTTGAAATTTCAACCACATGCTTATCGCTTGTTTATTGTAGCAGCGATTAGATCTCCAAAAATGTGCTACTCTTTGGCAAACAACGCATTTACGTAAACTATTGGTAAAATATTCAGCTTCTTGTTACTTTGTTTTACAAAACATTTGTAAGTATGTTTTGTTGTTCGACTATTTATGTCGATGATACAAACAACGAGGGTATAGACAAACAATAGTTTCCGCCGAAATGAGTTCCATTCAAGTGTCGACAGCCGAATATATGGCCGTGCTTCTCAGCTATAGAAAAGTAACTTCATTTTTGTAATATTTCTTACTACTTTAATTAGTAAACTCACTTCTGATCAACCTATCTTGTTTGTTATCATATTTTTTCTTTAAATGTTGTGAGGCTAGTGGTTAAGGCGCCCGCCTCTCAAGCATGAGGTTGCGGGTTCAATACCGGGCAAGTACCAATGTGACTTTTTCAATTAATATGTACTTTCTAAGATTTTTCTGGATATCTCTGACATCTGTAAAGAAACCTGGACTTATAATGAGTATGAGTCTGAAATTGCAAATCCGCCAAGCAAAAGTGGTGATTAATGCTCAACGGTGATAATAGGTTGGAATTATTAATTTAAGATTGCAAGGTCATGTCGTCACACACTTATTTCTTTACCTGCCTGTGCTTTCTATGTCTCACATCTGCTATCTCTTTCTCGTCTACAGATAAACGGCGAGGACGTATCGTGCGCGTCGCACGAGCACGTGGTAGAGCTCATCCGCAGCTCCGGGGCCCTCGTCTCCATGACTGTTGTCTCGTTGAACAATCATAATGGTGAGTTATTTAGTACTTGTAGTAAGGAGACGGTTTCTCGTTGTTCCCGACGGTAATGTAAACGTAATGGATTACTAGGTTACCACGAGGGAACAATAAAAAAACAAGAACGTTGTCCCATACTTGGAATTTCTCCTGTATCGTGGGTGCGTTTACAAACACATAAACTCACATACATAAAAAGCCGAGCCGGGAGCAATTAACGGTAGGCAGGCAGACAAATATGAGATCCGTATTTTTTTAGAACCTTTATTGAAGGTTAAAGTAGAAGCTAGCTAACAAGTGACTCCACGGCCACTTATTTCAATCCAATTTTTACAAAAAAAAGTAATTATAGCAATTTATTGATAAAACGTAAAAATAAATAAATTGGTTAACTTAAAAATTATAAACATAAAACAAAAGCAAAAACATACTATACACACAAATTCTAGAGTGAATCACTATTCTACGTCACAAAGTGATCTGTATTTAGGAGAAAAAATCCTGCTCATCCTGGTTCGTTATTCTTGTTGCTTCTATGTGGAAATAAATCCAATAAATAAATAAATAAATAATAATAATCATTTTATTTCAGGAGATTATTCCTATATTAAAAATTTCAAATTATAAAAATAAAATAAAATAGATTAAATAACATTACATTCAAATAAATCAATAAATAATAATAATACAATAATTATTAAATCCAACCAATGTAAATGCGCTTTCTGTTAGGTAACAACGAGAACAACACGTGTACGGTACCCACAAGCAAGTCTCAGAACCAACTGTCAAGTTCTGGTCGCCCTTACGCCGCCACCTTACCTAGGAAGGGAGCTGGAGGTAAATGTCTAATAGGTACTAGAGTGGATTTTTTAATCTCAGAGACTAAATTGACAGTTTCATACGTGAAACATAAAAATAATGTGCTTTCGGTATATAAACATAAAGCACACTATTTTCAAGTTTGACACATAAAGCTGTCAAATCGAGTTATTCCGATCTGTCACCTTGCTGTCCCCACATGAGGACAGTGATACTTACTGGTCACTGATAAAGGGCCAGGTAGGAGTGAATAAAGTTTCAACTGTCTCCTCATTACTAACAGGGGGACAGATCAGATCTTTTTTTTCCGATCTGTACTCATAAGGGGACAAAACACAGTGACAGATCGGAATAATTCGTCAAATCAGTCTTTGAGATTATTAAATGCCCTTTAGTCTATTTTATTGTAGAAACTTTTTAGTTTTCAATCAACGTTTTTAGAAAGCGTATTTCTTTTTACGTAGTTCCCAATTTATTTTTCGTAAGATATTATAAGTAGTGATCGGTAGATAGTTGAGCGTAATTTATAAATTATTTTGCTTAAATAATGTGTATCTTCTTCCAGGTCGCGCCCCTGCGCCTGCGCCGCCTCGCCGCGATCCACGCACGACGCTGAGCGTGGGACGGGCGAGAGCCAAGTCTATGGTCGCAGGACTAGGTGTGTACCTTACTCTTACTAACTCTTACTAGACTAAAAAAGGTGAATTTTCGTATATAATATATTGCTTGGCAGTTTCTTATGCCTAGGCGAAATGTGAACTCAGACATTTACAGAAATGTAAGGTTCAATTTAAATCCAGGGTCGAACACTAGTTGACTGGCATTTCGTTGAACTGAACCTATTTGGTGCAGTCGTGAGGAACACTATTGTTTTTTTTTGGTTTGTTTCGAATTAAGTGAAGCATATTACTATTATTTATTACCTTTTTCCTTTGTTTATCGTATGTTTTTAAATGCAAAATAAACATTTTATTTTTACCCGACTACGGCGAAGCAAAAAGGAGGGTTTTGTAGTTCTCTGGAAGGAGAAATAGAAAATGTGTATCTATCTTTTATTCTTTCTTTCCTGCACATCCAAATCTTACCGGCCAGTGTCCAAGCGTAAAACAGGGTCAAAGCACTATTTACTTATATTGTTTTGTTTTTATGGTGGTATTTTGTTATTTCAGAGAACGGTGGTGAAAAGGAAGAGAGTTGCGAGCCTTTGAGCGTAGCAGGCAAGTCATCATCAGCTGAGTCGGTGCAGTTGCCAGGCGGTAGTAACAGTTAGTATTGTTTTATTAACAACTAAAAAGATTGCGACATGTTTTGCTCTATTTGCTGAGATTCTAAAGTCGTTAGTCATGCGTCATTTTAGTATGGCTGATTTTTTAGTATAGGTAAAAGAATATGGCGCTAAGAGGATATGAGTTCTTGCTAGTTTCAATGCTGGGCCTTTTTTTAAGCGTAAGAATATTATTAAGAACCAATGTTCGTTATTGCCAGACACTTACTGTGGGCCACATTACCTCAGCGAGACGCTCCAAAGCTCCGCTACAGAACTATCTGATACATCTCGCACTATGAATGATATGGTGGCCAACGTTATTAGTTTCTTGCATCTTCTGGGTTTTAAGTATGTAGATACTAAAAGGTAACTAGGAATTCCTCCTCCTGATTTAAATAAAGTATTATTAATGGAGCTGCACCACCTATATGTACCCTCTGTTCCCGCAGCAGGCACCCCTGTGTCAGGCACGCCGGTGGCGCCGCGCACGGCGTCTATCCGCGCGCGCCCCGCCTCCTCCCGCATCACCGCCGCCGAGCTCGAGGAGCTGTTCCAGAGGCAGGCTGATGCTGATACCATGTGAGTATCTTATGTATAAAATTCTCGTGTCACAATGTTAGTTACCATACTCCTCCGAAACGGCTGGACCGATTTCAATAAAATTTTGTGTACATATCGGGTAGGTCTGAAAATTGGCCAAAATCTATTTTTCATAACCCTAAAAAACAATGGCGAAGCAACGTTTGCAGGGTCAGCTAGTTATGCTATAGTTTTCCCGTTAAAAAATTCAAGTAACCTCGCGGCAATGAATTTACTTGTTCTGTACCACTCTTTACGTATTATTATCGTAGTCTTGTGTTCATTTATTTAAAACAATTTATGATATCAACTAATCATTCAATCAATTAGTGAGCTTTGAAGTGGGTTTTTTAATCTCTGAGAATAAAAATAATATTCTTTCGGCACATACATATACTTACATAAAGCACAATATTTAAAAGTTTGACGTATGAAACTGTCAAATTAGTCTCTGAAGTTAAAAAATATACTTTACAAGTATAAAGTAAGCTATCAAAATTACAGTAAAGCTCGCTAGGAACTAGACCATGTGTCCAAGCTAGTCAAATACTAATATAATCTTAATCACATTTCAGCCTAGGCAACAACGCGATGATGACTCGCTCGGCGTTCCAAGGCGGATCTAACTCGCCCCCCTACTCGCCTGCGCGCGCGCCTACCAGGGTGTACGCTTCTGTCGCTGAGATGAAGAGGTCACGTGGAAAGGTAAAGAGGCGCAAAACTTAGACCAATTAGATCTTTGCTTGTGCTAAAACGATTTGTGTCAATTATTTATGAAACTAGGACTAGTAGTTGTAATTGCCATCGGCGAAATTCTGGGCTGCAACAGTCATAAACACAAATACGTTATCATAAAATATAGTTTGTTTGTCATCGAAACGCTAGGAAGAAGTTAGGCTTTTCCAGAAAAAGTTTTTGGGTCTTGTAAATAGAATTCTTAATTCTTTTATTTCTTTTTTATGCGTGCCTTCTCAAAACTTAGGCAGGAGAACTAATGATAAGTAAATCGATACATCAGACTAGCCTTTATCTAAACGGATTTATAGATAATTTTCTAAAACTGTGAGTGGCAACGCCGGGAGGGGACGCCCTAGAAAGACCTACCCTGACCTTATCGGTGAGGTTCTTCAGAAAGGTCGGGTGTGCAGTACTCGTAACCGGCGTGCTTGTATGACCAGATGTATGAACGTGAACGAGGCGAAAGTAGTATGTAAGGATCGTAGCAGGTGGCGTTCTGTGGTTTCTGCCTACCCCCATGGGAAAAAGGCGTGAGTTTATGTATGTATGTGTATGTATGTTTCTAAAACTGCAACAATTTTCCTTACAGTTATGGAGCAAGTCGAGTAGCAGCACGTTGCGCCGCGACTTCCACTCGACGCCTGATTTAGCAGTGGAGCACACTGCCCACCCACCGAGGACGCGTTCCAGCGAAGATGTACACGGTATGTAATTATTATATACTATATTATTGCATTTTACTAAAAGGTAAACTAACTGAAAGCTTCGCCGTGAGTGAGCGCTAGCGTTTGTCACTTATTAAAGTCAGCTTGAATGAAAATCAATCAATCGGTGACAAGTCAAAGCATTTAGCGACACCTCGCGTTGATGTTTTCAGCAAGCCATTGACATGATTTAAATTAAATAAAGTCTAAACTGTTTAACAAATGTACGGCTAGCGTTTGGGTCCAAAAAGAGTTGATCCATGTTATGTTGGACTAAAATAAATATTATATTTCCCCAGCCCCGGGCCGCGTGCCGCCCCCGGCGCACCCGCCGCCCCCGCCCCCGCTGGGCGGGTCGGCGCCCGCCTCCACGTTCCGCCCCGCCGACCAGGCCAAGCTCTACGCCTCGCCGCGCGACCTCGACAGCGTCGCCTACAGGGCCACCAACAACGACAACTCGCACAATGTGAGTACATAATATCATTCAATTCTTGCATTCAATGAACGACAAATAATATAAAGGGTGGATTATTGACACGGGGCACCAAAGTTACAGGAAAACGGTCTTAAGAAACCGTCCATAACTTTTTGAGATATTCTGAACTGCATTGCACAGAATTTGGAAAAATATACATACAGTAAGCGAAAAAAAATTTTTTAAATCGATTGATCCTATTTTATTTAGGGATCCAGTAATCCACCGATCACAAAAATGTGTTTCAAGTGAAACAAGCAACAAAATCGTACAAATTATACAAATACAAAAGTTTTCGCACACAAGACACTGCTGGAATATTCCAAAACAAGAACTAAAAAAGTTTTGTAGTAGCAACCAGTAGC
This sequence comes from Caradrina clavipalpis, assembly GCA_932526535.1. Lineage (NCBI taxonomy): Eukaryota > Metazoa > Arthropoda > Insecta > Lepidoptera > Noctuidae > Caradrina > Caradrina clavipalpis. The sequence continues at coordinate 3,530,552 of OW052095.1, forward strand.
TGTGTCCAGTGGACCTCCCTGAACACAGCAACCGTGTGGTGTCCTGTGCCGGCAACAAAAAGCATCTACTTTTTGCAGCGCTTTAAGCAATGTCACCACTTGTACTATTCATACATTACAGAGTCGTAAAGCGACATCGCTGCGGTCGTGGGCGGGCCCCAACCGGCCGCAGTCGGCGGACGAGACTGGCAACCAGTACGCGCAGCCCTTCAACACGCACAAGGGCTTTGTGCGACAGGTAATAATGCTACACACTTTATACATTATTATTTATTAAATTTAATAATGGTATACATTATAGCTGCAATTTAGCCTCAACGGTGTTTAGATGGTGGTATGATTTCCTAGATACTGTTCTTTGACACTATAATGTGAAATAATACATTTCCACTGTTACCATAAAGTACCGCACCTCTACTCAAAAATGACTCAATATTTCATCATACATTCAGTGAAGTTGTAATTACTAGCAAAATATTCAAATTCTATAAAATCCTTCCAGAATTCAACTCCTGCGCCGCCAATTCCTGAGCCAGACTACAGTATGTCAGAATCTGACGACGAAGTGGATGCCAAGCCTAAAAGCGAACCCGCTGCAGTTGCAGAGACCAGCGCCAACAGCAACGCAAGGTGAGCCTTAACTTGTAGGGCATAAGGTTCAGCTTTATTTGGGGTTTTTGAACGTCAAATCTTTGGGCAAACATTGGTGGTGCCAATTTAGAGCTTGGCTGGCTATTTCTTGTGAGATTTCCTGTCGTATGTTATAATGCCAAGTAAATAAAATACTTATGTCTTAATTGAATAAATTGTATTTATTCTAATTTAAACTTTCTATTATTTCAAGTAATAATTATGTTTATATTATTTATGTTCATGAGTAACCATACTACATTGTAGGCTCTTTAAAATATCTTTAACCAAGAGCTAAAGAGAATGCATGTCCTAATAAACCTTAACATTTTCAGGATACCAATATACGCAACTATATTTGAGAACGATGCTGAATAAATATTTTATTTTGAGCTTTGATACTTAAGAAATAAGGTATAGTTTCAATTGTCAATGAATTAAGTGTCGCTGGGAAAGCGCTTATGTGTTTGTAAACGGTCACCATCACATACAAAACCCATTTGTCTCGACACGAAGTCACATGTCTTACTTAGTCACATTTCAAAAACATCATTACATTATTGTCCATTGTTTCGCTAAATTATGAAAATGTTCTAATTCTATCCAAGAGAACGAAATCAGAGTACCTAAGTAAGGTACCTACCTAGTTGCATCATCATAAAAAAAAAACTTTCATATCTGGTGACTGGAGGGAAGGTACCTAGTATATTTACAAAATAGCCAAAAAAAAAACACGTTGCACAAAACATAGAATGTAGAAAACATATTATTATGTAATTCACAGGGAACACAGTGATTAACTTTCTTTTCATTATCATTTTAAGAATATTTATGTTATATATTTGTATTTATAATAATTTGTCTTTCTGGGTGATGTTGAATTTATGTGAAATAAGCTTTTGCCGGGGATTTCGTCTGCGTAAATGTCGATTCTTGCTGAATAAGACGTTAGTTCAAAAATAGCTTATGTATTTTTCTGGGGTTCGACCTTACTTCATATCTAATTTCATCAAAATCTTTTTAGTGGTTTAGCCGTGAAAGCGGAACAGACAGACAGTTACTTTTGCATTAATATAAGTATGAATTGATAGGATGATTGTTTGGTTTTGGTTTATTTATTTGTTTAAAAGAATTGGATTCCCGTTGGGTTAAGAGTTTATGTTGGAGATAGTTAATTAGGTGTGTAAATAGTTAACTAATAAAATTGTGTTTATAATTCCAGCGGCAGCAGCTCGGGTTCAAGTTCTATGCAGCATTCCTTCTCCGTGGACGAGATCCAGAAGATCCGCACTCGCCTGAAGTCGTCCAAGTCGTGCGGCGACGAGCTGGGCGGTGAGCGCGACGACGGCGACAACTCGTCGTCCGGCGTGTCGTCCGACCAGGAGGCGCAGGCCCGGCCGCCGCCCCGGCGCGACAAGGTGTCGTTCTGCGCCTCCGTCACCGTGAAGTCGTCCAACGACGTCATCAGCACCGAGCCCGTGCACTCGTCCAGCGAGAGCCTGGCGCCGCCGCCGCCGCCCATGCAGCGCCACAACTCGCTGACCCGCAAGCGCGCGGCCGCCGCCCTGCTGCGCGGCCCGGCCCGGCCCGGCGCCCGGTCCGCGGCCGAGCGCCTGGGCGTGGACCCGGACAAGGCGCCGGGCCGGCGGGCGCGCGCGGCCGGGCTGCTGGCCGCGCTGCCGCCGCCGCCGGAGGAGCCGGGCGCCGGGCCGGAGCAGGCGCCGGTGCTGGCGCCGCCGCCGCAGTTCAGCGACCGCGTGCGCGTGGTGGGCGCGCTGCCCAAGCGGCTGGCGCACCTGCAGTGAGCTGTCTGTCGGTCTGTCGGTCTGTCGCCGGCTGTCGGTCTTATGAACCCTAGATAATAAATCTTCACTTTTCGTACCCTCGTCGTAGGCTTAACCCGTACCGCCGATGAGCGAGAAACGTTTTGTAATCGAGCGACTAAATGAAACCAAAGATTTATAGTATTTATTGTTGAGGAGTTAACATTGATATAGTTGAAACTAATTTTTATACATTCCCTTATTATGCTAGTATTAACATGCGTTTCACGAATCATTATTATTGGTATTACTTTACTGTTATATCCCGACGTAGCGGTTTCGTTCTGTTCGTTGTAGCAAATTTATTTAATTCTAATTCCTATTTATAATTTCAACCCTTTTACAACGCAACCAAGTGCCATCGTGTCTATGATTTTAATATATTTTTATAGTATATATCTGTAAATATTTTACGAGAGCTATTTTCGAGTTAAAAGAGTGGACCAGACGCGTAAATACAAAAGTATCCGGCCAACATATTATATATTTAAAAAAGCAAATTATTTATTAAACACTGGTATTTATGAACGTTGATATACATGTATATGGAACATATTGTGCTGTGTTACGATCGCTCGTTATCATTTTATTGTTTTCATTATTCGTCCATTGGTACGTCGAGATGGTCCACTCTTTTGAAGACATATTGAATTATTATGTTTACAATGGCCGTGAAGGCGATTATTTGAATTGAATGTGTTCTCATAGAAGACTAGCGCTTGAACCAAACTCACTAGCGTTTCATCCGTTCCATGATATTGTAAAGATTTTATACTAATCGAATTACATCCGTGCGTCATTTAGATATAGTTTATATCGCAAAGAGAGTGTAACACCAATTTTTATATTTCATTAATCAATTTTGTATCTTATTCTATTGTACTTTAGATATCATTTTTGCAAAAATTGTAATTGTGACTCTTCGAAATTATCGTATAAAATTAATAACTGAAATTATGAACTCTCATTTACGTTTAAAATCACTTACCCTTTTGCTTTTATCAAAAGGGAAGAATGATTGATTATTGATTAATTATATTAAAGCCCCATTAAGAGGTGTATCGAAATCTTACCTGATATTAATATTACCTGGCAGCGTGTGACAGAGTGAACTGAGGAGAAACATTCCATTTTGTCATGGTGTCTGTTAACAATAAGTAACACAAGTTGCAAACACTACCTAAATAACGATCAGCCTAATACGAGAAGCCATTTTGGATCTTATGTTCATTGACGTTAAGTTTTATATTGTTTGTTAGTAGCAATAGAATTTTTACCGAAAGTTAAGCCCCTGTTTCACAACACCCAGACACTAGAACCTATTTACCAGATTAAAAAGAAATGTTAGATTTTATCTTTAATGGGTTAAGGAAACAGGAGGCGATCAATGTTAAAATTAGCTGAATTTTAAAATAGTAAGTCGCATATAGCCGGCTTTAGCCTCCACATGTATTATTAGCACAATCAATTAATTTGTTTATTAACGTTTGTATTATTTCGTTATAATCGTCTTGTCATTATTTTAAGTTGTATAAATGTATTGTCTACTTAAGGCATAGATAGGTAGTGGTAATTATTAGGGCAATACTTGATTGTAGAGTATCGGTCGGTAAGTGGGGAGAGGTGCGTTGAAACTGTCGCTCATTCGACATCTCCTTAAAAATAGCGAAAACCTCTTCAGATTCATTCCTTACCATATATACTTTTGTAAAATAAATCTCATAGGATAATCAATACCCACCTACAACTATGTACATATAAAAAATGCTCAACGAATTTCGAAATCCATACTTATTATAAATACGAAAGTAACTGTCTGTCTGTCGCTTTCACGTAAAAACTACTGAACCGATTTTGATGAAATTTGGTACGGAGTAAGTTTGAACCCCAAGAAAGGACATACACTTTATCTTATTGCGTGGGTTCGTCTGCGTCGCGGCAAACGAAAATCTGAAATTTCTTCTGATTAAAATATTATTATTAAAGTAAATATTCCATAATGGACGCAATATGAGGTTAGTTGAATGAGCGAAAGCTACAACGCGTTGTGGTTTTGTATAATACAATTGTGTTTCGCGTTTCATTTGAATCTCAGTATCGGACGTGTAACTACAACTTGGTATACTTTCAAATGGAAAATTAAATGTTTCATCACTTATTTTTTGAAGTTTTATTTTTTGACACGAACAAAACACGAATTTATTTAAACGAAGAATTTATTTACTCGACAATGGCTCCGTCAACGAAACCATTGTCGAGTATTTGTGAGACTAACGTGCAGCAATCGTTTTTTTAATACGAGTAGTTTTGTTTCTTTGTTTAGGCGCACCAATCTCTGCAACTTCCAATCGGATTGGGAAAAATCTTTTTGTATACGATAGCCAAATTCATAAGGTGTACTATACAGGATGGAATTTTTTAAAGCTACCTGGAGGGAAAGTACTCTAAATACTGAAGATAGCAAAATTTACTCAAAGGAAACATTCCTTTATTTTTAAAAAGAAACAAAACTGCATTTATTTATTTTTTTTAAATACGCCTGCCCCACCCAGGAAACAAGCCGACAAAAATACGAAAAAATTGCATCGAGAGCAAAAAAGCAAAAATTGCAAAAATTGAGTGAGTAGGTATAAATAAAGCAAAATTCAGTAGACACATTTTTTTATTTTATAAAAATAAACGCTTTGATAAATATTCGGGTCCTTACGAAGTCAGAGTAACTCATAATAGATTTGGATACCTACTACTAGAAATATTTTAAGACTGTAAAAAAATACAGTTTTTTCTAAAGCTACTTGTGCATACTAAAATTGAATATTAATTTCTGTCAAAGTCCTTCGAATAAGATTAAAACATTGCATTACATAGTTTAAAGGAACAGTGCACACACAAATGTCCAATTATAATACAATATTTAATCTATAATACTTTTTATAATACAATACTAACGACCAAAAAAATCGATCTAGTGTGAGTCGTACTCGCGCACAAGGGTTCCGTGACATCGTACAAGATACAACACTATGCACTTTTTTTCGGAACCCAAAAACGATTCATAAAATTAAGAACTAAATGCCACAAAATACTTTTAAAACTAATTTTATTCTATTCCAGAGAGCTTCCCATAAAAACTAACAATATTAAACATATAATGGACGGATGATTACTTAATCACAACATTATCACATACAATAACAATAAAGCGGTCTCTTAAACGTTATCTCAAGGCGTTCATGAAGAATATAATCAAATTAACTAACCTTGAAGATAGCGGCGGGATTTGTAAAGCTTATTATCAGTTATAGACTGAGCGTACAAATTTGAACCTTAACTAGTATACAGTAAGGTTTAATTTCGTATTAAGTTTTTATAGAAGAAGTAGCGGACGAATTTGAACCTTAAAAGTACAGTGTAAAGTTGAGTTTGATATAAAAAGTTGTATCGATGACTTGATTGCTTAATATACGACCTCGTATGATAAACACGTGTTGAAGATCGTATAATATACATTCCAATCAAATTATAGTCATTCGCATTTTTCAATGCTCTGTGGTGGGACACATTTTCTTAGTGTGCTTGCAAGTCAGATAATCGGTGTCCAATTTTTTGTCGGAGAGAATGGAATATATGAATTCAAATATTTCAACCATCTCAGATCTCCCACTAGAAGTCGGTCCTATGAAATCCTTAGTCGGTCCTACAGTGGGTCCGATATTTGCTCCTACAAAAAGTTGATTTTATGCGGACATATTAGATTCTCTAGCAAATGTATAAATCTTCTTCTTTTCGAATCGATAGTTTAAGTCAATCCCTTGTTCTTTTTTTTTTTTGTTATAGTAAAGCCATTAGTTGGCCGCTTTTACTGCGACATCTGTGGCGTTTATAATATCCTTGAAACACCAGGTGTAGGGATGCTTTGGGCACCGCAGCAAGTGGCCCAATGTCTGGTCAGGAGCACCGCACTCGCACTGGGTGTCGGTCGGATCATAATCATGTACAAATGCACTGAGATCATGTTATTGGTCCTTTGACAGACAGCGCCGTAAATTTTTATAATAAAAAAATATTTTAAGGAAAGCAGACTACATTAAACTTTCTGCTTACCCCATAAGCCCGAAGGACACACACTTACACCCATAGTAATCCGTACGATTACCTACCAAAACGACAGGGATGGTATTCCGTTAAAATGAATTTGTGCACATACTTGGTAATCAAACTAATTTGAACTCTATTCTGATGTGTTAAGGTCCATGTAGGCAGCCACATCGTCGATTTTCACGAGGCGACGATAATCGACGTTTTCACCGCACATAGGACACTTTCCGTCCTCTTGCAGGATTCTGTAGGAAAATATAAAGATTTTGTTATTGCTGGAGACAAGAATATTGTTATAATATACTAGTTTTAGCATGATTTTTGTATGGATCTTAATGTTTTATGGTTAAGCATATAGCAACTCAGGGGTAGCTTTCTATTACCGAAAGAATTATCACAGTCAGATCTGTAGCTCCTAAAATTAGCACGTTAAAACATACAAACTCTTCAGCTTTATCATTTTAGTGCAAATGTAGATTTATTCCAGCAATTTGGGTGGTAACTTTAGCAAATTATTATGTTAATAAATTATATTCTCATAATAAATATTTCAGGTGAAAATACTTACTCAACAAATTCAGTAAGAATGGCTGGAAAGTCGCATTCTGGACACGCAGTCAGATCATCCTTCACAATATGGAGTCCCTGTAATAGGTTAGGACAAACCGTTATACTATTAAAGCCACATCATTAACCGAGTCTAGAACAGCCGAGCAGCATCGAGAGGCATATGCTCAAATGCGTGAAGTATGTGAATGTATGTATGTACGTCGGGCGCGTCCTCCGACCGAGCTATATGCCTCGCGAGGCGGTACCGGATATCTGGATCCGGCTACTTAAAACAAAATTTTCGTCTTAGTAGTTAGAGGAGTTAATTTAAAAGGAGACTATTATTTGTGACATACTGTATTGCAGTCTCTATTCAAGAGTTTTATGGAGAACTCTCAGCTTTCTGTCAAGAAAAATGAGCAAGAAAGTCCATGGACATTCATAACGGATAGATACGTGATTTTTTATTAGCTTTGTGCGGCTGTGGTATCACTTTTATGGTTAGAAATCACCACTAAACCCAGCAGCTGTAATGAACTGCAGGATTAGCTTTGGAGCGATCTCCATTATTTCACCGAGGCAATTTTTTTTTTTGATGACTATGTTTTTTTTTGGAAATCATCAAATGGCTTCTCCCGCTCTTAGTTTTAGACTTTTACTGACTAAAACCCATCCATGTTTCTTCTTGTGCCCTTTGCGTTTCGGGGGCGCGGTATCTCTATTGAACAACCCGCAGCCCCGGCAGGCTTCATCCGGACTTAATAGGTGTTTGCCCAGATGATCATTGCGCTTGGTCGCGTGTACTCACGGTGGCGAGACAGAAGGGCACGTCGACCTCGCAGCGTGCACAGGTGAGGTCTGCTACGGGCAGCGGCGCGGCGCAGTGCGGGCAGGGCGCGGCGGGCGCGGGGGGCGGGCCACCGCGAGCTCCGTGACGCACCGCGCTCTCTATCTTCTTCACGTACTTAGGATCTATCTGGGTGATGGTACTTGGTGTGAATATAATGCATAAGAGTACACAAGTGTTTAATACTTATGCACAACACAAAAAATAAGGAACTATACACGCGAGTTCGTCTAGCTAATTCCCCTAGAGCTCTTACACACGAGCGGTATGTTGCCAATGGCAGAAGTAACAGCAGCTGTCGACACGCGTTCGGCAACAACCGTTGGCTACAGCCACAGCCGTCGACATATCAACTTCGCTGATGTTTGAAATTGGCATGTCGACGGCTACCGCTGACGCGCGTGTGTAAGAGCTTAGCTTTTGGTTATTCAAGAACTTATATGCGCACTCGCACTAGGTACTCAAGTTTGTACAAACAAAGAACAGATGGACTAAAGAGCGTAATTCGAAGACTTTAACTAAATCAGACAGCTGAAGCAAAAAAAATGGTCATATCATTGAGCTATAAACTAGTGCATAATGTGCTAGTAAACTACATAATAGCTAATGGCGGTCACATTCATAACTGAGCTACTTATTACCTGCTAAGAGACAGTACAATAGATCTATTCGCGCCTAAACATTAACTTAATACCTGTGACCGATATTCGGGCTGCATCAACACTCTGGCCCAGTGATACGCCTGATGCTTCAGTCCAGCACGACTGCACTCGATGACGGTCGATGTCAGTATCGATACTTGATCTGAAATGGCAAACACCAAATAAGCAATCGTACTTACTACCGTCCATCCCATTACAAAAGTACTATAACGCAAAAAATGAATTTGGAAAAAAATACAAAAAAATAATTTGGAAATTTTGTATTGAGAACTCCATCATCAACGGAATAAAATTCAGAATTACTCGCTCAAACATTTGACTAAAATTAAAACAGATTTTGTAATAGGTGCTCTGATTTCATTACAGATAGATATACCATCACCATCCATCACGCCTGTATTCCCCGAAGGGTTAGGCAGAGGTGTACCTATGTAGGTACACCCACAGTTACAGATAGATATCTAAAGAAAATAAGCCATGGAAGACCATGGCTCCTCCTCGCGTCGTATTCCTCGTTACTGAGGGTCGTAAAGTTCTCTATGAATTATTTATCTTCCTATTGATGGCATCTCGCCACCTAAGTCGGTTTTTGTATTTTTTTAAATCGATTATCTGCATTGTGTTTCCACCTAATGACTCATAAGGAAGTTGATTTACTCAATTAAGGATATAATGTGTTACTTACGTTGTGGAGTCGGGAAGAAAGTGACGTCAGCGGCAGTGCGCAGCAGAAGTCTAGCGGCCAAGTCGTGGCGACCACGCTTTACGTGAGTACGTACCTATAAAAGGAATTGTTTTAATTTAAAAGTAAAATAATTTGTACCAATTAAAGTTTACATTCACACTAAATTATAAATGCGCAAGTAACTCTGTCGTTAATATTACGGAACTAGTTGTAATGTAACAAAAAGAGATAGCTTGGGATCTTAGCTTGTTAAACCCGTGGCCGCGAAATTCATAGAAAAACCCCATAACACTTTTCGCTCTACTTGGGAATCGAACCGAAACCCTCTAGCGTAGCAATTGCGCTAAGGACTACTAGGCTAACGAGGCAGTTAGTAGGCGAGTGTAGTATAACCACAGGAATATAAAAAACAGGAAAAGTGGCAAGGGGGTGTGTCCGTGTCCGCGCGACTTGAGCAAAATGCTCTTATACGCGCAAAATGTTATATCTGTCAGTATATGACTGACCAGTATGTAGCTGTGCAGCAGCGCGATGGCGTGGCGCATGTCGCGCGGCACGGGCATGCGACACGCGCGCAGCGACACGCACATGGCGCGCACTACGTCGCGCGCCTCTCGGTATTTGCCCGCGCGACACTCCGCGCCCGCTATTATTACCTATAAATATAATACAAGGTGGATTTTTGAGACGGGTCACTAAGGCCAGGCACCTTAATCGTTATAGTTACAGGTTCTTAGGACACCATCCTTAACTTTTTGATATATTCTGAATTACATTCATAGATTTTTTTGTAAAATGTACAGTCTGCGACAAAAATGCTAAAATATGAAAATATTTGTTTTTATACCAATCGATCCTATTTCACTTAGGGATCAAAATACTCTATGGAACTTCAAGGTATGGTACTAGAAATTACAGAAATCAACAAAAACACTTTTGCCATACATATTGTGAATTTGAATTATTACGACAGAATTAATTTCATTATTGAGCCATGGTGGATTGGCTTGTTTTAACAGATCTTAACTGAATTACTAGAAACAGCAAAAAAAACTGAAAAAAAAAACGTAGGTATTGCAACTTATTCTTACCGCAGTTTTCGCCGCCTCCGTGAACTGTCTCTTGGCCATGTACAGTCGAAACAAGTGTCGAGGTTCACGCGGAGTGCCGTCTGTCTCACCCAGTAGGAACTCTATCAGTCTGTTACAACATACATATTTGCATACAATCACGCCTGTATTCTCCAAAGGGTTAGGCAGAGGTGTTCCAGTGTACACCCACAGTTCGCCGATATGTTTTAGGTCCAATGTGATAGGGGGCGAGCCTATTGCCATCAACCGGGCACAAATCCTAACTCCAAGCAGCTACTGAAAATTTCGTAGAAAGACCCCATAACACTTTTTGCTCGACCTGGGAATCGAACCCAAGACCTCTAGCGTAGCAGTCGCGCTTCGTACCGCTAGGCTACCAAGGCACTTATATTCTAGTTAATTAATTGTTTTTTATACTAGAAACATTATTTTTGTACACATGTCTTACCATTATAGGGCAAGGGGATTTTCTCTATCTATTTTTGTCTTAGGTCAGCAATAAACCAATCAATGGCCGTGATTGTAATCGAAGATTGATTGGTAACGGATAGGGATCGATCTACAGATCGCATATATATAGATCGCCCGTGAATTTTAGATCAACCTTTAAATCACAAAAAAAAAAATACTGTTCCATACATTTGCGTTTACAAGTCGTCAAATGTATGGAACAGCTAATAAAGTTCTTAAATAAACTTTGCCACACACTAGAAATTTCCTGTATCATGGGTGCGTTTACAAACATATACCCATAGTAAAAGTTGTTCAATGATAAGTAAAAGACTCCTAAAAAAACTAAAGTTGTATGGGTATTAGAAACCGACTCACCTCCTAGTCAGCCTCTCATCATCACTGGCAGCAGCCGCATCAATAGCGATGCTAATAGCCTCACTTTCATCTTCCTCCGACCCTCCACTCCTCAATAAATGCGACATCGCCTTACTATACTCGCCCGCATGAAAATAAAACTTGCCAGCCAACAAATGATTCTTCTCCCCTTCAAAATGTAACGCTAGACTCTTGAAATCCTCCGGCCTCGCTTGGGAAGTCTGTATCAATATTTCTCCATATAAGTGCAGCTTCCCATTCTTCCTTGCCAGTTGGAATGCTTCATCATAACATAGGGACATTACTAGAAACTTAATTGCCGATGTCGGGTCATCACTGTTTTGGAAATAGTTGGCAACCATTTTCGCGCCTTGTATCGATTTTGTTTCTTGTACTAGATTAACAGCCTCATCTATGTCATCCAGTTTGTCTAGATTCAGGCGTATAGCTGCTTCATAGTCTTGGGCTTTTAGGTAGGATTTTAAAGCATCCTGATATCTGCCTTCAGCTTCTTTAGCTTTTGCGTACTGTATGTGAATGCTTGGAGAGTTGATTTTTGGGAGTAGGGCTTCGACTTTGAGCCAGGACTTGAGCTTTATGTATAGGGATGCAGCTTTTTCGGTGTTCCCTGCGTGATCGTATAGGGATGCCGCATGGCTGTACTGTTTCTCTTCCTCTAACAGTTGTGCACATTCTTTGACCAGCATGATGTCGTGTGAGTGTTTCATGGCGGTGGACAGTCCTCGTGTGACGTCACCGCATCGTATCGCCATCCGCGCGATCCCCGCTTCGCATTTGTCATTGTGTTCTTTGATTTTAATGTCGTCTGTGTTTTCTGTTATAAGGCTTTTCTCGTAGTTTGTTAGGGCTTCGTGGTAGTCGGCTCTGTTGGGGAAGAAAAGGTTTTAGCTGTTACTTTGTATTCATATGAATTTATAAAAAAATCCAGTCAATTTTGATAAGTTTTCTTGTTATTTATTTGCATTGAACTGAGGATGAAAATGACTTGATGAAAAAATATTTTATTGTTATCGTCTTCTTAGTAAATTGATAGTAACATTTGCTATCAATTTACTAAGAAGACGATTTAAATAATACAATTTTTTTAGTGGACTGTTTGACCTTGGAGGTCCATTTAGAGCCTTTTGTCATCATAGTGAAAGGATGAGCCACTCGACAGGTGGCGATTGGCTATTGTTGTAAAAACAGCTTTTTGCAGAGCATTGACTTAAAAGTACCTTAAATCAAACAGGAAGGCGACTCCGTTGCCTTTAGAACTTTTTTTTAACCACAATACATTACAAACAAATAGCTTAGACACGGTAATTCTGTAACAATCTACATCTCCTACATACGTGAGCTCCAGATGCTGCGCTCGATGCAGCGTGATGGCGGGCGCGCGTGCGGGACAGCTGGTGGCGGCGAGGGCGGCGGCGCGCTCCCAGTCCCCGCGCGCCGCCTGCAGCTCCAGCGCGTGCAGCGCGCCCGCGGCGGAGCTCTCCAGCCAGCGCGCTGCCGCCGAGCCCTTGCCTAGGCACGCACACAGCATGCCGCTGACATACAAGTTATGAATATAGGGCAGTCAAACTAAACCAATGAATAGGGGATTACAATCTTCGATGTTAACTTCTAATAAAGGTTTAATTACTTTTAAAAAGATCTATCTGGACCAATTTTTAATTATATATATATACCAACCATCACGCCTGTATTCCCCGAAGGGTTAGGCAGAGGTGTACCAATGTACACCCACAGTTCGCCGTTATATTTAGGTCCCATGTAATAGGGGGCGAGCCTATTGCCATTAACCGGGCACAAATCCAAACTCCGAGCTGCTACTGAGAATTTCATAGAAAAACCCAATAACACATTTTGCTCGACCTGGTAATCGAACCCGGGACCCCTTGCACAGCAGTCGCACTTGCGACCACGAGACCAACGGGGCAGTTTTTAATTAATAATTTCAATAATAATAGAAAAGACACTATAGCGTCAATTAATCATAGAGGTCGGTCCGCACCTGTACAAGCGCACCATCTGTGCGGTCTAAGTGCATTTTAGGAAAAAAATATATGGTTACGTAACATGTTTACAAGTGATTAGCGAGTGGTTCACGGGCAAGATGTGCATAGACTCACGGTTCGCCTCATGTATGAACTTACGTTTATTTGCAACATTGATACGTGAAGCGCTTACCTTCATGTATTATGTTGCAAATAAACTCACAAACGGATAACTCACCATAATATAGATAAATCCTCAATATGCGACGCGTCCTCCAGCGCCCAGACCATTGCGACGTCACTCAGTCTCGTATAAACACGAATTGCTAAAAATAAAAACACACCTAACTCAACAAAAAGTAAATAAAAAAAAATAATTACAAAGTTAAAAACAACCTAAATGATTTTAATGTTGAATGGGCACAAGGTAAGTACTAAATGGATTATAATATTTACTATCCAAATAAACCGCCATTGTGCCCAAAAATTGCAAACTAAAAACCAATATTTGCCCCTGCCATGTTATCTCTTCACCAACTTTGACTGGCTGAGAATGCAGCAAGTCCGCCTTAGTACTTTTTGTTGCATAAAGTTTAAACATATAAATATTTTCAGTAAAATCGTGGTCGCCGGGGTAAACTATAAAGAAGTGATCCAAGGAACCAGCCGACTGCAATGGAAAGATTGGTGTCTAGTTTTCCACTTTTTATATAAACTTACCGAACTCCACATTAAGCTCCGCAATGGCTGCCTCCCCCATCTTCCTCCACAGATCCTCTTCATCCACCGCGTCACAGAACAGCCACGCTTCGCTGAACCGCCTCAGTGCCAGCAGCTTCTCAATATGGCGCCGTTGATTGGCCAGACGTTTCTCTGTGTCCGAGTCGGCTAAACCACTTGTATTGTGCGAGTCTAACCCCACTTTTATTACTCTGTGGATGATATTGAACCTTATGTTAAGGAGACAAAGTTGAATATTGTTGATCATATCTTATGGCCTAATTTTCCTACAATCAAAAAATATTCACGGCCCAATTGTTTTGCAAATCGATAAATGTTCACACGATAATGATCACAAGTTAAAACTGAAGGCTAAATCTATTAATTTAAAATGTTCAAAATCGAATCGTAATCTCACCTCAGTGACAATTAATTTCAAAAATGTTCGTAAATAAAAGGCATTTTTAACAGATTGAGACTGAAATTAAATTGTGGTTTCTAAAAGTTAGTAGAATTGTCTCCATCAGCAGAGCATAACCGCCTCGAACCAGAAAATTACCGTTTGTAGTAGCCATGCCAACCTAAAAGCGACTCTATTTCCAAGTGCACAAAATCAAGAATAATCCAAGACTTACGATCCTCCATTAGCGTAGCAGTAAACATCTCCAGAGAAGAGTATGAGCGGTATATGCCCGGCCATGAGCGGCGTGGTCCGTACGAGGTCTACATGCGACCCGTTGATAGAGTTCGCGGAGTAGTAGTACGTCTCTATGGTGTCGTCTGTGTATATTATGAACACGTTGCGATCTGAGAGGCAGATGTCCCAGATTATACCCCTGGGAATGGAAATTAATAAGTTAATAGTACAGATTTAATGAGATGCTATGGGCTAAAAAAAATGTGGCTGATCGAAACTGGATTTTAAGCCGAAATCGAGTCTTCAGCGGCGGTCTTAGTTTCGGCAGAAACCGAAACCAAAAATTTGTAACTAGAAAAAAAGTAAAAAAATACGGTACAAACTTAAAAATATCTAAATTAAGTTTAGGTTATATTTTAAGCCGAAACTGAGTCCAAGGCCGAAACATATTTTAATTTAGATGTGTGACCTGTAGAGACAGATAACTCTATGAAACAGAAAACAACAATAAAAACTTGCGTATCAGGGGTAGTTTTTAATTAATGTTTTATTGAAATGTAATATGTTGCAGTTGCTTTGGCGTGTATAAAGTTTCCGTAGTTTTTGGCCGAAACCAGAACAAGATATTTTGGCCGGGAAAAAGTTGTTACCTAACGTCACCAGTAGCAGTGCGAGTAAGCGCACACACATCATCAGCGGCAGGACAGTAGACGTGCACGCGTCGCCGCTCGTCCGCCACACACGTGCGCGCGCCGCCGATGTCGCAGTGCACGCCGCGCACGCCGCACACGTGCCGGTAGCGTGCGCACGTGCGCCACTCCTCCACGCCGAAGTACTCGATGTGGCCTTGCTGCGGGTGGGGAGTAAGGGACAGTAGATATATTTTAGTAGTAGAGCTCTTGTGAAGGAGCTCGTCCGGGAAAGTACTACCATCGCGTCTATTTTTGCTGAAATGCAGCGTTGCTATGTTCCGGTTTGAAGGGTATAGGTGCCGGTGTGGTTACAGGCACATGAGAGATTTCAACGTTGTCTTTGCGATGGCAACGCATTTGCAAGGCCTCTGGTATTGCAGATGTCTATAGGTAGCGGTGACCACTCAACATCAGGTGGGCCGTCGTCGGCTTGTTTGACGAGCTCCTTCCCAAAGAGCTCTACAACAACTGATGTATATGTATAAAAATAAAATAGATTTTCTACAACTACTTACATCAGTGACGAATATAAAGAAGTCGCTGGTGAGGTGTAAGTCAACGATCTTGGCTCCCTGCATGTGTGGTTCTGGAAACAGTATGGCTTCCTTCTCCGGTTGCGAAGGGTCCACTTGATCGATCTGCGTATAAGAAGCATTATAGATGTAACTTTAAAGTCAGAGCATTTATTTCAAGTTGACCATTTTTAGAAACTTTTGAATTGTCAAGGAGTCGCTCAGTCAGTTAGAAAATCGCCGAATTACTGGTTCGTCGGTCAATAACGACTTATGTGAATAAGTCGCGAGTTACGATAGTAGTATCGTAAATGGCGAAATGTGCGAAATGCACTAAAATAATCTGGATCGATTTTCAAATTGGAGAAAAAAAAGACATCTGTCATTTTTCGGCTCCCGAGTTCCCGACAGTGCTGCCGCAATGTCACCTCAGTTACAATAAATGTAAAAATCTAGTCAAAAATGTAAGTAAAACTGAAAGGTATTTTTGACAGATTGAAACTGAAGGTCATCGCTCACTATAACGGCACTACTCCAACACAGCAAATATTTTGCCATGCAAAATAAGGCTTTAAATCTTGCGCATTAAAGTAAATTTTGTTATGTGTCAATTTTGGATTGGTGCTGTTATAGTGAATGATGACCTTTACAATGCAATGTGAACGTTCCTAAAATATACTATTATTGCCCCCCAGTTCACATTGATATTCCTGATACCCTATTCCTACATCGTCACTTACCGCATGCAACATGGCCCGTCCTTGAAACAGCGCCGCAGCATAGTCCCCGGCTAGCGTGATGACGTCGATAGGCGCCGGGTACTGCCTGCGCGTCGCGGCGCCGCCTGCCAGCGGGTAGAACCACGCCAGAGTACCACTGGCACAGCACACGTGGGAACCACCCAGGGCTATCACGCTCGGTTCGGTGGGGAGCGTGTAGGTTGCTAGGGCTGTTGGTTCCGCTGGGAAAATGTTAAAAATCCTCACGCCTTATAAACCTGGGAACCTCTTGTGTAGACCTTAAGTTACGTACTGGATAGTACTGTTTGTGATATTAAATCGCCCATCCTCGGATTAGGCGTTTTTCGCCTAATTACCATACCCATTATTATTTTTCGCCGATTTGACTTACAACACATTAAAACAAAATAATTAAAACAATAAATTAATGAGGCGTTAAATGCCTCATTAATTTATTGAATTCGTTCTTAATACTCAATATATTTATTTATTTCTTTATTGTGTTTCATGTTTTAATGTGTTTAAGTCTAATCTGTGAAAAATAATAATGGGTACGGTAATTAGGCAAAGGATGCCTAATCTGAGAATGACCGAAAGAATCATTTGCAAGATTAGCGACGCCCCAAAATATTCCCACTATTTACTATTTAATAACAGGCGGTCATACCCAAGTCCTCAAAGTTTAAGGTAAAATAAAATCTCAATGTAACTCACATTTATTAACAGGTTCAGGCTCATCACCCACAGCAATACACTGATACACAGTCGCTTCAGTGAGACTGGTGAGTGTGATGACCCTGGTGCCGTACGCAGCGTGTAGAGGGGGCAGGGCTGTTACATACACGTTCAGATACGCCCGGCCCGCCGTGGCGAGCAGACGTCCGTCTGAACTCCATGAGCAACGCTCGGCGCCGCCCGCGGGCATCACTGACCCTGATACCTCACCGTTGTTCCATATTGCTATTAACTTTAGTCTGAAATTAAGGATAGTTTGTATCTGAGAAGGGTTTCTGGGGTAGATCATCCAGTTTCCTGTTTTCTGTTTTCAGTAAAGGAACCTAAAATGTATTTTTTAATTTCAGAGACTAACTTAGCAGTTCCGTCAAACATAAAAATAATGGACTTTGGGTACATAAACATAAAGCACACTATTTTCAAAATGGACACATTTAATCCTGTCAAATCAGTCTCTGAGATTATAAAATGCCCTTTATCATATGTATTTATTGGTGGATGAACCAGAACTTATTCTAAAAGACTATATTGAAATAATTTTAATTTGATTCTGCAGTTCAAAGTTCTGCTAAAATCTTCAACTTTAAATAAATGTATTTGCAAAACTAGCAATCAGCATAATATTTTGTTTACCCCAGACTCAAACATTCTGCAGACTGTTTGAATTTTAAATAAGGCAAATACCTAATAGAAAGACGAATAATAATTTAGACAACTCACTGTCCATCACCACACGAAGCCGCCAGTCCATTACAAACTGCCAAATCCGTCAGATTATCCTTATGATTCTTGACCTGGAACAACTCATCACCAACCTCCTTGATATGCGTGGATATGGCTATGATGAACCCAGCACTGAAACCTATGAGGATGTAGCCGTCTCCATACCATTTGTATGAGACTATGGAGCCGTAGCGTTGTTGGAATGCTAGCTCTATCGGGTTCTCTGGGTTCAGTAGGTTGAATAAGTATAGTGTTCTTTTACCGACTACTAGACTTATCTGGAAAGTGAAATACAAGAGTTACCATTATAAATATAAATAATATAATATAAATATAAATATACACTACACAAATATTTGTTCCGTGCAGACATCAAACCCGCGACACGACAGTACAGGAGCCACTCTGCCTCAGACTCAACCATGTGGTCTAAAGTCAGTATTCTCCTTTAGTTAAATCCTTCTGTTACCCATTCATTATTACTAATCCACAATTACCAACAACAACAACAGGTTAACAATTTTTCCCATAACAAAAAGATTATTCTACTTCTAGAACTCACAGTATTCTCTCCCGGGGCTCTCTCATCAGTTTTCATCTCAGAGAACTGCAGATCATTAGGTGCATCCCTCAGAGATATCATCCTCAACGTGTCCCCATCGGAGTTGTTGATGGACAAGCTCTTATCTTCTGAACCTAACACTAGAATACTGTCCTTGTTCCATTGTGCACATGTGATTTTCTTTGCGTGTTTACCTATTATTGGTATTCTCCTGAAAATTAATTGAGGGCTAGGTGAAAAGTAATGAAAAAATGCAAAGAACTGCATAAGATAAACAATATTTAAATTAATAATTTTGTATTACAAACATACAGGTAGGTGGGGTAGAAATTATATACAGTCAGACTAAGTGACATTACCAGCTCACAATGCTGGAGCCATATATAAAGTGTTAATGCGTTAACTTTTCTAGTACAAGACAGAGATAGAGTTATACATAACTGATAATACTGCGCCTTTTATGCTATTTTTTTTAATTATTTGAATCAGTTGCTCCCTTTGCTACCTGTTTGGTATGCCTGTATAAAATTAAATTAAATTTTAAAATCTTTTAAATTTTACATACTTTGTTGTATGATGGTTGTACAGCGCCAGGTTTCCCTTCTGTGTTCCTACGGCTAACAGAGGCTCTCCATAAGCCCAAGCAATACATGATGGTGGTTCACGGAGCCCTGTCTCTACGTTAATGCGCTTGTTAGCATGGCACTCCCATAACAATACCGTGTTACTGTTCGGTGTAATTATTGCTAAGTAGTCACCGTCTTGGTCCCATTCCATGCCGGCACAGAGACTGAAAGAATTTAAAGCATGTCAATAAATACTATAATTTTGTTCTTTTATTGGGATGCTTGTCCTTCTTCCACTCCTCCAACATTGGGAAATATATAAGACAAGCATTTTGGAAGTGGCAGATTAAATATTATTCAGATACTTAAGACCAAATTATGTTAATTGGCCCTTAAGGACACATTGAAATAATTTTAACTTTGATTTGTGTGCCAAAATAATTCTTTGAGCAAGCCTATTCTTACTATTAAGAGTAAAAAGCAAACAAGTACAGCCAGAAATAAATGTTTATTATCATCTCACCCTTGCAGCTTCATTCTCTCCAACAGCTGGCCATTTCGGTCATGGATTGCTACCGTAGCATCTGTCCCAGTTGTGGCCAGCAAAGAGTGTGACTCTCCCTTCTGCCACAGAAAGTACAGCTCACCCATTCCATGGGGCTGTTCTATGGTGTATAGCAACTGGAATTTATTATGAATTTTTTTATCACAAGATTGTAACTAATTGTATTGATGTGAGTTTGTAATGTTGTATGAAGTTCTAATTGTATTTTATGTTATTAAAGTTACTGTATTTACGTGTTGATTGATGATTGACGATTTGATCATATTTTTTACAAATAAATTGGTGTACTCACGTACGACAGCAGATCTTATTACAAATGAATCGGTACTTACCTTTGGGGTAGTCATATTTGTGCAGTTTTATTATCTTCCAATTATAGCCACTGGTTCAGTTATTAATGTATGAAAATTCGATTTTATTATTATACTTTTTTGTTGTTGTTATCATTTTGTTGCTTAGCAACTAATCTAACTAAATTAACGTTTCTATTTCTGATCGGAAAGATCATTTTTCGTTGTTTTAATCTGTTCTAGTAAATATTTTAGAACTCCTTGATGTTTTTTGAAATATTTTAATACATAAAATGCTCGAAAGCTTAAATTGTAAATTATTTTGTAAATAAATTATTTTATTGATTGACCATGACCCTGACCTTTAGGGTTGCCAATGTAATGTCGAACGAAAATTTTGAAAAGTATCCCTTTTCTATATACGTCTATTATGAAGTCTTGTCGGTTGTTGGAGCTAGCATTTATGTACCCAAACCATAGGCCCAAACAGTATTGTTATCTGTCAGATAAATAATAAATTAAATCTAAATTATTTATGAAAACCACTGATAGATATTATTATTTTTAATTATGGCAATTAGTATTGGGAATGTCACAACATGTCAATGTCATTCGCACGCTCGGCAGGTTGTTCTGTTCATCAACTTTCTAAAATAATAAATTGAAACTACAACTTTCTATTGTACAGCAGTCAGCACTGTAATTACTAACCTTAATTAGATTTCAAATTGGAATGAAACCAAAAATAATGTTACTTGACAAGGTTCGTCACAGCATTTACAACCTAGTTCGAATTCTTTAAACATTTAGGCAAATGAAAATGCAGAAAAAATATTCTCATAATTTATTTATGTATTCCAGATACTTCCACACAATATCGATAGAAACAGTGTATTAAGAAACCTGAAAAATGTGAACATTTTTTATAAACACAATGAAAGCAAATACACTGTTAGTATCCTAAATAAAACAAGCCCAAGTTACGAGGATACTGGACAAACTCTAAGCCAAAGTGACCTTTCTTTTCATGTAAAAAGAGATACATTTATGCAGAATATTCTAGAAAGTTTTAGGTCACCTGAGCTAAGACAGCAAGTTAAACCAAAGAAAATTGTAATAGACTTCAGTTCACCAAATATTGCAAAACCTTTCCATGCTGGCCATTTAAGATCTACAATAATAGGAAACTTTATTGCAAATATAAACACATATTTCAACAACAAAGTTACTAGACTCAATTACTTGGGAGACTGGGGCACGCAGTTTGGGCTGCTACAATATGGCCTAAAATCAAAGAACATTGATGTAAAGGATTTGCAAAATGATCCAATCAAAACTTTATATGATGTTTATGTTCATGCCAACAAATTAGCCTTGACAGATGAGAGGGTGCAAGAAGAAGCTAGAAAGTATTTTTCAGATATAGAACAAGGCAGAATGAGTTTAGAAAACTGGAAAAATATCCGTGAAGTAACTGTATGGGAATTGGAAAAAATATACCAAAGGCTAGGAATACATTTTGATGCATACCATTGGGAATCAGATTACAATGGTGGTGCCATTAAACCTGTAATGGATTTATTAGAAAAACAGAACATTATTCAAACTGATGAGTTGGGAAAGAAAATAACAAAGATTAAAAATAAGAATGTGACGGTTTTGAAAAGTGATAATTCAACTCTGTACTTATCTAGAGACATTGCTGCTTTATTGGACAGATACAAGAAATATGAATTTGATAATATGCTGTATGTAGTAGATAATGCTCAAACGGATCATTTTGCAGCTGTATTTGAAGTTGTAAGACAAATTAACCAGAAATGTACTGATGGTTGTAAGCACATCAAGTTTGGGAGACTCAAAGGGATGAGCACTAGAACTGGAAATGTAGTATTCTTGAACGATATCCTAGATGAAGCCAAGAGGAAAATGAATGATAAACAACTTCTATCTAAAAGTAATTTAAATGTCATATTTTTTTATGCCTTGCTTCAAGTCCTTAATATTTAAGGCACCAAATTCTGATTAAGCAACCAACAATCCCCTAGGCCGATAAGTAGCAAAACGACATGACAAAAAAAAATTGTTTCCATTATCTATGTACACTACTTTCTGTGTACTTTTGCAGGAAATAGATGGCAACAGACATAACACATTTCAAAAAAATTACTCATTTCAGTATGATTGTTTTAATTTTAAAAAATGCCAGTTAAATGCTGCTGTTAACAATAGAATACTCCTAATTCAACTATTTTATAAAAAAAAAATAAGTTTGTATTATATTTAATAATAATATTTATCTTACAATTCCTTGCTATTTTACAGACACCAGAACTGGAGCAATGAACGAAGAAACTTGTGACATATTGGGCACCTCAGCAGTTTTAATCAATGATTTGAAACAAAGAAGGCAAAAGGACTACACCTTTAACTGGGACCGAGTACTTCAAACTGAAGGAGATAGTGCTATCAAACTACAGTACCTTCACTGTCGTCTTTGGAGCCTAGAACAAAACTGTGGTGTCACCTTACCGGATAACTGTGACCCTAACCACTTGTCTGAAGAAGTCATAGGCGATGTTATTGCAGAATTAGCTAGATTTGAAAACATTCTACAAAAGTCTTTAGAAGAATATGAAGCTTGTATTCTCGTTAATTATTTGTTCCGCCTAGCAAGACATGTTAACAGAATGTTCAATGAAGTTAGAGTGAAGGATATCAGTCCTGATTTAGCAGCACAAAGATTACTCGTTTTTCATTGTTCTAGAACAGTTGTTCAAACTGGATTAGAGATTTTGGGTGTAAGACCTCTGAAAGAAATGTAAATAATCATACTTATGTAGTAAATAGTTTGAAACAGTAGGTGTACAATAATTATTTATTTTTTCCTGAATAAAATATATGAGAATAATCTTGGTAACCTGATTTGAAAAATGCGCCTTTTTTTCAACCCTGCCCAACAATAAGTATTCATTTATCGATAGGTTATTTCATCGATTTTTATTTCCTTTCAATAGTTTATCGATTGTCAAATGTGTAGATCGGACCCATGGAAATAATTGTTATGTTATGTAAGTACATAGTAAACCAAGTCATATTATGTGAGAAAAGTTCTGTTATTTTTAATTACATTATTTTATCTAACACAGATCGCATTCTTGCCCTACGTCATTTTTATTAATTTTCATGGTGCATCCCAACCAATGGACGTTCTTTTCCGATAACGACACCTATCCGATGCCCAGTATGTATTCTGCTGCTGCACCTATCCCGATCCTGCTGTGATTTATCGATGAATAAAAACCTAGAGATCTTGAAATTGTGTGTGGACACCCAAAAGTTGCAATACAACTGTAGAGTAAAAAAACTATGTCCTCATTGTTTAGTTCGCCGGTATGCTTTTAGGTCCCATATAATAGGGGGCGAGCCTATTCCCATTAACCGGGCACAAATCCTAACTCTGAGTTGCTACTGAGAATTTTACAGAAAAACCCAATAACACTTCGCTCAACCTGGCAATCGAACCCAAGACATCTAGCGTAGGAGTCGCGCTTAAGACCAATATGCTAACGAGGCAGTATATGAATAAAAATGCGATCGCACAAATATCGTTTTCGTATCGGTAATTCGATAAAGCTCGGTATCGATATCGACTAGAGCTTGCCTAGAATGAAAACGCCCAACCCAATGTTTAAAATAAAAACTATCAAGCTAATTTTGTTGAAAGTCCTTCTAGTAAATTTAGTTAAATATAATATTTTTGTATAGAAACTAAAACCCGTCCATTTTTTTCGTGGTACATTCTAGTGAATTTGTTGATCCATTGTAATATAACTAACAAAATAGTCATAAAAAATCAGGATCAATGTTAGCTGAATAGTGAGTATACTAGAGCTCAAATTAAAAGTAAATTAAATCAGTTTATGGTTGTCTCTATACCATAGACAGTCTAGAGACACGTCGTATTGATGATGGCCACTCCCGATTTGGAGGGAAAATTCAAAAATAATCATTTAAATCATTTTTTTATTCGTACATACTTCGTTAAATTATTATTTATATGATAGGATAGTTAGTTCTCATCTTGATTTAGTTTGTTGTATCCCTAAACAACAATATTTATATAGATATCTATGTAAAATATGCTTTTACATGAGAAATACATCTTCGGCTTTCTTCGGCTATGTTCGGCTTTGTACGCCTTGACGTCAGAATAATCGGACCGATCCTGCGTCAAATCGGTATTTCCGGCAGTCACGTGGTGTGCGCGGACCAATCAGAGCGCTTGCCTATACTCTATATAGGCCGACATTTTCTGACAAGCGTAGAAAAAGTTTTCATCAACAGCCGCCATTTTGCGCTGGAGAGACTGAGAAGAATTTCGGAATTTGTCGTGTAAATTTTCTGTTTTTTCTTACATCATTTTATCATAAACTTTACCATTCCGTGTATTTTAAAGTGTTAAGTGAAATCGTGTTATTCGATAGCGTAAATAAGTTCCATAAAGTAGCTAAAATCTGGTGATATTGTTTTCATTTATTGTGCTAGTTCCGACGGAAGATGGTGAGAGGGTCTGTGTAGCTCTTCGATTCGGAGCTTTGTAATGGCGAATACTTGAGTGAGAAATTATAATATGTGCCTTCAATGGTGCGAAGGACATCGAACGATCGCGATGTGGGTGAATTACATTAGGATGAATGACAAATCGCTTTAAAATGTTATTTCTTGAAGATATAAGACATAAAAGTGTTTTTTAAATCGGCGGGCCGAAATATTCACGACGGCTTACGTTTAGTAAACAGAGCCATGGCCGATGAGCCGCCTAACAAGCGGCCTAAGATGATCCGGGACCCTTTTCAGGGTCCCTCGGACTCCGCGGGTGAGTATTTTATTGTTTTACACGGAGTTTGCAAAGTGTCGGAACAGTGTTCTGTCATATTATCTTTCTTTGGTTTTTGACATTTTGCCTTCGTTCTTGTTAGCGCCTCGCAAGTTTTGCGTCGTATTATTGTGTATTAGCTTATGATATGAGAAAATATTAGTTTCACTCGATATTTTAGGGCATTATTTTATTAAATTGTAATGAGTTTCTGTTATTTCATTTATTTTTATTTAAAAAAATGCAACTTTTCGGAAATGGTTTTAGGGTGTACATTTTGTAATGTAGAGCAATTAATTTATTAGAATTTATTTATCAGCACATATTTTATCAAATTAGATATTATTTTAATGTTCTTTTAGATTAAGTTCTTGTTTTTAACTTAAGTTTGGTTTGACAGGCAGTCATGTAAAAATATTATATTTTATTGACTAGGGGATCAAAATATTACTAAATATTTATAGAATAGCAGCAAATGTTCACATAATGTGTAAATTATTTCAGAAATATTGGTTATTATTTCATAACATTGCTTGGCATACCTAAATGTATTGGTGACCCACATTATGTTTTGGTAACATTTCATAGTTTTTTTTTTTTCATTCTAACTGGTTAAATGTAACTACAATGCCACATTTGATTATACATCCACATGTAATGTTTTATGTTGTCTAAATTGATAAGAACATAACCTCTTTTTTGCATGCTGACAAAATAAAGTGCAAGGCCATAATATTAAAATCAAACATATTCTACAATTTAAAAGTATTTTGTATGTAGCAATAGTTTAATGAATTTTCTATTTTATGCACACAAAATTACCTTGAATTTTCAATGACAGAAGTCCCTGGTTTTGAGTTGTAAAAACTTTGTGTACCAACATTACACCTGTTTCCCTGAAGGGTGTAGAGATGGCACATAAAGTACACCCACATTTTGCCATTTGTTTTAAAATTGATGTTAAATATATTTTTAATTGTAACAAATAGGTCAGATGCGTTTCTTTTGAATCTAATTCTTTATGACATGAAACTTATTTCAAAGTATGTAAAAATCAAACCTTTGATATGCATAAGTAAAAGCCAGTTATCAGAAATATCATGTATTGTTGCTATCATGTTCTGACTTATTTTTGCCCCATATATTTATGTTATTTTTTAAGATATATATTTTTGTTTATTTATGTTTTTATGCATAAGTTATAGTTTATTTTGTATAGGATTGCAAACATATATCATGAAAAACTTTATTTGATAATGTACCAAATAAATTGCTATTTCATTTCAGTATCTTAGTAGTGTTTGAATGATACAATTTCCTTGATTTTTTTATCAGACATAGGTATACCAAATACACATAAAAAAGTATAAAAGTAGCAAAACGACGGTGAAGTATCAATATCTAATAACTACAAAACCAATATTTTACAAGAAGGAAAGAAATTTTTCCATTTCTAAAGTTTAACATTTGAATTTAAAAGTTGCGTATATTTAAGCAAATTTATCTCATAAATAAGAATAATTCAAGACCTAACCTCTTTGCAAATATTAGCTCTTTTACATTTTTTTATCTATGAATATGCAATAATGTAAAAACCGTTAAAATGTTAGTTATTAGATATTGATTCTTCACCGTCGAAAATAAGTAATACATAAAAAAAATTAAACATGTCTTTTACTGACTTACACAATGCAATATAAAAACTTAATCCAGAAATCCTCTCATCTAAATTATTATCGAAACAATTTACATAAAAAATTCATTGGGTATTAAAAAATGTCAGATATTAAACATTATTTCTTGCCTAATATTTACTACAATAGTTTGTCTAGATTTGTGTTAGAAACACTAATCGCAGTAACATAATCAGTATTCACAATAATAGAAATATGTAGATATGGAATAAAAGAATAGTTTATTTCAATTTTTAAAATCAAACAGTTATTTTTAAAATTTCTCAAAACAAACATTATTTTCATGTTAGTGATGTATCCTAAAAAATAAAAATAATATTTTTTTATTTTATGAAAAAATTAACAGGCTGATTTTTTTTCATATATTTTTTTAAACCAAAAGATGGTATGTTATAATATCTAAAATACTTACATAAATCTATAGAATTTTCTTCTTCTATAAAATGGGTTAACTGCACACAAAAATTACTAACATTTTGTCCCACTTTTTTGTTCCAGCAGATGGGTTTTCTAACCTTGACATGTTCGACCTTGAGAAGGATCTCCCAGACGAGTTGATGGGAGGTGCTTGGGGTGAACAACCTGGGGTCACGGGCCCCAAACCTCCTGCCCAGGGTCCAGGTCCTGGGGGACAAATGTCCCAACAGCAGCAGCTAAACGGGGACGACCCGACAGCTGCTATGCACAGGCAAATCAACAATCACCTTATACAACAAGTGAGTATCTGGGGCTGATGGAATTATCATTTATTAAATTGTAGTCTTGTAAGATAGTTTAGAATATAGGCATTTTGAATATTTTATATAAACAAGAATAATAAAATCTAATTATTTAAGTTACAATAGTACAGGTACTTAAAAATACGAAATAGGTATGTAGGCAAAAAATAATTA
Organism: Caradrina clavipalpis; assembly: GCA_932526535.1. Lineage (NCBI taxonomy): Eukaryota > Metazoa > Arthropoda > Insecta > Lepidoptera > Noctuidae > Caradrina > Caradrina clavipalpis. Next base: position 3,557,976 of record OW052095.1, read on the forward strand.
TCCATGGTTTTTCCTTAATTATATTTTTATTTCACTTCTACAATTAAACTGCTATCTAGTTCTAATTTGAAATGAAAGATTTTTAGTTATAATTTACTATTAAATAAATAAACAAGTAAGTACATACACAAAGTTTAAATAAAGTTTTTCAGTTAATTAAAATTTCTATAGCTAGTAGGTACCTTTGAGATTACATTTAGAAAAAGATTCAATTGGTACTAACTATTTTGTATGCAAAACATTACATTGCCACAGTTTTATAGTTTAAATTTATATCAATTTCTGTGTGCAGTAAGATATTTGAAATGAATATCGACATTTAAATTTATAACCAATAATTTTATTTAAAGGCCATATTAATAGTGTATGTCGTGTATTGGTCTTTTCACAGGGCAACAAAGGCTTAGTAAGCCACAACAATCCATTAGGGTTGAGTAATTTAGGTAGTAAGAGTCCAAACCTGCAGTCACCTCCAAATGTGTCTGTATCAAAGGACCTCATGGGTGGCATGCACCCACAACTAATGCCAAATACGAGTCATCCAAATCAGCTGCACTCCACAATGCCGATGAATTCCATCCAAGGAGGAATGAATGTGGCCAATGTTGGCGGGAACATGATAGTGACCAATAGTAATATGACGGGCGCTGGCATGCTTGGCAGTGGGATTATCAATAGTGTGAACAAGCAGTTGCCCACACTGATGGGCGCCAACCACCACGGGACGCCGCCTCACCATCCACATGCCCAGGTGAGTTATTAAACCCTTTAATTTTAATAATACCAGCTTATTATTGTCACAAGCACTAATCACCACTCTTACTCAAGACAAAGTGGTGATTTCACATTTATGTTAATTTTAAGTCCATGTTTCCTCATAATATTTTTCTTTACCAATGTGATATCTAAGATAAACTATAAAGTACATAAAAAATAGAAAAAGTCATATTGAGGCTTGAGGTCAACACAAACCGGGACGGCAAGAAAAGGGATTAAAATTTTCATCAATGGACATTCAAACATATTGAAATAGAAAAACGACATAAATTGCTATGCTTTAAAATTATACTGTGGTCGAAAGGGATTTCATTGTCCGGAAGAGCCGCTGCGGGATGCAAAGGCATGCCGAGTACTCGTTGTGATATACCGCGGGGTGAGGCGGGGAATGCATATCATTTGCGCCTGCTTTTCTGACGACTGTGTTCGTGAATGTGGCATACTTTGTCGTGTCGCGACACGCCGTATCTGCTTAGATACTAGGCTAGGCTAGTGTTTGTTGACTGACGGCAAAATCCCTTGCCATCCCGTCCCGGTCTGAGGTGGCCTTTACCCGTGCCCGGTTGTAAACCAACAGCCTCGTGCATCAGAGGCACGTGTCTTAACAGCCGGGCCACTACACTGTCCTTTATAGTGTTTAAAACTTATAAAATCACCTCACAAAGCATTTTGTATCGAATTCTTACTATACTTGACATCCGCTGTAGTAGCAACACTCCATTTTGTTAAAACTGTTTGATGTTATATTTACTAATCTTAAATTAAATCCCAAATATGCTCAAAGAAAAATATGTTAAAAAAAATCTGTAAAAAAAAAAGGTCCTAATACACTTAAATTGCTTAGCCGTGGCTTCTTAAGTGGCGGACGAGTTTGTGAGACGCTATAAAGCGCATGACCAAATATGATTGGAAAATGCCATATATTTAGAATCAAGATTGATTTTAGCAATTGTCTGAGCTATTTCCAGGACTCTTGTAAAAATCCAGTTTATCTTAGGTTATTCTGATTTACTACATTCCCTGAACAATTGCGTTCAAATTTCTGATAAAAAATTATACATTACCTGTACATTTGCGACACGCTATTCATAATGTTAAAGTATGCAAGTCTGCATACGATGCCGTGTGTTGGTTTTCCATATGAATCTCCAAAAAAATTGATTAGTATGTTCTAGTAAACATATTCTAAGCACTTCGTTTAGTTTCGATATCAGGACTTTAGCTCCCCAAGCAATTGCCTTTCCAAGAGCACAACGTAACAGGATGACATGTTGCAGGCGATGCAAAACGGACCGTTAAGCGGGCGCGTCGGTGTGGGCATGGGCACGCCTAACATGCGCACCGCGCTACAGCACCACCCGCGCATGCCGGCCCCGGGCAGCGGGGGCCATCCCCTGGCGCCCTACCAGCCGCCCTACGCGCAGTCGGCGCAGGGGCCCGGCGTGCCGCACGTGCAGCGCGCCGCCAACGCCGGCCAGGGCGTGGGCGTGCGCTTCGGGCCCCCGGCGGACGCGGGCGGCGGCGGCGCGGCCCAGGCCGTGCCCCCCGCGCCCTCCCCGCAAACCCCGGGCGCGCCGGCCGGGGGCCAGTCGCAGCCGCAAGCCGCCACGCAGGCCCCCTCCTCACAGCCGCCGGCCGCTCCACAACCGCCCACCTCCGGCTCCATCGCCGACCCGGAGAAACGGAAACTCATTCAACAACAGCTCGTGCTACTGTTACACGCTCACAAGTGCCAGAGACGAGAGTCCCAATCAAACGGCGAGACGTGGCAATGTACACTACCGCATTGCAAGACTATGAAAGGTGTTCTCAACCATATGATGTCGTGCCAGGTATTGTGTTATTCATCACCACTGCAATAAGATAATTATCTCCCCTGTTCGAATGTCTATAAGTGCATATCTTTTGCAGGCCGGCAAGAATTGTGCGGTACCGCACTGCTCGTCATCAAGACAAATTATTAACCATTGGAAACATTGCAATAAGAATGACTGTCCAGTTTGCTTGCCTCTGAAACAGGCCGATAGGACTAGAAACATGAACGGTATGTTATGTAAGTTTGGTATCTACAAGTTAGTTTGGTGTTTATTTCGCGGTTTCGAAGGACCATCATTGTCATATTTTTATTATCTTAGCAGCGGCAGTGCCTCACACGACGCCGGGAGTCAGCGCCGGCAACGTCGGTGGTGTCGGCGGCGTCGGCGGCGTGGGGCCCGTGCCAGGAGTCGGCAACGTCGGCGGAGTAGGTGGCGTCGGCGGGTCGGGGAATGCCATGGGCGGCGTGAGCCAGCTGGGCGGGGCGGGGCCGGGCGCGGGGCCCGGGACGGCGCCCCCTCCGGCCCCGGCGCCCGCTCCGCCGCCCAGCACGCAGGGCGCCGACATGAAGAGAGCCTATGAGGCGCTGGGCATCGCCTGCCCCACGTCCGTGTCCAACATGGTGAGCGGGTTCCCGCGCGCGCCGCTGTCGCGCATGACCGTGCCGCGCGCGCCCGGCCTGGCCGACGTGGTGCCGCAGCAGCAGGGCATGCAGGCGCTGTTCGCGCAGCAGCCCAACGACATGCAGCAGCAGCAGCAGCAGTTGGTGAGTCACGGTGGCTATCTGCCGATACCTGGCCTGACCGCACCTCTACTACTATGAACCCGCATGAAACTTACCGCTCACATTTTTACTTCTTTAGCAGATGGGTGGCGCGCTACAACTACCGAGCGGAGCCGTAACCGCCAACCCAGTATCCGGCACCAAAGAGTGGCATCATTCTATTACGGCTGATCTCAGAAACCATCTCGTTCACAAACTGTAAGTTGAATTTACTTACTTCCTAAATGAGATTTTGTGTTTAGAACTTTTCGATGACATTGTGCATTTTCTCAGGGTGCAAGCGATATTTCCTACTCCGGACCCAACTGCAATGTTAGACAAGCGAATGCATAACCTAGTCGCATACGCGAGAAAAGTGGAAGGTGATATGTATGAGATGGCGAGTACGCGATCCGAATACTATCATCTGCTCGCCGAAAAGATTTACAAGATACAGAAAGAACTCGAAGAAAAGAGACAAAAGCGAAAGGAGCAGCAACAGTTGCAAGCGCAACAACAACAGGCGGCGCAACAGCAGCAGCAACAGCAGGTACAACAACAGCAACAACAGGTTGTGCAACTGCAACAACAGCAGCAGCAGCAACAACAACAGCAGCAGCAACAACCTGCGAGCGTGATGTCCGGAGGTGGTGTGTTGGGTGGGGTGGGAGGCCCCCGGCCCGGCGTGGGCGGGCCCCTCACGCGGCCCAGCCTGCCCGCCATGGGTGCGCAGCCCGCCTTACCTTCTATGCGCATCCCCTCGCCCGGTATCGCGCTCTCCATGCCCGCCAATCGCATGGCCTTCCAAACCAACCTTGTGGGCCCGCCCGGCCCGAGTCCGAACCAAATGCCGCAGACGCCGAACGGTGGCAGCGTGGGCGTCGGCAGCGTCGGCGCTCCCGGGATGTCGCCGTTCGGTCAGCCGATGACGTCACCGGCGCCGAATTATCCTTCGATGCAATCCAACGGGCCGGCGCCGCTCGCGTCGCCTGGCCATCCGGACACCAAAGTTCGGTTATTGGGCAGCGCGGTGCAGAGTCCGTTTGTGAACCACGCGGCCTTCGGTCGCGCGGACACGGCGGCGTCGTCCCCGGCGCCGGGCGCGCCGCCCAGCGTGCCGGCGGCGGCGCCGGCGCCGGGCACGCCCGCCACGCCGCGCCAGCACCCGTCGCCCGCGCCCACGCGCGTGCCGCCCATGTCCTCGCATCTCGCCGCCATCACCGCCTCCTCCTCCGCAGACGACAGGTGAGCTACACATTATAACTGACCCATACAACTGCGCAAACGAACTTTTTAGCCTTTTGTAAAACATTTAGAATTCTAATAAAGTCTCAAATTAAAATTCATTTTCTTGCCAAAAAGTAGGTGTACCAAATAAGTTCTTAAAATTATAATAAGACCCATTTACATTCTACCAGTAAATATGGTATGCAAATAAGTAATAATAATCAGTAATTCTAATACACTTCCGCAATCTTAAAAAAAAGAATATCTCACATCAAAATATTGTAATTTTCCGTACAGTCCGCCGCAAGACGATCGCATCAAACAAGATCCTGATGACGTCCGGATCAAGGATGACCCTGATGAGGACTGCGGAGGCAAGGGTATGCGCGACGAAACACCAGACAAGGACGCTGAACGACCCGACTTCAACGTCAAGTCCGAAGTCAAGCCTGAGACCAGACAAGAAGTGAAGGAGGAGCCCGGAGAGACCAGTGTCGGTAGTGTAGGGGAATCCGCTGGTGGGGAAAGGGGGACAAGAAGAACCTTCGTATTCAAACCAGAAGAGCTCAGAGTAGCGCTTATGCCAACATTAGAAAAATTATTCCGACAAGACCCTGAGTCCTTACCGTTCAGACAGCCAGTCGACGCGGCAGCGCTCGGCATCCCCGACTACTTCGACATCGTCACAAAGCCTATTGACCTGTCGACCATCAAACTGAAGCTAGACAGGGGCGAGTACAGAGACCCCTGGGAGTATGTTGATGACGTCTGGCTCATGTTCGAAAACGCATGGCTTTACAATAGAAAGAACTCCAGAGTTTATAGATATTGTACTAAGGTTAGTTTCACTGTTTATAATAGTCACTCTTGCTATTAAATTTTGAAAGGGTGTGATTATCTCCCATCTTTCCTTAAAATAGATCTTTTTAGTCAGATACAAAGTATCATGCAAAATTGATTTTCACTTCCGCCTTTAACATAATATGATGATCATTATGTCACTTCAAAGTGTTTACATTACCGTTGCAATGTCTTGCAGTCTGTGACGTCAATCACGTCCGCGAATATTTGCTTTGTGGACTATTTTTTTACCTTATAGTTAAGAATTCTATTCTGCAATGAATACTACATGTAATACGTTATTGAAAAGCAGTATCCATTCTCATTGACAAGAATCTATCATCCTATTGCCTGCAAAGAAGCAAAAATGTTGCCTGTTTAAAAATAGACAGAATCCAAATCCAAAACTCACGATATTAATAATGAATCATTTTGTTTTAGCTATCAGAAGTGTTCGAGCTAGAGATAGACCCTGTAATGCAAAGCTTAGGCTATTGCTGTGGTAGAAAATACACATTTAATCCTCAAGTGCTATGCTGTTATGGCAAACAATTGTGTACAATACCAAGGGACGCAAAGTACTTCAGTTACCAGAATAGGTAAGCATTACTTATTTTAAGTTAAAGATTTTAATTACACAATGATAGTTCAATTTTGTTTTGCCCTATATTATACTCTGTTCATTTTATGATGGGTTGCAAGACACAAGTCTGAAAATATTTATGTATGCAAATTAATCAATATCCAGATCAAATATATCAATGAATTAATTTAGTAATGGTTCCAACAACTAGTTTTTGGTTGTTATCATAAAACTCAATAATATACATTTGACATGTGTCATGCAACTTATGGGTTGTTGAACAGACTATAGAGAAATATAAATTTTAGGATTTCATATTTGGTCAAGATTCTCTAAAACACAGAGTGGTAAATGAATAGAGTACTAATTAACGTTAGAACTTCAGAGCTCCTCTCTTTTAAAATAGTTCTAAACAATTTTCAAATAGTCCTTTCAAATTTTTTGTCTACAAAATTTTGGATAAAATATAGTCACTTCTTTACACCAATATTTTACTACTCTGTGTTGTTTAGCAAAATTAAATTCAATCTAAAATTTTTGATACATATTCCCTTGCCATTTTTAATTGATGAGTAGAATTTGTAATACTTTAAAAACTCTCTAATACATGATACACATACATAATACACGTCAGTCCAGCTTTACCTATATACTCTGACTAACGCTTGTGCAAGCTTTATTATGTACTTAGTGTACCCACATTATCATGGGAAATGTAACTAAACTACCCTCATTTGTGTGTGTGCTAAAAGTTACTAATTAGGCTCTCTGCCCGCAACCGGTTTTTTTTCCTATATTTGACAGATTTCTTTGTTGGTTAGAAGAAATCTGTCAAAAATCGGTTGGGGGCAGAGAGCCTTATATGTTATGTGTGGTTGGACTTTTTGTTATTTTAATAGTCTTCGAAAGTAACTAATAAAGTACTTTTTCAAAAATTGTGTATGCATGTAAAGTGAAAAACAAATGCTGAAACTGCAACATAAGTCTTATTAATTCTTAGAGAATTTTTCACTAGTTTTAAAAAACACTTTAAAATAGTCAATGTGATTGATTTAGTCGAAAAATTAAAAACTTGTTGAAATATTTTATTCTAGTGTTAACTTTTTGCTAATTTGAAATTATCTTCAACAAGTAACACTGTTTTATGGTCGTATGTGAGTACAAAAACCTAGGTGAATCACATAATTGCCACAAAAAGTCTCGACCACTGCAGCTTGTGGTGTATACTTAGTTGCATGAACAGTTTGTTCCGTAGCATCAAATTGTTCTTTGCTATGCTATGACTGCTATACGTAAGTCCAAATATGATATTATTTTACTATAAACATAAAAATCAGCCATGATTTAGTCTCGCAAAATCCTAAAAAAGGCTCGACCGATTTCAGTTTATTTTTGTCTTGTTCGCCTCGGTACTGATTTCGGAAAAAAGAAAATAAGAGGAAACATAAATGGTGGTATGAAAACCACAGTTATGTAGTATTTAATATAAAATGATTTTTTATAATGCAACCAGCTACTAAGTAGTAAGCAATTATGTGAAAATAATCTTCAATTAATGCATTACTATCAATAAGTTAGCCAGAAGTTGGAACTCAGTACATCTGTCGTGGCATACTTGAAATGATTGTATCTAGTTGATTTTGTAACTTGAGCGTTGCTTGCTACCCGTCGCGGAACAAAGGAATATGATATCGGCATTCATCGGGAAATGAACACTCATTTTGTCAGTGTATGAGTGCTTTACTCAAATTTCTTAAAACGAATTTGTTAAATGCAAAACTAGCAACCCGCCTTAGGACCACACGCGTATAGTGTACAAAGGTTTGTGCAGAAGTTCTTTCAATAATAGTGAAAATCACGTTAAATCCATTAAGTATTCTAGAAATATGAAGCCAACTCACAGAAAACAACTTTATTTTATTCTATTTAGAGCGAAAACATTAACAAATACATAAATAACGGAAAAATTAAATTGCGTTGAAGTCCATTTCATACAATATGATTGCAGAAAATGGATCATGGATAAAAATGTTTTACTATTGTTGTTTTATTGTAATAACTATTATACTAGCTTAGCAGGTAACCATAGGGATTTTTTGCAAATAAATACGAAACTAGAGTTTCATAATGATACAATTTGAAATGCTTCTTCTTCAAGCTATGTGTTTAAGTTGGAGGTCTGAAAGAGGGACAATTCATGTTAACATTACTATTTACTATATGGTACTAGAAATTTGCTTGTATATGACTAGCAAAATTAAAAACTTGTTGCGCTATCTAAAAGAGGGATAAAAGTATTGTCAAAAGTAGATTAGAAGCCATGTTAAAAAAAAAGTGATAATTTTCCTTCCTCAGTTAATCTGTTTTTTTAAACTGGTACTTACAAAATAAAAATTATGTTTGGCGATAATTTATTTACACTCCCAGACTCCTAAATCGAGCCACCTAGCATAATGAGTTTGTATCTTTCTTATCTTCAAAAAATTATATGAATGACAAATGAATGAAAAATCAAATTCAGAACAATAGTACATGAGCCTAATGTTGATTATGCCAGCTACAAACTTGCATAAAAACTTTTTGATCATCCATACAATTTTTTAAAGTTATGGACGTTACTAAATCATTATGCTAGGTGGCTCAATTTAGGAGTCTGGGAGTGTAGTTAACTCTCGACTCATAACTAGTATTTTCTTTGAAACAAAAATGAAAGATGTTAGAGGATATTTTTGCAACCAAACTAAACGAATCTGGATGAAATTTGGCCCTGAGATAGTTTGTACTGTGGAATAACACATAGGATACTTTTTATCCCCGAAAAATGTATGGTCCCCGTGAGATAATAATATAAAATTTGCAGGAAGCTAGTACTCGAAATAAAAATTTAAACTAGCGAATTCATTATTAGAAGCCAAGAAAATATAACCAAAGCTATTACATCGTATCATTAGCACTACACAGCTTATTGGTCTGCATTGAACTCATAAAAATCAACTAGGAACATAATAAACATAATACATTTGACATTGTTTAATATTTTACTACATGCATCGGTTTGAAAGGTCCCTGACGATCGAAATGACGCGTTTACAAGCGGCCACCATCGATTTTCTTAGATAAATAGCCCACCATAGTTGGGTAAAAATAGTTTGCAAGATTAATGTGGGCTGTGAAGGACGCACCCCTACAAACACAGTGGTAACGCGATAAAATCGATTGACAGTGCACACTGTTTTGTACTCCACATTTTCAGTGGCTATATTTTGGACTAGCTTTGGCCCGCGACTTCCTACGCATGTTTTCCCACTGCATTAAGTTTTACGTCTTTGGTTTTTGCTCCACTCCCGTGAGTTTTATTGTGATGTTATAGAGTCTAAAATCTTAACTATTCCGCATAAATATGGCTATCATATACAAAAATATTTTTTCCAATCCATCTGGGAGTTCCAGAGATTAGCCAGTTTAAAAAAACAAACCAAAAAGATCTTCAGCTTTATTAGATTAGTATAGATTGAAGAAATTAATTATCATTGCAACTGTACGATGATAGGGCTTAAAGTATTACATACCACATACTTTTTTAGTATAATAAGAAAAACAAGGATATATTTTTTAATACCTGATAATAATAAGAATCTTTTTTTCTGGGACCATGTTAAATATTATAAGCTGCAGTTACTCAAAGATTGCTCTGTGACTGAACATAAACGAGGCATACTAGAATAAATATTCAAATGTCGCGCAACTAATTACTGTAATAACTTTTAAACGTTCTCTGTCTCAGTAATGATTTGTTTTGGTTCAAACTGCCCGTTAGTCTCGATGTTACATCGTTTAAATCCTAGAAGAACAATAATATTTGAAAGCCTGGAGCGAGTTTTTGCAAACAAAAAAACATTATTGTCCAAAATTAAACCGAGAATCATTGCTTTGACTGCAGTTTCAACTAAATAAATCTGGTTAAAATTTACACAAAATTTGTATCATCGTTTATGCATTTTTACACAAAATTATAAAGAAATCTGATTGCTAAACTTTGGTAATTACGGTAACATACTTCTTGAACAGGAACGGCGAAGCAATGACATGCGTGCCAGTGGTGGCACGCGACAAAATAATTCAGGCCCGTCTATAATTGAAAAACCTATTTGATCGAATCTAATTTGCAACAGAAAAAATCACAGTAACCATTTCTATTATTTAGAAAAACACTAGATTCCGCCCGCGATTTCACCCGCATCAAAAACAATATATTTTGCTGCGGGAAAAGTACATTTTTCCGGGATTAAAAGGAGCAAATGTATTATTCCAGACTATCTCTGTGAAAAATTTCCTCCAAATCCATTCAGCTGATCTGGCGTGATTAAGTTACAAACGGCCATCCATCTAAACCAGCGCATTTAAAATAGTAAACATTACGATTGTTGGTTAATATAAATTTCGAGTTACAAGTAAAGAGTATTAAGTTGATTCTCCATTATACTAACTCAAGATTTTAAAGGCGCGTCGTAGACGAATTCTTTTTTTTTTCCACAAAAAATGCCATATTCACCAATAAGGGTTGGCCGTCCCTGTCGTAGCTTAGAAAATTAATTATTTATGAAAAATAAATTGAAATAAGCGACCTCGCGATGAATTGTAGGCATAACATACGTGTTTAACCATTAAACTAAAAGCTTCGCATAAATAAGTACTTTTTAAGTGCCGCTATATATTATTTGACGTCAAACCTTTTTCTGTAATTGTACAACATACTTGATAAAAGCATTTAAGTATACACCTATTAAGTACACTAACTTGAATTTAGCTTATTCCCTAAATATTTAGCTGACTTACAATGACAGAATGCTTCCCAGTATTTGCTAATGGAATGAAGTACACAAATAAACCCAATATACTTTTAATTGAATATCCACACTATACTATACCTTACTGCCATGTAATAAGTTTCCTATCTGCTAAACAAACAACTAGTGCAAAACATAACCGATTGGTCTGATATTTATTTTTATTCCATTTATTAAATTGATCATACGCTAGACCAGTCAATTACTTATACTATATCTCTATTGTTACATATAGTTACATTGTAGCTATGTTTGTTTATTATGTGGGATACTTATTATGGCATTAATTGTTCTCAATTACATGTATTACACTCATTCTATGCTCTCCTCCTATTGTCTTTAATTGTCAATTATTGCTGCTTAAACGATTGGATTGTATTATGTGTTTGAAACAATGATTTCTTTTCTATAAAGTGTAAAGTTCACTGAAAGAAATGGTTGTTTCACATCAAAATTTTGCTCATAGACATCTCAACAACGGTAGGTTTTTAAAATTTGGAATGAAGAAATCTCCGTTCACGTGCGTGCTTTACAGCGCGCTTACACGCTCACACGAGATCGAGCCGGTAAGCGTGCCTTTTCAGGAAGATTGTATTTATACGTTAACTTGAGGACGAACTCTATATAAATGGACACATTTAATTTTGAAAGTAAGCACTCAGTAAATTTTCCGACTAGAACACAAAGTTGGAACAGCTAAAATGAGTAAAAAGAGAACTACCGGTTGATATGTCTATGTAAAGGGCCGCTGTCTCATGTCACGGGCTTTCGATAACCCACCATGATGTGCTCCGCCCACTGTCTAACTATTAACCCCTTTTATGTTCTCATTGCTTACTAAATTTTTTTCGCCCTGTCCACGCACGTCCTTGCCTGCACACAAATGTTCCTGTACACGCTCGCTTCACATCACTACCGCTACATGGACGTTATGAAATAAAGTCTAAAAGCGTATGGGGTTGTCTCCGATAGATACACCTTCTGCCAGAAATGCTTCAATGACATCCAAGGCGACACAGTTACGCTCGGCGATGACCCACTGCAGCCACAGACGTGAGTATCTCTATCTGTCTATGTTTCAATGAAATATCAATTTTGTAAAACATAATCTAATAAATGAAAAACACCTTTGATTAAAGAACTTTCACACGAAGAATGATATGCGGTGAATATTTCAGTGCAATCAAGAAGGATCAATTCAAAGAAATGAAGAATGATCACCTAGAACAAGAACCATTTGTTGTTTGTATGGATTGTGGTAGAAAGCAACACCAGATATGTGTGTTGCACCACGACTCGATATGGCCTCAGGGCTTCTGCTGTGATAATTGTCTGAAAAAGAAAGCTGCTAAACGGAAAGAGAACAAATTCTCGGCTAAGAAACTTCCTACTTCCAAACTTGGCATTTATATTGAAACAAGAGTCAATAATTTTCTTAAGAAAAAAGAGGCTGGCGCAGGCGAAGTGCATATCAGGGTGGTTGCATCGTCTGACAAGGTGAGGCACACCGACCACACGTGTTCACATTACTCTTTCAAATTGCTGAATCCTTGTAGTAATCGTCTCACTGTTCTAACTAATCTCTGCATCATTGTTATGAAGCTTCCTCACGATATATTTCCTCTGTTATGTGTCTGGCTTTATTCCTCTAGCTGTTTGTAACAAAATATACTATGTTACGTGTCATATCACTCACAACTAGCTTCTCTTTCATTATTTTCGATAACATTTGTTGCATTACAAAAACATCTAATATTTTTGTCCCAACTTAAATTATTGCTTAGCCGTAGGTGCAATTTTGACATAAATCACAATTTACACTATTGAACAGTGACTAAACGTGCCGTACTTTTCAGATGGTGGAAGTTAAACCCGGGATGAGGTCAAGATTCGTAGAATCTGGTGAACTGTGCGCCGAGTTCCCGTATCGGGCTAAGGCGTTGTTTGCATTTGAAGAGATCGACGGAACCGACATTTGTTTCTTTGGCATGCACGTGCAGGTGAGTCATCCACGTCATCAACATTATTTAGTTGCACAGGAATTACATCTATTAGTGATTGATTCTCTTTGGCTTTGATATTGGGGTTTATATTTCTATTTTCATTTCAGTTGTAACTAAAATTGTGGGTATATTTCCTGGTCCATTTGTACCATTATAATTTTTTTGCATTATTATATGAACATTTAAATTCTTATATTTCCCAATCCCTTCATTGAATGCAATCAAGAGTTTTTAAACTCAAAACCTAACCTAACTTTGTTTTACAGCAGTACCTTTTAATTTTCCTGCCCAGATTTGAAAATAAGTATCTTTGTTACAGGAGTACGGAAGTGAGAGCCCGTCACCTAACACGAGGCGTGTGTACATAGCATATCTAGATTCTGTACATTTCTTTCAACCGCGGCAGTACAGAACTGCCGTCTACCACGAGATTTTATTAGGATATTTAGACTACGCCAAGCAACTGGGCTACACGATGGCCCACATCTGGGCGTGTCCACCCTCGGAAGGAGACGACTATATCTTCCACTGCCATCCACCTGAACAAAAAATTCCTAAGCCTAAAAGGTTACAAGAGTGGTATAAGAAAATGTTAGATAAGGGAATCATAGAGAGAATAATACTAGATTATAAAGACATACTCAAGCAAGCTATGGAGGACAATATCTCGTCAGCGGCGGAGCTCCCTTACTTCGAAGGCGACTTCTGGCCCAACGTCCTTGAGGAGTCCATCAAGGAGTTGGATCAGGAGGAGGAGGAGAAGAGGAAGCAAGCGGAAGCCGCCGAGGCAGTGGTCAGTATCAAGTATATGACACTTGTAATGGTTTTTTGCACGTTGTGAATAACACCAGGTCGTGTGGGTGACCATATCCAGTTACTAATAGTCACGTTTGTGTGTTGCAACCAAGTCACTAAAGTTAACTACTGTGATGAAAAACTGCACGGATTCTAACAAGCACGAATGACAGGAGTTTTGCACTTTCAAATCGTCTTAACTTGCACCGGTTTTGGCATATCCAATCTGTTAACCTGTGCTGTAATATATTTGCTTGGGTTTGGCATGAGACAATATTTTCTAACATGTTTTTTAGATATTCCAGTCCTCTGAGGAGAATGAGCAAGGTCCTGATGGTAAGAAGAAAGGGCAGAAGAAGGCGAAGAAGTCGAACAAGTCGAAGGCGGCGCAGCGTAAGAATAGTAAGAAGCAAAGCGACCAACAGCAGGGCAGTGATCTCAGTGCAAAGATATTCGCCACCATGGAGAAGCACAAAGAAGTGTTCTTCGTTATTAGGCTACATTCCGCACAATCTGCTGCCAGCTTAGCGGTGAGTCACAATCATTAGCAGTATTGATTATGTATCTGTAAAAGCAAATCTGTCCAAAATCATAGAGTAAATTTTGCGAGTCTTGCTGTATTTTGTAAAATTTTAAGTATTTAAACAAATCTATCTCTCAATATTTTTGAGCATCTTTCTTAAGGCTACGCTCGCATGATGAAAATAAAAAGCGCATCGTGGCATACTAATACGAATTAAAAAAAAAAAACTTGCAAATGCTCGATTAAAAACTCCAGTCGAAAGTCACAAGTATAATAATGTTGTAAATATTGATGGTATAAATATGTGTATTGTTTGCGCAGCCGATCCAAGACCCGGACCCGCTAATCAACTGCGACCTGATGGACGGGCGCGACGCGTTCCTGACGATGGCGCGTGACCGCCACTACGAGTTCTCTTCCACCAGACGCGCGCGCTTCTCCACGCTGTGCATGCTGTACGAGCTGCACAACCAGGGCACCGACAAGTTCGTGTACACGTGCAACAGCTGCAAGTCGCACGTGGAGACGCGCTACCACTGCACCGTGTGCGACGACTTCGACCTGTGCGTGCCCTGCCACGAGAAGGAGGGCCACCCGCACAAGATGGAGAAGCTCGGCCTCGACATCGACGTGGGCTCCTCGCCAGGCGACATGAAGCAGGCCAACCCGCAGGAGGCGCGCAAGCTGTCCATCCAGCGCTGCATCCAGTCGCTGGTGCACGCCTGCCAGTGCCGCGACGCCAACTGCCGCCTGCCGTCCTGCCAGAAGATGAAGCGCGTCGTCACGCACACCAAGATCTGCCGCCGCAAGACCAAGGGCGACTGCCCCATCTGCAAGCAGCTCATCGCGCTGTGCTGCTACCACGCGAAGCATTGCCAGGAGACCAAGTGCTCCGTGCCGTTCTGCAGCAGCATCAAGCAGAAGCTGAAGCAGCAGCAGGTGCAGCAGCGCGTGCAGCAAGCCAAGCTGCTGCGGCGACGCATGGCGGCCATGAACACGCGCGGCGCGGCCCCGCCCTCGCCGCCGCCCGCCGCCTCGCTCGCCTCGCCGCCGCCCTCCAAGCCTGCCACGCACGCGCTACCGCACAATGTGCAGAAGGCGTTGCAACAGGTACGTACATGCCTTTTTATAATTAATCAAATATGTAATAAGAAATATCAAAGATTCATACATCTCACAATACATATGAGTCGATAACAATTACTTCTTGGATGTAGTAAAATGGTTGGAACTTATGGCATACTGTATCCTGTATAAAATTTCAAAAATCTATACAATATTCTTTTGCCAAGTGCTGAATGTATTATGATTTTCTACAATGCAACTTGTCCCTCCATTAGGTCCAAGAGGAAGCGGCGCGACAGCAAGCGCCGTCGTATGGGAAGCAGGCCGCCATGGGCCCGCCGCCCGGCAGCGTGGGCCCCGGCGTGGGGCCGGGCGCCGGGCCCCCGGCGGCGGCGGCGGGTCCCCGCGGCGACTGGGCGGCGCGCTACCGGGCGCCGCCGCCGCTGCACCACCCGCCGCACGCGCAGCACCACGCGCGCCTGCAGCACCACCCGCAGCCGCAGCAGCACCACCCGCACCCGCACGCGCCGCAACAGTTACAAGTGACCACCACATTCATTAATCACTATGGAATTCAAAATAATACTGGAATCCCATGTCGATAAAATTAAAGTAAAGATAAAATTCAATGGCAGCCGTCTTGGATTTTAATCCCATTTTAGATCTTTGAAAACCTTTGGTGACCGTTTGTACAACCGCCATGTTATATTTGGATCTGAGATCTATGTCGTCATCAATATAACATAGACTAAATGGAGTGAAAAATAATTATGAAAATCCATGTCGATAAAATTTCATCATCTGCTTAGCCTTTTCCCAACTGTGTTGGGGTCGGCTTCCAGTCTAACCGGATTCAGCTGAATACCAGTGTTTTACATGGAGCGATTGCCTATCCGACCTCCACAACCCAGTAACTGGCCAACACGATACCTCTTGGTTGGACTAGTTGTCAGATTTCTTGGCTTCTGACTATCCGTAGCGACTGTCAAAGATCTACGAATGACAGCCGGGACCAACGGCTTTACGTGCTTTCCGAGGCACGGGGGTGTCACACCACCAACTTCCAAACTCTGGGCTACTACTGAGAAATTCCTAATGGAAAAACCCAATTTACCCTTTTAACACTTTTTGCCCGACCTGGGAATCGAACCCGGGACCCCATGCTCATCAGTCGCACGTTGCGACCACGAGATCAACGGAGAAGTCATATCGATAAAATTTAAGTAAAATATAAAAAAATCAATAGCTGCCATCTTGGATTTTAATTTCAGTTTTAGATTTTTTAAAACCTTTGGTTAGCGGTTGTACAACCGCCATGTTATATTTGGATCTGAGTCCTATGTTCCCCATCAGTATAAAATGGACTAAATGGAGTCAAAATAATCATGAAACCCATGTCGATAAAATTTAAATTAAATAGAAAAAATTAAATAGCTGCCATTTTGGATTTTAGTTTTAGATATTAGAAAAACTTTGGTTTAGCCTTTGTCCAACCGCTATGTTATATTTTGATCTGAGACCTATATTCGGCATCAATATAAAATGAACTAAAAGAGAAAGGCAATTCTGCTAACTTTTTGGATTGATTACCATCTAAGTCTCAATCTGTTTAATATACCTTATAAAATTTTGTATTTTTTTAATTAGAAGCCTTCACTACCAACATCAACACAACTAAACCTACCACTCACCCTTGCAGCAAAGAGCCCCCGCGCCGCAGCAGCAACAGACGCAACCTCAGGTCCACCAGAAGGCGTTACAGCAGCTCATGGCGACGTTGCGCTCGCCCACCAGTCACAACCAGCAGCAAGAGATCCTACAGATACTCAAGTCCAATCCACCGCTCATGGCCGCCTTCATCAAACAGAGACAAGTGAGTCGTTCATATTCAACCTTCAACAATAAGGGTGGATCCGGACGAGCGTAATTTTTTTGAGTTGTGAGTCGCGTAATTTCGGTTGCGTAATTTCTGCTACATTCGGTTTCATATACAAAACTCCTGTTTCGTTCACACGGCGACGCAAAATTAGTTCGTTACTTTCAGTAGATAGTAAGTGTCGTAATGGCCCAGTGGTTAAGGCATCCGCCTCTCATGCACGAGGTTGTGAGTTCGCAACCGGGCACGGGCAAGTACCAATGTGACTTCATGTAATTCATATGTACTTTCTAAGTTTATCTTGGACATCACTGACATCGGTAACCATGTCAGAAGCCCTTGAGGCGGTTTAGAAACTCTGACACTAGGGTGTGTGGAGTCGATTAGACCTTACTGCCCACACGATAAAGAAGAAGAAAGAAGAAGTAGATAGTAAATTACGCGACCGAAATTCTGCGACTCACCAAAATTACGCTCGTTTTGGCCTCACCCGAACTCAAAAGCAATCATTGTTGTCGCCAAAAGAATCCCAGTAATCTGTACGTAAATTATTCTGCAAACATTGATTAAACAAAAGCTTTAAGTTTTGTAGCGTTATTGACTCAAGTAGGCAGGTTTCATCAAAATATTTGTTCATTATCTGTTCCAGAACGCCCAAAACCAACAGCAGGCGGCGGGCGGCGTGGGCGGTGTGGGGCCGGTGGGCGCGGTGAGCGGCGTGGGCAGCGTGTGCGGCGTCGGCGGCGTGGGCCTGCCGCAGCAGCAGCCGCAGCTGCAGCACATGATGCAGCCGCAGCAGCAGCAGCGGCTGCAGCAGATGCACCAGATGCTGCCGCAGCAGACACAAGTACGTACCACTTTCTCAATGTGTGATAAATGAGTACATGTTTAACAAACATAAATATCCTGTTGAAAACTTTTGCCATTTTAAATGGTTATTCAAAATTGTTGTTTTTTTTTTCAACCGTGTGATTGGATGCATTTTGTAACTAATGGTTTTTGTTCCCAGGGTGTGTCTGGTGTGGGCGGCCCCCCAGGCGTGGGGCTGGGCGGGCCGGGCGCCGGGCCGGGCGGCATGGCGCACGGCGCGGGCTGGTTCAAGGGCGGCGTGGGCGGCAACATGATGGGCATGCGCGGCGCGTACGGTGGCGCGGGCGGCGTGGGCGTGGGCGTGGGCGGTGTGGGCGCGCGGCTGGGCGCGGTGGGCGCGCGCTACGCGTTCGGCGGCGGCGGCGTGGGCGTGGTGGGCACGCGCTCGCCGCCCGCCACGCCGTCGCCGCGCCCGCCCACGCCCTCGGAGCTGCTGCTGCTGCGCCAGTCGCCCGCGCCGGCCGCGCCGCTGGCCCCGCCGGACGACCAGCTGCCGCCCATGACGCCGCAGGACCAGCTCACCAAGTTCGTGGAGCAGTTGTAGTGTACATAGGCTCAGCGCGCGGTCCTGTACATATAGCGTAGCGGCCGCGACGCAGCGTGCTACCCTCGCTCGTGCCCTCCCCGCCCTATTTATTGATCGAGTTGTCGTTAGCGACGCGAGGGACGTAAATTAAGTATTACGATGACCGAAACGAGCGCTCAATGTACAAAATGTAAATATGAGAGGAGTATGTCCTGTCCGCTTCTGCGTAATGTAAGTTGTTTGTAGTGTAGGTACATTATGATACTTATTCTGTTTATTGTAATTAAATCATTTTATAATATAATTATGTGATCATTATAAACTGTTGTTTCTATTTACTTGAATACCTTACATCCTTTTCTTTAAGACTCACTTTCATCAAAATTACTAGTTAGTGGTTTTAGTGAACCACTTGTGGTGAAAAGTATTTACGGTTAGTGCCTGAACGTATTTAAAACATGATTGCATCCCTGTCACATTGTTAGAAGGTGACAGAGACAGAATGATAATTTAAACACCTTTAGCACTAAACATGCGAATCGCACGAGTAGGTCAGTGACATTAAAATTTTATCGATGTCGTTTCTTACAGCGAAAATGGTTTTTCTCTTTATTAATATTTTATAAGTTTCTGACTGGGACCGTAATATGCATAATTATATCGACAACGTCATGGAGTCATTGTTAATTATATCTGTAACCGAGTCAGGATTCCGTATTTTACGACTATAATATTAGTTGGCAGCTAAAATATTAAATCATGATTGTAAATCGCGGTAACGTTCAAGAGTGAAAAGAAACTGTTGTGAAATGTGTCCAACACCAACCGCATCAGGTATCCTTCGGTTTAAAAAGTGTATAATAAGTATAACCAAAATCGAATTCGTGATCAAAAATATAAACAATGACATGTCATTGTCAAAGTGATCATTCAGGAGTATTCAACATTTCCCTATTGATTCAATGATTGAAGTTGTTTTTTTGAATGTAGTGTTTTTGGAAGAACGCTAATGCAGCGTGGCGTGTCTATATTTAAACTATAATAGCCTAAAGTAAGTCCTATTACAGGAAAGGTAAACGAAAGGAAAATAAAAGATGAATAAGTTACGTTTCGCTAGTACAAAAACACAAAATGAAGTGCAAATGTTTATGACCACTGCTTTATTGCCAGTTACATAAAAACTATTTGCACGATTTTATTTGAAACAGTTAATAGTCTTGGATTGTAATTAACGTCACTTTAAAATTGAAAACTGTGTATAATATTATATTTCACTCGTTAAAGATATGCCTACTACTTTAGAACTACCTACGTTATAGTACTTTTCGGCAAACTGCATTAAAGGTTATTATTTAAAAGTGGCAACACTTTTATTAACATTTTTGATCTCGAATTCGATTTCTGGGTATAGTAACATCATGGAGTAACCACCTAGCGATGATGCGGATGATGATGATGTGATGCGGTAATTGAGAAAGTAATAATCTACGGGGAGAGTTCCAGTAGTATAAAATAAATTCTCTCATGTTGAGTTACTCAGCTGGTATAGGTATAGGTATACCAGCTAAGTATGTTATGCAAATGCATAACATGATTCGATAGCAAACATACTAGTTTGAGCCTTATTATCTCTGCGTAATAATATTAATCGCATATTTTCGCAAGAATATACCATCAGGCAGAGGTGTACCATTATACACCCACAGTCCGCCGGTATGTTTAGGTCTTATGTAATAGGGGGCGAACCTATTGCCATTAACCGGACCAAATCCTAACTCCCAGCTGCTACTGAGAATTCCATAGAATAACTAACACTTTGCTCGTCCTGAGAATCGTACCCAAGACCAACAGCAGCGGTAGCAGTCGCGCTTAGGACCACTGGGCTAACGACGCAGTTTTGCAACAAGTAATTAGAAAAAGGAAATATAAAAAGATAAGGGTACAACTAGTCACCATGCTATTATTTTCAACTACTACATTCCGCGTTCACCAACATTTAATCGACCGGTTACGAATATAAAACAGTTGTTTATGTAAATTATTCTGTTAACTTTTAAATATAGAACTGTTTAAATCATATACCTTTTAATTCAAATGTTGGCAACTCCTTAGTAAGGCAAAGTTTGCTACTTACTTATATCTTCAGTGATTTCTTTTTATGCGGACCTCCTGCGTCACTGTTGCTACCACCCTGTAGTGCGATTCTCTAAAATGCAAACTCGAAAACGAGTCTTACTAAAGTGATCGCGCTCACTTCGATAACGAACCAACTTGTCATCGGTTTAGTATTCGTTCGCCGTGGTGACGTCACCGGCGTGATCGTGTTTAACAGAATACCATTTTGTAATCTCACTGCGGATTCAGCTTTCGAATTACGAAGTGAGGCTTAGAGAATCGCACTGCTGATCACGTTGCGACTGGCGAATGCCATGATTGTGGATAATGAAGGTAAAAGTAAATAAATGACGTGTACGCAATCTATATACCCACACTTTCTTTGTGTTTTTTTGCACTTACCAAGATCAGTTTCAATCGAAAACAAACCTATACAGAATTTACGCCCAAGATTTTTTTTAAGCAAGACGGTTAGCTTTTATTAGAATAAGTACATAGGAACTTGTAAATTTTAACCTATATTCATGTATGGATCGAAGCAGGTGGCGTTCTGTGGTTTCTGCCTACCACCACGGGAAAAAGGCGTGAGTTTATGTATGTATGTCATGTATAATGGAGGTGAGATTTAGGCCCACTTTCACCAAAATCAGTAAACAGAATGATAACTTAAATACATTTAGCGCTATATGTATCAAAATTATCAGTCCGTCTCCGTCACCTTCTAGCAGTTTGACCGGGATGCAATGATGTTCTAAATATGTTTAGTGATTTTGGTGAAAGTGAGCCCAAAAATAATAAAAAAGCTATATTAATAAAACAAAAGAATTATGTAAAACGCTTTAATTAAATTCATGTGACAATGTTAAAATAAACATTTTAGGTATTTTTAGTTATTAGTAGCATCTTGCAGTGCTGTACACCAATATACTCCACATTTTACTCTAAAACGATATAGGAATAACTTCCACCGACACGAAGATTTTAAACTAGCCGCAAAACGATTCATTTCACTTATCACTCCTCGCTATATAACTCTGACATCTATATATTTTTATTATCAACTAACTTATAAAAATTTGGGACCAAATTCAATACGACGGATTTCCCAAATTCTTTTGTTATGTTCACATCCATTCTTAAAATAAGGCCCAAAGATGCGGTAATTCTGAACGTGTTGCTATCAGCTTTCACGGTTTAGCAACTGAAACGCAGTATTTCAGTGAGATCAAAACTGAGTAATGATTGTAAATGTTGGTAGCAACATGCCGTGACATCTCGTTAGGCCTGAAGGCAGTTCGTAATTTAGATGCTAATCTTACAAGACTGTTCATAAACCGAGTAATATTATTTTAGTTTTTAAACGTACTTCAATAATTGATAGCATAAAATTAAACTCAGAGCCACTAAATATGGTAGGTAGTTGCTTTTGGCTGGGCGCTTTTTCTATTGGGCAGAATATTGTTTATCTAATAATATAAATATTTAGAATCAGAATTATCATACACTTTTTTAAATACAAAAATATACCTTTATTCCAAGGTTTATAAGCAGTCTCCTGTACAAATATATTTCTCCATAAAGTTATAACTTTTTAAATGCAATCTCCAATTCATTCTCAGCACATAAAGCTTCCAATTAATAAAAATGAACGCTTAACAAAAACATAGATAAAGCTTGTTCGGGTTTAAGTAGCAAATAATTTCATTATACTACCGCATATTTAAAATGAACGTTTTCAAAAATGCTTTGGAATATTGATAGTGTTTGTTATTTTTGTTAACTCTGATTAGTTTGCACTTTTCTAAGCATTATTGACGCGTGCTTGTGTTTTAAACCTATATTAGTTCCAATTGACGAATCCTTATGCTCGTAAAGATATAAAAATAGACACATAATAATTATTATTTCATATAATTTATGTCAATAATGCAAGCTTGTTAATATTTCTAAACATCTTTGGCAAAGCAAAATAAGCCTAACTTTTTTATCTTTAAATTAATTTTTAACATCAATATTCCAAAGCATTTTTCAAATACATAGTTATAACAATAATTACCATAATCCCATTCCAATATAATTCATACACCAGGTGATCTTATAAAACTAAAACTAATAAAAAAAAACAATGAACAATTATGATTACAACAAAATAATTTATAAGCGAAAAAGATATTTGAGGCAAACCATACTATTTGTACTTGAATAAAAATATAACGCGACGTTAGTGTAACTTGATGATAGCCAACGGAAAATTAATGCGACAGAGAAAATAAAATGATGTTGCCTAAAATATCGCATCGCTCTCGACACTAAAGGAACGAACTAATAAACACACACACACGTCATTTTACCACAAATTAGTATTTTTTTATTTAGATCCTTAATTACATATATTATGCACATTTGCTTATTTATTTTTTGTATTTTTTTTCTTCGCTTGCAACACATAATTTATACCGTGTTACTAATAAGTACCGAATATCAGGTGGGGTCCAGTTAGGATCGCAGTCGCCGCTGTAGCCAATGTTTCATGTAACGGTCTAACAACCACACAACGCTAGTCAGGCAATTAATTTTATTCAAATAATTTTAAAGAGCCCTAAATCATAAACGAAGTCTTGATTAAATAAAATATTAAAAATTGCCCCACCGGCGTAAATTAGTCATTGGACAGTCAACTACACGCATTCTTTACAAAACTTATAAATGCACAATCAATACAAATAAATTAGGAGGAAATAAACCTTTATAATTTAGAATAGGCATGACCCAGCTCGATTGTTCACATTTCCGATTTAAGCTGAAGTTTCTCACGATAATTCCAGCTGTTTATAAAAAAAAATGGTAAAGGACAGCATGTCGAAGTGCTTAAAATTTAAGGTGCCTACAAATTAATTTGTTCTTCGGCAGACCATTTCATGTGAATTTTCCGTCGAACGGCATTATTGACGATCGATAGTTAAATTATGATTACCAAACATTTCATAGGCACCTTTTTGCCATAAAACTCATGAAGATAGACATGTAACAATAAATTTATCAACTCATAAAACAAACTCATCGCCGCCGCACGTGACGCACACGCGGCAATAATATTAATTTAAATACTAATGGCATTACTGCGCGTACGCAGCCTCTTCAACATCGGTTGGCACAAAATAAAACAATTTGCTGTCCAAATAATGTTGGGAATGTGCAATAAATGATTAGATTTTCTTTACATCATTCATTTAAATTAATATGCCATCACTCAGTCTTTCAATTCGTGAAACTGTAAATATATAATAATATATTCAAAAACCTGCAATAAGCAACAGTTATAAGTGAAAATGATACAATAGATTTCATATATACAGTAAAATCACCTTCTCATTATCCAAGGCTTGTTTGTTTTGTCACAGAAGCTACGATTTTTAATTCTTTAATCTGGCCATTTATATTTTAGGTGTAAACGTACAAAAAGGTTTTTATATGAACAGGATATAATTTAGTGAGTCAAATATGAAGACAGACCCAAAAAGATTACATTCTATCACAACTAAGTATAAATAAGTATTTCTTGCCGTCATGTTAATTTGTATGAAAGAATTAAGAAGTGTAGCTTCATCGACCCAATCCTGCAGGGTTCAAATTGTTTGACAGCAATTAAATATTTGAGGAGAAATTTAAGGAGGTGGAGATTATTGAAGTATGTGACTACCATAGCAGGAAATTTTTTACACTACTATTTTGAATATTGGGTTTACCAACTATAACTTTTGGACGAGGCATCAATATGATGCAACTATAAGATTTTAAATGCGCTTTGAGTATATTATTGACTTGACTTAATACACTTAGGAACATAAATCACATAGTATTTTATTTAAGTATAATTTAAAAAAAACTTCATGTAATAAGCGATATTGGTTGTCTTTGAATCGAGTATTTTCTTCGAGTGTTTTTTGTTCTTTCTTAATGTCTAATGTGATGTAACATATAATTAACAAGCTCATTATATTCTTATAAGCCACAATGAACTTATGACCTAACAAAAAATCAAAGTAAAAAAAAAACATTGCATCCTCATAATATGATGGCAATGATTTTTTGTGGGGCAAAAGGTCACTCATTGACTAAACTTGAAATCTCGAAATAACTTGACATATGAAACAAATATTTAAATGTAGGTAGTTCCAGACCGCTGAATGGGGGAAGCGCAGGGCCAGTCATTGTGGCTAACTTTAGGGGGGGCTATGGCCAGCAGTGGACGTCGTTCGGTTGAATGAGGATGCGACGTCAGCTACGGATTTTAATTTGACTTCCCACGGGCAAAAGCTTTTAGACCAGATGGTCTACGATAAAATGATCAGACAACAATTATTCGTCCTTATTATTTGTTACGGACAAAATTAGTTATATGGTTATTTTCTCTTTCAGTAAAGCTATAACGACATGACTTTTAATTCCCTGCCCATCACACCCCTGCAAGATGCAAGTATCCTAAACATAAACTAGTTTTATTTAGGGACCAACTCTGAAAATATTGATATTGTTTTCATATTTCAGAGTTGGTCCCAAAACAAAAATTGTTTATATTCTTCTCACCTTGAAAGATAGGCAGTAAATTAAAAGTCAGCTGTATAATTCCTAGTCCAAATGCCAGCATACTTCAAGAACCTTACCAAAACATTTGATTGCTGTCCAAACAACTGGAGGCCTGGTAAGAAGAGCAGTAATTTTATTGTTCCTTCTTGTCCTCGACCGGCGAGGGTGTGGAGGTGTCCGTGTCTTCTGGCTCCTCATCTGAGTAGTTTATAGGTTCTTCACCAGGCTTCAGTAACCGCCCCACGAGGTCGTACTTCTCTGGAATAATGGAAAAGAATTGGTTTTAATATTGCTTTGTTTTATAAGTATGACTGGTAATTTGGTCTTATACAATCACTAGCTTCTACCCGCAAGTTCCGCCGCGTTTTTTTTTTATTAAAGGTCGTAGCGTGATTTCATATGGCCTTTACCTTATGAATCTGGCTATCACAGAGTAAAACTTTTTTTCGAATCCGACTGATACTGTCAGATATTAAAAAACCCTTCAGTTTGATTTTATTTATTAGTAAAATGTAGAGGGGTCCGCAGATGGAGTCAGGAGCTGAAAGTACTCGTGAATATGAGCTATTTTTATTATTTTTGGATCAACCTTGTTCCATACACAATCAAAATGTAAGTTGGTTATGTTAAGAGCTGTTCGTAGTCATGAGAACTGTATTGTTGTCAGCTTGTATTGTACTGTATCCATTTCCATTTCCACACGATAAAATTAAGCTAACAATCAATCAACTCAACCTGCCATTCAGTAAGGTATACAAAAGATTTAACATAAAATCGATCGATCATACCAATCCTATCCTACTACTATTATAAACGCGTAAGATTGTAAGAATCGATAGATGGATAGATGCATGTTAGTTACTCTTTCACGCTTAAATAGCTGAACGGAATAAGATGAAATTCGACACACATTTGACATGTGTTGTTTGACATATTGATCTAACTTAACCCATAGGATTATTGTAGCTATTCCTTTTTTTGTGATCCCGTGGGATTTTCTTCTTCTCGTAGATATTGATATTAAATTAATGTATAATTCTTTAATTTGGCCTCCCCATATGGCCACGTTTATCGCGGCATTAGTGGCATTTTTAATGTCCTCTAAAGTGACTAACTCTAAGGTGTAGGGACACCTCGGGAACTGCAGCAACTAAGCCATAGTCTGGTCGGTCTATAACCCCCATTTCGCTAGGTTATGTTTGCAGCGGCCTTATAGGATAATTTTGAACTAATTCCAAAGTCTACGCAGACAAAGTCGTGGGCAGAAGCTAGAGTTATAGTCGATCCTATTGTTATGCATTAAACCACCCACACATAGCTTTCGCTCTATTCTCAGATATGAATAATCGATAAACTATTCAGACAATGCACGTGTGATATCAATATTTTCTTAAGATTACATGGTGTTACGCTATTTGAACCTTCAAGTGACCATACTTTTAAATAAATGGCAATTATGGTTAAATCGCAATTTTAACTGACGCTTTTTATTTCTCATTGGCTAACAATTTTAAATGGGTTTTTTTTGGATGCTACAGAACCAAATTTCCTGTTCTTATTACAGGATTTTTGTTCAAATTGTGTCTGAAATTGCCAATCCCTCAAGCGTAGTGATCAATACTCGTGCCTTCTCTGACGAGTAGAAGCCTTTGCCCTGCAGCGGGACACTAATAATCCCGTATTTCTTTTTGTTTTATTATTTGCCATCACTAAAATTTCTCCCTATAGGTAGAACTGCAATTAAGAAATAATCCCAATAAATAAACAGCTATAGACTAAAAAAATACGAACTAAAGCAGTTAGTTATTCTATAGCTGTAATTCTTAGGCAACTGACATCAAATAACTAAATACATTTAGCGCTAAACGTATTAAAGTCATCTGTTTCTGCCAACTCCAAAGGATTGACAGAAATAGAACGATATTTGAAATTGGTTTACCGGTAAATGTATTTCGTTATTTATGGTGTAAGTGGCCTTTATGTTTGATAACAGCGCAGGTGCGACACAGCAAGGAATTTGCCATTCAAGTTAGAGCAAATGGTGTGATTTAAAATAATTAGGGGTCTATACTCGTTGTGTACCAACGGGACGGGAACGGGACGGGACGGGCCGGGCCTGTTGGTCTAGTGGTTAGCGGCCCTGACTGCTAAGCCGGAGGTCGTGGGTTCGATTCCCACCCAGGACAAACTTTGTGTGATGAGCATGATTGTTTGTTCTGTGTCTGGGTGTGATTTATCTATAATATGTATGTATTTATAAATTATATAAGTATGTATATCAGTTGTCTGGTTACCATAACACAAGCTCTGCTTAGCTTGGGATCAGATAGCCGTGTGTGAGTTGTCAAAAGATATTTATTATTTATATTAATTACTAAGCCTCCTGTGTCCGTCCTTCTATCTGTCAGCGAGCTGTATCTCAAGAACGCTAATGGATAGAGAATTGATATTTTCACAGAGTGTGTATTACTATGGCCGCTATAACAACAAATAATATAAAGTAAAAAAATAAAAGGTGTCCCCAGACAAGAATCAATGTAGATTTTGCAGAAAATATTGTACTTTACTACGAAATATCATAATCCTTCTTGGCCGGTTTTTTTTTCGTAACGCTTGAACAGAGCACTGGCTAGCTATGGAATTTTTGATCCGGGCCGGGCTATTGCCGTATGCAATACCAATAAGCTATGACCATAACTCAGAAGATACATGTTCTAAACTCGAACCATAGAAAAAAAAAGGGAATAAAAAAGTTTCGCTCAAAACTATAGAGGCTTTACATTTGAAAGTGGAACGCCGGTGTATTGTGGCATCGTTACCGTTACACTGCAGTGGACGGAACGTGACCTACTGAGACCGGCTTCCCATAGGCTTAGAAGTGTTCATGTATTATAGTTTCACTCGTGTAAAAAACACGTGTACCGGTTGACCTGAACGTCATCTTATAGTGTTCAGAGAAATTAAATTGCAGTTAACCTTTTGTAATTGCCTCGTTAGCCTAGTGGTCCTAACCGCGACTTCTACGTTAGAGCAAAAAGTGTTATTAGATTTTTCGTTTATTGTCGCTTCGCTGCTTTAGCAGTATTCGAGCTCTATGTAAAGGAACTCGTTCGGCGAAGTACTACCACCATACCTATTTCTACCGCAAAGCAGAGTTGCTATGTTCCGGTTTGAAGGGTATAGTTGCCGGTGTAATTACAGGCACATGAGACATTTCAAGTTTGTCTCTGGGATGAGAATGCATTTGCAAATTCTGGTGTATTACAGATGTCTATAGGTAGCAGTGACCACTGAACCTCAGGTGAGCCGTCGGCTTGTATGCCATCCAATGACACAAAAAAAAACAACATAAATTTGGATCCAGTGTGCGCATCCTACATGGTTCAATTTTGTATTCCTTTTTTTTAAACTACAATTTTTGGAGTTCTAGAATCATGATCTGGATCACGGTAAAAGTGTGCCCGTCGATGGTTTGTATTTGATACAATGAAGAATGCAAGTAATAATTACTGCTTGAACGCTCGCATTTACAGCTTCATTAACAAAGGTATCTAAAGCGACGGGCAATTACACGACAAAGTAAACACTTACGGTGCTTGAGCAACTTCACAATCATTAAACAAAGCGATGGTTCTAGAGATTATATTGTTTATAAGTGTAACAAATGGATGGCACGTCATTACAGTATAGGACGGACCGCGGCCCGATGCGTCAGCTATGTTTACGCAATATGCTACACCGCATTGCGATTAAAAAATTAGCTATTAAAGGTGTCAAAACCGAAAATTGAGCTTAATTCTGCTAAAATTAAAATTAATAAGCCCTATCTTTCAATAATTACTTTAAATTAATTTAATATACTGCCTCGTTTGCCTAGTGGTCCTAAGCGCGACTGCTACGCTAGAGGTCTTGGGTTCGATTCCCAGGTCGAGCAAAAAGTGTTATTGGATTTTTCTATGAAATTCTCAGTAGCAGCTCGGAGTTAGAATTTGTACTCGGATAATGTCCATAGGCGCGCCCCCTAGTACATGGGACTTGGGACCTAACATACTGGCGAACTGTGGGTGTACATTAGTACACCTACGCCTGACCTTTCGGGAATACAGGCTTCATGCCTATGTACTTCAAACTAATTTAATATGCCAATGAGTTACTTTACTGTGACTCTATGAATGTAAATTTCAAAATTATATTTAAAAATAATAACAATTTCAGCCTATTACTGTCAAGGTTGCATGAGGTTGCAGGGCCGAAACCGGGCAAGAACCAATGTGACTTTCTCAATTCATACATACATTCTAAATTTATCTTGGACGTCACTGACAAGTTTATTTTAGTCAGTTTTGCAGTCCTAAATATAGTACTCCACTTCGACCCAGACCCGCGCGCTTAGCCTGTAGCTTTAAATTCGTATCTGAATAATCAAGATCCGATCCATCCTGTCCCCTTGCTGTCTTTCCACAGCGACTCCCTAGGCCGAGCACCGTACCCCAGAGGGGATGCCCTTGTCGCGTAGTCGCTTAGGTTATAAGTTTTAATCCCTAGCTAGAGGCCCTTATTTTTAATGTCTTACGGCGCCAACCTAGGACAGGCGAGATGTAATTGCAAAAAAAAAAAAAAAACAGTCAAATTGATAACCTCTTCCTTTTTTTGAAGTCGGTTAAAAACAAAATGTACGATGTTGTTTTCACGAAAAAAATGTTATTTAAATCAGGTAACATTGACACCAAATCAGTTTTACACATAAAAAGGTGAGAGGTGGTGCCAATCCGTTGAGATAAGGATAAAGTTCTATCATTACATAATAAAGTGATAGCATACAATAATACCAATCTAAATAGGTACGTAATAATATTATGTATTGTACATAAACTTATCGTTCAAGACCAGTCTGATAAGGCAGAATAATATATGAAACCAGGACATGAAAATATTGCTAAAAACGTAATCAAGATTACATAATATTACCTTCATTTCTGGCAAACGTGAAGAAAAGTCATTAAAACATTGTACTACTGACCGAAATGGAGTTCAAGCAGTTCAATACTCCTTTGTACTATGGTTGGCAGCATTATTCATACTCAGACAAAATGTAAATAAGTTTTTGTTGACTATTTTATCTCGCATACGCGGAGCCTTCACGTGCGAAAACACGTGTACTTCATATGATTATCTGACAAGTTTGACAAAATTAGAGTGTGTTTATTCGAAACACGTTTCGTTTGGAACAAAACATTTTGTTAGTATCGCAATCGCATATTCATTATCGGCTTGTAAATAAACACATAGATAGATCTGATTCACGCAGATGCTATTTTTAAGTT
This sequence comes from Caradrina clavipalpis, assembly GCA_932526535.1. NCBI lineage: Eukaryota > Metazoa > Arthropoda > Insecta > Lepidoptera > Noctuidae > Caradrina > Caradrina clavipalpis. The sequence continues at coordinate 3,588,512 of OW052095.1, forward strand.
GCAAAAAATTTGATGAGTCTGTTGTTTGTCCTAGTTATATGCTGCGTCTAGCTAATTATCAAATTATGTTTAGTTAGCGTCTTGATTGATGGAAACCTTGAACATTGGAAAGAAAGAGATCATGGGAGAAATGAAGCGAGGCAGACCTTTTCTAAAAAACAAGACACAGAAAGAAGAAAATAAAGCAGCATTAGTCTGATGAGCCAGAGTTAGAACCTCTTCGAATTGGGCTAAAACTAAAAAAAATAAAAGCAACAGAATCCTAGTATGGTTCCATTTCGACACTGCAAGTCCGTAACTTTGTTATCGTGGTCGCAAGCGAGACTGCTGACGGTGGGGTTCTAAGGGCGCTTTCAATTTAGACGGTTGGTGCCGGACTGCTGCCGCACGTTTGTTACGACCATGAGCCGTACTGCTGCCGGACGACAGCAGTACGACGTAAATCGTCTTATTTGAAGAGAGAGAAACACGATGCGTTCACAGCACTAGCGAACAACGACTGAGCTGAGACACTGACCTGACAGGTTGTTGCCGTTCCGCCAACGGACGTGCGCCGCACTGCTGTCGCACGACTTTGCGTCGAGACATTTTGTATGAAAAATCATAACCGCCCGTGCGCAGTACGATACCCGGACTGCAGCAGTCCGGCACCAATCGTCTAAAATTTAGACGATTGGTGCCGGACTGCTGCGCTGCTGCTAGGGCGCTTTCAATTTAGACTCTAAATTGAAAGCGCCCTAAGTTCAATTCCTTAGGTTGCAAAATGTAATTGGGTTTTTCCGTTGCGAGTTTTTCAGTAGCAGCCCGAAACTTAGAGTGGATGGAAGTTGTTGGTTTAGCACCCGCGGTTCGGAAAGCACGCAAAGCCGTTGGTTCTGAGCCTGATTTTTCTCTGGTCGTGTTGGATTACCTACTGTCCCATAAGACTGTAAGAGTGAGGGGATTAGGGAGTGCACCGTGTTTGGACACTGTTAGTCACCGTTAGGATCGACCGCCGTGGCTGAAATTCAGTCGGGAGGACTATTAACATTACGAAATTAATTTCAGCCGGAACTTATCCATATGTATCCCGCTATAAAACTGCGCTGACATCATGCATAATCCCGTCATAACCCACGTGATGAAATCTGATCGTTCTATATTTAGTGGGGGGCGGTTATGAGCTGATAACACGCTGCACCTATCAAATATGCTGATAACTGCTGTAATAACGAATATTACGTGATAAACTATCACTTCGAAAGTGTATATAGATGTTTGCCTGAGTGATTTGGAAGTCTGTAAGCCACGCCTTTTAGTCGTGGATGAATAAATGGACACTATACCCACTGCTTCCTGGGTAGAAGGTATATCGTATGGAACACCAGAATTTTTCAATAAAGCAATAGCAATACCAGCCTATCATCGTCCCACTGTAGGGCAAAGGCCTCTTCTTATACAGAGAAGGCACGAGCATTGATCACCACGCTTGCTTATGGTAGTTTGGCGATTTAAGACTTGTCTTAATAAAAGTCCAGGTTTCCCCACGATGTTTTCCTGCACCGATGTCAGTGATATCCAAGATAAGTTTGGAAAGTACAGATATGAATTGAAAAATATAAATTGTTTTACATATTTTTAAAGCGGCGGGCGAAAAATGCATGATACTTCCCAGAGTTTCTTAAATCATGTAGTAAATGTGTAGAGAAAAATTTCATTATAATAATAATAGCCAGCTCACTTTTAAGCATAGCTGTTCTAAATTGGCATCTATTCCCAAGGGAGTAACGTCAAGCCTGTCATTCAACAAACGTAGGCGTGTCATGGTCATTAACAACTTTGCCTTCAGTTGCGCGCGAGCGGTTGAGTCGAACGCACACGCTTAGCAGCATCGCAACTTTATCGCGTGATTTTTACTTCTACCCACATAATAATTATGTTATTAAATTATCGTATATTACTATTAAATGGATGATATAAATATTAACGTGGATATTTGTGCTTCAAGTGGTAGTGATGACATAGTGCAGGAACCAGTACCTCAAAGAGAACAACTACTTTACCCAAGTTTGACCGAAGAGATGGAGACGAATGAAGAGAGTGAGCAACGAGTTACAAAGAGGGGGCGACAAGACGATGAAGAAATAGTGGAAGAAGATGGATTTATGACAGTAACTAGAAGGCATAAGCGAGCAAATAGGAAAGAATCTACTAGTGATAATTTAATGAGAGAAAGCAGTGGAAACTCTGAAGAAAACTACACTTGTATATGTGTGACAGGAAAGGAAATTTTACCGAAACAATTTGGTATGGCAAAACTTTTGAGATCATTAAAAATCGAAAAGATAGCAAAGATGGTATATAAAAGTGCATTCAGGGTCCTGATCTATTTTGAAAATAAAGAAAGTGCTTTGAAATTATTAAATTGTGAAAGTTTTATTCGTTCAGGATACAGAGTTCAGAGTACTGACGAAACTAGTTTATGTTATGGGACTTTAAGACAAATAGATCTAGAAACAGAAGAATCAGAAATTTTTGAAAATTTGTCATGCGAGCATGACATAATATCAATAAGAAGGCTAAAGAGAATGTCTGACAGCGGGGAATGGATAGATTCAGAGACAATACGAATTTGTTTTAAGGGCGCCACTTTACCGCCGTATGTATTTGGGTACGGTTGTAGGTTCAAAGTGGAGCCTTACACTTTTCCAGTTTCTCAATGCTCGGGATGCTGGAAATTCGGTCATCTTTCCAGAACATGCCCAATTAAAAAAATTATATGTCCCAAATGCGGAGGGAATCACTCTAATTGTGAAACAAATAAATATGTTTGTGTAAATTGTAAAGGTCCGCATATGGCCATGTACAAGCAGTGTCCAATGTTCCTAAAAGAAAAACAAATAAGAGACATAATGACTAAGCAAAATTATACCTACAGAAAAGCATTAGAATTATATTTGAAAGATCACAGAAGTCAACAAACAAGTATTGATAAGGGGGAAATTGGAAAAAATAGGAACGACATTAATTCACAACATGGACATAAACAGACTACTCAAGAAACATTTAGAGATATACTTGTATCGGGACGAATGGCTAATAGTAGTAGAAGTGATGACATGATACTGAATAATGTCACTGAAGAGAAGAACTCAAAGAAAAACATACATCAGCAAGAACGAGTTCCGAAAAAGAAGACGATGGAGACTAGAGTACCGGACAGGTGTAGCCTAGGTGAAGAGAAGTCGTCATCATCACCCACCTATGAACCTACATACTCGTATATAGAAAAAGGAAAAAGCCAAGAAGGTGTGAGAAACACAAGCATCAGAATGGATTTCTTTAGTACCTTCCAGAGAGTCAAAGATATATGTATGTCTGACACCGAGTGGGGTGCTAAACTTAAACAATTAGGCAAACTTGTAATTGAGATATTAGGTCAACTGATTGTTAAAGTTTTGAAGAAAGATGACATTTATACTACATTTATATCTATGTTTAACAATGGCTAACAATACAATTAGAATGTCTACTTTGCGAATTGTACAGTGGAATGCACGAAGCTTACGACCTAAACGTAATGAGTTTGAGTTGCTAATGGCACAAGAGAAAATACATATAGCTTTGATATCGGAAACTTGGCTTGAACCTGAATCTCATTTTAATGTAAGTGGGTATAATATTTTTAGAAAAGATAGGATAGATGGATATGGGGGGGTAGCTATTATTATTTGTAAATCGATAAACGTACAACAATGTTTTATTTCTACTAGAAACTCAGGCATGGAAATCATGTCAATTAAGCTCTTAAACTGTAATGAAATTAAAAATATAGTTTTGTTATATTGCCCTTCTTCAGTTCGCACAAGCCTTGCTGACTGGGAACAAATCTTCTCTTTATATTCCAATAAATGCATAATAGCTGGGGATTTTAATGGCCACCATGCAACCTGGTCCTCTAAAACTGATGGTAGAGGAATTCAGATTTATGACGCGGCTTTAGATGCTGGATTTGTCCCTCTTAACAATGGGAGTGCCACTAGAGTGACCTTAGTAGATAATATTGTTCAGAAGACATCTCCCGATGTGACTTTTGTTTCAACCGATTTGTCAGTTCTACTAAGCTGGAGTGTGATAAACGAAAATCTTGGAAGTGACCATCTGTTTGTTAAAATGTCATACAAATTTAATAATAATATGAACGCTTTTTGTATAAATAAAAAGCGAAATTTTAAGCTAGCAAAGTGGTCAGAGTATAGTAAATCCTTAGAAAATTATTTATTACAGCCTTTAGATATACATAATGTGCAACCCTTGTATGATAATTTTATCAAACAGATGAATAAAGCAGCCAATGAACATATACCTTGGATTAGGAGCTGTGATAATCCAAAAAATAAATTTCGACCTAAACCTTACTGGAATACGACACTCTCACATTTAGTGGCACAACGTAGGTTAGCCTTAAAAAAATTCAGAAGTAATCCTACGCCAGGTAATTTAACCATTGTTGAACGCAAAACAAAAGCTGCAAGTGATGCTATATGTCAGGCGAGGACAAAAGATTGGCAAAGTTACTGTAGTAGCATTGATGAACAAACGTCAAGTTCTGATATGTGGAAGCGCATGGGCTGGATCAAGGGAGTCAATTCGTCCAGATCCCGCGTTTCGAATGATCAGAAGATTGAACTTCTTTCTAATCTCGCTCCGGACTATGTATATCCAAGGGACCAACATTTCAATTCAAATAATATATTACTCGAAGCCAATTTTACCTTACAAGAGATGTGTAACTGTTTTAAGCGAAAGGATACAGCACCCGGTAACGACGGGATTACATATTCTCTCATATACCATTTACCTCCGATTGGAAAATTATACTTATTGGATTTATACAATCACATTTTTAATACCGGTAGCATCCCCATACAATGGCGTGACATATTAGTAACACCAATACCAAAACCTTCACCTAACGGTGGTACCAAACTCCGACCAATCTCCCTAATCTCTTGTTTATGCAAAATCTTTCACGCAATGTTAACAAAAAGGCTAGAGTGGTATATAGAGAAAAATAAACTGTTATCACCGTTCACTTCTGGATTCAGAAGAGGACAGTCGTGTCAGGACTGCCTAGTCAAACTAGTAAGCCAAATTTACTTAGGATTTTCACGTAAAATTTCGACTATAGCGTGTTTTTTGGATATCACTAATGCCTATAATAACGTTATAATAGACGTATTGATAAATACCTTAGACGAAATAGGTGTTGGCAAAAAATTCTGCCAGTATCTGTGGAACTTTCTGAGTGAACGGCACCTTATTATGAAAGATGAAACCGATCCAAATAACTACTTTATAAGATATACAAATCGTGGCTTAGCGCAAGGCGACCCGATTTCACCCGTTCTATTTAACATAATTACAATTAAATGTTTTGAGAAAATTAGAAATATAACGATGTGTCAATATGCAGATGACTTTGTATTATATTCTCCTTCTAGAAACCTAACAAAAAGTCAAACCGAATTTCAAACAGCGTTAAATGCATTTTGTCTCATTCTGGACGAAATGGGGTTACAATTATCTGCTGATAAATCGAAGGTTTGTATTTTTAATAGAGGTTTTAGAAGATTAGAAATAGAACTTAAAGTAGGTAATGACAATTTAGAGATAGTAGACAATTACAAATATTTGGGTGTGTGGTTGGACAGATCGTTGCGCTGGAGTAAACATATAAACATGACTGTTGAAAAGGTGCAAAGGACTCTTAATTTGCTTAAGGTCTTGGCAGGTGCCTCCTGGGGTTTACATCCTAAACACCTAAGACGTATATATATTGCACTTATCAGAAGTCGCATAGACTATAGCTGCTATTTATATGATGCGAGTGCAAAATGCCATCTAGATAAACTAAATAAAATTCAAAATCAGGCTATAAGGATAATAGGAGGTTTTATCAAAACATCACCTATTCACGTTATGGAAAGTGAGCTATGTGTACCTCCACTGTACTTACGAAGAAAATATTTAGCTTACAAATTCTGTCTTAAGTCAAAGTCTGTAGAAAATAATTTAACTTGTCAATTATTAGAGAATCTCCACGCTCTTCGACAAAATTGTTATTGGAAAAATAAAAACATTCCTTTGCTGATATCAGTTATGAATGAGGTTAAAGAATTGCAAGTAGCTTCTTCCTGTCCATTATTAATGTATACTTTACGAACATGGATAACTAATATTAATGTAAATGAGATAATTATAGTAAATTTAGAATCAATTAAAAAATCCAAACGGTCATACGATAGTAATATATTAAAGCATGAAGTTATTAGTGAATTATATACAAAGTATAGGGGTTGGTTTTATATATTTACGGACGGGTCGAAGAGTGCAGAAGGTCATGGGTCTGCATATTATATACCTAATATAGATTTAAGTGCCCAGGATAATTGTTTTAAAATAAGTGAACCTACATCCGTAATGACGTTGGAGCTCATTGCGATCTCAGAGGCTTTGACTTATATAATTAATCATTGTGGAGATAAAAATGTTGTCATTTGTACAGACAGCAAAAGTTCATTACAACATATAGCTCGATGCGCCTCTGGCCACAGAGGTGCATCGATAGCTTATGTTATTTTATCCAAAATTGATGAAATTACTCTAAAAGGCATCCGGCTGAGATTGCAGTGGGTTCCATCGCATATTGGGTTGCGGGGCAACGAAGAGGCTGACACGTTGGCGAAATTAGCGGCTAGGAATGGAAAAGAAACAAATATTATATTAGACTATTCAGATTTTTTACCAAAATTTAAAAAAATATGCCATGATTATTGGAAAGAATACTTTAATAAACGGTCATTAGAGAAGGGTTTATGGTATAAATCCATACAGTGTGAGCCTCTACGCGTGCCCTGGTTCATTAATAGTGATGTTAGTAGAAAACTGATTGTTACTGCCCTTAGACTCAGATCTGGACACATTCCATGCAAGAAATTTGCCTTCATGATGAAGAAAATCACTTCACCCAATTGTGAGGAATGTGGTGTTGTGGAGGACCTACAACATTTATTGATGGAATGTGTCCGATATGAGTCCAGTAGAAATAATTTAGTAAGGTCCCTGAATTTGAACAGAACTGATGTAGGCATGTTTCATACAATTCTATCTCAACCAAATGACGATGATGCGAAGGATTTGTTTAAATTCATGGCCTACGTCTTTTGAATAGTATAATTATGTTTAGGATACGATGGGACTGACATACGCTATGCGTAAAAGGCCCTAAAAAATAAAGAATAAAAAAAAAAAAAAAAAAAAAAAACTTTGCCTTTTGTAATAGGGCGAACCACCGAACCAACACACGTCAAAATTAATTGTAATCATTTTGAACATTTAACGTTGATTAATTCTAGATCTATTTTCTAAGATAGTAATGTAACACATTTGGTATATTGCATTAGTTTGGCATTATTAATTTAATTATTGTGAGATGGCTCGTTCAGTCGGGACCAGCGCCTACTGACCTCTCCCCCCCCCCCCCCTCCATTTGTCACGCGCCTTACTGGTTGGAAACCCATAATCTAGTGTGACCCAAGCTTAGTATTAATATGTTAATTACCTATACGTAACATTGATCTCTGATCTTCCTCTAGACGTTCCTACGCGTGACCTTCAGCTGCTCTATAATATTTACACTTCAGATTTAAAGCCAGAACAACTTATGTTTTAGGGGGAGCCGCAGGTAGCTCCAGTTTCGTGTCAAGCTGAAGAGTTTGTTTGTGATAATCTCAGGAAGTACTGGTTCGATTATGAAACATCCTTTTGCGTTAAATAGACAGTTTATCGGAGAAAGTTATAGACTATAATATAATATTCTGGGACGACATTTATCAGAGATACTACCGGGATGCAGCTCCGCCACCAATACCGCCACCTAAATCGCGTGTTGAATTATAAGTATAACAAGTCTTCGCTGTTTTATTGTATGCCGTACCTATATTACGGAGATCTTGAGAATAGACGGGTGTAATAATTATGTGCTTTGTTAAGAAGGTATCTGTCTTTTTCAGGTAATTTACGTATTTACGTTAAATTGTGACGACTGTTAAAACCCAACATTCAATATTGCAAGGCACATAACACAGGACTGTTTTTTTCATAGCACAACAAAGCTATTCAATATGAATCAGCTCTAAATAAATAAACAGGTTACGCCTTTCCAATCCCTATTGTTAATTGGAAATAAACCGACACACCCGTTACGCTATGACCTTCAACGAACCTATTGATTGTGAATTATTTTGTTGTTTTACGTTCCTTTATCTGATTACTTGTGAGTATTTTACTACAGTTAGACACGCTACGGGCCTAACTGGCGCCGATTCGGTTGGCTACAGTCTAAACTGAGCTGAAAATGCCGAAATCATTTACCTGAAGACAGAAAAACAGAAATATGGATGAACTTTAAAACCTTAAACGACAAAGCGAGAGGCTTTTAACCAGAGAAGAGTTATTTCCATCAGAAAACCATTATTAAGAAATATATTAAGGAGAACATAGATTAAATAAACATGCAACAAAAAAAGAACGAAATCTTTAATGTAAACGTGTGTCAAAAGCAACATTTCTTTTTTTTTGTTTTAGCATGAAGGATTTGTTTATTCAAATGGGTTTTAGATATTTTTCTTTTTAATATTCCATCTGTGATCGCCATGCCAACTGCCTTTATGCCTTTCTGAGTTTCATAATAGGGTAGAGATAAGTAGGTTAAGGGTCAGCAGATCGATTTCTCTAACTGATAAAGTGATAACTTATATAAATAAATATTACGATAACCTGGTCCCTAATGGGTGTGGAGATTATTAATTGAACTGTAATTTAATCCGTCGGAAATTACCTTGGATGTGTGATCACGTGTGATGTTGGGATCTACTGAGATATTTGGTGTTGGGTGTTAGTACAGCTTTCCCATAATCTAGCCATAATCCATTTGCCATAATCTATCGTAGTCTTCCCTAGCGAGAAATTATCAGTACATACCAGTTAAGCATTTTTTTTCGTAAACACGATTTTAGTGTTACCAAACAATTTACTTAATGTAAATGGCGTGATCATCGGGTGGGTAAGTGCCGGAAAAAATATTTAAATTGGACACGAAGTCTGCGAACACTCATACATACCTACGTATCATTTAGTGAAACGTAAACAAGAAAACTGTTTAGGGCGTGTTAAATAGATTAAAATTTATTGCTTGCTAACATGGTATTTGTATGACGTATCGGTGTAATGGATGGCAAAATGAGCAAACGGTCTCATAGCTAGCATTCTTAAGCCATTCAAAATGTATAGGTGGGTTTCCTACTTTCCACCCAAAAAACAGTAAAACCAGAGTAAGACTAATGAGCATTATTTTTATTCTCGATATTTTAGGGTAAAGTGTAGTAAATAATGCTCTGCCTCGTTTGCCATTTATAGAATTTGCAGGAATAGAACAATCGCTCGCTTGGTCTCTAGACCTACAATTTTTTCGGTTATTGGCTCTTGGTCTTTGGGACTCAAACCGGGGAGTGTGGGTGGGATTCTTAACTCACTAGACCACATCAGAACCCCTCCCTGTGCAACGCCTATTAGCAGATCCCTAAGAAGACTGTATGGGGGGTGTCCTTTCAGCTCGCGGTTTATGGTGGCACATAAACACTGTGCTGCATCTTTGAGGTCACTTTGGTGGGCGGACAGAGTCCCCATTTCCAGAATGCGCCCGTGACCTCAAAGCCCTACCTGCCATGAAAGGCGCAGGTGGGGTAGCAGCACCGTAATTAGTCTTTTATGCGCCTTGTGCGAGCTACTATAACGGCGCCCTTAAAAAATAAATCTGGTCCTGGTATAGTCATTTCTGCGCCCCTCTAGGATCTGCGCCCTGTGCCTGGGCACCGCTGGCACTGCGTGTTAGGCATCGAGCGAGGCGGTTGCCTCCTAACCCACCAAGCCAATCATTAGCTTACGACCTTAGGTAACAATTTAGGGCTATGCTAGAATGTTCTCACCAAAGAATTTATGAGATCGCGTGTGAACTTTGCGAATACATTCAATGTTCTACGACTCGAGCCGAATTTTGCCGAATGCTCACTTGAGGACAAAGTTACGCAAGCTACATAATTATTACGCCTCTAATTTATTATCGTCAATACATCGTGACAGATTTGGATACGCGTATTCGAGGGAATTTATTTATCTTTAGTCGGCGAGGTAAATAAATTTCGAGTTTACACGTGCGAGCAATTCACACTTCATTAGGTTTGTTTTTCTGTACGTTGCGCGAGTGTATGGGTCAAGCAAATTTCGACTCTGAGCTGCCTGGACTGAGTATGTATTGGGGTCAAGCTAGGGAACTCTGTCAGAAGGATGGCGTAAATCCTGGATATTTATCGGCAAAAAGTATGCAGTCTCTGATGGGATTCATCTCGACTCTTATGAGGGTCAGAAGACCTGTGACCTGACCTGATGTGTGTAGTTTGACCCACAGTAAATCCTATGAAACTCTTGGATAAATGCTCCGTAACAGTTACCTATTTAAAGTTCATACGACATAATGCACTTTTAAGGGTTTTAGTTACAACTTTGTTACTTGCATACTTATCCTCATAGAGAAAAATATTACCATTGAACAGGAAAATATTACCTTGTTTTGGTCGTAGATATTCAGATTTATGTATGAAGGGCATAGGATTTTGTAGTTTCCTTTTCTATGGTAAGGCCGTAATTCATACTACTGGCAAATGGGGACAAATATGTAGCAGTGTTACGATAATTTTATGTTATAAATAAAGGTATAGTTTCTGAAACTATCTATGGTTTCGAAGAGCCTATTATGTATTTTGGACCTTATGCACAAGAAACACAATAGCTGAAGTTGAATACAGTGTACCTAGTTTTAGAGCTGTAATTTTAATTCTAAAACGAAATGAATGGCTTTGTTTGGTTTTACATTTGTTCATAAAGTTTTAATAAATAAATTGGAACATTGACTACAATTTTAAACAAAATGTAATTTAAGCAATTTCTTCTACACATCTATCACCAAAGTACGCATTTTTGGAAACTAGATAACATGAACTCACGCCTTTTTCCCATGGGGGTAAGCAGAAACATTTTTTAAGCAGTACTTTCAGATACCATGTTCTGCATTACGTGAATGCTCATAAAACACCACAAGGTACTGCCACAAACCAATTTTTTATTCATTTTGACATCTCACAATCTTCTACTGTATTGTAGGTATTATAAACTTAAACTCACATACACAAATAGCTCAGCAACACAAAAATACCAGTTTTTTTTAGTTGATTTAGTTTTATCACCACTGCATATTTTGTTAACATAAAGAAAAAAACAGAACATCAAACGGACAAGTGGATTTTGAGTTTTATAAGCACTAACAGAGAGTCAAAAATAAATTAAACAACACACCAAGGACACATACTCTAAGGAATTCACAGTGATGATGCAATTCATCAATGGCGGTATAAATGAGTTCCATAGATTGGTTGGTTCATTAATATCTCTTAATTGACTACTAGTTACACATACCTCTGAACTGGGCCTCCCACTCCTTCACAGATTCCATTTCCATTGAGTTCAGGTCACTGAGGTCATCATACTCCTTGTCTGATGAGGTCACAGAGAATGTGGCAAGACCTCTTGATGCATCCTTCCCTCCGAAGGCTGCATATGGTCCACCTATGAAAATTAAGTTGGTGTAAAATATTTGTTTTTAAAATAAATAATTGTTTTGGAATCTTTGTTATTATTTAATTATGTCTTATATAAACATGGTTCTTAAATAAAATCAATTCCAATCAGCTGTATCAATATAAGCTACATACATTAAAAATTAATATATGCAAGGAACATATGAACAATGTTTTTAAAATGCAAAAGGTTACTCAAGGTGCATAGTCTGCATGTTGATTGGATAAATAATGAGTCATGGTAATGTCAACTCTATTTATAAACAGCGGTACAGATGCACTCACCGGGCCCATAGAAGCGGCGTCCTCGAGTCACGTCGAATATCCACCCATTGACCGCCACCAGCACCCTGCCATCAGCTTGATTACCATCAAATTGACGCAACTCTGCAACTGTCATATCCTTACGAATTTTTGGCAACTCCACCGCCGGTGTTTCTGCAGGCACCTTTGTAAACTTTGCGTATATTTTGTACATCAACACAAAGATAATCGCAATTATAATCAAATTTACGGGACTGTAAAACTCTTCTAAGAAACTAGAACCCGCGTCTGGGCTGTCGGTTTCCGGCAATTTTGTCTCCGGTGCTGAAGCCATTTTCGATTGTACACAATGTTAACGCGGCGCCACAAAGATAGGGGTTAATTGTATAAATTTTAGAAAACTATTTCCATTCGCAAATGTAAAATCTAAAATCACTGACGTCAGCGTTCCGGCAACGGCGAGGCGACAACCACAGAGTAAATAAATAATCTCGACCATAACTTTATTTTTACTTCTGGCTATGAAAGCTATGTCTTTGTAAATGCCATGTGTTATTAAAATAACGTTGAGTTGTCGTTAAGTAACTTGGTTAGCATCAAATAAACAAGTTTTATTTAAATAATGACATTTTATTACAGTAACGCCTACATTTTTAAATAAAATAACTAAACAATCAAATCTTTCCAAAGTTATAAAGCTGTCAACCCTGGCTGGATAATGTCAAAATAGAGCAAAACAAATATTTCAATTTGATCTAAAATTGCCCTTAAGTCTTTGCAGTAAGGCTTATATTTTCTCACACATTTTGAAATTGCGTAATAAAAGTTTCTTCTATTCTATTCTATCTAATTCTCATTTACAGTGGAATAAATAATAGCTTAAGTGTATTGTCATTCCTTTTAAATACATAAAAAATTAATAAAAAAGAAAGGGTTTTGAGGTCGAACACAAACTAACAAAACCCTTTTTTTAAGTAAAATAAATAAATATTTTTTATGTTTGTGTAGACAAACATAAAATATTTATTTATTTTTTAAAAGTTTACATGCATCTCGTTTTTCAGCTGATAAGGCATGGACAAGATCGCATACATTATTAGTCTATGGTATGTTGGACAGGATTGGTGGATTGAACCGGGACCGACTGCGCCCGCATCGGCCGGTTTCCTGCATCAAACGTCAACTGTCAACAGACAGTGTCAGTCAAATAGTTTGTAATTCAGTGTTTAATTCGTCGTTTCGTGTTTGTAGTAGACTACTTTATTATTTTCAATAGTTGATCGCTTTGAGTTGTAACATGTTCTACAGGAAATCGAAATAAGTTTAATTTACTAAGGTCTCGGAATTGGTGTTGTTACTAAAGCATTTAAAATGAAGGATCAGCGTTCAGATTTTCGTGCAAGATGCATTACCATTATTATTGTTGTTTCTTGTTACTGGTTTGTATTTTAAAATGGTTATAATAATATTACCTTAGTGCTAGTAATTTCCTGTTACGAAAAATGGTGTTCGAAAGATGTGATGTAAAAGTACATAATTATATTCATATTTTTTTATTGACTTTGCCGGCGATTTATTCAAAAAGCGAGGCGATACATGCTACACAGTTATTATTATGATATAGTGACGACGACGTGAAAATATGATGATGCATCATTTACTAAACAATGTTTGCGATTTGTAAACATTTACATTATTTACAGTAGGTAGCAATAAAATAATGCAACAAAAATTGTTCTTATTATTATATCTGATTTATCTCATCCAGGCAAAACCACTGAACTGATCATTATGAACATGTTATAAATTAGTGATAAAAAAGTTGCTTAGGGTCTACATGCTTTTTAATATACTTCCTAATTCGCGACTTTCTCTACAAACTACTTAATCAAAATTAGTAAAATAATTATGTATTCCTTAAAATAAATAATTCGAAAAAAAATTGTAAAGCTAAAATGTCTGGTAGCTCTATACTCAATATCTTTATTGCTATTTCATATGTATTCTTAGGTAGTAAATATATGCATAATTGAGATCACTTTGGACCCTGTAAGGCACAGCAACATAGGGTTCGTAAAAAAGAGGCCCTGTTTAAAAAGATAATTTGGTTGTATATCAAAATAGGCAACTAACAAATCAAGAACAATCAAAATTAGAACATAATTACAAAAATATTACTTGTTCAGCTCGCTCACTTGAATTTACAACTTTTTTTTTTCAGGGTTGTGTCAATAACAACAGTATTCGTAAATAAATCTCTACTCAGCAGCGAGGAGGTAGCACTAGAAGCACCATTGTTTATAACATGGTTACAATGTATAGTGTCATTCAGTATATGCTATACTTTGAGTACATTCGGGGGAATACCAGGTGTATTCGCATTCCCTAGGGGTACACCATGGAATATTGATGTTATGAAAAAGGTAATTGAGTAATTTTATATGAACAAATACATGCAATCTTCTTAATATATTGAATTAATTTATTTGATAGAACAAAAATTAATTTATGAATTAAAAACCTACATACAAGACTTAAATAATAATTAAATTACAAAGTATGTACAATTTATAAAAAAGAAACTAAGAAACTCATATCTTTTTAATTATGCGATTTGTGGTAAAATTTATTTTACAATGCCAAATCTTAGTTAAAATGTTGTTAAAGCATTCGTAATATAATGGAGTTTATTGCCTTTATTGAAGAGGATCGTAAACCCCTTGAGTAACTGGGCGTAATCTTATCAGATTGTAGTTAATTTTACACATATATGTTTTACGTGGATAAAATCAAGATGACTATCAGTACGTAAAACACTTATATTTTATCACAACAAAAGATAATAAATGTAACCAATTATTAGAATAACTTGATATCATCCACTCTTGCTAATACCACAGATTAAATAAGTACAGATACTTCACTCCATAGAGAAAGAGGTATTCCTCGTAGCGCTCCCGTTTTGAAGCGCGCCCATCTAAGCGCTACTGTTTTGTTCCTCGTAGCGCTCCTAAAAGGAGCGCTTCGAGGAAGGATTAAAAATATTAAAATTTATTTCCTCGTTGCGCTCCCATGATTAACTTTCGGATAGAGATGGGATTATACTAACTGAAATTATCGATAATAAGTAGGTAATAAGTAGAACACATTGTTATAATATACAACTAGTGGCCCGTCCCGGCTTCGCACGGGTTTGGTATTTTTTTTTTTGTTTTATTGTAAATCCTTTAGTCCACCAAATAGATGAAAATCTGCCGACATAACCTATTCATATATTTGGTATTTTTTTTTTTTTTTTTTTTTTTTTTTTTTTTTTTTTTTTTTTTTTTTTGAAAAAAAACGTTACCCCACACTAGGATTATATCCTGTATCGTGTGTGGTTACAAACATATAATCTCACACAAACAGCCAGCCACCCGAAATAACTATCGGTAGGTCATACAAATATTGGTTCCGTGCGGGAATCGAACCCGCGACACGAGGATTACCTCGGTATTCCTCGTAGCGCTCCCGTTTTGAAGCGCGCTCATCTAAGCGCTCCTGTATTGTTCCTCGAAGCGCTCCCACGTGTAAAAATAGGGAAAAGCATGAAGTAAACGTAATTAATTATATCGATTTATTTCTCCTCGCAAGTGATTTGTAATCTTTGAGAAATAAAGAATGATTTAAACCGTATAATTTTTAAAAACTCATGTGTGCATCATTGACTTCGAAGTTGAACCAATTTGACAACACGGTTGGCGCAGTGGCCGAGCAATCGACTGCTGTGCTGCGTGTCGCCGGTGCGATTCCCGCACGGAACCAATATTTGTATGACCTACCGATAGTTATTCCGGGTGGCTGGCTGTTTGTGTATGTGAGATTATATGTTTGTAACCACCCACGATACAGGAGATAATCCTAGTGTGGGATAACGTTTTTTTCTATAAAAAAAAAAAAAAAAAAAATTGAGAGAATAATATCTTTTTGATTTATGGGAAACATAATAGAAAGAAATCATAAGCTTTCTAAACAATAAAAATATATGAATAGGTTATGTCGGCAGATTTTCATCTATTTGGTGGACTAAAGGATTTACAATAAAACAAAAAAAAAAAAAAAATACCAAACCCGTGCGAAGCCGGGAAGGCCACTAGTTGTATATTATAACAATGTGTTCTACTTATTACCTACTTATTATCGATAATTTCAGTTAGTATAGTCCCATCTCTATCCGAAAGTTAATCATGGGAGCGCAACGAGGAAATAAATTTTAATATTTATAATCCTTCCTCGTAGCGCTCCTTTTAGGAGCGCTACGAGGAACAAAACAGTAGCGCTTAGATGGGCGCGCTTCAAAACGGGAGCGCTACGAGGAATACCTCTAGAGAAAACCCAACACTTAATGCTATAATTACCTACAACACTTATATTAGTAAAAAAAAAATCAAATTTTATTTAGATCATAAAGGTAGGTATGGGGAAAAATAGACAAAACTGTATATTGACAGTATTGTTCAGTCAAATCAATCAGTACTTGATAAAATGTTTTCTGTAAATGTACACTGTTTCATTGATAAGTGCCGTATTCATAATTGCGGCAGATTTAACCCTAGCTCAGTCAAAACAAACCAATCTTTGTTTTTAAATCTTACATTTTTAAAGTCATTGTAATTATTTTGGTTATTTTATGATGATTAATTTAAAAATATGGGTGTACATTAGTGCACCTCTGCCTAACCCTTTGGTGAATACAGGCATGATGGTATGTGTGTGTAGTTTATATATTGAGATTGTTTGGATTGACAGAAATAAACTGGCTTGATTTTATCAGTGCACTGATTATTGACTTTTTAAGCAGACACCACTTCAAGGCTGTTCTGTGTGAGTGTTGTACTCATAAAATTAACAAAAGCTGTATAGAACTCAAGTCTTCATTTACGATAACTAATAAGGTCGATATGTAAACGCTTTACTTTTTACAGTTGCTAATTATCATGATAAATTAGGCACTGTTACTATGATGAAAAAATATTTTAAACCCAATCATGATTAGGTACTATAACTGTTATCAAAGTGTTTTTCTGTGTTAATTTAATTAATTTTAGCAGTTTAATATCAGTAGGTACATAATGCATGATTATAATAATGATCCTGTGTTTCAATCTTAAAAAAGAGAACATTGGTGTTGATTCTGTTATGCACAAGCTAAACTTAATTTAGACTATTTCTATCTTTTTCTTTCCAATCAAACAAGAAAGGGACGGACGTGAATAAGACTTGTCAATTTTAGTTGACCTTATCTAAAACCTGTATACAATATTATAGTTGACATGTCAGAACACGTTGATTAAAAACACGGAAAAAATCAAGGCAAAACTAATTTGACTTTCTAACTTAGTTCTAAGGTATTACCATCCTTTTCTTTCGCTGTATGTTAGTAAGAGATGTCAATTCTCTAATTTTAGTTTAGTTTCTGAACAAGGGAATCGGCACCATCGTTAGTCAACCAAATATCTAGCACTAGCTTTTGCCCCCGATTTCGTCTGCAAGGGATTGTTACTTTGGGCAGCCAAATTTTGCTACTTTGGTTTACATTATTGCCATTTTCTTAAGGAGCTCTATTTATTTTTTAAACAAATTGTAGCCTATGTTACTTCCTAATAATTGAGCTATCTATTGGCGAAAAAATTGTTAAAATCGACCCAGCAGGTTTGGGGCTCATTGAGTACAAACAAACAAAAAAATCTTTATTGATTATAATATAAGTATAGATAATAAAATAACATTTTCCAGAAAATTCCTGTTTTTATACATTTTTAACACCATTTTCTTTTATTTCAGGTGGTGTCACTTTCATTTCTGTTTACATTTATGATAGCAACAAACAATCTATGTTTGAAGTATGTGGGAGTGCCGTTCTACTATGTAGGAAGATCTCTAACCACAGTATTTAATGTCATATTCAGTTGGGTGCTACTGCATCAAAGGACATCTTACAGATGCATATTTTGTTGCGGCGTCATTATATTAGGATTCTGCCTTGGAGTAGATCAGGAGAGTTTGTTAGGTAAGTATTTTTATTTTAATATACTTTTTATGGTATAAGTAATAAGCAGAGTTTGAGATGTTGTGCTTTTGTTTCATAAAAGTTGGGCCCGGTAGGTGGCCACGTTTACCGCGGCATCCGTAGCGGTGTACTGACTCGGTGATCAAATTTTGTTTAATTTTACATGTTGGTAACACTCGCAACTGTAAAAATTTATTCTCCAGACCGATTCGGGCCACAACGGCTAATCTTAATACAGACTAGCCAAGTACGCAGGAGATATTATAGTGCACAAATGTGTGTTCTAACACATGTGCACTCCCCTTTCCCTAACTCTCATAGTCCGATGGGACGGCAATCCGACACAGCCGGGGAGAGATCAAACGCAGAACCAACGGCTTTTACGTGCTTTCCGAGGCACTGGTGTGTCACACCACTAACTTTTAAACTCCGGGCTGTTACTGAGAATTTTTTAATGGAAAAACGCAATTCTCAACTACCCTATACTACCATCAAACATACAAACAAGCATAGTTTACATCTCAGTAAACTATAACAGTATTATTTTAATAATAATTTTCACTGTTGGATTTTTAACTTTAGGCGGTGAGCCGAGGGTTTAAAATCCAACAGCGTGTAAGGCAAAGTAATATTATAATAATACTGTTCTAAGATACTTATTATAGTAGAGCCCCTGTACTGATAAAGAAATAAAAACCGAAACGACCGAAACCTTTAAATGCAAATGGTTTTTGTATGCAATTTCAGTATGTGCGAAACGGGCATTTTATATCCAATTAAAAAATCGTTCGAATTTACGTTATACTTTTTATTGTGTACTTGGCACTGGTGGTTATACGTTATCCGGTTTGCATTACACAAGCGTACTGCCCGCGGCTTCATCCGCGTGGCTTATTTCAGTCGCGTTAAGTTACTTTTTTGGATACTGCTCCGCTCCCGTCGGTCGAAGTGTTATGTTATATGGCCTATGTTACTCAGAAATAATGTAGCTATCTATCGGTACATACATACCATCCGACTGTTTTCCCCGAAGTTTTAGGCAGAGGTGCACCAATGTACACTCACAGTTCGCCGGTATGTTTTTTTAGGTCCCATGTAATAGGGGGCGAGCCGATTGCCATTAACCGGCCACAAATCCAAACTCCGAGCTGGTACTGAGAATTTTATAAAAAAACTGAACCCAAGACCTCTACCGTAGCAGTCGCGCTTAGGACCACTAGGCCAACGAGGCAGTTACAGTTAGTTATCTATTGGTAATTATTTTTTAAATCGGACCAGTAGTTTATGAGCCTGTTCGTTACAAACAAACAAAAAAATCTTTCCTTTTAAAATATTAGAATAGAAATATAGACTACTGCCGACATCTACGATTGATACGCCAGTTCTTTATTGTATTATTTTAGGATAGTGAAGGTCAGGCTTAAATAACATCTGACTTCACTAAACTTCATACAAAAACTCTAGAGGGTCAAATCGTCGATGTGCCGGAAATTGATGACGGTTACGTCGTGATAATAAAAAATAGAATTTAACAATAATTCCGGGTTCCGGTACAGTAGAGCTCATCATGGTTTTTGGCCATTTATTTTTATCAACTTTATAAAAATGTTATCTATACTATTATAGAGCTGAAGAGTTTGTTTGGTTGATCGCGCTAATATCAGGAACGAATTGAAAAATAAATAAATAGGTATCTTGGGGCAACTCACACACGGCTACCTGATCCCAACCCCAAGCTAAGCAGAAAAAAAAAACATTTTGTGTTCGATAGTCCATTTATCGAAGAAAGGTTATAGGCTATATAACATCACGCCATCACAAGTGATAGGAGCGGAGGAGTAACCGTAGACGTAGTCGCTGGCAGGAGCTGGTAAAATAATCCAAGTACACAAAGTCACGGGTAGGAGCTTGCTTATTATAAAAGTGCAAAGAATATGTTATGGCACTAGCACTGCTCTAATTTGGCCCAATATATCCTGGCAAGGCCCGCATTCACCGGCTTCGCGATAAGAACAGTAGATAATTATGTAAAATAGTGATAAAAAAAAATATCAACCAAATTCCCATATGTAGGTATTGTTAAAATGGTTTGTTTTTTGTTATTTATGTAAAGCTGTTATGACATTACAAACAGAAAATTCAATTTAGTTTATTTGTTTATGTAGATGTTTTAGATTGCAAAACGATTTCACAAATATAAATGGTAGTTTTGTATAAATAACTTACTGCTTCGTTAGTCTAGTGGTCCTAAACGCGATTGCTACGCTAGATGTTTTGGGTAAGATTCCCAGGTCGAGCAAAGTGTTATTGGGTTTTTCTATAAAACTCTCAGTAGCAGCTCGGAGTTAGGATTTGTGCCCGGTTAATTGAGGGGCTCGCCACCGTATTACATGGGACCTAAAGCACACTAGCGAACTGTGGATCTACATTGGTACACACCGCCTCTGCCTAAACCTTCGAGGAATACAGGCGTTATGGTTCGATATGATGATGACGTTAAAAAATCTTATTTTTTTTGTTTCAGATTCATTTTCTCTAAGAGGCACGATATATGGCGTATTAGGTTCCCTAGCGCTATCCCTATATTCAATCTACACAAAAAAGGTTTTACCTCATGTAAATCAAGAAGTTTGGTTGTTATCTTATTATAATAATGCTTATTCTATAATATTATTCCTACCTTTCATTGTATTGAATGGGGAATTGCCAGTATTATATAATTACGACAAATTTGGTAGTTTGTATTTTTGGGTTCAAATGTTGATTGGAGGTATTTGTGGATTCGCCATTGGGTTTTTCACGTCGTTACAGATAAAGGTAAGCTTCATTTATTCGTTTCTATTTCTTATCAAGACATTAAGTTGCACCTAACCCGCGCCATTAAATGAATTAATTAGAAATCGTGGCAGAAAAGGATCTTATCGCGCTAGTACATCCGTACAATATAGCAAAAGATAAAGAGGACGCTAGCGAAGGCTATGTTATTTCGTTTATTATTAGACCAAATTAATGCATCTGTAATAAATTAGAATGTGGCCTTATTGAGTGCGAATTTTAAGCACTTTTGAAGGTGATTTACCTTATTAAAAACAAGTTTTTTTTGTAGTTTTTGAAGGCGATTGTCTTTTCTGCAAAAAAAGACTTTTTGTTCTATAAAATTTGAAGAAATTAATATATCACACTAAAACAGAAAATTACATTAATTTCAGGTCACGTCACCACTGACGCACAACATCTCAGGCACAGCCAAGTCATGCGCACAAACGGTGATGGCAACTGTTTGGTACAACGAGACCAAGAACGCCATCTGGTGGACCTCCAACATCATCGTCTTGGCCAGTAGTGGTCTCTACGCCAAGTTTAAACATCAAGAGATGGAGGAACACACCCGCAAACCAGTTCCTGAAGAAAAGCAGAGCCTAGTATGATATTTCTAAAGTTAAATCGCGTCTTTAAAAGACTGTGTGATGTGCTGTTCATTATGCTGTATGACCTTGTGCTTTTTACTTGACTGTGCGACTGCAAAGACAAATTTATCTAAGGTACTTGTACGGTTCACGTACAGCCAATGTGCTTACACCGCGACCTACTTTTCGCGGTCATTTAAATACATTTACAATTTATATTACTTCAGTTGACCAATAGCTGCCGTAGCGCTAAAACCGCGGATTAGCATCCAACGCATCCCTACGTGTATCTTACGAATAAACTAAATTAATGTGGAGTCTGTGGTTTTCGTCTATTGTCTTGACTTTCAGAAGTACGGTTGTTAACAGTACTTCTTTTTCCTCGTTAGTTATGTTGTTGACCCCATATGAAGCTGAAGGGGTCGACGATGGGATTTCTACCCTTGCAGCTTGATTGTTGCTAGATAATTCCGTTTCTGCCTCATGCATCAGTGTGTGATGTGCCTTATGACACAATTTACACGTTTTTCGTGACTTGCATTGTTTTTCTCCGTGGCTGAAAAGGCAGTTTTTGCAAATCTGCAAGTTGCGAACTGTGTCAATCCGTTTGTGTGTTGTCATAGCCAAGAATTGTTCGCAATTCATCAAAACGTGATTAGTTTTGCATATTGGGCATGTTTTTGCTGTCGTGAAGAAGGCTTTAGGTGAGTTTTGTGACTTGTTAAAGTACGATGACCCCTGCGTTCTATTTTTGTAATTGTTATTATTTCGGTTCTCTGATCCCTTATGTGGCTGCTTTTCCGATTTCCATGGTTTGTTTGACGACGATAATTTTTGGCTATTCCCCTACAAACGTTCCTCGCCGCCTTCAAAAGAATGTGTGCCCGCAGAGGTACACCCCGACACGTATTCTCCGACAACGGAACTAATTTTGTGGGCGCAGCAAAACTACTTCAACAGGAATTCGAACAATACAAAACGTTTAAAACTTCGGAATTCTTCGATGAGATGAGCCACCTAAAAATTGAGTGGCACTTCAATGCCCCACTTTGGCCGACAGCTGGAGGCCTGTGGGAGGCTGCCGTCAAAGCCATGAAATATCATCTACACCGAGTACTGGGGGAACAGAAGCTAACTTTTGAACAATTCACTACTTTACTTAATCAAATTGAAGCCTGTCTCAACTCTCGCCCGTTGTGCCCACTAACGGAGGATGTCGAAGACCTCGAATATCTAACCCCTGGTCACTTCCTCATTGGCGGCCCCTTACTGTCTCTACCACAAGAAGAGCAAAAATTGGCGGAACACGACCTGAGAAACAGATGGAGGCTGGTTGAACAAATGAACGTGCACATCTGGAAACGCTGGTCGAATGAATATTTGCATCAACTGCAAATCCGAAGCAAATGGCAGCACCCAAAAGAAAACCTGAAACAAGGAAGTCTAGTATTAGTGAAAGATGAACACTTACCTCCTGGCCGCTGGGCTCTAAGAAGAGTCCAGGAACTTCATCCAGGCACCGATGGTCGAGTAAGAGTGGTTACCTTAAAAACTAGGAAAGGGTCACTTAAACGACCGATAACGAAGCTTTCACCATTACCGCTGACACTTGAAGAACCAGAAATCAACGAAGAGGAAGAGAAAATGGCACCTACTACACCTGAATCTAAAAACCGGGGAGGCACAATAAAAAACAAGAACTATGGGCTGTCACTTCTTCTCCTATCTATACTAGCAATAACAGGAGCTGTACAATCAGCGCCAATGACGAATAACTTAAAGGTCACACCAATATCGAACAAACATCCAATTTACTTCGATGAAGCCGGAAAGATTCAACTTATTCATGACGAATGGACCTTACTGGTCTACTACAACCTAACGTCATACTGGCAAGCAACTGAGCGGATCAATGAATATGTGAACCAAATAGACAAACTATGCCAAAGAATATCACACGAGTACACGCCTTGCGAAACAACTGTCGGTCATCTACGTCATGAACTGAGCCACCTAGCCGACTACAACTCAATGCTGCTCTCTCAACATTCAAGATCAAAACGAGGTTACTTTGATGGAGTTGGGAAATTAGCAAGAACTCTTTTCGGAGTGCTCGATGCAGACTTTGCCGAAAAGTACGAAAGAGACATACTGAATTTACAATCAAATGATGACTACCTCCTACAACTTATGAAAAATCAAACATTAATTGTAGAGGCAGAAAACAACATTATAAAAAGAAACACGGCATTTATGGATAAACAATTTAAAACATTACGCGCCTACATGAATCAAACTTGCAGCGACATCACAAAAATAGTGAACAAAGCGCATATGCTTTACACAATGATTGACATAAATTCCGCTGCTGTGACGTCAACTCTAATTTTAAGTGATTTAAATCGAATATTGGAAACGCTGATAAATGCCCTCGCCAACATTTACAGAGGACATTTAGATACGCATCTTTTTCCAGCCAACCAACTGATCGAACAACTTAACATAATATCCGGAAGGTTGCCACAGGGATTGTCGTTACCTGTAAAAGACATCCAGAGGGATTTAAAAAACATTTATGACCTCATCCATGTCAAGGCACGTATCACAAATAACTTTATGCTGTTTGAAATACATATTCCATTGCTGAGCGACGAAGACTACAAGATATATCGAGTAATACCAATACCGTTCCATAGACAAGGACACTTAAAACTTGTACAACCAAGCTCGAGCTTTATCGCAATTAACCTTGTCAAAAATTCTTACATCACAATGGAAGATCAAGACATGCGCCAATGCACATCGTACGGAGAAGATGAATTCATCTGTTTCTCAAGGCAACCTGTCTACAACATGCATGATAAAGACGCCCCATGTGAGGCCCAAGTTTTCAACCAACAAGAGGCATTATCATGCGTCCTCAATGACGTAACATGTAAAGAAACCTGGACGAAACTTCATAAAACGAACATGTGGTTATTTACATTGTGTAGCAAACAGCTGATGCGCGTCATATGTAGCGATCAAGTTACGCCAGCGGTCATTGACGGCACTGGAGTGATTTCCTTGAAATCGAAATGCTTACTACAGAAAAAGGACGCCACAATATTTACACACAACCAACTGGGAAGTAGTTTGAATATGGAACCGGATTTAGAAGTACCTACTATCAATTCGTCAATTAACAGTATATTTGACCTCGCTTGGAAAAATTCATATTTAAATATAATAGAACAAGAAACGCCAACTGCAACAGAAATAAGAAAAATAGGCCAGCAGGTGGAGTTCCAGAAAAAAATGGAAGTATTACCGAAGGCGCCAGACATGTCAAGTCATGACATTTATCTCTACTCGGTCACTTCTCTGTTATTGGGAGGAATCGCTGGGCTCGCCCTCTACATCGTCATAAAACGAAGATGTAAAACGAAGAAAGGCGTTAAAACAGGAGTGACACCTAGAGGAAGGGATAACTTTGGAGGAGACATCGAGTTACAAGAAATACGTAATTCGACATCAGCGGAGCCCGTTTACAGCGAAGCAAGACTGCCCAAGAAAGTATTTCACTTTGACGAACTGAATTGAGTGGTTTACATTTATACTTATTGTTTACTATTTATATTTAACTATTTACGTATTTTTTAACTTTGTAATGGATGCTCATCCCACTTTTTCCCTTGGGAGCATGTACGGTTCACGTACAGCCAATGTGCTTACACCGCGACCTACTTTTCGCGGTCATTTAAATACATTTACAATTTATATTACTTCAGTTGACCAATAGCTGCCGTAGCGCTAAAACCGCGGATTAGCATCCAACGCATCCCTACGTGTATCTTACGAATAAACTAAATTAATGTGGAGTCTGTGGTTTTCGTCAACTCACATCTAACTATCTCTGAACCATACAGTACTATAAATGCGAAAGTTTGGATAGAAAGATTAATGTTATCGATCCAGTGAGATGAGATTTGACATAGAGATAGATTATAATCCGGAATAGTATATAAGCAAAAAGTTACGGTTGCCGTGGCAAAACATATAAAATTTTACACAGACACTAATGTTTTTAACACACTTTTATTAGGTCTACCTGTATTTCATACGTAGTAGGTACCGGACACGTAGAGCAGGGCTTACGATAGACACCTCTTTCATCAAATCCATTTAGCCGCTGGGATGCTTCGAAGGTATAAAGAAACCCATTCTTAAAGATAGATAGACAAGATCCGCGAAAACATGACTATCCTAATTCCTACCGATCTCTGCTGTCACACAGTCGGGTAAGAAGAGTGCTTTGAGCGCTCGCATCTATAACTGTTTTTGATGTTCAAATAACCGCTTGATTTGTGATGGTTAAAAATCAAAGTTTGTGAGGCTTTTGCATTCCGTTTTCCATTGTTCAAAAAGCCGCCTTATGTACAGACATAAGGTGACACTTTAAAGCAATAGTGCTTTAAAGAGTAAGTTTCTGAAATGTGGCTTCTGTTTTGATAGTCGAAATTGCTCTTGAATGCCATAATTTTATTGAAGAAGTGTTTGTAAATACATTGTATAGTATCGAATTATGTAGTGTAGAACTTTGTGTTGTTAAAGGATCTGTTAAGGAAAACGATGCTGATAATATTTAAGTAAAAGCTTATTGCTAATATTGGTTATGGCACTTGTTCGATTGAAAATATTTAAGTTTCTATGTATACGTACAACTGAGAACAATAGCGGTTTACCACTTTTCAACCTCATTGTGCGCTTTTCTGGTTGTCGCTATTGTTGATTGGGGCTTTCAGGAGTTACAGTGGTTTGGGAAATGGGTGGCGGGCTTGTCCCATTAAAAAAAAAACGACGGGTTGCACTCCGGGAGTGCCGGCAGAAGTGAAAACTTGAATATTAACGTTGTGCATTTTTGATATTTTGGAATGGTTAGGGAATAATTTTGCACGAATTGCTTTAATGATCAGTATAAAAGTACTATCATTTATGTGGTATAAAACAATATTTATTTATTGCGCTATCGTACACAAGTCATTCGCTAAGTTCATAAGATTTTCGAACAGGTCACGTGTCCTGACGCGAGTTTAACATTTTTTACCCATTCCAAAACAAGTGCACAACGCCGCTTACGAATTTTCGATCAGGGTCACGTGTCCTGACGCGAGTTTAACATTTTTTACCCATTACAAAAAAAAAATGCACAACGCCGCTAAAGAAGTTTTCACTTCAAAAAGGAGCATTAGTACGAAAGGTTCACCGCTATTGTCCGTAATGGTATATTAAAAACCAGGTATTGACTGTCAAACGAACACCTATAGTAGTCCAATAATATTTATTTACATAACGACGAATTTGCATAATGTACCAACTAACAAAATTAAATGCGCCGGTGTCGAAAAGTGTAATTATGGAATTCCGTATAAAAATGAAAAGGGATTTTTAAAGCTTTTGCACATTAATTTGACGTGTCCGCCCGGCCGCGTATAAACGTGGACTGACATTAAAATAAAATAAAATAAAAAATGTTTTTGCATACATGTAAAAAAAATGGACACAGTTTTTTTTATATTATTTTCTGAAACAAATTGTAACATTTTTTTTCTTTAAATAATAGTTTGAGTCAAATATAGGGAATAATAAATCTATTGAAATTATTATTTTCATTGAATTATTTACAAAAGAACAGAAAAACAGTTCCAGAAAAAGAGACGGTTTTTTGTTTCTTTAAGATCTGATTCTGTGTGTTACGATTGTGTCAATATCCGAATGAAATAACAAAATGAATGAATACATAAAGTACCTAATATGTATAAATTGTCATAATAATCAAAGATCGTTTACAATTAAATAATTATACATACATACAATACATACATACATACATAAACTCACGCCTTTTTCCCATGGATTTTTAAATAATTATCTTTATTATTTAAGGGATTACTTTAAGTATGTCTTCCTTCAGTGGCGTAGCGTGCCTTGTGGGGGCCCCGTATAAAAATTTTTTTGGAGGCCCTTATATGGTGGTAAAGATTTTTCACAAAAGAAAAAAAATATTGTGAGAAGAAATATTTATTTATCACATAATTTACCCATTTTACAAATAAAAATCGAATTTTAAATATTCACTCTCCTTGCCTTTTTTTCGGCAAACTGATTTATTAAATCATTTATGGCTGATGATGATTTAAGTTTTTCTAAAGTTTCTGCCTCTATGGACAATAGTGAGATGTCTGAGTGGGGGCCCCCGTGGCCCGGGGGCCCCGTATAATTGATACGGCAAATACGGCGGTAGCTACGCCCCTGTCTTCCTTACTAATTTAGTACTACTTATAACGAAAAAATCACAGAAATAAAAATAACATTCCATTATAAATATTACCTAACGAAAAAAGTTAAATAATCAAATAATCGCATTTAAAAAACGGGAAATATTACATGCAGTATTTTCTGTAAATTCAGGTATTGCATTTAATGGCAATGTTGCCAGCATTTTGGGCACTTGTCCCATTGACAGCGATGCGGATGAGTTTTTTGATGCCCTATGACCTACCTTTTTTATTAACTGTACATAGTTTGTAATTTAATTATTGTTATTTAGGATAGTTTTACTAAATGTAAAAAAAAATGTTTTTTTGAGTTACATGTTGTAAAAATAATTTGCATGCTATTATGGTGGAGTTTGTTTTGTGTTGTTCCTAAATCAAACTTACCATATTTTACACCAATAAATGTACTTATAAAGATAACACAGATTGAATGTAGCATTTAATCTAATCGATTAATTGAAAAAAATCATAAGCACTTAACTTTAGATGATTTCTATCGATAGATCGTGTAGATAAAACGCGTCTTTTAATTATTATTATTTTTATTAAAATTTATATCTCTTGTCATTAAAACAAAAACATGTAATACCAGCAAAATGACAAAAGCGAAACTTGGAATGCAGTTCATTGTAATGTAGGGTTTGTTAAACGAAAAGTATCAGAAACATATTTCATCTAATTAAACTAGTTCTAACTTGAGCCCAGATTTAAATCTATTAGCTTGTTATTGTATTTTAATCTTTATTCTGATAAAGATAAAGTTCTTATCTATCTTGTTAGCATTTTAAGAATTACTTTATTTATACCAACTATATTATTATTTAAGGTGACTGCAGACGATCTACTACACAGTCCGAATCCACAGGACATGAACGCATCTCAGGAAATACACGCATTGCAGCATGTATACGTACACCACAAATAAATATCAACAAAAACTACTTTACATTTGTTCTTAATAGTTGTAATAAGAAGTCAAAGTTCTTGACAATTCAAAAGTGCCCGTTAATAGTCTAATTGAAATAAATACTTTGACTTTGAAAGCATTTATTTTAATTATAGTAATTTTAACCTACTCGATTAATTTTGTGCTGTACTTGTTTGATTTGTGAAGTCCATGTATTAAAAGATTTTTGAACAAAAAATCTGTTAATACAATTTGGTTGATTATCGACCAATATGATATCTCTACTTGCAACCCATCATTGGACAAAGGAATCTGTGATTTCAAAATCTGCCACTTGATTAGTTGTGAACAAGGATTGATCTACGGATCGCATTTTAGAAAGCGATCGCTAGTGGCGAATCTATAATCTTTATTATTAGAGTTCTATGTGCTGGTACTAGAGTAAAAGAGACCATAAGCAATTGGGCACTTCATAGAATAAAACGGATTTTTGAATAATTAACAGTAAAATTAGATTTTTGGTTGCTATGACAGTTGTTAATTTTTTTTTGTTTACCTGTACATAGTTTGTAATTAAATTTTTATTATTTAAGTAAGTTATATGTTTGAAAAATAAATAATAGAATAGTTAATCAATTGAGTTGGCAATAAGTGACGTCACAGTTTACTGCCGGCTTACAAAATCTGTGGGCATGCACGTTTTGACAGCTCAAAAAGTATGTCAATTGATTAGTGATGTAAAGTACCTAAATGGTACATGCTTTACACACGATTTTATAATTTTAAAACATATTTAAGCAATTTCATTGACTACAGAAAATGATATGTTTTGCCTCTCCACGTCAGACAATCGGTAACCGATTATTTTGTCGGAGAAAAAGAAATCGAAACTATGGATCTATTAAATCGGCATCCTACAAAAAGTCGGTCGTCGGCGGAGAGGCTTATGGTATTTGTGCAATTATAAATTATAATTCTAAATCATTATTAAATAATCGAATATATTTAGTATTTGTTAGTATAATTTTTATTAACGTGTGATCTTAATAACGTAGAGAGATATTGTTTAATATTTTTGTAATTATGTACCAAATATAGATTGTTGGATTCATCAGGATCTATTAAGTGATCGTATAGTTCTAAGCCATATAATTTATTCCAATTTACTGTGAATAATTTGTTATTAAATGAGACCCATTCTGTGTACCTGTATCTTTTTGTTCTTATGCTGTACCCCATTATTTTAATGTCTTTTAAACGAGGTTTATCTGTGTTCTTCTGAGGGTAAACACTTGGCCTCGGATACTGACTTAAGGCAAAATAGTTTCCAAATGCTTTAGAATCGTCTATCATTAATGGTTTCAAGCTTTTACCTTCAAAACATAGAACAGATTTGTCTTTATTCTCACATTTCGGTATATTATGAGACAAGCCACTAAGATCTACCAAAGTCGGGAATATATCTATCAATTCAACTGGTGTATGGATGTTCTTTGAAGAAAGTCCAGGTGCTGAGAATATTAACGGAACTTTTAAAGCTACATCGAAGTTGCTGTACTTTGCCCATAATCCGTTTTCGCCTAGAGACCACCCTGGAACCAAAATGCCAAAATTACACACAATTGCCTATATAAAAATAGGACCTATGGTTATTAGAATACTGACCATGATCGCTTGTCAAAACTACAATAGTTTTCTTTCTATCAACGTGACGTAATAATTCGCCTACTAAGTCATCTACATACATTGCTGCCGCATAGTAACTCTGCCTTATCTTCATTGACCAATCATAGGGCATGATGCCAAATGGAAAGGAAATGTTGAGGCTGGCAATATCGTCTCTACGACGGACATCCGTCCAAGGATGCCAGGATACTAGAGGGATGTCAGCAGACATGTACGGATGTTTCTGGGGCCTCACTTTATTCATTGGTATTCTTTCTGAAAATGTAAGTTAACTTATACCATCAACGCGAAAAAGATGTCAAAGGAAGTGGAAGGAATGGGGGGCTTTTGCCCAGTTGGGACAGTAAAGGCTAGCAAAAAATAAATAATATATTATAGACTTGTATAGATAATAGACTTAAGTTTTAGAGAAGTATTTGATACTCATTACTGAATTTAAAAGTCATCATCATCTGCTTAGCCTTTTCCCAACTATGTTGGGGTCGGCTTCCAGTCTAACCAGATGCAGCTGAATACCAGTGTTTTACATAGAGCGACTGCCTATCTGACCTCCACAACCCAGTAACTGGGGAACACGATACCTCTTGGTTGTCAGACTTTTAGGCTTCTGACTATCCGTAACGACTGTCAAAGATCTTCGAATGACAATCGGGACCAACGGCTTTACGTGCTTTCCGAGACACGGGGGTGTCACACCACCAACTTCCAAACTCCGGGCTGTTACTGAGGAATGGTAAAACCCAATAACACTTTTTGGCCGACCTGGGAATCGAACCCGGGACCCCACGCTCGTCAGTCGCGCTTGCGACCACGAGACCAACGGGGCAGTAAAAAAAAAAGTGGCTTATCAAATAATACTGAACTATTTATTATTAATTAATAATACTGATATAAAAATATAATCAGGCTATAATATCATGCAAATTAAAATCCTACATCAAAACCATAAAGTTGAATTTAATTTGAAAGCTCACCAAGGTACTGTTCAGGAAATTTAATTGGTATGTGAGGTTTATAAAACCCAACAGCAAGCATGAATGGTTGACTGCTATTCCTATTTGATAGATAATTCACAGCTTGGTCCAAGGACTCTAAATCTGGCAACGTTTTTCCTGGTTGATGCATTACATCTACTGGGCATACAAGATTCTTCTGAAGTTTCATGGTCTCCCGATCTTTACAGACAGCAGCATCCTTATATTTCTCAGTCGGAGGATGGAATGGGTACTGAGACCAGCTGTAAGGATAATCATCTGTGAAGTTAGAACTTATCCCAGGATGGAACACTTTGCCGATGGAATAGGTATCGTAGCCATTTTCATTGAAGAATTGGGGGAGAGTAGTAAAGTTGCCTACTGTGTCCCGCCAGTAGCTATAGAAGTCGTATAGGCGGAGCGTATCGGGGCGACGGCCAGTCAGCATTGAGTTTCTGCTGGGGGCGCATAGAGCTTGCTGAAAAAAAAAAACAGTAGGTATTAGTAGTTCTAGCTATATGAGGGTTATTGTCTGGAGCGATTCCGGTCACAGTGCCTAATTTGAAAAACCCAAAAACACTTGCCCGACCTGGGAATCGAACCCATGGTTCCCACGCTAAACAGTCGAATACGAGGGTAGGCAAATAAGATAAGTATAATTTATTCTTTAGTCCGGGGTGGCAAATCCTTATATGTCTTTTACTGTATAAAAATTACCCTGGTGATCGGAAGGGCCACTTAGCCTATCCGCGCACGACCGGTTTTTTTGACTTTTGACTTTTCGCCCAGTACCGTCATTAGACTTTTCTGCGCCCTGTGCGGGATTCTATAACAGCGCCCTTAAAAAAACAATCCTGCTGTGCGATTCTCTAAAATGCAAGCTCGAAAACGAGTCTCACTTCGATAACGAACCAACTTGTCATTGGCTTAGTATTCGTTCGCCGTGGTGACGTCACCACGGCGAACGAATATAAACCAATGACAAGTTCACTCGATCACTTTAGTGAGACTCGTTTTCGAGTTTGCATTTTAGAGAATCGTACTACTGGTCTGGTCATTTCTGCGCCCCTCCAGGGTCTGTACCCTGTGGCTGAGCACCGCTGGCAGCGCCCTAGTTACGGCACTGTTCTCGCCGAGAAAAAAAACTGTCAAAAATCGGTCGTGAGCGGAGAGCCTCAATCCGTGTATCCCGGTGGCGTACGTGACTTCCGCGATCCCCGTATGGTGACGGCCCGTCTATGCGGGCGTCCTCAGGTCAAGGGGAAAGACAAATACCTACTGCAACCGTTTCAATCACAGAGATATCAACCACTACAACTATATACTACTTGTATTTTTACTATTGTCACATTAATTGTCACTATTGTGACCCAGATCAAATTGATCCTCAATCTTCAACCCGAATGAACTTAACATAATTATGAAGCTATTACTAAAACGACTTTAGACAATTAAGGATAATTATTATGGCTGCGGCTCCGTTTGCGTGAATTCTCTTACGGATGCTTATTTTTTTATTAGCCACTCGGGGATAACGTAGGTTTCCTATTAGCGAAAGAATTTTCAGATTTCGACATGTAGCTCTGTAGATTAGCGCGTTCAAAAAAAAACACACTTTTTTATAATATTATGAATTAGTATTGATAACTATAGTGTTACCTGAGCAAAGGCATTTTTGAAATTAACACCTTGTTCCGCCAGTGTTTTGATATTCGGTAAGTTGATCGTTTCGTCCGAAAGATGGCGCAAGTCATCCACAAAAATAATCAAAATGTTATACTTTGTTGTTCTTGAGTATGAATGAGAACATGTTAGTAGAATTAAAAGCGAAAATAAAGAAAACAGGGAAATGGACATGATTATTCTGTACGCCTTCTGTAGGCAGCGGGTCAACAACATTGATTAATTACATTGTATCTACATAGAACGGAACGTAATGGGAACAACAAAAATATGAATTTAGCGTAAATATTTACTTCTGTTGAATTATTTTTTAAAACAACTATGTAATATAAATTGCATTTAATATAAATTAAAACAACAAGGATTTTATCATGGGGTTCATAAGGAGCTGAACTTTGATAACATTCTGAAAGAAACGGAACATTCCTTTCGATTATCTAGTCAAAGAGTATGTAATAAACAGACGAACAAAAGTACCAAAACCAACATTTCGTTTTGAAAATCATTATCTCTGATAAGCCAATCAAACAATGATAGTATTATAATTTCTCTTCATTGGTATACAATCTTGCGTATTCTAAACTACCGAATATTTTTTATTTTTGGAACTTAAAAACCTGAAGCGAAGTGAGGCCTCTGACATGTGTGGTTGTCCTTGTCCTAAAACCTATACAATGTTATCACAGATTATATTGATAATGCCGAACCGCTCGGGTGTATAACGACTCTTACTCTTACCCTTACAGCAGCACAGCTAACGCGAGGTTACATTGCAAGTAATTACGTCAACAACTATCAACTAATTCGGAGTTGAGGCCTATTCAGACCTAAGCGGTATTCGCTACCGCCTGCGGCAGAGAAAACCCAGTGGGTATGCGGTAATATTACTGTTCAGACCTAAGCGGTATTCGCTACCGTCGTAACCCGCGTGGTATGTACCTCTACCCACAGCGGCAGCGAATATTGCTCAAGTCGCTGTAGCCGCGGTACTTGATACTAAATACCTGTAGTACGATTCTCTAAAATGCAAACTCGAAAAAGAGTCTCACTAAAGTGATCGAGTGAACTTGTCATTGGTTTATATTCGTTCGCCGTGGTGACGTCACCACGGCGAACGAATACTAAGCCAATGACAAGTTGGTTCGTTATCGAAGTGAGACTCGTTTTCGAGCTTGCATTTTAGAGAATCGCACAGCTGAGCGAAACCCGCGCGGTATGTACCTCTACCCACAGCGGCAGCGAATATCGCTCAGGTTTGAATAGGCCTTTAGATAATCCTGGCTAGCATGCATTCAATTATTAAATCATTACAATATTTGATTTTGTTTAAGTTTGTTTCCTAAAGCCTTATTGCATTTTTAATTGTCGCGTCTGTGAAGTGACTTTGTGTTTGACTTAGTGTTTTTCCACACAGTGACAAAACGTAAATGTGTGCATTTGCATTGAATGAACGCTTTTATCGTATGTGGTATGAAGCACTCACACATCTACAAACGAACAAGTGGGCGTAGGGTATTGTCATTCAAATCATCTGTTCCGTAAATTATTGTATATTTTGTACATAAAATCTAATTTATTTTTGATTTATTTATTAAAAGAGAGTTGCATTAATGAAATAATTGATTGAGTGCACGAGTGATTTATGTTTGTGTAGAGTTTTTGTTTTTATTCGTGTGACGTCATTGTTTTCGACTGCCAGTACGACGCAATAGCATTTTACTCGAAAATGGATTTAAAATGAGATTTTTTTTCGTAAACAAGGTAAGTGTGTTATGTAAGACGCATATTATGTTTAAAATACGCATTAATATAGTTCGATTTGGCCACAACATAGGGTGGATAGACTTCATCGATTTCCTTTGTCCTCGGTCCCCTTAGTTTGAAGTACATAGATAGCTATTATATTGTGTACATAGTGCTACCAGCTGTTTCGAAACATCATAATACAAACAATTTGGTGTTGTTATTTTGATAACTGAATAATCCTATGTGATTTTGTTTTATCTTATGTAATCTGTAATTAACGTTTATTTTTTGCGATTTAGGTACTCGTTCATTCTATTTACAAAAATCTAAGTGTTTTATTTTATCTACATTATTTTTATTAGGTTTTGTAATATAAATCCAGTGCTAAAAATAGGTGGGTACATAGTGTTAAATTTGTTTTTGTTTTAATTAATTTATAACAAATACTGCATTATCTAAAAGGTTTTGAAACTTACCTACCTACTTGCCAGGCCCTTAAAAGACAAAGACCCTGGCTGTTACTTAATATATATTTTAAATTCTTTTATTTTAAATTAAGAATCATTCAAAGAACATAAACAAAACATGTCTTTAGCATAAATTGGTCAAGGTCATTTTATGTTCTGCCAGTTAAGGTAAGTTAGTATAATAAATGTTTTAAATCAAGTTTTCCTTATCTATTGCATCAAGTCTTTTTGTATTGCAACTTTACATTGCAATAGTAAAAAAGGTTTGTCAGTATTGCACATCCTTTTGTAAGAATAGCTTATGGTAATTTTTTCTAATTTGTTATTGTTTTCTTCTATTTCTTTGAATGCTTGTTTAGGTACGTCCTTATCATTATTTTATCAGTTTCGCTAAGATAGTTTCTTTATCATGAATATTTAGAATTTTCAATGTTTATGTATAAGGTCATCTTTACCAGAATAGTTTGGAATGAGTCAGGCTGAATTTTTTAAAAGTTTATTACCCTTTTTTTACAAATTAGGTAACTAATGTGTTTTATTGCATAGGTTTATACTCTTTAAAGTATAAGCCTCAATGACTATTGCAGATCAAAGGTAGTATGGGGGCAGTTGAATAAAAAGTTTAATAATTTCATCACCAGTTGTGCTTGTTATCAAATGTTGAGTAAGCGTCTGTCAAGGCCAAAAAATAACTACGTACATAAGCCTGCCAGCATTAAGCTCCCCTTTTTTTTAGGAAGTTTGTTCCAACTTGCTCCAGGACAATGGCCTGGCTGACAATGGTAAAACGGAGCAGAGTTGTTGGCAATTGTTTCATTATTTGTTGTTAAGTTTGTTTTACCTAACTAAATGCCTCGTTAGCCTAGTGATCCTAAGCGCAACTGCTATGCTACAGGTCTTGGGTTCAATTACCAGGTCGACCAAAAAGTGTTTTTCTATAAAAATCACAGAAGCAGCTTGGAGTTAGGATTTGTGCCCGTTTAATATGTTCTGTTATGTAAGTTCTTTTGAGCTGTTAGTGATCCACGCTATAAGAAATAAATTATTAATTTCCAGCTTCTGTTTTCACAGGCGACGCTCACACAGCATGTCAGCGGAGTCGCCGCGGCACGTGCGGTCTGGGGGCCCGCTCACCGTGCCCTCCCAGCCGCCGAGCGACCGCAGCATCATCGACGCGGTCTCGGGGTTCATTAACGACGTTACACTCTCCTCCTCGTCGACCGTTGACCCTAAAGATGTTATACAGTGGGCGAGGTAACTTTAGATTTTATTTTGACCTTTATTTAAAAAAATATCCCTATTACATGGGACCTAAACATACCGGCGAACTGTGGCTGTATATTGGTACACCTCTGCCTAACCCTTCGGGGAATACAGGCGTGATTGTATGTATTGTTTAAAAAATATCATCATCTGCTTAACCTTTTTCTAACTGTTTTGGGACCGGCTTCCAGTTTAATCTGATGCAGCTGAATACCACTGTTTTACATGGAGTGACTGCCTATCTGACTTCGATAACCCAGTTACTGGGCACAATACCGCTTGATAAGACTTCTTCTCTGTCTCTGTCTGTCTTCCTAGCTTCTGACTATCTGTCTGTAATGACTGTCAAAGATCTACAAATGTCAGCCGGTTATTTAAAAAATAATAATATCGTATTCTAAAAAATCCAATGTCCAGTCTTGTTAGTAGTGAGTCACCAGTGCTGGACTTTGGTCAGATGAATAGATAGGTGGTGAGTACAAGATAATATTGAATATTGATAAAATTATTATATTATTTGTAACCATTTCTGGTATGCAGAACTTAAATAAAATATTAATCATTGCCCCTATAAAGGAATATACTATAAAACATTGCCTGTGGCAATAAAAAGTAGCTTTCTTTCACTATAAAAACAATGTAAATATGTACTTCCAGAGATCACTCCTTACATACAAACCAATAGTACTAGGGCAATACAGTATTTAAAAACAAATATAAAGAAAAAGAGTATTATTGACCTAACTATCAATTCAAAAAGAAGAAAGACATGCATACAAAAAAAACATAAAAACAGAACAGTCTTTAGACTTATCCCATAATGGGGATCAGAAACAATTTAAAAGAAAGTTGATAGATTCAAAATGTGATAGATATCAAACAATTTGTTATACAAAATCAATATTCATACAAAAATATCTCAACCATTCCGAGGAACCAATTGCTATAAGTGATACCTAAGCTTAGTAATTGGTTATTGATTGCAGTGTTTCATGTGAATGCAAGCAGCAGGTGGACGTTACTAGCCAACCCTTCACTATGCATTTTTTAGTAGTGTAGCCAGTGTAGAGTTTGAACTATACAAATATTAGTGTCTGTTTGTAATGTCTTAGTAACAGCTTTTTACCATCACGCCTGTGAATCAAACCCAAGACCTCTAAGGCTCTAACGTAGCACTCCCGCTTAGAAGCACTAGGCTATCGCGGCAGTTTACTAATTCATACATAATTTAATTATTTAATTGGATATGAATGCGAAAAATATTAAAATATGCGGGTTTCCCAGGATCGGGATGGATTTTTGTCTGACTGTTCCGGCCGCCCGGCCATATTTCTGAAACGGCTGGACCTATTTTCTTGAGTCTCACGTGCATCTGATAAGGATGATGATGATCTTATAAGGATTAACATAAACTACTTTTATTTTACAACAAGAATAAAGGTCTCGCGCAAAGAAAAAAAACAATAAACCCGCTGATAACCGACATTCACGCGGATAAAGTCGCAAGCATAAGCTAGTTCGAAACAAAGGGTGAACTAAGGTTCACCTTAATGAGTCAGCGCATTCCGTACAAACATTGGGACGAACCCTTTTGTCATGCAACGATGTTTGAGTTGCTTTTACGAATAAAAACAAAACATCCGCACATCCAGTTTCAATCTAACTCAATCTTTTAAAAGAAAGACATGACGTGTGTTGTTTCATTTTATAACTAACCCCAAATACCTTTATCTTAAACAGGTTTGAAACAGCGGACATAAACGAACCAACACCTGAAGGAGACAGTGACAATGACATCTCTCCATTACTCCTAATCCTGGGCTACGGGTCTGGTGTCCAAGTGTGGCTGATACCCCCCAGTGGGGAGGCCCAGGAGGTGTTGTCATGGCGACAAGGCACAGTGAGGGTGCTCCGTATACTGCCTACTCCGCAGCACGGCGACTGCTTCGCATCGAAGAGGCCTCTCATCGCCTTGTGTGACTCCGTCAGCCCTGGTCCGTCGTTCTGCTCGCTCAGCTTTATTTCTATTAGGGGAGGAGAACAGGTCAGTTTTTTATTTATTTATTACTAAACACTTACAATTAAAACAAAAAAAACATAAAAAAAAACCGTTTTGCAATTTTCGAGTTTTTGCGGAACCAACGCATGGCCTTTGATTTTTATACCAAGCAGCTTTGAAAACCAATAACTTCTTTTTTTTTTTTACTTTTATCCGCGTGCATTCTAAATTTAAAGTAACTGATCTGAATTCGATGTGAGTACCTACATTATACCCAGTAAATATTCAGTAAGAATAATAATAGGCAGATAAAAGAGTCGCTTCGAACTAGACTTGCACGTGTAAGGTTCCGATATCAAAGTAGGTAGTCATAATATGCTGATTTAGTAAATACTACGGGGAACAAAACATTATCGCTACTACTTCTGTTACAATCGGGCAATAAACAATAAATATGATACGTTTTTTATCAGAAGCGGTAGATGAGACAAACACGCGAGCCATATTACTGTCACGTCATTATGGGGGTGTGTCGTGACCCCCGTCGGGGGCGCTTCATAAAAAGTAGTCTAGTTATACTCTGGCCAATAAGTTATTAAACGCGTTTGTAGACAGGATAAGGGCAACTAATATCTAGGTTTAGTTTTCAAATGTTCTACGGATATCAATGAACGATACTATTGGGTTAAAACCAAAAAGGCTTTAGGATAGTCGTATTTTTTTGTCAGTGCCATAGGACGAAACCACGATTTGTTTTTCGCAACGGAACGAAAATTCCTTGAATATTATAAAGCGGTGTTCTTTTCTTCACAACTTTTACAATGCTGTCCTAACAGTTAAAGAATCAACATCTTGTAGGTTATTAATCCACCTTAAACTTCAGTACCATTTTCCTCTCAACAGGTAAAAAGCATAAAATTCAAGAACCCCATTCTCGATGTGTTGGCAAACAAGCGATCCGTGGTGGTGTCCTTCTCCGAACGCTTCGCCGTATTCGACGCTGCCACGCTTGAAGACCGAATGGCCGTCACTACTTGCTACCCGTGCCCGTGTCCTTTAGGAGGCAGTTTGCCCATCAACCCGTTGGCACTGGGAGATCGCTGGCTGGCTTATGCTGATAAGAAACTTAATCAGTCGAAGAGGAGCAGTGGAGGGTGTGAAGGTAAGATCTTGGATTGATTTTTGTGATCTAGTTTGCTTCAGTTAGCCCCCAAGAAGACGGTGGATGCAGGCCGCTTCTAACTGGGCTTTTGGAAATCTATAGGGGAGGCATAATGTCCAGCTGTGGACGTCCTGTGGCTGATAATATGATGACAAACAAGTCAGCTCGCTGCTGTGATCCACCACCACGACCTACATAGATTACTTGGGTGTGCTAGGGGTATATAGTTCTTTCCGTGGTCATCTTTTGGTGAACTTTGTTATACCAGATACCAGGTGATATTATTTCGTTTCGTGGTCCTCCTTGTGTCACTTGGGTGTACCAGGTTTATTTATTTCTTCCCGTAGTCTACCTAAGTTCACCCAGATTCTGTAATTCTTCCATATCAGCCCAGCAGTGGTTTTGCTTGTGACTTTACTTATTGATTGACAGTCAAACAGAAACGTTGCGTTTTATATAATGTAGGTCCAATTAAGCGTCCATAGCTCAAGGGCGTTGTAGGGTGAATCGTAAATGACGTGGTCGCGAGGCGAACCTTGGCTCGCCCATATTGGCCCTACCCTAATTGGGTAGTTGACACCACCGTCAATTGACATACTTTTTATGAACTGTCAAAACGCGATTCTCCCATAGATTTTGTATGGCAATAACACGCTATGACGTCACTTATCGGCCTACTCAATTGACTAACTATTTATTGATTTTAAAGTAAATAAAAATCTGATTTTACAATAAATTAAAAAATTAATCGGTTTTCATGGGTAAAATAAAGTGCTTTTTTAGAGAAGTGGTGACTTATAATTATTGGTTAGTGGTGTCAACTACCCAATTGACATTGAGCATTTTTCTAGAAATAGGAAGGCTTACCAGAAATAGTAAATGTGTTTTTTTGTTTACAACAGATAACGTGACAAATTAACTATAGATTAATAGTACCATAGGTAATTAAGTTCAATGACACGTTGGTACCTACTGTTGTTAAAAGATAACGGGGGACGATTAGAACATAATGTCACTTGTTACTTTACTCCTATTAAACAAGCGAAAGTTTGGATGGATGTTTGTCATTAAATGCGCCAGAATGGCTTAGCGGATCTGGATGAAATTTGGCACAGAGATAGGTATCTTAACGTCTAGAATAGCTTAAAGGCTAGTTTTTACCCGGTTACCTGGTTACTTGTACGGGGCTCATGGGATAATAAATTTTGACGCGAACGAAGTAGCGGGGAAAAGGTAGTATATGATGTAATTGAAAGATGTCATAATCCACATTGTTTTTAATAGACATCGCGTGATGGGGATTGCAAACCTTTTTCAATACACGTGCCGAATATGTCTAAATATGACTTGACAACAACATGTCGACAAATATTTTTGGCAACAATTACCATTTCTTAATACTAATTTATGACTTCTATTGATCCCATGCCGACAAAATTATATTCTGTGGCATGCCATGGGTTTGCCAATTCTACAATTAGATTGATAGAAAGCATAGTAACATTTTTTTTTAAATATTTGAATTTTCATCTTTTTGTGAAAGATCGTTTTTTTTTCTTGCATATTTTTATCGCTGTTGATTCTTTGAATACCGAATTGCACATTTTTTTTGCCAAGGTCTTAACGTGCAGTTTTTGTTTCATGTCGAGTTTTTTTATACTTTTATTTTATTTAAAGTTTGGTATCAAAAAGAAAAAGTCCTCGTATTTTAATTATAGATAGAAGTGGTTGCTCAGGTCACCATTTTTTTTTTTATTAATTAATTTTAGCTTTCTGTACTCCTCCATAATTATAAACCTTGACTTATAATCCTTCAAAAAGTTAATAAAACTTTCGCTAGACGGGTTAATAATATACATAGATTGCATTGCAAGCCACGTATCCACCTAGTTAGTCATATCGACTCAATGTCACCGACAGAGGGGTACATAATTTATTAGCACGTCCACATTTATACGACGGAAACGCCGACATGTTGCTAGCTGCAATATATTTTGTACAATAAATGTTTCTAGAATAAAATAAAGTTTCGATGAATACTATTAACGATATAAAAACATAGTTTTTTTTTATACGGGCTGTCTATAATTTCACTTATTTTAGAGTTGGTCCCTTAGCAAAAGTTGATGTCCTTTTTGTCCCTGAATAAAAATTCATGGTACATTAATCCCTTAAAGATGGCTAGTAAAATAAATGACTGTCGGTTTAGATATAGTAGACGAAGATAGCCTGTATTCTTCGAAGGGTTAGGCAGAGGTGTATCCACAATTCACCGGTATGTTTAAGTCCCATGTAATAGGGGGCGAGCCCATTGCCATTAACCGGTTACAAATCCTAACTCCGAGCTGCTACTGAGAATTTAGAAAAACCCAATAAAAATTGCTCGACCTGGGAATCGAAAGACGAAGAAAGATTAGCAAGATATGGTTAGTGTTTCATGCATTAAGGGTTAGGTATCAAGTCTGTCAACTTATGCGTGTAGCAACCGATCGAAGGGTCAATAGGCCAAATCGTTGCGAGCAAACATGACCATAAAGGGGAGAACAGACTAAATAGGCACTGTAAAGTCAAAAGATTAATTACTAATTAGCACTCTAATGAGCGTTATCTTAATGAATATAAACATCCTATATAATTCCAATATAAATAGTTATAATGCCACGTTAGCCGAGTGGTCCTTAGTGCGACTGCTACGCTAGAGGTCTTGGGTTCGATTCCCAGGTCAAGCAAAATGTTATTGGATTTTTCTATGAAATTCTCAGTACCTAGCAGCTCGGAATTAGCATTTGTGTCCAGTTAATGGCAATAGGCTCGCTCCCTATTACATGGGACCTAAACATACCGGCGAACAGTGGGTGTACATTGGCACACCTCTGTCTAACCCTTCGGGGAATACAGGCGTGATGGTATGTATGTATGTATGTATGTAAATAGTTATTGGCTCGTGTACGCGAAGCATAGCGTGACCAGAATACTTTGCCTTCATTATTTATACCAAACTGAGGAAACTGACCTAGCACAATAGTTTTCTACTTCCGTATTTTAATATCATGGAAACATTAGTCTCCATTTAAAATAACATTAGGAACATAACGTTACAACGCTTTATTTCAATGTTAGCGTCTAATAAGCTCTATTTTTTGTGTCAATTGACTAATTTTAAAGTTTGTCCGACCA
Source organism: Caradrina clavipalpis (assembly GCA_932526535.1). Taxonomy (NCBI): domain Eukaryota; kingdom Metazoa; phylum Arthropoda; class Insecta; order Lepidoptera; family Noctuidae; genus Caradrina; species Caradrina clavipalpis. The sequence goes on from OW052095.1 coordinate 3,631,345, forward strand.
GTATTGAGAAACCTGTACAGCTCTATCATTGCCCTCGTTTAGATCTTGAATGGTGCAGGTGGTTGTGCACGACGGGCAACTTATTCTTACTGCTTTATCGTGTGGGCAGTAAGATCTAACGAACCCACACACCCTAGTGTCAGTGCTTCCAAACCGCCTCAAGGGCTTCTGCCCCTGTAGTCAAGTAACAAACGATAAACGCAAACACTGAGTAGGCTTTAATAGATCTTCAACTTATGTACTTGGTTTTAAGTTGAAGATCTAGTGAAGATTGCATAGCGTTTTCGTTCTTTCAAGTCGCTAACGCTTAGAAATATTTAATAGATTTTCAACTTAAGGCTCTGGGGCCTAAAGATGAAAACCTATTGGTACCTACCGAGCGTTTACGATTATCGTTTGCGACTTGGCTAGGGGGGCTGACATGGTTACCGATGTCAGTGATGTCCAAGATAAACTTAGAAAGCAACGGGCAACTAAGGAGGTTAATTTCACGAAAGCAATACTATTATTTATTGAATGCCAAAGTAAATAGAGTAAAGATACATTAAACTTTTGTTACTACTAAGTAATTAACTAATGGTTTCTCGAACGCAATAATAATGTGACAAATTGTTAAAGCGTCAGTAAGCCGCAGTGATTGGTTGACTGAATTATCATCAACCAATCACAGTGGCCTATGCGTACTTGGTAATGTGTCACATTCAATTTGCGTTGCTTTTTGTTCGAGAAACCAGTGGTTAGACAAAGATAGTAATTTTTTGTCGCGTAATTGTAGATCATTTGGTACATTTCTAAGTCTCCAGTTAGAAATGTACCTACTTAGATTCTTAAACCTTATTTAAAATATATTTGTAGTCTTAAAAGCGCCTGTAGTTTCAGGTGTGAAAATTGGTGAAATGTAGGTTTATCCACATTATCATAAGTACACATACTATCTATTTAAAATGATGCAAGCATAAACTGATTGACGTTTTACCGAGCACCATAGCTGCCTACCCCTTTAGACCATGACCATGTTTAGAACATGTGCGTGATGTCGAGTCTTGTGATCACCAAATCCATTCACGTAGAATCGTGAATAGGCAGGCATTTTAGGTGTAAACTTTACTTACCCTAAATAAAATAATAAATACCTAGACGTAATTGTTTCAATCCGCAAATATTAAAAGTAAAAATATTGTACGTACTTACAGTAACGTACTCTTGAATAAACATTAATTAAATTCTTTTGTTTATTATGAACGGCTGTTGACTTATTTAAAATGTATGTGTGTAGGTATTAATTTTGTTGACCTTTGCTTGCATATCATTGTTTTATATATTCAATTGTGACGTGTACGTGACTCATCGATTGTGCACGTGTGAGTGTCTTTGTGATAGTGTGTAAGGAGCGTGTAGCGGATTTTTATTTAATAATTATTTTGTAAAAAGAAACGGTACAAAAGGTGTCTTTGTTAAGAGGTTAACAATAAAATGTTCTTTATAGGATGTAGAATGACTACGAATAAAATGTTATATCCGATATTTTTACCCAGAACTTACGGAAATCCTTTTATTTTGTGAGCGAAGAAAATGCCTTTCTCATGCCACGCTTTTCGGGGAGACTAGGTGGTTATGTGGGGCTTGCACCCATTAAAAACTCCGCCTGTGCGCCTGCTTTCGCCTTGGTGCGTGGGCCGCGAGAACTGCTATGTATGACGTTCGCGACTAACAATAGGAAACCTTAAAGTCATGATACGACAGTCACTGTGAATATGTTGTTGTAAAGTTAAGGAGAAAAAGAATCTGTTGGATTCCGAAATGAGAATCCACAACATGTCAAAATTAAAGTCATGCTTATACTATTTCCTTAAAACCAGCTAAAATTAATTTAAATTTTCAGGCGAAGGCGTAACCAGCTACACGGCAACAGTGCTCCATGCTGCAAAGTCCCTTAGCAAAGGCCTACGAGGCCTCGGAGAGAGCGTAGCACACAGTCTGGCCGGAGGGCGAAGCACCTCACAGTCTCCATCACCGCCAAACGCCGATATACAACAGCCAGGAGTCGTCACCATATTGGATATTGAGGTATTGAGTTTTAAAGGAAATTTTTATGTTAATAGGGTTCAAAACCATTTGATCATTGGTCGTAGTTAGATACAAGGTGAATTCTAGACGCGGCGGCCAAAAGAACTTAAGTCTATTGTTGCTCAGAGAGACTTAAGTTCTTTTGGCCGCCGCGTCTAGAATTATCCTAGTACCTACAGTCTCTAATTAAAGGTTTCTTCTGTAAAATTCAAAGGTGCGGTGCAATAGGGGTGCACCGCACTTTTGAAGAACTCATTATAGTTGCTGGATGAAAATAAAACCATTTGTTTTTTTTTCCCGCAAATATTTTGGGCATTCTTGGCACCCACTGCGTAGTGCCCTCTCTCTCTCTGTTGTATCAAATCGTGTTTCCACATCTCATGTTTCTTCAATGATACCGCATTACTGAACATGCCTACAGTTTTAATTGAAATCTATAAACAGGCCAATAAGACTCAATTTTATTCAAATAAACACCTCAACCTAAAATTGCAGGGTAACGAGGAAGAAGACGGTCAAGACAGCGAGGAGCCTTGCGACCCGATCGTGGCTCACTTCATAGCGCACTCCGAAGCGATCATAGCGCTGAAGTTCGACGCGAGCGGCATGCTGCTGATGACGGCGGACCGGCGCGGCCATGACTTCCACGTGTTCCGGATCAACCCGCATCCCTGTGGGGCCAGCCTCGCGTCTGTGCATCATCTTTATATACTGCACAGGGGTGATACGACGGCTAAAGTACAGGTGGGTTTAAATAATTTTTTTAACTGACTTCAAAAATGGAGGAGGTTCTGTTAAGGCTGTATGTATTTTAAAGAGCAGCTTATTTCTTCCGTTCTATTATGGTGGTAAATAAGGTTTTTATTGTGGTTAATATATAATAAAAAAAATATGTTATTTTGTTATTTTTATTAAGGTTCTTTTTTTAAGTTCATGAATATGTTGGAAAAATTTGATCCTATATCGAAAGGAATGCACTGGCTCCTGCAATACCTACTTTACGGGCCAGGGAATCTCATTTACGTTATGCTATCACAGAAATAATTTAAGAAGCTTTATGTAAAACTCTGGTATTCTGCTCCATCCGGTTAGATTGGAAGCCGACCCCAACATAGTTGGTAAAAGGCTAAGCTGATGTTGATGATGAGAAATAAATGAAGAATGTGATATATTTTTCCTCTTTTTTGTTCAACATAACTTTATTTTTTATCTATCGCCAGGACATAGCGATCTCGTGCGACTCGCGCTGGGCGGCGGTGTCGACGCTGCGCGGCACGACGCACGTGTTCGCCATCAGCCCGTACGGCGGCGGGCCCGGCGTGCGCACGCACACGCAGCCGCGCGTCGTCAACCGCCTGTCGCGCTTCCACCGCTCCGCCGGCCTGCCCATCCACACCGCCGCCAAGCGACCCGCCGCCAACACTGTAAGCTGATAAACTTATATAGGATTTTATGGAAAAGAACGACCAAGAAACTGCATTAACAACCTTTTAAAACACATTTAGATTACATCATTCATGTTGACTCTAGAGGTTAAATGTAACAAGTTGTGCACGTTAATCCATTCAGTGCGGACAACGCGCATGCGCGTCAGAAAAACTCGCATGCACGTTGGCCGCACTGAATGGATTAATAAAGATAGAGTTAAATATAATAATATTACACAATAATATTTCATATACTGCCATCTTGCTGACTAACTACTATCTATCGATTTCTTAAATATGTAGGTAGATTTGTTTTGACATAACAGTCAGCAGGTCGAGTTATAAAAATAAATAGTTATAAAACATTGTGAGCGTTTTCCTATCATGTATATTATTCTCAGGTGGGTGACAACATGTCGCAAGGGGCGTGGTTCCCCAACCCGCGCCTGCCGCCGTACCCGCTGCCGACCACGCTGTCTCCGCTAGCACAGCTGCGACCCACTGCCAACATACCCACGCATACCATCACTAGGAACAGCTCCGGTCAGTATTTTTTGCATTACTTATATTATACAAAAGAAAAACTCCTTTTCTATACTAATATTATAAAGAGGTAACATTTGTTTGTAAGTTTGTATGTAGGGGGTAATCTCCGGAAGTAGTGAACCAATTTTAAAAATTGTTTCACTGGTAGAAAGCTACATTATTCGTGAGTGCTATAGGCTATATAACATCACGCTACGACCAATTGGAGCGGAGCATCAATAAAAAATGTGGCAAAAACGGGAAAATATATTCTTTTTGAGGGCTTTCGTTGCGTGCGCTGCGTGAACGGTTAAAGTTACGCAAAAATGATGTATGAGGGAATTGTTCCTCTTAAAATATACAAAAAAAAAGTCCGCGGTAGTAAATGCCTAACTTTTAAGGTTGACTCACTATAGCCATTTTTATGGCCAAAAAATTTGTTTTAAAATAATGCATTATTTACGAAGGTGTTTTTATGGAAATAGTATTAATCCTTATCAACATAAATACGTTATTCATCACAATTGTTTAATTTTGAATGAAATTGCCCTTAACATCATTTAATTTCAACGAATATCTTAAGAGATATCACAGTTTTAAAATAACTTGACCGCAAAATAATGGCTCTTCGAGACATTCCGTAGCTTATACATCAGAATAACATAATTATTATAGGCTACATAACATCGCGCTATGAGCCACGGAACGGATCAGTAACCAAGAACCTAACGTAACGCGAGTGAAACCGCGGGGCACTGCTAGTATAATATAATTTCAATATTTACTTACGGTACTTTGGAATTTCAGATATAGTCATTAATATACAGGGTGGAATTTTCGAAGCGTGCCTTACCTGGAGGGAAAATACTCTAAATACTGAAGACAGCAAATTTTACTCAAACGAAACATTCCTTTATTTTTAATTACATTCACACCTGGGAATCGAACCGACTAAAATCCGAAAAAATAGCATTATGTACTTTTATGGCACCAATCGATAGAATGAATCATAAGAATCAAATCTCTCTGCAAACATGGCAAATTAAATAAAACAAAAACCATGAAATTTTAATTTAAACTTATTTAATTCGAATTGTGCTAAGCTACTAAAAGTTACTCACGATGAATTTCTTGAAAGAATACATTTTTGTATCCAAGGAAGTGAAGCTCATTTTGGGCAACTTATTAGTTAATTTACTCGTTTTTTTTTCGTCCGAATATTAAAATTTCATGGTTTTTATTTAATTCAATTTATATCAGAAACATCTTTAACAACACCTTTTCCCGGGCAGGTCGTCAACGCCTATCCTCACTCTCGGAGGACAACAACGCGGCCCCGCTGCTGGCCCGCGCCCGCTTCGGCCCCGCGGTGGGCGGCCGGGCCCCCGCGCCTGTAGCCGCGCTCTACCTCATGGCGGCCAACGGCTCGCTGCTACATCTGCTGCTGCATCCAAGACCGCTGTCTAGTAAGTTATTATGCTTCTATACAGCAGTATAAGGTTGTATGGTCGTTGAATGAAAGGGTTAAATAAACCGTAAGGTTGATTTTTACTTGTCCTTTGTTTGCCAGTTATTATTCTACCAGCTACGTGCTAATTTTTTTGTTCATGATCGGTAAAAGCTCTTTAGTCTAGGTCAGAGTTCACAAAGACAACGACGATTCGCAAAGGTGGTGTATACCTGCTGAATGTGTGTTATCGATAATGTAATTTGTCCAGGTCTATCGAAGGAGAAGATCTGCGACGACTCGGCCATCGAACTGGAGGTGGAGCCGGTGTCGCAGTGGCCGCTGCAGCGCCCGGCCGCGGCCGCCGACCTGCTGGCGCCGCTGCCGCCCTCCAACCCGCTGCTGCAGCCGCAGGCCTGCCGGGTAAGAGACACTACACTCTATTGCCGTTAGGCCTGGTCTACTTCGGGTTTCGGGAGCCGCGAGACGACTCCCGGCTACCTTAGACACGGGCCTGTGGACGGTGAGCAATGGGTAGCTCACCATCCGTACGTTAATTAATGACAGGTCGTGTCGACGGCGCTTTCGTGTTCTACGCGCGCCTCATAGAGATGTCAGCAAATCGGAGGGGCCAGTCAGGGCCGATGCCTCCGGGGCTGCGGGTTGTTCGAAAGAGATACCGCGCCCCCGGAACGGAAAAGGCACAAGAAAAAACACGGATGGGTTTAAGTCAGTAAAAGTCCGACACTAAGGGGGCGGGGGAAGTCATTTGATGATTAACCATCGGTAAAAAAAACCCCTAATCTTTTGGAATGGACAACTAAATCTTATAAATGACGTTGGAAAGTGCCTTTTCATAGTCTAATTGAAATAAATGATTTGACTTTGATTTTAAAATCAATATAATAAAAAAAAATATTTGTTACAGAGATGCGCCGACATGTGCATGAGCGAGGAAGAGCGCTGGCTGTCTCAGGTGGAGATCGTGACGCACGCGGGCCCGCACCGCCGACTGTGGATGGGCCCGCAGTTCGTCTTCAAGACTTACAACTCCACTGGGTGAGTTACTCATCATTATTTCAGCAAAAAGCCGTCTAACATACAACATAGTTTAACTTTCATTACCCGACTGCGACAGAAGGAGGGTTATGTTTTTCGAGGGTATGTTTGTATGTATGTAAGTTTGTATGTATAATTGTTTGGCACGCTCTGCAGGCTGAACGGCTCGATGGATTTTAGCTTGAGAGGTGTCGTTAGATTCGTATTTACTGTGAGAGTGACACTGGGTATATAAAAAAAAAAACAAAATGGCGGATTTTTGGCGTTAAATTCAAATGTTTGGCTCGCTCTGCAGGCTGAACGGCTCGATGGATTTTAGCTTGAGAGGTGTCGGTAGATTTGTATTTACTGTAAGAGTGATACTGGGTATATTAATTTCTTTTTTAAAACACTGAAAAAATAAAAAATAAAAAACGGTCATTTAAAAAACTAAAAAACCCGACTGCTATTCTTTAAAAATCCCTAAAACAAGATAAATTGTAGCAGTCGGGACCCATTCGGGACCATCTGCAATGTAATATACATAGGTATGTGCTCTCAATTCACTAATCCTCCATTTCTAGAATGGGTCCCGACTGCTACAATTTATCTTGTTTTAGGGATTTTTAAAGAATAGCAGTCGGGTTTTTTAGTTTTCTAAATTACCGTTTTGTATTTAGTAATTTGTTATACTTTGTACATTATTATAATATTTATTGATTTTATGCAAGGTACATCGCATGTTCGTGTGAGCATTTATTTTAAAATAACAAGTGTGAATTTCTTGCCCTTTTTCCTTTATATTAAGCTACCTTTTGGAAGGCGCAATTAGTTTTTTTTTATATGATTTTCGAAAGTGTCTTTTAAAGGTTGAATAAAAAATAAAAAAATGAATTGAATTTTAGTTCAACCGTCTTGTGCAAAGTTTTCCCGTGCTGCATGTACGGGTACTCGCGTTGCCACTCAATCTCTTGGGCATCATAGGCCATCTGGATGACTTATCCTCGTCCTTTTACCTACAGCTCAAGCTCATCCCTGTCGGAGGCAGAGACGGTAGAGGTGGACACAAGCGCGGCGCGCGGCGTGGCTCGCTCCAACCCGGTCAACATGCCGGGCGTGAGGCCCGTCGTGCCTGTGCTCATCGACTCCGGGTCAGCCAGTGAGTGACGCTGTACTATTGTTTGTTGGTTCATCTTATCATGACAATATGCTGCTTAATTGTGCAGGGGATGTTGCGGATGCAGATTTTTTAAAGTTTACATCCTCGGATTTGGATGCGGATGCAGATCTTAAGACTATTATGTGTGCAGAAATAAAACAATAAGATAGTAATTTCTCTTTTTTTACATTTAGTGAGTAAAGTAAATGTAATAAAAATGAATATACCCGCCTACCCGCCTATTCGGGGCCAAGTCTGTTACGCATAGGTTTGTATGTAACCCGCGCTACTGAACAATTTTTCTCTAGAACAACTGGCTGGTGGTGTCGATAAAAATCTGCATGCGCTGATGACAGAGTCACCGCTCCCGCTCAATTTGTATTTGTCACAACCAGTGCTACATCTGCATCCACATCAACATCCGCATTGATTATTGCGGATGTGGATGTCCAAATTGATGCGAAAGCTCCGCAATTGCGGATACAGGATGCGAATATTCGCAACCGTACGTCGCACAACTTTCCAAAATTTCAGTCGTATTTCAAAAGGGGTTCATCTTTTACGTTTTCATCATCTCCACGTTGTATAAGGTCCACTGAAATTCTAACGATTCTCACGTAAATCTCAAAGAACAATTATGCCTAATAGCCTATATCCTGCAGGTTCTCTAGAACATTCTCCGTCGGACAGTTTCCGTCGCAAGTCGTTGCTGGCCGAGAGCGGGCGTGCGGCCTCCGTGTGCGACGTGCAGCTGCGGGAGGACCTCGCGGAGGCCATGAAGGAGGACCACGGTATGTTTTGTGTTAAAACTAAATGAAAGATTAGGGATTAAGATTATTGGGTGTTCCATAATGCAGTAAAACTGTCGAAGGTCACAATATTGGGAAATAATTGGCAAGAAAATGTTCCGAATTCAATTTTGGATATTTATAAAATGATATGCGACGGTTTTATCTTTTGTATTTTTTTTTTTGGATTTCTGTTACTTGTGACGTGCCGCGAACGCTTTTGTTACGGCGCTGTACGTTGTAGCGTTAAAGATTTTGTATTTTATCTCTTACGCGTGGTATACAGAAGGCTAGTTTTACGAAGGTAGTTCCGCTTCGTGTATACGGAACTGGCTTTTTTGTAGCTAGTTTGGTTGTGCTAAGTAGGTAGAGTAAAGCCAAGCTAGTATTTTAATAGTCTAGCTTCGTAAAACTAGCGTCAAGATCACGGGAAATTAGGGAAAATTTATAGCGTAACTTTAAAAGATAAGTTTTCACGCAAAAAAAATTACGCACTTTATATTTTCTGCTCGCGAGTGTACCGTTTTTGGATTTCGTTTACCTACGAGTGAATATCCAAGAGCGAAGTAACAAGCGGAGGAGCCGCCGGGAGGACGCCGCGCGCGGAGTCAGGCGCCGGCGCCGGCCCTATACGAAGCCCAAGGCATCCCTAACATCCTCTGTGACACGCCTGGCCACGTCTCACCTCTGACGCGCAGCCTCCGACCACCAGATAGCTAGGTACTCGAGCCCGCCTCCGTACCACGAGCGAACACGCACGCACACATTCACGCGTACGTACGCCCATCTTTACTATCTCAAGCGAATGCTATTCGCGTGTGCGCTCGAACTCGCAGTACGTAGACTTGTATCTATGTGTGCGTGCGTCCTCGCTCGGCGTATAGAGCCGACCTCCTGTACCTATCCATTTAGTGGTCCGGCCTCCTCCGCACATGTAGTAACGGTTGCCTTCGGTTTCGTATAGGGGCGGCGCGCTCCCGCAGACCGGCGCCTGAGTCCGCGGCCGCGCCGTGCCCCGCGGAGCCGGCGCGAGCGGACCCGCACGGCACCGTGGTGCGCGCCGTGGACCCGCTGGGCACGGTGGTGCAGCCGCCGCCCGCCGCGCCGCCCGCCGACTGGCCCGAGCCCTACGCCGCCTCCAACTGCGACGAGGCCACGTTCCGGCCCGTGCTGCGCGCGCCCGCCCCGCCCGAGTCGCGGCCCGAGGACGCGGCCCGCCCGCTGCCGCGCACCACCACCATCCCCGTGCAGAGCCTGCAGGGCGCGCGCGAGGCCCAGCCCGCGCCGCGCCTGCACGCGCTCTCCACCGCCGTCGTCATCCCCGCCGCGCTGTCCGGCGACGACTGCCAGCCGCCCGACCTGCCCGGGCCCACGCCTAGTTTTAGCTTAGATAAGTATAGCGTAGAGGAGGCGACGCGAGAGGTGAAGGATGCGAGACCGAATGCGAGGGGCTCGGCGGACGCCGAGCGAGCCTGCGAGGTGCCTCCCGACTCACTGCCAAAACGGAGGCCGTCGGGTGATATTCAGCCGGCCGCCCGACATAGAGTAAGGCGATCTCCCACCCCCAAGTCGGATAGCGAAAGACTCGCTAGCGGCAATAGTTCTAGGGATAGGAAATCTAGTAGAAATAGAGAAAGCCCTCAGCGTCGTGACGAGAACGTGAGGGCTTCGAAGTCAAGTGAGGTACGAGAGCGTAGAGAGTCTACTCCCAAAGTAGAGAAAATTATTAAGATGGAGCCTGTTCAGAAAGAATTTGTTCCAAGGGAGCATGTTCCGAAAGAGACTGTTCCTAAAATGACTAGTTCAAGAGAATCTATACCAAAAGAGTATGTTCTGAAAGAACCTGTCCCACAGAAAGTTTCAAGAGAATCTGTCCCAAAAGAAGTTATTACAAAAGAACCAGTTGCAAAAAAAGCGCCTTTACGAGAATTTGTTCCAAAGGAACCCGCACCTAAAGAATCCGTACTTAAAGATATAATTACAAAGGAGCCCACACGGAAAGAACAGGCTCCTAAGGAGATAGTTTTGGATGAGCCATTTGCTACCGTGGACACTCCCGAGGAAGTACCCTCAGTAGCCGTAACTTTAAAATTATCATCTAAGAAAAAATCTTCGGAGTCAAAGGCTACTAAAGAAAAAGTGCAAGTGGAACATATTAAAACTGAAGAGCAGGCTTGGGACATGCTTCTGAATGAGCCAGAGAAGCCTGTGCTGTATAATATTCCATCAGCCGATGAGAAAACTGTTGAAGAACCCAAACCGAAGTCCAAGAAAAACCGTAAAGCTAAAAAGTCTCAAGACGACGCACAGATGAAGGATGAGGATACATTTGTCGAAATACACGCTATCGATGATAAACAGCCTTCTAGTGGCGACCTAGTTTCAATCTCGACACCGTACGAAGATATTGAACCTCTATCATATTTGACAAAAACTAAAAAACCGCGCTCATCTAAAAGTGTCACCCCAGAGAGAAAAGATTTCTTTGAGTCAAGAGACGTTTGGTCTCTCGATGAACCAGAAGCTACTTCCGTACCTAAAAGTATTGATGATGATGTTGTGAATGAGTTTGTGCCCGAACCCAGCCCAAAAATCAAACCTAAAGAGCCAGTAACAGATGTGCCTAAAACAGATACTCTAAAAGTCTTTAAAGGAACTGGTGAAAATACCTCGCCTTTAAAGGAACCGCCAAGAACGAAGAAAACTAAATCTCTATCGCCTTATGCCGAACGGAAATCAACAGAAAAACGTTACGAAACGGAAGTAACGGATGTGTATGTGATAGAGCCGATGAAGGAAGAGTTCCCTGAGATCCAGATAACTAAAGGCTCTAAGATACGTAAGAAGTCGCCTCAGCCTGAGAAAAAGATTCAAGAGGTAGAAGTGGTAGAAAAACCCATAAAATCTTGGAGTTCTATTGCAGCATCTAAGAATGCCAAGAAAGAGGAAAAGGTTATTGAAGAAAAAATAGAAATAGAAAAGGTGATTGAAGCTTCAGATTTAGATGAAGAAGCAGGCTCTTCCACGCAGGTGTCGTTGCAAGATAAACTTATAGAGCTCTGCAAAAGAACTGATATCATGGTAGCTGAATGCGATGCACCCACAGAACTAAACTTCGTTGAAGAACATCACTCAGTCCTTGACCTACCGCCGCTCGAACCTTTGGACTTTGGTTTAGATGATTTTAAACTAGAAGTAATGAGAGACAGCCTACTAGAAATGAACGATGGAGGTATCACAAGCCCCATATGCAAGATAAACATAGATAATATACTGTCGACTATAAAAGAGACCACAAACAAAGCAATAGAATCAAGCGCGTTTAACCTGATCGATTTAGAAAAAGTCCCGTCAAAGAGAGAGAAAGGATTTAGCGTAGTTGAGAATGATAAGATAACAACTCAAGAAGTGAAGATCGAGGAAGACAAATCCGAGGATAAGGAAACAGAGGTGATGGATAAGTCCTCGGATGACGACAATACTTCACCGATAGTGTCCACGGATAGCGACAAGGAGGACAAGAAATCAAGTGGTGCTTCTAATGTAACCATGCCTTCGACAAAGCAATCGTCTAAGTCTAAAAAGTCGCGTAAGAAGAAGAAGTAATAAAATGTGTTCAGTGATATTAAGTTCAATGTTTCGATTTTTGCAATATTTGTCTTAGTTTAAATTTTGGACATATTCAAACAATAAACAAACAATTCAGCTTACGTTACGCTAGTTTACTGCAGCCTTTTTTTTAGTAATTTAATATATCAGACTATATTTTTTGTATAAAACTAGATTTTTAATTTAACCATCAATATTATGATTTTTATTACTAAATAATTATTTTATTATATTTTTTTAACTGTTTAATAAATTACTAAATGTATAGTTTAAAGTTGGTGCAGCATATTTACTTAACATAATCATTGTAGTTCTATTTTACAACTTGAAATGCGTGATTTTTATAATTACATAATATGTGTATGGCATTCTAACGTTTTAGTTAATAAAGAAAACCTAATGGTTTTTATTATTAACTTCATTACAATTTTATATCTACAACTATAATTGTTTTGGGGAAAATATTAGTTCAAGGTAGCTCTTTAGAAAATATGACGTATTTATTTAACGCAAGCTGAATATGTCTCGTTTACGCAGATAGAATCAAACATTTGCTGCTGTTGTAGTAATTTTAGTTAAGTAATGCAATTAATGTGATTAAGCACAGGTAAAAGACAAAAAAAACTTAAAATGTTTGTAAAAAAAAAGTGATTTTAAAATATTTGCTACTAAAGCCTAACAATATTATTTAGGCAATGACCTTTTATCGTTCAGTAGCGGTATTTACGTCATATCAAAAAAATAAACATAAAAATGTAAAAACCTATCAAAATACACAAAAAATATACTATATAAGATTTTTTATGAAGACTCAAAATTCCTACAAATTCGAAAAGTATTAATGATTAATATTATAATATATACTCGTAGTTTTAGTTTTTGGGCAAAATTTTGATATTATCGAATCCTAACTCGGTGCAGCGGTCTTCATAAAAAACCTTATATTTTTTTTGTCAATCAGTACTCCTTTTAGTACTTATCTCTTGTTTATTTAGTTATTAGGTGTAGATGAATAAAATTGAATACATTGTGGAAACAAAAAACTATAAAAAAAAAACACTGTTTTCTACGCGCCACGCATGATCTTAAAGGCCAGTATACACAGAACCTTGCTTACCTGTCATATTTAAGAATTAAAGCTTGACCATATTATATGGACACAGTATATTATATACATATTTTGCGCAATCAGTTACATTAGAGGTCAATGCTTTTGCATAACATAGAGGCGTGAATGTTGACCTTGATATAATTGAGGCTCATTTTAATTATTAACATATAATTATATTGCGATCGTACCTCAGTATTAATTTATTGTGTTGCTTTGCTTCAAACAGCTGTTTCTGAATTCATGACCATATCGATTCTATTTTTAAAACCAAAGAAACAAAATACGAATGTTACCAAAATTGATTAGAATATTTCGGCTGCTACAAAACATCAAAACGAAAACTTGTTCATCGCAAATTATTGTGTCTAGCTATGTTAATTAAGTACATTTTCCAGAAAACCTCATTTGGGTTGGGTTTGTCGTGCTAAAAATTAGATGAATATCTATTACTGTGCGGCAAACAATGTACTTGATGTAATTTAGCGTGGTAAGGCAAGTACGTAAGGTCTAATTCAGAATCAGCTGAACGCTTTTGACTTAGTCACCCCGGTATATGATACCTTCTCACATGTACGGCTGTCTTCGTGTACAAATATATCGTAACTATCGACAAGTATTATTTATTAACCAATGTTTTATTCTAATTTTATTTAGCTTTAATATGTTGAATCATGACAAATATTTATTTTTTATATAATTTACGCGTGATCTTTAATTTTTTTGGTGAAATTATTTCATTTAGTTGTAGGTGTAACAATACGTAGTTGGTGCATAATACTGTAAATTATTTGACGAGGAATTTTAGTTTTTAAGGGTATCGCTCCATTGTAAGTTTTCATAAAAATGTTGTTTGGTCATATTTGCCCTCTATCAGAAAGACTAATTCATTTTTAGTAAATGAATGAAATTAAATTATGAAATTATCGTTGTGAAGGAATTGGTTATTGCGATCTCCAAAATTATATTGTAGGTGTTTCCAGAAAGATCTAAATTAGAAACTTGTTCAAGTTGTAAGACTATTTATTTCCTATAAAATGAAAATGCTCTAAAACAGAGATCTGTGTGAGTAGAGCGTAATTTCATTTAATAGTTTATTGGTTGGATTCGGATTTGACCATAAACAGGGTGCGAATAAAGTAATAGCTTAATCTTTTTTTCTGATAGGTAGGTAGTACTTATTTGGTAATTTTTACTTATATTTGGATACAAAATTGAATGTACCACAATTGTTTGGTTACTACGTACTCTACGTATCGCTTTATACCTATTTTGTTTTATTTTTAGTCAATTACTAACGGCAGCTGATGAACTCTTAAATCGCTGTACACATATTCGAATAAAACATGTATTAGTTAGAGCAAAAAAATGTTCCCTTATTTTTGGATATTATATTTTTTTATTGCGGGATTTTAGCTTCATAGTCAAAATTATTTTTCTCATCGTATTTAACTTGCCTATTTGTTTACACGCGGAATTATATTTTCTTTGATTATAATTTCGATGTTTCCAGATTCCTGATTATCTTGACCAAATCATGTTTACTTAACTTATAAATGATAAATCAATGTAAATAATAGTTCAATCTAAACATTCTATAGACTTTGTATTTCATAAAGATCTGCATTGTCCACTTTTTTCTTCAGTAGAAGCAGTTAAATTGTTGTATAATTCGAGCATAATAATATCTTATTGTACATTTAATGATATCGTATGAAGTGCAGGCAGGATTGAATGGAAGCTATCGATGTAGGAAGCCACTATAAAAATTGTTACCCTTTAAATACAAAAAATATAAAATGTACAATCGCGTTCATAAGTGCGACATAGTCCGAGTCCAATGCGGCAAATCGCCGCTTGACTCACAAATAGAACTTGCTCTAAAGCATCTCTCACGTGCAAGACAATGTAGCTCATAAGGAAGAATTGTACTTATGACTGCGACTGTACCTGGCTTATTTATGTCATTCGAATTTTACTTGACGTTCACTAATGATTTACACACGATTCTGACTGCTTAAAATTTTTTCTTTAGATCTTTCATAAAATATTTTGTCAAAATAAAAGTTCATTCATATGGCTTGAAATGTGATCGTCTTTTCAATTGTCAATCGATGTGTGATAAGCTGGTCACGTGACCGATTGTACTCAGCTGTCATGCAACGTATGCTAATTATGTCTTCGGCTTAAATGTTCGCGCGTGTAATGTACCTATACTTTGGCTGTATGGTTTTGTTGATAATGTTATGGAGTGTTTAAAAAAACAGGATAGTATCATACATAATAAAGATGAGAATTCAAAAACAGAATTTTTGTAGTTTTATTTTGACCCATTAAATTGGATGTACATAAAATGTTGTACATTACTGTACCGGGTAATGTTGCTTTGAGTTAATGATTGGGAGAGTAGAGATTGAGAGCGTTTAAAACACCCCATCGCATCTCATACAAACATTCAAGATTTTGAAAATTAATGCACCGGTTTTAAATTAGACTTGAAAGTTTAAATGAGATACCGTGCGGCGTAATCGCTCCTAACTTGTCTATAAACAGAAAACTTATAAAAAAAAAATGAGGTTTGAAATTTCCTTTAAAAAACAAGTTTCAGTTTATTATTTTCCAAATTTCCAGTTGCTACAACAGGCAGCCGCTACGAAGCTGAACAAGAAGAGCTTAGCTCGAGCAGTTTCAGCTCAGCTTCGCGCGCTTCGCTCGATCCGCCCTCGTCGCCGACCCCTAGCTGCGGCGGTGACAACCAGCTACACTTCCCGGGGGATTCCAGTAGCTCTGTATAGATGTGAGGTTATGAGGATCTTGCTTAGTGATGGCACACTTATAACTAGCATTATACTAAAATGTAGGTCAACTATATACTATATATTCGTTAATTAAGTTACGTATCATCACAAATCTACTTCTGGCAAGTGAAGTATGTCAAAAGTAGGTAAGTAGTTTTTAAATTTTTAATGCGCGCCGTTAAAGAAACGAATTGAAAATGGCGGCCAAACAATGGAGTTTATCATGCCGTTTCACTCCCAAAGTGTAATGTGTGAGTGAGAGGTAAATGATGATACGGATTATTTCGATATATTTTAGTTTTTTTGCTTTCCTTAAAGTGTGGAAGTCGCTGGACTTAAAGTATTTAAAGAGGTTGATTTCTAAAACCTTAGCCGCAAGAGGGCGCTTTCTCTTCAAACATACCAACGGCTGCATTTCTGAAGAATGCAATATGACTAATCAGTTTTTATAAGTGAAATTGCCATCACTAAATAAGTTTTAAATATTAGGTATTGGTCCGCGTTGGGAGGAACTGATTTATATAGTAGCAACACTTGGTTGATTTTAAAATGGTCATTTTCACTGAAAAATATACTATAATATAGTATGGTATGGTATTGGAATACTGTTAACAGTTTATAGTGAAGTTTGTGTATTAAAAGTACCGGATCTTGGTGGGTATTGTCGTTGACTTGAAGAATGCATAAAACATTGCAATTTATACTTTATTTCATCGTGATAAAGGTCACACAAATCGTACATACGTGAATTGTGCTGCTAAGTGCTAAGTCACTGTTTCATAATATCTTGAATTCTTATTCTTACAGTTAAATAAAAATAATGTTTTATGACTTGACGATATCGAGAAATTGATTTGATATTCGCATAGAGACGGTTAGCTGTGTATGTTATTATCAACTTTAAACCTTAGGAATAAGATTGAAATTTGTATACACGGCCAGAAAAGAAAGATGTTGACAATACAATGATTTGTTTGTGAGATTATGAATAGAAACGAATAGAGAAGAATTTGGCTTACGAGTGCTAGAAAGCTTTGAGAAGAAAGAATATAATTTAAATAATCACAAAGTTTAGAATTACATAGCAATTTATAATGATCTTCATACTTAAATAAATATGTTATTTATATTATTATGTAATAATCGATGTAATTAGCGTTAAGTTTCAACTTTTCACACTTAATGTTAGTTGCTAAGCGTAGTTGTCTGAATGTATCAGTTTTTAAAGTATTTAGTGAATCATATAATCGTTTTATACGCTTCTTGTTGTACAATTTAAATGATTGAAACATTGTTTACTTACAAGTAATAACTACATACGTCTGTTCATGGAAGCATAACATTCGCATCTCAATAATAACATAGTGTAATTTTATTAAGTTTTTTAACTCATACAGTTGAAAAATTGATTTTATTGTGGTCCACTAGAACAGATTTTCAAAAGTTTAGATTTTGTACAGAGCAGCAAAATAAATGCCTAACATTTTTCTGGAGTGTTATGATATAAAATTTGCGGGGTGAAAGCTCACTTCATCTAAATTCACTGAGGGGCATTTTTACAAAATAGACTGGATAACTTCAGTCAGACGCTATAGAGTGGATGCACATCTGACACAAGATGCGCTTCGTATCGCATAACGCCAGAACATTTCAATAGATAATAGATAATAAATATAACATCCTGAAACTGCCTCGTTGGTCTAGTGGTCCTATGCGCGACTGCTACGCTAGAGGTCCTGGGTTCGATTCCCAGGTCGAGCAAAAAGTGTTATTGGGTTTTTCTATGAAATTCTCAGTAGCAGCTCGGAGTTTGGATTTGTGCCCGGTTAATGGCAATAGGCTCGCCCCCTATTACATGGGACCTAAATATACCGGCGAACTGTGGGTGTGCATTGGTACACCTCTGCCTAACCCTTCGGGGAATACAGGCGTGATGGTATATTTATTTATATTTATAAATATAACATCCAACGTACAACGCAATGATGCGTTAGCACTTCGACCGTTAGTACGTCAGACAGTGTGCGTCAGGTGTGCGTCCATCCTTAAAGTTGTATCATCTTACCATTACAAAATGTCGTTCTTCAGCTGCATGTAAGTTACAATAATCATTCATGTAATTTCAATATTTGGGATCGTGTGATTCAATATTTAATGCATTTGTTTACCGTGACTGTGATAAGTAGAAATTATAGAGCTTGCTTAGGGTTGTTGGAAACATTTTCTGTTATAAGTCACAAGACTACATACATACACTCGCATAATTCGTTAATTATTCTGTTATTATATTAATACATTCCATTCCATGGGGCCTTGATATGAGCCCTAATATCCAGCCAATTAGCAGACTTAGGCCGTTTGTATACCTCCGACACCCGTCACCGGACTAATGTCCGGTGCATGTACACACATTCATTATAAGCCACATGCCACCGCAAATCCGGCGAAAAAAACGGTCCGTTATCCTGTAAAAAAAAACCGGATGTATACAAGCGGTCTTTCTCCCGGTATTCCGAATTAAAAATTATTATATTAAATTGTCAAGCGTCCGCAAACTCCCGTGATTGGTTGTCGATTCAGTCAAGCAATTACAACAGCTTTATGAAATTTCGACACATTAATTTTTCATTCTAGAAACCGGTTGAAGTTCCAATCCAGCTTGTAAGTGGCAATTGGTTGGTTTGGGCTCATATAAAGGCGTTAGTTTCATGAAATAGTTTGACATGTTAATTTTGTTTGGGAAGTTGGTTCTTTGCCGTCAGGTACTAAAACTTTATTGAATTTGAACAGCTGGCCAAACTCAGATTGGATACTGGCATTTTTGCGGAACACTGTGATTTTTATAATTGGGTAGTTGATGAATTCTTAATAAACAGCTGAATTTGATTTTTAGTTTCTTTGAAATCTATCAATAGTCAAATGAGTTAGCCAATAAGTGACATCACAGTTTACTATTGCCATCCAAAATCTACGGTAAAATCACGTTTTAACAGCTTATAAAAAGTGCGTCAATTGATTAGTGGTGTTAACTACCCAATTACTACATCACTAACTTTTTAAATTTAAAATCAAAATAATGACAGCTTTATTACATTTTAAACTTCGAATTGCATTTGGCACAGAGTGACGTCACAGAATGAACTTTCCCAAAGGTCCTCATCATCACAAAACTTAAGTATTCGAAGTAGTGTAGGATCGAATCGCTTCCGTCAAACGTCTTCCTTATTTATTGATTCCTTTGTTAACAAAAACTTTCCATTCGGCTTAATGGACGTATAAATGTATTTAATTTATGCAGTTTTAATGCTATATTACGAATATTCTCATTTCAAAATTTTCCGTCACAATATTGTCAGCGCAGCCCATTTGTAAGCAAGATTTGCCATCACAATTGAAATTGAACTTTAGAAGCTTTTGTATACGGTCGAAATTGATATAGCAAAACCTCACTTCAGAGATTCATGTTGTATTCGGAGGTCTGGGCTGACCAATATTGGCTCTATGGTATCAAATAAGGTCACAGTACTTGTGTTAGTCTGTAAGACTAAGTATTAGTATTAAGATTTTATAAACCGAGTATTTATAACCTTCAAAAGAGGATTTTATATTGTGAAAAAAAAACAAAATTAAAGGGTAATTAATATTCCAAGAATATAGCAGAAAAACAGTTTTTGTATGACATTGATGAATTTTTTATGAAAGAATTGCATGAAAAATGCTATGCAACAAAACTGCGCGCGAGTGTATTATTTATTAAAATTGTAATTGGATAACGATTAACATTTAAGTACTTATCTATTTATATTACTGGTTTATCTAGTTGTGTAGTTATTTGGGACATGTAACACAGCTGATATTTCTATGGACCTGGCCTACTACAATTTCGTAAAACATTATTATGTTAATATTACTTTGTAAATTCCACTGTTGGATTTTTAACTTTAGGTGGTGAGCCGAGGGTTGAAAATCCAACAGCGCGTGAGGAAAAGTAATATTATAATAATACTGTTTTAAGAGATAGTAGTAGTGTCCCCGTGTCAGGAAGGTGAACCGATCAACAAGGAGGTGACTGTGAACTGCTTTTCACACGCTCAAATTCCCGGATAACCAAAGCCTTGAAAATTAGCACAGCCTGATTCAGGAAGGTTTAACAGACAAAAATGCTAACAGACTCAAATTCAAGTTATCCACTACGATTAGGGCCCTCGCCCTCGTCCGACTTTCGGACCGATTTTTGGACCGTTCAATAGATCCATAGTTCCGTGGGAACGACTCCGTGGGACGTGTGCGTGGGTACATTAGAATTTATATGTTCCATTCTGTCCGACAAAAAAATCGGTCACCGATTGTCTGACGTGAACGGAGAGATGATGGCATTAGATGGCATGAATAAAAGCAGCCAATCAAATAGCTAGAGATGTGTTTGATACATTTTTAGGTTATTTTTATGTTCACGAGCCTTTCAGAAACAGTGTTCTTTTGGCATGGTTGTCGTACATTATGGCGAATGACCTTTGTTGGTACATTTGCAGTCTATAGATTTTTAGCTGTGTTATTATTATTTTGTTAGTGTAGCTTAATGGGTAGGTCAAAATAAAGATTTTTATATGAAATTAGCGAATGCGTGTGCGGTTATGAAACTCCCAAAAATTAGACTGACATATTAAAAATTTTGGATTCCACCGGTTTAGATTTTGTAAAATCTAAAGCTAAGGAAACAATTGTAATTCTTGGGATTTCAAATAATTGTTTCAATTGATAGATATTATTATTAACGTGTTATTATTCGTACATAATTATTATTATTTCTTTATTAATCGGAGATTTAGTTTATTTACACTTCGAATTGCGTTTTACTTAATAATACTTTATGATACACACATTATTAATTATCTCGATTACTATAATTACAAAGTAAGGTTTAGAAAAATAGTTTTTGTTTAATAGTTGACTAGACACAGTGCTTACCACGCATATTAATATAGGAACACTTTTTATACAGGAGCTTGAAGTCACGATTTTGTATCTTATAGCATACTTCTTCAATTGTTTATAGTCAAATATTGCATAAAGAGTTTTAATGTTATTCTGATTTATATTAATTAAAAAACTTGACGAGATTAGCTCAAGTTACCATTACAGTGTGATATATTCTTGGACGCACTAGAGGCTTTAAGGCCCATAGTTTCATTGTAAACTTCGTTGCAAAAATATTGGGAACTTTAATTTGATAATAAAAGTTTTGTTGAATAAGAATTCTTTTTGTTTTAACATGCCAGTTTTTTAAACAATATATGAAAAAATAATACTGTTTGTTTTTTTTTGCAACGCAGTGTATTTGATAATAGTAAGAACTTAATTCTTGCGTACCTTTGTGTGGTATATCTACGTTTTTATTCATTGAAATGTGAAAGCTACAGTTCGATACATGTTCCTTTATAAAACTTAAAAGAATTAACTAAACTGCATTTTTACATTGATTTAAGTTGTTATTTACTTTATTTTTCTTTTGTTATTTTTTCCTAGAGGGTGGGTTTTCAATTGTCAAATATATAGCGGCTTGACATATTTTCTTTGTAAATCTGTCAACCTGTCATAATTATTAGTTCCTCAGATAAAAGTTAACTAACGATTGAAAAATCTGCCAGAAATGTATCCAACTGTATCTTCAAGATATTTTATAAATGTTTGTCGAAATTTTTCGTTTGCAGTCAAAGGTAGTCTTGTTAACAGGCCATAACGAGGTAGTCAGTACTGTAAAATTATTGTAAGTATTTGGTATACACTAAAATATAGCGCGTCAAAATTATAATGATGATTCAATAGTAATTCGTGCATAAATAATACTGGCAGGAAGTTGTTTAATTATTTGTTAAGTTTGAATAGAAAAATGTTGCTAGTTGCTATCCTTTTTCCACTAACAACCAACAGAACGATATGAAAGAGACGGAAGCTTGTCAATTTTAGATCAATTAATTTTCGAGTGTTTTAATTTTAAGTGTTGAAAGATTGGAATAATAATAACATTGTCATTACTGCCATGCAGACCCTAAAACGCAGTAAAATATTTTTTGTTGAATATTGAACCTTAATGAACATGTTATAAGGAACACGGTGATCTACAATAAAAAAAAAATACTGCGTGTTAGGGTCTGCACGGAAGATTAGTTCAACAATTATCGTGATTTTCTTTCCTGTCAGTGACTAGCCTAAATTCTGAGTGAATATTGCCAAAATTATAAAAAATCGTGTGAATTCACTAAAGTGACAAATTAATGTTTTTGGGAGAGAATTATTGTGATGGTTGGATGTGATAAGGCTATAATAAGCTAGCCGTAGACATATTTACAAATGTAAGCTAAATTCCTATATTTTATTAAGACAATTAGCATGTAAAAGTTTACGTTTGTAAGACATACATTGAATACCAATAAATTGATTCTCAAATACTAGCTTGGTTTTTATTTTTCGTAGTTTTCTGGACGAACACAATTATAACTGGCTTCTGCCTGCGTGCGTGCGTAGGTGTACGAAGCGCGCCTTTTAACAAACAAATAAAAACACTTCATCTTTATTACAATAGTAAAGATAATTGAGCAAACCTTCTGTCCAAGTGTCTTGCGCAGGTGACTAATTATGCATGAGTTTGAAAAAGGGAGTTAGATAGGTTTTCCTGCACGGAAAAGAAGACATGTGACCGGTATTATCGTACAGAAATAATTAAAAGATTTTCTAACTGTATAATGCATTTTAGTTTCTTATTTATAAAACAAACAAAACAGAATATAATAAGTACATTAAAGGCACCAGTCTCAAGTAATAAAAAGAATTATGTAAAAAATAAATGTATATGTCACCGGAAAATAACAAGATCCGTAAGTTTATCAATTTACTAGGAAGTTTATAAACTTTCGTAAGATTCTAAACGGGAGATAAATTGTAATATTTTACGTCCACATTTTCGTAAATTTATCAATTTCCGACGTCATACGGTAAATTTATAAACTAACGAATATCTATTCGTAAGATTTTATATGGTTCGACCAATCACAGAAACTCTTTTAAATATACGATCTTTGAAATACGTAAAATAACACACTGCTCTCTGATTGGTCAATGTTCATAGTGGCAATGCTTGTGTCCATAGGAAGAAGGAGAAGTGACACGTGACAGCCAACCAATCAGATCGCGCGTAGCGTTTGGTTACTGCTTACTTATTATTTTACGAGTGAGTTCAGTAAGTTTATCAATTTACGAAAATGTGGACGTAAAATATTACAATTTATCTCCCGTTTAGAATCTTACGAAAGTTTATAAACTTCCTAGTAAATTGATAAACTTACGGATCTTGTTATTTTCCGGTGACATATACAATACAATAGAATTCTTACTTGTTTATATGCGAGTATAGTTGCTCATTTTTTATCACAATATTTGGAATGTAAGTACTTGCACAAAAATACTGTTTTACAAAATGATCGATATGTTAATAATACTTACGTAACAATAAAAAAGAATACTACTTTTTATAAAACAAATAATAAAGAAATTGTTAAAAACATCGATAAAACATCATCTTTATATTGAAATATTTTTTCTTAATAATTACTTATTTTTTAACATTACTTGGGGCATGGACGGAATAAATCCATTTTATCTTACTGAAATTAACACAATATACTTAGGTATAACGGGTATATAAGGACACTTCACTAAGCCAAAAGTCCCCTTTCACAAAGCCATCACTTTGGGAATCTTCTACTTACGAAAATATTTTAGGACAAAGTTTAAGTTCCAACATTTTATTACGAAAACAAAGTCAAAGCGTTTATCTCAATTACACCATTTACAGGCACGTTTGAATTGTCAAGAAGTTACAGTTAAAGTTGAAGCTAGTTTCTCGTTCCAAAACGTAGTTCTCTATGGAGAAGACACGTTTAACCTTCTGAACGCCACACTCGTGTATAGCCGACAAATGCAGTTTTCTGGTCGTATATAGACAATTGGGTAGATGACACCACTAACCAATAATTTCAAGAAACAACTTCACAAAAAAACATTTAATTTTAGCACTAAAAACCCGATGATTATTTAAATAACTATAAAAATCGATTTTTAGTTGCTTTGAAATCAATAAATAGTTAGTGAATTGAGATGACAAAAAAGTGACGTCATAGTTGAGTATTGTCATAGAAAATCTATGGGGGAATGGCGTTTTGACAGCTCGTAAAAAGTACGTCAATTGATTAGTGGTGTCATCTACCCAATTGTGGCGTGTTGGGCACGTGCACGTTACATTGCGCACTATCATAAAAAGTGATTTTTGACACCAAAAACAAAAGTTTCCAACAATAATTTTTGCTCAATGTTGCTAACTTTGATAGGCAGTATGCGTAGTTAACGGCTATATGATGTGTCTTTTTACAACCCGTATAAAAAACTTACATTTAAGTGCATTTTAAAATGTGGATAAACTACATTTTCATATTCTTATAACTTGCATTTAATATTTTCCATCGAGATTCATACGTAATACATCAATAAGATTCATTACTTCCTTAAAAATAAGTGTTGCCATATTGAATTAAATTTGATAATACTTTAACATTAGGTACTGGAAGTTTTAGGGACGGAATGTTAAATAGAAATAACCAAAATAACCTAAATAAATAAATAATAAGAATATAAAATTTTTTGAGCTGCTACAGATTCATAAATAATACTTTTAAACAATGTTCAAAATGACTTAAGTTTTTTAGGCACTTTAACTTGAGATTATACATACGAACATTCATGTTCTTATGTTTACAAAACTAATAGATAATAGCATTGATCAGTTTCATTTATCAACAAATAATAAACTCAAATAAATAACGAACACAATTGAAAATTGTGTACAAGATGTAATTTTGCTTGGCATGTATTTTTTCCACTCAATTTTCAGCTGTATATCTATTGTTTTAAATCAGTAAATCATTGAAAACTGCACGAACAGAACATATTTTTGCTGCCAGAAGTTTTGAAAAAACGTTGAACAAAAAACCTACTCCTCCTGTCATACACAACGGATACTAACCCTGACAATAAGCACATCATCTTTCACAAACCCATTCCTTATCACCTCACTGACCACAGCATACTCAGTATACCCAAACCCTCGAACGCAGATCTCTGCTGACGGCTTCCTGAAGGCTATTAGCGAGGAGTTGGACATCATGGTGTCCTTCTGGGTGAGCTCCGGATTGTACTGGTTGATCATGGAGAAGGATATGCGACCATTGAACGGCCAGTCGAGGCAGTCGTCGTTCTCAGTCTTCATTAGGTGCACGTGGAGAGCGAAGCAGTGGGGGTTTTGTGGTGATATGTTGAGGCGGACGCAGAATCTTTGGGAGGAAAGATGTAATTATTATCTTGTGTAGTAGAATTAATCAGTTAAAGGTAAAACTGGAAAAGAGTTTTTTACATGTTCAAATAGTAAGAGTAGTTACTCAAACGCCAGTATTTCGAAAAGATAGGTCAACTCTGAATTAAATATAATTTTCAATTGTTCATTTTGTTAAAGTATTCACTCACTTCTTTTGCAGGATTTCATTTACCTATTGAATAAATAGTATGTCATTTGAAATTTAGAACAAATTGCCACCAAAATGATGTTGGCTTCAAAACTGCATAAAAGCTTTTTATTTTACTCGTAATTATTTTGATGTTGCTTGGGCCCGTCGAGCGTCAAGCATGCGTTTATCTATACGCTTCTCTTATGTACCTATGCAACACTCAAAGGTTTAAGAAAGCCGGGAGTGTATATCTCTAGGATTCGGTATGAAGTATCTTACCTGTAACCATTAGGCGACGTATAGAACCCAGGACTATACAGCATCTTATAGTGATCCCTCAGCATTGCATCCAGCCTTGCTTTAAAATTATCAATCTTCCAGACATAGTTGCCCATACAGTACCGGAGCAACATATCATTGTTTTGCTTCATCTTGGCGACGGCAAAGGCCGATAGTTGTTTGGACATGTTGGCTATGACGATGTCTTGTTCGCGGTTCCTTTGTTCTAGGACTACTACTCTCTCGTATAAAGCTCTGAAATAGAGAGATGTTAGGTTTATTGAAGTCTTGGCTTGAGTATATATGGCTTCAGAGTGTCCTAGAAGAGAGAGGAAGAGAGTAGATTTGAGTAAGATTCCTAGAAAGGTCTTCGAAGGGACCTGCCACAGAGTTTGTAATATTAAGACAATGTTTAGGGCCTCCAGGACCGATTTTCTAACCGTTCAATAGATGCATTGTTTCGTGGGACCGATTTTTTGTAGGACGAGTGCGTCGGTGTATTAGAATTCATATGTTCCATTCTCTCCGACAAAAAATCGGGCACTGATTGTCTGACGTGTGCGGGCAACGTTAGCGTTACAGTTCAATAAAACGGCTTTGAAGATTGGCAATATACCTACAGTTTAGAGGTATCGGGGAATACAATCTTCTTAGATTCTTTTCACTTGGGTTTATTTTTCTATGTTTCAGACTATAACATTATCACTACAGCTGTAACTACCTTATAAGAGCGCTAGTATTATTAAGCGGCGCAGACGCAGCTTGGTTGCCGTCCTTATCGGGCGCCTCCCACAGCGTCATCGCCTCTTGTTCTTTAGCGTCGATGCTCGCATTCGACATGTCGTTATTGATCTTCATCTCGGAGTACGCGTTCATAAGAAGCTGGAATATTATTTTTATTACTTATTAATTGTGTAATTGGGCTGTTATAAATAAATATTTTTTTAAATTACTCAGTCTAATTGTAACGAAAATATTATTGTTACAGAAACAAATCTAGTTCAATTACTCCTTTTAGACAAGTTCCATTACAAGTAGTTCAATTTAAAGTTCAATTTCTTGTTTTTTAAACTATTAGCTGTTGGAAATAACCTTTTCTATCTCATTAGGCTCATTTCACAGGGCCATTCAAGTAAATGTAAGTGGGTTTGGTAATATTACAAATAACAAAGAGCCCCCCCTGAATCCTGCTGTCCCTTTGAATGATTCATCCGGTTAATGGCAATAGGCTCGTCCCCTATTACATGAGACCTTAACATACTGGCAAACTGTGGGTTCACATTGGTACACCTCTGCCTAACGTTTCGAGGAATACAGGCGTGATGGTATGTAATGAATGATTCATTATTAAAGTATGGATTCAAAGTTTATGTAAGTCTACTAACACTCATATGTTTCTGCACATCCGTCTGAGCGTGTTGGTTCATCTCCTCTTGGCTATCAAACATCTCCTTGCAGCCTACAGCTTGGAATGAACATGGCACTTTGATCTCCGGCTGCGAGGAGGTCTCTGGTTGGTTGAACTCGCAGGCAGCTATGTGAGCATCTAAGTCTAATGGCGTTACTTTTACTGTGCAGCCTGGAAATTAATATTTTTTTTTGTGGGTCCAAATAATTAGGTCCATGGACAAACATATTTATGTTACAAAAAGAAATTACAGCAAAGTTAGATTAGATATAATTTAGCTTAACTGAAATGTAGTATGGTGCAGTACAGTACGGCCGGCGTATCTTAGCGGTCCTGAAGTTAGCTGTTTGTCTGCGCAATGGATCTTTTAGGTCTAATTGTCTACTGCACAGCTAATCGGCTAACCACAGGTTCGCTAAGATATTTCGGCCGTACTGTATGTATGCATAAAAAAAAAGGTTCAAAGGTTATAAATAAGTTTTCTTAATAAATAAATTAAATTATATTTTAATTAATAAATTAATAATGTCATAGTTGTCAAAGTTAATCATCCAAAAAGTCAGTTAATCAGTTTAAGAAGGTAAATAAGGGAAATGAAACTTATCAGTAGGGTAAAAGATAAAATTCTCACCTTTAGTAGAGAATGGACAGTTCATTCTCTGTTCCTGAATCTCCCGTTTGGTGTAATTGTCAGGAAATATATCCACCTTCATGCTGAGGTTTATATTGTCTATGGGGCAGTGGCCACTGTTCCTGCAACACATTAATAATCACTTAGTAATGAAACTAAATAGAAAAAAAAAAAGAAATGGAATGAAATGAATGGAATTAGAGATAGTTGGAGAATTCAAATTCATAAAGGTGGTTTAGCTAATACATTACGTAATTGTAACAGCTTAATATTAGATAGATTGTGACTCCTAGATATTTTGTAAATTCAGTTTCTTTTTTAAATATTTTTCTTTTTTAATATTGAATCTTATAATAAATTGTGAATCTTAGAGCATAGGCCTAGATCATAGATTTGGAACTGCATGTCATAGATTTTGATTTCCAGTTCATTCTGCAATGCTTGAATGCTTGCGTCATTCACAAAAAAGGAAATATTGGCACAGAGCCAGATCTTTCACAGTCACCCCTTTGATGACTAATATAGAACACTATGTCATGTTTAGGTGTACACAATTAACTTTCATTGTTATTATTCATTTTTATATTAGAATAGAATGTAATATCATTATTTCAGAGTATATGGTACATTAAGGCCAAAAAAAACAGATGAATCAGATATACCTTCATATGTGATTCATCTGTTTATTTATTTAGTAGGTAAATTCTTTTATCATAATATTTAAATCACTAATTGCAATTGGCGTAATGTTGGTGTACACCTCTCTAAAAAGGTGTAAAGTTTTATTTATGTAAAAAAACGTAGCTTCACAGCTGACAACGAGGATAATAACATTATTAAGTAGTTAAAACATTACGCCAATTAAGAAGTCCACAAAAAATATATAAAAATTGGCTTTATGTATTTTTAAGTAATAATATTGTCTTTTCTCTGTAAAATAATAAGATTTACACCAGTTGTGTAAATCTTTTGAGAATATAAATGTCTAAAACCGTGTTTAGTATGAAACAACTTACTGCAACCATGAAGTTATACAGCCTTTACAGAACTTATGTCCGCAGGTTGTGATGACCGGGTCTCGCAGCCAATTGAGGCACACAGGGCACTCATAGCGAGACTCCGGCTGATTGCTGAGCACTGTTTCATTTAGAGCTTGTATGCCCATTGGCTGAAAGCAACAAAACATTAATAAACAACGTGTAACATAGTGTTTTTCTTAATTTCCACAAAAGTTGATAATAAAGAGCATCTGAAGTGTTCAATTAAATTGTATGTAAATCAGGATAAGGTGTAAAATATAATTATCTTCGTTACAAAGAAAGAGACAAGTTACAAATATTTGCTTAGAAATATCAGTTACATCGGGTGTTTCCATTGCGGATCTTGTATCGACACACCCAAACATCAAAAAAAATATTGTTACGGAATTGAACGGTTCGAAATTGACCTTGATCCTATAGAAATGACCTCAATAATAAATTGCTGACCATGAAAAAGTTTCAGGTGAGATTGCTAGTTAAAATTTTGTTTATAATGTTATCTGTTGTACTTACCGCAATTCCTTCAGACGCATCTTTACTCCTGTCGCGATCCATCACATTTAAACTTTTAAATAACGTCTATTTTAACAGGTTTTCATTGAAAATTACTTCAAAATCCAACAGGTAATATGTGCCAACTTGCCAAACTGCCAAAACAATGTGTCAAACAATGTGTAATGAGAATGACATAACCATTATAAAGGTATTAACAGACGTTCGAATATGGTGCGCTCCGCACCGCGAACTTGGTGTGCTCCGGACCACATTCAAGGGTATGTGCAGCGGT
The DNA here is from genome assembly GCA_932526535.1 of Caradrina clavipalpis. Taxonomy (NCBI): domain Eukaryota; kingdom Metazoa; phylum Arthropoda; class Insecta; order Lepidoptera; family Noctuidae; genus Caradrina; species Caradrina clavipalpis. The sequence continues at coordinate 3,661,010 of OW052095.1, forward strand.
CCGCCGCACATTCACCGTCAATAATAATAATAATGTGCTGCGGACCGCTGCACATACCCTCGAATGTGGTCCGGAGCACACCAAGTTCGCGGTGCGGAGCGCACCATATTCGAACGTCTGTTAATACCTTAAACTACGACACTTCACACTGATGGATGACACATAGCGTTTTTGACAGGACTTTGATAATACGCAACAGATAATAAAAAATGGTACCAAGAACGGTAAAAAAGAATTCGGATGTGGTTTTTAAATTGTGTGCCGATTGTGCTTGCTTGTTGAGAAGTGAGCTATTCATTGTAGATGTAAATACACCTTGAAGAAAGTTATAGCTTCGAATTTCTGTTGTGCACATCGTAACGTAAACTAAACATATACCTAGAAAATGACTCCCTTTTTTGTGGGTGGAGATAATTGTAAGTCTCTGTAGTCATCCATAATCTCTGTAGTCATCCATAAGCAGAATCATAGCGACTCGCCGACTGGACCTGCACATCCCGCATTCAGAGGACTTCCACCACCGTCATCACGTCACTTCGCCGGCTCACCTATACATAAAACTAGACTCAAAACATACATTGTTGATTAAAGCTCAAAACTGTGTAAATCGGAAGTGCTTTAAAATACATCATAACGTGCATTGAACTTCTAAACATGGGACATTCCAATTCGTCACCTAGAATATACTAGTGGTTAACGATTTCATTGTATGCTAATGTGTTTGAAGAGGCGAGACCGCTGCTCAGATATCTATCTTCTGATGGTGTTGCTATGTCATTAACCGTTACATTCGTTAGGCCACATTGCTTTGAAAATGTACGAAGGCGCTGTTTCTTTCCGATATAAGTACCTATGTGAGACTTTCCACGTTTTACATGTTTAATAGAGGAGATCAATCAAGATTGGCTTTAGAACCTACAAATATTAGTAGTCAGTACCTAACTAAAGCCGGGCTGTAATATCATTATGATGAGTAGCTCGCAATCATGCTGCGCTGCGTGTCTCGGGTTCGATTCCTGCACGAAGCAAATATTTGTATGGCCTATGGGTTGTACCTGTTCCAGATTATTTAAGTATGCAAGTTTCGATATGTATAAACGTCCCCACGCAACGAGCAGTCCCCACGATACATAAGAAATTCTTAGTAGGGTTGCAATGGAAGTCTGAAAAAATAATATAATAGATATTAGATAATTTGGCTGGTCCTTTTGTACATAAATTAAGGACTCTCTCATTGTTGTGTAAATTGTCAAACATTAAGAATGTACCTACTAATTAATGTAGGTATTGATAATATTGTGTGCATAATTATTAACACGTCATGTTAATTATGCACTCAATATTATCAAATACATAGAACAAATTGAAAGTGTGATGTAATAAATATTGTAGCTATAATTTAATATGACATAATTCCCTATTATTAACTTGTCTGTCTGTAATTTACAGTTGTATACCTAATTGTACATATTTAGAGGCGATATAATTAATGCGTACTGTTCTTTTATTACAGCATGTTACATGTTGAAAGTAATTAAACATTGTTACATTTTCGCGTAATGTTATTTCAGTGTGAATAATGGACTCGTATAATAAGACCAACAACATTCATTTTAGTTGTTAGCCTGCAAAAACGTAACGTTTAGGTCGTTTTTTAGGGTTACGTACCCAAAGGGTAAAACGGGACCCTATTACTAAGACTCCGCTGGCCGTTCGTCCGTCTGTCACCAGGCCGTATCTTATGAACCGTGATATTTTGACACTTGAAATTTTCACAGATGATGTATTTCTGTTGCCGCTTTAACAACAAATAAAATAAATACCAGAATAAAATAAATATTTAAGGGGACTCTCATACAACAAACGTGGTTTTTTTTGCTCGTATTTGCTCCATATTCATAACGGCACAGGTAGACGCTTGAAATATTTAGAGAATATTTATTTATAATTATATTCACTTTCAAAATAAATAATTAAAATTACATAATATAAAACAAATATTTAAGGGGGCCTCCCATACAACAAACGTGATTTTTTGTCGTTTTTATTGGCACGGAGCCCTTCGTGTCCGAGCCCGACACGCACTAGGCCGGTTTTTTTTTCACTTTTGTTAAAAATTACTCTACCGACGCTCTACAAAACGTAGTCTATTTGACACTCATGGGTAGCTACGTAAATAATACCTATCATGTTTAACTGTTCATTTTTAAAAAGAAAACGGTTTGCGTGCCCAATGCCCTGGACGACAGGTCTTCTGTAGTCAAAGACATAGGTCACAACCTCCTTAAGAAAGTTTCAGTTCGGATGTATCTATACATTTTACAAAATCGAAGCCAAAGTTGTCACCTTGACCCCTTCCTAAAGTCGCGAAAGAAAAAAAGCGAGAAGTTGATTATGATTAACATTACCTACTTAAATACCTAAAAGACACCTGACCGCAAATCACATAAAAAATCTTAAACATGTTTATCGTTATAAACAAAACGATACACGTTTTAATAATCAAAAACATCAGTATAGGTATAAACCAGGGATGTTACGGAGCTCCGACTCCGATTCCGATAAGTCGGAACTTCCGATTGATATTACACATCTGGTTCCGCCTTCGGCTCCGATACTTTAAATCGGAAGTTTTAATCGGAGGTCGAAGCATAGCGGCGGTCGCGGACAACACGTATGAACAGGTTTTTGCAGGTCGCGCAGCCCCACTCCCCGTGTGCTTTCTGTCGTCGATTACGTACTTACTATTTCACTCCTTGTTACGCAATCTTGATGAAGGTTTGTTATTGTTTTGTGGTTGCACGACGAACGTGTAAATTAAGTATTGAGTTATCTACTAGTTTGTGTAACTGTGTTTGATTTGGATTTTTGGACAATGAAGCCAAAATCTAGTTTTATATGGAACTACTTCAGTGAAGTTAGTGTAAATACGGCAAAATGTAAACGTTGTGAGAAGACGTATTCCCGAAAGGGTACGACTTCTTCTTTAAAAAGTCATCTCAAATCTATGCATGCTACTGATTATGAAGAGTTAATTAAATTAGAAACAGAGAAGAAACCTACAGAACAGCCTTCAACTTCAACGCCTCTTCAAGAGGCAAAAAAACAAATTACAATGAAAGAAATTTTGACTAAAAATCAAAAATGGTGTAATTCCAATGCTAAATCAATGGAAATAGACAAATTGATTTCTGAAATGATCGCTTAATAACAACATAATTATAATAATTTTTATCGTTTTTAATTGAAATTAAAGAGGCTGATTACATTATGTTGTATTTTATTATGTATCCTTAACACATCTCTTTTTTGTCACCATCTCAGACTCCGACTCCGATTCCGGTTCCGGTTCCGGTTACGGTTCCGGTTCCGGTTCCGAGTCCGATAAACTAAATTTAAAAGCTCCGATTCCGACTCCGATTCCGATAAAACCACTTCCGTAACATCCCTAGTATAAACCTTATGTTTAAGTCATAAAGACCAAATTCTTTTGAGTCGTAGGTGATATCTTGGATCATTATTGCCAAATCAGTCGCATATCAAATTCACTGCGGTAAGCATTGAGCAACTTGTCATAGCCTTACATAAGGCTATAGGTAGCCGCTATTATAATTCCAAAGATAACGCTTTTAAAGAGGTGCCAACGATTTGTGTGACAAAATTTTCTGATAGGTCTCCTACAATGAGGTTACAACATTTGAGATTGACCGCCGTAACAAATGTGTTTTCTGTTAATTAGACGCGCCATTCATGTTTGTTATAATATGAAAGAAGATTTTTTTCCTTAAAGCAAATTATGGATTAAAGGATTATCTGTCCTTGGTCCTTCTGTTCTACAAAAGGACCAAAGGGACAGAATAACATGACAGATTCAGTACTGGTCTAGATAAGCTTTCCTCCTGCTCACGCTCGATCCTCAAGGCTTCTTCTGATATTTTTCTCTTTTACAGTTTATTGTAGAGGTATAGCGGTATAGTAATGTTACGTGGAAATCAGTTTAGAATCATGAAAGCATATTCAACGAAAGTCGGCATACCTTGTGATGTCGGCTTCGAATACTAAGTACAAGAACTGCGTAAAATTAAATTAAACGTCTAATGGATTACAAAACGCCGACAAGTTACCGTTAAAATCGACGAGGACACCGATAAAATTATACCGCGAGCACCATTCTGCATTGCAGTGCACATTATGGCTCGAATTGAAGTCAACAAGTTTCTTACATTAGTTACTAAGCATTAAGAATGACTCGTAAGATGCCAATAGCAAGTAAAGATGTTTACGATGATGATTCTTATAATGGCTTCCTCAATAGCAATCCAGCTATTACACCTGGACTAAGTGAGGCATGACTGATGTAGACATGTTTTTATGAAGATCTAGTTAACTGCCTCACATGCATAAATCTTAGTTTTAAATGTAAATCGTGTTTGTAAATTGTATAAATTAGTGGTTGATGTTAGAAGGAAGAGGATTCAAATATGTTTATAAACATAACATAACATACATAACATATTTATTTATAAACATATTTTAAATTCTCCTAATTAATACATTTATTTTAATAAGTTTACAGATTTCTAGTGTTACATCAGGTAGGCAGTTCTAATCACTTGTAGGATCGTTCAAATTCTATTCTTAGTCTCGATCTGTCAAAAATGTCTCCATCTTACCTAATTTTTTTACATTGATTGCCACTGAAATAAGATTTGGACTAGATTTTAAACGTTTTTAACTACGAGCTTTTGATCTGCATTCGTTTGCAACGTATTTCATAATTGGAAGATCATTAATCCATTTCTCGATTTGACAAAAAAAGATTTTAACGCTGCTCCATGGACTCAGCTTAGTAATAAATTAAGGGACAATATACCCAAAATAAATAAAATAAGAAGAAAAACATACCTATTTCTTAGGCATATTTTAAACATTTTATCTATTTTCAATCATGTAATGCCTACAACACTTTAATTTAAAATTCAAATTATAGCCCTAATTTGCAGGTTTTATGTAACTTTACTATAAAATCCATATCTTACTACAACGTAATTATGTAATGCTAATAAAGTTGAATAAAAACAGTGGTCTCGTCGTATGCGACCGTAAAATCTGTTCTAGCTTGAGAATGCAAAAATGTTCACTTACTATTTAAACTCGATTGTTTATCGAGCACTGAAATAATTTAAGAGGAAATTACTATTTTTGTACAAAATCAAAAGTTCGAAGCAGAACTAAATTCAAATGACCCACATCAAACAAACAACTAATCAACAGCTGCGTTTAACTGCTGGACTTTGTGTTTTTTATTTTAAAGCAATTTTTAAGAATTTCGACTGTTTGTAAAACGATCATAATATTTAGAGCTAGATATATACTCAATCAGAGACTTAAAAGATAGAGGCTAATTGCAAAGAACAAAACGAGCATTGATCATAGCAAATAAAAGGTAATTTTAGACGCGCCTAATAAATCGTTACAAATACTGATATTTGGACGCAATATATATTTGGATATTTATCCTTTCGTAAATTACTGACTCAGTGTTTAAGATTTATTTTGAAGACACTTAAAAAAGCTTAGGTCAAAAAACTGTAAGCTAAACAAAAAAATAGACGACCTCCATCCTGAAGATAGCAGGAAGGTATGATTCTATGCTATTTTGTGACATTATTAGACGTATCTTTTAAAATAACCTGGTTACAAAAAAAAAAAATATTAAGATGTACTAACATTATAAAATACTTGCTTACTAACCCACTATGGATGTTACTTAATCGAAATAATGGTTATTTTAATTAATTTTTTTATAGACCTCCCGGTTCACGACTGTTGAAATTCCATTGTAAACGTGCAAAATTTACGAGCATCTCTAACATTATCTATGTCATAATGTCAGTAACAAGTAGAAACGCTTGCGCAGGTAGAAACGCGTTACGGAAACGGAGGTAACAGATACTAATCGCATATTAAACAAACCGTGTAACTGAGTTTATGTTGACTTTTAAGTATTCTCTCCACAATTTGAACGTTGGCGATACCATAGGTGGTGTTTGAAATTTTAATAGGAGGTTGTATTATTTAATCGGGTGATGGTCGTGTTGGAAAGAGGGGGTTTTGTTAATAGATTGGAGATACGTTGATGTTATAACCTTATCAATAAACGTTGATAAATTCCCATTCATACACTCACGACTACTGCATTCCCCGAACGGTTAGGCAGAGGTGTACCAATGTACACACACAGTTTGCCGCTATGTTTAGGTTCCAGGCACAAATTCTAACTACAAGCTGCTACTGTGAATTTTATGGAAAATTCAGTGTTATAAAATTGGTCCTTCGAGTCGCATTCAGGCTGTTGCTGGTCTTTTCTTCTCAAACATGTAGATAACCTTAAATAAAAATACAGACATGGGTATATTACATTTACTTCTCGCAGTACATACTCTCGGATGTTTCGATTTGATTCGAAGACTTAATCTTCGAATCAAATCGAAACATCTCCCGATTCATGTCGAGTCTAAATCGACTTCCTATAGTAGCGTCTCATGGTAGTAGTTTTTATATGATAGCGGTCGATCAACTTGGTTTAACGGTAAACCAAGTCATGGGCACCATGCACTACAAACTGGCTTACATCACTCTTGATAACCGGAAACTGATACAGCTAAAGGTTTTTTGTAGTTACGGTTTTTTTTCTTATTTTATTAGTTCTGCTCTAGTTAAGTTGTGTTCGGGATAATGTTTGATAAGATTTCCTTTATTGTATCTAATGATCTGGGTTTTTTTTGCTGAATGTTTGGCGGTCTGTTTTTGACTAATTTTACTAGACTATTTAAGATTGGTATAATTTATTTTTTGGTTTCTGAAGGAGCTGGATGAAGGCCGCTTCCAGCCGGTCCTTTTGGAAATCTATGGGGGCTATGTCCAGCAGTGGACGTCCTGCAACTGATATGATGATGATGATAGTGGCGAAAAAAGTGGGAAAAAATTTCATTTTGATTTTTATCGGTCTTCAGCGTCCATTCAATGAAAATCGATAATTGTAAATCCATTATGAACTTATTTTGATTTTCAATTATAACCCTTTCAGTTTTCGCAAACCTTTGTAAATGTATGTATTTTGTTAACAAAAGACTAAAATGTTTGTTTAGGTAAGAACCTATCAAAAAACTTTAATGTACATACCTACCAAAAATTACTCTTTGAGTAATCTATACTAATATTATAAAGCTAAAGAGTTTGTTTGTTTGAACGCGCTAATCTCAGGGACTACTGGTTGGAATTGGAAAATTCTTTTAGTGTTGGATAGTCCAGTTCTTGAGGAAGGCTATAGGCTATGTAACATCACGCTACGACCAACAGGTGCTGAGCAGCGAGGGTGAAACCGCGGGGAACAGCTAGTCCACAAATGTAAATACGTACCCTACCCTACGAGGTTAGGGGCGGTTTAAAAAAAAGATAAACATTTAGTAGGTAACGCTTGTAAATTCCAGCAAACAATATTTTGGAGCCAAAACCAACAATGTTCAGAATCATAGATTACATTGTTTGCTTAAATACAGCTCAAGTCACGTATTACGTATTCGTGAATCGTGGTTTAAACGGATTTATTGCTATGATATGTCAATTCATCAAACTAATGGATCTCGTGACAGTTTTGTGAATATTTTATTTTAAAAGATCCCTTTATAAAACTGATAATTACAGCTGAATACATAATTTATTGTTTTTAGTATCTACCTAATATAGGAAAAGGAAAATCAAATATTTAATCAAATATTTTGTTTTTTCTAATAACAAAAATCAATTACCTATATCCTGAGAAGACTTTGAGTGTACTACAAACCTGAAGTACGCTTTTTTTTTTAAATAAGAACAATTGTTTTTTCATGTCATTATTTGAAGTTAATATAATAAGACTACAGTAGTTACCAACTTAATTTAGTGTATAAAAAATAATAGCGGTTAAAATTAGGGTCCACGGCTATCATAGCAAATGGCTATCAGCATACGTAGTGGCGCCAAGGCTGTATCGACTATCGAGTCAGAAAGCTCTAAAGCCTTTCAGTTGTAATCGAGCCGGGATAGAGCGCGGACAGCCGCCGCAACGTTAACGCGCGAGTTCGCGTTCGCGGTTTAACTCGCCCCCGAACGTTCAGTGTTTTCATAGGATTTGTAACTTAAACAATATGGTTTGCGTTTTTATATTGTATTTAGTTTACGGATTAGAGAGTCGAACTTAATTATCCAGATGTTTTAGGAAATTAAATATCGTATTAGATACACACGTTAATTTTCGATTATCCGATGTCCTACATATAGCTAGTAAAATAATATAATAATTACTACGCAGTACCCCATATGCAGTGCCTTGCGGAAATGATATCTTGCAGAATTATAAATCTTATGTCTTAAAAAAAATATCTATATTTTTTTTGGCAAATGAGAATTTATTTAAATCAAAACAATACGTCAAAATATGAGTTCTTTTGTCGTTTTGATCTCTCACTCAGATAAGTACAATAGTACTTTTATACTTAGTGTATTAATTTTTAAACGTGGTCTTTCGGTACAAACTTGTACAGAGTCATTGCACTTCTCGTATTTATTGTACCAACAAAACAGTTAAATCTTTCAGAGACGTCAGATAGACATGTTCTATCTCCATACCATGTCTCATTTAAATATTTTCACCTGCAGTTGTGCGGAAAACAGATAAATAGTTATTTCTCTCAAGTGCTTTATTTCACTAATCAACGAAGTTACCGGCTGATTTATTGAGTTGAGTTTCTAAAAACATTTTGATTTAACATGTTCTTAAAAATTCTATCGGCGAAGAAATACATCATGAAAGACCTGGGCTTATAGTTAATTGTAAGTCTGGAGCAAAAGTCCGCCTTGAATGTGGTGATCAATGATCGTGCATTCTATGTATGAGGGGAGGATTTTGCCCTTGAGTGAGACAATGTGCTGGTATTCGTATTGTGTTTGCGGGTTAGATGAGCCTTTTAAAAAGGATTTGAAAACTGACAAAACGCGTAGAAAAAAAGTGAACATTGAATTATAACGAAACAAATTCATTAATTTTAATATTTTTTTATTTCCGAACTTTTAGTATAAATTATCTCTTTACTTTCTGAGTAACAAGTTAGATAATGCTACTTAATTTAAAACAAATGTTAAAATCAGCTTTCATGAATATTCATAATATATTTCACAGTTTTGTACGAAACCACAATCTCAATTCTAGTTTCAACTTTGAATATTTGGTTGAAATCTGGTGCATCTAGGCGCCACGGAGTTACACAACGAATAATTTCAAAAGTAATTTGTCCGTCGTCTCAGACGTAGGCTTTTCCTAAATCATGTTGTAATGCATTTCCGTCTTCCTATATATACCTCTACCGGCAGCCATCTTCAGGTGGCTTAGGGTTGAACAAAATAAAAGCAGGTTTTCGTTGAGCAAGTCAGTTTTTAAATTTTTTGCCGTGCTATAGTTACTACTACTTCGTGTGTGGGTACTGTTAATATTATGATACAATTTACAAATATCAACAATATTGTATTCACATATGCCAGTTTAAAATATTGTAAAACATTAATTTTAAAAGTGAAGATAAGTGTCGAGTTGCTTGCCTATTCTTCTTCATACGAAATTAGATTAAACTACCTTTTCTTGTAATGACGTTTAAAAGTGCGTTTAATAAATCGGCAATTAAATTATTTTAAATTTTTGTTTAAAATATTGTGCTGGGTTTCCGTAAGTCATACACAGATTCAAACATCTATTGAAACCCATTTACTTTGAAATATTATTGCATGCACATGATGCAACACACTGCCCCTGAATGTCAGATGTGCAATAATGATTACATCCTGGTTCTCCTTTAGTGATTTAGACTATGTTGAATGTCGTTGCTTCTATTGCTTATCTACTGACGGCACGACAATAGCTCATGTCGTGCTGGAGATAAGGAGCTCAGTAAAATTGCTTGTAGAACTGCCTAGAGTGTGCTTGGATTATTTAAATGTCACCGATTTTGCAGACATGAGTTATTGAGACAGCATCTCAATCGAAGATATAACGGTTGGAAGGCACATGGATATCCGTCGAATAATCAGCGGTTCCTTACATTTGACTCTGTATTGCTCTTTTGGATTGAACAGATGAATTTATTTTAATGACCGACGAATAATTTCAACCCTGCCATTAATGGGAAAAGTTTTTGTTACGATTTCCCATCCCCCATCCCATCCCCCAGAGCTTTCCTAAGATCATTTGAATTAACCATAGTTTAAACTACACCCATAATTGTAAACAAACATCGCTCAAAAAAAAAAAAGTTAACACGACACATTGAATGTTTTAAAAGTGGAACAAGTTCTACGGTAGCAGAATCTACTTACCTACATTTCGCCGAAAACTTAAAACTTACATAAGAAGCACATTGTTTTGAATATTTCTCGCGCTCTACTCATAATGGAATTTGCAAACGAAACTAGCATTAGGGCTTCGCAACTCGCGGTAAAATGGAAATGTCGTGGATGACCTCAAAATGACGCCTAAAAAGGATACGTTTTTTAGGTCAAGACAAATTAGCTCAAGAACATATCAATCTTGAAATAAAACTTTTCATATTAAGTGAAGGACTTATAGAAGACAGGTGTTTAGTGTTCATTTCGTTTTCGCTGGTTTCCGTTTTTATCTATGCTTTAGCTGATTAAGAGAAGTTCACGTTGGAGAAGGAATATCCTTGGTACTTTTTCATTTGAATGGGAACCTGGCTTGATGATACTTCAGTAACTATGTCTAGGTGAGGGTTGCTGTGAAGAAATTTGACATCGATTGTATTACTACTTGCTAGTGTAGTTTCATCACCACAATTGAATCTTTCATTAAATAGCTAACACGAGTAAAATTAAACAATAATTGTTTTCTATAATACCGCTACTGTCGGGACCTCAACTTAAAAAGCCACTTATGGCAAAAGTACACACAACAAAAGAGATTATCCAACATTTTGTTTAGCAACTGTCCAACTATGCAGCCATTATTAAATCTGCCTCACAAAAAGGTCTAATTAGAGAAAGATGAAGCTCGCTTACAAAAGTTTTAAAAAGCCTTTTTTGCACTCTTTGTTACGTTGAAAGAGAACTGGCAACACTAATGACCTTTTCGTTTAAATAGTTAGTGGACATTATCTTAAACGGTTCTAGTTTGGAGATTGTTCAAACTTGTTATTTATGTAAGGTTGATAATTTTGTTAAAGTTCTTGGTACTTATTAGCGGCACGTAGATACAGTTAATTAAATTACTACACTGCTTTCTAGCTTTTTGCTACTTTGCATACTGCATATTGCACGGTACGGAAGGACCAAAAATAGAGTGGTCCTTTTACCTCACCCTTTAATTTTCAGAAAAAGAAAATAAAGGAGAAGACATTATTATCTTATTGAATGCAACTACAAGGTTTAATTTTGGTCTGTAATTGTGTTCACACTCTTCACTTTAACTAAGTATATGATTTGGATTTGGTGCTACTTTGTAGGTTATATCGTAAAGTGATATGATTAATTAGACACTGTAATAGTGTGTATGATCAATTTATTATCCGTCCTACATTTTGCAAGCAACACACCGTCCCAATTTCCTTTGTCGGCCTATACAACTGATGCAAGAAAAAAAAAACAACTGAAGCATTCATCTTTTGTCAATCTCTAATGACAATTGCAATTGCTTAATTTCGATAGTTGCAATACTCGAGCTTTCAAGCTCAAAGGACCAGTATTTTATTCAAGTGCTTAAGTTATATGCACACAATACATGTCTTGTGATATGTACTCTGTCAATGTCTGTTGTTACTTATGTAAGGTTCCTATCAAAGATGTTACATGGATACAATCCTTGATGCTTTAAATAAGATTCAATTTTTAATTCGTGTCATGTCAATGCACTTCCTCAAATCACTTATTTGGCAGTAAACAGTTGAACATCTGAACATATTTCTAGCTGTAATGCAATTTATTTAATGCATTCCTACTGTGATTAATTGGTGTAAAATTCAAATTACTTATTTCCTCTTTATTTTGTGCATAAGATTTTGTTTGGGCAACAAGATTTTTACTTTTTCCGTGCTAATACAAATGTTAGTATATTTCCATTGAAATTACATAAAACTCATACGGATTGTTGGTACGGTTGTTGTTGAGATCAGAGTTCAGATTTTGAAGAGTAAACATAGGTAGAGCTAGATCTTTATCTAAAGCTTATATGGCTGGACAATAGACGTACCCTTTAAAGCTTATTGTATTGTTGCTCAATAGTAATCTGTAATATTCCAAACTGTGTCAGCAATAAAAGATAACTGCTATTGAATATTGAATTACTCAATCACTCATGCGGAGATCTGCGTCATTCATCTTTTTTGCTTTTTCAAATAGTAATTGAATATACATAGATGGTTTTTTGGGGATTTGTTTTAGCATTATTTTTTCTCAATTTACAATCGATTTCACCTTTGTGATTATTTTCGTGGATTAAGAATAGCGATTGACTTTGAAATTCAGTTAATCGATATACCTAAAATATTTTTTTTGCTTCTTCCACTCATTCGACTTTTGAAATAGGCGGCTATTTAATTTATTTTAATAGATACTAAGAATATACAAAATATCTTAACACGTAACTTAACGAATAAACTACCCACAGGATATTGTTAAGCTAGGTATTAAATCTCCTCTGGGGATTTCCAAAACCACTTTATCTCAAATCTAATCGTTACAACAGTCTGAATGCCCTAATTCATTGTCCTTACTATGAGGACCAGAATCGAAAGAATTTCTTTGTGTTTCTGTATCTAGGTGTTACTAAATCTTGCAGACAACTCTCAATTTCAACGTTAACGTTTTCTGGAAAATAGCAGTTAATTACATGTTTTATTTATTTGCTTTTGCTCGCGTTTTTTGTTCTCATCGCCATGCTAGTTAGTTTTTGCTAACAGTCTCACGACTAACGGTTGACGTAACAGCATTTTGTATCAATTCCTTAGGTAGTGTTGTAGTCATGACTTCGAATGATCTTATTAGGGCTGTGACTTGAATTAGGATAATAAGTGTAGTTAACATGTTGCGATATATGGTGTGTGACTCCATTGTAGCTCCGTTAAGAATTATTGTGGTGAGACACGTTGTTAGTGTATCTAACAGTGTAGACTATAGCAATAATAAATAGTTTTTAAAGAGAATATTGCTGCTACAAAGTAGTAAAAGACAAGACAACAAAACAAAACTGAGAGATTTTTTTTTATACCATGACGCCGACAGACGATGTCAATAAAGCGTACGGCTGGCCGATGGTAATTGTTCACCATAGATTATATTACGGACTTTAACAACACCAGGTAATACGCATTGGCAAACTTTAAAAATACCTAGATATATAGGAGATGAAAACGAGAACCCAGTGATTTGTGATTTTAGAAAATTTAAGTAATCGATAGTTGTTACCTGCTAGGTAGGCTCAATAAGTGTATTTGTATAGATATATCGTGGATATTGAAATAAGGAGAAAATACTATGAAGTATTTGTCGAGACTAAAATTACATAAGTTTCTTTCCAGAAAGACGATTTTTTTCAAAAAATTATGTAATTTTTGTTTTTGTGTTACGTATATTGTAGGTATGTAGTTACACAATATCGTCCCTCAAGAATTTCAGTAGGTGTGAGCACTGAACAATAAATTGCTTAAAAAGTCTGTGTAGAACCCAAAACCAACACATGAATGAAGAAATCAGATACATTACCGGATAAAAATTATATGCTTTTTCCAATAAATTTTACTTAGTGCCACTAATTTTAATAATAAAGGCTTGATGTACCTTTTATGGCTTAAGCATTACGTTTCATTATACGCTAAGGACCATTTCATTTCGATTCAAAGGACCACACCTTATATTTAAGTGGGTAGGCTTATATGAAGCTAATTACCTACATGTTTGATAAACCGTTATAGATATTCAATATTATTTAGCGGTACCTAATCCTCTAATCAGGTACTTAACTATATTTTAGAATTGGTAATTAAAGTAGTAATTAAAAGATTCTTCTGTTTTTTTAAAGTTACAAGTAGGTTCTAGTCTTTTTATAAAAACAATGACTTTTTGTAGTAATATCTCAAATTCACACCACAATAACAACTAGTCCCCAGTCCAATTGATAAACTTAAGCGGAATCATTTTTAAAAATATTAGATAGTATTTAGCCATCGCCTTATGAATGTAGTCACTTCCATTATGTTTTCGTTATTTATGAAATGAAAGTAATGTGAAATAAAAAATATAGGTTGGTGCTCTATTTACTCAGTGGACACCTTACAGAAGTTAGCCTACTACTCCGTACGATACCATGATTTTGCTATCTACGTATCAGACACGGAAAGAAACATGATACGTACTACTATGTCTACTAGAGCGGATCAACTGACAATTGACTATGTCTACTAGAGCGGATCAACTGACAATTGATGGCATGCACAGTGGACAAAATGTATATCTTACTATCACGTATCACAATTAAAAGACAACTACAATTACTTTACAATTACACAATTAAATTAACAACACAAAAACAATAATTTAATTATTTACACATTTTTTCTTTACACTATTAATTTTCAATAGTTTATTTTTTCCCTGGCACGTTTCTACCACATTCATAGTATGGTAGGGTGTACTAGGCAGACTTAAGATTCAATTTGTAAGTGTAGTGAACGAACCTCTTTTAGGCCCAATTTAAGCCCGCTTCCGCTCATCACTTAAACCGTAAATTACAAGACGTAATCTCGCCAGTAAGTGGGTTAAAAATTATAGGTAGTTGTTTCGACATTTCGGCGAGGCAGACTCGTCCAACGGTAACAAAGACCGTTACTTCGATCCCAGTTGTGGTAAGATTACGAGTAATGGGAGCCCGTTATCATGTAATGGAAATAACTGATTTATTATACCATAGAATAGGTGTGAAATTTAATTGGCTGTAATTATATCATGTTATGTTTTAGAATTGAATTGCTTTCTTTATATTTATATGTAATTGGTTTTTCCTTTTGATATGTTTTTTTTTAGGATATTATAGACTAATTTCTGCCCGTGACTTTGTCCGTTTAGATGTTAAGTATGACACTTGATAATAGTGTAACTATCTATGATCCGTAGGTAATTCCAGAGATTACCTCTTACAAACAAAAATAAAGTTTAGGTCTTTGTAATATTAGTACCGATATAGAAGTATAGGTTACGTCTATGTAGGTATGTACCATAATATAGGGGGCTTTTAAATATATCAATGGATAGCAAACATTTTTTTGTAGTTGTTTTGTACGTCGCGTCGTTAAGTTAGACTAAAAAATTACGAAATTACTTGTGAATATTTTAATACTTTTGTTCTTAACAAAAGTATTAAAATATTCACAAGTAATTTTCCATTAGTGCTAGATTATTTAACGATTTCCAATTTTAGATTTGCCTAAACTAATAAAATCAATGTTAATAAACAAATGTGAACTACTCCAAATTCTGGTGTAAATAATTCATTAGTTTACAATTTTAATACCTTTTTATCTGTTCGATCTAGTTTTCTTAGCAGATAATTATCATAAAACATTATTTAACTATTTATAATAATTAAAATCTTATACATAACTAATTTATATAACGGCTGTAAAATAACTGTTGGCGAAGTGGAACGCAAAATATTGTTACCTTCAATGAAATCATTTTTTTGTTTAGGATGATACCTGGGAACGATCTGGTTACGAAGATATTAAACTTCAAAGTTTTATTAAACTTTGATTCAGTTTTGAATTTTAATAAGACCATTAAAGGGTACATTTAAACGTTACAATAAAGAAAACAATCAATAATATTAAAATTTTGTTGCCCATTCCAAAAGGTGAATGGGCAAGAAACTCCAATCTTACTCTTTAAACTAGTGTAGTACCATGCTAACAATACGTTGCACAAATAACCATCTATTACGCCTGTATTCCCCGAAGGGTTAGGCAGAGGTGTACCAATGTACAGCCACAGATCGCGGGTATATTTAGGTCCCATGTAATAGGGGGTAACAACAAACTAAATAACAAAATGTAATGCACAAACAACTAAATTTAAAATAACCCCATGACCTCTGTACTGTTGCATTCACCAGAAAGTAACAATGTTTAGCGTGTGTTACATTACGCACTACTGGTACAACAAACAGTGATTTTTTACAACAAAAATAAAAGTAGTTTTCCCGTATTCCCCGAAGGGTTAGGCAGAGGTGTACGTAGTTAATGGCTATGTATTTATGTGATGTGTCTTTTTAAACCTCGTATTAATGTTTGTCTAATATTTACCGTTAGACTAGTTTGTTTTAGGCACATTAACATCTTTAATTGTGTTGTTTTATAGCCGCCTGAATAAATAAATAAATAATTACTTAATGGCTAAACTAATCAGGGTATGTAATTTTAATGAAATGCTAATAATTTATTATAAAAATTTATTACTATTTCCTTAAAAAAAATCCGAAATGAGTTGTTTACTTTAGCTATAAGACATTTATAATAAAAAATACTCAGCTTTCATCGAAGACTAAATAAATAGTAGGTAATGATAATAAAGAATCAGAATGTTCAATGCTATAATTTTATCACAAAAATGTAAAGTGAAGTACACACTCGGCTTGTACGGTCAGCAACAGAAGTCGACGATGCTACTTTTACCTCCTATTCAGAGTTTAAGGCAATACCTAAGAACTTATTTTATATTTTAGATCCATTTCGTATTTCTTTTGATATTGTGCTTAATAATAAGGATTAAAAAATCTGAAATGTTAATCAACTTTTGTTGCTGACTGTACAAAATAGATAATATAATAAAGTCATGTAAGTACTTACAATAAGCTAACACGGTCGAGTCGTAATCGATACAAAATATAATCGTATATTGTAATATTCATAATCCAAGGATTATGAATATTACAATATATCTTTGACATAAGGAAGTACAGACTTGACCTATTGTAACCATGTCTTAATAACTGGGTTCAAAATAATGTCCTAACTCCTAACATTATACGCGTTATACAAGAGACAGTCACTAGACTAGTTCAAAGGTCAAGCCTTATTAGATTGGCGATTAAGTAATTAGGCACTAAGTTTTGCCCGCGACATCGTTCGGGTGTAGTCTAAGTGGACAATCACAATTTGACAAAAATCTCCATCCATGAGTGGTGGAATGATAGCTAATCTTGAACTAAATTCTAAAATGTTGCGGGTTACACCGGGTAAATGCCACTTTGATTAGGACTTTTACTGACTAAAACCCATTTATGTTCCTTCATACATGTGCCCTTTGCGTTCCGGGGGCGCGGTATCTCTTTCGAACAACCCGCAGCCCCAGCAGGCATCGGCCCTCAGTGGCCCCTTCCAAATTTGCTGACATCTCTTTGAGGCGCGCGTGGAACACGAACGCGCCGTGGACACGGTCTGTCGTTAGTAAACGTACGGACGGTGAGCTACCCATTGCTCACCGTCCACAGACCCGCGTCTACGGTGGCCGGGAGTCGTCTCGTGGCTCCCGACGACGACGCCCGGAGCGTCTACCTCGGCGGCCACTGGGACGGGGGACTCTCCTTTCCCTCTCCTGTCCCGCACTTTGATTAGCTTAGTTGTAGATTTATGATTGCTGATAACAGTACCATATCATAATGTGCACTATTCAATTCTTAAACAATAACAAATTGTATCTTTGAACTTTTTGTTGCATAATGTTTAAATAAATAAACAAAGACTATCGCAATTTTTTCACAGATGCCTATACCATGACTCCCATGCCCAAAAAACAGTTCATCTATAATTTTTTTTTTTTTTTTTTTTTTTGTTTTTTTTTTTTGAACTAGACTTAAAAAGCAGAACAAATAACTGACAGAACCGCGAACAAGCACTAAGTTATTACAAAATAACGTAACATCTGCTGGGTCCGCCCAACGCACGACTGCACATTACACTCCCAAGTCTAGCCGACTAAGCACGAAAAATATATAATTTATCGGAACACAAAATCTCGTACTGTTACATTGAAACGAAAGAACTGTGTCACACTGAAAGTAGTGAGACTATTATGTAATTTTTAAATCACGTTTTTTGGTATAAAACTATATTAAATGCTGCTACAGTTTTGCTGGAGGCAAGATTTTATTTATTTATATTTTTTTAAAACGTTGCCACACTCTAGGAACTTTTCTTGTATCGTGGGTGCGTTTACAAACATATAAACTTACATAAACAAACGGCCCGATCCGGG
This sequence comes from Caradrina clavipalpis, assembly GCA_932526535.1. NCBI lineage: Eukaryota > Metazoa > Arthropoda > Insecta > Lepidoptera > Noctuidae > Caradrina > Caradrina clavipalpis. The sequence goes on from OW052095.1 coordinate 3,679,355, forward strand.
ACAAATATCTGTAGGCCATACAAATATTTGTACCGCGCGCTTAGAGCATAGACCGCGCGGGAACTGGACCTGCGATACGCAGCACAGCCACAGCGCCAACCGTGTAAATAGTTAGGTGTCTTTAGACCAATTTAGGTGTTATATTAATGTGTGTATCTAATTGAATCATCAATCGTTTTTACAGCCATCATCTTTAACGATGTGAAAAGAACACAATAGTGTGTGTAACCGACTTAATTCTTTTTCTTGAACAAAAAAAAAGCTGTGTTCGTTATGTTTCATCACGATGTTCATTAAAACTAAACCGTTCATGTTTTTGTTACTTAAAAGCTTCAGTGATTATTAACAATAACTGGTTTTTTATCTTACTGGACTTAGATCGACTAACTACGGTTAAGATTAAATAATGGAACAACAGTGTTTAACTGTAAAAAGTGTAACAAAAAAGTACATTCAAAACTGGATTGAATGAAGAAAAAAACTGTAACTGCCAGTGAATAAAAAATGAAAAGATTTAAAAAGTATTCAAATTGAATTTGGAGTGTTCTAAAATGGCGGCGTGGGTGTGGTTGGCAGCACTGTTGTGTGGCTCTCAGGCCGCAGTGTTGCCACCACCATGGGCTGATGTGAAGAGGAATCCTTGCGCTGCCTTGCCAAGAGGATGGCTCATGCTGTACTGGCCTAAGGATGGGAAATGTTACACTATTTATAAGGTATGTAAAAATTAATTTAAAAAATGTATAATTTTGGTCTACCATTTTGTAATTAGCAACCTGAAACCTGAATAAAATATAATTAAAATAACGGAGTAAGTGGTAACAGTTAAGTTAGAATGTAGCTAGTTAATTAAGATTCATTATCTAACAGACAGTCGACCAAAGAAATTCTCGGGCATTGAACTGTCAAGCAGTCACCTTGTAACAAATTCGAAGTTCTTCAATCCCAATATGGCACCGGACGTCTGTGGTGAATCAAATCAAGCTCAAATATAGCCTGACAATTTTTTACACGCCCCGCCCCCCCCCCCTATATACGCCTATGTTTGACAGTCGTTACGGATCTAAGTCAGAAGTCAAACGACTCCGAGGGTTTGCCACTTGTCTAGGCCCACCAGTCTAACCAAGAGGTATCGTGTTGCCCAATAACTGGGTGGTGGAGATCAGATAGGTAGTCGCTCCATGTAAAACACTGTTAGTGTCTGTTTGTGGAGCTGCATCTGGTTTGACTGGAAGCCGACTCCAACATAGTGGGGAATAGGCAAAGCAGATGATGATGACTACGCGACTAATAGTCAGTTAGTTAGCTGTTTAACTGCGCAATGGATCTTTTAAGGACACAATTGTCTACTGCGCAGCTAATCGACTAACATCAAGACATGTGACCATACTGTAACATTTAACGGTTTCGACACACTTACCCAGGTCACCTTGGTGACCTGGGTAAGTGCGACGAAGTGTGAGTTTTCTTACGACATATTTTGCTAAATACCCAAATTTTCAGAAAAATGAACAATAGGTTCAAGAACCTATTGTTCATTTTTCAGAAAATTTGGGTATTTAGCAAAATATGTCGTAAGAAAAACGGTATTCAAACCGTAATAGTTTTTTAACTACGCCTCAGAAAATGGTTGTAATGACCGATAATTTACCTAAATGTGCAAGAATTTGAAACCGTAGAGTACCGTATGAATAGTTTTTGACGTAGAGTTAAAAGAAGTACAGAAGGTTAAAGGTATGCATATTCTGGAGGTTTTGGGATTGCCCATGAGGTTTCGGGGCTGTGCAAAATAGGCCATGAATTCTCACTATTCTCAAAAGACAAAAAAAGTTGTCAATTATTTCTAGAATATCTAAGAATGCGACTACCATAGTCACCAAATCGATGATAATTACAGCTATATTGTCTACGACAGTAAATAGTGATATTTTTTTTAGCCGGTTCGTGTGAGGTATTGAGCTTTTAAAACTATTTTTGAAATTTAAATTAAAACATCATTTTCGAAACCAAAAACACTTTAGCCGCTTTTTAGTGAAGCTAATAAGAATGCCAAAACGTACAAACGTACAAAATTACAAACGTACAAAATCTAGTCGCAATCTCATCTTAGCGACAATCACTGTCAAAAGGCGCATGTAAATTAAAGACACTTTTGACAGATTGCGACTTAGATTAATTGGCGATTAATTGGCCAAGAAGACGTGACTCAGACGTATCACAATCTTTCAAAACCTACACAGTCTATCGTAAACCATAAGCTTTACTGTTCAATGGTACTTCTACGACTATTCCGTCTTACATTGCCATTGCGCAACCTGACCACCAGTACTATGACCCCAAGACATCTCGCTCATGTTAAACCGACTTAGTTTTGGGAATACTTTGTATAGTTACGTAATACGTGGAGCTTTTAGTGACGCTGTTGAATAAACTATTAAGCTACACTGTGGTCGGTTTCCCATGCAGTAGTCCCGTTGTTGTTAACTTGGCTCATCGCCTGAAGAAGTTGAGACGGTGAATGAATATTTATGTTGAACTTGAAATATGATGATGCTGTTATTGTAAATATGTAAGTCATTGTGTTCTGTCTTCTGGGGCCAGTTGGATAGATCTTCCTTCCGTAAAGGTCAAAAATCTAAATCTGGCTAATTAAGGTAAAGCGAGGTTGAAATGAGCTGTCATTCGAGCTTGTAATTTGTTGCTAGACATTGACCGTTCACCTGAAGTTTACTTCACTTAAATTCAGCATGGGAGATTTTTTACAGAATAGCACTATTTACCAAAAATTTAAAGATATGAGGACCCGTAATAGGTCCATGTGGTGGTTATTGATCCCTTCTTGTTACAAGAGTAGAAACATAGTAGGCTGAATAAAGGCCTGTTTCACTACTTCTGAATAGATCCTATAAAAAATGGAACAGAATTAGTATGAAATAACATATACATAATAAAGATCACTTCAGTTTCACAAACTCGATACAGATCAAGGAGGTATAATTAAAACAGTCTAGACACATCTAATCTTTTCAAATAAAATCGTGTAAATTGTCGCTAGACATGTTCGAATTGCGTAGTGCATTTATTTATGGGCTATGTGACGGTAATCTGTTGCCAGGACATGGCACACATTTCGTTGGAGTATGCGAACTGGATTAGATAATTTCCTCTTCAAGTTTTAAAGTTGTAATTTTATTGGGAAATATTACCATAAGTTCATAAATGTTTGAGGAAGCTTGTCTGGATTGCAAATTCTTGTTGTTCTTCAAACAGTGCGACACCTGAGGGGTAATGCTATCAACTTTTAGGCACGATCGCAATTTAATCTCAGTCTTAATCTGGCAAAAACTGTCTTTAAGTTACTTATATTTTTTGACGTTTATTGTCGTGAAATTGTGGTGTTTATTCCACAGAAGCCATTAATCAAGACTTGCCGTTGAATTCTGAGATGATTCCTAATTAAGATGGTGTGGAAGTAAAAGTGGGATGCGCCGTCAGTAGGTAAATAAATTGAGTTAGGTTGTAAAGACTCTGAACGAAGCTGAAAGATACCTGCTTTTCTCATCATGGCGATATTTATTTTTGTTTTGGATATGGACTGTTTCTGAAAGTAAAAGTTCCAATTGTTTTTACAGGCATTTCTTTTGAACGACACTCGAAGTATTGTTGGATGCGCACAATATTTTGCATGTGTTATATTAAACGCTACTACAAAAAGTAACTTTTAAAGTCAGTTCCCAGCAAATATTTTTACTCAATATTACTTAGTTTGATTGAATATTTACACTGCCCGTATGCGTATTTAATTTTACACGTTGATGAAATACCAATCAAAATAAAGACGCACAAACTTGCTAATCATCTTCCCTACTAGCGCCTACACCTCTTTCATTCCGCTAAAAATCTCAAGGCCGCCTTCAAAACCAATTAATCAATAATCCTGACCAATCATTATGAAATGGCGAAATGTACGAATACGAATAACGACAGTGGGTCAGTGTGTGGCATAACAAGATCGATCGGTCACGGTCTTTCACAAATACAGTCGAAACCACTCGTCGGACCGGTATTAACAATGTTTAACAATGATTGTTGTGCATTTGAAGTCGTAAATTAAAGATTTGGAGACTTTTGTGTAGATGTTTAAATGTGAGTTAAGATTTTGCATTTACATACATACGAGTACATATAATCACGCCTGTATTCCTCGAAGGGTTAGGCAGAAGTACCAATGTACACTCACAGTTCGCCGGTATGTTTTTTTTAAGACCCATGCAATAGGGGGCGAGCCTGTTGCCATTAATGGGGCATAAATCCTAACTCGAGCTACTACTGATAATTTCTTAGAAAAACCCAATAACACCTTTTTTGCTCGACTTGGGACTCGAATCCAAGACCTCCAGTTTAGCAGTCGCGCTTAGGGTCACTAATGCAACGAGGCAGTTTAAGTAGTTGTAGTGTTAAGGTAGTTTTTGTATTTAGTGCTTAAGTGTACTCTTGACCATCAGGGTCTGCGCCCACGACCGATAATCGGCCCGATTATCGGGCCGATTCTCGGTCGTGGGCGCAGGCCCTCAACCAGAAGATTTGTTGTTTATCGACAAAGGTTCATCATCAGGAGTGGAACAGTAACGAAATATATGACTTAACACGAGTGAAACCGCGGGATATAGCTAGTACTCGATAAAAGACCAACGTAAAACCAGTCAACGTCATTCCGTGCAATATCAAAACTAGCAGAATAAACACGTAACATCAATTGGATTCATTTAACATTTGAACGAATGTCATATGAATCCGATTTGCGTGAACATCTAAAGATTTGGTGAATGTTAACAGTTGCAGTGTTTATTTAGTTATCACTATCATATGTGTTTATGTTAGTTAATTTAGGCATCTTTAAAGTCTTGCTTGGGTCCCGCTTAATTTTAGACTTTGTGATCTCTTTTGAAATTACCGAGCTGTTAGAAAGAATTCATCTTGTCGTTATTTAAAAAAGATTTCGAAATGTTTTAGCAGACCAAGCTATATATTTTCTGTCCCTGTGTACGCTTAGATCATTAAAACTCTGCAACGGACTTCAATGAGGTTTTCATCTATAGATCGAGTAATTTAAGAGGAAGGTTTTAATAAATTTATGTCGGTTTACGTTTAGAATATCGACGGGCGACCAACGGGAACGGAGCGGTAATTAAAGATGTAACACAATCCTGGTGACACCGCGGGTTATAGGTACAGCTATTTAGAAGTAAGAAAATATGACAATTATTTTGTTCATGTATAATTCCAATACGTAATTTTTAGTCAGAATTCTAGTTAGATCACATTTATTCAAATTCCTGTGATTCGAATGACGACCTTGTCTAACAGAGATAAAGAAAGTTATTGCTTACGTAGTCATTACCAAAAGTTAGGTGAATGGTGCTAAATGCTTCTTCGAGTATATTTCACAAAGTTCAGTGTTTTCTGTATACACTACGCTCCCAAGGCCAACTGATTTAGAAACTTGCAATTATTTACATGTGCATATTTTGCAAATAATATAGGATTGTCTGTGACGGTCACGACTCTTCAAAATCGTGATTTTCTAGCTGTGTGTCATGGGTAGTGTCATTAAAGTTTACACCTATTGTATTTTTTTTTATTTTAGTTTTTGTTATTTTCTTACATCATCCGAACGGCGTCCACTGCTGGACATAGACCTCCCCTAAAGATAGCCCAACTGCCTTCTTGTTTTTTACTTGGGTCTATTTAGACCCAAGTAAAAAACAGACAGTCAGATTGAAAAAAAGTTTTGAAAAAAATCTCAGTCTCATTTGAGACTGAGATTTTTTTTCATATAACTGAGACCCACTCAGAAATATGAAAATAAAAAACCAGCTACTCCTTAAAAAATGTACTAATATACCATCAAAATGCATGAAACAGATCGCCGGATCAGAACCATGCCCGGGTTGGGTTCCCCGCTCGCCTCAAAGAGATGTGATGTGATGATTATGCTGACATAATAGACGGGGCCCGCTAGGGCTAGTGCCTGACAGGGTTGCAGAATTTGTTCGAAAGGGTCACCGCAAACCTGGATCGCAAAGGGCATTTGGAGGAACACGGATGTGTTCTAGTTAGTGAGAGTCTGACTTTCCCTTCCGCTCCGCCCAGAGCAGAAGAAATCATTTGATGATTACCCATTCTTAACAAAAATTGTTAGCGAGAACGACCCTGACCTGTTTCTAAATAAATATGTACATAACCTCTACTATTATGTTCTACACTTCACTGTATAAATAATAACATTTAATTAGCTATATTATACGTTATATAACATGTTAGTGGGTCACAGTAACAGTTTCCCATGATATAATTACTGCCTGTTACGGTGAGAGATGGCGGGTTTGACAGTAATGTGTGGTTAGAAGGATAATTGACGTTTGTTAGACGGTACTAGATCACGTGTCTTATAGACGAGTTAGGGCCTCCGCCCACGACCGATTTTTTTGGACCGATAATCGGGCAGAAAAACGGGCCCGTTTTTTCAAAAATTTCAACGCCCACGACCGTGTTTTTGTCGGTGACTTTCGAGGGAGGAGCTTAAATAGCGGTCAAATTTTAAATCGCAACTTTTATTTGACAGTGTTACCGATAGTATAAAAATAACGTTAATAGATTTAAGGTTATTTAAGTTACAATTTATCGTTAAATTGTTTATTGACGATATTTTTATCGTTTTTTTTAAACAATTGATCCTTCTAAGATGGAATTAGCGCAGGACGGAGGTGTGGCGGGTCGCCCACCTTAGCGTCGCGCTAATGTAGTGCCTAACAATACTTTGCCCGATTCTTACGAATGAGAATTATACACGCTTACTTTTACATCGTTCTGAAATCAAAAGCCATGAGATCCATCATAGTACCTAACAGAAGCTATTGGCACTATTATTTTCCATAAATAACAAAAATAAATAAAATAACACTAACATTTGTGAAATAGTAAGAACGCGAAGTAACGCTTCCTTGCAGTCAAGGCATATTTGTGTGAAAACCTTATCAACTATACATGCGTAAGGTAGCCTTTAAAGAATACATTAATCGATCAGACAGGAGCGCTACTAACATTTAACTCGAATTAACAAAAAAAAAGTGACGAATTTCCAACATCTTTGAGACGTCTTAAAAAAAACACGCAATAATAACTATTACTCGACTGGAGTTCCAGTGTTTCAGCTGCAGAACGATGTAAAAGTAACCGTATATGTTATTATTAGACCTGGTAATCGAACCCACGACTTCACGCTGATCAGACGCGCTTTGCGACCACAAGCCCAATATAGTTAGTCAGTGACAATTAATATAAACGTACAAAACGGCAACTTACCTAATTTAACGGTAAAAATAACGATTAATTCATATTCTATATTAATGTTAATTAACATTATATTACTGGTAATGTTATCAAATAACGTTTTTATAAAGTTACTTTTTTCAAAATTTTCGAGTTCATGGAAATTAACGTTATGTAACGATTATTATTTTTAGATTTCATAACGTTAACAAGCCCTGGATTTAAGTCACTACAATATTTAGCAAGCTTAGTCGTTGAAAACGAATGTTATTTTCATTCTTAAGAATTTATTAAATTCGTTTGATTATATATTATTTTTTAATCCATTAACGTTATTTTTATATTAACGGTAACTCTGTCAAAGGTAATTTTATAAATATTCACCGGTATTTAAAACCCTGCGTAAATCAACACAATATTATTTACTTATTGAAATCACAGACGATTAATTTAGAAAAAAATGATTTACCATATTATTAATAAATAAATAAGCTTTTTAATAATAAATTATTGTTATTATTCAAATGCTTCAAACTCATAAGTACTAACTTAACATAACACCACAATTGTACACTTAATTCGCAATAACTGCTTTTGACTTTAGACTTTTGACTTTAGCAATGACACAACGTTCTTCCCTAGTAAATCCATGACGCATAGGGTAAGTGCCCCAGTGAATGAACACACTCCAGTGAAATAACAAATCCGAGTATTTTCCAAAAAATAATAAACTAAGATATTACCTTCTACCCAACGCAGTATTTTTTTTTTGTAATTGCTGCTCTTTATTCTAGCATAGTAACAACATTCATGTATTGCGATACTGTTCGTTTTAAAATGACGAGCGTTTAAAGTTGGCAGTGCTGGTGTAAATTTTCTTTGTTCGGGCAAGAATTTAGGACTTGGGTCAGACGCAAATTTTTTGATATCACTTTGCAGCCGTAATTAAGGTATGTACTATAAGTTATTTATAAATTCGAGTAATGGGTAGTTATAATATATGTATCAAATCAATTTCATTGCAATTTTAGCTAGTTTTAAGTAAATTATTGAGTGTTCCAGCATTGGCATTAAAAAACGTTTGAAATCCAGTGAATAAACGACCGTTAATTCACTGACCAATCGTTAATTTCATGAAATCTAGTGAATGAACTATGACATTTTCATCATGTTAAAATATAAGCTTTCGTCATAAAAATGTAACCAATAAATAAATGAATACCACATTTTGAGTTAGTAATAATTATTTTAGAGAACGGAGAACTAACAAATAGATCAAAGCTCTGAGACTCTAACTCCCAAGCTCATAAAGGAAAGACGGGAACGGAACGGGCAGTCTTCAGTGGGTGCAGGTTCAGTCGGAATAAGCTCGGCTTATAAGGCAGATCCTGAAATCCATCAAACGCGACACACCTCAAATGCTGACGAAGCTGGAGACTAACGATGGCAGGATCATCTTGTCTAAACTAGAGCTTTTAAGGGAGGTAGAGAAGTTCTAAAAACCCGTCTCTAGTCCAACAAAAGACCCAAGAGCTAGACTGACCTGACACTACACCGATGAGTTCCCGGACGTCAGCCTATATGAGATAAATATGGCTTCTTAACAACTTAAGGACAACAAGGTGCCGGGGAAGACGGAATCACTTCTGTACTACTGAAGAGGCCTATGTCCAGCAGTGGACATCGTTCGGCTCATATCATGATGAATTGATTGTTGACGTTGGCTAGGCTTATGAAGGTATATAATGATTAAGTAAGAGATTGAAGGCTTACACTTTGTTAAAAAAAAATGATTGTAGCAGATTTAGAGGTTAAGGATTTACGTTCATTTATTTATTCCATTTTGAACTGCATTTGATATAATAATAAGGATTTTTTGTAACTATTAATTAAACAAAAACTTGTGTTCATTCACTGGTTCTAATGCTGTACATTTACTGGAAAATTTCATTCATTCACTGGGGTTTTAGGGTATTTTTCAATATATTGCCAAATATATAAAAAAGTATACATGTTATGTCGTAAAACCAAGTTAAAAAATATTCTTTAGTAGACATAGATTACCAAAATATAAAACCGCATACTTTAGAGGCAATATAATGTAATGATTTTTTGGAGTCTGAAGATTGCTTAAGTGTTCATTCACTGGAGCATTTACCCTATTTTCTATTTTTCACCGATAATCGGCGGCCAGGATGCGTAGATTTTGTTTTTGGCCGTTTTTTTCTCGGCCGTGGGCGTTGATGTACTAGAATCCATACGTTCCATTCTCGCCGAGAAAAAATCGGCCGTAAAAAATCGGTCGTGGGCGGAGGCCCTTAAGTGGTGTAATGGACTAAGGACCTAGCGTCGCCAGTATGTACGTAAGTTATTTTAAATTGGCTGAAGTTTTGAGATAGGCAGAGGAATAGGTATTTTTTCTAAGACCGTTTTGACATCCTGCTGTACAGTACTAGTGAGTATCTAACGACATTATTTCTATTTTTTTAAGAAACCCATAAACATCAACAGATTTTATTTTCTGTTTCACTATGTTAGTGAATAACCTCTGACACAGAGGTTATTGAGTGATTGACTTTTATTTATTTTATTGTTTCTTGGTATAAATGTATTAACTATAGATTATTTTTGCAATTCAAATTCTTGAATAACTGATTCAAGAAAGAAACAATGTAACATGATAAACTTTATTTGGATGGTAGCAGTAATTAGTTGTAGGTTGACAAGATATTTTTTCCACACGAACTAGTTGCAAAGGGAAAAGAACAAAACTACTTGGCTAAAGCCATATCACGTAAAGGTCAAAAGCCAATAGGACGCTACGTGTTAACTGCTTAGGATTATTACGTGCAAATTGACATTATAAAAGTAGACCATTTTCACTTCGGATAAGATTAAGTACACTGTTACTGCCTCGTTCGGCTAGTGGTCCTAAGCGCGACTGCTACGCTCGATGTCTTGGGTTCGATTCGCAGATCGAGCAGTGTTATTGGGTTTTTCAAAGAAATTTACAATAGCAGGTCGAGGATTTATGGCCTCCTATTACATGGCACCTAAACATGCCGTCGAACTGTGGGTGTACAATGGTACACCTCTACCTAAGCCATCGGGGAACACAGAACTTGATGGCATAATAAGATTAAGTTTCCAATGCAACCGACGCTCAAAGCCACAACCTCCTTGGTCGGGGAAAGCGCCAGACAATATTTAGGTGATGACGTCACACGACACACATACCCACTTCTCACTCAAATCGAAGTCGCAAGCATAACTTAATATTGATAATATGGAAATTGTGATTCAGTTTATTTAAATCACGTCAAAGTCGAAAACTCATCTTGTTTTACTAATACAGACCTTATCACTTTAAGTTAAAGTTTGAAATGACTTGTGGGGGTTAGCTAAGGTTACGTGTTCCCCTGCCTAGTTCAAGGGTCATGAGGCAAGTTATCCAACGCTTTGGATGCGTTCAGAGTTTGTTATAAAGGATGTTTATTGTGTGTACGCGGAAGAACAGATAAACCACACTTGATGTACTGTGTTTATGTCAATTATGCAAGGTTGGTATTACTGGTTAAGTGACTAGCTTTTACTTGCGACTTTACCCGTGCCAATTTTAACACTGATCACAATTTTATACATACCGTCACGCCTGTATTCCCCGTAGGGTTGGGCAGAGGTGTACTTATGTCCCCACTGTTCGCCGGTATGATTTAGATCCCATGTAATGGGGGCGAGCTTATTGCCATCAACCGGGCACAAATCCTAACTCCGAGCTGCTACTGAGAAAAATCCAATGACACTTTGCTTGGCCTGATAATGTAACCCAACACTTCTGGCGTAGTAGTCGGGCTTAGGACTACTAGGTTAGCGAAGCAGTTACTCATTATTTTTATAAATAAATTGTATAATATGTATTCCCAAAGGCGGAAATTCCAAATTCCTAAGGAATTTTCAGAATCAGATTAGTAGTTCCAGAGATTAACGCGTACAAACAAACTCTGAGCTTTAAAATATTAAGTATAGATAAAAGTCTCCAGCTGGGAGTGTTTCTTAAAGTTGAAATTGATGTGCACATTGTTAAGGCACTGCATAGTTATGAATAATTTTCAACGATAAATTACTGAGCTGTATTATGCTGCATCTTTCAGAGATTTTGAGTGTACATACCTGATACATTGTAATGTATTTCTCCAGGCCGATTCCGGCCACGGCGGCTAACCTTAATGCAGACTAGCCACGTACGCAGGAGACATTATAGTGCACAAGTGTGTGCGCAAACACAGGTGCACTCCCTCTTCCCTAACTCTCATAGCCCGATGGGACGGCAATCCGACACGACCGGAGAGAGATCAGGCGCAGGACCAACGGCTTTACGTGCTTTCCGAGGCACGGGGGTGTCACACCACCAATTTCCAAACTCCGGGCTGCTACTGAGAAATTCCTAATAGAAAAACCCAATAACACTTTTTGCCCGACCTGGGAATCGAACCCGGGACCCCTTGCTCAGCAGTCGCCCTTGCGACCACGAGACCAACGGGGTAGTCACCTGATTCATAACAAGAAATACAAAGGAACAAAGATGAGAATTTCTTTCAAACATTTAGGTCACCGGTGTTATTCGTGTTTTATGTGACTTAACAAATTATGTATAATAATCACAAATCGTTATATTACTTTCAAAGGCTGCGTAAGGTAATGCCATGTTTGTCTACTACTTAAAAGTCCGGACAAGTCTTAAAACACGTAGATAATATCACTTTTACGCTAATCAAGTTTAATGGACGCTGCCGTCAGTGCTTCACGCGACTGTTGTCGTTAGCACACGTAATGGCGTGGAAGCAGTAATGGTGACGCTTGGCACGAACGTGGCTTCTAGAGGTAGATACATAATAATTATGTACTATATCATATAACTGCCTCGTTAGCCTAGTGGTCTTCAGAGCGACTGCTACGCTAGAGGTCTTGAGTTCGATTGACAGGTCGAGCAAAGTGTTATTGGGTTTTTCGTTAGTTGAGTTAGGATTTGTGCCCAGTGGCAGTAGGCTCGCCCCTTAGTACATGGGACCTAAAACATACCGGCGGACTGTGGGTGTACATGGTACATCTCTGCCTAACCTTTCGGGGAATATAGATGTGATGGTATGTGTGTTATGTAGGTACTCGATCTGCCCGCGAGTTCGTCCGCGTGGCTTATTTCATCAGCGTTTGCTTACGTCTTTGGTTACTGCTCCGCGTGGGTCGTAGTGTGTATATTGAGCTATGGCTGCTAGACTAAAACATGTTTGAAATGGGTTTTAAGTCAAAGTCAAAGTCAAGTCAAGTCATGTGTTATCAGCGTTGTGTTAAGAAACAAAAAATACGAAGTAGGTATATAGTTTGAGAGCCTGCCTCTTTAGGTCCTCAACCAACGTCCGATAATTAATCGGTTAAGAAATCGGTCGTGTGCGGAGACGCTTAGATTGTTTATATGTCCTACATTTTGAAACCTAAATCTTTCTCTTGCAGCTGCTGCATAGCTGTGTTGTGGCATTTGACATTTGTCGTAAATAAAGTTACATTGCCTAGCCGGTTAACAGTATTCAATGTACCTAAACAAATAAATAAAATTGAAATGTCTGTTTGTTATGTCAAAATAACAGGTTTTTACAGAATAAATTATGAATGTTTACACGGGTGCATACACAAAGAAAACTATTTTTTTTTGTTCTGCGGTGTTATTCTGTAAAACCCTCCTTCCGTGAAGTGAGCGTGCGGCGACCTGTCAATCCCTAGCATCGTATATACAGCCCAGTTTTAGCTCACTTCACCTTAATTCACTGAGGGAGATTTCTTACAGAATAAGGCCCCGTTCCCACTACCGGCAGATTTGCCGCGCCGCTAGCCCTTCCGGCAGATTTACCGGCGCGCCGGTAAATCTGCCGGAAGGGCTAGTGGCTGTACAATTTATATGAAATTGTTCACATTATCCCGGGTCCGGCATTTTTGCCGAGCCCGGCATTTTTACCGAGCGTTTTGTCACTAGGAATTGCCGGTAAAACGACCGGACCCGGAGTAATGTGAACGAGTTTGTGCCGGTATCTGACCCCCGCTCTCCCCGCTCGTGCTCCCCTCGCCCCGCCCGTGTTCCACTCACGTCATTCCTGTTCCATTGTGCGCGCAGGTCCAAATTCAACTGAGGTACTGTCTGAATTTCTTCCGGTATCCGGTGTAATGTGAACACTCTGTCCGGCATCCGGTTTTCGGCAGATCTGCCGGTCCGGCGTAGTGGGAACGGGGCCTTAGCCAGCTGATCTCCGCAACGTCTGGACCGATTTTAACGGGAGTTCACTGGCTAATAGCTGATGTTATAAGGAGTAATTTAGGTTTATATTTTAGAAAAATAATTAGCGTTCCGCACAAAAAAAAACCCGCAATAAATAAACCTACAGTCACGCGAACGAAGCCACGAGCTTAAGCTAGTATAACGTACATTGTAATGTAATAATATGATGTGTTTCGATAACCTTTATGTAACATTCAATTTTGTGCAATATAGTTTCCAGAGTATATTAGGAAATGATAATTAATTTATTAAGTTCTTGATATTTCAAGAGCATTTTTTTAAATTTGTATCTGAAAGCCAACCAAGCCTTTGGATATTTTGCATGGATGCAGGCAGCGCAAGACCGGTCATTGTGACTATCATCTATAGGGGAGGCCTATGTCCAACAGTCGACGATATGATGATGATGATTATAGAAATTGAATACTATCAAAATAATATTTGAAAGGAAGGGAGAGATAGAGTGAAATAGGTGGTTTAGTTTAGTTATGGCATTAGTGTGCTCTAACTAAATTGAACTTATTTTCAAGAAGTCATGACAAATATGTTTTATTTTTAACCAAATATGCGGAAGATGCAAGTTATTACCCAAAGGTATCTAAATTATTGCTAAGTTATGATGTTAAATTAGTTTGAATTTAGCCGTCAGTTATTTCAGACACTCATAAAATAATCATTATTACCACATATTTTTGCCTTAAATATTCGTAATTACTGCACAAAAATAGTAAAATTAAAACCATTAAATTGTTTATGACTTGTCAAAAAAAAAACATTGCGTCATGTATTGTTTTGTAGATTATGATACTATTTTTGTGTACAAATGTAGATTTTGATATATATTTAAAAAAAAGTTATAACCACGAATTAGATCTATACTTCTATACTACTATTATAAAGAGGTAAGGTTTTTTGTATGTTTGTAACGAAACTACTGGACCGATTTTAACAATTTTTCAGCAATAGATAGCTACATTATTCCTTAGTAACATAGCATCATAACAGTAGCTGAGTAGCGTAGCAACATCACGCTACGACCCACGGGAGCGGAGCATTACTGGACCGATTTTAACAATTTTTTCAACAATAGATAGCTACATTATTCCTAAGTAACAAAGCATCATAACAGTAGCTGAGTAGCAAAGCAACATCACGCTACGACCCACGGGAGCGGAGCATTACTGGACCGATTTAATTTTTTTTTTTCAACAATAGTTAGCTTCATTATTCCCAAGTAACAAAGCATCATAACAGTAGCTGAGTAGCATAGTAACATCACGCTACAACACATGGGAGCGGAGCATTAACCAAAGACGTAACTTATGGCCGGTGAAATAAGCTACGCAGATGAAGTCTTGGGTAGTTAGATAGTTGTTAGATAAAGAGTTAGGTACATTCAAAGATGAGTCAAAGTTCAGCAGACAAGCGCCATGGGTAGTCGCAACATTTTAAAGAGGATAATAGATTTTAGACACTGCGTTACCGCACTCTCTGTCAGAATATAAATATAAATGTTGTCTAGTCATATTTTGATCCTTATTTCAGAAAGATATGCGGTAACTCAATAAATTATACTTTCTATGATGACTTATTGATTTACGTATTATTTTGAAATATAGGTATTTATTTACGGAAATCTGACTGACTAAAAATTCAGATATTATCTGTTCTATTTTAATCAAGTTTAATAACGTAATGACCATAGTATGATCAGACTACGTTTTGTATGTGCGCTGTCAGTACAGTTCTTGTTTTAGAAGAATTTTAGTCACGATCGTAACTTTTTTCCTCATAAACTAAAAAATAAGACAGTAATTTTATTCAATTTACTATGTTTTCGTTAAATAGGTGTATGAAAAGGCCTTAGGAATTATTGCAAGTCGACATTAAACATCACAGTTCAGAGGTTTAAAATTGTAATACTATAGAAGTTAGAATCTTTAAAGAAAGCCTGCAACCAAAAAGTGCACGCACGTTTGTAAAGGACCCACAAGGCCTTAGAAACAAAAAGCTGACACAGTTACATCAAACCGTCATGTTGGTACAAATTGCTGATAAAAACTGGCCCCCGATTGATTTCCCACGTATATCATAAAGTCGGTTCAGTTTAAATGGGGCTGCTGTCATCATCGTGTGCTAACTGCTTGTTGCTAGTTAATAACAGGTGTAAAAACTCACTAAACGCAGTCGAAGTTACAGCACAGTTAATCTTCTTATTATTGCGAATTTGCGATTTTTTTTTCATGTTCTGGGCCATGCCTGCCCCAACGGCCACGGCTTTCAGATGAGAATGTTTTCTTGTTTCATACTTTTTAGAATGTGAATTTTTTGTAGTCGGGTTTTAGTTTCCGAACTTTTTTTTGGCAAAATCAGAAGGCCAGATCCCATCCGTTCTAAACCTATTCGCAATCTTATCGCAGCGACAATCAATGTCAATAAATTTAAATAAATTAGACGCATTTTTGACAGATCGAAACTGAGGTTAGATCGATATTTGCCAAATATTTGCTAAAAGTGCTGCTACTGCGATAATTAATGTCAAAAATGTATAATCATATAAATTAAAGGTCTTGGTTAGCTTAGCGTATTTGGTTAGCTTCTGTCTTCTCACTTTTTCTGTCAATTCAACAACAAACTGGTCTTTACGTATCATCACGCCTGTACTTCCCGAAGGGTAAGGCAGAAGTGTAGTACCAATGTACACAAACAGTTCGCCGTTATGTTTAGGTCCCATGTAATAGTGGGCAAGCCAATTGCCATTAACCGAGCACATATTCTAACTCCGAGCTGCTACTGAGCTTTCCATAAAAAAAAACCAATAACACTTTGCTCGACCTGGGAATCGAACCCAAGACTCTAGCGTAGCACTCGTGCATAGGACCACTAGGCTAACGAGGCAGTTACTAAACTCGTCTTTGTTATTACGTAACTTTTAAATGACTATAACCTTGCAGATAACGGTTTTTGCTTCAGTCAAACACTATTAACGTTTTTTGACTAATTACTAACACTCAAATTAAGTGTAAAAGAATAAGTTTCGTGATGCACGATAATAAATAACAGGTTTCATATTGTTCGTAGGTAAAATGAGCTTTGTGGGTGTTGCAAAACAAAGGGTTTGCGAAAAAATATGTTTAAACATGTATTCACGATTTTGTTGATCTAAGAATGAGATTCTATCTCGTTATTGTATATTATTCACATTACTTTATCTGTTACTCCTTTCATGTTAATCTAATTTTGACATGGAGCTGACAGGTTGAGTCTTCATGTTTTTATAGTACATGAATTTAATCTCTACATATTATAAAACAAAGTCGCTTCCCGCCGTCTGACCCTCAGTACGCTAAATCTATTAAACTCAGCAACGTATTTTAATGTGGTTTCCATCCATAGATAGAGTGATTCAAGAAGAAGGTTTTTATAGAACATTACGCTACTACCAATGGGACAGAGCAGTAAACAGTCTTATATTACTGCGGGTGACACCGCGGGTTATACATATAACTAGTTCGTTATACAACTTTCAAAAGGGTACACATGAATACGAACAACATAAATTACGTAACCTAATCTGAAATATAAAAAACAAATCAGGTTATATATATATACCATCACGCCCCGAAGGGTTAGGCAGAGGTGTACCAATGTACACCCACAGTTCGCCGGTATATTTTAGGTCCCATGTAATAGGGAGTGTTCAGGTTCAGGTGTTCCCTATAAAAATTCACTACAACACGATATATCTTCCCGGTCGTGTAAGTTGCCTTCCCAATTAGACTGCACCTATGTTTGTGCACGCACTTGTGCACTATAATATCTCCTACGTACTTGGCTAGTCTCCATCCAGATTGACCACCGCAACTGAAATAGGTCTAGAGGATATTATCTAACTCTTCACCTTATTCCAATTCCAGAAAGGCCATCCATGTGCAGAAACGCAAGAGCTAAGTCCAGGCCGTTGGGGAGGTCGCACCATCGCAGAGTGCAAGTGCCCCCCTGGAACGGCCCAGCTGCCCCACACCAGCACCTGCCACAAACTCTTCGAGCGAGGACCCTGCCGTCCAGGGGAGTACTTCGCGCCAGTCGAGGAGTCTTTCAACAAGAGAGGGTAGGTAAGCATCTTGACGGCTCATCTTTTAAGCTGAAAAGTTGGATACTTTCTTATACTTATGTTGATAAATGGTCAAGTTTAGTAAATGTCAAATGAAAATTATGTGTTCTTCCCATCATTACACCTTCTAATTACAAATACATTAAATTGCTTTATACGAAAACAATTTATAAATGTAAAACCTAAGCTTTAATTATCTCAAGACCCCTGTTCTCAGGGCACGCCTCGATTGAGGCGGTAAGTCCCCTCTTTGAGGAGTGGCTAGAGCGGCGCCACGGCGCCCTCACCTACCGCCTGACGCAGGTCCTCACCGGACACGGAAGTTTCGGGAGGTTCCTGCACCTCATCGGGCGGGAGGAAACGCCCGGGTGTCACCATTGCGAGGATCGCCCCGAGGACACGGTGGAGCATACTCTGGCGGTGTGCCCTGCTTGGGCTGAGCACCGCCGAGTCCTCGAGGCGGCCATCGGCGGCGGCGCCCTCTCGCGTCCGGCACTGGTTCAGGCCATGGTCCGGAGCGAGGGGGAATGGGAAACAGTCGCCTCCTTCTGCGAAGCTGTAATGCTAGAGAAGGAGGCGGCGGGACGGGAGAGGGAAAGGAGGGTCCCCCGTCCCAGCGGCCGCCGCGGTAGACGATCCGGGCGTCGGGAGCCACGAGACGACTCCCGGCCACCGTAGACGCGGGTCTGTGGACGGTGAGCAATGGGTAGCTCACCGTCCGTACGTTCACTAGCGACAGACCGTGTCCACGGCGCGTTCGTGTTCCACGCGCGCCTCAAAGAGATGTCAGCAAAATTGGATGGGGCCACTGAGGGCCGATGCCTGCCGGGGCTGCGGGTTGTTCGAAAGAGATACCGCGCCCCCGGAACGCAAAGGGCACATGAAGGAACATAGACGGGTTTTAGTCAGTAAAAGTCTGACACTCCCTCCCGCCCCGCCCAGGGCGGGGGAAGTTACTTGATGATTTCCCGTCTATAAAAAAATAAAAAAAAATAAAAAAAAAAATACCCCTGTTCTGTTGCATGCATTCCTATGCGCACAAGTGATTTCTCACACCAAAAAAGAAAATCCTTTCCTAGCAATAATTTTTTGCTAAATATTGCTTAGTTTGACCAGATGTATACGTATTTAACGGCTGTAATTCGTCTTATAATCAACCAAGAGCATAATTAATGTGCATTTTTCAGAAATGATTTTCCCGAACAAAATGAAGTATAACCTTTTGAAGTACGGAACCCTATAAAGCGGCTAGATAGTTGCATTTCTATTACAGGTCATTAAATATATTACAAGAACACAAATCTGGGTCTACTAACCCGTAGGCCTCAGCCATTATTTAAACTTCCTTTACATTGATCACCTGAGGGCTTAGCACAAGCGTGCGGAGTAAACGCAACGCAATAGCGTTCCGTTTCTTTGGAAATACCTGTTTCGCACGTAATGCTTATTTAGTTTAAAAGTTTTATTCATATTAATGGGTGATACATAATGTGCTTGTTGTACAAGATTAAGTCAAAGTGCTTTAGCAGGGGTTCCACATTTTTATTATATTGCTGCGACACTCACACACATGGTGTATTTTTTTTAGCGACGCCCTTCATAACGAAGACATTCATGTGTAACTCTAATATATACTAAGATTACTTTATTTATTGAATTGAAGAAAAGTCCAAAGATCTTAAAGAAAATATAACAATACAATGACAATAGGTCGCGCAACGTCTTTCAGAGCAGAGTCTTGCGTGGCGACGCATAGCTAGGAAACCTCTGCACTTTAGAATTTCCGAATTTTGAATTTGAAAATCGAACCGAATCTGATACTTCTTTTAACGTACGCTTGTGTTAAGCTTATTGGTTACCATTAAAGTAGTTGAAACAAAGTGGACATGGTTGTACTTTCACTAATAAAATACACTGAAGTTAAATTAAACTTTGATAGTTTAAGGTTAGTTAAACACGAGGAGTGTCGTAAAAGCCTGGACGTTTAAGACCTAATTACCTAAGTATCTAGTTACGGTTGCAAAACCTAGCAAGTGGCGTTTTCAGTTAAACTTGTTGTTAGTTAGACTAGGGTCATGTAGATCTCGTGGTCTACGTGTGAGCTGAGTTAGGACGTGGGTCCTGGGTTCGATTTCCACGTCGTTTATTTAAAAACAAACCAGTACCGTACATTTTGTTGAAAACTGCAGTTTTTTTTTAATAACTGACAAATATTGCAAACTCTGGGGTCCAGTCTACAATCATGTACTAAATCTGTAGTAACTGTTTTTGTCACGATGCCGTTTCTATCGTGTATATTATCATCATATCAGTATATAGCCGCAAACTGCTGAGCGTAGGCCTCTGCCAAAGCGCGCCAACCATCCCGGTCCTGGCAGCCATCATGGATCCGCTGCCCGCCACCTTCTTTAAAACGTTGGTCCCACACAGCAGGGCGTTCCAAACAACGTTTGCCTAAATGTGGTGTCCACTGTAACACGTGTCTGCTCCACCGACCGTCTGTCTGTCTGCAGACATGACCGACCCGCTTCTACTTCTCTTTATCATGTATATCATTACGTAACATCACGCCTGTATGCCCCGAACGGTTAGGCACAGGTATAACCAACGTATGCCCGATAGTAGTTCGACGGTACATAGCGGCCGGGCCTACACATGGCAGGCCCCATGTCATAGGGGGCAAGCCTATCGCCCTTAACCGGGCACTATCCTAAGTCTGAGCTGCTACTGAGAATGTCATAGAAAAACCAAATAACATGTTTTGCTCTACCTGGGAATCGAACCTAAGACCTCTAGCGTAGCAGTCGCGCTTAGGACCACTAGGTTAACGAGGCAGTTAATATATCCTTATACAATATTCCATTACCTAATACAAACCTAATTTCTAAACACAACCTTATTTCCTTAGGTTTTAGGAAGCCATAAAAATACTATAAAATTTCATATATTTCTAAGAACAAAGTTTATGTTGTCACAAATAAAATATTCAACCAGGTCAGTGTTAAACATTCTTATTCAAATTAGAATAATATGTAATACTAGCTTTTGCCCGCAACTTCTGACGAGTGGAACCCAAAGATCTTCTTAAGGGCTTCAGTCCACGTTCGACTTCCATTTCCGGAAAAATCGGTCACCGATTGTCTGACGTGTGTGGACAGCCTAATTCGGCTTTCAATAAGCTGCCCCTAATCCCTTTTTTAACTTGAAAAAATAAATAAAACGTAAAACTTTATTATTTACTTAGGCTCGTATTCCTGCCATGAGTAAACCAAATAAAAGTTTTTTTTACCCGACTACGGTGAAACAAAAAGGAGGGTTATGAGGTTGACCGGTATGTATGTATGTAGGTATGTTTGTATGTATGGATGTTCATCTGTTCCCTCATAACTTCTAAACCATCTAACGTAAATTAACAAATGAGGAGTCATTGGAAGCGTCTAAATTGTCCGCTGGCCATACGACCACGGCTTTCAGATGAGAATGTTTTCTTGTTTCATACTTTTTAGAACATGATTTTTTTGTAGTCGGGTTTTAGTTTTTTAGATTTAAACGAAATTCTACCTTAGGGATTGAATTTTCAAAAAAGCAGAAGTTCTTGCCCACATCGTAGAAGCTGTATAAAATTTTACTTAGTTCTAGTAGTTTTGTCTGTGTGCTTGTATATCAGTCAGTCAGGTTCTCCTTTTATATACTTACATTTAAGTATAGGTATAGATAGATTCTCGAAGAATAACTATTTAGTAAACATATAACCTAGATACTTGCAACATCTTTGAATACTAGATGACGGTCGGCCGCGATGTAATGCAAATCAGCCTTAATCTTGTTAGGCATAAAATTGGGTATTAAAATAAATAATCTGGGATTATGCTGAATTTAATGAAACAAACGAGGATTACGGTCTGTGAATTCCGATAGGCTTAGAAAGCAACAGTTTATAAGTTTGGTAATACTTTAACGAGTTACAAATAGGCTTATCCAAACATCTAGTAGAGGTAGATTCGCCGACGTTTTGTTTGATATTTTAATTAAAAAAGCCGTTTCGCACAAAAACAATATAAATAACAATATTATATCAATATTTATTTTGTTTGAATAATTTATTCAAATCAACTGACACTGATTGTGTTGTGCTTATCGTATCGAATATTTTTACGTTAATTCACTCATATTGGGTCGCTACAGCTGGTTTGTCACAAACATCGTTCATTTTGGATTCAAACAAAACTCTATTACCTAAATTCTGAAATCGCAGATGTTAAAATGTAAGTCTAGGTCGGTATGTGATTAGTAAATATTGGATCAATTGTATTGAATTCTTATATCCTTGGTAAGTTTTACTTACCTGATAAGAATATTAATAACAACATACACTCATACGATGACTAACCAAACTTTATGACGAACTCTTCTAATTGCACCATAATTATAATGATACCAGCCTATTCTTATCCCAATGTAGGGCAAAGGCTTCTTTTTATTCTTCTTATTAAGCCACGAGCATGGAATACAGGGCTTGCCCAAGGTGGATTGGCAATTTCAATACACCGTTGTTTAACCCGCGTTACTTTATGCCTGTAGATACTGTTCTGGTCCCGTGAGTCGTACCGTGATGTTAAATAGACTTCCACAACAAACGGGCTATATAAAGCAAGAAGATTTCTTTCAGATCAGACTAGTAGTTCCTGAGATTATTGCATTCAATCTCAGGAACTACAAACTCTTCGGATTTACAATTTAAGTATAGATAAGTTCGGGTTTCCACGCGATGCTGTCCTCTAACGACGTCAGTGATATCCAAGATAAACTAAAGAAAAACTAACAAGCACATATTATGAAATGGACAAAAACACACATGCGAACCCGCAAACTTGTACACCTCTTACACTAAATCATCACGACAAAATTGCACCACAATAAGCAACATCTCTACCGAATCATCCATTCATGTCTCAACATCTAGAGTTTCCTATCACGATCATTGCAAAATCAAGAAACCCCAAGTGTGAATACTACTAAGAAACCTATTACTAATTCCAGCGAACGCCAGGGCATGTGCGTGAGACCTCAGCAGTGCGCTGACGAGACCTTGATCTACTGGCCTGCTGACGGCAAGTGCTACTACAGAAACACTCAGGGTCCTTGCTTTACTGGATCCGTACTGGATGCCGGGGAAGATGGGATCGCTAATTGTTCAGTAAGTTTTTTTTTTGTTTTTTCTCGTGAGATCTGGGGAGAATTCAGTCCTTTTGATTATGGTGTTTTTGGTACTAAAGGTCGATTTCCGGATTCTGTTTCATTTTTTGTTGTGAGTTTAAGCTTTTTGTCATAATTTAAACATTAATACCACCGAATTTCGGTTATGGCGGGCAATTATAACGGAGACTAGCCAAGTACGCAGAAGATATGATAGCACACAAGTGTGTGCGTAAACAAAGCTTTCCTCATTCATATCGTCCGAAGAGGCGGTAATCCTACACGATCGGGGAGATTAGGCGCAGTACCAACGACTTAACGTGCTTTTTGAGGAAAGGGGGGTGTCACAACAACAATTCTTAATTATCAGGCTATTACTGAAATATCCCTATTAGAAAAACCTAATAAAACATAGCGCGAACTGATCTGGAAATCGAGTCCCGGACCTTTAATCTTAGCAGTTGTGCTTGTGCCGCGGACACAACCTTAGGGCCAGTTATTTAATGCTATTATCTCAGTGTTCTCAAACAAAACCGATCATTTCCAGTGCGCAGCCTCCGGTCCTCACTACTGGTCTGCAGATGGTGGCTGCTACCCACACTACACGCGAGGTCCCTGCGAAAAGGGACAGCTGTTCCTACCTGGTCCGAAGTGTGGCTGCGAGAGCCATCTGCCTCATTACCACAATGAGACTGGGTCGTGCTATGAATTAGGTAAGGACTGAAAGCAATAGCAATTTTTAAATTTATTTTTCGCTTAATGACTGCCTTGTTAGCCTATTGGTCCTAAGCGCGACTGCTACGCTAGAGATCTTGGGTTCGATTCCCAGATTGAGCAAAATGTGTTATTGGGTTTTTCTATGAAATTCTCAATGTTAATGGCAATAGGCTCGCCCCCTATTTCATGGGACCTAAACATACCGGTGAACTGTGGGATGTACATTGCTTAACTCTTCGGGGAATACAGGCGTGATGGTGTGTGTAAAAAAATATCAAATCCCAAGGATTTTTTTATACATCTTAATATAAAATCAAACAAATTTAGAAGTAGATATTGCTTGGTCCATAACATAATTTAATTAGAGTTACACAAACAGAATACGTTTCGACGCGTAGCCCGTCTAATTGCTGTTCAATCATTGATTGACAAATGAGTTTAAACTAGTACCTAATTCCTCAAATTGCTGAAATTACACGTAAAATAATTCTTACGGTCCAAATAGCAGACCGGGCAGTATTTCGACATTAACTTTTATTGGTTAGAGTTTAGTAAACTAATTCTAAAGTTAAAGAGTTTTTTTGTTTGTTTGCGTATTTATATGATAGTCAGAATCATGGGGAATAGTCCCTGAAGGCTATATAACTTCCTACTGGAGCGGAGTAGTAACCAAATATGTTATTTAACGCAGGTGAAAAAACTCGCGTGGGTAAAGTCGCGGTCAGAAGATACTTCATCAAAACATTGTTATTTAAAGAATCTATACATCATACCTCTATAAATAAATGAAATAGAAGTATCTGTTCGTAAATCTTCTTTCACCATTTAGCATTTGTTGTTAAACTCTACCTGCGACTACATTTTCAAATGCATTCAACTCTAACCTCATCAAAGTTAAAGTGAACAGACTTCTTCTGGGTAAGCTCATTCCATCGTCGACTTTGTCTCTGTCACTTCTGACCTAGACTAGAGTCAAGATCAAACCCATCTAATATTATAAAGTGGAAAGGTTTTTTGTTTGTTTGTACCGAATAAGCTCCGAAACTACTGGACCGATTTTTTAACTATGTTTTTAACCAAGCTACATTATTCCTGAGTAACATAGGGTATATAACGTCAAGCTACGATTCACAAGAGCGGAGCAGTAACCAAAGACGTAACTTGACGCCGGCGAAATAAACCAGGCGGACGAGGTCGCCAATAGCTCGCTAGTCTCCAATAAAATACTTGTCAATTTGCAGATTCCCTCGGACCGTGTCCTCGAGGCCACATATTCTCCATCGCTGAGGTGGCTCCCCATGGCTCCCGAGCTGAATGTAGATGCAAGTCTTTCCACGCTCGTGCGGCTGATGGAGTCTGCTACAGGCTGTATACCAGAGGACCCTGTGCGCATGATGAGATGATCGCTAGAGGAGGACGATGCACTAAGGTAAGGCAGTGAGGATTTAAGAGGTGATACATACGTACCAGCACGCCTGTATTCCCAGAAGAGTTTGGCAGAGGCATTGGCGTATCTAGAGTTAGTTTTCAGGGCCCTGGCCCCTAAGATGCCATGTCCGATGCGATGCAATGCGGTCAGGCGGAAGGTAAGCCCTACAGCCTGGGGTAGGCACAAGACAATTCTGGGGTGGGCACGGCCCACCCGATATACAAGCCTATGGGCAGAGCTGTACCAATGTCAGAGTTCATGTAGTAATACATACCTGCTTTTAAGCCTTACATTGGCTTTTATAAGTAAGCAGTAAATTGCTGTAATTGATACCCCACAAATGAAAAATTTGCTCCTTGGCGTTTTGTGCTTTATCTATACTAATATTGTAAAATTGGTATGTTTGTTTGTAAAAGAAAATATCTGGACGGATTATAAAAACTCAAAAAATCTGACAAAGTCCATGGTCTTAGTAAATTGCTTATCCTATGTTAGTAAATTCCAACTATACATTTCATTATTTATGTACAAAATATACAAACCACACTCCGTCCGCCCTCTACTTATACATGATTATACTTGTGCTCAAACCCAATAACAATTTTATAATATGCCATATATGCCATTCCAGGTGCCTTGTGCGAGAGGTCGCCTGTACGTGCCGGAACGGCGTCGTTGCTACCGGCCCGGCACCGCTGAGCCGTGTCCGGTGGGGGAGGTAGTCGCCTTCGACTTCGAAGCTCGACCAGCTATCGATGGTCTCAGCCATAACGGAGTGTGTGCGTGCGGTAATGGCGCTTGTAGTCGACGTGAGGTAAGATACTATACAAAAAGTTCAAGATACTATCTATACCTTGCCAGTTCTGTCAAGACGTCAAAAGCTGGGATGCTATTAGTTTACATAAGGCGTTAGCGGTTGAAAGGTGCTCTCTTCTGCACTGCTTGATTGAGTCAGTGCATGGTATATGGCTGTGGAAACTTGACCGCCAGTTTTATTACAGAAATAAACCATGTAGATAGCTTGTTTAGTCAATTAATCACTTTATTAAAAACTCTAAAATGTATGGTTACACCGAAGTTAAAACTTACGGCCAATTCTCGCAATAAATAACGTTCCAAA
The DNA here is from genome assembly GCA_932526535.1 of Caradrina clavipalpis. Taxonomy (NCBI): domain Eukaryota; kingdom Metazoa; phylum Arthropoda; class Insecta; order Lepidoptera; family Noctuidae; genus Caradrina; species Caradrina clavipalpis. The sequence continues at coordinate 3,705,585 of OW052095.1, forward strand.
TCTTACTACAATATCATCTCAGCAACAATCAAGGTTCAAGACTTGTCTAGAGGCATTTCTGACAGATTGGAACTGACATTAGAATGACAACTTTCTTTAAATACCTACGAGAATCTGGGTGTAACTATACTCCGGGCTTAAAAATAAGGTCCCAGGCCCGGAGTATTCTGCAATCTGAATACGTTTAGCTGTCTGCTACTACTACTAATTACAAAATTAACTTATTACATAATCCAAGTATAAACAAAACCATTTATATTCCAGGTGGAAGCCTGCACCACACGCCGGGGCACAGCTCCTTACAACGGCACCTGCCACATTCTGAACACCCAGGGTCCCTGCTCCGAACACTCCTGGCTCATGAGAGACAATACGAACAACATACGGTGTAAGTGCAGACCCGGGAGTACTTCGCCGGACTGTGAGGAAGATATCAGAGTGGATTTGAAGAGTTGATACAGTGAAATGGTGGTGGATGGACAATGAAGGGACTTTTGCTATGTGCTGTAGTGCGATTCTCTAAAATGCAAACTTGAAAACGAGTCTCACTAAAGTGATCGCGCTCACTTCGATAACGAACCAACTTGTCATTGGTTTAGTATTCGTTCGCCGTGGTGACGTCACCGGCGTGATCGTGTTTAACAGAATACCATTTTGTAATCTCACTGCGGATTCAGCTTTCGAATTACGAAGTGAGACTAAGAGAATCACACTGCTGATGTGATTCTTCAAAAGTGTATTCGATTTTTGAACGCCTGGTCAGGTGTTAAGACTTGTGACGAATCGTGAATAGTTGACATAATGAATCGAAATAATATCTAGAAATAAAAAGTTGGCTTTGAAGGCTACACATGATGCGTTAAAATCACTGGGATGACTTTGGTTCTTGATTATACTCAACTTGGGATATTATTTTTCCTGTGTTAATATCACTCGTGTGTGGATAGACTTTAAAAGGTAGACGTAAGGAACTTTCTGGACAAAGTTAAGTTTTCATTCATATTTAATTTACATTGTAACACAACATTGTTTCAGCAACATGTTTTATGTTGGCAACATTCGTAAACAATGGCTGAACAACTTCGTGTCCAGGATTATTTTGAGTGTTTGAATTGCAACAATGTTGAGTATTTGTTTCTCAACTTTGTTTTCATTAAATACGGAGCATTATTTGAGCAGAGACGACATTATTGCAACTTCTTCACGTTCTGTGTTGTCTTTTAAAGACTGCCAAGGAACACCCAGGACTCATGTTTCTCAAGTTGTATTAGCCAATCAAATGTGTCGGTAGGCTTATAGTACATTTGGGTCTATGTGATTGGCTGCAGAACGTAATCGTAATTAGTGGTAAGACTGACGAGCTTAGCGTCTGCAGCAGCTCGCCAACGAAGAAATCTGACAAAAATCGGCCCATTATCTGTCGTGAGGGCAGACCCTTAGTTTATTAACTTGTACATAATAGTTATGTAGAGGAATAAGTTAAATAAATTATGAATAAAGTACATTTATGAGAAAATATTTCGATAACATAAGATAGGTAGATATTTAATAAATTAAAAAGGTTTTACGTTTATTTAAAACCTATTTTGTAAATAACAATATCTCTTGCATTTACAACTGGCATTATTTTTTCACTTTTCTTTTTTAAAACAAAATGAAATGTCAAAAATAAACAAAAACATTTTTTATACGAGGCGTTGGGATGAATAAAAGAATAAAATTATATTTTATACACATTGGATTTTATTTTAATATCTTATCGTTTACATTTTTTCCTTATATTACAATTATAATTACAGTACAAAAATAGTCAAAAGTTACTAACTAATTACGTGATGTCTGACTAAAACTAAATAATTATACACAACTATAGCACAGCACTAGTCTTTGTTTTGGATCATTTGTCTTTTAATTTCTTCTGTGATTGTCCTGTGAAGAAAAAAATATAGATTAATAAAGTTGTTTCATAGATATCATAGATTAACAGTTAATTTCACCATTGTGAGGGACGTGTTCTTAAAATATTTGGAAGATCCATAAACAGGTTTTATAAACACACCTATATTCCCCGAAGGGTTAGGCAGAGGCGTACCAATGTACACCCACAGTTCTTCGGTATCTTTAGGTCCCATGTAAAAGGGGACGAGCCTATTGCCACTATGCTGGCAAAAATCATAACTCCGAGCAGCTACTGAGAATTTCATAGATAAACCCAATAACACTTTGCTCGACCTGGGGAATCGAACCCAAGACCTCTAGCGTAGCAGTCGCGGACCCCTTAGGACCACTAGGCTAACGAGGTACAAAAATACATCTATAATAGCTTATACTACTTGGGCCCAGACGATGCCACGTTCATTGCTGCGTCAGAGTTGCTATTCAGAACGTCAAGGGTGCAGGTGAACGGACAAATGGGGCACTTCAGCACATAATCGTGGTACTAATTACTAACTTAAGGTCGTTTAGGTATAGGCCCACTTACACCAAACTCACTGAACATATTTAGCGCTAAATGAGTTTAAATTATCATTCTGTCTCTGTCACCTTCTAACAATGTGACAGGGATGCAATAATGTTCTAAATACGTTCAGGCACTAAATCTAGTTTAGTGATTTTGGTAAAAGTGGGTCAAAATCTAGATTGGGAAGTTCTGTCAAAACAAACGAACCTGCGTCACTCCCATTTGTTTAAGTAATCATAAAATATTTTTTTAATCACGCTGAATAATTTTAAATCCATTCTAAGAATAAGTTTTTATTGTAAATTGAACTTTAATTGCTTGATAGTAATATCACATATTTTATTGTTTTGACGCAGAAACTGTTGGGTGGTTCGTTTTGGCAGAACTAAGGTCAATTATGATGATGAAGATGATTAAACTTACCGAAATATATCCTATACACTTGGTTGAAAGGCATCTCGATGGCCACAGTCGCTAGTACTGATATCACTATCACTACAACCAATTCTGGGACGTGCAACTGAAACAAACATGACACACATCAGCCATCAGTCACAATTCCAAAGTATACATATTTGGTAGTACCTAATATTTTTGGACAGTTTTTGGAAAATGAACTTTATGAGCATTGTAGATAGGTTCGCTCAAGTGCTTGTACGAAATAACACAAACACTCATTCATATCAGTGGCGAAGAGTAAATTACTGTAAAAAAATAAAATTCAAAATTCGACTTTTGTCTCATGTAAAAAATATAGGCATTTCCATAATGTTCTTTGGTTGATTGTATTTAGTTGAGTGTATTTAAATTAACAGCAGTGTGAATAAATTTTGTGGAAATATTAGAACCTGCGGATTTGCTACTGCTGAGATGTTGATAAAAACTTCTAAAGGGAAGCCGGCAGAAATCGAGATGCATGGATCCCTCGCCTCAAACTCCATGCCCTTCAATCAGGAGATCAGCAAAGCTGTTTGGCGTAATTGGAACGGTAGTAGTACTCCCACAATCCAGCTTTTCCTCACAAAAAACTCTAATAATCTAAGAAGAGAAGTCAACTAAGGCTACTTACAAGAAGTAAAGGTGAGTAGTACTCTGCGTTTCTCTGCACTCCCACGTTGTAGAAGAAGATAGGGAACTGAGTCAGGTACACGCTGTACGCAATCTTATTGAACAACTTGAACACTCGAGACTCTACGAATATGGTTCCTATGCCTGTAGAAGTAAAGGTGTTTATTGAATAAAGTTCTGTGGTTTAGTAGTTACCTCAATTCTAAGATGGGAAACGGGTAGGTAGTAGAAATAAAGGGTGAAGATCGAAGAAGCATGAAGATCCGAAGCGTACTCTAAAAACAGTCTACATTGTTTTTTTTTCCTTTGGGTTACCCTATCACAATAAAACCACTAAACTTATTGTAATAAAATATGGGCTTAGATTCTGAATAAGAACATCATCATCTGCCTAGCCTTTTCCCAACTATGTTGGGGTCGGCTTCCAGTCGAACCGGATGCAGCTGAATATCAGTATTTTACATGGAGCGACTGCCTATCAGACCTCCACAACCCAGTAATGGGTAATACCATACTCTTGGTAAGACTGGTTGTCAGACTTTCTGGCTTCTGACTAACAGTAACGACTGTCAAAGATCTACAAATGACAGCCGGGACCAACGGCTTTACGTGCTTTCTGAGGCACGGAGGAAACTCGCTATGGTAAATGGTCACCCATCCACAGACCAACCTCGGCAAGCGTGGCCTAACCCGGAAGATCGGTCCGGGAGATTCTGAATAAGAACATGGTCTTTTAAATTCTCGACCGTGATAACCGACATTCATTCGGTGTCAAGATACCGACATTCACACACATTCACGACTCATCATTCAGAGTCGTGATCAAAACGTAAAAAACACATAAAAAATCCAAACTTGACATGGATCAGAAGCATTAATTACGTAACACTTGTTCAATACAAATTGGCATTCGAAATATCTCAAAACATTCCTTCAAATAAATAAAGTATTGACGAGTTTGACGGGCCTGTTGGTCTAGTGGTTAGCGGCCCTGACTGCTAAGCCGGAGGTCGTGGGTTCGATTCCCACCCAGGACAAACTTTGTGTGATGAGCATGATTGTTTGTTCTGTGTCTGGGTGATGTATTTATAAATTATATAAGTATGTATATCAGTTGTCTGGTTACCATAACACAAGCTCTGCTTAGCTTGGGATCAGATAGCCGTGTGTGAGTTGTCCCAAGATATTTATTTATTAATAAAATAAAAATACACCCGACTTACCAGCATAGTCATTAGCGATGGCCCAATGAGAGACACACATGAACACCCCCCATAGTATAGGCGACAGCGCTGCGAACACCGCCGCGCCGTAGTTCTCGTACTTGTACCCTTCTAGACCCCACTTGTATGGGGTCGCGATTGTCGCCGCCATCAGCCCGAAGCAGAACGCCCAGAGGAGTCTCACTTGAGTCTGGAAGATGGAAGATGCTCTTAAATTCTTCTTTTATAGGTAATTTAACGTCCACGTATATAGATAAACTCAAAGATGAAACATTTAGTTTAATTAGACTATTTAAAGGCACTTCTGTATTGTCAAGCAGTCGATCAGTTAGCCCGGTTGAAGAAAGCGGTCCGTTGTCCGGTAAAAAACGAACGTATACGTTCTTAGTCAGAACGTTGAAGCTTGTTGCTCGTTCCTAAATGTACGAGTAGGTAGGCCTCTATGGAGAAGAACGAGCAAGAACTCCACGGATACTCTTTTAAATGAGTGAATCTGACTCAGACTCACTCATTCAAACCAGCGTGATTTTTTTCCAACGTCTTCTTTTCAGACATTGGAATCCATACTAGAGGACACGAGGCATAATATGATGTTTACTGAAGGAAAATTATAGCAATACTTAATGCAAATGCAAAGCAATACTTACCTAGACTTAATAAATAATCCATATATAACAGTTATTTAATGAATAATAGGGAGATACTTACATTTGAAAGTGTAAAGTTTAACTTTTTCGACTTCATTAGATACGCCATGACGACTCCTATTAGGTAGATGGTCGCTCTGTGTGTGGGTAGAATATAGGAGTAACGCGCCGCGTCCAGTAGTTTTTGTACTCTGTAAAGAAAAGAAAATAGTTTTTAAGAACTAAAATGTCAAAGTTTCTGGTGAAGAATAAACCATCTTCTTTTCATAAAAAGGAACATTAAGAGAAAAGGGCTCGAAAGGCCCTGCAGTTGACACCACGCCTGCTCAGCGTGGCAATTATGGGCAAATACCGCATGGGGGAGGCATAGGCCGCCACTGCTGGGCATAGGCTCAGCAGTGATCGTCCTAGGCTTTACGATGATGATGATGATGAAGAGAAAAGGGTAAAATTACAAGGTTAACTTACAGGCAGCCATATATGGGGTGTAAAAAGACGCGTGACATTGACACGTGACTAAGCATACTGTCCATCAAACTAAGTAACAATGAGTACTGGGAAATTACTTTTATTTTTAGTATTAAAAATCACAATTGCATGCGGGAAAATTTTAAATCCAACAGTAACAATTATATATTTTTTTCTTTTTTTATACGTTGCCTCCGCTTAGTTATTTCTTTTGTATCGTAGGTGGGTTTTCAAACATATAAACTCACATTACACACACAGCTAGGCCAAAAAAATTACAAAAAACATTCAAATATTCCAATTTTAATGGGGTTTTCAATGAAATTCTCAGTAGCAGCTCAAAGTTACATGGTACCTAAACATACCGACGAACTGTGGGTGTACATTGGTACAACTATGCCTAATATTTCCGGGAATACGGATATACATGTGATGGTATGTTGTTATTTTAAGACATTATGAAGATTTCCTGGCCTCTTAAGATCGAAAAGCCATACTAAGAAAGCTTTCAATCCTGCGCCTATAATTTATAGATAAAGCAATGCAGCCATAGAGTAACTGTTTGCTCTTGCAATCCGTCATCTTTGATGTACGAGCTGCGGTCTCAGCTTCCAACAGGAGCTCGTTATAATATATCGAGTGTGTAGACAGTGCCATCTATCTACACACTTAATAAATCATAGGACGTGTCTTCTATGCAATTCTAGAAGATTGGATAGTGTCCCGTGATGCCAATAGGGAAGGTAGTATATAGCGTACTTACTAGATGCAAAGACTTTGTTTCGGCAAAACTAGCCAATTCACAATCTCTCGATAATTTAATTAAGACCAGCAGTGTGATTCTCTAAGCCTCACTTCGTAATCCGAAAGCTGAATCCGCAGTGAGATTACCAAATGGTATTCTGTTAAACACGATCACGCCCGGTGACGTCACCACGGCGAACGAATACTAACCCAATGACAGGTTGGTTCGTTATCGAAGTGAGCGCGATCACTTTAGTAAGACTCTTTTACGAGTTTGCATTTTAGAGAATCGCACTACTACATTCATTCAACCAATCATAGTAGGTACTCGTAGCTTATTCGTATGACCCTGTGGTTTCCATGCGGTTGGTTGCGGGTTCAAAACTGTAGTACCAATGTGCCTTTTTTAATTCATAATTATGTACTTTCTAGGTTTATCTTGAGCATTACTGACATTGATGAAGGAAAATATTGTGAGGAAACGTGGACTTGTGCAATTTCTGAGATAAGCACTTAAACGAATACATATATTCCTTTAATTAGTTTGTTAAATGAGTGTATTTGTTTGAACGCGCTGATCTCAGGAACTCCTGGTGCAATTTGAAAAATTCTTCTTTATTATATAGGTAGCACATTTACCAAGAAACTTGATAAGCAATATAACATCACGTTACAACACACAGGAGCAGAGCAGTAGCCAAAGACGTAACTTAACGCAGAGAAAATAGGGGGTATTGCTCCTATCTATGTTCCTTCATGTGCCCTTTGCGTTCCTGGGGCGCGGTATCTCTTTCGAACAACCCGCAGCCCCGGCAGGCATCGGCCCTTAGTGGCACGGATAAAGAATTTGTAAAAATAAAAAATCTGTATGAAAATAAACAATACACATTCATTACCGTAAGTACCTATATTAAGTACTTAATAAGTGACTCAAAACATTAAAACAAGTACCTTACGTAAAGTACTCGTAGGTACTTTTCATGCTACTTCATTAGTATTTAGTTACAATGAGAATATGTATTTAAAAACTTAAACGGTCTTAGTACACATGTACTTAAGAGAAGTGCCTGTAAGTACTATGTTATGTTAAGTAATGGATTGTGAAGTAGGTACATAGGTACCTACCTAATGGGTCTACTACCTGGTAGTACCATGGGTACTCTTGTTACGCCATATTGAGTACTATGTACAGTCAGCACAAGAGATAAGTAAGCAGAGTCGCCTAGTAAATTCAAAGTTTTTTAAAAACCGATAGAAGATTTTTAATGAATTTCAATTTTATTAATAGAAAATAAACAGGGTATTATTTAAATTAAATTTCATTTAAAAACGACCACCGGTTTGAAAGAAAACTTCACCTATATTAGACGGGCTGGTTAATTATCTCTTTTGTTGACCGTACATGTGTATGTGTGTATGTTTGTTACGCTATATTGAGTTTGCGTACTATGTACATTAGTATTTACGACATGGCGCAGGAGTCAAGGATATGTAGTAGGTACCTATTTGTTTCTGGAAAATACTATTCTTGGATTGTTTCCTCATTCCTCTATTTGAAGGGTTTAGCAAATAGTGTTAAAATTCTACATAAATACTATCACGCCTGTATTCCCCGAAGGGTTAGGCAGAGTACATCCGTTAAGGTCCCACATAGTAGGGGGCGAGCCTATTGCAATTAACCGGGCACAAATCCTAACTCCAAGCTGCTACTTACCGAGAGTTTCATAGAAAAACTTAATAACACTTTGCTCGACCTGGGAATTGAACGCAAGACCTCTAGCGTAGTAGTCGTGATTAGGACCACTAGGCTAACGAGGCAGTTAAAATTGTATTTGTAATAAAGTAAACGCGCTACGACGACGAAATTCAAATTTTCTCAGGATTTTTTGTGATTTGCAAATCGCAATAAAAATAAATGTGACACTAACATAACAAATTTGTTATTTATACAATTATAATTATGTAAAATGCGTTTTTTTGCTACCTATCATGTTTAATTTTTATTATCATACAACTTGATACCTACTGCAAATTGCAAAAAGTAAGAAAAAGTGTTATTGGGTTCGCCTATGAAACTCTCAGTAGCAGCTCGGAGTTAGGATTTGTGCCCGGTAAAAGGCAATAGGCATGGGACCTAAACATACCGGCGCACTGTGGGTGTACATTGGTGCACCCTGCCTAACCCTTCGGGGAATACAGGCGTAATGGTATGTATGTATATTGAAGATATGTTAATTAGTTGGTTACGCAACATTACTGTTCATATTTATTTATAACGTATATGCTAATTGACGTGAACCTTTTCGTTTTCGTTCGTATTTGTTTATTTAAATACCTAAGTACGTACTTGGATGAACGGTAATTAAATATAATTATTTTGTTATAAATTTTCCGAGTACCTGCTTAATATTATAAAGAGGAAAGATTATTCTGTATGTTTGTTTGTGCTGAATAGGCTCCGAAACTACTAGATCGATTTTAACCATTATCAGGAAGGTGAGGTGTGCAGTACTCGTAGCCGGCGTGCTTGTATGACCAAATGTATGAACATGGAAGAGGCGAAAGTAGTTTGTAAGGATCGTAGCAGGTGGCGTTTTGTGGTTTCTGCCTACCCTCATGGGAAAAAAGCGTGAGTTTATGTATTTATGTATGTTCACCAATAGATAGCTACATTATTCTTGATTAACATAGGCTATATAACATCACGCTACGACCGGGAGCGGAGCAGTAAACAAAGACGTAACTTAACGCTGGAGAAATAAGCCATGAGGACGAAGTTTGACGACACGGTTGGTGCAGTGGCCGAACGATCGACAGCTGCGCTGCGTGTCGCGGGTTCGATTCCCGCACGGAGCAAATGTTTGTATGACCTACAGATAGTTGTTCCGGGTCTGGCTGTTTGTGTATGTGACTTAATATGTTTGTAAACGCACCCACGACACATGAGAAATTTCTAGTGCGGGGCAACGTTTTTTTAAAAAAAAAAAAAAAAGAAAGAAAGAGAAAGAAAAAGAAGTCGGGGGCAATTCGCTAGTGTTCCGTATAATTACCGTTCTATCCTACTACTATTATAAAGGCGAAAGTTTGTAAGTATGGATGTATGGATGTATGTATGGATGTTTGTTACTCTTTCACGCTTAAACGGCTGAATGGATCTGGATGAAATTTGGCACAAAGATAGATTATAGTCTGGAATAACACATAGGCTACTTTTTATCCCGGGAAAATGTACGGTACCCGTAGGATAACACATCAACTGTGACGCGGACGAAGTCGCGGGCAGAAGCTAGTTTATCATAAAAATAAAGGTACACATAAAAAACGTAGGTAAACTAATTATACGGTAGATGATAATATTTATAGCAAACGGTAGTACGTAGGTACTTGCTCGGGTTTTTGACCGAATTCATTACTCATACATGATTTAAATATAGGTACAATCATTGGCATTGACATACATCGACAAATACCTATTACTTAAATAAAAACAAACAGCGCCGGTTTATTCTGTGTGAATTCTTTCTCGGTGAATTTCAGTGAAGTGAGTTTAGGGTGAGTTGTGATTACATCCAATGCAATGACAACTCACCCAAAGCTCACGTCACCTACATCACCAAGGGAGATTTTAACAGAATACAAATCGTTTGTGATTTTCGCACATTTAAAGAAAAAAATGTTTTGCATTTTTCTTTATTATTTTAAAAGGTTATTCTTAGAAGTTAAGGGGAGGGGGGTAGTTGTTGTGAGCGTTATTAAATGTAATTACTTTTCTATTGCTGTAAACCAAAAAAAAAAAAAAACATAAAATAATCGCTTAACATTTGCCATTTCAACCTTTTAACAGGGAAAAAAGTGTATGAAGCAAGTCATTTTCTTTTCATTATTTACCAAAGATGCGTATAGATCTCACTGACCGTCATAAAACAAAAGACAGCCACGAGGCGCCCTTCGCCGCTTCCTAATGTTCAAGTTAAACGAAGGTTCTTACGCCGGAAATATATAAACAGACTTGAACAAAAAATGCAGGCTCATTCAACTTCACTACATGAGCTAAGGACAAATTTAAACAACGCATTTATTATATAATAGCGAACAGTCCGCTACTTCGTCGGGGTGTCTCATTACACCCGCCTTAATTTTAGTCTTTGTTTAATGCTCTGCTCCTGTGAGTCGTAGCGTGATGTTATATACCCTATGTTACTCAGGAATAATTTAGCTATCTATTGGTGAAAAAATTTTTAAAATCGGTGAAGGAGTTTTAGAGCCTATTCGAAACAAACAAAAAAAAGAATCTTACCTCTTTATAATTTAGTATAATTAAGTAAAGATAGTATAAATGGACTTTATACCACGAAAACTGTTTAAAAAACGACACACGTGCATAAAATGTCTAATTTCAGTACACGTGAACATTTTCAATGCCAAACTTAGTCGTAAATAAATAGACAAGTGACTAATGTACACTGTGACCTACCAGACTAAGTAAAAAAAAAATCAAGAAAGCTAAATACGTAATGTCGTTTACTTCGACGGCATTTTTATTTTCAGTTATTTTGAAAAACCAAGCTACTTGCCGAGATTTTGATAATATTTCTGTCCAATCTGAAAGTAGCATATCCTGTCAAATTAGAGAAGAGTTTTCCAAATAACACATAACATACCATCACGCCTGTATTTCCCGAAAGGTTAGGCAGTGCTGTAACCAATGTACACCCACAGTTTGGCGGTATGTTTTTTAAGTACCATGTAATAGAGACCAGCCTATAACCTATCGCCTAATTTTCCAAATCGATTGTTAAATAACAAAGATCTGAAGTACCAAACATTTAATAAATATGCATTAGAATTGAGAACCTTCTCTTTTAAAGTCGGTTAATAAAAGAAAAATACTTACGAAATTCCATAATACACGAACATACTGATATCGTACCAGTATATGGCTAGGTATCTTAAAGCTGTAGAAGCCACTGCTATCAGAGCCAGGAGGGACCAGCCCAGGGTCCTGAACTTCCAGATGAGCAGCATCAGGGGTAAGGTAGCCACGTAGAGCTGCATGTCCATGCCGATTTGATGCGTGTGGGTGAGGCACTGAAACAAGATGGTGTTTGTATTGTAAAAATTTGAGTAGGAAAGTTACCGGTTATTTTATTTTGTTCTAGCTTCTGAGCTTCTTTATTCTACAGGAACTGGACATTTTTCAGGGATAAAAAGTAACCTATGTTCTATTCCAGACTATAATTTATCCCTGTGCCAAATTTCATTCAGTTCCCTTTAGCCGTTCTGGCGTGTATGAGGAACTCATGTCCATACATCTAAACTTTCGTAATTTATGATAGTAGTAAGCTTGAGGTGAGCTGTCATGGGCATCCCATATGTAGCATTATTCTGTGTAAATCTGTTGATTGACAACTCACCTCAAATACACATGATTGGGTTTTAGTCAGTAAAAGTCTGACACCCCTCCCGCCCCGCGCAGGGTGAAATAAGTCATTTGATGAATTCCCATCGGTAAAAAAAGGTCATTATCGACCATCTGGTGGGTTTAATATCGTTTACCTTTCTATCATTTGCCTATCAGGGGTAGTTTGAGAAGGGGTCTGCAGAAGTAGGTATGGTGGTACCTAGCGAGACGTCAAGACAAATTAACTCAAAATAAAGATAAGAAACATAAACAATGACTGAACAAAAATCTAATATTTACTTTAAAACCAATTAAATATAACTTAGCAATGAGACCGCAGAAAATGTGAAAATCCTTCAAAATTAAATTAGATTCCCATTCAATTACTTTGAAAGTTACAATAATATCATTTGATGGTGATTATCCTAAAATTTGAGATAACAATGTTATTGTTCGTGGGATTTTGACTTACTTTTAAGAAATTGGAACTAAATTAAAGGTGAAATGTTTCCTTAAAGGTTTACGAAAAAATAAGGAAAAAGAAAGAATAATGTAAAGGAAAATAACTATGGCGGTTTCTTGTTTTACGACAAAGATTAATAATAATTTTGTTATTTCTAAGAGAACATGACGTCATTTTACGGGTTGGATGGGACCTCTTTATTGACCAACCTTACATCATCGTAACGAAAACTTTACACTATGCCATTACACTATGTTTCTCATTAAATTTTTCGTCAATTATTGAAATAAACTGTTCCATAAATTTTAACCGTGTAGGTGTTGCACTGTTTTATGGTACAGTAGATTTTTTTAAGGAATCGACAAAAAATTTCATTGCTCGGGTGCTTAGAATCCTAATCATACCGAATCAAGGTTTAAAGTCTTCATTACGCAGTCCCTTCCATCCATTTTTTTTTGTGTATTAGTGATTTTCCAAACTACTAACTCAGACAAACCCGAGGGCGCAGTTAGTCATCAATAGAGTCACGATAAAGATCGATTGTTACCTCATTGCTCATTATTAATAATGTGGGTAACGGCAGTTATATAAGAGCCATGGGAAGAGAATTACTCGATTACTAGATTACCGTGTCACCCAGTGTATTGTTTCCATTCATCGTTAGTAATTTACACGTGCAGGGGGCGTCACTATGTCATAAAACAGTATGTTTTAAGCTGCGTACAGACAGCGCGATGCATGCGTTCCAAATGGTTTGCCATACATGCCTCAGGCTGTGTGGAAAAGGTGCTCAGTGTGAGCATTCGTCGCATTAGCGAATTTGATTGGCGATCTGGGTATTTGTTGAGCATTTGGCATACGTAGCAAAGTATTCGCAGCGAATGCCTCGCGCTGTCTGTACGCGGCTTTAAGATTCACCCTATGGGTGCCAAATGGTACCCTATTACTAAGACTCAGCTGTCTGTCTGTCTGTCCGCCCGTCTAACATAGGACTGTATCTTTTAAACCCAAATAGGAAGACTCTTGCAGCATACGCACAGTGTTTACTATGTTGGTTACAAAAACAAATAACTGTATAAAAAAATTGTTGTTACATTTTTTTTGTTGGGTAATAGGTGCCGAAAGGGCCACAAAAAGATTCTGCTGTATGGCTGTCTGTTAGGGCTGTATCTTTTCATTACTTTATGTAAACACGAGTCTGGAATACACTTGACTATAAGATATATTCCTAACTTTTGTACCAAGGACTCAGGCTGTTGAGTTTACTGCCTGGTACGTAAACTATAGTTCTATGATCCTTTGGCATCAAACCCAGCGTCTAGAGTTCGTCAACTAACAACTATCTACATTGTCATCACAATAAAATCCGTACTTCCGTACTTTTCCGTACTAATATTATAAATGCGAAAGTAACTCTGTCTGTCTGTCTCTCTGTCTGTCTGTCTCTTCTTCACGCCTAAACCACTGAACCGATTTCAATGAAATTTGGTACAGATATATTCTGGGACCCGAGAAAGGACATAAGATAGTTTTCATCCCGGAAATCCCCCGGGAACGGGAACTATTAATCCACGCGAACGAAGTCGCGGGCAAAAGCTAGTTCTAGATAAATCGAATTTACCGAAAAAGGTAATTTTCAGCAGAAACTGTTGATGTTTCGAAAAAAACGAAAGTTTTTGTAATAGATAGGTATTTCAAAATGCAGTAAAACCAAATTGAATTCGATACTTTGAGTTTAGTTTCGAACCGAATAAACTAAAATGTTTAAAAGCTGAATTCAGCGAGGCTTTTCAATTTAGTTTGCTATGTTATAGTTGGGATAAAATAGTGTTCTCATAGACGTGATCTTTAAAACCGGTGTTAAAACAAAAAGTTCGAAATACGTAAAACGAATATTGGCAGATGAGTCTTTATTATAATTGAGGTAAATTCTATCAAAACAAATAGCCTACGTCATTTCTCCTATGTTTCGAAACACCGTAATTTTACTGATTTTAAATATTTACCGGCGATTAATTTTAATTCTATTGTAATTTTTTGCTTAATAATGTATGCCTATCTCAAGTTATCTATCCGACACGATGGAGGAGAGATCAGACGCAGGACTAACGGCTTTACGTGCTTTCTGAAGCAAGGGGGTCCCACAACCACCTCCACATCCCGGGTTGGTAATAGAAAAAACTCACTGAAAAAACTCGGTAACACTTTGCCTGACCTGGGTATCGAACTCAGGACTCGACGCTCAGCAGTTGCGCTTGCAACCACCAGATCAAGGGCAGGGAACCTAATAATGAGCCTTAATAAACCTAGATAATAGAGGAAATCATAAATATCACATACCATATCTTCAAAGCCGAAGTAGTTATGTATGAACAAGAAGCTCTTCCACATATTCTTCTCACAGACTCTGCTGTGCTCCTCCACCACTAGGTTCCACTGGGGACCGTTGTTCAGGTCAGGTAAGATGTACGTGCAGAACAACATGAGGCTCACGAACAGAGGGAATAATCTGAAAGGGATGAAGGAAATTATTATAGAAGAATAATGCATCCTGTCAGTCTGTTTGTCTGTCTGTTTGTTACTTGAAAATTCCTACTTCTAGATCGTAATGAAAGATGAGACAAGAATATGATAATGTGTCTGTACAACTACGAAGTGTAAAAAGAAATAACATATATAACACACATACGCGGTTGGACTGGTAAAGCGCGAGCCGCGCATGCGTGTTCCCGCATGCGGCGCGCGCATCCGTCAAGAGGACAGATGGGTTTTTTCGTCGACGGTCCCATAGTTTTGTTAATACTGTATTTTTCTATAAGTTTTAGCTATATTATACAGTTTATCGTGCACAATTGACTTTGTTTTCGCTGGCTAGTAGCCTACACCATTACAGTGGCGCCCAACTCGCGGCCATGTTTTTTCTCAAAAAAAAACTGAAAAACGAATCCGTGAAAGTGTAGTTGATACAAATCAGTGAAAACATAACGTTATGATGCCACAAATCATTCGGGCAACACGACCAGCGATCGACCGCAAGGAAGCGACGGTTACTCCGACACGGATGACGACTCTGAGGTGGAGGCGCGCCCCTGTAACGGCGCCGCTCCACCTGTGCACGCGGTGCAGTTGACCCGGACGAGGAGATGCGCACCCGGGGGGGGTGCCGCCCTCGACCGCGCGCTCGGCGGGGCCCGCACCGGCGCGCCCGCCGCAGCGTTCGGCACCGAGCAGCTGTTGACGACGAACGCGCCCGCTACCTCTGGCGGTCACTTATAAAGTTCACTGCAAGGTACGACGGGCGGTTACGCGACCACGAGGCACTGGAGGCGTTCATCGACGCAGTCGAAGTAAGTTTAGAAGGAGTGCGCTGACGTGTCCGACGAGCACACGTTACGCGGCCACTCCATGTTGCTGATCGGCGACGCAGCGGCGGTGGCGCGGCGCCCGAGCCTGCGTCGGCTCATGGCCGGACGCGCTCGCGCGCCTGCACGCCGCCTACGTCGTGAAAAAGCCTGCGTACAGGATACTACGCGAGGTTATTGCGCGAGAATAAGGTGAATGTGAACGAGCTAAGGTACTCGTATCTAAGCGCGGCCGCGATGAAGCAGAGGTTTGCAATGTATCGCTGCGCTGCGATGAAGGCAATGAAGGTACGAGCTTATCACCGGAGCACAGAGCCGCACTCAACGAGTCCTTGAAGGGCAGAGTCGCTCTATTTGCTTCGGCTGGACCGCCTACAGATTTCACTGTTCATAGCGTTCAAGTAAGGAAGACACAGAAACCTTAAATTCTCGCAGTCTGAAGGACATGCCCGAGAATCAAACGAAGGACCAGGAGGTCGGTAAGATTGTCGAGGATCTGGAAGCCGACGATCCCTCTAGGGGGAGGGCATAGGCAACCAAAGGATACGTGCTTTCCGAAGGCGTATTGTATAGATATTGTCCTGAGAACGAAGAGCACGGCGACGCCGGACTGGTGGTCCCAGAACAAGAACGCGCTAAATTATTGGCCGAAAACCATGATGCACCCACCGCTGGTCACATGGGCGCGCAACGTACGCTGCAACGCTCGGTCGGTAAGTATTACTGGCCAGGAATGCGTTCCTACGTTACGCAATATGTAAAGAATTGTGAGCCTTGTCAGCGATATAAGGCAAACACCGGGAAACCAGCTGGATTGCTGCCTCGATACTGACTCCCTTCGTTTGTCGCATCCAAGCTCCAGTACAGGAGAAGCATAAGAGAGGGAAACCTCGTAGAAACTAACCCAAACACGAGGACGTTCGTTAGGGTTAGAGGGGGAGACTATAACACACATACGCGGTTGGACTGGTAAAGCGCGAGCCGCGCATGCGTGTTCCCGCATGCGGCGCGCGCATCCGTCAAGAGGACAGATGGGTTTTTTCGTCGACGGTCCCATAGTTTTGTTAATACTGTATTTTTCTATAAGTTTTAGCTATATTATACAGTTTATCGTGCACAATTGACTTTGTTTTCGCTGGCTAGTAGCCTACACCATTACACATAGCTGTTATTGGGTTGTTTTACGCATATTGTCCATCAAAGTAATTAATATTGGGTGTCAATTTTGCTGGGAAATGAATTTTATTTTTGGAGTGAAAAATCACTCTTTAGAGTAGCTTGCTTTGCAATATAACACGCAAGACGGTTGCATGCAGCAGTACAAGGGTTATATTTAAAGTTTAATTAGATGATTTAAAACATTGGTTTCATAAAAAAAAAACGTTGGCACCAAATTTAGTTCAGAACAAAAACAATAGCATTTTATACCCGTTATGCTCTAAGGTGGTCAAAGATTTTAGTTATTCGGACAATTATTCAGTTAGTTAGTCAAATACAGGGTAAGAAACCAAAAAGTGTTTTACCAATATTTAACAAGGTCAAAACATAATGAAAACTCCATTATGATCCACGACAAAACCCATGAAGGAAAGGTTTCCATCAGCCAACACATTATTCTATTAAGTACCAACTAACAAATTCCCAGCACATTAAACATCAATTTAATAGTAGGCCTTTACAAACAAGAGGGTTTAGTTCCTATCTTCTGAAGATAATCGCTTCGTAACGACATGTCTCGTAAACCCGTAATATACATAAATCGTGGACACGTGTGTGTCCTAAATAAAAGTCCACGCGCTACTTAATTATGTTTTAAGTGTTGTTATCATTAGGAATTATTTGTTTTTGGAAGGTGCGTGACCTTTGTCATGTTGGGATATTGATTATTGATATGGTTTGGAGGAAAAAAAATACAATAAAACTGCATCCTTTTTTTGCTCTCTGATAGTCAATGCCGAAGTCTTTCTAGATAGAAGTTAGTTTTGTCATCTCTCGTATCATCTGACGTAATTAATTCTCTCACCTTTCGAGATAATTGAAAAGACTGTGAATATTTAACGCTGGTTAATATTAAGTTGTATTTTAAGTTTAATTTTGTATGGCATTGAACTGTTTTTGCTAGATATGTAATTTATTCAAATATTGGGAGACAGTAGGTATGTTTTAGCAGAGCAGTTATGAACAAATAAAAATGAGTAACAGTTTTTTTTAAGACTTTGGATTCTTACGGATTTGTTTTTTTTTGCATCTAGAACATTCCAGTTTCCAAAAGTTGTCTTTCTAGTATAACTAACTAATAACCTATCTATGCCACTTGATGGTGTCGGACAGGGATCGATCTTCAGATAGTATTACAGAAATCGGTCGACAGTCAAGTAAACAGAAAACTATCCCTTTAATCTCTGCTTACTTAAAGTGAAAACAAAGGATGAAGACAGAATATTTTTCAATTCCGCACAAATCTAGATTAATGACGAAAAGGGGGATTTAATGAATGGACCCATTTCAAACAAAGGATATATTTTCTGCACTTTAAAGTGTAATCAATCTTTAGTTAATGATGATAGCATCGATAAATGTTTCAAGTTCTTACCTAAACCATCTGGCGATAAGACGGTCCTTTAAATTGATGGTACCTTTCTTCTCAAGGTCCGTGAGAAGATTGTGAGCGTTCAGGAAACCGCTGAGGTATAGGAAGCTGTCTGTGTACAGAATTGCAGAGCGTCCTATCACTGCCCATGGCATACCGAAGACCTGGAAGGAGGTGAAAAATTAATATGACATGAAACTTATAATTATTACTGATTTAAAAAAAAATATATAACTTTTTGATAAGAAGCTGTAGTATTTTTTTTTCTATAGTATCAAACATAAGAAGGCCAATTGAATTAGTTAGAATCTTTCAAAATCTAGTCACAATACTATCTCAGCGACAATCAATATAAAAGAAAATAGGTAAATTATGTAAAGTTTTTCAGAAGGTAGTATTCATGAATACGATAAATTTTTACTGAGAGGCCAGCACAGAAATATGTGAACGAAATCGTCTGTATAATATGAATGTAAAAAATCTCAGCTTCTTGTAGTGTCATTTCAACCTGCTGATAAAAAATATATAAAAAAAATTACCCATTTATTAATTGATCTGGTTTTCAAATATAAGTTTATGTGTCATAAATAATGTAAATTATTACATGTTGAATGGAAATATATGGCTGAACTTTGACATACCACAACAACAACCTATATTTGCAAATTTTTATTCTATTCTATTTTATCCAGTAAGTGCGACGTGAACTGTAAAAGTTTGAGAATCCTTGAACTCTAAAGTATTCAAGAAAGTGTTAAACGCCAGTACAAAAGGCTTCAATACACATTAAATGACTTGATTGAATTTACAAGACACTCCGGGGAGGGTGTGGGTTCCGTATCAAAGTGACTTTGTGAAATTTTAATTCGATACTTAATAAGTCAAAGAAGTCTTTATTGGATTGGCTCGGAGAATGGTGTAACTTGAAATTAAAGCTAAAATTCTAACCGCTAAGGATGTGTAAGGCTTGAGTAAGTTAGCGGATTTGGTTGGAAAGTTTGTTTTGAAATGTTACGACGTTTATCTTTGATGCAAAGTGAAATTTAACGCTTTTGGCAATCGTTGGTTCTTTTTTGTGGATGTGGGAATAAGTGAGGAAATCAGGCCTTAACTCAGGAGGAAATTAATATAAGTCTGCAAATGCCAACTCGCCTTAAGCAACCATGGTGATCAATGCTCGTGAATTCTCTGTATTTGACGAAGCCTTTGCTTTGCAAAGGAATAATAATAGGTTACTATTATTATTAAGCTAGTTTGAATAAAGAATAAGAATAAGAATAAAAGAGAATATAGGGTAGGGGTAGGGTAGGGTAGGGGTAGGGTACGGGTAAGGTAGGGGTAGGGTAGGGTAGGGTAGGGGTAGGATACCACGCGAACGAAGTCGTGGCGGGTCAGCTAGTAATATAATATAATATTATAAGAGTTGTTTACGCGCTAACTACCAGTCGGTTTGGAAAATATATTTTTGTATTTGATAGCCCAAATGAGGCTACATGATTGCAGTACCGTAATAAGTCTGTTAGGCGCGCGAGGCGACCTTCTATAACTAGTCCTTTGAAAAGAAATTTTGGGTCCTGGTCTGGTAATTCAGAAATTACCAGACCAGGACCCGAAATTTCTTTGGCCCCTACAGAGTCTGCGCCCTGTGCTGGGGCACCGCATGCACCGCCCTAGTTACGGCACTGCATGATTGTATGTCTTCACGCTATGGCCCACGAGAGCGGAGCAGTAAATAAAAGAATAGTCAATAAATACTTACAGCAGAAAAGCTGACTTTGTTGACAAAAGGGTTGTGCGCCATAGCCATAGACTTGTGCGCTATAAGCAGAGCGAACGCGTTTATTCCCCTATACGCATCCACCCCTTTCACCCTCGTGGGGGAGTCAGATAAATCGAAGATCTTCCTCACATTCCTCTTCAGGGAAAACGCGTTGAGAAGCTTCTCGAAGTTTGTAACTCCTTCCTTTCCATCATCTAGGACTGTGCCTAGACCTAGAAGCAGGATTACTGCTAGGAAGAATGTGCTGGAAAGAAAGAAAATATTGAATTAGATTTTTGATGCTAACATAACACATAATATAACATCACACCTGTATCCCCCGACAGTGGTGTACACAAACAGTTCGCCGGTATGTTTAGGTCCCATATAATAGGAGGCGCGCAACCAGTCTTACCAAGAGTATCGTATCCATTACTGGGTTGTGGAGGTCTGATAGGCAGTCGCTCCATGTAAAATACTGATATTCAGCTGCATCCGGTTCGACTGGAAGCCGACCCCAACATAGTTGGGAAAAGGCTAGGCAGATGATGATGATAATAGGAGGCGCGCCTATTTGCCATTAACCGGGCACAAATCCTTACTCCGAGCTGCCACTGAGAATTTCAGATAAATACCTAACAACATTTTTTGGTCGACCTGGGAATTGAACTTAAGACTTCCAGCGTAGCTGTCGCGCTTAGGACCACTAGGCTAGTGAGGCAGTCCAAGGCAAAAGGGGCGATCCGAGGTATTTTAATGATATCATCCTAATGAAATGATGTAATGTTTGGTTCAAAGGTTCGCAGTTATTATAAACGGACTTAAAAATTAATATAGGGTCTACATGGTAAGTATCCAAAGGTCGAAGGAAACCGGGAAACATCTGGATGAGGAGTAGGTATTTGGAACTGGTAACTATTGCAGAAAGGAATAATCCATACATTACCCGTAGCCTATGATGCCAAAATGATGACAATCTTTTCTAATATAATGAAACTAAAGAGTTTGTTTGAACGTGCTAACATCTAGAATTAAAAGTCGGATTAGAAAACAAATATCATTTATACATAGTAGGAGGACTCAAGAGAACGGAGCAGTAACTAAAGACGTAACTTAAAACAAAAATCTACGCGGTCGTTACTTACTGACAGAAGCTAGTGCTAGTACTACAGAAAAATCAGTTATTCTGCGTTTCAATTTCGACCTACACATGTTTAGATTAAAATCGATTCTTCAATATCACATTTGCACCAAACTAACTACTTGATAGATATATACATCAAGTTACAAATAGGATCGCTTTTGAAACTGTTTCCCGCTTTGCTAGTACTTATGCAAGAATTTATTGAATTTCTCAGAATATCTTAGAAACTATTAGATAGTTTGATTGGAACTAGAGACTGTCCATAACTAGACTGAAGCCAAACTTAGGGCAAAGTAAGACTTAATGTCCAGTGGAGCGGTGCGGAGAAGTGAAGTGAAGTGAATTAGGTATGCGTCTTTGGTTACTGCTCCGCTCGTGTGAGTCATAGCGTGATATTATATAGCCTATATTATTTCTTATAAATTTGGCTATTTTAAACAGGAAGATTTTTTCAAATCCGAATGGTAATTCTTGAGATATGCGCATTTAGACAAACAGGAAAGCTTGTCAGCTTTATATAATAGAATAGATTACTTCGTTCAGCTTCATGGCTACGGCGAAATGGACATTAGTTATAAAAAATTGAATCGTGGAATCTATGGGCTTTTTATTATATGAGCAGTATAATAGACGTTGCGGCACCTATACTCTCGGCGCTTTCAAAGTGACAAAAAAAATACTATTTTTTTTTTGCAAAATGGCGTGTAGTATTTTTTTGTCCACTACCCACGTACCCCTCACTTTCAACATTTTTGTAAGAATAACCATCATCGGGTTGTAAGTTATAAAGACCTAATAATTTAACATAATACTTAGACTATACTTATGCTGCGGGTTGTTCGAAAGAGATACCGCGTCCCCGGAACGCAAAGGGCACATGAAGGAACATAGACGGGTTTTAGTCAGTAAAAGTCTGACACTCCCTCCCGCCCCGCCCAGGGCGGGGGAAGTTATTTGATGATTTCCCGTCTATAAAAAAAAAATAAAAAAAAATAGACTATACTTATACTAGACAAAGAACCTACAATTTTCCTTATTATATCAATATCACGAAGAGTACATCTCCTTCGTGATCAATACTTATAAATTCACGCAGTGTGTCGAGATGATTATCGCACACACATACCTAAAGGCTGCCCTTCATACCAGTATTGCATCAAGTATGACATAAAATATTAATCACCTTTATAATAGACTATTATAATCATTAATAGGTGTATATTACGGGTTTTTATGTGATTGAACATCCATTCTATCACGCCTGTGTTCCCCGAAGGGTTAGGCAGAGCTGTACCATTGTATATTCACAGTTTGCCGGTATGTCGGTATTACATAGGACCTAAAGATCTTAAGTAGCGTAATATAGGGGACGAGCCTATTTGCATTACCCGGCACAAATATGTCTTTATCCAGATGTCTAGCCACCTGTATGTTAAATTTCATCACATTCGGTTTGGTTGGTTTGCAGTGATGAGTGAAGAATAGACAGACAAAGTTACTTTACTTTTATAGTGTTTATAAACTCATACATGTTGTGGGTATAAAGGCTTAAAAGGATATAAAAGAGTCCCTTGTCCAGTAGTGGGACAAAAAAAAGATTGTTAGACGACTGCCCAAACAGAATGAAGACAGGAACGCAAGGGCATCGATTTTCAACAATCGCAAACGTTAATCAATTAGTATTCACCTCAATAACGTCCAATGTTTCACAGACAATGATTTAGTGTCATCGCAGACATACTAAATAACATAAAAAACTCAATCAATTGTCAAGATACGATTTAAAGATTCTGACCACGCGACAAAAGCCGTGCACACACCAACGCGGTTTTTAAAGCACTTAGTAGTCTAAGTATGGGGTGGAAAGGACATTGTAAAGAAGATCTTACCATGGGATTCAGCATATAATTATGATTTTAGATCCCCAACGATGAGCTAATTATTTCGGTTATTAAAAGAAACGCGCTGCGCTCCAAAATCGGGATTATGAACGTGGGTGAACTACCCCGTTGGTCTCGTGGTCGCAAGTGCGACTGCTGTGCAAGGGGTCCCGGGTTCGATTCCCAGGTCGAGCAAAAAGTGTTATTGGGTTTTTCTATGAAATCCGCAGTAGCAGCTCGGAGTTTGGATTTGTGCCCGGTTTATGGCAATAGGCTCGCCCCCTATTACATGGGACCTAAATATACCGGCGACCTGTGGGTGTACATTGGTACACCTCTGCCTAACCCTTCGGGGAATACAGGCGTGATGGATGGTAAAATGGCTGTCAGGCACAAGTGGGATTGGGTGGGTTACGACAGACTCATGCACAGCAACTGCTGGGCAAAGTAGAAGAGGGCAGGATGGATGGCTTCTTCAGGAACTGTCAAGATGAGGCAAAAGAGGAATGGGGTGAGGCCGAGGAACGGGGTAACGAATATTTTACCATAAATTTAGCTTATGATTTTAAATCTCCAACGACGAATTTCTTTTCTCGGTTATTAAAAAATACCGCACTGTTTAGCCGGCATTTGGCTATGCCAGCTAAGCAGCCTGCCCAGTAGGTAACATTTTAGGATCAAGACTCGAGCCCTGACTCTGTTAGACGGGGTCCCGGCAAAAAGAGTAGAAGATGGCGGGACACCTGGAATGGCTTCCTCAGGAATTAGCGAGATGAGGCGAAACTTCGAGGGAAGTGTAAGGAATGATGGGAGGCTTTTGTTCAGCAGTGACAAAGATAGAAAGGGCTAGCTAAAAAAATAAAAAGGTGCTTCCATGGTACCTACACGGTCAAAATCTATGGAACAGCTGGTTTTTTTTTGTACGACCGATTATACATTTTAATTCTGGGGGTCTAAGCAATTAATAATTAAACACACAACAGTAAATGTTTTGTGATGTCATCAAAGCACAGATTAAGCTCATTATGTGCAATTACGTGCATTAAGTATGTAAATCATCTTCAATTAATAACCAAAGCTGCTCAATCATTTCACTCCATTAGGTGCACTTAGTGTTAGCTGTAATTAGCCGTAAGTTATTGTGTGTAACAAATTAGTCTGGTTTCAATTAATTGTTGACTAGCTTTTGCCCGTGACTGTGCTCGCGGATTTAATTTAGGTATACCAAAAATTTTGATCAGATTGATCACCAACAGATTGAAACACCGAAAAAAATTGCGTTGTCCAGTTAGTTGATCTTCGCACTTGCACCACGGGCAATAAACTCATAAAACATATCCTTTGACATATACTAATATACTACTATTAGTAACTGTCTACTAAAACAAGAATTTTTGTAATCGGACCAATATTTATAGAGATTATCTTTTGCAAAACAACACACTATGTAATTTCTTAATAATATGAATTAGTATAGATATAAAAAATAACTGTTACTTTTATTCACAGTAAAATTTAGGATTTGTGCCCGGCTAATGGCAATAGGCCGTCAAAAATATTGACGTTCAAAAATGCCTTTGAATGGTCTAATTGAAATAAATGATTTGACTTTGAACTGTGGGTGTGCATTTGTACACCTCTGCCTAACCCTTCGGGAAATACAGGGCGTTCGCTGGTATGTTTAGGCCCTATGTAATACTATTGCCATTAATCGGGCAAAAATCCTAACTCCGAGCTTACTACTGACAATTTCATAGAAAAACCTAATAACACTTTTTACTGGTCCTGGGAATCGAACCCAAGACCTCTAGCGTAGCAGTCGCGCTAAAGACTACTAAGCTAACGAGGCAGTTACTATACTTACATAGAAAGTGCTTTTCCAAATGAGTATGGTCTTCTAAAGCTCTTCACTGAACACATATTGTTGTGTACTTTCACTGATATTCCGAGGCCTGCTACTCTTTGAGATAATTCTTCCTCTAAGTCGTAGCTGCTGCAGGAACTGGGGATGCAGACACCCCACAGCAGGCTGGAGTATCTGGGGACGCGGTGACCCATCTGCAACAAGGTATTATGTGGTTAGGTTAAGCCACAGATATAGATAGACCATGATACTGAAACACAGGACGGGAAAAATCTACATGTTATTTGTTTATTTTTGGGAATAGGTTTTCAGGGAGGCAATTCTATTTCTTTTAGGAACAATTGTAATCTATGTATATAGGTCTCAGTCATAATCTTTTAAAAATGCCTTTAATTTGCCTATATTTTTTGACATTGATTGTCGATGAGATAAGATTAGGCGCACGACCAACCACTTTACGTGCTTTCCGAGACACACAGGAATTACGCCACAACTACCAAACTCTGGTATAACTAATAATAATATTTGCCCGACTTGAGAATCGAACGCAGGACACCCCGCACAGCCGTCACGCTTGCGGCCACGAGACCAACGGGGCAGCCAAAGAATCATTAATTCGAAGGAGATAACATATAAAATCCGTAGCACCACAGCACATGGTGAAGAAAAGCAAGCAATTTGATCCTTATTTCATTGTATCAGAGTTTAAAACATGAATTGAATGTAAATGTAGTACTAAAAACTGTGCCACGAGGTATCTTAAACATCTCGATAAAATTACCGGCGTTACAAATATTTCAACGATAAAAAATAATTTATGCAAAGATTTCTGCATCCGAAAGTGCATTACTCAAAAATTCAATTAGTTAAGTTATTTTGCAAGAGCTTTGAAGCATTAATATATTGGGTAGCAAAATTTTAAAATTTTATCAATGTCAAAATCAAAGCATTTATTTAAATTCAACCATTTACAAGTGTAGTGTGTGTTGGCCCAGTGGTTAAGGCGCCCGCCTCCCATGCACGAGGTTGTGGGTTCGCAACCGGGCACGGGCAAGTACCAATGTGACTTTTCCTAATTCATATGTACTTTCTAAGTTTTCGCGAACTGTGGGTGTACCTAAATTGGTGCACCTCTGCCTAACCCTTCGGGGAATACAGGCGTGATGGTATTTTTATTTATTTATTATTTCTAAGTTTATCTTGGACATCACTGACATCGGTAACCATGTCAGAGGCCCTTGAGGCGGTTTAGAAACTCTGACACTAGGGTGTGTGGGGTCGTTAGACCTTACTGCCCACACGATAAGAAGAAGAACCATTTACAGGCACGTCTAAATTATTATCTGATTAACTGATAAATTATGAGTCAGAAAGTTGAAGCGAGCTAAAAAGTAGGTAAATCTCTATACGAATACCTACAGAAGAAGGAGCAAGAAACTCCACGAAATCAGTTTTTTTTTTACCAAATCTGGTTACATTATTATTGTTGACTAGCTGTTCCCCGCGGTTTCACGCTCGCTGCTCAGCACCTGTTGGTCGTGGCGTGATGTTACATAGCCTATAGCCTTCCTCGAGAAATGGACTATCCAACACTAAAAGAATTTTCCAATTCCAACCAGTAGTCCCTGAGATTAGCGCGTTCAAACAAACAAACTCTTTAGCTTTATAATATTAGTATAGATATAGATTGATAAGAAGCAATAGAAACCAATAAAACTAACTAACTGCCTCGTTACCCTCGTGGTTCTAAGCACGACTGCTACTCTACAGGTCCTGGGTTCGATTCCCAGGTCGAGCAAAAAGTGTTATTGGGTTTTTCTATGAAATTCTTAGTAGCAGCTCGGAGTTTGGATTTGTGCCCGGTTAATGGCAATAGGCTCGCCCCCTATTACATGGGACCTAAAAACATACCGGCGAACTGTGGGTGTACATTGGTACACCTCTGCCTAACCCTTCGGGGAATACAGGCATGATTGTATGTATGTATGTAGAAACCAATAAAAAAAAGTTAAACTTATTGACCTATTTGACAACTCCCGTTCCCGAACATGACGCATGGATCAGCAGCAGTGTTAATGACAAAAGTGAAATAAACACCCAGATTGAAGTTAATAAATAAACCATTAACACATAACATAATAATCATCTAGATCACGAACGCGAAACCATCCAAGGTTTACAACTAGTTAATATTCCGTGAGGATACCACCGTCTACTATGTACCCACACTTATTCGGCTCCACGCTTGATTTTGAATCACAATTGTATTGAGCAACACAATGGCCCTTGACCAAGACAGAATTTGCTGAAAATATACAAAGAATTCGTATTTATATGAACCCTTTGTGAAGACAATGATATCCAATTTTGGTTCGGTATTGTTCACTGCGTTCAAAGTTATCGTGATTTTCTTGTACGGCGCGCTGTGTTATGAATATGTTCTTTGTAAAGAAGTCTTCTTCGTTTGATGTGTATTGTTCTTCTTTAGCTTTGCTTGTATTAAATGAACTATTACTTTTTGGTATTTATGTATGTTTCTACATACCTGCCTAGTATTCTTATTGTTTTATTTTTCTACAATCAGGCAATTAGGTACGGTTTTCTTATCTAAAATTCTGCCTAGCTGCCATATTGCAGGGCAAAGGCCCTCTTCTCACGAAAAGTAGGCACGGGGATTGATCATCATGCTTGCTCAAGGCGGATTGGCGATTTTAGTCTCATACAAATTATAAATCCAGGTTTGCGCACGATGGTTTCCTTTACCAATGTCAGTGATGTCCAAGATAATCTTGGAAAATACTGATGAAATAGAAGAAGTCTCATTGGTACTTGCCTAAGGTCTTTGAACCTCTTACATAAGAAACCATAACCACTGGGCCTTCATCTCATAGAAAAAACGTCAAAAAACTACCATAGGATTTGAAACTTCCCAGTTAATAAGATAACAGGAAATTGTATATGGCGGTTTGCTTGTACCATTCGTATTTATTGGACAACGACACAAAAATGACAGCACTCGTTAAATACTTACTTAGGTTCTTTTTTGCTACATAATTTATTACCTACTGTTTGTTTTTTCTTTAAATAATATTTATTCTTGTTATCACGATGATCTAGGAGTGAAATATTAGATTCGTGACATGAATTTATAATGAGATAAACGTCTTCTCTGTAAACATTGGCTTGTTCAACAGAAAATTCAATTTGAGACTGCGATGTCTATATAGACGAACAAGTAATAAAATTAAAAAAAAATGTTACCGCCGACAGAAAAATAAAGATCCCTACCGCTGCTAACAAAAGAGCTGATAACCTTGAAACGGCTCAACCGATTTAGATAAAACCTATTTTAGAACCATCGCTATTAAACCTGCTTGATAATAAAAAAAAACCGCATTCAAATCAGTTTATCCGATTATGAGCTATGGTACCACAGACAGACACACATAGGTACACGTCAAACTTATAACACCCCTTTTTGAGTCGGGGGCTAAAATTGGTTTTTCTATGAAATTCTCAGTAGCAGCTTTGGAATTAAGATTTGTGCCCGGTTTATGGCTATTACATGGGACCTAAACATACCTGCAAACTGTGGGTGTACATTATTACACCACTGCTTAACCCTTCGAGGAATACAGTTGTGATGTTGTTATGGGAACATTTTAAAAGGAATTTTAATAGAAAAAATCAAGTAGTAGCATTTATTTCAATTAAACCATTTACAGGCACTTGTAAATTGTCAAAAAGTTATAGTTAAAAGTTGTTGCTAGTTGCTCGTTCCAAAACGTAGGTCTCTATGGAGAAGGACGAGCAAGAATCTCCATGGACACTCTTTTCTTTCAATTTGGTTTTTACAAAATCTTGGTTTAGAATATTCTTGTTGCTTCTTTAAGAAGAAGAAGAGACTTCTAAAGATTACGTCAAATAGGCGTGAATCCGTGTCATTTAGTCGTTTAACTGCCCCGTTGGTCTCGTGGTCGCAAGTGCGACTGCTGTGCAAGGGGTCCCGGGTTCGATTCCCAGGTCGAGCAAAAAGTGTTATTGGGTTTCTCTATGAAATTCTCAGTAGCAGCTCGGAGTTTGCATTTGTGCCCGGTTAAGGCAATAGGCTCGCCCCCTATTACATGGGACCTAAATATACCGGCGAACTGTGGGTGTACATTGGTACACCTCTGTCTAACCCTTCGGGGAATACAGGCGTGATGGTATATGTTAGTCGTGTATCTCCATAATACGTGTTTAACAAATTTATGTGCTATTTATTTTTTTACCGTTCACGATAAATGTCTGCGCCTGATTATGCAAATATTTGATAAAGTCTAATCGTATTGGAATCTAATTAACAGTTGTTTTGTTTTAATTATTCTTGTCACCATAATAAAAGACATTTGCATATACCTACCTACTATTTTTTTTTACGTAGCTAATATTGCGTATCTGCTATGTTTGAATTTATTATGGCTGGTATTTTTTGTCACTTTAATATATTCATTACATTTTGTTTAATATCATTGGATGGCAAATAGTCCGATGGCCCACCTATTAAATGGTCACCACTGCATCATAACATCTAGAATAACAGTGACCTTGCAGATGCGTTACCATCCCAGAGACAAAGTTGAAATGTCTCATGTGCTTTTTTTTTAAATGGGAGAAGCTGCAACTTCTGAAAGCTAGAATCAACAGTGGAGACGGAAGAAAATCGCCGAGGCAATGAAGCTCCACGGGTCCCGTAGAAATGATCAACTTTCATGGATCCCGCAACGAAATTAATCAGAAAAGGTTAGCGGAGGAGTAAAAAAAAATAACTCAGCGGATATATTCCACTAGTAATCTATCATAGGCTTAGTACAAACGATCAAACTGAAACTGCTAAGCTGAAAACAAAATAATGTTACCTAGTTACACCTAAGCCTAGAGCATCAGTCACATACACCACGTCATCTAAAAACTAATTATAATTTAATGTAAATTAATGTTATTTATGTTCATACAAAGACAATAAATCAAACTGGATTAAGAAATGATGTCACCCTTGAACTTGGGACCTGTCATTTCGAAATATATCATTGTATCGTTAAGGCGGGCTGCACGCGAGCGAGCCGAGACTGCCCGAGACTGTTATATTTTATGCAACAACCTGTAGTGACGTAGGCTGCTGGAAACTGGGGCACAGTTGCTTGCTATATTGGCTTTATTTTTATTTTTTTACTTAAGTAAAGAAGATTATCAGGCGTGGTGATCGATGATTGTGCGTTCTTTGTATGAGAATAGGCCTTTGCCCTACAGTGGGATAATAATAGGCTATAATAGTATTGTGATATTTTGATAATTTAGATAATCTTTTGCTAAAAATTTTTTTTTTTTAATAGCAATTCTGGCAATTCTACATGACAGGTTGAATGATTGTCAACTTCCTTGTCATATTAGCTTTATTCATTTTTTTAAATTTTTTTTTTATTAAACTTACTTTTTTGATAGTCTTGTTGGCAGCTTGCCTAACTGTCAAATTCTTTTTCTGTTTTTCCTTAACCTAATATGACTGTGCTAATGATTATAAAAAATCTGCAGTAATAACTGACGGTGTGTAGCGAGCCTTAATCTTAGTAACTTAATCCTAATGCTA
This sequence comes from Caradrina clavipalpis, assembly GCA_932526535.1. Lineage (NCBI taxonomy): Eukaryota > Metazoa > Arthropoda > Insecta > Lepidoptera > Noctuidae > Caradrina > Caradrina clavipalpis. Next base: position 3,736,285 of record OW052095.1, read on the forward strand.
ATGCGAATGTTGGTAATTCCCTATTGTTTAGTAAATATCAATGTTATTCACCTCCAGCAGATCAAAGGTTCGAGTTCAATGTGAGAACTTGATAAGATTAGTAGTGATGATCTGGGGAATCCTCTGATCTTTTGAGGAGTACCAAAATTTTTTTTTTCTTGTAAATTACTTTTTATAGAAGCATTGACAGACGGATCTTCAGTTATTAGATGCAGGCCGCTTCCAACCAGTCCTATTGTAAATATATGGGAGAGGCCTATGTCCAGCAGTGGACGTCCTGTGACTGATATGTGATGATGATTGTCAGAGGTCCCGATTTTGGTTTGACGTTTCGTTTTCTAGCTTGAAATTGATTGTCTCGCTCAGATCTAACAATGTCCAGCTTCTTGTGGTTATTTAAGAATACAATAGAAATTAAGAGGTTTCATGTGCTGAGTTTATAAAAACAATGAAGAAATCTTTTAAAGCAGTTAAATGTACAAAAATTATAAATACATTTTAGTTAAGTGTATTTTTTATTATTATTCCTGGACCCAGATTTTTTACCCGACTAAGCCGTGGGGGACATAACGTATACATGCAGTGCTTAATTCTGAGCTGCATCAATATAATTTATAATAATAGTTATAGTTTTTATTTATTATTTATTTATTACAATATAGTTTGTCATCGAAACGCTAAGAAGAAGTGCTTAATCTTGTTGCATCTTTCCCCGTTATGTGCACAACCTACTCCACTAATAAACCAGTTGCACAAATTACGGAAAATATTTTATATTTACCAGTCTAGCACGTTTTTAGAAACCTAAGTCATTATTATTTTTAGTCAAAAAATATTGTTGACATGGCTAGGTTTCAAGATCACTACTGACACTACCTACTGTTTTAGACACATTTTATTATATTTAATATTTGCTTTAGAATTAAATATTTAATTTAGTTCCATGTTTGTTTGGAACAAGTTCAAGTTATAGAAGGTCAAGTAGTCGATGTTAAGATCGGGTTCCGTGTGTTGGGACGATCCAGATAGAACTATATAGTAAGCTTTTCTAGTGAAATTCTTACTATATAAGTTTACAATCGCCATTGATCCGTCTCGAGCAAGCGTAGCGATCAATGCTCGTGACTTCTCTATTTGAGAAGAGATCTTTGCCCAATAGGGGGATAGTAAAAGGTTGATCTTAAAAAAAACTTGCCACACACTAGGAATTTCTCCTGTATCTTGGGTGTGTTTGGAAACACATAAAGTCACACCCACAAACAATCAGACTCGGAACAATTACCTATAGGCCTTACAAATATATGGTCGTGCGGGAATCGAACTCGCGACACGCAGCGCAGCAGCCAATCGCTCAACCACTGCGCCAACCGTGCCGTCTACATATTTTTTCACAGGTAACAACGACTTAATTAGATTACACAAGAGACCTTTTTACATATGCATGCGGAACTCCAAAAACCCGAAAAATGAGCTATTGTATGAGACGAATGTATAATTTTTTTTTTGTTAAAGATGTCTCGTTATTTTAATGTTACGTGGTCAGACTATTAAGCGATTAGCTTGCCCTTGAATCTTTGAGTTCCGTTCGCGAATTTGATTGTAACATTATGCTGTACTAGCTTCTGCTCGCGAATTGGTCCGCATCAATTTGATATATTATCAAACGGGATCCGTACATTTTTCCAGGACGAATAGTATCTTATGTGTTATTCCACACTAAAATCTATCCCAGTGCCAAATTTCATCCAGATCCGTTCAGCCTTTTAAGCGTGAAAGAGAAACAAACATCCATCCATCTATTCATCCTCACAAACTTTCGCATTTATAATATTATGTTAAGTTGCTTTCTTATTCGGATCCTACTTTCTTATTTAATAATCCAAATAAGATAGGACTACTTTTTGCCCGCATAAATGTTGGTTATATGTAAATTAAATTATGATTCTAAAGACACGTAGCGCCATCTATTATCATAAGAACGTTATTGGTGTTTTCCTTGGGTACAGTATTTTTTTTTCGGGATGAAAGGTACCCTATGTCCGTAGGTACCCTATATACAAAATTTAAGAAAGATCGTTTCTGTAGCTTAGGCTTGAAAAAGTAACAAACAAACAAACAAACTTTCTTATTTACTTTCGCATCTATAATATTAGTTAGGATGACCATAGCTATGACGTCATTGCCTAGTAAACATTAATCCGTGATATGGTGCGGGCATTGATAAGTGGTCTCTTAAATGTAATGATGACGTTTGTGGTTCAATATTTGAATTAATTTGTGCGTGTAGCGAACCGTTTTTGCGATTGTTAATTGTTTTTATGGGCCAACTAAAGTCGTCAAGCCTATTTTGTATGTATGAATGAATGATTCATAAATTAGACTCTATTTATCGTTCTCTTGGACGCAAAGACTGGTTGTCATGTGTTGGTGGATGAATGGAAGACGATCTTTTCAGTATGTTTAGAGGATATATTTTATGTCTATAACTAATGCTACTGCCTCGTGAGCCTAGTGGTCCTAAGTGCGACTGCTACGCTAGAGGTCTTGGGTTCGATTAACTGGTCGAGCAAAGTATTATTGGATTTTTAGAAATTTTGGGTTATGTTAATTTTTCACATGTAAAATTGATTTTTTAACACCTCCTTTAGAGGACATTAACGACGCTACTGATGCAGCGAGAAAGCCAAAAAGCACTCATTGAAAAAAAAAATTTGGTTGGACATCTGTGTACAGCGAGCAGCACAAAAAAGTACAATGAACATTACAGATATCCACAGAGCAGGTGACACGGACCACAGGTTACCGAATATTTTTTGATGAATGCGTCCATCTTTAAAAGTTGAAGTACAGCTAGTTTTGCGAGGTGCAAACTACTTAATAATAAATGAGGACGATATTACTTCACATAATTAACGATATAGTGTTATTTTTGGCGACAAACTATATTATTCTAATGTTAAAATCCCTTTCAAAATCTTCAGATTCACCCCGTGTGTTCTTATGCACTCCGTTTGACAGTATCTTACACTTTAAATCTGCCTTTTACTCGTATTTGTCTTGGAATTCATCAATATGCCCTGCACCCGTCATAAAAGGCCAACCTGCCATTCGTCACTCCGTTAAATATAATTATCACCATTGAGAACAACAGCAAGGAGGATAAATAATATTAAAACAAAAGGTTAATAGTGGGTCTTACCTGCTCTGTATGCTCTTATACAGGCCGATTGGTAATTCAAAACATTCCTTGAAAGGGAGTAAACTGATTTGCTACTTTGACCCCGAAAATTTAAGGTCGAGAATGGGTCAATTTTATGTTATAATAGGACTTTTTAAGACGGTATTGCATACAAAAACAATCACTTAATATTGTTTTTTAAAAGCTCTTGAACGAGAATACGCTAAACGTAAACAACTTTTTTGGTCAAAAATCTAAAACCCAGTATTGATCAATAGTGTTCTGTGTCTTTCCTTTCATACATGTCTCCAGTTCATCTCCTTTCAGAGAATGCATCAGATTACCAACCACCCTACATAGTATTTACTTTTCTGACCAAGTTCACCAGCTAAAGACATCGGTCTTTAGCTGGTAAACTTGGTCAGAAAAGTGAAGACAGTCGTGTTAAATGCGTAGCGCGGTATCGACCGCGCTACGCATTTAACACGACTGTTTTTTGATCAACAGGGTCTCATCCTAATTAATATTATAAATGCGAAAGTAAGTTTGTTTGTTTGTTTGTTACTCGTTCACGCCTAAACTACTGAACCGATCATTCTGAAATTTTGCATATACATTGTCAGGTATACAGAAACGGACATAGAGTACCTTTCATCCCAAAAAAAAGTACTGTTCCTAAAGAAAACAATAATAACGTTCTTATAATAATAGATGGCGCCACCGCCACGTGTCTTTCGACTACTTATATCAACTTTAATGCAGTTGATTTCGCGGAATCTTTCAACTGATCTTCGAACTAGTGCCTACCGGTATTAATCTCCGCCAATGACAAAAGTCACCTGATACAACCGAACCATTTCTCCCCACACGACAAATAAGCAAACAGTTAACCTACACGACTGATTAAAAACGTATTCCAATTAAAACAGCTGGGTTTCGATTCAGCCCCAAACCTGTACGATGGCGCAACCGGCCAAGGCTTGTTGAAAAGCAGGCTTTTGTCCAAGGTCATGGTTATACTGCCCGGGCCCGGCTTAAGTGCATTCTTGCAACAGAGCTTACGAAATCACCCCACCTACCTGAAATGCACACATATTGGGGTAAAAGGCGATTTTGACCATAGGCTCTTTTGGTGTGTCTTGTGACAGTTTGTCGAAAATAGACTGTATTCAAATGAGCTTAGACTTAGTATGTTTCTTTATAGGGATGTTGTTGATAGGCGATTTTGAAATTATTCTGAATTGGATGCTTTGGATTTGCGAAATCATTGAGATAATTTGGGTGGTTTCATAAGTCTAAATTATGGTTTTGGTCAGATATAGTATACTTTCGAATCTATTCCCATAATATGAAAGTGTATTTTGAAGTGTACGAATGCTTTTTACTTAAATTATTACCTTTTTCCCATGGGAGAAGGTAGAAAGTACAGAACGCTAATTTCTACGATCCTTAATCATTTTGCTTCGTCATTGAGCTGGGGTGACATTATGCTCTTGAGATTAAAAGCTTACATCACGCTCACTTCGCCTGAATTCACCTAGGGAAGTTTTTCCAGAATAGACCGGCAAATAGTAATGACGTGAACTGCTGATCATAAATTTTACTACCGTAGAAATATTGAACCCTTCACTTTTTAAAAGTATTGTAATTTTAAAAGTATTGTATACACATTTCTAGACAGGTTACATTCTTGAAAATTTAAAAGGAACAACTAATAATTAAAGTAAATGTTTATCGCCAAATTTAACGTACTATCAATACTGCTATAAAAAGCTAAGCGACCATTTACTTAGCGTTATTAGCACTGAATTTTATTTGACCTTAACCCAGTGAATGCCAGCGAAGGACTTACTGAAAATCAGTGATTGTAGTGCGTATAAAAAATCATAACACAGCAAGAATTCTTTAGAGGAGTGGGCAGAGGTGTGACGTGTAGTAAGGTACAAGGCTATATCACCAGACACGTCCCTATGGACCATGTAATAATATTCTACAGACCAATTTCAATCACAGCGGTCATTCTCAATGGAGACTAGTCAAGTACGCAGGAGATATAGTGTACAAGTGTGTGTTCAAAAACGGGTGCACTCCCTTTTTCCTCGCTGTCATAGTCCGACGGGACGACCGGGGAAAGATCAGGCACTGACCGGACCTGGCACGGGCAAGTACCAATGTGAGTTTTTCTAATTCATATATATGTACTACCATACCAGACCATGTCCGAGGCCCTTGGGGCGTGGGGTCGTTAGACCTTACTTGCCCACACGATAAAGAAGAAAGAAGGCACTTTACGTAATTTTCAAGCTACGGGGATGTCACATCACCAACCTCCATACTCCGAGCTGCTACTGAGAAACCTATAACACTTTTTGCCCTAACTGGGAGTCTAACTTAAGTCCCACGCTCAGTGGTTGCGTTTGCAAGTACGCAACCAGAATTTAACAAAGCGTTTGATAAATGACGGAGTTATGAGACACAAAAAAAAAGTACAAACGAATTGAAAACTTCCTTCTTTTTTTAAGCCAGTTAAGCACAAGTGTAAACACAACGATCTAATAAATATTATTCTTTCAACTATTCGTGACCCATTCAAAATAAAGTGGACACCTGTTTCCAATAAAATATTAAGCTACCTACTTAAGTTGTTTTTTTATAACAGAACTTGTAATTTTTAACCGACTTCATATGCTTTTTTTACGGATGTTCGCATAACTTTATTGATGGACTAGCTGTTCCCCGCGGTTTCACCCTCGCTGCTCAGCACCTGTTGGTCGTAGCGTGATGTTACATAGCCTATAGCCTTCCTCAAGAAATGGACTATCCAACACTAAAAGAATTTTCCAATTCCAACCAGTAGTCCCTGAGATTAGCGCGTTCAAACAAACAAACTCTTTAGCTTTATAATATTAGTATAGATTTGCAAAATTCTTTTTTTAGTTCTAAAGAAAACTTTACTGTATTATGTATAGTAATTAACCAGTTACACATTATATGAAAATCGGTTCAGTAGCTTGGTTCAAAATCAAAATAAAAATAGCGAAAAATAATGAACATTCAAGTAAACGAAATTGCGTATTTTGTTTTCTTATGACAGTTCAGTGGTGTTTATATTGACAATTAATCTACGTAGTGTTACCATTTCTTCATTGATGTGAATGAGAGGAAGAAGATATTGAATATTGTTAAAAAAAAAAACACTTGAACTGCCCCGTTGGTCTCGTGGTTGCAAGTGCGACTGCTGTGCAAGGGGTCCCGGGTTCGATTCCCAGGTCGAGCAAAAAGTGTTATTGGGTTTTTCTATGAAATTCTCAGTAGCAGCTCGGAGTTTGGATTTGTGCCCGGATAATGGCAATAGGCTCGCCCCCTATTACATGGGCGAACTGTGGGTGTACATTGGTACACCTCTGCCTAACCCTTCGGGGAATACAGGCGTGATGGTATATTTTACATTACTTCGAATGTGATTCTAGTTTTCCCAATTTTCCTTCCTTAATACCAATATTCTTCAGAGTACGTTGATAATAATGGTATTTTAATGTAACGTTTAAAAGGCAAGGTTATCGGGTCAACGGAACCAGTTTTTATGTAATTTATATAACTTGGTGAACTACATCCGTAACAGTGAAGATTTACTTACGAGTATGAAGGCAAATGTTATCATTGAGAAGTTTAGTTTTCTTTGTTATATGTACAGACGCCAGCACATCAATCTGTCAAATTTATTTAATAGATTTTCAACTTCTTCTTCTTATCGTGTGGGCAGTAAGGTCTAACGACCCCACCTACTCTAGTGTCAGAGTTTCTAAACCGCCTCAAGGGCCTCTGACATGGTTACTGATTTTCAACTTTATCGCTGTAGTATATGGTTCAAAGTTAATTGCGTAAATTTGACAGTTGGTAGCTTGATGTGCTGGTGTCTGCACATACATATAACGTAGATACTGTTTAATTAAATAATACTACATGACGACACGGTTGGCGCAGTGGCCGAGCCGATGGGGTACTTGGGCTGCGTATCGCGGGTGCGATTCCCGTACGGAACAAATATTTGTATAACCTGTAGGTTATACAAATATTTATCTCATAATAACTAAATTATAAAAATCTATGACTATCTGTAGATAGTCATAGATTTTTTTAATTTTGAAACTAAACAGGAGAAACGCTATAGAGGGGCAAATTAAAAAAAAAAATGGGGTCGGTGAAAAAAAAGGCAAAAACTTTAGGGAACGATCCCAGATACCCTAGTTTAACAGTCGCGCTTGTACCCACTAGACCAAAGAGTAAGCGATCTATGCTCTAAAAAAAATGAATGGAGGTAGAAACTTCTCGTTTGAAATTGGAACCACCAAAGTCAAAACAACTGGTTTAAAGATCAGCAAGTTGCAAAAAATATTTTTTAAATATAATCATGATTTATATGAGTTTCTTTTTTTGCTTCTAGCAAATTTTTATTTATGACATTGATTAAATTATAGTGTTGGATTAACAATATAACACAATTTAAAAACTTGTTTTTAATTAAAAATTTAACTTTTTTTTAGGTCAGACTATAAAAGATTAGTTGACTTAAAAACCCGTATACTAACGGTTGAGATTCGGTTCATTACTTATTAAAAAATATTTTTATAATGATTTATTATTATCATAAAACATATGTTTATGAAAATAATCAAAACTGTTAAAGGACACAGTGCATTATGATCAATGTAAAACAAAATCAATCTATCTGTATGTATGTCTGTTACGGCTTTCCAGAGTTTAACTGCCAAACTGCTCAACCAATTTTCATGCAATTTGTCGAAAAGGTAGTAAGAGGTAGTCCACCTTTGTACAGTGTATTTTTATACATTATGTGCATAAAGCATAATAAAAAAACGACGGGTTGCACTACGGGAGTGCCGGCAGAAGTGAAAACTTGAATATTAACGTTGTGCATTTTTGATATTTTGGAATGGTAAGGTTTTGCACGAATTGCTTTAATTATCAGTATAAAAGTACTATTAATTTATGTGGTATAATACAATATTTATTTATTGCGCTATCGTATATATATGAGTTTAAAAATTTTTACCCATTACAAAAAAAGTGTACAACGCCGCTAAAGAAGTTTTCACTTCATAAAATAATTAATACTTACATCAGTAATATTACTCCGTATGTAATGTCCGCTGTGCACTAAATTGTCGATCTCATTCAGATTTTGATCTCCACCGAGGCTTAACTGCAGGGAGGCGAGGCAGTACTTCCCGCGGACCGCGCCATCGACGCTGAGGCATTCGTCGTAGTCGCCATATTGGTTCCCATTACCGCTTAGGATACCTGACGGGAGCTTTGCAGTGGCGTCGAACACTGGAACAAAATTGAACTCTTAAGTACAAGCAAATACATACATACCATCACGCCTGTATTCCTGAAGGGTTAGGCAGAGGTGTACCAATGTACACCCACAGTTTGCCGGTATATATAGGTCCCATGTAATAGGGGGCGAGCCTATTGCTGCTACTGAGAATTTCATAGAAAAACCCAATAACATTTTTGCTCGACCTGGGAATCGAACCCAAGACCTCTAACATAGCAGTCGCACGCAGGACCACTAGGCCAACGAGGCAGTTACGCGGCAAGCAAATAGTTATATAATAGTGATATATTTTCGGTATCAATTTGAAAGGAAAGGAATTATGGTAGCAAATCAGTGGTTGACTGATAGAAAACGCATTAAGTCCGCATTTGTACTTTTTTGTTGCATAAAGTTTTAATAAATAAATAATACGGTTCACTTTTCAACGTTTTTATTATGGGTGAATATCGAATTGTCTGCGATTGTACGTTGTTTTGTTATCCTTAACAATAATGGCATCTACAGGCCCAGAACAATGTGTTCTATTTTCCCTCCGATATTTGAGACAATTTAAACAAATAATTAGGTATTATTATGACTAGTAGATACGCATCGGGCATTGAGTATCAAGTTACGTCTGTTCTTCAATTCATTGACAATCAGCTTAAAATAATTATACCGTATCAAGTTACTTATTGCAAAACAATATTTTATTTAAATTGTCATCATTTTCTAGTTTAAGTCGTTTATAACTCATGCATGTGCTTTGACATTAATGTCAATAACCTTTGTAATGGTTTGTAAAAACTTAGTCTATACTAATCTACACTCTAATATTATAAAGATGAAAGATTTGTATTTTTTGTGTGTAACGAATAAACATAAAAACCACTGGGGCCCGTTTTCAAAAATTCTTGCTGTTATGGTGGGTCCACACGATACAGACTTTTGTCTGTACAGATATCTGCACAGACTATAAAGTCTGAGTAAAAATTTTTACTCAGAGGTCTTTACCAAATGTCTGTGCAGACTTTTCATCAGTTCAGACTTCGATTTTAATGAATAAATTAAGTAATTCAATAATCATGAGTTTTGCTCCGACAATCGTACAGACATGTACGCATACTTCCGACTTTTCTGGTACACCGACATTTGTCTGTACTGATTTGTTGTACAGACAAAATTTCAATAGAAGTCTGCGTTAAGTCTGTATCGTGTGGACCCACCATTAGAAAGCTACGTTTTCACTGAGTAATATGATAGGCTATTATAACATCACGCTATGTCACACGGGAGAGGATCAGTAACCAAAGACGTAAGTTAACGCGGGTGAAATATGCCACGCGAACGAAGTCGCGGGTACTTCACTGGTAATAATATTATAAAGAGGTAAGATTTATTTGTTTCTTTGTTTGTTTGTAACGAATAGGCTCCCAAACTACAAGACTAATTAATAAAAACACAACAATAGGTAGCTACATTATTCCCGAACAACATAGGCTATATAACAACATGCTACGACTCACTGGAGCAGAGCAGTGAGAAAAAAAGTAACCGAAGTCGCGGGCAATTCGCGAGCTACGTATATTGATACATAGTTAATTTTCGACGTCGTTATTGCTCATTGGTGTTTACTAATTAATTACTTTCTAAGTTTATCTTGCACATCACTGACATTAGTAAAAGAAAACAGTGTGAAGAAACCTTGACTTATAATTAATATAAGTCTGAAATTCCTAAAAGTCAAAAGTCTTGAGCAAGGGTGATGATTAATGTTCGTGCCTTCTCTGTGTGAGAAGAAGCTTTTGTCCTGCAGTGGGACAATAATAGGTTGGTTTTATTATTATTTTATTATAGTCACCCACACCCACCCTACAATGACCTTATTGGTAAGGTTCTTCAGAAAGGTCGGGTGCGCGGTACTCGGCGGTAACCGGCGTGCTTGTATGACCAAGTGTATGAACGTGGACCAAGCGAAAGGAGTATGTAAGGATCGTAGCAGGTGGCGTTCTGTGGTTTCTATCCATTGCGAAAAGGTTCTCTATTGTGTCACCTAACTTTTTTATCCATAATTTAAAGTGCCATAACTTTTTTTGTCCTAATCATCATTTGTCCGAATGATAACTTACCCGAACTTAATATCACATAATATCACATGCCATAAAATTGAAATTCCTAAATATAATATGTCATAAATCCGTTTGTCATAAATATTACAATCAATAATATACAAAAGACATAAAGCCTTTTTTCGATAAAAGTTATAAATCCTAAATTCAAATTACATTAAAATAATAATATTCTTAAAACAATTTTTTTTTTAGATTTCAGAATTTTTTTTTTATCGTTTTTGCATGCAAGTAAGCATGCAGCATGCAAGCAAGCATGCAGCATACAAGCAAGCACGCAGCATGCAAGCAAGCAAGCAGCATGCAAGCAAGCGTGCAACATGCAGCAGGCATGGTTTCTGTCACGGCTCCGGCGCTGCGGGGCTCCGGCGGTCCCATGCGAGCTTATCGTCGCAGATGATGTCACGCTCCGCGCCTACGCGATTTCAAATTACACTCTAGGGGTAGGGCAGACAAGACTACGTGGAGTCGGTTTTGCAGCAATTCGTTTCTGTCACTAAAACCTAATTTTTAGCAAATGTTTTAGGACTAAAAAAAATATTATAAATGAACATTCGGAACAATACACATTATTTAACGCAATACTTAGGACATATGACTTTAGGTCATGTAAAATTAGGAGCTTCAAATATTATAGTACTCGATATTATGACAGAATACTTTTAGAACTAAAGATAATTATGTTACACAAAATTTCGGGATTTTTAACATTATGGTTACTGAGGTTTATATCAAACGTGTTATAGATACTGATTTTCGGACAAACAATTTTAGGAGATGTAAGGGACTCCCTTGCGAAAAAGGCGTAAATCTATGTATGTATTTATTATAGTTTATTTGCATGGGATTTTTTTAGAAGGGTTAATAAACTGGCTAAAGATGTGACTGATATGATTCCTTAGATAGTAAAGGAAAGTAAGTAATATTGAATGAAACATAAGGCCCTGTGTTGATGTTTATTAACAGTGAAGGCGTTTCAAGTGTCAAATGCAAAATAGTGGGAAAAAGGCAACGCTACCGGACACGTATGATGATGGCCCCGTGTGCAGTTACGAACGATTCTAGGTAGGTACCTACCTACAGAATGACAGGTGATTTTGTTTTTTCAAGTTGTAGGTGATTATAATAATAATACCAGCCCATTATTGTTCTAGTGCAGGGCAAAGGCCCCTTTTCATAGATACAGAGAAGCCACGAGCATTGATCATCACGCTTGCTCAAGGCGAATTGATGATTTTCAGATTTATACTAATGTTCAGATGTCAATGATGTTCTAGGTACCTATTTAATATGATAGTAATAATTTATTTTGACGCTTATCAAGTTTTAGCTTCAGAAATAAAATATTGTTTGACAGAGTAAAAATACGCCACGAATCTTCATTACTATGTTACCGAAACTTCTCCGAAACCGTCATTTTTTTTTGCTCGACACATAACCCTCAAACGGCACAAGGGCTTTTTCCGAACCAATTTCAATCGAATGCCTTACACACTTCAATCTCGTTCGTTGAACCTTGTATGTCAAATGTCACTGGTGAAATGAACGTGGGCAGTGAATACGAAATGTCGTAGCGTACAATACAAGGATGCCATTGGCGTGACTCGAATGCACGTGCAGAAATGGAGACAAAAAAAAAAATAGATCCCAATATGATGGATCCGCATGGCAGGGCAAGGGTTGTCTTCGTTTTTTAAGACTTCTCTAATTGAGGGTTAGGAATGAAAGCTGTATCGATTTTTGTAGGCTTGTTTTCTTCTTTGAAGGGAAATGTATTATACGGGGAAAAATAGGTTTCAATATTTGGTTTAACGCGATTTAACCTGTTTTTTCATGTTTAAGGAATGGTCTTTAAAAGCCCAAAAATAACAATGGCGGACCATATACCTATAGATCATTTTCGAGATCTCCCATACTTTATCCCGTGTTACTTCGGGTCAGCGCAACAAGTTTAATTCTTCCACTCCGTCCTGTCAACCGTCATGATATCACTGACACCTTTCTCTTCTACATCATTCTTCACACAATCCATCCATCTTTTCCTTCCTCTCCATCCATCCACATTAATATTTATATCTACATAATTATGGATATTATATGGGCCACAAATTGGGCTATTAATTTTTTAACAATTTATAGAAGTATTTAAATAAAATAAAATTAGCATGCTGTGAACGTAAGTTACCATCTTTATGACTTACATTCAAGGTTTCTAAGACATCACGTCTAAATTCTAGATGACTAAAATTGGGTAACGGATGTTCGGTTCTAAACGGGGGATTTTGGGAGGTTTTTCGTACAGAATTTACCTTATGAACTGTTTTATACGCGGTGTGCGCGTGAGTTGCTGTTTAGACTACTGATCGACCGCTGCTTTGTGTCAATGACATGTGATCTAATCTTATTTAATGGTCTGTTTGCGGGTACAGAAAAATGTTTCGCAAAAAAGGTACCTGATGTGTAGTGCTTTCTGGAGATTAGCATGATGAGTATCATTAGGTACTTCACAAAAAAAACGTGAATAAATATATGCACGACATAAAATTTAAAAAATTAAATTGTACTTTTATTAAATAGCAAGCAACTTTCATGCTGTGGTAAGTAAAATCTTAGCAAAACAACGTTATTTTTTTGTTGATGTGTAAATTGATAATCCGGGAAAAAACTTAAAAACAACGGTTGTAAACTGCTATAAAAAGATAACTATATTTTTTTAAACCGTTTCTTGTTTTTTTTGTTTCCATTTTTCCTAATCTTTTCATTTATATTGTAGGAAAGGTAATAACTTACCTATTAATTAGTCTAGCATCAAAATAATAAAAAAAAAACACAATTTGGTCAGTTCCGTATATAAGTGGGTAAAATTAATTACTATAGTCATTAGGTAATCTGTGTGTTAGCGTACGATTTCTGAATCATTTTTAGGTTTATTTCATGACGTCAGTTCCGTGATGCGTAACCTATTAATGACTGATATGTCATTAGCCCTCATTTTATTCACCTATTCTATTATTATAAAATGATAGAGAAGGGAGTTGGAGGTATCATGACGGTTGGCAAGACGGAATGGAACAAGAAAACGTGTTGTGCCGATCCCAAGTAACACGGGATCAGGGCAGGCAGATGATGATGATGATATTAATATAAAAATAGATAACTAATATAAATTGACCAATCTAGCAATAAATATAACAGTCGTTTTGAAAAAAAATATTGACTTGTTTTAATTTGTTCTGAATAAAAAAATATTTTAGATTTATAACTGTTATTATTTTGATAATTATAGTTGACTGACCATTTTAAAATACTAGTAACTTTTTTTTAAATTAATTAACTATTATTAATTTACTACTACTACTTTGTCGTTATAGTAGAATCTTCTGGAAGCTGTTCTACACGTAAACATAAAATTATCTTTGTATTATAAACAATATTGAAACAACAGGTTTTCTATTATTAAGAAAATCCGGAAAAGTATGTACGTTGTAAAGTCATGGACATTATTTTTTGTCAATAAATAATGGTAAGGTATTTTTTCCTATGCATAAAAAAAATACGAGATTTATAATTTGTGACTTAATAAAAAACCGGTGTTATGCGTTGCTAATAAACCTCGTGAAAATAATTAATCGGAATTTAAAAACGAAAAGTTGTACAGGATGGCACCTGTGATGTTAAATAGGCGAAAATTATAATAAATATTATTTTTACTCCTCTTTACGACCTGTTAAATTGGTTTTAAAACCAGACTGGCCTTAATTTGGTAGTAAATTGCTTATTGCCACGGTTTTATGGGAAGTGTTTGATTAAAATATCTCATTCATTCTCATTCTCAAATATTTGTATGATCTACAGATAGTTATTCCGGGTCTGGTCGTTTGTGTATGTGAGTTTATGTGTTTGTAAATGCACACACGATACAGGAGAAATTACTAGAGTGGGGCAAAGTTTTTTTTTTTTTTAATTAACCTAAAATAAAAAATAAAAAATTTCATTGGGTCTAAAATCATGTACCTACTGAATTAATGGTAAAAAATTTCGTTACAACCCCTTCTACCCTATCGTCATCTACACCTAGCCTGTTCCCTAAAATGGGGTCGGCTTCCAGTCTGTCGGGACGCAGTTAAGTTCCAGTATTTTACATGTACCGACAGTCTAACCTTCACAACCCAGTTACTGGGTAACCTGTAACCTGTGACCTGTGTGTGTGTCCTGTGTTTGCGCACACACTTGTGCAAAATTATCTCCTGCGTACTTGGCTAGTCTCAATTAAGATTAGCCGCAAATTGGTCTGGACAATACATACATATACATACGTACTGGGCAACATGATACCTAAGTACCTCCAGTACCTACTCACGATGATAATATCAGAGTCAGCAAACAACGCATAATGCAGTTCTCATCACGAACGACATTAACGGAATTACAGGTCATTGCACTTTTGTAATGTTACTAAGTTACCTACAAGTGCATCTTTTATATTCTTTTCGAGAATGCCAACATATTTTTTTAATAGGCTTTTGCAGTTTATTGGTGAACTTTGAGCTTGTTCTCTTGTAAACAACTATAAAATCTCATTCATAAAACATAATTGGTCGAATAATACCTACTAGGCTATTATTATATGCCTCCTTCCTTCTGCAGGGCATTAATACACGCTTGCTCAAGGTCGGATTGGCGATATCAGACTTCAAAACTCTAGATTTCCTCACAATGTTTTCCTTGGCACATGTCAATGATGTTCAAGAGAAATTTTGAAAATAAGTACATGATAATATGAATTGAAAAATTCATATTGGTATGTCTAACAATATATTTATTCACTGATGTCAATGATGTCCTAGATAAACTTTGAAAATACATATGAATTGAAAATGTCATATTGGCATACGCAGTATCGAATGCGCAACCTCATGCATGAGAGGCGAGTGCCTTAACCACTTCGCTATCACGACATTTACAAACAAAACAATTTGAATATAATTATGGGAAATAATATCGTCACTGTCACTTCTAACAAATTACTTGATCAACGTAAGGTGCAAACTTAGCACATTCTTTAAGTAATAATATTTAAGTATTTTGCCATAAATTATAATAACTTAGATACTTATTGTTGCTAAGTGGTAAATTCAAATATTTTTGTAATATGATCATAGGCGATCGTTTTGAAATAATTAGGACAAAGGAAATTGACGCTAGCTAAATTTATTTACAATACTAGGTATGCAATTTAAAGTAAGTTTTGAATGAATGAATCAATAATTATGATATTAGCATAATTCAGTTATTAGCATAATTTGGCTTTTTGGAAAAATCTAGTCAGCAGTAAATAAATGAGCAAGCATATACCGTGATCGAACATTTTGATCCATAGACCAATTGAAAAATATTTTTGTAGAAAAATGACCTTTAGTGCTATTCTGTAAAAATGTTCCCCGCCAAAAGGTAAAGTGAGCTTGACGATATTAATAACTGTTATTTCACCTGGGCCTGTAGCCATGTAACAAACGATAAACGCAAACACTGAGTAGGCTTTAATAGATCTTCGACTTTATGTGCTTGGTTTTAAGTTTAAGATCTAGTGAAGATTGCATAGCGTTTTCGTTCTTTCCAGTCGCTAACGCTTAGAAATCTTTAATCGATTTTCAACTTAAGGCTCTGGGGTATACAGTTGAAAATCTATTGGTACCTACCGAGCGTTTACGATTATCGTTTGCAACTTGGCTAGGGGGCTGATTAGCGATTGATCACTATCCTCTCTCATCTAAATTCACAGAGATAGATTTTTACAGGCCAGATCGACAGGTGAAATAAAACCAAAAAAAGGTAAAGGTCACTTCACCAAAATTCACTGGAATTTAGGTATATTTTAAAGGAATAAACACCTCGTTAGTCTTGTGGTTCTAAGCGCGACTGCCTAGAGGTCTTGGGTTCGATTCCCAGGTCAAGCAAAAAGTGTTATTGATTTTTTCTATTAAATTCTCAGTAGCAGCTCGGAGTTAGGATTTATGGTTAATGGCAATAGGTTCGCCCCCAATTACATGGGACCTAAACACCTCTGCCTAACCCTTCGGGGTATACAGGCGTGATGGTATGTGTGTTTAAAAGAATAGACCGCCTGATTAACATTACCAAGAACTATATGATTGGAGTAAGTCTTAAACACGCATGGCTATTTTCTCTAAATAAATCTCTTGATATTTAACTTAGATTAAGTTATTTTTATATTTGGCTATTTGAAGCTATTTCGAAACTTTTTTTTTATAGTAATCCACTTTCTTTGACGAAATAGTGTCCTTGATGTAATCCGACTGACCTTTCCTTTGAGATTGAAAGTTTAGTCAAACTTACTGTTTGTTTCGTTATTCGTATATTTTTGGTACAAATATAATAATATCGAATGTGACCTGTCATTAGGTATTTTTAGGGTTCCGTACCCAAAGATTACTCAAATTCAAAGTCAAAACATTTATTTCAATTAGGCCATTTTAAAAGGCACTTTTGAACGTCATTGCATGAAAAAGTCATTAATATTGAATCTAGTTGCCCATTCCAAAAGGTAGTTTCGTATGGAGAAAAAAGGGGCAAGAAACTCCATACATACTCTTTTAAAAATTAAAACGGGACCCTGTTACTAAGACTCTGCTGTCCGCCCGTCTGTCCGTCTGTCACCAGACTGTATTTCATGAACCGTGATAGTTAGACAGTTGAAATTTTCATAGATGATGTATTTCTTTTGCCGCTATAACAACATATACTAAAATAAATTATTAAGGGTGCTCCTATACAACAAACGTTTTTTTTTTTGGCTGGTTTTATAGATAATGGTGCGGAACCCTTCGTGCGCGAGTCCGACTCGCACTTGGCTGGTTTTTTTTACTGTCAAAGTATTTTTTGTACCTACATTTGGTATCAGTCTTGTGATTTTTATTTATAAATATTTATACGAAATAAAACGCGTGCGATGTGAGATGAACACACGATTGAATAAAGTGATATAATTTGGAATTAAATTTTCTTTAACTATGAGTAAATATAACAAGATGTTATTTACACGTAGTTACTTAAACACTAATTATTGGTTCTTAAACTCATCATTATGAACAACTTTAATAATGGGACAAATCTTGGAATCGTTAATATCAGCTAATCTATTTATTTTTTTGAATTAGGTACATGAACATAAATATAAATAGAATATAAATAGGGGAAATGGGTTTTTTTTTTGCATTATTTTGCTAATTACTCCTTTTATAGGTATCAGGGAGGCAATTTATGTATGCATTCGCATTCTTATAGTACTATTAATCTGTCAAAAATGCCCCAAACTATACCTTCTTTTTTTTAAATTGATTGTCGCGGAGATGTGTTTACGAATAGATTTTGAACGGTTTTAACTATGAGAATTGGCTTTCAGGTCATAATTAAATAATAAATAATAAGTATAATAGGGCCTCAAACGTTATGTGAATAAAAAATCGTCATTATAATAAATTAAGAATAAAACGAAAGAAAAATGGAATCGCTATCAATTAGCGGACATGCCGCGGCCGACGTTTCTACCATGCGGATAAAATTACGGATATGAGAATATTTCTAAACATTACTCATAACATAACATTACAGTTATCATACTACTACTTCATAATTTTGTTATTAATTAATTAAATTATTTTTTTAGGTAGGTAGGTACCCGATGAAAAAAAAATAAGGTAAATATTTACTTTTCAGTGCCCATAGCTCCAGCTTGTTCAAGCTGTCCAAGTATTGCTGGCTATCTCGTCTACACTGCTCGCTCGTCCCGTTGCTAGGAACCACAATTTTAGGGAACCTCTCCCACATTTCCACAATATTAAAACGTCCACTTTCGTCGAAACTTTCATTTTTCGCGGCTAATTTTAAAATGGTTCCATTTAATAATGAGTCGGTTAATAAACTTTTGTCTGCAAGTGTCAATTCGATGCACTCCCGCGCATTGACGGTTGCGATCGCGAGGAGCAAGAGTGCGCATGCGCGCGGCGCCATGATGTTACACTGTATGGCGGACGGCGCACAAATCGCGGGTATATCTTAACCGATCGGAACGAACGTACTTGTCACTGTAACCCAGTGATCGGACAATAGTGTTGGGTAATTTTTTTAAATATATCGTTTGGTAATTAAGTTGGGATTTTCGACTTATTGATACGTCTATTTGATTGGTTAATCAATTAATTCGTCAGGTCATTTAGTGACCTAAAAAAATATGTCAGTGTCAGGTGTAATTTTCGTTGATGACGTGTTTCGGTGGTGGGTGGGTCAAAGATTTTGTCGTCATTTTGACGTTTTGTTTACGGCATATTGTGACGTAATGGTTATAAAGAATGTGGCATGTGGCATTGATACCTTTAAACTTCCTTAAATGTCTGCCTACCCGACACGTTAGATATTTTGTTCTAATTACGATAATCACAAAACTTCTACTGAGCGTCTCGAAAACTCCGGAGGTCATATTCTGTGTAAGTCTCATTTGAAAATTATATCATTATCATTAACAATGTTTGTTATGGGTAATTATTATATTGTCCAATTGCAGGGACGGTGCCTTCCTGCTTTAGTAACGTTTATTTTGTAAATACCTACCATGATTATAAAATTATGACTACATACATTTATGTTGACTGAATAAGGGGAGCTTATTCTAAGAGATATCAGCAAACTTGGATGGGGGCATGGGGCCACTAAGGGCCGATGCCTGCCGGGGCTGCGGGTTGTTCGAAAGAGATACCGCGCCCCCGGAACGCAAAGGGCACATGAAGGAACGCAGATGGGTTTTAGTCAGTAAAAGTCTGACACTCCTTCCCGTCCCGCCCAGGGCGGGGGAAGTTATTTGATGATATCCCATCTATAAAAAAAAAGGGGAGCTTATACGCTTACTATTTAGGAACTACTAATGTTTGGCAGCAACTGGTCAGACGGCTGGTCGCACGACCAAGCCTTGAGTAAGACCAGTCGTGGTCGCACTGTTTTCAAGTCCTTGAGTGTTATACATATGTGTTTTATGTTTAAACAGAGAGCGACAGAGAGATAATTAATTTATGGAGTTTCTTGACCATTTTTCTGTATACAAAATGACCTTTGGAATGGGCAACGAAATTAAATTGTTTATTTTTGGAAATTATGCTCAGAAGTGGATTTTAATGGTCTATTCAATATTTTGAATTTGATTTATGCTTTTGGTTATCAAATGCGAAAGTTTGTGAGGACGGATACCTATTTGTTACTCTTTCACGCTTAAACGGTTGAACTCTGGATCTGAATAAAATTTGGCACTTATATTTGGCACATACTTTTTATCCCGGAAAAATATACCTTTCCCGTGGGATGTTATATCAAAGACGCGGACACTGTTTCTCTTTTTTAATGTGAATTCATCAAATGACTACTCCCGCCCTGGGCGGGGCGGGAGTAGTGTCAGAATGTTACTGACTAAAACCCATTCACGTTCCTTTTTGTGCCCTTTGCGTTCAAACAACCCGCAGACACCTCTGCCTAACCCTTCGGGGAATACAGGTGTGATTGTATGTGTGTATCGATTCTAAAAGAAGAAGAATTATAATCTAATAGTATGGATATGTTTTGCAATAGATTTTTATCCTATTTTACATGTCATTACGCTTCTTAGCAGTGTCCCACTACTAAGAAGCGTCAGCGATCAAAACCACGTGAATAAAGAAGGTGCAAGTTTACTTACATAAGTGTGGTATTTGATATGACATTGATGTTATTATCAATTTATTTATTTATTTATTTATTTATTTATTTTACTTTAATTAAAACGGTTACAAGTGAACCAATTACAATAATTAAAGGCATACAATATAACATACTTAAAAATATAAAAGAAAAATATAAAAAAAGAAAATATAAAAAAAAAAGAAAACACAAATAAAAATTTAAAACAAAACAATATTAGGTCATCTCTTTCACAAATTCTTCTCACAGTACTTCTGACATACCAATAAAATCTCCTTCCATTCATCCGCAAACAGATCGTTTGTTGGATAAGCATCCAAGAGATCATTAAGGGCAGACATGGTGCGAGGTATTGGGGACTTAGCGCGCGCAACAGTGCGACAAGAAGGCACAGCAAATAGCCTGTGCTTTCTGCTGCGGCAGTAATTGCCCGGGACAAAAAAGCGAGCCAGTGCTGTATGCAGATCAGGAGCGTCAATAGCGCCACGTAGAGTTTTGCAGGCTATAGTGAGCTGATCTCGTGCTCGCCTTACCTCTAACGAATTATATCCAAGGCAACCCAGTAGAAATTTCGTCGGATATAGGTAAGGGTAATAGCCATGTATACGCTTATAGATAAACCTAAGAAAAGCTTTTTGTACCCTTTCCATCAAAACAGTATAGGTGCCCTCGTGGGGATTCCACACGCAGGAGCTGGATTCTAATTTGCTGCGAACGAGTGCATTATACACTATCTTGATAGGAAGAGAGGTACGGAAGTCACGGCAATTACGCATGACAAAACCCAACCGTTGGTAGGATGCCTTAGCCACCGTGAGCATGTGATCGTGGAATGTGAGCTTTCTGTCGAATGTGACTCCCAGATCTTTCATTGCTGCTGTTTTTGTGATGGTAGTATTATTCAGTTTGTATTCAAAATGAACTGGGTGCCGCATTCGACCGAATATCATAGCGAAGCATTTAGAGGAATTAAACTCCATCTTATTGTCAAGGCTCCACTTCAATATGGCATCAGTATCTTGCTGCAATGCCAGACAGTCACGCTCAGACTTTATTTCCAGGTATAATTTTAGGTCATCAGCATACAGTAAACATCTTGCATGACGTAGAACTTGGGGAAGATCGTTTACCATAATTAAAAATAATAAAGGTCCCAAGATTGACCCTTGACTGACCCCGGAACGCGTGTGGTAGGTGCTGGATTCATACATACCGAGCCTAACAAACTGCTGACGATCGCGCAGGTAGTCTGCGAAGAAACAGAGGAGAGATGGTGCAAATCCTATTTTGCTAAGCTTCATCAGCAGCGTGTCGTTGTTAACACGATCAAACGCTTTCCGGAAGTCGAAATAAAGTACGTCTACCTGATGTCCGCGGTCCATACTAGTGGAAATATACTCGACTAGAGTCAGGAGATTCGTGTCAACTGACCTCTTGCACCTGAAACCATGCTGCTCATTGCATAAATACTTATTTACTTGCACGTATATCGCATTATGCAGGATATTTTCAAAGACTTTCGCCGGTGAAGATAAAATTGCTATAGGGCGGTAATCTTCAACAGTACTTTTGCTTTGGGTTTTAGGGATAGGTGTTACTCTTGAAACTTTCCATTGCGCGGGATACGTGCCAGTCTGTAAGGCTAAATTGAAAATATGACAAAGAGGAGTACTGAAAGTATTTTTTAAGCATTTGATTATAAAGGGGGGAATGTTATCGGGACCTATAGAGCTGTTAGGTTTAAGTTTATTTATACCTTTTACAATATCTTTAGGGCACAGTGTGGATATATTTATGTAGTTACTACATCTGAAGGACTCAGCTGCACTGATATGATCAGCATTTAGCCGCGGGACATCAGGTAGAAAAACGTTTGAGAAAAACTCAGCAAAGGCACCAGCTGCTTTAGTTCCCGAAAAAGTTGTACCCTTGTACGAGACGTTAGGTTCAAAGCCACCTTTAGTCCGTAGTCTAGAAATGTGTGACCAAAATTCACGAGGGGCAACTGTAAGTTTCTCCTCTATTTGCCTCATATACGAGGAGTATGCGCCTGCAATACGAGTTTTTAAACTTGCTCTTAGGTCAGAAAACAACAAATATGCGCGATCGCAGTTGGTACGTTTCCAGTTTTTATGGAGTTTAAGCTTGCGCCTCAGACTTTGGATAATATCATTACTGAACCATACTGGATATCGTTTATCGGTCGACTTCCTCCTACGTTTTTTAGGCATGCAAGTATTAAAAAAGTTATAAATGATGTCGTAAAATTTTTGAGTAGCTGCATGTACATCCTTGTATTCCAAGACCTCATTCCAAATGGTTTCATAAGTGAAAAATAAATAAAGCTGTTTATAATCACATTTGCTAAAATTCCAGTCCTTGACGCTATCTATGTTGCTGGGCTCGATTGAATCTGAATAGTGACCTACATCTACTTTTATCTCAATGTGAAGAGCAGGGTGAAATGTATCCAAAGGTACAATTCCCTCTGTGGCAGCAACGAGTGTCTCTCGCATAGTAATGCTCTCTTGGACCAAAACAACATCTAACATTCCTCCATACGAATTCTTCACAATATTCATCTCATTCAGACTACAATATGATACAAAGTAACAATAATAATTCTTAATATTTAACGATACACTGTTTAAATTCAAGTCACCCAATATTATTACCAGACCTTTTAAATTATTTATATATTCTTCAACTTTGCAAAACCATCTCATATACTCATCATCACTGGCACTAGGTTTAATATAAACAACACATACGTGAACAGTTCGGCCGCGCCATATAAAATCGGCCCATAAGTCCTCGCCACATTCAGTTTCGAGATCGTGGCGGCGACGCAACACGATGGGTGCGCGTGCAGCGAGCATCACTCCCCCGCACGGTGTACTCCTATCACGTCGTAACACATTCCAGTCCTCTGTTGCAAGTTCTCCATCTTCGATAGAGGAATCAAGAAAAGACTCTGTTACAGCGATGAGATTATGTTCCAGCTGTAATAAGTTCGTTCTCCACGTTGTTAGTTTGGTTTTGAGACCACGGACATTTTGATAGAACACATTAATGCTTTCCAATTTGTTATGAGGCTGTTTAGACACGAAATGTATGGGGCAGTTGGGCCTTATGGTTTCTAGTAAGCCTCGAGTTCTCATGTGAGAACCAGTTATTCACTCTTGCGTTAGTTGGCCATACATCTATAGAATAGCATTTCTCATAGTAGATGACAGGAACCCCAATCTTATAAGACTTATAGCTTCCCTTGGCTCGTAATTCTTCAACAGTGCACGTGCCAGTGGGACACAGTTGACGCATATAATCACGAATGTCATCAGCGCTGGACTCCATATTCCACAAGTGAAGGTATTGCTAATCAAGTGATTAGCGAGTAGTCATGATGTTGGAGGACTTTCTCACAATTTTGTCTGTTTAACTATTAGTATGGTACTTTAAATAAACAGCTGTTTTATAGTTGAAGATTTCGTAGGCCGTAAAAATTTAGTAAATATTGCACGATCGGGGCAGTACCTTATAGTAAGTTTTATTGTTCAATGATGTCATTCACATATTAGTTAAAGTACGAGTATTTCGCAAAAATTTACACATTTTTATCAAAACCCCTAACTATGAAATAAGTAGGTGCTTAACGTACATTTATTTTTCCGAGTAGAAAAACTAGATTTTTATAGAAAAAAAAAACAGTATTTTTTTGGTCAAAATCTCGCATTTGTAACACAGATCGAAAGCTCTATTTCATCTACTGTCAACAAGGTACCTACATAATTGTGCAACTAGTATGTAATATCCGATTATCTCAATTCAAAAGATGAATCATTCTATTATACTACGTTTAAGATCATCATGATGTAGCAATTCATCATCAGTTCAATGAATTCATTTTCCTAACTTTTTTTATTGAAGTATCTCATGGGTATTTTGCCTGCCTCACAGAGTATTAGATGCCTTGAGAGTCGTCATAATAATGAAAACATTGCGAGATAGGTGTCAATTTTTATGTCAATATTTACGTTGTTCGGCCGAGACCTGCTGTGCGATTCTATATATTCTATTCTATTCGGTGTATATTCGTTCGCCGCGGTGACGTCACCACGGCGAACGAATACTAAGCCAATGACAAGTTGGTTCGTTATCGAAGTGGGACTCGTTTTCGAGCTTGCATTTTAGAGAATCGCACAGCTGAAAATAAAACTATTTGGTAGCTTATCAGTTCGTGTGATATCGATATTCATACTAATCTATTGTCTAAGGCCGCTTTCACATTTAGGCGACTTTAGCAGCGCGGCTGTCGCGCGACCGTCGCCCCGTCAGAATT
This sequence comes from Caradrina clavipalpis, assembly GCA_932526535.1. Lineage (NCBI taxonomy): Eukaryota > Metazoa > Arthropoda > Insecta > Lepidoptera > Noctuidae > Caradrina > Caradrina clavipalpis. The sequence goes on from OW052095.1 coordinate 3,761,013, forward strand.
TCATAATAAAAAAACAGAAGAGTTGTCGCCCACAACATCTATTTTTAAAATGAATTGCGCCATACTGACCTAAACTTTGATCTGTTCTTGTAATGTGAAGGAATGTACTTCTGCCGCGCTACTGTCGTGCTGCTAACGTCCTAATGTGAAAACGACCTTATAAATATGTAAAGTTTTTTGTTTGCTTATTTCTAGAACTGCTAGTCAGATTGGATGCCAGATATTGTATGAGAACTATTCTTCATACAATATAAATAAAAATAAAATATACCATCACGCCTGTATTCCCCGAAGGGTTAGGCAGAGGTGTACCAATGTACACCCACAGTTCGCCGGTATATTTAGGTCCCATGTAATAGGGGGCGAGCCTATTGCCATTAACCGGGCACAAATCCAAACTCCGAGCTGCTACTGAGAATTTCATAGAAAAACCCAATATCACTTTTGCTCGACCTGGGAATTGAACCTGGGACCCCTTGCACAGCAGTCGCACTTGCCACCACGAGACCAACGGGGCAGTTCATACAAACAACAATATCATACAATACAATTCAATACAATATCTGGCTATAAAAAAAGATGTTTATACTTTTACAGCAGAGAAGTTACCAAAGACGTAACTCAACGTGGATAAAAAAAAACAATGCCCATGAAGTCGAAGGCAGAACCTAGTTAGTTTTATATCTATTTTAAAGAAAAAACTAATCATAACCAGTTAGTAATTTGGAAATGGAATTCAAAGACAGAAAAAAAACGGTCTACCGTTTTTTCGTTGTTCGTGTTTTTTTTTCTATATACCGGTATATCTAGGATATACCGTTAATAATTTGGAAATGAAACTCAAAAACTGATAAAAAAATAACATAGAGGTCAGGTTTAAAGCTTCATTAAATAGTCAGTTCAGTCACCCGAATGCGGATACTTCTGATGCATCTTACAATTATGTCTATAAATGTTTGGATTCTGTTCTTGTTGAGTGTTTCGCGAGGTTCCCGATAGGTTGTGGCCATCTATATGTAGATATATCTTAAATGCCTTGGAGGTCTTAAAGGTCTTGAAGGCAGTTTTGCCTTCAGCACGTTTGGTACACGCAAACAGCGACCACATTAGTAAGGACCCATCCATACAAATACTACTACTGTTACTGACTACCACGATCGCGACTGATCTCGCAATTTCTCCAATCCAGTGTGGCCGGTCCCTTAGGCTTATCATTGCAACGCCCCTGATCTGCAATGAGTACCATAATTGGACACGACTTGCTCGAGCTATAGTCGCAGTCCACTGCTGGACATAGGCCTCTCCCAAGGTGCGCCACTGAGCCTCATTTTCGGCTCCCCGCATCGGTTATCGGTTCTACGACAAATATGACCAGCCCACTGCCACTTCAGCTTGCTAATCCTTACAGCTATGTCAATCACTTTAGTTCGCTATAGTCATGCACTGTCATTAATCCACGTTATGAGTTTGAATGCTCATGAAGTTCCTTAAATTCTGTATTCATTTGCAATAATCATTGCACTTATTACGATAGTTAAATACGGTACTTTATGGTTTAAAGCGCCTCACCTACCCGGGAGGCGCATTGTTTATGAGCCTCTCAATAAGTTAATTAAAATTGCTTTTGTTAGTTGTTAATTATCTGATTGCCTTGTAACGAAACACCAATCGGAAATCGACGATAGCACTCACTTCATAATACAATAATATTATGCTCATCAGCTGAAAGCACGTGTAGTCAACCAGGGAAATTGTAAATAGTAATTATGCTAGGGGCAATTGGAATGAATAACTCAATGGCAGTCCATTGCTAGGATACCACTCTTGAATGACAAACTTTAAACGTGGCCTACGGGGCCCAAGAACTAAAAAAAAGAAGAAAATAAGCTTTAATTTGAATCATCGATTCGAAAAGAAGTAAAACACTGAAGTTTTTTTGTTACAATTAGGTACTATAGATAGAAAATGCAAGGAGTAATTGGAAAACAATGGATCAGCTGTTCTTTTACGCGTTTTCAGGGTTGAATGAGTTCTGATTTTATTACTTGGCAGATAATTTTATACGAATTCTATTCCATCCTATTTTCTTTAATCATAAACACGAAAGTTTGTGAGGAGGTTAAAGGGCTAAATAAAATTAACTGTAATTGAGTATACATTTTAAAGCTTTATTGATCTAGTAAATTGTTGTTAATTTGCCAGTTTAAAATAACTTGCCGCAACTGAAATTTTGGGTAGGTAATATAAATGAAAATATCAACTAATTACCTAAATAATATCTGTATTCTAAGTAGGTAATCTACTATGTTAGTTAATAACAAGACAATTTAATAGCAATAAGCGATACTACTCCTCAGTCAATTGTTTATCGAGAGGTCGTGTTTCAGAGCACGTACAGTCACGAGCAAAAACAATTTGACATGGTACCTACCTACAAGTATTATAAACTTAATTTCTCCTAAAATACTGATTAAGTATATTATGTTGTTGTGTAATAATTTGGGAATAATAATGAATAAAGCGTTATCGTTAGCCTAGTGGTCCGAAGTGTGACTGGTATGTCGCTAGAGTGTATTATTAGGTTTTTCTATGTCTTATGTAAATCCTAGTAGCAGCTCGGAGTTAGGATTTGTGCCCGGTTAATGGCAATAGGCTCGCCCCCTATTACATGAGACCTAAACATAATAACTTCTTCCACTCTGGGTGGAGCTCAGACTCTTACTGAATAAAACCCATCCGTGTAATGCCTTTTATGTTTCAGGACCGCGGTGACTGTTTCAAACAACCAGATGCCTACAATTTTTCTTTACTTAATGTTTTTATTTTTAATCAAATATGGAAAAATTTAATGTATGCACATATTCATGGATACTTAAATGTTAATGCTGTTTTTGTATTGAAATGACATGCTATGAAACAGGTCTTTTCTCAAAGTTGCAATCGGTTTTTTTTATTGGAGAAAACCGCTTTTGAATTTTGCTAAATTTATTTTATTTCATTTTTATAGGACAACCTACTGCTAATAACATATAATAGATACAATGTTTTAAAAGATTATAGATAGTTCGTCGGCGTGGCTTATTTAACCCGCGTTAAGTTACGTCTTTGGTTACTGCTCCGTTCCTTTGGGTCGCAGCATGATATTATATAGCCTATGTTACTCGGTGATAATGTAGCTTTCCAACGGTAAAAGAATTTTTGAAATCGATCCAGTAGTTTTTGAGTTTATTCATTACATACAATAACTGCCCCGTTGGTCTCGTGGTCGCAAGTGCGACTGCTGTGCAAGGGGTCCCGGGTTCGATTCCCAGGTCGAGCAAATAGTGTTATTGGGTTTTTCTATGAAATTCTCAGTAGCAGCTCGGTGTTTGGATTTGTGCCCGGTTAATGGCAATAGGCTCGCCCCCTATTACATGGGACCTAAATATACCGGCGAACTGTGGGTGTACATTGGTACACCTCTGCCTAACCCTTCGGGGAATACAGGCGTGATGGTATATATTTTTTTTTTGATGGTATACAATAATACAAATGTTTCCTCTTAATAATATTATGTTATTTTAATTGAATATTATAATTATCCTACTAATATTATAAATGCGTAAGTTTGTTAGAATGGATGGATGGATGGATGGATGGCTGGATGGATGTTTGTCACTCTTTCACTCTTAAACGGCTGAACGGATCTGGATGAAAATTGACGCGGGCAGAAGCTAGCATATTATATATGTGACAATATATTATATAAAAGTGTATTGTATATTAGGTACCTAATATAATAATCTATATTATATTAGGTACCTAGTATGCAATACATGTTGATGTTAGTGAGTGTACCCTGATACGGTTTGCGGTTTACGGTTTTGTGTATTGTTATGGTTAATTTACTTGTAGTAAACGCGTTATTGGCTTGCGGTGTAAATAAAGATGTAAGGGAGCTACTAAGAGCTCCTGATCTGGTTGGAAGCTATAACCCGATAGTTAGCGCCTACCAATTCTTAGTTATATAATGCCTGACTTCAGCTGTCCAGAATGTTGCTCTTATAAACCTTTTGTGCTTGCAGAATATTAAAATTAAGCATGTTTATTCTACGCTGGGTAATTGCATTTTGCTTTTTTTCTTTATTCTTTTTAACTTACTATTCCACAACAACGTCACGGTAAACGTCTCACAATCCACATCTCACATAACGAGTTTAGAAACGATAGTTTTTGTCTACCAATCATGTTAACAAACACCTTTCAAAAGATTCAAAATAAATTCTTAAAATATTTTTCGTAAATCCTTACTAATATTATAAATGCGAAAGTAACTCTGTCTGCCTGTCTGTCTGTCTGTCTCTTCTTCACGCCTAAACCACTGAACCGATTTCAATGAAATTTGGTACAGATATAGTCTGGGACCTGAGAAAGGACATAGGATAGTTTTCATCCCGGAAATCCCCCGGGAACGGGAACTATTAATCCACGCGGACGAAGTCGCGGGCAAAAGCTAGTAAATTATATTTTAGAACAGCACGTGCTGTTTTGAGACATAATTTGTGGTGGATCTATTCAAAGATCTATCTCGTTCACCAATTATGTTTACGAACTTTACTAAAAAGTCTAAAATATATCTATAACTATTAACACTGTATCTGATTAACACTGCGGTGTCATTTACACTCAGTTACGTCTTTGGTTACTGCTTTGCTCCCCTTGGTCGTAGCGTGATGAAAACCCTTTCTCTTAAATCATTATAACAATATTTATTGAGGAAAATCGCATAAAAATTTAAAAGTTTAAAAGATCTAAGCGCACAGACAGCGGGATGGACTTTATTTAATGTAAAGAAGAGCGCTGTTCTAAGAAACGTTTCTATATGAATACACAAGGAGGGCGGCCGTCAGAGAAGAGTGGCGGTGTTGTGAAGCTTGCCACCGACACCTGAAGTGATGACCACGACCACTCTGTCAAGAGTGATACCGACAAAGAAGAAGAAGAAGTACCTACTAAGAAATGTTTCTTAGAACAGCCAAGAAATGTGTCCCTAAATCCTCAGGGCAACATTCTGAAATTAATCTAATTTTATTACACACACTCTCAACCTCTATTCAATAAACAGGACATTCCCTAAACAAAAATGGAAGGTTTATTATTCCGGCGATATGGGCAGTGGGGCGGAGGGCAAAGGCGAATCGCCACTTTAAGGCCAATGTGTCTTTTATAGATAGCCATTTAGAGCCCAGAGTGGAATCTATATAGGTGATTACGGTAGGGATGAGCTTAGCGATTAGAAGCTAGGGATGGCCGGATTACCGATTTATTTCAATGTGAATCGGTAAATGTTGGAAGATTTGTAAAAACCATCACGCCTGTATTCCCCGAAGTGTTAGGCAGAGGTGTACTAATGTACAGTTACACCCACAGTTCGCCGGTATATTTAGGTAAGAAAGAGGCCGGAAGATTTGTTTCGTAACAATTCGCAATAAATGTCTTAAATTGTACTTATAATTATAAAAAAAGTTGAAGAGTTCTTTTTTGTTTGTTTGTATTGAAAAAAATCTGTTTGTGTATACATAATAGCCAGATTTATGAGTCAAAGTCGCGGGCAGAAGCTGATAATTAATAAGCAGTTTTTATTTCACTTTGAGAAAATATTCCTTTCAGAAGAATTATAATACATATAATGTTTTGAGTCAATTTTATTATTTAAGCACGTCTTTAAAAAGTGATGTTAGGATATATAAGGAAAACGGAAAAATAAATGTTTCGAGATGTCATTTTGGCAGTCTCCTTTGTTTAGCCGAAACATTGTTTATCTGCGAGAGCTTAGGGCTGATTTTTCAATAGTCACATAGTTTTTATATAAGCAGGCACATGAGACAATTCAACTTTGTTTCCTCTGGGACTGCAGATGTCTATAGGCAGCGGTGACTAATTAACATCAGGTGGGCTGCAGGCTGGTTTGCTATCCAACGACACAAAACAAATACAATTTAACAGATTATTTTCTATGCAAGAGGTGGCAAAACGCCATGCTCCTTTACTAAGAGTTATCTGAAAAATCGGCCTTTAATTAAATACTTTTGACGCCGCATTTGAATTAAAAATTAAAGTCATTCAAAAAATTGTTATGTTAATTATTATTATGAGACGTTATACGCATTTGTAAATTGACTCATAATAAACAACAACGCCATATAACAAAGTACCAAACAATACCGGTTTTACATCGATTTTTATTTTACCATAGCCGATATTCGAGTAGGTAATCGATTAAATTCGCAACACTATTATATGCGACCCTAATATTTTTGGCTATTGTGTGGACAAATATAAAGGGCTCAGATATTATCGTACACATAATAATATATTTTGATGTCCTATCAATATTATTATGGCCCCTGTAATAGGCTGTATAATAATTAATTCGCTTAGAAATATTTATGTATTATTGATTGAATACGAAACGTACGCACTTATTTATATTGTTTACTTTAGAATGTTTTCTTTTGAGTATGACTGAAGGTTGTAATGGTCCAATTGTTAAGAAGGGCCCTTTCATGCATAAGCTTGCTAGTTCGATAAGCAATAGATATCGCTGGAAGCACAACATTTCAGACCTATATAATTTTAAGTGTGTATTAAAATATCGTGATGATTTTTAAAAAAATAAACAGATTTTCGGTTTATTTTTTCCTATTTATTTTGGAAGAAACACTATACACACACATAACACACACTTACACTATTGTTTTTTTTCATATTTCATTTTAATGCCATAACAAAACAGAACACACCATCACGCCTGTACTCTCCGAAGACTTAGGCAGGGGTTTATTTTTCGGATGAGAAATCATCAAATAACTTCTCCCGTCCTTAGTGTTAGACTTACTGACTAAACCCCATCCATGTTCCTTCGCGCGGTATTTCTTTCGAACAACCCGCAGCCCCGGCGTTAGGCAGGGGTGTATCAATGAAAACCCCCATCCTATAATAAAAGTTGTTCAAATTCATAAGTAGGTACTTAACAGCCCAAAATATTGCTATCAAAAGTCACCTGATCTATATCACCTATGAGACAATGTTAGGTGAAGGCCAATATTACGCTCTAAGTCACCACGAGACGAATAGGTACCAAGTCTAGATTTCAGCTCGATTGTTACGAAAACAATTAGATTACAATACTTACAGAAATGTCGGAGTTCAAGATTCTGACGACAATAGCATCTTTAGCATTGACCGCGCCTTTCGAAATATATACACGTTTCAATTAACGACTAATAGTGTATATAAAGTGTTTGGAATGGATGCGTTTATTTTATATTCTTAAAATTTTGAGTCTCTTTGAATGTCTCCTGTACTACAGAATGTTAATGTCCCATATATATATACATGGTATAGTTGCCTATACAGTTCCATATTAATTACGTTTAGGATAGACAACACGCTGAGAAACAAGGCATCTATCCCGAAAAAAACTTTGATCGCACCTTGCTTTCCCATGCGATCGCACAGAGACATGACACACGGTTCATTTAGTAGTCGTTGGAAAGTCTTTTGATAGATAAATGAAGTAGCCCGAGATTCATCCGCGAAATTAGAGAAATTCCAATAGGCATCTATGCTCCTGAAGCGTTTATCCCGGTTTTACGCTAACCTAAGTTAAAGTCTAAGTTTATCTTGGATATCACTGACATCGGTAACCATGTCAGAGGCCCTTGAGGCGGTTTAGAATCTCTGACACTAGGGTGTGTGGGGTCGTTAGACCTTACTGCCCATCCCGTCAAGGGAACCAAACGTGAGGTCGTAAAAAGTAACGACAACAACATTCAATTAGCAGGCAATAAAGTTATTGTCCATCCAAATAATGAGCATAAAGGATTCTTTTCATCGACTTGTTTGTGTTCCAAGTTCTATGGGATTACCCCGCGGTTCTATTAGTGCTGGGGCAGTGACCTATACATGCAAAAAAGTGTGAAAAAAGAGTGGAAAACTTACTCTTTTCTTTTCCACAATTTTGTGGTGCACGGATGATTTGCAATAATTTTGATATTCGACTAGCTTCTGCCCGTGGCTTTTCTTGCGTGGAAGTCGAGTACATGGTTACTTTTACATCATTATTGAGCCAAAACACAGGATCTCCAGTCGAGTAATAGTTACTATTGGCGTAGTTATTTCTTTTTTAAAACGTCTCAAAAGGTTGGAAATGCATCACTGTTTTTTTGTCATTCAAGTTCAATGTTAGTTGCGCTTCTGTCTGGTCGATGAATGCATTTTTCAAAGGCTACTGTTCGCATGTGTAGTCGATAAGGCTTACACAAAGAATGTCGGATATACCATAAAACCCAATTATCCTATGACACAAAGAAATATATATATTTTTGTAATCGGATCAGTTCTTTCAGGCATTACCTCTTCTGCGGGTTGTTCGAAAGAGATACCGCGCCCCCGGAACGTAAAGGCCACATGAAGGAACATAGACGGGTTTTAGTCAGTAAAAGTCTGACACTACCTCCCGCCCCGCCCAGGGCGGGGGAAGTTATTTGATGATTTCCCGTCTATAAAAAAAAAGGCATTACCTCTTACTGTCTTACAAACAAACAAACAAAAAATTTGGACTTCTTTATAGTATAAGTTTATAATAAAGTGATTAATAAATCATTAAGCTAGAAATAGTTGTTGATATCTAACAAATTACTCATGAGTTCATGACTAGAAATCAATGAACATGACTGGCAATTCTAAATGGGATGAATAAGTTCGAAACACACCATGACATGTAAAATAGGATAAAAATATATTGCAAAACATATCCATACTATTACGTTAGATTATGAATCTTATTTTCGAATCGATACATACATACAATCACGCCTGTATTCCCCGAAGGGTTAGGCAGAGGTGTATCAGTTCGCTGGTATATTTAGGTCCCACGTAATAGCACGCGAGCCTATTGTCATTAACCGGGCACAAATCCTAACTCCGAGCTGCTGCTGAGAATTTTATTAAAAAACCCAATAACCCTTTTTACTTCTGACCTTTTTGACCTGGGAATCGAACCCAAGACCTCTAGCGTAGCGCAGGCGTAGCCTATATATATTTTCTTTAAAATTTACTGGAAATCACATCCGAATGATATTCTGGGGTTGAACGAAAATCGCGACCAAAATGTCTGTTATCTGAAAAATGCATGGCAAAATATGTATGCAAAAGTATATGAGTATTTATGCACATAAGGCTATATGTAGCACGGCGACATTGAATGATGTTGCAAAGGTCTCAAGTTGTGTAATAGGTATTTGTCGTCAAGTGTGTGAATAACTTTCTTAAAAAATATAAAAAAAGAATGAACCTAAAAGTAATGAATGTTTAGAACTGCCTCGTTGACCTGGGAACTGTCTCGTTAGCCTAGTGGTCCTAAGCGCGACAGATACGCTAGAGATCTTGGGTTCAATTCCCAGGTGGAGCAAAAAGTGTTATTGGGTTTTTCTATGAAATTCTCAGTAGCAGCTCGGAGTTTGGATTTGTGCCGGGTTAATGCCAATAGACTCGCCCCCTATTACTTGGAACCTAAAAACATACCGGCGACTGTGGGTGTATATTGATACACCTCTGCCTAACCCTTCGGGGAATACAGGCGTGATGGTGTGTATAAAAAAAAAACTCATAACTGGCTGATATTGTAGTCGGAAGTTCTATAAATGTTCATACTTTATTAAGTAGGTTTTGTAGGCAAATAAAACTATAATGCAAACTATTGCTTAGAACTGCAATTATCTTTTTGTCAGTCTTCATTTGGTTTTTCGCCAATGGGTCAATAAACTCACAAATTATCTACATCTACACTATTATTACAAAGAAGAATAAATTGTATTTTTGTATGTAACGAATAAACTTAAAAACTACTAAACCGATTTCAAAAAATCTTTTGCCGTTAGAAAGTTACATTATCACTGAGTAACATAGGCTATATAACATCACGCTACGACCCACGGGAACGGAGCAGTAACCAACGACGTAGCTTAACGCGGGTAAAATAGCCATGGCCAATAGCCACGCGGAGGAAGTTGCGGATAGTTCGCTAGTTTTATAAAACATAAATTAGTAAAATAATAAGAATCATCATCTGCTTAGCCTTTTCCCAACTATGTTGGGGTCGGCTTCCAGTCTAACTGGATGCAGTTGAATACCAGTGTTCTACATGGAGCGACTGCCTATCTAACCTCCTCAACCCAGTAACTGGGCAACACGATACCTCTTGGTTAAACTGGTTGTAAGACTTCTAGGCTTCTGACTATCCGTAACGACTGTCAAAGATCTACGAAAGACAACCTGGACCAACGGCTTAGTCAAATAATAAGAATAATTTGTATAATACTTGCAAGTACGTACTTAATTTATTTGGAAGAACATCAACAACAAAAAATTACGGGTATTTTCAAACTTACTTATATACATCAAAATGTCCATAGTTTGAACAAAATAAATCTTTTATTTAACTTACAGACGACTTTGGGTCTCGAATTTAGTATGATTCGAATATTATCACGATCGTTTGGTTCCCTAGAGATATCTTACTAAATCTCAAAGATAGTATATTAGTAATATTGTATTAGGGCAAAGAAAAAAAGAAAGTTGAAATACAAATAATGACAATTGACAACTATAAAAAATAAATAAAGCAATATGTTTTTCTAATCAATTCAACATTATACGAGGTGTTAAAAGACATTGAACTCAACTATTTGCTGTATGTTGTTACCAACATTGCTATATGTTTTTTTTTGTTCAGGACCATACCTGGGAACATTCTGGTTGCAGAGATATTGAAGGTGAAAGTTTCAACTTTTTTTAACGTTTTTTACAGAATCAAGTTAAACATTTTCCAACTAAAAATAAATACCTTCATGACTCTTGTACTCTTGGATGCACTCGTAAGCACAATTACATGCGTTACATTGCGCACTACCATAAACAGTTGAGTTTTCTCATTAATAATAAAAGTCGTTTCCCATCACCAATTTTTGGAAAGGTTGTTTATTTTGATGCGTAGTATGCGTAGTTACTGATTACTACAGGATGTAAAAGACACATCACATAGCCGTGTATGTATATATATACCATCACACCTGTATTCCCCGAAGGGTTAGGGAGAGGTGTACCAATGTACACCCACAGTTCGCCGGTATATTTAGGTCCCATGTAATAGGGGCGAGCCTATTGCCATTAACCGGGCACAAATCCAAACTCCGAGCAGCTACTAAGAATTTCATGGAAAAACCCAATAACACAAGCCCGAGCCGTGTATGTGACGTCTTCTTACACCTTGTAGATAGGGAAAGGTTAGATTAATTTAATTTATAACTAAGCAAAAACTGCGTACAATAATGCAGTCGACAGTCGTTTTGACGTCTTAACACTGACCCTTCACCTTGGAGTGTCAATGGCATTTATATTTTCTAACATTAGGTCAATGCAGTGCATTGGCATTGCAGTTATTAGTATTAAATTGGTCTATTAATCAAGTTAACAAGCTAATAGTAAAAAAGAACTGTGATGAATAATCTGTGCACCTATTTTTATAACTACAGATTTTCTATTTATAACGATGCTATTAGATAAAACTAGTAAAAAGAAATGTCAAATGTAGATGATTTTTTTATACATTGTCTGATACATTTTTTTTCTTGATAAAAACGTTGCCCCACACTAGTATGTTTTTCTGTATCGTGGTCGTTTTTACATACATATAAACTTACATACACAAACAGCCAGACCCGGAACAACTATCCGTAGACCATACAAATGTTTGTTCCGAGAGAGAATCGAACCCACGACACACAACGCTCCAGTCGCGTCGTTTTGGACAATTAATAATGACTTAAGCTTATAAATAAAGGACTGCCACGTTAGCCTAGTGGTCCAAAGCGCGACTGCTACGCTAGAGGTTCTGGGTTCGATTCCTAGGACGAGCAAAAAGTGTTATTGGGTTTTTCCATGAAATTCTCAGTAGCAGCTCGGAGTTTGGATTTGTGCCCGGTTAATGGCAATAGGCTCGCTCCCTATTACATGGGACCTAAATATACCGGCGAACTCTGGGTGTACATTGGTACACCTCTCCCTAACCCTTCGGGGAATACAGGCGAGATGGTATATTAAGCTTATAAATAAATTAGAAGGTCTGCTATGGTCCAGGCTATAATAATGATTATACAAAGACGATGAATAAAATGGAAAATAGGTATGGGTACCTGCAAAACAAGTGCCATTCAGTATCTAAATGACAGATTAAGCAAATTAATTTCGTACGTATTGCTTGCCCATTGTTACCAAAAAACCCAACCCAAATTAGAATCCAATTAAAAATCAGCCGTATCCTCGAGATTATAAAGTGGTATATTAATATTTTTGATATAATTATGTATTTGATTGATATAATTATGTGTCTTTTACACGTTTGCGTTCGTGTTTAATATTCATAAATAATTTTAGCCAAAATTCGATTTTATTATTGCAAAAAAAAAAATTCAAACGTTTTCCTACTTCCTTGTAGAGACAAAGGTTTTTTTTTGGGTTTCGCACCGAAGATCTTGCTTAACGGTATTCTATTACTAAGACTAACCCATCCCTTCACTTTCTGCGGGTTGTTCGAAAGAGATACCGCGCCCCCGGATCGCAAAGGGCACATGAAGGAACATAGACGGGTTTTAGTCAGTAAAAGTCTGACACTCCCTCCCGCCCCGCCCAGGGCGGGGGAAGTTATTTGATGATTTCCAGTCTATAAAAAAAAAATCCCTTCTCTTTTATATCTTTACTACCTTTGGTTAGATTTTTTGTACTTTATGTTGCATAAAGTATAAATAAAAAAAAAATATGACTCCGATTCTTTGATTCCCATGTCAAGCAAAAAAGAAACTAAAATTAATAAATTCTTAGTAACAACTCGGAGTTAGGATTTATGTCCGGTTAATGACAACAGGCTCGTCCCCTATTACAAGAGGCCTCAACACGGCGAACTGTGGGTGTACATTGGCACACCTCTGCCTAACCCTTCGGGGAATACAGGCGTGATGGTATGTTAAATAGGACTCCGCTGTGTGTCAGTTCGTTCGTCAGTCACAGGGCTGAAGCTGGTCCCCATATAAATAACGTGTTCTTCGTATGTAAAGTTAAATTTCGTACGATGCTACGCATTTGACACGCGCTTGGCCGGTTTTTTACGACACATGGAAATAAAACTGTAAAAAAAAAATTTGGAAAAAAAATGATTTTTTAATCATCGCTAACTTCCAACAGTTTGATGAGCATCTTCAAGGCTATATCCAGTTTCTTGGCTATAATCCCATTGGCCATAAAATATGGTACGATGAAAGCTGAGTCAATATCCGACAACGCAAAGCGGCAAGTCTACGACGTTCAATTAAAAAAGCACATTATTATTATTATTTATGAACCTTGCGGAAATAATAATACGCCAATAATTTTGATAATTTATTACTGTGTCTTCAGAAGTTTACTGGGGACAGTTTTATTCAAAATTCCTGTTTATTTTGGCAGTCTGCTTAAAGTCGCGGGAGGTGAAGGCCGTAACCTTTAATTTTTTTTTGACGCAACTAGAATTGAATATATTTTCAAAAGCATCATCAACAAAATTATACCTTGGCATTTAATGGTTTTTTTTTTCGGTATCTTCTAGAAATCTATTATCATTTTATTCTTTGACTTGGCCTTATATTTTATTTATATTTTAAAATCCTATAAGATCAAGATTAATCATTTGAACATTTAAAATTTTAAGATTCCGCACCCAAAATGTGACAACGGAATCCTATTACTAAGCCTTCACTGTTCGTCCATCTGTTCGTTCGTCTGCCTGTCATCGGGCTGTATCTCATGAACCGTAATAGGTAAGGAGTTGAAATTTTCCCAGAGTGTGTATTTCTATGGCCGCTATAACAAAAGATACACACACACACACATGGGGGTGTAGGCAGAAACCACAGAACGCCACCTGCTACGATCTTTACATACTCCTTTCGCCTCGATCACGATCATACATCTGGTCATACAAGCACGCCGGCTACGAGTACTGCGCACCGACCTTTCTGAAGGACCTTACCAATAAGGTCAGGGTAGGTCTTTCTAGTTTGCCACTCACATCTGCCATATAAATCCCTTTTGTTAGTCGCCTTTCACTCATCCTCTAAACATGACCCAATCATCCAAGCACACCTTCTCTTTTCAACCTTTGCCACTACATCCAAAAAACAACAAAAAATAAAAAATAAAACCAAAATAAATGAAGATTGTGCATAAACAAAAAACCTGTTTTTTTTTGTATGTGACCTTTTACTAAGCCGGTTTTTTTGTCTATGAACTATAGGAAACTGTCATTGTAATGTTCGCATCAAATAAAAATTCGATGAATATTAATAGCACGTAGATTGTAATCCGTTAATGGTCATTGGATGCGGCTACAATCGCCGACCACCTTTTAAGGGTTCCGTGCTAAAGGGTACGAAATGAATTTCTTTTACAAGGACTCCTACGTCCGTCTGTCTGTTACAGAGCTTTATCTATTAAACTAATAATAATTTATTCAAATAAAAATGTTTACAAAAAGTGTACATAAAACCAAACAGATAAAAAGATTTTTCATAAAATTACAGTGTCTAAAAATTAACTAAAACTAAATAATTATAGGAGCAAGAATCGATAGTTCGGAATTGCAATGTTAGGTAGCGACCCGCCCGATCTAGGTTAATTTAAACCTGTGCTTCAGGCCTGTTCAAACTGTTTGAAAATTTGTATTATCGTTATAACAACAAATAATAAAAGTACAATAAAGTGAAAAAAAGGGGACACGTTTTAATTTTTACAGGCTTTTATAATTACAGTTCGGGTGGAACCTTACAATTCAAATTTGAAGCAGATATCTTCAGCCGATTGACCTGAAATTTTGTATACTTTTAGTTTGGATGACAATGCATGATTAGCTATGTGACGTCATTCTAAATTCAACATGGCGGAACACCCAAGATGGTAGACTAGTTTTTTTTAATGCACTACAAAAATATGGGTATCAAATGAAAACGCTTGTTTTTGAAAAACCCTTTTTTACTTTTTATTTATTGTACCTACATGTATGCTCATTACCTGTATTTTTGTTAATTGTTTTTGAAGAAAGGTACAATTACCTTTTTATTTATTTCAAGTCTTTTTATTTATTTGAATGGTAGTAATTTAATAAATAAACGCTATACTCCTCAGCAATTGCGTTTTTTTTCCACGACTTTCATTGGGTGCATTTTTTATTGTTCAGGAACAGTATGTTCATAAAAAACTAACTAATATCGAAATCTTTTTAACTTTTTTTTGTAAATTTTATAGCCAAACCGTTGTCTCAAGCAGGTTTTACATTTAAAATATCCATTCTTTAAAATCCTACCATCTTTGTCCTCCATTAGCTTCTGCCCGCGACTTCATCCGCGTGTTTTTAACCGCCCGTGTTATGTTACGTCTTCAGTTATTGCTCCGCTCCCGTGTGTCGTAGCGCGATGATATTATTATATAGACTACTAGCTGTGCCCCGCGGTTTCACCCGCGTTACGTTAGGATTTTGGTTACTTTTCCGTTCCCGTGGCTCATAGTGCGATGTTATGTAGCCTATAATCTGTTATTCTGAGGTACAGGCTACGGAATGTCACGCAGAGTAATTATTTTGCTGCGAAGTTATTTTAAAACTGTGATATCTCCTAAGATATTCATTGAAATTAAATGATGTAAAGGGCAATTTTGTTCAAAATTAAACACTTGTGATGAATAAGGTATTTATGTTGATAAGGATTAATACTATGTTCATAAAAATACCTTCGCAAATAATGCATTATTTTAAAACAAATTTTCTAGCTATAAAAATGGCTATACTGAGTCAACCTTTAAAGTTAGGCATGTACTACCGGGGACTTTTTTTTAGAATATTTTTAGAGGAACAATTCTCTCATACATTATTTTTGCGTACCTTTAACCGTTTACGTAGCGCACGCAACAAAAGCCCTCAAAAAGAATATTTTTTCCCCGTTTTTGCCACATTTTTCATTGATGCTCCGCTCCAATTGGTCGTAGCGTGATGATATATAGCCTATAGCACTCACGAATAATGTAGCTTTCTACCAGTGAAACAATTTTTAAAATTGGTCCATTACTTCCGGAGATTACCCCCTACATACAAACTTACAAACTTACAAATTTACAAACTTACAAACTTACAAACTTACAAACAAATGTTACCTCTTTATACTATTAGTATAGAAGTATAGATGTTACTCAGGAATAATGTAGCTTTCTAACGGCAAAATAATTTTTGAAATCGGTCTAGCAGTTTTTAATTGTAAAAAATAAAATAAATATACCATCACGCCTGTATTAAGGGTTAGGCAGAGGTGTACCAATGTACACCCACAGTTCGCCGGTATATTTAGGTCCCATGTAATAGGGGGCGAGCCTATTGCCATTAACCGGGCACAAATCCAAACTCCGAGCTGCTACTGAGAATTTCATAGAAAAACCCATTAACACTTTTTGCTCGACCTGGGAATCGAACCCGGGACCCCTTGCACAGCAGTCGCACTTGCGAACACGAGACCAACGGGGCAGTTCAATTCAGGTTCAGGTTCAGTTCAGTTTAATTGTATTTGTTACATACAAAAATCTTCTAACTATCTTTTGGTGAAAAAATAGTTCAAATCGGTCTAGTAGTTTCGGAGCCTATTCATTACAAACAAACAAACAAATATTTCCTCTTTATAATATTAGTATAGATTAAGTATAGGTAGTATAGGATTCAAACATAACATTCCACAATATTATGCAAACACTTATCTACAAAACCTACTTTGCAGGCTCAAAACCTGTAGTTTATCCTTCTCTTATGGTGGGTCCACACGACACAGACTTTTGTATGTACAGACATCTGCACAGACTATAAAGTCTGATTAAAATTTTTTAAATTTTTAAAAATTTTTTTCTTTACCAAATGTCTGTGCAGTCTTTTCATCAGTTCAGACTTCGATTTTAATGAATAAATTAAGTAATTCAATAATCATGAGTTTTGCTCCGACAATCGTACAGACATGTACGCAGACTTCCGTCTTTTCTGATACACCGACATTTGTCTGTACTGATTTGTTGTACAGACAAAATTCTATAGAAGTCTGTGTTAAGTCTGTGTCGTGTGGACCCACCATTAGGTTAGTAAACTTGTGAGTATGTGGTAATGATCTTGACCAGGCCTCACTCTTGGGAACCTGTCCGGATTGGATGAGGGGTATAAAAATAGACAAGCCTTGTCGACCGCCCTACGAAGGTCGTTGACCGCAATGCAATTATGTAGGAACCTATGCACCTCTGTATACGTATAATGGCATTTTAACAGTATAAAGGTTTGTACAGTTAAAATAATTCCGGTTTTGGAAATCTATAGTGGAGGCCTGTCTCCAGCAGTGGCGTGCGGTTCATATAGGCAAATAGACATTGCATACCCTATAAAATACGTATTTATCTTATTTCAGCCATTCTATAGATATTTGAGGTAGCAAATCATATACATCATTATTTAATCGACAAGGCGACGAACCAAAACCATTATGTAGTAGGTGTTTTTGGTAGGTTTTTCTGTCTACCCTGTCTAAAAACTCTGTGCACGCCACTGGTGTCCAGCAGTGGAAGATGATGATGATGATAAAGTTTTACAGGTGAATTATGTCAATCCCATGAGGATACATAATTATTACATATATCTCGTTTATTCATTTGTATACAGGTAGGTAAAGTACGTACATTTTTAATAGTAGTCTAGTACAAAAAAAAAACAAAATCGCTCTCAAATAAACCATTAACAGGCACTTTTAAATTGTGAAAGAGTCAGTCAATAAAAAAATTAAGTTAGTTACTCGTTTCAAGCAGTAGGTTTCTAAGGAGAAGAAAGGGCAAGAAACTCCATGAACTCTTAAAATCTGTAGAGTGTAGATGTAGATTTAGATAAAACTGCGTCTAGGCTAGGCATTAGCATAGACACCTACTTAGGAGCTTCAAAGAAACAGGTTTCGCTAGGTACGGGAATTCGTACCCCAGTCTTGCTCGACTCGCCTCAAATCAAATCAAATAATTTATTTGTGAAACATAGGATAGATGACAGATGGATCTTAAGAACTAAATAGTGCGCTATGTCTTGTCAATTTTGACATACAAATATTTATAGAGGTAACATGCGTAGTCAATTATCAATTACTAGCTGTTCCCTGCGGTTTCACCCTCGCTGCTCAGCACCTGTTGGTCGTAGCGTGATGTTACATAGCCTATAGCCTTCCTCAAAAAATGGACTATCCAACACTAAAAGAATTTTCCAATTCCAACCAGTAGTCCCTGAGATTAGCGCGTTCAAACAAACAAACTCTTTAGCTTTATAATATTAGTATAGATTAAAGAAAAAGAAAAAAAAATAGCATAATGAATATTAATTAACATTATCATTTAAAAAGTATTCAATTTTATAGCTTTTGCCCGCGACTTCGTCCGCGTGGATTAATAGTTTCCGTTCCCGGGGGATTTCCGGGATGAAAACTATCCTATGTCCTTTCTCGGGTCCCAGACTATATCTGTACCAAATTTCATTGAAATCGGTTCAGTGGTTTAGGCGTGAAGAAGAGACAGACAGAGTTACTTTCGCATTTATAATATTAGTACGGATTTGTCAATTAGCAATAATGTGAGAGCTTTTTTAAACTTTACTAGAGGCATATTTTTGCCTCGTCTTTATCATAGGTAATAGTCGGTGCCCTGAGAAATCATCAAAATGACTTCTTTTGCTCTGGACGTAGCAGAAGGGGGTGCCATCTGTTCCTCCTAATGCCCTTTGCGTTCCAGCGCGGCGGTGATTCTTTCGTACAAACTTCGCAACCAGACGCTGCCTTGATAGCCTAGTGGTCCTAATCGCGACTGCTACGCTAGAGGTCTTGGGTCAAGAAGGGATCCGCTAAGGTACAGCGGGTCGAGGCCTGTCGGGGGAGCGGTGAATGCTTATGCGAATCCCGCACCCTCGGCCATGGGCAGAGGTGGAACACCGCGGTGGTTTTAGCCGGTAAGAGTCCGGCATGCCCCTCCGTCACTCCCCATGACGGAGGAAGTCCATGAGGATTTCCACCGCGTACCAAAAAAAAAAAAAAAAGAAAAAGGTCGAGTAAAGTGTTATTGGACTTTTCTATGAAATCTTCAGTACTAGCAGATCGTAGTTAAGATTTGTGCCAGGTTAATGGAAGCTCGACCTTTATTACATGGGACCTTAAACATACCGGCGAACTGTGGGTGAACATTGGTACACTTCTGCTTATCCCTCCGGGGAATACAGGCGTGATGGTATGTATGATGGTGCAATCGGTGCCTTAGGCATACTATCGGCACTAAATATGTGATTGTGTGAACTTGAAAAATTTTTTATCTCCATATAAACGTAATTTTGGAAAAAGGCTGGTATGTGTTGATTTGGAAAAAG
Organism: Caradrina clavipalpis; assembly: GCA_932526535.1. Lineage (NCBI taxonomy): Eukaryota > Metazoa > Arthropoda > Insecta > Lepidoptera > Noctuidae > Caradrina > Caradrina clavipalpis. The sequence continues at coordinate 3,780,547 of OW052095.1, forward strand.
TAAGCCACGGTCGATATTATTTATTTATTTATTTTACTTTAATTTAAAATTGGTCAAAGGCCGTGCCTATTAATTACAATAGCTAAAGACACGACATTCACACGCTCATTTCACAATACCCTCAAACATACTGACAAGATCTTCCATTCGTCTGCGAACACATCATAGTCAGTTTATTAAATAGCTCACACCACAAACCTGAAACCACACATTATTGGAAAGCTGACAAATTAAATAAATAAATAGCTTGGGACAACTCACACACGGCTATTTGATCCCAAGCTAAGCAGAGCTTGTGTTATGGTAACCAGACAACTGATATACATACTTATATAATTTATAAATACACATATTATAGATAAATCACACTCAGACACAGAACAAACAATCATGCTCATCACACAAAGTTGGTCCTGGGTGGGAATCGAACCCACGACCTCCGGCTTTGCAGTCAGGGCCACTAACCGTTAGACCAACAGGCCCGTCAACGAATGAAACACTTCTGACCCAAAACCCTCAGGAACAGAAAGTCATGCATTTTTACCAGCGTCTTCAGCCAGATAATATAATCGCAGAATATAATGGTCAAAGCGTAGAGCCAACCTCAGAGGCAAAATTTCTAGGAGTGTACATTGACCATAAGTTAACATGGGAACCTCATGCTGAAATAGTGTGCCAAAAATTAGGTAAAACTGCATTTATACTGTATAATTTATCTAAAAAAGTAAATATGAATGCGTTGTTGACAGCATAAATCATGGTCTAGTTGCTTCATTATTAAGATTTGGCATCATATTTTGGGGTAACTGCAGCGAGAGGGAACGAATATTCAAGGCACAAAAGCGATGCCTTAGGTCAATGACTGGTCTTAAGTCGACGGAAAGCTGTCAACCTGTATTTAAATGCTTAAAAATTCTGACATTTCCATCCTTGTATATTCTAGAAGTTGCCTTATTTGTTTGAATGAATCAGCATTTATTCACACCATTGGATGAAATAAGGCAGTGCACTAGACCAATAAGGACAAAATATAAAAACCTACTGTACACAGGTGGCTATAAAACCGCCTTACTAAAAAAGAATATTTTACAAATGGGTCCTCTTATTTATAACAAACTGCCTAGAAATTTAATGGAAATACCAGTCAAAATGTTTAAAAAGCAGCTAACAAAACTACTTCTGGACAAGTGTTACTACACAATCGAGTAAAACCTAATATCTATGATTTTCAATTTATTGATGATTGTATTCTTTCATTTGTGTCGTTTAACATAGTATTATTATTTCTTTTTTTTTGACATTGTACCTATACCTAACTTGATTGACATTGTATTATTTCCATGACATTTTATAATTGTAAGTATGTGTAATGATGTAGCCGTTTAATTAATGTCAAAATTACTATATTCATATAAAATTCAATGTGTTACTATAATATTTTGCATGCCGAAAGGTAAAATGTATCGGGACTAAATTATTGCATAAAACATCTAATCTGTATACCTACATTATTGGCAAATAAATGATTCTGATTCTGATTCAGATGGTCATGGCTTAGACTCCCATCTCAATCATGGCCAAACAAGGTTCGCAAACGTGCCTGCTGTCACCTCGTCACTGATGAACCTTGAAGATGTACAAAAGAACCGGGGAACATACTAATCAATCGTGTACATTGTTGGAGCTGTTTAGGACATTGAACCTTAGGTATGCACCTGCTGTTTACATTGACAAATTAGCACAAGGTCTCACATTGAATTGGATTTAGTTGGATTATTTTGTAGGTGGGACCTAAACATACTAGCGAACTGTGGGTGTACATTGGTACACCTCTGCCTAACCTTTCGGAGAGTACCGGCGTGATTGTCCCATGTAATAGAGGACGAGCCTATTGCCATTACCCGGGCACAAATCCAAACTCCGAGCTGCTACTGAGAATTTCATAGAAAAACCCAATAACACTTTTTGCTCGACCTGGGAATCGGACCCGGGACCCCTTGCACAGCAGTCGCAACGGGGCAGCAGCAGACAAAATCCTAACATTCATTGAATACCCTATTCCTATTATGTAACTGCAATAAAAACTAAGGGTCACTCAAAAAATCAAAACAAACGAATAGGCACAAGGGTATCTTACGATAAGATCATAAGGTCTAGTTCACAATGTACATAGGTACTTGATATTCTATACAGTGTGCATTCCTCATTACAATACAATGTGATACGTTGATTACTCATGTGTTTGGCTAATGTTGATCGTCACTTGTACTCAGGGTTGGATTGCGAAATGGATCGGTCATAAATCAATCCACGGATCGGATTGGCACGATCGTTATTGTTAAATGGTTGTAATAATTAATACAATTTTATGGTTACCTGTGAAACGGTTTTTGGGGTTTACGGTTTGGGATTTGTTATTTTTTGCTGTTTTTGGATAAAATATTTTTTCTGTCATAAAATACAAAAGAATTTAAAAAGGACACCTTAATTATGATATAATTTACCAAAAAAAAAAATATACATAATCACATAGTACCTAATTATGTAAAAAAGGATTAATTATTTCAGTGTGCCAAAAAATTTATTTGATTATCGAGAATAGCGCGTAGCAACACGACAACGAATTTTTTCAAATAAAGTGATTTATCTAAAATTTACATCTTATTAACCGAACGACGTCCATTGCTGGACATACGGACCTGCTGGACATAGACCTCTAGAGATAGCCGTAAAGACCGGTCCTGTGCTGCCTGCATCCAGCGATTATTATTATCTATTAGATAGATAGCAGCAGCGGTAATTCACAGGCTACTAAAAAAAAGTTAGCCTAATGATTAATGTCAGCTTTGTGTAAAGTTACCCCCCATCTAAGTTTGCCTGCCCAGGATTCCTATGAGCGGGAATCAAATTCCGAAACAACATAATCCAAACTAATATTATAAATGCGAAAGTAACTCTGTCTGTCTGTCTTTCTGTCTGTCTGTCTGTCTTTTCTTCACGCCTAAACTACTGAACCGATTTATGTGAAATTTGGTACAGACATAGTTTGGAACTTGAGAAAGGACATAGGATAGTTTTTATTACAAAAAATAAAAATAAAAAATAAAATTTATTCCGGACATTATGTAACACACTATGTAACGGCACACGGTTACAAATAACCTATTTTTTTGAAGAGTTCCTTAAAATATCTTCCACATTTCATTTTTGAAGAGATCCCGCGAGATCGGGAACTATGTGGGTAAAACCAAAAATCTGCCGGAAGTCACTATTCCACGCGAACGAAGTCGCGGGCAAAAGCTAGTTATACCATAATTGGAGAGATGACAAGAATAATGCTATAAGATCACGGTGTTGAAATTATTTAATTAAAATACGATTTTTAACCAGTTAGTATTTACAACTTTGCCCCTGCTTTAATACCTATTGGGTAATCATAACCTTCAGGATATCACAGCGAAAGTATTTCGATAAAAGTGGTTTTTGTACCAAGTTGTCCTTGTGGGAATAGCAAAGATCAAGAATTTTTGGTGAATGTTTGACAGTTGGAACTTGATATTTTAACTTTAAAATGCTCTCTAAATATAGTTATTTGAAATAATTACCTAAAATAGCTGAGGATGTGTCTGAAAGCATAGCAAACAGTTTGCATAGTGTGGCATCGCGGATTCGATTTCCCGATCGAGTAAATTATTATTTCATTTATCAAATATCTACATATTACATACTTAGGTAATAGATGATTGGAAAACGAAATTATAATTTTAATTGTAAACCAATGTGAATAGTCAAATCGGTTTACAATTAAAATCGGTAAAGGAGTATTACATTCGTTGTCTGCTAGTGTTACTCAGAATTTTTATTTTTAATTGACAGATTTATAGCAATAGGTAACACAAAATCGCCATAGAAACAAAACACTAGGTATTACAAAACAAACCATTAGTGACAACGAAACGTGTGTGCACTATAGACATTATTTATAATGTGTATATTTCATAATTTGCTTTAAAACTTACATAACCTTGACGAAATAAGTAGCCATGTTTATTAGGTAAATAAGTATTGTTTATTTTAAGACAATTTCAAACGAAAGTTACATAAACGACGACGCCTAATAAAAAAATCATAGCATTGTTGCATGACTGGTAATTGTCTTGGATAACGTGAAGGCGTTAAACACCAAGACCGCTTATTTTAATAAAAATATTGTACCTTTAACATCCGTGTTGTGTTTAAGATATCAGATCCTTCAACTATTATAAATGCGAAAGTTTGTAAGGATGGATGGATGATTGGTACTCGAGCGGAATAGGCACACATGTAGATACATACATACATACCATCACGCTTGTATTCCCCGAAGGGTTAGGCAGAGGTGTACCAATGACACCCACAGTTTGCCAGTATGTTTTTAGGTCTCATGTAATAGGGGGCGAGCCTATTGCCATTAACCGGGCACAAATCCAAACTCCGAGCTGCTACTGAGAAATTCAAAGAGAAACCCAATAACACTTTTTGCACATGTAGATAGTAATCTAGTTATCATTTTTATCCCGCTTTCGTGATCCCATAGGATCATTGAGGACTTTGACTTAATTCTAAAGTCTATGCACACGAAGTCGCGGGCAGAAGCTAATAAACGGAAGTTTAGATCGAAATATTAACTAATTAACTGATTTATCGACCTAACGATCTAACTTTTGAAACAAGATTAAACGCTCATGAAACAGTTGATAGTTATTTCAATACTTATTGGATTAACCTTGATAATTGAGAAAGAGATTCTAATAATAAGTGAGATTTCAATATATCTTTGGTATAAAAATAATAATAAAATTTAATTTGAAAGTTCATATTATTATTCTTTCGACATATAAATTAATAGATACCGTTGCAATTTATACAGTTAAAACTAATAACTTAATGCAAATTGCAGCTTGCCAAATTTTTCGTGCAGTTTTTGCAATAAATAAACTTTATTTATATACCAAATATGCATTAACAAGTTTTTTGGTTACTTTTCAATCTAGTTTTTAATTGGATATCGTTGATGCAAAAATAGCAACTTTAATAATAAAAACGAATATTATATATTAACATTTAGAGCGATATCTAGCAACGATAATGCTGATCTATCACAATACAGTCAGTTTCATCGGTTGCTCGGCGCGACCGCCGGACAATTGCCTTTGCAACACTATTTTTACTCTGATCTTGGACGAGCGCCATCAGCTGAGCTAACGCCAGTTCACTAGTACTAACCCCACAGATATACGTACCCGCTCCCACAAAATTTTAAAATACTCTTACTAACCCATAACCTCGACCGAGAACCATCAATGAGCACCCGTTTCAATGAGATATGTTTTAATCCGTGCGTTACAAATAAACGCCAAGGTTCGTGATAGTTTCAGTTCGGGAGTATGGCGACGTGAGCGCGCACCGCGTCGGCCATGGCGCGCCAACGATGGACGCTAGCTCTAATTTTAATCTGCCTGCCTATCCTTGCCACAGTGATAACCGCATTCCGTGTACGCGATTTACCCAAAGCCGAAAGTGTGAAACACGATATAAAAAAGCAAAAGTGTGAAGACTGTGATGTGAAGGTCGGTCAAAAGTTGCATAGTGCTAAAATCGAAAGTGAAAAACATGTGTTTGAGGATTCGAAGAAGGTGGGACGGGAGAAACAACAAATACATCCGAAGGCTGAAACTAAACCTGCTCATAAATTCGATATAAGAAGCGACGAAGACGACGACAATGATGATGAAAAGGATATTTTGAAAATAAAGCCCGGATTTAAACAAGAAGTTCCTATTAGTAAAGTGAAATTAGAGGCAAGTAGCAAAAAGTCTGTGTCAAACTTAGGTGATGATGACGATGATGATGATAATGATGACATTAAACCAAGTTTATTGAAAAAGTCTAAAGTGGTTGACATTAAAAAAAGTGAACAAAAACCGCAACCAGATATTAAGAGCTCAAAAGTCAAAGAATCGCCTCTAAAGACTATAAAACACGATGATGACGACAGTGATGATGATGACGATGATAATGATGACGATAAAACACGTGTATTATCGAAACTAAAGCCATTTGAAACCAAAAAATCTGATCTGAAACCTAAACAAGAGACTAAACGGCCAGAGTTTAAAGTTACGTTACCAAAATCATCAAAAGAAGTTGTTGATGATGATGATGATGATGACGACAATATTAAACGAAAGGTATTCGACAGTAAAAAATCTGACGTAAAACCTAAACAAGACACAAAACGGCCAGAGTTTAAAGTTACGCTACCGAAATCAAAAGAACTTTTTGATGATGATGATGATGATGATGAAGATGACGACATAATTAAACGAAATGCATTTGAAATAAAAAAGCCTGACCAGAAAACTAAAAGGCCTGAATTCAAACTTACTCCACCTAAGTCAAAAGTAGTTAGTATTGACGAGGACGATGATGATGAGCCAAGCACTCATCCGAAAGGAAAAGCTTTAGAAAAGAAAAGTGATCATAATTTGAAAAAAGATACTAAGAGTTCGGAAGTCACAGAATCGGCATCAAAGTCAAAAAAAGTAGTCGATGATGAAGACGACGATGATGATGATGACGACGACGATGATGACGACGACGATAATGATGACGATGATGATGATTTCTATACCAGTACGTTATCAAGCATCATGGAAACATTTAATATGATTGGTTTAAAAATCGATCCAAGCCTTGATCCAACGACTAAAACTCATGAAACTAAAAAGACGGAACACAAGGCTAAAGACAAAAAACATGAAGATGATGACGATGTCAAAGAGAAACACAAAATTGAAGTCGCATCAAAACCTGCTACTATTAAGAAGAGTGATGATACTATTAAGAAAGTGAAAGAACCATCAGCTAAACCCTTCTTTAAGACAATTTTTGGTAGCGATGATGACGATGATGACGACGACGATGATGACGACGATGACGACGACGACGATGATGATAATGATGATGACGATGATGATGACAAAGATATTGCTCCCAAAAAACTAAAACCTATAACTGGTGTCAAAGAAAAAGATAAAATAGATATAAAACTTCCAGAAGTTAAGAAAGAAGTTAAAGTTAAAATTGAACCACCGAAGAAAATTCTAAAGGAGGACATTAAAGAGAAGAGTGAAGAGAAAAAACCTGTAATAAAACCGAAACCTGAAATTAAAAAAGTTGAACCAGTGCCAAAAGAAACAAAGGAAGTTAAAAGTAAAGCTAAGGAAGACGACCATAAACCTGATAAATTAGTCGCCAAAGATAAAATTCTCATTGAAAAACCAACTCCTAAAAAAGAAGAGAAGAAAGAAAAAGAACCAAAACATGTAGAAGAAAAGCCCAAGAAAGAAGCTGTAAAGAAAGAAAATGTAAAAGACACAGGTAGTTCAAAATCTAGTCAAGAAAAGGACGACAAGGATTCAAGTCAAGAGGATCTCAAAATAACTGAGAAAATTATTCCAGAGCATAAGAAAAAGTTTCCTATTAAAGACACTTACAATATGCATGACGTAAAAAAAGACAGTAAGTTTGATTTTGTTAAGAAATCTGATAAAACGTCAAAAGAGAAGCTTTACGATAGTTCAGAAATGTCTTCGTCAACTGAAAGCCATTTAAAACACGTTACGGATGCTTTGCACAGACGAAATTTGCTCAAAAGTGAATTTGAAGACTTCTATGCATTCTTTCCTACTTTTGCACCAAATTTTTCTCGAATTCATAACCCGGAATGCAGGCGTCACGGACAGATTGTGTTGAGGCAATTACGAGGGACCAAGCTGTGGGCACTGAATAGTAAGTTTCTATAATTTCTAACATTTCATTCTTAGCACGATCCCGAGTCAAAGTTTAGAAATTCAACACTCGTATTTTGAGATTTATATCCGTTAAAATAATTACTTTACCTTACAACTATTTATATTGGCAATGTTTCAGAGATTTCGACAACAGATGTTGCGCGAAAAAAAAACATAAATACCAACTTATTGCAGTTCATTAATCAAGGGTTTTACTGTTTTTAAATGAAGGACATTTTTAGTTTCAGTAGTCGCTGTAAAAAAGTAGTGTTTCGTTTGCGTAGTTTCATAATTATGGCCTCGAATTTACAATACACAAAGGGATTATAAAGAACAGTAAACATTGGTGTGGCCTTGACGCGTCTGCGTTAGCCTCAGGTGCCCCCAAGGGGTTTGCATAGTTGAACGAAACAGGAATTTTTCATTACAGTGCTCGACGCTACGGCGAAGATTCCCTCGGGTATCTTGCAAGGTAATGGAATCCAGCTTGGTGACTTCGACCAGTGTATGGGAAGCCGTGCTCGTGTGCAGTTGGAAAGTGGCAGCGTGGTCAAGGTCCAGGGGAAGTACTGCTTGGCTCGATTAGACGTGAAGGCAGAACACCCAGAACTGGAGACGCCAGTGCATTTGGCGCAAGCCAAGAACCTGATCAGGAGCCGGATCGATGATGTGAGTTTCAGTTTTAAACAAATCTTTGGTTTACATTCGCCACACGTTTGATACCATGAGTTTAATAACAAACAAATGGTGCACTCAAAACTACTAGCTCGGGAACTCGTTGTTTGTTATTCGTGCGAATTCAAGACTCGAAAATATTCGCGTATTTTTTTGTGTTTACGAGCAATGTGCCTGTTTAGAATTTATTATTTGAACTGTAGCTTTGAATACATCATATTTTGATTGTTTTTAAAAGATAAAACTGAGCATAATGGTAGTTCGCCATTTTAAAAGTTAAAATGCAAATTTTTGGTAACTGGAAAAATACTTCAACGTTTCAGAACAAAGCTACGTGGTAAAAGAACTAAACGGCAAGAAAATTAAACACGAATTTAGCTTTAGAAAACTGCATTTCTTAAAGCGATTAGAAAGTAATAGCTTTCTTGTTATCTCCTGCGGCGAGTATCAAAGTTAGAGCTAACTTTGCCCCTTACCTAAACGCCAGACAAGCTGTTTAGAATGTCTGGGTCAAATTAGATAAGGATTCATGAAGACGCGTTGTTTTATATTATGTATGGCCATGTGGCTGGTGATAATTTGCATCATTAGTCTGTCAAAGTACAACGCATCGTACATGCACTGTGTGCCAACAGAGCTAGACAATGAGTGACCAGTCAACGGTCACTCATCTTCTTAACAAATGTGACGAAAGAATTCGCGACGAAACGATTATGAATACAGAAATTCAATGCCTTTCATCCTTATGTTTTGCTACCTAGGTATACCACAAGGTTTAATCTGCGATAAGTTACATCTTTAGTTACTGCCCCGCTCCTATGATTGTTAGGGCGATTTTACATATCTCTTCCTCGATAAATCCATTCTTAATTTTTTTATGTAGTTTTTTAAGTAACTCTATCTGCCTGTCTTTTACGCTTTTATGACTAACCTACTGCACCGATTTTGATGAAATTTGGTACGGGGTAGGTTCGAACACCAAGAAACGGCATAGGCTACATTTTATTCTGCGAAATTGTCTGCGTCTGCGATAATCAACATTTACACGGACGAAGTCGCGGGCAAAAGCTAGTAATGAAATAAGAGTTTTTTTTTAAATCGGGCCAGTAGTTCCTGATACCGCTGTAAAAATAAACTCTTCACCTTTACAATACAGTTATAAGTAGATAACAAAACTGTGGTTCGCTATCGAAGTCTATAGGTACATTTTATCCTCTATCTACGAGTATACTAATATATTATAAAGATACTAGCTTTTGCCCGCGACTTCATCCGCGTGGATTAATAGTTCCCGTTCCCGGGGGATTTCCGGGATGAAAACCATCCTATTTCCTTTCTCGGGTCCCAGACTATATCTGTACCAAATTTCATTGAAATCGGTTCAGTGGTTTAGGCGTGAAGAAGAGACAGACAGACAGAGTTACTTTCGCATTTATAATATTAGTAAGGATAGAGGAAATATTTGTATTTTTGTATGTAACGAATAAACTTAAAAACTACTGGACCGAATTTAATCATTTTTTCACCAATAGATAAATACATTATTCCTGAGTAACATAGACTATACAACATCACGCTACGACACACGGGAGCGGAGCAGTAACCAAAGACGTAACTTAACGCGGGTGAAATAAGCCACGCGGACGAAGTCACGGGCAGTTCGCTAGTATTTCTATAAATTCATTACGGATTTCATGAAATTTTACAAGATTACTTTAACCGGTTACCTACTGTTAGATTGAAATATGTCTAAAGATTAATTTAAGCTAGGTATAAGCTCAGTAGATTGATGAATCCGATATAAATTGAAGTCGTTATTCGAATTTTCGTTATAAAAATCTCATACTTTACAATTTTAATAGAAAACTATTTCAAATAGACTTTATTGGTATTAGATGTGACAAATTAAATAACAGAGATGGATTTCTTAATGGCTACCTTCTGCCCGCAACTTTCATTTCATTGTTTGCGTCGTTTTTTCACCCGCGTGAAGTTTCGTCTTTGGTTATTGCTCCACTCCGGTGGGTCGTAGCGTGATGTTATAACTATAGCCTATCTATACCATTTCTCATAAATCTGGCTATCATAAAAAGAAACAAAATTTGAAATCCGACAGTGAAATCCAGAAATTAGCGTGTTTAAACACACAAACAAACAAGAACTTTTCAGTTATTATCTTAGCATAGACGAAACTAAGTAATATGATGTTCCATTCCGTTCCATTTATTCATTCATTCATTCATTCAGGTTTTTTATGTCAAAATTCTCTTACGTCTCATTGTTGAAATCAGAAGCCTTCAAATGCGGGTATAAAGATTTCCTTGTATCTATTTTTACGTTTCCTTACAATAAAGTTGACGAGGGAAGAAATGGCTATTTTTATAAAATGACAAACGCACCATTCTATTTCTGGATGTTGATAAATGTAATAAGCTTTATCATACACTTTGGCGATATATGTATATAACACTAGCTTAAGCCGCGATTTCGTCTGCGTGAATGTCTATGGGACGTTATTTCGTATTCTGACATAAAGGTAGACTAAGTTACTCCTTATAACATCTGCTATCTGCCAGTGAAAGTCCGGTCAAAATCGGTCCAGCCGTTTAGGAGACTACTCGGAATAAATAAACAGGCAAACATACAACAATTTATTTTTTGACATCACAAATAGGTCAACACTTCAGATTCATTTATTTGTATACTTACATACTTTATTATAGAACATCCTACTCCTATTAAGTCCTATAGAATATCCATCAGATATAACGTCAAAAAGAACCCTAAAAAGTTCTACAGAACCATTAACACTAAGCGTTCCCATGATTTGTTTAGCCAGGTCACTTCGTGCCGAGATTTTCAACGTTGAGTTGGGGAGTCTGCGTGCCGGCCGCCTGCAACCCTGAGGATGTGGAGGTGGTCATCAAGGATGCCGTCAAGCACTACCAGCATACCAGTGGGGTTGTGGTGCGCGTCAAGGTGGACGAGGAAGACTGTCATGTGGAAGAGGGAGATTGGTGGGATGACTGGACTGAAGTGCCAACTCTCTTGACATTGTAAGTTTAAAAGGCGCTTTGCACATAGAGCAACTATTGTAGCAACTGGCAACTAGAGTTTCGAGTTCCGGTGATCCTCAACAGTTTTCAGTTGCTCTAATCGATGGCTAAATTAGTTCCTAATTGCCGCAACTAGCAACTGTTGAATATTATACAGGTTTTTAAAGATCGCTGCGTAGATTGAGCAACTCGGCTATGAAAGTAGACAGATTGCCATAAAGTTGCGGCAACCGTAAACGTTATAGCAACTATCAACATTTTACAGGAAACTTTTAAAGAGTTGATAGTTGCCTCAACTTAAGTTGCTCCATGTGCAAAGCGCCTAAGGGCATGTTTAACCACCTCTGAGTATACTTACACGATTTTCTTGCTAGTCTATGCTGTATGACTTCCTTGGTGAGTTTCGGTAGTCCTATCTGATGCTAGGAATTAACAGCTCTACCTGCCGGGGTGTGGAATAATACCGGGTCCCAGCTAAAGGTAGCTGGAGAAACACTGTGGGGTTTTAGTCGTTAGGAGTCTTACATGAGGGTTTCACTATGAAAAAAACAGGGATTGACAGCTCACCTTAAGCTTCAACTATTAATATTTACTGACAGATATTGTTACAGAATAACACTACATATATATTTAAAAGTAATTTAATCAGAACTGTGAAATAGAATTCAAAAATGTTGACCAAATTTTGCTGAACAGTCAGTATCGTATTCGTTCACTACTTTAATATTCGCGATTAGTAGGCTAATAGATAATGCTATATAGCCTTAAACCATATCAAAGTGGGACAGGTAACGGTTAATCAAACATGATGTTTATGTGTAAAAATGATAGCAAAGTCTATAATTATGGAGGTAGGTAAATAAATGTTTTATAGGCTGACTGCATTCCCGAGATTATAACGAATTACATTCTTTTTAATGAGCAGCCTCCGACAAGCTTGATAATGAGCTCAAAATTAGTTTATTTTTAATTAAAGATGGCTCTAGTGTAAATTTGAAACAAATATTACCTAGGCATTTATTTTTAAATCACTGTACGGCTAGCGACCCTGCCTGATGATATGTGGTCATCACTGCCGATAGACATCTGCAGTACCAGATGCCTCGTAAATGCGTTGCCATCCCAGAGACAAAGTTGAGATTTCTATGTGCCTGTAATTACACCGGCACCATACCCTTCAAGTAATTGGAACACAGCAACGCAGCGCTGTTTTGCGACTGAAATTGGTATGGTGTTAGTGATTCCATGGACGAGCTCCTTCACAAAGAGCTACAAATATTTTAGGTAAAAACCAAATGTTAGACAATGAATAGGTAAATGTAATTAACGCAACGATGTTAAACGTTTCAGATCTTTCTATGGTGTCATCATTTTGCTGGTACTTGTGGCGACGATTCAAGACTTTTTTGCTAGAAGACCAGAAGATCAGGGCGAAGACGCTGATGAAAAGGCGGAAGGCAATGAAGAAGAAGCGAAGAATGAAGAAAAAGATGCTAGCAGTAGCAAGAAGTCAGGTAACAGATTGTTCTGTTTGTATGAATCAAGTTATTTGAACGAAGTTTTCTTATAGAAATTGACCTTGTACATCCAATTTCCCTATTCGTTGCATTTGTTTTTAAACTTTATAGTTATCTATACCTACTGATATTATAAACTGCCTCGGTAACCTAGTGGTCCTAAGTGCGACTGCTACGCTCGAGGTTATGGGTTCGATTCCCAGGTCGAGCAGTGTTATTGAGTTTTTTTATGAAATTCTCAGTCGCAGCTCGGAGTGGAAATGGCAATAGGCTAGCCCCATTTACATGGGACCTAAACATACCAGCGTACTGTGGGTGTACACCTCTGCCTAACCCGAGGAATACAGGTGTGATGGTATGTGTGAGTATTATAAAGGGGTAAAGTTTATAAGGTTGTAGTGGGTAATCTCTGGATCTACATATACTGAGCCGATTTTGAAAAGTCTTAATTAATTATTTTTTGTCCCAAATAAAACCATAATATTTGTGAGTGTCATAGGCTATATAGCTAGTTTCCTCCGTGCCTCGGAAAGCACGTAAAGCCGTTGATCCCGGCTGTCATTTGTAGATCTTTGACAGTCGTTACTGTAAGTCAGAAGCCCGAAAGTCTGACAATCAGTCTTACCAAGAGTATCGTATTACCCATTACTGGGTTGTGGAGGTCTGATAGGCAGTCGCTCCATGTAAAATGCTGATAATCAGCTGCATCCGGTTCGACTGGAAGCCGACCCCAACATAGTTGGGAAAAGGCTAGGCAGATGATGATGATAGGCTATATAAAATCACGCTAAGATCCACAGGAGCGGGGCATTAACCAAAGACATAGCTTAATGCAGGTGTAATAGGCCATGCGGATGAAGTCGCAGGTAGTCCGCTAGTTGGTGTTACACACGTTTAGTATTTTAAATATGGGATGTAAAAAATCATAACCTTTTTTGCTTTGCCGCATTCGGGTGACACGGTAATTACACATACTGCACAAGTTCAAGAAACTAAGAAAAAAAAGACTTGTGAAATGACTTTCGAATTAATGCAAACCGTTTTGCTTACGGTGAATGCAACGGAACAGAGGTCGTGGAGGTATTTAAAGTTTAATCAAAACATTCTAAATCTAATTTTCGTAATATAAACTTAAACTCTAACGCAATGATAGGAAAAATATGTGACTTTCGTTTTTGTTAAGTTTCTTTTTCATCATTATCATCATAATATCAACCGCAGGACGTTCACTGCTGGACATAGGCCTCCCCCATTGATTCCCAAAAGAACCGTTTGGAAGCAGCCTGCACCCGGCGTTTTCCTGCGGTCTTAATCTTAGTGTCTTCTTATACCCTTTAAATACAAAGAGAAAATTCATATTGTAAGTAGAGAAACAGGGTTTAAAAAAATAAATTGCTATTTTCTAGTATCTCCACTTTCATAAAACGTTAAGAAAGAGACGAAACTAGAAGCAAGAAAAAAAAAAAATTCAGTTAGCCAGGGCCAAATAAATTAGGGCTGAGTAAGTAGCAGATGACCCTACCTATCCACCATTTTTGTATGTTCAACGTTCTGCCAAACATCCTGATATTATATCAAGTTGTACATTTCCAATTAAAGTTGACCTGGCATTGCATATAATTTCCGTATCATGATAGGTCAGCTTTCACTAGGAACTTATACCTTGATCATCATCATGAATCCTCAAGCAGGAATCGAAACTAACACAAACACACCTATTAAAAAAATAAAATGACCTGAATAATATTACAAAAGTCTCCGTAAAGATTTATGCAGCACATCTGTTTAGGTCATAAAAATTTTATGTGGCTCTCTGGACAGAGATATATCAAGGTTAAGTCCAGATATATTCGATATTTTGCACGTGGTATTGAATAATAATGAGTCACTCGCACCCAAAGGGTTGTTTTATATCGGAAAGCCTAAAATGTTCGTGTTTGGGATGAATATTAACTTCATTAATGTGTTTTTACTATGTTGTAGTATGTCGACTAGCGAACTATCGAAGACTTCGTCTGCGTCGCTCATTTCACCTGTGTTAGGTAACGTCTTTGTTTACTGTTCCGCTTCCATGTGTCGTAGCGTGATGGTATATAGCCTATTTTACTCAGCGATAATGTAGCATTCTAATGGTGAAGGAATTTTTGAAATCGGTCCAGTAGTTTTTGAGTTTATTCGTTACATACAAAAATACAAATCTTTCCTCTTTGTAACATAATGTTATTGGTGAAGCTGAAAAAAGGTATTTTTTTTAGTTTAATTAAATCTCTTATGTATTAGGATGGTGCCCTGTACGGAATAGCTGATTTTTTTGTGATTACTAAAGAAAGTATTATTATGAATCTAAGCTAATCTAATCTTAAGCTATAAGTGTATGTTACTAATATTTTAACCGACTTTAAAAAAAGGAGGAGGTTTTATGTTCGACTATATGTATTTTACCATTATAGTCTTTAAAGTATACAGGGGTGGCATCTATCACACCACACGCGAACTACAACTGTCGAATCCTATATCGCGATTTCGATACTTACATAAAAAAATCGTGTGTCGTGTATTCTCCTTAATTAATAATTAAGTAATTTGCATTTATTATTTTAATTCACCAACAGACGATTAAAAATTTCTCATAATCCGGTGTAATTATACTGATTGTGAAAATTTTACCTTGATTAATTTGAAATGTATTTCATTACTCGTTTGACATATTAACACATTGTGGATTGACTTTATGTAAAGAATTAAACTAATTTGTAAACCAATTAAGATTTCACCACGACACTACAGCATTTTCTATCTCTTTCTTCCACAGACGGTTTCTTAAGTTGCTTCTCACTCTATTACACGATCGGCAAGCTGACTGCTCCGGGGACTGACGACGAGATCTCCTGTATTCATGGGGTCCGGGGTATCGCCACCATCGCTCTGCTGGTCGCCCACAAGTTCCTGCCTGTTGCTGTGATGCCGTATACTAATCGGCTAAGGATTACTGAGGTGAGAAAGCTTTCTAAAGCTGTAGTTTTATTATGCATATTGGCCTCACTATGAATTGCTCCTGTATCATGGGTGCGTTTAAAGCATATAAACTCACATACATACATAATCAATCAGACTCGGAACATTTATCTGTGCGCCATACAAATATATGTTCTGTGCGGAAGTCGCTCAGCTATAGCGCCAACCGTTTCATACCATCACGCCTGTATTCCCCGAAGGGTTAGTCAGAAGTGTACCAAACACACACAGTTCACCGGTATGTTTTGGTCCCATCTCCCATGTAATAGAAGGTGAGCTTATTGCCATTAACCGGGCACAAATTCTAATTCCGAGCCGCTAATAAGAATTTCATAGAAAAACCCAATAACACTTTGCTCGACCTGGGAATCAAACCCAACACCTAGAGGTCTTGGGTTTACACGCTAGAGCGTAGCAGTCGCGCTTAGTCTCACTAGGCTAACGACCCAGTCAACCATTTG
The DNA here is from genome assembly GCA_932526535.1 of Caradrina clavipalpis. Classification (NCBI taxonomy): domain Eukaryota; kingdom Metazoa; phylum Arthropoda; class Insecta; order Lepidoptera; family Noctuidae; genus Caradrina; species Caradrina clavipalpis. The sequence goes on from OW052095.1 coordinate 3,797,106, forward strand.
TCAAAATGAAATTATCTTAACCCAATAATTGCTCAATAAAAACATTTTGACGACTGTCCAAAAGCGCGCACGCACCCCAAATATTCGTGTAAAACATCGCACAATTGGCACAGATTGCCTAACGTTACGTTATTGTCATCAGCGACCGCCAAGGTGCTTAACCTTAGCCGTGGAATCTTATTCGGAGCACATGCGTGAAAAGCATGCTTTAAAATAAATAGCTGTAGTGATGGGACAAGTCGATAGTTTTTGAGGTATCGTGTCGATGAATGTATGGGTTCACCATACATTCATTATTTGAGACATTTTTAAGACAGGATCAAATATAATCTATAGTTTATCTATTTTGATTAAAAAGTAAGTAAACTCGATGTTTAGATAAGAGTAGATGAGATAAGGGCTATATATAATTTCTAGGTTAGGCAGTCTCTCATCAAATAAGTCAGTTTCAAAGATAATATTTTTTTAGTATTAGTAGATTTTGAATTATGTATCATTGTAAAATTTAATAAACCATCTAGTATCCCTTATCTTAAAAATAATCATCAAGTTATTTATTTCTTAAGTAGTTAGTTAATTACTTATGGACCAAATTGCAACCAGACCACGTTAAAAATGAAGCGCGCTGTCGTGAATATAATACAATATAATTATAGTAGTAAAATTTTATAGAAGTCACTATTTGCAACCAAATGCGTTTAGTTAATATTATTCTAATTAGTAAAAGCCACCGTTTAAGTTTATTAATAGTAGACTAAATAACTAATTTTAATGAATTATTTATGTTTGCCTGTGTGTACTAAGAAAAACACATTGACTAAAGAGATGATGCAACCAGATTACCAGTTCGTTAGTCCATCGTAACCGGTGTATCTATTTATAAAACCCTAATCTGTATAAAACAAAGCTCTAAACATTTAAACAACACGACATTTACAAATCACATTGTTTATTATGAAATCAATCAGCATACCTACAAAATATAACACATCGAATCGACTACTAGGTAATTTCCCAGCACTATTTTCTTTCGAAATTCTTATTAGTAAGGCAGAAGGGTGATATTCGCGTAACAGCTAGCTGTATGAAGCATGTTATCGTTGGCCGGTTGCCATGTACGTTGCGACTGTGTCCGTCCGGTGCTGAACTGAATCATTCGGGCACTACGGGCAATCCGCTTGCGAAATGGATAGCAGTCGGTACTAATTAGAAAATTATCTCATTAGTGTGATTGGGGAGACTAATCGTAACCTTGAAGTATTGGTGTTCAGTCAAAACATTTATGTAAGCAAAGAGCAACTTGACAATTCCTGACAATCCTAAAGTGCCTGTAATTAGGCACTTTTGGATTGTCAGGAATTGTCAAGTTGCTCTTTCCAAAACGAGCGAAGGAAGAACGAGCAAGATCTTTGATGCTCTTTTCAATTAAGTTTCTAAGGTCCTTAGACAAAATCTTAATAGCTATTGTAATTAAACTAGCTTTTGTTCGCGACTCCGTCCGAAAGACCCTCTTAATTAGACCCTGTTGCAAAATCCGTTATAATGATTAGCTGTAGTCTCTCACCTATAAACGTTTTCGTTGCAGAATGTGCACTTCGCAAAATGTGCATTGAACAAAAAAAAACGTGCACATTGCAATTGGTGCACTTTTTGTAACAGGCGTTCCTCAAAAGCAATGCATTTCGCAAAAGGAGCTATTCTCAAAACACTTAAATAAAATTAAACAAAAATTGTAGATACCTACGCTCTTTTTTCCAACAGGTAATTCGAAACATTAGCTTTCTTAAACCACGAACGAACAAACAAAAACTCTTCACCTATATTATTCCTAGAGTAAAAGCATAGATTCCACCGAAAGATACAGCACTCCTAATTCATAATTTGTTTCTCTCTAACAAACGCAAAACAAAAATAAACAAATGACTGCTAATGTAATTCAAATCGTGCTTTTAACATTATTCCGCCAATTTACGTATTAGCCTTGAGAGTAACAGCTGTAATTCAAAGACGTTATGGATTACGAAGATTAAGAACTCGCATGTACAGACAACAAAGCTATTTGGTATACAGACAGCTTACTTGCGATTACTTTTCAACAATGTTGTAAGTGTGTTGCGCAGTCGATTCTTTTTACGAATACGCATACAATAATAATGAATATTGGCAGTGTAGTAGAAAGATGAATAATTTTGCTTGTATACCAAATGGTTTTGTTTAACCAAGAGGTATCGTGTTGCCCAGCTACTGGGTTGTGGAGGTCAGATAAGCAATCGCTCAATGTAAAACATTGGTATTCATCGGTTAGACTGGAAGCCAACCCCAACATAGTTGGGAAAATAAGCAGATGATGATGACCAAATGGTTTTGTTGACTGTACCTAACGTCACATTTACATTAGTAGCAGATGTGTCTGTGTTTAAATTACGAGACAGTCGGGATCTTTGTGATCGAGACTGATCACTTTTGGTTCTAGTAATGCGAACTATGACTCAAAGAATCACCTGCATTTACGCCGTCTTGTTATTTATTTCAAAGATTTTTTGTTGAATTGGCTCAAGTGTATTTATGTGTCATTGTTGTGTATTCTCCTTAGTACTAGACTAAATTATATATTATATTCTATATTATCACGGGGGCGATAACGTTGCAAGCGAATTAGAAATACCATTTGTTTTACCAAAACTCACATATAAATAATAACGCTTGTGTGGAGGGATTCTTTATGGAAAGCGTTTTAAACATAAGTAGTCTTATTTATATTTTGTTCAATAAGCATTTATTTGACTTGATGCAATTTTGAAGATAAGATAAGGACATTAATATGTATCTAATAACGTTGGTGAACATTGGAGTTAATTGAACGTAGGCACCTACTAAAGCATTTTTTTTATAAAAAGAAAAAATACAGAAAAAATATTTTGTGTCAATACACAAAATAATTTTTCTTCATTTTTCACGTACCGCACGTTGTTCCGTAAATTATTTAAAGTAATACAAATATACCGGTCTTTTTTGGAAAACTATGGGGGAGGCTTTTTTTTTTTTTTTTTTATAGACTTGAAATCATCAAATAACTTCCCCCGCCCTGGGCGGGGCGGGAGGGAGTGTCAGACTTTTACTGACTAAAACCCGTCTATGTTCCTTCATGTGCCCTTTGCGTTCCGGGGGCGCGGTATCTCTTTCGAACAACAAATGGGGGAGGCCTACGTCTACCAGTGGACGTCCTGGAGCTGATATGATGATGATGATGATGAATACAAATTTACAATTTGCTAGAAAAAAGGGAAGATTTTTTTTAACGCCACGGGTTTCCTTAGCGCATAATATGTATTAAGGGCAAATATATCCAAAATTTATTCAACTTCCTTATAGGGAACTCACCAACTTCAAACCCATGGACTCATGATAACAATTGACCTCTTCCAGTTAGCAAGTTCTCCACTCTGGTCGTGGTGCCGAGCTGGTTGGATGTTCACCGATTGCTTCCTACTCCTCAGCGGCGCCCTGACTGCACACAGGATCTCTGACAATGACACTGGCGCTCCGAGGAGGCTGTTCTCAAGATATTTAAGGTATTTCTAGTAGTTTGTATTATTATAATATCAGGCTTTTTTCTTGGAGCTTATAGGTAGTCCAAATATCGTATGATATTTTGGTAGAAGATACCTATATGTATATATGTTGTAGGGGTACTATTCTGTTAATCTGGATTGGTTTTTCCAAAACGCATGTCTATTTTACCATCACGCCTATATTCCCCGAAGAGTTAGGCAGAGGTGTACCAAGTACACCCACAGTTCGCCAGTATGTTTAGGTCCCATGTAATAGGGAGCAAGCCTGTTGCCATTAACCGGGCACAAATCTTAACTCTGAGTCGCTCCTGAAAATTTCATAGAAAATCCCAATAACACTTTGCTTGACCTGGGAATCAAACCTAAGACCTCTAACGTAGCAGTCGCGATAAGGACCACTAGGCTAACGAGACAGTTCTAGTGTTATTTACTTCTAGTTCTTTTTTATTACTATAACGTATAGCTTTTTTTCTTTAAGTGGTAGGCAGAGGTGTAGGTATAGTTTACGCTTTTATAGGTACTCCAATGACGTACGATAATAATAATATGCTTTATGATTTAATATACATGATATAATATGATATAATTATGTACGGTAGTACATTGTCAATTGTGTTTATTTGGTTTGGTTTTTACAAAACACATTTCCCATTTTTCGTAGTTTTTGAATTTTTAGGGCTCTAGCTTCTAGTTGTTAATTATAAGCTTAACTTTGGGGTGACTGATCTATTATTGCTTGATAGTAATGAAGGTAACTCATTTGGAGTGGTGTGAAATATGTAGTTTGACGACAAACCGAAGAGTAGGTTTTGTTATAGGCGTCGCTTGATAATAATGTTCTATCAATAATCAAATATTATGTTATTTAATTATATAGAGATTGAAAAGGGCTACTCTTTTTGGGAGAACTAAAGTCTTATTGGTAAGAGAACCATCAAGTGACGCCTACAATAAAAATATAGTTTGTCAATAATGTGCTGCTTATTGCTATAAAAAAGCTAGCAGGCATTAATTTTTAGTTCATAAAAATCCTAAGCATTTAACTATCAATAGATATTTTTCGTATTACAGACTTAGTATTTTTGAATTCTTACAAGGTGTTATGAAGTCTATTTTCAAAGTTGCAATCGTCACGGGAAAATCGCTTTTTAATGTTGCGTATCAGAACATTATTTTATGCTATGCCAGTGACTGTGTTTATACTAGCAGTATTTTATACTATTATGGTATTACGTCATAATAAAAAAATAAAAAATAATAGACACTGCCTCTCATATGTGAGAATGTGGGTTCGACACTCGGCGAGTCCCAATGTAACATTTTCAATTCATTTGTACTTAGTGTATGGAGATCACTCATACCTATGAAGCTGAATATCGTGAGTTAACTTTGGTCTTATAATTAATTAACGAATTGCCTGCGATTTGGTCCAAGTGGCTAATTTCATCCGCATTAAGTTATGTTTTTGGTTGCTGCTCCGCTCCCGTGGGTTGTAGCGTAATGTTATTCCTATGTTACTCAAGAATAATTTAGCTATACATTGGTGAAAAATTGGTTAAAATCGGTAATGTAGATTCGGAGCTTATTTGGTACGAACAAACAAAAAATTCGTTCCTCTTTATCATATAGTTATAAGTCTGAAATCACCTTGAGCAAGTGTGGTGATCAATACTCATGTCTTTGCTGTATGGAATTTGCCCTGCAGTGGGACAATAATGGGCTGCTAATGGCTGCTATTATTTATTATTATTCTTAATTGTATGAAAAACCATTGGTACCGTAATTATACGAGTTCTGTAAAGAAACTTGATTGAAGTGATAAGTTTAAACGTTTTTTTTCCTACAAGGAAAAATCGTATTTTCGTTAATGAAAATTCAGTAAAAAAAAGTAGGTACTTAAACATTTATTGCCACTCAATTCAAGGTGGGAATTTCTTATCAAATGTTTTTTTTCCGTTATTTTAGCCAAATAAACCCTCATTAACTCGGTAAAAAAATATTAATTAAATTATTAAACTGACACAAAAAAATTGGGGAGATGACACCACTAATCAATTGACATACTTATTATGAGCTGTCTAAACGCGATTTCTTTTACTTTAGATTGCATTCTCGTCAAATTCAAGGAATTAACTATGTTGTGATTCTTGAAACGAATCAATAATAAAATATATTTTTTTTGTTTTTTTTTTGACGTGATTTTCAAATTCGAGCTAACCATAGACATAGGGTTTAAGCGCTATGTTCACATTGATATAGCCGCGCGACAACTCTGCCTACCGCATACGCAACTGGGCAATTCTGAATTTTGCAAGAGGAGTATTCTGGAAGACTGTTATATGATAGTTGCAACTAAAAAAAACAAGTATTTATTAGACCAGGCATCGAGGCCAGGTATCGTATTTATATTTGATTACTTCTATTTTTTTATGACAAGCTCCTAAAATTTGACTAGGATGCAAATCAACACCTTGTAGATTTTGTATGACACATTCACAAATTATTTATTGATTTCAAAGCAACAAAAAATCGAATTTTATAGTTATTAAAAATTAATCGGTCTTGGGATTATTTTTTAATGGTGTCATCGACCCAATTGCAGTAGGTATATTACTAAAGTCGCTTAATATAGAGGCTTACAAAGGGTTTTACACAAACACCATTGTAAAAAGGTCCCACGTTAACATAAAAAACAAAAACATTACATCCTATTAACAAAATCTTAACATTTTAAATAATATTATTATTTAAAACTAGCTTATGCCCGTGACTTCGTTCGTATGAGTGTCGATTACCACGGAGTTTTTTTTAAGTGCATCTCTTATTTATTTAAACTTTATGCAACAAAAATTTCAAAGGCGGAATTAATGTCTGCTTATTTTTTTAAAAATAAATCTGAATAACGAGGGAAGAAATGGCTATTTTAAGCAAACGACAAACCCTCGCATTCTATTTCTGAATGCTGAGAAATGTAATTTATCGTGCTCTTTCATAATTTATTTGTTTAATAATCAATACAAACTTAAAACCTCACAAATTAGAAAAATAGAAAAAAAAATAGCCTATTATACCCACGATTTCGTACGCGTGGATGTTGAATGTCATTATAGTATAAGCTACTCCTTAAAACATCAGGTACTTACATATGTCAGTAAAAGTCCTGTCAAAATCGGTCCAATCGTTACGGAGCTAAGCCGGAACAAACAGACTGACAAACCAAAAAATAAATAAATTAAAGATTGGTTTTTCGTGTTTATTCATATTTATTTTAGTATAATTATTTTTATATTACAACCAAACACCTCATTTTTATTTATTTCTATTGATTAAACCAAAATATGCTAAAAATAACTTAACCTAAGTTTTTTGCTCCGGTTGAACCCAGACGCTAAAAATAAACACGTTTTTGTGTTGCCATCATATTTCATCGTATGGATTTGACTGTGGCAAGTCAACAACATCGGTAATTAGAAGATTAACTCATTTGATTAAAACTCGTTTAATTGGGAAATCAAAATATGGGAAATCCCAGTTGTAATTATCCCATCTTGCGCCTAATTACAGTACGGCCGACGTATCTTGGCGAGTCTGAACAGTGTGCAACACTGCGCAGTAGAAAATTATGTTCTTAAAAGATCCACTGCGCAGCGAAACGGCTAACTTCAGACTCGCCAAGATACGTCGGCCGTACTGTACTTTGTCATTGTTTTTATTGGATTGGCAGAAGTTTCTGAAACCATTTGGAAAACCATTTTGCCAGCTTATACCCTTGGGTTTAACTGGGCGGTGTTCAGTTACGTCTTTGGTAACTGCTCCGCTCCATTGGGTAGTAGCGTGATGTTATATAGCCTTTTTTAGTGGACGAGCTTTTAAACGTAAAATATTTTTTTTTATGATATGGTCCGTAACGGAAATCTTTTTGCAATGATGGGAATAATATGTACCTATGTGTCTTTTTTACATCCGTCATTTTTTTTTCACGTTTACTAACAAAAAAATAATTGCTGCTACCGTCGCTATCCGCGACTTAGACCGCGTGGTATATTCAACCGCGTTAAGTTACATCTTTTATTACTACTGTGTTCCCGTGTGTCATAGCGTGATATTATATAGCATACCATCACGCATGTATTCCCCAAAGGGTTAGGCAGATGTGTCCCAATGTACACCCACAATTCGCTGGTATGTCTTAGGTCCCATGTAATAGAGGTCGAGCCCATTGCCGGTCACAATTCCAAAGTCCAAGCTGCTACTGAGAATTTCATAGAAACACCCAATAACACTTTTTGCTCGACCTGGAAATCGAACCCCAGTCCTGTAGCGCAGCACAGGACAGCGAGGTAGTTAGCGTGATATTATATAGCCTATACTATTTTTCATAAATCTGGCTATCATAATACCGCCTTCTTCTGGTTATCATAGTCCGCTTTTGTATTTTTTTTTGTGCATAAAGTTTAAATAAATATACTAAAAGATTTTGTCTAAACCGGCTGATAGTTTAGATTAGCGATTTTAAACAAACAACCAAGTTTTATTTTTTCAATTTTATTATGTTAGTATAGATTTCTACATGTTGACTATTTTATAATTACCTACATCATATACCTATTACTTACTACCGATTTGACCTCTACGATCCCAGTTACTGGGTTTTTACGACCTGACATGACGGTTAAACTTAGAACCTATAATGGCAGCTTTTGTTGAATTGTGATCACTAGGCTAAGAGCAATAGTGGCTGTACTATATTTATGTATCTTTATTATACCTCTAAATTGCCTCGTTGGCCTAGTGGTCCTGTGTGCGACTGCTACGCTAGAGGTCCTAGGTTCGATTCCCAGGTCGAGCAAAAAGTGTTATTGGGTTTTTTTATGAAATTCTCGGTAGCAGCTCGGAATTTGGATTTGTGCCCGGTTAATGGCAATAGGCTCGCCCCCTATTACATGGGACCTAAATATACCGGCGAAATGTGGGTGTACATTGGTACACCTCTGCCTAGCCCTTCGGGGAATACAGGCGTGATGGTAAATTCTATATTCTTGGTTAAACTTAGAGCCTATTATTAGTAGCTACTGTTGAATTGTGATCACTAGACTAAGACCAATAGTGGCTGTACTATATTTATGTACCTTTATTATACCACTAACTAGCCCTTCGAAAAATAAAGGAGTGGTTTTATACATACTTATGTATAATTTACTTTATATTATCAAAATAGAACATCTCTGCTTATTACAGAACAATGTTGCTTCATCTGGTACATCTTTTATACTCTGCAATGGATATTAACGCGCTTTCAACAATAGATAGAGTGATTCAAGAGGAAGGTTTACTTTAGTAGATCACGGTACGACCAACAGGAACGGAGCAATTACTCTAAGACGTAATTAAACGCGGGATATTTCAAAAAACCTGACTGCCCCGTTGGTCTCGTGGTCGCAAGTGCGACTGCTGTGCAAGGGGTCCCGGGTTCGATTCCCAGGTCGAGCAAAAAGTGTTATTGGGTTTTTCTATGAAATTCTCAGTAGCAGCTCGGAGTTTGGATTTGTGCCCGGTTAATGGCAACAGGCTCGCCCCTATCACATGGGACCTAAATATACCGGCGAACTGTGGGTGTACATTGGTACACCTCTGCCTAGCCCTTCGGGGAATACAGGCGTGATGGTAAATTCTATATTCTTGGTTAAACTTAGAGCCTATTATTAGTAGCTTCTGTTGAATTGTGATCACTAGACTAAGACCATGGCTGTACTATATTTATGTACCTTTTATACCACTAACAACCTCTTCGAAAAATAAAGGAGTGGTTTTATACATACTTATGTATAATTTACTTTATATTATCAAAATAGAACATCTCTGCTTACTACAGAACAATGTTGCTTCATCTGGTACATCTTTTATACTCTGCAATGGATATTAATGCGGGTTCAACAATAGATAGAGTGATTCAAGAGGAAGGTTTACTTTAGTAGATCACGGTAAGACCAACAGGTGCGGAGCAGTAACCAAAGACGTAATTAAACGCGGGATATTTCAAAAACCACAAATATTGTTTTGAAATAAAACAGATTTCTTGTATGAGGTGGTATCTCTCTAATTTTTGTAACTTTATTTGATTTTTAGTAAAAATTTTTTTATAGCGGCCATAGTAATACACACTTTGTGAAAATTTCACGTGTTTACTTACTTATAGTTCAAGAGATACAGTCCCGTGACAGACGGATGGATAGACAGACAGCGGGGTCTTAGTAATAGGGTCCCGTTGGGGCACCCTTTGCAACAAATTTCATGATTGGGTATCTTTACGTCACGTGAACACAAGTGGTTTCTCGTTTTTTTTTCTACGAACACAATGCAGTTCTTACACTTTTTTCATAACCTTGACGTTGATAGTTGCAATTACTTAAGTACAACCAGAAATTATGATTAAATCTTTCTGTATGGCTTAATCCGAACTGTGAACCCTAAATTAGCTAGCAGCTAGCGTCTGCCCGCAGCTTCATTCGTGTAAATTTTGGTTGTCGCGGACGCAGATGAAGTCGTGGAATAAAAACTAGCCTATGTCCTTTCTTGAGGTACAAACTTACCCTGTATCAAATTTCAGGCTCTTTTTAAGTATGGGAAATCATCTTCTTTATCGTGTGGGCAGTAAGGTCTAACGACCCCACACACCCTAGTGTCAGAGTTTTTAAACCGCCGCAAGGGCCTCTGACATGGTTACCGATGTCAGTGATGTCCAAGATAAACTTAGAAAGTACATATGAATTAGAAAAAGTCACATTGGTACTTGCCCGTGCCCGGTTGCGAACCCACAACCTCGTGCATGAGGGGCGGGCGCCTTAACCACTGGGCCATCACGACCCTATGGGGAATCATGGGAAATCATGAAATGTCTTCTTCCGTTCCAAGCAAAAGGGAAAGAAGCAAAAGAGAGTTTCAGATTCTTATTGACTGAAACTTACCAGTGTTTCTCCTAATGCTCTTTGCGTTCCAGAGCCATGGTGACTAGTCTGGATCGGCTCTTAGACAGACAGAGTTACTATGGCATTTATAATATATTATTAGTATGGATGGTAGGCACGTGCAAATACGCACGCTAACAGTGTGAAAACGTAATAATTAGCATCGTTTTGGTAGATCCTGGGTGCTAAGTTAATAAAATGCCTATACATTTTAAAAACCCGTTGTTTTTCTTGGGTATTTTGACTCGTGTATTGTTTTATACTATAGAATTGCTTTGAAATGTGCTAATTGAGTTAGAAAAGAATTTTCCGAAACCGTCGATTAATGACGGAGTTCTGAGGTAACAAATATAAAAATACACATACATACCATCACACCTTTGTTCCTCGAAGGGTTAGGCAGAGGTGTACCAATGTACACTCATAATTCGCCGGTATGTTTTGGTACCATCTTGAAGAGGGCGAGCCTATTGCCATTAACCAGGTACAAATATCCGAGCTGCTACTTATAATTTAATAGAAAAACCCAATAACACTTTACTCGACCTGGGACTCGAACTCAAGACCTGAGAAAAATTGTAATACAATAAAAATAGGTAGTCATTGGCCAGGCTCCGATGTTTCTGAAATAACCAAACCGGAGTCGGTCAGTTAGTCAAAAACTATTTATAAATAACTAAATAAGGAAAGCCACGTAGAAATATAAAAACAAAATGATATATATTTATATTAGAGTATAATTTTTGTGCCTGTAAGAACTCCACCTTGGATATTCAGACGTCTTCCTAATGTTTTCCTGTTAAAAAAAATACCGTATCCTGCAAAAAGATTTACTCCGGTACCGTTATTGCTTTATAAACAGATAAGCTCACTTACCTATTCAAAAAGCCAGACCCGGTACAACTACACATACTTTGTAGGCCATACAAATATTATATTTGTTCCTTACGGGATTGGATGCCAATCGCTCAGTCACTGCGCTAACCGTGTCATCAAATTACTATTTGCATAAAGAGTCATTTATATTTGCATTTTAGTAATATAATACCTTATTATTAATTTACATAATGCTTTTATATTATATTCCATTTGTAATCCATTTACCGACATTTATTTATTTAATTAAAATAATGATAATAATTACAAGAAGAATATTACTAACCACAAATATGTTTTGCAGTAGTCAATAGGTATCATTTTAATACCTTTATTATAATACCTATATTAGAAGTCATAACTTTAATATCTTTAAATATCGTCCAAAGGTTTAACATAAATCTATACTTAATATTATAAAGCTAAAGAGTTTGTTTGTTTGAACGCGCTAATCTCAGGGACTACTGGTTGGAATTGGAAAATTCTTTTAGTGTTGGATAGTCCATTTCTTGAGGAAGGCTATAGGCTATGTAACATCACGCTACGACTAACAGGTGCTGAGCAGCGAGGGTGAAACCGCGGGGAACAGCTAGTTAATTTATAAAATATTTATAAATTTATAAATAGAAACTGATCTGATCATTGAATGGCGTCTAAAAACCCAAGTTCAAGTTTGGACAAAAACACCCCGGTTGAACCTAAGGTTACCCTGAACTTACCTAAATACAACCTAAAAAAAGTAGTTAGGGACGTACTTTTTTTTTAACTGTACAGCAAAAACATACCAAGTAATTTAAAAAAGGGTTTTTAAGTTACTTTGGTACCTTTTTGTAATGCAATTGGGTAGATGACACCACTAATTAATTGACGTACTTTTTATGAGTTGTCAAAACGCCATTCCCCATATATTTTCTATGACAATACTCAACTATGACGTCACTTTTTTGACATCTCAATTCACTAACTATTTATTGATTTCAAAGCAACTAAAAATCGATTTTTATAGTTATTTAAAAAATCATCGGGTTTTTAGTGCTAAAATTAAATGTTTTTTTGTGAAGTTGTTTCTTGAAATTATTGGTTAGTGGTGTCATCTACCCAATTATGAAACTGTCAAATTGGTTAACAAATGACGATGTAACCTTGTACAAACATAGCTTTTGCGCGCAACTTTGTCCGCGGGAATTTTCTAACGGATTAATTTTTTAAATAAAATATAGCACATGTTACTGTTGTTAATGTAAAAAGCAGTTTTTATTTTTTACAAACCAAAATCCTATTATTTTTCTTTGTTTTACAAGTTTAGACTATAGGGATGATTACAGTCTACCTACACCAATATTAAATCACTAAACTTTCAGGGGGTAAAAGTACTCATAAATACGAACAACTTTTATAATACAACCAACCATGAAAAACCAGGTGTTCTATACATTTTGATCGTGTTGCAGTATATGTTTGTAAATAACAGCTGATTGCTTTTACCATATTATAGAGTTAGTATCAAACTAAATATTGTAAATATTCCTTGGTAAGTACTGCCAACCCTATAGGATTCATAGATAAACGTAATAAAATAATTGGGCCAACTACTCAATAATTTTATTAACAAATATCATAAACGTTCATAATTAACATTCCAAAATACAACTTCTTTAAAGATACTTTATACCTATTAGCCCTGAAAACCCGATTTATTTCATATCATAAGTAAAACTAGACTTTTAATTATTTTAAAATCTATAAATAGGAAATTAATTGAGTTGGCAAATAAGTGACGTCACAGTTCACTATTGCCATACAAAATCTTTATGGAATCGCGTTTTGACAGCTCATAAACAGTATGTCAATTGGTTGGGGGTGACAAATGCCCAATTTCAAGTAACATTATTGTTAGGTTACAATTTAAAACTTATATAGGTTACATATAATAAGATACACGCATGTGCCACGTCGTATGTGGTCCTAAGCGCGACTGATACGCTAGAGGCCTTGGATGCGATTCCCAGGTCGTGCAAAGTGTTATTGGGTTTTTCTATGAAATTCTCAGTAGCAGCTCGGAGTAAGCATTTGTGCTCGGTTAATGGCAATAGGCTCGCCCCTATAACATGGGACCTAAAACATACCGGCGGACTGTGGGTGTACATTTGTACACCTCTGCTTAACCATAACACTAATACAGCTGTGATGGTATGTATGTTTATAAAAAACTGTAATTGACATTTTATTATTATTAGTTACTAATTATAATAAGACCTTCATAACCTAATTCATTATAATGACCTTTAAACGCTTATTAATAAAATTAATAACTTAAGTTTAACTAACTGTCATAAATTTGAAATACTGTTATGTCTTTTTAACCTAGAATCTTTAAATAAACTATCATAATACCCATGAGTATATTCGGTCGTTGAGCTCGTAATAAACTAGGATTATTATTAATCATTAGCGTAAATATTATGATGCCGAAAATGTAGTGATTGCCCAGTGGTTAAGGCACTTGCTTCTAATGCAAATACCAATGTGACGTTTTCAATTCATAATTAAACGTATGAAATGTCTGGAGAACCAACACTTATATCGTTAACTGCGTTAGTTCCCAAAAAAAAAACTGTTTTGTTTATTTGTCTGATATATGTGGGCATGAAATTGATTTGTCGCATATATTATGTACAATTAGTTACTATTATGAGTTACATATATGGTATTACAGAATGAGATACTTATAATGCGACTTAATAACAGTATATAAACTGACTAAAACCCATCTGTGCTCCTCCTAATGCTCATTGCGTTCCAGGGCCGGGGCAACTATTTCAAACCAAAACCGCAACCCTGGCAATCATTGGCTCTAGCGAACCCCGTCTATTGTGCTGACATCTCTTTGAGGGGCACGTGGAACATAACGCGCCGCCGGCTCGGGCCTGGTTCTGATCGGACGGCGAACTAGCCAACGCTCGCCGTCCGCAGTTTTATAAGAAGTACCTACTTTTATAATTTGCCAGTGAAGTTTTAATTATCTATCTCTAAAAACCTCTTATCTTCCCCAGGTTGACACCAGCTCTGCTGGCTGTGGTACTGTTCTACGCCTACGTCTGGGACAACATGTCCAGCGGTCCCATGTGGGGCACATTCGTCACAAAGAACGCAGAAGTTTGCCAGGAAGGCTGGTGGTGGAACCTCCTTTATGTTCAGAACTACTTCGGTTTTGAAGATATGGTAGGTGGTCAATTAATTTTCAAACACAAAACTTACTTAAATTCCAAAAAATAATAACAAATTATGAAAAGTTTATAAAAAAAGGGTGACTCATAGGGCATCAAAAAACTCATCCGCAACGCTGTCAATGGGGCAAGTGCCCAAAAGGCTGACATCATTGTAACGTTGTATGGCAATGCTGATTCTTTGGCCCAAGAAAATGCCAGCCCTTTGGTCACGTGAAGAATCGACCAGTTGTTTGGCGATGTTGCGAAAAACTAGATGAGCGCTCGGTCCCCTTGGCCCTAGTGTTTCAACCCCAAACAGCTCAAACATAGCTTTCATGAAAGTTATTATATTTGCGCCGTTTGAGATTTTCGGCACCAGATATTGTAGGTTGGAAACAACGTGAGATTTTGTCTTGTCTGTCAATCTCTCTCCCTCTCTGACGTCTATATTAATAGTACGAGAGCCCACGACCAAAATTTTTGTCTCATAGCAATACGGCCAAAACCGCATCAAATCGATAGATACGATTATCCTGACCTCGAAAATACCAATATCAGACATTTTCCGCGTAGCGTTTGATCTGACCGAATTTTCAAAATTGTCAAAGAATTTTACCGAACTGCATCATAGCAATATGTCTGATTTGCAGACTGTAGTTGAATGATAGTTCAGAGATACCGGAAACATATTTTTCAGACGTTAGTGGTGTAGCGCAAATCCGTAAAATCACTGAAAAAAATTAAAAATGAGACAAAAAAAATGTCTCATAGCAATACGTCTGAAAATCTTTTTTATTAGTAAATTTTGGTTATTTGATGCGAACAAAACAATTTTCAGACGGAAATGTGAACGCATTAAATTTTGAGACCGTTTTGAAAATGTTAACAAATTTTACCGATCGGTATCATAGCAATATGTCTGAAAATTGTTGGACATGATAAAATAAGTTGTCCACATGTGCAAAAAATTTATATCAGACAAATTAAGTGTAGCACCTTCTCTATCAGACAACTTTTCGATACTCAGATATCACTTAAAAATCGTATTGAGGCATCTTGAATTTTCTGTTACAAACCAATGAATACGTTGCGACCCTGAATTTATTAGATGATAATGAACAAAGAATTTACCCGAAACCGTAACATTGAAGTTGAAGGACTGAAATAAATCGCACAAAAGGAAACTGGGATGAAGTTGAAAAAAAGTATATGCTACACTTAAAGTGTCTGAAAACAGGTTTTTGGTAATCATGGCAGCAATACGAAAAGTTGAAAAAAAAAAATATCCGTATTGCTATGATACAGGTCGGCTAAATTTGTTGACATTTTTAAAAATGCGCTCAGGCTATATGCTACGCGCAAAATGTCTGAAAACAAACTTTTTCGTAATACAATTATAAAATCTATGTACATTTTCACTATCAGACATATTGCTATAATACCGACTGTCTTTTTTTTTTGACACAGCAGAAATGGCCTCCCACGCAGTTGCTACACTTTCGACCGTTACTACACACCTAGTCGGGTTCAGAATCATACAATCTAACGATTTTATAGGGTTTTTGCCGTATTGCTATGAGACATGGTTTTGGTCGTGGGCTCTCGTACTATAATTAACAGAATTAAAATAATTTTCGGATGTCAAAATTTTCTTTTTTCTTTTCTTTTTTTTTGCTACGAACACAATGCATTTTTTTCACTTTTTTAAAATCCTTGACGTTGATTGTTGCAAGTATCTACGTAAGTACAACCAGAAATTATGATAAAATCTTTCTGTATTATTGAATCTGAATTCTGAACCTTGAGCTAACTTCTGCCCGCGACTCCGTCCACGCAAATGTCGGTTATCGCAGTCGCAGACGATGTGGCGGATAAAAAGTATCCTGTCTTTTCTTGGGTTAAACTTACTAAGTAACTTTCATCAAAATCAGTGTGGATTAAAATATGGAAATGCATACGAAAAATAGACAATATTCTTACCCAGATAATGCTGGTCACACATTAGCTTTTATTTTATTTAATTTTCCTTGCCGTTTGTATTTTTGTTTTGTTATTAAAATCTGGCCTACACTAGGAATTTCTCCTGTAACTGTGTGCCACAGAAAATTTTGTTTTGTGCGGGAAACAAACCTGCGGCACGCAGCGTAGCAGTCAATCTCTCAGCCACTGCACCAACAGTATCGTGGTGCTGCAGAATACAAACGGAAAAGACTATAACTTACAAAAACCCTTAAACTTCCAGTGTGCGCCTCAAACTCACCAGCTAGCCCTAGACATGCAGCTCACAATCCTCGGCTGCATCCTGGTATGGCTGATGCAGGCCAGGACAGGGCTGTACAAGATCCTCATACCAGGGCTGCATGTCTTCGCGGCGTACTCCAGATATACCACAGTACGAGACCATCGGTTGACCATGCTTGCTTATCATGGAGTCAGGTGATTGGTTTTTGTATTTTGCATACGTATGGTTTGTAAAAGTAGGTGTTTTGCCGAGCTTATACAGAGGAGAGTGTTTTTTTAAGCTTATAGTTTAATGTGACATTTAAAGAAGCTAACACAAAGTCTCGTGTATTGGGCACGAGCTATATTTGTGAAGTGTTATTGGGCTTTTCTATGAAATTCTCAGTAGCAGTTCGGAGTTTGGATTTGTGCCCGATTAATGGCGATAGGCTCGCCCCCTATTACATGGGACCTAAATATACCGGCGAACTGTGGGTGTACATTGGTACACCTCTGCCTAACCCTTCGGGGAATACAGGCGTGATGTTATATTTATTTTTATATTTGTGAAAAAAATAATAGGTATCTCGATGAATTGAAAACCTCCTCCTTTTTTGAAGTTGGTTAAAAATAGTTCAAATAGTGGGTAAGTAAGCCACTCAAGCTCAAATTACATGATTTTCCCATCATTGCTATCATTTCTGGAGCATACCTAGGAATATTCTGTCTACGGAGATACTGAAGGTCGAAGTAGTTTTTTTTTCTATAAACAACTTATAATTGTTATAAACTTTAAAAGCACCCGTAAGAACAATGTTTTGCGTCATAAACAGTGATTTTTCACACCAAAATAGCTTTTTTGTTTTCCAGCAATAATTTATCCTTAATTGTAATATTAAATATTAATTATTGCTAAGAAAAGTTGTGTGATGCATATGTAATCTGTTTACGATATACTCCCGTATTAATCGGCAGCGGTGTTGGTGAAATAGATTAGGATGCGTCGAATGTACTCTTAAGAACCTCGCTGCAAGTCACATAAAACCAGCCCCCCTAGCCAAGTCACAAACGATAAACGCAAACGCTGAGTAGGCTTTAATAGATCTTCAACTTTATTTGCTTGGTTTTAAGTTGAAGATCTAATGAAGATTGCATAGCATTTTCGTTCGTTCCAGTCGCTAACGCTTTGAAATCTTTAATAGATTTTCAACTTAAGGCTCTTGGGTATTAAGTTGAAAATCTATTGGTACCTACCGAGCGTTTACGATTATCGTTTGTGACTTGACTAGGGGGGCTGTTCTTGCCGGTTGTGTCGGATTGCCGTCCCATCGGACTATAAGAGTTAGGAAAGAGGGCGTGCACTTTTTTTTGCGGACACACTTGTGCACCATAATATCTCCTGCGTACTACCCTAGTCTGCATTAAGATTAGCCGCCGTGACCGGAATCGGTGTGGAGAATACACTTGTCGAGTCAAGATTTTTTTAACGTACCCCATGCATGTACTTATTATAAAGAAAGAAAGGAAAAAATAATGCTTATTAACACAAGCCATGTATTTATTTAAACTTTATGCAACAAAAAGTACAAAGGCGATTTAATGCCTTAGGCATTGTCTACCAGTCCATCAAAGGCCATGGTGCATATAAAAATAATCAACATAAAAACAATATACGAGTATATAAGATAGATAGGTTTATAAGAAGAAAAAAAATGATTGTGTGCCCCACAGCTCCGCCAAACAGGGATAATGATTCCTTTGATAATATCATCATCAACCTGAATACACCATAATAATAAACTGGTCATAGTTGACCATATCGACCTCACATTATTTCTTACGTAATCATTTAGTTAAGTGCTATTAATTGTTCTTTGACGTCAATCATTTTCCAGTTGATTATTTAAATTTTATATATATTTTTACGATTATGATAAACTAGCTTCTGTCCGCGACTTCATCCGCGTCAATTTTGATATTTATCCTACAGGGATCGTAATTTTTTCCGGGATAAAAAATATCCTATGTGTTAATTCTCACTACAATCTACATATTTCAGTGCCTTTCATCCAAATCCGTTCAGAGCCGTTTAAGCGTGAAAGAGTAACAAACATTGGATGGATGTTTGTTACTCCATCCATCCTCACAAACTTTCGCATTTTTTAATAGACAACGAAAAATTTTCATGGTTGTCTAAACCGGGCACAAATCGTAACTCCGAGCTGCTACTGACAAGTTCATAGAAAAACCCAATAACCTAAATAGGCATCTGCAATAGCGATCGCCCCTTATAACATGGGACCTAAACATACTGGCAATCTGCGGGTGTACATTGGTACACCTCTGCCTAACCCTACGGGGAATACAAAAGTAATAGTATGTGTGTGGTTGTTTTAAAATCGTGCACTTATTCCATTTACATCCATTTTCCATTTTTTGTTACGACATCCGTTCCATCCGTTATATTTAATGTAAATCATATACTAATCATTAATGTTTCCAATAATTCAGTCACGACTAAACTATCTCATGTTTGTGGTACCACTTAATTTTATTTGTTTTGTCATTTTGCATTGAAACCCGTATCAATAGATTATTTGCCATAATGTCACGTTAATCACTTGTACAAATGTTAACTGAAAATTAATTGTAATATGAAACATGAATACTGAAATCATGAAACTTTTGCAATGTCGATCCACTGTACACAATGTGACAGGAGATTTTATAGTGCACAAATGTGTGCGCAAACATGGTGCGCTCCCTCTTTTCTGTTGTAGTCCGATGGGAGAGCCATCTGATACGGCTGGGAAGGCACGAGGGTATCGAAACACCAACTTCTAAGATAAATTCCTAACGGAAAATCCCAATGTCACTTCTCCCGGCCTGGGAATCAGAAGTTAGAATTCATATTATTTATTTTAATTAGATCATTAAGAGGCACCTGATTTATACGGTAAATAAAATTAAATCTAGATGTCCATTCTAAAACGTAGTTGCGTATGGAAAATAATAGGCAATTATATACATAACGCTCTTAAAAAAAAAATTGGTTAAGAATAATTTGTGACGACGCCGACGTTGAATTTGTAGACGATCAACCTAAAAATCTTAAAGTACTACAATAGGTTCTAAGTGCTACAAAATAAAAAACGACAGCTATGTTTTAAATTTTCGAATCGAAGACAAGCTCAGCAGTAATACTTCCAACCACGAGACCAACCTCATAATTTATGCTTCTATAAACTCTCATATTCGATCATATAGGTAAAACAAAACTCCCTAAGAAATTCCTACATAATACTGTAGTTAAAACTCAAGTATGTTAAACTTTTGAACGCTGGCTTGAACTTGTTTACAAATCCTGATACTTTAACGCGAACACTTTACAAGTTACAGCAACGAAGTTGTCAGTTAGGAATTTTAATTTCGTCATGTTTTTCAGTGTAAGTCAGCTGTACAGGACAGCGCGGTTGAGCTACACTTCGGTACTTCATCGTTCTACTCCGTATCTTGTCGGTCTAAGTTTGGGCCTGGCTTTGAAGAAACCTGTGGAGCATGGCAAGGTGAGTTGTTTAGAGGATATTGTGTGAAGTTGTAGACTGTTAAGTTTTCTTACCATTTTGTTTGCTTTTTTAACTTTGGCTCTAAGATTGTCTTCTGTTTTGTGGGTGAATTTACAAACATAAAACTTAGAACAACTACTTGTTAGCTATACAAATAATAATTGTTCTGTGTGGTAAACGAACCTGCTACGTAGCGCAGCAGTCAATCGCTCAGCAATTGCGCCAACTGTCATATTTTTTTTTTCTATTTGTACTTAATACTCTGTGTTTTATATACAATGTATTGACTGTATTATGTTATGTGTACCTTAAATAAAACTTCAAAAAAAAAAATAGTATTTTGGAGTTTATTAAAGAAAAAGTCCAGATAGATCCCCTGAGCCCTTTCTGATCTGCATGATCTGCATGTCATGTTACTTTTCTAATACCGTATATTCCGTTTCTTTTACAGTTTATTCTCATCATCGGTTGGCTGTCCAGCATTGCATTATGGTGCCTCGTGTGGTGGGCCGGTATTGACTCCGGCTCCTTACAATATCGGTACAGCTCGTCATTCGCTGCTCAGTACGCCTCGCTTGCACCCATCGCGTCTGCCCTTGCCATTGCCTGGGTGATCTATGCTGTGCATAGCAGTAATGGTAAGAATTAGAGCTTAATTCTGGTGTCTGTACAAGCTTTTATATGACCCAAGATCTACATGGCTACGTATACGTCATTTTTATAATGGGTGAAATTTTGAGGATAGAAGAATATGTCGGTAAAAAAGTTTGCGTACTTGCTACCTTCAATGGTGAGCCCTTTATTAGGTATCAAGTATAACAGGTAACTTATGTGGTTCTTGTATAAGACTTACGTACAAGATAATGTTAAAAACCTACGTACTTTATTAACAGGCCAAGTTTCAACACAGCTATAATGTGTAGGTCTTCCAAGTCTAAGATCTCAGCCCATCCAACCAGTTTCAGAATAGTTGCCTAAAATACTCTACTACAATACTTAATATTTTTAAGCGATTCTTCATCAACTTTAATATTTGTTTCGTTCTGCAGGTTTCCTGTCTCGGTTCCTCTGTTGCGGCCCCTTAGTGATGATCAGCCGTCTCTCTTACGCCATCTACCTCACTCAGTTTATCGTATTTATCACAAACGTCTCTACGGTGAAGACCTCCCGGGAATTTACTTTGATATCTTTGGTAAGGATGTTAATTAATGACTACTAAACAGTTATAAAATAAGTTGATAATTTATTAAAAGTGTCTTTTCGTATTACAGATCGACGTCCAAGAAATATCTGCAATACTACTATCATCAATTCTACTGACGTTAACATTTGTTTTACCAATGCAAAATCTGCACAAAGTTTTTACCTTCCCATCAAGATCTGGCAGTTCAGACGAACCCAAGGATACAGAAGACGCTGAACAAGACCAGAATAAAAAAGAAGAAGAAGAAAAAGAACAACAAGAAGAAATAGAAGTACCACAAATAAGAAGCAGACAACACTTGATAGCGCACAGAGAAGTGTTAGAAGAAATTCCTGAAACAGAAGTAGAGTATGAAACACAAAGAGACAACGAAGGACTAGAAGAGATATTGGAAGAAGAAGAAGATGAAGTTGGCGAAGAATCTGTAGGAAATGTAGACGATGAGTTGGAAATTATTGAAGAAGAAGAAGGCGGAGAAGATGAGGAAGTTGAGGCCTGGTTGGAAAGAGAACATTATGTACAAAGGAGGTCACAATCTAGGGAAGATGATCACGATCTAGATGAATGGGAATGGACTGCGAATGGTAATCGGAATGGAGCTCAATATTATCGATACTCAAGGTAGCGTTGTTTATCTGTTAAATTAAATTATCTTTTTGAGTTTTTTTACTTGTTTCATTTTGTTTCTTTTTTATTTTATATATACCTTCTACGAGTTATTTATTTGTTATATTATTCTTTTATTAATTAACACACAATAGCTTGGTATTAATAAAGGAAGTCAGGGGGTTAATTCTTTTACCTAAAAATGTTTAAAATTTTATTTTGGTGTCATCTTAGCGAATCTACATTCAAAGTTAAAAACATTTCCAAAATTTAAATTAGAGGATTTTTTACAAATTGGGAATGGAATTAAAATGCGATGGTTGTTAAACTTACCTGAATTTCCCCTTTTTCCCACGGAGGGGAAATTCCCGTAACTTGGGTAACACGATGTCGATATCATGTTACCCAAGTAACTGGGTTGTGGAGGTCAGATAGGCAGTCGCTTCATGTAAACACTGGTATTCAGCTGCAACTGGTTAGACTGGAAGCCGATCCCAACATAGTTGGGAAAAGGCTAAGCAGATGATGAGATGATGATGAGGACGGGAAGTCATCATATGATTTCTTCCGCTCTAGGCGGAGTGGGAGGGATTGTGACTCTTACTGACTAAAACCCATCCGTGTTGTGACGTATTAGATAAATAAAGATATAGTCGCGAACGCTGGACGCACGGGGTGGGGGGGACACTTGCTAGCTGTCAGCCGTGCCGTGCGGACGTGCGATCACGACCACTAAACTACTGTGTTGTTATTCATTTAAACCACCCTAACACTTACCCCCAGTGACGTAGGACGTCACACGTGGCGACGAGTCTTTGGGTAAGTGTTTTTACAAAAAGGGAAAGATAGACAGAACAGTTAGTGCAGTCTGTGTACCTAGATATTTGCAAATAACAAGTGATAAGCGCCTATGGTTGCTTCGCTATGTGTGGTGTTTCGTGGTACCGGTTTGTTGTGATGGAAACAAAGTGTGCGAGCTACAAATAACCTATACCTACATAAATAATCCGTTAAAGTGATTACATGTTAAAATCGGCCACGTTATACACGTATCACCTACATCAATTATTGTGTATTCTGATATTATACATTTTAACTAGGTAACAAACTGTAAGGAACATTTTGCCCTTAATATTATAATATTGGAACTCGTTTCACACTTTGTATAACCTTATTATCCCACGTTAATAACATATCACGGTGTAGGTAGGTATTTACACTATGCACAACAATAGACCGGTAGGCACGTGAATGCTTAATCTAGCGATATTTTGATACTTGTTATTGCACTGGGCGGGTTCTTGCCGAGTAGTAAGTCTATAAGACTGGTACTAGCAAACAATAATACAAACAACATATTTGCAGTCGTGATCTTCGACGAGCCAAACAAGTGAAATAATCATAACAGTTATTATTATTATGTGTATCAAAGATAAAGACAAGGCTCAAATATGCATTTATTTACAAGTAGTAAATTGACAATGTCAATTGGTACTAACGAGAAATATTGAGGTTGCGATGTTACCGATCTATCCGTGAACTGGTTGATGCCAGGAATAGTTTCCATTTTGCAAGAAAACTAATCGATTAGCTTTTCTTTGAGAAATGCCACATTTATGCAAGTATTAAAAAAAAATATATATAAAATATTTTATGTGTTATTTTCCATTTATGGCATTGTAACTTATTATTACTGTATATTCCCTTTGTGCAATAAATAATACCTACATACTACAACTGTATGTTGGCACAAGGAATAAAATAAAACATGGACTGTTTTAATGGTCGTATTACCTACATTCAAGGCACGGATTAGATATCAAGAATATTAAAATTATTGCTATTCGCTGATGGGTAGAAAGAAGAAAGAAAGAAAATCCATTTATTCTTTGCGAAAGCGACGCACAACACAAAAATAAAAATAATTATAAAAATAACAATAATGTGCGCCACTACCGCGCGAAAAGGCTGACGCTCAGCATAAAGCCGTGGCCCGTGCACGAGACACGGAACCACAGCGCTGGTTTTCAGCGTCAGCCGGCGTGTCGTTGTCTCGGAACTGTAAAGGTAGGTGCATCTACATAGTCAACAGTAAACTGACCGGGTCAGTTGATGTTAACAAATTAATGATTAGACACTAGTAGTAACTGATGATGCAGTGGTACTAAAAACAATTTTGAAACTAGTAGTAACTGATGATGCAGTGGTACTAAAAACAATTTTGAAACTAGTAGTAACTGATGATGCAGTGGTACTAAAAACAATTTTGAAACTAGTAGTAACTGATGATGTCAGTGGTACTAACGATAAACCTCTGTCGCAGGTCGCCCCAAAATGGGGGGGTCATTTGATGATTTTAGCATTTAAAAAAAAAAAAAAAAAAAAAATATGTCGCCCCAAAATGTCTCAGATACCACCTCTCGAGACCTTCGATTGCGAAGGCGACCCTGTCTCTGTGGGTTTGCGCTGGGAAAAGTGGAAGCGAGGGCTTATGGGCGAGGAAATATGGTTTTTAATGAACTAAAAAATCCATCGCTATGTGGTCACCATTAAATTGGAGACATGGTCACCATTAAATTGGAGACAGATTATGTGGTCACCATTAAATTGGAGACATGGTCACCATTAAATTGGAGACAAATGTTGGTCAGAAAGGTTGATGACCTTTCATGACTAGAAGTTAAAATGTTGTTGGTCGGAACGGTTGATGGCCTTTCATGACTAAAAGTATGATGATGAAATGTTGTTGGTCGGAACGGATAATGCCCGTTCATGACCAGAGGTATTGTGATGAGCGGTGATGGAGGCTTGCATAAATGTGTTTTCTGAAGTCATGGAACGGATGGTGCCCGTTTTCCGACCTATCTCGTTAAAAATAAAAGGTTGAAAAAGGGTAAATAAGAGGTTGTTTTGGGGATGCATAACTTGTCAAAGGTTGACAACATCTGGATGCCTTGATCTTAAACAAAGGTGTACTGCACTTACCATAATAGGCAAGACCATGTCTTACATAATCAACATAACAATATTATAGACAAAATGTCTATGCTGAAATTATTTAGTGAAGCAGCAAAATTGACTAACTAAAACAAGAAGGTCACTAGTGCCTCCGGAGTTAGATAACCAGTTTTTGTACAGCGTCCCGAAAGAACCGGTGGTGCACACTGCAATAACAATAAGGAATCAATAAGGTATTGTTTGTTTAATTTCATTGACAAATGACTTCATTATATTGCAGCGGGTTAACGCACATCATATTCTTTTTACGTCCAATTCCTATTAAAATGTATAAGTACCCTAAAAATGATTTATTAAGTAGTGAAATTCCACTAGCAGGAAAATATTACTAGCCCTTTACAGTTAAAACTATAACTCCATGTCGTTACACAAAGGGGGAATACATTTAAAAAACAAAATTAATTTAAAAAGATTTATATTTAATTTATAATCTTTTGACAAGTTCATAACAGTTTGCCGTTTTGAGATGGAGGCAATTAGAACTGCATTATGGTTAATTGATCATAATTATTATATGTGTAACATAGATGGCATAACCTTAAGGAATCATATCTATACATTGCCACAATGGGTTGTGTACAGCACCCAGTGTATTCACCAAATTGTTGAAACCAGTAGTGGGTTATCTAAGAAATGTAAATTTCCTATCCACAATATACATATTATATTGATGATATTTCATGTATTGACTGAACAATAACAATGAGAGAAATAGCAATTAATAGCTTGAAGTGCTTGGGCTTTATTATTAATTTTGAAAAGGAACCAACACTAGTAAATATTACAGTTTCTTGGGTTCATAATGGGCTCCACGTCGATGTGCCTTGGACTATTCTTGGAAAATAAAGATTGGAATTTGCTATGTTTTCTCTCTACTCAATTACTGGGCACATTCGTAGCAGGACAGCATGGAGAACTATTCCATATGTATGGAACAGTCAGCAACAAAAGTAGATAAATATTTCAGATTATTTAATCTTTATTATTGAGCACAATATCAAAGGAAATGAGGCTAAAATTAAGGAAAATGTACTCTAACGTATTGCCTGAAATTTTGTATAGCAGTGAATTGTGTTAATTTGTGTCTATTTAAATGATATGTAAAAGTAACATTGTTAATAGATTGTTTTGCTGACCATACATCCAAAAGAAATGGAATATGTGAAATACTTAACATTCATTAATTCTAAAAACAATTATGATGCTTCTATGACATTATGGGGGTTCTGTTGGACTTTTACAGGTGTATAGAGATGCATTTCTATTAGGTTGGGGTGCTCATTGCAACATTGAGAGTGTTGGATGGAGACCTATAGTCACAGTCGGAACCAAGATGACATGTAAACAAATCAGTATTAATGGCAGCTTATTTTGGTTTGAAATGCTTACAAAATCAAGAAGTAATTGTACTATTCTTCTTTCTTTTCAAAACTACAATCATAGCATATGTTAACATAATTCCCACATCTCAATGATGTAGGAAGAAATGGAATTGGTACAAAGCTAGATCAATTAATTTTATGTGTGTTAATCCTATGTAAAAAATCTAAAGATAATTTGGCAAATGGAAAATAATAAAAAAAAAGAAAAAAAAAAGACATTTATACTGAGTATGGATTACCAATAGATCCATGGAAACAAATTGAAAGAAAGTTTGGCAAGCCTACTACTGATTTATTTGCTATGAGAATTTACAGTTTAGGTTTTTAATTTGATTAACAGTTTTGCAAAAGGCATAAGATATGTCATGCCATGGAATAGAATATAATTATTTGCGAGACAAGGTGTGCGTACAAAGGTGTTAATCCTTTACACTACATGTCTAACCGTTTTTAACGGCATGCAAAGTTAAAGTTGAGAATTACATTAATTTCAATTTATGTTAAGTTTAAAATGTAATTGTTTATTATTATTTTTTTAATTTTACATACCTTATATACAATTGAATTAGTAGTATTTTATAAAATGAATCAGCTACACTACCTAGCAGGTAAACTACAGCTTATTAAATTTACTACAGGACCTATATAAAAACATCTGTCAATAAGCCAAACTTTAAATTGGACTTTAAATTAGGCAGTTATTTAATAGGCTAGACTAATCCAAATTACCTAATAGTTTGTTAAAAAGTCGAATAACTGCAATTTGTCTTTAACAAAGTAGTTGAAGTTCAATTTATTGGGGCTTCGTGCCTCAGCTCTCATAAGGACCCGTAAAGCATTTGAAAAAGATTCAAACTGAAACCAGACTAGAGAGAACTAGAGGTTGAAACTAGACTAGAGGAACTATTTTAAAAGAACATAGGCATAGTCATTTATTCAATAACAAGAAACTTGTATCTGAATTTACAAAATAAATAAAATTAAATCAAAATAAACATTTAATATGCAAATGTCAATAATGAAATAATCAGTACAATAATCAAATTAAAATCAAATCTACAGGTCAATCATTGTCAATAATATGCAAATGTCAATAATCAAATAATCAGCACAATAATCAAATTAAAAACAAATCTACAAGTCAATCAATGTTAATAATATGCAAATGTCAATGATCAAATAATCAGTACAATAATCAAATCTACAGGTCAATCAATGTCAATAATATATAAGTACTAATGTCAATAATATATAAATGTCAATAATCAAAACGATAACCAAAACTAATTATTAATACAATATCCAAATCAATCATAAACATCAAATCATGAAAAATATTTTCCATTTATTTACTAGCAAGCAACCTTAAGTGAAGTCCGATTACAATTTATGAAGGGTGATCTGAAATACCCTCCCAGCCCATCCTATTATGGATCAACAAATGGGCCATTTAAAAAAAAAAAAAAAAAAAAAAAAAAAGCGATGTGTTATGAGTTTGAATGTGGTAAGTGAAGGAAGTAATAAATCGATTTAGTTATTACAAAGTGTTTGTTAAAACCACAATATTGGAAATATTATTGATGTTATGCTTAATCGTAAACTTTGGTGGATTTTGATATTTGAAGTTAAGGGAAAATTAGTAATGTCAATTTAAATGTAGAACTAAATATAATAAAAGTTATTATATCTAAAACTTTCATTAAAATAAAATAAATAAATATCTTGGGACAAGTCACACACGGCTATCTGATCCCAAGCTAAGCAGAGCTTGTGTTATGATAGCTACTTGGTGTGTCAGTGAGCCAGTGTACAACTACATACCCCAAACCAGGTTAAGGAAAGACTGATTACTGTAACTATTAAGTAGTAGGTATAATACCTATATAATGATTATGATGCCATAGGTTAGTGTTAATTATAATTATGTTTTAAATCATATGTTTCTGTTTAAATAAAGAATTGTGATTTGGAAAAAAGGGAAAGGTGTGACGTATTAGATAAATAAAGATATAGTCGCGAACGCTGGACGCACGGGGTGGGGGGGACACTTGCTAGCTGTCAGCCGTGCCGTGCGGACGTGCGATCACGACCACTAAACTACTGTGTTGTTATTCATTTAAACCACCCTAACACTTACCCCCAGTGACGTAGGACGTCACACGTGTTCCTCCTAATGCTTTTAACATACAAGGGCCACGGTGACTCTTCCGCAAAAAATCCGCAACTGTGATTTATTGCGGTTTATTTTACTACTTATTTTATATGCAAAATTTTATGAGGTGGAACTAAATTTACTAAAATTAGGTACACATATAGTTAATAATATAGCTTAAACATTGCATAGATCTAACTCCGTTTTTTGTGTTTCCGTGGTATAATGAACTGTTCTAGGTTAACACTCAGTATTTACTAAAATAAGCAAACTTACTGATTTTAAAGTAGGATTTTATGACTAAAATCAATCTCTTAGAGTTCAAATTTTGATTTTATAATCGATTATACTAAAAAGTTTAAAGATCAAAGTGTGAATTAACGACAGAAATGAGTCTACAAAAGCTGTAACTAAATTTACGAACCTCTAAAATATTTAGAGAATGTTGGAAATTATTTAATAATATTACTTAAATCGATAAAAACTTTATTACCAAAAATTGACGTAAACGTATCAAACAGAAGAATTCGAAGATCCGGTTGTGAAATATTAAAAGGATCTTAATCCGCAAACTTGGGTTAATTAATAAAAATTGTCTGACCTTGTCTTCGATGTTATATGGATACCGAGGTACAATTCTGCATTTTTATTGACGGCTACTGGTCAGTAAATAATTTGACGAGAATTTATGATAAATAAATAGATAAATATACTACTTGAAATAAGTAGATTACTGGTGATGTCTGAATTATTGTATTAATAAAATAATTAAGACACCTCAAGTAATTATTGATGTATTCTGCGTTATTGACCAATTTAAGCTAAGTCACCATTATATTACGAAATAACGATCACAAGTACATAGCACACAAAATAAAATAATTTTGACTTGGAGTTCAAATAATACCAATAGAAACAGCTGATTAAAATGTTTGGCTAAGCAGATATTCCTTTTCACGATTTCAGGGTTGGACGCATAGAAGAAGTTATTCATAATAATTAGTACGGTGACCTATTTTCGGGTTAACCTTGTATTATGAATATTTTAATTACACCATTCGTGATTAAGTAGTAAAAAATCAATATTAATGATCGTAAAAAAACAATCGTATAACCTGCATCAATCTCTAAATTAATTAGGAGCCCGCATAAAATTAAACATGACCTAAAATAAAAATCAAACCGAACCATCCAGAACCCAAAGATAATCAACCACCGATCAAAAACAATGAAGTTATTACAATATTAAAAAGGCAACATAAACCATAGCGAGGACTCAGTTAAATGATGAATTAACGCAGGATCGAAGGCTCAGTATCGCTAGAGACGGCGCGCGCGCACCACGTCATGTATTCCGCGGCGATTGTCCTAATCGCGTGCGCGGCAGCTGCCGCTTTAGATCCGAAATCATTCAACACTACATTAATAAGAAAAGAAGTGCTACAAAAAATATCTCCTATATTAAATTCTAATAGAACTCTCAATGAAAGAGAATTAGCTTTACTCAATAGGACTGTACAACATTTGGGAGTGGATAAAGATTTAGTGGCAAGGTTCACTGATTTAGTTAAAAATAATACGGTTCAAAAAGATGCTGAACCGAAGGTTTTGAAAGAATCTAAAACTTCTTCTTATGACGCTTATGGGGATGAGATAGGGAATAGGGACGGGTCTGTTAGGCACGTTGAGGAGTCCCCTGATTACGCGTCCTCAGTTGTGTTGGCGAGTGATCTGCTGTCCCTCACGAGTGCTGTAGCAAGCGTGAAGGAGACGACATGTCGGGAACATGGGTACATGTTCCTGGATGGACTGATACAGAACAAGAGATGGGCGCTAAAAAGTAAGTACCTACTGTTACATTATATTACCTTGTATTACGTTTGTTTTGAATGGGTGTAATTAATTCCATGTCAGCAACAATTATGTAAATGCGTCATTTTTATTTTTATTGCGGTTTTGACGTGAATTATTAAAACATATTTTTTGCTTAATGTGTACGAGTATGTTGATCTTATTACTATTACGAATGCGGTAGTTTGTATGAATGGATGTTTGTTACTGCTGCTACTTAAAACGGCTAAAAGGATCTGGATGAAATTATAAGATAGATAATAGCCTGGATTAGCACACAGGCAGTAAGTAGCCTATGTGTAAATTTTTCCGGAAAAATTTACGGTTCCCATGGGATATTATATCAACATTGACGCAGGCGACGTCGCGGTAAGAAGCTAGTTTAATTATATACAAACAATAGTAGATAGAGGTTATAGATAGACCTTCCAATGCAGACCACTACTACGTACGGTCTTGAGAAAATTACTTTTCCTCCTAACAATTTTCCTTGAATACCAAAATTGCCTTGTAATTACTCAATTAAATTGAATCATACTTTTTCCTAAATATTTATTTTATGTAGAGTTGAAAGATTAATATATTTACCAACACCATTACGCCTGTATTCCCCGAAAGTTAGGCAGAGGTGTACAACCACAGTTCGCCGGTATGTTTAGGTCCCATGTAATAGCGGCCAGCCTATTGCCAGTAACCGGGCACAAACCGTAACTCCGAGCTGCTACTGAGAATTTCATAGAAAAACCCAATAACACTTTCCTCGACCTGGGAATCGAACCCAAGACTCTAGCGTAGCAGTCGCGCTTGGGATTCCTAGGCAAACGAGGCAGTAAAATTGAATCATACTTTTTCTAAAATAATGTGAAGTTGAAAGATTGATACATTTTATGTCAGTTTTGCCTCTTAAGTAATTTATGAATAATTTATGTTTGTGAAAATAACACGTTTTACTACGATCGTTACATTATTGTTATGTTACCGGTTTTTATGATATTAAATGTAGTTTTACGGTATTACTAGCTTTTGCCCGACTTCGTCTGCGTCTTTGATGTATTATCTCACGGGAACCGTACATATTTCTGGGATAAAAAGATGTCTATGTATTATTCCATGCTATAATCTATCTCAGTGCCTTTCATCCAGATTCGTTCAGCCGTTTAATCCATCCATCCATCCTCACAAACTTTCACATTTATAATATTAGTAGGATAAGTAGGAAGGAGCTTACGAAGAAGCCTACTATCCTACAAACATCCTACAAATCCTAATTTGTAGTATATTAGTAGGTTAGGATTCTTTAGGAATATCGAAAATTGCTTTTAAAAAACTGTAAGTTGCATATATTTTTGTGACTACCTTAATAAATCCTTCGCCGCCGATGCAGTTTTTCGAGTGAAGCCTTCAGAACGCTCGATATTGTGCCACCTACTTTCACCGAAAAACCCCAAGAACACTTCTTGTGAATAGTCTATGGGCTCGGAGGCCATATAACGCTCACCGCACTCGAACCTCACCTCACCCGATGGACTCTTGCAAACCTATGAATTCTTTGACTGGCTGACTGTCTGAGCCTATGAAATTCTTTGTCAATAAGTTCTTTCAAGACAGTTTTCCCTTCGATCGTTTATTTATACCTACTAACAAAAAACAGGTTATTAGTTTTTCTGGGATAAGAAGAAATCTGGAAGAACTCATCCGATTAAATAAAATCTACAACACTGGCAAGTGCCATAGGTTATATTTTATGGTGTGTTTAACTTCTTCCCGGACGAAGTCACGCGTCGAAATTAGTTAATAATAACGATGATTTTCAAAATGAAACTAAAGAAAAAAGTCATTTGAAATCTTTGCGCATTTGCCATATCCATTGTGCTGTTCTGCCAATGCATAAATTAGATTCATTTGAAGAAAACAGTGATTCTCATAAGTAATGCATCACGTATAGCTGGTATTAAGAAACCAGACAGACAAGGTGTGTCGCGCTAAAAAAACTAGTTAGAATCAATGAATTATTAATACAAATGCTGATTTAAAAAGATTTTTTTCTAACCGAAAAAAGTCCATTTGAAATCTTTGCATTGAGTATTTTAATCCACATGAATTGTACTATTCTTATACAAACAATGCTGTACATAAATTCGAATTCACTTGCTGGTCCTAACATTGATTCCTATAAGTAGGTAATCTTGTACCTACCGTATAGGTCGAGTTTTGCAGATGGCCCCGACTTTCAGTGTCTATGCTACGTCTCTCCGCGAACGATGACCGACCTTTCATCATGCGCTGCCTTTTTACCCGACTGCGTCAGAAGGAGGGTTATGTTTTTCGAGAGTATGTATGTATGTATGTAAGTAAGTATGTATGTATGTATGTATGTATGTAAGTAAGTATGTATGTATGTATGTATGTATGTATGTATGTATAATTGTTTGGCACGCTCTGCAGCCTGAACGGCTCGACGGATTTTAGCTTGAGGGGTGTCGTTAGATTCGTATTTACTGTGAGAGTGACACTGGGTATTTCAAAATAAAAAAAAACAAAATGGCGGATTATTGGCGCCAAATTGAAATGTTTGGCACGCTCTGCAGCCTGAACGGGTCAATGGATTTTGGCTTGAGAGGTGTCGTTAGATTCGTATTTACTGTGAGAGTGATACTGGGGATATAAAAATAAAAAATAAAAAAAAATAAAAAATAAATAAAAAATAAAAAAAACGGTAATTTAAAAAACTAAAAACCCGACTGCTGTTCTTTAAAAATCCCTAAAACAAGATAAATTGTAGCAGTCGGGACCCATTCGGGACCATCTGCAATGAAATATATCTAGGTATGTGCTCTCAATTCACTAATCCTCCATTTCTAGAATGGGTCCCGACTGCTACAATTTATCTTGTTTTAGGGATTTTTAAAGAACAGCAGTCGGGTTTTTTAGTTTTTTAAATTACCGTTTTTTTTATAAATGTCATTGGGTGGCAAATAAGCCGACGGCCCACCAGATGTTAGGTTGTCACCGCTACCTGTAGATATCATGTGTGTTGGCCTGAAATCTGCACACGTAAGGACCTAATGACTGTGTCAGCGTAGTTGAATACTGGTCCAAAATTTAACAAAGGTATACAATAAATTAACTGCCTCGTTAGCCTAGTGGTCCTAAGCGCAACTGCTACTATCGGGTCTACTGCTACTGAATTCTTGGGTTCGATCCCAGGTCGAGAAAAGTGTTTTTGGGTTTTTCTATAAAATTCTCAGTAGCAGCTCGGAGTTAGGTTTTGGGTCCGGTTAATGGCAATAGGCTCGCCCCCTAATTCCATGGGATCTAAAACATACCGGCGGACTGTGGGTGCACATTGGTACACCTCTGCCTAACCCTTCGAGGAATACAGGCGTGATGGTATAATTTATAAAATTCAAAGTATTATTATTACAAATTCGGGTAAAAAAACGCCAAAAAGTTAATTTCTATGTTAATAATGGCGGATACAATTATTGGTTAAAGGGGACTGACACATTTCATGGTTACAGTTGCATAAGAAACCTGTATCTATGATATAATTGTCTGAATGTTCATAAAAAAGCGCAGACGAGGAAAAAAGATAACAATATTTAAGTGTTCGTTTAGTTTTTAAATGTTTTTATTTAATCAGTTTTAATGCGTTAAATATTTTAATTCACATAATACATAATATCATCACGCCTGGATTCGCCGAAGGATTACCGTCGTAAACCGTCCATTTTTCGGGTATAAAAAGTACCCCATGTGCTATTTTAGACTATGTTCTATTTCTGTGTCAAATTTCATCCTTATCCATTCAGCCGTTCTGGCGTGATTTAGTAACAAACATCGGTCCATCCAAACTTTCGCATTTGAGATAGTAGTCCGATAAAATCCATTAAGAGCAAATTTAATCAAAGTTAAAATAAATTTTAAATTTTTGACACTTTTTCCGTGCAAATGCTGTCAATTTTATTACACCGATTAATTAATTAATTAAGGCTCAATCTAGGTTGGATTTGAAGTTTGATAAATTTACGAATGGTAAAGAGGAGTGAGTTTATGTCGCTAGCGCTTCGGTTCGGAATTTCGGAATATTATTATTATCATACAAAAAAGCACTTTATAGGAATAAAATAACAATCAAACTCAAACACAGTAAAATCCAGGCCAAACTCCGGAACGCGACGCGTGCATCATCGACATTTTGCATTTATTTGTTGACTCACATCGCGACAATGATCATTCTGCTCACAGAACGTGACTATTGAGTAAATACTCTGTCTCGTGTGTCAATACGACATTTGTGCCTTTTGACGGCAACTATTGACTCTCAATTTCAATGGTCAATACAGGTAATTTATCACTGATGGGGTATAACATGTCCAATGGTTATTTGAGAACGGACGCTGTCAGTTGGGATGACCAATCCAATCTCTTA
This sequence comes from Caradrina clavipalpis, assembly GCA_932526535.1. NCBI lineage: Eukaryota > Metazoa > Arthropoda > Insecta > Lepidoptera > Noctuidae > Caradrina > Caradrina clavipalpis. Next base: position 3,832,159 of record OW052095.1, read on the forward strand.
AATGCTATGGCTTATATCTTTATTACTTTTTTATTGTTAAACCATCAGTTATCCGCTTCATGCCCAGTAAAAAGCTGCTATTGTTGAGCCAGGGGTGCTGGGTTCGATTTCCAGGTTAGGCAAAAGTATTATTGCGATTTTCCATTACGAATTTCTCAGTAGAGCAGCCCGTAGTTTGGAAGTGATAACCCCGTGACTCAGAAAACACGTAAAGCACCTGATCTCTCCCGGGTTGTGTCGGATTGCTCGCTCGGCTATGTGAGTGAGGGAAGAGGTAGTGCAGCTGTGTTTGCGCACACACTTGTGCATCTCTGCTTGGCTAGTCTACATTGAGTCGGTGTAGAGAATATTATTGTTCGTGAACGGACGCTGCAGGTTGGGGTTGGTTATCTTTTAACTACCATGGCTTACATCTTTATTAAATTTGTTTATTGCTTGATATTCCTTTACATTGTTTCCACGTCTATAAGATATGTGCATGTTTCTATAAGCAACAACAATATTGTAACCAGAATTGCGTAAAGGAGCTAATTGAAAAGTGTCCGTAGAGATTCAGACTAACTGACGGAGTCCTGTAAATTATATAATTGAAATAAATGCTTTGACTTTGACTTTGATTGTGACAAACTCCATGGATTTAGTACACGATCTCAGACAATATTTGAAAAATAAGCTGTTCCATACATTACCTAATATATATAAAAATATATACCATCACGCCTGTATTCCCCGAAGGGTTAGGCAGAGGTGTGCCAATGCACACCCACAGTTCGCCGGTATATTTAGGTCCCATGTAATAGGGGGCGAGCTTATTGCCATTAACCGGGCACAAATCCAAACTCCGAGCTGCTACTGAGAATTTCATAGAAAATTGCACAGTAGTCGCACTTGCAATCACGAGACCAACGGGGTACCTAATAATAAATAATTTCATACTGCAGGGCAAAGGCCTCTTCTTATATAGAGAAGGCACGAGCATTGATCACTACGCTTGCTCAAGCAACACACATGCACATTGCACATTACCTGACTTGTTTTAAATCTAAAAAGAGGGGAGATTGTTAAATGTGGTTGCTGCCTCAAATTAAGCTTTTTATCAATGACATTTGAAGTTTAAATCCCTTAACAAAATTCCTTTAAATTCGAGATAACAGTAAAAGTTTTAACTCGTTTAAATTGTAGCTGAACACAGAATCAAATAAAATCAAACGGTTTTGTTTGATACTGAAACTCTTTTGTTGAGGTTTTCAAATCGCTGATATTGCTTTCCGATAGAGCGCACTGAAACGAAATAAATTGTTCACGTAATACTCGTTATCTTAACGTTTTAAGATTTGTTTTAAAATGTTTAATAGGTACCTTTTTATCTTGAAAAGGTAAGGTAAGATTCGTCATCGCCCTCTGGTTAAGGGAACCGCCTGTCATGAACAAGACTGTAGGTTTGTGATCGGGCACGGGCAAGTACCAATGTTGCTGTGCCCTAACAAGACCCTGTTAATATATAACAGTTCTTTATCTTTAAACCCTTTGTAACATCCTATACACGCATTATGGTATGCAAATAAAGGAATATCACTGACATCGGTGTAGGAAAACATCTTAAGGAAACCTTGATTTAAAATTAATAAGTCAAAAACTCTGGAATTGCCAATCAGCCTTGAGCAAGCGCGGTGATCAACTCTCATGACTTCTTTGTATGAGAAGAAGCCTTTCTCCGGCATTGGGACAATAATAGGATGGTATTATCTTAAACCTTTTAGATGAAAAAAAATCTTTTCAATTTATCAAAAAAGCGTTGAACATTGCTTTATCCTGTCGAGGTCAGATTGTGGAGCCCAAATTAAGTTGGGGTAACTTTTCGTTTTAATGGAGACGTTTAAAAAAGATGAGTCCCCTTTTCGATGTTCAAGATACCTATGAGAAAAGTGGATTTTTCCACTTGCAATTAAATTGAATCCAGTTTGAATTTAATGGCGGGAGTAACCCAGAATCTAAAAAATATATTTTTTTTCTGTTCTATTATATGGCCCAGTGGTATCAATCTCGAGCAACGATCAATGTGGCTTTGTATGATTCTTATTGCTGTGCTCAAATATCTTTTTTTTATAATGATGGTAGGCACTTACTCAAATAAAAGCGGGCATGAAACAATGGTGGGCAAAACCAGTGTGACTTTAGAACATATTTTATGTCTTTGGGAAAAACTAATCACGTATTTTATTGAGGTTATAGTTCAAGGGCATAAAAGAAACTGAGTAATTTAACCTTTTGCAGCAATTGGATTCCAAAAAACCTTTTTCAATTATAATATCAAGATACCGAAAAGATCACGTTAATTGTTTTACACATTGGGGTAATGGTGACCGAAGGTTTAAATAATTGTGGTTAAAAACTTGAAGCTTCTTAAACCGAACATCTGTTGTTCGACCGGTTTAAACATGATTCAAAAGGCTGTGCTGACCACCGAATTTTAAAAAGGGTCAGAAGATTTTGAATTTCGAATTTGAAACCATTTGAGTTTTTTTTTAATGCGGTAATATAATGTGACTTCTGAGAATATCGTCTTTTATTTCTATTCTATGCTAGCAAGAAAAAAAAATATCATGATAGTGTAAAATTACAAGCTAAGTTGGTCTCGGCTGTCATTCGTAGCTCTTTGGCAGACGTTACGGATAGTCAGAAGCCGGGAAGTCCGACAACCAGTCTTACATAGAGTTACCGCGTTGCCTGGTAATTGGGTTGTGGAGGTCAGATAGGCACTCGCTCCATGTAAAACACTGGTATTCAGCTGCATCTGATTAGACTGGAAGCCGACCTCAACATAGTTGGGAAAAGGCTTGATGATGATTGATTGATGTAGATGAAGTAAAAATTATTTTATGATTGCAAAACTTTAATTATTTTTCTTATACTTTACATCTTTTATTAAATTAAAATACACATAACTTGCAATTTTAAATATTTATAAATAAAAACAAGACTCTAGGTAGTCTAGGTTTTTTAAAATAAATTATTATTATTATCTTACAAGTATCACGTCACTCCGTTGCGATATAAAAAAAAAACGGTTTTGATTGCGAAATTATGAATCAATCCAAAGTGATTCAGACATATGAAACAGGAATTCAAAATTAATTGTCAAATTAGACTGGTTTTCATGTTATATACCTATTTATGGTAATATGCTATCGCTATCACCATACGGATCATGGGCAGGTGACATTAGAAATTAACATACTAGTACCTACGAGTTTTTCTACAAACGTATTATGTAGTTTATAGTAGGTACAGCTGAGGGAATTCAGAAATTCTTTAAAAAAACCTGTTAATGTGAATAAACCGATCTATAATGCCTTCATTATAGATCGGTTTATTCACATTAACAGGTCAGGTGACATATGATAAATTAGTAATTCTTTCCTGTTTATATATTTTTCTTATCATTTTTTGACCAATATAAATAAATAAATAAATATCTTGGGACAACTCACACACGGCTATCTGATCCCAAGCTAAGCAGAGCTTGTGTTATGGTAACCAGACAACTGATATACATACTTATATAATTTATAAATACATACATATTATAGATAAATCACACCCAGACACAGAACAAACAATCATGCTCATCACACAAAGTTTGTCCCGGGTGGGAATCAAAACCCACGACCTCCGGCTTAGCAGTCAGGGCCGCTAACCACTAGACCAACAGGCCCGTCATGTTATAGATTTATACATACATACGTTCGCTGGTATGTTTAGATCACAAGTAATAGAGGGCGAGGCTATTGCCATAAACCGAAAAAGTTATAGAATAACACTTTTTGCTCGATCTGGGATCGAACCCAGGACTACAGCAAGAAGAAGAAGATAGCGGTCAAGGATAACGTAGCTTCCTACTAGTGAAATAATTTTCATAATAAGACCAGCAGATCAGGAGATTAGCGCGTTCAAACAAACAAACTCTTTAGTTCTACATAATAATTATCTTACTTGCTATCCGTATTAATATTATAAATGCGAAAGTAACTCTGTCTGTCTGTCTGTCTCTTCTTCACGCCTAAACTACTGAACCGATTTCAATGAAATTTGGTACAGATATAGTCTGGGACCCGAGAAAGGACATAGGATAGTTTTCATCCCGGAAATCCCCCGGGAACGGGGACTATTAGTCCACGCGGACGAAGTCGCGGGCAAAAGCTAGTTTATTATAAAAGCGAAAGTTAGATGTTGGTTACTCAATCCCTACTGAATGGCTGAGCGGATCTGGATGAAATATGGCATAGAGACAATTTATAATCTGGAATAATATATAGGCTAATTTTTATCTCAGAAAAAAATACAGTTTAGTATAAAATAGATATACACTCTGCATTCTGCAGCCTTTCAGAATCAGAATCAGAACTTTATTTGCTCTAAATGTAGGTACAGAATTGGATATTAAACATAAATAAATAATCAGCTACATTTTACCTTCTGGCATGCAAATTGACATTAGTCACACAAATAATATAAAAAATAAATGACAAATGTAAAAACTGGTCAAATATAGAAATAAAAATTATCAAAATGTCAACAACACAAATAATAAAAATTAAAAAAAATGACAACAAAAATGCAAGTATTTATCAAAAAGTCAATATACAAATAAAAATTTTCAAAATGTCAACACTACAAATAAAATACAGAATGTCAACCAAATATAATAAAAAAAAAACAAATACTAAATTATGACCTTTATCATCATCTTCTCAGCCGTAGAACGTCCACTGCTGGACATAGGCCTCCCCCATGCATTTCCAAAAAGACCGGTTGCTACGGCCTTGCTAAGATCAAAAAAGCCATTATCTTAATATATTGCCAAAAAAACTACTTAAAGTCACTAAATTATTTATTACTAGCTTCTGCCAGCGACTTCGTTCGCGTGGCTTTATTCATCCACCTTAAGTTACGTTTTTGAATACTGCTTCGCTCCCGTAAGTCGTAGCGTGATGTTATATAGCCTATAACCTTTCTCGATAAATGGGCTATCCAACACAAAAAGAATTTTTCAAATCGGACCGGTGGTTCCTGAGATTAGCGCGTTCAAACAAACAAACAAACAAACAAACTCTTCAGCTTTATAATATTAGTATAGATAACAACCTTGTCACTCTGTAACGGTTTAACCTTTTTATTGCTATTTTGGATTTATCATCGGAAGTACAAAAAAACCGGGCGACAAATGTGTAGGCCCGACTAAATACGGAAAGTAGCATCTTATTTCCGGATATAATTCATTATTTGACTTAATTTTGGTTGAAGGTCAAAGTTAAGGTGTTGAGTTGTGTTTCTTTTATTAACTTATATCTTGTCGATGAGTTTGTTTGTTTTACCATTTATGTACATACGTGTTGATAAGAAGAAGGAACAGAGCCGTGTAATGGCAATGCTTTATATGTACTTCTATACAATTTTTTATATTATAAATGCGAATTATTTTCTCTGGCTGTTACGCTTGGTGAAATTGGGAAAAGGCTAAGTTTTTCTTAGATATCAATGACGTCGGTGAAGGAACATATCGTGAGGAAACCTAGACTTGTGTGTAATTAATAAAAGTCTGAAATCGCCAATCCGCCTTGAGCAACCGTGGTGACATTGGTCACCACGGTTGCTCTAGGCGGATTGGCGAGCATTGGCTCGTGCCTAATCTGAATGAGAAGAAGCCTTTACCCTGCAGCAGGACAGTAATTGGCTGGTGTTACAGTTTTTTTTTAATCCGCTGTTCGATGCTCACCTACACGGTAAAAATTTTAAAAGCGAATTTTTTGATTTAACTTGTAATTTAATCGATATCTTGCCTAGTATGAACTGAATCCATTATAAAAGTCTTTGTTACGATATCTGTTCCACCCGTTATACATATAATAATCAAAACAATGTAAGAATTTTCCTGGTATACTTAAATACAACTAAAACCTAAACATTACTGTTTGATTGCAAACATTTTTTTCTGATTTGTTCCTGGAACTTGTAGAACTCGTCTAAGCTATGTCCACAAGTTTATTTAATTCCGGGTCAGGGTTTTCCTGGCTCCGGACCGTCTGGGTGGACTAAATAAACGTTACCTAGCACGTGTCTTGGCTTGGGTACGTCGCCATCTTTGTCTTGTACTTGTAGTTTGACAGACGTGAGAAAGAGACAGGAATAATGTTAGGCGTTTGTTTTTCTCGGCTTCATTGTTGCTCTGAAATACGGAGGATACAAATGGTCTGCAGCCCAAAAGACTCTAACTGTGGTTTATACACGATAAAAGGTAAACCGCAACGAAGACTTTTACCATCGATTCAGTAATTAATTTCAGTTCTCCTATGAGTTACTATTTTTCGCCGGTATTTTTAATAAAAAAGATTTACTTGATTCTTAAGGCTCCTACAAACAAAGCCGCCGGCACTGCCACTGGCCTTGCAGTCGGGCAACTTGCGATGCGCCCAGCAGCTTATAATTCCAATGGCTTTCCGCACAAATGAGCCGCCGGGCGCACCGCGGCTTGCCTAGCGGCAGTGCCGGCGGCACTGTGTGTACGAGCCTATAGAAAAGTGTGGCGATGTCTAAAGATCCGGCCACATGGATGCGGACAAATTGCGCCATCGCGCTCACAAGTTGTACGCTCCAGTATGACTGGGCCTTTACAGCTGCCAAGTAACCATCAGATGACCGTCATAGGCACCATATTATTTCTATTATATTTCACAAGCGAAATAATACGCTCAGTCGTAATTACTGTCGTCTAACCGTGACCCGTAGCTACAATCAGTCATATCTCACGATGTTTATCGAAACAGTTTCTTAACCGGAAACTCGGCCATCTTGTAACGGTCACATAAAAGTTCAAAGGCACTGCTATTTTTATCTGATGTCCTTTTAAAAAACAATGTACAACCATTTTTGTAATTGACCTGCGGAAGTTTATCACTTTTATTGGGTTTTTTTAATTATTTCTGTACGTTGACTTAACTAAATAGTTATTTATATCTTAAGTAATGTTCAATGAATAATTAAAGAATGTAAAGGTCTCCCACGCACGTGTAATATACAAGAACAAGGTAGATAATAATTATATCAGGCGCCTGTGTAAGAAAGGTCGAACGGGTATCATAGAAATAATTTTACTGTTAGTTATCTCAGTATTCCTATTGTGATAATATCGCATCTGTCTGGAGACGCCATAACAATTGGTTGCTTCCAAATATAAAAAAATACACATACATACAACCTGACATTTACTGAAAATTCAACAAAATTTTCCATAAGTACATTATTTTTTTACGAAATATTTTTTTCTTTTTCTAATTTGATGATGAAACACCACGTGCGTATGTTTTGATAAAAATACTAGTATAACCTTTAAATATTGTTCATAATTTGTCTTACGTCAGGATAATAACAGTGGTGTGACGTATGCTGCGGCAATTATCAAATAAATGAAGAGCGTGTTTTTCTATGTGAAAAACATTTTATATCAAAATTGTGATCTTTGTTTTTATTTTGTAGATTTTTTCTAGTTTGGCTAGTTTAAATATCTTGAAAAGACATCAAATGCTAGCATGCGACGGCAAGGTCGGCTTCTTAAATTACGCATGTCACATTAGCCTAAAATTGTGTTGCGTAATTTTGGCCGTGCTCTAAGCAGATGTAATTTTTTTTTTATTGTTTTATATTTACCTTCATTGTTTTCACATATAGAAGCAACAAGAATATTATAACCAAGATTTTGTTAAAAAGGATTGAAGGAAAAGAGTATCCATGGAGTTTCTTGCTCGTTCTTCTCCATAGAGACCTACGTTTTGGAACGAGCATCTAGCTTCAACTTTAAACTGTAACTTCTTGACATTTTAAAAGTGCCTGTAAATGGTATACTTAATTGAAATAAATGCTTAAACTTTGAATTTGTAAGCGGGTTGTAGACTCAGCTATACTTTTTATACCTTCTAAATGGGAAAAACTTAATGTGGTTTCAATCGAGTGTTTTAGGCATACATACTTGAGACATAGGTACTTTACTTTGCTTCTAAGTTTTCTTTACGGATGTTCAAAGGTAAATTGAAAAAACATACATACATATTATCATGGCTGTATATCCCAAAGGGTTAGGCAGAGGTGTACCAAAGTACACCCACAGTCCGCGCCAGTATGTTTTAGGTCCCATGTAACAGGGGGTAAGCCTATTGCCATTAACCGGGCACAAATCCTAACTCCGATCTCCTACTGAGAATTTCATAGAAAACCCCAATAACACTTTGCTCGACCTGGGAATCAAACCAAGACCTCTAGCGTAACAGTCACGCTTAGGACGATTAGGCTAACGAGGCAGTTAATTGAAAATAAAAAACCAATGATTATATTCTATACGAGTTAAAAATCCTCCAACTGAAAAATGTAAAATAATGAACATTATTAATTTTCGGAAGTATTAGTTTGAAATGTCCTTAACCCAAATAATAATTAGTGAAAAGGAAATGAATATAAAATAATTATGATAATCCGATTTTTTATTGTTTACATACATAATTACGTAAATATATTATTTAAATTGCGTTTTAAGAATTGCAGATCCGAAATGACGTTACAAAATGAAGTATATTATTGTTATAAACTTTTGTATATGAAGTGTCTGTTTAAAATAATTTCTTTTTTACAAAATGGTACGCAGTATTTAAACTTAAAAAAAAAATTGTCTTGAAAAATTGTCTGTCTTGTCTATTTTGTTTCAACTAATTAACGGCTGGACCAATTTTAACGTGGTTGTTCATGTCATTTGAAGCAATTTAGGCTAAACTTTTACTTTAGACAAATAATTAGGGTTCCGACGCAAAAAAATAAAACCCACAACACACGAAGGAAGAAGTCAAGGCCATAAGTTAGTTTTACATAAAAACTTATGTAGTACGAACTTACAGGAAAAACCTCTATTCATTAACTTAATTAAAAGTCACATTACAAAAATAATCAAAAAAACAGTTTGGCATCAATTAATTCGTCATACGGAACCTTTGTACCAGAGCAGTGGTTGCATAAACGCATTCTTGGCATGACGCCGGTCCGTTGTACCGAACCGGATTGTGGACAAAACGAGCAATAAGATATAATGTTGTGTAATCAAAAGTGGGCCAGTAATGAGCCTCTAGTTATGTGGGTCGCAAATGTACCTAAGATAAAAATAATGTAATAGGCACCTTAGAAGGTGAAACAATCATAATGTAATTATCTTTACTAACTGCGAAAGTAAGTCTGTCTGTCTATTACGCTTAAACAACTAAACTACTAAACCGATTTGGATGAAATTTGGTAAGGGGTAAGTTTGAAGCCCAATAAAGAATATGGGTTACTTTTTTTCCGTGACTTCATCTTCATATGCGTCTGTGATAGATAACCGACATTTAAATGGAAGAAGTCGTGGGCAAAAGCTAGTGTATGTTATAAACTTGTTGTTTGAATGTTACAAAATAAAGAACACCAGATCCGATTTGAAAAAATACTTCATTTTTCATCCCGTTTATCTAGGAAGGCTATAGTCTATATAATTTCACGCTACGGCAAAAATCTACCGCCATTCAAATTAATTAGTCTCAAATGATAATCTTACGTAACAGTTAGCACAAACAATTTTTAATTGAGCAGTTTCCATTGATTAATTGATAATAAACTAACCGACAACAGAAATATTGTCCAAATTGCTTGTAGGATAAACCTCGCACGGAATTATTTATTATCTTGCACAATAATACATTTCACTTCATAGTTCTTTTTGCAATGACCCTAATTCTGCACGAAACTAGAAACAATTCTTAAAATCTTGAACCTCGCAACGGTTATTGAACGTGAACAAAATGTGAATGTTATTGAACTTCAAGTAGTTTACGTAACTACTCTACTAACTATTTCCGTGTTGATTAATAAATAATGAATTATTCATTATAATATCATAATGGATAACACTGTAGTATGTTATAAATCGTACTACTATTTAAACGCTAAAGTTTGTGAAGATGGATGTTTGTATGTTTATTATTGTTTCTTTTTTCTTGAATGACTGAACGGAATAGAGATTATGCATGTTTTATTTTTTATTTAAAAAATCAATCCTCATTTATGTAAGAAACAGTTTAGTAAAATAATTTTTCGACTAACTATAAAATTCTAAAAGATGTAAGTCATCGAAGATTTGTATCTCTTTCTAGCAAAACGAAATTTAACACGGAGTTTCTATGGCGGTCGTAACCGATGTCGTTATTGGTCGTTATCGGATCTCTCTGTCTAATCGGTGCGTAATTAATAGTTTTAAATGCTTATACAATGTATGTACATTGTTCGGGCGCTAAAACAAGACAATTTAAGCTATATAGATATCTATATAGTTTAGATTGTCTTGTTTTAGCGTCCGCATGACACGACCGATTATCGGACCGTATTTTTGACAGGTTTCTTCTCGCCAACAAAAAAATCTGTCAAAAAACGGTCCGATGATCGGTTAAAAAATCTGTCGTGTGCGGAGACGCTTAGTAGTTGTTCTAAATTTAGATATACTGGATATTTATTATGGCAATGTCATGCATACCGGTTATTTGCATGGTTACTATAATGCCGATTTCAGATGTTAGTTTATTTTAATTTTATGTGACAGTGTTGTTGGTGTGCTTATTATGAATAAAATAAATAAAAAATTATCTGGCTTAATACATGGTTCCTTTTACATCGCTCTGGAACCGAAAGCCATAAACTCTATCATAGTAACAGAAACTATTGGCTATATTATTTTCAATATACAATGACATAAAAAAATAGTTTATGAAATAGTGAGAACTCGAATTAACGCTTCCTTGCAGTCAATGCATGTTTGTGACTAATCCTTATTGACATGCGAACGGTAGCCTTTGAAAAATCTATTTATCCATCAGGCAGAAGCGCTACTAACATTTAACTCGGATGACGAAAAAAAGTAATAAATTTCCAAAATCTTTGAGACGTCTTAAAAAAAAAATACAACAATGCTAATAGTAACTATTATTGGACTGGAGTTCCTTAGTTTCGGCTCCAGAACGATGTAAAAGTAACCGCGTATATTAATTATTTAAGTTATCATATTCATTTTGAGGCGGACGAAGCCACGGACAGAAGCTTGTATAATAATATATTTATCATTTACTGGCACGGCATTGAGCGAGCATAAAATAAGTGCGACATAGATTTCGAAACACATTTGGATATTTCTTTTAAAGGTCATTATTCGGTTATAATTATTTTTCTAATTTAAGATTTGAATGGTGAACTTTGTTTGATGCATTTATATGATCAAATAATTAGCTACCCATAACTTTAAAATAAAAAAAATAACTGCGTATTTTTGCATTAAAATGGAGTCTCGATGATATTTATAAAAACGTGTTTTCGATGCAACTATTAAATATTATAAATAATATGGTTAAAAAAAATTGACAATAAAATACTGCTAATGTTGGTGATATTATTAAAACAAATCTCGGGACACTGGTTGCATTTTATTTAGAGTATTTATAATATTTTAAGAATTAATTTAAATTATTATTAATTCTGGTATTCATCTGCATTCGATTGGAATGTAAGCCGACCCCAATATAGTTGGGAAAAGGCTAGGCAGTAATTTAAAAGCGTGTGTGAAATTAATGGGTTTTAAAATACATTAACACATTGCAAAATATGGCCCATGTGTATGTGTATATACTTAATTAAATACTAGCTTCTGCACAAGACTCTGTCCGCGCCAAAGTTATATCTTATCCCAAGGGAACCTGCGGGTTGTTCGAAAGAGATACCGCGCCCCCGGAACGCAAAGGGCACATGAAGGAACATAGACGGGTTTTAGTCAGTAAAAGTCTGACACTCCCTCCCGCCCCGCCCAGGGCGGGGGAAGTTATGTGATGATTTCCCGTATATAAAAAAAAAACCCAAGGGAACAGTACGTTTTTCCTGGATAAAAATATAATTAGATTGTCTTTGTGCTATTTTAGACTCTAATCGTATTTTCGTCTCTCTGTGCGAAATTTTATCCAGATCTGTTCAGTAGTTCTGGCGTGATGGAGTAAACTGTTAAACATCCATCCATCCAAACTTTCGATACTCAAAACAACCTACTAAATCAATTTCAGATATAATAGTTTTTAGCTTATAATAGTTTTTTTTGTTTGTATAAGTCACTAGGGTTAGTTTTTGTAAATAGACCTTATGCTCTTTAATACAAGGTTACTTTTATTTATTTTATGTTTAAGAATAGATTTAATTTACAACCGCGTTTTAAAAAGCTTTATTGCCTTGACTTATCTTTAATTTTCGTTTAATTCAACTGTCCAAAGGAGAGGTGACTGGTGTAATTATATTTGGTTAAAAAATGCGTTAACACGTTGTATATTGTGAAGCCCATTTTCTTTTCACCTTTTAAAATATTATTCCAGAGCTTATATGACAAAAAAAATATGTCAACCATCTCATTTATTTTGTTTAAGTTGCTGTTTATTCGTGTTCCGGAACGAGAAAAATATTTTCGGTATTCCATTAAAATGAGTAAACAACATGGAGGGTAAACAATATTTTCGGAGGGTAATTGAGGGTACCAGACAAATTAAGTGTTGAAGGTTGGTAAGGCTGAAATGTTGTTTTGACTGATCGAGCAAATAAAATTGTAGGTACTGAAATATTAGTCTGTAGTTTTTGTATGTTTAAGAAAAAAGGAAATAATGTTTATTTCACACAGTTCATGTAGGACTAATTAATAATATAAAAGGTTATTTAAAATTGTTTATTTAGACTTTCGTCTTCTTGATTGATACACCTAAAAAGCATTTTTTAGAGGGTTTTTTATTAATAATTGAAAAAAAAAAACATTTATTATTTATTTATTTATTTATAGTTAATTAAAACGGTTACACACCAATTACAATAATTAAGCTATAATCAAATACTAATATTATTGTAAAATCTACTACACATTTAATAAATAACAGTGGATATTCTCTCATACTTTCTCTCGCAAAACTTCAGACACACTCGCATTACTCGTTACAACTTTTTTTTTTCTATTAGACACTTCACAAAACCGGTAGTTATGTATTTTTTTCATTTCTAGTATTTTTTCGTACTATCATAGTTCCAACTTTTTTTCATGACATTTTTCTATGCCGATATCGAAATAGCCATTAGAAACAATGCATTTTAATGTTACAATTTACTTGTGCATAACAAAATGTAAAGTTGTAAAATAAAATGCAGGAAAATCCGTGAAAAAAAAAATACAATTACTGAATAAAATACTTAGATGAACAATGAGTCATCTCATCAAGACGACCGAAGATCATTCCTGCCATTGATGACTAAGAAACGGACAGTCATATTATACCAAAGTGATAAATATAAATTACTAATGCTTTGATAACCATGAATGTGCTAATTGAAAATCGTTTTGTAAATCAATTTGTATACTTAAAAAATAATTCGGAGGTAACTATACATAAGCAGGAAAATTCGATTATTAATTTATGATTTTTATAAGTATGTAGTGTTAAAGAACAGGAAAAGTTGGCGTTAAAATACAGTATAGTATCTATGCTGATATTGTAAAGAGTAAAGATTCGTATGTATGTATATATGCAGGTAACTCAAAAACTACTGGACCGATTTCAAAAATTCTTCAACCATTAGTATGCTACATTATCCTTGACTAACATAGGCTTTTTTTTTTATAGACGGGAAATCATCAAATAACTTCCCCCGCCCTGAACGGGGCGGGAGGGAGTGTCAGACTTTTACTGACTAAAACCCGTCTATGTTCCTTCATGTGCCCTTTGCGTTCCGGGGGCGCGGTATCTCTTTCGAACAACCCGCAGCCCCGGCAGGCATCGGCCCTCAGTGGCCCCATCCAATTTGCTGACATCTCTTTGAGGCGCGCGTGGAACACGAACGCGCCGTCGACACGGTCTGTCGCTAGTGAACGTACGGACGGTGAGCTACCCATTGCTCACCGTCCACAGACCCGCGTCTACGGTGGCCGGGAGTCGTCTCGTGGCTCCCGACGCCCGGATCATCTACCGCGGCGGCCGCTGGGACGGGGGACCCTCCTTTCTCTCTCCCGTCCCACCGCCTCCTTCTCTAGCATTACAGCTTCGCAGAAGGAGGCGACTGCTTCCCATTCCCCCTCGCTCCGGACCATGGCCTGAACCAGTGCCGGACGCGAGAGGGCGCCGCCGCCGATGGCCGCCTCGAGGACTCGGCGGTGCTCAGCCCAAACAGGGCACACCGCCAGAGTATGCTCCACCGTGTCCTCGGGGCGACTAACATAGGCTAACATCACGCTACGACCCACGGGAGCGGAGTAGTTACCAAAGACGTAACTTAACGCGAAATAGCTGTATGTATATTGCCTTTTTACACCATTTATGTGTAGAATATAAATAATAATTTATGTAGTTTTTTAATCTTTTTAACTGATACGTCTTATTAATGCATTTAGCATAATAGGAATTTGAACTAACTTACCTACTACAAATGGAAAATATTGAGGTAATCTAAAAACTAGTTTTATATACTTTCAAATGACATTTAGATAATAATTTAACTGTTATTACGAAGCATAATTCGATAGATTAGATTAAAAAACGAAAAAAGCAGGTCTTTGGAAAAACCAAAGTTCAACATTGTTTATGTTCATAAATAACTACTACATAACTTGTTAAGTGCTTAAAAATTAAGTGAGTTTCGATTCTGCAAGTTCTTTTTAAGTAGTAAAAGTCGAGTAAGTGTGACTTAATAGCAGTGTGCTTGTTTTACTATGCTCGTAACTTGAAACAATGTATGCACTGGCAAGAACTTAGGTAGTACCATGGTTAAAAGTATTGTAAGGTTCTGCAACCGAGGGCAGTGGTGGTTGATCAGCTTTCAACCTTATTACTAAGAGTGTAAGGGTTAAAAGAGATAAATTACTATCGATCCTAATCGTCGTTTTATATTTTCGTGATCTTAATTAATTTTCGATGATATAGGTACTCAGTCTTGCAACTAATTCACAACACACAGTTTTAAATGTTTTTTTTTAATATTTAGATTTCTAAACAAATATTATTAAAGCGGTGTTTGTTTGTGAGAGAAAATCTCTGAAAGTACCTACTGATCCAATTACAAAAATCTTTTACGGATAGAAAGCTACATTATTGAATGTGTATCCAGTAGTGCCTTAAACCTAAAATATTCCAGTGCATTAATAATAAAAGCAAGAGCTTAATAAATTTAGAATAAATTTAGCACATAATAGCATACCATCACACCTGTATTCCCCAAAAAGTTAGGAAGAGGTGTACCAATGGACACCCCAGTTCGCATGTTTGAGTCCCATATAACAGGGTGCGAGAATATTGCCATTAACTGGGCACAAATCCTAACTCCGAGCTGCTACTGAGAATTTCATAGAAAAACCCAATAACACTTATTGCTCGACCTGGAAATAGAACCCAAGAGCTCTCGCGTAGTAGTCGCGCTTAGAACCACTAGGCTAACAAGCCAGATATATAATGTTCTGGTTGAATCCGGTAAACAAAGGGTTACGTTAGTCTATCGCTAGACTAGTTCCGAGATCTGTTGAATGGAACTCTTTGTAAGAAACCTGGTCGTGTGCCTGACGGTTATTGGATCGCAGAAAGGAGTTCCTTAGTAATTTTGTTGAGACACTAACAAATCGGTGTATTTTTGGATTTTTTATAGAAATTCACCAAGTGGTTGTTTAATTTGTTTGTAGTACGTATTTATGTAAATGTAAAGGGTTAAGAATTATAAATATACAAGCTGACTACTAATATACTTTGCGACCGAACAACTTATATTATGCGCGTAACTCAGAAATATGAAAAATCTGTTGTTCTCTAACAAACATGCATTAAAACAAACTGCAACTGCATGTATATTGTGTGCACCAGCAGATTTTTTTTTGACAAATAAAAAAGTAATTGGTAAAGTAGTCATTTAAAAGGCATGCTAAATAATATAATAAGTGAAAATAGTAACTGAATTATCTTTACAAAATAGTTTTTTTTGCCGATTAAAATTAGAATTTTCCATTAAAAATTGTATGCAGAGGTAGAAGGTACATACATTCTCTCTTTTTCTTTATCTCATAAGAGATTGTAAATCCCTGAACTCATTGTTCCAATAATCTTTTCCGGTTATAATAAACTTACGGATGTAATGAAATTAGAAGGCCTTTATTCAATGTAATGATTTCACAACAATGTAATCAAGATATCTAATTATCAGCTGATCTTTGAGTTTATTAATAAATGAGTTTAATTAATTCATAAATTAATTAAATATTAAAGCTTTGTACTTGAATAAGTGTCTATCTATTAGTTATAACCTGTCCAATTAAATAAAAAAGCAATTAAAAATTACGGCCAGATAAAATAAGTTCATCATGCTATTTGCAACAGCATCCCTTTGGTAACCCTTTGGCGGTATAAACGTTATACTCTTGTGCGACCTCATGCGTGTTCCGCCAGGTAGTGAGTATTTGTTAACAAGAAAGTCTTTCCTGTTCCAGCGCCCCACGCTTTTACAATCAAATATTATAATTAAAAGCACATAGTTTACACTTCACCCCAGAAATAGAGACAACTTGAACGATCCATAATTTATTTTTTGTTTTTACATGCATTTATAAAAGTGTGTTTTTCTAGTGTTTTTTAAACTATTCATTTGTTTATATAGTAACTTAACACTTACTCTTCCTAAAGTAATATACTTAATGGTATTAATAATATCGATTAATCGAATCCCGGATCTTCATAATCTCATCATATTGTTTATCATAAAACTTAACTGGTTTATTGATCAAAACCTGCAGATTTTACCTGTTAGCACAATGTTAAATTGCCCAAAAGCATGTGTTAATTTTAATAATACACCGGCCAAGCGCGATTGACCACTTGATATTAAGTGGTCACTGGCACCTAAAGATATCAGCATTACCAGAGGCCTTGCAAATGTTTTGCTATCCTAGAGACAAAATTAAAATATGCAAGCAAGTACCAATGTGACCTTTTCTAATTCGTATGTACTTTCTAAGTTTATCTTAGACATTACTGACATTGGTAACGATGTCAGGGGTCCTTGAGGCGGTTTAGAAACTCTGACACTAGCGTGTGTGGGGTTGTTTAGGCCTTGCTGCCCACATGATAAATAAGAAGAAGAGTAGGTATGGTGGTAGTAGGCACTTCCCTACACGAGCTCCTTCACAAAGAGCTCTACTACAACGTATTACTTACTATATTTGTAAGTATAACCGCCATTGTAATACATACACTGTCTGAAAATTTCAAATGTCTACTTATTACGGTTCAAAAGATGCAGTCCTGTGACTTAGACAAAAAAAAAAGAAAGGATCGATGAATAAGACGTTTAGATACTTTGGAGGATGAGTAACAGCAATAGGTCTCTGTTTGGACCCTTGAGGTACGGAACTCTAAACCTATCGATGCAAAACGCACGTGCGTGATCAACTGATGTGACGACATGTCAAAACATGGACGTATCAGTGTTATTTCCTAGTTAAGTATTAATTCATTATATACATAAACCTTACGAAATAAATTCGCAAAACGATGGTCAATACCTCATCAAAAAACATTGCGTAGTTTTGAACAACTAAGTGGTTAAACAGACAGAAAAGAAGATTTAAACATTTCTCGCCACTTTGTCTCAACAGACAAAGACAAACACAAAGTCCTAAATTATACCACGGGCACATAAAAATATTAAAAATAGATTAAAATGTATTAAGTAGAGCAATATCTATTCGATGCCTTTCAGTTAATTATGTTCAATCTTTTAAGCAAGAAAGAGTAACAAACTTCCATCCATCTATCCATCCTCACAAACATTCGCGTTTATAATAGTGTAGGAGATGATAATTTAAGGTAAAGTAGGATAAAATTTTTGGTAGATTTTAGCTTATTTTTTATTATATTTTAGCTTTAGATTTTTTAATTTTAAATTTTATTACCTACCATTAAAAGTGCAATTTAAAGAAACCTTTATGCTGTTTCCATAATTTGTATCAATTTTGTAAAATTGAATTTTGCAACGTAAATTGCACTGCAGTTAGTGTGATTGAAGTTCTTTATAAGAATATTCAATCTACAATATTGTAAGTCACGTATTTGAATGCTTTATTCAATGTTGTAACGATGCGTTTATTTATAACTAGTTTGTTATTGTGTTGGCATAGATTTCAGAATGAAGACAAGGTTCTAAATTATCGAATGGATACAGAAACAGGATAAACATATTTTTACCCGACTACGGCGAAGCAAAAAGGAGGGTTATGAGGTTGACCGGTATGTATGTATGTATGTATGTATGTATGGATGTTCATCTGTTCCCTCATAACTTCTAAATTATCTAACGTAAATTGACAAATGAGGTGTCATTGGAAGCGTCTAAATTGTCCGCTGGTTATAGGCTATCTTATGTTTTAATAAATTGTATGTGGCGCCCTCTAGGGCTAATGAAGATGTGAAATAATATTTTTTTTCTTCCAAATATGGTCGTGTTACATATCAAATTAAAGGGTTTAATTAGCACATTTCAAATATATAAATATTTTATTAGTAAATTTTACATGCACCCGTACACACACCCTTTAGAACGCACCATAAACCTAGCCAACTAACCAATATTTTGTTTGGGAGACCTAATAGATTATTCCATATATTGTGTATATGTTGCAATTCCAGTAATATTACATAATATATAAATGTCTAAATTTAAACCCCAAAATAATTTAAATAAAAAAGTAGTTTAAAAAACTAAAACCCGACTACAAAAATTCACGTTCTAAAAAGTATGAAACAAGAAAACATTCTCATCTGAAAGCCGTGGTCGTATGCCACCTATTCCGGTAAAACAGTATGTGTATAGTAATAGAACATTAATCTTTAGCACTAAAGTTTAGGGCAAAGTGGCATACGACCACGGCTTTCAGATGAGAATGTTTTCTTGTTTCATACTTTTTAGAACGTGAATTTTTGTAGTCGGGTTTTATTTGTATTAATATAGAGGCAAATCTGTGTGAAGTTTTAGCGAATTCCATTTAGCCATTTAAGAGAGGAAGAGTTACAAACATCCATCGATTCTTTCATCCATCCTCACAAACTTTCGCGTTTATAATAGCAGGAAGGACTAGTACAACTACATAGTATGTAGTAAGCAGCTCGTTTTTAATAGGTTCCTTTCGAAAAATTAAATGAAAATCACAAAAAATACATTTTTCTTATATTTATGTACTAAAAAAAAGCGTTTAGCTTGTCATCCTGTGGTACCCATGGCTTCGCCCGCATAAAGGTTGAAAGTTAACGTCATTATCCAAACATTATCCCATGGGAACGAAATAAAAAGGATCCCCTGTCTTTATCCAACGGTAGGTACTATTCTATAAAAATCTTCCCCAGTGAATTCATTTAAGAAGTAGTAATGCAAAAAGGATACAACCCACAAAAACCATACCAACGCAACCTAACCAACGCATTCTAAAAACAACGTAAGTATATGATAATAAATACATGTGGAATAGTTCCTTGTGTTGATACAAACCTCATATCTTTGTTTATCTCTGGATAATTTTTACGAAACGAAAATATCGACCTTTACGATCTAATCGGCCGTTAGTACTTATGACTAAATTTTGGTGTTTTTCTGGCTTGGATCCTTTTGTGTAACTGCGGCCAGTTAAGAGAGTTTGAGGTCAGTTGTCAATGCCTAGCACCAACCCTAGCCTAGCATTATGTGGGATTACAGCTCACATTATGCTCACTTCAACTAAATTCACAGAAAGATTTTTGCAGAATAGCACTGCAGGTCATTATGCAACCGTCTAGCAACATTTTAATTGATTACCAAAGGTCAAACTCACAAACATGTAATATTATCTAATACTGGATATTAACTTGCGGTTTTGTCCTTGTAGAAGTCAAAGTCAAAACTGGTTCTTAACTACAAACTATCTGCTATAACTGCTTCATAGGTCAAGTTGTTTTCATGATTACCATTTTAGATTTCGCTTTTATTTATTATTACATGCGATAATACTGCGAATATTATGTCATCCCTACTAGTTTTATATAGCAACTAGCTAAAGTAACGTCTTTTAGTTACTGCTCTGCTCTCATGTCTCGTAGCGTGATGTTACATAACCTGTAACTTTCCTCGATAAATGGCCTATGTAACGCCAAGGACTTTTTCAAATCGAACCGCTAGTTCCTGAGATTAGCTGCTACAAACAGTCGCGTTGAAAAGCTAGTATACTAATAATAACATGTTTTATTCTCAAACAGAGTATTAGGCAATTGCCAATAGATGACAAATAAAAACTTGAGACGTCTTAAGACACTTACGGAAATTCGACTATCACAACTTTTAGCAGTAACCCTTGTGACCATTAGACTAACTAGGTTCATAGTTTTTTTACGAATGGGAAATCCTCAAATGAGTTTTTCCGGTCTGGGCAATGCAGAAACTATAGTGTCAGACTCCTACTGACTAAAAATCCGTGTTCTTCGTAAAGCCCTTTGCGTTCCAGGGCCGCGGTGACTCTTTCGAACCAATTCCGCAACCTTGGCAGGCACTGGCTCTAGCGGACCCCAACTAGATTTACTTAAGATGATAGTAATCAATACTTATTTTTATTACACTTAAGTCCACTTGAGCAAAGCCACGGGCCTAGCTAATTATAATAATAAAATTGGGAGAAATATTCAAATTAAAATTTTATTACTCCGAATCTAGGCTGCTGTTAATTAACCTAACGAACTTAAGGTGAACAGTTTGATAATTAATTTAAATTGTAAAAGTGAACTTGATA
This sequence comes from Caradrina clavipalpis, assembly GCA_932526535.1. Lineage (NCBI taxonomy): Eukaryota > Metazoa > Arthropoda > Insecta > Lepidoptera > Noctuidae > Caradrina > Caradrina clavipalpis. Next base: position 3,853,070 of record OW052095.1, read on the forward strand.
TTAGATTTACATTTATTTTACAACACCGTTTGCTAAACAAATTCTGTAATAAATTATTTTTTAACAGAATACTAAATGCTGTTTATTCAAATGTAAAAAACTGAAGAATGTTTTAAATATTAAAAGTGTGCCTTAAATATTTTTTTGATATTTTCTTGATTAGTGAAAATTACCTATCTAGTTATAACAAAGTTTAAAAAACATTTGTTTTTTGTTGTTACGTGTTACGCATATGATTTTTTTAAGGATCTCAATTTTTATTGCCTGTACATAGCTTCCTATTAGCGAAAGAATTTTCAAAATCGGTAAGTAGTTCTGTAGATAAGCGCGTTCTAAAAAGCTCTTCAGTTTTATAATATTTGTACGGATACCTGTGACTTCAGACTCATATTAGCAAAAGTTAAACCTAGTAGTTTTCTTCTACATAACCCATACAAGGAAGGTATCTAAGATAAAGAAGGAAGAAGAAGGTATAGCCAAGTTAAAAAGAATCTTAAAACCTCTACGACAGAGTCTTGAGTTAATTTAACACAAACAGTTTATCAAGCATTTATGTATTACGTAATTAATGACTATGTAACAGCAATTAAAGTGTTTTCCTTACGTGCTATGAAGATTAATGTTATTGAAGATATAATACCGTTTACACAATCACGAGACAAGCCCGCGACTTTGTTCAAAATGCTATATTGACCCGCGATAATTTACGTCTTTGGTTACTGCTCCGCTCCCATGGGTCGTAGCGTGGTGTTATATAGTCTATTTTACTCAGGAATAATGTAGCTATTTATTGGCGAAAAAATTGTTAAAATCAGTCCAGTGGTTTCGGAGCTTCTTCGGTATAAAAAACCAACAAAAATATCTTTCCTATTTATAATATTAGTATAGTTAAGTTTTTGTATAACTACCTTGAACTTATAGTATAAAGTTAAAGATGACTTTATTTTTAGTACACGTGTTATTGATGAACTATTAGCAGAAATACATTTTGATTGATCTTGACACAGTGTTTAATTAAATAAGATGATAATGAATTATGGATACTTTTATTTTTATTGTAATTTTAGTTATTAGAATATCTCTTATATAATAATGGATTTCGTAATACAGACTTTAACCGTGGGTTCAGTTTATAATTTTACAGTCCTTAGCGCCAAAATTTGTTGTTAGTTATCAACAAAAATCGGCTGTTTCATACATAAGTGCAACTCTAACACGACCAAACACATAGAGCAACTGATTTTTTTGGCATCAGCCTAGGAACAGCTCTTCAAACTCAGGAAAAATATTTGTCTGCCATGGGAATCAAACCGATTGCGACCACGAGACCAAAGGGTAACCTAACCCTTGATAACCAAATGCTTACCTTTCAAAATAATAATAATCAAAATGAAGGTATTTTTTTTTGAAGATGGGAAATCATCAAAATTAAATGTCTTCTCGCGCCCTGGGTGGGGCGGCAGAGAGTATCAGACTTTTACTGAGTAAAACGCATCCATGTTCCTTCTTCTGCCTTTTGCGTTCCGGGGGCGCGGTATCTTTTTCGAACAATCCGCAGTACCGGCAGACATCGGCCCTCAGTGGCCCCTCCGAATGAAAATGAAGGTAAGGGAGTGACAAATCAGCTTGGTAACAAATCATTTATTTTGTCAAACAGTAGCCAAAATCGAAAAGGGAATCGCGAAGGTCAATCCTTTAATCAGAAGTTCATTACAATAATTTTGACGAAACACTCCATCTAGCTTAACCGATATGCATTGACTATGATATTTTTGGTATGTGCAACAAATTATCATTCCGTTGTCGTCTGAAGTCGTCATTGTTTCACTTATTGTAGTACACTGTGACGTTCGCTGAACTAATCTAAACAATATAATGAAGCTGAAGATTTTTTGTATGTTTGTTTAAACGTGCTAATCTCTGGAACTGTCAGTCGAATTGGATGAAGTATTGGTGTATATAATAGCCAGATTCATGAGACATAAAACATCACGCTACAGTTTCACGGGAGTAGAGCAGTAATAAAAAAAACGGTAATTTAAAAAACTAAAAAACCCGACTGCTATTCTTTAAAAATCCCTAAAACAAGATAAATTGTAGCAGTCGGGACCCATTCTAGAAATGGAGGATTAGTGAATTGAGAGCACATACCTATATTACATTGCAGATGGTCCCGAATGGGTCCCGACTGCTACAATTTATCTTGTTTTAGGGATTTTTAAAGAATAGCAGTCGGGTTTTTTAGTTTTTTAAATTACCGTTTTTTATTTTTTATTTTTTTAGTGTTTTAAAAAAGAAATTAATATACCCAGTATCACTCTTACAGTAAATACGAATCTACTGACACCTCTCAAGCTAAAATCCATCGAGCCGTTCAGCCTGCAGAGCGAGCCAAACATTTGAATTTGGCGCCAAAAATCCGCCATTTTGTTTTTTTTATTTTTATATACCCAGTGTCACTCTCACAGTAAATACGAATCTAACGACACCTCTCAAGCTAAAATCCATCGAGCCGTTCAGCCTGCAGAGCGTGCCAAACAATTATACATACATACATACATACATACATACATACATACATACATACATACATACATACAAACATACCCTCGAAAAACATAACCCTCCTTCTGTCGCAGTCGGGTAAAAAGTAACTTACGCGGGTAAAAAAAAAACATGCGGTCGAAGTCGTTCGCATAAGCTAGTGTAATGTTAATTCGGTTTCCCAATAAAGTCATGTTTGTATTTTTGGGTAAGCTGTGTTTGTAAATAAGGTTGAAGATCAAGATAGGAGTTAGAACCAAGAAGCTATGTAGACTAGTGGAATTGTACGATGTAATTTAAACTCTGGGCACAAGCATTGATGCAATAATGTTTAGGTACTGTTTAAGCGATAGTTTCTCATTTTTATCATAATAATTAGATATTTTTTTTTTCAGTTTATAAGAACTTGTACATTTGAATATTTGATTCAATGATTTTATTAATAGCTGGGTCAAGAGACGCAAAAGGCGGTCGTCTTGCTCATGGCACGCATTGTCAGGCGCTTTTTCACTACGGATTCTCAATCATCGTTAGCTTGGGTCATACCACTTTGCTGAGGGCGGAACAAAAACAGTTTAGTTTTAGTAAAAAAAAAGTTATTTATTTAAATATTTTAATTTAAGAAAAGCATAAATGGAAGGACACGATTAGGCCTTTGCCCATCATTGCGACAGTACAGGGTATAAAAAAGAAATTTAGAAAGAAAAATAGTGAAAGCATTAAAATAAAAACAAAAAAATACGTATTGTTTTTTTTTTTTTAATAAAGACTGTTTATTTTAGTTGTTTACGCTGAGAATATACACAATATAAACATTCAGAGGTTAAAGTGTCTTCTGAAATCCAGATCACACACACCTTCTCCTCTTCTGTCTTCTGTCAGAGACACTTTGAAAGAAAAAGTGAAAAAGCCAAGATTTTTTTTCTAAGCCTATCTTTTGAAGAAAAAATCTTGGCTTTTTCTCTTTTTTTTTCTGTACCCGTCAATCACTGTTTCCACTGCTGTTTCAACTAGTACTTGGTACTTGGTATTTAAATTACCCCCATTACCCATCAATCATCTTGGTTATTGAACTTTTCTACAATTACAATTACGAGTATGCGAAAAAAAAACATGTTTCAATGCTATTTGTAAAACATCATTTTTTGCTTAACTTTTTGTATTTCTTTGTTTTCGTATATACGTAATATTTTGATGACGTTTTCAAAGTCAAAACGTTTATTTTAATAATATTATTAAAAAGGTACATTTTGACGTAATTTACATGGGACAAAAAAAACTTTAATTGCCCCATCCAAAAGGTAGTTCCGTATGGTGCCTGTAGATTACACCACTTAGATTGATAGTATTTAGACTTCAAGGTGATCTAATAATCCACGGGCAGAGTCAGGGGAGGGGAGAGGTTTGGGGTTCAACACCTCGCCCCCTCGGAATATTCAACATATTACATTAATACATTAATAATTACTTCAAGAAGATTAATTCTCTTTTTTCACATGAATATTAATGTACATTTTTGTTGCTTTATTTTTTTAACTCTCCCCTGATACTAAAACTTCGCAACGCTTTTGTTAAGATTAGAATATATACCAGTCAAAGCTAAGCAGTACCATAGACTACATCTAAACATGGTTATTTTAATGAATCTTACAAAATACCAATACCCATAGATACATGTAGTTGATTACGTAAGACGCAGCGGTTAAATAACTAGTTGCCTATATCAAAGACCTAGATACCATGGGGCTTGACATAGTATGACATTGAATGTTATTTGTAAGAGCTAGATTGTAAACATTCGGTCCTTTATTCACTTTCTTGGTCACCAGAGTTGATAAAACGATGTTAGATGTAAATGTGTGTAGATCTTCTCGATACTTATTTATTCAGACGCAGAAACTATGCATTTTTTTCGCCCTTCAGTCTGCCATAATAATAATACTGACCTATTACGGTCCCACTACAGGGCAAAAGCCTTTTTTCATACAAAGAAAGCTAGGGCAGAGCACTGATCACCAAGCTTGCTCAAAGCGGAGACGATATCAAACTTATATTAATTGCAAGTCCAAAAATCCTCTCGATGTTTTCCTTCACCGATGTCAATGATGTCCACTATGAACATAGAAAGTATATATGAATTGAAAAAGTTCCATTGGTACTCGCCCGGTTTCGAACCAGCAACCTCATGCATGAAAGGCGGGCGGCTTAACCACTGAGCCATCATGACATCTGCCATAAACAATATGATAATGCATACACTTCGCAAACCAAAACATGCACGACCCCACTTCCACCATTTTTGACCCACAAGGTCCATTGCACTGTCAGCGTGCGAGTGTTTTGTCAACCATTAAACTTTGAAGTTCGACGTAAAATTACACAATTTAGGTCAATATCACAGTGCAAGTGTTAGTTAGCAGGCGCGCGGCGTATGAGACAGTCCGCAGACGCTCCCGTGCTTACCACAGAGTAGATAGATACAGAAGCGGCTTTGTAATCAATGAGAGTTAACAGGTGCAAGTAGACGGATATTTTCATGGAATTTAAACAGGAATTGAGGTAAAAATAAAAAAGTGAAACCTAGTATTGGAAATGTAATAATTTTATAAGGTTTGCTTTAAAAAGACTTATGACAAAAAAATAACTAAAAATCATAAAAAAGAGGTGTTCTAGATGGTAGAACTGATACTCATTGAGCACTGCAGCGACAGTTTGTAGGCGCATCAGGAACACACGGGACATAGCAGACACAACACTGTTAGTAGTGACGATTAGCAATTTAGTCACTTTTCGAAAGCTTGACAGAGAAACTGAACGCTAGATTTTTTACCAATTCGGATGACTTAAGAAGGCCTTGACATCTATGGAGCTTGACTTAAAGCTAAATTTTTCTTACCAGATTCGATGCAGAGGGCAAAGGTATCGTGCTGTGACGCTGCCAAAAATGAATTAATTTTAATATTTTTATGGTCATGTGCCATCATCGTCCTTCGTTGTGAAGAGTCAGCCTTCTGCACCTATTTACTCTGTGTCAAAACGCCGCACGTCTGTTTAGGCATTCGCAACAAGACTCAAGGTCGCGTGAGGATAGACTATTAATTCGTCCATGTGTGTTGCTTTCGTTGCGTTCAATTTATTGTATCAGAAAATTTCGGGGGTACAGACCAAACAGGGTTTTATGATATCGTTTGTATGTTGCTTGTAGCATTTATTGATTTATCTGTGGTCCTATGGATAACATTGTTTAATATGAATCGTTTGTCCTATAGATTCAACGAATAAAAATAATGTTTCAGCCGTGCTATGCTGCTAAAATGTCACTCGAGAAATTAGGTAAAGTTTACTGTCAATACCTTGCATTTACGGTGACAGCTGAGGACCATTAGAGCAACTTTTAGAAACATTCGCATTTTAATATCAGCCTCTACATTTTTTGACATTGGTTATTATCACCGACTTGAGATTGAGACTAGATTTTGAACGTTTTTAAATACTTACCAGAAATGGACTAAAAATCTATCAATTTTGAACTCAGTAAATTTTGGGGACTTAAAGTCCCCAAAACTGACTGAGGGAGATTTTTACACAATATACTGGCTGGTTTTATTTTGCCGTTGTAGACTTTCGTTATATCCGGGATACACGATTTACGCACAGAACTAATTTTATTGATAGATTCTTCTCGCAATCAAACTTGTGTGGTCTTCCTTTAAGGAAAACTGTGCATTCCGTGTCTTGATTAGATAAAGATTAAGATGAAGCGGATTCGTTGTTTTAATTGGAAGCTTGTCTATACTATAATTTTATTTACTATATTATAGAGAAGATTTTTTGTTTGTTTGTTTGTAACGAATAGGCTCCAAAACTACTGAACCGATTTAGACCGTTTTTACACCAATAGATAGCTACATTACTCTTGAGTAAAATAGGCTATATAACATCACGCTACGATTCACGGGAGCGGAGCATTAACCAATGACGTAGCTTATGACAGGAGAAATAAACCACGCAGATGAAGTTGCAGGCACTTCGCTTTTAACTTATAACTAGCTGTTCCCCGCGGTTTCACCCTCGCTGCTCAGCACCTGTTGGTCGTAGCGTGATGTTACATAGCCTATAGCCTTCCTCAAGAAATGGACTATCCAACACTAAAAGAATTTTCCAATTCCAACCAGTAGTCCCTGAGATTAGCGCGTTCAAACAAACAAACTCTTTAGCTTTATAATATTAGTATAGATTTAATAGCATAAGTTTGCTTCTGTGTGTTTCTCTGATTGATTTTCCTTCCAAAGCCTTTATAATAATATCCTTAACTTTAACTCATTGCCAGTTAAGAAGACCTTTTAACCTTTGACCTTTGGCGTGACAGACTAGCATGCTCAATGATTTGCTTTCTCATTTGATTTGGTTTAGTTATAGCGAAGGTTTTATGATAAAAATATATAGTTTAGTAATGGACTGAAATACCAAGGTCGATAGATCTACGTCAATTTAGCATGAGATCAATTCTGAGGAATATGAATGAAGAAAGATGATGTCTTATATTCATTGATGTAGTTTAAAAGATCTAAGCGTACAAAAGGTAACGGCAGGAAGCGGCTTTTTACACGACTGCCCCAAAAAAGAGTATTATGTAATATAGCTGTTGCCCGCGGCTTCGCTCACTAATATATTAAATTTTGGATTAAAGCCCAGGACTATATCCACATAAAGCAAAAAGATATGTGCATGTCGGTTCAGTATTTGTTAAGTTAAGAGTGTGCATACTGTTTCTGTCTAACCCCTATGTGATATAGCTTGATGAAGTGTACCTACGATTATAGCCCAGGTTACTGCCAACATACTACAAACAGTTTTGTTCAAATCGGTGAAGTAGTTACAAAGTTACGCGAGTACATACAAACAAACAAATAAACAAGCAAACAGACAAAAAAATCAAAAACTATTGTTTTGGGATCAGTATACTGTACTTAAAATGTAGCAACTATGGGTACTTTTTGAAAATAAAAGTTGAATGTACAGAATTGGCATCGTTACGATTTTATTATAAACTAGCTTCTGCCCGCGACTTCGTCCGCGTCACAGTTGATGTGTTATCCTACGGGTACCGTACATTTTCCCGGGATAAAAAGTAGCCTATGTGTTATTCCAGACTATAATCTATCTTTGTGCCAAATTTCATCCAGATCCATTCAGCCGTTTAAGCGTGAAAGAGTAACAAACATCCATACATCCATACATCCATACATACAAACTTTCGCCTTTATAATAGTAGTAGGATGTATAGACTATGTAGAAATCTATTTAAACAAAATAAAGTTGGATATGGCTTAAACCAGCCAGACTACAGTTCTACGATATCTTCTATACCTACTTACGAAATCAAGAATGAGCTTGCTTTATAACATCTAATACCAAAATATTTCCTTATGCGCATGTATCTATGAGTGAAACGTTCGAGACACCGGTTTTGTACATTGATTGAATATGAATGGCTGATTATAAAAGCAATAAAGGACTAATGCGGAGGCTTGACAGTCGGCGTCGTACGATGTAGTACTACTATGAAACGAGGATATAAGTAGGGTGCCGTGTCCGTTTGGACACGGCAAAAAAACAAAAACAAAACACAAAAAACAACAAAATTTTACAAAAAATACACAAAACAAATATACAAAATTTTGTCATAGTTCACGTTTGTGAACTATGACAAAATTTTGTAATTAAATCCTCAGCTTTTTGTATAACTAGGTGCAATGTTACTTTCAAATATAATAGCACAATAAAAAGTGTCGTATATGATTTAAACTAAGCAAACTTCTGTATAAAGTTATTTTTTAAGCCAAATGAATTGAATGCACATTTTCAGATTGAGCGCTCATTTTTTTGGATACGTTTCTGAAGCGTTAAAAGTTAATGTTTAAGTTACTGTAAGTTAATGTTAATGTGTGTTACTGGTAATAAAAATTGCGTAAATGTAATTTTTGACTAAAGAACTTGTAAGCAAAAGTAAATTAAGTTTCTTTTTTGCTTCGGGAACTGCAACGCAATCTATATTATGTATTTTCGTGTCCATGACGTGGTAAGGCAATATTGCGGTTATAACATAGGAAAGTAGTTCAATGTCCACCACTGGTTAACTATTGAAGATCGTACCCTACCTACCTACACATATATTACCAAATTCCTTTACAGAGTGCGTTAGCATTGATCAAATGGTTTTGATAAGTACTCTTCATGTTCCTAAACTAAATAAACGGGTCGGTTTTTACCAATCGTAGCGTCTTATTTATTTATTTATTTTGGATTTCCAATTTATATAAATAAGTCTTGAAGTGTGCCATCGATGAACGTAATGCAATAAAAACACTTAGGAGTACTTAGGTACGCATACACTTGAAAAGATCAATGTAAAAATTAAAATTTATTCTTTCGATTGATCCCGGCCACGACGACTAATCTTAATGCAGACTATCCAAGTACGCAGAAGATATTATAGTGCATAAGTGTGTGCGTAAACATAGGTGCACTCCCTTTTCCTTAACTCACATAATTATTCCAATGAGCCGGCAATCCGGCACAACTGGGGGGAGATCAGGCGCAGAACCAACAGCTTTACGTGCTTGTCTGCGGCACGAGGGTGGCACACCACCAAGTTCCAAACTGTAATTGAGAAATTCCAAAATCATTTTTTGGCCTACCTGGAAATCGAACCCAGGCTCCCACGCTCAACAGTCGTTGCCACCACGAGACCAACGGGGCAGTCGCTCCCTATTACATGGGACTATGGGTGTACATTGATATACCTCTGCCTAACTCTTTGGGGAATACAGGCGTGATGGTATGTCTGTAAAAAATTAAAGATACACATTATATTACATTTGTCAAGATCTTACTACAAAAGCATCTTAAAATTAGCCTTAATGTACACACCACACAATATAAGTAACATAATATTAAATGCTTATTCAACTCCAAGATGTTAATAATCTAATTCCGAGCACATGTTATACTCCGTCAACGTGACAAACAAAGAAACATTTGTTTGTTTGTGTGTTCACGGTTTATTGTTAAGTAAACTCTTTATAATTACAGAACAGCGACTTAGTCAGCATATTAATGTGGCTAGTTGGTGTTGTTGGAACCAATGTTTGCCATGCTTTGTTAGCTTGAAGGCAGATGAATATAAAAGGTATTTAGAGACATTTAAGGTCGAAAATCACATATTCTTCCCGGTTTTTGTTCTGGACTATACCTGGGACATTACAGGTTACGGAGATATTTAAAGCCAAAGTTCCAAGTTTTTTTTATGTTTTAGTAAAAAAAAAACCCAGCCTATTGTGCCACTGCACGGCAAAGGCCCCCTCCTCTCATACAAAGATGAGCATTGAGCACCACGCATGCTCAGGGCGGATTGGTGAGATCGGACCTTTCATTGTAACTCCAGGTTTCCTCAAGATGTTTTCGTTATCAATGTCCGATGTGTCAAAGATAAACATAGAAAGTCATAATATGAATTAAAAAAGTCACATTGGTATATGCCTAGTATCGATCCCACAACCAATGCATGACAGTAGTGTACCTTAACTCCTGGGCCATTACGACATAAAACATGTTAGTGTGACCCACAGCAACGCCGAAAAGACCCAGTTAAGCAAAAATGCCAGACTACTTGTCTTTGATGCTGGTTTTCAACTAGACCCTTTTGGTATGAGTAATGGCATATAGCGCGGTATAAAACCATTGTTTCATCCAACATTGATTCAAAGTATCTACCGGTCTGTCAATTGATCTTGGTCCAATGTTACCTGTATGTTGATTGGCTGTACCATACAATTATTTCCTTAATCGCGAAGGTGCCAAAAAGGAAGGGTATTCCGTTTACCCTATACCATGTGCCAATATCAGTTCATTATTGGACTGGTTTTAATGAATAGCAATTGTATTGTAACGCGGAAATCTGTGTCTTAAGGTCATGACTTTAAGGTTGTGTGAAAATGCCTGAAAATGATTGTGCGGAAGAGGTGCTATATTTATTTAGGAAGTTGATAATTCTTACGATCATGTCAACGTCATAATGATCTTAATTGCTTATTTGTCTCGTAGACAGTTTATATATAGTCTAGTGTTATTGAGTTTTTCCGATAGAAATTATGCACACAGTTATGTTGTTTTTTTTTTCTTTTATATTAAATAACCTTTTTGTTAGGATACACATGGTTTGTGTAAATAAACTTTTTTCTTTCTTTCTTTTCTTTCTTTCAAATTTTCCCTCTATGTCTTTCCGATCACGTCGGACTGCCGTCCCATCGGACTATGGGAGCGATGCAAAAAGGGAATACACCTGTGTTTGCAAACTCTTGTGCACTATATTTACTGCGTGTTTGGCTAATTCCTATAGGCATTGGTCGCACTGTAAGCGAAATTCGATCGGTAGAATATTATTTTTATTATGTGCGGATGCCGTTTGAAATTGTACCTTCATTCCTGAACATAAGAATCACGACTGGATTTATAAAATATTGGCTTTTACCCGCGACTTCGTCCGTGTGAGTTTTTAAATGTTGTTGTAATCTTTTACAGTAATTTGCACCTGCCATGATATCTCTTCACCATCTTTGGTTGACTGGTAGAGAATGCCTAAGGCATTAAGTCCGCTTTTGTACTTTTGTTGCATAAAGTTTAAATAAATAAATAAATGGGTCGCAAAAATTTTCGATACTTACTAAAATATTCCTCTGAGTGTTTATTATGTATTATATATTTTACGCGAGCGCCGTAGGGAGTCTATTTTCATGTATTTTAAGGATATTTTGAATTTTTACTATCATAATGGTACCAAAAAAATATTAGCGTATATCGCTTCTATTCTACATACACGACACACCATATTGTTCTCCAGACGGTAAAAAAAGTCAGCCGGTATAAGCAATATTTTAGTATTCTATTAGCAAAAGAATATTCAGAATCGGACTAGTAGTTGCGAATATTAGCACGTTCAAACAAACAAAATAACTCTTCACTATAATTATTTACGGGCTCTTGTTACCAACCATCTAAAAAGCTTATCGACGTAAAAATATTTATATAAAAGAATAAAGAATAAGTATGTAAATAGCCTTGCTAAAATGACGTAGAGACTAGACCATAAATCGTATATGGTCTGATAGTTCTATGACCGCCTTAATGACATACTTATGACGTCATCTATAAAATGTCAATGATTGGCCGTTGACCATTGTTTACTTACATATTTAAATGTCGTGTGCCTAATTGCTTATCGACAAATATTAGTAATAACAGACCAATGTTTAATTTATGTTTTCACAGTTCTGTGTTTGAATATTTTTTGAGTTTATTGAATTTTTTGTAAATGTTGGTATTTTTTTAACAATCCTACTATACTATTATTAACGCCAAAGTTTCTATGGATGGAAGCATGTATGTTTGTTAGTCTTTCACGCTTTAACGGCAAAATGGAATTAGCTGTAATTTGCTACATTATAGATACTGATCTACATAGGATAATTTTTATCGCATTTTTGTGTGGGATAGGTTAGGATAAAGTCGCTAAAATTTCAATATTTGAAACGTCCTATCTATTTAGATATGATGTGATTATGATAAGATTTTCTTTAAAAAAAAACTAATAAATAAATATGTTTTTTTTTCTTTCTAAAGAAAATATTGAATTTCCCTATAGTATGTGAAGAGATTTATTCCTTACTTGCGACAAATGACAAATTCAGACAAATAATGTCGTGAATAAGGAATCACTCTCGACATTATTTGTCTAAATTTGTCATCTAATTCGGTCGTTCGTCGGGTAACAAAGGTCAAGTACCTTGCCATTAATTAATGAAGTCATTCATCTCGTCGCTTGACCATTTGTTTAGGCGATCACAATTGTTGACGTTGCCCGGGGCTTTTCTTTGCTATTTAACGAGAATAATATTTTTGTTTATAGCTAGCTACTGCTCGCGACTTTGTGTGCATATACTTCAGAATTAAGTCCAAGTTCTAATTTATCCCACGGGAACATGGATGGAAATGGGATAGGTATAAATTATTGTCCTATGTGTTAAGCTAGATCAACATCTATACGTTTTAGCCAAAGTTTATCTAATTATGTTAAGCCGTTTAAGCGTGAAAGAGTAACAAACATCCATCCAGTCTCAAAAACTTCGTTTAAAATAGTTATTAGGTAGGGTTTTTTTTAGCGATGGGAAATCATCCTATGATTTCTCCCACCCTGTGCGGGGCGGGAGGAAGTATCAGTCTTTGACTGACTGAAACCCATCCATGTTCCTTCTTGTGCCCTTTGCGTTCCGGGGGCGCGGTCTTTCGAACAACCCCGGCAGGCATAGGCCCTGAGGCCCCTCCAACGTTTATTTATTTTTAAACTAGATGCCAGCATCTTTATCACATACTATCATAATTATGTGTGTCCTTCGAAACATATGAAAATATTATAATGACGTAACATTATTTAAAAAATATTAATCTCATTGAATACTGGTCCTATTACAAATATTCTGATACAAAGCTACACTATTGCCGAGTGTCATATGTTTTGTGGTATACTTGACTTTCACGCTAACAAAGACTGGTTTACGAAAATACTGGCTTCCGTTCGCAAGTTCGCCCGCGTAAATGACGGATATATTTAAAATTCAATCATGATTTGAAAGACGCGTGGCGCCATCTATTATCATAAGAACGTTTTTGCCCTTTTTCTCGGGAACAGTAGGAACTTTTTTCGGGCTGCCACCCTATGTCCGTTTCTGAACACCTGACAACGTATATGCAAAATGTCAGGATGATCGGTTTAGTGGGTTAGGAGTGAAAAAGTAAAAAACTTACTCTCACATTTATAACATTAGTTAGGATACATTTTATTTTTATTTTATTGAATAAAGAAAGTGATGTTTGTCAAGGAACTGTAAATAATATGGAAGGCGCGTAAATAAATGGCGATAAACACAATCTAAGTGGTGACCTACTAAATGAGCTAATGTCAATACAAGCGGACCACGTGGAAGCGCCTGTTTTGTTGCCCTGGATTTGTTGCTGATGTGTTGGGGTGTGTATCCTAGAGGCAAACCCTTGGTCAATATGGGGTTTTTCCTTGTCGAGAAAGTAAAATAGAAAAACAAACATACAATAAAATATAACTGTAGTATGTATATTAAATTTAGATATTGTATTTATTGCCTAAAATTAGAGTTTAATACCGAGCAAGTACAGATGTAATACTTTTAATAATTAATTTGTACTTTCTACATTTATCATGGATTTCATTGACGTCTGTGATGGAAAACTTCGCGAGGGCACCGGGACATATAATTAATAGAAGTCTGAAATCACCATCCGTCTTAGGCAAGCGTGATGATCAATAGTCGTGTGATATAATAAAAGACTGGTTTTATTGTAACTTATTAAGGTTTTGTAAACGCAGCATAGTACATAATAGACGTGTAAAATGACCAATAGTAGTTACAATACTTATTGAAAGTATTTTCATACGTTTGCAAAAATAGTCATAGTTATTCTTAGCGTAGTCTCTCTCGTTTTTGTTCAATAATCGTCAGTAAGCAAATATTTGTACAATCCATAAAGTGACGTCACGACTCGTCTTGTAATGGTACGTTTGGTTAGTGTAGTAGTTGTTAAGTGAAGTAAAAAAGCATTAGCTACTTCACGACGTGACGTTTTCGGTGGCAAGTGCTCTTTACCGCGTAGGTCGTGGAAAAGTCAGAAGGCTTAGCGGTCATAGTAAGAGAGAAGGCATTTCTACTAATTAAAATTGAAAAATTCAAAATTGTATGTAGGATATATACGTGGTATTTATTGTCTTGCCCGCAATTACGCAATTTTATACTATTTTATTGAAGGATTTCAGTTCATTACCACTTTATCACTTTAAGCGGTAATGAAGAATAGAGGTGGATGGATGGGTGAGAAATGAGAAAAGAGGGTAGGCTGCTAGGTCTAAAAGTCATTTTCAAGACTAAGTAGTATATATACTAAATCTGCTACATGATTGTGGTTATAATGCACGAGATTTTATTTTGGCTCAATTTATGTATAAACATTCTTTGTATATACTGAGATACGTGATAGGGCATTTTCTTCAAAGTTGCAGATTGAGTGATCTAGTTTTTTCGCTATAACTTTTTTAGTTCAGGTTCTACATTTTTTTTTATTTTACCACCACTTGTCTACATTTTTTTACAAAAACATATATAACATCACGCCTGTATTCCCCGAAGGGTTAGGCAGAGGTGTACCGATGTACACCCACAGTTCGCCGGTATATTTAGGTCCCATGTAATAGGGGACAAGCCTATTGCCATTAACCGGGCACAAATCCAAACTCCGAGCTGCTACAGAGAATTTCATAGAAAAACCCAATAACACGTTTTGCTCAACCTGGGAATCGAACCCAAGACCTCTAGCGTAGCAGTCGCGCTTAGGACCACTAGGCCAACGAGGTAGTTATCCTTTTCAAGACTAAGTAGTATCTGCTACATGATTGTGGTTATAATGCACGAGATTTTATTATGGCTCAATTTATGTATGAACATTCTTAGTAATAAGGTGAGATTGGGCCTTCTGTATTTTGTTAACTTATGTCCTCCACTCCTGACGACCAACTTGCACGGCACATTTAATTAGGACCCACCTGACGTCGCGACTGTCGCACAAATGTTTTTAATTTGTCATATACGCTGCGGAGTTTCTATGACAATTTGTGGAAATGGTGTAGAACTTTCTGGTACTGTGGTGCATTGATGCATAATTAGAGAATGTTATATGAGAAGTTGTTCTTTTGAACGATATTCAACCATTTATGATATACTAGCCAACTGCCCGCGACTTCGTCCGCGTGGCTTGTTTCACCCGCCTTGCGGTAAGTCTTTGGTTACTGCTCCGCTCCCGTTGGTTTTAGCGTGATGATCTTTACGTATTAACCATACTCTTGAATCACTCTATCTATTAAAAAAAACCGCATGAAAATTTATGCATAGGTACATAGGGATATAGGGGCAGAAAATGCGACTTTGTTTTATACTATGTAGTGATGAGGTGTAAGAGACATCTATCTTCAAACTGCGCCAGTGCGCTCAGAACACTATTCTGACCTCAGAACAAGAGGAATTTCTTGCAGGACAATTTTGAAATTTTTCCTTTTTACGGCAGATCAAGTTTAAAAAATTGGCTTGTTGCTTTTACAGTCGTCCGTAATTGCAATAACGATAACTTTGACCTAAAACAAGGTCAAACGGTTTTTTACCTATAGAAGATGATGCTAGAAAGATGTAGAAGCTAGGAAGCACATCTAATGAGTCAGTGATATGACTAGGCTTGGCAATACGAGCTTGATTAAAAAAATTAAAGATGAGACGAAACTAAAATGCTGAACTTTGACATGGCATTTAAATTTTGATACGTTAATAACATTTATATGACGAACCGGTTTTTTGGACAGAAATAAATTTGTAACTGACTTTTTTAATAACTCTTTTATCTCTATTTTACAAAGACTGATAATGCGCTCAATAAAGACCACTTGCGCCATAAACCTAACTCAGAGTTAGTCGCTAACACGAGGTTAAATTATAATTACGTCTTATTTAATATGTCCGTATTATCAACTAAGTCGAAGAAGTAATAGATACTAAGTCAAAGACTGGAAGTTTGTGTATGTAATTTTTTATGTTTGGTTCAGAATCTCGGGTAACGTTTTTGTATTAAAATAAAAATAGAATTAGACAACCCTAACGCTTGCGCTTGCGGGTCTAACCTCAAAATCATGACAATGCACTTAAAATCTTTATAAAAATAATATATAGATATTTGAATATGTCATTAACATCCATTTGTCCCAGAATAAACAGAAGTACAGTAATGCTGTCCAGCTATGTAAATATTGAGGTTTTTAAGTAGATTTAGGATTAGTAAAATTAAATATTTTTTAACTTAACTGTTGATCTGTGAGTGGTAAAATACCTATCTATATGAATTAAATATTTACTGCACTTTGAATAGGTGAATGAACTGTCCCGAATGTCATGATTTCGTTTATCAAGTACCTACGAAATTATTGTGTAGCTGTTAATTTTGGCAGACAAATAAAGGTAGGAAAGATTCATTTCTTTTTGTATTTTGGTAAAATTGAAAATGTAACTTTTATGTCAAGACTTATGATTATTATTTATGTTATTTTTTTATATATAATTATTTTATACTGGTTTATTAGTCGGTATGGAGTAAATTTAAAAGATTCCATAATTTTCCGTTAAAAAAAATTAAGAAGCAATGGGATTTAAGTGAACTTTGTCAAAGGAAAACACACATTTTGAACCATTATTGGTACTTTACCAGCCTGCAAAGTATGGGAGTTTCTTGTCCATACTTTTCTTCTTCTCTTCTCATCTTTTTAGAGGCAACTAGATTAAATTATATTTTTCTCTTGTAAATGACGTTCAAAACTGCCTTTTAATGGTGTAATGGAAATCAATGACTTTGATTTTAACTCAGCTCAACTTTTTGTTTACGATCATGGCATTGATGGTTCAAAACCCTAAGCACAGCCCTAAGTGCACGACTAATACTCACACTTATCCGATTTTTAAACATACACTTAGCGTGTCTGCAATAAAATTACACCTCGGAGTAAGTGCAAAATTTTTCACTGCAGCTACCTAATCGCGACATTATCTGAATATTTATTGCACCTTGCTATTTCTACAGGGAATGGATTAATTTTTATTTCAATTCTGACTTGAACGACGGCTAAGCACTTTTAAAGTTGGATTTTAATTTACAGTTTAGTTTGAAAAAGTGGTTCGTAAAGGTGTAGGTTGGAATAAGGTTGGTGCTCTTTTGTACCTAGTCTGAAGTTAAGTAGCTACACTACCAATTAATTGACGTAATTTTCAAGAGCTGTCAACTCTATTTCCCCTTAGAATTTGTTTGGAAAAATAACGGATAGTTTAATTCAAGTACTATATAAACAGATACATAAAAAATATTACAGACAGGATAAAAAGCACGGAAAAAAATGAACACTAATGGTAATAGTATGTCTGCTGCAGTAATGCCGGATATAAGGACAATCCAGTCTGTTGGCGATCATCCCTAATGGTAAACATCGCGGTGATCTTGGACCATCACGGGCAGAACTGTAAAAACTACTTCTCAAATTATTTCAGATAAAAGTTATTAAAAGTGTAGTGATTATAACTGAAGGCCAATTCTACTAATTATAAAAGGTTTAAAATCTAGTCGCAATCTTATTGCAGTGACAATAAATGTCAACAATTTGAGCAAAATTTTAGACATTTTTGATTAAATTGCGATTGTTCTTAAAAGTTAGTAGAATTGCCCCATTGATTACAATTGAATAGATCCTGTTTAAGATTGTAAATCATGATAGGCATTTTATTTTAGGCATAATTATGTGATCATCAATGGTAAAAACCAATGAATAAAAGATTCCAATGTTCAATAGCCACAACGGATGTGCGAAGATTTTTTAAAGTCACATTGCCGTCTCCGTGATTTGTATTTAATGAAACTGATATCAAATATTGGTTTTTCCTAGAAACCATTGGTTATTGGCGTAATTTATTAGCAACTTCACTGTTAACTAAAAGAATAAAGTTCAGCTATTGTTATTTGCTCGATAGTTTATAATTTGCACAGTTTTTGCAGATGAGTTCATATATAGATATATATTAACGTGTTCAATACTTGGTCATAAATCACACGTTTTTTTTAACAACTTCGCTTATATAGTTTTGGAATTTTATTATAATGATTAGTGTCGTTGACCGCCCTAAATCACTAATGGAAAAACGGTAATTTTTCTTGCGTATGACTATTTTATTTCTAACTAACTAACACCAAGATTTCACTGCAAATATTAGGTTCTGTTTGCAAAATGTGAGGTTCGCAGGTACACACAACATGTACTATGTGGAGCGGTGAATACGGTTCGGCAATTACAATTCAATGTTATCAAAGATTGTATTGAGAACTCCTGCCTGTCTGAATTGTTTCGTTAGCCTAGTGGTTGACTGCTATGCTAGAGGTCTTGGGTTTGACTACCAGGTCGAGCAAACAGTGTTATTGGGTTTTTCTATGGAATTCTCAGTAGGTACCAGCTCGGGGTTAGGATTTGTGCTTGTTAATAGCAATAGGCTCGCACCCTGTTAAATGGGACCTAAACATAACGCGCAAACTCTGGGTGTACAGTGGTACACCTCTACCTAACCCTACGGGGAATACAAGCGTGATGGTATGTTATGTATTAAGAATTCCGAACCAAATAGACCGATCAGTTTAAGTGTAAAGCGATCTTATCGCGACGTGATACTGCACATTTTAAGACAGCAATACAATATCGAACTTATTTACTTAACATAAAGGTTTTCACGCGGAAGTGTGTCTGCACAATGCGGCGCAGCATCCAGTGTAATAACCAGCTGTATTATCAGACCAAATAAAAACTAAAATGTCTGCTAAGATTCAAGCACACACGCCTTTTCTCATGGGGGTAGGCAGAAACCACAGAATACCACCTGCTACTATCTTTACATACCTTCGCCTCATCCACTGTCTGAAGACCTTTCTGCTAAGATTCCTCTAGTTTAAAGTAAAAACAAGTACATACATAAAAAAAATAATGCAATAATAATGCACTCAGGATGTTGTTGGGACTGCCTCGGTTTTGCAGCGCATCAAGCATGTTTGCTGAAGCGAGACTGGACGACTTTCATGCCATTATGCGCAAGCGAAGTGCGTCTATGCTGCGGCGATTCCGGGGTAGTCCGAACAATATTTTAGTTACTCTGGCGGACAAACTTGATGGGCCATTTATTAGGCACTGGGCAAAGAGACATGTGCGTACAGACGTACATGTACAAAATTAATTTTCGCTCTTGTTAAAATATTATTTACTAACAATAGGTTAAGGCAATACTAACACAATATGGATCCTGTAGTCCGAAATAAAGAATTATTATTATTATTATTCCATTTATTCATTAATAAAACATATAAATTACATTTTTAAATATTACTAAAAAATATAAAAACATTTAAAAATATAAAATATAGTAGCCCACCGGTGTCGGGAACAGGGTCCAAGCCACCGGTGGTCAGGGCTCCTGAGAAAGGAATCTCCTAACGATACGCGCCGTGTCTAGGAGAACCGCTTTCTGAATCAAGCCCTTGATCCAGCTACCCAACGAGAGCCTCCTAAGATGTTGGTCGAGGCTCGTGGCAATTAAGCCATTGGCTGAGACGACTATCGGCACAATAATCGCTGACTCCACATCCCACATGTCGACAACCTCGCGAGCCAAGTCAAGATACTTGATCTTCTTATCATTCTCGGCCTTCACGAGGTTCACGTCATGTGGGACTGTAATGTCAACAATCATTGCGCGCTTCTCTAAGCGATCCACCACCACTATATCAGGCTTATTGGCTACAATAGTCCTGTCAGTGATGATGGATCGGTCCCAGTACAATGTGACATGGCTATTTTCGAGAACTGGGTCGGGCACATACTTATAGTACGGTACTTCCGATTCTACAAGGTGGTATTTCAGAGCAAGTTGCTGATGGATGATCCTGGCTACAAGGTTGTGCCTATGCAAGTACTCTTCGTTAGCTAGACGAGAACACCCAGAGATAATGTGGCGGATTGATTCCCCCGGCCGGTGGCATCCCCGACAAATGTCAACCGTGCCATCCTTCACAATAAATCTCCGGTAGTTATTCGTCATGATAACTTCGTCCATAATTGCACAGACAAAACCCTCGGTTTCCCCAAATAGGTCACCGAAGCGAAGCCAGGATACAGACGCTAAGAAATCTACATCGGGTCCATGCAAGGCCCGGAAAAAGCGTCCGTGAAGCTCCTTACTCTGCCATACCTCCTCGCGATCTTTAGTCTCCAGCACTACTGGTTTGCGCCAGTTCTCTTTAGCCAAGGAGAGCGGAGTAAGGCCCTTATCCACTGCCACCACATCTCGGTGCATCCCCACGTCGGCTTCAAGGAAAAATTCCCTGAGACTGCATATCTCGCGGTTGTGGAGAGTCTTAGCATTTAAGAAGCCACGACCCCCACACTTCCGCGGAATATACAGTCTCATCACCGATGACCGTGGGTGATGCATCCGATATGCCGTTAACAATGTACGGACCCTCCTATGTTCTATGTTCTATGTTAGGGGGTTTGGTTTCCGCACTTAGTCCTACAATGGACCATTGTGCGTGAGCCGTGGTGGGGGCTATTCCAGCCAGCCCACCTCCCTCCAAAAGCAGATCAGTCTTCCCGGTCTTCTCAGGGCGTCCGCAAGGGATTTTGGTGTACCGAGGGTTTCTTTGCGGGTTTGGGCGACGCCGGTGCATTCAAGGAGCACGTGCGCCACCGTTTCTTCTGCCTCCATGCACGCTCTGCATAGAGGACTGTCTGTGATGCCTAAAGTGTGGAAATGTTTGTTTAGTGAGCAGTGGCCAGTGATGGTCCCCGCCACCAGTCGCAGGCTAACTCTGTCCAGGCGCAGAAGGCGCCTGGTCAGTCCCTTGTCCAAACATGGCAGGGCCTCCTTGGATTGCCTGCACCCTGGTGTCGAGGCCCACCACTCCTCTGCTTGTGTATGTGTGTAGTCTTTCAACCAGCTCCTAAGCTGATTGAAAGGAATGGGCACTATTGGTTCTGGTCCGAAAGCTTTCGTGCCAGAACCCCTCCTGGCGAGTTCGTCAGCAGCATCGTTTCCTAGTGACCCACTGTGTCCTTTAATCCATTGTAGCGTCACCTTGTTACGGTTTTTTTCCGTGACGCGTTCTAGTGCGTTATGGCATTCCAGTATTAGTCTTGATGTAAATTGGTTATTCTGTAAGGATTGGAGGACTGAGGCACTGTCGGAGATTATACGGATATGGGTGTCCGTGACTTTCCTGGCCTCTATGGCGTGTGCTGCTTGAATAATGCCTATGCATTCTGCTTGGTATACAGTGTTGAGCGTTCCAAGGGGTCGGGATATTTTGATGTTTAAGTCTTCAGAGAAGACCCCGACTCCGGTACCCAGATCCGTTTTAGAGCCATCGGTATAAATCCTTAGCTCTCCTGGACCCGAGTAGTCGCACAACTCCGGTGTGAGCTCTATGCTGTAATGTTTGTGGAAGCAGTGTTTTTTCACGATTCTATCATTGGGTGATGCCATCATGGGCTGTCGTCTGATCGCATCCTCTTTCAGTTGTGTGTGTTTAACTCTGGAGTCTTTATTTAGAGTGTTGGATATTTCGAGTCTGAATGTTGCTAGGGCCGCCTCTTCTCTTACAATTAGGTGTAGAGGTGGTAATCCCAGCATTGCCTGCAGCGCAGCGGTGGGAGATGTTCGCATGCTACCGGTAATCGCTACACAGGCTAGTCTTTGCAGTTTCTCGAGATCCTTCTGAGCTACACTTAGTTTGGTCCTGGGCCACCAAACTAGAGATCCGTATGTGACAATAGGTCGGATAACTGTGGTGTATAGCCAGTAGGTAATTTTGGGGGTAATGCCCCAGTTCCTGCCGAGCAGTCTTCTACATTGCCCTAGGGCTATACTGGCTTTTGTGGTGATGTATTCCGTGTGTTTGGCCCAGTTCAGCTGTTTATCCAAATAGATGCCCAGGTATTTGGATTCGTTTGATAAGCTTAGGGTGGCCCCAAAGAAGTGCGGTAATTGAAGAGTTGCCAGCTTCCTCTTTTTTGTAAAAAGGACGAGTTCGGTTTTGGTAGGGTTCACTGCTAGCTTGTGTTCCCTACACCAGTCCTCTACTATCTTCAAGGATTGCCGCATAAGGTTGCATAGCGTGTTTTCGTGTGTGCCGTTTATTATTATAGTTATGTCGTCAGCATACCCTACCGTGAAGTAGCCCCCGGCGTTTAAACGCCTTATAAGGCTATCCACGACTAGGTTCCATAGGAGTGGTGAGAGAACACCTCCTTGTGGGCATCCTCTTGCCACAAGGGCTCTTGTGGTTTCATTCACCGTAACTTGTACGGCTCTCAGTCTGAGCATGTTGGTGATCCATCCGCGCAGGGTCGAGTCTACACCATGTTCTTCGAGAGCTGCGTTGATACTGTGGAAGATGGTTTTGTCAAAAGCGCCTTCAATATCAATGAAGGCCGCCAATGAGGAACATTTATGGTCTATCGCACATTCAATCTTGGAAATCACGCTATGTAATGCGGACTCCGTTGATTTCCCTGTGGAGTAGGCGTGTTGATGTTTGTGCAAAGGTAGTTTGCGGAGAGGTCCGTCCCGAATGTGCCGGTCGCAGAGTCTCTCCAGTGTTTTCAGTAAGAACGATGTTAGGCTTATTGGCCTGTACGCTTTAGGTTGTGTGTAGTCGGCTTTACCAGGCTTTGGGATGAAGATGACCTTCACCTCACGCCATGCCAGTGGTACGTAGTTGTGTGCTATGCAGGCTCGATAAATTACAACCAGCCAGGGCGTGATGTGATCAATTCCCCATTGTAGTAGGGCTGGGAAGATTTCGTCTAGTCCTGCGGATTTGTATGGTTTGAACGTTTTGATTGCCCACCTTATACGGTCTTCCGTTACTATGGTACGGGCTCTGTGCCAGTCGCGGTTGCTTGGTGTGCATATTACTTCGCCCGCCCAGGTTCTGTCCTCGGAGAGGCTACAGTCTGGGAAGTGGGTTTCCAATAGGACCTTGCTCGTTTCAAGGTCTGATTGTGTATATGTGTTGTCTGGGTTTTTCAGCGACCCGAGGGTGCGATCCTGATCTGTGGATAGGATTTTCCTCACGCGCGCGGCCTCGCTGTTTGCTTCGATCTCTTCGCAGAATTTCCTCCAGGCTGCCCTACTGGCGGCCCTGATTTGTTTTTTAAACGTGTATTGGGTTTCTTTGTATACTTCCCAATCTTCGGGTAGTCTGGTATTTTTGGCTCTATTAAAGTGTTTGCGTACCGTTTGTCTGAGCTTACTTAAGTCCGCATTCCACCAAGAGTTACCCTTACTCTTGTTGTTTGGATCTTTCAGTTTGCAGCAGGTGTGGTAGGCTTCGATTATGTATTCTGAAATTTTTGACACTGTGTTCTCAAGTTCTTTTGGGTTTGTTATATTTAGGAGTGTTAGGTCCCTGGCCAGCAATGAGGCCAAGAGGCGTTTATAGCCAGGCACATTGGTTCGCCGTGGATTGCGCCGTGGTTCGGGTTTTTTTGTGTTGGCTAGTATTGAGAAGCGGATCCTCCTATGGTCGGAGCAGGAGGGCTCGTCCGATACGTGCCAGTTCGTGATTAGATCTGTCGCGCTTCCTGAAGCTAGTGTTAGATCAATTATGGTTTGTCCGCGGGCCGTGACCCAGGTGGGTTCTGAACCACGGTTTGCAATGTTAAGGTTAGTCGAGAAAAGATATGTGCATAGTACCTCACCTCTGGAGTTTGCTTTGTTGCAGCCCCAAAGTGGGTGGTGGGCGTTCGAGTCCGTGCAGATGATCAGGTTCAGGTTGGCGTCTTCGCAATGCCTTACCAGGTCTGCCATCTCCTTTGGTGGGCAGTTTTCGTCCTCGCCTGGCATGTATACCGAGGCTAAGACGATGTCGGGTGCCACACTATCAGTGTGGAGCTTGATGGCTGTTACATCTCTGGAACAGAATTGTGTGAGTGTTGTGGTAGGGATATCTCTGGGTATGTAGGCACAGGTTCGTGGCCTGTCTGTGCTGTGTGTGTTGAGAATTAGCTTACCCCCGATGTTGCTGAGGCCGCATATTCTGTTGTTTCTGATCCACGGCTCTTGGATCAGTGCAATGGTTCTGGGTTGAACCTCCAGCGCCCTGCGTAAGCAGGGACGGACCCTCCTATCCAGGGCGTCGAGTTCTGTTTGACTCCATTTAAGTATGCCGAAAGAATACATCAATACTGGCATGACCCACCCGTTGAAGGCGCGCACCTTATTTCCGCCTGACAAAAGACTATTAAATACTTTTTTCAGGCGGCCAAAGAAGCGCTCCTTCAACGATTGCTTCACGTCAACAGTATTGATGCCTAACGCTTCCGCCATACCTAAATACTTATAGGTCTCCGTTGAAGAAAGGGATCTAAGGTTTATGGATTCCGAGAGTTGAACTCCCTCGGACTCCATAATCTCCCCTCGCTTGACATGCATGACCGCACATTTGTCCACACCAAATTCCATCCTGATGGCGCTACTGAAAGTTTCTGTTACCTTCAGTAGCTCCGTCAGTTGCAAATTGTTGGGGGCAAAGAGTTTCAGGTCATCCATGTAAAGCAGGTGAGATATTACCTGACCTCCTCTCTTCAACCGATAGCCTAGACCTGAATCCTCCAGCAGTGTGCTTAGGGGATTCAAGGCTAAGCAGAACCAAAGCGGACTCAAACTATCGCCCTGGAATATACCACGCTCAATCCTTATCGGTTCGCTATTCCTCTGGATTATTATTATTATTATAAATACCATCACGCCTGTATTCCTACATGGGTTAGGCAGAGGTGTACCAATGTACACCCACAGAGTCCGCCGGTATGTTTAGGTCCCATGTGATGGGAGCGAGCATGTGGGGGGGGCGAGCCTGTATTGCCATTAACCGGGCACAAATCCTCTTCTCACACAAAAACCCAATAACACTTATTGCTCGACCTGGGAATCGAACCCAAGACCTCTAGCGCAACAGTCTTGCTTAGGACCCCTAGTCCAACGAGGAAGGTACCTATTTACATTACCAAAGCAGTACACCTCCGAACCGAGGATCTTCTAAACAATTGACCGCTAAAGAGTTCCCCTAAAAATAAAACCTACCTACATAGAGACATCATCTCTCTCTTTGTTATAAAACAAAGGACTACACTCAAGTTGCGGAAAACCGGAGTCCTTGTACCCATCCTCACGAACCGTTAATGGTTTCCCGGTAGCATTGGCTATGACATGTATAGTAATTATGAGGACGTGATGGCAGCCGTTTATTGGCGGAATTTTGGCAAAGAACTAAACAAATCAATGTTTGAAAACTGTGAAAGTTACTGGCAATCAATACAGTCAGCCAGTTTTGGTAAATCCGTACTAATATTATAAATGCGAAAGTAACCCTGTCTGTCTGTCTGTCTCTTCTTCACGCCTAAACCACTGAACCGATTTCAATGAAATTTGGTATAGATATAGTCTGGGACCCGAGAAAGGACATAGGATAGTTTTCATCCCGGAACGGGAACCCCCGGAAACGGGAACTATTAATCCACGCGGACGAAGTCGCGGGCAAAAGCTAGTTTACACGTAAGACTCTTCTTTATTTTATTTTTCTTGAGGAAATATATATCAGACTCATGTTTACCCGACGTCAGGGGAGAACGGAAGGTTATGTCATACTCTTACCGATTAAAACCCCACGGTTCCTCCGGCTGCCATGAGTTGAGGGCCCAGTATTGGATCGCCCTTCACTATGTGCGACCTGTCCTGCAACAGCACATTACTTTATAGGCCCTAAAATATTTAACAAACTGTATTCGGCTGTGACGAGATTAGGCTTTAAATAGATATAAAATATACCAGCTTATTATTGTCTCACTGCAAGGCAAAGGGTTCTTCTCATACCGAGAACGCACGAGCATTGATCACCACACTGGCTTGAGGCGGATTAATTAAAAATAAAAGTTGTGGTGAATTAATAAATTACCATTGAAGTTACCGTACCGTTTTTAATTTAATTATTTATTTATTTTTATTGATTCAAGCAATAAATTATGTGTTTCTACGTTTTAAATTTACTTTAAAAGTTGTGGTTTGTAATCTTCTACTAACAAATGTGTTTTTTTTTAGTAGACAACAATAACAAACGGTAAAGTCACACGATCATCTACCAAATCACAAAAAATAAAAATAGACCAACCACGGATTAGACGCGCGCTCGTTTAAGATAACCATCATAACGACTCCATCTGAATTGGTACAGTAGTTTCAACGTGTGTCGGTTACAAACGCACAAACAAAACATTGTGTCCGTGAATGTGATTACTACGTGCTGAGCTGTGCTGTAATGAGCTTGAAACTTTTGGAAAATTCCTACATTTTGACTAAGATTAACTGTTATACTAAAATAGACAGATGTGTGGACTTACATTTAAAATACCTGATATTAGATTATAATTGTTTTGGAAATAAGTGTCGTATACATTATACGAATAGTAAACAGTGTTGTTTATTTATTAGCTGTCACGACTTCGTCCGTGTGGAAGACAATTTTACTATAAAATGTCATCACAGGGCAAACGGCAGTAGTGTAGCTTATTGTCACTGCAAAAAAAAAAGGTATCGGACCTGTTGGTGATTATCTCTTATTAAATCCGTTCAGAAATGTCAGAGTTCTGAAGCTCGTGATGGCCTAGTGGTTAAGGCGCCCGCCTCTCATGCACGAGGTTGTGGGTTCGCAACCGGGCACGGGCAAGTACCAATGTGACTTTTTCTAATTCATATGTACTTTCTAAGTTTATCTTGGACATCACTGACATCGGTAACCATGTTAGAGGCCCTTGAGGCGGTTTAGAAACTCTGACACTAGGGTGTGTGGGGTCGTTAGACCTTATTACTGCCCACACGATAAAGAAGAAGAAAGAGTTCTGAAATGACAAAAATAAAAAAAAATACAACCGAATTGAGAACCTACTCCTTTTTTGAGGTCGGTTAGAAAATCATTTTTTTAAAGATTTTTTCCATCTGTTTCGTAGTTCTAGAGATAAGCGCATTTAATTAAACTAAAAACATTAGAAATAGAAATATATTTATTGTTACAAAAAAAATACATTGTTATAATTTTAACTTGTGAACTCCACACAAGGTCTATGTCATTATAAATACTATTCATGTATATGTATTATGATTATTTATGAATGTATATTTTCCCTCTTTGCAGTGTTCGACGCATCTGCGAAGTCACCCCAAGGCCTTCTCTTCGGGTCGTCATACCATCTCGGCAACTTCGACGAGTGTGTCGCGATCAAGGATCCTGGGTACAACGGAGTCACTATCGAGGGACAGTACTGCCTCGCTACAATTAATTGGAGATCGAAACATGAGACTAAGAAGGTAATCATAGTTATGAAGGCTTATGTTAGATAGAGACGACAAATACAAAAGTAAAATTATAATCAATCTTTGTACCTCCCTAGAACTTAGACATTTTAACTTTCAAAAACTATCAGTCTGGAATTTGAGACTGTCTAGTCGCCTTATGTCTTTGTAATTGGGTATAGTTTTACTAGTTTTACTCAAAGGTGGCATAGACAAAGTCTACGATGGAGTGAGCTTACCCAGAAGAAGCCTGTTCTGCCCAAAAGGAACCAACCCATTATCTGTCAATACTTAAATTAATTACGTCAACCTAATTTAATAAGGTCAAATGCATTACAAATTACTCAAACTTTAGCTTAAATCATCATAGATTAAAAATAATCATCGTTTATTATGTATCCAAAATCATTACAATTACTTCGAAAAATGGTACAAATATTGTCATTTTTTGGATTCGTTTTGGTAGAGCCAAACCCAATTATAAAGTTAAAGAAAGTGCAATTGAATTTTTCATACACATTTTTTTTACTGCATACTCGAAAAATCTACAGTAAATCAAAACATAATTAGCGATAATTCTCTTCAAACATTCTTATTTTATACACAAATTATATTAACATCACTAGTAACACACTACCAGCTGTTCCACCCAAATTCTAAGGCACAGTATACGAACTTCTGAACGGAAACTATGCAGCGCAAGTTCAGTGGAACAAAGCATTATGTTTAGAACTTAGTAATAAGGCTCTTTCGGTAATCCCACTAATTCTACTACCATGTCATAGTAACGACTTAGGTACTCGTCTTCAGGCTTTGTGTGTGACTTAACTAGTTTCCTGTACTTGAGAGTTATTAAAGTAGAATATAGGTAAACATTATTGTTATGAGCGTAAGGGTGTTTTTTACGGGTGATCTTTGAGTGAAGTTCGGGGACCTAGCTATGACTTGTATTAGGGCCTGTTTTATCAACTCCTATAAGTTTAGATTTAATTACGTGGCAGATTATTGCATTCTAGCGAACTGATCGAGACTTAGTCCGCGTGGCATATTTCACCCACCATAAGTTACTTCTTTGCTTAATGCCCCGCTCCCGTGGATCGTAGCGTGATTTTATGTAGTGTATGTTACTCAGGAATAATGTAGCTATCTATTGTTATTTTTTTTTTAAAAACGGTCCAGTAATTTTGGAGCCTATTTGTTACAAACAAATCTTACCTCTTTATAATATTTGGATAGACTAGTCAATTATACCAAACCAGCTTTTGACCTCGATTTTTCGCGGACGGTCCCTTTTTTTTTTGGATAAAATATAACCTTTTTTTTCCCTGACTATTTAGCTTTCTACAGGTGAAAGAATTAATAAACTCAGTCTAGTAGTATTTGGGTTTATCCACCATTAAAAAAATACAAGTCTTTTCACTTGTTTAGAAAACATTTTTGTGGTTTCTATCAGCGAAAGTATTTCAATAATTGGACCGGTTTTTCTAGAGATTACCTCTAGACTTATAATACCTCAATATCGAGAGATTAAGACACACATTTTGCCTCGTTCTCTGGGTAAGGAAAAACTAAGATGAAGGTTTCGATAAAATAAAACTTTCTGCTCTATGACGCATGATATGACATTTGTGTTCGAATTTCAAATATTGCGTAATGCCGTGATTAACATACGATCAACATTTGATCGGAAAAAATAAGGCACAAAAAGTATAGAGAAAAGTAAAGACAGCGAATAAAAGGAAGGATAGCGAATGAAAGAGATACCGCTCCCCCGGAAGAGCACAAGAAGGAACATGGATGGGTTTTAGTCAGTAAAAGTCTGACACTCCCTACCGTCCCGCTTAGGGTGGGGGAAGTCATTTGATGATTTTTCATCTTAAAAAGAAGCGAATTTAAAAATAATTAACATAAGTATAAATCCGTACTTTAAATTGCATTATTTCTTTAATGTTATAAATGGGAAAGTCTACTTACTCCCTCGGCCTCGGTAGTCTACTACTGCCTCTGTAGTCTAGTGGTGCTAAGCGCGACTGCTATGCTACGAGTTCTTTATTGTTTGTTTTCGAATGGGAAATCATTAAATGTCTTCTCCCGCCCTGGGCGGGGCGGAAGGGAGTGTCAGACTCTTACTGACTAAAACCCATCCATGTTCCTTTTTGTGCTCTTTGCGTTCCGGGAGTGCGGTATCTCTTTCGAACAACCCGCAGCTCCGGCAGGCATCGGCCCTTAGTGGCCCCTTCCAAGTTTGCTGACATCTCTTTGAGGCCCTCGTGGAACATGGATGCGTCGCAAGAGCTAGTTTATTATATTATTTTATGTATTGTTTAACGAAGTATACAGAGAACTGCAAATATGAATAAAAACTAACCGCTACGTTTCGCACTTTGACAGGGCGTATTGAATATACATAAAAAACAGAATTAGTTATGTTATTTAAATATTTATTTTAGCGGCTAATTAATTATGGTTGTGTTACTTTTGACACGTTTTAGATGTATATTAGGTCAGGGCAATAGCCATGCTTGGAATTTGGCTTGTACAAATCGCAAAACAGTTAAGTATGCATGTAAAATCACACAGTGAAATAAAACAACTTTCACTTATTATAATAACGGCCTTTTATTGTCTTACTACAGGGCAAAGACCTCTTTTTATGTAGAGAAGGCACGACCATTGATCACCACGCTTGCTAAAGTCAACAAATAAAATCGTGGTAGATGTTTCGTGCACAGTTATTTATTTTACCAACAGTACTTATCTACTTACTTAAATCGTTCAAAAAATACATCAAGTTAATATATAAATGTCTATTAATTACACGGACTTTGTTAGTTTAATTTTATTACATCGTAAACTGGTGTTATGCAATAGCACTGTTTATTGTTGAACTTATCTTTAACGACTGTCATGTAACTCGTTTAGCAAAAGGTATTTAGTGTAAACATTTACATAGGGTATACATAAATTAAGTCACTATTACACGGCTTGTGTGGAATTTGGTTGAAAGGTCAAAAATAAGGTCAGCTAAAGAGATAATCTAACCGATAAAGAGTGGTAATTAAAAAAAACTTTGTACTTTAAACTTATTTATGTATTTACACTTTAAGCACAAAAAAGGACAAAGGCAGACTTAATGCCTTAAGCATTCTCTACCAAAAAATCAAACATCAAACAGGAAAAAAACATCAAATCATTAACATCTTTGCACTTGTTTTACCATTAAAGTCAATTCATTTATTTAAAAGGCAATTTAATTGTACGTTATATACAAGAAAAAAAATTGTTGCCCCCAAAAAGTACAAGTAAGTAGTTTCAAATGGAGAAGAATGGGCCCGAAAATCCCTTAAATACTCTTTTAAAATAAATATTGTTCAATATTTTATCTACAGAATTATAATGTGAAGATTTCAAAATAAAAAGTCGTAAATTTTTAATGAAATAAGTAATTTAATTGGAACTTGTTGGGAGGTGGTGAAACAGGCAGACAGTCAGTTCTAAGACTAAAACAATGAGGTCTAAAACTTCGGTAATTACCTGACCACAGCAGGACATTAGCACCTCGTTGGCTAGTTGTTAGCTCTGCCTGCAGAAGTTTAATGATTGTGATGCACCTTGCTGGCACTAGTAGTGACATCTATCGCAAGACTTGCGAACTACAGCACGTGTTGTACATCGCGATATCAAAGAACAATTTTGAATTTATGTAATCGGTCTAGTGGTAACAGGGATTACGTCTTACTGACTATAGAATTAAAAGATTTTATCTGTAAATTTGTAACCTATTCAGTGTCTGACTGAGGCTATCTTTATTTATAGGTACTTGCTATGTATATAGCATTCAGTTGCCATAAGTATTTCCTAAATACTCTACTCACATTCACAAAAAATATTGTTTAAAGTTATTTCTGTAGATACTAGCTTTTGCACGGGATTTCATCCGCGTCAAAGTCAATTATTAATTATCATAATCATCATTAATTATCTCACGGGAACCGTACAAGTTTTTGGGATAAAAAGTACCCTATAAAGTATTCTAGACTATAATCTACATCTTTGCCTAATTTCATCCATATCTGTTTAGTCGTTTAGACTTGATTGAGCAATAAATGTCTTTAAAACTTTCGCATTTGTAATTAGTAGAAAGATTCTTTTTTGCCTTTTCAATATAATATATTTGATTTCTATGTTACATCATCATCACATCAGTCGCAGGGCGTCTACTGCTGGACATAGGCCTCCCCCGTAGATTTCCAAAAGGACCGATTAGAAACGGCCCGCATCCGTGTCTTTCTGTGTTTACCTCATAATGTTGTACACTTAGTCTAAATCTTTATGACTTGCATTTTCTTTTAAGTATGAGTATAACAAACGAATAAATTAATTAAACTTGGCTAATTTTGTTTCCTATTTCAGACTCGAACCGGTCGCGGGGAGACCCTGCGCTGGGCGGTCTGCGTGCCAAGCGCCTGCAATGCCAAGTCGGTGGCTAGCTTCGTCAGCAGCGTCTTAGCACACACAGTCAGTAACACCACAGGAGTTGAAGTCAATGAAAGGGACTGCTATAAGAGGAAAGCTTTGGATATAACGACTCTAGATGTTGTTTATTTGTAAGTATAGAAAATTAACATACATACCAGCTACATAAATCATCACGCCTGTATTCCTCAAAGGGTTAGGCATAGTTGTACTAATGTACACCCATAGTTTGATTAGGTCAGTTGGGTTAGGTTAGTTGGGTTAGGATTAATATATTTAGGTCCCATGTATTAGCGGGCGAGCCTATTGCCATTAACCGGGCACAAATCCTAGCACCGAGGTGCTACTGAGATTTTCATAGAAAACCCCAATAACACTGCTCGACCTGGGAATCGAACCCAAGTCGCGCTTAGGACCACTAGGCTAAACAGGCAGTTTAACAGTAAAAAAAGAGGTAAAAGGTGAAATACGCAAAAATTTTACGTTTTTTTTTTGGTCGGGGTATAGTCAAAGATCGTTTGTTTCACGAATGTATTCAAACAAAATGTTTTGTGTTCCTTTATAGGAACATTTTACAGTGCCCGAATTTTTACGTTCTTTTGAACGCATACAATCATAATAGTGATGAATGATTGCCCTGTTGCTCACGTGGTCACAGAAGCGAATGCAGGTTGTGGGGTACTGGGTTCAATTCTCAGGTCAGATAAAGTGTTATTGGGGTTTATTCTATTGGACATTTCTCAGTTACTCTATGCTTAGAAATTATATTTAAAAAAGAATAGTTAATTTTTATGACGACAAAAAAATCGTTATCCCATTTAATTAGATCCAATATCAGTTTTAAATAGGCAACTTTTTTTTTTTTTTATAGACGGGAAATCTTCAAATAACTTCCCCCGCCCTGGGCGGGGCGGGAGGGAGTGTCAGACTTTTACTGACTAAAACCCGTCTATGTTCCTTCATGTGCCCTTTGCGTTCCGGGGGCGCGGTATCTCTTTCGAACAACCCGCAGCCCCGGCAGGCATCGGCCCTCAGTGGCCCCATCCAATTTTGCTGACATCTCTTTGAGGCGCGCGTGGAACACGAACGCGCCGTCGACACGGTCTGTCGTTGTTTAGTGAACGTACGGACGATGAGCTACCCATTGCTCACCGTCCACAGACCCGCGCCTACGGTGGCCGGGAGTCGTCTCGCGGCTCCCGACGCCCGGAGCGTCTATCGCGGCGGCCGCTGGGACGGGGGACCCTCCTTTCCCTCTCCCGTCCCGCCGCGTCCTTCTCTAGCATTACAGCTCCGCAGAAGGAAATAGGCATCTAAAGCTGAAATCCAACTTTAAAAGAACAACCCCACAATGAATCTACAGAAAGGACAGTTTCCCGCAAAAAACTTATGCCAGGCAACAATAGGAAGATTAGGCGATTTTTCTGTAGAGTCCACATGCCGCTAGGGCAGACCACAGCTAATAAATCACAGGTTACTACCCACCTCTATATTTCTTCCATTTTCCCATGATTTAGTATGGTAAGGGATGATATTGAACGACATAATCGACCCGACTTTATGTTGGGACCAATTATTCTATTGAGTCACTTTTGAGGTTTAAAAAAAGAAGAGAACATTTTTATTCTTGCATTAAAATAACTGAAAATATTAAACATTTTATTTTCATGTCCCTTCATAAAAATGAAACGAATAAAATATTTTCAGTTATTTAAAAGCGTTTACTTCTTTTGAATCTGTGAAAATAAAATGAAATGAAAATATTGTTTTTGCATCTTTGGTTGATTTATGAAGAACTTTTGACACCATGCTGCTACGCGCTCCATGTAAAAGAATTGTAGTAATTTTTTCGCCAATAAGTAAAAATATGATTAAAAATGTAGTTTCCATTACCATTTTTTGGGTTACGTACCGTTTTGGAATTAAGTTATTTAATGGGAACCTAAAAACTTTAGGTTTATATACACACATCAACAGAATCTAGGGATACCTTGATCCTAAATTATTTACGACTTTGTAGTTTAAAAATTTTCTAGTTTTCTATGAAAAGTTTATATACAGATTGAAACCTCATGTATTCTATATTCAAAATTTAAAAATTAAAATTAAAAAAACAAAAGAAAAAACAAAATACGGCGGTAAAATTGCTAGAAAGTCGTTGCGTTAAGGAAAATTAAAATTGTTTTATTAATATTAATTAATGAAAAGGGATTCGATTTTTTTCTTTTTTTAATTTAACATGTCGTGTAAGCTTTAAGAGTCATGTGACGTCGTCATTTGAGTCGAGATGAAATGTTACGGGCCCTGGGCATGTTAGAAAATGGTGCCATTCAACGCGTCCTTGCTGAGGTCCTATATACCAGCCAAACCGTGATATCAAGGTTGTGTTCACGTTATCGCAGTACTGGGGATGTGGCTGAACGGCACACGGGTAGATATCGTGTTACTTCACAGAAACAGGATCGATTTCTCCAAATGACTGCCAGAAGACAACCGAATATCACAGCGATGCAACTAGTACAAAGGCTCCAGGAGGATCACCAGCTACTGGTAAGCGACCAAACCGTGCGAAGGAGGTTGCATGAAGTCGGTCTTCATGCTCGAAGACCGCTACGTGTTCCAGCATTGCGACGTGGCAATCGCGGTCGGCGTCTTTCGTGGGGTCGGGAGAATTTACCATGGAGTGACGTACAATGGTCTTTGGTGCTATTCACCGATAAGTCCCGGTTTGGGTTTCATCCGGAATCACTAAGAACACGTGTTTGGAGAACTTCAGGGCGAGTTAGCCGTCTTCGGCACCCTCAGGAGGTCCGCTCATACCAAGGCGTCACAATCATCATGTGGGCAGGAATTTGTCTTAGCGGACGAACCCAGCTCGTTTGGAACCAAGGCTGCATGACTGCACGAAAATACCACAACGAGGTAGTAGAGACTGTTATTGTCCCACACAGACTCCAAATGGGCCAGGAATTTGTACTCATGCACGATAATGCTCCTTTCCATACGGCGCGGCTGGTGTCTGCCGCTCTCCGAGACCACGATAGTCAAGTTTTGGATTGGCCTGCACAGTCTCCCGACTTAAATCCTATCGAGCATGCCTGGGACATGTAACAACGAAAAGCTTTGACGGATTTCCCGCAAAATTTGACGACGGAACAACAACTTTTCGATGATTTGTAAAGAACATGGGACCTCATACCGCAGCAAGACATTGACAATTTAATTTTAAGTATTGAAATTCGATGTCGATGTGTAATTAATGTGAGAGGTAGCAACACAGATTATTAATTAACAGATTTTATTATTTTTATTCAATTTTAATTAAAATTAATAGTTTTATAAGAAGAAACATATTTTTTTTGTCATACAAATTTTCTACGGCGATGAAAAAAAAAATATTTTCAATCAAAACAACAAAAAAAGGAAATGTTTTTTAATCTTTTATTAAAGACCTTAAAATAACCTATCATTCTCCCATTTACAATACCAGAAAATTCTTCATAGATTTTTAGATATTTGATGAAATATAAAATATCCCTAGATTTTGTTGATGTGTGTATTTAATAGAGTTATAATGCTACCAGTAAAATATAATGGAGTTTAATTACTCATAAATCAAAATATGCCCAGTGGGTACAGTTCTGAACAAAACTTTTATTCCATCAATTATATACAGCCAACTAAAACCTATATAAAATAAACGTAGTAATACAAAAAGGGCTTTAAAAATCTATAAAAGAAGAAGGAATACATTACGTAACCCATAAAAGAGAATTCTGTAGAATAGTGTAAGAAATCACAGATTTATGAAAGAAAGAAAGAAAATAAATGATGCAAAGGGATTTCGCAGATAAACAACAGAAAAATAAGTTTCCACTTTGCCTTCACCATAACATTTCAAAGTTTATTTTTTACCATAATCACTTTAACGTGGCACTAAATACAAAATATTAAAATCTACTAATAAAAAATCTAATACTTCGACTTTAAAAATATTAAAATCTAGATACAGTAAAAATAATTTCCAACTCTCAAGTCAAACCGATACTTAGCCACTAATTCTACCCTATTCACAATTCCACCCGACATAAGGTATAATTAGGTTTCAAGCTAGTAATTAACTAACCAAGTGTCTAGATTATGATGAATGACATTAATTAATGCCTAGGTTTACTTTTAGTAGAATAGTTCGAGTTTTAGAAGTTAACATTTTTGATTACAGGCATTACAAACTAGATTTTGAGTCCGTGATATAATTCGGAGTAGTAAGGTTAAATTAGGCTGACTTGAAATGGTAACTAAGACGGTAAATTAAGATTATTCGTTGAAATAGTTTTGAGGAGTGATCGTTCATTTGAATCTTGTTTACGTTAAGTAAAGTGAACAGTTTTGCTGTTGGTAGTTTGTTTCTTAAGGAGAAAAGGGAGAAGTAATAGATGTATTGAATTTAAGAATGAATGATTGATAGAAATAACGCTACGCTTTTTCTATGTACATTAGCTCAAGTACCTATGACCATGAATAAAGGACTATTGATGACATGGTAAATAAAATTAGGGCTTAACCAAAAGTAACAATGTGAGTCAAATACATCACTACCAACATTGCGACAGCTCACAATTTCTACAATTGAACTTAGTGCTAACAAAACGAGTCAATCTTTTTCAAACTAATAAAAATACGCCAAATAAATTGTACCTACAACCAAAAGTTACGCTTATAAATTATAGATATATAGGACGAAATAGGGTATAATTTTAACGTACATAACATAACTGAACAAAATAAACGTTACATATGACTCAATAAAAAAAAATCTCTTCTAACATTGGGATGTTAGAAGAGATTTTTTAGCATCCAAAGAACACAAAACTAACAATTTTGTACTTGAACAGAGAAATCACGGCAATTACTGTTTTTATTTGTTTCCCCTGCGTAAATATACTTTGTTAAGAACACACATATTTTCTCCCCGCCAACAGAACGTACGCGGCAGTAACTTCTGACGTATTATGATTGATCACACGCGGGAAGATAATATTGCTTTCTTTTTTCATTAATACTTGATGGTACCGTTTCATCATAAAATAATTTCGTTGTATCGATGGGTTTTTCCAAGGGTATTTTCGGACGATGAAATTGGGAGATGGAGGTGGTTAAAAATAGGTCGGGATTTGGGTGTGTATGGGATTTTGATTGATTGGATTAGCAAGTAGCAGCTTGTTAACTGACTATACAAAGTTATTTTATTGCCTCAGCGCTTTTCTGGTGGTCTCCACTGTTGATTCGAGCTTTCAGGAGTTGCAGGGGGATTAGTGTGGCGGTATTGTGCCTAAAAAATATGTATACATCGTTCTGCCTCAAATGAACTGACTGCGCTAGATGTCTTGCGTTCGATTCCCAGGTCGAGCAAAAAGTGTTTTTGTATTTTTCTATAAAATTGTCAGTAGCAGCTCGGAGTTAGGATTTGTGCTCGGTAGTGGCAATAGGCTTGCCCCCTATAACATGTTACCTAAACATATTGCCAAACTGTGGGTATACACTCGTACCCATCTGCATAGCCCTTCGGGGAATACAGGCGTGATCGTATGTTATGTTATATACAACGTTATTTTTTTCATACCAGAAATCTCAAAAGGGTTTATTGTGCTCATCATTATGAATGAGTACATGAGTACAATGACCCTTTTTCAGATTTCCGGTAAACAAAAAATAATGTTTTATACTAATGACTTAATAGTTGAACTTAATGGTGCCATTCCGTACGTTGTATATTTAAACTGGCACCGTCAGATGAAACTGAGCATCTTTAAGCTGCCTTCGTCATTTGAGATGTATTAATTTGTAAATAAATTAAATTTATAACAATTTGAGTTGAGTTTATAATAATACTAGTCAAAGTTAACTTTATTATCCTACGGCAACCGCATATTTTTCTGTGATAAAAAGTAACCTATGTGTTATTCCACACTACAATCAATCTCAGTGCTAAATTTCATCAAGATCCGGAGTAATAATCATCCATCCATTCTCACAAACATTCGCATTTATAATATAAGTAGGATTAGTAGGATTCTCCAGACCGTATTTAATAATTATAGCCTTTTCAAATTTTAATTCAAATGTATTTCTATTTTAGAGCTCTCATCCTACTCTTCGTCACCATACTATTCTTCAGTACACTCTTCGAGACCTACATGATCTACTATGGCCACAAGAAAGAGTCCATGATCTCCAATCTGATCATCTGCTTTTCCGTGATCAACAATATGAAGAAGATCCTCTCCACGAAGCAGCACAATACCTTGGGTTTGGAGTGCATCTCCGGAATCAAGGCTTTGGCCATGATCTTCATCATTGCTGGCCATGCCTGCATGTTCATTGCCAGTGGACCTGTCATGGATGCTGATGCATGGGACCGGGTAATTATTGTTTTATATCTTTATCTTGAGTGTCGTGATGGCCCAGTGGTTAAGGCGCCCACCTCTCATGCACAGGGTTGTGGGCTCCCAACCGGGCACGGGCAAGTACTAATGTGACTTTTTCTAATTTATATGTACTTTCTAAGTTTATCTTGGACATTAACCATCAGTAACCATGTTGAGGCGGTTGAGGCCACCCTTGAGACGGTTTAGAAACTCTGACACTATTGGGTGTGTGGAGTCGTTAGACCTTACTGCCCACACGATAAAGAAGAAGATCTTCAAACCTACTAGCTTCTGCCCGCGACTTTGCGGTAACTTACTCTTCTTTCGTTGGTCGTAGCATGATGTTATAGCCTATACAATTCCCCACGGTTATCATATAACAATTTACAGTACAATATTTTTCAAAGCCGATTGGGAGTTGTAGAACTTAGCGTGCTTAAAACAAACAAGCTAAACAAATAAAAAAAAAATACAGCTTAATTATAACAGTAAAGTTTCGTATAATTTTTGCTTCATAATTCTTGCTATCAAAACCTGTACATTAAGCATTTTATGACTGCAAAGTAGCACTAAGCAATTTGCAGTAGATGATAAATTAATTAATAATTCCGCCATCGTTTTGACATCAAAGGGAAGTGATTAAGGCTTTTGTAGTCAGAACCAGTGAGACTAGATTATGCTTTGTTTATTTTTCTCTACCTAAAGAGGTAACATAAACGAGTTTAAATTACTTTGTGTAGTAACAAAGTAGACGTTCCGCAGCTATGAGCGTTAAACCTAGAATACGACGAGTAGATTAAATTCAGTCCATAAACTTAATAACCTGAGAGCTAAGTTGGTTTCAGTAGTTTTATTTCAATACTAGCAAACCGCCCTGACTTTGCACGAGTGCAAACATCCGACTTTTTCCAGTGGATTTTCCAATTGTTTTTTTCATTACCACGTTTTTTGGAAAATTATGAACACGTCAAAAATAATCAGCTATGTCAGGACAGGCAGTTGTCGAGTTTTGCGCTTAGCCATTCGTTCAAATTCATAGTCGAAGCATTTATTTCAATTAGACCATTTACAGGCACTTTTGAATGTCAAAAAACGACGTCGTTTTTATTTATACATATTTTGTTTGCATCATCTTT
The DNA here is from genome assembly GCA_932526535.1 of Caradrina clavipalpis. Classification (NCBI taxonomy): domain Eukaryota; kingdom Metazoa; phylum Arthropoda; class Insecta; order Lepidoptera; family Noctuidae; genus Caradrina; species Caradrina clavipalpis. The sequence continues at coordinate 3,892,763 of OW052095.1, forward strand.
GTGCACTCTTTTAAATTAAAGCTTTGTTGATGTTTTTGAAACGGGGCGGCTGCTACGGATATAACTTTGTTAATAAAAAAATTGCATAGAAATATAAAATGTAAATAGGTATTACAAAAATTGCCCAAAATAAAACTAGATACCGTTTGTATGAAGTACGCTGTTGGGAATATCCTTTCAACAGATTTATGGATTTCAGATATCCGACAACCCTACACTCATAAAGTCTAGGGCACACAGTATAAATTATGTAAAAGTTTGCCGAATTTGATCAATGTCCTACTCGATAGGGTCAAGGGCACACAGTTTATTTGGATTTACACGGAGTCTCTAATTATGTCGGGAGCTTGCCGCCTGGATACAATATCGCATAAATTGTATTTGTAATCATGGCTTCGGTTTAGTTGTACAACTGCCTAGGTTTGTTCTCATTAAGGTCAACTTAGATTAAGGGAACTAATCGTGAACTCAGTGGCTTTGGCACGTACAGTTAGTTCAAGTGAAAAGTTACTGTGATTTTGGCGTGGTGACATAGAAGTGTCTTAAAGAAACCACTTGTTTTATAAAGCCTCAGCAATCTCTTTAATAAAAAAATCAGCATAATCATCCATTAATGGATATAGGCTTCTCCTAAAGATTGCCACAATGATCGGTCATGCGCTGCCCGCATCCAGCGTTTTGTAGCGACATTCACCAGATCGTCGGATGTATAAAAAAAATAAGTATCATTCAGACACAATTTAAAATTGTTATTGAATAATTAAATTAAATGAAATAAAAAAAAAATATCTTCTATCATTTCCAAATTGAGCATAGTTCCCATCAAGACAACCATCATTTATCAATACTTAAATTGATTAACTCTCCCTAACTAATTAAATATGCCAAATATTATGGCATTAAGTCCACCTTTGTACTTTTTGTTGTATAAAGTTTAAATAAATAAATTATGTTTCATTTATCTTGCAGTAAAAGTTCAATGTTTGTCCGAAATTTTACCTTTTGCAATAAGCTGCGTTAAATATCCAAAATAATTATAATTACTTCGAAAATTGGGAGGCCGTGTGTTTGTTTGTTTTGGCAAATACTTCACTCAATTATTATAGTTTTATTAATTTCATGGCTTATTCTTGGTACTTTTGTAATGTCTCTGACGTCATTTGTTTTTCTTTCATTGCAGTTGGTCCGTCAGCCAGCGAATGCCTTCATGCTGAACAACACGTTGTTGGTGGACACTTTCCTGATGCTCAGCGCCTTTCTCTTCTCAAGACTGTTCCTCGTCGAGCTCGACAAGAGAAGGGGCAAGCTCAATGTTATACCGATTCTGATCTTCCGGTATATCAGGTAAGATATTTTCGCCATCTCTTTTTACTCTGTACAAATAATTAAAATTGAGGGTCTGTTTTTATGTCAAATGAAAGCGAAAAAAGCAATAATCCCGACTGCGTAATACATGAACTTTAAATAAACCGGATAAGAATAAAAACAAGTCCGGTATACTCAACGACTATAGGTATATTAGGTATACTAGAATTCAGTAACAGTCGGAACCCAATAAAAATCTAAACCAGTTCAGATATTCCTACTACCGGGTCATAAAAAAAAATCTTCAAAAGTTCACGGGGTCATCTATACCTGTTATAATATTGCTAAAAAAGCACACATTTTTCAAAATTTCTCCCTCGTATCCGACATCGACATTTTGATCATAATAATAGGTTTGAAGTGCTAATTCGTCAAGCGGGTTTTCTTTCAGTACTGGATATACTAATAGACGGATTACTGCTGACTGATCAGAAATTAGACCACTTATCCCTGGAGTTTCATGCTTGTTTGTTATTCTTTATAAAATACCTTCGTTTTGAAATGAGCAACTATTAGCTTCAATTTTCTAACTAACGAATCTCCTTGACAATTCAAAAGTGCCTATAAAAATGATCTGATTGAAATAAATGCTTTGACTTTGACGTTATCGTGTCATTCTATATCACTTTGTTAGCAACAAACTAACTTTAAACTGAAATTCATCCAAATCTTTTTGTTGCTCGATTAACTGTTGACCTGGATGCGAAAGGTAGCTAACATGCAACGCTTCATTTGATATTTTAATAAAAACAACATTAGCCTTGTCGTAAACAAAATTCATAAAATTTTTACTTGAAAATACATCACAAAATACCTTTAGCACAAAGCTTGTGCTACCAGGATTTCATCAAAACGTTACTACTTCCTCTTTTTGCAAATAACAAGCTCCTACCAATAAACTGCCATATACAATGAACGTCGTACCCTTTGTAGTATGGAGTAAGCCTTATTAACTTAACGCATTTCTGTACCATATTATAAAAGCTGGCTTTCCTGCTTAGCTTGCTTTTTCTTTGCTTTCAATAGTAAGTTTAGCTCTTTTTGCGTCTTTGACTTTGAATTTAGATGTTGGTTTGCAAAAATAGCCATTTATTGTATTGTTACCTTTTGTAGGGTTCCGTACCTGAAAGGTGTTAATTAGACCCTATTAATAAGCTCGAAGTACGGTTCGTCAGTCTGTCTGTAAGCGTGCTGTATCTCATAAACAGTGATAGGTTGAGAGTTGGTTCCCAGTGTGTATTTCTATTTCCGCTATATCATCAAAATACGCGCTGAGACGTAGAGGTGCAGGCACCAGCCCTTTATACTAATACCAACAACAAATAATTAAAAAAAAACATTTTTTTACGTAGTATTAAATATTGTAAGGTAGTACGAAACCGATTATGTGTGACTACGAATCGCACTTGGCCGGTTGCTAGATTTACCTCTCAGTAAATTATTAGGTTTATCAAATTATTTCACCGAACATTTCAAATAATTCACTTTGATAAAATAAACTTCTGAAACTGCCTGGAAAGATATTAAATAGACCCAAGTCTAAGTAAAAGTGACAGGTCCCAAACCGAATATAAAGTTAATCGATAGCCTACTCTACTTGTGCCTAGAATTTATTATCTAAACTAGAATTTACATTTTGACACTTCGTGCGTGACGGGTGATAAGAATTTCCGCTTTTTGAACATTACAATGGTTTGGGGTTCCAATGATACCTTTGTGGAAACCAGGCGTCACAAAGGTCTTCAAAATCGTTATTTTTTACGATTCTTTCATCGGAACTAAATTTATGGGGAACTATGGGGAGCTTTTGTCTGTTATCGCTAACGCAAACAAAGTCCTAATCAAAAGTAGCCGATGGTCCTTTCTTGGGTAATCCGTACTTACCCCGTACAAAATTTCATGAACATCGGTTCAGTGGTTTAATCGTGAAAGCTTAACAGACAAACAGAGTTCCTTTCGCTTTTATAATATGTAGGTAAATTAGAGGGACTTTTGACGGATTGAAACTGAGATAAGATTGCGATCATTCCTAAAAATTAATAGATGCCCCCTGATTAATTTTCAACTACTTTACTTGCCAGGATACCAATTTGTTTATATATAAACACACAAATAGCTATTATCCATTTTCTAATGCCTGCTTCGTTCTTTCCAGGGTAACTCCAGCATACTTGGTGGTCATTTTATTCTACATGACTTGGCTTCCGAAGATGGGAGAAGGTCCGCTATGGCAGGACAGGCTGATGCTGGAACAAGAAAGATGTATGGCTTCCTGGTGGACCAACATTCTATACATCAATAACTACGTCAATACAGATAAAATGGTAGGTTTGAGAATTTATTTGCGTGCTTACAGTATGTAACAAAATCCGTGATCTACCCAGAATGGCCAAGTGTATAATGATTCCTTTCCGGGTCGACCCATGGTACAAAGTAAAAGTTGGTTGGTCCCATAGTAAAGGTCACATCATTATAAACAACTTTTACTATGGAATTACCCTTGAAGTCTCTAAAAATAGAACAGCTGTTCTATACATTTCTGGTTATTAAATCATGTACAAAATGAATGAACCAGATGAAGAAAATATCTTTAAATTACTAGCAGATGACGATGATACCAGTTTTGACATTGAAATTTAAACCCTGTGTTTATTTTCTTACAGTGCATGTTCCAGTCGTGGTACCTCTCCGTGGACACGCAGCTGTTCTTCATAGCGCCCTTCTTCATCTACAGTTTGTGGAGATGGCGCAGAGTTGGCCCTACTCTTCTATCAGTTGCTACCCTTCTTTCATTGATTGGTCCTGCAGTTATCACTTACAAGGATAGTTTGGATCCCACGCTTTTGTTTTATGCCAAGTAAGTTCGCATTTGTTCTCTTCTTCCTTTTCATTCTTCTTTTTCTGCCAAGTGTTTGTCAAGTTTATATTTAAAAAAAAAAAAAACAAGTTTTTTTGTTTTTGTTTCAGAGAGTTTACTGATATTATTTCCAACTTTTACTTCAACGAAGCTTACATCAAGACCCACATGAAGATGATCATTTATTTCATGGGAATTTTAACTGGATACATTTTGCATAGGATTCAAACGGAAAAGTGAGTTATTTTTTGCATCTTATTGCAGTTCTAAGTAACACAGTTGTTATATGAATTAGTGTCCTTCTTCTCCGCTGTTCTTTTCTAATAATTTTGTTTTGGGATCCAAGACAGTTTAATCGTCTTTCAGAGCTCGTCGAGCTTCATTGCCTTGGCGGCATTCTGGTGATCGTAACTGTTGATTCTGGTTTTTAGGAGTTTCAGTGGTTGGAAATAGTTAAATGAATAATTGATAAGTTTATTTTGTAGTCATCAAATAACGTCTGATAAAGACGAACCTATGTATAAAGAAATATTTAACATTATTGACTTATTTTTCAGCTACCAGTTCTCATTCTTGATGAAAACCTGTGCGTGGATCATCAGTATTGTCCTGGGTACCGTGACTACCTTCTCAGTGACTGTCTTCTATCAAGAATGGTACCAATACAGCGCGCTAGAGGCCGCTACCTACATTTCTTTGCACAAATTCGCCTGGGGCCTTGCCAATGGATGGTTGATAATTGCCTGTGCTACTGGCAATGGAGGTAAAATATATTTTTTGTTATTGATAATGATTGTATCTTACCTAAATAATTTGACTAGGAAATTATATAAACATCAACTGCTGGATTATCATACGCAAACATATATGGACCAAGTGAATTGCCTTGCAGAACACTTGTTTACACATTTCATTTTCTGAGCATAGTTGCTAAATGTATAATCGGGTAAAATTGCGATTAAACCAATTTTCACTCTTACGCCCTTCGTAAAAAGGTTGAAAACCAGTGAACCATTGTTTTCGGTTGCACCAATGATTATATTATTGGTATCATCATATTATGGGACTCTGTTGCTTTATTAGTTTATTGCTGTTGCTTTATTTATTTGTTCTTTAGTATTCCTCAAATTTTAAAGTAAAATTTAAATAAATTCATCTTAAATACCGAATTCGTTTCTTAAAACTATTATACCTTTCAGGTTTCTTTGGAAAATTACTGACTTGGAAGTTCCTAGCTCCATTCTCAAGATTAACGTTCTGTGCGTATTTGGTGAACGGAATCGTCGAACTGTACTATGTTGGTGAATTGAGGCATCCTCTACATATCACCTTCTTCACTGTTGTAAGTATATTTTTAAGTCCCCATTTTAAACGTGGCTTAAGGCTTATATACACTGGGTCATCCTGTTGATCTAGTACTAGTAATCTTTTAGTTAGATTGATCTACATCGAATCAAATATTATTCGCCCGTGTGGCTTATTACACCCGCCATTTTTTTTTTTTTTTTTTTAAAGATGGTAAAATCATTACACCCGCCTTACGTTACGTCTTTGGTTACTGCTCCGCTCCCGTTGTCATAGCGTGATGTTACATAGCCTATGATACTCACAAATAACTTGGCTTTCTATGGGTGAAATATTTTTTAAACGGTTCAGTAGATTCAGATATTACCTACCATCTCACAAACTTAAAAACTTTAACCTCTTTATAATATTAGTATAAAAGTATAGATAAACTTCCACGTTCTTGAAATTTTCTAAGCATTTCAAGAAACGACGACTATTACCTCCCATTTATACAGCAATTATGACGTAATCCTTCTTTCAGTCTAGAACAGTAAATCGTATGTTAGTCATAGTCATAGTCATAGTCATTTATTCAATAACAAGAAACTTGTATTTGAATTTACAAAATAAATAAAATTAAATCAAAATAAACATTTAACATGCAATAAGAAAAAAAAAAAGTGTACATCGCTAATAATTAATAATAAAAACATAACATAACCAGTAATCAATACTAGTCGACCATGATCAAATCAAATATCTAAGTCAATAATAATTAAATTAATAATCAAATGAATTATCAGGACAATAAATGTCAATAATCAAATCAATTATATATAAGTACCTATGTCAATAATATGCAAATGTCAATAATCAAATAATCAGTACAATAATCAAATTAAAATCAAATCTACAGGTCAATCAATGTCAATAATCAAATAATCAGTACAATAATCAAATTAAAATCAAATCTACAGGTCAATCATTGTCAATAATATGCAAATGTCAATAATCAAATAATCAGCACAATAATCAAATTAAAAACAAATCTACAGGTCAATCAATGTTAATAATATGCAAATGTCAATGATCAAATAATCAGTACAATAATCAAATCTACAGGTCAATCAATGTCAATAATATATAAGTACTAATGTCAATAATATATAAATGTCAATAATCAAAACGATAACCAAAACTAATTATTAATACAATATTCAAATCAATCATAAATAATTCAAAATTCAAATCAAATAAAATTCTAAAGACATTTATAGTTCATCAACAGAATATAGACACATTATTTTGTTACAAAGAAATGTAATAATACACGTATTCGCATTTTCTGTACACTTTCATTACCCTTGTACTCATACACGTGTCTCTTTAATAATTATTTGAAATCCTTCGAGTGGTTTTCCTGTCTAATTAAAGATAAATTTGATTCCCCCAAACAATATTTAGTATCATCAAACAACAACTTGTATGTATTTACTTTCCTTGCTAAGCTTCTGTTAGTATTTTGTGTGGTTTTTCAAATGTGTAGGCGTATGATACCGAGACGAAAGCGACTTTCAATGACAATATTATAGTGATTTAATAAGTAACTACTATTATAAATGTCTAAGTTTGGATGGATGTTTGTTACTCAATCAGCCAGAACAGCTAAACGGATCTCGATGAATTTTGGCTATGATAGGTTATAACCTAGACTACATAGTCATAGTAGTCGAAGTCTAGTCATAGGCTACTTTTTATTACGAAAAAATGTACGGTACTCGTGTGATAATTTACCTTTGATGCGCACGAAGTCACAGGCAGAACCTAATAAGAAATAAAGACTTTGAGTTCAACTTATATCGGCAAGAAATTAAAGGACTATGAATAAGAGCTAGTGAGACTGAATTAGCGCCAACCTAAAATCAACACTTCGTTTCTAACCGCGTAACAAATCTGTGAAAAAAACTGAAGCTCGTGCGCCATTTGTCAAATAATTTAAAGTAAATTAACTACATTTTTTTTACAGATGGCGAATGCAATTTCCCACATAGTGCTGACATTCTTCCTTGCCATGTTTCTGTGCTTGACCTTCGAGTCACCCCTACATGGGATTGAGAAGATTCTTCTTAGGATGTTTGGTAAGTACAAGGAGTACCATTACATTTATTATTTAATCGAATTCATAATCCTTCACAAATTAAAATCATAACCCAAAAGAAAACTAAAAATACAAGACCGCCAGCTTTCATACAGGCTTTTCATACTTCGTTATTCTTATTGGAAAACCCTAAAATGCTTGCCCGACCTGAGAATCGAACCTAGAGCCCCATCACGAGACCATGTTGTAACAACAAATATTTTGATATTAAACATATTTCTTCTGTAGAACGGTAAGTTCAAAGTCAAAGTCGGGTGGTAGTTACAATATATAATATTACAACTTTTCTTTTTCTATAATCTAAGAAATAAATCATTAGCACCAAAGCTTGTTCCATCACGTTTCCATTTCAATTACTGCCTATCCAAAAGAATCTTTCAAAAACAAATCGTCGTAACATTTTTCAAAGTTATAATAACTAACTTAGTCAGATCACTGATCACACTTTTAACTTTGCCATAACAATCTTAACTAAGTTGAAACTGCAATCAAAATACGAGCACAAAGTTATTGAAGTATAAAAATGTCTATCAATTTGCTCGTTTTATAATTTCAGATTTTGATGGAATATTTTTCTTTGAGATTTATGTTATGTACCTATACATATGTATATGGTAGATGGAACATCGTAATGAAGACTTTTGCCATGGACTTAGTAAATGATTGTAACTTAACTACCCCGTTGGTCTCGTGGTGGCAAGTCCGACTGTTGAGCGTGGAGTCCTGGGTTCGTACACATTTTGCCCCCCGGTCGGGCAAAATGTGTTAGTGGTTTTCTCGTTAGGGATTTCTCAGCAACGTTCCCGGAGTTGCGAATTGGTGGTTAAATAAAAATGCGCCAAATCTCTTTCTGATAAAGAGGGAGTGTGTTTGCGTATAGTCTAGTGCACTATAATATCTCCTGCGTACTTGGCTAGTTTCCATTGATATTGAAATGGAGAAAATATATACACATGGATACATATGACATGGAAAATGTCAAATGATACTTGCCCGTGCCCGGTTGCGAATCCACAACCTCGTGCATGAGAGACGGGCACCATCACGACATCATCTATATTTATTTCTTTTTCTTTTATTTAATTTCAGCTCGCCCTCCCCTGAGTGACAACGCAAGGAAAGATGCGTCAGTGGAGTCTTCAAGAAACACTAGTCAATCTAAATTAGATTCGTAGCTTAGTGTTAGGCATTCCTTAGATTCATATTGTAAGTAGAAATCACTATGTGATATTTACATAGATGATTTTCTTTAGTTTTAGTTAGGTTGAGATATGCGAAATACCCTGATATTATGTGGTGTTAAATAAGAAATGATTTTTAAAATCTAAAACACATTTAGGACGGGTGCGGGTCAGGCGCGGGTCGGGTCCCGAGTACCGCGGGTCTATTAATTTGTATTTGTATGGACATCATATCAAAATGCACGACCAACGCCCTATACGCGGCCGTCCCGCAAACGACCCACACCTAGAGCCCTGCGATTTTCTGAAGGCCTCCACTGTTGATTCTGACTTTCAGGAGTTGCAGTGGTTGGGTATAGTGCGGCGGGCATGTCCCATTTAAAAAAAACCCGACCCGCATCTGTGTTAAGTGTGTTTCACGCTTTAGTGCTCTACCTACTAAGTACCGTGATGGTTTAAAATTCTGGTAATCTAACAGTAGGTATTACTGGACTATTTAAAATCGGGGTATTGCGCTAAAGTAATATTCATTTATTATTTTGAACCAAACGGGCTCAATTATTTAAGGTGAAGAATAGATAATTTTGTAAATATATTATTTTATTTTTAAGTAGGCAACTAGATATTAAATTACATTTTTTACGTTTATAAAAATATTATGTTACCAATTTTATATAATTTCCGTTAGTGATAAATAAATATATTATGATCTGTATCAGTAACCAGTAAGGCATACCAATAAAATGTTAATAAAAATTACATAATTTTTCGCAAGAGTATGCGGAAACGGCGTACCTTACGTTTTTATCACCAAAAATACAAGATCAAAACGATTGTCTGTACTTTTTATAACAAGTATAAAAAAATATGTTCGATTACAATTTCAACCTTAATTCAGAAAGATAAGGTTTGAAATTGAATAAACCAGTTTTGTAAGTTACTGTCGATGCAATAAATACGTTCAGTGTACATTACGAAATAAGGTTTTAGCGCTAAATCGAAGATGTGACATAATTTTTTTTCCAATAAAATTTAGTATCGAGTCACTTTAATGAAATTGCTTTACTTATAACTTGTATTTCACAGCACATCAATCTATTAAAACCTGACAAATTTCTTTAATAGTTTTTCAACTTAATTACAAAAGGATAAGGTTTATGTTTAATTGGGGAAATTTGTCAGTTTAGGATAGTTTGAAGTGCAGTAGTGCGATTCTCTAAAATGCAAACTCGAAAACGAGTCTCACTAAAGTGATCGCGCTCACTTCGATAACGAACCAACTTGTCATTGGTTTAGTATTCGTTCGCCATGGTGACGTCACCGGCGTGATCGTGTTTAACAGAATACTATTTTGTAATCTCACTGCGGATTCAGCTTTCGAATTACGAAGTGTGGCTTAGAGAATCACACTGCTGGACCTATATTTATTTACTTACCTACGTGATAAAGACAATGTTACCAATAATTGTGATCTACCTATTTCAGTTAGGTGTTTGAATTAGCTACATCTTAATTAGCTGTGGCGAACTGTGAGTGTACATTGGTTATACCTCTGCCTAACCCTTCGGGGAATACGGGCGTGATATTGTAACCCGCAGCTTCGGTCACATGACTGTGTTGTGTGTTTGGCATCAATTTATAGAAACTTGAAGTCATAGTAAAAAAACAAATTAAAAACCAACCAGACTTCGTCGGTTTATTTGCACAGATAATAATAACAGCCAATGAGTATTAATCTCAAACGCAACAAGTTGTCGTTATTTTAAGGGTTACTTACACTAGAGATTATTTTGGTTCAACTGTCTGACTTACTGTCCTTAAACTTTTGTATTTATTTTTGTGATAAACGAGAGCGAATCTTAAAATAAAATATATAAAATAATAATTATAATACCAGACTATCACAGTCCTACTGCAGGGCAAATTCCTCTTCTCATACAGAGAAGACACGAGAATTGATCACCACGTTTGCTTAAAGCGGATGGGCGATTTGTGACTTATAATCCTAAAAAATCCAGGTTTCCTCATACTTTCCTTCACCGAAGTCAGAGATGGATAAACTTATGAAGTACATTTGAATTTAAAAAGTTACATTGGTATCGAACCCGCAACCGCTTGCATGAGAAGCGAGCGTCTTAACCACTTGACCATGACTTTATTTTCAGGACAAAATAAAATTATATAGAATCATATTTTAGGAAAATGATTAGCTAAATTAGACAAAATATTACCTCTAGCTATAAGGTTACCCCACAACAGGGTTAATTACGTAATGCTTCTGATATCAATCGTTTTCTTTGTGACAGTTCAACGATATCCAATTTGTTAACTTGGGTGCTGTGAACACAGTGTAAGACTATGACTCCACCAAAGCAGAGAGGAGAGGAGAGGAGCGGAGAGGGTGTGTTTTGTAAATAGCCCATAGGATACTTTATTGCGTTTAAACTAAGCGGTATTTCTTCTTCTTTATCGTGTGGGCATTAAGGTCTAAACGACCCGACACCCTAGTGTCAGAGTTTCAAAACCGCGTCAAGGGCCTCTGACATGGTTAACGATGTCGGTGATGTCCAAGATAAACTTAGAAAATACATATGAATTAGAAAAAGCCACATTGCGCATTGGTACTTGGTCGTGCCCGGTTGCGAACCCACAATCTCGTGCAGGAGAGGCGGGTGCCTTACCCACTGGGCTATCCCGACATACCAAACACTAAGCGGTGAGATGCACATAAAAATAACATACACCCATAGGCCTGATCAGACTTCTTCTCTTTTATCTGCTTTGGTGGCGACCCAGCCTAATAGATGTATTTTATGTGAAAATGATTGTCATCAGGAGTGTGTTATATAATCAGGCTGCTAGTTTCTTTAAACCTATTCAAAAATCTTGAATGGGCTTAGAGAAACCACGGGTTTAAATATGTATAAGAATTTTGATACCAATCAACAATATTTTGTATTTATAAAAAGTATGTGATGTAAGTATTTTTTATTTATTGGAAATATAATCGAGCTTTAATAAGGCTTTTTAATTAAATAATCAAATTGGTTTTTGTATTCTTTATTTTTGAATAAAGCTAATGGGATACCTATTATAAATTGATAGTAATATTAAAATATGTATACCTAATATTTTCCTCAAGACTTAATTGCATAGTTATACTTATAATTATTTTAATATCCACTGCTCAATGTTAGGTATACTCTATTTTATAATACATTGTAGTAATGACTTCAGTGTACACACGATTTTTATTTTGATATTCTTATTAAAAAACGTTTTTAAATTATTGGATTTTTGATTTCCCTACCTATACCTCCCTATGAAAAACCGAGTATTTACTTTATTACTTTTATTTTTTTAAATGGCTGGCTGCTATTTCCTATTTTAATATACCTACTTTGTTCTAAATCTTCTTTATTTAACTTTTTTTTTCACACAAAAAAAAAACAAACAAAAATGAAATGGTCGTACTCACAGTACCTACTTATTACCAATACAATATTTTTTGATATTTTGACCATACCAACATAATGTGGACTGTGTAATATAATACCGATGTCATTGCTTTTCCTTCGTGCAATGTAAAGAGAGAGTGAATTTTTAATCTAAACTTGATCTACCTACGAGTAATTACCCTACGCACCAGAATAAGATCACCATATCAGTACACTTCCAGCCCACCAAAATCACCCACACAATACAAACAAGTTAACTCCAATATTTATTGTGTTACCAGTGAATGCACTCAAGTGTACAGGCCGGCCAACTTGGACAGTTTTCAATTATTCAAAGTTACTGGGTAAGTGCATAGCCCGTCAACTATTTGCAAACTTGCATAATCTTCGCCGGATCATGGCTGGCATACACGGAACAGAGTTACTGGTACGTATAAATTAAACTTGCTAGCTTGCCATGTTGCTCTTGTGTTAAGTGTTCCGGATTTCGGGAATCTGGGATGACTTGGTGCATATTTGGTGCAGTGCAGTTGGTTGCTTGGGACTGATGATTGAAGACTGTTTGCTGTTGGATTTTGGAAGTATTATGAGATCTGCCTCGTGATTATCATAGAGGTCCAGTTCCACAAAGAGGTTTTAATATCACATTCTCTGCTAAAACGTTCCCATTGGTTTATTTCACCTTTGTTCTAGACTAGAGTCAAGAGCTTACCTACACATCTCGAATAAAAATAAAGAAAAAATATTAAAAAAAAAACAGATCAGCAAGTTAGAGCCAGACCCGGAAGAACTAATAAAAATATTGGTTACGTGTGCCGATTTGACCCAAAACAATCTGTTTAATAATTCTGTTTAGGGTTCCGTACCCAAAGAATGCCAACAGGATTCTTTACTAAGCCTCAGCTGTCCATCCTTCTAAGCATCCGTCTGCCTGTCAGCAGGCTGTAACTCATGAACTGTTATAGGTAGACACTCTCAATTTTCAAAGTGTGTATTTACTCATCATCATCTGCTTAGCCTTTTCCCAACTGTGTTTGGGTCGGCTTCCAGTCTATCCGGATGCAGCTGAATACCAGTGTTTTACATGGAGCGACTGCCTATCTGACCTCCACAACCCAGTAACTGGGCAACACGATACCTCTTGGTTAGACTAGTTGTCAGATTTCTTGGCTTCTGACTATCCGTATCGACTGTCAAAGATCTACGAATGAGAGCCGGGACCAACGGCTAACGCGCCCGCGCGGCAACGGCCAAGTGTTTATTTACTATGGGCGCTTTAACAACAATAACATATAAAAATAAAACAAAGTTAAAAATTAAAGAGAATTCCCATAATTATAAGAAACGTGTTTGTTTTTTGTTTGTATTGATAAATATTGTACCTATGATGGTGGATGGTATAAACCCTATGTGACCAAATCCGACTGTGAATTGGTCGTTATTTTTCTCACGAATCACTTTCAAAAATGCCTGTTAAAGGTCTAATTGAAATCATAACTTGTACCTATTTATAAATTTTATATTTCTATCTCAAACGCTATCCGCTAACTCCATCACCTATCTCACTAAAGATAGGACAGCAAACTTATATTGGGTCGAGCAGAGAGCTGCGTAAAACGTTATCGCGAAGAAACAACCAGCTTACAAGTTCCTTCCCTTATCTTTTATCTTTTGTCTAAACAACGTCCCGCCATGTTTATACGTAGCCGCTCAAGTTGGCACAACTTGCCATTTGTTAAATTAAAATGTTCCCGACTTCCGATTCGATTTTCTTTGTGTATTAGTTTTTTGTTTTTTTCGTATTTTTAACTTCAGTTGCAGTATTTACAGTTCGTTGTGGAGTTGTTTTTGTTGGGAGCTGAGCTGAGTTGAAATAAGGATGGTTTTAGACTAGCTTCTGCCTTCGACTTTGGATGTAAATTTAGCTTATGGCATTTGTTGATAAAGTATCATTTCAGCAGTGAAAGATTTTTGTGATCAGACCGGTACTATCAGAGATTATCTCATATTAACAAAAACATTTTTCTTTTTAGAAAAGTTGGCCATGCTAGTAGTTTCCCCTTTATCGTGGGTGAGTTTACAAACATATAAACTCACATGCACTAACAGACAGACTCGGAAGCAGTATACGAGTATGTAGGCCATACAAATATTTGTTCAGTGCGGGAATGGAACCCGCGATATAGTATTTAATCGCTTAGCCACTGCGCCAACTATGCCAACATTTAGTTACATACTACATTCCATCACACCCATATACCCCGAAGGGTTAGGCAGGGGTGTACCAATGAACACACACTGTTCGCTGGTATGTTTTTTAGGTCTCATGTAATAGAAGGCGAGTCTATTGCCATTAACCGAGCGCAAATCCCAACTCCGAGCTGCTACTGAGAATTTCATAGAAAAAATCCAATAACATTTTTTGCTCAACCTGGGAATCGAATTCTAGACCTCCATCGTAGCAGCCGCTCTTAGGACCACTTCTTGATATTAATAATTATTAGATATTTCCTATTAATGTTGGATTTTGACTGTTTTAATAATAAATGATCAATGCCCCAATTTTCTGAAAGCCACAATTCAATAGGGTACTTTCCACAATATAATCACAAATTGATAATTTGAAGGCATAACGTTGTTAAAATATTTAAATTTTAATGATTGGCATCCTTTGGTTGGTCGGATTAGTTAGTTTTCATTTCAGTGGTAACAGACGTTTAAGATGAATAGGAATATTTTTTTGACAATTTGAAATCATCAAATGGTTTCTTCTGCTATGGGTTGTAGGGTGTGTCAGACTCTTACTGACAAAAACCCATCTGTATTTCTCTTATGCCTTCTGCGTTCCAGGGATATCACACCACCAACTCCTAAACTCCAGGCTGCTATTAAAAAAATACTAAAGGAAAACCCCAATAATACTTTTTGCCCGCCTTGGGAATCGAAACCAGGACCCCCACGAGACCTGGAGCCCACAAGACCAGGGGGGGGGGGGGGGGCAAAATATAGACTCATATATGAACGCCTATATACCTATTCTATTTCATTCAATAAAACCATTCAAATCCAACGACATGTCATCCAGAACTATTTATGTGTATTTCTTAGAACTCACAGTTGTTTAATTCTAAAAAGGTTTCTATACAAGCCGAGGTTACAAAAGATAAGAGTTTCTTTACTTACTAGATTTATGGATCGGGTAGGTACATTCCGCAAAATATTTGCGTCTTAAGAGAAAATCATGGAACGAGAAATAATTCTTTGAAAGCAGTAATCCTAACTAATATTAAGTATAAATGCGAAAGTACCCGTAAGTTTGTTTATTTATTTGTTTGTTTGTTTGTCTGTTTGTTTGTTCGTTACGCTTTCATGGCTTAACCTCTAAACCAATTTTGATCAAGTTTAGTATGGACTAGTATGGACTAATCTTGAACCCCAACAAAGGGCTTTTTTTTTTTTTTTGAAGACCTGACTATGATGTGCTCGCGGTCGAATGGAAGACGATCTTGTCAGCATGTTCGGAGTACCGTGTCGACGGCGCGTTCGTGTTCCACGCGCGCCTCAAAGAGATGTCAGCAAAATTGGATGGGGCCACTGAGGGCCGATGCCTGCCGGGGCTGCGGGTTGTTCGAAAGAGATACCGCGCCCCCGGAACGCAAAGGGCACATGCAGGAACATAGACGGGTTTTAGTCAGTAAAAGTCTGACACTCCCTCCCGCCCCGCCCAGGGCGGGGGAAGTTATTTGATGATTTCCCGTCTATAAAAAAAAAAAAAAAAAAAAAGCATGTTCGGAGTATTGTGAGATGATTGTGGGAATGCCGTGTAAATAAATAAAGTTGTGTAATTGGCCAATGGTTGTTTTATGCTAAAGGAATATAAATGAACTCGTAACCGGGGGACTTGTATGAACGTGGATAAGGCGAAAGGAGTATTTAAGGATCGTAGCCGGTGGCGTTTTGTGGTTTCTGCCTACCCCCACGGGAACAAAGCGTGAGTTTATATTGTATGTAATATTAATAAATAAATAAATGAATCCTCGAGTGCTTTAACGATAACCGGCAATCACGAGGACGAAGTCGCAAGCAAAAGCTTGTTTATCCAAAAGGAATAAACTGAGAACATTTCTCAGAAAATCTTAAGATAGGAATGTGGTTTTATTTAGGCAGGTACTTGATAGTTCCCTTTGTGTATTTTCAGAACTATCATGAAATGTGGCTGTTTCTAACAAGCGGAGAAATATCTCTTACGGCGGTGACGTAATGGGTAAGCGAAATGTTTGGTACATTTTGGGATCAATGAAACTTTTGATTCGCTCATCTTTGATTTGAGGAAACATGTAGTTAGATTAGTGATTCGATATAAAACAGGCGATGGATAGTTCAATATATTATTTGTCGAATAGGAATAGAATTCTGCTACTTTTAGACAAAAACCCTGATAACTCATGAAGTATTCAATTTCCAAATAAGTGCTATTGTACTGCTAGTAGTAGTCGGTTTTTGCTTGTTTTATGCTTTAACCAAAATAGCCCTGTAACAATAAATACCTCGGTAGGTATTTAACTTTATGTTATGCCTTAGGCTTTAAGTACCTACTTAAAGCCAGAACATAAAGTTTAAATAAATAACAATAAACCTATAACTCCCTGCCTACCGGTATTGAACTAGCATGTCGAACTGTACCCGTCGCCTGAGTACGGGTCCTTACAATTATAGGGACAGATACTACAAAAGACAGTCACACTGTGCCAAAGTAAATACTACCAAAAACTAGTTAAACCAAAGTTTACAAAACTCATCACAGGTACACACAACACAGTACAGTTTCACATCTAAACTCATAACCCTCTGTTTACAGCATCAGCCAAAAAATTACAAAGTACAAACGTTGCCCAAATAACTTCACGACAGGGGCTTGAATTAAAAGGGGCAACCGCGCGTGTGCCCAACTTTTTTACCCTTTCAGAGTTCGCAGCACCTGCGTTGCTTAAATTATGTAAATACAATTTAATTCAAAGTCCTTTGTAATCTTTTACTTTCAAATTTTCGGGGAAATTGACTTATTTAGGCATACATATGAGTTTTAGAGTGTTTTTGTGTGTGGAAAAAAGTGTTGTGTTTTGTTTTGGTTGTTCTAGTGTGTTCTTATATGACTCAATTGTGATAATATGGTATACTAGCTCCTCGTCGACGCTTCCAATTCGATATACTATTATCCTTTGGGGACCATACATTTTTTAGGGATTAAAAGTATCCTATGTGTTATTCTACAATACAATCTATCTCGGTGCAAAATTTCACCCAGACCCGTTCAGCCGTTTAAGAGTGAAAGAGTAACAAACATCCATCCATCCATCCTTACAAAATTTCACATTTATAATATTAGTAGGAAGTAGGATTAGTAGGATACGCAAAATCAGATGTTGTACTTACCTGGCCTGGCTTACTTAACTGCCTCCTTGGCCTCGTTGGTCCTGGGTTCAATTCCCAGGTCGAGCAAAAAGTGTTATTGGGTTTTTCTATGAAATTCTCAGTAGCAGCTCGGAGTTTGGATTTGTGCCCGGTTAGTGGCAATAGGCTCGCCCTTAATTACATGGGACCTGAATATGTCATGTCATATGTGTATGACAAACTGTGGGTACACATTG
This sequence comes from Caradrina clavipalpis, assembly GCA_932526535.1. NCBI lineage: Eukaryota > Metazoa > Arthropoda > Insecta > Lepidoptera > Noctuidae > Caradrina > Caradrina clavipalpis. The sequence continues at coordinate 3,910,717 of OW052095.1, forward strand.
GTACACCTCTGCCTAACCCTTCTGGGAACACAGGCGTGATGGTATATTTATCAAGACCTCGGTAGCGCCTACACTTTTTGTAACAGCAAAATAACCGTTTATTTCGTATTTGCATCAAAGTCAACCTAGGAGCTTATCGACTGGTTATCGAACTTTCCTGTGATGCCTCCAGCTAGGGCATAAAACTTTTAAGCTAAGCGAGTACGCGCCAAGGGCACCCCCTGTCTGGAACGGACCTCGGTATAGGGTGACTCTGGGGAAGACAGTAGTAAGGGGACAGGCTGTAACGAATCTTCACATATTAAAACGTGTATGCGTGCTTTTATTCTCCAATGGCTTAGGTTTCCAAATTCACGTTATTTATGTATGTATCAAATTAGTAATAATAGAATAGTAAGTAGTAAGTTCTAGCATTATTAGAGCTCGTTGTGAAGGAGCTTGTCCGGACCCATCATGTCTATTTCTGCCGCAAAGCAGCGTTGCTGCTGTCGCTGCCGTCGTTGCTAATTACAGGCACATGAGACATTTCAACTTTGTCTCTGGGATGGACAGGTATTTGCAAGGCCTCTGATATTGTATATACCTATAGGCAGCGGTGACCATTTAACATCAGGCGGGCTTCGGCTTGTTTGCCATTAAATGAAAATAAATGTAAATGTTTATTTATTAATATGAAAGACTCGCGTATTATTTTTCAAATAAAAACAAAAAATTACTTTGTTTGTGTTATTTCACTCAATACATGCAAAAATCGAATAAACAAAAAGAATGTCGAGGTGTTTCACAGAATTTTTCATCAATGTAATTATAATATGCACAATTTATGGTTCTCATAATGTATTTGTATAAAATATTCAATTGAAACCAAATAATTTTCACCTGTGATAATAAAGTTTGCTTTTAACAAAAATATTTTGTGTTTTCTCAGCACACGTGTATTTTGGGCGAGCCGATCCTGTTTTTGTTGCGGGTTGTATTTTAATAATATAAGTTATATTATTTTTATTTTTTGTTTTTATTTTTATTTGTGGAGTAGGTACATAGGTCTGGTTAGAACTGCCCCGTAATGGCAAGCGTGACAGCTGAATGTGGGGTTTTGGATTCGACTCTCAGGTCGCAAAAAGTGTTAGTGAGTGTTACTCCATTAGAATTGTTTTCAGTAACTGCTGAGACTTTGGAAGTTGGTGGTGCACCGGAAAAAACGTAAAGCTGCTGGTTCCCTGTGTCATTTATTAATTCAATCTTTATGCAACGAAAAGTACAAAGGCAGATTCAATGCTTTAGGCATCCTCTTCTATTCAACCAAAGGTGATATATAATATGACAGGTGTAAATTAATGTACAAGAGAAAAACCGATTATTTTTTCCATTCTTTTTGTCAGTCGTGCATCACTGGCAGTAGTTACAGGTAATCGTAACCCTGAAAGTCTGACAACCGGTCATATCAACTGGTAACTTGTAAGCCAGTTGCTAGTCTGTGGAGGATAGATAGGCAGTCGCACCATGTAAAGCACTGGTATTCTTGTAAAAAACCTATTTACTTTATAATTTTGCCTTTGTATCAAGACGCGGTGAAAAGAACATTGAACTAAACGTCGAACATCTTGAAAAGTAACAGTCCGAACTTCTTGAATTAATTTAATAATTTTACGACAAAAGTTTTGCCACATCTGTACAAATAATTACTTTTATTTAAATTCAATTAATCTGTTGATAATGGTTACCATTTGTCTTGATTCGAATATTAACTATTACATAATTTGCATTGTTTAAGTGTGTATGTTTAAGTATTAATACAATAACCTTCCAATGACTACACTCTGGTTTTTCTTCTAATATCTTCTTAAGAATGATAAACTTTTTAGTAGTAAATGATAAAATAGTACAAGATTTATAAAGAACATAAGAACACAGATTTTGACAACTCCAGAGGTCGAGTAACGTCGATAATTATCGTTTGTTCAGCTCAACAATTTTGTGTTCAGCTACCTATATTACGTAGATAGGTATTTATAATATTAGATGGTACTAATATTATAAATACCTATCTACGTAATATTTGATCTTAGTTCTGCCAAAAAGAGTCAACTCACAGCTTTTGCTTATTCAACTAAATTAAAAATATCAAACTGATTATTTAGGATTCCAAATTAGTCACGATTACCTAAATATCCAAAATCATAACATTAACACCAAAAATGGGAAACAACATTACGTGTCTTAATTCGTTTTGACAGAACTAACCAATCATGTAGGTAGGTATACAAAATCCCATCCAACAAATAGCCATTAACCTACTTTCAAAAAATAAAATGCATAAAAAAAATGTCGCACGGTGTGTACACGTTTTTAGCTTTTCATGCTCTCAATATTGCAGTATGATGAAAATGCCAGGCCTCAGAAAGTATTCGGAGTTTTCAGTTAATATCGCGAGCCTCTAACCGTCGTATCATGTACTCGCGTTATTATAAACATACATGGAATCGTGTCATTTTATTTGCACAAGTCAGTAGGGCCTGGGAATGTAATATTTTTTGGAGGGTTTATGATAAGCGTCCAGTGGTTTGCGATAGATTCGTTTCGGATTAGCTGTTTTTGTGTAAGCTAATGAATTGTGTAAAATTCCTGGAATTTTGAAAAGATCAATATGCAGTCAGTAATATTAATATTGGTGATCAATACTAATTCCATCAAAAATCTAGAGGGCAATCCCAATAATATAAGTTAATTTGGTGTGCATGCAAAAGGCAGAAAGGAAGGGACTAACCACAAACTTGCCATGTATTGTATAATATAAGGTTAATTAAAGCAAACGAACTTTTCCACGATAACGTCCAGTTTTATTAAGTTTAAGTTATTTCTCAGCAGCATTGTTAATTCTTTAGATAAAAGTTAGCTGACTATTGAAAAATCACCTCAAAGTCATTAGCTTTATCGTAGCCTTTTAATAATGCTAACTACCTCATATTAACTATTCAAAAAATAGTTCCGCAATAACACAATTTCCAAAACAAAACGCCTTTCAAATTTTGCCGATTGTTTCTCAATTTTTCGCGCTGCATCGCTATTCGCTCGCATATTAACTGGACGATAAACCTGAGCTCCACACTGTTCGTAAAATAGTTTCCATTCAGAGTTAGATCGACTGACGTTTCGATGTTTCGTCCATTCCGATTCGGATTTGGATGAATAAAAAATCGTATCGGCGTCGCGTATTTTTCGTTTTCAATTTTATAAGTCCTTACCTTATTGTTTGCGATTCGTATTTCAGTGCGAGACTCGATATCGGTTTATTTGAATTGAGCTGCTGTTTTTGTTGATGAATTTAACATTTTAGTACGTTTAGAAGGTGTTAATGAGGTTTTGGATAGTTGGAGCATATTCAACCTCATTCTCTACAGACGCGCGACTGCTACGCTAGAGATAGGTCTATTCCCAGGTCGAGCAAACATTGTTATTGGCTTGTCTATGAAATTCTCAGTAGCAGCTCGTAGTGAGGATTTGTGGCCGGTTAATGAGAATAGGCTCGCCCCCTATTTCATGGGACCAAAACATACCGGCGAACTGTAGATGTACACCTCTAGCCTAACCCTTCGGGCAATAGTTTTAATACGGAACATCTAAATCTAAAATCGAAATTGGAAAAATGGGATTCGACAGCCAGCTGGCCCTGTCAGCTGGCTGTCGAACTATCTATCGACCGGTTTCAGAATACGTGGTTCCACAACATGGCTGGTATTTCAGATAGTTCTAATATTATCTTTTAATCGTTGTAACCTTCTTAGTAAGGAACCAGGTTCTTCAATCAAGCTACCTAGTCTACCTTTTTTTTTAATGATGGGGTATCATCAAATAACTTCTTCCGCTCTGGGCGGAGCAGAAGGGAGAGTCAGACTCTTACTGACAAAAACCTATCCAAGCTACCTGCCTACCTACCAAGTACTTATCCTGTAAAACAGACTCCAGACCAATCAATCAAACCTACCATCCATGTCCAAAATCCACCAGAGTGACCCTATAATATTCGCCGATCGCAATTATTCAAAACAGAGCGAGCTCATGATGAACGCGAGAGCTACTCAGTAATTTCACGATATTATTCCGAACAGCCATCATCCATCATTTACATCATTGATCGACAAAGAGCTCTTTTGAACGCGGATGTTGAAGTCGAAATGACTTTACGCATTGCGGATGTATGTTAGTACCTATTTGTCCTCTTGAAATGACATGTGATGGTTCATTGAGGGCAAAAGGATTGACATAATTATTACGGCATTTTTCCTGTTGTGAGTGAGTAGGGTTCAAAGGTTCGACAAAAATGGTGCTTCAATTATCTTCGATATGTTGTAGATAGGTGCTTTCTTTTCTATAATTATCTGCAAATACAGGATAAGTTTTTAACCAGTGCGTAATTTTTTTTTGGTAGTTCAGTCTCAGTAATAGAACACATTTCCGTGTTTAGTCAAAAAAAAAAAAAAAAAATTTCATCCTTATCCGAGTTTGAAATTAGCAAAACATGGACATAATCTATTCGCCATACTATCAATGAAAACTCTTGGCCGCCGCCCGGGCGCATGGCTTTTTTTTTTTTTTTTTTTTTATAGACGGGAAATCATCAAATAACTTCCCCCGCCCTGGGCGGGGCGGGAGGGAGTGTCAGACTTTTACTGACTAAAACCCGTCTATGTTCCTTCATGTGCCCTTTGCGTTCCGGGGGCGCGGTATCTCTTTCGAACAACCCGCAGCCCCGGCAGGCATCGGCCCTCAGTGGCCCCATCCAATTTGCTGACATCTCTTTGAGGCGCGCGTGGAACACGAACGCGCCGTCGACACGGTCTGTCGCTAGTGAACGTACGGACGGCGAGCTACCCATTGCTCACCGTCCACAGACCCGCGTCTACGGTGGCCGGGAGTCGTCTCGTGGCTCCCCGGATCGTCTACCGCGGCGGCCGCTGGGACGGGGGACCCTCCTTTCTCTCTCCCGTCCCGCCGCCTCCTTCTCTAGCATTACAGCTTCGCAGAAGGAGGCGACTGCTTCCCATTCCCCCTCGCTCCGGACCATGGCCTGAACCAGTGCCGGACGCGAGAGGGCGCCGCCGCCGATGGCCGCCTCGAGGACTCGGCGGTGCTCAGCCCAAGCAGGGCACACCGCCAGAGTATGCTCCACCGTGTCCTCGGGGCGATCCTCACAATGGTGACATCCGGGCGTTTCCTCCCGCCCGATGAGGTGCAGGAACCTCCCGAAACTTCCGTGTCCGGTGAGGACCTGCGTCTGGCGGAAGGTGAGGGCGCCGTGGCGCCGCTCTAGCCACTCCTCAAAGAGGGGTCTTACCGCCTCAATCGAGGCGTGCCCTGCACGAGGTTGCGACAGTCGTTCTCTCCATGTCGCCATGACATCGAGCCGGAGTTCCGTCCGCAGGGCGGCAATTTGCCGCGGCAGCGGAGTTTCGCCCCGGCCCAGTGCCTCCGCGCGCCACTCGTGTAGGCGCGCGAGGACCAGCGCCTCCAGATCCCATGGCGGCAATCCGGCAAGGAGGCTCGCTGCCTCGCCGGAGATCGTGCGGTATCCGCGGATGACCCTTATGGCGATCACCCGCTGGGACGCGTTCAGGTAGTGGGCGGCAAGCCGCCTCAAGCCCCGCGCCCACACCGGGGCCCCGTAAAGGGCCATCGAACGCACGACCCCGGCGTAGAGCCTCCGGCAGGAGGCGTTTGGCCCCCTCAAATTGGGCAAGAGCCGCTTATGAGCGGCCGACGCCCGTGCCAACTTGGGAGCCAAACGTCGGAAATGTTCCACGAATTTCCATCGGCTGTCGAGGACAAGTCCCAGGTACTTCATCGTCGACCCGACGCCGACGGAAACCCCTCCTACCGTTACTTGGGATCCCGAAGGTGGCGCGTTCCGAAGCCCATGAAAGCACAGGACTTCGGACTTGTGCAAGGCCACCTCGAGACCCAATTGCCGGATCCTCTCGACGACTATCGCAACCCCGCGTGTCATAAGGTCGGCCGCCGCCTCGTGCGACCACCCCTGCGCCAGGACCAACGTGTCGTCTGCGTAGCAAACTACGCTGGCGCCCTCGGGGAGGTCAGCACGTAGCACCCAGTCGTAGCCGATGTTCCACAGGAGCGGCCCCAGCACCGATCCCTGCGGAACACCGCACGACATCTCTCGCCGGTTCCATTCACCATTTCGACCAGGGTAGATCACGGCTCTATCACACAGATAGGCCCCGACCACCCGACGGAGGTAGTTCGGCACCCGGTGGTACTGGAGTGCCTCCCTAATGCAGGACCAGGGCAGGGAGTTGAACGCATTGGCGATGTCCAGCGACACCGCCAGCACAACCCTGCCCCGGGACACAGCATCCCCCCGGGCGCATGGCTGGGGTGAGGGGTGTGGAATGCGCTAGCGCCGAGTGACAATAAAATATGGTTTTTAAGTAAACATGTTTCGTAAGCGATAACTTTTTTTTTAGTACTAAGACATATCAAAATAAAATATACGTGTTTAATAAAACGTGTTGAAGTTTATTATGGCAAAATTTACGCACTGGTTAAAATTTTTTCCTGTATATAGGGAACGCTATCATGAAAAAATTGAAGATTGCTTGTGATCGAGAAAATAACGTGTAGTAGTAGTAAGAAAGGTGAGAATTTTTTTTTTACTTTGGTTTATGATTATTTGTTTTTTTTTTGCCGTCATGTAAGCGTAACGTTAACAAATCTCCACCATAAGGTCGAGAATAAAGTTTAAACTACTGGCATGTTGATCACAACCAAAGACAGAGAAACCTCTGAACCTCACACTGATCACTGCAATGCACTGCCAGAAACACCCATCAGCTTTAGTCATATCCTTATTTAGCAAGTTTCAAGGCCAATTATTCTTCTTAAAAACATTTAAAACTTAGTCGCAATCTCATCTCATCAACAATCAATGTCAAAAAATGTAGATAAATTAAAAGCATTTTTTAATTGACATCAGATTGCGATTATTCCTAAAAGTGGGTGGAATTGCCTCGTTAACATCTGTAAGTCGGTTACATATTTAGTTCCAGCCTTAGATAACAGATGGCGTTAGCTCGCCTGTTTCAAAACACCTCCGATGAGTGAACGCTTTAATTTTAACATCCCGTAGTTAAGAGATGGTCTTAAGCTAAGAATTGATATTCTAACATTACACCTACCTAAGTAGGGGAGAGCGGGGCTACAAGTTCTGAAATTTGTTTAACCTCAAAAAGTGTTAAGAATACTTGATTTTAGAATTTATTCGATGCGATTAAAATCAACTTTTATATGTAACTTTGATATTAAGACAGGTATTTGGGTCATATATTGCGAGATTTATTTTTTATTAATTTTTTAATGCCTAAAGTCGAAAAGTAACATCTTACCCCAACTTGGGGCAAGTTGTTAACAAGCCGGGGTAAGTTGTTACCATATCTGTTGAAGCTATTATTTGTAAAATAGAAAAGAATAAATGGTTAAACCAGGTCTGTTTATTTGAGTAATAACCAACAATTGAATAGGTAGAAATTAAAACCACTCATAATTAATCTTCAGAAGATTTATCAGAATCACAGTTCAATTTCTCATAATTTCACAATTCATAAGTAAGTTAATTTTTCCTACATCTGGAATGTGACCAGTTCTTACATTCTTGACACTGAACCCATTCTTTTCCAGAAAACGAATTACAGTACCTATCACAGCACACTAGATAATAATACTCTAAGCTGTCCTCTTCATCATATCAGCCGCAGGACGTCCACTGCTGGACATAGGCCTCGCCATAGACTTAAAAAAAAAACCGGTTGAAATTAGCCTGTATCCAGCGTCTTCCTGCGGTCTGAATCAGGTCGTCTGTCCACCTTGTGGATGGACGTCCTATGCTGCGCTTGCCGGTGCATGGTCTCCATTCACAAACAACTGTCCAACTGTCCGTCAAACGACGTGTTAAACGACGTTAAACCTGTCATTTAACTGACTGTCTCTTTCCTTTGCCCTTTTCTTTACATTTTCCCTTTCCTTGCCCATTTCCTTGCTTTGTTTTACTCTTCCCTTTACCTCTATTGTTTTTTAATTCTTCATTGTTGATACTCACTTTCCTCTTTTGCTCTAGCTTGTTTCTCAGAAGTATCAGTCAAACGGCGGACTTTCTAATACGTCTCTTATTTGTTTAAATCTTTGGTGGTGCTTTCGGAAAAGGTCGTACTACTTCTGGATAGACAAGGACTTGATCTTCAAGTTGTTCTTCTATGACACCAGAAGAGGCATTCAAATTAACAACCCCTGATGGCTCTGGCCTTTTGATCCTGTGACACAGAACCTCGTGTTGATTTACTGGTATAAGTCCACATGCAGCAAACGAAAAAAAAAGATCCATTATTGGTATCAATGAATTGGGGCAAGTTGTTCCGAGGTCACAACGTGCCTCCGAAAAAAGGAACATCTAACCCCAATCACACCTGTTGAAATAAAAACGACATATAGGAATGGTTATGAAACATACGCAATTTACGCATAGTGTCCCATAAAAATACATAAATCCTTGCATTAAAACCCTGCAACACTAAAGGCTAATTGTTAAAATTCGTGAAACAGATCAAAAATGCCAAGTACAAAAATATTTACTTACGTGAACCAGTGACGCACGTGCTGCCGTTCCGATAATCCGGGAACACTAGCCTTTTTAACTGGGCTGCCATCGGTGCGCAACGGATTTCTATTTCACGACGTGTTTACTCAATATATTTATCTCTTTTTCTCGCGGAGTTATATCAATCGGAACAACTTACCCTGGTAACTTCTAGCCCCGCTCTCCCCTATTCCTAAATCTCAAAATAAGAACCATCATAAAGTGAGCTGTGAGTCGCTAATTAATAATTAGGTACTAATATGACAAATATTTCCGAACCCCAAGTATGATTCTGTCTATATGTTGAAATAACTTTTACGATTTCGAACATAAAAATGTCTTGCTAGACATTCACAATGATACAATTCATAGCTGAACTATTAAAAATAAATACCACAACGAATATAAATCAAATACTCGTACATACCACAATTTAGAGTACCTAAAACTTTTAGTACAAAGCCACATAATCTATTTCGAGATCAAAGCCTTCCAAAACATACTGGTTTTAACACAGTGAAAAGAAAATTTACACTATTTAAGAGCCCCGGGGCTCTTAGACGTAGAGCTCCTTTAAAATTTATCATAACTACCTACGCTTAAGCACTTGTATCCAGACGCCTACGTAAATGACGTACAGAAGAACTTAAACAGTAGGCTTATTTGGTGGAACTTTGAAAGGAACGATACATTATTAACCTTTTTCCTAACTATTTTGGGTTTAATTTTCAGTTTCACTGGATGCTGTTTGAATACCATTATTTTACCGCCCCGTTTGGTCTCGTGGTCACAAAAGTGTCATTAGGTTTTTTATTACATTATATCTCAATAGTAGTTGGTCCAATATTAATTCGAGATTGGGTAGGGGAGGTTATTAAAATTATTAGTTACTAATATTTTACATGAAGCGACTGCTTACCTGATATCCAGCCCCCGTTACAGGGTAGCCCAATACCCTTTGCTTAAACTGGTTGTAAGACTTTCGGGCTTCTGACTTTCCGTAACACAGAGGTAAGGAGTGATGAACAAGAACCAGTGATCGATTGAAGGGCAACTATAATGAAGATAAGTAAATTGGATCCAAGCTTGGTTTAGAAATACTTGATCACTAATGGAGCCTCTTCTGAGATGAAAAACATAGGTACAAAGACGGTTGCATTATTTGGTCATAGCACATTTGCAAAGGAAAGTGATAGTTAAATTTCTTTCTATCAATCTATGACAGAGTCAATGGCAAGCAATGTCTAAGTAACTTTGTTTTCCGGTAAACATCTTGAACAATTTAACCATTTACTGCGCAGATTTTGGACTCAGTCGAATGCTTTGACCATGCGTCAAGCGAAGACCGAGCTCCCGAATCATGGAAGCTGGAGAAACTGTAAGGTTTTAATCGGTAAGAGTCCAACTTAACCCTCCATTCTCTCCAGATGTAGAGTATCCATGAGGACATCCCCACAAAAAACTTACTTCTAGCTACAAAAACCCACCCACACGTTCCCCAAAACAACCAACAACCGTTAGACTACCGCACCTCCCTTCCACAGTTCCCCCATCTCTTTGACGCAAGCTCAGGGTTAATTATTATACCTAATCATAATACTCATGTTTTATGAACAGAATAAATTAGGTAACAACTAACGTCGGACTATGGCGTGTCTGGTCTGATGGTCTATGTCTAGCCGACGGCCGTATTTGGTGTGTTCTAGGATTTGGAGCCAGACGTTGTCTTGTTATGAGCTAGATAGCAATAGTTGGAATTTGAGTTGATTTGAGTTACGTCTGGGCATTGAAGTTTAGAATCGAAATGTAAATTGATGCTGGATTGGTACTAGCATTTTGACTGTGACTTCGTTCGTGTAGATTTTGTACTTCCCTTGCAATTTCAACACTCGTTAGGTTTCTTTTAGGGGTAGTTTAAAAAAAAAAATAACATTAAACTTTATTATGACCAGATGTATGAACGTGGACGAGGCATTACGATCGTACTAGGTGGCGTTCTGTGGTTTCTGCCTACCCTCATGGGAAAAATGCGTGAGTTTTTGAATAATAAACTTTATTATTTACTGTGCGCATTCAGTCCATGTTGATTAACCCAAAAAATAAAAATAAAATATGCCATCGAATTCGAAGAACTCCCAAAAGTGCATATTTTAGTGCATGTCTACACGAATACATTCCAAGTGTATTTTACTCTTAAAATAAAAAAAAAACCTAATAATTTGTACGGGTACTTTAATTCAATACCTAATTGTATTAATGTAACGACGATGTACCTAATATAAAAATCAGTTAAACTACTACAATACGAAGACCGTTCGAAAAACCTGGAAATTCCATTGACATTCTGTTCAACCAGAACAAGACGTTTTCATCACGATTCATCTCACGCCGACTACTTTCGAGCAATCAATATCGCTCAATTGATATTTCATGAACTGGCATTTGATGTTTGCGTGGGAGACCTCTTAGGAGCTCAGGTAGTCCTACTCAAAATATCACTATCCGATTCCCTAGCGCAATCTGAAGTGATTTTAGCAATTCTGTTTCTAGGTACAACGTCGGTAGTTAATTGAACAGCTAGTGTGGGTAGAATATGTAGTTTTAGGGCTATAGGACTATAGTGATACTTGCTTTAGCCCGCGATTACGTCCGCGCATTTTTCAAACGCTTTTATTTATTGCTCCGCTCTCTTGCTCTAAGTCGTGATATTGAAAATGTAGTGTATATATACTGTTTTTCAGAAATCTGGCTAAACAAAAAACACTTTCAATTTTTACAATCCAACTGGTACGAGTAGATTAGCGCTTTTAAACAAAAAAAAACAAAAAACTCTTTGAAATTATTTATTTATTTATTTATTTAACACTTTATGCACACAAAATGTACAGCGGCGGACTTAATGCCAATGGCATTCTCTACCAGTCAACCTTAGGGTGATGCAGAGACAAATTGTGGTAGGTGCAAATAAGAAAAATGACTTTAAAATTAATCAATATTAAGATAAAAAAATATAAAAAATAAAACTGAAATAAAATATAATAATACATGACTATATACATAAGCAAACATATATACATATAAATACATACTTATAAGTACATATATACATAATACATAAACAAAAATGTAAAGAGAAGCAGTGGGAAAATATAAAGTCATGACGATACTACCAGCTTCTTACGAATCGAGGGTATAGTGCTAAAACCCAATAAGTGACAAAAAATCAAAAATTGCTTTTTTGGTCCATCTTAATGCGTTTTTTGCGCTCTTTACAGTGGTGTAATCAAATAAGCAGATTTTACAGTATCAAGCAAATTACATGATTTAATAACCCAATAAAGTGCCAATGTTTAGCCATAACGGAAAAACCAAAACACAATAAAGTGTGTTGACTTTCTAAATGCTATTGTTGTTTTAAGGTTAAACCACATAAAAGGATTTATTTGCTTTAAGTATTTATACTTTTCATTTAAAATTTCATCAAGGCATATGGCAATACCCATTATTCATATTTATTGGGTTTTAGCTTTAGTTAACTAAACAAGAAAACATACAAAAAAATAAAAACTAAAACCCAATAAAAATACTTATCGGGTTTTACTGTTCAATTATATTTCGAAATAAACAGTTAATATTTAGTTATTTGGTACTTGCTTATTTCGTCTACCGACTTTCTTTAAACTTTGTTTGAGGAAGAACCCAATAAATCATGTTTTACCAAGTTTTACCCACAATAAATAAGCTATTGTTGACAGTTTGCGACCAGCTTCGTACAAGAGCACGTGACACGCGAGTATTTTTTTAAATTATTCTATTTAGTGCAGATTATTTGGCTTGAACACTTCGATTGGTGAACGAGGAAGACGACTTGTACGTGCAACTAGCTTGCAGGAAATCCTCATAGACTGCCTCCGCCTCAGGGAAGGCGGAGTGGTATGTCGGACACCTACTGATTAAAACCCTAGAGTATTCTTTTAACTACCATTGGCCGGGACACGGGTATCGCTCTGAGCACCCCAGCAGGTATTGGCCCGCCACCACCACAAAAATCGGACCCCATCCCATAATGGGGCCCGATTTGTGGTGGCTCACGCCATCGGCCACACTAACTCCAGAAAAGGCGCGCGGGGAACACTACGCTCGATTTACTCTCGGGCCTGTCTCTGTTCGGGCGACGGACCGACCCCCAGTCCGCAGCCCGCAGGCCCCATTTCATAGTAGATCAACGGGCACCTTGAAATGAGGCCTGTGGGCAGTGGACTGGGGGTCAGTCCGCCGCCCAAACCGCCTGGTGCGTCCGCTCTTGGTGGGATAGGAGGAAGTAGCCTCCATCTCCCATTTTACCGCCTCCTTGGCGGCCACCACCTTCTCACAGAAGAATGCGACGGCGTCCCAAGCACTCTAACTCCCAACAATGGACAGAACAACGTACGGAGCGAGAGGCTACACGCAGTTGTCGCGATATGCGACCCGGCCAAGTACAACGATACAAGTACTTCCCAAAGCACCCGTGTCCAAAAAGCACCTGCGTCAACCGGAAGGTAAGGGCACCATGACACCTCTCCAGCCACTTTTTCCACACGCTGCCGTTGTTCCGTGCCCTGCGCTGGGTCGCCCAAGTCGATCCTACCATTCCGCCACCAGGATCTGGCGGAGCTCTGCTCTTTGTGCCTCGTACTCCTCGAGAGTACCATGATCCCTACGTAGAGCCTCCGGCAGGTACAAATGCCCCATCGAGATTGGGCAACAACAGTGCGAGAGCAGCCGTCGTGCCCATTTATTGGGGGCCAGGGAAAACATGGATTCTCTGATTTTTGCAGGCCACGAATCCTTCCAACGACTTTTGCGACCCCAGCTGCCACCAGTATTGTCGCTAGCCGGTGTGAGTTCCCCCGTGCCGTCACCAGTATGTCATCAGCATAAGAAATGACGCCGACGCTGTGGAGAAACACACTGCGCAAGACCCAGTATTAACCGATGTTCCACAGAGGCGGGCCAGAACCGATCCCTGTGGAACACCACACATCATCTCTCGCCGACCCCATCTTTCCTGGCCCGGGTATAGAGAGGCCAGTCAACTGACTACCCTCTCTGAAAGGCCCTGACTATACGGCAGATCGGCAGAGGTAGGTAGGCACCTTAAGATAAAAGAGCGCCTCCCTGATGCAACTCCAGGGCGTTAAAGGCGAAGTGTTGAAGGTGTTGGCGATGTCCATGTGAGACACCGCCGAGACAATCTCACCCCGGGATACTGCTTCATCCACAAGGACACCGGTGCCCCCGGCGAAAACCAAACTGATTGTCCGCCAGGTCCGTCCCTTATTCCTCAGGTGTCGGACGAGGCGGTCTGCAATTATTATTCTTTAAAACAGTTTGCCCACCTCGTCCAACAACACGACGGGGCGGTATGCGGACGGTGAGTCGGCCGGGTGCCCCGCCTTCCTAAGCAGGACCAGCTTACTGGTTTTTCAGCGAATTGGAAACTGTCCCCGCTCCAAACATGCGTTTTAGAGCCCCGTTAATCGGGGCCAAAGAGCCCCCAGGGCGAAGACCCATACACGACCTGGTATGCCGTCGGTTCCCGGAGCGGTGTTTTTGGCCTATAGCTTTTCGACCTATCGGTGCGACGCAGTTTTTATCCACGTCCTGCTTTTGAGAGCGACGAGGAGTAAATAAATCTTCGCTTTTTTGTTTAATTTCTACTAAATAATTGATAAAAGTACAATAAATATTTTATTTGTTTTGAGGTAAAACCCAATAAGTCGGTACCCAGTGCAACTTATAATTTTTTTATAAAATAAACATACCACTTAAAAATTTAAAAGTTCTTTTTAATATTAATTGAATTTATACGCTTTTAGGAAAAATAATAATAAAAAATATTTTATTTAAATTTCATAAATATTTTTGTCCTTGAACCTTTAACATTGAATATCTCGAAAGTAACAATTTCATACTTATTGGGTTTTAGCACTATACCCTCGGAATGTGCTCGCGGACTTTAATTTTAAAGGACAACCTGTTGGTTGCCATCCTGATTTCTTGGGGGAGCGCATTCCACAATGAGATGGACTGGACAAAGAAAGAAGAGTGTAGGAAGTCTGTGCGGTGGGAGGGACATTTAAGAAGACGATTGTGTGAGGATCGAAGGTTTTTCGTATGATCATCGCACAAGTACTGGAAATGGGGTGTTAAATAACTAGGGCGATTGGGGGACTGAAGAAAAGAAAATAAAGTAGTTAAAGCCCTTTGTTCTCTGCGCTGCCTTATAGGCAGCCACTTTAAAAGTGACCGGTGCGCAGAGACGTGATCATATTTACGAAGATTGAAAATGAATCGAATGCAGTTATTTAGAAGACGGTCAAGTTTATCGAGGAGATCAGCATTCAGGTCATAGTAGCACACATCACCATAATCGATGATTGGAAAGATTAAGGACTGCACAAGCATTGTCTTCGTGTTCGAGGGTAAAATAAATAAAAAAAAAAAAAAAAAAAAAAAAATTTGAAATAAAAAAAAATGAAATTAGTATAAATTGTTGGCAGAATGGATTCATATTTAGTAGGGTACTCGTATTTGTTTGTCATTTTCAAAATATAGTCGCAACCGGTTCCACGTGCGCCTCAAAGAGACATCAGCAAATATACAGAGGGGCACTAAGGGCCTGCCTGCCGGGGCTGCGGGTTGTTCGAAAGAGATACCGCGCTCCCGGAACGCAAAGGGCACAAGAAGGAACATGGATGGGTTTTAGTCAGTAAAAGTCTGACATTCCCTCCAGCCCCGCCCAGGGCGGGGGTAGTCATTTGTTGATTTTCCTTCGGTAAAAAAAAAGCGACTGCAGCGACAATCAATGTCAAAAATTTTGGTTTTTTGACAGATTGAGACTGGTATTAGAATGTGGACGGTCCTAAAAGTTACTAAAATTGCTTCTTTGATCAACACAATCAATAGTAAGTATTATATTTAATAACATAAAAACAAAAATAAATCTTAATATTTAATTAACAAAACCTTATATCTTTACACATTTTTAAACTAATAACTAAAGCGTTTATTTTAGTCTAAAGTATATTTGTCACGTTAGTTCATGGGTTTTTAGTTTGAGCTGTCGGGTTTTATGCAGTGGGCTAGAACGGGCGCGAGGATTACACGGTCGAGCCGCTCCGGCGAGTGGGGGGTTAGAGTGACGTCACACATTTTGTTCATGCAGGATTGGTATAGATTTGTTTTGAATTAAATAAATGGGAATGGCTTGCAGGGAGAAGAATTATTATTTGCATATCACGATGCCTGTTGTGCTGTGTGGATGTAAAGAGTCACTTAACAAAGTCAAAACTTTCTATTTTTGCGTCGTTTTAGTGCTCATCGCTCGTCAGATTTTAAAAGGTAGAATAGTACTAGTGGCTGTGTATTGTTTAAAGAGAGAGAGAGCAAAAGAGGTTTTTTGACTAGAGATGTAAAACATACATACCATCACGCCTATATTCCCCGAAGAGTTAAGCAGAGGTGTACCAATTTACACACACAGTTCGTGGGTATGTTTAGGTCCTATGTAATATGGGGCGAGCCAATTGCCATTAACCGGGTACAAATCCTAACTCCGAGCTGCTACTGAAAATTTCATAGAAAACCCCAATAACACTTTTTGCTCGACCTGGGAATCGAACCTAAGACCTTTAGTGTAGCAGTCGCGCTTGGGACCGCTATTATATTCCTAGATTGCATAGATCTTAAGCAAAATTCCTCAGGATAAAAAACAATCTCATAAATGTTGTGAATCTTATAAATGTTTTTCCTTTTGAAATAAGGAATCCCAGAATATGGAGAATTAAATAAGTTATATTGGTTTGAACTCGTAACCTGATAAACCATTTTGAAATGTATTTTATTTTGTAAAATTCAAGAGTCGTTTATTTTATACTACATTTTTTTATATTTTGTGTATGAGTCAATTAATGTTTCCATTCACTTTTTACTGCAAATGTTTGTTAAAACTCATATTTTATTTAAATTAACTTTTTTAGCATATTGTATTTACGTTTTCAAGCGTAAAAAAGTTATTTAAGTACAAGCAGAGAGCCTTATGGAATGGTGTACCATTATAAAGTAACTACCTACTTATATTTTTCTACATTTTTTATTTTTGAGACAAGCTCGCCATCGTTTTTCTAACCTCAGTGGTTAGAAAACTCCCTGAATATGATTTATCTAGAATGAGTGTATTACATGACTTCAAAAAGTGTAACCTCGAATAACACGTTCCCGTTTACTAATACGAAACACTTAACAACGAATGCACGCTACCACGAAAAACTTGCCACCGTAACCATGCGATCTCGAATAACCAAATCTCTAATATTCACCTATTATTTTACTGTTGTTTAATTATTCACGTTATTGATTGAACGCTGTTGAACCAAAATGATTAAATGTGCGTTAGAAAAAACTCTTTCGATATAAGAATATTTGCACGCAATATATCAAAGCATTGACACTATGTATAAAACTAGCGTAACATCTCGTACTTTATTGCATAATATTCGTACGTGTCAAAAATAAAGGTACTAATTAATTGATCTCCAACAATCATGCTAAAATGACGTAGGTTTATCAACTCTCAGATCTTAGACTATAAGTTAAAGCATCTCAAATCAAGTTCCTAGGAACTACTTCGGTACGCAGACAGTTTATATCAAGCTCAACTTTACTCTGAATAGAATTCCAATAATATTTTGCGTACACTACTTGAATTTCATTTTTATAGGGAATTCCATGTCTGCATACAGTTTATATTAATAAAATATATTGGCTGCATTTTTTAACTGGAATGGCGCTATTGCAAAACTCATGGGTTATCTGAAAGTAGAATTTGAGTTGATAAAAATAATTGTTTTTGATGATAAATTGTGAGTTATTTTTAGAATGGTAATTGATGATGCTTCTTTTTAAGAATTTATGTAGAATGAGCGTGAGGTTATAAGGCTCTCCGCCCACGACCGATTTTTTTACATTCTCGCCACCAAAAACGTCGGTCGACAACCGTTTTTTTACCGATTTCTGACAGATATTTTTGTCGAGAATTTAACATATGAATACTGATATACCAACGCACAGGGCCAACAAAACGTCGGTCCCACGAAATTATCGTTAATTTCGTCGGTCGCTGATAACAACGGGATGAGCATTGCCGTGAATCAAGCTAAGCTAATGATGATGATGAGCGTGAGGTGAGCTATTCTATAGATGCCATCGATTAATAGCTCACTTCATCGAAATTCACCAAAGAAGGTTTTTACAAAACAGCTAGAAATTCATTTGAATGGAAGAAAGGTCACAAGCCAACGCTCTCAATTCATTTACCCGACTGTTTATAAATAAATTTACTTCACCGCTTAAAGTGTTATTGGGTTTCTCTATGAATTTCTCAGTAGCAGCTCGGAGTTTGGATTTGTGCCCGGTTAATGGCAATAGGCTCGCCCCCTATTACATGGGACCTAAAATCATACCGGCGAACTGTGGGTGTCATTGGTACACCTCTGCCTAATCCTTCGGGGAATACAGGCGTGATGGTATGTATGTAACTTAACACCTAAAACTAGCTCTTTCATACAATAGAGACAGGAGACCTAGGTTACCTAGCCTCAAAGAATTCCAAGGGCTCCTAGAACCAAGCCTAACCGTTAGTTCAATCTTGGTCCCCAACATTGACCAGACACGAGGTAGGTACATCATACTTACATCAAAGTACTGAATATAACAACATTGTGTTATGCTTGGGTTACCTGTTTAACTAATTTGCATAAAGCTGTTCCAAAGATGATGAAATACTGGAAGGGACGGAATATTTATAGCCTTAAATTTTTTAGAAGCTCACTAATATTCTGATTTTAAATTAAGCGTAGATATAAGTTCTATTCCTGTAAGTTTACCAACGATCGCTTTTTAGTCATAGTTTCAATCTGTTACAAATACTGTGATATTTTGCATACATTTGACGTAATCGACGCTGAGATGAGATTGAGACTGAATTTTGTACGGTTTTAGTTATTGACTTTTTGCTATGGTTAGTTGAGCTACCTCATTTTAGATACTACTTACTAAATAACTAATTCAAGTGGAACTAATTCAACACGCCAAATATGTTATATTACTATCTAGCATAAGCAAGTGAGTGTACAACCAAGGACAATAGCGGTTAACCAATTTTCAACCTTATCACTAAGGGCATAAAGGTTAAAACTGGCAAATATATGTGTGTAGGTATGAATTTGTGTTAAATATCCAAAATGTACATCCGTTATAACGACAACAAAAAGCGGAAGAAATTTATTTCTGGCAGAATTAAATCTACTAGTACTAGCCACTATTGTATCGTTGGTACATCCAGTAACATAAAACATCTACGTAGCCCCGGTTACTCAGCGAGTAGAGATAATAAATTCCCGCCCACCTGCAAGGGTTCCTCTTTTCTCCTAAGAAATAAAAGTTGCTGAAAAACGCACCTTTTGTGTTGTTTTTCTACGTTCAAAATTTTTTTATGACGTCCATTCATCTCTGTCTGCAGGAGGTAAACCGGTTATTATATCTTGTTTCTCTTTTATAATGACGTTGATAATTCTGTCATTTTCTTTGGGAAAGAATAATTATAATTATGAAATTGAATTTACTGAATAATATTTTTTTAAAGACCGTGTCTAAGTTGAGGATTCAACACTTTTGAATCCTGTTCTGTACCTAAACAGAAATGACTGCCCCGTTGGTCTCGCGGTCTTAAGCGTATCTCATGAGCGTGGTGATCGTGGGTTTGATTCCCAAGTCGGGTTCGGTCGCAAAATGTGTTATTGGGATCTTCCATTACGAATTTCTCAGTAGCAGTTTTAAAATTGGTGGCGTGACACTCCCTTGCTTCGGAAAACAAGTAAACCCGTTGGTTCTGTGCCTGATATCTCTCCGCTTGTGTCCGATTGCCGTCATATAACTAATCTGTTATTTCCTCCACTACGCCATACTGTTGCATGTACCCACATTGTATTGCGTGCTACCGTAAACAGTGAAACCAACCATTCACACCAAAAATGAAAGCTATTTCCAACCAATAATTTTTGCCTAATGTTACTTTCTGATGGACAGTATGCTTAGTTAACAGCTAGGTACTGTGTCTTTTCACGACCCCTATTTTAAGCACGTCCTTTCAAGTTTTCCTATAGAAGTCAAAAGGATGTTCCATCTTTTAAATGGTAGTCACTCACTCGTCTTTGCCAGAGCGGATTCGTGTTTGGTTAAACCGTCAAAGGGTTGCGACGTTTGCTGTCAATGCGACGGCTTACCGTCAATGGTTACAGTTTATGTGAACTACAGATTCAGGAAAAATGAAAAGGATTTAAAACTGTTTTGAAGATCAAGTAAACGATAAATATCAGCTGGGTGAAATAAACGCAATGGAAATTCGATTTTTAAATTGGAAATACTTAATGGGTTTTTACAATTTGGAAATCGAATCGAAATTAAAGGTTAGCTAAGCTATTTGTTTTTTGCCGGGGCTGCGGGTTGTTCGAAAGAGATACCACACCCCCGGGGCGCAAAGGGCACAAGAAGGAACATGCATATGTTTTAGTCAGTAAAAGTCTGACACGCCTTCCCGCCCCGGCCAGGGCAGGAGAAGTCTTTTGTTGATTTTCCATCGGTAAAAAAAAAGCTGTTTGTTTGTTGTGCTGTTAGTTAAGGCTTGATTGACATCAATGGTACCAATTGGATGAAATGAAACAAAAATACAAAGAATATAATGTCTACATTTAATCTACTTATTTGTCAATATTTTGCCAAATAAGTAATTTGTTGGTAATACTAGTAGTTTTGTCTCTCTGAAAATCTATTCGTAATCCCAGCGACAATCGATTGACACTGAGATTAAATTGCGATCGCTCCTAAAAGTGAGTACCCTAGATTTGTTTGCAATAATCGACGTTTGTAATACCTAAAATAATACGTTGCATATACTCGATAAATAATTGACGATCCTAAACAAACAAGACCAAAGTATAGACTGAGATCCCAGAGTCATCAGACCTACGTCATTTAACCATGGCAAAAATTTCGAGAAAACATAAAAAAAACATAAAGTTTGGAAGGTTATGAGTAGAGTAGGTACTTTTTTTCATTTTTGCAATTTTGAGCAATATCCTTTAGAACATAAAAAAAATCCGTAAAGTGAAAGTTGGAACACGAATACAAAAAAGAACAAGTCCCTTGTAAGGAGCCTTTCTTTAATTTCAAACTTTATTTTATATTTGTTATTTGTTGCTAATGTTAGTACTGTAATAAACACACTGTAGAAAAGTACACTGAAGAATTTTAATTTGGAAGTTCAAGGATTGATTTTTTACGGGTATTAAAAAAATACAGGCTTGTAACAGACGGACGGACGGACTCCTATCGTAAACCCTACTAACAAGCCGTCTCACTTGAACGTAAGTTAGTAAAATACGTGACCTCTAAATTTCAGTCATGCAACATGACGAAGGTTGGGTGACCCTCAGCTCATAGACCAGTACCGTTGTTATGAGTTTCGCAAATAGATGAGAAGCGAACAAAAGCGTTCCCTCAATATCATAGTAAGTAATGAAGATATTGTAGGCATATGCTATCATATTTATGTGGAAAAGGGATGACAATAATGTGAAATGGATCTACTTACTCGATATTGAACGAAAATCAGCTGTTATTATCAAAGATGGATACTATTTTGTGATGTTCCTTTTTTATTAGGTACTGTGATCAATATGCAAGTGATCGAGGTACCGGGCTTATCAATATATCTGATTGAAACACTCTTTATAATGATTGTTATTTACGTATATTGAAGCTTATATTATACTAGTTTTTGCCCGCGATTTAGTCCCCGATTAAGTATAGTAAAGGATATCTGGTCCCATGGAAACGGTACATTGTTTCTGGGATAAAAAAACCTATATGCTTTTTCAGACTATAGTCTTTCTTTGTGCCAAATTTCATCCACATTCATCCAGCCGTTCTGGCGTGATTGAGTAACAAACATCTGTTTTCACAAACTTTCGGAAAGAAGGTAAGATTTATATCTGCTAAAAGTTTCTTGTCAGTCTTTGAGGCGGGCTGTCAAGTCATTCTTCTTTAAATAGATGTTCTATTCAGAAAATAATGACTTAATACATATGACATATGACATGTGGCTCAACTATGGGCCCAAGTAGTTCAAAGCTGGTGCTCTAATCTGAGTTGGGGTCACTACGAGGGAGATAGCGCGGCGGGACGAACTGGATCGATTCCTCTCAAACTGAGAGGACGGTGAGGTACGGAAACGTAAAGGATGGAAAGAGTGGAAGAAGCCTACCTATCAGACAGTTTGCCTATATTACTTATTCCATATATACTATCATCACGCCTGTATGCCCCGAAGGGTTAGGCAGAGGTGTACCAATGTACACCCACAGTTCGCCGGTATATTTAGGTCCCATGTAATAGGGGGCGAGCCTATTGCCATTAACCGGGTACAAATCCTAACTCCGAGCTGCTACTGAAAATTTCACAGAAAAACCCAATAACAGTTTTTGCTCGACCCGGGAATCGAACCCAAGACCTCTAGCGTAGCAGTCGCGCTCAGGACCACGAGGCCAACGAGGCAGTTTGCTTATTCCATTAACTGCAAAACTGAAAATTGAGTGAAATACGCACTCAAACTTCGCACACATGCTCAAACAACCAAAGTCATTAGTCAAGACTTTCAAGTCTATTTAAAACTATGCTTGACACCGGCTAATCTTCTTCACATCCCCACTTATTGGACACCATCTGTATTCAAAAGTCACGCACAAAATTACCAAACTGCGATCGTTTGAATACTTAACTAGTTCAACACTTGACGTCCTTTGGTACTTAATGAAACAATATTGACTTTATTCAGTCACTTTAGGCACCTGGTATATACCTGGAATACTTTAGTAACATCTCGAGTTGCTTGCCTAATTTAATTTTGTGAATATCGAGTTCTTAGGTAGTCTGCCAACCGGTTTTGTGTTTCAAAGGCTGTAATTACTTATTTTTACGCCCTTCTTCAGAAAAGAGTTGAATTCTGAGAAACTTTAAAAAAGAGGTTTCGGTTTTGGATCGTATTTACACTTTTGAAGTACTTTTAGGATTTATTTTTGCTAATTTTGTAGCGATTAGATGGTATTGCTGGTTAAATAATAATTCGAGATCCTAAAACAAATGTAACTGCAAAAACATTGCGAATTAATATAAAACTACGATGAAGAAACAAATGCCAAACTATTATGCTATTTTTAAAATAGAATCTCAGTTGCTACTCAATTGAAATCTTCATAATTATGTCGTGACTGCTCGAAATAGCGGTTTTTATGCAATGTTTTCAATTTGTATTATGTATATTATATATTATTATATTATACCTACTTACTAAATTTATTCCGGTCATCACTGACATCCCAATCGGTAAAGTCAAACATCGTAAAGAAACTTGGATTTATGATTTGTGTAAGTCCAAAATTACAAGCATTTTAAGCAAGTGTGGTGATGAATTCTCGTACTTTCTCAGTGTGAGAAGAGATGTTTCTTTACCCGTAGTAGGACTGGTATTATTATTTTAATTTCACTGTCTTTATTTATCCGAACATAAACCCGAAAATGCACGAACTGCATCCAACGCTCCCGAAAACTAGCTGACGTTACCCCCCCAACACTTGATCTCCACACTGCAACTTCAACTTTGCACCGCATAATCCGTAGACAAAGTGTTCTTAATGAAAGCGTTTGAACCATTTCACCAGGATTAAACTCTGTCACAATGTCTGGCGTTGAAATGCGATGCATAATGCACAGTATTAAAATATTAAAGAATCTGGTAATGGCTGTGGCGGGTGGGCGCGTCGCCAAAGCTGCTTTCACCATACTTTGCCGTTTTAAACCCTGAGACATAGATTTGAATATTTATGGGGGAAGCGGGTTTGTGCCTAAGTGTTTGGTGCATCTGTGGGGTAATTGAATTGTGGTTTTTTAGATGAAGAGTGCACTTAAATATGTGCATTTGGAGTTAAACTAAAAGGCGGATTTGGTTGTAAACCGAAGTTGCAAATTGAAGCATACTTAGATTATTATTGAATGAATGTTTAAGTTTTCAATTATATTGATTTAATTGCTTCCTTATTGTAATTTAGGTTGATGTTATTTATTGAATTTGTATTTGGTCTCATTTTATTACGTGTGAATTTTATTTATGTCTGTTTTAATTTGAATTTAAATTGTATTAATTTAAAAAATGCAATTATGACATCATGTAGTTAGGTGCCTATGGATTTTAATCTGAACATATATGGTGTTATTTAATTTATATTATACACAAAAAACAAAAAAATATTTCACTATTATTTTAAACATAAACCTGACTAATGATCACTCTAATTTAAAAAAAAATATGACGAATTTGTTCAAAACACGAAATCCAATGAACGAAACAATCTAGCTTAATAAACAGTAATATTTCGAGTTATACAGCAAAATCAACAGCACAGAAGCAACACAAATAAGGGGATAATAAAGCATGTTTATTTTCAAAACTGTTACCTCCCGGAACTCATTTGAACTTTTCGAAGTAAAACTATTTGATAGAACTAAATGCGAACCGCGACGTAGTACAAAATGTTTGAGCGATATTAAAATGTAAAATGATACAGACAGTTTAAGAGAAACTCTCTGAACAATTAACAACTTGTTGGGAATATGGGAAATGCACTGTTTATGAAATATTGTTGATTACGTCTTCATTCTGTAGCAGTTCAAAGTTTCAGTGATATTGTACTCTTAACGGCAATGGTTTTTTTAGGCTTTTCCCCACTCTAGGAATTTCTCCTGGATCGTATATATCATCACGCCTGTATTCCTTGAAGACTTAGGCAGAAGTGTACCAATGTACACCCACAGATCGCCGGTAAGTTTAGGTCCCATGTAATAAGGGGCGAGCCTATTGCCATTAACCGGGCATAAATTTAAGCCAAGTAGGTATAACCTCAATTCTAAACACGTACATATTTAAACTTTTTTTTTCGAACGGGCCTTCGTTTCTGTTATTTTTGCAGTCCACCATCACGCCTGTATTCCCCGAAGGGTTAGGCAGAGGTGTACTTATGTACACCCACAGTTCGCCGGTATATTTAGGTCCCATGTAATAGGGGGCGAGCCTATTGCCATTAACCGGGCACAAATCCAGACTCCGAGCTGCTACTGAGAATTTCATAGAAAAACCCAATAACACTTTTTGCTCGACCTGGGAATCGAACCCGGGACCCCTTGCACAGCAGTCGCACTTGCGACCACGAGACCAACGGGGCAGTCATTATCAGTATTTCAACGCAATCAACCATCTGTATACTAAAATCATCTACTCTATGTCCATCTCATATGTTTTTAAACCACGTAGCGTAGGTACATAATATGAACGAGTATACCTAGCTAACATTAATTCAACTGAGTGCTTGACTTGTCTGGGTTTCAAATGTGACGTCTGCCTCAAAATTCGCCGTGTCATGATTAATTTTACCAATTTTCTGTATAGATAACTTTGTTGACGAAAATTATGTTGCGGAGAAATTGTGTCCGTCTTTAGCCGACGGGTTTATAATCTGAAATGTATGATATTTGTATAGGTTAGACATGTTCCGCCTTATTACAAAACGCGATCTAAATTTAGTACTGGGACTTTTTCTTGGTTTAAACCACGACTAAATAAAACGTTATTATAAAATGAAGTTTATCAATAGTTCTTAAACTATGTATGGTAACAAAGTTGGTCCGCTGAGACCCCTAGTTTATCTATGGATCAAACTGTGGTACTAATTTGTTTGAGGTTAGAGCATTGAATATTATCTTGTGTTTTTTAATTTTAAATCGTTAAAAATGGACATTAATACTATTGACTTGATGGATTTGGAAGATTTAGATGCGCTGGAGATGCCTCCGGGATTTTACAGGCATCGTGATCGTGTAAATACGTTTGAATTGACGGACGTAGGTTTTAGATATACGTATAGGTTCACAAAACGTTTTGGCGAAAAAATTGTGGATGTTTTACGTGAAGATTTATGTTAGGTACTCGAAACAAGATGATAGGTACACAGTACAGCTTACGTTATATTCAAAAATCTATGTTTGACTAACATTTTCGTCAGAACTACAGATTTCACTCTTTTTTTTTCCTTTGTTGTTCCATTTTTTAAGTTTTAACCAGACTACAACTTACAAATAATCCAAATAACATACTAAGAACAATGAATTAAATAAGATGTGTAACTATTTATTTATTAGTACAGGATGTAACATAAACATTCGACTCAAGTTACGCGCGCCGTCGCCGTACTCCACTTCACGCTAGAAGTGTTGAAAAATGTAACAACTTCATTATAAAAAATGCATCAAAAGTACAAGTTGTGTTTGTTCAATACATTCTAAACTAAACAAACAACAATTTATGACATATTTGAGCATTAATCAATAATTATTTAATATTTTAAAATGTTATTATAATATAAATATTTAAAGAAACGGAACGTTGCTTCAAATAATGACCGAATGAACGAATGAAACTATGCCATTTTTGGTTTTTTATCTGTAGATTGATTTAAACCATGGACTTTCTTCGGTATCAACTGATCCTCAGATAGTCTCCGTTTTGTAATAGGAACACATTTTGATTCTGGTATGAACGTTGTTACCGTAACAATCCTAGACTTATTAGTCTTGGTTTAAACCATTACTTAGGCATTTTTTTGTAATAAGACGGGTTATGTCTAGTATAGAGTTGCTAGCGAATTTGTTTTAATTTATACGATGTTTCATTTTGGGGTTTAACTTTTTATTTAATTTGTTTTGTGTGTTTGGAATATTATTGGTAGAATATCTTCATTAACTTTTAAATGCAGTCTGGTTTATAGCTCAGTTTGTGTAACTCAGTTTGTCACCAAAATCTTATTAACCCATACGGCTAATTTTACTAATTCAAAACATTCAAAATCCAATCGCAATCTCTTCTCAGCGACTAGCGAATGTCAGAAAATTTTGGTGTTTTTTTTTTACAGGTTGAAGCTGAGATTAGATTACGATCGTATCTAGTTGTTTAGTAGAATTACCCACCTAAAATGATTGCGTTATATAAAGTGTATATTCGTTTTATCAATGGTTAGTTTCATAATTAAAAATGAGTAGCATTTCGTCTTTATAAAATTTAACTTCCTTAATTTACTTAATAACAACAACACAACAATAAAATACTTTGTCTCATTTGAAACAAGCTTAAAAGTACAAACATTCCTTTGTCAACGTACCCCCCTTAAAAACAGACGCGAACATCGATGAAAGCTTATTAACGCGCGATAAAACAGAGCATGTTGTTAAATTGATACAAATTAGCAATACTCACGGATTTAACTCCGCACTGCGGCGCAATTTGTGTGGGCATTAATGTGAGCAATTTTCTCGTTGAATATTTAAAACGGGTGTAATCTTTGCCAATTAGGGCGTTAAAAGTGTTAGTTTAAACTGTTTGCATCTAATTTTTGCGGCGTTTTCGGTGGACTCGGGTTTTGTGTTTTAGTACTTGTTTTATTTTCGGTTTTAATAATGGTTTGCTTGGACGGTTAAAATTACAGTCTTTGTGTTATTTTTAATTATAGATACATCTGGTGTACAGTCACGAGCATCAACATGTATACACTAAGCGACATTCTAAAGCAGTTTCTGCCCAAAGGATCGATTAAAATATAGCGTTGTTACGAATGTCATATTCTGGATCCTATATTACTATGAAATCGATCTTATCTCAACGTTGCAATTGTTCATTCACGAGAAAATTGCTTTTCATTTTTGCCAAGTGTATACATGTTTCTGCTCGTGACTGTAGGGGTAGTAAATTTTCGACCTACTTACTTTAAATAAAATGGATTTGGCCTATTATTGTCCCATTATAGGGCAAAGGACTCTTTCTGTACAGGGAAGACCTGAGCATTGATCTTCACGCTTGCTTAAGATGTATTGGCGATTTCAGACTTAAAATTAATTACGTGTAAGTCTAGGTTTCATCACGATGTTTTCCTTGACCGATGTCAATGATGTCCAAAATAAATTTAAAAAGTGTATGAATTGAAATTAAATAGAATTAAGTTAAACACCATAAAGCAATCTTAATGTCTCCTTTATTTATATACTTGTATGAACAGATGTTTAAACGTGCACGAGGCGAAAGGAGTATGTAAGTATCGTAGCAGGCGCCGTTGTGTGATTTCTGCCTCCCCCCATTGGAAAAGGCGTGAGTTTATGTATGTGCGTATGTATTTACACAAACACTATCTTCTTTTGGAATGGCATCACACAAAAATATATAGATAACGAAGTCGCACTTTAAAAAAGATTGACATCCCCTTCATAATACAATTCAAGACAAAATCGCGCGACAAAGTCGCACATGTGCGCTCACATAGTGTACACCGTAAGCATGTGTAGCTCGGCGTAAATCATAACTGCGGCTTCAAGTTTGAAGTCGGTGTCTAACTCTGTCGGCCTAGAGGCAACTGTTTGAAGTTTGTTCAATGTTTTTGTATAACAATCATATTTGTATTATAGTGTGAAGCTGTTGTTATTTTGTTTGTGTACCTTTTCTTTATAGTTGTCTGCGAAAGAGATTGTTATCTTGTTGCATTTAGGGTGTATTTTTCTTTGATTTGTAGCTATTGGCCGACGATGTCGCGTGTGAAACGAATAATCTGGTGATATGTTTAAACATCGACATTTCTATGGTATGTCCAATTTCAAAATTTAATAGACGTAATTTTTCTAAAATTATTTTGTTATAAAGAAATAAGAGGTCAAAAATACATATGTATATATGCGACTCACAGCTATTCACACAGCAAACCCTTTGAACTGAAACACAGCACCGCTGTTTTGCGGGTTGAAACAGGCATGGTGGTAGTAATTCCCCGAACCATCTCTTTCACAAAGAGCTCTACTACTATTAAATAAGAACTGTGGTTGTACATTGGTATACCACTGCCTAACCCTTCGGGGACTAGAGGCGTGATGGTATGGTATGTACTATTAAATATACTGAATTCATGGCAAAAGTTATCATTACGCTGTGCACCCCATATTATTACGACGACCAAATCCCTACCAAAAACCCTAAACTAACTAAAAACTTATTATTACCAAGTCCATAATAAAAAAACGAACAGGAAAATAGTTGTAGAGTTTTATAGTCGGACGCGGGTCGACGTTTACAAGCACTTAAAGTTTTCCCATAAATATTGACATACTTGTGGCTCTTCCATTCATAACATGTGTTGGACCCTTTTTTGTGACCACTGTTTGAAGAGTTGTGCAGATGGTACAGATGTTGTTGGTTACTTTGCAGGAGTGAGGTTGAACTGGTGACGTTGTTTAAGTTGTTAAGTGGACGAGAGTGTTAAGAGGTGTTGGGGAACTTTAATATGTAGATACTCTGTCGATTAGACAAGGGTTAATTATAATAAACTAGCTTCTGCGTGCGACTTCGTTCGCGTGTCTTTTTACACCCGCGTTAAGTTTTTGGTTACAGCTCCGCTCCTATGACCCGTGGCGTGAAGATTATAGCCTAAAGCCTTCCTCGATAAATGGAATATCCAACACAAAAAAGGTTTTTTCAATTCGAATTAGTAGTTCCTGAGATTAGCGCGTTCGAACAAACAAACTCTTCAGCTTTTATTAGTTTAGATAAAGGTCGTATACTCAATCATCTGTTAATTATTCATAACATATGTTTGACCCTTTTTTGTGACCACTGTTTGAGGAGTTGTGCAGATGGTACAGATGTTGTTGGATACTTTGCAGGAGTGGCGTTGAACTGGAGACGTTGTTTAAGTGAACGATAGTCTTAAGAGCTATATTGGCTTTAGTTTGTACTGTCGATTATGTAAGTGTTAAAATATATACCGTCTAGGACTACAATCGATCTCAATGCCAAACTTCATCCAGATCCGTTCAGCCATTTTCGCATAAAGGGTAACAAACATCCATATTTCCATCCATCCTCACAACATTTTGCATTTATAATATTAGTAGGAAGTAGGATAGTAGTATTAGTAGGAATTATAGTAGGAATATCAATTATATTATTAGTGGGATAGGAAGTAGGATGCTTTTTATTTATTTTTTAATAACCAACTCATATTAACAGTTTGCACCAGACATACAAGTTATTGGTCAACATAAAAAAGATATAATGCGTAAAACATAAAACACACAAGGGCAAATAAAACAAAATTAAAATTATGCCATATAAACATTTTAAATCCTTAATTGGTACTTACTAGGTAATTACTGATAATTACATTTCTAACAAAAAAAAAACTAGGCAAAGAAGCGATACTCACAACCGCAGCAGTAGGCCCGGCAGTATACTCATGTTGTGATTGGCTTACTTTATCAACTACACACATTCTTAAATCATATACAAATGAACTCGGGTCGGAGACGTGGTCTTACTAAAATATACCTATATACGAATATGATTCGTTTTGTTTTGAACTATTTACTAAACGAGTTTCAGGTTTTCTCAAATATCTAAGTGTAGATACAATTTTATACACACCAAGGGTAAGATTTTAAACCCAGTTTAAACTATTATACCGGATTATTTACTGCTGCAGCGCTTAACTGTTAAGTTTAAATTTCAAGCAAAGTTTAAATCGTGGCAAGCGATAAATATAACACGAAAGTGTTGGCCCCTTTGTGTTGCACCTAACTTTAAAATTCTTGCTTGTGGTTTAAGAATCCGTCTTGGAGATAACCAGAAGACTAATTCTACTAATTAAAAACATTTCAAATGTAGGCGCATTCTCATCTTAGCGATAATATACGTATATCAATGTTAAAAATGTAGTTAAAATAAAGGCATTTTTTAACAGATTGACCCTAATTGCGATCTTTCCTGAAAGTCAGTACGAGTATCTGAGGTAAAAAAACTAATGTATAGACAACACTAAAATAAGTAGGTTTCCAAGGCATGGGGGTGTCAAACTACCAACTGCTAAGCTCCGGGATGCTACTGAGAAATTCCTGAAGAAAAACCCTAACCCATTTTGCCTGACCTAGGATTTGGACCCAACACCCAGTCGCGCTTGCGACCAAGAAACCAAAGGGGCAGTCAAGTAAAATGTAAACATATAATGAAATTCTACAGTTCCTGAAAAAGGAAAAAAAACTGAAGAAAATTAAAGTAAAACAGTTTTTTCTGGCGTTTAATTTAACATTCCAATTCGAAAGTATCGAACTTATAATTTAATCAGAAATGTATAAAACATTTTTCGCGAAAAAATATCCTTTTCCTCCAATACAAACTCATTCAATAATAGACTCTAAGTACAACGGGCCAGAAACCTAATTAAGTAGCACAAAACTTGGAATTAGATCAGGCAATATTTTATTAATGCTATATGGCAAAGTTTCACGATTGAATGAAGTTTCAACTTCGATTAATGACCGAAGGAGGAAGTTTGGGCACGTGATTGACGTCTGCCTAATTAGTGGGAACATATTCACTTATTTACTAATTAGAATGAAATTGATTAAGGCTTAAGTGAATGAATTAGATTATGGAAGAAACGGTTGGCGCAGTGGCTGAGCGATTGTCTGCTGCGCTGCATATCGCGGGTTCGATTCAAAGTCAATGTCAAATAATTTATTTCAATTAGGTCATTGAAAGGCACTTTTGAACGTCATTACCTACATGAAAAAGTCATTAATATTGAATCTAGTTGCCCATTCCAAAAGGTAGTTTCGTATGGAGAAGAACGGGCAAGAAACTCCATAAATGATTCCCGCACGGAACAAGTCTGTATGGCTTACAGATATTTGTTTCGGGTCTGGCTATTTGTGTATGAGAGTTTATATGTTTGTAAACGCATCCACGATACAGGAGGAATTCCTAGAGTGGAGTCCGACGAATCAAGAACGTTTTTAAAAAGGAAAAAAAAAATAACAGACTAGCTTCTCAAATTCTGGGTGTTCTATAATAGGTTTGTTTTAAGATAAGATTTGGATATGATATGAACAATTTAGCAAGATTTTTTACATTTATCATTTTAATCTTTTATACTACCTTTCTATTTATAAAAAAAAATTGTATGCATTTTATTATCGTAGTAGTATAATTATTAATCATCCAAATAGATACTATGACATGCTTATGTTGCATGCTATTTTAATGTCATTTTTTGTGTATATGTATATAAGAATTTGTCATTTATACTGTTAAATTGCCTTCCTAACACCCTCGTATCTCTTACATAACCATAAAAACCGTTAAAATAATCTAGACACATTAACATCGTTTACTTACATTTTAACATTTACGAATGCTCGTCCGACTTAGTTTATGACACGCCGTAAACGGGGTTCGATTCCCGACGTCGAACAAAGCAATAAAAACGCGATAAACATTCTCTAGAAAAATCTATTTGGTGTTTATAGTTTGTCTTTACATAGAACCGACGATAAATTGACGTTTACTTTTGTCTTTATCTTCAAACTCATTTTTATAAGGGGTAGGCAGGATTTTATTTGTCAATATGAGTTTTTAGTTTAGAAATTACAATTTTCAGTCAACAGTGGCATTCTATACGGTAATTCCACCGTCACTTCGACCCATAGATAGACCATAGATGTTTTTGAATGAATTTTATTTAAATTTATAGAAAATAAACAGTTTATTAATTAAAATTAATTTTATTTAAAAACGACTACTAGTTTGAAAGACGTTTTTAACTCTATTAGACGGTCTGGTTACTTATCTCTTTTGTTGACCGTACAGAGCATTTCTTTCAATTAAACCATTTACAGGCACTTATGAATTGTCAAGAAGTCGGTCAGTTACTCAGAAGGTTGTTGAAGCTAGTTGTTTGTTCCAAAACTCAAGTCTCTATGCAACTTCCGCTCCGCCCTGGGCAGAAAAGGTAATTTGATGACTTCCCATCCTAAAAATAAAAAAGGTCTCTATGGAAAAGGACTACCAAAAAGATCCACAGACACTCTTTTCTTTCTTATTCAATTCTGCTTCCATTACTTTTGTAGCATCTAAATGTGAAAACAATGTAGGTGAATAGAAAAGTCAAAAAGTCGGTTAATGGGCTTCCAAAAGTTGAAGTCAAAGTTTTATTTGGAAAAGTACAATGTGAGATCATTATGGTCCAAGATTTCAGCCAAAAGGGTCGACCTTTTAAGCGTATAGCTGAAGTTATGGCCCATGGAAAGTGTCTGGCAAAAAGGGTGTAAAAACATACTTAACGAAGTCAAAAGTTACATGTTTTTTTCATCATTGTTCTTGGCCAAATTTGGGAACCTTCTAGCTATGGAGATATTAGGGGTCAAAGTTTCGACCATTTTATTAAAGAATCCTTTTCTTAGACGTTGTGGATAAACTTCAAATAACCCTAAGGGACGAGCATTGTCGCATGTCCTGTAAGCGCAATATTTTGTGGGACATAGTTAAACCGTGTTTTTCAAATCAAATTCAAAGGTCGTTTCCCAGCAATTATTTTTTCTTAACGTTACTGTCTTTGATAGGCAGTATGCGTAGTTAACAGCGATATGTCTTTTTACATCTCGTATACGTGGTATGATGATTTCAATGGGCTAGGTCACTGATGGTTTCAAAAGTTTAAGAATAGATATTATCATCATAGGACGTCTACTGCTGGACATAGGCCTCCCCCATAGATTTCCAAAAGGACCGGGTGGAAGCGGCTTGCATCCAGCGTCTTCCTGCGGTGTTAATCAGATCGTCCGTTCACTTTGTGGATGGATGTCTTACGGTGTCGCATCTATGTTTTATTTAAATTCAGTTTACGTTCCTATGTGAATAAGTAATAAGTCTGAAATCGCGAATGCAAGTTGAGCAAGCGTGGTGATCAATGCTCGTGCATTTCTGAATACACGCTGATATTTGAATAAGTAAGAAAAATCAGTGCATCTAAAATAGGGGGATATGCAAGATACAAATAAGTCGTGCAAGCGTATATTAATATAGCAAAACTCATAAAAGCCACGAAAGAAATCAGACTTTTACGACCCCATGAAAAGTTTCTATATAAAAATATTGATTTTGGGGCAATTTGGATTGATGAAATAACTTTTTTACGTCCAAATTCCTAATAAATATTGTAAAATGTTAATGGCAGTTTGATTGTTTGTTTGTCCTGGTTATGCTTGAATTGGTACTGACCGTGTCACCGCATGTATAGGTAAGTTTGTGAATTGGTCTACGTTCATAAATGCTTGATTGACCTGTAAGTGAACCTATTTTTATTTTGTTTTTCGTGGGGAATCCTCATGGATCTCGTTCTTCATTGGATCACGGAGAGTTATAATTATCAAACTCTTAACAACTAAAATCACACGGTTTCTTCTACCACCATAACTCGGGAGTACGGTAAACTCTTGAGTATGATTCGCACTCCTCGGCTTTGTCGTCTTCGAGAGAAAGAAGAATGATGAATGAATGATTTAGATATGCACCTGTTAAGGGTTGGCTTAAATGCACATAATATTTAAGTAGTTTGAAGTCAATTTTCATGCTAATGGATGATAGAAACTTAATGTAGTATACATTTTTTGATATACAAGTTTTGGACAATCGTAGTTTCATTACGAAAATCGACTTTAATTGAACACTCTGCTAGAGGTGTCTAATATTATTTACAAGGAAAGTCACTGGCAACGGTT
This sequence comes from Caradrina clavipalpis, assembly GCA_932526535.1. Classification (NCBI taxonomy): domain Eukaryota; kingdom Metazoa; phylum Arthropoda; class Insecta; order Lepidoptera; family Noctuidae; genus Caradrina; species Caradrina clavipalpis. The sequence goes on from OW052095.1 coordinate 3,945,155, forward strand.
ATATTTAAAAATATTCACCAATATTAAATTAATTTAAACGCCTGTGGTTTTATCGTGGTTAGCGCCAATTAATTAAAAACAAACAAAGGTATTTCGATATTCTAATTTCCTCGTGAAATTACTTTAATTTTTCATGGCGGCAGATGCCATTTATTAATAACATTCTCTTAATTGAATATGGATTTGTGGTTATTAAAAATATAATACCAATGTCAAACTGTGGCTTTTTATTTTCAACATGATTTCACGTAAATATTTGGCAAATAAGCCCGATTAACACCCCAGGAAAACGCTGGAAGCAGGCCGCCTTTCACCCGTCCTTTTGGAAATCTATGGGGGAGGCCTAGGTCTAGCAGTAGACGTCCTACGGCTGATGTGACGATGATGATTTGCCAAATACTTTAGCATATTTTTAGGATTTTTATCAATACATGTTTACGTTTCTATATGATACTTATATCTAAACCAGCCCAAGCCTGTATCTTAGGCGTTTGATAGTTCTAGTGATATTATTACAGGTGTAAAAACCAGAATTAATATAGCTGAAAGTGACATTGTCTTTTCATTATGCATTACGTTTTTATTCTGGGCCTTCTCTGGAAACTTTCTGGTTGCAGACGTATTGAAGGTCAAAGTTACACCTTCTTTTTACGCATTTTGACAACTGGGCCTGTAGCCATGTAACAAACGACAAACGCAAACGCTGAATAGGCTTTAATAGATCTTCAACTTTATGTGCTCGGTTTGAAGTTTAAGATCTAATGAAGATTGCATAGCGTTTTCGTACATTCCAGTCGCTGACGCTTAGAAATCTTTAATCGATTTTCAACTTAAGGCTCTGGGGTATACAGTTGAAAATCTATTGGTACCTACCGAGCGTTTACGATTAGCGTTTGCGACTTGGCTAGGGGGGCTGTTCTGTTAAGCATATCGTTTGGGATCGCACTGTCAAAAAATGATTTCTAACTTTTACTTTTTTGTTGTTTTCCTATCTTCTTGCTCCAAGTTGCTTAGTTTGATAGACAGCATGCGTAGCTAACGACTATGTGATATATCTTGTTTCACTCCATATTTTAATGCTTATGTGGGTGTATGTCTGCAAATTATAAGCCTGTAAAGAACTTTCTAGCTAGACTAAAGAACCTATTCAACTACACTTTCAAACTATACTCCTAAACTGCTATTAATAATCGGTACTTACGCCTTGTTGCGACTTAACAGGTAAATTACAACATTGGCCGGGTAAAGTTACAGCTGTTGGCAATTAATAGTTGTGCCTGGCTTGTGTACTGGGCTCCTTATGATGCAATATTGCCCCTGGTTTGTTTATAAGCAAGATCTATCTATAATAATGTTACGAAAACTACAAAAGTTACTCTATATTTTTTTTAAAGTTCTACTCTAAAATATATTAAAAAAAAAAAGGGATTGAGACACCTTTTAGTACAAAGTCAAAGGTCAAAGTCTCTTAGTTTTTTTTTACAAACACATACAGAAAAAATTCTTTGTTTATTTTCTGAGAAGTCGGGTAGGAGACCATTTCTAGTTAAAATAAAATTACATGTAAAAGTTTTACTTATTTGCAGAATTCATATAATTTTTCACCTGTGAATTTTCCCATTTGCGAATTTGACTTTCGGGCTATGAATTATGTTCTGCTGCTTCATAAATCAATGATAAAGAAAAACAATTTTTTTGCATTTTTCTACTACATTAATTATATTTTTTCTGTATGTAGATGTAAACATATCTAAGTGGTTGATAGAAAAGAATTGGCACTAACAACATTGTTTATTAGTAGGTAATTGCGAGTTAGTTACCCCCTACACTGTATACCAACATTTTGTTCAACACAAAACATTATAAGTGTGTGTTGACCTACCTTTGATACCTCTACTTATAAAAGCAGCACACGTACCCATATCGTTACCGCCGGGAACTAAGTTGGTACCATGTGTGTCTAAAAGATGGCGCTAGCAGTATCACAAGAGTTGACAAAGTCAATGGATTGATTAATTATTTACTTTGTTCTGAACTTAAGGGAGTCTGAGAGAACTGTTTATGTATCCAATAATTGATATAGTTTGGAAAGTGATATCTTATGCTTGATTTGTTTAGTTGATAAGCAAAAATTTTTTCAAGGTCATATGATGCTTAAGTACCTACCTACCTAGTGGTTGAAAACTGCCATCGGTGGATTAAAACATCAAGACCTACTCTGACCTTATTGGTGAGGATCTTCAGAAAGGTCAGTTGCGCAGATGTAAGAACAGGTGGCGTTTTGCGGTTTCTGTCTACCGAAAAAAGCGTGAGTGTATGTACTCGTATGTCTATTTAAAAACCTGCCTTAAAAAAAAATCTTTAGGTAACGTTTCACCTGAAACATTTGATATTTCAACCGCTACTCATGTGTATTATCCTAACCCAAATGTCAGTTCCATTTAGTTCCCAGTTTACCAACTAGGATCGTTCAAGTTTCATACATCGGGCCGCGAAAGTTGAACATGTACCTACTACTCGGAGTTTAAGCCCGGACTTTGTCTTGAGGCGCGTTTACACGGCTCCAGTGCTTAAGTAGAGTGCAAGATCTGCAAGTGTAGGGTAGAATATTTGTTCCTTTCAGGCAATCTTTTCTCTTGTGTTTTTCGAGCTCTGAGTGAGTCGATCGCGGTTAAAGTTTTTTTTTTATGTCGTTGGAGGGCAAACAAGCCAGCGCATGGCCCACCTGATGTTAAGTGGTCACCGCTACCTATAAACATCTGCAATACCAGAGGCCTTACAAATGCGTTGCCATTCCAGAGGCAAAGTTGAAATGTCATGTGCCTGTAATACACCTGTATTACACCGGCACTCATACCCTTCAAGCCGGAACATAGCAACGCATATATGTACATTGAAATCACCTAGAACTCAGTTACGTGTCTGGTGCTATAAGCGTCCATCTATTTCTAAAGGATGCAGGTGTCAGGGTACGCAGGACACGAAAAGACCATTTGTGAGCATTCTGACAACCGCACTACTACTACGCCACACCAATACAATAACCCTTAATCTATTGCCCGTAAGTTGGTGCCAAAATATTTCATGGAGACGAACTGCTACGCTAGAGGTCTCGGTCGATAAACACACAGGTCGCGCAAAGTATTACTGGGTTTTTCTATGAAATTCTCAACAGCAGCTCGGAGTCGGCATTTGTGCCCGGTTATTGGCAATAAGTTCGCCCATTACATGGGAACTAAAACATACTGGCGAATTGTGGGTGTAACTGTACATTGGTACACCTCTGCCTAACCCTTCGGGGAATACAGGCGCGATGGTATGTATGTATGTTAAATCATTTGTTACTAGGTACCTACTAAAATCTTTACAATTACTAAACAACTCAAACTATTAAACTTCTAGTAGTAACAATTTACATCCTCCGATCAAGTATTCACACAGTTCAAACTCCTATTTGTTGACTAAACACTGGCACCATCTAAACGCGCCTTTACTCAGTCTTTGTAGGCCAACACTGACACCGGTGGAAGTTATTAACAGTGTTATTGAGACAAATTTGAAGTCTCCGAGTTTGTAAGTTAGTTCTCTTGGTTACTGCGGGTTTTTGGCAAGTATTGTTGGAAACCTGATTAGGATGTACTTGGTTTATTGGTTGAGTGGGCTCTGGTATTGGGGAACGGTGGACGACGGTTGGAAGGGAATGTTTCAAACATACGCAAATATTGGTGCGGCAGAATGCTCAAAGCGATACCCGTGCCCCGACCAATGGTAGATGGAGGAACACCGTGGGGTTTTAGTCGGTAGGAGTCCGACACACTCGCCCATCTTCCCCAACGCGGAGACAATGCATGAGGAACTCCCAAGAAAACAAAATTATGGCGATAATTGTCAATTAATATACACTTATTATAATGGGTTGTAAGTACCGTTGGCACCAGAAATAACGGGTGTAAAAAAACCTTACGAAACCGAAAGTTAACATGTTGTGGTGTTATCCATACCTGGGAGTGGGACCCTTCAAGCTTACGGATATATTGAAGGTCAAAGTGACGATGTTGTTATACGAAAATAAGTTTTAAATATCCAAACTAAACTTTAAATATTCCCACTACCCCTGCTTACTTGGATGCATCGGTCCGCACTAAAATCTATTTAATAATACTTTTAATAACGATGTTAAATAATACCAGCGTACTATTGTCCCAAAACATGAGAGACGACATTACATAGCTCATACAGTAACACAAATAAAATAGCCTCACTTCTAAAAACTATGTAACGTACAATTAATTCGATTTTTAATTTTCACTAGAAGCGAAAATAGCCTTTTTGTTTATTAAATATTTCACACATAATTAAGGACCTAAATAAACATAAGAATTTGTGTACAAAACACATTCCGTTCCAATCATAAAGACAACCTGAGGCCATCATTAGAGGGGACCTATTCTTGAATCACTCGCCTTCAAACGAGCGTCGAGATATCGAGTGACTTTTGTCGAACATAGTTTAATAACGATAGTTAAGGTTAGACTTTGTAGGTATTTTTGACATGAATTTTAAAGGCACTGAGTTGAGATGCACCCAACGGCACATTTTTATTTTTCGTCATATACCTACGAAATCTCCACAAATTGTATTCGGGTTCTTGGAATCCATATAATTCAATACTAGATTCATTGCCTTTAATGCAAAAATAGTCTAGTCAAATTTTGCGAATAAATATTTGAGTTCGGTGAAATTTTATACATCAAATAAGGACACTAATACATTGGCTTCTTTATGGCTACTTAGTTTCTTCAGATAAACTAAAATCATACGACAAAAAGAGTGAGAAAGAGAGTGAAGATATCTCTCATGTTTTTGCACGTTTAAGAACGTGTTATTTCGAGCGATTCAATAATAGAACTCCAGTGAGTATTTAAAGTACGATACTCATAAACACAAAATTTATTCGGGACTTAATGAGTGCCTACGTTCCAATTACAACCCGTTGCAAGGCTTGAACGAGCTTAATAAGTAATTTTATTAGGATTACCAACTGTAATTAAAAGTACTGAAGCGTTCACGGGTTAGGTTTCGTACCTACTTTGCATACGACCTATGCGCTAAGTTTTATGTGAATGTTGACGTGTAAATAAAGATGTGGTATTTTTTTGGTTAGGTACAGAGTCTTGTGGAGAATATTTTAAGGTATATTTGTATACATGTAAATTACATTTTTAATATTAGTACAAATGTAATAGAACAAAAAATATTTAGAATTTAAATAAGCGTACAATTGGGTAGATGACACCACTAACCAATAATTTCAAGAAACAACTTCACAAAAAAACATTTAATTTTAGCACTAAAAACCCGATGATTTTTTAAATAACTATAAATATCGATTTTTAGTTGCTTTGGAATCAATAAATAGTTAGTGAATTGAGATGACAAAACGTCATAGTTGAGTATTGTCATAGAAAATCTATGGGGGAATGGCGTTTTGACAGCTCATAAAAAGTACGTCAATTGATTAGTGGTGTCATCTACCCAATTGTGATGGCCCATTTTGGTTAGCCTGCGGATTCGAAATCGGGCGTTTAACCAATGTGAGTTTCAATTTCAATTTATATGTTTTCAAAGTTTTAAAAGCTTCAATGTATATGTGGGTCTGCGGGTTGTTCGAAAGAGATACCGCGCCCCCGGAACGCAAAGGGCACATGAAGGAACATAGACGGGTTTTAGTCAGTAAAAGTCTGACACTCCCTCCCGCCCCGCCCAGGGCGGGGGAAGTTATTTGATGATTTCCCGTCTATAAAAAAAAAAAAAAAAAAATGTATATGTGGGTACTTTCTCAATTTATTTTAGACATCATTAACATCAGTGACAGTAAATATCGTTAGGAAATCTACTGAAATCGCCAATCCTACTTGAGCAAGCTACGTGATCAATGCTCGTGTTTTATCTGTACGTTTATAAGAATAAGTTTTTGGTCAGTAGGACAGTCAGTAGGCTGGCATAAGCTGGTAACATTGACTTGTCAATATAATACAAAGTCTTTGCAAAAGCCAACTTACTACACTGAAACGTAAAAAAAAAGATTTCATACAAATCATTTCGGATTAATGTAGATACTTTCAGAAGTCACCATTCAAATTGCTATACGTTACGTGACTAATCCGTGTTGCTGAGAAAGCATCGTGAGGGTGTCTGAAGAGGTTATTCAGTCTCCCCTAAGACCCTACACAGCCTACCCTGATACCTTTTGCCAAAGATGACAGAACATGCTGAAACCAGTTACTGGAAGAGTAGGTATGTTTTAAATGTTGCAGTGTTTACAATTTTTTTTCCTGTGTATTGTGTTAAGAAATTTATACTTGGATTTTTATACATATGTTGTTTTTTATAATGTAATATTAAAACGGATATTAGAATGCTAAAAAGAATTTTGTTTGTTTAAACGCTCTAATCTTTGGAACTGAAAAAATGTTTTTGTTTATGATAGCCAGTTTCATAGGGAATAATAAAAGCTATTTTACATCACGCTATGACCCATGGGGGAGGAGCAATTAAACTCAAATATTGTAGAAATCATTTAAAATATTATAGCACAAAAATGTGAATTTATACATTCACATTTTTCACTAATCACAAAAAAAAAAATACTTACCATACTTACATATCAAAACAACAGCAATAAACCCAAACACAAGATCAATAAACCGTTTCTTTCACACACAAACGGATTGTATTAAAAAAATAATGCCCACGCAAACATTTTGAGCTTTAAAATGATTTTCGTCGCGGATCGCCGCGGCCACAAAAGCTGACGAACCGTATAAAAAGTTTTAGGTCCACCGCAAATGTAACTAAAGTTTTTAATAAATTCGAGTCAGCTCAGTGAGCGCAGGAAACAGATAGGCAGAGAAACATTGAATTTTTTTGACGTATCGATTTTATGTCCAACTTGGAACCTTGTCGCTAAATAAAATCAGATAGCGGGTTTTTGGATAGCTGAGTTTTGGTGGGATATAGATTTGTGTTTACTGTACCGTACCATCTTAGTGACTAGCTTATATTTTTAGCAGTGCATTGCAGTAGTCAAGTACATAGTTCAGAGGTGCCTCTGTCTTGACTTCCAACTAACATGACAGTAGTTAAGAGCTCGTTCTCGACTTTATGGTGAAGATTTATTGATGTTACGCCTAGGTGACAAAAAAAGAAACATTATTTACAAAACAATAATTATAAATAGGTACCTATGAATATTTAGAAAATAAATAAATAAGTACATTTTCGGCACGGCTGGCGCAAAGGCTGAGCGATTGGCAGCAGAGTGGCGTGTCGCGGTTTCGATTCCTGCTCGAAACAAATATTTGTTTGGCATATGTGTATTTGTTCAGAATATGGTTGTTTGTGTATGTGAGTCTATCTATATATTTGTAAACAATACAGAAGGACTCAAGAAGCAAAGAGCAGCTTTTGTTTAAAAATAACCAATTACCGCATGACCAATTTTTTTTTGGTAATTGGTTACTTGATACTAATCAATTGACACAATTTTGATGAGCTGTAAAAACGTGATTCCCCTGTAGATTTGGTATGGTAATAGCAAATTATGACGTCAATTATTTACCAATTAAATTTACTAATTATTTATTGATTTCAAAACAACCTTTAATTTGACTGTTAATTGAAAATAATGTTCGGTTAATGGTTTCCAAATTTAAGTAATGTATTGTGTTGTGTATATTATTTGTTAATTTGTATTTCAGTGAATGTATTTAAATTGATAAATACTGACAATATTAATAGGTGCTAATGTAAAAATAGGGTATGCTATGCAGATTTCCAGTGGTCATACTACACCATTTTTTACCATAAGGGCAGTTATACGAGTATTCACCACATTCAATGAACCGGTTTCAAACTTTAACAGTTTTTTACTTTGATTTTTCCTTTGGAACTTTTAAATAGAATTAGTGTTGTTGATTAAATATTGTTAAAAATAGGCCTTGATATATTACGAGAACCAAAATAATTTCAGAATTCAACTATGCATTTTTAAACCCTGAAACATAGGGTTATAACCATCAGACTGAAATTGCTAATCCACCTTCAGCAAGCGTAGTGGCCAATGTCCATGCTTTCACTGGAAAAGAAGAGGCTTTTGCCCAGCAGTGGGATAGTAATAAGCAAGGATTATAATTATTACACGACTATGAGAAATCTGGATTAAACGTAAACTCTATCCAATATTTAGTAAGGCGTATATTAAGCAGATTTAACCAGTTTATCATAGCAAGCAACGTCCCGATATTTTGTTGTTCCCGGTTTTGACTGCATAATGGAACGGATTTCAATATTTTAATATTTATAAGCAATTCGTTTGTTATTGGGCTGGTTGCTCCTATAGAGAGTTATTTTTTTAAAAGCGCGTCTGTTTTTCAAGGGATTTTTTTTAAGGAAAATCTCTGAATTTCATGCTATTATTTGCATTTGAATTATTTCTGGGAACGGATCATAAAAGGGGCATTATCGTGGAAGCAAACAATGGTGGGTGATGAGGAGCCTCGAGCTGCATGTTGAAAAACGAAATGGTATTAACGACACGTGTAAGATGCGTATTAATCGAAAAATTGGAAGTAATTTTTTTATTTGTTCTCGGGTCATAATTAAATATGAATGTGTTTTCGAATTTATCATTGGAAATGTAATATTTTCAGAGACTTGGAAAACCTGGACTTAGAATTTAATCATCCACTATTATTATAAATGCCAAATTGTGTTCACAAATATATCTTAAAGTTTTCCCTAAAAACAAAGCCTTTTTTTCTTTTTTTAAAGTAGGCAGTAAGCTTCTTGCCCATTATTCTTCGGAACTACATTTTAAAAATAAAACCTGTCTTTTTGCTGTAAGACTGAAATCGCCAATCTGCCTTGAACAACTATGGTGACTGATATTCGTGCCTTCATTGTCTCTTTGCCCTGCAGTGAAACAGTAATAGGCTGTTTCTAATCGACATTCAAAAGTCCCTTTCATAATCTAATTGAAGTAAATAATTTGACTTTGACTTTGACTCCCACATCCATCAACATGAAGACATCAACAACATTTAAAACAACACAGCCTTACATTGTAAACATGACGATACACAAATCATCTTTACAGAGCTCTTCAGTGCGTAATAGGCTTAATTTACTCGTGTTATGTAATTTATAGCCCCTTATGTAACATCCCAGTTGATGAGTCATACCACCCTGTAGGGGGTTGTCAATGTGTGTGTCTGCATGGATGCAAGGATATAACAAGTGTAAAATACATGGTCTTTTTACTGTTGTGGACTGTACCTGGTAACCTTTCGGTTATGGAGATATTAAAGGGCAAGAAAACAAGATTTTATTGTGTAATGAAAACTTTAAACACCCCCACGACTGCTGAACTGTTTGTGTTTAACAATCCGCGATGACACAAAAAGTGTTTTTCACATCAAAAATAAAACGTAGATTTCGAGTAATCACTTTTGCTTAGAGCTATTTAGTTTGTTGGGTAGTAAACAAGTAAGGTAAGTAAGATAGATGTACACTTCGGATTTCATTGATCATCCTACAAGCCATTTACTTTCAGACATCCTAATCAACGATAAAGAATGACAAATTATGGACAAAATCATTACACAATAAGGGATTGTAATCAACTATGTCTGTCTGTGTTGTATCTACTACTAACTAACAAAAATCTGCAAGAATTGCATCATACATTATTCAGCAATTTTCAACAACATGTAAACAACTAAACGTATTCACATAGAATTATTATCTAAGTAGGTACATTTCTAGTCTTTAATATGGCTACGCTTCGAATTGTGCGTATGTAATTGAACGAGGCACGAGGCCCTTGTTTGAACGTATTTGTGTTAATTAAAGACCATTCTTGTTTATACAAACACTGAATGGTTACTTTGGTATGTGATTAGTCGAGGTTTTGGGTTCCCATTCTAATCTGTCACTATAGAGCAGGGATGATGAACTTTTGGCGCGTGCTTAGAAATTGTACGAATATCGGCGGTATAAAAATTAAACTGTGTATAATTTTTATAAACTGTTGAATGTCAAAAAAAAAAACACCAGTAATATTAAAAAAGAAAAATCTATAAAAAGTTCTAAATAATAAACTAATGTTAACAGAATAAAACAAGTTTTCATATTTCTATTGCCAGTAAGTTTTAATGCCAAAAGAACAAAATATTATAAAAATGTCAGGGACAAAATTAATAATCGCAATTCCTTTTTGATTTTGTGATTTTTGTGATAATCTTCTTTAATTTGTAGGTAGGTACATGCAAAAAGGTTGTTCATCCCTGCTAAAGGGTCTGTTAATGTTGTCCGGTACCGGAATAATGTTTGGGTTAGTTCAGGAAGAGAGTGGTTGGTATACTTAGGTCCGTGTTTTCTGAAGGATTTCGTAGAATCGTACTTAGGTATATGTAGTAGGGATGTTACTGAGATGGTTCTAGTGAAACCGAGGTTGGAGTCAGAGTCATTCAATTTCTGTTTTTTTTTTAAGTCATTGGATGGCAAACAAGCCGACAGCCCACCTAATGTTAAGTGGTCACCGCTGCCTACATATATCTGCAATACCAGAGGCCTTGCAAATGCGTTGCCTTCCCAGGGAAAAAATTGAAATGTGTCATGTGCCTGTAATTATACCGGCTGCCATACCCTTCAAACCGGAGCACAGCAATGCTGTTTTGCGGTAGAAACAGGTATGGTGGTAGTACTTCCTAAAATGAGTTCTTTCACAAAGAGCTATTCTACTACTACTAAAGTTGAGTACTGATGGAGATGGAGACTGCGTTTCAATCTTCTTCATAACCTTCGATTCAAAAGTATCGCAACCAAAGTCGAAGGTGTAAAATCAATCGGAAGTTCCGACCTTTCAGTAGCTCATCGCCACAAATTATAATGTTGAGCTAAAGTTTCAGTTTGGTTTAGTAGTAACAAAACGAACTAACTGACGCCAAAACTACCATTTTGTTATCTGTACTACATTGAATTGTTATTACTGTATATTAATGTAACACATTGAATTAGTTTGACGAAATTAATTGATTTATTGTGATATTGTGGGTTGGCTCGTTTTGGCAGAATTAAGCTTATTAAATAGAAGATAATGTTATGTACGTTTCGATACAAATGCTGTCTGCAAAATAAAGTTATGCACTTACCTGCTACAGGATTTTAAAACCATAATATGAAAAATTCCGACCTACTTATTTTAGTTTTAATAACTACAAACTTCCATTTGCTCTTTTCCTGAGCCACCTCGAACCAGCCCTCGTGGTACGCGTCCAAATCGTCTCGCCACCTCTTTCTAGGCCGGCCTCGGCGGCGCCGTCCGTCTTCCGGCAACCATCGTGTGGAGACTTTTGCCCAGCGGTCATTTTGCATGCGGCTGACGTGACCCGCCCAATCCCATTTAAGCCTAGCAGCCTTCTTGCCAACGTCCACTATGCCCGTAATGGAACGCAGTATGGTGTTGCGAACCCTATCTTGTCTTGAATTGGGGGAGGCCTTTGCCCAGCAGTGGGACAGTACAGGCTAAATAAAAAAAAAAAAAAAAAAAAAAAACTACAAACTTTCTGAACAAAAAATAAGGCGACTAAATAGTAATAGAAGATTAAAAACCTCGACCAGAAGTGTTAGTTTAGTTTCGAAGAAACTTGGAACCCTTCGCAACTTTACAAACATTTGCTTTGCAAGAAAAATAAGGCGCGGGAAATAAAAATGTGAAAGTTTTCAAGTAAAAAAACTAATAGACATTTATTTGTTAGGTATTTATTATTATTTTCTTTTGGTTTGGCATTTTTGTTGTATAAGACTAATATGTTAAAAAGTGATTTAACTATTATTGTTTTCTTTTTTTTTTAATCATACCCCACACTAGGAATTTGTCCTATGTCGTGGGTGCGTTTGCAAACATATAAACTTACATACACAAACAGCTAGACCTGGAACAACTATGTGTAGGCTGTAGGCCATATACATATTTGTTCCGTGCGTGCGAGAATCGAACCCACGATACGCAGCGCAGCAGCCAATCCCTCCAGCCATTGCACCAACCATGCCGACAAAAGGCACGACGAAGTAGATACTCTGTTACTATACAGGAAAAAATTTTAACCAGTGCGTAAATTTTGCCATAATAAACTTCAACACGTTTTATTAAACACGTATATTTTATTTTGATATGTCTTAGTACTAAAAAAAAAAGTTATCGCTTACGAAACATGTTTACTTAAAAACCATATTTCATTGTCACTCGGCGCTAGCGCATTCCCCACCCCCTCACCCCAGCCATGCGCCCGGGCGGCGGCGGCGGCCGCGAGTTTTCATTGATAGTATGGCGAATAGATTATGTCCTGGATGTTTTGCTTATTTCAAACTCGGATAAGGATGAATTTTTTTTTTTTTTTTTTTTTTTAACTAAACACGGAAATGTGTTCTATTACTGACACTGAACTACCAAAAAAAATTTACGCACTGGTTAAAGACTTATCCTGTAGATACTAATAAACTGAGTATAAAAAGACACATCGCATAGCAGTTATCTACGCATTATGTCTATCAAACTAAGTAATATTATGAAATAAAAATTACAGGAAAATGACTTTTATTTCTGTTATGACAAATCACTGTTTACGGTAGCGCGTAACGTAACGCACGCAAAACATTGTACTGACGGGTACATCCAATAGTACAGAAACCGTGGGGTTGTTTCAAGGCTGGTACATTCAAAACTTGCTTATGTAAACTAAACATCAGGTGGGCTGTTAGCTTGTTTGCCACCTACAGTGGTATAAAAAAAAATACATACCGGCGAACTGTGGGTGTACATTGGTTACACCTTTGCCTAACCTTTCGGGGAATACAGGCGTGATGGTATGTGTTATGTAAAAAAAAAAGTTTTTTTTTCCTTTCAATATCTCTGCCCTGAAGGTTCCTAGGCCGAAACCTTCAAAAGGCACTTGATCTTTAGAGGCAAGACCAGGAATTGTGGGATTGTTACCTCACTAAAACCATCATCACATGAAGGGGGTTCCGTCTCCTCTTAAAACACCACACCAGAAAAGAGCATGTCTAAATGTATTTTTAAACCCGTTATAATATCCTAGTATAAACGAACAAAAACGTCTGCTCTCGTATTTTTCAGTGTCGCAAAGACAGAGAACAAAAAAGGGTTTACGTAAAAAGTGGTTTCTTCAAAAGTTCACCAATTTATTCTTATGAAAAAGACTTGATATTTTAGGTATAAAAAATGTGATTAAAGACCCTAGCAATATACAAGTCGATGCCCTACAAGGACATGCCATCACGCCTGTATTACCCGAAGGGTTAGGCAGAGGTGTAACCAATGTATACCCACAGTTTTCAAGGCTCCTTTTTGGTCCCATGTAATAGGGGGCGAGCGTATTGTCATTTACCGGACACAAATCCCAATAGCAAGTTGCCACTGAGAATTTCATAGAAGAACCCAATAACACCTTTTCTGGGAAACGAATCTAAGACCTCTAGGGTAGCGCTTAGGTCTCGCTTAGAACCATGACGCTAACGAGGCAGTCAAACTATATTAGTTATTATTGCGAAAAATACTTGATATATTCACGTATAAAAAATAAAAAAATTAAAGGCCCTAGCAATACACGGGCTGATGCCCTAATCTTGTTATAATTACAAGTAACAGTCCCAAAACCTTTTGCTCCCAATAATCCCTTTCCGATCCACGAGGCGAGACAACCCTCTGACAGGGCTGTCACTTTCAATGCTCCCCTTTCACCAAAATAGTAAACAGAAAAATAGCAGTAAAGAGCATTGACCTCTCGTCATGATGTTTTGTGAATATTTTTCCACTGCCTGTCTGTGTGCGGTGTCGGAGTTTCATCGGGTTCTGTAGCAGACGTCCATGTTTTTGACAGTTGCTATGCTGCATCCCGTTTTTCGCTTAGCTTTTTCACTGGTTAAATTCGGTATGTATGGTTGTAAGCGTGTAGAATGGTTGTCTGCACTCAGGGAAATATTTTGTTACGAGTTGAGAGATGGGCGAGGAGCGTTGGCGAGGAGTATTTGGGGCGCTAAGTATTTTTTGACGTAGTAAAAATATTATGATTTTGCGTTGTTCACGTGGTTTAATTTAAGGCTTTGGTTTAATTCCCAAGTCTGCGCAGACTTACGTATTTAGTTTTATTCGATAGTCTGTGCAGAAGAATTCGCAGGTAGAAGCTAGCTAATATGTATTACTAGCTTCTGCCCGCAACTTCGTTTGCTCCAAAAATATATTATCCCACGGGAACCGTACATTTTTCCGGGATGATAAGTACCCTATGTGTTATTCCATACTACAAACTATTTCAGTGCCAAATTTTATCCAAATCCGTTCAGCCATATAAGCGTGAAAGAGTAACAAACATTCATCCATCTATCATCACAGCTGCGGGTTGTTCGAAAGAGATACCGCGCCCCCGGAACGCAAAGGGCACATGAAGGAACATAGACGGGTTTTAGTCAGTAAAAGTCTGACACTCCCTCCCGCCCCGCCCAGGGCGGGGGAAGTTATTTGATGATTTCCCGTCTATAAAAAAAAAAAAAAAAAAAAAAAAACTATCATCACAAACATTTGCATTTATAATATTAGTAGGAAATTGGGACTTTTTAGGTAATTAAAATCTACAATTCAAATTGCCGATCTCCAACAATAGACGTAAACAGTAGGTGTACAACTTTACTTATAGAAGACAGTATGCACCATAAAGTTGATAGACTGTTCCATTTAACAAATTCCTAAAATCCACCGTGGTAACTAGTAACTATCAGCAGTCACCTTAGCAACCATTTGACCTGCTTCGAAGATTATAATGACAAAGTATTAAATAATTAATTAGTTGACTAACGCTTAGCTCGACGTGAGTAAAGCCGCGGGCACAGCTAGTACTATCTAAAAACTTAACTTATTTACACAACAACATTATTACCTAAGCCAAAGAAAGCCACAGAATAACCAGCAACATTCTTTACAAGCCATCGCGAATACTGAGGTAATTAAAGCGTGGATTCCCACTTTTTCTTTTAAACTAAAAGTTGCTTCTTGAAGTTCATTAAAATGGTGCACCAGTTTCACACGAACTCTTTTGTCGTTAAATAAAAACTAATAAGAATAATTAATGTTCATAAAAGAGTTTCATCTTGGCTTTTATTTTTATTGCTGGCTTTTGCTCGGAACTTATTTCGCTGAGTGTCGGGATCCTTATTCCTGCATACATACATACATAAACTCACGCCTTTTTCCCATGGGGGTGGGCAGAAACCACGGACCGCCACCTGCTACGATCCTTACACACTCCTTTCGCCTCGCTTTCCTATCCTTATTATTTTTCTTGGTATCCTTCTGATTATGGAAATATGGGAGGTCAAACTTCATTCAATATTATATATTTTTTATTGTAAACGCCCTTTTTAATGGACTTATTCTAATTGAAATAGGTAATTTGACTTTGAAAATACCAACTTTTTGACAGATTTTTTAATGAAAACTAGTTACAAAATGTTAACTAAAATCGTGTGTTTAAGTATTTTATCTCACCAAGTCTTTTCAAGTCAAGTCAAGTGTTTTCCTAGCGGTAATTTTTGCCCAAAGTTATTTAGTTGGTGGCCAGTATGCGTAGATAACGTCGATGTGTTGTATATTTTTTATACCTCGTATAACTTATGTACTAACTTACTATAACATACCTACTATATATATCAGTACTTGAGTGTTGCACTTAGTCACTGTGTAATCGCCAGGCACTTGTCCGCGGAAGCGGCGAAACACCACGCCCTGCGGCCAAGAGGTGATGATCTGTGACAAACAGCATTGGTTTACCTCTGCAAAGGAAGACAAGATTTTGTAAACAAACAAAGAGAGTTGTGTCTTTCAATTAATTTTTAATTACCCACTTTTCCAGTTGACTTCATTTTCTTGAAAACTTATTTGAAAGTTTTATAAAGAGGTCTGTCCTTTGATGTTGTCTTTAACGTTGTATTTGGATTGGATAATTAATTCATTTGCATTAAGAGAATTTCGAGGTCAATTTCGTATGTGAATTGAGAAAAAAAAAAAACGACGGGTTGCACTCCGGGAGTGCCGGCAAAAGTAAAAACTTGAATATTAACGTTCATTTTTCATAAATTTTGGAATGGTTAGGGAATAATTTTGCACGAATTGCTTTAATTATCAGTATAAAAGTACTATCATTTATGTGGTATAACACAATATTTATTTATTGCGCTATTCGCTGACGCGAATTGTCATATTTGTGTACGATAAATAAATTCGTAAGATTTTCGATCAGGTCACGTGTCCTCAAGCGAGTTTAAAAATGTTTACCCATTACAAAAAAAGTGTACAACGCCGCTAAAGAAGTTTTTACTTCAAAAGCAAAAGATTCAAATCATTGGATACGCCTTTTTTTTTTTTTTTTTTTTTTTTTTATAGACGGGAAATCATCAAATAACTTCCCCCGCCCTGGGCGGGGCGGGAGGGAGTGTCAGACTTTTACTGACTAAAACCCGTCTATGTTCCTTCATGTGCCCTTTGCGTTCCGGGGGCGCGGTATCTCTTTCGAACAACCCGCAGCCCCGGCAGGCATCGGCCCTCAGTGGCCCCATCCAATTTTGCTGACATCTCTTTGAGGCGCGCGTGGAACACGAACGCGCCGTCGACACGGTCTGTCGCTAGTGAACGTACGGACGGCGAGCTACCCATTGCTCACCGTCCACAGACCCGCGTCTACGGTGGCCGGGAGTCGTCTCGTGGCTCCCGACGCCCGGATCGTCTACCGCGGCGGCCGCTGGGACGGGGGACCCTCCTTTCTCTCTCCCGTCCCGCCGCCTCCTTCTCTAGCATTACAGCTTCGCAGAAGGAGGCGACTGCTTCCCATTCCCCCTCGCTCCGGACCATGGCCTGAACCAGTGCCGGACGCGAGAGGGCGCCGCCGCCGATGGCCGCCTCGAGGACTCGGCGGTGCTCAGCCCAAGCAGGGCACACCGCCAGAGTATGCTCCACCGTGTCCTCGGGGCGATCCTCACAATGGTGACATCCGGGCGATTCCTCCCGCCCGATGAGGTGCAGGAACCTCCCGAAACTTCCGTGTCCGGTGAGGACCTGCGTCAGGCGGAAGGTGAGGGCGCCGTGGCGCCGCTCTAGCCACTCCTCAAAGAGGGGTCTTACCGCCTCAATCGAGGCGAGCCCTGCACGAGGTTGCGACAGTCGTTCTCTCCATGTCGCCATGAGATCGAGCCGGAGTTCCGTCCGCAGGGCGGCAATTTGCCGCGGCAGCGGAGTTTCGCCCCGGCCCAGTGCCTCCGCGCGCCACTCGTGTAGGCGCGCGAGGACCAGCGCCTCCAGATCCCATGGCGGCAATCCGGCAAGGAGGCTCGCTGCCTCGCCGGAGATCGTGCGGTATCCGCGGATGACCCTTATGGCGATCACCCGCTGGGACGCGTTCAGGTAGTGGGCGGCAAGCCGCTTCAAGCCCCGCGCCCACACCGGGGCCCCGTAAAGGGCCATCGAACGCACGACCCCGGCGTAGAGCCTCCGGCAGGAGGCGTTTGGCCCCCTCAAATTGGGCAAGAGCCGCTTAAGAGCGGCCGACGCCCGTGCCAACTTGGGAGCCAAACGTCGGAAATGTTCCACGAAGTTCCATCGGCTGTCGAGGACAAGTCCCAGGTACTTCATCGTCGACCCGACGCCGACGGAAACCCCTCCTACCGTTATTTGGGATCCCGAAGGTGGCGCGTTCCGAAGCCCATGAAAGCACAGGACTTCGGACTTGTGCAAGGCCACCTCGAGACCCAATTGCCGGATCCTCTCGACGACTATCGCAACCCCGCGTGTCATAAGGTCGGCCGCCGCCTCGTGCGACCACCCCTGCGCCAGGACCAACGTGTCGTCTGCGTAGCAAACTACGCTGGCGCCCTCGGGGAGGTCAGCACGTAGCACCCAGTCGTAGCCGATGTTCCACAGGAGCGGCCCCAGCACCGATCCCTGCGGAACACCGCACGACATCTCTCGCCGGTTCCATTCACCATTTCGACCAGGGTAGATCACGGCTCTATCACATAGATAGGCCCCGACCACCCGACGGAGGTAGTTCGGCACCCGGTGGTACCGGAGTGCCTCCCTAATGCAGGACCAGGGCAGGGAGTTAAACGCATTGGCGATGTCCAGCGACACCGCCAGCACAACCCTGCCCCGGGACACAGCATCCCCCGCCGAGAGAGCTCTCACGCGCATGATGGCATCCACCGTAGAGCGCCCCCTGCGGAAGCCGAACTGGCAGTCCGCAAGGTCCGGCCCCATCCCAGACAGGTGCCCGACGAGGCGGCCCGCAATCACTCTTTCAAAGAGCTTGCCCACCTCGTCGAGCAGCACGATGGGCCGGTATGCGGACGGTGAGTCCGCAGGGCGCCCAGGCTTCTGAATGAGGACCAGCTTCCCCGTCTTCCAACGAAGTGGGAACCGGCCCCTCTCCAAACATGCGCTTAGGAGCCCCTCCAATCGGGGCCCTAGAGCCTCTGAGGCCAGGACCCAGGCTTTCCCAGGCAAGCCGTCGGGTCCCGGGGCGGTATTTTTGCCTTTCAGCTTACGTACCGCCACCCTCAGGTCTACCCCAGTCACCTCTGGTGTGTCGTCGTCGGTGTGGTCCGCTTCCGGCATCGCAGGCGGCGGAGCCATGGGCGGGGGAGGATGTTCTCCCCGCGAGGGGAACAGAGCGCTCACCACGTCCTCAAATTGGATACGCCTACTTACATCTTTTCATCTGTCACAAAACCCTTCGTGTGCGAGTCTCACTCGCAATTAGTCGGTTTTTATTTACAAAGCTGATGCGTAAGCTCACTTTTCTTAATATTGCTACTTTTTCATGTATCATTCAGTTCGGTGAAACGATTTTAATGTTTGATTAATGGTGAATTACCAAATTAAAATTTACAACTACAACAACAAATAAGTCATTCATTCACAACTACTTTTAGTTATTTATTTTATTTATTTACAACTTTTCGTTTCATTAACAATTTCTGGATTGTTGCTTTGAGTCTCTTCTGATCAAACAGAAGGCTACTCAATAATATGGACTTGAAAATCTTCATAGAACAGTCTTTTGCCAGTCATATCTTGGGCCTTTTTCTGTTAGTACCTACTGATAATTTTTCAGGGATTGAAAGTTTCTATGAATACGAAAAACTTTTGCTTTAGGACCAACCCTGAAACCACACCTGTTTTTAGAACAGCAATTATGATAATTAGTTTTTCTACGAACATAAATTTTTGGAACAACCACTTTAATACTTATTTTGATTAAGTTTCCCAACATAAACTTAAAAACCCATTCAAACTCACCGCCGTATAAAATGTTTATCTAAACACATTACAACTATTAATAAACAACACAATCGCGGAGTAATCCATTACCGCGCGCATCCATTGTGGACGGCATACAATGCGTTCACTGCACTGTGACACGGCAGCGCGGTGACGGCAAGGAGTAATGTAGCGTGAATTAACGCGAAACCTCTAGAGATGGGGCTGAAACTGTTGATATTGTGAATGTGTGTGTTCGGTGTGGCTTTTGGGTAGGCCTTACCTCCTGCCACCCCCGTTGTAGCAATGTTGTGTAGGATTATTTATAAATACATAAAGCTATTGCATTCTAAAGGTCCATTCCAGTCCACTTTACTAATTAAACACTTCAAAATCTAGGCGCAATCTCATTTCAGCCTTAGGTAAGTTGGAGTCGTTTTTGATAAATTGAGACTAAGATTACTTAGTTACTGTCTAAAAGTTGTTGAAGTGCTCCCCTGACCAAAGGTTCTTAAGGAAATATCATTTGACATTTCACGCAGAAGAATAAGTAGGTTTACATCATATTTTTCAGTGATAATATATAAAAAAAAAAAATTGTAAAGATTGCCTCATAACAAATCTTTACGGGTACAAATATGAATATACCTTAAAATTATTTATATAAATCAGTTACTTAAACCAAGTAAACTCGTGTGATCATTATCAAAATGACGAAGCATTAAATCTACAGCAGAAGCCTGTTCAAAATTTTCGAACCATAAAAATCAAAATTCCGTCATATTTCTTCGACTTCCAAAATCATAAGCACACAAATAGCTGACAGTAATTTTCATACATCGCTGAACAACAAAACAAACGAACGTTAAAACATGTTATCACTTTAAAATTCGCACGCAAGGGTTGAACACGACAGTATGGAAGTTATTCAGAATAACATTGTCTGGAAGTTAGTCCAGCTGCCCGAACAACACGCTTCGTACTGGAGTTACGAAAGAAAGTGGATGTACCTACTATCAATAAGGTATAACAAAATTTCATACCTGCTTTAGCTAAGCATTATTCCCGGCACTGTGACACTACTATGGTTTTTTCTTACCAGGCAGTCATGAAAAAAAAAACTTATTTCTGACTACGCGTGTTATTTAGATTTAAAAAAAAAAACATTCCGTTTTATCTTATAAGGTTAGAACCTTACAAGTTACATTTCGAGATCTCATCGACCAATACTGAATATTAATTTTCCACTTTATTTTTGATGCATTTTAAATCATCGATGATAGATTTAAAATGCATCAATGTGTATATTTTCTGGGGTAGCCACCAGCGAAAATGTTGTTCAATGCTCTCGAAAAGATTTTCTTCACGATACTGAAGATGTCACTACTAATGAAGAGTGAAATGTTGTTATTTTAAGATTCCTATAGAACATAAACTTTTTAGAATGTCTTTTTAAGCATTAACAAATACTGTTAAGTGTTATGCTCATATTGAGCATAAAAGACCACTGTATTTACAGCCTCTCCCTCGCTTCTATCCTCCGAACATTTCATGCAATATTCATGAATGATGCGTCCAGGTGTACCATTACTTCCTGCGGTTTTGAATGTTTTGTACTGATGTTGCTCCACGTGTACTGGGAGCTTACGTCAGTGGTTTAATCGACAAGCGTTGTGGTGAATAGATGGTTTGCAATCTGGCTTGGCTGGTGAGCAAAGGAAAATTTCTGAAGAAAAATCTGTTTTTATTATGTCGGCACAGTACGGCATGTTAAAGTGGCAGTGGACAGGACACATGACACGCTGAACTGATGGCTGATGGCTGTGACCACACGCCGACAGGCGCAGCGGCATCCTATGCCCACACACAAGGTGGACGGACGACCTGATTAAGACCGCAAAAAGGCACTGGATGCAGGCCGCTTCCAACAGTTCCTTTTGGAAATCTATGGGGGAGGCCTATGTACAGCAGTGGACGTCCTGCGGCTGATATGATGGTGATGTCGGCACGGTTGGTGGAGTGGCTAAGCGAGTCGCTGCTGGGCGGCGTGTCACGGGTTCTATATGACCTACGGATAGTTGTTTCGGGTCTGGCTGTTTGTGTATGTGAGACTTATGTTTGTAAACGCATCCACGATACAGGAGAAATTCTTAGAGTATTGCCATAATCTAAGATTTTTTCCTCCGTTTAAAAAAAAATGATAATAATAATATCTTGGCTGTTTCCTTGGGAAGAAAGTACGCTTTGACGCAAACAGAAAGTTTTTTCAATTAACGCTAACCCTCTTACTCTTATGAGTTGATCAAAGTTAAGACTTTAAAAATGTATATGTAAGCAGGCCATGATAATTACCTAACTTTAGACCAAGTTTGTAAGTCGGTTGCCTGGGAGGCATTCCTAGAATTTCCACGAAAAAAATAACAACTTCTAAATCCTACTTAATTTAAATGTTCTAAGAAATCCAATATCGGTTTGTAGTCACAAACATGTTCATGTCAAAACATTGAGTTTTGGTCCTTTGACTTGTTTTGTTTTGTCAAATTATAATACCGGCGGCGCTATATTAGGGACGGGACACGCAAAGTGAAATACCTAAAATCGATTATGGCTTAAATTTTTCCGCTATTTTAATAATAAAAATATGTTTTTTTTTTACTTGAGTAGGTTTACATATTTTGTATTAACGTGCAATATAACGCACCCAAAGCATTGTGTTATGGATGGAACAGGGATCGTCGGGGTATTTCTATATCAGTTTTGTTGTATCAGTTAAAACAAGCTCTCGTAAAAAAAAACTTTAATTTTTTTGTAACTTTGACCTTTAATATCTCAGTATGGTTCAGAGTAAATAGAATATCAAAATGATGGAATGAACTTGGAACTCTTGGCGCCCTTGAGGGTCTTAACTTCCAAAAAAATAGATCTTCGATACTGCGATCATGGTTTTCATATCTGTCCATCATCTTACAAACTAATGACCTCAAAAGTCTACATTCTGCACATATAAATTATCTCGTGTCATACATGCACAAGTCACAAGGCAACAATTCTTTTCAAAAGATCCTGTCATATCAAACAAGCATGTAATATTTCATCTAAAAATAAAATAATCTGCATCCGTAGGTGTTCCACGTGCTACAAAGCTCTGAATACAGAAACAAGTGACTTTCTACAATGTATTTCTAGTGTTCTCTCAGACGATTTTAAATCGGCATAAGCTGAAATGTTTTGTGCAACATGATGATGTTATGAATTTTTTGTACCACTATTTTTGAATTTGGTTAAGTACTACAAAGGTTGTATGCCAATGCAACCTGGCTGAAAATAAGTCTGGCTGAAAAGGTTTATAGTTTTCTTCCAAACGTTTTTTGAATTTGAATCCTTATAGAATTCGACTGAGACATTCTAGAAGGGTTCAAATTAAAATAGTAGATGATAGTTTTTTTTTTAATATTATCGAGTACTTGTATGCTGGGCTCCCGTAGTGAGCACGTCAGTTGAATAATTATAATACAAGTAAGTAAAATCTTATATTTATTTAATTGCTAAAATGAGTTTAAAAAACGTTACTTAAGGCTTAAAGCTAAAGTACAGTTATGAAACCTTTTAGGGCATAGCAACTTAGTGTCTTACCATTATGGTTAGTGATATTAGTTTTATTCTATTAATTAAACAATCGATATTTAGTCTATCTTTCAATCAAATGTAGATTGGAGCTCTCTACATACTCGGTACATTGAACAAGTCATTTACATTTTGGTTACAGTATTGTGTATGCTATGGCCGAACATGGAGCATCACGCCTGTATTCCCAGAAGGCTTAGGCAGAGGTGTACCAATGTACACACAGTTCGCCAGTATATTTAGGTCCCATGTAATAGGGAGCGAGCCTATTGCCACTAACCGGGCACAAATCCAAACTCCGAGCCGCTACTGAGAATTTCATAGAAAGACCCAATAACACATTTTGCTCGACCCGGGACTCCTTGCACAGCAGTCGCACTTGCGACCACGAGACCAACGGAGCAGTTCATGGAGCACCACATGACCAAACACATCGAAAAAATATTTAAAATAAAACCATCACGCCTGTATTTCCCGAAGGGTTAGGCAGAGGTGTACCGATGTACACCCACAGTTCGCCGGTATATTTAGGTCCCATGTAATAGGGGGCGAGCCTATTGCCATTAACCGAGCACAAATCCAAACTCCGGGCTGCTACTAAGAATTTCATAGAAAAACCCAATAACACTTTTTTTGAAGAAATATTTATTTGTTTCAAATCTGCCAGATATTTACATCAAAGTCACAACCTTCAGAAACAACATCTGCAAACACCACAAACTACAAATGGTAGCAAATAAACATCGACTAAAACACCATTAGTCAGTCGACTAAATTACTCGATTAGTAATCGAGCATCGTAGTCGCATCACTATGGGAGTTTTAAACGAGTTTAGTACAAAGTTGGCCACTCAAAGAGGAAATTAACGGGAATACGCCGATCGTAAATTGGCATTTCGCGAGATATATTTTGCTGTTTCAGGATTAGGTTCAAAGATTGATTCGCGTGAATCGGGTTAATGTTCCCTCGGTTATGAATGCTTGAGCTCGAGCCGGGTTTGCGTTCAACAAGGTTAAAGAGATGTTTTTGTGTATACGATTTTTTTATTGCCCCGTATCACGTAGGTAGCTCTTCCTTTATTGTATTAGCCTTATTTTTATCGGAAGAGGGTTTGAAACTAGGACCATGTTTTTATTAAACTCAGTAGTCAAATTTTAAAGTAATTGCAAATTCCAGAAATAAAAAGGATGGTCAATGGCTAAAAAATAAATGTCAAAATTTATCTGCAATTTTTTCAATGGTATGGTTTTTTTGTAATAAATTACATGAGACTGCCATTACGGGTATCAATCTTATTAATAGGCATTGTAATCGATATTTCTTATTTCGATTATATGATGACCTCAGAACTGTATTTGTCTCCTGACAATTTCTCAAAATACCTTCAAAACAAATAAACAATTCTATCTTCTCAAAACACCATACAAAGCCAACCAAATAACTATCACTTTGATTTATCTAGTCTTCTATCTATCTATCTGAATCAATATGCCATTCAAAGCCACACTCGCGACCTTCCAAAATCTTACGAAGCTTCGATATCCCAGCTTCGGCTCGAAGGACCATTTAATCAGTATGTGTGGGCTACCACGTGAGTTATGGCAACGCCCCCGGCTTGCATCTGCACACATCATAAATTTGCTTCACTCGATGCTCGTTCGATTTTCGAATACCGATGAGTCGCTCCGGATGTTCGATGCAGATTTAGAACGAATATTCGAATTTTATACGTGCTGTGGTCAAGGGTGTGTTGTTTTGGAATGTTAGTTCGGTTTTTTATGTTTAGATCGGGTGTTGAGTGACAGTTACTGCTAAAGTGATAATATTTTGGGGGGTTATTATTGTATACCGTTGAGACATTTTAATTTAACTAGGTTTTGGACGTGACTTCATCTGCGTGGAAGTCAAGTATTTATACCATAAAACAACTTACGATACGTGTTCACGAAAAAATTCTTTCTTTTATAATTGAGTATGATATTTCAATACATCTATAAACGCATAGTGTTTAAATAAGTACAGGTACTTAAGTGAATTTAGCAACCTAACACTTACCTGAATTAAGTTTTAATAAACCAGAAGAAAAAGTCAATTAATATTTAAAGTAACTGATAAATATTTGCAATATTTTTATAAGGCACACAAAAACACGAATTTTACTTCTATGTATTCAAAATATAAATGGCTTGATAAATGTCCTTTTTGCATCAGCCGTAATTCTCTTCTATAGGTTTCCGGGCAGTTTATCTGTAGGACCCCAAAACAACGCATCGTAATAAAGAGTTTTGTTTATTTCACGTACAATTTATGACAGGAAAATCCATTAGTAAGGTACTAGTGTTGTTCTGCAACGTAGCTGTTGCAGCACTGTTTTTTTATATAAGAACTAGCTTCTGGCCGCAACTTCGTCTGCGCCAAAATTTGATTTATTATCCCAGGTACATTTTCCAGGATAAAAAGTAGTCTTTGTGTTACTTCACATTACAATCTATCACAGTGCGAAATTTTATCCAGATCCGTTCACGTGAAGAGGAGACAAACATACACACACACAAACTTTCACCTTTATAATATAAGTGTCAGGAAAATCTATTAGTAAGTTACTAGTGTTGTTCTGCAACGTAGCTATTGCAGCGCTATTTTTTAATAAGAATTTAAATTTCAAGAATAATTTCTGAGCGAGTTAACTTTTTGTGTTGAAAAGAAATGGATATTCATGTTAAAATATGACTTGCTACACAACAAACATACATCACGCCTGTATTCCGTAAAGGGTTAGGCAGAGGTGTGCCAAACATACCAACACGCCTGTATTCCCCAAAGAGTCAGGCAGAGGTGTACCAATGTACACCCACAGTACGCCGGTATGTTTTAGGTCCTATATAATAGGGGGCGAGCCTATTGTCTTTAACTTAACTCCGAGCTGCTACTGAGTATTTCATAAAAAACCCAATAACAATGTTGCTCAACGAACCAAGAATCGAACGCAAAACCTCTAGCGTTGTAGTTGCGCTAAGGACCACCGAGGCATTCACAAAAAACATTTCTTTCTTTTTTTTGTATCAATAGTTTGTGTATTATTTTTTAAATACTTGGCTCCAATCGGTAGCCACGTTTATAGCGGAATCAGTGGCGTTTTTAATGTCCTCCAAAGTGCAGGTCTATCGTCTGGTCAGAAGTACCGCACTCGCACTGGATATCAGTTGCCCCATTTCGTTGTTCTTTTGTTTTTTCCAAAATCATTATTCATATTCAATTACGTTCAATGTTATTAACGATCCTATCTACATACAAATTCTTGACAAATTACAAGCCAATTACTTCCAAACCGCTGACAATTTATTATTAATTCTATTGTAAATTTTATTCTGAATTAACTTGTGCCCCGCGATTTTATCCATGTACATAAATGTCGGTTGTATTTTTTTTTCCCGAACCTCTAAAAGTGGTCTCATTGACTCCTTATAACATTGACTATCTAGTCAATGTTATAATCTCTAATATATCTCTAATAATCTCTATCTAGTCTAGCCGTTTCGGAGATTAGCCGGAACAAATATATAGTCAGACAACCAAAAATATAAAAATATCTTTTTTGAAATTACTACCGTGTTAAGTTGTTAACATATTTTACTTTAACTTATATAGGTCGCCAGAAGACGCTGGATGCAGGTCGCTTCCAACCGGTATATGTGGAGATCTAAAGGGGAGGCCTATGTTCAGCAGTGGACGTCCTATGGCTGAGATGATGATGATGATAACATATTTTATGCTTTTAGTAAAAAGCTGTTCTATTTTTTTTCCTATTTTTATTACCTTAGAACTCCGCCATTTTGATTACCACGTCAATTTTATTGACTTATAAAGATAGAAAAAGCAACAAAACATAAACTGTACGATAAAAACTTTCTATTCGACTTTTAAAGGAGAAACGGGTCGCGTTGCATTCATCTATTCACTTCTCTATCTTCAGAATAAGCTGCCGCTTTGAGAATAGGGCCCCTAGCGAAAATACGCTTGCTTTGCCGAGAAGAGCTATTCCACTTGCCGAAGATCTTATAGATTCGGAAAGATTGAATAGGCCTCAGTGTTCGTTGAGAGATATACTTACATCGTCCTTGTCTGGTGAGTACCGAGGCATTTCGTTGAAGTTATTTTAGATAGAACTGGATAAGACGAATTTGATAAAAGCAATCGATATGTACTGTGTCTCAATGTCTTGCAGGTGAAGCATTTGGTTTGGATGGATAAACTACTACGATTTTTGATGTCCATAAGTGGCGACTAACTGGCGACTTTTTTTTAAACGAAATACAGAGGTAATAGGCATGTATGCCTGTTGCCTTCTTATTCTTTATTTTCTTAAAAAAAAAACGCTGCCCCACACTAGATATTTTTCCGGTATCGTGGGTGCGTTTAGGCCATTCAAATATTTGTTTCGTGCGGCAATCGAACCAATGACACCGAGTATAATGCCGCGAGAAATGGCAGTTACGAAAATAGAACCTCAATAATATTGAAAAAAGAAAAAAAAGCATAATTTGTGTCCTTTCTTTGGTAGGTACCCTAAATTTCTAGATAAATAAAGATTAGATAACGTTTATTTTTAGTCTTTTAAATGTATATATTGACAGTATCACGAATTTATTTTGATTTTTACTTGACAACAAGGCAACGACGACATTTTACATCATAAAGGAACTTCCTTCCGGTCGTGAAAGGAGCTCAATTATCTTGAACATACAGATATAAAGTATCGACAACTTTGACCTATGAGAAAGAGAATCAACTTATGTAAAATTGTTGGCACAGCCACCACTAAAAGTTTCAAATAAAATAATTAGAAATTTTTAGCTGTAATATTAATCGTGAAGCTGGTAGTACCTAACTATCACAAAAAATATACATGAGTAAATGACTAATCTGAATGAAGACTATCCAAGCATGAAGCAATGCATGCATGCATGCATACATGCATTGCAAGCATGCATGCATTGCATGTATATAAGTGGCGCATATAGATTATTGTTATTTTTTATTTTATATTTGTGTTGTGCGTCGCTTTCGCAAGAATAAATGGTTTTTCTTTCTTTCTTCTCAAGCATATTATATTGCACAATTGTATGCAAATACAGGTTCAGTCCCTCTTCTTCATTCTCATAGTACGATGGGGGAGCAAACTCACAAAAACCGGAGAGAGCTCAGGCGCAGGATCAAAGGCTTGGATATCATACCACCAATTTCCAAACAGGTTGATTCAAAAACCCAATAACACTGCAAGTGCACGGTCTAGGAATTGAACCCAAACTCGGTAATTACTCTTATGACCACAAGCCCAACACTACAGTCAGGAAGAATAACACCATGAATTCAGTCAACCACTACTTGCAAACTGATAAAAGAGTACTGATAAAAAAGTATACCCATCACGCCTGTATTCCCCGAAGGGTTAGGCAGAGGTGTACCGATGTACACCCACAGTTCGCCGGTATATTTAGGTCCCATGTAATAGGGGGCGAGCCTATTGCCATTAACCGGGCACAAATCCAAACTCCGATTTGCTACTGAAAATTTCATAGAAAAACCCAATAACACTTTTTGCTCGACCTGGGAATCGAACCCAGGACCTCTAGCGTAGCAGCCGCACTCAGGACCACTAGGCCAACGAGGCAGTCTAAAAAAGTATATAGGGTAAATGCATTTTAAATCACGAACCAAACCCCATTTTTTCTGTTACCCCACCTAATAAACCAGACCGCGTCACATTACTCCTCGTCGCCTACACCCGTATGTCTCTTAAGCAAAGGCTTAAATTCTATTCTTTATGACGCCATTCGAGCTTTAAGAATTTTATATAAAATTCTTGTATGACGATATTGCTTGAAGTCTACGTAAATTGACTGCTTCGGTAGCCTAGTGGTCTTAAGCGCGACTGCTACGCTAGAGGTCTTGGGTTCCCAGGTCGAGCAAAAAGTGTTATTGGATTTTTTCTATGAAATTCGCAGTAGCAGCTCGGAGTTAGGATTTGTGCCCGGTTAATAGTAATAGGCTCACCCCCTAATTCATGGGACCTAAATATATCAGCGGGGTGTGTATTGTGGGTGTACATTGACACACCTCTGCCTAACCCTTTGGAGTTTCTTGCCCGTTCTTCTCCATACGAAACTACCTTTTGGAATGGGCAACTAGATTCAATAGTTTTAGTTAATTGACGTCCGAAAGTGCCTTATAATGATTTGACTTTGACTTTGACTTTGGGGAATACAGGCGTGATGGATGGTATGTCTAGGTACCTACGTAAATTTTTTACTACACATTTTTGATACCTCCCTAGTAGGTACATGATAAAAATTCAACAATGTTGGAACAATCGCTGTCGTTATTTTGATGACACCGGTGCGCCCGACTGTGTACTGAATATTACAACGTTAGGATAAACTGAGCTTTGTGTAATAAGACCCAAGTTCCGACTAATGCTATGCTCTAATTTTCGTGGTTGATGTGATTTTGGTGCTGTGACGTAATAGGATGCTTACTACTGTGGTATTGCTGGGAAATTACGAAACGTGAGTGTTGTCATGACCTGGTTAAGACGCCTGTCTATCATGCATGAGATTGCGTGTTCGATACCGGACATGTACCAATGTGACTGTCACTTTTGTACTTTCTAAGTTTATCTTGGACATCACTGAAATCGGTGATGGAAAATGTCGTGGGGAAAACCTACTTAATAAATAATTATTATGAGATAATTGTCATTCAAAAACAAAATTTAAAATATTCCGACGAATTAAGAACCTCCTTCTTTTTTATAGTCGTTTTAAAAATACCATCAACATTTTTGACAAACCCGGTGAATTTTCCAAAAATCCTTTTTAGTTATTTATAAGCCTATCTACAATTGTTACACGGTTTATCCTAAGTATACGAGCGATATGATAAAACATAGTGTACAATACGAAGCAAGAGACATAGCATACAAAAACAAAATATAACATAGTTACTGATCATCATCTTTTTCATACAAATATTAAAAAAAAACCTAATCAGTCCAGTCGTGCTCAAGTAGCGACAATTGATTTTTATTTACATCTATAGATAGATTTACTTTTACTTTTAAAATTAAAGGCTTAATGAAACTCATAACTTGAAGTTATTTTAACATTATCATGAAACTTACGCCTAAATATAGCCTTGGTACAAACTTTCCCCATCAAAAATTTCGTGGCCCGGTGCGAACTGAAATTAATTACACCAGTTTCTGTTTATTTTGGATTAAAGCACATTTTAACATAAGGTAATTAAGGCTTTTACACTTTATTGAAAATGTGTTATGTCTAGTGTTTAATTTACCGTTCAAAGATAATACAGGTAAGTGCTATTTAAATTTTATTTAAGGTATTTCGTGACAGCGAGGATGGAGTGAAGTTGGATGCTATGCCACGGCCCACGTGTCACGAATATTTTTATGAAAACATTGCCCCGTTACTATCGTGGTGGCAAGCGCGACTGTTGGGCGTGGGGTACTAGGTTCGATTACCAGGTTGGACAAAAAGTATTAATGGGTTTTTTCATTACGATGTTTTAGTAACAGCCCGGAGTTTGGAAGTGACACCCCCGCGACTCAGAAAGTATGTAAAGCCGTTGGTCCTGCGCCTGGACTCTCCCCGGTGGCGTCGGATTGCCGACCCATCGAACTATGAGAGTTAGGGGAGAGGGAGTGTACCTATGTTTGCGTATACACTTGTACACTATAATATCTCCTGCGTACTTGGCTAGTCTCCATTAAGATTAGCCGGCGTGATCAAAATCGGTCTGGAGAATACAATTTTTAACATATATTTTTATGTAAATAGGTTATAAAATGTTATAACTAAACTTTTATTTGTATAATTGTCGAATGAGTGTTAGCACAATGTTTTGCGTGCTTTACATTGTGTGCTGCAACAGTGATTTTTCAACCCCAAAAATAAAACCGCAGAATTGTGTAGTGAATGCTATGCGCAAAAGCGCCAAACGAATTGTTTAAAAAATTGTATGTAATATTGGTTTTGTAATCAATACTTTAGTGTTTCATAATTAACACTGTCTAAAAAGCAATCAGTTTTTAATAAAGTAAAATAGGTTTACTAAAATGTTAACGATAAAAAATTCGTTGCCTAAAACTAATATACCTAAAGCCTGTGGCTAAATTCTCCGTCTAATTAAAGACAAAAATTATTGAACCAATAAAGATTATTTGAACTACAAAATAGAGTATCCTAAGGCCGTTTGTCCACCGCCGACGTCACCGTCACGTCAACGAGAACGAGATGACGGCGCCGAAGTACTGGTACATGGACTACTATGGCCGCGTGTCCACCGCAAGTCCGTCACCCGAGCACCGTCATCCCGGCCGCCGAGATTCGAGTAGATCGGCGTGACCTGTGCCGGCAACGCGGCAATACAAAACACTATACTAGAAAGGTTTAGGTAGTTAACTAAAGGTAAACAAATCGTAGAAAGGGATTTTTATAGTTGACACTTTCTTGTTTAAAAAAACTTTTAAACAAAAAAAAAAAACAACCGCCTTCAAAAACTAAAAAAGTGAAAAATAACTTTAGCTTTGGAAGTCGGCGGCTTTGGTTCTGTTTGTTGTTTTGTATTGCCACCGACTTCCAAAGCTAAAGTTATTTTTCACTTTTTTAGTTTTTGAAGGCGGTTGTTTTTTTTTTTGTTTTTTATTATCAACTTCCTGTCATCCAAATCCACGAAGGATTTACTAGTCACTAAAAAGTCATAAGAAAGCAGAATACTTATGCGATTTCGTTTACTTGGAGGACGAATTTTCGAATACTACTGAATATATCTGTGTTACCCTTTGTAAACAATGCTTAGATATGCTATAGCAACAATCGCGGTTAATCTGCTGTTATTTATTGAAGAGTTCCCTCGATTTCTACAAGATCCCATCATCAGATATTGAAATGGTGACAATGGGACCACACGGAAAGCACCAGCTTTCAAATAAAGAATCATGACGCCTTCGAACGTACAAAAGCAGAGCAAGCAATTGTCGCCGGTTGAAACTAGCCATCCTTCTAGTTTTTTTTATTTCTATTAAAAAGGATAACGCGACTACCACCCAATACAAACCTGTAGAAATGAACCAACGATAATATCGGCGCGGTGGACAAACGATCGCCGTCACGTCATCTTAAACTCGGCCCGAAATAATCTCGTTCTCGTTGACGTCCCGGTGACGGTGGCGGTGGACAAACGGCCTTAAAGTATAAAATAACCTAGACAGACAAAAGAAAGTTATTAACTTATTAATTAATGAAAATTGACTTTAAAGAAAAATTCAATTATTCTGAAACAAAAGCTCTCAAAGTTTTCTACCTTCCATTTCTCCTTGGCACCTTCTTATTAAAACTTTACTGATATGTGAATAAGAATTAATTAAGCCATGTAATAATTACTTTTATCAAATATCTAAGGAATGTTGATATTAATTTGAAGTTCCTTCAGATCTTGAAATAATGTTTGCGGAAAATCGTTTTATTTTCACGAAATTTTCTTATTTTCTGCGAAATCATTATTTTTATATCTACATTTATGTATTTAATGACCATATTTTCACCTTATGATATGCTAGCTCCTACCCGCAACTTTGTCTAACTTTGTCTAAGTAGTATTTCGAACTAAGCCAAAGTCCTAAATTAGCTAAATCAATATCTACATGTGTGCCAAATTTCAGCTATTTCCGCTCACCCGTTTAAGCGTGAAAGAGTTATAAACATCTATCCATCCATCCATCCTCACAAACTTCCACGTTTATTATAGTAGTAGAACTGTTACAATTCTCATGTAATGCATTTTGGTTTATAAATAACGTACAATAGGGCTGCTATTTGTAAAATTCCAAATTTCGCAGATTTTCTTGACGGATTTGCCTTAAATTATAAACAAAGGCCTAAAGATATACTATACCTCATTCTAACAACAGGTTTGTATATTCATCTTCGTAATTGATGCCCCCAAGGGAGAGATGTTATGAACTTTGGGGGCCATCGCCCTAAAAATTAATAGGTATCTATTATTCTTGAAGGCTTTATAATATTCTACGTTGTCTTTCCCCCTTGTTATTAAAATTAAAAGAAGATATTCTTGTAAAGAATAGTTATATTTTAATTTGGGTACCCTTTGTGATATAAAATCATTTTTTTCTTAGGGTTGTAGATTTTCAGGCGTTGAGCTAAGAGCGTTTGTTTGAATGAAATGTAGGTTTAGATGTTTATTTGTGTACAAGCTGTGTTGACGTAAATGAAGTAGATTAACATATAAATATATATGTGTGTATGTATGTAAGAATGTGTTTTGGATTTTGAAATATTTTTTGTTCATAATTAAGCTTGTTCAAGAACGTACGATCACTTTTCTGCCACATAATAATGCCACAAACACAGTGGCAACGCCATTTATGCTACTCGTATAATTAAGTGGCGACAATAAGTGAGTTAAGCTACAAGTGGCATCTACTATAGAGGCTGTGATCGAATGTCATAAGAAATATATGAAAATCTTCTGGTTTTACTATGCCACTTCTAATCAACAGTGTGTGGGTGGCAGTACTCATGACCACAAATGAGACATTTCCACATTGTTGTTCAAACTGGAAAGCGAATCAACAAATCTTACAGTGCTACCAACCTATAAGAATGAACACAAAGACACGTAGGTTACCAACTCGGCTTCCAAAGCTGGGAGCTTTAAAACCATCACGGCATCCAAATGAATTCTTATTACACCCGAAAACGGGCTATCTGATTTCTTAAGCCTTTCACGGTACATAGAACAGTACTCATTGTGACAAAACCACCTCATTTTAGCGTTAAAGTTTAAAATAACACTTAGTGAAAGAGGCATAACCGCTAAATGAAATTATACGCGGCAGACAGTGGCTATACAAGGAATTACAACAGGGTTTATTTCAATTTAAAGTGTGTCACCCCTGCGCCTTTTCGTTTTAACGTGCAGGGGTATCACGGCTTGAAATAATTCGCGCTTGATGTAATGCAACATGGCGGCAAAGCAATGTTTTAGTAGCTGCAGCGTTGCGGAGTGCAAGTGATCACTTTGTCATAATAACTTTCCTTTTCATGTTTAAAGTATACTGCCATTTTCTTTCAAAATGAATTACTAATATTATAATACTGACAAATTTGTTCATTTGATCGCGTTGATTTAGGCCTGATTTAGAAAACATAACATAATATCACGCCCGTATTCCCCGAAGGGTTAGGCAGAGGTGCAGATATCAATGTACACCCACAGTTTGTCGGTATGTTTAGGTCCCGCGTAATAAAGGGCGACCCTATTGCCATTCATCGGGCACACATCCTAACTTCGAGCTGCTGCAAAGCATTTCATAAAAAAAAAACCAATAACACTTCGCTCAAGCAAAAGCAAGGGAATCGAACCCAAGACCTCTAGCGTAACGGTCGCGCTTAAGGTCACTAGATACACAAAAATTCGTTCGCCAATCGATAGGTACGTTATCCCTAAGTGCTACAAGCTATTTAAAAAAAATAGGGATCAACACGCGATGTGAAACACACGTGAGTAAAATCGCAGACAAGACCTAGTTGAAAATTTTCACTCGTCTAGTTTTGGGTAAACGGCCGATGATTCAATTGGCAATGCAAGCATCGGTCGAAAGCGGATAGTTGCGGTTCCAATCGGAATCCGGGGTAGGTAAACCTGATTGCGGCAACCCTAGGTGTAGGGCTGCGACTTAAAGTCAATTAACTCTTGTAAATTGAGTGGTGGGTCGGATTCAGTAATTAACGTGATGTTTTCTTATTTCTTATCCAATAGAAGTAGAGATTTTGCTGACGTAGGTAAGTACTTATTTAGGTGTTGCTTACTCGCATATACATACATACCATCACGCCTATATTCCTAGAATGGTTAGACAAAAGTGTACCAATGCTAACCCACAGTTCGCCGGTATGATTTAGGTGTCATGTAATAGGGGGTAAGCCTATTGCCATTAACTGGGTACAAAAAATCTTAGCTCCGAGCTGCTACTGAGAATTTTACATAGAAAAATTCAAAAACAATTTACTTGACCTAGGAATTGAACTCGAGACCAACTCACACTCGCAACCCACAGATTATTTTGTTTTTTCTTGAACCTTAGCAATCTTGATTGAATAGAGCTACTTAAACAGAAGTCCTCCATTTTTATCGGTATTTGCCCTCCCGCAAATCTCCCTCGGTGAACTGTCAATCCTCGAATCCCCACCAGCTTTAGGTGGGATGACAGCTCAGCTCAAACTTACTTCGCTTAAATTCACCGAGGGAATTGTATACAGAATAGAGCGGCTGGCTAGAGCGTGAAAGTTGATCTACTAAACAATAATAAAACCAGCCTATAATTGTCTTATTACCTTCTTAGCGTTCCGATGACAAACTATATTATAATAAATAAATAAATAATATATACTATTATTATAAATTATATTGATGCGGCCCAGAATTTGGCCACTTTGACTGCGTTGTCGGTGGCAGCCATTAAATCTTCCTGCGTGCAGCTGTTAGGGCATGCAGGGCACGATGTAAGATGGGCCATCGTATGTGCATCGTATGTGAGTCTTTAAATAGACTCCGAACTCAGGTCGGTCGAAGCAAAGACAATATGTTCAGGTGGGGATTCAGTGTTGGTAGCGACTTGAGCTGTCTGAGTAATGTCCTATTGTAGGCCAAAGACGTCTTCTGACACAGGGAGGACATAAACATTGACTACCACGCTTGTTCAAGACAAATTGGCGATTTCAAACTTGTATTAATTATGAATCTGCGTTTCCTAACGATGTTTACTTTCAGTAATGTTCAAGATAAAAAAAAGTACATATGAATTGAAAAAGTCGCATTGGTATTAGAGGTTGGCGACTTAACCACTGGCCCACCACGACATGTCAATAAATAAAACTACATACTATCACGCCTATATGCCTTCGAAGGATTATGCAGTGGTGTATCAATGTACACCCACAGTTCGCCGGTATGCACACACAAATCCAACTCCAAGCTGCTTCTGAGAATTTCATAGAAAAAAAACCTAATAACACTTTAATAATTTTGTATTTCTTAAAGACATCTTCTGTAGGAGCAAGCTTAATATTATTGTCAAAAACATCAAAACCCAGCCCCAGTTTTGACACTACATCACACGTACGCAAATAAATTCGAAGCCATATCCAAACACCTAGCTGTCTCATAAATCCTCACGTCGCAGCCCTAACAGTAGGGCTGGCAGTTAATGCATATTAACTTCCATACAACGTGATACACCCGTCAGCTTGCCTTGTCAGTGTCATGTTGCCTCGTCGCGACCTTGTACAAGATGTATTAGTCTTTGTAACGTGTGCCTTTTACATAATCTCAGGTTTTGTTAATGGAAAAAAGATTGAGAACGAGATTAAGAAGGATTGAAGTGTGCTTTTTGGGAGGAAGTGTTTTTTTAAGTAGGTTTTCTGTTTTATGCTTATAACTAACTCGATGAGCTGAAGAAACGCTCAGAAGGATAGGGTTCTTAACAAAAACAAGCTCTCACAGAATATTCTATTTACTTCGCACTGCACAGCAATAACAATATAACCCCATGGGTCCTGGTTCGAATGACAGACCGACGTCAGTGTAATGACAGACTGTAGAAACGTCAGTGTAATGACGTATGACTGTTACAGTCGGTCGACTGCTTCATTGGCCTAGTGGTCCTAAGCGCGACTGCTACGTAGAGGTTTTGGGGTCAATTCCCAGGGTGAGAAAAGTTTCATTGGATTTCTTCATGAAATTCTCAGTAGCAGAACGGAGTTAGGATTTATGCCCGGTAAATGGCAAAAGGGTCGCCCCCTATTACATGGGACCTAAACATTCCAGCTGACTGTGGGTGTACATTGATACACCTCTGCCTACCCCTTCGGAAAATATAGTCATGATAGTGTGTATGATTGCAAATAACTAAACGAAACATACCTACATGGAGAAAGAGATAATCCGTCAATTAATAATGAGTTGGGTATCGGTATTTGATAATCGTACTGGCTGAAAATTAAGTTCGATATTTAAAATATTTACAAAACAATTTGCAAAGCGATTTCTTTTTTTTTATGTGTCTGGTTTTTTTCTACTAATAATTCAAATCAATTATTCCAACTTGTAATAATTGAAAGAATTTATTTCATAATTGAGTTAAAATATAACATAAATCACGTTTGAATTAACACACAGCTTTTCATACGCAGGTGTTATTTAAAAACAGTATTTTTATATATTTTGTTATCTCTATCATTGATGTATTAAATCTATGCAATAATTTATTCATCATTCCACTGTCAAAATAAACATAGTTAAAAATATGTATTTTTAAATGAATACTCAATGATTGTGAGTAGAAAAGTCAAAGCCACACATAACAACATTAAACACACATACACACACACTATATCTTGTTGAAGTGTGCGTAAGGCACACTCGAATCCTATGGGATGGCATTTACATTGGTGTATGAACCGTATGTACAGCTACCAATACTCACAGCTACTTACACTTAAACTAAAAGTAATATAATCCATCCCATCACCATGTATTCTATAGATTTGTTATGAAAGGATTTTAGTATGTACTATGATGAAACACTCAAAAGGGATATTTCAATCAAAGGCTTAAAAGGTTACCCTTATAATACTTTAGCTGTTTTAAACTGTTTTTTTTTTACTAACTAACTGCGTCGTTGGCCTAGTAATCCTAAGCGCGACTGCTACGCTAGAGGTCTTGGATTCGATTCCCAGGTCTTGGTGTTGATTCCCAGGTCGAAAAAAAAGTGTTATTGGGGTTTTCTGTAAAATTCTCAGTAGCAGCTCGGAGTTTGGGTTCGTGCCCGGTTAATGGCAATAGGCTCGCCCCTATTACATGGGACCTAAAAAGACACACCGGCGAACTGTGGGTGTACATTGGTACACCTCTGCCTAACCCTTCGGGGAATACAGGCGTGATGGTATGATGGTATAATGGTATGTATTTTTTTAAACTGACGACTAACGACAAAATTAGTTGGATAAAAACAATAAGTCTGGCAGAACGTTTTTTTTTTTTTAAATTCTGCTTGTGTAATCTTTTGACTTTAGTCTAGGTCAGAGATGACATAGACAAAGTCGACGATGAACTGAGGTTATCAAGAAGAAGCCTGTTCACTCTAACTTTGAACAGATTAGGATACGTTAGGTACATATCTTAGTTAATCCTACTCCTACTTATCCTACTTAATATTAAAAATGCAAAAGTTTGTGAAGATGGATGGATGTTTGTTACTCTTTCAACTTTAAACGGCTGAACGGATCTGGGTGAAATTTTGCACTGAGATAATGTATTGTGAAATAAAACATCATCATCTTCCTGCCCTTATCCCATGTTACTTGGGTTCGGCGCAACATGTTTTCTTCTTCCATGCCAACCTATCAACCGTCATGCTATCACTGACTCCCTTCTCTTTCATATCATTTTTTACCCAATCCATCTTTTCTTTGGCCTCCCTCTGCCTCTCCATCCATCTACATTTATATTCATAACTCTTTTAGTCACATGCGTCTCAACCCTCCTCCTACTCTGTGTGGAATAACACATAGGATACTTTTTATCCCGGAAAATGTATGGTTCCCGTGGGATAATATACCAGATTTGACGCGGGTGAAGTCGCGGGCAGAAGCTAGTTATTTTAATATAAACACACCAAAATAAGACAAAAACGAAAACCTTTGTTCGCAATTTCAAAAGTTACTAATGTGGGTGGTTATTAAATTAACATCATGAATTCTAATTACAACGAATAGCTTGAGTAAAGTTAATCTAAATAATTATAGAATCTACAGAAGAATTGGTTAATGAAATGCGTAGGTATTATAAATTTTCCTAGCGTTTCTTCTATTTATAGCTAAAACGAATTTATACATAGGTATATAACTGGCGGCTCCGCCTTCACAACGGTGCAATTTTATTGTGATTTTCATTCAATAATACTATTCCAATTTTCGAGTTATCCAGTGTGTTCTCCGAACGAAATTACGAACACAACAAAAAAATCTGGCAAATCGATCGAGCCATTTTCTAGTGACGTTCTTTTACTAGCAATTGATTATTATCGATTATGTTAAGAAATAATTTCAATCATAAATGTAAAAAGAAAACTGTAGGCACAAATCTGTTATTCTTTAATTCAGCTACAATTCATTCAAAATTATTCCATATTCATCTCTCTATAAAACATGTAACTGTAACTGTCTGTGTGTGACTGTAACGGTCTGTAGACCGATTC
Source organism: Caradrina clavipalpis (assembly GCA_932526535.1). Classification (NCBI taxonomy): domain Eukaryota; kingdom Metazoa; phylum Arthropoda; class Insecta; order Lepidoptera; family Noctuidae; genus Caradrina; species Caradrina clavipalpis. Next base: position 3,984,521 of record OW052095.1, read on the forward strand.
CGGCCACGGCGGCTAACCTTAATGCAGACTAGCCACGTACGCAGGAGATATTATAGTGCACAAGTGTGTGCGCAAACACAAGTGCACTCCCTCGTCCCTATCTCTCATAGTCCGATGGGACGGCAATCCGACATGACCGGAGAGAGATCAAGCGCAGGATCAACGGCTTTGCGTGCTTTCCGAGGCACGGAGGTGCACACCTCCAATTTCCAAACTTCGGGCTGCTACTGAGAAATTCCTAAAGGAAAAACTCAATAACACTTTTTGCCCGATCTGGTAATCGAACCCGGGACCTCTTGCTCAGCAGTCGCGTTTGCTACCACGAGATCAACGGGGCAGTCTATAAAACATATTTTACCTACTAACCAACTCAAATATAACATAACCTTCGGTAAAGTAAAGGCTATAACGTGTAAATAATACAAATGCCATAGGTATTGGTTATTTCGCGCCATGTGGGAGTAATGGAGGCACGTGGCGACTGCTAGCACAAGCTAAGTCTGCCCCGCGGCCCCGCTCCACTTGCTGTGCTTCAAAATATTATAAAGGCCTTTTAGTTTGGTATTTTATGTTCGTGTTTATGACAATATTTATGTTGGTTAAAAGTGTTGTGAAATGTGGGTATAGGCTGGTTCTGTTGGTTGATGTTTTTGTACTGGATTCAGAGCCTTAAAGGTCACTTTGTAGTTCATTCACTGACTGAACACGAAATCTTGAAAACTACTTAGCCTATGAAGCTGTACAGGATGCAGGTGGATTGTGTATAGATAGCTGACGTCAGCTTAGAACAGATTTCTTTGAGAGGACAGAATTAAGGGTTTCTTTGGCGTCCACGTGGTTGAAGATGCATGTAAAACCTATTACAACAATAAAATAAAGGCTTAATTGACATAGAGAATATTACGATTCTGGACGGACACAAAGTGCTCCAGTAACGCTTTGCCGAACCTTCCTACTTTCTAGCCATTTACTTTGATTTCAAAAAACAATTACTACAAAAAAAGAAAACATAACGAAGAACAAATATTTGATTTCTCCAAAAATCTTACACGTTCTGTCAAAACAATTCACCCACCTCCATAATACAATGCCTATATATTATAATACAAACAAAGTCAAAATCATAATCTATGTTAGTTCTACATACCAATTACCACTATTTAATGATAAGCAAATATTTAACTACCCTAAATCTTTTACTACACGTGCTGCCAAAGTAATTGACCCACTCCAGTGTAAAGGTGAGTCACACTATGGCTAGTCTTTGTAGCGTACACTGTAGTTCAACTTTATTTTTCGCCTGGCCTGGCCCAATCAATGAGTGTCGGCCGTCAGTTCCTACAACGGAAATATTGACAAACTTTATATTGGACTTGCTAGAGTTTCTCAAACTTGAGACGTTTGTATGACACGTGCGATGGGTTTGGGTGCGATCTTTTGAGAGTATTTGCAAGGCAGATGATGGGATCAGGGAGTTAGGAACATTTAGGAACGATAGCTATGTAATGTTACTTTTAATCTGGTAAAAAATCTTGATAGTTGCTTCAGATGAGATTGTGATTAGATTTGTAACGTTATTTAATTAGCAGAATTAGAATTGTGGATATAAAAATGTTTATTGCAAGATTTTAAGTATAATTTTTTTAACTCCTCTTTAAAAAAAAACAAATAATCGTTAAGGGATAATATAAGGGTAAATCAAGAAACAATAATATGTAGATGAACAGTCTTAAAAGAAAATGACCAATTAACACACACACACATTTTCTCTTACAGAGTAGGTACTTTTAGAAGACATTAATAAATTAATAATTAACGGAACAGATGGCAAAGCATGTAAACTTTTAATTGTTAACGTGTGACGTCCAACGTACCCAAACTACAGCTCTTCAACCACGTTAATATTCTGCTTCAACAAAAAAAAAAACACTCCATAACAATTGCACATATATTTAGTGAACGTACTTATCTAGGAAGTATTTTTCCGTGCCGGCCAGTTCAAGCGTCTATAGAATACTTCACTGGCGCTCTATGATTGAGATACACTGACCTCAAGAGCGGCCAGTATTTACAGAAACATAATAATTATCACTAAACTGGAGATTTACTCCTATTACTATATTTACTCATATCACTCGAATAAAGGGATAAACGTGAGATTTTTGGATGAATTTTATTTAAAAAGCTTTTAGAAAAAAAAAAAAATTAACTGAGACTCCAGTCGTTTATCTACGTCATTTTAACATGAGTGATATTTTGAGATTACATAGAGTGGTTGTACTCATACATTGGTACACCTCTGCGTAACCCATCGGGGAATACAGTCGTCATGGTACGTTTTGTATGTAATAGAGGATTATGTAGTAAATGAGATGTGTATACCTGTCAGTTACAATGCTGAGCCATTTCTTATGGTTTTCTTTATATCATTGGATGGCAATCCCACGGCCCATCTGATGTGTAGTGGTCACCGCTATCTATAGACATCTGCAATAACAGAGACCTTGCAAATGCATTGTCATCTCAGAAACAAAGTTGAAATGTCTCATGTGTTTGTAATTACACCGGCACCCATACCTTTCAAACCGAAACACAGCAACGCTACTTCGCAGCAGAAATAGATATGGTGGTAGTACTTCCCCGGACGAACTCCTTCACAAAGCGCTCTACTACGACTATACTACTAGTACAAAAGGTAGCTTTCTCACTTATTCATCACTACACCTATTGTCTTCCATAAGTACCAAAACTAATATAGTTCGTCATCCATTCCAGCCGTGTGTACAAAGTGTTCGTAACTTGAGACGGACTTTGCTAACGACTGCGCTGTTTGTCCCGGCCTCACTTCCAATCTATATAACGATTATCTGCGCAACTGTACTGGGATCATTTGTTAAAAGTTCCAGCGAATAAATGAGTTTGATTAAAGGGCACTTGAGTACAAGAGTGTTACGGATTTTCGTATTGTGTTCCGAAGGTCAGAGAGTTGGCTGTTTGTTAAGGTTAGGTCACACCGAAGTGGACAACTTAGGGGCGCGGCTGTATGCGGACCGATATTGCAGTATTAGGGTTACAGTTGATGTGAACCTATGTAACTACTGTAAAATCAAGTAGCAAGTAGTACAGTGTGGCCTAGCTTTAATCACAGGGATGAACTTGGTATGTGTTCGTGTTAACAAAAAAAAATGTTTTTTTTTTATACTAAAACAATATGCTAATAGGTAAGTAGGTAGGTAGTTTCAGGCTTCTTCTACATTGGTACACGAGCTCCTTTTTACGACTTCGTCGCCGCGTAGAAGTCAAGCACAAGTGCTATAACATGACATTTATGATACATACATAAACTCACGCCTTTTTCTAATGAGGTAGGCAGAAACTGCAGAACGCCACCTGCTACGATCTTTACATACTCCTTTCGCCTCGTCATACATACATCATTCATACATCTGGTCATATGTAAAAGCACGTCGGTTACGAGTACTGCGCACCCGACCTTTCTGACATTTATCATTGAAAGAATTTTGAAATCTGACCAGTGCTTACAAAGATGCCCACTTACAATTAGGTACATATGATAATAGACAAGAAAGGTCAAATTACTCATACTGCCTTCTGCCCGAAACTTCAGTCGCGTAGTTTTTTGACCTACGTTAAGTTATGTTTTTTGGTTACTGCTCCGCTCCTGTGTGCCGTAGCGTGATGTTGTTTAGCCTTTACGATTACTCATAAACCTGGCTATTAATGACAAAAGTTTTTTTCTGATCCGACTGGTAGTTTTAGAGATTAGAGCGTTCAAAGAAAAAATCTTTTCAGTTTTATTATATTAGTATAGACTTTTTTAATTTAAATCACTGCTCATATTTTGCTTGATAAGATTTTCTTGCTTAGTTCCCCTCGATAGCACGTACGGAAAAAGAAATGGGACAGCTTTCATCCAATTATGTACTACAGTACTAAGTACAAACCAAACACATTCTATAACTAGTTCATAAAAAAACCACGCTATCACAAACACGTTCTACTCTTCTATCCATTATAAAATCTATTATTGATCAGGATGTGTAGCCTCAATACGTCAACATAAAACACACGATTGTGCACCTTACTGTGATAAATACAAGGTTTAGTATTCTTTATCGCGTTGCCAAGACGCGTGGTAACCCGTTAACTGCAAGTGGGGTAAGTTTGATGGGCCTCGCGTGTCTGTGGACGAGACAGCCGACTTTAAGTTGTATAATGTTGTGCAGAACAATTTGGCACGAAGTGTACTCAGTTTCTTTCTCTTAATGTTGTGAAATTGCTTCCATGGAACGATTTGATCCGGATTTTAATTAATAGCAACTTGAGGGTTAAGTACTGGAAATAAATGGGATGAGTTTACCGGTTGAATGGGCTCAATAGTTCTAAATGAAATGTAATTTAAGAGGTATTGAGGATGGCTTTATAAATGTGAGTAAATAAAATAAATATCTTTAGGAATTCTGTTGTTTGTTGTATTTGTACGAGTAATACCAGTCGATTAGATAATTGGGTACTGACACCACCAATCTATTGACATGCTTTGTATGAACTGCCTCCTTAGCCTATCGCTCCTAAGACCCACTGCTCCGCTAGAGGTCTTGGGTTCGATTCCCAGGTCAAGCATAAAGTGTTACTCGGTTTTTCTATTAAATTCCCAGTAACAGCTCGGTGTTAAAATTTGTACCCGGTTAATGGCAATGGGCTGGCCCCTTATTACGTGGGATCTAAACATACCGGCGAACTATGGGTGTACCATGTACCATGGTACACCTCTGCTTAACTCTTCGGGGAATACCTGGCGTGGTGGTATGCGGTAAGTGTTTATATCTAAACGCGATTCCCTTCTTGTATGTCAATAAAAAACTGTGACGTTGCTTATTCATTCATTTTGAAAGTAACTAAAAATCTAATTTTACAATTAATTAGAAATGAATCGGATTTTAGAGCTAAAATAAAAAGAATTATCTTGGAATAATTTGTAAATGGTATCAAATTCCCAACTCCTGTTTGTAAATGTAAACATTTAAGAAGAGTAAAATCCTTTGATATTTAATTACTTGAGTTATCATCAGTCTCTCATCGTAGGCTACACTAATCGCCTTACTTGCATTAAATTAATTAAAAACAAAGAAATGATTAAAACGTGAAAGAGCTACAGCGTAAATGTATTCAGAAAATGCTCATTAAAACCATTTACTAAGCTATGAAGACCTTTTACTACAGGTTTATTGTAATCCCGGATTAAGACCTGCGAACTTAATTAACTCAGTTTTTTTATAAAGAAAATAATAAAGAAGAAAATAGCTTTAGACAAAGTAGGCACTGTTAATAGAAATACTTCTTTTTTTTTAATGCTGCATTTTGGGCTTAATGGACAATTAGTTATGTTATGTGTTTAATTTTTTAATTGTTGGTTTTGGCATATTGGCTTGCATTTTTTTCTGTCATTAAAAAATCATGTTAATGTTATATTGATTACCAGTATAATACTTATACCAGTCCTTACATTTTCATTCGTTATTGCGACTTTACTGTTGTAACATTTTCTTCGAATTAATTTGTATATTTCTCTTTTACAATATGTAAAAAGCTGTGTCACATTGTAGATTACATAAGTGCTTTCTTGGTATAGTATAAACAAAGTCTAAGAGTAACATGTGACAATATGATTTGTAAATACGAGTAATCACAATCACTCCTCCGTTTTTTCTAATTTTTGTTCTTTTACGTTACACAATAATTTTGCACCTGACATGTAATAAGTTCACCACTTTTGATTGATTGATAGAGATTGCCTGAAGTGTAATTAAATGAATTACAATTGATATATATTTAGTAGGTATTTAGATAAATAGAAACGCTTTCAAATAAAATTTACTCATTTGAACCCTACCCAAATAATTGTCCGAAATAAAACCATGTTCATTGCCACTGCCAACTCTTTTTTTCTCTCTCTTTTTTGTCCACACCAAACCCCAACCCATGGTCACTTTAGTAATTTTTGCTTGTCCATTAATGCTCCTTCCCTAAACAAAAACAGCTGTTAAAAGAAAAATCTCTGCGTGCAACAGACGTGTACACACAGACTAGCAGTTTCCACAACAAAAATACGTTCTAAATCCGCCATTATACGTGATAAAAGCCGTTTCACGCGAACACGCAAAACGTTAACTGAGTTTAAATTGCCCTATTAATGGGCTGTAATGGTGTGGTCCACTGGGGTAATTCTGTCCCCGACTCGCATTGCACGGTTAGGCGAACGTCCGATTCGATGAGTGTAATCCTATTACGTATTCTGTGTAAACTATGGAATAGTGACCGTTTTGAACTGTTTTGATATTTGCTGATTGTTCTGCCTACTGGCTGTTGCCATCCCAGCTGTATTGTGGTCAGTGATCACTTAACCCTTCAAAGTCGGCCTCAATTTATTTTTATCGAGATGCACTTATGGATTTAATAGGATATTAAATAAAATACGTGGTGTAAAAAAACACTGTCATACCTACCATGCTGCCAATGTACACCATACTGGAAATAATGACACGTCCGAGATTGTTATAATTACAAGCCACTTTAATTATAATTGAAAAGCTTTAAGCTGCATATTATTTTAAATAACAAGCTTAATTAGTATATGGCTAATTATAAACCTATACTTAAAGGTAACAAAGTTGATAACAAAAAAAAGATTATAAGAAGTATTTTATTTAACATGAACAGTAAATAGCTACATCATATTATGATATTCACATAATAATGGAAGACTATGATGTCTAAGGAATAATGCCGCCCACAGCACTGTCCACAGATTAACTTGATAAAATTAAATATTATTCCTTACTAATTCTATTCTAATTTTCAACGTTTTTTAGGACAAAAGTTTTGCATTGCATATCAGAAGCTCCATTTTAAACCATTGATTTTTACTGTCTTTTCAGAAAATAACAGTTCCATTTGGAAGCTATCCAAAAAGTTTTGATCAAATATGGACTGAGACTAACCAGATAATGCACCACGAATAAAAAATGATAAAAGCTAAGTCAACGTTTCTCAAAGTGTTGTAAAATATGTCAAGAGAAGCAAATGCCAATATATTCTTATGCAATTTCTTTTTACAAACAAAGGCATATCACACAATTACACGATAAAGAAATATAACACAGAAAATATTGTTGGCCTTCGAAGCTAGTTTGTGAATCAGTTGTCAACCATTAATAATGATATTGATGAATAATGATTATTTAATAGCCTATTTAAAAATCTTACGTGACTGATATTGAACATCAATCCAATTGTGATTATGTTCGGAATATAATGTAAAAACTCTGTGTCATTGCAGAAGATATTACTAAGACTTTTACTACTACTATTTTATTTTTGTAGTATTGCATAACTGCACCAAAAACTTTCTCGGCATCGCCATCAACTGGAAATTGACCCCAATAGACTGGCGGCAATACCACATGGAATGGCAATGCTAAGCCAAGATAAAAGCCAACCTTTGGGCGCGAGAAGTCTCAACCAACCGTTCGGACAATTACTTGCCAAATATTGTATGGTGCGTTTCTTTCCATGTACACGACATATAATTATCCGCTCTGCCAGTCACGAACTTCTCGCAAAACTTTCCGTGTACCCAGACAATTACCCATTGTTACCTAAACATTAAATTAGTTTCTGTAAAGGGATCCTCTTGAAACAAACCTGTTTAATTGAAATTCAGACGAATCTAAGCTAAAAATTTTCGGTGTCCAACACGTAATTGGAACAACAATAAATTAATTATTTGTCTGGTAAATTAGGATCCAGAAACGTATAGTCCTTGAAAATACTAAAACAAATAAAAGGGACGCTTTGTATTCAAGAAACAAGCCGATTTGGTAATTGTCTGTTCTAAATATAAATTAAGTAGGTAGCTTTTCGAAATATAATTGTTTTAGCAACTTCACAGTAATAAAGTTGAGGAGATGTAAGATGTACTTTTTAGGTAGAGATAATAATATAATTAAATGATAAATAAATGATGGAAACAAACAAACTGCCTCGTTAGCCTAGTGGTCTTAAAAGCAACTGCAACGCTAGAGGTTATGGGTTCGATTCCCAGGTCGAGCAAAAAGTGCCATTGGGTTTTTTTACTAAATTCTTAGTAGCAGCTTGGAGTTGAGATACGTGTCTGGTTACATAGTATTGCATGGGATCTAAACATACCGGCGAACTGTGGGTATAAATTGGTACACATCAGCCCAACCCTTCGGGTAATACAGGCGTGATGGTAAATGGAAACAAACGTTATCTACTTAATTGTTTTGAAATAAGTTTGTGATAGTGAAATTATTATAAAAAAGTGTTAAAAAATATAAAAAGTTTGACAACCTCTGGTGTCAGGTGTGAGCTGATTTGCGAGTGCTTGGGTTACCTATTCTCAATAGGAATAGAGGCTTTCATCGATTTTAGCTAAGGAAACTAGGTTGACTTTTAGACTTACAACATTTGACCCAACAAAATGTTGGTAAATAGAGCTCACTGTTTCAAATAATTATTGAAAAATTCGGCATTTGTTGGAGTTTTCTACAATTTAGTTTGATGTTATTACTTATACTATTACACAGGATATTCTTTGCTTTTTAAATGCGACTGCCTCGGTAGCCTAGTGGTGCTAAGCATGACTGCTACGCTAGAGATCCTTCTTAGTATTTAGTTCCTTTTTATGAAATTCTCAGTTTGCCCTCTATTATATTGGACCTAAGCCTATACCTGTGAACTGAGAGCAGAGGTGTACCAATGTACACCCAGTACATTGGTACACCTCTGCTTAACCCTTCGTCGAATATAGGCGTGATGTTATGTATGTTTAATTCTTACTGCTTTATTATATGATTTTGACAGTTCCAGAAGCTATCAAGCCTTAATGGTGGTTCACTTCGATAGTGGTTCATGTACTTTTTTTTATTATAAACATGGCTGACATCGGTGAAAGAAAAAATCGTGTAAATATAACTCTAAAATCGCCAATCCAGTTTGACCTAGCGTAATATTGCCACTTTTACAAATACCATAATAATTCGCCTTACAAAATAATAAAGTACGAAACACGGAAATACAAATGCCAAAAAAATACATAATCAACTTTGAATTGAACCTGACATTTAATTTCGACCGCCACGGAAGTACGACCAAAAATTATTCGTACAAACAAAAATAACACTTATTTTCCTTACGAACAATAGAACAATTAATGGAAAATTGCTTGTCAAAATATGACATTCATGTCTCGTTGTTATCTGGGTACGCCTTAACATGCGGTTGCAAAATGCAGTCCCTCACTAGAATTCCAATTGTGTTAATGTCACGTCAGAAAGCTTGATACTGACCGCATCGCGTCATGCAATTACTGGGCGCCTCCCTTAAGTGCATGCATGCATACTAATTTATACGAAGAATTACTGTAACACCAGTCTTACTGCATATTAGAAATTGTCGGTACCAGTTTAGTTACGTGTTTGGTTTCTGTTCCGACCCCGTGAGTCGTAGCGTAATGTTAAATAGCCTATACTAATCTTCATGTATTTGGCTATGTATACAAAAATATTTTTTCCGATCCGACTGGTAGTTACAAAGATAAAATAAATAACGCGGTAGCTTAGTGGTCGCTACGCTAGAGGTCTCGGGTTCGGTTCCCAGGTCGAGCAAAAAGTGTTACTAGGTTTTCTATGAAATTCTCAGTAGCAGCTAGGATTCATTCAGTGCCCGGTTAATGGGAATAGGCTCGCTCCCTGTTACATGGGAATGGAAATCAAAAGAAGAAAAAGAAAATAGCACAAGCAACCCGATTATCACATTTCATGAGTAGCCGCAATTCTAGCTTTGCTATAATGTAGCTGAGAGCTGTCGTAGCACGGACGAGCTACGGCGTAGCAACTGCGTAGACCTTTGTGTAGCAATTCATGTAAGTTGCGTCAGACGGCTATCAATGCAGTGCACAATGCTTAAAACCCCCTTTGATGTAAGCATAAAGGCTGCTTTTCCACCATTGGTGTACTTAACTGCGTAGTGATGGATGTGTATGATTCCAACCAATAGGATCGTTTAATTTTCATAGTATGGCTTTGTTTAGCTCTGGTGGAGAAAAGCTTAACGAAGGCAATTTTTAAAACGGATATTTTTCGCTAGGCTATGCTAGTTGGCTTTAGTGAAAAAAATAAGGTGATGTTCAATATATTTTGTGGTGCTATTTTCTAAGGAACACCGGTTTTTTTTTGTTATATTTTATGGTTGGTCAGATAGGTCGTATTCATGAGGACATTCATCCGTCTAAAAAATGGCAAACTAATTAAAAGTCAACAAGATTGTAAACAAATATTTTCTTAGCTTAGCTTCGTCACTTACCTCGCTCATCTCAAATTGAAAATCAGTCTTATCTCCATACACATACGCAGCAAATTAATTCACAAACAAAACGTACCATTGTATGTACGATGTTCACTTCAAATACCTAATTCGAACGCAAATTCAAAAAACACTCACAAAACATATTTTTAATACATCACCAAAGAGATCATTAAGAGTGCTTATTTCTTTAAAAAAACGTCGGAAATCCCGTCATTGAGTACAAAGGAATGGTATTTTTATATTCCATTTCCACATACAATTATCGTCGTTTCAAAGTGGAGGAAGAGTCTTAAGGCTCGCGTTGAGTGCCATCAGCTCAATAGGAATGTCATCACGTGCGATGCGATAAAGCCCCGTACATCGTACATTCCCCCCCCCCCCCCCCATACGGGTATTATTGGTTTCCACTCAATTTATGTCGTTTCTGAAGGAAATTAAAGAACATTGGTGTCAGTGGCTTGTGAAATGTGAGGAGCTATTATCAACTTATGTGTAGTACACTCAGATCTTAAATTCGTATGACTTATATCAATTTAGCATTGATGGAATTTTGAAAATGTTTCGAGGAGTACTTGCTGAATGCTGGTTCCCTTTTTAAGTATCCAGTACAAAAAAAATCCTGTGTCATTTACGTTTGGCTGATTATGCTGGCTGATATATATTTATATAATACTAGCTTCTGGCCGCGATTTCATCCGCGTTAAATTTGATGTATTCACCCACGGGAACTGTACATTTTTTTTTTAGATAAAAACTATCCTATGTGTTATTCCATACTACAATCTATGTCAGTGCCAAATTTCGGTCCTAGAAGTGCATTTTGACTACTGCGCTATCACAAAAATAATCATAATTAAATAGTTGAATTTTGATGATTTTGATTATACCATCACGCCTGTATTCCCCGAAGGGTTAGGCAGAGGTGTACCAATGTACACCCACAGTTCGCCGGTATATTTAGGTCCCATGTAATAGGGGGCGAGCCTATTGCCATTAACCGGGCACAAATCCAAACTCCGAGCTGCTACTGAGAATTTCATAGAAAAACCCAATAACACTTTTTGCTCGACCTGGGAATCGAACCCGGGACCCCTTGCACAGCAGTCGCACTTGCGACCACGAAACCAACGGGGCAGCTTAATAATCATAATTAAATAGTTGAATTTTGATGATTTTGATTGATTAAATAATTCAATAGTTGAGGGGATGAGCATTTGTTTAAAAACAAAAAAAACTTTGCACAGAATGGACGTTTGCTTAGAATTAAAATTAGGTGTCCAAACAAGACGACCCTTGTGAAACAAGACCTGTTAGGAGTACCTAAGCTTTTATCAAATTGTTATTCAGAATGCATTTCAGACGGTGTATCTCATTATTTAAATTGCCGAGCAAATTTTAAAGTGCTGATTAAATAATTTAACTAGATACAGTAAGGTCTGAAATTATCCATACTAATATTATAAATGCAAAAGTAACTCAAGTCTGCCTGTTAAGCTTTCATGACTAAACAATTGAATGGATTTTGATAAAATTTGATTCGGGGTAAATTTGAACTCTAAAAAGACCATAGGCTACTTTTTATTCCATGATTTCGTCTGCCTTCGCTATAACCGAAATTTACGCGGGCGAGGTCGCAGGCAAACGCTATTACATAAAAATATTAATATAAAAAGTGTTTGTTTTTCCATTAATTATAATTAAATATAAAAAATATAAATATACATCACGCCTGTATTCCCCGAAGGGTTAGGCAGAGGTGTACCAATGTCCACCCACAGTTCACCGGTATATTGTACTAAGTATAATTATGAAGTATATTATAAATGGACTGCTCTGTTAGTCTCGTGATCATAAGCATGACTGCTGGGGTCCTAGATTAGATTCCAAGATCGGGTAAATTCTTGCTGGTTTTTCCATAAACACATTTTTCAGTAGTAGTCCGGACTTTAAAAGTTGGTGGTGTTACATCACCGTGTATCCGGTCAAGCTGTTGGTCCTGGCTGTATAATGTTCATCTTACAGACGTGACAGACAGACAGATAGACTGAGAGACGTCAGACGTTGTTTGACAGACGTTAAGGGTAGTCAGAAGCTAGAAAGTCTGACAGCCAGTCTTAGTCTTAACAAATGGTATCGTGTTACCCAGAAAATCAGAAAAAATCTATGCAGATGATGATGAAGTGTTACAGAGAAATATACGTAAATATAACATACCAACACGCCTGTATTCCCCGAAGGGTTAGGCAGAGGTGTACCAATGCACACACACAGTTTGCCGGTATGTTTAGATCCCATGAAAGAAATAGGGGTCAAGCCTATTGCCATTAACCGGGTACAAATACAATAATACTTTGCTCGACCTGGGAATCGTACCCAAGATTTCTAGCGTAGCAGTCATGCTTAGGACGACTAGGCTTACGAGGTAGTCAAGCTCAGAAATATACTTACGATACGAATCAATTCAGACACTAAAAGAAAGGCGCTTTTGAATTTCGCATAAGGCGTACACATTTTTACTCCTGCCTGTACATGTACATGACCAGCGTCATTCAATTTGTGTAAAGTTATTCTATTTATTTCAATTTGACCATCAAAGTTAAAACTAAATAATAATTAATTAAAACTATGTACAGTTAAAATAAAAAGTAAGGTCATAGGGCGTCAAAAAACTCATCCGCATCGCTGTCAATGGAGCATGTGCCCAGAAGGCTGGCAGCATTGCCACGTTGTATGGCAATGCTGATTCTTTGGCCAAAGAATAGGCCAGCCCTCTGGTCACGTGAAGAATCGACCAGTCGCTTCGCGATGTCGCGATAAAACTTATTAAAAAAAAAAAAAAAAAGTAAGTAGATAAAAGTTATTCTATTGTATTATTATCTTAAGGATTCATTTATTCTTTGAGATCATTAGGTACTTGTAATGCTGTTTACGTGGAATTTACGCAGTTTTTGCGTGGTTTAATTAAATGTCGGGAGAAGGTATTATTTTGTAATTTTTAGTATGATTATGTCTGGTTGTTTAATGTTAGGGTAATACTGAGTTAGTTCGTGTTGTATGGCCAGGGAAACTGGTTCTAACGCGGTTTCGCTCTTGAGTATTATTTTGATAGCAATTTACTTGTTTTACACATCTAATACTAATATAATAAAGCTTCTTCTTATTAGCGTTTCGATAACAAACTGTTATATCACCACCACCTCACCACCGGTGGTTGTCTTCACCACCTTTGGTTGACTGGTAGAGAATGCCTAAGGCATTAAGTCCGCCTTTGTACTTTTTGTTGCATAAAGTTTAAATAAATAAATAGGTACAATTATATTGTTGCGGCTCAGAATTTGGCTACTTTGTCTGTGTTGTCGGTGGCAGCCATAATCATGCTGAATAGTTTTCTTGTTTATTTGTTTACACGCGCAAAAGAAACAAAAGCAGTCGGAATAAAAATACAGTACATGGCAAAAGTGGTTGAAAGTACATGGCAGAACAAAATTTATGAGAAATTGTATAAGCTATATAACATCACGCTGCGACACATGGGAGAGAAGCAGTAACCAAAGACGTTAACCCGGGCGAAAACACACGCGGCGAAGAAGCAAGTATAACTTACTAGTACATAATGTATGTACTAAGCATACCGGCGCACCGTGGGTGTACTTTTCTACACCTCTGTGTAACCCTTCAGGGATTACAGACGTGATGGTACAGTCAACAAAAGTGATAAGTAACCATGCCGTCACATATAATAGAAGTTTTTTTTAGACTCTGAAGGATGTTTTCGAAAAAAAAACATGATTTAATGAATAGACAACAGACAGTACAGCACATCTTTAATGCATGGGAGGACTCACAGGATGCCATTGGCATTTTTTGCGACCTCTCAAAAGCATTTGATTGCGTAAATCATGAGACCCTCCTCCAGAAGCTTGAGCATTACGGCCTCGGTCAACTAGCAATTAGCTCACTGAAATCGTATTTAAATGATAGACTACAGCAAGTTCAAATAAATGGTGTAAATTCATCAGGCTTGAAAGTAAAGATGGGAGTTCCGCAAGGTTCAATATTGGGTCCGTTTCTCTTTTTAGTCTACATAAATGATTTACCTCATTTACTGAAAAACCAACCTAAAATGGTGTTATTTGCTGATGATACTTCACTGATTTTTAATGTAAATAGACGGGCACAGCACCTTGACGAAGTAAATAACGCTATGCTTAAGGTTCATAATTGGTTTACGATAAATAACTTAGTGTTAAATGAGAATAAAACTAAATGCATAATAGGGTGGAGCGTTTTTTAAATTTTTGGATTTTAGAAATGGCGGGGTGCGGGAAAGTTGCGTCTTGATATCAGGTTTAAAAGTTATTATGGGGACAACTAAATTAAATTAGCGGAAGTACTGCCCCAAGAGCTTTGAAGTTTTCAAAAATCAGGAAAAAACTACGTCAAAAGAAAAATAAAATAAAACTTCCTCGCAATGCTTTTTAATTAAAATGGTGCAGTTTACTGTTAAACAAGATGTAAAGAAACTAAATAGACAAAAAAATATTATAATTAGAATTACTTCTTACGACACCGGAGTGACAAAAAAAACAATATTTATTCAATTTTGTACTCTTTTTTTTGTATTGAATGAAGATGCATTACGCACACGACACAACGCGAATCCAGCTTATTCCTCATCCAGCCTTCCCTTCTTACTGGTCCACAGGCTGTTGAGCAAGATTCTGCACTAATTTAATGCATCTTTCGGTTGCTTGAGTGTGACATGGGATTCCGCGAAAAAGTGATAAAATTTCGAAATGTACTTTTATGGTAGTCTAATATTGCTTCTAAAATCACTTCGGTAAGCATAATTTTGGTAAGAGGCGGTGCCATAGGGTTTTCCCAATGTATGACATCCGTAAAATCTTGTGCACCAAAATTGAATCGTGGTCATTCAATCATACGCAAAGGAGTAAAGCCAGTAGAACTTTCAAAAATCTTTAAAATTCTTTGAAGGGCTAAAGGAGAGCCCTTTTGCCTTTGTAATGTGTTTTCGATCATCCGTTAATATGGCAATTAATATATGTTCACAGTGGCCAAAATACCCATTCTGCTGTATCACGGGATATATCACCAGATTGAGACTATCTGGCAGGTATCATGACAGTTGAATTACTCGTATATCAAACAAATGTTTGGCTCCATTAATGTAATGCGTTTTTAATATGGAACCACACAGGAGCTTAGACTTTTACCAGGTACTCCGACAACATTTTCAGTTTATTAGATGGGTTTTTGGTCGAAACGTGAAACCTTGAGTGACATATTTTGCTAGGCTTACGTTTGACCAAACTTTCGTGACATTGACCTTTATTGATTGCTTGGCACATTTCGAAAAATATATAATTGGTTCGTGCTTGGATCGTAACGGGTCTTCGTTATGTCTGGCAAATAGCATGTTAACGCACTAAATGCTTTGACTGGTCTTCACTCACAATTATTTAGTGTGCAACTTTACAACTATTACAACTTTTTGGGCCCATGATTGTACCGCTTAAATGTCATAAAAGATATTTTAAAGTCAATTCAATTGCATGTAGTTGACATGCCAGCCATTGTAGTGGACGTCCCAGCTTGCTTTCAAGCAACCTTATAATTGCAGCTTTAGTACCAGTAGCAGGTTAAGTGCATCGCGTGAAGAGATTTATCGCGCCAAATATCGAAATTTTTGAAAATATTTTAGAAGCGAGTCGCAATCAAATAGGGTTTTTGATTATTGTAGATTAGTTTTTATGTATATTTACTACTGATTGTACATTAAAAAGTTACGATAAGGTATTTAATTTGTTTTATTATGAGTCATAAAAACTTCAAGATTTTTGTAATTTTTTGAAAAGTCGAAGGCCTGGGGGCAGTACTTCTAATAGCTGGTTTCGGAAAATATTTTACATACGTAATGTTTTAGTATATTGGCAACTTTTAATAACCCCGCAAAAAAGAAATTCCAAAAAAAAATGTTTTTCATACATTGAGCGCTCCACCCTAATGCATAAGATTTGCTTTACCGAACGTTAGAAGTAGTGCATGTAACGTTATATTGAATAAGGAAGTACTAGAATTCGTCGACAAGACAGTTTTCTTGGGGGTTTCGCTTGACTCAAAGCTGCAGTGGGGTCCTCACTTAACATCTCTTGCAGGGCGGTTGAGTTCAGCCGCTTACGCTGTCAGGAAAATCCGACAATTGACAGACGTGGATACCGCGAGACTGGTCTATTTTAGCTACTTTCATAGTATCATGTCTTACGGTATTGTGCTATGGGGACGGGCTGCAGACATAGAATCTATTTTTATTTTGCAAAAGAGGGCTGTCAGAGCCATCTATAATCTTGGCAGACGCGAATCTCTAAGGCAATTGTTTAAATAAATTAATATCATGACGGTACCTTGTCAATATATATATGAAAACATTATGCATGTTCGGAAAAATCTTCATCATTTTAGAAAAGTTGGTGATAGACATAATTTTAATACTAGAAATAGGAATAAATTAGAGCAACCGAGTTTTCGATTGTCAAAAGTACACACTTCTTTTATGGGGTACTGTGTAAAATGTTATAATAAAATACCGCTCAATATTCTCGAACTAAATGAGAAAAAGTTTAAAACATGTATAAAACGCACACTATGTAGTCAAGCATATTACAAATTAGACGATTATATAAATGATAAAAATGCTTGGCTTAATGCTAGTCCTGCTCCACAGCCACTCGGGCACACAAATTAATATACATTTTTTTTTCTAAACATAACGATGTTATTAGCACCTTTTTTACTGACCTTAATAACGTATACCGTTATTATAATTTTTACTGTTTTTTTTCTACTTACTACAGTTTATTTTTTGAAAAGGTTCGCTGATGACCTTAGTTTTGTATAATTTTACATCATATATTTCAATTTTGTAAATGTGACTACCATGGAGCCATTTACTTGTTAAGTTACTATGTGTTGGACACTGAGCATGGCAGTTGAGAGCTTTGTCATGCTCACTTTAATGTCTTGCTGACGGTGGCGCGTGGGTTGGATCGTTTGGTTCCCTTCAAGATGGTTGAGCTAAACGGTGCTGATGCACGCGTCATATTCGTGAACGGGTGCTGTCAGTTGGGATTGGTCATCTCTTAACTGCCATGTCTTACATCGTTATTATAATTTTGTTATTTTTTATATTCACCTTCATTGTTTTCACATATAGAAGCAACAAGAATAATGTAACTAAGACTTTGTAAAAACCAAATGGAAGGAAAAGAGTGTCCATGGAGTTTCTTGCTCGTTCTTCTCCATAGAGACCTACGTTTTGGAACGAGCAACTAGCTTCAATTTTAAACTGTAACTTCTTGACAATTCAAAAGTGCCTGTAAATGGTCTAATTGAAATAAATGATTTGATTTGATTTGATTTGATTTGAGTACATTAATTGAAATTAAATTAAATTTGCAGACATTCATCAGTTTGGACGGAAATCTCAACTATATCTAACATCCTGGATACTTATCTCTTTTGTTAACCGTACATACTATATGTCCCACTACAACTGTTTTTTTTTTTCCGATGAGAAATCATCAAATGACCCATGGGCGGGGCGGGAGGGAGTGTCAGACTTTTACTGACTAAAAACCATCTATGTTCCTTCATGTGCCCTTTGCGTTCCGGGGGCGCGGTATCTCTTTCGAACAACCTGCAGAACTACTATTGCATGCGCACACCACATACAAAACACCCACATTATATTTTATAGAGAACCTTTCAAACAAGACGAGAAAAGGGGAAATGTAAGTTTTCCGCTTGCCTGGGTAACGACCTATCTTATTTAAGAAAACCTAGAAGGTAATGGGAACTTTTTAGATCGCAGTGTGTATTTCTTTCAAGGTAAAAAGGGAAATTGTAAGTGTCGGTTTCAATCAAAGTGATAGTTCTCATTTGTTTATTGTTGAGCCAATAATGAAAAAATATGCTGTTATTTTCAGTAGGACAGTTTGGATCACTAACAAAAATGTTAAGATTTTTCTAGAAGTCGCAAACAATAAAAAATATCGTCGAATATCTATCTACTACAGTTCAAATGATACATTCCGTGAAATATATTCATGTACTATTGTGGCCGCTATTAACAGCCAAAAGCAAAAAAAAAAATGTTTCGGTTTATTGTACTTTGGTACGGAACCCTTTCTATAAAATGTACCTAGTAGCTTAGTACATGCTTAGGCTCTATGCCCATGATCGATATTTTTACCGACTTATTTTCGGCCGTGTGCGCTGATGAATTGGAATGCATACCTACATTCCATTCTCATCGACAAAAAAAATGGTCAAAAATCGGTAGAAAAGTCGGTCGTGGGCAGAAAGGCTTCAACAAACATCTATTACCTTTCCGTAACACATAACTAATTTATTTTCCAGTAGGTAGGACCATCGCCAAATGCGATACCCAAACAAAATTTCTGAACGCACTTTCTGATCGCCGTACGCTATTTCTGAACCTATTACGCCTATCCGGCTGTGAGAGATATACCAAATATTGACGCAAGTAGGAGCATAAATCATTGATATGAAACTTTCTGTGGGTGCTGTTTCGTAACGTTGTACTAGTCATAATAAATATTGGTAAGGTGTTTTGTTGATATAGGTAGCTAATAGTTTTGATTTGCTTTTGTTTTTTGTTAATAGTTAGTTTTTGTTTGTGTGTGTGTGTGTGTTTTGTAAAACACTGGTATTCATCAATATCCAGCTAGACTGGAAGCTGGACCAACATAGTTAGGAAAAGGCTAAGCAGATGATGATGATGTGTTAGTTTTTTTTGTGTGTTGAAAATTTGTTTGTTACTCCATCGTAGCCTAGTGGTCCCTAAGCACGACTGCAGTGCTACGCTAGAGGTCTTGGGTTCGATTCCCAGGTCCAGGAAAGTATTATTGGGATTTTCTATGAAATTCTCAGAAGCAGCTCCAGGATTTTTGTCCGGTTTATGGCAATAGGTTCGCTCCCTATTACATGAGAGTTAAAACATACCGGCTGTGAATTTGTACACCTCAGTCTAACCCTTTGGGGAATACAGGCGTGATGGTATGTTATGTTATGTTGTTTCTACGCTAGTAGCTTTTTTTATATTGCCCCTCACTAGGAATTTCTTCTGTATCGTGGGAACCTCAACAAACACGTAAACTTACAAAAACAGCCAGACCCGAATATAATGCAATATGCTTGCCTAATATCCATTAGGATTGGCCACTGTAACTTAAATTTAGTTGAGTGGGTGTGTGCACAAACATAGTGAGCTTCCTTTCCCCTCATTCATGTAGTCCAATGGAACGGCAATTGCACGGAATAAGGGACAGCTCATAATAGGTATAACCACAATTGACACATCATAGAATGGTAATTTGTTCATTAGGTATTCGATTCAACTTAACATAGTTTGTGATCCGTGTAGTATGCTACCTCAAAATCTTAAGCTGATTTACAGTCAAATCACCGTCGGTATTTGTTTCACAAAATAGTACAATATTCGTAAAAAAATAAAAAGTATGCTATTGCAGATTTTAAGTTGCAAATTGAGCAAAAAAAATTGTTCCAATATGGACCTGAAACACATGAAAAGCGCTTTTCACTACATTCGACATGAAATGAAACAAAAAAAAACACGGTCGCAGTTCAAAAAACTGAAAACCAAATCAAAAAATGTACGCAAAATCCAATTTCTGGGAATGGGGAAAAAATATCAACTCCCAAAAAAAACGTATTATGTCCTGTTGAAATTTTACCTAAACCCAATAGGTAGTTTCATTTAGAAAAGTTTGCGGTATTCAGCAGTTTTCCAATTGAATTTGATAAGGGGTAAAATTTTGTACGCAAGTAATTTTCGTTCGGAAAAGTTCTGTATTACTTACCTGGGTTTAAGGATAGAGGCGATCAGGCAAACGATAGGCAAAAAGTATTTCGCTTTAGGAACTTTTAAATGTGCCTATATCTGGAGATTCTGTAATTATTTGAAGTAGTATTTGAAGAGTTTTTGCATAAAATAAATGTTTATTTCGATCTCTTTAGAGGAATAAAATTAAAGTTTTTGCTATGTCGGGCTTACTTCAGATTGAAGGTGAAAACTATACCTATTCCCCTCTTTATATGTTTTACAGCAATGAGATTTTTAAATTTACTATTTCATGTTCTTCAAAGGTAACGGTAGAAACAATTTCAATCGAAAGTGGAATGTTGAAATAAGTTGAAACTATGAAAAAAAATATTGAAATGGAAACCCAAGTCAATGACCGGTGAAATTAAATTCAAGAATAAAATAATATCCAGAAATAAATAGAGGGTTTTCTTTTCAATACCTGAAACGTTTGTCGCCTGTACTTGTTAAAATAATATTCAGGGCTCGGCTATAAATCAAGATATTTAAACTTACTTCATCGCCTTTTTAAGGACCCGTTGCTGTGGAAAAAAATAATGGACATCTCTTTTAAAATCTCTTATAAAATATACTTTGATTTTAGGTCATGTGGTTATGGCCTAGTCGTTAAGGTGTCCGACTCTCTCACATAAGGTTGCTAGTGCGATACCAGGCAAGTTCCAATGTTACTTTTTTATATTTATGTGCTTTCTAAGTTTAACATGGACATCACTGATATCGGTGAAGAAAAACAACGTAAGGCAACGTTAATTAATATAAGACTAAAATCGCCACTCCACAAGCAAGCACTGTGATCTATGCTCATGCCTTCTCTATATAAGAAGAGACCTTTACACTAAAATGGGACAATAATATGTGATACATACATACATAATATACATAAACTCACGCTTTTTTTCCCATGGGGGTAGGTAGAAACCACAGAACGCCACCTGCTACGATCCTTACATACTACTTTCGCCTCGTCCACGTTCATACATCTGGTCATACAAGCACGCCGGTTACGAATACTGCACACCCGACCTTTCTGAAGAACCTCACCAATAATAAGTAATATCGGCTGATATTACATTTTTTCAAGTGGAGGTAAAAATAGAAGGAAAAAACTTTTTGATGGAGTCGACAATCCAATTGCATGGTGATGAGGTAGAACTTTAGATATTTCAAACTCCAACAAAATCTAGTTACGTACTAGACACATACCAAACTGTCGCCACAGTAATTTGTGAATAGCTTTAAGTAAACTTTCACGCTTCTAAGTTTGTCGAAACTACGTAATTGTCTTTGAAACCAAAACCAGACTTTTGAGAACGGATCCGATTAAGGGAACTACAAATGACCATCTTTGTGACGCTTTGAATTCAAATTCGGAATGGTTGTTTTCTTAGCTGATAAAATAACGCAGTAATACAAGGCTCTATTAATAAATTCAAAATAAAGTTGCATCATAAGGGTTAGCACACCAATGCAACGCGATAGTGTTTATTTCGAATCAATACGAATTTCAAATATCGAGTTTTGTTTTCCTTCTGTTTTATTAATTCAGTACATCATCCCAAATATGACCTACATTTTGTCGGTTATTGAAAAAAACTCTGCCGTTCCAAACAAAGGTACAATACCCACCCGCATACCTACAGCGTAGTTTTCTCCAACAGGTCTAATCATGCACTAAATGTATACTAAAAGTTTGTACCACTATGTCCTTTTCATCATGTTTGAATTTTATTTCCAGGTTGCGATGTTTTCCTTCACCGATGTCAGTGATAAACTTCCAAGTACACAAAGTACTTGAAAATCAACCGAAGACTTTTTATGGAACGTTCCATTTCATTTCGCTAGAGGATATATGAGCCAGCCTGATTCCCCGCTAGAGACTGATAAGTCGAGAACGTGACGGGGAATAAATCATGGACACTGCCGTGATCCGAATAACATGTACGACAAAATATATCCAAGAATTTATTTAACTTCCATATCGAAGAATTGGCTGTTTACCCGTGGCCTCCTTTGGGTTTTAGTAATGTTATCCTTATTTAAGAGCTGGTCTTTATTATTGTGGGCATCTATCGTTGAGGTAATCTGCCTTCCGGGATAGTAGGAGAGAGTATTATTACACTTTTTTCCCTTGATGGTTAGAGAGAGGTGTTTATTCTGATAAATAATAATACAAGACTATTATTTTGCTGCCTTGTCTCATACAAAAAGACACGAACATTGATCACCATGCTTGCTCAAGGCGGATTGGCAATTTTTTGGAGTTATTATTAATTAAAACACCCACGCTGTGGGTATAAATTGGTATATCTCTTTCTAGCTCTTCGGGGAATACAGGAGTGATGGTATTTATGTATGTGTATTTAATTAAAATTCCAGGTTTCCTCACGATGTTTTGTATTCACCGATGTCTTAGGAATTACATATGAAAAAGAAAATATCACATTGTTGCTTGCCAGTGCCCGGTTTTGGACCCGCATCCTCATGCATGAGGAGCGGGCGCCTTAACCGCTGGGTTATCACAACACACCTGACATAAAATTTAAAAATGTCCCAAAATGTTATTGCAAAATCCGTAGGTCGTTATTTATAGATTGTGACAGTGCAATATTACGATAGTTTGCAACCCTATCAAGTTAGAAAAATTATAAATTGCCCGCTTGCTCCCAGTTGACTCTTAGAACGTCCGAGGAATGATAAGTAGTTCAGTGCACACTATCAAGTGGCTGCCAAGTTTACAAATATTAATATTTGCACACTATATCAAATGTGCTGACTGCCTCGGTAGCCTAGTGGTCCTAAGCGCGACTGCTACGTT
Source organism: Caradrina clavipalpis (assembly GCA_932526535.1). Taxonomy (NCBI): domain Eukaryota; kingdom Metazoa; phylum Arthropoda; class Insecta; order Lepidoptera; family Noctuidae; genus Caradrina; species Caradrina clavipalpis. The sequence continues at coordinate 4,007,689 of OW052095.1, forward strand.
AGAGGTCTTGGGTTCGATTCCCAGGTCGAGCGAAAATTGTTATTGGGTTTTTCCATGAAATTCTCAGTAGTAGCTCGGAGTTAGGATTTGTGCCCGGTTAATGTCAATAGGCTCGCCTCCTATTACATAGGACCTAAAACATACCGGTGAACTGTGGGTTTACATACATATGCCTCTACCTAACACTTTGGGGAATACAGGCGTGATGGTATGTTAAATTATGTTATATCAAATGTCTGTTTCATAATAGTATAAAATTCGAGAGTGTTAATTACAAAAAAAAAAGAAACTCATTTTTATTTAAGGTCACAGTTGTAACTTGTTTGTAAACAAAAATAATTGCTTTAAAAACAAAAATAATTATTTACTCAAATATCGACTTGAGCTTTGTTCCAGAATAAAAATACGAGTATTAAGGTGTCTTTTCAGACAAATCAGTGGTGTTAGTGATCAGCCGTCAGTTCGAAATAATTTGTGTCACATAATTAGATATATTTCATTACCAATAACTCAGACCAACAAAAAAAGAAAGACGGCGCGCCGCGAACATCAAAAGTGAAGCCACCTTTTTATCTATGTGTGCATCGAAGGGTTGCCATTTGTTAATTTTTTTCCCTATAATTTGGGGATATTTTTGTGGGTAGCACTAGGATAATATTGTACGAGTAAGATATTGTTCAGTATGGTATTGTACCTCAATAGTTGCGAAGGCTTCTACTCCAAAAAAAAGAACTTATATTTTCAATCAACTTTATTGAATTCAAAAAGAACATAAAAAATCACTGACTCTAAAGAAAAAGTAATATGGTAGTAGTTATTTAAATGGTATCGAACAAAAAATATTCCCTTTTAAAAACCTTGTTGTTGAGTCAATTTTTTAAATTATTCCATTATTTATATTATTCCATTTATTTTTTATTTCATTATTAATTGGAAACCTAAAATATTAAATACCTACATAAAAAGAAGAAAACTAGAAGTAAGAAATCATAATTATTTATATTAACCGAATGGGGAAATTTAAAATCGTATTATGGCAACCCTCACACTTTATGTCACTGCTTTCGTTCGTTGAGGTTTTGTGTTCCGAGTAACCTAAAATTCACAGTTTATTAATAGAGAAACGATGTTATTTTATGTACTTACAAGTGAAAAGTGATTCCGTGAGACTTTTTATGTAATTTGCTGTTGTTTTTGCAACTTTTCACTACACAGGAAGGCATAATTCTATGTTTTAAATCTAAGTTTACTTGACGGCGACTCGTGACGTACTAAGAGCGATGAGCATGGTTTTAGTGTAGGTGTGTGCGTGAGCGTGTATGTTTACTTGCAGGAGCACGGTTTTATGGCTTCACTTTCGATGTTCGCGGCGCGCCGTCTTTCTTTTTTTGTTGGTCTGAGACCAATAAATTGACATATTTTTTATGAGCTGTCAAAACGAGATTCCCCCATAGATTGTACATAGCAATAGTAAGACATCACTTATTTGCCGACTCTGAGCTAAGCGGTGCTGATGCGCGCGTCATATTCGTGAACGAGCGCTGTCAGTTGGGATTGGTCATCTCTTAACTGCCATGGCTTACATCGTTATTATAATTTTGTTATTTTTTATATTCACCTTCATTGTTTTCACATATAGAAGCAATAAGAATATTGTAACCAAGACTTTGTAAAAACCAAATTGAAGGAAAAAAGTGTCCATGGAGTTTCTTGCTCGTTCTTCTCCATAGAGACCTACGTTTTGGAACGAGCAACTAGCTTCAAATTATAACTGTAACTTCTTGACAATTCAAAAGTGCCTGTAAATGGTCTAATTGAAATAAATGCTTTGACTTTGACTTTGATTTTGACTCAATTGTTTAACTATTTATTGATTTCAAAGCAACTATACATCTAATTTCATTTTTAATTGAAAATTCATCGTGGTTTAAGGGCTAAATTAAAGATTTTATTTAAAAAAATTATGTCTTGGAACTATTGGTATAATGGTTATTGGTATTAACTTTCCAATTAAATCTGCAACGCTAGATTTTTACAGAACAACATTGTAGATCTGTCATCTGTCAGTTTGACATAACCATACTGATTTGACATAACACATTAAACGTCAGATCGGTCATCGCCTCTGTCTAAAACACACTAAAAAGCATTCACTCTATATCAACTTATTATAAACAAGAAACGATCACAGTTGATTTTATTCATAGTTTCACGTAAGTAATACGTCGCCGGCTCGCTGGAAATTAAGTGTCGCCCTCTACTGACTCTATTATGTACGAAGGATCAAGGAAATTGGAACGTCACCGACGTAACACTAAAGACTAGTTTTTTTTTTAACTTGCTGACGTAAGCAGCAATAAATAAGAAGGATGTTGTTAGGAAAAAGCTTGTTCGGGGAAATGTTATGATGTTGTATGAGGGGTTTATTATGATTGATACTTTATTGCTATTTATATTTATCTACTATTTTAATATCATTGATTTATGAATAATTAATCTAAACGCAAAACTTACCATCATAACACCATACCATCACGCCATCACGCTTGTATTCCCCGAAGGTTAAGGCAGGGACAGACTTCCACAGAAAGATCATTGCCAGTATGTTTAGGTCCCATGTAATAGGGGGCGAGCCTATTGCCATTAATCGAGCACAAATCGTAACTCCGAACTGCTACTGAGAATTTCACAGAAAAACCCAATAACACTTTTTGCACGACCTGGGAATCGAACTCAAGACCTCTAGTGTAGCAGTCGCACTTAGCACCACTAGGCTAACGAGGAAGTCAAGTAAAACGTTTATGAAAAAATGAATTAGAGGCATCGTGTATAAGAGGCTGAGGCGGGCGCTTTAACCACTGGGTCATCTCATCACGACAAGGAAAATTCTTCTTTTTCATTTATTACGCATTTCTTTATTAACGAGGAAAAAGTAACTGCTTGTTACAAATATGAACCAAAAAAAATATGTATAGGCTTCTAAAACAAATCCCTAATTGACCTTTACGAACTTTTTGAATCTTATAAAAATTCTTTCAAAGCATTCATAATAAGATTAATTACAAATTAATTCTTATAAGGAATTATTAATTCAAATATTCATTAATGCTCATCTTTATTCGCAGATATTACGCCATAGTGTACGACAGATGTTCAGAATTAATTTAATATAAGTCTCGTTTCAGTTTCTTTTAATATTACAGCTCGAAGGCCGCCGCTGAACTCATTTCTGAAGACGATTCGATGTAGATTCAATTTAATATCAGACATCTTAGTTCCGTGGAACAACTCAGAAATGAAATATTATTTGGGCTTTCAAAAGCAATAAACAATTTATCGTTGATTGTACCTACTTCAATTGAACCAATCGTCTGTTTGAGCGAGATCATATTTTTTTTTTGCTTTTAGTCAGATTTACTCAAATGATTTGCGACGCTGTTTTGTTTTATAATTGGAACAACTCGAAGGCTAAAAGTAACCTAGTTACTATCAGTATGTAGAAGTCCACTGCTGAACATAGGCCTCCCCCAAAGAGCGCCAGCCAGCCCGGTCTTGGACAGCCCGAATCCACCTTCTTTAAATCGTTGGTTGGTGCAGTAGGGCGTCCAACACTACGTTAGCCTAAACGTGATCTCCACTCTAACACGTGTCTACTCCACCGACCAACTTCTTACTTGTCTCCTTTAATTAAGATTTAGCTTTTTTTTTGTCAAATTCTTGTGTTACTTTAATGACTACTAAGTCAGGGTTATGTAGTACGTATAAACAATTGCAAAACGGAACCCATAAACAACTCCGAAAGAGTAACCCAAAACAGATTCAGCCATACAAATGCAAAAAACACTCACGAGCCAAGCCAAACGGTAGATTTTCGAAAGACAAATCCCCAGTTCAAAAGTTGAAGGGGCCTGTCTTGTCAGGAACAGGCGGCAACTTCCAGCGGTTACATACTGCGCTGATTTATAAACGGCAACTTTGTACTCAATGCTATGTTTGTCGATAGCGGTCTGGGTTTTGGAAAAGGAGTTTCTGTGTATGAGTTTTGTTTTGGTTTTATGTATGTGTGTGTGTTGTACTTTACTGTGTTCGTTTTTTAAATTATAGAAGTTTGTGAGAATTGTTTAAGGTATCGTGCTTCTTTTGTTTTGAGGTTTCCGTACTCGAAGGGTACAGGGCCCTATTACCAAGCCTCTACTGTTTGTCAGTCTGTCTGTCAGCGGGCTGTATCTCAAAAACCGGAATGGTTATAAAGTTGTCATTTTTACAGAGTGTGTATTTCTATTGCCGCTATAACAACAAATTAATAACAAAAATTAAGAAAGTAAAACACAAGGGTTCCCTGTTTTTATTTTTAAATAATATGTTCGTTGTATGATGTTTTGGCAGCAACAAATAACATTTTGTGGTAATTTTCCCCATTTACGGGGAGATTTAATGAGTAATTCACCTCAATAGAAAAACTTATTTTTATTCTCGATAATTTTTTATTTTTAAAATTATTCTGAAATGCATAAAAATCTACATTTCACGCGGTATACCCAAAACACTTTTCTCTATAAATCTCACAGTTAATCGCGTTTGACTCATATTTTACCCATGACTGAACTAGAAGGCATACCTTTCTCAACCCTTGTCACTACATATTACTCAAGACCAAATATTCAGTAGATAGGTGTTCAATCTAACGGACCTGAAGTTTATAAGTCTGGGGTTTGGAACATCTTTAGGGAAAACTAGCGTTTAATTTAGCATAAGTTTGGTGTTCCAAATATATGGAAAGGTTGATTTTTTAAGCGATTTCAAGTTTCAAATCGTGTAGTGAAACGTGGTAAAAATTGCGGGAGGTTTTTAAGTGAAGAATTTGCGCTAAATACCCATATGTTTTTTTCACTTGCTTTGAGTTGCATCTGCGGGCCTGTTGGTCTAGTGGTTAGTGGCCCTGACTGCTAAGCCGGAGGTCGTGGGTTCGATTCCCACCCAGTACAAACTTTGTGTGATGAGCATGATTGTTTGTTCTGTGTCTGGGTGTGATTTATCTATAATATGTATATATTTATAAAATTATATAAGTATGTATATCAGTTGTCTGGTAACCATAACACAAGCTCTGCTTAGCTTGGGATCAGATAGCCGTGTGTGAGTTGTCCCAAGATATTTATTATTATTTATTATTATTATCTTTGATTATAGTACGCTCCATTCCCGTGAGTCGTAGCGTGATGTTGTATAGCCTATACTATTTCTCATGAATCTATCATAATACAATAATTATGTTTCTAATTTAATGATTAGGTCCAGAGATTAGAGCTTTTCAACAAACTTTCTAGCTTTATAATACTATTATATATTTGTACATACAGAGTTTTGTAATTAACTTTGAGGTTTCTCATTGAGATCGAAATTCGGCTATTGATTGGTTGCGGGTAGGGATCGATTTATAGATAGGATTATAGAAAACTGTGCCTTCTTTTTGTATTCTTAAATATTTAGCCGTAGTTCCATGAATGGTGACGATCTCAGGACGATGTGCTATGAAAGTTGATACATGCATACCATCACGCCTATATTCCTCGAAGGGTTAGGTAGAGGTGTATATTGTTCGCCGGTATGTTTAGGTCCCATGTAGTACAGGGCGAACCTATCGCCATTAACCGCGCACAAAAAAGTTAATGCTTAAAAGAAAGAAGGAAAATAAAAAGAAGATAGAAAGTAGATACTACTAAATATTCTTACAACTCAAGCTATATTACATTTTTTTACCACTGGTTAAAGTTCTACCTACGTCAAAGACAAAATGGTACAATGAAGTCATCTCAAAACTTTACTATTGTTAAGTTTATAGTAAAAGTGAGACATAAAGTCTTTGTCAAATATATGAAGATCACAACGAAGTGTAATAAAGAGTTTTATTAAAGTTTCACAAAATATTAAAATTATACTTTGATGAAATCGTTTCAAACTTTACAAATTGTTCATGTGCTGAGTGTAAAGACATGCTTATTGTAATGAGATCGTTTCATCATCTGCCTAGCCTTTTCCCAACTATGTTGGGGTCGGCTTCCAGTCGAACCGGATGCAGCTGAATATCAGTATTTTACATGGAGCGACTGCCTATCAGACCTCCACAACCCAGTAATGGGTAATACGATACTCTAGGTAAGACTGGTTGTCAGGCGTTCTGGCTTTTGACTAACAGTAACGACTGTCAAAGATCTACAAATGACAGCCGGGACCAACGGCTTTACGTGCTTTCCGAGGCACGGAGGAAACTCGCTATGGTAAATGGTCACCCATCCACAGACCAACCTCGGCAACCGTGGCTTAACCCGGAAGATCGGTCTATGCGGCTGTAATTATTTAGCCACGAGCTCACGAGCATGAGATCGTGTGTGGTGTAAAAAACATACCAGAAAGCCGTTAAGTACGTATTACTACCTATCGAGCTAAGTAACATGGAACAGAAATTATTACTTGGAAACGATTGTGTGGTTGTGTGTTTTTTATTCTTGGTGTAAAACAGTGCACGCAAAACAGTGTGCTTTCAAGCAAATGCATGCAAAAGGAATCTTAGAAGCAATGTATAGGAATCGTAAGAATGTTTTCATCATATAAAATTGTAGTAGTTTAACAACTAAACGACGACGGGGGGTAACTGCCCCGTTGGTCTAACTGCCTCGTTGGTCTCGTGGTCGCAAGTGCGACTACTGTGCAAGGGGTCCCGGGTTCGATTCTCAGGTCGAGCAAAAAGTGTTATTGGGTTTTTCTATGAAATTCTCAGTAGTTTGGATTTGTGCCCGGTTAATGGCAATAGTTCGCCGGTATATTTAGGTCCCATGTAATAGGGGTATTACATGGGACCTAAATATACCGGCGAACTGTGGGTGTACATTGGTACACCTCTGCCTAACCCTTCGGGGAATACAGGCGTGATGGTATTTTTTTTTTTTTTGTAGTAGTTTGTCTTTCTTCGAGACCACATCGAGACATTAAAAAAAAAAAAACTAAGGTGGGTAATCTGGGTGGTTCAGAACAAAAAAGATTATTATTACTACTTACTATTGATTGTTATTACTATTATTATTTACTAGAATTTGCTCGATCTCTAAATATTACATTGCATGTTTATATTTTTATCTAAGCTCATTATTAAGTGAACTATGTATGAGTAATAAATTCGTTAAACCTAACCTAAGATGACAATGACTATAAGAACACGTAACTTTCGGCTACGTAAAGGGTCTTTTTACACCTGAGACTATTCGCGATTCTATGGAACTTTTCAATTTTAGTAGTACATTCCCATGGGATAAAACTAAACCACACACACACAACTTACAATAAAACCAGTGACACAGGCACTTCAAGAGGCAAACTAACAAGGAGTCAGTTACAAGCATAAACGAATATTGCAAAAATGTCCTCTTCATAAATCAACTGACAGCAACCAATTCCCAAGTTGGATTTAAAAGCCAATATGTCATTGAAATGTGAATATTTTTGCACTTCTATATACAACGACCCGAGTATATTCAAATGAAATTGAAATGCTTAGTTTTATTTCAATGCTGTAACGCAATTTGGTCTTAAGGTTTCAAGGGCGAGCTAAATCCAGCTCCAAAGGTTACTTGGGCTGTATACACAAAGCTGGCAAATGAATTGCGATTTTGAATAGACCGTTACGAGATTTTTTCTATAAAGAAAAACCTTTTCGTTTTATGGTAATTTGAATTTAGAATGTTAATGTATTAAAGAATGAAGTAGAAATCACTGTAAAGATTACCCCCACAGACAAAAACGCGTGAAGTTATCTAAACAGGTTGCCATGGAAACGGTAGCTAACAAAAATCAAATCTAAACTAATTTAATATGAATAGGTTTTGGCACGTGACCAACGCGGAAGAATTTTAAAAGAAGAAAAATGAAAATGAAATTGCTGATTTACAGTAAGCTGCAGGAAAACAACAACTCTCTTTAGTCTCTACTTTCAAAAGATGAAATTAATTATGAGGAAATTACATTCCAATCTCTTGGGAGACAAATTGCTTCTGGAATACTATTTATCAATAGGCTTAAGCTTGTCAATGTTGTTTACATTATTTTGACACATTTATTTAAATAAAAAAACGTTTTAATCACTATTAAGAAATAAACAATAACTAACTATAGTACTTTAAATACCGTTCGTTATATCACAAAAAAAAAACTTTATTTAAAAGGCTCCAGTACGGTCCGAATCTTGAAAACATACCTGTACAATTAGTCTAAAAGACGTCAATCTATTTTCACACAAATTATCGTAAAGCTTCTACAGCCTTTGGACTGAAAACACTCTTAACTGCAAAAATCTACCCCACTGAATTTAGGTGAAGTGACCTGATGCCATCAGCTCATCTCCAGCTCAATGCACGTAAACTAAGAAACATCTTTACAGAATAGACCAGCAGTTTATCTATGTTCAAGACCCAAGAGGTTCTCCCCTGAACCTGAGCTTTGTAGATGTTCACTTGGTAAGACCATCATGTATTATTACATCATCTCCTTTTCTTCTTCGTGAGGAAATCCTCGTGAACTTCTTGGGGTAGGCGAAGAAGTGTGTCGGACTCCTACCAACTAAAACCCCATAGTTTTCCTCCAAGAACCATGGCACAGGTTCGCTCTGACCATCCTTGGGTCTTTCCCCATCTTTCGGGGGATTAAAAGATTGTCGGATGTTTTTGGATGATTTGCTTATAGCATTGCAAAACCCTCTCTCACTGCATTGGTGTTCTGTTTCTCTTCTATACGGCAATGGTTTTGTAGCTCAGTATACACACAGGTTTATAGAAAAAAAGGGTTATACTCATCGATTCCGATCACGTAGGCCCTAAGCGCGGTAACTGGAGAATTTAATGGATACTTGGATGAAAAAATTCGGATATTACATTAGTCAAATTCGGCCGATCAATGTACCTATTGCTATTGGGATTGTAACTACAAATTCGGGCTAATAATGTTTGAAGTGTTGTTTGGAAAGTAAACATAATAATATTGAGGCTTATGTGTGAATAGGTTTTGTTAATTAAAGTAATGGAAGTGGGTGGTTCTAAAATTAAAGTTAAAATTAAGCTTTGTTCGACTATAAAATTGTATTACATAACAAACATACCATTACATTACATAACATTTACAGACAAGTACCTAAGAGTAATTATAGTGTACGACTGTGTGCGCAATCATAGTTGCATTCTCTCTTCCCTTCCTCTCATAGTCCGGAGGACTATCCGACACAACTGTGAAGGGTTCAGGCTGACAGGACTAACAGCTTTACGTGCTTTCTTAGGCACGGGAGTGTTACAACTTCAACCCAAAAACATATTACCCAACCTGGTACTCGAAACACGAGACCAAAGATAAGCAGTGTATTACATAAGATAAAAAGAAATAAATGCATTGAATATTCTCCCTCATATGATAGAAACTGCATACGGTATGAACTTGGACAAAACAAAGGTCATATTGAATGCATGATGTCGTGCCAAGATCGGCTTGCGACGCAGGAAAACATCTCAAAGTTATGCATGAGTATTTTCAAACTAAGGAGATATATTTCCTGACAACTTGTTATTATACAAAAATAATATCTATCTACATACCAAGAAGGTCCAATACCTTCTTGGTATGTAGATAGATATTATTTTGGTATATCGTAGGATAAAAATGCAAGGATACAACTTAAGTAGGTGTAATACACGATGTAATTTGTTAAAAATATTGTCTGTGTGTGTCGCGTTCGGCTAAAATAATACAAATTATATAATTTTTATTATTCTAGGCGAATGTGACACCGTTCTATGAAGTTGATAGTAGAAATTTCAATTTTGTCTATTTGGGAACCGTACAATCAAAAACATAAATATTAGACCAAATTCAAAAGCGTCTTTGCTCCAATTTTTAAATAATTTTCCGGTGTTACAAAACCAATCGTTATTTACCCAGAAAATGGCGTTTGAATTTTGAGTAATTGAAACTTATTTGTTCTCGCGACTGTACTCACAGACTTTATCGCCTTTTTGACAGACGTAAGTTATTGGAACAAACCAAATGTGTGAAATATTGAAAACTACTTCCAATTGTTTCTGTAAGCGCCTTTTCTTGTTTGGTTAGGAATAGACATTTATAAACAAAGGTTTTCAGAAATATTTCTAGGTAACGAGTTATGTAGATATTTTTATTTATTTCTTGATGTATAGGTCTGAAGATAAATTGTGATAAGCATTAAATCATGAATTCAAACAATTTCTTTTTCAATATCTGTTAAAAAATAACTGCTTTTTTTAACGACCTCAATTGTACGCGGTCTCTAATTCATTAAACCCATCAAATAAATATTTCAAAAATAGCATCTCAAAAATAATTCTCACACAATTTCTTGAGCATGAGCAAAGCCACGGACCCAGCTAGTATTCTAACAAAAAAACCAGGCCATGTTTTCAGCCCCTATTATGTATCCCTATAAAAACAAACATAATTTCAGTTACAAAGAAATGTACACAGCGTTAGTGAAGGGTGAATGTTGTTTCAGTGTCATAAATCCTGAAAGGAGGCTCAATATCGGATTACAACAGCTACACGTAATAAAGACCTTTACTTAAGAAAACATTCTGGCAGCTTTACTGGCCTTCTATTTTCAAACAAAATTGAAATAAAAAAAAGTGTCTGTGAAAAGAATTCTAGCTTGGGAACTGGGGACCCCTTTTCAATAGTTTGTCTGCAATTCATATTCAGTCCAGATCTAATTTTATTTGAATAGTGAGACCAACGCGTGCTGCATTACTGATATACCTATTTAATTTGAATGCAGGACTTTTAGGTGATAAGTCTTTTGTTTTTGAGACATTTCAATAAAAGGTTCTCGTTAACTTTATTCATTGGAAGATAAAATGCGTAGGATTTTGACTTCAGCTCTTTATGAATTCTTTTCGTGTATACGTAGCTGATAAGCATTTAGGTTTCTGTTAATCAACATTTATTCGAGCGATATCATAATTAAGGCGCGTGGCCATGCAAAACGCAGCGGCAGCCGTTTTTAGGGCAGTTTTTAGGAGCCCACTTCTCTATATCAAATAGAAATACCAACTAATAAAAAATACGTTAAATTTCTACACATTCTTGACTCGAAAATAGTAGATTTATTTTTAACTTTTTAGTAACATAATGCTTAATTCTGGGTCATAACGAAACTACAGAAATGAGAAATAATAATTTTTGACATGCATCTCCTCGTAAAGTGAACATTATTTTGATTTGCGACTTAAACTAATAATTTTAATTAGGCAATTTAATAAAGAACATTATGCTAGTTTTATTTTTTTCAAAACACGAAAATTTGATTTTATATAGATTTTACTCTAAAATCTGAGCGTATTTTCTACGTATCTCTTGCGCCGCGTTAGTGTGCCGCCAAAAGAAAAAATGCTCAAGGTTATTTGGTCAGGGTAGCGCCTTAAAACAGTTTCGTATTGTCATTCTTCATATCGTATTTCTGGATGTGCACTCGTGCTTGTGCCTTCTCTGTATGAGAAGAACCCTTTGCCCTGCATTACGAAAAAAATATGCTGGTATTATATAATTATTTTTCCACGGTATAAACAACTGCATTATCTATATGAAGAGAGAATAGATAACTTTGAATTTATGTTACTACCAATTTACAATGTTTTAATTTTCACGATATTAACAATATTATCATACCTTTTAATTTGAGTGGAATATAATTTCTCGATTACCAATGCCAGCTTAAAACACAATAAGCTGCTACAACGTCCTCTAATTCAATAAACTCATAAAACTACCATCAGTCAAATACCAAACATTCTCGCCATGAAAACTTTAAAAATTCCGTCAAAAATTCCCACTAAATAGGGCACCGTGCCTAGCCCACATATTTCGTAATAATCTCATCTTTCATACATTGTGGCTCGAGGTTGGCGGCCACGCTATTAGCGAAATATAAAAGGTGGTCCGGATTCTGTAGTGGAGTGTTTAGAAGGCGGCCATGGGTCGTTAACCGAAGTATAGTGCCGCAATTTTGTAAGAACATGCAAAGTGCATACAGTTGTTTTTTACTGAATGGTTGCAGTTTTATGCATAGTTGTGGGGAATTCTGGGTTTTGTTGTTGGTTCGCTAAATGGTATGAGTGTTTAAGAGCTGAATAGCAGAAACAAAAGGCCAATTCTACTAAGAGAAAGTCTGCAAACTCTAGTCGCAATCTCTTCTCAGTACAATCAATGTCAAAACACATTAGGTATTTCTTTTTTTGACAGAATATTAAGACTGGGATTAGATTGCGATCTAAAAGTTAGTAGAATTGCTCCCCTGAAATGTAGTATAATTTAAAAACACACATGGTGAACGTCTTTAGCACGTAAATAGGTTTCAGGGTACCCGCATCTCCGGGGAAACGTACTAGATCCCATTTTATGAGACGACCTAAGTCAGTAAACGCAGGCGAGCTGAGTCCGAGATGGACACTAAATACTAAAAGAAAAAGTATAGATTTTCTTCTTCTAGCAATTTTTTATTTTTATTTGTGTTACTAGCTGTACTAGCCGCGGTTTCATCCACGTTTAATTGCGTATTTGGTTACTGCTCCTCACCGATTTGTCTGTCTATTTTTAATAAATCTGGCTCTCATTTAACGAAAATATTTTTTGGTTCGCTTTCACGAATATAGAACTGAACCGATTATGATGAAATTTGGCACAGATTAAGCTGTAATCCGTGGCTTCGTCTGTATCCATGACAACCGAAATCCACGCGAATGAAATCGCGGGCAACAGCTAGTTAAAAGCTAATTATTTTATCTTTACCTAACCTTTGACAGGTTTGTTGAGCGTGACATACGAAATTGAGAGACTTTTTCTCGGGTGTTAGGCTTGTATAATTTACTTACGCTCCTTAGCGATGGATGGGCTGTCCCTACTAAGGCAGCATCCGTGAAAACGTCTTAACCTTTAGTCTGGAACGAAAAAGGTCGAACATTTTTTTCATAAGATTTATCAAGCTAAATCCAAACAGACCCTGATATTGATTTTCAGGGTTAAGGTACTTTAAGAAGTTAGAAATTACTTGTACATACATTTTCTAATAATACTATCAATTTATACCATCATGCCTATATTCACCGAAGGGCTAGGCAGAGGTGTACCAATGTACACCAACAGATCACCAGTATGTTTAACCCAAGACCTCTAGCGTAGCAGTCGCGCTTAGGACCACTATGCTAACGAGGCAGTTCAATACATAACTTAACATTTTTTTTTGTTAATGTTAAGAAATGCGGCAGACCTGTAACAGTAAAGCTTCATCTCAAACGTATGCTAATAGATTAAAAATAAAATATCATCAATATTCTAAGTATTAATCTTAAAAGGTGGGAGACATTTTGGTGTGGGAATATTCGTTTTAGAAGAACTAAATTTTAGTAAAACAAACAACTTTGTTTGTTCCACGTTTCATTGAAAGACAAAGCGTCTCGAATTAGCTTTATAATGTAATTACATCCTTATTCAATGCTAAAACCGTTGACATTCCTTCAAACAAAAACACCTTAATTCTCGCAAGTTGAATTAAAACACAATAATATTTATACGTAGGTACATACAAAATAGGTGCCCATGCACCATCACGCCTGTACTCCTAAAGAGTTATGCAGAGGATAGATTACCAATGATTTTACCAAAAATTTCATAGAAAAACATAATACAATTTTTGCTCGACCTGGGATTCAAACGCAATACCTCTAGTGTCCCAGTCCTGCTTAGGACTACTAGACTAACGAGGCAGTAAAAAAAATATAAAAAATTCAAAAATACAAGCGAAAATATATACTTAGACTTTAAAATGTGTTAACATTTTTCCGGTTTAAAAATATTATTGTCGCATTGCAGTGTACTAGGTACCTCATATCCGACATAGAACGTAACATTATTCAGTCCTAAAGACTTAATAAGAAACAAGTAACTTTCAAATTCCGGTGTAAATGTTCGGAGCTCATTCCACAATTTGTTAGTTATTGTGGAAAACGTGAAAGTTTATAAACTACTAATGTCTTGTCTCGGGATTAATGTCGAAGTTTATTTTCTTTTGGCGTGGTAGTTGTCTACTAATAAAATGGAACGTTTTGTAATTTTCGCCGGGATTACAGCACACCGGGTTGAAATGAGCTCGCATTTCTTACGGTTGGTGTAATAAGACACTATTATTTGAAATGTAAGACGCCAAAAATAAAATGTTAGATGAAAGGAATCTTTAATTGCATTTGGCAATTTTTTATTACGTTTTACAAAATATAATACTAATGAAAATAACGGATACAGCTAAGGAGAAAGGAGAAGAAACAGGTTATATCAATTTTACTTTCACTTTAATTTAAACAGTTATGTTGAAATATAAATGGGCTCGATGTATTTTTCTATTTTTACGGTACAAGTCCTTTATCCTATCCCCAACCACTGCAACTATTGAAAGTCAGGATCAACAGTCTCCCCCGACTCAATGAAGCTCGACAAATCCTGGAGAAACGATATAACTCACTATCTTGGATCAACAAAATTAATCAGAAAAAAGAACAGTGGAGGAGTAAGAAAATACATATTTTCCACTTTCTCTCGTATCACAAACCGTTGGTCATGCACGTCAAGTTGCATTAGATTGGCGTCCCAACCGCAACCGCGTATGAGAGTGAGAGAAGAAGGAGTGCATCTGTGTTTGCGCCTACACTCTTGCACTATAACATCTTCTGCGTGCCTAGCTAGTATCTCCTGCGTATTGTTGGGCTATTTTCCATTGAAATTGGCTACCGTGATCGTAATTCGACCTGAACATCATCATCTGCCTAGCCTTTTCCCAACTATGTTGGGGTCAGCTTCTAGTCGAACCGGATGCAGCTGAATATCAGTATTTTACATGGAGTGACTGCCTATCAGACCTTCCACAACCCAGTAATGGGTAATACGACACTCTTGGTAAAACTGGTTGTCAGACTTTCTGGCTTCTGACTAACAGTAACGACTGTCAAAAATCTACAAATGACAGCCGGGACCAACGGCTTTACGTGCTTTCCGAGGCACGGAGGAAACTCGTTATGGTAAATGGTCACCCATCCACAGACCAACCTCGGCAAGCGTGGCTTAACCTGGAAGATCGGTCAATGCGGCTGTAATTATTTAGCCACGAGCTCCTAGTAGTTCGGCCTGAACAATATAGCCATAATGGACATCGAAACACAGCTGCAGGCATAAACATGTAACCTAATCATCTAAAGCGCATACACTCCTATAAACATATCTATGTTTCTTTGCCTGTATATCCTGAACAAACAAACTCCTTCCCTCATAATATCAGTATGCATTTCTTTATTTATCTAGTTCACCATGTTAGTGTAATGAGGTAAAACTTTGTGATATTTTCCTACTATCCTTTTCCCTTTGTGGACGCATTTACTGAACTATGTTTGACTGACTTTTGTTTTTCAACAAATTCTTCATTTGTTTGCACTCTTGTGACTGTGGAACTATAAAACCAATTCATGACGTATAAAAAGAGAAAGTTGTTCGATTTACAAATTATTGATATAGAACTTCTTTTGTTTTTAGTCGTAGGTATATTTTAGTTCTGTTATTTAGGCTAGCTTCTGTCAGATAGGTTTATCTTTTTAACTTTTAATTAGTAACAAATATGGACCCATTATGTATGACATATTTGTAACTAGCTAAATATTATAACAGCGGACAAAGACGAAGTCACGGAACAAAATATATTAAATTTTCTTTCTTGGGGTTCAAACTTAATATACAATATTTCATCAAAATCGGTTCAGTGGTTTAGTCGTTAAAGGGTAACAGACAGACAGACGAAACTACTTTGGCATTAAAAATATTATAATGGATTTAACCTCCGTGTTAGTAACTTACTCTGAGTTAAGTTTTTGGCTCAAGTGGGCCTTTTTTTTTTTTTTTTTTTTTTTTTATAGACGGGAAATCATCAAATAACTTCCCCCGCCCTGGGCGGGGCGGGAGGGAGTGTCAGACTTTTACTGACTAAAACCCGTCTATGTTCCTTCATGTGCCCTTTGCGTTCCGGGGGCGCGGTATCTCTTTCGAACAACCCGCAGCCCCGGCAGGCATCGGCCCTCAGTGGCCCCATCCAATTTGCTGACATCTCTTTGAGGCGCGCGTGGAACACGGACGCGCCGTCGACACGGTCTGTCGCTAGTGAACGTACGGACGGTGAGCTACCCATTGCTCACCGTCCACAGACCCGCGTCTACGGTGGCCGGGAGTCGTCACGTGGCTCCCGACGCCCGGATCGTCTACCGCGGCGGCCGCTGGGACGGGGGACCCTCCTTTCCCTCTCCCGTCCCGCCGCCTCCTTCTCTAGCATTACAGCTTCGCAGAAGGAGGCGACTGCTTCCCATTCCCCCTCACTCCGGACCATGGCCTGGACCAGTGCCGGACGCGAGAGGGCGCCGCCGCCGATGGCCGCCTCGAGGACTCGGCGGTGCTCAGCCCAAGCAGGGCACACCGCCAGAGTATGCTCCACCGTGTCCTCGGGGCGATCCTCACAATGGTGACACCCGGGCGTTTCCTCCCGCCCGATGAGGTGCAGGAACCTCCCGAAACATCCGTGTCCGGTGAGGACCTGCGTCAGGCGGTAGGTGAGGGCGCCGTGGCGCCGCTCCAGCCACTCCTCAAAGAGGGGTCTTACCGCCTCAATCGAGGCGAGCCCTGCACGAGGTTGCGACAGTCGTTCTCTCCATGTCGCCATGAGATCGAGCCGGAGTTCCGTCCGCAGAGCGGCAATTTGCCGCGGCAGCGGAGTTTCGCCCCGGCCCAGTGCCTCCGCGCGCAACTCGTGTAGGCGCGCGAGGACCAGCGCCTCCAGATCCCATGGCGGCAATCCGGCAAGGAGGCTCGCTGCCTCGCCGGAGATCGTGCGGTATCCGCGGATGACCCTTATGGCGATCACCCGCTGGGACGCGTTCAGGTAGTGGGCGGCAAGCCGCCTCAAGCCCCGCGCCCACACCGGGGCCCCGTAAAGGGCCATCGAACGCACGACCCCGGCGTAGAGCCTCCGGCAGGAGGCGTTTGGCCCCCTCAAATTGGGCAAGAGCCGCTTTAGAGCGGCCGACGCCCGTGCCAACTTGGGAGCCAAACGTCGGAAGTGCTCCACGAAGTTCCATCGGCTGTCGAGGACAAGTCCCAGGTACTTCATCGTCGACCCGACGCCGACGGAAACCCCTCCTACCGTGATTTGGGATCCCGACGGTGGCGCGTTCCGAGGCCCATGAAAACACAGGACCTCGGACTTGTGCAAGGCCACCTCGAGACCCAATTGCCGGATCCTCTCAACGACTGTCGCAACCCCGC
Source organism: Caradrina clavipalpis (assembly GCA_932526535.1). Classification (NCBI taxonomy): domain Eukaryota; kingdom Metazoa; phylum Arthropoda; class Insecta; order Lepidoptera; family Noctuidae; genus Caradrina; species Caradrina clavipalpis. The sequence continues at coordinate 4,025,098 of OW052095.1, forward strand.
GTGTCATAAGGTCGGCCGCCGCCTCGTGCGACCTCCCCTGCGCCAGGATCAGTGTGTCGTCCGCGTAGCACACTACGCTGGCGCCCTCGGGGAGGTCAGCACGTAGCACCCAGTCGTAGCCGATGTTCCACAGGAGCGGCCCCAGCACCGATCCCTGCGGAACACCGCACGACATCTCTCGCCGGTTCCATTCACCATTTCGACCAGGGTAGATCACGGCTCTATCACACAGATAGGCCCCGACCACCCGACGGAGGTAGTTCGGCACCCGGTGGTACCGGAGTGCCTCCCTAATGCAGGACCAGGGCAGGGAGTTAAACGCGTTGGCGATGTCCAACGACACCGCCAACACAACCCCGCCCCGGGATACAGCATCCCCCGTCGAGAGAGCTCTGACGCGCATGATGGCATCCACCGTAGAGCGCCCCCTGCGGAAGCCGAACTGGCAGTCCGCAAGGTCCGGCCCCATCCCAGACAGGTGCCCGACGAGGCGGCCCGCAATCACTCTTTCAAAGAGCTTGCCCACCTCGTCGAGCAGCACGATGGGCCGGTATGCGGACGGTGAGTCCGCAGGGCGCCCAGGCTTCCGAATGAGGACCAGCTTCCCCGTCTTCCAACGAAGTGGGAACTGGCCCCTCTCCAAACATGCGCTTAGGAGCCCCTCCAATCGGGGCCCTAGAGCCTCTGAGGCCAGGACCCAGGCTTTCCCAGGCAAGCCGTCGGGTCCCGGGGCGGTATTTTTGCCTTTCAGCTTATGTACCGCCACCCTCAGGTCTACCCCAGTCACCTCTGGTGTGTCGTCGTCGGTGTGGTCCGCTTCCGGCATCGCAGGCGGCGGAGCCATGGGCGGGGGAGGATGTTCTCCCCGCGAGGGGAACAGAGCGCTCACCACGTCCTCAACGAGCTCCGGCCGGAGACTCTGCGTCAGCGGGGGGGCCCAGGTGCGGATCTTATCCCGCACCGTCTTGTAAGGGCGCCCCCACGGATCCGCGTTCAGAGTCCCCAGCAACTCCTCGCGGGCCTGAGCTTTGGCCCGCGAAATGGCCTCGTTGAGGGCGGTCTTCGCCTCTCTGTACCCCTCGTACAGCTCCGCCTCAATGGCCGCCGCATTCGGTGGCCGAATGCGGAGCCTGCGATGATGGGCGTACGGGTGTCGCGCAGCGACGCATGCCTCCCGCAGCGCCGAAATCTCTTGCGACCACCAGTACACCTGCCGGCGGGCGCCGCCTTGCGGGACTCGGGGCATTGCCACGTCACAAATCTCGGACATGGCCCCCTGGAACCACTCCACCTCACTGTCTATGTCGGCAGGCCTGTCCGGTGATGACACCCAGGCCTGCACGATCGAGGCTTCCAGGAGGAGCTCCCGGTCCAACTGCTTCAGCGCCCAACGCGGACCACTCGGGGCCTGCACGACCGGCGCGCTGGAGTCCGGGGCGGAGACGTCAAACCGGATGTACCGGTGATCGGAGTAGGTCTCCACCCCCTCCACAACGCGCCAGTCAAGAACCCGCGGCGACAGAGCGGGGCTGGCGAACGAGATGTCCACCACCGATTCGCCCCGCATCCGCACGCACGTGGGTACAGAACCCCGATTCAGGATGACTAGACCCTTCTCCAGGGTCCAGTCCTCCAGCATCCTCCCCCGCACGTCCGTGCAGCGAGAACCCCAAGCCAAGTTTTTGGCATTGAAGTCCCCGAGCACTAGCACGGGGAGGGAATGGCTTCCGACGACGACACTCAACTCCATGAGGGAGTTGTGGAACTCGGCGAGAGTTCGGTTCGGGGAGAAGTAGCAACCAACTACAACGATCCCCCCGAACCGGGCCGCTACGCACCCCTGTCCTTTCTTGACTCCCTCAAGGGACGGGGTGCCGGCGGCGGCCGACGCAATTATGGCCACTGAGCCGCTAAGGTCCTCCACCCAGGTTTCTCTGGGCGGGACAAAGTACGGCTCAGCGACCACGGCGATGTGTATCGACCACTGCGCCATGCTCTGGAGCAACAGATCCTGAGCGGCGACGCAGTGGTTGATGTTCGCCTGTAGGAGGCGCAATGGTGCCGTTATTGGCAGTCCATTGCACCCCCCTGAATAGCCGTTGCGGCGACGGCTGGCGCGGACTCAGCGGCGGCTGCGGTTGCGGCCACGGCGACAGCAGCGGTGGCGGCGGTGACAGCGGCGGCGGCGCGGGGCCTTCCCCCGGCTTTGGCGGGCACGGCGCAGGCCTTGCCCCCAGCCCGGTGATCAGCCGGCTTGCTAGCCCCCGCACATGCGTCGCAGTGCGGCGGGGCATCGCAAGTCGCGGCCTTGTGACCGGGCTTGCCGCAGCGGAAGCACAAGCCGCTGCGGTCGACCTCTGAGGCGCATCGGCATGCCACGTGATTTCCCACGTGGCAGCGGAAACACCTCATGGGCCTGGGCTCCAGCAGTCTGACCTGCGCCGATACCCAGCCCACCAACAGTCTGCGGCCCCCAACAATAGCCTTGGCCGCCGCCACTGGGCAGCTGACTGTCACAGCCCGCATGCCCGAGTGCTCCGGACGGATGGTGCCTGCCCTGACCTGTTCGGCAGGGCATCCACCCGTCCTGGCGACGGCGGCCACCACCTCCTCCGCGGTGACCGAGTCATCCAGGCCAAGGATGCGCAGGTCTGCGCATCTGACGGGCCTGGAGACTCGGGCCTCGTCCGCGTCTAGGGACGCTCTCAGCCTTTCGGCTAGAGCGTCTGCAGACGGGCCGCTGGTGGCACCGGGGACCTCCAACATCCTGGCCCCCGTAGCCGTCACCCGGAGCCGGAGCCCTCCGGTGATGCCGAGCTCCGCGAGGTTCACCGCCGCTCTGGCTTTGCCGAGGACCTGCCCGTATGACACGCCCCGCTTCTCCGCCTCCGGCTGCAGTGTGATTACCACAGCCGCGGATTTCGGGGCGCGGAGCTTAGCCTCGGCCGCTCGCTGCCTGCGCCGCCGCCGTTCCTCTGTCCTCCTGGAGGCCGCCCTGGCCGCTCTGGCCGCCTTCCGCCCCTTCTCCTTCGCTCCGGCCACTTGCCATTCGGCTTCTGCCGGAGGATTGGGATTAGAGGGCGGGGGGGGCGGGGGCGGCTGGGACGCCGCCTTGCCCCTCCTCGGGGGCACCGTTTTTGGCGCCGGTACCGCCGGAGCCGGCTTCGCGGGGGCCAGTACAGCCCTGCTGGGGGGCTGACTGCCCGGCCTCGGCACAGAGGCGGCGGCCGCATAAGATGCCCGATTGCCGCCCGTGGCCGCCCCGCTCGCCGCCAGAGGGGGGCGCAGCACTATTCCCTCCAGCACGGAGAACCGTGTGCTGAAGGCCGCCAACTCCCTCTGAACTAGGGCCAGCACCTGGCTCTCCGCAGGCGCGGGCATGGGCTTGGGCTGGGGCTGGGGCTGGCCGCGCTGGCCTCCGGACTTGGGCGCCTGGCGGGAACCGGTCCCGCGAAGTTCCGCCAGGTCGGCCTGGAGCTTCCGGTTTTCCTCCATGAGGAGCCTCATTTCGGCCGACAGGCGTGCCACCTCCGCCCGTAGCTGCGGGACCTCGCCCGCAAACCGGGCCTCCGCAGCCGCCGCAATAGTGGCCGAAGCCTCGTGCATGGCCCGAGACTTCGACCCTCTCATCTTTTTGCGCGCCACGCTCGCGACCGCCGCATTTACTTCCTCCAGGAATCTGGACTTACGCTCCTCCTCGGAGCCGCCAGGTGCACCTGCCTCGTCGCAGGACTCAACGCGGGTCGGGTGCTGCCCTACCACCGCAGGTGTTGCCGGTCGCCCAGCAACACTGCTCTTCCGGGCAGTCACCCTCCCAGGGCCTCGCTCTTGGACCCCACCGCGTTTGCTGGTGGGGATCTTGCGAGCCGAGGCCAGCTGCTCGCCGTCAGAGGACGCCCGTTCGTCCTCCGATCTGGGCCGCTTCCTGAAAAAATGGCCCAGATCAACCACCTGATGGCGGGAGCCCAACGGGCTCACGGTCACCATGCTGGAGGCCGAGTCGGACTCCGACTCGGCATCTCCCTTTCCTCCTTCTGCTTCGTTGATTATTTTAGTTTTATTAAATTCCATGTCTGTTCCCACGAGTATATAAAGTTCCAACCATCCAACCAAAAAAACAAGTGGTTCGCACTAGCGACTGATGTCCCATAGGGACGCCCGTCAGCCATACATCCCGTCACGGTGCGCCGCCGCTTGGGATTCGGGGTGACTTTTTATAGAGGGTTTCTACCTCGCGGTCCGGGCGGTTAAGCCAAGACCCTCGGTGCCAATCGAAGCCGCGAGACATGACCACGACACTCCGATATGGGGTTACGATGTACGACGGTGACAGAGAAGGACCACCCTCCTCTCTGTCTGCTCGGTGGCAGGGTGAGTGCACGCCGAGCCCGTCCTCACTCCTCCGCTGTGCCCTCTGCTGATCAGAGGGACACGCGGAGAAACGCCCTTGGTCCGTCCTCGGACCCCGCCCGTCAGAATATTGGCCACGAGCAGTGACATTCCCCAAAGAATAGGAATCTCTTCCCATTCCTCAGGGAAGATCACTACCCGCGCCCAGGGTGCACCGGCCAGCCAGCTGCCGTTCCCTCAAGACGTGTCCGGAGGGACAAGCAACCGACGGCACGCTTGGAGGTTTTCTGACCAGCACCCCTCAAGTGGGCCTGAGTGCATCGATTTGAAGTTTTGAACCGCAATTGAGCAAATATCACTTAAGCTTCAACTTTTGCCACCAATCCAAGTTAATGTTAAGTCGATATCTATAGTTACACTATGACTTGCAAAACATTATAATTTTCGTAGCATCACCTTAATTTAACTATCATTTTTTGACTGCCCCGTTGTTCTTGTGGCCGCAAACACGTCTGCTGAGTTTAGGGTTCATTTCCCAGGTCGGACAAAACTACTGCGTTTTTCCGTCAGAAATTTGTCAGTAACAGCCCTGTGTTTGGAAGTTGGTGGTGATGGCAACCCTCTAAACAACCAAGCAAGCAAGTAAAGCCTGAAGTCCCTAAAGTCCTGAGTCTGATCTCTCCCCGGTCGAGTCAGATTTCCGTCTCATCACACTCAGAGAGTGAGGTAGGAGTGCACCTGTGTTTGAGCACTTGCTTGTGCACTAAACTATCTCATGCGTACTTGACTAGTCTCCATTAAAAATTACCACCGAGACTGAAATTCAGCCATTAAGCATATTATTATAAACAACATAGTACTTACCCATTCTTCCCTCATTCTTTTGTTCAATATTTGACCAGTATTTCCCCACACCTGCACTCTATGACCTAATCTTGCACAGTATTATTTCCCCGGCTATCAGTATCCCCAGCCATAGCTGATAAGCAGCTGATCCGGTCTATATTTTCCTTTAATTCCCGTTCGTCGGGAACAACACTGGCTGGGATAATATTTATTTTTCTCCAATCCCCGAGAGTCCACTGTTTTATTTATAGCTTTCATTTTCACCTCGATCGTGTTTTAAATTACTCGTGTGATTGTCAGTTAATTTGTGTACTTTTGCTGTTAAATGTTCTATTAAAGGGGAGGTTTACAGATTTCTGTGGAAAGGGGAAGAGGATGTGATGATAATTTTTCAGTTTTGTATTCTTTTAATAGGTAATTACGCTGTAATTTTAATAGTGTTTATTTATATTATTAAATATTTACCACCTTTAAATAAGCTAATATTTGAAAAAAATCTTAGTAATAAAAAAAGAAACTAAAACTAGTACCCATGCCATATAGGCAACAGAAAATTCCTCGGCATTTTTAGTTGAGTGTTTTGAAGAACAGGATTTAGATTTTTTTATAACACATAATAATGTCATGTTTTCATCTTTTAGTTTCTTTGTAAGAACTACTGAGAATTTTGACCTCAGAGCAGTTCTTTCAAAGGAACCATGGGAGCAAAATATGATAAATTTAATTCTATATATTATTTATTATGCAAGACATTTCAAACTGCTTTTGAAATCTGTAAATAGAAGTTTCTATTACATCATGTTTCTATAAGATTAGAGTTCCATATTCAATTTGAGTATTCAGTTAGAGTGACTCAAAGACGTATACAGGATTACCCGGTTCGTGCGTGATCACTCGTATCAAGTTCTAAGAAATAATAAATCCGACTTCCGTACTCAACCGCAATCTGGCTCAAAAGAGCCAGAAATATCATTAGCAATAAAGCTAGCTTTGAAATTTATATACAAGACATATAATAAACATCAGTTCCCAACATCTGTTACTCCGGTCCGCTATCCTTAATTAAAATTAAAACAGAATTACGAGTTATACGCGACCTCAATATTTAATTAATTTTAATATTGCCCTTTAAACACCGTTTTTGGGTTTCATTTTGTTCTAAGAATTATTTGGGGTGAAAAGTTTTTGACTGTGAATAGAACGTTATTCTCTCGTGGTTTTTATAGCAGCCTGTGCTTGCAGCTGGCTTTTAACAAATCTTCAGCAGTTTGATTTTAAAAGACCACTCCCGCTTTGAAGGGTTTAATTATAGGCACATGAGAAATTTCAGCTTTGGCATTTGAAGGCAACGCAACTGTAAGGTTTCTGGTATTATAGATGAGGCAGAGGTGACCATTTAACATAAGGTGCGCCCTCAAATTATTTGCCATCCATAGATATAAAAAAATAACAATACTATTACTAACTATATATCTAATCGATTAATCTGCCTTGAAATGTCATGAGGACCGTTACTACTTACTTTTTCTTTTTACCCGTGTTCAATTACGTCTTTGACTACTGCTCCGCTCCCGTGTGTCGTAGCGTGGCTATATAACATAATTATTTTATAGCCTGTACTATTTCTCATTCATATAATTTTCAGCTTTATTATGTTAAGTAAGAATATTCTTTTTATAATAATTGCTTCATAAATGTATGTGTGTACATCATCGGTATTCAATAAGAAGCGACTAGAGTTAAACGACTGTTTATATTGGTGGGAGACACGACTGAAATTCGTATTCGCATCGTGTGCAAGTGGCGTATGAAGTGATTAAAGGATTAGCTGGATGGATGAACAGCGTACAGGTGAATGCAGAAGCTGTAGCCTGAACAGATAGCTACAGAAGCCCAACCCCAAAAGTCATCATCATCGACGCTCATGTATTTATTTATATATATTTTTTAGCGACTGCTACGCTAGAGGTCCTGGGTTCGATTCCCAGATCGAGCAAAAAGTGTTATTAGGTTTTCCTATGAAATTCTCAGTAGCAGCTCGGAGTTTGGATTTGTGCCCGGTTAATGACAGGCTCGACACCGAATACATGGGACCTAAACATACCAGCGAACTGCGGGTGTACATTGATACACCTCTGCCTAACCCTTCAGGGAATACAGGCGTAATGGTTTGTTTTTAGTTCTATGCTAAGTGAGCTTGATTTCATTAATTGTGCGAAGTTGGTATTCTGTATCTATTTATTTTGTGACTAAAGGTAGCGTTGCTATGAAAATCGAGTAACGTTAAGTGTTGCATACGTAAGACGGTGTACGAATTTATGTATCATGGATGGAGTGCATCCGAGGGTTATGAGGGTAGGTTATTGATATGCATGATACTTCAGTATGATATTATGAATTGGCTCAAAAGGTAGACAAGTTTTTTAGCTTCATGTTTACACCAAACAGCTTTACTGGTTTAGTAACGGGGCTTATGTGCCAATTTTTGCAAGTGTGGCAAGCAGACTTGAATGTCTATATGTGAGTCGCTGCTGCAAGCTCTCCACCTCGGTGTTAGGCGTGTGGCAGTGATTCACATGCTCAAGGTTTTAGGTTAAGTAATTAGAATAGGAATACTAACACAGCTGTAACGAATATTATTACTAACACGAATGAGTCAGAGTACTTAGAAATAAATAAATAATATTATTGAATGAAATTTGAACCAACAGGTAAATCTTTTTTAGATCTCTAAACCACTTTTTCTAAAGCGTTTTGCCTTGCCTGAGAATTTGTTAGCGTGAATTTAAAAGAAAGAAAGAAGAAAAAATGAAAAACAGTTTATTCTCGAGAAAGTACTAAAGGGAAGACCTTTAGTACTATCTCGAGAATAAACTGTTTCATCATCATCATATCACTTTTGGTTATGGGCATTCTGTAGATTTCCAAAGGTTCTTACGGATTCTTAATGTTTCTATATTCAGAAAATACTCTGAAGCAGTTAGGGATGACATAGTTTCCTATTAGTAAAAAAAATGTCGCGATCAAACAAAAAAAAAAAACAAACAAACGATTCAGCTTTATAATATTTATTACAGTAAAAGTATAGATTGGTATTGGTTCAATATTGCGTTGTCTGAGCTCTCAGTGAAGAAAGAAATTCGCTCAAATAAATAACTTTGTCGAATCAATTAATAGCTATCGAGAGTTTATCTGAGGACTTTTGAAACTGGGCAAAGCCGTCTATTAAATACAGCTATTCTGGCAAAATTCTTAGTATTCCGTTCTAATGAGTTTTCTAAGAACAGTTGCATGGAAATAAAGCTATTCAATGGTTCCTATTAAGGGAGTAAAATAACAGTTTATGAAGCTGAACGTGTATTTCCTGTCATCGCGGTCTTTTTTTTGTTTTAGGTTTTGAAGGATAAAATTTCAACTCTGTTAAGGTTGTTCTGCGAAAATGAGTTGTAAACATGTTACAAACAGTGATTCTTTACACCAACAAATAAAAATCGATTCCCAGCAATATTTTTTGTCAATGCATTACATGGGACGTAAACATACCGCCGAACTGTGGGTGTACATTGGTACATCTCTGCCTAACCCTTCGGGGAATACAGGCGTGATGGTATGATGGGCCTGTTGGTCTAGTGGTTAGTGGCCCTGACTGCTAAGCCGGAGGTCGTGGGTTCGATTCCCACCCAGGACAAACTTTGTGTGATGAGCATGATTGTTTGTTCTGTGTCTGGGTGTGATTTATCTATAATATGTATGTATTTATAAATTATATAAGTATGTATATCCAAGATATTTATTTATTTATTTTATTTATTTATGTATGTATATATGCTACTTAGTTTGATGGGTAGTACACATAGATAACGACTATATGATGTGTCTAGTTACACTCCAAATGCATTGCTATATTTTTACGACAAATCAAACAAACAAAACACTATTACAAACACATACTTAACAAACTTTTCTTCCAAAGAATCGCAGCAGTGTCTCAAAGGGCACGCCTTGATTGAGGCGGTAAGTCCCCTCTTTGAGGAGTGGCTTGAGCGGCGCCACGGCGCCCTCACCTACCGCCTGACGCAGGTCCTCACCGGACACGGATGTTTCGGGAGGTTCCTGCACCTCATCGGGCGGGAGGAAACGCCCGGGTGTCACCATTGTGAGGATCGCCCCGAGGACACGGTGGAGCATACTTTGGCGGTGTGCCCTGCTTGGGCTGAGCACCGCCGAGTCCTCGAGGCGGCCATCGGCGGCGGCGCCCTCTCGCGTCCGGCACTGGTTCAGGCCATGGTCCGGAGCGAGGGGGAATGGGAAGCAGTCGCCTCCTTCTGCGAAGCTGTAATGCTAGAGAAGGAGGCGGCGGGACGGGAGAGAGAAAGGAGGGTCCCCCGTCCCAGCGGCCGCCGCGGTAGACGATCCGGGCGTCGGGAGCCACGAGACGACTCCCGGCCACCGTAGACGCGGGTCTGTGGACGGTGAGCAATGGGTAGCTCACCGTCCGTACGTTCACTAGCGACAGACCGTGTCGACGGCGCGTCCGTGTTCCACGCGCGCCTCAAAGAGATGTCAGCAAATTGGATGGGGCCACTGAGGGCCGATGCCTGCCGGGGCTGCGGGTTGTTCGAAAGAGATACCGCGCCCCCGGAACGCAAAGGGCACACGAAGGAACATAGACGGGTTTTAGTCAGTAAAAGTCTGACACTCCCTCCCGCCCCGCCCAGGGCGGGGGAAGTTATTTGATGATTTCCCGTCTATAAAAAAAAAAAAAAAAAAGCAGTGTCTCAAACCGTATGCCTTTTTCCAATTTATTTGCTCATTAAACGTAAAAGGAACGCAGAACGCGGGTCTTATAGCAACGAAGTTACTACTGCATTTTAATGAGGGACTTTGAAACTGAAGGCAAGGTGAGGGGTCTTGTTTCCTTTGTCATAGTTTACTAATTAACACCGGGCCCGATACTGACATAGATTGTACCGTTTTATAGACTTGACAGTGTAGAGTAATGAATTTTAGAGGTGATGTTGTGTGTTTGGTAGTTGGTTTTGTTTATGAGGTTGTTAAATGGTTGCGTGTGTGGATGTTTCGAATTTAAAAAAAGTGTAGACTATCTTATGTTTAAATACATACAATACCTAATCTTCTGTAATACAAAAGTACCTACAAGGTCAAAATATATGAGACAGCTGTTTTTTTTTATATAGAACGTAAAATGTACGTTTTGGGAAAATTGTCCCCCCCCCCCCCCCTGTGCCTAACACCAATTGCGTGTCTTAATAAAAAAAATGACCGCATAGGTGTTGCATTATTTATTTTTGTTAACCGACGACAAAATTGATCACTTGGGGATTCAGAATCATGGTAAAAAATATTGTCGGGATGGACAACCAACCTATTTAATAAAAATTACGATGTCAATAATAAACCATTCTGACACAATAGTTGTTATATCAAACTTAGGTTCCAAGTCACCATCTAGTCCGGCCATTCCACAATCACCTTCCAAATTCCTGTCTACCACCGTACTTTCCTAATATTTTTTGTTCTATGTATTAATACACCAAATTGAGGAAAGTAATAACCTGAAAACGTGATGTATTCGCGGAACATTAGGCGTATAAAATATAAGCCCCATTTAGTGTAGTATATCAAAATAAACACATCATAGAAAACGGTTAACGTAGGTACTCAATTGAGCCGAAAGAAATTACCTGTGAATGTAATCAGCTTGTTTCCCTATTTATTTGTATAAGTAGGGTATTTATGAGTTATTGCTAGAATATACAAAAAAACAAAACAAACAAAAAACATACCGGCGAACTGTGGGTGTACATTGGTACACCTCTGCCTAACCCTTCAGGGAATATAAGCGTGATGGTATGTAAGTATACAAAAAACAGGTGAACTGTAAAATTATGCACTTGATAATAACTGAGACTTCTTCGTTTCAGACTAATGTTATTTTAAAGATTAAATGTGGAGTTTTTTGCCCGGCCTTCTTCATGCGAAATTGTCCCTTTGGAAGGGGTAAATAGATTAAATTTTAGTTTTCTCTTATAAATGGGGTCCGAACGTGCCTTTTACTATGCAAATAAATCTGCCAAATGTGGTACATTTCTTTCATAACACATGGGTCTTCGGACCACCCACCTACATAGTTAAATCAATAACCCTTTCAAGCCAGCCCTGGTCTTATGAGGATATTCTTAACTGCAAGCTGCTGCACCCTCTACAAATGGCGAACTATCTGCGACTTCGTCCGCGTGTTAAGTTACGCCTTTGGTTACTGCTCCAAATGTATATGTAGTCTAGTCATATTGTAATATTCTTTTTGTTATGTCCTGATGTTAAGTGGTCACCGCTACCTATAGACATCTGCAATACCAGAGGATTTGCAAATGCGTGTAATGTGCCTGTAATTACACCGGCACACATACCCTTCAAACCGGAACACAGCAACGCTGCTTTGTGGTAGGAATGGGTATTGGTGGTTTTACTTCCCTAACTAGCTCCTTCACAAAGAGTTCTACTACTACTACTTCAGACCGATTTTGGTCACTGCGGCCAATCTCAATAGAGAGCAGCCAAGAAGACCAGGAAACCTGAGAACTAGTGACCTGGAACTATATTGTAGTCAATAAGTAATTAAACTCTGTGAAATTGAAGATAGGGTAAGGGCATTCCTACAGTTTCCATTAGTAGTCATGTTTGATTTGAAGTCAAGTTATTTGACGAAACTGACTAACCACAATCCTAGATATTAGTGCCCTAAATATAACTACACTACATTTTGTATGGACAAATATACAAATATTTTAAATATTTCCGTCGGCACAAATATTTCATCGTGAGTGATCTTGAACTTATAATTGATATAGGTATGTCTGTATTGAAATCATACTCATGCTTTTTCTGTATGAGAACAGGCCGTTGCCATTTAGTGAAAATTCGAAAACTCCCGTGAGACTTCTTAAAATGGAGTAAGACACCAACTGACGATTAGTCCTGTATGCACTATGCAAGTGAAAGTATCAAAGGACAAGCCCCAGTTGGTGCAAGACTATTGCAGGACATCGCAACACAAAATAGATACCTATATAGGTACGGGTGGCCAAAGTAGACAGGTCACCAGAGACTGTAGAAAACACTATGAATTTATAATTATTATTTATATTCCACACACGTTTCGGCCAACCACAATCAGCATGTTAATTATCCACCTAATTATCTTCCAGATATTTTGTCCCCTCTACAAATTCACAGTGAGGACTCCTTATCACCCGACACTAATTATAAACTTGTTTAAACTTCACTTTCACTTCGCCTTGCAATGAGGGTGGGTCTCAGCTTTGTTTAGTATTCAACTTTGCTTCAACTTGGAACTTCGAAGGTGATGGAACAGACAAAGACTATTGGCCACTTCTGTGTTATTTAAATTTAAATCTTTTGGACAGCAAGAAGTGCTTTGAAACTGATTTGGGAGGAGCTTGAGAAATGATAGGGTATTTGTTTCGAATGTCTGTTATGCAAATTATATCCATACTGGAAGGCGATTGATAAATCACTTCTTTAAGTAAAAGGTTATTTTAGTATTCATAAATATTCATCCTTCGTTTGGCCCATAGTTAAGAGGTTGCGGTTTCGATACCGGGCATGTAACAATGTGTATTTTAATCAAACTTATATGGACCAGTACTATCTAAGTTTGTGTGTCTGCGTTACGTTTGCGACTTATCAGTCTCTAACGAGGAATCAGGCTGGCTCATATTATATCCTCTAGCGAAATTAAATAAAACCTTAAATAAAAAGTCTTTAGTGGTTTTTTTAAGTACTTTGTGTACTTGAAACTGTGTCACTGACATCAGTGAAGGAAAACATCGCGAGTAATGCTGGACTTACAATTATTGTAAATCTGATATCGCCAATCTACCTTGAACACACAGCTCAACCATTCTCGAGCCTTCTCTGTATGAGAAGAGGACTGTGCCTTCCTTTATTATTTAATGTAAGTAGTAAGTGTACTCAGCGATAAGATGGTGGCACTCAATTGCGATAAAATGATTAAAGTGGACGAGAAAATATAAACCAGCGCATTTTCTGCCGTCAAGCTTTTATGAGATTAAAACACCTATTTATGTACTAACCGGATCATGCTGCATCTGTTGTTTATCTACTTACGTATAAAGCTATTGTTCTACCTTATCCTACAACTACTATAAATGTTTAAAAAAAAACACAAAAAATGTGTAGTTATTTTTACGATAGTTTGTGAGGGTGGATGGATGGATGTATGTATGTTTGTTACTCGTTTACGCTTCTTGTTTATTTATCGTGTGGGCAGTAAGGTCTTACGACCCCACACACCCTAGTGCCCAAGTTTCAAAAACGCCTCATTTCTTTTAACTTCTTAATTTAAATGCTTTGTTAATTCATGAGTTGACCTTAATTCTGTCGAAAATAGCGAGCCTACAATCTTTCAAATAATTAAATGAATTACGTCTAATTAATTCAATTTGCCAAATGTGTGCCAAATTACTTTCTAGAAAAAACTTTAAATATCACATAATCTTTAATTATTTCGAAACATAGCTATTTTTGTCATGGCTTGATTAGTTTTGGAAAACTAAGGCCTATATTCCAAACTATTTAGTAATGAATTCAGAGGACAAAAAAAAGATATCAGGCTAATAAACTGTTATTACAAAAATGAATGTCTGAATTCTGAAAGTCACATTCATCTCTAGAATTTTATTGCCATCAAAAATATCTCAAAGTCGGCGTCTTTGAACCGGAGAAGATGGCGGAGCAAATATTTATTAAATCAAACTTAGTTCCAGCAATCTGTGAAGGATTTCATCTCGTTAAAGGGATGCTGTGAGCTAACACTTGTTACCTGCATGACTGAGATCAGTATTGGCGTGTTTTTCTTGCTCGAATAGTTCTTGAAGTATAGCTAGAGAAGTTACTTTTTGATGTATTTTCATTTGTGTTGGTGAAAGGTTTTATTTAAGTTTTTGTACAAATATTTAAATACTTTTGAAAGTGGAGGCACATAGTACTTGTGGTGTGGGGGTACAATATACAAAGTTCTGTTATATCGCAATATCACTTTGTAATCACATACACAACTTAGAAGATCATTGTTGAGAAACATCGTGAGGAATCCTGGAGTTATCAATACTACCTACTATAATAAATCTGCTTGAACTGCTACTTTAAACACGCTAATGTACTGAACTGAACTACCAGACAGATTAGAAAAAATATGTTTGTATTTGATAACCACATTCATGAGGAACAGGTAAAGGCTATATACATCACGCTATGATGTACGGGAGTGGAGCAATAACTAAAGACTTAATTTAACGTGGGTGAAGAAACCCATACGGACTAAGTCGCAGGCAGAAATATAAGTCATTACCAATGAGCAAGACACACCTAAAAAATACCGGCGAACGCTGGGTGTACATTGGTACACCTCTGCCTTGGAGAATATAGGCGTGATGGTATGTAATGTGTCAATGAGCAAGTATGGAAATAAATATTCGTGCCTTCTCTGTATGAGTATAGGTCTGTGCCCTGCATTGGGACGAAAATAGGCTGGTTATTATAGCCACAACTATTAATATACACTTTCCCCGACCCTTCAGGGAATACCTACCAACATGATGGTATTTGTGTGTTGATGGAATGGATAAAAAAATGTTGTAATTAAAAATGTACTGTGGACTATTTCAATCTTTATGTTATTTGATTTAGATGACCTACCGCGCTAAGTAAAACTGAAATCCATCTATTTTTAAATTCGCCCATAATGTTTATTCAGTTTCAAGGCTTCATTCACATTAATGAGTGATGTTAATTGTGCTTTTCGTAAACAATGAAACCGTATATTCGTATTTCCTTTCTGAAAATTGATCCATATCCATTAAATGTTACGCAAATGAAAAGTAAAATATTGTAATAGCATAACATTTAAATTTTCTTTAGTTAGATCTATGTTTTAAAATACATAATGTATTTACTATTTCAATTGTAGGTAGATATTAACGTAACTAATTGTGTTAAATATCTCTTTTGTTTCCAAAAACTACGTAATGGAAACAACTTCTATGCTATATTATAACCAGACGTTTAGTAAAGTTATTGTCACATTTATTCCAAACTTTTATGTGCAAAAAACGCAAGCCAGTCTCCATTTTAAGAAAATTAAGCGTTTCTCAAGTATAAGTAGAAGGTTCTTCAAAAAATCTAGAGTATATTTTAAAGACACTTTTCCTTTAGCTTGCTTTAAATATTTCGTCACAAGACTCTTGGGGTTTGGAGGTAAAAAATACTTCAGTAATTCATGTAACAGATGTGGATTTGCTTAAGTTTTTATTAAAACACTGCAGTCGCTGATACTGTAAAATAATCCTTATAATCACTTTTTACTATACTTATAAATATAGCTAATGGCGTTGATATAGTGCAATAAGTACTATTATTTTAAGTTTATTTATAGCGTATAACGTGTGATTCTTCTTCTTGGCGAACTATGGATGTACACTGGTACACCGCTGCATAACCCTTCGGGGAATACAGGCGTGATGGTATGTTATGTTTATTAATAATAAACATTCAAACTTTGTTTCTGGGATGGCAACGGCCTACTATTGTGCATATTAAATTTATTGGCAACGGTGATCACTTAACATAGACTTATTTGCCATTCAAAGTCATAAAATAGAAGATCTAGTTGGTTTAACCATGTTTAACCTTATTTGGATAGTTCTTTATAAACTGTTTATAAATGAGATAAACATTATTAGATCTCTACACTCAAACATCGCGCAAAGCAAATCTTTTTAAACAAGATTCTTTCCAAAAAAAGTACAGAACATCCATATTTCTTATACAAAAACATTATCTTACAAAACAAACTGATACACAAAATTAAATTTCCATCTATTCCATGCAAAGGTGTTGGGATCTAAAATGAAAATCTTCCATATTAAGTTCAGGTAAACACACCCCTCATTTATACTGTGCCCCACGGATATTGTTCATTATTATTGAATGTCGTAAATCATAACATATACCGTCTCTTACAGTAATTGAATTCAGGTAAGGGTCGCTGTTTCATTATGTTGTTAAATTATATGATTTAATTTTTGAAGGATTAGGTCTAGGGTCCTTTGGCTGTTATGCTTATATGTTTGTCACGTCATGGCGGGTCAGCAATCCCTTTTAGGCGCTGAAGAAGATTAATATTTTACCTTTCCTGATTCACTTACATATCAGGGGAGACCACAAAAGCTCTTCGCTGTGAATGTACAGGTTGAACAAGCTTTTTGGTGTGTAGGCTAGTGATCTTAGAAGTACTTGTAAAAATGTGAGTGGCCTGTGTATTAGTTATTGGTTTTACATTATTTTTTAAAATGAAAACGTTTTTTAAATTAATAAAACATAATGTTGATATCGCTAATCCGAATTAAGCAAGCGAGATAATCAATATCCATGCTTTGTTCGAATGTGAAGAGGCATATTGCCCTGCACAAAGAAAACAAAAGGCTGGTATTATTTATTAAATTATAAGTGGTAAATCGTAAAAAGTAAGTCACCCACATTCGCAGTATCTCCATGTAAAACACTGATATTCTGCTGCATTCGTTTAGACTGGAAGTCAACCCCAACATAGTTGGGAAGCAGATGATGAAGCTTAAAAAAGTAATTAGGCATACAATTATACTAAATATAGGCAGTTTGGTAAGAAGACGAATGGGTATTGTTGCTTGTATATCAGACCCGTTTATCATATAAAAAAGTTCCTAAAGTACCTAAGCAACAAAAAATATACCTAATCCGTACCTAACTACAAACAATACTAAATAGTAAATTTGAACGTCATTATCAAAACATACGTAGACATAAGTTTAATGAAAACAATAAATGTTTTGGTAACAATGATAAAATTAAATTACTTTCCAATATCACTGGCCTACCTTTAGGTTTACTGATATTTATGATAAGGCACACAATATATTGCTTTTGTAAATGGAACTGGTTTCTATATATGGATAGGGTAATTACAAGTTGGAAATATTGGAATTATATTGGTCTAATATTCTAGTTTTCATGAGGCACACATGTTTTTTCTTAGCCTTTTTAAAAAAAGTTTGAACCATACTAGGAATTTCTGTATTAAAAATTGCGTTTACAAAACTATGAACTCACACACAAACAGCCAGACCCGGAACAACTATCTGTAGATCATACAAATATTTGTTCCGTGCGGGATTCGAACCCGCGACACGCAGCGCAGCAGTCGATCGCTCGGCCACTGCGCCAACCGTGTCGTCAATTGCGTTTACAAACATAATATGAACTCACTCATAAACGAACAGACCCGAAACAAGTATCTGTAGGTCATACGAACATTTGTACCTTGCAGGAATCGAGCCTGCGATACCCCGCACAGCAGCCAATCATCTCAGCATCAGCCACTGCGCCAACCGTGCCGTCTTTGCCGGACTTGATATTGAATATTACGACATTCTCTACAAATCATTTCATAATGCACGAGAGGCGCTTTCAACACTAGGCCATCACGACAATGCATGTAAATAAATGAACTAAATAAAAAAACACTATTTACAATACACAAAAATCGAAGTGTCTATGTACAAAAATAAACCTCATTTCTTTACCCTACATTCAACCGCAAACACTGCAAGCCAAAATTACCAACCCAGTGTTTATTTTCTCAATTAAAACGGAAGCTTCTGAAATATCTTATAAGAAGGGCACCCTTCTTATTCAATTTGCTTTTATTGTTTAAAAGAATACTACAAAGTGTGGGTTAACGATTGCCAAGCGAGAAAGGTTCAAGAATAAACGGGAATCTTTTAGCTCGGAATTAATACACTGAACAAGGCTAAAAATGGATGGAATTCGCCTTTTTTCAGTTGGACAGATTTGTTCTTTATTTCGAGTTTATTTGATTTGTGAGAAATGAAGATGATTGTTTGTGTAGGTACAAGTTGGATGACAATGGGGATGGCAATTTTTATTAATTTACTAGCTTCTTCCCGCGACTTCGTCCGCGTCAAGTTTGATATACTAACCCAGGTACATTTTCCAGGATAAAAAGTAGCCTGTGTTATTTCACACTACAATCTATCTCAGTGCAAAATTTCGTCCAGATCCGTTCAGCTGTTTAAGCGTGAAGAAGAGACAAACATACACACACACAAACTTTTTCCTTTATAATATTGGTGTGATTTATGTAGGTATTTACGTCTGTAAGATTAGTGATGAAAATTTGCTTACATTAATTTATGTGAACAAGTTGCTTCATGCGAAATGTAGGCTTTAACTCATAACATTAAAGAAATGAATTGATAAAATCGATGCTAAGAATTCCTTCTCACTCGCTCGCTCTAATGAGCGAATGAAATGACATGACATGTTCTCTTGTTTGGCTGCCATTATTTCTTTTTGCTGGTACTACTATTCTCTTAGTAGTTATATTTTTCTTGTAGTAAAGATTTTTTAGTAGCAGCTCGTCCGGGGAAGTACTACCTGCATACCAATTTCGGCCGCAAAGCAGCGAGTACAGCTTGTTCGGCGTTCCGGTGTAATTACAGCCACATGAAATATTACAACATAGTTTCTGGGATGGAAACACATTTGCAAGGCCCCTGGTATTGCAGATGTTTATAGGCAGCGGTGACCACTTAACATCAGGTGGACTGTCGACTTGTTTGCTCTCATCCAATGACAAAAATGTCATTAAATAAAAAGATCTCATTAATAACTGCCCCGTTGGTCTCGTGGTCGCAAGTGCGACTGCTGTGCAAGGGGTCCCGGGTTCGATTCCCAGGTCGAGCAAAAAGTGTTAGTGGGTTTTTCTATGAAATTCTCAGTAGCAGCTCGGAGTTTGGATTTGTGCCCGGTTAATGGCAATAGGCTCGCCCCCTGTTACATGGGACCTAAATATACCGGCGAACTGTGGGTGTACCTACATTGGCACATCTCTGCCTAAACCTTCGGGGAATACAGGCGTGATGGTATATATATTATTATTATTTTCTTATTAAAATCTACAAAATCAAAAGAATTTGAGACTAATAGACTGATTCAAAGTACAATCTGCTTTACCAGCAACGTGGAAATAAATAACTTTTTGGCCAATTGACACTTCACAGAATTCAATTGACATAATTACATTTTGAAGAATCTTCACTTCTTTTTTTCTTTTTTTCAGCATTCCCATGTCTTATCGACTGCGGAATTTCGGTAAAAATTATGGGACCGTTGTTTATTATGAGTGTAGATGTTAATAAAGGTTTTAGTGCATAATGATTAATTTTATAAGTACTAGGTTTTTAGTTTTCAATGGAATAAAAAATCATCAACACCTTTTGTTACTAAATTAAATGTGAATGAGGATGGGTGTTTAAAAAGATGGGTGGATGTTTGTCACTCTTTCGCGCTATAACGGTCGAATGAAATTAGCCGTTTTTTTAGATATCATTCAGAAGGATTTGATGCAGACCCAAATGAAACCGAATAACCAAGATGATGCACAATTGCGGACAATAGTGGTAAATCACTTTTCACCCTTACTCCCTTATTAATAAGGTTGAAAAGTGATCAACCGCCATTTGTCCTCTGTAGTACCTACAAATGATAGAAGAGACGCAAAAGGCAATTGAAGGCGACAAAACTAAAAGGACCGTAGAAAAACTATTCAAGAACAACCTTTGTAATCCTTCACCAGACCAAGTTAATCCTGTAAATACACTACACGAAAACATTTTAGCGTACATAGTTGTTGTTTGACGGAATCCGGTTCAGTGGGCACAATTTACTAAAGCATTCTTTTAGGATAATTCTCTCTTAAAACAATTCTAAATATTCCTTTTACTTAATCCCTGTAACAGCTTGGAGTTCATTACTTAAAGGGCTTAAACTCAAGTGTTTGTCCAAAATGCAAGACTTGGTTAATGACGGGGTAGATAGTGTTGTGACTTTGTTCTGGAATAGAACTTTGGACTATTAAAGTAAGGCAATCCTGTATTATCTGCTATAGAGCTGTCTGAATTCACACACGGAGGTTCCGTATTACTGTACAATATTTTAAACTACTTAAAAAAATATTTCTTGTACGGGGACGGTTTTGATTTAGTTTTTTTTTTGTTTGAAAGGCGACTTGATCGAGGATATTATGATTTAGTATGATTCAAGAAAATCTGTTCAGTCATTTGAAGATCATCACCACTTCTTTTTTTTTTATACCACTGGTTGTGGCAATCTAGCTAACGGCCCGCCTGATGTTAAGCGGTGACCGCTATATATGGACACTTGCAACACCAGAGGCATCACTCGTGCGTTACCGACCCCGTAAAAACCTCAGTACTCCTTAATTAATTATTGTAATGTGAATGTGGCTTTTTCTACAGTTATTATCAAGTTATAAGCCTAGTATTGTCCCATTGTAAGGCAAAGGCCTCATATAGAAAAGGCACGAGAATTGATCACTATGCTGCTTGCTTAAAGCGTATTGGTGATTTTTGATTTATATTAATTAAAAGGCCGGGTTGCCTCACGATGTTTTCCTTCACCGATATGAGTGATGTCCAAGATAAACTTAGAAAGTACATTTGAAAAGTCACATTGGTAACACCCTTAACCACTGCATATTATTTTATTGGATTCAGAAACTTACACTCTCAAAGATTGATCGAGTTCGTTTTAGGGTTGTTTTATATGATCGGAATGTATTATAACTGAGTAAATGCGAGGTATTTTGGTAGATAGGAGAAAATACGTGAACGGACTTCAAACGATCGAATCTATTTCAATGTGCAAGTAGCCTTGATGTCAATGACCTCGAACTAGAAGGGTGGCGAATTTTATTTTTGTCTCTGTCCAATTTAATGAAAACGTGTAGCCCTGAAATTCAATTGTAAATGGAAATTCCTTTTTCATTTACCTTTTTATCAAATGAAACTGTGTCTGAAAATGCAGTCTGTGTCAATAAACTTGTTTGTCGTGATTTATTGGTGAGGTCACTTTGAATACCGTTCAGGCAGATTCGTTCTTTTTTTAAATTAAATTGGTTGTTTAATTGTTTCTTTTTAAAGGTGAGGTGGCCTTTTAATGTTAACTTACAAAAAAAAAAAGTAAAACTGAAACATTTTATTCAAATAAATAAAGTTGAAATTGTAATATCAACAGCTTTTTATTAAATAACGGTCTTTATTTGAAAGTATGTTTGTACTAATAAAAAAAAATGTTCGTTTGTTTGATCCGGCTAATCCCTGAAACAGCTGAACCGATTTTACTGAGACTTCACTAGCAGATGATGTTATAAGAAGTAAATTAGGTTTACTTTTAAATTACTTTTATTTTACAAATTTAATTATTTACGCGAAATAATAAAAAAAAACGCCGCTGGTAACTAACATTCACGCGAACGAAGTCGCGGGACAAGTTGAAGCTAGTTCAAAAAAAAAATAAAACGACACACATTATAGATGACGTCACAAAAAATATACAAGTCATAACCAACTCACAGTTCCACACAAATACGAATACAAAAATATTCACTATATATATTTGCAACTTGCATCGCCGAAATTGGGCCACCCTATGTATAAGGTCAGCGAAAATCGTGGTCCGACTTGGCATACATTCAAGAATTAGTTCAGATCAGCGTTATATATAGCTGTGTGTTCGTCGCTTTTTGTTTCGACCGAAGTCGGGTTCTTAGCGAGATTTATGAATGAATAGCTTTTGCTGTTATCTAATGGTTCGGCGAAGTGTTCCTGGTAATTAGTTGAGGTGGTTAATTTATGTTTTCGAGAAAGGTCCTCTTACAATGTTATTTTGAGGGTAAATACTTTGGATGTCGATCCGTGTGGTACCGTACATATAAATAAACGTCATCATTATCGTCATCATCATATCAGCCGTATTACGTTCACTGCTGGACATAGACCTCCCCCATAGATTTCCAAAAAGACCTGCATCCAGCGTCTTCCTGCGGTGTTAATCAGGTCGTCAGTCGTCATCTTGTGGGTAGACGTCCTACGCTGCGCTTGCCAGTGCGTGGTCTCCATTCGAGAACTTTGTGGCCCTATCGGCCGTCAGCTCTGCGTTCTAAGTAAGCATAAATTTAACATATTTTCCTACGGGAACCATATATTTATCCGGTGTAAAAAATAACATATGTGCTATTCCCGACTAGAATATATCGCTATGCCAAATTTCATCCAGATCCATTCAGCCGTTCTGGCATGATTGAGTAAGAAAACATTCATTCAAAGTTTCGCATTTATAATATAGTCGTAAGATTAAAAGTTTTTACAAATTGAAACTCGTATCGTGTTACCTAGTTACTGGGTTATGGAGATTACATAAGCAGTTGCTCTATTTTTAACCCCTCATAGTCCGTTAAGACTGGAAGCGACTTCAAAATATTTGATAAAAGGCTAGGCAGAAAATGATACTACCCTCGAAAAACACACAGCATTAACAAAACTGTCTATTGATGATGTCAATTCCAGACATACCCATACAAATAGCTATATCTAATGTATTCCGTATGCCGGACGCGGTAGTAAGTGCAAGCAAACAGGACTCCAGTCGACATTGCGGTCACTACTATTGGTGCAAAGATTTGCTTTCATGATTGACTGCCTTGTTTGAAGATTGGATACCTTAGAAGATTTCCTTAGATATGTTGATAATTTGAAGAATATTTCCATACTTATTTCTGCCGTAAAGTAGCGTTCTTGTGTTTCGGGCATAAAGGATACAGATACCAGTGTAATTAAACATGATACATTTTAGTTTTGTTTCTGGGATGGCAATGCATCTGTATGGTCTAGATTTTTTTACATAAACATTTGTTGATAATAAAGTTGTTGAGTTAAGTTTTGCAGCTTTGTTTTTTTTTTTAATGTATTCTAAGTTTAAATTTCTGTCTAAAATCTATTTGCCAAAGCAGTGAGGGTCCTCAGAACTAAGTTACTCATCAATACCAGAACCAACAGCTAAGCATCAATGAAAAAATATGCAAATTAGAATTTTAATGTGTTACCAATATTGGTCATACAAACCAACACCAAGACGAAAACGGTTTATGTGAACCGTAATTCCTCTCCAAGGCTACCCTTTATGTTTGTCCGTGTCACGATATTCGATACGGCAGCGCAACGATGTCAATGTTGTTTGACGAAAATTCCATACACAAAGCTTTCAGGGTTTCCCGACATGTCGGTTCTAAGTCCGACGCTGTGACGAGAAAGGAAAAATGCGTTGTTTGTGTTGGTGACACACGTGTCAGCCAAAGCCAATGAAAAGAATATGGTATACGGATACAATGTTTTGTTTTGTATCGGAGGAAATAATTACGAAATTGTAATAGAAATCCGGGCCGGTTTTGTTTGTAGACGGATAGACACGTGTTAGAGTGGAGACCACGTTTAGGCAAACGTAGTGTGGGACGCCCTGCTGCATGGTGGACCGACGATTTTAAGAAGGTGGCGGGCAGTGGTTGGATGCGGGCTGCCCAGTACCGGGATGGTTGCTGTTTTTTGGAAAAGGCCTACGTTCTGCAGTGGACGGCTATAGGCTGATATGATGATGAATCGAAATCGAAAGTTTTTTTTTAATATACGCTAGAGTGAGCTAGACATTCACGCAAGGAGTTTTGTACAGGTAGTATCGTGCAGCACGTCTTTTCTAGGTATTGACCTATCACAATGCTAGTCATTGACAGCCCACCTCAAGCGTAAGTCACCTTAAATCGAAAGCGATTTTCACAGAATAGCACTGCAGTTACCAATTAAATTACACACTTATCTTGCCCTAACTTGCTTCATCATAATACTATTATGAGCACGAGGATTTGTGAGGATAGATAGATAGTTGTTGGTTACTCTTTCGTGCTTAGATAGCTGAACGGAATTAGCTAAAATTCGGCACACATAAATTTACCCTAACACATAATAAATATATCCGGTTTTTTTGTTTACATTGGACACTTTAGGACTTTGGCCTAATTCTGAAGTTTGCGCAAACAAAGTTGCCGGCAGGAGTTAGTCTAAATATAATGGAATGGTAAACTAATCAAGATTAATCAATACACTGTTGTGTGTGTATTTGTGGTTGACAAGCTGTCTGCATTATTCGAGTCACTGGACGATGCCTAATGCAGAATTCATCACCCACAGACGCTGTAGGTGTGACAATTCCAGGAACGGTCTACAGAACATAGGCTATATGGTCATACCATAACTACAGGGTAAATTGCTTGGTTGGTCTTTTGGTCACAAATGCAACTGCTAAACAAGGAATCTTCACTACTGCTGGGTTACTACTGGTTTTTTTTTTACGATTTTTTCCGTAGCAGCCCAGAATTTGGAAGTTGTTGGTGTGACAATCCCAAAGGAAAGTACATAAAGCCGTTGGTCCTGCGCCTGATCTCTCCCTGGCCGTGTCGGATGGAAGTCTCATCGGACTAATCGACAGAGGGCAACGGTATTTGCACACACTTGTACGCTGTAATATCTCCTATAACTTCCAAGAAATTCATGAGATTACCAATCAGACTGTCACTCTTTTTTACACTAATGGTTATACTCATCACTCAGGATCTTTATTTGTTAACCTGCTTAAAAAATAACTCGTAAAAAAAGTTTTCGTCATCTTTGATCCAATCTTTAGACTAGCGTAGGTTCAGTCGGGTTAGAGACATTTAGTCATTAGGAAAATAAATCCAAATACCTACATACTTTCGTCACATCCTGCAGAGAGGCTAAAGGATTCCGCGAATAAATTAAATATTTAGCAAGTTATTGAGGATCCATTTCGAGCCAATCTAACCAGAACCAACAAATTCCATAATCGAAACAAATTCGGGTATAAAACTTTAATGAAATTTGTTTTCCCGATCTTTTTGTTAACGAAATGGGCAACATTCCAAACTGTAGCTGTTACGTTCGAAACCACACACGCGTGGCCATGTGGGTCGATTTTTGTTTTTGGAAATATGAAATTTTTGACGCTGTATGTATCGACTATACAACCTTGTACTTCGTGTATCACAAAAGGAGTAATTGTACATTTTGTTTAAGTTATGCGAACAAAAATGTATGGATAAGCAGATTTTTCTTTCGCATTTTCATGGTTGTTTCCATCTAGTTGGGAGCGCGGATCCTGCGTCAAGCTTATACCTGGTCCGGTCTGGCCGTTGGGTTTTAATTCGTTCTTCCCAAATGGATAGTGAAGATACAAAAGGATTGTTCCCATAGTAAAAGTTGTTCATAATAATAAGTACAATGATCTTTTTTCAGGTTTCTGGTTGTATTATATATGCCATTGTACCCTGCCTTTTACAAAACCTCGTACATTTAAAGTTTTTTACGAAAACCATCAATAAAGTAAATAACACATAAATGTTACGATATACACTTCCACAACTAGTTATAATAATATAAACCTATTATCACGTCACTAAGCACCATTCAGAGAACTAGAAACTGACAACTTTCAAGAACCTAAAACCCATTAGAATTGAGACTTTACGGCACCGTAATAAGATATGTTACGAACGTAAAAGTAGCTTGGTTATTCTATAGTATAGTTATGTATTCCGTCACAGTGTATCACGGCAAACCCACATAATGTATGCCGTCGACGAACCTGACACAAGTGACTCTATTACTCACGGCCTGTAGAATTTATGAACCGAATAACACACAGTGTCATGCTATTGGAAACGTGATACTAATGTAGATCGAGTTCTTGTTTTAAGGAGATGAAATAAAGAAGCGAGCTGCAGAAATTAGGTCTGGCGATTTATTCTGTAGAATTCTCGCTTGGTGAGTTTTGGTGGAGTGAGTTCCCCTTCCTTAGTATCAGGTGGGAAGACAGATCTCCTTAAACTCACTCTTCCAAAGATTTTAATTTTAAAGAGACTTTTTTGAATAGAACTGCTATTTGTTCGTATTATTAATGAAATCATTAAGAGATATAGGGATAGTTTGAGGAATCGTAGTCATCATCTTCCTGTCCTTATCAAATATAACTTTGGGTCAGCGCA
This sequence comes from Caradrina clavipalpis, assembly GCA_932526535.1. Classification (NCBI taxonomy): domain Eukaryota; kingdom Metazoa; phylum Arthropoda; class Insecta; order Lepidoptera; family Noctuidae; genus Caradrina; species Caradrina clavipalpis. Next base: position 4,051,385 of record OW052095.1, read on the forward strand.
ACATGTTTTTTTCTTCCACTCCGTCCTATCAATTGTCATGATATCACTGACTCCCTTCTCTTTCATATCATTTTTCACACAATTCATCCATCTTCACCATCATTCATCTTAGAGAGAACGTACTACAGACAAAAAAAGAAAACAGACTGGTTGCAGTAGACTAAACTGACAGCCAATTATAGGTTTTCACTAGTCTTCTGAATGAAAAGTGAAAAGTGTAATTGGGGTTTTCTATGAAATTTTCAGTAGCAGCTCGGAGTTTGGATTTGTGCCCGGTTAATGGCAATAGGCTCGCCCCCTATTACATGGGACCTAAATATACCGGCGAACTGTGGGTGTACATTGGTACACCTCTGCCTAACCCTTCGGGGAATACAGGCGTGATGGTATATTTATATATTTTATAGTCTTCTGATAATATCTAGTAGTATAATAGTAGCTATTGACTATGTTATTTACTGTCTTCTTCACAATATCCCACAGCGGTGACAAAATAGCTTCAAAGAGCCCAATAACAAAACGCTCGTCAAACTACCTCATTCTAATTTTATTTCAGTTCCAAAGCCAAACTAGTCCACCAATTAAATCTTCAAAGTTTACAAAGTATTACAAACTTGTTACTTTGCGGGTCACGTGACCGTCATAGCAAGACGTGACTGCTAGCAATCTACCCTTTACTACCCAAGTTCGTATCTACACAGAAATCTGAGGAAATATCAAGTATGCCTCGTTAGCCTAGTGGTCCTAAGCGCGATTGCTAGGTTAGAGGTCTTGGGTGCGATTCCCTGGTCGAAGAAAATGTGTTATTCGGTTTTTCTGTGAAATTCTTCAAAGTTAGAGTGAAAAAGCTTCTTCGGGGTAAGCTCCATCGTAGCTTTGTCTTAATGTCACCACTGACCAAGATTAGAGTCCAAAGCGGACCCGTCTCAAATAAAAAAAAAACGACGGGTTGCACTCCGGGAGTGTCGGCGGAAGTGAAAACTTGAATATTAATTCGTAAGATTTTCGATCAGGTCACGTGTCCTGACTAGGGTTGTAAACTGACGGTCACATACGATAAGCGTCCGTCAATTAACATTAAATGACCGGTCACATTGGACATTTATTGTCATACTGGTCAGATAAATTAGTATTCTTTACTTGGTGTAACTATTATTTTCGTAAAATATTGAAAGTCAGGCAAATTTTTAACTTTATGAATGTGAAATAATACCTATTGACTTTCTAAACCAACATAGTGTGATATAACTTTAAAAATATATAACTTTTAAAAAATATAGACTCCCACGTAGGTATTTATTTTTATTTATACTGTATTTTATTAAGTATTTTTTATTACTGTGTTATAGATCGATGAATGACATCTGGTTAGCTTCGATGATTCTAAAACTTCCGTAGTTTTATAGAATAAAGTCTATTTATATAAAAAAAACGTTTCTGTCGTTGCTGACAATAAATGACAATAAGTGACCGGTCAAATTGGAAAAATGTCCAATATGCTCGGTCAGATTAATCGGTCACATATAACCTGACGGTCACTTTACATCTCTAGTCCTGACGCGAGTTTAACATTCATTACCCATTCCAAAACAAGTGCACAACGCCGCTTACGAATTTTCGATCAGGGTCACGTGTCCTGACGCGAGTTTAACATTTTTTACCCATTCCAAAAAGAGTGCACAACGCCGCTAAAGAAGTTTTCACTTCAAAAAAAGTTCTCATAAGCAGCTCGGAATTAGGATTTGTGCCCGGTTAGTGGCAATAGGCTCGCCCCTTATTACATAGGACACAAAAACATAACCCTTAACTCTGCTTAACCCTTCGGGGAATACAGGCGTGATAGTATGTTATGTATCAAGTATGGGTACTTAGATGAAGTCATTACATGAACTGTAGTCCCATTAGGAGTCCTGTTATTCAACCCTAATATTGTATGCATCGTTGCCTGTACCAATATTGAATATCTATTCATGTTGAGGTAATCACCGATTGATGTCATTCACACAGGCTCATTGAATGCGACTATGATTAGGAGAGAATTAGTAACGCGATAATATGTTGGTAGCGGTCAAATTAGTTCCATGAATTACTATTGTGTGTGGTTGGTAGTTAGATAGATATATACATGTATATATTATATGGAATGTTATTGAAATTAAGGCAGAATTTATGATCGGTTTCTATATCGACGTACCAACCGTTCTTACTAAGGAACATGTCGTGATAGCCCAGTGGTTAAGGCGGCGCCTCTCATGCACGAGGTTGTGGGTTCGTAACCAGGAACGGGCAAGTACCAATGTGACTTTTCCTAATTCATATGTACTTCCTAAGTTTATCTTGGACATCATTGACATCGGTAACCATGTCAGAGGCACTTGAGGCAGTTTAGAAATTCTGACACTAGGGTGTGTAGAGTCGTAAGACCTTACTGCCCACACGGTAAAGAAGAAGAAGGAACCGTTCTTTCAATATGGCTGACTTATAATTGACTGTACAAAAGTTTCATCTTCTTCTTTTCGTATCGATGATACACATTCATAACTATTTATACTACTTAGGCCCAGTAAGGCAGCCACGTTTATTACATCTAACATGTTTCATAGAGTGATGTTGAAATATGAAAAAAAACTGCACCATACATTTTTGTAAGGATAAATTTACTTGCTGATACCATCCTGACAAGTCTCGCTGTGCCTCAGCGGGTCCCTCCTTCCCATGCAGCCATTTCTATAATGGCCGCACCCACTGTCATATGTCGATCGTGGAACACTGCGCCGCTCACTCGGGCCTTTCTGGTCAAACGAAGTGAATGTGCTTGAATTATAATGTGAATGAATTAAAAAACCTAAAAGATGCGTAATGAATAAGTCACCTGTAAAATGAAACGTTCGTCTGACGCATGGCAGCATTTGTCAAGCTTTTCTTAGATTTTTATCAACACTCGTTTAGTAGTTCACTGACTGATACTAACAAACGACTATTTTTTTTATGTTTTCTTTTTACATTTCTGTAAAAAAGTGAAGATTTATACGACTTCTCCACTATGACACTATCTTAACTCAAGTCAAAACGAGTACCTACTTAAGGTACGTACATTAATATAAATGCTAAACTTTTATCTCGAAGGTCATTCCCCTAAGACTTGGTCAGAATATTACTATCACAACTCTCCACACTTTACCGCTGTATTTGTTTTGTTTTTCTTTTTATGCAATATTCTCCAGACCGATTTTGGTCACGGCGGCTAATCCCAATGGATACTAGTCAAATACGTAGGAGATAACACAGGTGCACTGCCTCTTCCCTCACTCTCATAGTTCGATGGAACGACAATCCGACACGACCGATGCGATGCACAAGCAGCGACACATAAATACGTGATGTGATTTTTTCCATTTCTACTGGAGGATCCAAAGATTAGCGCGATTAACAAACAGATAAAAGCTCTTCATGTTTATTACATTAATATAAATTTGTTGAAGTAGATGCCATAGCAATATACACTGTATGAAAATTACAAGTATCTACCTACTACAGTTCAAAAGATAGAGTTCTGTGACAGACGAACGCACAGGCAGCACTACTTTAGTAGATTCTGATCCCGTAGGTACCCCAGGCACCCTACGGTCAGAATTATATTAAATTTAGAAAGAGGTGGCCTGAAAACCTCACACAGTAACTCTCAAACGTAGCTAAGCGAGAAATGAACGAAGTCTAGCGAGTCCCGCCAGTACCTCAATTTTAAACTTTTTAATATTCATGAGAGCTATTTTATCGACGTTGCTAGTTTCTGGCGATACCAGTACATCGGTTAAACATTATTAAGGGCTCGCCTGTACTATTACTATGCAAATGGGAATTTCGCATCGCGCCAAACGATGGCTATATTTATGTAATTGATTGATGCGAAGCTCTTGCTTTGATATACTGAGGTGAGTTTGTGGTGAAATAAAAGCTTTATGAAAGATTTTTGTTTTGGTAGTTGAGTTTTATGATGCTGTGGAAAAACTTTGAAAGGTATTAAATATGTTTTGATATGTGTTTGGTCAGTTAGTGACCTTTCGCCTTTATATATTTATCCGCATTCGTTGTCAAATTATGAATTTCAATTAGGCCATTGATAGGCACTTTTGAAAGTCATATACAAGAAAAATAAAGAATTTAACGTAGTTGTCCACACGAAACTACCTTTTGGAAGGTCAAACGGTAGTTTCACATATAGAAGAATGGGCATGAAACACCATACAAACTCTTTAAAATTCAGTATTTTATAATAACAGAATCATGCAAAGTATTACGTGAATGCAATGTACCTTGCATTAAAACTACATACAAAACACTAAAGCGTTGAGTCTTAGGTTACTGCTCCTCTCCCGTAGGTCATAGCGTGATGTTATATATCCAATAACATTCTTCGATAAACAGGCTGAACTAATAAGATTTTATTCAAATCGGACCTGTAGTTCCTGAGTATAACACATTTAAATAAACAAACAAATCCTTCAGCTACATATTATTAGTATAGATTTAGCTGGACCGATATCTGAGGCTACTATTACATTGTTTATATAACACTAAACTATAACAAATAGGTACAGTTACATTGCAAGACATCTAATTACCAAAGTTCCATCCATTTGTCCAACTTGGGAGCACAATATATTGTGAGGTGTTTGTTTACAATTCGTCTGGATATGCAAATTGGGGAGCTGTGAGTCGACAAGTTAGATGTTTCGGGTACTATGTATGTATCTACGGTGCTCTTACACAGAATATGGGCTATTTTAACTGCTGGGCTTATTTTGACGAGTCTTTCACAGGCCGATAGTCTGATATTATAAAGAGTAACATAGGCTACTTGTGTTGGGGTGCTAGTCAGAAAACCTCCACGTGTGCCGTCGGTTGCTTGTCCCTCCGGACACGTCTTGAGGGAACGGCAGCTGGCTGGCCGGTGCACCCTGGGCGCGGGTAGTGATCTTCCCTGAGGAATGGGAAGAGATTCCTATTCTTTGGGGAATGTCACTGCTCGTGGCCAATATTCTGACGGGCGGGGTCCGAGGACGGACCAAGGGCGTTTCTCCGCGTGTCCCTCTGATCAGCAGAGGGCACAGCGGAGGAGTGAGGACGGGCTCGGCGTGCACTCACCCTGCCACCGAGCAGACAGAGGTCCTTCTCTGTCACCGTCGTACATCGTAACCCCATATCGGAGTGTCGTGGTCATGTCTCGCGGCTTCGATTGGCACCGAGGGTCTTGGCTTAACCGCCCGGACCGCGAGGTAGAAACCCTCTATAAAAAGTCACCCCGAATCCCAAGCGGCGGCGCACCGTGACGGGATGTATGGCTGACGGGCGTTCCTATGGAACATCAGTCGCTAGTGCGAACCACTTGCGCTTTTTGGTTGGATGGTTGGAACCTTTTCTACTCGTGGGAACTAAAATGGATTATACCTACAAAACTTTAAAAGGAGGGAGAGGGGATGCTGAGTCGGAGTCCGACTCGACCCCCAGTGTGGTGAGCGTGGGTAGCTCAGAGGGCTCCCACCGTGAGATGAGTGGGCTGGATGCTTCGAAGCTCCGGAAGCGGCCCAGACCGGAGGACCTGGTGTCTTCCGATGGCGAGTTGGCCTCGGCTCGCAAGATCCCCACCAGCAGACGCGGTGGGGTCCAAGAGCGGGGCCCAATGAGAGTGACTGCCCGGAGGGGACCGGCGATGCCTGTCGCTGAAGGGCAGTCCCAAAGTGAGACTGGCGGCGGCGACGATGTGGTCCAGCCGGACACATCGCGGGTGGAGGTAAGCGAACCTGGCGGCTCCGAGGAGCGTAAGGCCAGGTTCGCTGAGGCCGTGAAAGCCGCGGTCGCGAGTGTGGCCCGGAAGAAAATGAAGGGCAGCAAGTCCCGGGCCATGGAGGAGGCTGCGGCTACCATACTGGCGGAGGCGGAAGCCAGCTTTGCGGGGGAGGTCCCGCAGCTTCGGGCGGATGTGGCTCGCTTGTCGGCCACAATGGAGCTCCTCATAGAGGAGAACAGGAGACTCCGGGCCGACCTGGCAGAGCTTAGAGGGACCAGCTCCCGCCAGCCCGAGCCAGCGACGGAGGATGACCAGCTGCTGCACCTGCTGGAGATTGAGATGGCGGCCTTCCAGGCACGGTTTTCCGTCCTGGAGGGCATTGTGTTGCGCCCCCCTCTGGCGGCGAGCGGGACGGCCGAGGGCGACAGGCGGGCCTCGTACGCGGCTGCCGCGTCTGTGCCGAGGCCGGGTAGCCAGCCCCCCAGCAGGGCTGGGCCGACCCCTGCGAAACCGGCTCCGGCAAAACCGGCGCCGGCGCAAAATGTGTCCTCGAGGGGCAAGGCGGCATCCCAGCCGCCTCCACCCCCTCCACCCCCTAATCCCAATCCTCCGGCCACGGAAGCCGAATGGCAGGTGGCCGGGGCAAAGGAGAAGGGGCGCAGGGCGGCCAGATCGGCCAGAGCGGCCACCAGACGGGCGGAGGAGCGGCGGCGACGCAGAGAGCGGAACGCCGCTGCTAGGCTTCGCGCCCCTAAATCCGCGGCTGTAGTCATTACGCTGCAGCCGGAGGCGGTAAAAAGGGGCGTGACATACGCAGCGGTGCTCACTAGGGCCAAGGCGGCGATTGATCTCGGCGAGCTGGGGATCACGGCCCTCCAGCTGAGGGTGACGGCAACGGGGGCCAGGATGCTGGAGGTCCCCGGTGCCACCAGCGGCCCGTCTGCGGACGCTCTGGCGGAGAGGCTCAGAGCGTCCCTGGATGCGGACGAGGCCCGAGTGTCCAGGCCCGTCAGATGCGCAGACCTGCGCATCCTGGGCCTGGACGACTCCGTTACCGCGGAGGAGGTGGTGGCCGCCGTTGCCAGGATGGGTGGATGCCTTGCCGAGGAGGTGAGGGCAGGCACCATCCGCCCGGAGCGCACGGGTATGCGGACCGTTGTGGTCAGCTGCCCAGTGACGGCGGCCAAAACAATTGTCGAGGGGGGCCGTTTACTGGTGGGCTGGGTGTCGGCGCAGGTTAGACTGCTCGAGCCCAGGCCCCTGAGGTGTTACCGGTGCCACGTGGGGAAGCACGTGGCATGTAGGTGCGCCTCGGAGGTGGACCGCAGCGCCCTATGTTTCCGCTGCGGTCAGCCCGGTCACAAGGCCGCGGCTTGCGATGCCCCGCCGCACTGCGACGCATGTGCGGGGGCTAACAGGCCGGCCGATCACCGGGCTGGGGGCAAGGCCTGCGCCGTACCCGCCAGGACCGGGGGAAGGCCCCGCACCGCCGCCGCCGCCGCCGCGGCCGCCGCCGCCACCGTCGCCGTGGCTGCACCTGCAGCCACCGCTGACACCGCGTCCGCCGGCGCAATGGATTGCCAATAATGGCACCATTGCGCCTCCCGCTGGCGGATTCCGTAGGCACGGTCTGTGGACGGTGAGCAATGGGTAGCTCACCGTCCGTACGTTATTAACTAACGACAGACCGTGTCGACGGCGCGTCCATGTTCCGCGCACAGAGGTGTCAGCCACTGGAAGGGGCCACTAAGGGCCAAATGCCTGCCGGGGCTGCGGGTTGTTCGAAAGAGATACCGCGCCCCCGGAACGCAAAGGGCACATGAAGGAACATAGATGGTTTTTAGTCAGTAAAAGTCTGACACTCCCTCCCGCCCCGCCCTGGACGGGGGGGGTCATTTGATGATTTTACCATCTCTAAAAAAAAAAAAAAAAAAGGCTACTTGTGTTTCAGAAAAAGAATTAGCTGCCTTCGAAAAAAAGGATCAGGATGGCAACCAACAGGTTGTCCTTTAAAATTAAAGTCCGCGAGCACATTCGTAAGAAGCTGGTAGTATCGTCATGACTTTATATTTTCCCACTGCTTCTCTTTATATTTTTGTTTATGTATTATGTATATATGTACTTATAAGTATGTATTTATATGTATATATGTTTGCTTATGTATATAGTCATGTAGGGTAAAACCCGGATAGTTGCCCCACTTTTCGAAAAAGCTTTATTTTGTAAAAATTTGAACTGGCTGAAAATTATTAAGTATGTATCTCAAAACATAGGTCTTTTATCTTCTATAAAAGCCTATTTTTGTATACCTAACTAACACTGGTTTTGAATAAATACTGTTTTATTTCACCTCTCCGAAAAGGGATAGTTGCCTACTATGGCGGATAGTAGCCTAGCGTGGAAAATCCTTCCGGGGATACTTGCCTCGTGCGGGGATAGTAACCTCGGTATGATTTTTATTTTGAATACAAAGAAATTTATATCAATTAAAGTAATCTTTATTATTTATTTAACAGCGTTTATTATTTCCTGAGATATTTTATTAAGTACAATTTGAAATATTAATTAACATTATTAAATAACTAGCTTTTGCCCGCGACTTCGTCCGCGTGGATTAATAGTTCCCGTTCCCGGGGGATTTCCGGGATGAAAACTACCCTATGTCTTTTCTCGGGTCCCAGACTATATCTGTACCAAATTTCATTGAAATCGGTTCAGTGGTTAAGGCCTGAAAAAGAGACAGACAGACAGACAAAGTTACTTTCGCATTTATAATATTAGTACGGATTTTCAGTTTTAATGATTTTAATAAGATAATAAGGTTCTAAAGGAAACTCCGTATGTTCGAGAAATTTCATTGAAACTTTTTTTTTGTCTTAATTCTTCCAAGGCAAGTGCTAAGCTATCTTCTGTGTTAGTTGATGTTGCTTGGCACCACGCCTGGTTTTCGCTTATATTTACAAGGCATTTTGCTTATCTAAAATAAATATATAAAATAGTTAAATAGATATTTATTTTATTTACAACAAGTTAGAGTCACAGTAAATTAGAAAAAACAGAAAAAAATAATAATCCGGCTTTGTTTGTTAAAGAATTTTTAGTCACTCTAGGGGCAACTATCCGCGAAAGTAAGTAGGGCGACTATCCTTTTTGATACGGATACTTGCCCTTTTTATTTGCGAAATAAATAATTATTAATTAGCAATAAAACATAATAAACAATGTTGCTTAAACCCTAATGCATGCAAAGAAACAAAAAGTTGACTGAAACCGCGATCAGTAATAAAAATATTCAATAGTAATTACTTACCAATATAATTATAACGCCCGTCAAAGTTACGCCGCGGAAGATTTTTGTTGACACGGACAAAACAGGTGGGCCTATGCCGATGGCTTATGCTGCACTAAGGCCAGCAGGGGGGTCACTACTTATTGTAGTAAAGTGTCAACACTATTTATATTCCTAACATAGTGTATTAAAAACCGGGGCATGTATCCCCCCGAGGCAACTATCCGGGTTTTACCCTATTATTATATTGAATTTCAGTTTTATTTTTTATATTTTTTATCTTAATATTGATTAATTTTAAAGTCATTTTTCTTATTTGCACCTACCACAATTTGTCTCTGCATCACCCTAAGGTTGACTGGTAGAGAATGCCATTGGCATTAAGTCCGCCGCTGTACATTTTGTGTGCATAAAGAGTTAAAAAAAAAAAAAAAAAGCCATTCACGCAAACGAAGTTACGTGCATAATTTTGAGACCAATGACAGAGCTGAACAGGTTGCTCAAAATATACTATAACGCCTGTATTCCCCGAAGGGTTAGGCAGAGGTGTACCAATGATCAACCACAGTTCGCCGGCATATTTAGGTCCCATGTAATAGGGGGCGAGCCTATTGTCATTAACCGGGCACACATGTGGAAATTATGTTTTTCTTACTCCGCCGCTAATCTTTTCTGATTAATTTCGTTGCGGGATCCAAGACAGTTGAATCGTTTCTCCGGGACTCGTCGAGCTTCATTGCCTCGGCGCTTTTCTTGTGGTCGCCACTGTTGATTCTGGCTTACAGAAGTTGCAGTGGTTTGGGAATAAGGTGGCGGGCTTGTCCCATAAAAAAAAAAAAAAACCGGGCACACATCCAACGTTCGAGCTGCTACTGAGAATTTTATAGAAAAACCCAATAACACTTTTTGCTCGACCTGGGAATCGAACCCAGGACCTCTAGTATAGCAATCGTGCTAAGGTAGACTAGGCTAACGAGGCAGTTGCTCAATACTCCATACGATAAGAAGAAAAGGAATGGAAAATCATCTCTTACTGACTAAAATCCTTCCGTGTTCCTCATAATGCCTTTTGCGTTCCACTGCCGCAGTAACTCTTTCGAACAAATTCCGCAAGACGGGCATAAGCTAGTAAATAAATAAACATACCAAACTCATGTTAGACTTAAAAAAGAATTATGTTTGCCAGAAACCAAATTGTTTGTTCTCAAAGTTCCAGTACGGTTTTTCTGTAGTCAGATAACTTATATCTGAATAGTCAATATGACATTTTGACATTATCTTCTGTAGTAAAACTCCAACCACAGTACTTTATAAGTATTTTATTATTTGTCCTTGACACAGTTATTCATACAATCGCTTAGGCCTACCCACGTCCGTTCGGTACGGCTGCCGTGACTCGAATGTCCGCGCTCGCCGAGTGTCACCCTAACATCGATTCCTAATATCGATTACACTAAAGTTATTTTGTTTTTTTTTTTAATGTTTTAATAATTTAATTGGAAATAATAAACCTTACACTTCCATACAAAATTTGTAAAACCATATTTGTATTAATGTTTTTGTTTTACTTGAAATGGGTTTTCTATTGTCTCTAGTCTAGGCCAGAGGTGATAGAGACAAAGTCAATGATGAAGTGAGCTTTATTTCTTTCAAGGTATTTATTTCTTAGTTCCCAGTCATTTTGAATTTGTAGCGAATTTTTCCTTTAGTATAACACTGGAACTGCCTCGTTAGCCTAGTGGTCCTAAGCCCGACTGCTACGCTAGAGGTCTTCGGTTCAATTCCCAGGTCAAGCAGGTGTTATTGGGTTTTTCTATAAAATTTTCAGTAGCAGCTCGGTATTAGGATTTGTGCCCGGTTAATGGCAATAGGCTCACCCCCTATTACATGCCACCTAAACAGACCGGTGATCTGTGGGTGTACATTGATGCAACTCTGCCTAATCCTTTGGGGAATACAGGCGTGAAGTTATATGATTCCGTTTATAAAAATTTTTGGAACTTAAGGCAAACTATTGACGTATCTGACAACATTTTCAGACTTCATTGATCTCAGTTTGTTGTTTTTAAGCAGAGAGCGTAAACCTTTGTAGGTACGTAATTCCTTTATGACCACAAATGGGTGGAGGCATCCCATTCCCCATTAGTTTAATGCGTTTATGGTGGTCGTTATACGCAGATCTTAATGCTTATGTTTAACTTTAATCTTTATGTCGTGGTAATGTTACCAGTCAAAGTTCAGATTATTTTATTCGACTAATCACCAGTTTGTGAAACGAAAAATGTGTGTGACATATTGATTATTACTGCTGTGATTTGTTGTGTTAATTGAATAGTGGATACCGACAATCAATTGGCATAATTTTTATGAGCTTTAAAAACACGATTCGCCCATACATCATCATTATCATATCAGAACGTCCACTGCTGGACATAGGCCTCCCTCGTAGATTTCCAAAAATACCGGTAATGTAATAAGAATGTAATGTATTTGCCTAAATATTTCAAGCAATGGGATGACTAGAAATTATTTTTACAGCAGGATGTCAAACACACTTGAACTCACCACGAATATTATAAAAAAAATGTCACCAAAAAACAAAACCACATTAAATTAATAACAGCATCTAAGGAAATTGTAATAGTCTGCCTTAATAATTCCGCCATTGTGTTGGCGGTCCGTTGCTCAGCATCCTTGATTATATTTAAGGAAAACATCTTTGTAGGGATCTCAGTAAGAATTTATTAAAGCCTCCTCGGTCCGTGTAAGGTTTATTAAATGAATCATTTTGAATGAAGGCTTCGAATACTTTTGTTGTCTTAAGTTGCTCAATTTATCTTGTAACTTGATCGTTGCGTATGGGTTTGTTATTAATTTTATGTTTATTTCTTATTGTTGAGATGATAGGTCATGATGGAACAAATAAAAGGATTTAGTTGACTGTATAGTACACTACTTTGTACACTTGCAACTAGTAGTTACAGTATCGTATAACAACGTGTTTACAATAGCGAAGTAGCCTCAACACTGCCCGTGGGGCACCTAGGTTGCTATGTTTTTGCGGAAATATGTTAATTCTTTGAACTGTAGAGAGTTCATTTTATAGAATTCAGAACACTGGAAAATCTGTGCCTATTGTTGGAGATGCTTTTAAATTATTGAACAATATTTAGATTTAAGTACTTTCGCATTTATAACAATAGTAGATGTAGTTACTGTTTACTTTTATCCCTCCATTATTAGTGAGGTTCTTCAGAAAGATCGAATGCGGAGTACTCGTAACCGCTGTGTTTATATGAACGTGAATGAGGCAGAAGGAGTATGTAAGAATCGTAGCAGTTGACGTTCTGTGGTTTCTGCCTAACCCCATGGGAGATGGGCGTGTGGTTATGTGTTTATGTAGACTCAGTTTTATTTTTTAAATAAGTAATTACAACTAAGAAGCTATGTATCAGACAAAATGGTTTATTACTTACCTATGAATCTAGAATTACATCGACGTTCAACTAAACTCTTGCATTACAGCGTAACTTTAGGGAACTACGCAACGCGAAGACGATTATGCATTTAGGGAAAGTGGTGCCAAGTGCCAAGTATTTTCCACCCTCATATTTTATGAACGATTCTGTAACACAAGCGTTCCTCAAGTCTCTATACAAATCCATTAGCTACCTTGCGTCTAAGTTGCTAATTGAAAAGTAGCATTTGCAAGTTTTGCGATTAACATCGTTTTCTTAGGCTTCGTTTCCGCGAAGTTTGCGGTTATTATATTGTTTGTGCGTTTTCTGAAGTTAAAAGTATAATTAAAGTCGGGCTGGGTAATTTCGACTGTGGGGTAATTTTGACAAATGAGGATCCGACTGTAGAATAAAAGAGGGGTAGTTTTAGTAACGTTTTGGAATCTTCGCATTCTATGTTCAGTGTCTCTGTCAAAAATGTTTGTCATGAAGTGTCTCTGAGATGAGAATTTGAATGTGTTTAATTATGAGAATTTGGCCTTCTATTACTGTTTCTACAGTAATTTACCTCAAACACGAAATAAGCCTGCCAGACTTCATTAAGTATCTGTAGTGTAGGTATATGAAAAGTTGGTTACGGCTATTATTTTTTATATTAGTGAATGATGTTATTTTTATTTAATACTTAAACGTTTTATAATATAATTATTATAAAAAAAAATATATATACCATCACGCCTGTATTCCCCGAAGGGTTAGGCAGAGGTGTGCCAATGTACACCCACAGTTCGCCGGTATATTTAGGTCCCATGTAATAGGGGGCGAGCCTATTGCCATTAACCGGGCACAAATCCAAACTCCGAGCTGCGACTGGGAATTTCATAGAAAAACCCAATAACACTTTGCTCGACCCGGGAATCGAACCCAGGACCCCTTGCACAGCAGTCGCACTTGCGACCACGAGACCAACGGAGCAGTTAGTTAGTTAGTTATAATTATTATGTAACGAATAAAGGAGATTGTAACAGCAAAGATTATACAATTAATGAAGCTCTTGCGCTTTCAACTGAACATAATATAAACAGAAGTAGACACAAAGTAAATTAAATTATTTTGTATCAATAACGATATTGAAGTAGAAGAGCTATTGAGTTACGACTTAATTTCCACAGTAACTGATTTCTCACAAAACTGTGATTCAATATTTCACTCAAGGCCGACAATCTGCCAAAGACGGCAAGTAATAAAATTGTTTTCGTCCGATGGCAAAAATAGAAACACTGTAAGGTAAACATCGTTGAGTAATGAGAATGGAGTGCCAAAAGTCATATGATTTGACCCGCAACTCAAAAGTATCTTCTGAGTCGATATTGAACCAGAATAATTTAATACTTTACATTCACTTCGCTAGTCCCTCTGGAGCTTAATATAACTATTTAAAAAGTTCTGGTCAAAATTTTAACTATTAAGTGGGTCTGACATTTGGTTGCTGTCTAAATAAAGCGACCCGCCTAAATGAATAACACGTGTATGCAATCGCCAAATATACTAACTAGCTGCTCCCCGCGACCTCGTGCACGTAGTTTTTTTTTTCATCTGCGTTAGGTTATGTCTTTGTGTACTGTTTCGCGCTCGTGTTTTATAGTGTGAAATAGCTTACACTATTCCTCATAAATATACTGCCATCGTAAGAAAAAAGGACGTAATTACACAAAATGAAGTAATCGATTTCCGACCTTAAGATAATGACATACAGTCGAAAATCGGTTACTTCCGTTTGTGTAATTACGTCCTTTTTTCTTACGATGGCAGTATAGCTATCATAATTATACAAAATGTGTTTTCGAGACCAACGGTTGATTCCACAGATTAGCGAGTTTGAACAATCAAACGAACAAAAAATCTCTTCAGCTTCATAATATTATTGGTATGACAATTAATTTATTAATAATAATTCAACTACAAAGTTAAAACTAAATAATAATTAAATTACAAACAATTGGTATGTATATAATATATTGCTTCTCCATTTAATACTCACTCCATGGTAAACATGATCAAGAGCATTCTTCTTTCACATTTAATACTGTATAGATCAAATCAAATACCTAATTGAATGCGAGCTCTCAGTGAAGAAAATTGTACCGTCTTTACAAATAATAAATAGAACTTGAGCCTTTTGACTTTGGAACGGTAGTATGTCCAAATTTATGACATACAGGATATATTTTACGTATTTTTTTTTGTTGGGTTTTATTAGTTCTTCTTCTTACTATACTACTACTATTTACAAACTCGAAAGCTTGTAAAGATGAATAGATAGATGGCGGTTTGCTACTCTTTGTGTGCAAATACTTATGTTTAACAAATAAATAGATTCTTTTGAAAAAGACTGACCCCAAATAGCCTTAAATAGCTGAAAATAGAAAGAGTTTGCCCTACAATGGAAACAATCAGATTAACTTAATTATATAAAAGCGAAAAGTTACTTATTTACTCACTGAGTATAGACAAAATTTCGAAAAGTATTTGTCCTATGAAGCTGAATTTTGGCAGGTAGGTAATTTATAGGATGCAAACGTCAACCAGACACGAATTCTTCTTAAAGGACTGTTTGACTAACATCCAAACACAAGTCGTGGATAAAAGCTAGTGATTATGTAAAATAAGTTAATAATAACAAGTAAATGACACGTTGACGTCGCTGTTTCTTGATCGACTACACTGACCAAAAGAACAGAAAATCTCCAAGATTAATGAATACTCCAAGTAATTAAAATTCTAGTAACACTGTCAATTATCTTGTTCCAATCACCACAGCAACAAGAACTAACGAAAACGAATAACTACTTCACCAAGTACTAAAAATAAAATTAGTGTTTTTTTCCGCACAGAACCGGGACGCAACCGACCTCAATCGCAATTCGACGCATGTAAGGGGGTGAATAAAAACGGTGAACGTCAACACAGCGACGGAGGCACAGTAATTAGATTCCGTCGCGCTGTGTGAGCGTATAAAACTGATAAAAGTACGAACAGGTTGTATAAGTATGGTTATGTCTGGAACTGTATGGAAATGTTTGATATATATATAAATATATATAATAATATATAAATATAAATATATAAATATAAATATATATAAAAAAAAAAATTGGTGCACCTCTGCCTAACCCTTCGGGGAATACAGGCGTGATGGAAATGTTTGATGTGATCAATAATTGGTTGATGTTTTAAATTGGGCGGTAAAAAGGTAATACTTTATCAATTTCTTGTAGGTATAGCACATACTATTTCTATGCTTCCAATTGAGTTAAATATTCTTTTTTTTTACGCGGACTACGCTGCATGTGGTGTGATCCGCGTTCAATTACGTATTTAGTTATTGCTCCAGTCAAGTTGGTAGAACTTTCTTTACTATACTTTTATATACCTTCCTGTTGTATCACTCACATGAAACTGAACAAAACCACATTAAAATCCGTGCGTAGTTTAGAAGATTTAAAGGTACAGACGGCGGTGTTTCACTGCTAGTTTCATTATGTTCTAAAAAGGATACACTGTTTTAATAGATACATTATCCTACAAGATCTGACATGCCTGGTGCAAAATTTTGCATAAAGCTCAGGCTAATTAATACCTTATGACTTATTAAAATAGAATACTTATTATAAGTAACATCTGAGAACACGAAGCAAGTTGCTGTATAGTAACAACTACACGTGTCACCGGAGATGAAGGGGGGGGTAGGGGGGTACATCGCCACGCGTACCGCATTTCATAGGGCTCTTACTATAGACTGAACTTTAGCCAGGAACACTAACTGATTGATGTTACGTAACCTTGATCACGTGACTTTTCCCTCGAGTAATGTCAATGCCATACATTATTTGTACCTTTTGGAGGAAACGTTTACAGATTTTGGGTTCTTTCAATTTATGCGGATTGGAGGTGTGTGCCTGTACATTGGCAGTTGTTTTTTGACATGAAACATATTAAAAACACATAGGGTACCAAGTCAATAAAGCGGAAAACACATACGGGTCCGTTGCCAAATCAAAAAAGCGAACTGTAACGAAATAGGCTTCAATCTTTCACAGTAAAAGCGATTCGCTGACATAGACGTTCCACGTCAAACCAACGGCCGTGGCTTGACACAGCTTCACCCAATTTTTCCATACAGCGGTGTTATTCTGTAGAACCCTCCTTCCGTGAAGTGAGCGTGTGGCGACCTGTCAATCCCTAGAATCGTATAGTGACAGCCCAGTTTTAGCTCACTTCACCTTAATTCACTGAGGGAGATTTCTTACAGAATAAGCCGGCAGTTGACGAGTGACGTTTGTTGTCCTGCTTTCGTGTGGGGCCGTACCTTTGTCGCACGGCGCTCTTGACGTCAGTCAGAACCAAAAGCATAAATTGAAAGGGCCGTCATTGATTATGGTTGAAGCAGACTAGACTGTCTTTCAGGGTCTTTCTGGCTGATCCTTTGACCTTGCAGTAGTGACTTCACGAAATGCTTTCAATACTCAATACTCAATTTTTTATTGCATTCCATAATGTACATAATGGTCTTAATATAAAAGTACAGAATCAATTATGGACCCTGTCGGGCACAGCAAAAACATAGGAGAGAACTTTTGTTTACAAACGTAGTTTGTAAGTAAAAAGTTACTAATACCACTAATACTATGAGTCTTGATACCTTAAAATAAACGCATTTACTAGCTTTTGCCCTCGAAACTTGTCTCTCACCGAATATTACAAAAATCTTTTTAATAATAGTCTCGTTACTTTCGCATTTGTAATATTAGCATGGTTTATCTAGGTGCTCTGTTATTATAATAAGCTTGTTGCTTACTCGACATAGTAACCTTCTTCTCACAATACGATCACTAATACTACTTCACAACTGATTAATCTCTCTATTGTACCCAACTACTTGTTTTCCTCAATCTAGGTCATTGTGTTGACTTAGTAACACACTCCTAAACCTAGATCAGCATTTCTAAAGATCTGTCCAACCCCGTCCTACGCAATGTCGTCGTACACAAAGTAACCAAAGCATCTATCAAAACAAAACTGACGAATCACCTCAATGACCTCCCCTCGTTCTATATCCATAGACTTAACAAGATATAGACCCTCCACGCTTACGTTAAATGTAGCCACATTGGTCACCGACTCAGATTACTGACGCCGTCTAAACATAAGGTAATTTTGAACTCTCATGGTTACTTATATTAAAACCAAGTTAAGTAACTCCTAGTTAAATAATAGATGCTTAGGTATCTCTTAATACTAGGAGATATCTCCGCTAGCATTCCCGATTTACCATTCGTTTCTCACTAAGCGACTCCTAGGCTCCTAGGATCGGTGTCTCTCAAAATTGTTGCTCGGCAACACTTAAGGATTTGGGAATAGTTGCCTAAGTATTACATACCACATGCAGTTGTAATTTGAGGGGCGCTTAGAGGTTCAGGAGATATTTTTGCTATAAAAAACTCTTAGCACTATATGACGAAGGTAACTGCTTAATATTTAGGCCATACCTATTTCTGCCGCAAAGCAGCGTTGATATGTTCCGGTTTGAAGGGTATGAGAGCCGGTGTAATTACAGGCAGGTTAGTGAAATTAGACATCACTGTCGACCAATGTCCCTACGCGCTACGGCAGAACTAATAGCGCAAGAGAAAAAGCTATAGTGTACTTTTTCCAACTCACAGAATCCTAGATAAGAAAGAAAGAAACGCAAAGATGTCAATATGTATCCTTTTTATTGGCCCCTCTGTTAGTTTTGTAAGTCTCAAATGAACAATCGGGCCGTTGTTTACGTCAAAAGAAGGAAAGCTGTTATCAGAATAAGTCGTCGGTATAAATCAACCTCTAATCTTGTTTGTCAGTGGTGATCGAACGACTGTTTTTGCATGTATATAGGTAGTGTAAAAGGAATTCGGTTGTCGTATTTGTAAAGTCGTAATTTTGTCCAGTTAGAGAGAATCATTGACATTGGTGAAGGAAAACACCGTGGGGAAACCTGGATTTAGAATTGGGTAGATGACACCACTAATCAATTGACGTACTTTTTATGAGCTGTCAAAACGCAATTCCCCATAGATTTTGTATGACAATACTCAATTATGACGTCACTTTTTTGTCGACTCAATTTAGTAACTATTTATTGATTTCAAAGCAACAAAAAATTGATGATAATAGTTATTCAAAAATTTATCAGGTTTTCAGGGCTAAAAAAAAGTGTTGTTTTAGTGAAGTTGTGTCTTGGAATTATTTGTTAGTGGTGTCATCTACCCAATTAATATAGATCTGAAATCGTCAATCTGCCTAGAGCAAGCGTGGTGAAAGGTGCTTGTGCCTGATCTGTATGAGAAGATGCTTTTGCTCTGCAGTGGGACAATAATAGGTTGGGATTATTTATAGAGATGATTATTTCCTGTTTTTTCTTAAGCTGCATTTTTTGGCTTCTTTTTACTATCTGTATTAAGAAAAAGAAGAAAAAACCAAAAGTAATTGATGAAAACGAGTGCTCCAAAAAACACGAAAAATGGCGATTTCTATAATTTTTATTACATGAAAAAGACAGGATTTGTGTCGAGTTGAATGGAAAATTCTGAATAAAAAAGGAAGATAAACATTGTGTAAAGGTTTTTGGTTTTCATACGCAGATCGTAAATACTCGAATATTCTGAAATACTGTCGACATTTTGTGGCCAGAGTTTCTGGAATCGCTTCAAACTTCACACACATGAAAATGAATAATAAAACAGACTTTTACACACAGTTTTAAATTGGATGGAATAATAATAATGTCCCAGTAAAAACACTAAAATTTTACTTTTTTTTTTTAATGTTTATAAATTTTTAGACATGATGTATTTTAGTAACAATTTTTTATGTAAATTAAAATTTTGCTTAAAATATTTTTGAGCAGACAATATTTACTTCAGCAATATTTTCTCCTCCGAAAAACGATGAACAGAAATTCAAGTAAAAATATTTAAGAACACAACTAAAACGTGCTTGTTTTATTCCACAGTCAAAAAACAACAAAACGTAAACATAAACTCCTGAAAATATGAAATTTTCAGCAGAAGGAAGGCCATTTGCACTTCACGCCGCTTGAATGTTGTAGTAAAATAAAATAGTGCGTACAACTTGACGTTGCCAATTTTCCCAGTACTCTTGGTATATATTTTTTTATGGTACAAGTTTAGCAGAAGCCTATGTTGTTTTTGTAATCGCGTTTATCGTTGTATTGTCTTGTTTGTTGATCTGTGAACGGTTTTGTTTAGTTGTGATTTGGTACAAGTACCTATGTGTTATTTTGTTCGTATAGAGCTTATAAATTGTAGTGAAGTCTGGTTGAGGTGTAACCGTTTGAGAAAATTAGGGTAAAGGGATGCTAGAAAATCAAGCAGGCATGATTATAACAAAATTGTTTGACCAATTCCAATGCAATAGGTACAGAAACTTTACAAACCGCGTGCTCCAAATAAATGTAGTCTGGTCATATAGGGGAGGCCTATGAAATTTTCTAGTTTAAAGCGTAACAGTTAGGTACTCCATGCACTCGCCCTTAGACCCTTTAACTACACATTAAAAACATAACTAATTACATAACTTTAAATGTTTTAAACCTAATCGTACTAAAAATAAACCTGCTTCCTATTTTCCAACGGCTTAACTTTTACAATAACTTCAAACTTCAAATTCGCTATGGATGTTACTACTAGTTTAAATTGTAATAGAAATTGGAACATGAACGGCGCATACCGATTCCGCACACGAATAAATCTGTATCGTAACTCGTCGGAGAATTTAATATCCAGGCTTACTCCTGCGTGTAGACTCGAAGTCTATAGATTCCTCATAATACCAGCTCTGAGTGAATTGGTACTGAATATCTTTGGAGAACGTGTCATATCTAGGGGGATATGAAATATTTTGAGATAATGTCGGAGATCTTCGAATAGTTCATGTAATAATATTGTGGGTAAGTATGTAGATAATATTGAGTTTCTTAACTCTTTGTTTGCTGTTTAAATAGTGTAGAAATATCATTTTTTTGTATCGTATTTACAACGTAATCTTGTATACAATATATTGTAAAACATTAATTTTAAAAGAGTACCTAATTATGGAGTTTCTTGCCCATACTTCCTCATACGAAATTAACCTTTTGAAGGGGTAACTAGATTCAATTCCTTTTTCCTGTGTTTGTCGTTCAAAGGTGCCTTTTGAAAAGTCTAATTAAAGTATATGTTTTGGCTCTGACTTTAAATTTATCAGCTCGTTTTATTTAAAACATTTGCGTTATCATGCAAAAAAAGAATATTGCATCTAAAGAGCTTATTTGTTCTGTAAAAATCGGTGAACTTTAAAGAAGTGAGCTTAAGGAGAGTGATAAACTATCTAGGTATCTATTACCTAGCATCAAGTGGGATGACCACTCACGTCAAGCTTCACCAAAGGAGATTTTTACAGAATAGATCGGCTGATAGAACTTAAATTTTTCTGCATTCAAGATTTTTACTCGATTTTCTGTCTAAAATGGTATTTATTTTGAAACAGCCCTTTTCACAAGATTTCTAAGTTATCACCATCTGACTTCCAAATATTGTATTTTCTTGAATCACGTCATATCAGTCACAACATTTTATTTTTGAACACAAAAATTCCCAATTGAGAGTGACAAATAAACTCCCAAAGAAGTATGTCATGTTAAAACTCAATTAATTAAGTCGTATTCAGTTAATTCATTACACTTTTAATTGATTCAAATTGCGACGTTTTATTTCTCCCAGGATCTTCGCCCAAAACAATGATTCCTTACTTTCTTAAAAATGTCCATACATTTTCTTCCTTGACAATATAAATTAGTTTCGGGCGACTGAGCAGATTTATAATTGTCCCGAAAATTATTCATCCCTCTTTTTCTTAATGCATTGTGGGATGGCGAATAATTAGCTGACCACTTTTGCCACTTTTAATTGGTCACGCGAAATTACCTGACGTTCTTCCTAATTAGGAGTTGTGGTTGTACTGAGTCAGTTTTGTTATTGGGATTTCTTTTGTTTCTAAGAAGCTTCTTGGTTGCATATTTTCTTTTGTTAGTGCTGTAAATTGACGTCACGGTTGGCGCAACGGCTGATCGATTGGTTGCTGCGCTACGTGGCAGGCTTGTGGACTCGATTCCAGCACAGAATAAAAATTTGAATGGCCTACAAGTAGTTCTTTCGGGTATGATCGTGTGCGTATGTAAGTTTATATGTTCGTCAACGCACCTACGATCCAGGAGAAATTCCTGGTGTAAAAAAATGGGTTTCATTCTGCCAAAATTAGTCAATCCAGAATCTCTTAATGATTTCTTAAATAACATCAGAATAATTTATTGTGCTAAATAATTTATTGTGGTAATGTACATCACGATTGAACAATAACAGTTCAATGTACGTCCCACACTTATGTTTCGACTAGATTATTAATTAATCAACGTTAAATAACGAAAATCGATATAATTACTTCTAAAAATGGGCGAAATTTTGTTCGCCATTTTGGCATAAGAAAACCCAATTAGAGTGAGGCAAAGTAAGCTGTAACATAATTTTTGCTAAATTATATTTATACTGTTCCCTAACTTTTTCTTCTAATTAAGTATAGTCAACTTCCAAAACACTCACTGCCAAGAAAATTATTTATTTTCTTACCCTAAAACAATAAAATAAATACACCTGGTTTCCAAAATATTTGGCCAACATTATTAACAAAGATAACAACTTTATATATTGCATTGTAATCAGTATAATTCATTCGCAAAATCAACTGTAGGTGCGATCTTTTCTCTTAAAGTTCTCTTAGAAATTTTCCCTGCAAAGGTATAAATTAGATTCTTTATCAGTTTGTGGGGAAAGTTTACTATCTGAAGGTTTGTTTTACTGCGATGGGCGACTACGTAAATTGAAAAATAAGAGTTGCAGAGTCTGTGGAAATAGCAAATGTTGAAAGTGAAAGTCCGCTAGCTCTTAGTTTTTTGTAAAGAAATAATAGAAGGTTTTTTTTTTGTTTTATTAGTTTTCTGAATGAACTTGAATGGGAAATTATGTGTTTTGTTTTGTCCTTTGTTCGTTTTGATTCGATTAGTTTGAGATTTTAAAACTTCAAACCTATGATGTAGTTCTACGAACTAAAAGAAAAAGCAAAGGTTTTTATTATTAGATAATGGTATTTTTGGAATTGCAGAATAGCGTATTGCAAGTTACTAGCTACATATTTTTATGCTGTAGTATAGTAAAATTATACCAGCGATTCTAAGGGATGACTATGTAAATAAATCAACAAAAAAATCTGCTGATCCAAACATTTATGTTCGCATCACTAGATAATTAAATAGTGTTGATATAATGATAAGGTACAACGACTTATTGAGGCTTATCGTAAATAAATAAAAAGTTTGTAAATATTGAGAACTTAATTAATACTTTAGTCGCAGCAATGATCCATAGACCTTTATATTTATTTTAATTATGGTTTTCTTTTAAATTTTTCCTCTTATTTTTTTCTAGATGTAAAAAAAAAATAACAATATTATGGTTTAGTAACTAGATCGCATTATCTAGAATAAAGTCTATCTCATGTTAATAGCTTACTTAACGTAAACCCAAGGGAGATTTTCATACAATAGACCGGGTAGATACAATTTTCCAGGCACAGCCTTGCTTATGATGCGTCAAGAGGAAAAATCCATGCTACTTTTTTAATTAACTGTACACACAGCGTAATGTAACTAGAAATTTGTAAAAACTTAATTGAAAAGAGTGTCCGTGTAGTTTTTTATTCGTTTTTCTCTATAAAGAGCTATGTCTTGAAATATCTAGCTTCAACTTTCTAATTTATAATTCAACAGTTCCTGCGAATGGTATAATTGAAATAAATGCTTTGACTTTGAAATTTATTTATCGCATAAATAAAACATATTTCATTTGTCTTTAAAAAAATACTAGGTACCAATTACCTACACGAAAATTATACCAGAAACTTCAATTCAATAATGTATCATTAAACGTCAAAAACATATATAAAATCGACAAACAGCGCCTTTAATTAAAGTCAGGCTCGTCTCTTTCATTTTTTTTTCTTTTTACGGCTTTCAACCACGTCCGATTTTTGTATGACCAATTATCGGACCGTTCAATAGATCTATAGTTTCGAGGAACTGACTTTTTGTTGGACGTATGCGTTGATATATTAGATTTCTTATGTTCTCTCTGCGACAAAAAAATATCGGTCAACGATTGTCTGACTTGGGCGGACCACCTTAGTGTCTTAGTGACAGATTTTTGACCAATTTTTGACAGATTATTTCTTTGTCGGAGAGAAGAAATTTGTCAAAAATCGGTCTCTTAATGGAAGGATAATACCTTCAATAAATCGGTCGTGGGCGGACAGCCTTATCAAGTAAAAACATGTACACATCAGGCCAATAGATTTAGCCCACACACAAAAGTTCCACAATTTATTTAACCACATTGAACCGTGGGTCTTGGATGCCAGAACAAATATTTTGCACTTAACCGCACGGAATTGTACGAGATGCACAAAGGCGACTTTCGTTTGTTCTTTATAAAGGTTTCCATGTGTGTGTGAGGGTGTGTGTCTGTTTGTGCAATAGTATTGAATGTGACAATGATGTTTATTGGATGCGTTGCCGCTCGCTTTGTGTAAAGACTGTTTTTGTGTGAAAATATTGCGTTTGAAATGGTTTTAGTAAAGTCGAGGACGTTTTTAAATGGTTATCAAGAGTTGGTGCACTTTATTCTTTTATTGGAAATTACCTGAAAAACATCTGAAATTCACTAATGATAATAGTTTTTTCAAAAGAACTGTACCAATACAGTGTAAATTAAACATAGTCTAGTCGTAATCTGGTCACTAAGACGTAAAAATCGACGAAATTTTGTAGTTTTTTTTTTTTTTTTTTTTTATAGACGGGAAATCATCAAATAACTTCCCCCGCCCTGGGCGGGGCGGGAGGGAGTGTCAGACTTTTACTGACTAAAACCCGTCTATGTTCCTTCATGTGCCCTTTGCGTTCCGGGGGCGCGGTATCTCTTTCGAACAACCCGCAGCAAATTTTGTAGTTAAGACTACACTAATCACGAGACTTATAATATTATCCAGTTTCCCGTCAAATAATTTAATTTCATAATTATACGGAGACTCAAAAAAAATTTGTAAAAGAAAAAAATCTACAAATCTTTGAGTCGTTTGTTCTTCAGATTTTAATCGAGTTTAATTACTTAATATTAAAAATACGACTGGATTACATCAAGCGCGCAACAGATCTCAGCTGAAAATATCCTCTGAAATACGAATGTAATTTTACACTTCAAATTTTCGGAGCACTGCAGTTTATTTGATTACAACATGTTATAGAGTTTTATTTATTAAAACAAAGACATAGTGTTTTTAAAAAAGTATAACTTCATGTCGATTTTTAAGGTACTAAAAATATAAACGAGGAAAACCAATGTAATAAAGGTATGAATACACAAGCCAGCAACTTGCACAAAAACATGTTTGTCATCCTATATACAAAATATTGCAAAACATTTATTTAAGAAGGGTAAAGAGGTGTGAAGTTTTTAACCCAATCTTCTCCATCCGAAACAATTTTTTAGAAGAGACAATTAGTTTTTCTTGCATATAACATTCAAAAGTGCTTTTTAATGGTGTTTTTGAAATCAATGCAACAGTCTTTGATTAATTGGAAATTCTTACAGCACAATGACAAGTCAAATTACTTACACACTTTTGTGCAAGTTTCTGACAAGTGTCATGCCTAGCTTAAATAGACAAAACACAAAGTACGAATAACAATTGTAAAGAAAAACTTAACACAAACGCAATCCAATTTCTTTGTTTGTGTATTTACAAACAAGTTTATCTACTTTGTCGGAGTTTAACAAAGGAAATGAGTTGACAGAACTCAGGTGTAGTTGAGGGACTCATGTTTGGAGAATTGAAGGAGGTTGTAGCTTTAAAGTACGCTTTCCGTCTATATTCTACGAATGGAAAGGTAGAAATTGTTGTGTATACACCTATCACAGAAAGAATATGTAGGTTCGTGGCTATTATTTTTTTGTTAACGAATTACCTTTTTATTTTTTGGAGGTGCCTCAACAAAGCCATGCCATTAAAACTACACCAATTGGTTCATAACTAGCTCCTGCCCGCGAGTTCGTGTGTATGTAGTTAAGGACTAAGCTAAAGTCCTAAATTGTCCCACCGAAACACAAAAACAGGATAAAAATATTGTGTAAAGCTAAATCAACATAATATACTGTATGTATTTCAGCAAATTTATTTCAGTATATAAACATTCATCCATCCTCACAAACTTTTACCGTTATAATTGTAATATGATACAGGTTACCTAGCACACAACAATGGTTAAAAATCGAAAACTAATGGCTTATAAAAAGAATCCAAAAAATATTGTACTCCAAAAAGTAAAAAAAGTTTATTTCTTATTAAAAATCTGTTCCCTATTGCAACAGCCACAAGGTCGAAAAAAAATGAGTAATAGATAAAACAAGACAGATTCGTCACCTACTCTAAAATAACAGTCTAAGCAATTAATCCGTAAATGAGTCTCTAAGTGTCCATAGATTAGCGACGGAATCCGAGAGCCAATTAACGAAATTAGGTTTTAGATTTCATTCGCTTTATATTCTTGGATCGGCAGTAAATTTAGAATGTTCTGGAATAAATTAAAACAGTTTTACCGTCGTTTGATAAAATATTTATGTGTATGAATTGGCTGTTTGAGTATTTGTAGTTCAATGGACGGAATGTTGAGCAGCTGAGTAGCAAGTCGTATGTTCAAAGCCTGCATACTGCATTTAATGTTTGAATTCGAACCCATTAATTACTAGATGTGAATTTAACTTTATAAAAAAAAGGTTTCTTAGACTTTCTTTGTCTAACTTTTTGTAGTTCCGTATTCCATCATCACCGAAACACCAAAGTAATTAAAAAAAAACACATAATTAAATACAAATCGAGAATTATCAGCTTTCACAGCTCTTTGTTTAAACTACACCTTCTATGCGACTCCCGGGAGTAACGCAACGATTGTAGTCATTAGTCAAGATCTACCAGGCAAAAATAAAAGACGCATTATTTTCATATTTCTTTAAACGAAATACTATGTGTCTTGGCCACACAAGCAGTCTTTATTTTCTAGGCCAAGCAAACATAAGTCTTGGCACAAAATCACTCGGTGACCTTGAGCAAAGATGGCGGAAGCGCGCAGAATTCGGGTCGTCAAATCAAATCCGCCATAAATAAGTTTAAGCTGGAGCACATTGAGTTAATAAATTAAGGAGCAGAATACATTTAACAAAAAATAAAAGCTTAAACAGAAAGTGAAGAAGATTTGGCGTTTTATTTTTAAGCACGACGTTCTTGAAGCTACCTCGTTGGCCTAGTGGTTTTAAGCTACGCTATGCTACAGGTCTTGGGTTTGATTCCCAGGTCGAGCAAATAGTGTTTTTGGGTTTTTCTATGAAATTCTTAGTACCAGCTCGGAGTTAGGATCTGTGCCCGGTTAATGGCAATAGGCTCGCCCCCTATTACATGCGACCTAAAACATACCGGCAAACTGTGGGTGTGCATTGATACACCTCTGCCTATCCCTTCGGGAAATACAGGCGTGATGGTCTGTTATGTTCTTGGAGTGTCTACGTAGGTACTGTTACCAAATGACACAGAGTAAAGTTAGAAGCATGACACGGTGCTAAAAGCAAGCAAGACGTTTTAACACCGACCCTGTATTTAAACATTTAAAACGTCTAAATTAGGTAATAATATTTTAAGTTAAGACTATGTTGTTATGCCCTAACAAGGTCCATAACTTTACTTTAGCTTTAAACGTTTTGCAAAATCCTTTACACACTTAATGGTACCTATGCAAATAAATAAATGTGAATGAATAACTTTAAAAATCTAGTAAACGTTGTTCTGTCCAAAAATCATCTTCTTTTTCGTATCAATCGTATCGCCATCGCAATCGTTCTTTTTCGTATGTATCGTTAGAAGTTGATGGTGATAACATAAATAATAGCAATGAGCACATTTTCTGCAAATGAAAAGCTAGAAAGAAAGTTATTTTGTATTGTGAACTTATCTATAAAAAAAAACAATTTTCACTCAAAGAAATACCTGCAAAAAAATCAAATTTACTCAAAAGACTTATCTTAACGTTTAATCCGAAATACACCACGAAAAATACCGAAATTTCAGCTCAAAATTTTCCCCTTCAGAGCAGAGAAGCTTAAAATAATTTAATCATATACCGCACACAACATGAGAACATAAACCAATTCGCTTGATAAAACTTAAAATGGCGGGGCGTCGCGAGCGGTGCACGGCGGCGCGGCGCGGCGTCGGCGTCGGTTATCTCGGTCGTAAACAAAAGATTGCCGATGATTTACGCTTTTAACCTGCTCTAATATCTCAGGGTATATCTTCTAAGAGTAAATCTATGAACTTGGAATTTATACTTGTGTTACATTTTTGAGTAGCTACCGAAATATTAGGAAGACTGCCTTGTTAGCCTAGCGGTCCTAAGCGCTTATTCTAAGCTGGAGGTCTTGGGTTCGCTTCCCAAGTCGAGCAAAGTGTTTTCGGGTTTTTCTATTAAATTCTTAGTAGCAGCTTGGAGTTAGAATTTGTGCCCGGCTGTAGGCTCGCCCACTGTTGCTTGAGACCTGAAATCATACCAGTGAACTGTGAGTACACATTGGTACGTGTCTGCCTAACCCTTCGGATAATATAATTGAGCAGATGGTTCCATGGTCGATTTCCACGTAGGGCATAGTGTAATTGAATTTTTCTATTAGAAAATTCTCAGTAGCTTCGGAGTCAATCATGTCGGATAGCCATTCTATCGGACTATGAGAGTGAGGGGAGAGGAAGTGCATCTGTATTTGAGGACACACTTGTGCAAAGTAATATCTCCTGCGTACTTGCCTAGTCTCTATAGATTGGTCGCTGTGCCAGAAATTCAGTGGTCAGAATATTATTATTACTATAAAACTTATTATTTTCTCGATGAATGAATATTCAGGATTTTTTAAATGAAATTTTAACGAAATGGCATATAGATTTTAAAATAAGTAAAAATTAACTCACGCAATCGCAATTGGAAAAACCCACTTATGTATTTTATTATTACAATTTAATATCAAACGCTTTTCAAAACACGTATTTCTGAACTGTTTCAGCTTCAAAGAAATCAAACATTTTCATATCGTCAGACAAAGCAAACCTCATATAATCTGAATATACTCGTAAAACAATGTTTTTGACAAAAGATTCAACATTCAAACGTCATAGTTGGGTCGCATATCTTTCTAGAAACATCTCTCTTAGATAAGTGGCCTTCATCTTTTGTAAATGATTTAGAACCGTGATATACGCTACATTATTCGTACATATATAGAATTGTGGGTACATTGTATCCTTTTGAACCCCAGCCTTTCGTTGTAACAATGGTTTTCTGTGAACCGTCGAAGTACTGTGAGCATGTATCATGTTTACGTGGGACATTCCTGCTTCGACAATAGCTGAACAAAATTGGGGCTTTGTAGGTTTGTCTTTTGTTTTGTAGGAATTTCGAATTGGACGCATCTATGGAGTGAATGCTTTGTATTGCTTTTGAATTTCAGTGAAATAAACAGAATAAATAATACGGTGTGAATTAAAAGTTAAAATTATATTTTTTGTTCTACTTTTACCTCGTATTCGCAAATAAAATTTTATTTAAATGCACATTATTCTCAAATTTCAAATAAACAAAAATGTTCACATTTATCTCAGAAGCAACGGAAATATAGGTTCATAGTCTTTTTGCAGCAGTTTCTTATTCGTTATAGTACCTAACAAATATGATTGACTCTAATATTGTGTGTGTCGGTGTCACCCTACAATAATTGCCTGATCGCATATTAAGGTAGGATTTAACAAAGAGGCGAATTTATTATAATTTGTAATGAGTGCGATACGTTCAAAAGCGATCCTCTCTTATGTTGAACAATAGGCAGATAACTTAATATTTAACCATTGTGCCTTTCATCTGCTTCGTGTATGTTTTGTTAATACTAGACTATTATTTTGAAGTTGCTTGAGCTAGCTGCTTCGTTAGCCTAGTGGTCCTAAGCACGACTACTACGCTAGAGGTCCTGGGTTGGATTCTCAGGTCCAACAAAAAGTGTTATTGGGTTTTTCTATGAAATTCTCAGTAGCAGCTCGGAGTTTAGATTTGTGCCCGGTTAATGACAATAGGCTCGCCCCCTATTACATGGGACCTAAATATACCGGCGAACTGTGGGTGTACATTGGTACACCTCTGCCTAACCCTTCGGGGAATACAGGCGTGATGATGGTATATATATTTTGGGCTTAGATTTTTTGGTCGCCATAGTCAAAGTTGCCGATAAGGTCTGTCCACGACCATTGGTTATAATCATACGTTTTAAGAAACATGTGTGGATAAAAATGTTAAAATTCCATAAGTTAGGGTTAGGTGTCGGAAGATCATAATCTTTTTTTTACTTTGATATAGATAGGCTCCTATAGTAAAAGTTACTAGTGACGATAATCTATCAGTGACTATTAGTCTCATTTCTGGATTATGTATATTAAAATCGGCCAATAATTTGTTTTACAATGGGCAGAAGATGTTGTGATCTCTGAAAAGTTACACTAATGTAAATAAAAATAATCCAGTAGTTAATCAATCAACTCAGATATAGGTAGGTACACTTATCATCAAAACTAAAAATTGCAAACAGTTAGTTTACCCTTGCGAAAACTTACTTACTCGCAAAATTGCTTCTAGAAAATTGAAAATTGATATCGCCGTTTTCGGCCAAAAATCTCTGAACAAAGCGAGCAATTATACCTATACTTAGGTATTGGCGTTTTTCCAAGGAATACCTGCAGGTTATTAGTTCTACAGTCCAACTGTACGCGACTGTACGTACTAAATTAATAAAGTTAATGTCACAGGTGCAGCAATTCTCACAGAATTCACCCAAGTTTAACATAAACAGAGCTATGAGTAAAACTTATAGTTTCTTTGCAAGAAGTATACGGAACGCCAATAAATATTGAACAGAAGTTTGATTTCGGAAGCTGTATAACAGTTTTGTTGACATTTATGTTTTAATTGGTTTTCATTATCATCATCAATGTCGTGATGGCCTAGTGGTTAAGGCACCCGCCTCTCATGCACAAGGTTGTTTGTTCGCAACCGGGCACGGGCAGTGCCAATGTGACTTTCTCCAATTTATATGTAGGTACTTTCTAAGTCTATCTTAGACATCACTGACATCGGTAACCATGTCAGAGACCTTTGAGGCGGCTTAGAAACTCTGACACTAAGGTATGTGGGATCGTAAGACCTTACTGTCTACACGATAAAGAAGATATTATTATCAGCCTGCAACAGTCCAGTGCTGGAGATAGGCCTCTTCTATCACTCACCACGTAGTTCGATTCTCGGCAACTCTCATCCAGTTGCTGCCAGCTACCTTACGAGTGTGAGGGCGTCCCACCTTACGCTTGCCGATTCGCAGTCTGCACTCAAGAACGCGTGTAGCATATCGGTCATCGCCTTAATTGGATTTAATTGGCATTAACGGTAATCGGCGGTAATTGGCTTTAGTTCTGCCAAAACACATCGGCACACGTCAAAATGTATCGCAGTTGTTGTCAAAATATTCTAATAATTTTAAATGTGTTCACATCAGAATTAATTTAAAATCTATTCTAAGCATTAATTTGGAACGTACGTTAAACTTGGAATGTTAAATTAGTGACGTATTTCATTTAAATACATACCATCGCGCCTGTATTGCCCGAAGGGTTAGGCAGAGCTGTACTAATGTACACCCACAGTTCGCCGGTATGTTTTTTTTTAGGTCCCATGTGATGGGGGCGAGCCTATTGCCATTAACCGGGCACAAATCCAAATTCCGAACAGCTACTACGAATTTCATAGAAAAACCCAATAACATTTTTTGCTCGACCTGGGAATCGAACCCAAGACCTCTAGTGAAGTTGTCAAAATCCTACTACTATTATAAAGGCGAAAGTTTGTATGTATGGATGTATGGATGTTTGTTACTCTTTCACGCTTAAACGGCTGAATGGATCTGGATGAAATTTGGCACAAAGATAGATTATAGTCTGGAATAACACATAGGCTACTTTTTATCCCGGGAAAATGTACGGTACCCGTAGGATAACACATCAACTGTGACGCGGACGAAGTCGCGGGCAGAAGCTAGTATTCTAATAATTTAAAATGTTTAGTGTTCACATCAGAATTAATTTAAAATCTTTTCTAAGTATCTATTCGTTTGGAATATACATTAAACAAGAAATGTTGAATTAGTGACGTATTTCATTTAATAATTTTAGAGATTATGGGTCAGCTTATTTTGGCAGAATTAAGTTGAATGTTGTTGTATAACACCATCCACGTGGATAGTAATCAGTAAGATTAAGTTGTTTCTCGCGGACAGGCCAGTAAAACTAGTACCTACTTAGTTATTTATATGTGGAAGCTTGTAATTAGCAATTGTATTATCTATGTATGCTACGTACATTGTTGCTAACCTGTACGCTGTACCTACCTTTGCTTAGAATAGCTTTGTTTAAAATACAAAAAGGTACTTAGATATTATAAAGCTGATAACTTTGTTAGCTGGTTTCAACGCGTTCATCTCCAGAACTACTAGTCTGAATTTGAAAATACTTTTATTAATAGGAAGCTTCGTTATCCCTAAGAGGTATACGCTACATTATATTATCCAAAAAAAAAACGACGGGTTGCACTCCGGGAGTGCCGGCAGAAGTGAAAACATAAATAATATTTATTTATAAATTCGTAATATTTTCGATCAGGTCACGTGTCCTGACGCGAGTTTAACATTCTTTATCCATTCCAAAACAAGTGCACAACGCCGCTTACGAATTTTCGATCAGGGTCACGTGTCCTGACGCGAGTTTAACATTTTTTACCCATTCCAAAAAAAGTGCACAACGCCGCTAAAGAAGTTTTC
The DNA here is from genome assembly GCA_932526535.1 of Caradrina clavipalpis. NCBI lineage: Eukaryota > Metazoa > Arthropoda > Insecta > Lepidoptera > Noctuidae > Caradrina > Caradrina clavipalpis. The sequence continues at coordinate 4,084,067 of OW052095.1, forward strand.
ACTTCAAAAAATAGAGATCCGTAAGAAAATTCACGAGCACAACATCGTTTTTTTTTAAAGAGAACCTAAAAATTAACGACAGTCTTAAACAAAAGACCACCAAAACTACGCATTATCTTCTAGAAAAACTTTCGCCGGCAATTAATTCAAAATCTAATCACGTTTCTGAGCAAAAACACTGCGTTAATAACAAAGTTTTAGCAATTGGATTTACGATATGATATTATTAATTTATGGCAACCCGCATAAATTAAAATGTGCTATCACAGGATAGTGGCAGGCGAGAATGAGAAAACCTATCATCGGATTAACTAAGACCCCTAGCGTTGGGGCTTTGAAAGCCTACTACTTGTATGTGAGAGTTATTGATAACTAGCTTATGGCGTTAGCGTTTGCGTATATGGTGTCACGGAGCTTCTTTTTTTTTAATGGAAATCTCTAGTCCTTTTTTTAAATAAAAGCCTTTTTTTTTTAAAGACGGGAAATCATTAAATAACTTCCCCCGCCCTGGGCGGGGCGGGAGGGAGTGTCAGACTTTTACTGACTAAAACCCGTCTATGTTCCTTCATGTGCCCTTTGCGTTCCGGGGGCGCGGTATCTAGTTGCTCCTTATAGCATTCGCTATGTGTTAGTGAAACCCCGTCAATATCGGTGCAGCCATATAGGAAATTTGAGGAAAACAGCCGGACAGATAAATATTTTACAAAATCAGTTATCTGCTAGTAATAGTCCCTTAAAAATCGGTCCAGGTGATTAAGAGGTTCGCCGAAATAAACAGATAGTCCAATAGACAGACAACATTTTTAGCAAGTTTTTCGTGTAAGTACCGTGTTCATATTTTTTAAACTGTTATTTTGACATTACAAACAGACACTTCAATTTGATGTATCTATATATTATAAATTGGGATTTTCCCATAGTCGGTTTTGCGTAGTAACTGATAGGAAAGGGGATTAAAATAAATAAAAATTGATTTATAATAACCCGTGCCGCTGGTGGAAGGAATTGAAAATGGCGGCACTACTGCCTTCTCCCTCGCTCCGCATAATGTGCGACTGAAATATTATGATACATAACCTAGCCTCACTGCTTAGGTACCCAAGTTTACCTTACGCGCCCGGCCCTGGTTGTCCATGAATGGGAATCAGACACCTCGTTTTGCGAAGCTGTAATGGTAGCGAAGGAGGAAGCAGAAGCGTGAGGGAGAGGCAAACCTCACGCCCTAGCCGCCGCTACAGAAGAAGATGCCCCGGGAGTCGCAGAGCGATTCCCGGCCATCGTAAGCGCGGGCCTGCGGACACCGAGCGTTGGATGGCTTGCCGTCTGACCAGAACCAGGCCCGGGTCAGCGGCGCGTTGTGTTCCATACGCGCCTCATAGAGATGTCACCATAATAGACGGGGCCCGCCAGGGCCAGTGCCTGCCAGGTATGCAGAATTTGTTCCTCACTGCGGCCCTGGAACACAACACAAGCATTAGGAGGAACTCGGATGGGTTTTAGTCAATAAGAGTCTGACACTCCCTTCTCTCCTCTCGCTCCTTTGATGTCATTTGATGGTATCCGATCCTTTAAAAACGGTACCCACATTTTCGAGCAATCTCAGTTTTTTACCAATGATGCTTTATTTAGGTCTTAAAAGTTGACATCGAAAGGAATGTTAAAGGATTTCACAGGAGAAATGAGATATTTATTTGTATTGACCTACTTTCGACTTTGGCAGGTCACTTTGAAATATTATAAGCAATACAGAATTTGAAACAATTTAGGTTCAACAAGTTTAGAAGGCCTGACAACAGTCTGTTTAGGTGTCAGATGGTTTGATTGCGGTCCAGACATTGTTTACCTTTGTCTTAATCTTCACGCTTGTTCAATTTTGAAGTAGCTGTCAGAAGAAGCGACGCAAGAATTTTTTGAGAAATGGCATTTGCCTTTTAGCTCTTTTGTTAAACAGTTACGTTGGCAATAATCTTTACTACTCGTGTTTCATGTAAATAAAGAATTATGATTATGATCAGCGCTCATAAACGGGTCTTAATTTCACGGCAACGTTAGTTACAACATACTGCCAGTAATGTCATAATTTGGTATGATCGGGCCATACTTAAAATGATCCTGAAATACTCGCCAATGTTTTCAGTGTGGCCTGGCCACTCCAGGAAGCAATACCTGTCTTCTTCTTTTTAAGGTCACTGGTTTATGAATCCTTATTTTTTGCTCAAAAAAAAAATTGTTTGAAACCCACCTGCACTTTTGAAACACAACACTACTAGGAAGTGTAAAGACACTTTGGGCACTGCAGTAAGTGACCCATCGTTTGATCAGGAGCACCGACCACACTTGCAATGAGTATTGGTGGGATCTATAAATTCCCTATTTTGCTAGGTTATGTTTGCAGCGGCCAATTTGTGTGCGCAGTCTATTGAGAATGTAAAGTTCTACATATCTCTTTATATTATGATCATTCCACGCTTCATATACTTCGGCATACATAAACGGGTCATAATGTCCCGGTTATGTATGCCTGCACACTCAAAAATGACGCAGCTACTCAAGTTGCTCGTAACAGCTTTACTTCGCTCTTTTAGGAGGGTCTTAAATGAATTTCCCCGTTGGTCTCGTGGTCGCAAGCGCGACTGATGATGCGGTGGTGTGACACCCCCGTGTCTCAGAAAGTACGTAAAGCCGTTGATCCTGACTGTCATTCGTAAATCTTTGACAGTCGTTACGGATAGTCAGAAGCCAAGAAGTCTAACGAGCAGTCATACCGAGAGATGTCATGTTGCCCCCAGTAACTGGGTAATGGACGTCAAATAGCCAGTCACTCTACGTAAAACATTGGTGCTCAGCATCCAGTTAGACTGGAAACCGATACCAAAACACACCATCACGCCTGTATTCTCCGAAGGGTTAGGCAGAGGCGTACCAATGTACACCCACACCCCGCTATCTTTAGGATTTCGATCCCAACATAGTTTAGAAAAGACTAGGCAGATACAATAGGAGGTTCTTTAATTACAGTTTCACTCGTTGACAGAAAGCAGTTCAAAAGAGAAGTGTGTAAAATAAAAGAAGACTTAGAGGTATCTAGGTAATTTATTTCACCCATTTCGCCGGTGTAAGTAATTTTACAAACTTGCATTCACGAAAGACTGAGAAAGTAACATTAAAATATTCACTTCATTGTACTCGTCGTTCCGCAAAAAGGATTTTTATTTGGACATTCACGGGTAGACGTTGAAATTAAAACTGCCGTCATTATTTCATTGTGACAGAGTTTTATATACTTTAAATGTTTCTTGGTACTATGTAGATCTATGACAGTTTTATAAGAAGATGAAAAAGATGCTTGGTATTATAGAAAATAAAAGCGATTTATAATCAAAGAGAGCTCATTGCTATTGATGTTGATTTAATTATAAAACTTACGACAGTATGAACGCGAAAGTTTGTGAGGATGGATCTTTCATTCATAGCTAGCTTAACACATAAGGACTTTTATCGCGTTTCTGTATTCCCCGTGAAAATTTTAGAACTTCGCATTAATTTTGAAGTCTACGCAAACAAAGTCGAGGGTGACGTTAGTAATAATATGGATGAAATGCGCCTTGCTTTTAAATAACTTTAATAACTGTATTTAAAACTTATTGAAAGTGTACATGCTGATGATATTGCCAGCCAATTGACACAACTTAACAAAGCAAACCACTTCAAAAAACAAAAATTCTATTCCGTCGGGACACACAATCTTAACAAAAACACCATATTCAACACAAATTTTTCAACGACTGACATTCAAAATCGCTGCCATTTGAAAGTCGCATATCGAAGCGCTATGAATGGCGCCCTTTACACCAAGAATAGCGAGCTCAATGCATTTAGTGAAGTAAATATCGCGAGCCGTGAACACTATCTCGACACAACAGAGCTATGTTACATACTTCTTCTTGTTAGAAGATTTTCGGTAGGATATTTTCATCCATTTTGTTAAAATGTAAAGTCAAAGTAGGTCACGTAATTATTTAAGGTGAAATATTACTACGTATGTATTGTATAAACCGATTTCAGCCATGGTGGCTAATTGTAATGTACACTAGTCAAGTGTAGGAGATAATATAGTGCACAAGAGTGTGCGCAAACACAGGTGCACTTCCTCTTCCTTAACTCTCATATTCCGATGGGACGGCAATCCGCCATGAGCGGAGAGAGATCAAGCGTAGGATCAACGGCTTTACTTGTTTTCCGAGGGTCGGGGGTATCACACCACCAACTTCCAAAGACGGAAAAAAAGACTAAACTAAAACTATTATCTACCTACAAACTAAACTATTTTCCAAAATATTACTATAACGTCTTAAAATACTGATAAACTTCAACTAAAGGTATCAATTCTGATTTTAATTGACAGATATCCAATACACACTTTAATATTAATTTAATAATCACTTTCCAAAGGCTGCTAACCACAATATTAATAATACCAGCCTATTATTGACCTACTACAGGGCAAAGGCCTCTTCTCATGCAAAATAGGCACGAGCATTGATCTGACATTGGACTGTAACATTATTTTTAGAAGCAAGTAAAGCAAAAGTAACATAGAAATGTATTACAAAAAGGTTGAATTTGCTTAGGCTAGATTATGTTAGTTCAGTTAAAGTTTTACTAGACAAACTGTTCCCCTGGAATGAGAATGTTTAATTCAGGTCTCGTCATGTGTACTTTTGAGATCTATTTTTAGTTGTAGACTGGATGTACCTTGTACTAAAATAACGAGCTTAAATAGTATTTTAAGCTACTACTTTTTATTTTCATAGATTCGAGTACTTTGACTTGCATGATGCCATAATTATCACTCTTGATAAGAGATAAACGATTTCTTAAAATGTTCAAAACATAGGCTTTTAATATAATATACATGATCTCAGAAATGTACAAAAATAACAATAATAATATATATAAGCAACGTTGTGATGGCCCAGTGGTTCAGGCCTTACTTGCATGAGCTTGTAGATTCGCAACCGGGCACGGGCAAATACTAATGTGACTTTTTCTATTTCATATGTACTTTCTAAGTTTATTTAGGACATCATTAAAATCGTGAAGAAACCTGGACATTATAATAAGTATAAGTCTGAAATCGCTAATCTGCCTTGAGCAAGCGTGGTGATCAATGATTGCGCTTTCTCTGTATGGGAAGAGTCCTTACAATATAAGGGTTTGGGAGTAAGTAACGCAACGCGCAGCTGAGCTTAGCTATTGTTCCTAACCTAACTGAAATGCGCGGATCAATGCACGTCCTAAATTTCCATGCAGAGTTTAGCGGCATAGTATCACTTTTATTGCTACGGTTGCGAAATTTGTTCGAAACAGTTATCGCGGCCCTGGAACGCAAAGGGCATTAGAAGAAACATGGATGGCTTTTAGTCAGTAAGACTGAAGAAGTCACACTCCCTTCCTCTCCGCCTAGAGTTGAAGAAGTCATTTGATGATTTCCCATCTTTAAAATAAACCATCTCTTTTATGATATCTATCGCTCTATAAAGAGAAAGGTGCAAGACCGAAATACTATCTGCAAACAGTTACTCGTTCTAACCAAATTTTCCCCATGAATATACTTTCCTTGAACTTTACTACTAAAACTGTGCAGTAACAGTTTCCCAACTAAGTTTTCTATCAAGAATTTAGATCCACAACCGAGTACGTAAAACTAAATTCTTCATATAAATATGGAAAATTCCTTTATATGAATAAAATTCAAAGTGGAGCAAAAATATCCCGGAATTTTTAATATTACGCGTTTTGTAAGTTGACTCCATGTTTTAAAGTTATATAATAACGGTAACGATAGCGTTACTTTTAACGTTAACCATTGTTTTTAACGAGACAAGTTTTGTAGCAACTGTAAGTACCTACCTATTTACTTGTGCTAGTTTAGTTAGAATTACCTCTATTATTTATTAAGAGTCGAAACTATGAAATATTTGCCCGATCCTATAATATAGGACCTACAAAAAGTCAGGAGTGGCTTGAGGCCCTTAGGCCGTTTGTCCACCGCCGCCGTCACCGGGACGTCAACGAGAACGAGATGACGGCGCCGAAGTACTGGTACATGGACTACTATGGCCGCGTGTCCACCGCAAGTCCGTCACCCGAGCACCGTCATCCCGGCCGCCGAGATTCGAGTAGATCGGCGTGACCTGTGCCGGCAACGCGGCAATACATAACATTATACTAGAAAGGTTTAGGTAGTTAACTAAAGGTAAACAAATCGTAGAAAGGGATTTTTATAGTTGACACTTTCTTGTTTAAAAAAACTTTTAAACAAAAAAAACAACCGCCTTCAAAAACTAAAAAAGTGAAAAATAACTTTAGCTTTGGAAGTCGGCGGCTTTGGTTCTGTTTGTTGTTTTGTATTGCCACCGACTTCCAAAGCTAAAGTTATTTTTCACTTTTTTAGTTTTTGAAGGCGGTTGTTTTTTTTTTTGTTTTTTAGTATCAACTTCCTGTCATCCAAATCCACGAAGGATTTACTAGTCAAGTTAATTTACGTAGTAAATTAACTTGACAACACTAAAAAGTCATAAGAAAGCAGAATACTTATGCGATTTCGTTTACTTGGAGGAAGAATTTTCGAATACTACTGAATATATCTGTGTTACCCTTTGTAAACAATGCTTAGATATGCTATAGCAACAATCGCGGTTAATTTGCTGTTATTTATTGAAGAGTTCCCTCGATTTCTACAAGATCCCATCATCAGATATTGAAATGGTGACAATGGGACCACACGGAAAGCACCAGCTTTCAAATAAAGAATCATGACGCCTTCGAACGTACAAAAGCAGAGCAAGCAATTGTCGCCAATTGAAACTAGCCATCCTTCTAGTTTTTTTTATTTCTATTAAAAAGGATAACGTGACTACCACCCAATACAAACCTGTAGAAATGAACCAACGATAATATCGGCGCGGTGGACAAACGATCGCCGTCACGTCATCTTAAACTCGGCCCGAAATAATCTCGATCTCGTTGACGTCCCGGTGACGGCGGCGGTGGACAAACGGCCTTAGTCCGCCATACTCATCATAGCCTAGTCATACTTCTATCAGAAGGTGCACTCCCCAATATTTTTCGGAACACAGAAGTGATTTTATGTGTAAATTTCTACGTACCCAAAAACTTTAACTTATTCCGTCTAGTTTGACCACCGTACTAAATAAATAATAAATAAATATCTTGGGACAACTCACACACGGCTATCTGATCCCAAGCTAAGCAGAGCTTGTGTTATGGTAACCAGACAACTGATATACATACTTATATATAATTTATAAATACATACATATTATAGATAAATCACACCCAGACTCAGAACAAACAATCATGCTTATCACACAAAGTTTGTCCTGGGTGAGAATCGAACCCACGACCTCCGGCTTAGCAATCAGGGCCGCTAACCATTAGACCAACAGGCCCGTCAAAAAAAATCCATGATATAATTAAAATTCCTCTTTAAAACACAAGAATAAAACCATATTTTAACCCCTCGTCTACCTGTGGGGTCATTCTAATTCAATTGTCATTGTCAAAGTTTTCTTTAGAAATTAAAAATTCAACTCGTCAACGTAGTTACAAGGATTTGCATAATTTTGAGGGTTTCGACCTTAAAAACCAGTTTGACCCGCGAATGTTTTGTAATACTTTTGTTCAAGTTTTAAGTAAGAGATGGAGTTTTGTTTTTCTTGTTCAAGATTCTATTGGTGGAGTTTCTGGTGTTTTCTGTTCTATTCATAAACTTTAAATTCGAAATCAATCCTGCAAAAGGTTCTAATAAGCTTATTTTAAGAGAGTATTTTATCAAGACACAGTTTTATTCTAACATGCCAAAATTAAGAGATCTTGATACTTTTCGCAGAAACAGCTTATTTTTAAAAGAAATAAAAAAAAACTTCATTCTGTTAAATGTGTGTGTAAGAATGTAACGACATGGTAATCTATGCACCTGCTATATTAAAAGAAGCATTTGCCCAACTGTGGGACGATTTATACAATACAGAGACAATCAAATAAAAGGCGAGACAATGAAATTCCCAAAGCCAAACTTGTAAACAGGATTCAAGTTGCATAAACTCGAAATTTCGAATAACATTCAAGTGTTCAGCTGAACTATTTCAATACTGAAGGTTTATATTTCCAATATTCTAGCAGAGACGAGAATTGAGGGTTATTCCTTATAGTCCTGCAGAATAAGAGCGCGATCAAATTATGAGCTGTTAACTAGAGTAGCTAGAATGTCTCGTTAGCCTAGTGGTCCTAAGCGCGACTGACGCTAGAGGTCAGGGGCTCGATTTTCAGATCGAGCAAAGAGTTATTGAGTTTTTCTATGAAATTCTCAGTAGCAGCTCGAAGTTGGGATTTGTACCCGGTTATCTAGGCTTAATAGGCTTGCCCCCCCTTAACTTGGGGGCTTCGGTGCGTGGTCGCCACTCGAGAACCTTACAACCCCAACGAGTCGTTCCCCAACATCGCTCGTAGAGTGGTCGCTTTGCCAGGGATATGCTCTGCCCATTACCACTTGAGTTTCGCAATTTTGAGAGCTATATCAGTCACCTTACTTATTCTGAGGAACTCCTTATTTCTGATTCGACCTCGAGAGAAACCCTGAGCATAGACCAATTGATCTCTGAGCGACTTTTAACTTCCTTATGAGGACAATAGCAAGACACCACGTTTCAGTGCCGTATGTCATAATAAATAACAACACAAAATCTATAATCTTCAATTAACAATGAACGATTTACTTGTATTACTTACCAGCAGGTACCAAGTGGAACGAACCAATATAAAATATAAAGTACAATGCATAGTCTATTTGTAGATATTGAGCGACAAAGAACTTCGAACGTAGCGACAACAAAGAGATGTCAAATGCAGAAATTCTTTAATGTTGCAAAAAATTTACTCTGTTGGGTTAATCCAACAAAGGTTCAAACGAAAATGAATTTAAACGCGTCAGTTTAAAGTTTGAATTCGAACAGAGTGAATTAAATTTAGGTGAAGCTTGAACCTGAGTGCTGATGACGTCAAAAACATTTTTCAATGTGGTTACAGATTTTATTTTGTAATTTTCTCTTGGAATTTTAAAGGGAAAAACAGAGAGTGGGTTGGCCTGAGAAAAATAAGAATGGGAGTGAAGGTCACGACGAAAAATGAGGCCAAGGAGTGGATTCCATTAACGAGATTTAGAAATCAAAAAGATACACCCTAATTACACAACCTCGCGATTGACTATGGCAACAAAGTATGGAACGATGAGTTAAACTAGTCATGTTCATAAAAATGAACCCCTGTAGGCCGGCCCGACTATCCCATTGGTTTCGTTGGTCGTTCGCGTAGTCGTCGCGACTGCTAAACGTATGACCGTGGGTTCAATACCCAGGTCTCGGTCAGATCGATGACATTCGTTACGAGTAGTCTGGAGCCTGGAAGTTTGACAACCAGTCTTACCAATGGGTATCATGTTACCCGGTAAATAGATTGTGGAAAAAAGCAGTTGGCCTACGTAATACACTGATATTCAGCTGTATCCAGTTAGACTGGAAGTCGACCCCAACATAGTTGAAAAAGGCTAGACAGATGATGAAAAATTAACGCCTGCTTAAATGTTGACGATATGGTGTGGTTATGGAAGATACGTGTGAAACAAGCTTTAAGCTTCCATTTCTTAAAAAAACAGTGTCGTCATACAATATCGTAAAATGGCGGCCGTCCATTAAAGAGAGCGTTTTTGACATCGCAGTGTAAACACCCACCATTATTTTCATGACTGCAGTAATTTTATGGGAGTTTTATGTCGGCACCAGTTTCTAAAGAGACTTAGCTTTAGATATTATTATTTTTTAATATTTGTTTAGTTATGGACACAAGACAAAAGGCAAATCACTTTTTTCTAATAAGTATCAAGATTTTTATGCACACAAGTATAGAATTTATTAATGATATCGCCTATTACTGCCCTACTGCAGGGCAAAGGCCTCTTCACATACAGAGAAAGCACGACCATTGATCTATTTGCTCAAGGAGGGTTGGCCATTGGCAGGCCAAATATATAAGAAATAACAATTATTTTCTAGTATCAAGATTTATACAAAACTCTGCTATTCTATTGTATAAATCTTTTATTTATTTATTTATTTATTTATCCTTACTCTGCTAACATTACAGGCTATTAAGACCCAATGCAATAACGGGGTATTTTAAAACATTACATAACTACTTATATCTAGAGAAACCATACACCATATTAAACTTTATACCTTAATACTAATTAACTTATTTAAGAAACAGCAATGCCTTACAATACACTGTCCTTACAATACTAAAAAAATAAAATAATTACTTTAACAATCTATCTATCTTGATAACACAAATTATATAACAAAATCTTTGTGAATTCACTCGGCTGACATGTAAAAATATCTATTTGCTCGTGCACAACATTTATATCTCGGATAGCTTGCGCGACCGCGGCTTTTGCCAGTAAATTCGTCCTAGCCACTGGCACCGCCAATAGAGGCGGACGCCGCCGCCTCCCTACGTACAAAAACACACACATACATACATATATACATAGTTCTCTGGTACCCAGAAACTGATTGTTCGTAGAACATCTGGGTTATGTACCAGTCCCCGAATCAATTTCACCAGATAAGTGACCAGAGTAAATTCTCGACGCACCTTCAATTGGTTGTACCCGACCATGCCCAAGACTACTACCCGAGACTACTACTAGACTAGACTAGACTAGACTACTACTACTACCCGACACTACAACACGATCAAGATCTTGATCGTGTTGTAGTGCATTTTTGTAGGGAACTGCTGTTTTTTGTTTCGTACATCACAGTTAATTTCATTATGAAAGTTGTTTATATTCGTGAGTACTTTCACCCGCTAAAAGATAGCAGGTAAATGAAAAGTGACCCTGTATATTGGTTCATTTAACGTACTTAGTTCAAGGTCATAGGGATGTGCAACGAATCGGAAAAATGTTTCCCATCTTTACGATGCGACATTAGGTCAAGGTTAGTTAGGGAAGGGTTTCTGCGGTATAAGCGGATAGCCGATGACCCTTAGAGCCATCAACCTTCAGCGAATCTCCTTACTAAATCCTTATGAATTCTATTATTATATAACCTTTTAGTACAGTCAGCGACAAACATTTTTAACCACTTAAACATTTATTTCGAGACACCCTATTATAGTTCTTTGTTAAAGTAAATACGAAATGGAAATAAAATTGAGATAAAATAAACTTGTAGCTATTACTTGGAATACATAAAACGTTAATCTAATTTTAAGTAAAAATCGTTTCAGTCAGTCGATTACGCGGAACAAACAAGCATAGACATACAAACGTTCAAAAAATTGTGTTTTTGTTATAAGAACCTTCTAAACTTTTATATGCATTTAGTAATAACCTGTTATTTCGTCTTCTTGTTATATCATTGGATGGCAAACAAGCCGGGGGGCACCTGTTGTTAAATGGCCACCGCTGCCTATAGACATTTGCAATACCAGAGGCCTTGCAATTGCTTTACCATCCCAGTGACAAAGCTGTAATTACACCGGCACCCATATCTTTCAAACCGGTACACAGCAACACTGCTGTGCGGCCGAAATAGTCAAATAACAAACAAACAATTTTTATAGATTAAGCGTGTACCTCCGACCATTTATCGCAAAAAGCTTAACTATACAGTCTACAAAATAAAACAGAGCCCGTACAAAAGCCCACTGAACACAGACGTCAACAAAACAAAGTTTATTCCCGTCCCATAGCGGTATTAGTAAAAATCCCGGCACCAGCGGAAAGTGTCGCGATCCTGAAATGTCGTCAGTCGTCGATCACCGCTCCGGGGCATTATTCACGGGAGAGATAAGTCCGAAACGTACCTGGGAGTCGACACCTCTGAATAGATACTGCTTTTGGGGTGGCAACATGTTGGAAGCGGTAGCGGGGTGAATTTTTGACGGTAATAAAGCTTAACTAAGAAATTGTGCATTGTTTATGAGTGAGGTCATGGGAGACTAGGTTCTGCCCGTGAATTCTTTTGTGTAGACTTCAAAATCAAGTCCAAGACTAGTCTACTCAGACAAGTCAAGTACGCAGGAGATATTATAATGCACAATTGTGTGCGCAAGCACAGGTGCCCTCCCTTTTCCCTTACTTTCACAGTCTGGTGGGACGGCAATCCGACATAAACGAGGAGAGATCAGGTGCAGGACCACCAACTTTACGTGCTTTCTGAGGCACAAGGGTATCACACCACAAACTTGAAAACTCAAGTTACTGAGAAATTCCTGGTGGAAAAACCCAATAACACTTTTGCCCGACATGGGTATCGAGCCATGGACCCTACGCTCAAATAACAATAATAATTGTAGTAGTATAGTAGGAATGGCCAGAACAACACGCAAAGCTGCAGCTTTATATTGACCCTAAAGTCGATCGGGTCGATCGGTTGGTCCTAGATCGGGCGGGTCGCTACCTAACATTTCAATTCCGAACTATCATTACTTGCTCCTATAATATTATTTAGTTTTAGTTAATTTTTAGGCACTGTAATTTTATGGATAATCTTTTTATCTGTTTGGTTTTATGTACACTTTTTGTAAACATTTTTATTTGAATAAATTATTATTCCATTTATTTTTATTTTTTTTAAAGTCATAACCCTTTACTAAACATGTCACAGAAAACTCGCTCTCAGCTTATAACTGACGTCATCAATAAGAAATATCTAAGGTTGAATCGAGAAGCGACTGTGAGTGCGAGATTGGAGTATAAATCTGCCTTAGAGCTTCATGCTATGTGTCATGACTATGTTATAATTACTTTCTGTCTGACTACTGTTCATGTGAAAGATTTCCATTTAACTCACTAAAATAACAGTCAATGTGAAGAGCTTTAAATTTTACTGCCAGGAATACCTCAATAAGCTCCGTGTACCCCTGAATAACCCTGTCAGTTTTAAAAAATATACAAGTAGGTTATTTTCTATCTTTTTTTAAATATATAGAAAAATATATGTACCATCACGCCTGTATTCCCCGACTCCTGAAATCCTGACTAATAATATAAATGCGAGAGTTACTTTGTTTCTAAACACTGAATCAATCATCCTGAAGTTTTGTATGCGTTGTCAAGTGCTCGAATAGACATGGGTACTTAATAGTCAGAGACATCATCCCGAAAAAATGTACTGTTCCCGAAGAAAAGGACAATAACGTTCTTATGATAATAGATGGCGCCACGTGGCTTTTGAATTGTGATTGAATTTTAAATTTAAGTATTTTTTCTACGTCTGCGATAACCGACATTTACGCAGACGAAGTCGACAGCGAAAGCTAGTAAATGAATAAAAAATACATTATACACATACGGCTGCCCCATTTCAATACCTAGCAAAGACCTATAACAACATTTTATAGGAGAGCGAATAAACGTAAATGAGATCAGAGACGAGTAGTGCATTTACTAGGTATCGATGATTAAATTTCACCGCTTGAATGTGAGTTTTCAACGCTGGTGTTTTTGTATTTAATAGGGACGTACTTGGTTAGCAAAATTATGCAATAAAACGATTTTTGGAAAAAGTGTCCCTTACTAGGTTTTGAAATGGAACAGCCGAATTACCTTAATGACATATCACACTTGTACATTAGTATATTTAATATGTCAATCTATGTCATAAATCTCATTGACAATTGAAACTGAACTTAAGGTTTATGTGTATTAAGGTCGAATATCAACCACTGGGCAACCACTAGTCCTACTTATCCTATGATCGGATGTCCTTGAAAGTTAATTTCGTTTCTTAGAAATAGTTCGACTAGATTTATTGGAAGTTCTTAGTACAAGTAGAAAAGTTTTCTTGTTATGGGAACGATATCGAACGTAGGAACTGACAAATAGAATGTTCGTGTTTGCTTGATAGAAAATGAGCCCGTATGAGTGCTAGGGTACATTTTATTTAATATCCCTTTCATCGTCTAGGTTATAAAATTGTTAGTCAAGCATACAAACTCAAACGTGATAGGTCGTTCTTTTGACGATTGAATCATTGGCACGTACCTACGCTTTTTTTTACCTATGTGAAGTCAAAGTCCAATGACTTCTTCCGCCCTTAGTGTCAGACTTTTCCTGACTAAAACCCATCCATGTTCCTTCTTGTACCCTTTGCGTTCCGGGGGCGCGGTATCTCTTTCTAGTCTCTTTTCAGGCATCGGCCCTGAGTGGCCCCTCCAATGATTGACTTGTACATGTGACACGATCTACGTATGGAAGAAAGCTGTCACATTGAAATGTCAAATGGCTCAACATGGCCGCCGCTTCGTACGAATATGAACCATAATTCTATTACCTGTGACTCAAAATGGCGTAAATGATAATTTAGGTCTTCAGCTTTGGTATATACGCTGATGAAGTTATATTCCGAAGCTAGTCTTCCATAAATGTTTCTAAGACGACCGTCTTTCGTCTAGTTTATGACTCACTAGACCAACCCCCGCATGCGACTTCGTCCGCGTACCTTATTAAACCCGCGTTAAGTTACGTCTTTGGTTACTGCTCCGCTCCCGTGGTTTATATAGCCTATGTTACTTAGGAATAATGTAGCTCTCTATTGGTGAAAAAATTTTTAAAATCGCTTCAGTAGTTTCGGAGCTTATTCGGTACCTACCTACAAACAAACGAACAAAAAAATCTTTCCCCTATATAATATGAGTTACTCATAAGAACAAAACAATTATACAACTCCCTATCAGGTCATTGACCCTTCTCTAGCTATACTTTAAACAAAAATAAATTACTGTACAGTATTTTTCGATTGTCATAAAAAGATGCAAAAAGATTTATTCACTGCATTTACTAGATGCATTCCAAGAATTCTATTTTTCCCTCCTTGATATCTTTGTTTTTTGTCTGAAAATAAAGTGCATCTTTTGTTTCTTTTAAACACATTTATTAGCGTCTGAAAGGATGACAAAGAAAAATCTTAAGAAAAATAAACTTTACTCTGTTTTGACTTTAAAATGCTGAAATAGCAACTCTACTGCAATATCGTTATCTTAATATAAGCGTATTTAGATAGTTTTATAAAATGATTCTAAGTTAAAGTCAAAGCATTTATTTCGATAGAACCAATTATCCCCTTTTTATAAAGGATTAGTTCAGTTAGTCAGAAAGAAGCTAGTTGCTTGTTCCAAAACGTAGGTCTATGGAGAAGAACGAGCAAGAAACTTCACGGACACTCTTTTCAATCAAGTTTTTACAAAATTCCAGATTACATTATTTTTCTTACTTCTATATGTTGTTGTTTCTTCTTTTTCTTTTTAATGTGTAATAAAGTATGTCGGTAGCAACATCTATAAAAGAATTTAAAAAGTATATGCTTCATTATTGCTTAATTTCATCTATAACTGCGAAAGTATTTCTGTCTATCTGTTACGCTTCACGACAAAACCACTGAACCAATTTTGATAAGTTTTGATACGGGATAAGTTTGAACCCCAAGCAAGGACACAAGCTACTTTTTATTCTGCGACTAACCAAGATTTATATACATCATCCAATTATAATCCTAATTTTCCTGAAATTTCCATAAAAATTCATGACCTCAACCAGAACGAAGTAACGTACCTACTCAATTCTAACTTTTTCTAAGAAAAATTACACCAGTACCGTATGTTACATAATTTTGTTCGGAAGTAGTCGTTATGCGTGTTACTCTAACATTGAGTATTCCGACCGACGCCTCTGCGTACAATTTACGCAAAGTTCGCGTTTACGTAATACTGCTTATACGATGCCAATTCTTATTTTGGAACGGATGAAACTATATTTTCATTATTATTGCGGAAATATATTGGGAATGGGTAGGTAAAGATGAAGAAATGGGTAAATAAGATTAGCGATATAAGGAAAATTAGGTCTGTAAAACAATCAATTTTTGAATGTATTATGAAATGTCTTTAGAACTTGGATTTTGAACAATCCAATTCCAACGGTTGGCGCAGTGGCTCAGCAATTGGCTGCTGTATTGTGTGTATAAATATTCTTCAATCTATTGTTCTATCTATCTAAAATTTTAACCATCTGAAAATGACGTGTGTCTGGCGACACTAGGACTTATGAGTAAAACTACGTTTCAAGCAGTCACTGTAAAATTATTCTTATTCCTACTGTTCTAAAATGTAAATTCGCATTTGAAATGAACTGAGGTCACAATGGCCGCAACCGAAACGTAGGAAGGAAAATTAAAAATATTTTTGGACTCCACTAACGAGGCAGCCTGTTTCTAGCCTATCTGCATTTTTGTACCGACAAAATTGAATTTACTACTCTACGTGTTTTTTTCGAATCATCCCTTTTTGTTCGTAGGCTATGACAGATTTTTTGGCACCTTTGAATTACGAGTCCGGGATATTCGCCCTTTGTATTGCGTTGATTTGGGGTTTTGAAACCGTTGCTTTTCAGCTTTGGGAAATAAAAATAAAAAATAATTGGTCACGGTTTTCGTGGGCGTGAGAATTTTTACTTGACTTGCTTATCGTTTGCCGGGTGGTTGTAATTATGTAGTCAAGGACAAATCGTTTATTCCAATTAGAACAAAAACATACTTTTAAACTTTTTATTGTCTTCGGTTAGTTAGTTCGTTAAAACGAGGAAGACAAGGGCTCCTAATTAATTTCCTAAAATTAAAGTAGCCATAGTTACTTCTTATAACATCAGTTACCTGCCAGTGAAAGTCCCGTCAAAATGAGTCCCTTCGTATCGGAAATTACCAGGAACAAACAAACAGACGGCCAGACAAACATTCTAAAAACTGTGTTTTTGATTTAAGTACCATGAAAATATTCAGAAAAAAATTGATTTTATAAAATTTGTATACATTCGCGCAGTGCTAGAAGATTCCTTCTCTCAAACAACCGCTAATAATCTCCAGTCAAACTCCTACAAACACCACTATAATATTCCATATCCACCACACTATTAAAGCATCGATTAGCTGTACGCATTTATAACAGTGTTCCAATCAAGATATTCCCCCGAGCTTCTGACAATAGGGAACAATATTTGTGGTCATGCGTTGTGGTGTACTGGCTCACAAATCAGACTCCATTGTTATACGTGTTAACCGCTATTGCGTTACTGAAATTGGGTCTAGTTGAACGCTTATGTTCCTGAAGTTTAGTGTTATTCGGAGTATTGTTGCTAGCACAATGTGTGACTGAAAGGCGGACGTATTGTATGGTGGAGTAGGCGAGAATGGGCCAAATAAAGCTTTCATTGCAGTATAATTCAGTTTAAGTTACATTCGACAAAATAGGATTACAAAGGATTGAAATGTTTGGAGCTTCTGTTTCAGATATCAATCAAAGTATTTGATGAAAGGGTTCGAAACATCTTAATATATTTGAAAGGCTCTTATTGTGTAGGTAGAAAGACTAATTTATATACTTCAGGATGGAACTAAGATGATACAACATTCTTGTTTAGTGACTTCAAATATTTAAGGTAAGGTATCGGTGGTTTTGCGTCTCGGTTCTAAACCTGTTAATGAAGATGGTGCGATAGTGAACCTAAATAATAATAATTTCTACGAAATATAGGTATACAATATCTAAAATGCACCATTTCGCTACCTTTAATATTTTGTCGTAACGGCGCTATGAGTTGATTAAATAATAAAGTTCTTGGAACTAAAAATGGTCAAAATAACACTTTTTTTTACTTGCTTTTAAAATAGACGAGGTCAGTGTTCTAATTGACTAATCCGAAAAAGAAAACACAAATACTAATTCAGAGGGTCGATTTAAGATTAAGATTTAAGTCCGTATCATCATCATCATCATCATCATCTCAGCCATAGGACGTCCACTGCTGAACATAGGCCTCCCCTTTAGATGTCCACATAAACCGGTCGGAAGCGACCTGCGTCTTCCGGCGACCTTTATTAGGTCGTCTGTCCATCTTGTTGGTGGACGTCCTACGCTGCGCTTGCTAGTCCGTGGTCAAGTCCGTATAGTTTCTTTTAATGCTCGAATCATATGAAAACCATGCAGGTTAAATATTTGCTCGTCCGCAAGATGATAACAGTACTTTCTAGATACAATAATATCAATGGTCATAAATACTATTTCAAAGCAACCCGATAGCAACATTGCAGGCTAGGCAGAAAGGATCGAGTATCGTGGCTGCCAATGTTGAAGTCTTGCCTTTAGCGTGGATAATGGACAGCGACAGGCTGATTAGAAGCTGGCAGTAGAAGCAATATCATAGTACAGGCACCAAATAGATGGGTGCAGAAGGCTTACTACAAACTATGAACAGAAATAGATGCACGCACATATAGAGGCATAGGCACGGAAACTAAATGTAAGTTACGGAGATCGAATGTAAGCTGTCAGTGTGCTTGCACTTGCTGTACATAGCACACACATTGTATTATAAACTTTATGTAAATTGTTTAAGGTACAAACACAAAATCTAAGGGACCATTTTATTCTTGTAATTAAAATCATTCAAAATCTACTCGCAATCTCATCTCAGCGAAAGATCTCAAAATCAAGTCTTGTGTCAAAAAGGAAGAAAATATAGAGGTTTACAGATTAAGACTGAGATTGGAATGCGAACAATCCTAAAAGTGACTAGAATTGCTCCCCTCTTCTGGCGAATTCTCTCAGATTCCGGAGAATGGGATCCCACAAAATCCGAACGAAGACACCCGATTCGATTTAGGAAACCGAGCACAACAAAACTTTCATTCCATTTTATGCCATGGCGCGGTGTAAATGGAGCCTATGCGTGAGCGCATTTTCGGTCTTTATAGGGAGCCGACATTCTGTACTTATCTATTTAGTGGTACAAGCTTGCAAATCAGGAGCTATTGTTAAACGCGTAAACGCTATTATGTTACTGAAATTGGGTGTACGCGCCGCTGAAGTTTAGGGACTGTTATTCCAATTGTTGTTGAGGTTACAATGAATATCTTGAATTTGTACTGATATTACTGAATAGGAGTCCAAGTTTTAATATTGTGTTATTATTTTTTCATAATACACCAGTACCTACCATCTACTATAATGTTTAACCTAAACAATAACCTATAAAATTACAAAGTTTGTACAATTAATATACAAAAAAAGGACGAAACTTATTGGCCATCAAAAAACTCATTCGCATTAATGACATAATGCTGCAATTGCCCAAAAGACTAGCAGCATTGCCACGTTGCATGGCAACCTAACATAACGTGATGGTTATTTTGAAAAGTGGAGAGTATTTTAAATGGTTGTTTTTTCTGTAAGTTATCGTATTGCTTCGTTGAATACTAACCCCCGTTACTAAAACGAAAAATAAATGTCACACAATATCAAATGCGCAAGCTGCTGAGATTGACGTGATGTCGACAGGATTGGCGCAGTGACTGAGCGATTGGCTGTTGCGCTAAGTGTCGCGGGTTCTTTTTCCGGGACTGGCCGTTTTATACAAACGGCCAGAGTTTGTTTACGTTAATCAACGCAACCATGATTCAAGAGAAAAATATAAGTATATAAAAAAATTGGCTGACTTCATTTTCAACAACCAATTATTTTAATGTCATATAAGCAGCTTTATCTCGAAAGTACTTATGACCATTTCAACGGTAGAACGTTAAAATTCTTGAAATTCTCGTCTTTGTAAATTATGATAGCAATCTTATTAAGAGCATAAAGGGAATACCTTGAATGCTTAAATATATTATATTAAAAAAGGTACATTTAATTGAAAATTTAATAACTTCCATATTCTTGTACTCTTGTATTCTTGTACTGCCCCGTTGGTCTCGTGGTCGCAAGCGCGACTGCTGAGTAAGGGGTCCCGGGTTCGATTCCCAGGTCGGGCAAAAAAGTGTTATTGGGTTTTTCCATTAGGAATTTCTCAGTAGCAGCCCGGAGTTTGGAAGTTGGTGGTGCGACACCCCCGTGCCTCGGAAAGCACGTAAAGCCGTTGGTCCTGCGCCTGATCTCTCTCCGGTCGTGTCGGATTGCCGTCCCATCGGGCTATGAGAGTTACGGAAGAGGGAGTGCACCTGTGTTTGCGCACACACTTGTGCACTATAATATCTCCTGCGTACGTGGCTAGTCTGCATTAAGGTTAGCCGCCGTGGCCGGAAGCGGCCTGGAGAATTACACTCCAGCGGTGATAATATAAATTAAATTTCCTCTGACATGACTTTGGTACGTAAAATACCTTTACGACAAAACTCCAGGAGAGATATTTTCAGGAATTACTGCGTGGCCTATCCATACATGCGGTGTACTAAAAAAGAAACATGTCCTTATCTATCTATCCGTAAATGTTATAAAATTGCAAATCAAGAACTACTAATACGAATTTCATGGGATTATTTAAATTTCATTTTCAAATATTTTTTTAACTACTGACGATGTGGCTGAGGGCGTAGTTAATGTTACATTTTAAAATAAACTGAATTTTGTTAGCAGTATTACATACATATAGTTATTCCAAAATGCGTCTGAGATTGAATTAGAAATGAACTTTGTTCTGCATGAATAGATTTCACACATGTTTTCTATTTTGAAAACGTAGGTGAAATAAACACCTAGGTGTATATGTTTAAGTAAATTTTATTATTTCACTAACATTTACTAGCGAATCGCCTAGGCTTGCACATTTTTATTTATATACAGGTTGGAATTTTCGAAGCGTACCTGAAGATAGCAAATTTTACTCAAACAAAACATTCCTTTATTATTTAAAAGAAACAAAATTGCATTTGAAGAATTTCGAAAATACGCTTGCCACACCCGGGAGTCGACCAGACTAAAATCTGAAAAAATAGTACCTATCCTGTACTTTACCAATCAATATGCTACCAATCAATAGGGTCAATAAGGATCAAATCTCCAGGTGATTGTAAAGGTAACATTCCGATCACGGCAGTAGCGGCACGGCAGCCGCGGCCCTGCAGCCGCAGCCATGGTCGCGCCGGACTGCTTTGTAGGGATTTCTAAGCGCTACTTTCCGACGCAAGCGACCGAGCAGCGCGGCCGGGGGGCGTGGCCTACGCGCGACCTTGGCAGCGCCGCTGAGCCGTTCCGGAGGCAGTACGGTCGCGCTGCCCGCTCGTACAGGGTGACAAAATGATTAGATTTAAGTGCCGTTTTATCAGGATTTAATAGTTTTTTTTTTTTTTTTATAGACGGGAAATCATCAAATAACTTCAAATAACGGATTTGATAGATGCCTTCATCGATTCTGGACGTGTATAATGAATCAATTTTATTCCTCTTTGATGAAAGTAAGAGCAACATTATTTCATCATCCTCTATCAGTTTCTTCACGAGTTCTCGCTTTTGTTTATTTAAATTGTCAGACATAGTTAATGTTCGATACACGACTAGAATGCACATCCGCTCGCACTGACTCTTGTTTGGCTACTGCGCGTGGCAGTCGCTGCCCGGGTCGCGGACGCTGCTATCCGAAAGCTTCTGGCAGCGCCGCACAGCAGCGACAATGGGCCGCGGCAGCTAACCGCCACTGCCAGGTCGCGACTGCCGTGATCGGAATGTTACCTTAAGGATCGTAGCAGGTGGCGTTCTGTAGTTTTTATCTATCCCTATGGGAAAAAGACGTAAGTTTTTGTACGTATGTGTCATTATCCTGGTGCGAAAGTGTTATGCCAACTAATGCAAAAATTTACTTTTCATCATTCAATGTAACAGAAAGCCACGGCTATGTGACAGAAGCGATATCACACGAAACAGTCACGCAATTAGTAGCGAAGCAGACGCGTGTTGGTAGCGATGCTAAATCAATACAATACAATACAGTCGCGCGTTTGCATCGAGCCTGTCACGTTACAAATGCGACAAACGGTCAAAAAAGAATGAGAGCATACGTCACTGCGGCGAATTTGATAGGCGATGTGGCGATTCATTTACGTGTGATAAACCTTATGATTTACGTTACTTGTGTAACGTATGCTTTACAAAGGCGTTATAACTTACTCCAATTATAAAACTTCATAGTAAGATGATTCATACTTTGTAAAATAATTAAAATACCAGCCTAATAATGTCCATCTGCAGGGCAAAGGTCTCTTCTCATACAGACAAAGCACGAGCATTGATTACCGTGCTTGCTCGAGGAGGATCGGCTATTTTAGACTTCTATTCATTATAAGTCCAGGTTTCCTCGCTATGTTTTCTTTCACCGATGTCAAAGTAAACCAAGTTAAACTTAAAAGTACCTATATGAATTGAAAAGACACATTGGTACTTGCCCGGTATTGTATTCGCAACTTCATGCATGAGAGGCAAGCGCCTTAATCACTATATTTTGATAAATCACGATATTTTGTAACTAACGTTTTTTTTATGTCATTGGATGGCAAACAAGCCGACCGACGGCTGAATCATCTGAAGTTACTGAAGTGGTCACCGTTGCCTATAGACATCTGCAATACCATGGCCTTGCAAATGCGTTGCCCTCCCAGAAACAAAGTTAAAAATGTCTCATGTGCCTGTAATTACACCGGCACCCATACTCTTAAAATCAGAACACATCAACGCTTCTTTGCGGTATAAATATGTATGGAGGTAGTACTTTCCCGGACGAGCTCCTTCATATAAAGAGTTCTACTACATAACTTTGTGAGATTGAAAAATAAACCAGCGTGAGATATAAGTGAGATTTAGACGTCTGATAGTACGTCGAATCTAATGTTATTTATTATAGCGAGGAACGTAAAGCGATCTATATCGATGGTACTAAACTTTTTATAGGCGTAAGCCGTTTTTTGATTGAACGCAAAAATAATATGTCGGGGGATAACAGTTTGATTTTTTTGCAAAATTAAAATGTTTTAGGCAATTTTTTACATGAGTATTGTTCCTAGACTGTACGACAGTTATTAGAAAAGACATGAGTTTGTCCTCTATGAGTTCCTATACCGTTGAGGTAGGCACGGTCTGTGGGCGGTGAGCAATGGGTAGCTCACCGTCCGTACGTTATTAACTAACGACAGACCGTGTCGACGGCGCGTCCATGTTCCGCGCACAGAGGTGTCAGCCATTGGAAGGGGCCACTAAGGGCCAAATGCCTGCCGGGGCTGCGGGTTGTTCGAAAGAGATACCGCGCCCCCGGAACGCAAAGGGCACATGAAGGAACATAGATGGTTTTTAGTCAGTAAAAGTCTGACACTCCCTCCCGCCCCGCCCAGGACGGGGGGGGTCATTTGATGATTTTACCATCTTTAAAAAAAAAAAAAAAAAAAAAAAAGACTGTACGACAGTTATTAGAAAAGACATGCGTATGTCCTCTATGAGTTCCTATACCGTTGAGGTAGCCACAGACGATGTTGGGGTTAGCAGCTAGTTTTTTATAAAAACACTAACCATCTTATTACAAAACGAGTTTAATTGTAGTCAACTCTTTGTGGTTGGACAATTTGGATTCGTCAGTTTTTATATTATTAACTTTACCTTTAACGAAATAAAGTTCAAAATACAATAACTGCCTAACAAGTTTAAGCTTAGACTAAAGTAAGAACTCGTTATAATAATGACGTTAATAGTCTAGAATATTTTACAATTCATCTTGAAATCCTATCACATTCATATTTCATCAGTATCTACAAAATTAATGAGAAAATCGCAGCAAAATGTATCTGTCGTTAAAAAATTCATAAGCTACTGAATATTCTATGAATATTGCATAGCCATTTCATGCAGCAATAAAGTTTATTTGATATGACATTTAGGTACGTTGAGGTGGACTTTTATTTATTTATGCTGCAAAAAATTCATGAGGTGACGAAAATAGCAACGCAGCAAGATATGAATATTGAGTGTGGCAACATTGATCTAGTTGGTTGTTAAGATAGGGCCATGAGCTGTGTCAATCTTCTTATTTTATCTTCTCTTCAAAATTTTCTTAACGATGACCATACGACTGAAGAAGAACACCGAACAAATTATTAGTCAGTTAAAAAAATAAACTGCTGCCCCATTCATCAACGCAACTCTTACTCAAGATGTATGGGACAAACATTTTTTTTAACTCTATTGTGATATTCTAAAATGTCCAGCCACAATAAAATGACTTAGTTTTAGCCTTTCTAGGATTTCTGTCTTGCACCATATACTATAGGTGGATGTCGCGTGACGCACCTTATGTTACAGTGTAAAAAAGACAGTTTACCTAAAAGCAAACATCTTTTAACACACTTACATTTAAACAAGCTACAAGAACAAAATTCTGCTACTCTGTGGTCCCTGATATACAGGTAACAGCAGCAACCACAGTGTAACTAAAATATAGTTCATATTCAAAGTTATTAACACCCTAAAACCAATAATGACCGGGTTGAAGCCACCGCAACTGTTAGCGGAGAGTTATAGCTGTGGTGTCTGCAACTAATGGCAATTTATTGTCTATAAAACTTTTACACGCCCAGGTATGTTTGACAAACTGTTATATGACTGGCTGTGTTACCACTTTTTATTTTATTGCTTCGTTATAGTACTGATGTTTTTATGCTGTGGGTTTGACGATGCGTGTAAAAGAGCTTTCTATGTGATTAAGGTTTTTTGTTTATGGTGATTTTTTATCGTGTAGGTTAATTTGAGGTTTTCGGTTTAACGTTTCGTCTCATATTTATATGTAGGCTGGGAATTATTTTGATTGTTACACTGAAATAATTGAAAGAATAGACAAACTCTCGCTCGGTCGGTGCCGTACAATCGGACAATATTAAAATCGAGCAAAAAAAATTAAAAAAGTTTCTTGTTTCGGGGCCCACTTTCGTTTTTATGTTTATTCTATTTTTATTATGTATTGTTATAGCAGAGATAGATACACATAAGTCTGTAAATGTCGAGTTTCTACCTTTTACGATACAAAAGAAACAGAACTGTGACAGAGGCATGGACGGACGGACGGAGCAGTAAGAGCAATTGAACTCCGTTTGAAGCCCTCAGGGTTATATTATTACGCTGCTACAACACGGCTTCGTAGCAGACATAATGACTACGCCGCCTACGAAAGCGTAGCAAAACGCCTACGCGCCTTATTTGACTTTCTTCGATAGCTCTTAAATACAATAGAATAAGATAGATATTCCTTTTTCAAACTCCCACTTTAAGGTTATAAAATTTGTGGTCCAATTATATTATACCTACATAGCCAAAAAAAGCAGACAAACGTTAATCAAATGAACACAATTTGCTAACGAACGAAGATAAAATTGTTTTTGTGTCCATATTTTTGATGCCTCGCCGTATATTTTCACTCCCGGGATGAATTTTGTTTGTTTTAATGTCCGTAATCATTTTAATACACTTTTTATTCGTGAGGTCTACGAATAAAATTCTTTATCTGACAAAAATGTGTACTTTAATTACTTTAGAATAGAGTTCATAATTAAATCTAAACGACTTTGGGAATATTTTTAATCTAAAAGCGTATAAATTGAGTGGAGCATTTTTGAGTCCATTGTTATTCGGAGCTTTTAAATTGCGTGGGTTTTTTTACTTCTGCTATAATTTTGATGGGTGATGGTGGATAATAAAATATTACTTACCCTACGGACTTTAAATTGTTTTCATAAGGACTTTAATAATGCAAAATAATTGTAACGAAAAAAAAGACAATATCTAACACTGTGTTAAAATTATGACTTAACTATCTTTATAGACACCATTTTTAATAACAATAATTTCTTATTTTATTTATATACTTTGTCTCTAGGATATTTTTTTTTTTAGAGATGGGAAATCATCAAATGACCCCAAGGGCGGGGCGGGAGGGTGTGTCAGACTTTTACTGACTAAAAACCATCTATGTTCCTTCGTGTGCCCTTTGCGTTCCGGGGGCGCGGTATCTCTTTCGAACAACCCGCAGCCCCGGCAGGCATTTGGCCCTTAGTGGCCCCTTCCAATGATGGCAACGTATTTGCAAGGTCTCTGGTATTGCAGATGTCTATAGGTAGCGGTGACCATCTATTATCAGGTGGGCCGTCGGCTTGTTCGCCATCCAATGACAAAAAAAAACCAGCCTATTATTATCTCACTGCAAAGCAAAAGCCTCTCCACGTACAAAGAAGGCATTAATCACATCGCTTGCCCAAGGCAATTGGCAAATCCAGACTTATATTAATTGGAAGTCTAGGTATCCTCACGATGTTTTCCTTCACCGATGTCATTGATGTCCAAGATAACTTAGAAAGTACTTATGAATTTGGGAGCCACATTGGTACTTGTCCACACACATATAAGAAGTTGGCACCAAAACCACTGCACCATCATGACACACACACCTTCTTCTTCTTCTTCTTTTCGTGCCGATTGACTCATAAAATTTTGTCCTACCAGTATTACCACTCACCACACAAATACTTAATGCACTTTAGCTCCAACCCAGTTCCCATCATACACCATCACGCCTGTATTCCCCGATGGGTTAGGCAGAGGTGTACCAATGTACACCCACAGTTCGCCGGTATATTTAGGTCCCATGTAATAGGGGGCGAACCTATTGCCATTAACCGGGCACAAATCCAAACTCCGAGCTGCTGAATTTCATAGAAAAACCCAATAACACTTTTTGCTCGACCTGGGAATCGAACCCGGGACCCCTTGCACAGCAGTCGCACTTGCGACCACGAAACCAATGGGGCAGTTCCAACCCAGTTCCGTCCATCCTAATAATAAAACCTGCTACTCACAAACTACTATTTGCAGAAAATCCAGCTCCTCTATTCAATTCTAATTAAATCTGGCATAATCGGAAAAGTGGGTCGCTTGCGTGCGATCCGGTCAACTGCGGAATGGACTGGATTACTCCAGTTTTCTATGAATTGTCGTCACCTCCCAAGAGTTGAAGCGTAGACAACGTGCCGTTTTAATTAATTATTTCTTGTTGCTGATATTTCTGCGTCGAGTGTGATATTTTTGCAGGTATAGTCTTTACAATTCATACGTTATGTGACTTTCATGTTATTGGCATAAGGTTTAAATTGTAATGATTGAAGCAAGCCCGTGAAATGTAACAACTTTATAAGTCAACGGAAATGTATTCATGGTGGAATGA
The DNA here is from genome assembly GCA_932526535.1 of Caradrina clavipalpis. Classification (NCBI taxonomy): domain Eukaryota; kingdom Metazoa; phylum Arthropoda; class Insecta; order Lepidoptera; family Noctuidae; genus Caradrina; species Caradrina clavipalpis. The sequence continues at coordinate 4,111,230 of OW052095.1, forward strand.
TGCAATTGGTTTTTTCTTGTTTATGTAATGGATTGGGCCCACTGACCTGTATTTGTAGACTTGCAATATCTACGCAAAAAAGTATTTTCTGTATATTTTGTGAAGTGTACACAGTGACTGTCTCGTTAGCCTAGTGGTCCTAAGCGTGACTGCTACGCTATAGGTCTTGGGTTCGATTCTCTGGTCGAGCAAAGTGTTATTGGGCTTTTATATAAAATTCTTAGTAGCAGCTCGGAGTTAGGATTTGTTACCGGTTAATGACAATAGGCTTGCCCCATATTACATGGGACCTAAACATACCGGCGGACTGTGGGTGTACATGGTTACACCTCTGCCTAACCCTGCGGGGAATGCAGGCGTGATGGTATATATGTATGAATGTAAGTACACTGTGATACAGAAAATACCTTCTTTCGCATGTTTGCGCACACATTTTTGTACACTTTAATATCTGCTGCGTGCTTGGCTAGTCTCCTTTGAGATTGGTCACCGTGACAAAATTCAGTCGGGAGTATTATAAATTCACAGAATTCTGTGTTATTTAGTAAAACCTCAGGCAGGTATTTAATACGGCGTAAAATAATTTCAAAGACATCAAAGCTTAGCGAGGTTTATATAAATTATCACGCTATATCTATGAACACAAAGCAATTTAATGTCAAGACCTCTGTGTCCATGTCTTTTGAAACACAGCGAAGCTCAAATATAACTGGTTTTTAAACATAACTCAATCGTTGACCTATTAAACGATAAACTTTTAACAATTTCAATTTACCAAAATATTATTATTCTTTGAACTGTTAAAATTTTAGTAAATTTTGGAGTTCATTATTTTCATTAAACTATTTGCCAAGTGTAGTGATGGCGAACGCGTCCCAGCGGGTGATCGCCATAAGGGTCATCCGCGGATACCGCACGATCTCCGGCGAGGCAGCGAGCCTCCTTGCCGGATTGCCGCCATGGGATCTGGAGGCGCTGGTCCTCGCGCGCCTACACGAGTGGCGCGCGGAGGCACTGGGCCGGGGCGAAACTCCGCTGCCGCGGCAAATTGCTGCCCTGCGGACGGAACTCCGGCTCGATCTCATGGCGACATGGAGAGAACGACTGTCGCAACCTCGTGCAGGGCTCGCCTCGATTGAGGCGGTAAGACCCCTCTTTGAGGAGTGGCTGGAGCGGCGCCACGGCGCCCTCACCTACCGCCTGACGCAGGTCCTCACCGGACACGGATGTTTCGGGAGGTTCCTGCACCTCATCGGGCGGGAGGAAACGCCCGGGTGTCACCATTGTGAGGATCGCCCCGAGGACACGGTGGAGCATACTTTGGCGGTGTGCCCTGCTTGGGCTGAGCACCGCCGAGTCCTCGAGGCGGCCATCGGCGGCGGCGCCCTCTCGCGTCCGGCACTGGTCCAGGCCATGGTCCGGAGCGAGGGGGAATGGGAAGCAGTCGCCTCCTTCTGCGAAGCTGTAATGCTAGAGAAGGAGGCGGCGGGACGGGAGAGGGAAAGGAGGGTCCCCCGTCCCAGCGGCCGCCGCGGTAGACGATCCGGGCGTCGGGAGCCACGTGACGACTCCCGGCCACCGTAGACGCGGGTCTGTGGACGGTGAGCAATGGGTAGCTCACCGTCCGTACGTTCACTAGCGACAGACCGTGTCGACGGCGCGTTCGTGTTCCACGCGCGCCTCAAAGAGATGTCAGCAAAATTGGATGGGGCCACTGAGGGCCGATGCCTGCCGGGGCTGCGGGTTGTTCGAAAGAGATACCGCGCCCCCGGAACTCAAAGGGCACATGAAGGAACATAGACGGGTTTTAGTCAGTAAAAGTCTGACACTCCCTCCCGCCCCGCCCAGGGCGGGGGAAGTTATTTGATGATTTCCCGTCTATAAAAAAAAAAAAAAAAAAAAAAGTGTATTGATGGCCTAGTGGTTAGGGCAACCCATTTTTATGAATAGGGTTGCGGGTTTGGTAGTCTCCAAGTACCAATGTGACTTTATCAACTTTAAGTTTGTCTTGAACATCACTGACATCGTTGAAGGAAAACGTCATAACGAAATCTGGACTTATAATAAAAGGTAAGTCTAAAATCGCCAATTCGCATTGAGCAAGCGTGGTGAGCAATGCTCGTGCCTCCTCTGTGCAAGAGGAGGACCTTGCTCTGAAATGGGACAATCACAGGCTGGTACACATAGTATCACGCCTATATTCCCCAAAGGGTTAGGCAGAGGTGTACCAATTACCCACTGTTTGCCGGTATGCTTTAAGGTCCCATGTAATAGGGGGTGAGTTACTACTGCTACTCTACCCAGTAGGGTAGGGTAGCAGTAGTAAGTAGGCTAGCCCAAGGTTTATTCGAATAAATTATTTATTGTCCAAACGTTTTGGACTGAATTCTTTAAAGGACCCACTATTTGGAACTTGTAAATAGGGGCTAGTTTTGTGGAGCACATGAGAAAGTTTGGCCATATCTCAGTGACGCTGGAATAAGCAACCGAGAGACCAATATGGGACAAGTTACTAGCGAAATATTTATACTATTACTATAATGTTATGGGCCTAGATGCTTTGCAAACTGTAAATCGGCTTAGTTAATTTTTCTTTGCGCTATCCTGCAAGGAAACGACACGTTATCTTTATACTATTTTTTGTTGTCTTACAGATCACTAATGTGTTTGACCATAAAATACAGCTGGTAGCACTCGAGAATAACAAAGCTTATTATTGGCGAACTAATTTTCAAAATCGGACTTGCAGTTCTAAAGATTAGCGTTCAACAAAAAAAAAACAAATAGTAAAATATTACATAGTAAGGTCTTAACATTGGCTCCAAAGAAGCAAGCCCCTACCTAGGGGGCAATATGGAAGGTTTACCCTAAAATATTTTTAACAATTACGAAAGCTAAAAAAATATAATTGAAAAAAACCGTCTAGAAATAAAATCTAGACATAAATAAACTCTTTAGTATAGATATTATCGATTTGCTTGAGGTTATAAGATCAGTTTTTGTCTATCAAGACCTAAGGATTGAAAATTTGGAATACTGTTAGACACACAGATCGCCAGTCAGAGTTATAATAAAAACAAGTTACAGGCTTAATTACAGCAATAACTAAATTAATTAATTATTACAACAAATTTTGTTTGTCCTTATGTAGACAACACCTCTGTCATATTTCACAGGCGTTTTACACGTGGAGTTATTTACTTAACTTAATTACTTGACAACAGAAGGTGTCGAAGTAAATGTGTGAAACCTTCAAGATGGTTCACATAGTTTAATATCCTGACGATAATGTGGTAGTGTATGATATTCACACGTTGATAATAATAATAAGACATGAGACATTTCTGTGATAATATGTCGTATGGTCAACAAGTAAATTAAACTGGAGTTTCTGATGCGGAGTGGTGAGAACCGGTCGTAAATAAGAAATAAGTAAGTACCTATGTATTCGAATTTTGTATATGTATTTATTACACTAGGGTAATTCTAATGGTATACAATATTCGTGTTGTTCAACTGTTGACTGTCCTGTTGGTCTCGTGGTCACAAGCGTGGCTGTTCAGCGTGGGATCTTGGGTTCTACTCTTAAATCAGGCAAAAAGTGTTATTGGGATTTCCGTTTTTCAATTTCTTAGCCCGGAGTTTGGAAGTTGGTAGTGTGATACCCGGGACTCAGAAAGCACGACCAGTCGTTGGTCTAGCGGCCGATTTATCCCCGGTTGTGTTGGATTGCCATCCCATCGAACTATGAGAGTTAGGAAGAACTAGTGCACCTGGTTTTGCGCCCCCCATAATTATTATTATCTCCTGCTTACTTGGGTAATCTCCATGAAAATTATTAGTCGGGAAATTTTGTTAGGAAATTTGTAATTACATACATACATACATAAACTCACGCCTTTTCCCATGGGGGTAGGCAGAAACCACGGACCGCCACCTGCTACGATCCTTACACACTCCTTTCGCCTCGTCCACATTCATAAATCTGGTCATACAAGCACGCCGGTTACGAGTACTGCGCACCTGACCTTTCTGAAGAACCTCACCGATAAGGTCAAGGTAGGTCTTTCTAGGGCGTCCCCTCCCGACATTGCCACTCACATCTGCCATATAAATCCCTTTTGTTAGTCGCCTTTCACTCATCCATTCTTCTTCATTTTTTCTTTCTTTCATTTTTGTTGTAATTAAAGAGCATTTTATGACTTTGTGGATATTATAAAAGACAATCCTTAAAACTGTTAAAATTGAAGATATTCACTAATACAACCTACATCGTACTGCACACAAAAAATACATACATAAGTAATGTAAGATCAATAAAATATGAATATTTCCCGTATCGGAATGCCATGGAATTAACTACCTCCCGGTATCCCGAGCTCGCTTGGAATGCGACTCTTTTCCTACTAAGGCGCACACCTTTAGCATTCTTCAATTTGCGACGTGACAACATGTACACACGAACAAGCTATGTAGTATACTGGTGCAAAAAGACCGATGCCTGCTGGGGCTGCGGGTTGTTCGAAACAGATCACCCGCGGAACGCAAAGGGCACAAGAAGGAACATAAATGGGTTTTAGTCAGTAAAAATCTGACTCTTCCCGCCTGGCTAGGGCGGGAGAAGTCATTTGATGATTTACCATAGGTAAAAAAAGGCATAGAATATCTTCTTTCCACTACACTGCCAATATTCCTCTTTTAAGTTTAAACATAGGTGCTTAAAAGAGTAATGAAAAATATTTGACTACTGATATGATATGATATGTGCTTGCGACATAATTATTATAATAAAAAATAAATTTTCCTCTCATGCGGTAATATCTAGTTTGCAGGAATTATTATAGTGCATAAGTGTTTGCGCAAATACTGGTGCATTTCCTCTTCCCCTCACTCTCGTAAACAGCAATCCGACATGACCGGGGTAAAATCAGGTGCAGAACACATTTACCTACGTACTTTCCGATGCACTGATATACGAGTATGACACAGTCAACTACCAAACTCCGGGCTGTTACTGAGAAATTCCTAATGAAAAATAAAACATAATAACATTACTCTTGCCTCGACTGTATACCAAAGAGCTTGTTTGAGTGTACTTCCAATCGAGTTGCTGATGTTAACTATGAACTTGGGAAGGTGAATGTAAAAAGGTTGGGTAGGAATTTTTGCGTTTGATCCTTGGATAGATCGGTTAGTATGTGTAGTGGGTAGGGAAACTATCTAAGACCGAACTATGTAAGGTTCGTTACTAAGTGGTACGTTTATACTCTTAGGGTATCTTTAACTCCGAATTATTCCTAGCATGGATCCATTATGTATCTATTTAGCAGTAGTAAAGTTCTTTGTGAAGGAGCTCGTTCAGAGAAGTACTACCACTATACATATTTCTGCCGCAAAGCAGCGTAGCTGTGTTCAGATTTGGGTGGTATGGGTGCCGGTGCAATCACAGGCACATGAGACGTTTTAACTTTGTAATGGCAAGGCATTTGCAAAGCCTGTGTTATCGCAGATGTCCACCCCACCACTTACCATCGTGACCACTTAACATCAGGTAGGTTTGTTTCCCATCAAATGATGTTATACAATTGTATATTACAACTGACTCTCAGTCAAGTTTTTGGTGCAAGTGAATTTTTTTTATGAAATTGTGCATTTTGCTACCAGACGGATTCCAGGTACGGTATACAACATAAAATTATTGCAATTATTTGGAAAACATAGTAACTTTCGCCTTAGTTAAGTGTCTTTTTATACCCATATACCTACTACCTAATTAACTTAATTATAACACACACATTACACCAAACTCCCGCCATTCGCTCCTGACTCACACCAAGTAATAACCATATTTTGAACATGCCGCAGTGCATCTGCTTGAGCTCATCTAACTTATTATATCCCGCTGTTGGCTACTGCAAGCATCGTAAATTACGTCACTAAGCGCTTCTACATATCGTTACGGGAAGACACCATTGTGTCTAAGTGTGTAATGAATTTGGACTTTGTTTACACTTTTTTAAAGAACACATATTTACGTGGATAAAGATTAAATTGACAACTCTTTACTCTTTTTTTCCAAGAAATTTAAAAAATAGTAACCCACTGGAAACGGAACCAATAAATTTATTATTGTTTAACAGTAACGTTATTATTGTTTAACTTTAGACAAAATACAAATACGACTTTATACAAGTTAGGTTTAGCTATAAATATTCCTTTAGAAAGTAATATCACAACGTCAACAAGTACAGAGTTGTGAATGAAACCATGCATGGCGACATTTAATACAACGCCAACGCAGATGGCGTTAGCTTAGAGAATTGTGACGTATGTAGGTTACTTAGACGTACCCAACATAGCGAGTAGAGTTTGAATTTTGTAGAATAAATTCTAAATAATATATATATATTTTTTTTAACATAATTTATGTTTTAAGAATCAGCAGTTAAGTACGACAAACTGATCTTGAATCTTTTTACATCATTCTTAAAATTGTAAATAGTTCTTTTTGACCTAAATTGTATCTTACAATATTCATTTTGTTGTGTGTATATTAACATAAACTTTACTTTAATTATTATGATAAGATCTGTAATTTTTATAATTAAATATTAAGTAACTAAGTATAGTTAATAAAGTATAGGTAGTAAAGTTATTTTATTATTTTTAAATCATCATTAAATCATCATCATAATCAACTTTTCCCGAAAATCGTAAAAAAAACTGTTTCTACGAAGAAAAAACTCCGTCGAAAAAAGAAATATTTTTCTCAAAATCTAATAAGGCCGAGGAAAATTCAACACACCGCGACCAAAGTGAGGAAATCGGCCATTAGTCCCCTTACACTTCAGGTCAAGGAAAAATAAGTACCTATAGCGATACCAATTTCAATATTTTACGTGCATTGGCCGCAGAGAAAAGCTAATCACGTAGAAAATATACGGAGCTGATTGTATGGAATTAGTGTTTTGTTTTAATTGAATACTAGGTACCCTATTTCTGCCTAAATGCCTATTTCTGCCGCAAAGCAGCTTTGCTGTGTTCTGTATTGAAGGGTACGGGTGCCGGTGAAATTACAGGCACATGAGACATTTAAATTTGGTCTCTCGAGTAACAACGTATTTGCGATGCCTCTGGTGTTGCAGCTGTAGCGACTTAGCATCAGGTGGGCCGTCGGCTTGTTTGCCATCCAAGGAAACAAAACAAAAACTGGCTTTGGAGGTCAAAGACCCCCTTAATTCGGCACTGTCTCAAAATCTGCTCTTAGCTTACGTGTCCTACTTGTCAAACAGGTTAATAGGTCAAGTCGTTTTCGAGATTTCGTATTAATTAGTGAGTAAATGTTAACCTTTCGTTTTTTATAAATATAATTTCTATTAGATTTTTCCTAACTGTACTGCGGTCAAGGTCAAGTTAAACAGGAAGACAGGCTATTTAAAGTTTTGCTTGTATATTTAGTAAATATCAATGGGTTATTCTACAAACTTCGGTCCAATACCACTCGGGGATGCGGATCATGTAATAGTAAAATACCGGGATCCCGACCTATTGTAGAAAAAAAACTGTGGGGTTTTAGTCGGTAAGAGTCCGGCAAAACCCTCCGTTCTTTCCAGCCGAGGGATATCCATAAGGACAGCCCACAAAAATAAAGAAAAAATCACAATCTAATCCTAGTCTCAATCTGTCTGATTGATTGTCACTGAGATGAGACTATGCGAGTAAAATTTAAATTCTTAATCGATTTTGAATTAGTGGAATTAGCCTTCTGGTAGGTACGATGCAATCGCTAGCCATTCGTCAGCTACAAATATGATAGCACATTCAGACGCAACTCAAACACAGCTCGCCCCGACCAATCAAACTGCAAACTTGTCTGTATTCTGTCTATGCAACAAACCGCTCTGTATTTCAAACTGGCCGCGCTGCGTGTTGCGAGTTCGAATAGCGCACAAAACAATTATTTTTATAGCTTATAGGTAGTTGATCTGGGTCTGGTTCTTTGTGTATGTGAGTTTATAATTATTTTTGTAAAAGCACCCACGATATGGGAGAAATTCTCACATACATACATACCATCATGCCTTTTTTTATTTTATTTTTTTAGATGGGAAATCATCAAATAGCTCCCCCCACCCCCAGTGTCAGACTTTTACTGACTAAAACCGGAGTCCCTATTACGCGGAGGTGTACCAATGTATACCTACAGTTCGCCGTTATGTTTAGATCCCATGTAACAGGGGGCAAGCTTATTGCCATTGACCGGACAGAAATCCTACTTCCGAGCTGCTGAAAATTACATAGAAAAACATACACAAAAAATAAACCTGGAAATTTCTAGTGAGGTGCAAAGTCGCTTTTTTTTTCATTTGTACAGTGACACAAATACACTAAATCAAGACAAAAGACGTCTTTTGAACAATGTCCAGAAATTAAAGTCCCTTGAAACATATTAATTTCTCAACTTGTGCAATGGAGGGCAATTAAAACTTGAAATGGAGGACGCAGAAAGTAGGAGGAAAATTCTTAATTCTTTTTCATTTAATTTCATCTTCGGCGTTGCTATATAAAGAGGGATGTATGTTGGATGCAGTAATAATTGTTGCTATGAAAGAAGATACGGGTGTTACTTCAATGTTTATGATCTGATTAATTTTTCTGTTTTGATACGGATATAGACCGGGTTATGAGTACTAGATTGTGAATGCAGATCTGAATCTAAGGATTTACGAATGCTTTTTGAACATGGCAGGTGTATTTTCTTGTACTAGGAAGAGATCTCTGCAGTAAGATAATAAAGATTAACAAATAGTTATTTAAAATAATTTCGATATTCAGTTGCGTGTGAAAGTGAATTTAAAATTATGCTCGTAAACGCTCCCACGTTTTAATAGAAAATATCCTAGTGTGGGCCAAAGATGCACACAAATAAATTACTTAATACTATTGATCCATCAATAGTGAGTAATATACTTTTTTGGTATGTCTTAAAATTGAGCCATATTAACTGCCTTAACTCGACATAAATCGACTTCAAAAAAGTAGGAGGTTTTATTTATAAACAATTAAATTATCATCCTTGAAAAGAAGAGAAAAAGTATATAACCGGGGATCCATTCGAAATATAAATATTCAAATCCTCCAATCGCCTCGAAGTGAAATACCAAATCACGCTACACAGACAAGATTCGCGTAATATTTATTCACTCGATCAATAGCTATTCGCATTCAGAAAACTGTCTAGCACTGCTTATCTCTTAATATTATGTATTCACATAGCATATAACCTTTATGCCATCTGTCTGAAATCCCTTTGACCTAGGGTTCAATTTCGGTCATTTAGACCTTGTAGAATGTCCTGGTCAATAAAACGAGTTCTGAATTTCAGTTTAGGGTTATTGAATTGCGTTACTTTACGGAATTACAAAATAAAAATATTTTAAGCTTTTTACTGCTGGACAAGGGTTTTTGTGTAATAAAATTTTGGCTATGGTTATCACTCTTGGTAAGTATAAAGAAAGTTGTAAAAGAAGGAAAAAAAGAAGAAGAAAGAAGAAGAAGTTGGTTAGAAGAAGTTGGTAAAGAAATTAGTAACCAGGGTAGCTAGATATAACTAAATTTACTTAAATACTGAAAGATATTTTATTTTAAAATTATAAAAAATAAAAATTTAATTAATAAATATGCAAAGGGCAAAGACCTCTTCCTCGTACAGAGAAGGTACGAGTAGGTATTAATCACGACACTTTCTCGAGGCGGATTGGTGATCTTAAACTTATTTTTTCTTTATCAAAAAACTGTGATCCATTTGGCACCCCACGTATGCCCTTAGCTGTGGTTCGTACCGGCCATACTCGAGGCCTTAATTTTTAAGGCACCGCAGGAAAGCGGGGTTAAGCAGCAGGCAACTGCTTGGGTTAAACTGCAAGATGCCAATCTGAAAAAAAAACTGTGTATTCATTTAGTATAATGATATAAGCCATTTTTTTGCCTTTCTGTGAACTCACTGATTTATTTTGACAATTTCAAACATAAAGTGTAAGTTCGACTAAGTACTTAGCCAAAATCTGGCATTAACATTCGGAAAAGTAAGTTGTATGTAATTCAATTAGATATTAAATTATAGACGCTTTTGATATCTAGAGTTGCCAAAAACTGTACGAACCAAAAAATTTGGAGCGAAAATTTTTCATCGGTGACTTTCCTACTATTTTTAAAGCAATGTGGATTTATTTTTAGTCAGTCCGTTTACTCTGTCATCATTATCATCTTACCCCGGAATTGCCGACTACTGGTTTATAAAGGTTTACCTTTTGATTTTATTGTTCTTAACGGTTCAGTGTGTTTTGTACATAATAAAGTATAATGAAAAGAAAAAAATAAGTTCGAAGGTTCTTTTATGCACCGTGAAACAAAGAAATTAAAAAGAAAAAGAAAAATATGCATTGCATTGCTCTTAAAGTAATAAATAATCGTTGAACATACATGGGGATGTTTTGAAAAGCCCTGGGAGAGAAGATTCTGAAATTTTCTGATGCACGTCGTTCATGGACCGCCATTGTGCATAAAATACTCTCTTATGCACCAAAGCAAATAACAAGAAAGAACTTCTTATTCGCAAAAGGGCATTGACCCAACCACACTGTTGGTCAACTTTACATAATTCTACTGACAACATTTAAATAATCAACAAATCATTTATTAATTTATGTACACTGCGCAACCCTTTACAACATCGAAGATTATAACAACCAATAGATCGTTGTATCAGATTAAGGACAGATTAGTAAACGTCTCGTTTCTGATGAAGATGCATTGCGAGAGATCGACAGGTGGCTCCTACGTACATGATTGATGCAACCGTTCGTCGTGTTTGCGACAATCGGATGTTATAGATCAAGTCACAAGGAGATGTATCAACTAAGTTATTGACGTGGTATTATGTTAGGGAAATGTTCGATTTTATGGTGCTGTGTAGGTTTAACATTATTTGTTCGTGAAATTTAATAACGAATACAAAATGGCGGTCAGAATGGCATTAAAAGCTTCTTTATTAAGCTTTTAATGCCATTTCACTCGCACAGTATAGTGAGTAAGTGAAAAGACATGATGAAAGCCGCTATTTTCAATTTATAGTTGTACCTCAAGTTTGGCTAGATCTCTTCTGGGATTTTTTAGTAACTGATCTGTAGTGACGAGCTTTTTGTGTTGCTTTTTACTGAATTAGCGTAAACATAATATTACCTCTTAGATTTTGCTTCGTTTGTCGTTGTAGTTACTTACAATCTTTTATTGACATAATAGCAGTGCTGTGCAGTAAAATTCTCGTTTAGCGAATTTGAAGTCAAAGTGATGTCAACCCTGGCGTTCGGTGGGATAACGGCTCACCTTAAGCTTACTTCACCAAAATTCTCCGAGAAAGATATTTACAGAATAAGCTGTATTTTTTTTTTGTACCTACCTTAACTCAGTGGGGCAATTCTACAAGCTTTTATGAACAATCGCAATCTAATCTCGGTCTTAATTAATCAAAAATGCCTCCAATTTACTTAGATTTTTGACATTGAGATTTCGACTGCAGTTTAAACATTTTTAATTAGTAAGACTGACCTTTAGACTATGTCACATCTTTTTCTTGTATACAATCATTGATCTGTGGCTTGCGGCATTGTAAACAGGCTATTGGTATGTATTAATTACGGATTACTCCACTGTGATACTAACTTTATAGATCTGATCTTAGTTTAGTTCGTGTATTCCAATTAGGCATTGATTTAGCGACTCAATTACTAAGATCGTACAGTCTGTTGTCAACATTATCTGACCCACCCTAAACACAACCGAAATTGGACCCTCTGCCTATGATAATAAGGTTTAATTTCAATTTATCGATGAATACAGACACGCATAAACCCACTCAACGTTGTCGGAGCCACCGGCATTATATCATTTTGTTAAGCTATTTTAATCATTATCTCGTTGACATTAAAGTTAAAAACCTTTTAAGTCACCCTTTATAATTAGAAGCCAATCTTTAATTTCGTGGAGTCTTAACAAGTTCTTGTGGCTTGGCGGTTTGATGTTGGATTGGCGAGGAACAACATGTGGGTTCGAAAACACAGTCCATCTGTTATCAGTTTCTTTTTTAATTTGATTTCATTTCTACAATATTGTTTGCATTATTAAAGAACGACCAATATGATTTACGCCTAATAACTTATCTTGTAAACAGGTGGGTAAATTAAAAAAGTTTAAGTTCACATATATTTGCTTCGTGAGGTAGATTATAAATTCGTCTACTTAAGTGACAAAAGTTACATTAAGCCTATTAGCATTGACTGCGCACACACATTTGTAAATCGTTTCGCATAACTCCTTAAGTATTTTTAAGCAATTTGGTGTAAAAAAGCATCATGTCGCAGCTTAATGACTATACCAAACATAAAATCATATTTTTACATGAGCAGAATGTTGGAATTAGAGAGATTGGTCGTCGTCTTAATATAGCAGTAAGTGTTTTTTTTATACCTATTTTATTTAATTGATTGTGATTAATGAACGCGTAGTTGGCTATTTTACTATTACATTCACTCCTTACAAGTTACATAAACGGTTCCAAAAATGTTTTTTTTTTGTTTTAGAGAAATACTACTGTAGCTAAGACGTTATGGAGACAAAGTAAATATTCAGCGGATTCGCCCAGGGGCAAAAAACATCAAGTATAGTCCCGAATGCGATTGCCCATTAGTGTAACCGCAATAAAACACGATATTTCAGTGGAAACAGTGAGGAGGCATTTACACGCTGCTGCAGCTGGAATAAGGAATTATAAACCGGCACAGAAAATAGCATTGACACCTGCTCATCACCGCGCGAAGAAGAAGGGTCCGTTTTGCCCAGGAATATTTAAATTTTAATTGAGAAGAAAATGTTGTGATCTTCACTGATGAAAAAAAAACATTCAAATCGAACAAAGATGAACGTAACAAGGAACGGTGCGCCATCACTCCGCTACTAATTAATCTAGGATATTTTTAAACACATCATGTAAGTAAATGCTCAATGGATAGATTGTTAAACCATTAAAATGTTGCCAATTACGTGGTGATGTTATTGTTATAAATAGTTTTCTTTCTATTTAAATGACATGTTTATTCACTACATATAGGCAGCTATAAATCTGTAAAGCATTTCACAGATGAATTACTAATGATGATTAATTTTCTCGATAACAAACTTTCAAGCATAAACATGCCTTTTTTAATGTTTATAAATGGTTAGATTTGATTATGGCATCCTCATATATATTGTATATTAATTTGGAAATATGTGAGCATTTACTTACTTTATCTTACCTAAGTGTTTTAATGAAATAATAAACATTTTAAATTTGCAATTGTTTAGTTTTATTTCTATGCGTTGTCCATTAAAAAACTGTAAAAAAAGTATAATAAAATAATTAAAAAAGAAACACCTGAGCAGAAGCTATATTTAGGTTAAACTTGATTTCGAACGTAAACAACGATTAGTGACCACAAGACTAAAGAATTTAAACCATATAGTATACTTTAATAAAGTTTATTCTTGCACAGCACAAGCAGCCAACCTTATCCTAGTGCAAATAGATTATTTTGTATTTTATCCCTTCATTATTATTTAATCACTCCATTAAGACATCATAATAAAAAAACTACCTATAAAATAGACAAAAATAAATTGTAAAGAGAAGTTGTTTTTGCAATTTAGTAAGGCAAGGTAAAATATGTTTGCGCGTTGTCACTGCATACCCTGCATAGTTAGTAGCATTTGAACACCAGTTTTACAAATATTTATTTTTCAACTACCCACTTATTACAAGTTATGCCAAAATATTACCATTTTAGAAACTTTATATTTAAAGATTATCCGTCTATAGTTCTTTACAATAATACAAGAAATACTTTTAGAATAAATTCTAAATTGAAAGCAAAACAATATCTTCGTCGCAGGATTTGATCTCGCAACTCGTCACTCTCAGTCTTATACACTGACCACGAGACCAGAATTACTTGAACAAACTTATTAAAATAAGCTATCACTTATTGTGTTATAACAAGTTGTTATAAGAATGAAGAACCCAATGCTAACGTGATAAAGATCAAATTTGCGTGTGTGTATTATTATTGTATTTGTCATTCTCGGTTCTAGAGCACTTGACTGATAACCTCATATAAATTGAAATTAAACCTTATTTTCATAGGCAGAAGGTCCAATTTCGATTGTGTTTAGGGTGGGTCAGATAATGTTGACAACCGACTGTACGTGTATCATTTAGTTTACAACACTGAAGTTTTAGTTAATAGTGATGTTCGGTTTGGGTTTTGGTACTAGCAGAGTTGTATAACCAGATGTTAAACAGATATTGTTGTATTTTAGTTGTTGCTGTATGTTGTTATAATGTGGTTGTGTTTTGTTTTTGCTGTTGGAAGTACAGATCTGCAATGGTTTTTGATTATTACGATAATGTTAAAAATCCATTGCTGCATTGTTAGACTAGGTACCTATATTTGTTTTTGTTTATTTATTGAAATAACTACTGACTACTTCAAACAACATAATAAGTCTTGGCAAATTAAATTATGGTGATAATAATAACAAGTGAATGTTATATTTCAAATTCAATCATAATTCGAAAGACACGTAGCGCCATCTATCGTAAGAACGTTATTGTTGTTTTTACTCGGGTACAGTATTTTTCTTGGATAAAAGGTACCCTAAGTATATCCGTTTTTGTATACACCAGAAAAACAAAATTTCAGGATGAACAGTTCAGTCGTTTAGGCGTGAAAAGATAAAAAAAATCAAAAAAACTTACTTTCGCATTTATAATATTACTAGCTTAGGCCCACCCACGACTTCGTCTGCGATTATCCCACGTGAACCGTACATTTTTCAGTTATAAAAAGTATCCTAAGTGTTATTCCACACTACAATGCAAAAGTGCCAAATTTCATCCAGATCCATTCAGCCGTTTAAGCGTAAAAGAGTAACAAACATCCATCCATCCTCACAAACTTTCTCATTCATAATATTAGTAGGATTATAGTTAGGAAGTTAGGACTAACAAACACTAAAAACAACTCCAGCACTCAACTTTAGTGGTCCTTCAAGAGCTAACCTACGTCACGAATAGGTACTCAATACATTACATTCAGTAATTCGCCATTAGCCAGCCTGAGTACGAGCGTTATATTGAAACCGCAATGCATTGGGAATTTAAAGGGGCAATTTCTACGGTAATGTCCAATTGTGGAGGTGAGTCAGGTATCCCTCGGTCCCGCTGGAATACTTACAACATCGTCTCTACTGTGTTATTTGTGTTTCACTTTATTTTAATACGTGGATCACTTGTGTGTGTTGGGGAAAATTGTTGAGTATATTATCAGAAGAGTTAAGCTGTAAGTTTATTTTAAGTTGAAATATCGATAGTAAAGTTACGTTTAGTGTATGTTGTGATGGCCTTTCTTAATTGAGGGTGTGGGTACAAATCCAGGCAAGGTCCATAGTGACTTTTTAAGTATTCTTGAATATCACATTCATCAGTAAAGGTAAACATCGCAAGGAAACTTTACAGTTAAGTAATATAAGTCTGAAATCACCAATCCGCCGTGAGAAAACAAAAATTAGCCTTTTTATTTTAAACACGGGAATCATCAATTGACTCCCCCCGTTCTCAGTGTCAGACTTTTACTGACTAAAACCCATCCATGTTCCTTCTTGTGCCCTTTGCGTTCCGAGGGCGCGGTGTCTCTTTCGAAAACCCGCAGCCCCTGCAGGCAACGGCCCTTAGTGGCCCCTCCGATGTCTTTTCTTGGGGTTCAAACTTGTACCCGTACAAAATTTCATCAAAATCGCTACAGAGGTTTAGTCGTGAAACAAAGACAAACAGAATTATTTTAGAATTAATAATATTAGTATGGATCCGATAATGTTCCAAAACACACCATCACAGTTTCTATTACAGTTTTCAACAAACAAAGCTACTGTGCGTTTATTTAACAGTGAACATACCAAACCACTGTTTAATTTAGAAGATAAATTGGTTCACTAACAAACTGAAACAAAGGTTTATTAAATCAATTAGAAAATTTAACTAATTTATGTACAGTTAATACCACAAACCTTAGGTTCAGATATATTAAAGGCGGGACGGGAGAGGCAGAGAAGAGTCTCTCGTCCCAGCAGCCGCCGCGGGACACGCTCCGGGCATCGGGAGCCACGAGACGACTCCCGGCCACCGTAGACGCGGGTCTGTGGACGGTGAGCAATGGGTAGCTCACCGTCTGTACGTTAACTAACGACAGACCACAAAGAGATGTCAGCAAACATTGGAAGGGCTAAGGGCCGATGCCTGCCGGGGCTGCGGGTTTTTCGAAAGAGATACCGCGCCCCCGGAACGCAAAGGGCGTTCCGGGGGCGCGGTTTACGGGGTTTAGTCAGTAAAAGTCTGACACTCCCTCCCGTCCCGCCCAGGGCGGGGGAAGTTATTTGATGATTTCACATCTATAAAAAAAAGACATATTAAAGAGAAAATTACAATAGTTACACTTGTTTACAAAAGTGAAACTCTATACTTAGCTATGTTCAATTGAACAAACTATAAAAGGTGTAAAAAGAAACTTAAAGAAACGGTCAGCCTGTTTATTTCGAAAGTTCTATTCTAAAATGAAGAAAATAAGACATTAATTAAATTTCTATGAAATAAATATATTTTTATCACTAAATATTTATGTTATTAACACAATTTACAATTTAGAAGTCAAACTCAAAGTCAACGTCACGAAAAGTTTTATTAATATTGGATGCTTGAACTGTCATATGACGCTTTTGTCTCATACATTCATCATCTGCTTAGCCTTTTCCCAACTATGTTGGGGTCGGCTTCCAGTCTAACCGGATGCAGCTGAATACTATCAAAACAATCTATAAATATTATGTATCAAATTATTTACAAGTATCGACGTAGTTGTAATAATCATTCGAGGTAGGTGAATTGTTATTTAGATTTCTAAAATCTCTTACGTATTAATTTTATCCGCAAGATTCGCCGCCACGAACGAAATCGATCTAGAGAACATTTTTATTATTTAGAAACATGACATAAGAACCACCGTTGGTGGTTACACCTCTGCTTAATCTTTGTCGAATACAGGCGTGATGGTATGACATAAGAAAACTACTAATAATATAATATAATATTAGTCCTATATACCAACATTAATAAAACTAATTTGCCATATTGCCCCGTAAACGATGCGACACAACCAAAGCTTTGTTCACAGAAGCAACACAAGCATTCGAGACAGCCATAGCTCTCGCCTCACATAGCAAAATTTACAACTATTATATTAAAAACATTCCCGAAATTATGTTTCTGAGATTCCACGTTTAATGAATGCTCTACCCTCATTTAGATTCGTGTAATTAAAATTTTTACACTTAGAGAGTGCCGACACGAATACGTTTTTCTCTTTAAAGTTCACTCGTATTTTTAATACACACATAAAGAAAATTCATTTAGTTTACAAAATGAAGATTTTTATTATAAAGGCAAATTATTTTTGAATGATTTTAACAGCTAAAAACTCGTTCCGATGTTTTATATTAATTTGTTTTGCCAATTGCGTAATGCGATTAAAAAAGGGAATGGGGTAAAATTGTTTGTTTGTTTGAGATTATTTTGGGAAGTACAGCACGTCGATTTTGTAAAATTCAGACATGAACTCGCATCTCAAGTCGCTATTCACACTCACTCACTCGCTTAAGGTTCAAAATGACATTGATTTATTTGACACTTAGAAGTGCGAAGTGAGCGTCGAAGTGACGGTGGAATTACCGTATAGAATGCCACTTTTTACGTGATCTCATACTTTATCTGTTAAAATTTCCCCGTCAATTTAGTTCAACTCGCTGACACGCTCGCAAGATTCGAATTATCAACCGAGTTTTTAGAATACCAATTAAGAAAGTCACAGCGGATTCAGATTCGAAGTTTAGAACGAGGTCTTACAGAATCACACAGCTGATCCGATTGCAAATATTCGTTCATTGATAAATAGCTACACTATTTCGGAGTGTCATAGATTAGGTATGTGTTATGGTGTACTTGATCTCCATGCGGACGAAGTCGCGTGCAGGAGCAAGCGTGCACATGACTCTTGAGTCTGTTATATCTCTAATTCTCTATTTTTTCTTCGAAAAATTTTCATCTTATGTTAAAAAAAAAAAAACTGGTATTCCATACACACAAACTGATGTACGGATATACTTGCTCTTAGGTCCAATATACAAGGCAAATTATTATTAAGACTTATTGTTTTTTTGAGACTTTAACATACATTTACCATCACGCCTGTATTCCTCTAAGGGTTAGGCAGAGGTGCACCAATGTACACCCAGCCGGTTGGCAATGTACACCTGTGTGTTTTAGGTCCCATGTAATGTAGGGGCTGAGCCCATTGCCATTACCCGGGCACAGACCTTTTCGCTCGACCTGGGAATCGAATTAAAGACCTCTAGCGTTGTAGTCGCGCTTAGAACTACTAGGCTAACGTAGCAGTTTTAAGACTTCATGAATTCTTTTAGGAGTATGTACCTACATACTAAATGAAATAGGTATCTATGAAACTGTTTATACCAAACATCATGAAATTTTAAATACAAAAATACTTTAGTTTGGCAACATTTCCATTTCTATAGCTTCAACTAGTATACTGTTATTGAATATTAACACCCCATTTAAATAGCACTTAAGTTTTATGATACAACTGTGGGTAATTCAAATGAGAGTGTTCGTGTATCGATTCCAATGTGTGGGTAGGATGCGCAAGTAGTGTCAAAAATAGTTTCAATTTAACTTTTGTAGACTGAATTTTATTTTATTTAATGCTGTGGGGAATTCAATGTCTCTTTAATTTATGTAACTTAGGTACTTCTAATTTTAAATACCATACCAGCTCTCCTGTATTCTCCTAAGGGTTAGGTAGAGGTGTAGCCAATGTACGCCCACAGTTCGCCGGTATGTTTATAATTCTGAATATTATTTTAGTTTTGGGTGTATTATATCCAATTCCCTAACCACACCCAACCATTGGTACACCTCTGCCTAATCCTTTTGGGACTACAGGCGTGAAGGTATGTGTATATCCAACTCCGCCACAAGTTTGATGTCTCGGAACCGTGCATTTTCCATTCAAATTAGGACTTTAACACATGAGTGTTAAAATCTATTTTCCAAAGACAACATATAAAGGTGAAGGTATGCTGGCGGTGCGCTGGCAGGCGATTCTGGACAGGGCTTTCTTGTTATAATGAGCGATAACCATTAGTGGTTAATTTTCCTTCTTCCTGATTGGTCAGTTTCTCAAAACAAATGAATGAAACTATTGTTCCTTTGCTAAGTGAAGGTTGCAAAGGGTCGCTCTCAAGGGCAAAGGAGGAGGAAAATGTACCACAATCTAGTGGTAGTAGATTGATGATAATGTTTGGTAGGCTAACATGTTTTATACATTCCGTAGGAGTAAGGGATGACGGAAATTAGTGCGCTGGTACTTAGTTGTTTTGGTTGAATTTGTTGGATGTAGAAAGATTTATATTAGCTAGGTTTGTATATCGTCCCCGTAGAGCGAAAAGTCATTAACTCGAAAAACCATGTTTTGAGATAATGAGAGTTAAAATTTTTTGAAAATATAAATCGTCATAACTTTCATTTGCCATTACATATCTTAACCGTTTTAGCTTTATTTTGAAGGTAATAAAATTAAGTTTATAGTATAAGATCTACAATACTTTAAAATCTTCTAATAATTGAGAAAAATAGAAAAAAACAAGTTAATTAGTTTTTCCCTACAAAATCCTTGACTTATTTGAAAATTAGTTAGTTGTCGACCGTAGTTAGTGATTTTTCACTCAGTAATAAATTACTATGAAGAAAAATAACTAGAGTTAAGTAAAGTGGAACTAACTGTAAGATGTACGAAATGTGTATTGTAAATACTACCTAACTGAATATTCGAAGCTTGTGTGGTAAGTTTTGTTTTAAGTATGACATGAATAAGTAATTAAACTACTTTAATAAATTAAGTAAAGTTGTATTCTAATAATTACAAGACATAAATCAATCAAAATACTATTAAATAGTTGGTACAAAACAAAAGAGAGTGCAACAATAAAAAAAACTTAGTGGGTGGGGCTGTATCGGGGCACACAGCTGTTGGTTGAATGTAAAGCATCTTTTAAACCTAGGTAACATTCAGATGTTGTGTCGCGCAAATACGATTACTTAGAAGTTGTATGGAGTGCTAAACTATGAGAGCGACAGGGTCACCTGCAAACCATGCACACTGGTACATTTGCGCTTATGGTTAGTATGGTTTTCTAGAGCTGTGGGCTTATACAACTGTCTAATCATGACGGAGATGTCTCACTTATGCAGTACCTACTGCATAAGTGCGAAAATCGGAAAGTATTGTTGGGGATTAACAATACTTTCCGATTTTCGCGACATGCAGAAAACATTACCCGAAAGCTGATCAACGATCATGAGAGTTCTTCGAGCAGCTAATTGAGATGGACTCTGCTTTCTTATAGACAATCCCCAGATCAGTGCAGTAGGTACTGCATAAGTAAACCATCACCTGTAGTCGTAACATCTTCATTGCCATAATTATACAACACACACACTGAGGGGTTACACCGCATTGTCCTCACTCCTTCCACAATCAGACTAGCGTCGCCGAGATATATCGCAGGGAAGCTTAAATTGTTCAGCTTGGCGACCGTATGTGATGTTGAGTGGGCACTCTGTCCAGGTGCCATACTCAGGTATTTAGCCTCGTCCCATAACATAGTGTGTTGATGGGCATAATTATTCTCAATCTCTGATACGCAATGACAATACTATGGCTCGATAGCTGTATTTTCGTTCATTCCTCGTTCGCTCTGCTCGGACCTTCAACTGGACCGACCAAGCCACGCTCCAACATAGGTAGCCCAGTAGACTGTGATATTGTTTGCGCCTTATTGTCAAATATCGCAGCCACACTTTTACTGTAGATGGCCTTACTACATCGCTTAATAACTCACGACTTTTGCATTATTATGCGATGTGCGATATCGTCATCCAACTGACGCGGCAGGGTCTGCACTATCATTGACATCGTAGGGTATGTTAATAACGTGTCCGTCGATTTCATACTGTCCTGTGCATCGCATCGCATCTGCCTATTTGCATGTCTAGGTGACACCAGACTCTCCTTATTATTAAGCTTAGTTTGGGTAGATGAGTCCCGTGCCTCGGAAAGCACGTAAAGCCGTTGGTCCCGGCCGTCATTCGTAGATCTTTGACAGTCGTTACGGATAGTCAGAAGCCAAGAAATCTGACAACTAGTCTAACCAAGAGGAATCGTGTTGCCCAGTTACTGGGTTGTGGAGGTCAGATAGGCAGTCGCTCCATGTAAAACACTGGTATTCACCTGCATCTGGTTAGACTGGAAGCCGACCCCAACACAGTTGGGAAAAGGCTAAGCAGATGATGATGAGTTTGGTTTGGTATCTATTATTCCTGCTTTCGTTTCTGTCTGCAATCGTTGTTGCGATCACAGCCTTCAAGTCCTTCGTGATCCACAGTCGATCACATACGTCACACTTGCGGCAGTACTCATTGTTCATAAACACAATACTAAACTTTTCTGCGGCCAACTCACAATGTACCTAAGAGTTGTCTCATGAGTTGAGTTGTCGAATTTTTTGTTTTTCTGCACCTGTCGTGAGCTGCCGTGTTATATCTTCACCAAGTTTGATTGACTGGTAGAGAATGTCTAAGGCTCTCTTGTTGTTTGTACTCTTTGTTACATAAAATTTAAATAAAAACATAATTAAATTAACTCCCGTCGCCTAAAGTACTCCACTGCACGTTCAAATTGTTTCGGTTGAGGTGAAGAGTTCAAACAGTTGGGCCTAACCTAGCAACCCAGGATGTCTCCTGACGGGCTGGAACTGTCATGTACCTCTACTGAGGGTACGACTCGGCTGGCTCAATTTTGAGACGCAACAATCGGCTTGATTCAGTAGCTTTAACTAGCTTTAGCTCAATCTAGCGAGCTTCTTTCGTTTTTGGGACCCTTTAGCAGATGTGGCTGGTCATGGTCATGGTTCTACATCCTTCGGAGGCGCCATAACCGATGTATTCTCTTTTTTTATGAAATTGAAGTTAATTCCAAAGTAACTATTTATAGGCAATTGTTATTAATTATCATCGGTCAAATCATTCAAACGGGTTAATTACTTTTCGCTTTTGAAGTATTGTGCAAATCATTTAAAAATAAAGAATGAGAAGTCACTATGTTAAGTTAGTTAATTTTCGCTTTCATCTGTTTTAACAAACTATTGATTTCAAAAACTCACTAAATCGATTTAGTGATTTTTAGGCTAACTAAACGCATATGTTTGCTTTGATAATTTCAGAGAAAAGTAATTAAGTCGTTTTAAGTCCAAGTTGTGTAAATTTTATATTAATGTTATAATCATTAACTAATTTAGTTATTTCTCCCATTACGCTGTGGGGTCCAAAATATAGACTTACTTACTTTTCACACTTAGTAAAACAAAAACCAACGCAGCTACAAGAATGACGATTAGGCAGATATTTAGAGAAAAAAATGGTGATCTTAATGACATTGATAACTCATTTTGGCCATTTTCAGACTTAGTGACTTTTCGCTCTACGGGGACGATATTTGTTTGCGGATTAAAAGAGGATGTAGTAACAAAGGTTGAAAAGAGTATGCTTAGATGGTTCGGTCATGTTGAAAGGATGAGTGAAAGGCGACTAACAAAAGGGATTTATATGGCAGATGTGAGTGGCAATGCCGGGAGGGGACGCCCTAGAAAGAGCTACCCTGACCTTATTGATGAGGTTCTTCAGAAATGTCAGGTGCGCAGTACTCGTAACCGGCGTGCTTGTATGACCAGATGTATAAATGTGGACGAGGCGAAAGAAGTATGTAAGGATCGTAGCAGGTGGCGTTCTGTGGTTTCTGCCTACCCCCATGGGAAAAAGGCGTGAGTTTATGTATGTATGTAGGTTTGTATATTTGGTTACCATATTATAGTTTGATGAAGGTGTCTAACATTTTCGTGAAATACGTAATAGTGAGGTATCCAATATAACCACAATGGTTGGGTTTTAGGTAAGTAAACTTGATTTAGACTATTTGTATCTTTTTCTCTCCAAGAAAACAAGAAAGGAATAAACATAAATAAAAGCTGGCATTTAGTTAATCTAACAGTTTCATACGATAATGGTTAATAATATGACAGAATGTATTGAAGAGAAATACGGCAAAGTTCAAGGCAAAACTAATTTGCTAACTGATTTCTTATGTGTTACCGTCCTTTTCTATACGTGGATGTTAATGAGAGATGTCAATAGCCTAATTGGGTTTAGTTACGAACGATACACGTCAATATTTCTCCCATTATTCGAAGTAATTGTAATGACTCTGGATATTTAACGTTGGTTAATTTTAAATTATTATAATCATACATTTTGAACGTTGGATAGTAAACAAATTTCGCATAATAATTCGGCAATTAATTTAATTACTGAGAGATTGTGAGTTGACAGGTTTTGACAAAATTGAGTTCAATTTTAGTTCAGTTTGTAAACAAGGGAATCCGCACTAGTACTATAACGCAAAATTAACAATTATAAGTAGGTAACTGCCTCGTTAGCCTAGTGGTCCGAGAGTTCGATTCCCAGGTCGAGCAAAAAGTGTTATTGGATTTTTCTATGAAAATCTCAGTAGCAGCTCGGAGTTTGTATTTGTGGCCAGTTAATGGCAATTGGCTCGCCCCCATAACATGGGACCTAAATATACCGGCGAACTGTGGGTGTACATTGGCACACCTCTGCCTAATTCTTCAGGGAATACAGGCGTGATGGTATATATAATATAAGTAGTTACCACACCAAAAACATCCATTACTTTAGGTTCCACACACATAACGCCTATCCTTGAACCGCCACTCAAATGAGTTAGTAAACAAATCTTAGGGAACACCACAGATGTCGGGTTCTTCCATGTCAGTGCCCCATTACCGTTCACCCGTCACACGGCATCAGTGTTACCAACTGCTTAGTTTCTAGGACAATTTCTTGGGAGACATAACATTACGTCAGTTTTTGCCAAAGGTTTAGGGTGTTTAGAGGTATACCTACATGATCATTAATATTATAAATCATCGAGCATAATGCATTTTTGTTTAATTTTGTACGAGAGGCACAATGTATGTATACGTATACCTATGTATGTGTGTACGGTATGTATCACTAATTGATATGAGTAAAGCCTCCAATCTTAGTGAATATACATACCATCATTCCATCACGTCTGTATTCCCCGAAGGGTCAGGTAGAGTACCAACGTACACCCTTAGCGAATATTATTGTGAAAAACGAGTAATTCTAAAATAGCCCAGAACCTAGGACCAGTGTTCAATAGTTGTGTTAGCTCTAAAAAAGCTCTAAAACAAATGGGCCAGTTCTTGGAAGCATTCTGTAGGTACATAAATCAATAATTCATTGAAAGCTTATGAGTTTCCTAGAAAAGCTAAAATGTAAATAATGAAACAGGGCCTCTTTTCATAAGTACCTGTCTAAATACTCCGTTTGATTTATAACTACTTAGAAATCTATTCTGTGCATAAGTTAGGGGCGTACATTGAACTGTTATTCTGGATAGTAATAATGGTACACATTGTTGGTTGGGTCTTTTTAACACAACTATTCTCAATTGTTAACCACATAAATAAAATGTATGAAGTTGCTATGTCAGACAGAGCAGGATTATGCTCGAGTAAGTTTTTTCAAAAATGGATAATGAACTTATAACTGACAATCATAGAGTTCAAAATCGAGTAACTCAGATTAAAAGGATTATTTATTCATAGGTAGGTACCAAACGCATAAACAACTCAATTTTCCTTAAATTTGAAAAACAAAAAGTTTAACACGTCCATAAATCTTAGTTGTCTTAATTGAATTTGATGCAATTCGACAACAACAAAATAAAAATAAAAATAAACATCTGACTTGATAAAACTTGTTTATTGATAAAATAAATAATATTGCATTATAAAGGTGTATTCACCTTATCGTAATACATAAACCTATATAGCATAGGCAGCGGTAACCGCTTAACATCAGGCGGGCCGTTAGCTTGTTTGCCACCGAAAGTGGTATAAAAAAAAAAAAAAAAAAAAAGCACAAAGACACGACAAAAAAAAATTGTCCTCTCACTCGCTCATTAAACAGTGTGAGTGAAAAAGCAAGATAAGTTTGTTTGTTTGGCCGCCATTTTTTATATGCATACATACATACACATACATAAACTCACGCCTTTTTCCCATGGGGGTAGGCAGACACCACGGAACGCCACCTGCTACGATCCTTACATACTCCTTTCGCCTCGTCCACATTCATACATCTAGTCATACACGCACGCCGGTTACGAGTACTGCGCACCTGACCTTTCTGAAGAACCTCACCAATAAGGTCAGGGTAGGTCTTTCTAGGGAGTTTTTATTTGTTTCTTTTAAAATCGGAGTTATACGCAAATTAATGTCATAATGAGGAATAAAACTAAATATATTAAAGCTCGCCTTTTTTTGTAACGACATGGAGTAGTATATATAATTAAACTACTCCATGTCGTTACAAAAAAAGAACTAACACACACACACACTAATTGATACTAATGTATCAATTCAACCCTTTCCTACTTCAACAAAAATCTTTTTTTTTTCATTTACGAATGCTGTAAATATATCTAAATTTCTTACCGAAACTTTATAGATGTGAAGGAAACCTAATCTTATCGGTCGTAAAATTAAGATATTACAGACAACTAGCGAGCTTTTAATCCTTATTTTAAGTGTGGTAAAGTTTAATTTTAATTAGCAAACGGTTTTTTAACAAACATTAAAAAATTGGTTTCATACAGGATTGATTTTTCCGTGATGTATATAAAGCCGATAAAAGCCCGAATATGCTAGGGTACAAGTGACAAGATGAAGTATTTTCTGGTGTTCGCTTTATTTGCAGCTTTCATAGCTTTTGTTTCGGCCAGTAGTTTGAATCCTGGTAAGTTTTTATTAATGTTTACAATACAAAGCATTGTTTATAATCTCAAGGTTATTGCATTCTACCAGCAAGCAAGCGTGCAAATTATTTAATATTCACGTCATAATTATAAATAAGACAAATTTATCATGCAATTATTATATTATTTCCTAATAAACTATATGTATATATGTAAAGGGTGTAAAAAGATACAAAAGAAAGCCGAAAGTGACGTGTTTTTACCACCATACTTTTTTTCTGCACCGTACCTATAACCGTAATCATTCTTACGAAAAGACAAAGTTCCAACTTTTTTCTACGTTTTACATTTAGACTAAATCTTTGTGACATGCATTTTTTTGTATCACACACAAAACACACACACTTTACCGATATGTTTAGGTCCCATGTAATAGGGTGCGAATCTATTGTCATTAACCGGGCATAGATTGTAACTAGCGACTGCTACTGCTAAATAGTAAAAAAAAATATAAATATATACCATCACGCCTGTATTCCCCAAAGGGTTAGGCAGAGGTGTACCAATGTACACCCACAGTTCGCCGGTATATTTAGGTCCCATGTAATAGGGGGCGAGCCTATTGCCATTTACCGGGCACAAATCCAAACTCCGAGCTGCTACTGAGAAATTCATAGAAAAACCCAATAACACTTTTTGCTCGACCTGGGAATCGAACCCGGGACCCCTTGCACAGCAGTCGCACTTGCGACCACGAGACCAATGGGGCAGTGTCAAATCAATAATTAAATAGTACAATATTGTGAAACTAACATTTTCGATATTCTATTTTCAGGAGATGATCTGGGCTTCCTAAGGACTGTTCCCTGGCTCAGGGTACGTCGAGGCTCATGCGACTTCTATGGATGCCAACGTCACTGCTACAATATGGAGAACCAAACGGGACCAGAGGGAGGTGGCGTTTGCGTCAAACAATATTGTGACTGCAGTGTGGTCCCGGATGATATCTAATAACTAAATAAAAGGTCGTATTAATTATGTCTTATATTTACTGTCTTCAGACAGTAGCATATCCACCTACTAATAGTTACCATCACGCCGGTATTCCCCGAAAGGTTAGGCAGAGGCGCAACCAATGTAAACCCCCAGTTCGCCGATATGTTTAGGTCCCATGTAATAGGGGGCGAACTTATTGCCATTAACCTTGTAACAGTTCTCTTTTAAAAACCTCACAATGAAATTAAATAACTGATGATACGGTTGACGCACTGGCTGATGTGATTGGCTGCTGCGTAAGTTCAATATCACAGAACAAATTTTCGCGGAGCAAATATTTGAATGCCGTACTTACATCTAGTTGCTACGGATCTGGTTGTTTGTGTTTGCAAACCCACACAAGGAAAATGAGTGTGGTGCAACGATTTTACATAAAAATAAACTAAACATGACACTGCATAGCAATGCTAAGGTGATTCAGTATAATTTGAACTTTGTATTTGTATGATTGGCCCTTTTTTTTCAAGATGGGAAATCATCAATTGACTTCCCCCGCCCTGGGAGGGGCGGGAGTGAGTGTCAGACTTTTACTGACTAAAACCCATCCATGTTCCTGCTTGTGCCCTTTGCGTTCCGGCGGCGCGGTATCTCTTTCGTAAACCCGCAGATGATTGGCCCTAGGGTCAAAAAACTACTATTTAGTGCCATTTTTTTCAACGCAAACGGCAAACGGTGGCGGCAAAGATACGAGCGGACAAAGTTGGAATTCTTAAAGAGCACATCGAAATTTACAAAATTACCTACACAATTTTAAAACCCCTAAAAAACTCTCCAGCTAAAACTACCACATAACTGCACTACCATTGATTACTTTACGCAAAAACCGAAAATTAAAACCCAAATTGTGTAACCACACATAATATTTTTAAATAACCACTCAAAAGGATTTGCATAAAAAAGTTAGTTAAGCCTCCACATATCCCACTCTTAAATGAAAGAGAAAATTTATGTAAAGAGCATTCGTTCCCGTGTCTTTAATAGCTTTAAGTGCTGAAATAAAACACACTAGGTATTTAGAATTTAAATAAAAATACAATTTAGTTAAAAGCTTTCTCTAGGCTCTTGTGAAGCAGTTTATTTTATCTGCTTCAGGTACGTATCAATGTCGCTGAGCTTTTTTCCGTTGCAATTTAATGGCCATTTCACGATGTTCCAACTTCACGCCAGTCTGGTAATTAATTAACTGTACTGTAGAGACTGGTTGGTGTAGCAATATTTATGATAGGCATATACTTAATATAAATATTGCTGCCTACCTATCTAATAAAGACATATGATCGACTTAATATTAATTACATCATAATGTATTTTATAATTCAGTACCTATGGGAAATAAATGTAAGACATTTCGCATAGGACCGTCCAGCAATTACAGTTCAGTAACAGTTCAATTTACGTTCTAAAACTTTTACTCTGCTTTAAATTTAATTAATTAGTGTTTATATATTATATCCAAAATCATTATACCTAATTACTTTGAAAAATGAGAGAAATTATTACGTGGTTGGATTCGTTTTGGCCTAACTCCATTTAGAGATTGTTTATAACGATTACATTGCAACCGACTACACAATATCATTTTACCAAGTACACATTTCTTTCGGAATACCACATTAATAAGTCAACAAACTGTTGGGCAATTACAATAATCAGCATAAAGCAACTCCGGGCAATACGGTAGAAACATATTTATCTTTCCTATTCGAATCCGCCATTAAAATGAACGCGACAATTATCGAAAACACAAAACGATTAACCCAGATAAAGGACTCGGCGATTGATTCCGTACTGACCACAAACCAGAGAACCCACCACTATAATTCACCAACCGAAACTTTAACCCCTGCAAAACCATACACTGCTCCTTTTGTTAAATAAAATCCATAATAAAAAAACAAATGACTACTCATGAACAGCAATGGAATGCAGAGAAAAAAATGTGAACTTATCGTTTTGTCATCGCTTTATATCCCGCTGGGTACCGTTAATTCTTATTGAATTCCTCATATTGTTCGTTAATTGAATGGAATCAATCAATTTCGGCGTAGGTATATCAACTTTCGCGATATAAATGACATTTGCAGAGCTGAATAAAATATAGTGCGTCAGTTTAAAAAGTTAAACCGAGAAATAGGTCACAGTAATTTAAGTAACAGTAAATCAAATATGTTGAATATAGCGGCATGTTTTTGAAGCACGATAAAAAACTAGTAGCTTGGAATGATTGGATTTGAAAAACAAGCATTTAAAAAATAACAGCATTGCACGTTAAATGCAACCTGATAAATGATCATACATCTAGTCATACAAGCACTTCGGTTACAAACTGCGCACACAAACTTTCTGAAGAACCATGCCAATAAGGTCAGGGTAAGTACTTCTAGGGGATCCCCTCCCAGCGTATGAATTATGAATTGGAAACTTGACATTAGTACTTGCCCGACATCTAACCCGCCACCTTATGGGCAACAACACTGCCCATCACGATAATTTTGTTACTGAAATATACTCAAGAAATTTTCAAAATCATTGACATTAGCCCAAACGAATGTCCATGCAATACGACCTTTAGATACTCGTAGGTATATAAACATCAACAACGAGGCGTACCCAAAAGTTTTATAATCACTGCGTAGTAATTATAAGTTTATAGCCCGGCCCATGATAAATAGATCGTTTTGATGATAAATAGCCCCGACCGATACCCGATTGATGGATGCGTGGCGCTTCCAAACGTCAGATGTGATGTAATTTGTTAAATGTTGCGTACAATGTTCGATGAATCAATAATAAAGTTGTGTTGGGAGACACGGCGTTAATTTTTATTGATATACCTATAAGTACTTTCTTGATTGCTGTAACTTACCGTTCATCAAATAGACGTATGACCTTGTAAACACGGCTTAAAAAACTGGAAATAGATTGTTTTGAAACCCAACATAACAGTCTAGTATATTAAACCTACTTTATTCTTTTATTAGATTAAATGGCTCTCACAGCTATTATAAATGGAATGGAAAATTTTCATGAACACAAATATCGATTTATTTTTTTACAAAATCCGGCTATTCGAGATTCTGCAATACATTTAAGTGGTTATCATTCCAGCTTCCAATATTATAAATACGCCGTTGTTTTTAACCACTTTATCTTAGTTGCATATCTTAGGCCAAAGTAGTATGTAAGAATCGTAGCAGGTGGCGTTCTGTGGTTTCTGCCTACCCCCATGGGAAAAAGGTGTGAGTTTATGTATGCATGTATGTATGTATCTTAGTTGTTGCATGTCACAATGAGATGTGATCCACCTTTTGCCATTGCTGCCCTCCCCAAAAGTCTGAGGTCCGTACCTCATAGGAGAAGAGAATAACCATACCAAACCATACCAGCCATCTCCATACCATAAAGAATACTCGCTTAGTTTATAAATCTTAATCTCTGGCGGAAGGCTTTAATTTTTAAGGTACTACCAGAAAGTCTGATTAAGCAGCCGATAACCTCAGAGGTTAACCCGTGAGATGCATCACGAACTATAATATCGCATATCTTAAACAATTAGTTCCCTCTTAACTGATGTTGTACGTGGAAAAGCGAGGGTTATGCTGACGTGCTTGGATCTCAGGTCTACACGGCATCCCTCGTCTACTTATCGCAAGAGTAGGGGTAGTTAATTGCAAGTGGTTTCCTGCAACGCCCTATTTTCAAGCACATAACGAATTCTCTTTAGCTTCGTACGTGTGGTTCTGACTACGATTTAGCTTCTGGTTTGAGCAAAAGCGACTGCAGAGCTTACGAGTCTCTGCAATCTAGATATGGACAATAAAAGGTTTCGTAGGTCTATTTTTGCTTGATAGCGAGTCCCATTTTCGCCTAAGAATTTCTTTTTTATGAGAGAATTCCGCCACACTATTCCAGGCTACTGTAACTCCTGAAAGCTAGAATTACCGGTAGCGACTATCAGAAAATCGCCAAGGCAACCACTGGTTATTGTGCTCGACTAGTTTCTGACAAACGATCCAACTGCTCTTTTGGATCCCCAGAAAAAAACAGCCGAGGAGTCAGACAAAACTAACCAATTTCCCCACCCCTTCATACGCAGATACAGGAGACAGAGCAGAGCTAGGTCAATAGGTACAAGGGGACTAGAAAAAGCCCAGCTGCCTAGCACCATGCAACAAAATCCAATATACCCGGATGTTTGTTACTCGTTTACGCTTAAATGGCCACACATACAAATATTGATTTAGCTCACATAGGATAAATTGTATCCCGTTTTTAGGTTTCCATGGGACAATTTAAGAATTTGGCTTAACGTTGAAGTCTATGCAGACAAAGTGGCGGTGAGAACTTAGCTTAATATGCAAGGCGCGATAACAGTAAGACGTAATTTCTGACTCACCAAGACCTATACTAAAATGACCACCTATAAACGAATAGAACTTTATATATAGTACACAACTAACTTCATCAGAGTGATTGCATAGAACTACAATATTGTTGGAATAGAACATTTCCAATTCCCAATGTATTTGAGTGCCATTCGCGTAACGTTTCGTACCGTGTCCCCTACTAGCATTAATTGGTGCATCTATTCACGTTTGTGGGTCACATGCAATACATTAACGTGGCCTCAGTAGGTACTGAATGGCGATTCGTAGGTCTTGGTAATTATTGGAGGTCTCTAATTACTCGAATGGTTGCGGCTTTTCAAGCCAATGTGTGACTTTTGTGAGCCCAAAGCGATTTTACTGTGCGGGCCTCTAGCATTCCAGCTTTAGAAAGTCGAGCGATGGTCAATTATTGATGCATGGGAGTTTAAACGGTTCTAGAATTTTAACGCGCTACTGAAATTCATACGGGACTGTAACAAAGTTTTGTAGGGTACTTAGGAGACGGCTAAGTACATCTGTGTGTTTCTTCAAGACGCCGCTCGGATGCTAATGTATAAAACAATAAAATAAGTTACCTAAACACTTGTGCATACCTATCGAAATTGGATTGCCAGAATGTACCTACTTTGAGATTTAATGTGCTGTCCAAAAAGGGAAATAAATGCATCCTTCCCATTTTTTTTCTCATAAATGAATTAACACGGAGAGCTTATAACTGATTTTACGAAAATGCAGCAAGTTTTGTTTACATGAAAAAAATATTATGTTAAAGTGGCTTTACCCGAAAACCAGAACAAAACAATACATTCATATTTTTTTATACTCTTAGATAAACAACCACAGTTTCCGGTAATCAAAAAAATAAATCCTACTACTATTATAAATGCGAAAGTTTGTAAGTATGGATGTATGGATGTATGGATGTTTGTTACTCTTTCACGCTTAAACGGCTGAATGGATCTGGATGAAATTTGGCACAAAGATAGATTATAGTCTGGAATAACACATAGGCTACTTTTTATCCCGGGAAAATGTACGGTACCCGTAGGATAACACATCAACTGTAACGCGGACGAAGTCGCGGGCAGAAGCTAGTAAAAGATAAAAGAAATAAAGCCCCATGTACACAAGCCGATTATGCTGGATCTATTCATAGGAGTACATGGTAACCTGTCCTGAAATGTTCCATGAATATTAAACTAACAAATGTATTGGCAATCGTCACGGAAATGGAAGAAAATGTTCCTTTATTTCGCCAATAGAGGTAATCCTATAAGTCTCAATGGCCGTGCTATGGAGTATTATAGAACCATTGTTCTGGGGTAAGAAAGAGATGGCGGCAATTTTGTATAGCTCTGTCCTTGTCTCACAAAGGAATCGTGATGGTTATGACAGTAACATAAGGTTCTTAGATATAATAATAGGGAAATAAATGTAAGGAAATTAACTGTTATGGGCATTGCAGCGGGTATTTGGCCAGATGTGGGGGTCATACAAAGTTGTATGAATATATATATTTTAGCGTAATTAATGTTACTGCACGGCCATTTTATTTAATTGATACTGTAGTTCATGGTATAGAGGGAAAACATTCCATATATTTTACTCCTATACATCAGAGGCCATATTATTACATTTTCAGTTTATTATAGAAACTGTACCTAGTAATTTTAGAGAATTTAATAATTGTATAGTGTAGTGATGTCACGAACTGTTTTTATATTTCTAACATATTTAATTATTATTTTTTTACTAACTAATCACTTTATGGTTACTTTTTGTAGTCTAGATACTTGAAAAAAAAAACGCTTATATAACACACATACGCGGTTGGACTGGTAAAGCGCGAGCCGCGCATGCGTGTTCCCGCATGCGGCGCGCGCAATCCGTCAAGAGGACATATGAGATGGGGTTTTGTTTTATTGTCGACGGTCCCATAGTTTTGTTAATATTGTATTTTCTATAAGTTTTAGCTATATTATACAGTTTATCGTGCACAATTGACTTTGTTTTCACTGGCTAGTAGCCTACACCATTACACTTATTAAATGAACTAAATATAAATATTATGTTTACATACTTAAGTTTTTCTTGACATCACTGACATCCGTGAAGGAAAACATCGTGATTATACCTGGAACAACATCAACATACCATCCCGCCTGTATTCCCTGAAGGGTTAGGCAGAGGTGTACCAATGCACACACAAAGTATGCCGACCTGTATACCTGGACAATACTGGACATGTATACCTAGACTTATTCTGTAATTACTAATCCGCCTTTAGCTTAAACGCTCATGCCTTCTCTGTATAAGAAGAGACTTTTGCCCTGCAGTGGGACAACAATAGGCTAGTATTATCATCATTAAAAATATTCCACCAAATATGAACTCTCAAACATCAGTCATATCAAATCCCAGATCGAATAGGTACCTTATCTACAAGCGCGTTGCTGCTGTCAGCATGTCGGACATCCAATCAAATTCTGCTTACGTCCTAACCCGCAAATCACATCGGCTCGGTCTTGCGCTGAGTCGGCCTATATAAATCCCACACCGGCCATGTTGGATTACTGTTGTTGTTAGAAATCAAATAACTGGAAATAACTGGAACAGTGTCGTGATGGCCCAGTGGTTAAGGCGCCCGCCTCCCATGCACGAGGTTGTGGGTTCGCAACCGGGCTCGGGCAAGTACCAATGTGACTTTTCCTAGTTCATAAAATATGTACTTTCTAAGTTTATCTTGGACATCACTGACATCAGTAACCATGTCAGAGGCCCTTGAGGCGGTTTAGAAACTCTGTCACTAGGGTGTTTGGGGTCGTTAGACCTTACTGCCCACACGATAAGAAGAAGACTGGAAATTAGTTTGCGTTTTATAAAGTTTGATGGTTTATGAAACGACTAGCGACTTCGTTTGCGTGGTTTAAGTCAACCGCCATAAGTTACGTCTTTGGTTACTGCTCTTCTCCTATAGGTCGGGGAATGATGTTATACAGGATTTTTTTTAACCAGTGCGTAAATTTTGCCATAATAAACTTCAACACGTTTTATTAAACACGTATATTTTATTTTGATATGTCTTAGTACTAAAAAAAAAAGTTATCGCTTACGAAACATGTTTACTTAAAAACCATAATTATTTTATTGTCACTCGGCGCTAGCGCATTCCCCACCCCCTCACCCCAGCCATGCGCCCGGGCGGCGGCCGCGAGTTTTCATTGATAGTACGGCGAATAGATTATGTCCATGTTTAGCTTATTTCAAACTCGGATAAGGACGAATTTTTCTTTTTATTTTTTTTTACTAAACACGGAAATGTGTTCTATTACTGACACTGAACTACCAAAAAAAATTTACGCACTGGTTAAAAACTTTTCCTGTATAGCTGATAGTGATGTTATAAAGTCTTCCTCGATAAATGGACTATCTAACATGAAAAGTTTTTTTCAATTAGAATCAGTAGTTCCTAAGATTAGCGCATTCAACCAAATAAAAAAACTGTACAGTTTTATAACATGAGTATAGATTTGTTTAGCTGAGCGATTGGCTGCAGCTGCGCTACGTGTTGCGGGTCTGGTTGTTTGTGTATGTGATAAACTGCCTCGTTAGACTAGTGGTGCTAAGTGCCACTGGTACGCTAGTGGTCTTAGGTTCGATTCCCAGGTCGAGCAAAGTGTTATTGAGTTTTTCTATGAAATTCTCAGTAGCAGTTCGGAGTTTGGATTTATGCCCGGTTAATGGCAATTGGCTCGCCCCCTATTACATAATACCTAAATATACCGGCAAACTGTGGCAGTACATTGGTACACCTCTGGCTAACACTTCGGAGAATACAGGCGTGGTGGTATTCTCAGTAGCAGTTTGGAATTAGGATTTGTGCCCAGTATGGTAATAGGCTCGCCTCCTATTACGTGGGACCTAAATATACCGGCGAACTGTGGCAGTACATTGGTACACCTCTGCCTAACACTTCGGGGAATACAGGCGTGATGGTATTCTCAGTAGCAGTTTGGAATTAGGATTTGTGCCTAGTATGATAATAGGCTCGCCTCCTATTACGTGGGACCTAAATATACCAGCGAACTGTGGGTATACATTGGTACACCTCTGCCTAACCCTTCGGGGAATACAGGCGTGATGGTATGTATGTTTATAAAACGATTTGTTTGCTTAAGTGATTGGCTGCTGCGTGTCGCGGGCCCCTACATTACAGGTAGTTTATGCGGGTCTGGCTGTTTGTGTATGTGAGTTAATATGTTTGTAAACGCAGCTACGATCCAGGAGAATAAAAATTATAATTTTTTTTTGAGCATTCATTACCGCTGATATAAACTGTGACTAGATTTTAAACTTTTTTAATCAGTATAATTGGTTTTCTAGTAACAGAAAATATTTGTGACCATCAGAATCGCCTGTCAACTGAACAGTCGTATTAAGCTTGTAACCGCAGGAAAGCTTTCATCAGAATCTATCATGGGACGTGGTAAGCAGTAAGGATATCGATACACTAAATAAAATGTCTTCTTCAGAACTGATTACACAAGTTGGTTTTATTTATTAATAATTTACAAATATAGCAAAATAAAGTTTTGAGCACATTTATCACGATTATTAATTAGTTTTACAATCAGCTCTAATTTGGTTTAAAATCACTATGATTGAGGCCGTGTATAGCAATTCGTTACAGACGTGGTGCGCCGGCGGCTCTCGATCGATAAACCGATATCGTCAAGATGGCC
Source organism: Caradrina clavipalpis (assembly GCA_932526535.1). Taxonomy (NCBI): domain Eukaryota; kingdom Metazoa; phylum Arthropoda; class Insecta; order Lepidoptera; family Noctuidae; genus Caradrina; species Caradrina clavipalpis. The sequence continues at coordinate 4,147,554 of OW052095.1, forward strand.
GCCCTGAAACCTTTTAACGTTACGCCAACGTAAGGTTTAAAATCTCATAGCCAAAGTCTAAATCAAAGCATTTATTTCAATTATACAATTTACTTTTAAATTCTCATTGTCAGTCAGAAAATTCAAAAATACGTAAAAACCGTTCATAAATAACAAACATCTAACCACGCATTAAACGTCGAACAAAACGTATCCAGTCTTACAATCAAAACAGAGACATAAACATGCAAATACTATGCGAGCAATAACGAAACGCCGAAACGCACGGCATGTGTAATTGAATCTAAAAGGAAATTGCATTCCACACGTGAAGCCTCGATCACACGGTCGTGTTTGCGAAGATAAGGACATTTTTATACTAGAAACTAGCGGACGACTTCGTCCGCGTAGCTTATTTTACCCGCTATAAGTTTTTTTTTTTAAGATGGGAAATCTAAAAATGACTTCCCCCGCTCTGGGCGGGGTGGCAGGGAGTGTCAGACTTTTACTGACTAAAACCCATCCATGTTCCTTCATGTGCCGTTTGCGTTCGGGGGCGCGGTATCTCTTACGAACAACCCGCAGCCCCGGCAGGCATTTGCCCTTAGTGGCCCCTCTGAATGTTTGCTGATATCTCTTTGAGGCGCGCGAAGTTACGGTTTTGGTTACTGCTCCGCTCTCGTGTGTCGTAGCGTAATGTTATATAGCTTATATTACTCAGGAATAATGATGCTATCCATTGGTGAAAAAATGGTTAAAATCAATCCAGTGGTTTTGGAGCCTGTTCGTTACAAACAAACAAATCTTACCTCTTTATAATTTAGTATAGATTACCACCAGAATTTATTGACGGAGATAGTGTCAGATACGAAATAAGTGTTCTATAGATGTTCTTGTATGTAAAGTTTTGTAATATCATATATCAAACGTTGAACTTGAGTGCTGAAGTATTGTTATTGTATTGTGGAGTGTTTTTGTGATTTAGGTTACTTTGTTTTGTTTGTGTTTTGTTTTCTTGTTCGCGTAGAATAGGTACCGTTAGGTATTTCTTCTAGTAATTGCTCGAACAATGTCGGCTTTGTATTTATTTAATTTCCTATTGTATCTTTTGTACATTAGGTTTAGATGTTATGTAGTTACCTCATTTTGTAATTTATTATGATTATGATATTTCTTGTAGGTACAGCATTCATCTATATTGCCTTGTATCAAACGTCCTTATTTATGAATTAGTAATAGCTACTTATATAAATAAAAATGAATGTGTTACTAAGCGCAGAACTCGAGAACAGGTGAAACGGACCGGCATTTTTTTTTTTTTGTTATGTTCTTAATTTCCCAGGCAAGGTTTATATTAAAGAAAATTTTTGGAAGATCCACTGCAAAGGATGGAAATTTGCACCCATGCGAAGCTGGGGTGACTCACTATTTCTTTTTAAAAACGCTTGTCTTTGGTCTGCTACTCTTGCGTATCAACATACTTTAGTTTAACAATAAATAAATAATTACTCTATAATTTGTTTAAAATTTCGTCACTCAAGTTTGAATAAAATTCAAACACCCAACACAAAAAAATACAACGTCAACAATAGTCTCCAAACAAACGAATCATCAAAGTTTAAAAACTTAACTCAATTATCTCAGCTCTCGTGTAACAACATTGTTACAAGCTACAAAAAAAAAAAAAACCTCACTACCCCCACGAGGGATGTGAAAGACTTGTAATGTCAACAACTAGAGTGGGGCACATTAATTTCCCGCAAATTGTAGTGTAGCATAAATTCGGTTCCAACTGGGTACTATTGTTCCTTACAATTTTATTTCCTCTTACATGTACTTACATACTTTTTCATTAGGGATGGGAATTGGGAAATTATCAAATGATTTCTTTTGCTCTGGGTGGAGCGGAACGGGAGTGTCAGACTCTTACTGACTAAAACCCATTTGTGTTCCTCTTAATGCTTTTTGGCCTGGAACCACCATCATAAAGAAAAAAGTTACCATGAAAAGAGTCATCTTTTGAATAAATTCCGCAACCTTCACAGGCACTGACCCTAGCGGAGCCGTCTACTATGGCCGATATCTCTTTGAGACGCGCGTGGAATACAATGTGCCGTTGACCCGGGCCTGGGTCTGATTAGGCCGCAGTTAGGCCCGCGGGTTGGGTGACCGGGAATCGTCCTGCGACTCCCGGCGACCGGGGCGTCTTCGTCTGCAGCGGCGGCTGGGTCGTGATGTGTGCCTCCCCGTCACGCATAATGTACATACCAACGTGAAATTATCCTGTTCCCCTCTTTTGATGCGAATAAGGAAAATAGCTGTAACATACCTGTAACATCTATTCTGCGTTATTGCTAACATACATTTCTCACATGGAAAAGTTATTTGTTATTGTTTTGTCATACGAAATGGTTGTGTACGAACATCTGAGATTATGAGAAAGAAATATTATTATCTACAGTCTGGGCATAGATGAAATTTACGACATACAAGTATAGGACAACATACATATTGTAATATATTTTTTTATTAAGATGTTCTTGTGCCAGATGCTAACGATGAAGCTCTTAGCGTTCGCATCCAAAAAAAGTGTAGTAATTCAGAAACGTACATACCTATAAGTCAATGATAAACCATGGTGTGGCATTGGCTCCGTTGAAATTTAGCTTAAAACCGGCCAAGTGTGACAAGACCTAGCACACGACGATTTTGTTACCAACGTTAAATAATGATATTATGTAACACTATAAAAACACATTACTTATGAGGACTACCGTTTTATTTTTAACTGTATTCTTCTACCCGCAACTTCGTCTGCGTGGTTTTTTTTTCAAAGTCTTTTGGCATGCTCCGCTCCTATAGGTCGTAGTGTGATGTTATACATTTGAATTCAACTGGCAGTTCCAGAGATTAGCGCGTTTCAACAAACAAACAAGAAATCTATTCAGATTTATTATATTAGAATAGATTGTAGGTAATAACAATCTAATTGTATTTTGATTTTCGCTGATATGGACCTAAGTCAAGACCTAAGAGGTTACACTTAGGTCTTAAGGAAAAAAATATTGCATGCCATGTCAAGTCATCACAATCGTGCAAATAACACTTTAACAAAAAAACTACTACAAAAATAAACACTAAAGTACCTCTAACTAACTTTTGTCGCTAACTATACATCATATTCCCTGCTCTTCACGTCAAACAAGTCACATGAACGGAAGGGGTCGTGACGTCGCTAACTCGTGACGTCACGTCCCGCCCCGTTGATCAACTGCGGATTATGTCCATACTCCTAGGCTGTGGTTTTAGTGTGGGCCGATTTAAGTTTGGACAACCGTCTGAGAGACAGCAGGTGTATTGTTCAACTTATGACGAATGATGTTTGTAATATATTCGTGGGGAATTGGATGTGAGTCAGTTGTGATTTGATTTTGTAGGGTGTTTTTAAGCCCCTGAAGACCTCTTGTGCCAATCAGAATGGGGATTGTTTAAAAAATTTAACCACTACATTTTATTTTATTTATTAAAAATTTAGACCATTTTGAGAAACTAATTTGAATATTTTGATGATTGGCTCAATGGTTATTTTTTAAAAAAATATTCAAATATATATATTTTTTAAGATAGATGACGTCATTATTGGCTCAAAAGGTTGTGTCTTTGCCCAACTATTTACATAATTAAAAGTTTAAATCTGTCAACACAACGTCTGTCAAGCGTCAATAGGCGTCATAACATAACTCATACATAAACGAATCTAAAATTGAAAATTTCAAACCGAAACTGTTAATTTTAAACAGCGAGTGCTTTTTTTAAGGTGTTTACAATCGACGAGGTGACGTTATTGTTCGGTTTCCTAAACCACAATGAGCGATACTTTTGTTAAAGTCACGAAACCTGCCTAAGGTTGAAACCATTATGATATTGGAGTTTATTTCTACTAACAGCCATCATAGCGTAGATGAAATAAAAATAAAAAAATTGTCGAGTGTCGGAATAATGGAACAAGATTATTAGGAAAGTCGCAGGAATAATATAATTTGTGAAAAACTTTAAACTGTTATTATGTTTCAAAAACTTTTGACATTTGCGTTATAATTTGACACTTGACAACTGGTTGACTTGCCACTTACTTTTTTTTATTTTCTGAGGCAACGATACAAAACTGCCAGCGCTGACCTAATTTGAAGGGCACTGAAGGTCAATCGTATTTTATCAAAAATATCAGTAAAATATGAATATTTTTCATTATTAATTAGTCCATAATGCTCAGTGACGCTATTCCTCGAAACGGGTTTTTAATTACAACATATAAAAAAAAATGAACAATGCCCATTGCTCACACAGGCCCACTATTTGTGGCATTTTAAATTTTAACCCAGTGTGAGCGATTTAATCTGAGTCAAGTTTATGGCGTAAGTAGGCCCATGGATGTAAGTTTATGTTTTTTGCTAATTTAGACGATATTATTAAATATTTATCATGGTTGACTCTTTCCAATTCCGTATCAACAAGTAGCTATACAAATAAATAATTTCATTTTAAAAGTCTAGATGGGAATCGACTTTTTCATTACTTTTATTATAATTATATTACTAATGAGCAAAATTTGATTTCCTACTTCCTTATCCATCTATTCTTCTTCGTGATATTTACTTGTAGACGATAGTAAGGACTCTATTCGTCACACGAGACAGATCCAATCAGGCACACCTTAAAAAACAAAATTCAAATTTCGAAAAAATCACTATTACTAAAAAACAAAACACTATCTAACCCCCAAAACACATGTTTTCTCCTACTTAACATCCAAATCGCCGTCCGGCCATTACGTACACATGCTAACCGTCTTCGACCACGTGCAAATAACGACAACAGTTCGGAGACTCGGCCTTGTACATAATCATTAATTTAATGGACGGACCCTGAGGGCCGGGTACTGGATAGTTCCGTCGGTCACTCCAGCCAGATCGTGACTGGCTTAACTTGCTGGCTGGCTTATTGAATAGCTTTGTGGGTATCGGCGGGATGTACGTGGGTTGAGTGTACGTACTGTTGCTCTATTCGAGCTTATAGTGAGCTGTCATGCCTTGATGCTACAGACTGACTGCTCACTTATTAATTAACTAGCTTTAGCCCTGACTTCGGCCGCGTAAATGTCGGTTAAGTATATTTACAATATCATAATTGATCATGATTCAAAAGACACGTGGCGCTGTTTATTATCGTAAAAACGTAATTGTTGTTATCCTCGGGAACAGTACTATTTTTCGGGATGAAATGTAGGTACCCTATGTCCGTTTCTGTACAACTGACAACGTATATGCAAAATTTCAGGTTGATAGGTTCAGTGGTTAATGCGTGAAAAGGTAACAAACAAACTTACTTTCGCATTTATAATATTAGTTAGGATTAGGATTTAAACTTTGTGCAACAAAAAAGTACAAAGGCACTTTTAATGCCTGAGGCATTCTTAACCAAAGGTGGTGAAGAGATAACATGACAGGTGCAGATTATAGTACGAGCTTAAATAAAAGAATGTAGAATTTTAAGATTAAAAAGACCAAAATAAAATTATTTAATTAAGTGAAATGTACACAACTAACCAAAAGTAGTGAAGAGATAACATGACAGGTGCAGATGATTTTACGAGTGCAAAACAAAGAAATTAGTATTTGAAATTAAGAAAGCCTAAAATAAAAAAATAAATAAATGAAAGTGCAAAGATATTCATAATTCGCTAGAAAATTTGATTTTGTACAAAATTGCTTAACATATAAGAAATATTGAGAAAATCGATAACGAGAATTTAAAATTTTTTCACAAATTAAATTTTTCATCAGGTAGAAGTGTTTACACCTATTAAACAATACCAGAAAAAACAACGGCAATCTCACGTCTCCAACTCGTCCTCTGTATCAATTAATTGCAAATCGGTCCTTCACTTTTCTATAAATGGGTACCTCTGTAGCGGTAGAAAGATCTATTAAACGCGTGATAAACATTAACTTTTATTTTTTAAATACGTGATTTTAATTCTAGTATTATATGATTTATTCTATGTTGTTGACTTATTGACAGCCGTACCCAACGGACTGTCAGTACCGACCTGAAATCACCTTTCTAGTCTTTAGTCATCGCATTCAAATCCCCAAGATAAAAGCTGTCTAAACTTTAGGGCTCACTGGCAAATAACATAGTAACGTAGCTTTAAGTAATATTATAACTTATGTTTAGCCTGCTGACTGATGTTTATTACTCGGATTATTAATTATTTTCAATCCTTTTGTCTATTAAATACAAATCTTTTATGCACCTGAACCAGGAATAAAAAGTGCCCGAGTGTATACTCGGGCACTTTTCCTACTAACTTTTAGGAACGGTCACAACCTAATCTTAGTCTCAATCTGTCAAAAACGCCACTACATTTTTTTTCAATGTTTGTCGCTGAGATGAGATTGTGACGAAATTTTGAAAGTTTTTTGTTATTAGAACTGGCGTTCTGTTTGCGCTGAATTGACCTGTATAAAAACTGAAGTAAATAACAGAGCACACTCATGCTGTTTACACGCTAACATTGAATCTCTACCTAAACAGGCCTCAGGTCCACTTGTCCCAAAGATTAACCCAATCACTAAACATGAGATTTAATATCAAAATATCATACATAATTTCTAACATAACCTCGTGTTAGCGACTAACTCCGAGTAATTTTTTTGGAACCAACGGCCCTTAGAGTATCTACTTCAAAAACTTTTAGCCCTTAGCTCGTCTTGTTCTAAGTAAAAACAAATTGTTATGGTTATTCGCACTTTGAACAAACTTTCAATATATTCTCATAGGCATGTCAAGGAGGGAAACTTTTTAGATAAATTGTAACTTTAGTGAAGCTGGTATGGTAGAAAAAAAAAGTAAATATGTAGCTACGGTTTTGTATTACATCTTCTAATATTTTTGCTCTTGAAAGTTTTCTGAAGTATGTACCTAAGTGATTGTGGTTTTGTTGATTTAGGGCCGATTTTTATTATTATTTTATTACGTTGGACCTAAATATACCGGCGAACTGTGGGTGTACATAATAACACCTCTGCCTAACCAGGAATACAGGCGTGATGGTATGTTATGTACTAAAAACACATCCTCTGTATATTTTACGCCTATAGTTAAAAAATAATAAATAATCAAAGAATATTGAATATTGTAGTAAAACACTTCTACACTTCAGTTTGTTAAACAGTATATTCTTAGATTTTGGTAAGTACACGATTAAAATATTAGTACACCAAATACGTGGCCGATTATGAAAGCGATGCGAGCCCGACTGAAGCGCGCGCGCTGCGTGTGTTGGCGGGACGCGGCCGCACGGTCCGCATAAAGGCCTATTCAGACCTAAGCGGTATTCGCTACCGCCTGCGGCAGAGAAAACCCAGTGGGTATGCGGTAATATTACTGTTCAGACCTAAGCGGTATTCGCTACCGTTCGTAACCCGCGTGGTATGTACCTCTACCCACAGCGGCAGCGAATATCGCTCAGGTCGCTGTAGCCGCGGTACTTGATACTAAATACCTGAGCGAAACCCGCGCGGTATGTACCTCTACCCACAGCGGCAGCGAATATCGCTCAGGTTTGAATAGGCCTTAAGGAAGACGCGAGTCCCTACCTACGCGTCACTATGCGGTTTTAGCGCGAAATTTAAAATTCTTCCTACAATATTGAATATTTAATTAAGGAAATCATTAGTAAATCGTAACAGTTTAATGTTCGTGGAGATATTTAAAGCATAGTTTTAACTAAATGTTTTTTGATGTTGAATATCGTAATCAGAAAGTCCCCAGATATGGTCTAGAAAAAACACAATAATGGTGAAAGAATATTAAGTAACTTTCGACTTTGTCCCGATACATTCTGTATTTGCAATGGTCAGATAAAAAAACTTGTTTAAAATTCTGTTTGTTACCTCAAAAACAATAGTACGAGAATGTTATTTTCTATCTAAAATCATATTTTCATTGCAAAGTCAGAAAATATTTATAAACCAACTAACAATAGCAGCGTAACTTGGAAAAATAAAATGTTTTTGTCGTTTTACCCAAACACTGCATAAAGAATATTTGATATAGGTATGCGCAGTATGTAATTTTATTTTTTACGCCAATTTGCCCTGTATTCACCAATTCACAATTCAACGCATACACAGTAAATGTTAGAGCTGTCCGTGACTGTACTTTCTTACTTTCCATTTTCTAAATATTGCTACGCTTGCTCCTCAATATCAATTCTATTAACTTGTTTTAAGGTTGAGATTACATTGCGCTATCCTGGACTTGAATACACAGGAAAGGAAGAAAATAATATGGAAATTAGTTTTTATTGTTTTTTATAAATGTCATTTTCCTGATACGAATTAATGAACAGCGTTGTCTGTTTTAACTTTTTTCAGACGTAATGTCGACCATGACCAGTACTCGATTGTCGTCGTTAAAATAATTATTATGAGGTGTATAATGACTATCAACTCTATACTTAAGTGTAGTAGTAACAAGAACAGTGTTTTAATAAAAATAATGGTTGGTTGACACTTCCCATTACTCAAGGACTGACATTTACTTGGCCAGAGGTTTAGCTTTGCCATCCTAATTACCATGTGGCAATTGCCATTGCCATGTGTGTTGTATTGCCATGTGGCAATACTAGGTACAAGTCTCATGGGAGAAGCAAAATATTTTTTTGATGCCATTTTGTTTTATTTTTTAGTTATCGTATATATTTTTAGTGTTATTATAAAGTGTGCAAATGTTTTTCTACATATTTGTTTCTTAAAGTTATTAAAAATGTATTTTTAATAAAAATAAAGAACATCAAACATAAAAAGTAATTAAAGCATTTTGGAGTTATGTAAATATTATCTTCTTTGAGTTACTCTAAGACCCAAACATCACCCTTATAATACCCATGGTATTACAGTTCACAATCTTTCCTATCTAGTGGGTTATCTCTTTTTAGATTAAATCAAATTATAACCCAAAAAGGCTGTCAAATAAAAAATCACTGAGTCGTTCCTAAGTCCTTGATCCCCATTATATTCTTAGTCCAACAGCGTCATAGAACAAGAATTTACAGAAGCGAGGCTTTCGGTCCAAACGCATTCTGAAAAAATAAATAATCACTATCTAACAGTACAACGAGCGTCTCTGGACTATCTAAACAATCGTAATATAAATAAAATAGTAAAGACTGTGTTGTCTCTTTGCTGTTGCTCTTTGATGTTGGCGCTTATCTCCGCCGAAATTAACATTACAACAGACATTTTCTCTTGAATTTTTATTCTGACAGCAGTTCCATAGATCCGCCACATAACATACTAATAATGGTGCACCCACGGTCTGCCGTATGTTTTAGGTCCCATGTAATAGGGGGCGAGCCTATTGCCATTAACTGGGCACAAATCTTGACTCCGAGCTGCCACTGAGAATTCCATAGAAAAACCCAATAACACAAGCTCATCCATAAGCATATTAAATCTCCCAATCTGTTTAGGGTAGTCTGCAAAGACTTTGCCAAGCGCAAGGTCTCTAAGCAATGTAATGGAGATCGGTGATTATTTTAGCGACATCGAGCCAGGCAGAAAAGGAAGATGTTAAAGGGTCACATCTCCACGGATTTCTTAATCTATGCCAGCGTTTTCACATCGACCTCCATCATTCGGGACAGGCGAGAACGTCTTCATTGTACTTCTGAGTATAATTGAAAACTCAACGAGTTTTTATACATTGCTCGTTGGTTGATATTGAGCCTAGTTCTCAACGAAATATGGTTTTAATTAAATAGTTTAATTTTTGAGCCTTGATTAAGGTTTTTGGATGGAGACGTGATAGAAGTGATTTGTGACTTTAAGAACGGTGTGGTCTATCTTCAAATTAAAACATTAATTGCATTGGTGTGTCTACTTCTTTTCTATCTTAATACTAGCTCATACTGGCAAATAAATTAACCAAATTCAGCTCAGGATACAGACCCAGTGATTGACACTGGAGGCTTTTATCCAACACCCAAAATCAAATCTTTGGTATTAACAATAGGAATGAAAAAAAAATTTTTTATACGATAGTCAGATTCATGAGGAATAGTGTAGGCTATATAATATCACGCTACGAACTAGAGGAGCGAGGTAGTAACCAGAAACGCGAGGTATAGCGAGTAAATAAATGAGCCACTGTGTACTGTTTTATTTATAATTGTGGCTGCCATAAACTCACGCCTCTTTCCATACCATACTATCGCTACCATCCTTACATACTTCTTTCGCCTCACCCACGTTCATACATCTGGTGATACAAGCACGCCGGTTACGAGTACTGCGCACTGAACCTTTTGGAAGTTTACGTATAAACGTATGTGGCTACCATTACGCTCTAATATTTAATTTGTTTATTTCGCAAAAGATAATTAGATTTTGATCTGTTCCCGCGTTGACCCTACCTTCGTTTTCAATTATTTGTTCCCACATGGTAATTACATGTCTGAAATAAAACAAACCTCAAACATCCAGAACACGTGACCGACACAAGTGAACTGGCGTACATAATTTAAGAGTACCCTCACTTTGGAAACCAAACCGCCCTTCACCTGCTTTGTGAAATGAATTGTTCAAGAGAAATTAATGGACGGCCATTTTTTATTTAATGTTGTTCCTGAACTGTGGATGTGTTTGAATGTGCATTATTTCTGAACTTAATTTTCATCATTTTTGTAAATGGACTTTATAACTGAATTAATGAATTTGGCAATGAAGATGTAAGTACATCATTTGTTAAGTATATTGCCAGTTGACAGTGATTCGGAGGATTTTTTTGAAGTCAAGTTCTTTCCTTCTGTTTTTGTTAATTTATCCTAAAATTGGAGGAGAGGAGAAGAGAAAAGATTTTCTGTTTCTTTTTGTTTGTTTGTACCGTATAATCACCGAAACTATTGGACCGATTTTAACCATATTTTTACCAATAGATAGCAAAATTATCGGGACACGAGAGCAGAGCAGTAACAAAAGACTTAACGCGGGTGAAAATATCCAGGCGGACAAAGTCGCGGGCAGAAGTTAGTTGTTAGTAATTAAATTGTTTCTTTTTGTGTATTATTTTATAAATAGGGGTCTATAACAGGTGGAAAGGACATCGCAACGATACTTTTATCATAAAAGTACACGATTCTACATCCCCAAGGTTTAACATTTTTAGGGTTCAACAAAGAACCTGTGGTGCGCGTTATCTCATACAAACTTTCAAATTTAATATCTTCGACATTTAAAAACCAATTTTAGTTAAACTTGATACGTAAACGCAAGATACATAAGTCTAAAAAGTTACTCAAGTACAATTTTGAAAAACATCTTAAAAGCTAATGTAGAACGATTTAAAGTTTTTAAGAGTAAACTTAGGTTTTGGCTTTGAAAGTATGAGATGCCGTGCCGTTCGAAAACGAACCTAAAGCTCAAGGGAATTCGACGTGAATTAATTAATTACATAGAGAGAGACGTGTTTACTTTGCGGCGACCGGGGCTACTGGAGGTGACACGACGACGGCCATTGGTTATTTGCTTTGAAGTACATTTGTAATGTGATCGGTATCTTTGAGCATTTTAAAATACTTCATGATTGGTTCGTGTAGTTTACTTAAAGGGAATTTTGAGGATTTAGCTTCAACGGTGGGGTTTCGCAGATGGCACCGACCTTCAGTGCCTGTGCGGGGTCTCTCCGCAGACCATGGCCCACCTTTTATCTTGCGCCGCATGCCCTGTCACCTGCACACGTGAGGACCTAATGACGGCGTCGGCGGATGGTGTTGCCGTGGCCGAATTTTGGGTCAAACATAGTATTTAAGAAATATCTAATTTAATGATTTATACTTTATTATTTGCCATCGATACGCTAAGAAGAAGAAGAAGGATTTAGCTTTGATTAATGGCACGGTGGACCGACGATTTAAATAAGATGGCGGGCAGCAAATGAGTGCCTGCTGCCCGCGATCGTTGGCGCTCTTTGGGGGGAGGCCTACGTACAGCAGTGGACGGCTAAGACGATAATGATGATGAATGTATGAATGTCGTGATGGTTCAGTGGTTAAGGGGGCCTTAACCACTGAATTCTTATAATTGTGGTGACGGGTTTTGATCACCACGCAAGGAGGATTAGTATTTTTTTACTTATAATTATTAGCTGCTTCCGGTAACTTCGTGTGTGTAGTTTTTCAAAAAACTACATGCAAAAAATCTCTCTAGCTTTATTATTCTCGCATATACGAGTATATGTCCAGGTTTCTCATGTTTTTTTTTGTAATTGATGTCAGTAATATCCAAGATAAACTTAGAAATTGTATGAACATTTTGTATACATACAAGTTTATATGCAAAGACAATTTACAATTCAAGTCCCAAAATGTCCACTGTTGGGCACAGCAACCCACAACAGCCAAAATTTCGCGACCCCCATCCATAAACCTAATTAAACACCCTTGCAGATCAACTTGTAAATAAGTCCAACAAGTTTCTAATTTGCCTAAAATCAATCACTTTAGTCTTCTATCTGTTCGAGTTTCAAAGGCGAATGTGTCCAAGCCTAAGTACGTACAAGATACTTGTAGTTAAGTCGATAACCGAAGGGTCTATCCGAAACCCTCGAAGGCTTGTTAATGAAGACCCTTAACAAGCAAAGTTTTTTCGGGCACTGGCATCCGACCGGATAAGTCAAGTTTTTATTAAATTTTAAGATTAGATTATTAATTTTACGATGAATAATCAGCGTGGATCAATTTCCAAAGAAATTAACTTGCTACGCTGCTCTTTGAGCCGCTAGCAAAGTATGTTTAGTTGGACCCAGTTTTCTCTCTCTCTTCATTTACTTAGGAAAGTTCCGCTACGAAAAATTTTGATAAAATTATGGAATTATTACATATTAACCATCACGCATGTATTCCTCGAAGAGTTAGGCAGAGGTGTACTAACTTCATGTCATTTTTATGTCATTAGTACTTTCTAAGTTTGTCTTGGACATCGGTGACGGAAAACATTGTATACAACAAAGCGCATTGAGTTTGCGGTCAGTTTGGTGTATTACTTATATTTATTTTGAAAATGGCTAAGCCCGCGGAACTCGTTTGGAACATGCCGAGTTACATATGATCAAATTCAGTTGTCAGTGTCATTTTTTAAATTTATTACAATGCCACTAAATTAAAAGAAATATGAAATTAATTATTTCGAAATTCTAGCAATGCAACTGCTTACTATTCATTTCGCCTTGATGAAATATCATACACATTTTTATAACTAGCCTTACTGTCCCACTGCTGGGCAAAGGTCTCCCTCCATTTCTTATATCTATTGCAATTTTGCACTACGTCTTGCCAATTCTCAAGGAAACCAACTAAGTTGTCCCGCCATCTCCTTCATGGCTTGCCGCGTCTCTATCTTGCCTTTTCGGGACACCAATCTTGGGCTCAGTGGGCCCTTATATCGTTCGATATGCGGCAGACATGACCACGATTGGTACTTGCCCGTGCCCGGATGCGAACCCACAACCTCTTGCAGGAGGCGGGCGCCTCAAAAAAATGGGGGGGAGGTATATTACGTATATTATATTATTTTTATTGATATAACTAGCGACCCGCCCCGGCTTCGCACGGGTGCAATGCTGATACTAAATACGGCCCGCTCCGCCGCAAACGCTACGTCCCGCAATTTTTAATCTGTAATATCTTCTAAAATATTCATTTAAATCATATGCTGTAAAAGGCCAAACAGATCTATATTAAATCCACAATGTATTTAACGTATTTAATTGGATAAGGATTAATGCTGTATTGGTTAAAATCGCTTCGAAAATTAGTTAATAAATTAATTAAAAAGTAAATGACAAAAAAGTGTTATTGTGGGATATCCATAAGAGATAGACATATACCATCGCGGAGTTTTCTGTAGACCTTTTCAATGTGTACAATACTTAGTACATTATTTTGATAAATCTCGTAGGGTTCAGCCAGCGTTTGCAATGTAAGCGGAAAATAATGAAATTATTTACGACATCACATTAGAAACCTCAAAAATAACAGTATTTCTCCGCTATTTAATGGATGTTATTATACATATAAACCTTCCACTTTAACCACTCTATCTATTAAAAAAAAACCGCATCAAAATCCGTTGCGTAGTTTTAAAGATTAACGCGTACAAGGGGAAATGGGCGACTTTGTTTTATACTATGTAATGATTGAGACATATTTAATTGAGAATTAAAATTGTAAAATAAATGTTTTTGTTCGTTATTGAATATATTTTTGTTCGATACGTCTTCTCAACACTCAGATGACAAATCACTATGGTATCTAGTATGATTCAAACTTGATGGCGGCTCGGTAGTTAGCTGCGAGTGCAGGTTCGCGCAGGTTTATTTGAGTTAATAATAATTTAGGCTCTAGTTAATGTTTTCTTTATATATATTATACTATATTATATTATTGACACATTAATTTTCGTTCGAGAAACTAGTAGTAAGTGGCATGAGAGGTTTATTTACGAACAAAGTTCCAGTCAACAATTAGTACTCACAGCTTTCGGTAAATTTTCAGTTAATTTTACGCAAAACCACGAATCTTGTTTGGTTTCCGGAAACCGTACAAGATCCATAGTAGCTCAGTAGCTGCTCGTGTTACAATACTCCGTTACAAAGATAATATTATCTTATTTCAATTAATAACGTTATCCTGCCTGACTATAGGCAAGTATCCATTACCTTTATTACAAATGAAATAATGAGAGAATACCTGTCTTACTAAAACCGGCTTATTATCGTACCATTCCAAGGCAAAAGCCTCTTTTCTCGTATACAAGCATTGATATACAAAAAACCCTATACAAGACATGGTTATTGAACACTACACTTGCTTGAGGCGGTTTGTCGATTTCAGACTTATATTTGTTGTGGTTTCTTCACGATGATTTTCTTTTACCAATGTCAGTGATGTCCAAGATAAACTTAGGAAGTACTCCTGTACTAACCTTTATTTATTATAGCCAGATAAATATTCCATGGATAATTTAGCTACACACTTTAAAGACCCGACCTTTAAAGTATGTGGCTAAAGTTATGGCTCCCAGAAACTACAGTAAACATTACCTATATGAAAATAAGCCATCTCACTTAATCGAAAGTAAAGAAAAAAAGACAAGGTGTCTTTTTTCTGAGAGTCTTTCTAGCGGCTCAGGCATCTTGGATCATATGTGGAAGTTCTGATGCACTTTGAGAAGTCCTATCAACCACACCTCTTTTTGTATCCCGTCACTGATTTTCATTTATTTACAAAACTCTATCAACAATAATTCATCATCTTCCTGCCCTTATCCCATGTTACTTGGGGTCGGCGCAACACGTTTTCTTCTTCCATACCATCCTGTCAGCCGTCATGCTATCACTCACTTCTTTCTCTTTCATATCATTCTTCACACAATCCATCCATCTTTTCTTTGGCCTCTCTCTTCTTCTCCATCCATCCACATTTATATTCATTACTCTTTTGGTCACATGTGTGTCATCCCTCCTCTTCACATGCCCATACCAAGACAAACGGTTCCCTTTCAACTTTTCTGTCACTGGCACTACTTTCAAACTTCCTCTAATATACTCATTCCTTACCTTATCCATTCTGGTCACACCACACATCTACCTCAACATTCTCATTTTCTATCACCAATAATTATCAAACAAAAAAAAAACATAATTCGATCAGCCGCAGACAAATTTGAAATAGCAGATTAATTAATTTAGATTAAACTCACTGATCCGATAAACACAAGGACAGTTTACATTATTACGGCGGTTGTTTTAAAGGGATATTCATTAACTGTTGTTTGTAAATCCGTTGGTTTCTACTGTAAACACTCATCACTAAGGAGTTTGGGGAACAAAATTAATGTTTAAAATAAACACGATAATGTTGAAATATTCCTTTATTGCTTTTTCTTATTGAATGTTTTTTTTTTCATTTATTATTGTTTTTATAAAACAAATGGATTAACGTTGTTGATTTTCTGTAAGCAATTGATTT
Organism: Caradrina clavipalpis; assembly: GCA_932526535.1. Taxonomy (NCBI): domain Eukaryota; kingdom Metazoa; phylum Arthropoda; class Insecta; order Lepidoptera; family Noctuidae; genus Caradrina; species Caradrina clavipalpis. The sequence goes on from OW052095.1 coordinate 4,163,626, forward strand.
AAAAAAATATTCAACGTTCGCAGTTTTAATTTAAATGCAAAACCGGGTAAGTACCAATGTGGCTTATTCAATTCATAATGTACTTTTTAAGTTTATGTTGTGCATCAATGACATTGGTGAAGGAAAATATCGTGAGGAAACCTGAACTTCTGGTGATCAATCGCTGTATCAGAAGACGTTTTTGCCCTGCGTTGGGGCAATAATAGATATGTTGTACTGAAAATCAAATATATTTGCTGCCTTGTCTTGTTCCCCTGTTCATAAATAGGTATCCAATATTTTAATCTACAATCCAGATTCCATGAAGGGAAAAAATACGGTTTCTACCGATCTGATTTCTATCAACACGAAAAACTTCCGATGTTTATACCTACAATATCCAATAAAGGAGTCTCGTCAGTTGTTTTAGGATTAAATAAATAAAAACATCAAACCACTCCTCCCCAAGGGATTGGCGAAAACAAAAACAAGTTTGAAAACGACATCTTTTTGGCTTTTATTAAACAGGCGTCAATCATGGCTGCTTGTTTAATAAATGCTATAAACATTGTTTATCTTGACTTCCAATTGGTGTTTAAGTTATAAGAGGAAAGCCTTGGTGGAGATCACATTTATTTTAAAGCAAAAGCAAGTTTTTTTTTTATAAATAATGTTCCATCCTCTTGTTCATGCTCACAACACAAAACAATTTAGAGACTAGCAGGCTGTCATCGATTTGGTTTTCTATAAAACTACTTTTCCTGTATTTAATTCCATTCAAAACCGAATCGCAATCTCTGCTCAGCAACAATCAATATTAAAATCTGTAAGTAAATTAAAGGTATGAGTGACTGTTTTGCCCTTATACCGTAATAGATAGATACTTGAAATTCACAGAGTGTGTATATTACTTACTATGGCAACCAATAACAACAAGTAGGTAACAAAAAAAAAATGGGATCCCTATTTAATTTTTTACTCTATTTATATACAAGACAGCCTCGTTAGCCTAGTGGTCCTAAGCGCGACTGCTAAGCCAGTGGTCTTGGGTTCAATTCCCAGGTTAAGCAAAAAGTGTTATTGGTGTTTTAAATGGAATTCTGAGTAGCAGCTTGGACTTAGGATTTGTGCCCAGTTAATGGCAATACGCTCGCCCCCTACTACATGGGACTTAAACACACTGCCGAACTGTGGGTGTACATTGGTACACCTCTGCCTAACCCTTCGGAGAATACAAGCGTGATGGTATGTGTTCAAGAAATGCGTTATATTGTACGGTGGTTCAGAATCCGTCGTGTGGGAATCCGGCTTGCACATGACCGGTTTTTTTTCCCTCTTATTAAAATCATGGTGGGGTACTTTTTTGCCAACAAAATCCGATCCGCTTACTTCCCTAAAATGCGCCTTGTAAAGGTCCATCCACCGTCGGGCGGCCCCGATAATGGCGGAGCTAAACACGACACTTATTGCCAAAATAAATCATCTACAACCCAACGTGTTGTTCAATCTATTTGTACAACAAACGTTATGGAGTTGTTTTTGTGTTGATTCAAGTTGTTCAACAATATTTTTCTGATGGTATTGAAAAGTTCAAGTTCTTTCGCATTTATTGAAAAAGGGTTTCACAATTTGGCAATTTCACTATCTAATTACTGTTATTCTAATAACTTCACTAACATTCATGGATTCTAATAACTTTTAGTAGAATGATTACAATATTATCTCAGTCTCAATCTGTCGAACAATGCCTCTATTTTGACTACATGAGATTGCCTAAGATTTCGAATAATTTTAATTTGTAGAATTAGCTTTACTGTACCTACTTGGTGTTTACCTGACCAATTGTCTACGTTTGTCATTTATTATACACTAATTATCCTACTAATATTATTCTTATAGTAACAATATTATAAATGCGAAATTTTGTGAGGATGGATGGATGGAAAGACATTTAAATTTATTACTCTTTCATGCTTAAACGGTACTGAGATAGATTGTACTGTGGAATAATACTTAAGATACTTTTTAGCAAAGAAAAATGTACGCTTCTCGTGGGATAATATTTCAAAGACGCGGATGAAGTCGCGGGCAGAAGCTAAACTAAACATAAACTCAACTCAAATCCACACACTAAATGGTAGATTAGAACCAACCAAATTTGCAAATGGAAGGATTTTTAAGTCATAAACGCGGATGAGGTCTAACTACGTACCAGCTAAACACCCGTGCGAGATAGACGCATCCAATTCCAGAGATTTATCTTCACGTATAACTTAACTGGAATTCGAAAAGCACTGGATAAGAAATACTTAATACGGAGTGCGAATGTTTAACTACCTTTGACGTTTTATACCTTTTTTTAACACTGTATGGTTTCTTAATTGTTGGGCAGACTTCAAAAGGGCAATAGTAATTGTCTAATCAAAATTCGTCAGTTAACCGCATAGAGGCAAGTTTATAATACTATATCTATCGAAAATGATTTTCGATTTTTGCAAACATAAATATGATTTTCTCTTTATATACTGATTCGATCAAGCATGAAACTGATTGAGATGCTGGATTTATTTTTAATTATTAAAAATATCAGCCTAAGTGTAAGTAGTATAAGTGTCCCATTTTAGGGCACACGCCTTTCTCTCATACACCACACTTGCATAAGGAGGATTGGCGATTTTAGACTATCAGACTATAAGTCCAGATTTATTCGCGTTGTTTTATTTTTCATCAATGTCATTAATATTTCAAAATAAACTTGAAGCACATATTATTATAAAATTACAAATATTAGGAATTGAAGACGTTATAATAAAAATGTGACAAATTACAGCACTCATATCCAGTCCCAAACAATCTAAGTTTGAGTACTAACAATAAAATCCGTCTAAACCGTAAAATTTACCGTTCCTCCAATCCGCTGTAAAATCTCTGTTGCATTATACAAAGCGTGTATATGTTGCATATATACTAACATTTTATTATACATATCATATTATATTATACATATCATTTTATATTATACATATCATATTATCGCCTTTCGTTTTATTTGTGTACTTCAAGATAATTTTGCATATTCACAAAGTTGTTTGTGTTCGTAGTTTACTTTGAGTTTTCTATTTAATATTTTGTTTGTGTTTCAGAATATGATGTTGTTTTTAGTTTTAATATATTACTGCTTACATAAAACGTTGGAAATTAATAAAAAATATTTATTTTATGTTTGTGTAGGTACTGCTGTCCAGCTAAAATGGGACCGGATTGGACTGTAACTTTTTCTAATTCATACATATTATTATATACTTTCTAAGTTTATCTTGAACAACACTGACATCGGTAACCATATTAAAGGCCCTGGAGGCGGTTTAGAAACTCTGACCATAGGGTGTGGGGTCGTTAGACCTTACTGCCCACTCGATAAAATAAGATATATAATAAGAAAAGATATAAAATGTATAAAATAGGAGAGACGAACTCACAATACCAAAAATTCCGTACACATTTATGAACGGTTAAAGAGTTCAGAAGGCCGGCAGAAAATTTAACAATTTTTAATACATTTGTGGTGTCAAATTGATGACCATCCAATTACTATAGAAATTTAAACTTATGGATATATTATGCCAATTATAGACGACACACTGGTCAGGTATTTCGTAATGAAGCCAATTACATCACACTACAATGCTCATGGATCAAATTATCTTCGTCCGGAGGGATATTAATATAAATTAACGTTTAAGTGTTTACTTATACTGACATGTTGAAATGTGTGTGTTAATATGTTTCTCAGCCATACACATAAAAATACCACACGATACAATTGCTAGTTATTTTGTTTATGACAGAGCCATCTTTTGATCTGTATATACGGTTCGATGTTGTTAGCTTGTTTTGATCAAATCTAGTAAATGAAATTTCACCCCCTTTCTGTGGACTGATTATTTTGGAATATAGGACACACCTTTAGTTCTGATGACAATACAATTTGTTTATTTAATTTCATATTCAATTCAAGATGGCCCCTGCCACAATATGGCAGATTTTTTTTTCTTAAACATTATCCAGACAGGACTATATTATTATTACTGTGATCAATAACAAGAAATGTTGTTTTATGTCTACATATATAGTTTATTTCTGCTAAAAAAAAGCAATGAAATTCACTACCTACATCTTACTCCAAATAAAAAATCTCACTTCTGGCTTCCCAATTATTTACACCTAAAAGCTCTTAGATCTAAAGGAAATTTACCTCAACAGACAATGAAATCCGAATCGGAGAGCAATGAGAAATAGCGTCGTTTTATCAACAATGTGCTAATGTGCGTAAAGCACATAGCGTAGTTCCACTGATTACACTTCGCACTCCATTGACGCGTCAAGCTTCATTTGCCTCCACCTACAATTTTAAGAAGACCCCTCATTGCCCTTCAAGATCTTCTTTTCGTTCCATATTCAAGGCGTCGGCGGGGAGAGAGGAAGATCAAGTTACACTAGCCCCTCAATCGAGCCTTTTCAAATTAATTCGATGTCCTACTTTTTTGATGCTGACTCATGAATCGAGTTTGGAACGAATTTGGGGTTTGTTTCTGAACATATAATTAGAATTTCCGATGTTCGTGTCTTTTTGGCAATCGATATGGTAACGGCAGAATGTGAAGTCTCGGTTTTTCTGTCAGAAACCTTTGATGTGAAGTGTAGTAGTTAGTAGCTGAATATGACTGATTGTACTTTTATTACTTTTTTGTTCACTTCTGCGAATTTTCAATAATATATAAACTTTATTAATGAATATCACTTGAACTGTCAATTTATCCTTCCACGAATTTGTTATTGTAAGTCAATAAAATGTTCAAAAATACGCTTTTATTTTCGCCATAAAAATGGAAATAAAGACCCCTATCTAAATATTTATTATTTTTATTTATTTGTTGACTTTAAAACCGCTTTTACATTGTTTATTTGACTGCCTCATTGGTCTCGAGATCGTTAGTACTGAGTGCTGCGTCCTCGGTTTGATTTCCAGGTCATTCGAAGTGAAGGAGTTTCTATTAAGAATTTCTCAGTAGCAGTCCGGAGTTTGGAAGTTGCTGGTGTGACACTCCTATGCCTCGGTGTTCTAATAATTCAATTTGTATAATATCAGACTTCTAAACATCAGTATTAATTGCCATAAAGAAAAATATAATGGATTTGTGGTTTAACCGACTGCGCCACAGAAAAGGAAGAGTTAAGTTTCATGCATAATAATATCTTTGTATTTGTGTCTATGTTTATTATATCGTTACTATATACACCGTTCAAATGGAAGTCAGCCATTTTGGTAACAAATGCCTTAGAGCAGGTTGCATCATGGAAATTCATTTCTCGCCATCACAGTGAATATTTTCATTTCTGATGTACCCATTTATATGCAGCCAGATTCAAACGAAAGGAAATGGGATATATTTTGTACTTCGAACATGCAGTGTATTTTGAAAATTTCGGAATATTTTTCTATGTGATATCGAAGTTGGAGTTTTATAAAAGTCGAGTACCTATTGTTGTGCTTATTTTTGAAATTATATCGTTTATTACATTTCTGTTATAAAGCAGAACAATATTGTTTGATTCTTTCTACATAACTAACTTATCTGCCTGCTATTTTATTTTTTTCAGAGTTTTGTAGTTGATGGTGTGATACCCCCGTGGCTCAGATAGCACTAAAAAGCCTACCTCTTACCCCTGATTTTGAGTCGGATTGCCGTCTCACCAGACAATAATAAGAGAGTATATAAGGGAAGGGAGAGCGCACCTGTATTTACGCTCACACTTAAATCCTTACTAATATTATAAATGCGAAAGTAACTCTGTCTGTCTGTCTGTCTCTTCTTCACGCCTAAACCACTGAACCGATTTCAATGAAATTTGGTACAGATATAGTCTGGGATCCGAGAAAGGACATAGTATAGTTTTCATCCCGGAAATTCCCCGGGAACGGGAACTATTAATCCACGCGAACGAAGTCGCGGGCAAAAGCTAGTAGGTACTATAAAATCTTCTGAAAATTTGGCCAGTCCGTGGAAGAGAGTCCGTGAAGTTTCTTGCTCACTCTCCTCTATAAAGACCTACACACGTTTTGGAGCGAGCAACTAGCTACAACGTTCTGACTAACCGACCGACTTTTTTGATATTTAAAAACTGCCTGTTATTTGTTTTATTGAAATAAATGCTTTGACTTTAAGTCTCCATTGAGATTAACCACCGTGAGCAAAATTTCTATGGGAGAGATTATTACATTTTTCTTCCACGTAACTCCATTATTGACTAGGCAAACTCCATTAGGTACTAATATGGAAAAATGCTTAAAAAACAACCTTATAAACGAAGGACGATAAGTGCTCCCCTTGTGATAAAAATAGTAAATTATATTTAAACAGCGTGGCGACGTAATAATATAGTCAATGTCAGTCTGACCTTTAGACTAAGGATTCGAACATAATAAAGACTTTACATACATACATAACATCATGCTTGTATTCCCCGAAGGGTTAGGCAGAGGCGTACCAATGTATACCCACAGTTCGCCGGTATGTTTTTAGGTCCCATGTAATAGAGCAGGGATGGCGAACCTTTATCGGTGATAGTGCCATTTTTTATAGAAAAATAATAATGTGACTATGACGTGCCATCAAAGAATCTTGGCTTAGTCATTGAATGGAGAAAAATACAACTAGAAGCTGTTAACACTCTTTGTTTGCAACTAGTTTGTACAAGAATCGTAATATTTACTATTTTATGTTTATTTTAATAAAAGGTTAGTGTGATTTCTGCTGTTGTAAATTGTTTTCGATCAAATACATATTATACAGTTGTCATATATTGGCGTGCCCGAATTATTTTGTCGCGTGCCACTACTGGCACGCGTGCCATTGGTTCGCCATCCCTGTAATAGAGGATGAGCCTATTGCCATTAATTGGACACAAATCCAAACTCCGAGCTGCTACTGAGAATTTCATAGAAAAACCCAATAACACTTTTTGCGTGAATTGGGAATCGAAGCCAAGACCTCTAGCGTAGCAGTCGCGCTTAAGGACTACTAGGCTACCAAGGCAGTTCAGTCAATCAGTCATTATCATCACACAAATACCTATCATTAATATATAACGTTATCGTTATTTCAACGTTAACACGTAAGCTTCGTTATTTAATGAGTGCAAAGGAATGTAAACTATTTGCCATTAACAAAAAAACCCATTAAAACAACAATAAAAGTTAATAACTCTTGCTATTTGAATACTTTCTATACAATGCTATAAATAAAGTACATACTTGTATAATCATTTCAGACCCTCTTGATAGTTACTTTAAGATACGAAAGAAACCGCTCGCAATAATTACCATGGAAAACAAAAGACAGTGCATTTTCTTACAAATTCTTTTTCACGAAAAACTCAACCGAGCCATCCTCTCTTCACAGCTAACGAGTCCTTTACTTTCCAAGTGTTTCGCTGGAAAATTTCCAGATAAACAGCGCATTCAAGTTTCAATTAGGCAAGCTATCAGACGATCGTATGTAGCGGGAGTCAACCGGAGATTGCTGCTCTAATTATGCAAGATGTTCCGAAGTAGGAACAGTGTAATTTGTCTCTGCGATAACGTTGGAGTGACGGGCTAATCGGGAAAGAACGTATTTACAAGTTAATTGCATGCTTGGACGTTGATTTTTGGATTGGGAGATAAGGAATTGATTAGCAGCTGTCTGTTGTTCGTTTCTTGTTAGGCCACCTGTAAAATCAACTAGCTAGATAGGTGATAAATGAAATGTATACTTCGTTACTGGTTTTTGTTGCTTTTGTTTTGGTTGTCCATGTCTCAGAAAGCACGTAAAACCGTTGGTTATAGAACCAAAGGCTCCGGCAACCGGAGAGAGAGTAGGCATAGGCCTATTCTCTCTCCGGTCGCGACATATTGTCATCCCTTAGGACTATGAGAGTAAGGAATGAGTGGGGACATGACTGTGTTTGAGCGTAATCGTAAATAGGTTGGGATAATATTATTAGTTGTTGTTGTTCTTATATTATGGGCAAGTTTTAGGTTATCTGAACCCCGGTTTCTTGAATAAAAATCAAAACATAATTAATGTGATAAATTCTCAAAAGAGTAGCGTAAGTTGTTGGTTGTTGATAACTGGGTTCTTAATCAATTTTCTGGTCTTACAACGGCTTAGGCACACTTTGACAATCTGTCTCATTAATTTTTAGGCTAGAAACATTTTATAATTATTTTCATCTGTTTTAGTTAGTGCGAGAGCAACTCTGTTTGAGTCTCGTCTTGTTTTAAGTCAGGCAAATAATAAATAAATAAATAAATATCTTGGGACAACTCACACACGGCTATCTGATGCCAAGCTAAGCAGAGCTTGTGTTATGGTAACCATACAATAAATCTATTAAATTACTATCCAGCTAAACTACATACATCCAAAATCAATACAATTACAAAAAGAGACCATGTGTTAGATCATTTTGGCACAAGTAAACTCACTTAAAACAAATATAAACATTGTTATTTACTTTAATGTCTTCATAGTAACATGAGACATTTTGTTTTACTACCATTAACGAACTCGAGGATAAACGAAGCATAACTAATGTTATCATGTAAATTGAATACATAACATACAATGTAACAGTAACTACACTCGTATAACGAAATATAAATTAATTATTCATTGCTGCAAATAAACTGGGGACCGGTTCTCTGATAGTATACAAAGTAGCAATGAACAACGTCTCATTCTTTGTGGTATCAAGCTTGCCTCTCCAATAGTCTTTCTTAATAGCTACCGTTTTTTATATCCTTTGTGCAGCAAAATGAAACTTTGTAAGTAATATTATATTTTAATGAAAGTGTTTCATTGAAGCTTGCTTATTTATGTGTTTTAATTATGTTTAGTTATTAGGTTTTGTATTCATGATGTAAGTAGTTATGTAAAGGGGTACAGGGGAGGATTTAGGAGATTAGTTTTTAGAAAAATGGCGCTGATGTGTAGAAAACCTTTTTCATGTAACTTAAAATGTACCTATATGTATAAAACTTAGAGTGACACCTTATAAGGTTAACTTAATTTTATTTTTATACGTTGATTAGTTTCTGCCCGCGACTTCAACCGCGCCAAAACCGTGACCGTGTCAAATTTGACATATTATCCCACGGAAACCGTACGTTTTTTCGAGATAAAAAGTATCCTAATTATGTTTTTCCACACTGCAATCTATCTCTATAGCAAATTTTATTTAGATCTGTTCAGGTGTTTAAGCTTAAAATAATAGCAAACATCCATCCTATTGTGAGGACAAATGGATAGATGGGGATGCATGGATGTTTCTTTGATGGAACTGGAGCAGAATTGTTAATGTGACAATAGAAATACACACCCTGTGAAAATTTCAACTTTGAACATATATGGAAAATTACATTATGGTCCATGAGATATAGCCCGCTGACAGACAAACTGAGGCTTAGTAATAGATTCCCGCTGGCACCTTTCGGGTACGAAATCCTAAGGATTTGATAACAAAAATAACATAAGAAATCTGAAACCAACAACTTGACCACAACAAAATCGCCACAACATTAACGAAAATTATATTAAAAAAAGAAAACTAAATCCGAGTGGTATCAAATAGAGCTGAAAGAATGCCAAGAAAGCGAACAAGTAAGTGCTCTCTAAGTAGCTTGCTCCCTTTGTGGCTTTGCGTTTCACTACTTGAATGGCCTCCTTAATAGCTGCAAGCCCAGTGTGCTGGGCCCTGTTTTAGTTCGACGTGAGCTTAAATGTATGTAAAAAATCGCTGAGGTTTTTTTTTTCTCTAGAAACGCCTTTGTGACCTAATTTGAGCCTTGATAGGTTGTTCTATGAAGTGCTAGGTTTGAGAAATCTATTTTTGGAATTTGGAAGGTTTATCAAAGGCGTAACGCTATAGCTAGTTTTCCTATATTTGTATAATTATGACATATTTACACGTGCCTACACTTTAAAATCGTTTTCAACTTCTAATGTTCTTCAAAAGTATAATCTTAGAGCTACAAGGTGCCGGGGCTGCGGGTTGTTCGAAAGAGATACCGCGCCCCCGGAACGCAAAGCGCACATGAAGAAACATAGACGGGTTTTAGTCAGTAAAAGTCTGACACTCCCACCCGCCCCGCCCAGGGCGGGGGAAGTTATTTGATGATTTGCTTTTGTTATTGTTTTTTGATTTGTTATTTGCTATTTGATGAGTTATTTGATTTGCTATTTGATTTTGATAAAAAAAAAAACCAATAGTAGTTTTGTTAGTTCACGTTAGTATAATGATCTGCACCTGCAATGTTATCTCTTTGCTACCTTTCATTGGCACAAGTACTATACGAACCCATACATTTTTCAGCATGAAGTTAAAATAAATAAATACAATAGTACACACAATAACACTCTAGAATAACAAGAACTCTTTTCTGCAGCGTATGACTGAAAAATGGTATTATATCTAAGGGAGTAATCTTCAAACACATAATCGCGTATCACTAGGTGAGATTTATCTAACACGACCCTATGAAGTTCAAAAAACGACTTCCTATATCTGAATAACATGGCAATGTCCCAAAATATTCCCGTATCATCTCACAAAACTCCATTCACACCGACCATACAACCCAACATTGGCAAATCAGCCTTAACATATGTAACACAGCGATCAGATACGAGAATCACCGAGCTATTCCGAAAAAAAACGAAACGGAATATTCGCTTTTATAGGAAAATTGTATTGCGTGTAGTTTCTGTGGCGAGGCAAGATAGCAGCTTATCTGATCTCGGTGGCCGGACCGTATTGAATGGACGCCGGCTGTCTCTCAAATGAACGTACGACTCTGTTGCTGTAAAGTATTGCGAAATACGTTTCATGTAAACCTCGTGTGATGGAATGGTAATAGGAATTTCTGTTGCATTTAGAAATGTATTTTGCAGATGTGTGAATTAATATTGGTTTAGTGCTATTGGCTGTAAATTTTAGATCATTATGCGGTCGTATTTTGGTTTATTTAGATACCCGTTTCGTTTCCTGATTAGTCTTCCATCCTATATAGTTTTTACTCCACTGCATTAGTAGTGATCTGGTATTTAAAAGCCATAATATACATGGCACACGCTAGAAAACAATTTTGAAGGTTGCCGTTATCGAAATCCATAAGAAGGACTACCATTTTTAAAACTTTTACTTAGTTTAGCTCTCAACAACATTTGTCTAAACTAGTCTACATCGACCGCAAATACGTTAATTTGACTCACCTTGTACGTTAACAACATCTGGGGTAATGGAGTAATCTACGAACTTTTAGAAACGATCACGATCTATACTCAGTCTGTCAAAAATGTCTCTTATCTACTTCCATTTTTCGACATTGATTGTCGCTAAGATGAGATTTTAATCGTTTCTAATTAGTAAATAGCCTTTAAATGCTCAATAAAACGAAGTATTTATACTACAAACACTCACACGATTTAACGTGATTACTCCAACACAGAACTGAAGAAAACAAGGAAAAACAATCCAAAAAAGCCCCAATAAAGATAAGAAATATTGAAATTGGTAACCATATCCGAATAACAACCGCACATCTCACAAACTAACCCACTTTCGTTCACAAAGAACTAGGAACATGTAGTAATACCCTTCCCGATAAACTAAACCTTTACAATTGTGCCGATGCAATTTCCCTCATGTTTTACTTTTCTAGGATAAGACTGGATTCAACTCACTTATCTGTTTTCGTGGAGTGCATTACGGCCCGTTGCCTCCGTCTCGATTCTCGCTCCACCCATTGGATTACCTTCAATTTCATTACTACAGGTTTACGTCAACAAATCTTTGAGTGGTAAATTGGAAATACTTTTTATTTGCACCCGAGTTTGGGATTTATTTTTTGGCTTTCTTTTTGGATTTGTTTGTTGACAATTGCTAAAGAATTTTGGGTGTTAAAAGACATTTGATTGATGATTGATGCTGATATAGAAATTGCGTTAGGTAATAGGCAGTTGTTTGCATTGATTATAGTAATGATTAAAAACTTTTTGTCATCGCACCGCTCGCCATTCACAGGGCGTTCATCCACACATATTGGAGCCAAAATGGTAGTGTACTGTGTGGTTTCAGAGGAATTTCCTTCCGAGAACGCATTGTTAGTGGCATGAGCTCCCTGCCGAGGTTTTCTCAATGGACTGCAGAATAAGGTTCTTCAAGATGGGAGTAAACAGTTTTTTAAGGGTTAAAATCACGCGTGTGTTGCCTATAGGCTATGGTAACTGCTCAGCATCGGGTGGCCCGTGTGCTTGTTTGCCACAAACCTGGTAAAAAAAACCCTACACTCAAACATGTTTGATGTGAATACGTGTCGTAACTCTGAGTAAGAGAGTTAGTACATACGAGCTTAAATATATTGTGAAACTTACTCTCGAATAACAATCAAACATCAAAATCTCAAGCAAGCGGGTTCATAACTTTTGACCACCCATTCCAACTGCCATTCCACAATCTCACTCATAGTAGGGGAATTCAGGTTAAGTTTAAACCACTCGTTTTATCGTCCAAGTCTTGGCGTCGCGAAGCTTTCAAAGAATTAGCTCGGTTTAATTGTGGAGGAGTTCATGTCCACACCATATCGCTTCTCTATTGAACAGCCGTGCACTCAGTGCTTCAATTGTTTTCCTAATGGTTACGTCACTCTGTCCTTGTACTGTGGATTTTTCTTATTTGGTCTATGTATCAAAGAGATTTAACGATACTATACATGGAACTGTTCGTGTGTGAGGGGAATGTTGTGATGGTCCAGTGGTTAAGGTTCGATACAGACAAGTGTATACATACCATTCATACCATCAGTCTTGTGTTCTTCGAAGGGTTAGTCAGAGGTGTAAAAAGGCGCACCTAGAATTTGCCGGTATTTTTAAGTCCCGTGTGATAGGAAGCGAGCCTATTGCCATTAACCGGGCACGAATCTTAACTTCGAGCTGCTACTGAGAAATTCATAAAAAAACCCCAAAAACACATTTTCAGTTTATCTTAGAGATAGCCTGCAAGGGCTGCGAAATTTGATCAAAAGGGTCACCGTGGCCCTGAAACGCAAATAGCTGAACAAGGATAACAGGAACAGGGATGGGTTTTAGTCACTTTTTCTTCTTTATCGTGTGGGCAGTAAGGTCTAAAGACCCCAAACACCCTAGTGTCAGAGTTTCTAAACCGTCTCAAGGGCCTCTGACATGGTTACGGATGTCAGTGATCTACAGGATAAACTTAGAAAGTACGTATGAATTAGAAAAAGTCACACTGGTACTTGCCCGTGCCTGGTTGCGAACCCACAACCTCTAGCATGAGAGGCGGGCGCCTTAACCACTGGGCCATCACGACATTAACACACACTAAGAGACACGAGTCACTAAGAGTCTTACACTCTCTTCCACTCTGAACGGAAAAAATCATTTGATTGATGCTTAAAAAATTGTGACTACGGAGAAGGCAAACATGGTTGATCAACTCAAAGTTCTCATTAACAGCAAAGACCTACCTAATCCTTTTCCCATCAATAGAACAATAAATCTCTTGTTTATTTCCACGAACACGTTCTATTTTTAAACTTTCGACCTCATTTACGGAAATAATGAGGAAGAAGGTGAAATGGCAGTAAATATTTATTCAGATTCCTTCTTTTTTCTTTCTTGTACGAACTGAACTTCAGGTCCAAAGCACGTAGAGCAATAACGTGCCAGATTTAAGGATCACTAAGCACAACTAATGATAGATTTTCAAACTATTACCTACATTCGTCGCTTTGGCGTATTGAACTTTGTAGCTTGTTCGATTGGGTTGATTTTGGTTGGTCGTTTTTCTAGAGAATTTTAATTATGAAGCGCTGGGAGATAAGTTTGGAGTTATACATTACTGTTAAATTATTATTAGTTACACATATTTTACACATGATAGTCCAAGGATATTACTATGTATGTGACCGCATTCGTTTACGAAATTACGACGATAGTTGGAGATCTTAGCAAAATCAAAACGTGTCTTGCATACTCTTTAGAATTTTCAAAATTTTTGATCTGAAGATGCATCTGTCAATAATGTCTCACATCTGTTTACCTGCACATTTTGACATTGTGATTAGATTTTTAAACAATGTTATTTTAGTAAAATTGAATTTTTGTTTTTCACTAGACGAAATCTATGCAGCACTGTACTCCTATAATTTGCACAAAATCTAGTCACAATCTCATTTCAGCGACAATCAATGTCTGTGTGTGACTGTGGATTAATTATAAGAATTTTTGACAGATTGAGACTGAAATTAGATTGCGATCGTTCCTAAAAGTTAGTAGAATTGCCCTCTGAACTTTCCTTATAATAGTGTGAATTTTAGAGCCAAGTTATAATTAAATTAATTTCCTTTCTGAAAAACCCACAATCTCCTCCGAAACAACTTATTGTGTTATTACCATTTAACGCTACGTTTATTAACAATTTCTAAATTACTGTAGTCTATTGTAACAAGTTTTCAGTCAGTAGTTAATTAACGCCAGCCACAAACCCTCTGTGTTGTCTAGTTTAGGGTTTTGGAGCGAAATCATAAGCGATGGCGGGAATACTGAGGGGACAGAGGGATTAGGAATTATGTTTTTTTTTTTCAAATTTGGTATTATAGTTGAATCTTGAGATATCTTTTCAAATAAGTATAAATCGTCTTTGTAAATGACATCGGTATGTCTATTGAAAATATTTAATTATTAGCTTTTTATCTTGACTTCGTTTGCGATAAAGTTAAAATATTATCCCATGGCTACCGTACTTTTTCCGGAATAAAAAGTAGGCTATCCTAGAATATATAGTCTGTCTCTGTGCCCAATTTAATCAAGATGCGTCCAGCCGTTTTTGCGTGATTGGATATCAAACAACCATACATCTAAACTTTCGCTTCTCTAAACTTATTTGAATTTGTAAGTAGATACTTTTCTTTTAGCACGAATTTCAGTAAGTAATAATTAGGTAAAAATCATCAACATTTCCCCACATTACATAACTTTCTTGACACCGCTTCTCTCACAAATTACGCCAAGCAAAAGCAATGAGCATTCGCGTGGGAGAGCACTACGGCTCACAAACAACTCGCCAAGCAAAGGGTACCTACATCTCAATGTTTGCATACATTATCACCTCTATAACAAAGAAAATAAGACCTAAAATCCATTAACACGAAACTCTTTAACATTGTGATAATAATGACTCGAATATGTCGAGATCGAGTGATAACCTTGCGGTGAACTTGAAAATTGTGTTTGTGTTCAACTAAGATTTATTATTTAGCTTTCCTCTGTTTGTGTAGTATACGGCATCCTAAATTATCAATTTGGCTGTTGTTGGCTTTTATTTCCTGATTAATGTCAGTAAGGATAAACAAGAAATGCCTTTTAGCGCAAGAATGTGTCTCTAAGAAAAATAAACCAAACATCTCTTTCTTCGATTGCTATCGACCACCAAGTAAACCAAAAATAGAATATCAGCCTATAAATTCCAGCCTATTATTGTGGCACTGCAGGCCTCTTTTTATACTGAGAGTGCCTAAGCACTGATCACCCTTGCTGACGACGGATTGGTGATTGCAGACTTGTATTAATTACGTAATTATTTAAGTTTAGATTTTCTTACGATCTTTTCCATCACTGATGTCTATGATGTCCAACATAAACTTAGAAAGTACGTATGAATTGAAATAGTCACACTGGTACTTAAACGGTGAACGAACCCACAACCTCATGTACCTACGGTAGACGGGTATTTACACCATAAAGAAATAGTCAGACAGTACTTCAAAAACGAAATAAAGAATTTGAAAATTTATCAATCACACTTAAAATAGTATAATAAAATAAAGCAGAAGAGTATCCTTGTTTTGTTCTTTTTGTAAATGATCACCAGATTCATGACCGATAATATAGGCAAAAACACCACGCAGGCGAAGATATGAGCTGAACCTAGTTACGTAATATAATTTCACACAAACCAAATACTTCCTAGATCTAAATTAATAATTGTTAAACACTATATTAACCGCGTCAGTACGAAATTCACTGCTGCGGTTTTCATTCATGCTGAATCCACAGTGAATTCTCCGCACAGTGTGGCTGAAACCACGCTAAAGCATTGTTCACTACCTACTCATACTGTCAACCTAAAGCTGACATGGACCACAGTACTAACCCTGTTTAACCCCATAGCGATCAAAGGGTATCCTTTGAAGGCTGAACACCTCTCGATAGGTAAAAGGTAAGGAATTTGGACGAGTAGAATTCAACTGATATAGATATTTGATCTAAGTAATAAATCCACAACGAATGAAGCGGTTTTGGTAATTGGGACAAATGAGATTAATAAACCTAGTTTGTAAACTGATTAGCAAGAAGGGTGATTGAAACTGAAAATTTCAACCTCTAAAATGCTTATTTGAAATTAAGTTTTGGGATAAATTAAGAACAGAAATAGACTTTAATAATATGAATAATACAGTTCAAGTTACGTTACACGAGCAAGCAAGTTTTCTGTGGTTCTTGCTTAACACGACAAGGAGTTTTCGTGTTGCCTTTCCATGCATTTTCTTGTTGCTTGACTACCTAATTAGTATTTAGCTACCCGACTCTAGAGCTTCGAGAGAGTCCAATGCCCGCATTTTTCCTGATAAGATTTGGTCCTGTCAGGTGTGTTACTTGCATTACAACTTGTAATCTCAATCCTAAGAATTTTAACGTAAATTAATAATCCATACAACTTCTTCTTTCTTCTACTCAATTATATCAATAGCGCAATGAATATTTTTAAATTATCAAAATGAACACGTTGACGACACAATGATGTTATTGTGTTTACGTCAATTATGCTGTTCGCAATAAGAAGAAGAAGGTTGGCATCTTGAGAATATGTATTTAAACCTTATAACCTTACCTTGCAACAAAAGGTAGGTACAAAGTCAGACTTAATGCCCTAAACATTCTCTACTAGTCAACCAAAGGTTGTGCAGAGTAAAAAATAGTATGTAGCATAAATAGAACCGATGTTGCGAGCGACTGATTATACAAGAAAAGACACGTCTAGAAAATAATACAAATACTACACCTAAAGAGAGTAATATAAAGGATTTTCTACCGTGCACCTTATTATTAGAAAGCATATTTTACCCCGCTAAGTAATCAGCTGCTTTTATCTGAACCTACATAAATTATGGGAGCTTAATGAGGTACGAGGATGTATGAAGTGAACATTTTAAATATTTATAAGCACACAAGTGAACATCTGGATTTAGTTGAAGGAAGTTCAAGGTTGGGCCAACGTGTTTTTATGGTTATTATATCACAGTTTTTTTTTACTAAATTTAATACTAGTTGCTATTGCGACTTCGTTGTAGATGTTATAATTAAACCAAAGTCCTAATTTATCCTTCGGGAATACATAAACCGGATAAATATTAACAACCTATGTATTTTGTTTTTTTTTTATAGATGGGAAATCATCAAATAACTTCCCCCGTCCTGGGCGGGGCGGGAGGGAGTGTCAGATTTTTACTGACTAAAACCCATCTATGTTCCCTCATGTGCCCTTTGCGTTCCGGCCCTTAGTGGCCCCTCCGAATGTTTTTTTATATGGGACAAGCCCGCCACACTGTTCCCGAACCACTGCAACTCCGAATGTTTGCTTACATCTCTTTGAGGCGCGCGTGGAACACGAACGCGCCGTCGATATGGTCTGTTGTTAAGTTAACGTACGGACGGTGAGCTACCCATTGCTCACCGTCCACAGACCCGTGTCTATGGTGGCCGGGACTCGGCTCGTGGCTCCCGACGCCCGCTACTTAGCTAAAATATAATCTATCTCATCTCAGCCTATAATCTATCTCATCTCAGTGAAAATCAATGTCAATGATAATAGGTAATTTTTTTAAGGATTAAGACTGTGATTAGACTGCGATCGTTTCTAAACGTTAATCGAATTACTACCCTCCTTGGTATGGAACAATTTGAACACAGCCTTAATCTGGCAATAGATTTATTACATCATTATACCTCTACTTTAATTACCTAAGCCGAGGTTAAGAAAAACCTTGTAATAACAAGCGTTACATCGTTTTCGCCATACATAATACTGGAATAACACGTAAAAGCTCATATTTTAGAGTTCATTATTAAACTTTAATTTTAATTGGTAATGCTAGGCAGTTGAGTGTACCTATAACCCAAGTAACAAAATAATGTCATATAAAAGGTACAATAACGTTTTCAATTTAACTTTCAGTCATACCAAAACGTTTTATAATAGTTTTTTAGACGTGAATATAACGCGGGTTTGGGCGCAGATTATATAACATTTCAATTGTGTTAAGGTCGTGTTGCAGTCGCGTTAGCGACAAATTATGTTGAGTAAAAGTCACGTAGACGTTGTGAGTTTAACTAATAAGGTTTGTAATCGTTTGTAGTAATACCAATGAATAACTATATCATCGTATGAGAGTGTCAGCGACAATTTATTGTGTTATGGCAAAACTTATATTATAAAGTTAAGTAAAATGTCGTATGAATCATTATTAAGAATTCTTTAATATAGAGAAAGCATATTGCGGTGGAAGATGAAGAGCGATGACTTATACATGGGAATTAAATTTTTTCGATGATATGTATGGTTATCTTTGTCAATATTTTCATGGGCCTTCATAATTTTAGAGTTTTCATATTGTTTATAAAAATAAAATATATTAATTGACATCAATAGTTTCGGCCATATTGCCAATAGACATTGGGCGACTGCATTTCGACCTTTAAATAACTATTGGTCGTATACATGTTTTTATACGATTTATGGCGTCCACCATGACGGTTGCAATTAGAGTTCTGTTGGAAAATAGTAAAACCCTTTGCGTATAGTCATGGAAATACTTCTGTTTTATTTACAGGGACATCATGGTGATTCTGGCATTGATAAGCTTGTGAATCTCTCATTAAGTTTTTCACATTTTAGTTTAGTCATAGATTGGCACACGTTGTAGGAATATAAAATAATTAGTTATAAAAAAAAAACATAAACTTAATGAAACAGGACGACTGAGTTATAGAAAAGATACTAATAATCGCTTAAATAATAAATTGGCATATATAAGTTATCCTTACTAATATTATAAATGCGAAAGTAACTCTGTCTGTCTGTCTGCCTGTCTCTTCTTCAAGCCTAAACCACTGAACCGATTTCAATGAAATTTGGTACAGATATAGTCTGGGACCCGAGAAAGGACATAGGATAGTTTTCGTCCCGGAAAGACCCCGGGAACGGGAACTATTAATCCACGCGGACGAAGTCGCGGGCAAAAGCTAGTATTAGAATAATGTTTCAAACTAAAAGTTATTTAAAGGTTTAGTATATGACCTATTATGAAGATTGTATAATAGTTAACTATAAATACATTACATAACGGTTTGTTATTTAAATGTTGAATAAAAGGTTCTAAACTTACAAAACATGGCGACTCATCACTATTGTCCGACTGAAACGTTTACTCGACTTAACATTATATGACCGTCGTATAAATTAATTGAGACGACGTTTACTAGACGCATTAATATGACTTAAATATATATAACTAATACGTCGAACTGAATACTATTTTACAACAGTTTAATTGCTTCATAACTATTTCAAACCCTTTACATGACTGTTAGTCGTATAATTGTAAACTTATATAACTTTTTTGCTAGTTGGGTAAGTCCCATCGTTGCGGGATCCAAGTCAGCTGAATTGTTTCTCTGGGATTCGTCAAGCGTCATTGCTTCGGCGCTTTTCTGGTGGTTGCTACTTTTGATTTAGATTTTGTACTGACAAAATTTAAATCAAAAGTAGCAACCACCTACAACCACAACTACTGAGTTGGGAACACAACCGAGGGCTTGTCCCAATTAAAAAAGGTGCCTACAACTTAGTTGTCGATATTTGAATTAGAACCAAAGATTCCAAAAGGCAAAGAACATAATATAACATTTCTATATAACATTTCCACGCAGCACTTTTTCAAACACAACCCAATTACCGCAGGCAACAACGATTTTCGTACAAGGTAATATTGCGGCACTAAACCAAACTTTATTCACAGTTACTTACTCCACTACTTATACCATAAAACTATTACGTACCAAAGTTTATTACGAAGAAATCCAGCGGCACGACATTAGTTTATTCCCAGGCGAGGTACCCACGTACACCGCAGTTTGTAACTAGGTCACGATAGACAAATCGTTTGACAATTAGCTTACCGGCTAACCGAGGTGATAAGATCTCGTGTATGGAGGAATTTGTAGTATTACAAAGTTGTTTGGGAAAGTCACGCACAGACACATACATTTATTGAAGCAACAAGAATATTGTAATTAGGTTTTTGTTAAAACCGAATTCGGAAGAGTGTCTATGGAATTTCTTGCTCGATCCTCTCTGTAGACGTCTACCAACGTTTTGGAGCAAGCAACTAGCGTATAGTTTCTGACTAATTGACTGGCTGTTTGACAATTCAAAGATGCCTGTAAATGGTCTTTAAAAATGAAGGACTGACTTTGACAGTTATTTGAACTCGGAATTGTTTTTGAAGATCATTTTGCAGAAGATTAACAACGACAATTTCATTGGAAGGATACTTTTTGCCTTATGTATTAAACAACAAGTAATGATCAGTCCCATTCGTTAAGGTGCTTGCATCTCATGCAAGAGGCTGTGGGTAAGCAAATGGATACGGGCAAGCACCGATGTGATTTTTTCTATTTTACATGTCGTCTTATACACCAAAGTCGATCTAATTTTGGTTACGTATACTTTGCTGGTTCGTGTTAGGCCCCTTTGGGCCTTGACTCCAGGGTAAATAGCACGCCCAAACAGGGTATGGTACATACCCTGGGGTGTAGTGGATTGGATTAACGATTGAGGATAAAACATCCATTTTGCCAGCTTGTACTGATGTACACATGGCTCATGTTTCCAAAATAGAAAAAAGCTAAAACAAGCCTATCAAAATGAACCTTAATAACACAATCCTGTTCTATCCTACTACTATTATTGACGTAAAAGCTTGTGATAATGGATTGATGAATGGATTAAATGGCTGAACGGGAATGCTAATATTTGACACACAAATAGATTGATCGTTGACACATAGGACAATATTTATCCCGCTCTTGTATCCCCTACAAATTAAAAAAAAAAAAGCTTAATGAAAATATTCAAAATCCAGTCGTCAATCTCATCAAATCTACATTCAATGTCAAAATATGTAGATCAATTTGAGACATTTTTGACAGATTTGGACTGAGATTAGATTGTGATCGTTAATAAAAGATATCATAATTGCCGCCCTGAATAATTCTACTTATACGAAGTCATGGGCAAAAGCTACTAGCTAGCTATTATTATAACGAGGAACGCTGTCAATTAAGGCTAATAAAATGTAATCTACGCAAAGGTAAGATAATCATCTATTGTAATATTTTGCTTCACCAGCATAATGCGTTAACCCTATTACACGGTTCAGTGCCAAACAATCCTTGCGTCGGTACTCCCGAACTTATCCTTAGTGCTGACTACAACATTTACTAAAGACATACCTCTTACGTCAACCTTATTTTCTGTACTCAAATAGAAATGCGGCTATATATTTACGTAGGTAGGTAGGTATACTGCTAGGCCTCAGTAAATAGTTGCTGAAAGAGTATAAAAAGAGCTTATACAAAACGTCACGCGTTACAACACAAAGGAAAAGGTTCCAATAAGCATCTACATATATGTAAGGGACTCGATACGAAAAGGGTTTTTAAGGTACAATTCCAATAAAGTAGCGCGAATGTCGAGTGAATAAGCGGAATACGTTTTGGAGTGGCCCCACGTCGTTCTAGACGAATTTACGTAAATTTCTATTTTGTGACGCGAACAAATTGGTATGGACCTTTTGATACATTGAGGGCTCCCGCCGTAATGGCACATCGTATGAGCGTTACGTGGAATTTTACGGTTTTAAGTTACGAATTTATATTATTAAAATTATTGCCCAGAAATATTGGTGGCACGTGAAACGCTATATTTTAGAGGGGTCGCCTGTAGGCTTTGCACGTAGTTAATCGTGTAATTCTTTCTCAGGGTACAGTCTATAAATATGGGATGTAAAAAGATACATCACATACCCGTTAACTATGAATACTGCCCATCAAACATTGAGCGTAAATTATTGCTTTTATTTTTGGGGTATAAAAACAGTTTTGGTAACACACAAAACGTTGTGATAAGGGTGTATCCAATACCTGCACACAGTTCATGGTGGTATTTAAAGTTAAGTTAGAACATTTCGCAATTTCGTTGTATTAACATAAAATTGAAATGGTGACTTTCAATATCTCCGTAAACAGAAGGTTA
Organism: Caradrina clavipalpis; assembly: GCA_932526535.1. NCBI lineage: Eukaryota > Metazoa > Arthropoda > Insecta > Lepidoptera > Noctuidae > Caradrina > Caradrina clavipalpis. The sequence goes on from OW052095.1 coordinate 4,186,102, forward strand.
TCACAAAGATGGAAAGAATATGTGTCTTTCGGTTTCATTATAGGTATTTTACACCCTTATGTATTTTTTAAGATTGAGGAGCTCGTGGCTAAATAATTACAGCCGCATAGACCGATCTTCCGGGTTAAGTCACGCTTGCCGAGGTTGGTCTGTGGATGGGTGACCATTTACCATAGCGAGTTTCCTCCGTGCCTCGGAAAGCACGTAAAGCCGTTGGTCCCGGCTGTCATTTGTAGATCTTTGACAGTCGTTACTGTTAGTCAGAAGCCAGAAAGTCTGACAACCAGTCTTACCAAGACCAGTATTACCCATTACTGGGTTGTGGAGGTCTGATAGGCAGTCGCTCCATGTAAAATAGTACTGATATTCAGCTGCATCCGGTTCGACTGGAAGCCGACCCCAACACAGTTGGGAAAAGGCTAGGCAGATGATGATGATGTATTTTTTAAGATTGTGAATTGGACTGTTTCGGTCCAATTCACAATCTTAGTAAAAATTTTTTTTTAAATTGTGCGGAGAATCCCTTGTGAATATACACGCAGTCGATCATAGAGCCTTCCCCTTAAAAATCTCTTTTTCTCCCTTTCTTTTTCTTTAAGTCTTAGAAGTCATTTAAAAAGAGAACGCGTCCTTCCTTGTAAAGTACCTTAAACTAATTGGAGTAATCATTTTGCGATTGTGAATCGAAAATATTACTCTGTTCAGTTTGTAAAACGTTTATTTTTCGAACACAAAACTTAGTTAAATAATAATAATTAAATTAAAAAACTGTTCAGTAGGTATCAAATACACTTTGTAGCACATACAAAGTCAACTGGTTATTTCTATTAGACTTCTAAATGTCAAGGACTTCGTTAGTTAGGAAGAAAGTTATTTGCTCGTTCCTTAGTATAGGTTTTCTGTGGGGAAAAAGGGCAAAGTACGTGACATTTACGAACTCTGTTTGATATATTACCTACATACTTTTTTCAAAAAAACGCTCTTTGCGGACTTCTACAATGTTTTATTATTATTAAATAGTAGCAGGCCATGCCTATGCTAAAATAAAGAATAATATTACCTATTTTATTCCAAAAAAGTGTTTTTCTTATCTACGAACTTTCACGCAAATGAACGCATAGGAAATAAATAAACCAATATTTCGCTTCCGATAGTTGATTCCTTAATAAAACTATGTTTAACGGTTTTGTTTTCAAACGTGCATTCAACAAAACATTTAAAAAAGAAAGTTATTATATACCTACTTAAATTACTAATAATACTTAGATATTGAAAATAAATCCTAGAAACAAAAACACTTCAAGTTACTACCATTCAAAAGTGCAAATGTTTTTTCTAATGTATTATACATATTTTGAAAGATGTACTGTACACCCGTTCATATTTCGGTGTGAGTGTGGTTTACGTAAATAATGGCCCGGACATAACACAGATGCCGTCCGACTTTAGCCCACAATATTTTGTTATGTTCTTCTCCAACAACATTGCAAGCAGGGATTGCACCTGATCCGTCCGGGATAATACGTGGATGATGGATGAAGGTCATGGACATACCTTTTCCCTTACCTCGTTGGCTTTGTCTGTAATTTTTGGGGATTGTCAAAAAAATCATTCTGTAGATTTTTATATACTGAACTAGCTATATGTAGCCCACGGTTTCACTTGCATTTAGTTATGTCTTGTGTTACTGCTGTGCTCTCGTATGTCATAGCGTGATGTTATGAATATAGCTTTTACTATTCCTTATGAATTTGGCTATCATATACTTAAAAAAAATATTGCAATCCGACTGATACTTCCAGAGAATAGCGCGTTTAAACATACAAAACAACTTTTCTGTTAAATAATATTAGTATGTATTATGGTATTATTTTATTAATAATAATATAATAATAATAAATCAATTACGTATACATAATAACACTAGCTTATTATTGTCTGCAGGACAAAGAATACACGAGCATTTAGAGTTATATTGATAAAAGTCCAAGTTTCCTCACGATGTTTTTTCTCCGATTGTTATAGAAAATGTCACATTTATACTTGCCGGTACCCCATGTACGAGAAGCGGGACCCTAAACCATTGAGTAAACACGACACATACTGAAACATATGAATCAAAAAGTTCAAAAAATATTTAAAATTTCTCATTTGACGTCAACAGCACTCTTTTAATCAAACTAAAAATAGAACGTTATTTGCATTCTACTTAGTGCAGCTACGTCATATGAGTTCAAACACTCCATATTAAAATTCGAAGAACACGCAAAAGCTAACAAACTAAAGGGTTTATTGACAGTTGAACTTTCGACTTCTGTTTCCAACTTTTGTAATAATTGCTCAAAAACTGAGTTTACACAATCTCTGTATTATCTGCTACTTTGTGTGTTTTCAGGTTCCGAGAAAGGAAATACGTTTTCATGAAAAGTAATTTTAATTTTATGAAACTTGTCTGTTCAGAGCGCTGAAGAAAAACATTTAAAAGGTACTCGTAAAACAAAGGTTTTTTGTACGTTAACTCAATAATGATAATAAAAATTGGTAATATTAATTACCTATTTACACCACAACCCCCCAACGCTACAAAAGGCTCGTCCCTTTTTACATGGGACCTAAACATACTAGAGAATTGTGGGTGTACATTTTAGTACACCACTGCCTAACCCTTTGTGGAACACAGGCTTGCTGGTATGTATGTAAATAAACTCAAGTAGTTTTTTTTTTCCAAATATGTTTGTAGTCACCGGATTCCAAAGTTTATGCACTAAATAGCTTGTGTTTTGACTAAAGTTAGCCTCCCTCGTCACATGGATTTAGTGCTGTTCCAATTAATTAAGGTGGAAGCTAAAATAAACGTGGAATTACGCAGGCAATCTTGGCGCATTCCTCTTAAAAGTTTCAGATCTGCTACTGTTTTATATACATACATACACATACATACATACATACCATCACGAGTGTATTCCCCGAAGGGTTAGGCAGAGGTGTACCAATGCACATCCACAGTTTGCCGGTATGTTTAGGTCCTATGTAATATGGGGCGAGCCTATTGCCATTAACCGGGCACAAATCCAAACTCCGAGCTGCTACTGAGAATTTAATAGAAAAACCCAATATCACCTGTTTTATATTTTATAAAAATTTCATTTATCAAATAACAAGATATTAATTTAAGAGCTAAATAATAATAATTAAATTAAAAACTATGTACAGTTAAAAAAAAAAAAAACAAAAAGAAAGGAAGGTCATAGGCAAGTCATAGGGCATCAAAAAACTCATCCGCATCGCCGTCAATGGGACATGTGCCCAGAAGGCTGGCAGCATTGCCACGTTGTATGGCAATGCTGATTCTTTGGCCCAAGAAAAGTCCAGCCCTCTGGTCACGTGAAGAATCGACCAGTCGCTTGGCTATATTGCGAAACACTAGATGAGCACTCGGTCCCCATGGCCCTAGTGTTTCAACCCCAAACGGCTCAAATATATAACTTTCATGAAGGTTAATATATTTGCGCCGCTTGAGATTTTCCGCACCAGACGCAGCCGCCCCAGCACAGCACGTCGTGCTAGGAAGATGGGATGGCGCGAGGGTGTCGACGCATGTTGCATCCCACACCAAAGGCCTACCCAACTTCCAAGGCATTATAGTCATCCCATCTGGTCTCTTACCATCGTCGCGTGCCAAGCCAATTGGCTCCAAAACAGCTGGCACTCCGGCGGAGACAAGAGCACGACGGATGATGTCATTAATGCTGGCGTGCCGTGCTATGCGGCCAGCGCTCTTTTTGCATGACAGGCCATGGTGGCCGAGGCAGTCGACAGCTTCACCGCACTGACAGCGGTGCGGAGCCCCACAAGGTGCACCCAGGCGCAGGCATGTAGCGAGCCGGAATGTAGAGTCACTCAACATAGTGCCTATGTTGAGCGACGGAAGTGCCTGAAGCCAAAGACCCGACTCCCACTCACCCACAGCCAGCAGGCGGGCACGCTCAGCAGAATTGATGGACGTATTAATTAAATTATTCCGTACCAACCTGCAGAGCGGCTCGTCCCATTGTCTCTGGGAAGATGGGTTCACGGGTCTATCTGTTTCCGGGCAAGATACTTTCCAGGCGTTCACCGCTTCGGTCAAACACGGAACTTCAAAGTTAACCAGAGATGGAGATAAAATCTTCGAGGTTAACTTATCGGTGCTGTGGACAGAAGACAAGAACGCCGGTAAACTACAACTAGAAATTTTGCGGATACCGAGACCACCAAAACGAATGGGAAGTGTGGCTTGTAGCCACGCTCGGTCATCCAAGGCCACATTTAAAACTGAAGTTATTGTACTTCTAATAATTTGGTCAATTTTGTCCAAAAGGTGTGGCTGCTTCCATAAAGGTGCAGATCGCAGGTAATACATAAAATTTGGGCCAAAACAACAATACCTCAATAAGGTAAAAGCAGAATGAAGGTTAATTTTCGAAAGTCTGTCCGAAATATCATTGAAGTGACAGATTTTTTCTTCAATGAATGGTGAAAAACTATCTTCCAAAATTGGGGAACCTAGGAGGTGCAATGAGCTTTTTTCTAAAATTTTGATCTGTGGGGCTATTGCATTGAATTTTTCTAAAGTCGATTGTCTGTCGGTAACGTCAGTAAGGTAAATTTCGCATTTGGAAGGGTTTAGGTCCAGGCCGATAGATTTAAACTCTTCTTTCAAAAATTTTAAGTCTTTTAATACAGTGTCTACATCACCTCCCAGTGTTCCATCGTCTAAATACCACGCGTTGAATTTGGAATTTAGTTGTTGGATAATGGGGTGGATAGCTAAACTGAAAATAACTGGCCCGAGAGGGTCACCTTGTTGGCAACCGACTGCAGAATCCAAAAAGTTGTCCTTATAGTGTAATTTTGAAGGGTGTCTATAACACTGCCACAAAAAACCATAAATTTCGGGTAGTTCTTTTTTTACTTCAGCCAACAAAATGTCCCTATTGACAGAATTAAAGGCGTTCTTAACGTCAACCTTGAGGATGACCTCACCCTGATTTGAATTTAAAAAGGTAGAAAGGGCATGTACGGCAGCCTCGCAGCCCCCTCTGGAACCAAAGCCAAGTTGAAGGGGCTGGAATTTGTTGCTCAGCGATTCGCCGTATGCTTTGCAACAAATTTTGGCTACCATACGTCTATAGGTACACCCCACGGCAATGGGACGAATGCCGCCGTCCTTCTTTCGTAGGGCGCACAGGTTGGCCCCGTACAAGACGTCAACGACGGCATCGTTCACACCGCCGCAGAGCATAAGTTTAACTAGAGCCGCAAGCTCCTTCAACAGCGACTCACCAGCTTCCCCGGCGCCCGAACCCAACAGGTCTTTTAAATGCTGTGGAGTCAGGCCGTCGAGGCCGCCGGCAGAACCACTACGGAAGGAACTCACGGCTGCAGTCACCTGGGGGGCTGTTACATTTAAAAAAGGTGAATCTAGATCGGGGGGGTCGGGAGGGTCTGGAAAGGTGAGACCATCCGCAGGCGCTGGATGTTTACTCTCCAGAGCTGATAAAGTTTCTGGAGAGTCAGGCGCCACCACGTCACTGCTAAATAAAATCCTAGCCGCTCCCCTAATGTCACCTTCGCTTATTTTTGATTCGACATGAGAACACAAGCCTTCTCTATTGTGTTTACTGAATTTGGGAATTTTTGAATCTAAAATAAAGGCCGAATTGTTACAATTATCTTTTATTTGGTTTGTTAGTGATCTTTTTGATGCCAAATTTTTTTGGGCATGCAGAATCCTATAAGGGAAGGTGAGTAATTTCTCCCAAGCACTCTGCGAGTTCTCCTGGGTCGCAAGACGAACACATCGAGCCAAACTTTGCGCAACAGTCCGTCTCGCGCCCCGGGGAACTCTCCTCACAACCGGGGTAGAATTTTTTAATTTAGATAATGTTTTCCAAAGATATTGTTGTTCAGAAGGTGGTTGTGATGGGGGTGTGGCTGAGGGTGCCAAAGGTACACTATGAGGTTTGTGAACCTTGCCATAGTGTATCTTTAGCCCCCGTTCGCCTTTAAAAAGGCGAGTCTGGGAGCAGTGGGGACATCTGACTAGGACATCCAACGAAGTGGCAGGTTGACTGGCACAATTACCGGAGTCGCTACAGCCAGCACTAAACATAAAAATGCACTTACCCTAATAAACACTTAAGCAGTAAATTATATATATAAACACAACACTAAATATACACAAATAAAAAAGGAGAAAATGTCACAATAATTAAAACGTCGAAGTATGTCACTTTGAAGGATTTTACATTGGCGTCTACTTCTGCGGACGCCACATGTGCAGGGCGCAGGCTCCAAGGCATTGCGATCGCGTTGCACGGCGCGGTCGCCGCTGACGCCCGCGCGACGCGGCGTGTCTCGTCGTCAATGCTTCACCGTAATAATAATATTTCTAAATCCATGGAGAATATTTTTGACATTTCATAACCATAGGAACATAACATAACATTTCATAGGAAAATGTTGATTTAAATATTTTTTGCTTGACTTTCCGCAATTTTTATGTTTGTCTGTATGTCACACAGCCTTAATAATTTAATAAATATTTAAATTCAATTTTAAATTTTAAATTTTACGATCCAGCAGAAATTCATAGTGTGTTTCTTTAAACGTCAAACGTCTTTTTTTTTTTTTAGTGGCATTTTATAAAAATGCCACTTTTATTAAAATTTATCAGTCGATTTGAGGAGAATTTGCCACATTTCACATACGTAAGTAGTAACTTAACTGTTAGAGACACAAGCATAGTAACATAGAGTATGTTTGAATAAAAACATGGTCCAACAAAAGCTTGTTTATGTTTCCAACAAACATTGCTAAACTAGATATACAGTTTGGTTTCGAGTTACTAACTATGACAGTTCTAGTTTTCATGATATTAGAGAAGAGCTTTTTTTATTCCGAAACTAGCACGAATTCGTTAGACTTTTAAAATAGGATTCTAAATCTAAAATCTATTTTGTTACAGTCGATTTTTACTATATATTTTACCGCTAATATAGAACTTATTACTAACATTTTTTACGGGGGTGTAATATACACAATACATAATATCTAACAATGCATATTGGCCATGAAATTAAGCACCTTCAAAAAACATTATTGCTGAAAAATGATTTTTATTTTTGGTATGAAAAGTTATTGTTTAAAGCGTGCTATGCAATGCACGCTAAACATTGCGCTTTCGGGTGCACGCAAAATTAATAGAATTGTGTGGGTATACTTTTTCTTTTAATCATCCTTAGATGGCAAACAATTCGACGGCCCATCTAATGTTAAGTGGTCACCTCTGCCTATAGACATCTGCAATACCAGAGGCCTACCTTGCATCTTGCGTTGCCATCCCATAGACAAAGTTGAAATGCTGCTGGGACTTTGATCTTCAATATTTTTGTAACCAGAAAGTTTTGACTGATGGTCCAAAAAAGAACTAGGCAATGATCGGAAGACCAAATAACTTTTAGCTTCCTTAAGGGTCTTTTTACAACCGTTATACCTATATATTTCTGGGCAAATAAACTTATCCTAATAAGAGTCAGGTATAAAAAAACAATATTACAATTTTATTTATGAGGCATAAAAAAAATCCAAGGGACTTGATACAAGCAATATGTTTTACCAATATCCTGTTTGTTACATACCAACGCTCGCTCACTGGGACGGAAACGGATGGGACATTATTCAAATATACATATAATACTTGCTTCCGCCCGCGACTTTGTTCGCATTGCTTATTTTACCTGCGTATCCTTTATATGAGTATAATAAAGTTTAAAAAAGGAGGTGCATTGACCACTATCCTATCACAACATTCGAAACAAAAGTTACTACTTATAAAAATTCGTACTAATACTTTAAATTACCTTCTGCCCGATACTTCGTCGCTTCGTCGTTCGTTGCTTATTTAAACAGCGCTTTTTTTTTTATTGACGGGAAATCATCAAATAACTTCCCCCGCCCTGGGCGGGGCGGGAGGGAGTGTCAGACTTTTACTGACTAAAACCCGTCTATGTTCCTTCATGTGCCCTTTGCGTTCCGGGGGCGCGGTATCTCTTTCGAACAACCCGCAGCCCCGGCAGGCATCGGCTCTCAGTGGCCCCATCCAAGTTTGCTGACATCTCTTTGAGGCGCGCGTGGAACACGAACGCGCCGTCGACACGGTCTGTCGTTATTCAATGAACGTACGGACGGTGAGCTACCCATTCACACCGTCCACAGACCCGCGCCTACAGCGCAAAGCTAAGCTAAACAGCGCTAAGTTACGTCTTTGGTGACTGCTCCGTTCCCGTAAGTCGTAGCGTGATGTTACTCAAAAATGTAGCTATCTATTGGCGAAAAAATGGTTAAGATCGTTCCAGTATTTTCTGGTAGCAACTGGATGAGAGTTGCCGAGAATCGAGCTAAATAGCGTGCTATTGGAGAATCCTATGTCCAACAGTGGACTGTTATAACAGGCTGGTGATGATAATGGTTCAATAGTGTAGAGCCTACTCGATGCAAACAAACAAAAAATCTTTCCTCGAGTATAGATATTATATTTACACTAGCAATCACACGTGGCGGCTCCTATAAATTTGTAAGGCACTTAAGACGATATATTGAAGTCTTGGAGCCTAAGGTTCCGCGTAACTGCCTACAAATTGCTCGTAGTTCACTGTTACTTACGTGATCCGATTTTTAAATGAATATCGAGAAGCAAATCGATGAAAATCCGTTTGAAAGTTAAGGGTATGTTACATAGATTTCTGGTTCTATTCAGCTAAGTGAAATGACCTTTATCCTTTTGGGAAAACAGCTTAAAATACATTGAACGAATAAGAATGTATTGGTGGGTGTTTTTGCGGTTTTATAAATGAATCATTTGTAAGGTAAGCGTACAAACTTGAGAAATACTGTAACCGTTTTTTGTAAATACTTTAATATTGTGCTTAATAAATTAATAATAGGCTGGCTGTTATTGTCCTACAGCATGGCAAAGGCCTCTTCTCATACAGAGATGCCACGAGCATCAGCACCATAATACCACGCTTGCTCAAGGCTTCAAGCTTATATTAACTCATCCTTTTGTTATATATTTATTTATCTACATCTCCTTAAGTTAATTCATAGTATGATTTTTATTTTTGTTTATAATATCAGTCATGTTTTATTTACGTAGGTGACATGTTCAAATGTGAACAAAATGACAGAAAGAATACAATGTTTAAGATATAAAGAGAATGAAGAACATTTCACTACCCGCATATACTGAAAAACTATTCTATGTACTATACCTTCGGAATTTCTCATTTCAGTCCATTGTACCAAACATAAAGGAATAAGAATTAACCAAGTGCGTGACGAACACGCATTATTGAAAGATTCTGTAGCATTTATACGGCCAAACAGTTTTTCTTATATTTCTTGAACTAAAGTTCCAGATTGTACGCAATAGAAAGCATTATTGTAGCTTATTATTATTATTAGCTTATTATTATAAGCTTATTATTGTACTGCTAGGCAAATACCTCTTCTCATACAGAGATGTCAGGCATTGATCATGCTGCGGGTTGTTCGAAAGAGATACCGCGCCCCCGGAACGCAAAGGGCACATGAAGGAACATAGACGGGTTTTAGTCAGTAAAAGTCTGACACTCCTTCCCGTCCCGCTCAGGGCGGGGAAGTTACTTGATGATTTAACATAAAAAAAAAATTAATCATCATACTGGTTCTGGCGGATTGGTGGTTAAAGTGCCGGCCCACACTACCGAGAATCGGCCCGATTATCGGGTCGAATTTTGACAGTTTCTTCTCACCGACGAAGAAATTAATTTGTCAAAAATCGACCCGATAATCGCGCCGATCATCGGTCGTGGGGCTAGACCTTAAGACTTATTTTGAAACTAATATTATAAAGAGAAAAAAAGAATGTAAGTATTTTTGTTTGTAATTGAAAAACTCAAAAACCACTTAACCAATTTCAAAGATTATTATTTCTCAAAATGGTAATATACATTATCAGCGAGTAACAAAGGCAGTATATTTTTTGTTTAAATAGGGGTCCGTAAAGAAAACCCACGTGAACGAAGTTGCGGACAAAGCCTATAAGTTCAGGTTTCCTCACGATGTTTCAAAAAGACAAAAAGTAAAAGGACGGTCATATTAGAGGACGTTGATAGTCCAAATGTGTTACGACCAATACCTAAACAGGGAAACGACCCTCAATAAAAAACTTTAGCCTTTTCAAAACATTTAGTTTCCCGATTCGGCTAAGGTCCCCAAAAAATCTTCGGTCAAACTTCAAGAAAGTGCGTAATGATATTTTATAGGATTGTAAAATTTCTAGAGATGAATTTAATGTCCTGTGTCGTCAAAAATACACGCGTAAAGGAGTTTTAAGATTTTTTTATTTAAGGTTGTCTTTTGAAAGACAAGGGAAAAAATATAGGGTGAATGGTCCAGTCGATGATATGCTTCTTTTTTCTAATTTTCCAAAGTGATTCCAGCCAATATGTCAACACTTTAAACCATTATCAAGTCTACTTTCTTAGCATTGCTTTGCCTTACCAAGTTTTTAGCTGTAGGTCGTCCATATTAATTAAATAAAAATAAGAAAAGTTGTAGTTCTTGGTGAGTCTACGTATTCTTAGAACACAAACTTACATGTACACAATCATATTTCCTACGTACCTGGCTAGTCTCTACTGAGATTGGCCACCGTGACCGAAATTTGATCGCGATATGATACACTTTTTTGTGTCCTACTGCAATTATTTTAAGGTTTACTTTAGTGCTTTTCACTTGCTCAAATAATGTTATTGAAATTAAATCCAAAGTACTACTTCTACTGAAAAGAATGAATAAAAATGAATTAATTCTATCTTGAATGTACCCGTAACTGGTTTTCTCACCCTTTCTAAAAGACTGCTCTAAAGACAATGGTAAGCCACTTAAATATTTTACGATGACGTCATAATTTCTTTACTATGGGTACTTTTGTAAAAAGTAATGGGAAGATATAAAAATCTTTTTGTAAGACAGAGATATTATTTTAAGATTAGTGTTTATGGCTAATTCAACCAGTCGAGTCGTAGATTTTAGTTGAACTAAAGTAGGATTTTTTTCGATATTAAAGGTCCATAGGTTGTGACCTCTGTCTGGGTCACGGTACCAGTTGGGGTCCAACGTGACTTATTATTTTCTGTTATGTTGAGAGAATTTACTAAGTGCCATCTTTTGCAAAATCAATAAATAAGCTGCATGTCAGGCACTAGGCCGGGGGGAAACCCCGCTGCCGCGGCAAATTGCCGCCCAGCGGATGGACCTCCGGCTCGATCTCATGGCGACATGGAGAGAACGACTGTCGCAACCTCGTGCAGGGCACGCCTTGATTGAGGCGGTAAGTCCCCTCTTTGAGGAGTGGCTTGAGCGGCGCCACGGCGCCCTCACCTACCGCCTGACGCAGGTCCTCACCGGACATGGAAAGTTCGGGAGGTTCCTGCACCTCATCGGGCGGGAGGAAACGCCCGGGTGTCACCATTGTGAGGATCGCCCCGAGGACACGGTGGAGCATACTTTGGCGGTGTGCCCTGCTTGGGCTGAGCACCGCCGAGTCCTCGAGGCGGCCATCGGCGGCGGCGCCCTCTCGCGTTCGGCACTGGTTCAGGCCATGGTCCGGAGCGAGAGGGAATGGGAAGCAGTCGCCTCCTTCTGCGAAGCTGTAATGCTAGAGAAGGAGGCGGCGGGACGGGAGAGGGAGAGAACAATCCCCCGTCCCAGCGGCCGCCGCGGTAGACGCTCCGGGCGTCGGGAGCCGCGAGACGACTCCCGGCCACCGTAGACGCGTGTCTGTGGACGGTGAGCAATGGGTAGCTCACCGTCCGTACGTTCACTAGCGACAAACCGTGTCGACGGCGCGTTCGTGTTCCACGCGCGCCTCAAAGAGATGTCAGCAAACTTGGATGGGGCCACTGAGGGCCGATGCCTGTCGGGGCTGCGGGTTGTTCGAAAGAGATACCGCGCCCCCGGAACGCAAAGGGCACATGAAGGAACATAGACGGGTTTTAGTCAGTAAAAGTCTGACACTCCCTCCCGCCCCGCCCAGGGCGGGGGAAGTTATTTGATGATTTCCCGTCTATAAAAAAAAAAAAAGTCCTTCCGACTATCAAGTCCCTACATACCATCACGCCTGTATTCCCTGAAGGGTTAGCCAGAGGTACACCCACAGTTCGCCGGTATGTCAAGTCCCTATTACTTTATTTTCAAACCTCCGCTATCTGACACTAGCTTCTGTCTGCGACTTCGTCTGCAAAGACTTCAGAATTAAGCCCTGTCCTAAACTATCCCACAAGAACACAAAAAAGAACAATATCTTTATGTGTGCTTCACCTAATTCCGTTTATCGGTTTAAGAGTGAAAGAGTAACAAACATCCATCTTCACAAATCACCTTACTAATAGTAGTAGGAGGAATCTCTAAGGTTAAACATGGCTAAACTAATTAGAATCCCTAAAGTATAAAAAGTCTCTACAGTACAAATAATTTTAAATACACAGTTTTAGTTATGTAGCATAGACTTTTAAATCATAACCGGCCTGATCATATAAAATTCCAAATTCAAATATCCCAAAGCCATGTTAAAGAACTTTATCAAAGCAACAAGAAAATATTCGCTTATTACAAAGAAATTAAGGCTTCTATGCAGACGAGGGAGTGATTTAAAAATGTAATAACATTTTCCTCGAATATTGCAAGCTAAAAAAATGCAACGTGCATCCTAAATACAGTTTTGCGTGACTCCAAATTGCTTATACTTTTATTAGAGTTGCAATGGCATTTGCAGAATTATAAGGATACAAAATTATTATGCAATTTTATTCTGAACGATATAAAATGGGAAATCAGGTTACTGATATGAAATGGAATTGTTACTGAGAATTCATTGTGTTTGAATCTAGGTTTAAAAAAGAACTTGAGCGGTCATGTTGTTCGATTTTTAAATTGAATGTAAATACGTTACGTGGTACATGTATTGTCTGTGGCCGGCATTGTCTGTTAGTAAAAGCAATAGCGAATTTAGACCTTAATGCACTTAAATTAAAGTGTTTTTTTGTGTGTATCTGCTGACAACGCAGTGATGTATTTTATCATCTTCAGTTTAAAATCAGCCAAGCTCATTTTTAAGGTTTTGTATCCTTAGGGTGCCAAATGGAACTCTACTAAGACTCCACTTTCTGTCTGTTCGTCTGTCACAGGGCTGTATCGTTGGAACCGTAAAAGTTAGATACTTTAAATATACACAGTGTGTAAGAACTAATAAAATAAAGTTTATAATTTAATTAATTATCTCCCTTTAAAATAAGGAACGTGTATTTTTGTATGCTATGTTTAATATTATACGGTGGTAAGGAAGACACACACTTTAATTAATGTATAAAAAAAGAATAAGATTGAAGAATTGACATTAAAGAATTTTCAATAAATTCAATATTATATTTTAAGATCTTATTACTGAAAACTGATTAGTAACCGATCCCCGTTAAAATATTATTCGCCTTAAGCCTTAGAAACAAGGAACGAAACAAAAACACGGCACCGAAAAACCACGAAACTTAATATTTACACAACGTAATTTGAAGTCAAAGTTACAATTTGTTTGTTGGCCGAATTCCCATTGACCACGCGTACGATCACGCAAAGCGTCGCTTAAGATTTCTTCACCATTCGTTACGTTCGGCAAATGATGTGGCTTCGAAAACAGCCGTAGTTAAACCGCAGTGTATATTAAACACCGCGTTTTGATTTTAAATCTTTAAAAAAATCTCCTATAAGATATGTGAATGTGGACGAGGCGAAAGTAGTATGTAAGGATCGTAGCAGGTGGCGTTCTGTGGTTTCTGCCTACCCCCATGGGAAAAAGGCGTGAGTTTATGTATGTATGTATGTATGTAAAAAAATCTTCAATTTAAACGGCTTCAAGAATGCTGCCCATCTGGAATTCGAATCCTTTGAGATATTTTGCATCGGTTAAATCCAGAATATTTTTAATATCACGCAGTCCTGCTATTGCGGTCGCTCACTTTGTGGCCACAAGCTAAAAAACTGTATTTTCACCGCACATTTTATGGAATTCCTTTGACATGGCATCCGACCATTACTTTGTAGTTGATTGCTACGAATTCGTAGAGGGGCTACGGCGTAGCGCTACGTGCGTAAACGGTGCCTTTTGTTTTTTTTTTTATAGGAAACAGATTAGGTTTGGTTTGTCCAGTTGTTTCTTTGCATATTTTTTGTTTTTCAAGAAGTTCACAGAATGGTGTGATATACCTATATTTTAAAATAAATTTAAGTACATAAAAGTAAACATTTGATTACAAATATCACACTGAATGTTTGATATTTAAAAAAAGAATATTGTTTTTTTGCCGTCTCACATGATTAATGACATGATTCTATAGACAAATAAAATTGATAGTTTGTTTGTAAAAGGTAATATTTGAAAGCTCAAATCTGATTACAAAAAATCTTTTACTGATAAAAAGCCAAGTGCCAGTGCTATTTATTGTCAAGTGTCATAGAGTATGTTTATGGTATGCTTGAATCCTTTAGCCCGAAGGTATTAAATAATTATAATTATACAAACTATTTTATAGAGACGTTATTGTGTCGCCGAATAAAATTGACCCAGCATTTTGCTGACCACTGGCTTAATTCCAACTGTTATTCTTCTGCTATTTAACCATTACTTCTGTACTTTTATTACACCACATACAATTCTATTAACATCGCCCACATTCTAACCAAGTTATTACAGCGCTATGATTGTTATCTCTCGTATCAACTTTCATTATATTCTGCCAAGGCTTCTTGGCATGCATTCAGGTTGTACATTTGAACCCGAGCGTGGTTTAACTTGCTGATTTTATATCTATCTTTGAGTTTAGGACTGTGTTAAACTACGGTAATAAGAACTATGATATTGGGTATTTTATTATCTGGCTAGTTTATGACCGCGACTTCCTCCACGTGTTTTTTTTTACGGATCCCTATTTCGTAAAATAAATAAAGTATAGTGTATGTTATTCGCTGATAATGTCGCTTTTCATAGGCGAACGAAATTTAGATGAGATGATGTAGATAGATGATAGATGTAGTGTTTTATTTTTACCTGTTCTTTCTTTTTACTGTGGGTGTCCATACACACCTCTGCCTAACCCTTTCTTGGAATACAGGCGTGATGGTATTTTTTTTTTCTTTTTCTTTTTTTTCAGTTCCATTCTGTCCCACTCTTGGGCAAAGGCCTCCCTCCATTTCTTTCATCTTTTCCGATTTCGTGCCTCATCCGAGTTTTGAAGAAAGCCATCAAGTTTGTGCTGCTATCTTCTTCGTTGCGATCCCAACGCAGTGTTTGATTTACCTAATAGAAACAAAAATATAAAGGCCTATTCAAACCTGAGCGATATTCGCTGCCGCTGTGGGTAGAGGTACATACCACGCGGGTTACGACGGTAGCGAATACCGCTTAGGTCTGAACAGTAATATTACCGCATACCCACTGGGTTTTCTCTGCCGCAGGCGGTAGCGAATACCGCTTAGGTCTGAATAGGCCTTAAATCTTTATAATGTTAGTTTAAATAAACGTGCTTATATTCAAAATGGTTACATACGCTGATTTTATGAATGCTGTAACTCAGTCTATCTGTTGGTCATCTCGTAACAACAAAACCACTGAACAGATCATGATAAAGAGATAGCTTGAAATTAGGAGAAGGACAAAACCTACTTTTCGTGTGACTGCAATAATCTACGTTTACGTCACATGGTGGTAAAAAATCATGTATATATTTTTTTTCGGATGTGAAATCAACTAATGACACGGGAGGGACTATCAGACTTATACTGACTAAAATCCATCCATGTTCCTTCTTGTGCTCTTTGCGTTCTACATAAAACATACATAAACTCACGCCTTTTTCCCATGGGGGTAGGCAGAAACCACGGACCGCCACCTGCTGCGATCCTTACACACTCCTTTCGCCTCCTCCACATTCATACATCTGGTCATACAAGCACGCCGGTTACGAGTACTGCGCACCTGACCTTTCTGAAGAACTTCACCGATAAGGTCAAGGTAGTTCTTTCTAGGGCGTCCCCTCCCGACATTGCATTGCATTGGCATTTCTTTGCGTTCTCTCTTTTGAAAAACTCGCAGCTCCGGCAGGAATCGGCCTTGAGTGACCCCTCCAAAAAATAAATAATAATCGTATATAGTGTTAGTTCCGTGACGCGGCACCGCGAACCGCGTCGTAACGTCTCGAGGCGCAGTGCGACGCATCGGAGCGTATTAGCTCTCCCTCACTGAACTGTGTACCTTTTTGTTATGTAAATAAAGTTCCTATCAGAACGCTATCTTAAAATGTAAGCGTCTCATCGCGTCTTGTTGTGAACTGACCCTTACTATTATCTCTGCGTACTGAATATAAACCAGATTAGCAATGTTTTACTCCATGATTATGCTTTGTATATATAGCCTTTGCTGCAGATCCTCAATAAATAAGCCCAGAATAAACAATGTTTATTACAATGCTGGTATACTAACATACGAGTAAAACTAGTTGCAACAACTTCGTATAAATTCTAGTTAACTCAGCTGACAGCTAATTTCATACTATTTTCTAATTTATCTGGTGAGTATCCTATCCGGGTACGGTGAAACTGGCTCGTAACATTTGCTTAACGTTTAATACGAGTTTAAATTAGAATCTTACTGGTTGCTGGTTGATTATCCCACTGCTGGGCAAAGATCTTTTCGTGTGACTTTTTTAATTCATGTATATACTCTCTAGGTTTATCTTGGGCATCAATGATAACATACCATCACGCCTGTATTCCCCGAAGGGTTAGGCAGAGGTGTATTAATGTACACCCACAGTTCGCCGATATGTTAAGGTCGCATGTAATAGGGGGCGAGCGTACTGCCATTAACTGGGCACAAATCCTACCTCCGAGCTGCTCCTGTGAATTTCATAGAAAAACTCGATAACACTTTTTGCTCGGCCTTAGAATATAAGAATCGAACCTAAGGCCTGTAGCGTAGCAGTCACGCTTAGGACCACTAGGCTATCTAGGCAGCTTTAATCATCGAGTCTGAAATCACCAATCCGCTATGAGTAAGCATGGTGATCGATGCCCATGTCATATCTGTATAAGACGAGGCCTTGGCTAGTATTATTCTACTATTGATTTTCATCAAAATTCATGTTTAAACAAGCCTACAGCATTTACGTCTACGAAAATAAATATACTCTACCATCCCACGTTGCGGCATAATCTCATTAACTCACTTTGTGCGTTACAAAGTAACAAAAGTGTATTGAAAGCAACAAAGGAGGATTATCGGCATCCAATCGTTCAAACGTTTGATCCCTTCAATTAGCTCTTGAATGGAGCGAGCGATTATGTCGTCGGCAACAATACGATATTTAAAATATTGACTGTGATGAAGAAAATGTGTTATGATGTATAGGTTTTTCTGAAAATTCCATAAGTCGTCTGCAAGTGATGCATTAGTGCATTTTATTATAGTATTTAAAAACCGTTTTTTGTGTAAGTAGGTTTAAAATGAACGTTTTTTGTATTAACTGCCCTGTTGGTCTCGTGGTCGCAAGTGCGACTGCTGTGCAAGGGGTCCCGGGTTCGATTCCCAGGTCGAGCAAAAAGTGTTATTGGGTTTTTCTATGAAATTCTCAGTAGCGGCTCGGAGTTTGGGTTTTGCCCGGTTAATGGCAATAGGCTCGCCCCCTATTACATGGGACCTAAATATACCGGCGAACTGTGGGTGTATATTGGTATACCTCTGCCTAACCCTTCGGGGAATACAGGCGTGATGGTTTTATGTATAAAGAAATGACGTTCCTATGAGCAGAACTAACTAGCTAGCTTATTTCTATGTACTAATGTGCCACACATTCTTGAAAGCCAGAATTAACTGTAGCCACCACCAGAAAAGAGCAGAGGCAATAAAGCTCTCGACGGTTTCCAGGTAAATGATTCAACTGTCTTGGATTTCAAAAGGTGCTTTTTTTTTGGTACTTATGGAACTCCACGCCTGTACCACGAACTGTTTATAATATACGAGTACATACGACACCATCACCAATTTAATATTACTTTGTAATTCCAGTTGTTCGAATTTCGACTCTCGGCGCTGAGCCAACGGTTAAAAATTCAATATAACTCAAGACAAATTAATACTATAATAATACTGCGATATTGGGGTAGGCCCCCTAAAATGTTATAACAAGGTATAACAATATTTTAAAGATACAATCATTTAATCATCAACATCAATGGATAAACGATAGAATCTCCACGGAAACAAAAAAAAAACTGCCCCAAATTGTTATTTATTGCCATAATTAGCTACGTTGGTACATTATAGGTCACTGACCTGGTGAAATACGCACGCAATCACCCGCTGTAATGGTTCAAGGGAAGTAATTCGCTTTATTGTTTATAAATTTGATGCTTCACTGGTGTGTTTTTCGTTTAGACATTTAGAATTTGCTTTTTTTTTAATTATTGTATGACGTTATTTTTGTTTGCCGTCATCATTTATCTTGCTGGTTTTTTTTCCGATGAGTCTATAGGAAACTTCTTCTTCTTCTTCTTCTTGGTTTTTCTTTTTTTCTTCTTCTTCTTCTTCTTCTTCTTTTTGATAAGAAACTGATAATTTTAGAATATAGTTTCTTTTTAATTCTAGGATTGTTGCCTTCATCAAAATAATGATTTCGATTTGATAACTATTTACACACAAGTACCTAATATCATAATTAAGGCAAGTACCAATGTGAGTTCTTAATTCATGTGTACTTTCTAAGCTTCTCTTGGTCATCACTGACATCGATGATCGAAAATATGGTGAGGAAACCTGCACGTATGATTAATATTAATTCTGAATACTAAGTCGTAATTTTAACTAAAAATATTATTTTTAGTTAAACTTACTAACCAAAGCTTACCGTAGTAGAGTAACAAGTCCACCTTAAAATATACATATATTTTAAGTAAATATTTTTCCTTTTCTCGGAACTAGTAAGTTCTTTGACTTACATAAGCTCGAAATGTAACTTAAACCTACACTCCGAACTTTGCACTTCTACGCTTTTCGATTTAAATAATATATGTACAACATGCATTGGTTTGAACAAGGATTAACCCCGTCATTAAAATAAAGGTCCTGGGTTCGATTCCCAGGTCGAGCAAAAAGTGTTATTGGGTTTTTCTATGAAATTCTCAGTAGCAGCTCGGAGTTTGGATTTGTGTCCGGTTAATGCCCGGTCAATAGGCTCGCCCCCTATTACATGAGACCTAAATATACCGGCGAACTGTGGGTGTACATTGTTACACCTCTGCCTAACCCTTCGGGGAATACAGGCGTGATGGTATATTTTTTTTTATATGTATATATTTTTATTTAAAATAAATGTTAATTCATTTTTGCACAAGTTTACAGAATATTGTATTGTGTAATATTAGCTGTTTGCGTGAATGTCGTCGCTTATCATAGGGTTTTTTGTTTTAACCCGCGTTTTTTATAAATGTATCCTAAGTTCCTCCTTCTAATATTACTTATCTGCCAGTGAAACACCTGTAAAATAATAACAGAGGCATTAACCTCTCTTTTATTCGGCCGGACGGGCCTGTTGGTCTAGTGGTTAGTGGCCCTGACTGCTAAGCCGGAGGTCGTGGGTTCGATTCCCACCCAGGACAAACTTTGTGTGATGAGCATGATTGTTTGTTCTGTGTCTGGGTGTGATTTATCTATAATATGTATGTATTTATAAATAATATAAGTATGTATATCAGTTGTCTGGTTACCATAACACAAGCTCTGCTTAGCTTGGGATCAGATAGCCGTGTGTGAGTTGTCCCAAGATATTTATTTTTTATTTTTATTTATTTATTTTACGGGATTTTAGATTTTAGTATTTATCGTATTAATTATTTGTTTTGGTAAAAAACAGAAAAAATGTAACAAATAGCTTATTAAAAATGGACGAATGGCCACAAATTGAAGTTGACAGAACAAATTGCTAAAACAGATCAAATAGAAACAAATATTACATACAATATACATACATGAAATATTTTAGAAAAATAAAAGAAGGTCAAGTTATTTTTGAAAAAAAAGAAAAAAATAATAATAAAAGCTGCAGCAAATTTTGCTTTGATAACAAGTTGTGATTAACACCTGAAGGCTAACTATACTTATTAAAAACGGTCAAAATGTGGTCGCAATCTCATCTCAGACATTCAAGGCGTTTATGATAGATTGAGACTGAGATGAGATAGCAATCGCTTTCAAAATTTAAAAGAATTGCTCTCCTGTATGCGATGAGCACTAAAAGGTACATTCGCTTTCAAAACCGTAGTTATTTCTATGCCATGTATTGGGAAGAAAGCTGAAAATAATGCTGATTGCTAATAACAAACCACAAAATAAAATAAAAACAACACTTTTGCGTCGAGGGAAACCCAGTAACAGTAACTACACGCAAAATATAAACGTATCCTTACATCCACGTGTCTACTAAGCGTAAAAACGCAATCTAAGTAACTACATAGATCTCCCGATTGGGAATTTTAGTACACAGACTGAGTTGGCTTTCACGTAATAAAAGATCAAATTGAACACACTTCAAAGTACAGATAAATAGAATCGAAAACATCTTGAACTGTCAATCGATAAAGATTTATAAAAGGATGGATGGTGGTAGCGTTTTGAGCCGTATTTCCTGTGTGATAAGGTTGATGTTTTGTGGGTGGGTCGTGTTTAGGCTTGTGATACGCGAGCGATGAGTTGTAGCGAAATGTTGGTGTTTAGATGGTAATGTATGCTTTATACTTTAGGTTTTTGTAAGTAAATGTACTCATGTTTTATGAACTTAAAACTAGCTTCTGCCTGTGACTTCACCCACTTGATTTTTTTAACATGTTAAGTTACATCTTTGGTTACTGCTCCGCTCCTGTGAGCTGTAGCGTGATGTTAACTAGCCTATCATATAATATAAAAGGTTTTTGCCCTACGTGCCCCATTAGGATTTCCGTACGGAACTAATATTTGTTCAGAACAGATAGTTGTTCCGAGTCTGGCTGTTTGTGTATGTGAGTTTATATGGGCCCACGAAACAAGAGATATTCCTAATTTGGAAACCATTTGTAAAAACAAAAAAAAAAAACCTTCTTTATTTAGGTAGTTATCTAGTGACTAAATATTACTTTATTTATGAAGCGGCTAGTCTTTTATTTACAACGTCAAAGTGACCAATTTTCTAACTTCTCGTATGACTGATTAGTTACAAACATGCTCTATCAATGTCACTACAACCAAATTGGAAATGAAGCTTTTCCCGTTACTAACGAAACTTTTTCAAGGTTTTCATAATACCTTATATTTTTCTTTGCTATTCATGTATACTGTAAGTGTCTTATAATATTTTTTTACGATACGTAGTACTTACGCCTCTCGTACTTAAGGTGGTTCAAATCCGGGCAAGTACTAATTATGTGACTTTTCTGCTCTATATGAGAAGAGGCCTTTGCTTGGGACTAAAATAGGCTGGTATTTTTTTACAATAGTTAAGTTATATTTTGATGTCAGGATATTAATTTCATAATGACATAATTATGCTGTTTTTTTTACCATGGGAAATCATCAAATGACTTCCCCCGCCCTGGGCGGAGCGGCTGGGGGTATCAGACTTTTACTGACTAAAATGCATGTTCGTGATCCATCTTTGTTCCTTCTTGTGCCCATTGCGTTCCGGGGGCGTAGTATCTCTTTCGAACAACCCGCAGCCACGGCAGGGATCGGCCCTTAGTGGCCCCTCCAAATGTTTGCGGACATCTCTATGAGGCGCGCGTGGAAAATGAACGCGCCGTTGACACGGTCTGTCATTAAGTCAATGTACGGACGGTGAGCTTCCCATTGCTCACCGTCCACTGACCCGCGTCTACGGTGGCCGGGAATCTTCTCGCGGCTCCCGACGCCCGGAGCGTCTCCCGCGGCAGGACATAATTATGCTGCTCCTAAAAGAGTCATGTTTTCCAGACAACATGTTTTTTTATTTATTTACAAAACTAAATTTATTTTAATTACGCTTTTTTTAATTCTCCATTTTTACACTGCAAAACGACCAAGCAATCTTCTAAAAAAAATCGTGCGTCTGCAGTGATCCTTAATCAAATTATTCAAATAGAAGATTCCGCTCGCCTCTGAGGCGCCCGCGGAGCATTCAACAAATAAGAACATTTACCCGACGAGGACTCTGTTAAGCATTGCAATCTGTTGTTTATACCCCGGCTTCTTTTGATTGCGTATATTTTACGTCTTGGGGAATGTGGAGACGAAGTTACGTTTGAATGCAATGATTAGTTACGTAACGCTGTCGTTTTTGTTTGAGAAGACTAGGGTTTTTGATGACCTGTTTTTTCTTTTATCGTGTGGGCAGTAAGGTCAACGACCCCATACACCCACACCGGTGTCAATGACCTTTCTCTGTTTTGAAAAAACGTTGCCCTACACTAGGAATTATTCCTGTATCGTGGGTGCGTTTACAAACACATAAACTCACATAGACAAACGACCAGACCCGGAACAACTATCTGTAGATCATACAAATATTTGTTCCGTGTGGGATTCGAACCCGCGACACGCAGCGCAGCAGTCGATCGCTCGGCCACACGCCTACCCTGTCGTCAAAAAAATTATGTCCAAGATAAACTTAGAAAGTACATATAAATTAGAAAAAGCCACATTGGCTCTTGCCCGTGCCCGGTTGCGAACTCGTGCATGGGAGCAATACAAAGCTAAAAGTTACAGTGTTCTTCCCATAATTGCGACAACACCTGAGAATCTTGATTACGAAGATAATGAAGTTCAAAGTTCTAACCTTTTTTTACGAAATGAAGTTATAAATGTTTGAACTAAATTTTAATTACACTCTCACTCCTAGTACTTCTAATGGATGACACCACCCGATGAAGCTATGCACGATACGCGCTAAAATAAAAAGTCTGTAAATAAAAGTCGTTTTCTGAAAATAACTTATGCTTAAAGTTACTTACTTTGATGGCTAGTATAATTATGTAATTAACGGCTGTTTGCTATTTTATACCCCGTATACTAATAGAGCAGGAAATTTTCATAACCTGTAAAACATATTCAGACAACAAACTTGAACATAAATAGTAAAAAAAAAAAAAAGTTTTTATATCTATTCCTAGACAAAAGGCATTGAAATTGGTGTTGGATTTTGCAAGTACACATAGCTTCTTAACTACATAATCCTCTACCTATTCTCAAAATTTTAACCATTCTAGAATCATGTAGGTCTAGAGACATTAAAATCTGAGTAAATTAGTGTCTTCAGTTACTTTTCTTTTGTCATGTTTCTTCGAATTTAAACCTTAAACTTAGGTACAGTTTCGTATGATTCATTCTATGATTGATTTGATACTCTATCCATTTACTAAGAATTTCACGTTTAAAAAGAAACACAGTCATCACTACAACGATGCCTGTCTGAATCTTCGTGAAATTTATTTTCGTAGAATTCTTGTAGAAGTCTTACTCGTTTCTAGTCTGTTTTGTAAATAAAATTCTTGATTGAATGATTTCTGTCCACTTATCACGAGGTATCTAGACGTTTATAGAACTTATGATTGCCCTTCTATCGTTATTTATCTAAACATCTATACTAATACTGCGACTGCGACGTCGTACGCCTTTTTTCACCAGCGTTAAGTTAGGTAGTGGAGTGATGTTAATGAATCTGTCTAAGTTATACAAAAAGATATTCTCCACTTTTTTTTTCTTACTTCTAGATATAAAACAAACAAACAAAAAACAGTAGTTAGTAGATGTTCATTATAAAGCTGTCCATTATGTTTGTTTGTTTGAATACACTTATCTTAGGAACCACTTTTCGATTCTAAAAAATCCATTTAGGTTTTATGGCCCGTTTATCGAGGAACGTTTATAGGCTATATGACATCACACTACGACCCATGGAAGTCCAAATACATGGGGTAATATCTGTATGTCTCTTTCCAATCCTCTAGTCAAAAGTCCTTTGAAATAAATAAAGTGACTTTGACAACTCTAGGCTTCAACTGTTCTTAAAAAGTTCTTTTTTTTTCTGTTATCTTGCCCATCATCGCCAACAAACCAGAGGTGGATCAAAGAAACCGTATTTAGCTATCAAATTGATGCCAAAACTTGGATTCTTCGACGTGGAAATGAAATCTTGGCCGATAATAAGGCTTCAAACCTTCAGACAGACAAGCTTACTTAATTAAAAATTAAATTTGGGAGCTCATCGCCTTGATAAAGATCTTATAACGATTTGACGGAGAATCGAACGTTATAATGCTTTCCTGACACGCGAGGGATATCGACTTAGATACGGACGGTCGAATATTATTTCAAGAAGTTGATTTTCTTGATATTTTTTTGGGGAATGTGTTTGATGTTTTCCTATTCATTAATTTTTAAAACATAGGTGCATTTTTAAAGGTATCTTGAAAAATTTTCACACTCACACTACACACTCACAGTCATACTCCCACATTTGCGATAAAAAATATCATTGACTTTTTTCTCCCGGTTAATGGTAATAGGCTCGCCCCCTATTACATGGAACCTAAACATACCGGCTAACTGTGGGTGTACATTGGTACACCTCTGCCTAACCCTTTGGGGAATACAGGCAAGTATGGTATGTGTCATGTGACTTTATTTCTATTCCCTTTAAATAATCATGAAATTTCCCCGTTTTTATTTAATCCTTCAGTTAATTTTAAGTCACCCATGAGATTACTTAGAATGGGGAGGGGGATATACACGATGGATGAAACATCGATATACAACCTGTTTCATGGATTCCGTACAACGGTTCATATGTTTATTTTAGACAAAATACCAACATTGTATTCGGAGACACACAACACGGTTCGGACATTGTGTTTCCGGAGGTCGTGGGTTCGATTCCCACCCAGGACAAACTTTGTGTGATGAGCATGATTGTTTGTTCTGTGTCTGGGTGTGATTTATCTATAATATGTATGTATTTATAAATTATATAAGTATGTATATCAGTTGTCTGGTTACCATAACACAAGCTCTGCTTAGCTTGGGATCAGATAGCCGTGTATGAGTTGTCCCAAGATATTTATTTTATTTATTTATTTAATTTATTGTATTCACAACAACCTTGCGTTGAAAAATTTCGTCGCTTCTTAGTAAAATAACATGCAATGATAAGCATTGCATTTTTATATGGAAAAACACATTTCTTTTTTAACCGACAAGTCGTTTCTACCTTTGTGCGTTAAGAATTATGCATTGAGTCCTCAGTAACAGTTTGTTTTTTCTACCATATTTTATGCTGTAAAAACCAAAGCACACTAAAAACCCAAGATAGACCAACAAAGAACAAAGTAGGCGACAAAGTCTCAATACTTTTAATAACCATAAATTTTAATGGGCATCTAACAAAGAGCACATGAAACATTAAATTTTATTAGATGATATAAAACATACTCTTAAGTTAATGGAATGTCGGCGTTTCAAATGGATTTGTTCAATTCGTGTCAAAAGCGTCATTTGTTATTTCTAGAATTATGATGTTGTGTACAAGTGTTGTAAAATGCTTTAGATTTGTTTTGTCATTAGCGTGCTTTTTTTCTTTTATGCTTTTTTTTGCTGTTGATTAATGTTGTTAGGTTGTAGTAATTTTTCTTGATTATGTTTGTTTTTATTTTGCTTTTGTAAGTTTGTAAAGAGAGCAAATCGGTGAGTAGTAAGTAAATATGTGTAACAATTGTAGGTTATACTTATACATTATCTCTCATAATCTGTTTCTTTGTTTGTTTAAATGCGCTTATCTCTGGAACTACCAGCAAAGTCGGACTGGTAAAAATATATGCATATGCTAGCTAGATTCATGAAGAATATTATAGGATACAAAACATCAGACTGCGACATCGTAATGCGGAGCATTAACCAAAGAGGTAACTTAGAACGGGTGAAAAAAACATACAGACGAAGTCGCGTTCAGAAGAAATATTATAAAAACGATCATTATCATATCCATTATTTATTCCATTCAATTATAATATTGTCAATACATTTTTATTTTATTAGGTAAACTATATTTATAAATTTGATTGACAATGACAACGACTAGGTACCTCGCGGTGTCATCAAAATTCAGTATCACGGCAATTTCAATGACCTATTTAAAGTTCTATACATCATCATTATTTTCCAATCTAAATAATTACAATACCGATAGTGGTCACCCTCACTCCAATCTGTGACGTCACAACACCCAGTTAACTAAGTAAGATCCTACGCATCGAACTTCAATGTATCTAATGACTCGATGCTATTATCAGAGGGGCTCATTAGATTTTACGTGGCTTAATCCAGCCCACTCGTTGCGACAAACTCGCCATGCGATTCTGGTCTTTATGCAAATGTAATTATGAGTGTCGGGTGACTATTGTCAGGGAGCGAGCAGAGGTAATCAGGTTACCCTTTTCGAGTGAAAAATTTCTGAGAGAAACTGTTTCGTGCCTCGGTTTTTGGACGGCGAAATGAGTCTGTCGAACGTATGGGAGTGGGGGGGGGGGGGGAGTGTGATTACGAAGAGATAAAAGGATGATACATTTGTAGTCATTTGTTTCAGGTTGGTTATCGACTTTTAGCCGATTTCGAAAATTGAAGTTTTTTGTTTGTCAGTTCCATTGAAACAGACTACCTACTTATTTGGAAGCTGAAAATACACAAGAAATTAATTTCCAATGTAGTTTACTATGTTTAATTTATGTTTAGATATTGTTCACAAAATACCTATTTTAATAATAATTTGTAGTTTTATAAAAATATAAAAAATAAATATACCATCACGCCTGTATTCCCCGAAGGGTTAGGCAGAGGTGTACCAATGTACACCCACAGTTCGCCGGTATAATATATTTAGGTCCCATGTAATAGGGGGCGAGCCTATTGCCATTAATCGGGCACAAATCCAAACTCCGAGCTGCTACTGAGAATTTCATAGAAAAACCCAATAACACTTTTTTTTGTAGTTTTATTCACCAGGTAAAAAACAACGCACTATCTACAACGAGTAATAAAAACTCTATTCTATTTTTAAATTCCATAAATTAATATGGTTTCAGACACTAACAGAAAAATCGAACATGCTATTTTAAAATTAGTTTCCCAAACCGATTGTTACCGAAATACTTCTATAACGCTGAGCCATTTCCGTGAATAAATAATAACAATGTTCGATTGGACGACTATAATAGCTAGACATCGATTATTGTTCCGATTGTCGAGGATTTGAAGTGGTCATATTCATAGAACGAAAACAATTGACCATCGAAATTAACAATTGACGAAATTATTGGTACTTGTATTTTTAGTAGTAGAGCTCTTTGTGAAGGAGCTCGTCCGGGGATATACTACCACCATACTTGTTTCTGCTACAAAGCAGCGTAGCTGTGTTCCAGTTTGAAGGGTTGAGATGCCGGTGTAATTACAAGCACATGGGACATTTCAACTATGTCTCTGGAATGGCAACGCATTTGCTAGATCTGTGTTATTGCATATGTCTATTGGCAGCGGTGTCCATTTAACATTAGGTGGGTTGTTGGTTGGTTTGCCAACCAGTCATATAAAATAAATGAATCTTTAAAATAAATCAATTTAAAAATTGATTTATTTTTTAATCATGTGAAAAATGCAATTTTTTATAAAATCTTTCATTGGAAAAGTTTCTGATAAGATAAAACTATTCAGTACCTAACTTATTTACTATAGATACATATAATAGTTGCTAGCGTTTACTTTTCGCCGGAAATTATTCTGAAATTGGGGTCTTGAGAGTTTTTTAGATAGGGATGCCTAGTTCTCGTGATGCTATCGTGATTGCTAAGTCTCAAGTGCCTAGTCTAAGGATTTTCCAATCTACTTTTTGAAAGGTAATACTATTTTTTGTTACGGCAGGGTCTTATAGCGTTGCTAGGCAAAAATTATTCCTTACTTTTCCTTAATATATTTTTACGGGCATTTGAATTGTAGATTATTTTATTTGGTTTTAAGTAACTATGAAGTTACTGCCTGAAGATGAAGAGGTGGTAAGATGACTATGAAGACTGGTCCGAGATAGCACGGAAAAAGTAAGCCTGGACAGACTTAGGAAGGCTTTTGCCCCGCAATGGGACAGTGTACGCTAAAGAAAAAATAATGCTTAAGTTACTTGGTAAAAGTAAAAGTAATATACTTAAACCACTTTTGCTTTGTTCAAACAACAAAAAAAACTGTTTCCTCATGACATGGTGAAACTTTTATTTTTGGATGGGCCTGCTACCATATTTCTAACCACTGCAACTCTTAAAAGACATAATTAGCAGTGGCGATCACCAGACAAGCGCCAAGTCAGTGAAGCCTGACAAATCCCGGGGAAACAATTCTACTGTCTTGGATCTCGCAACGAAATTACTTAGAAAATAACAACAGAGGAGTATAAAAAATAATAATTTCTACTGCTCTTCAAGCGAGCTGGAGGCAGATCAGAACTAGGTCAATAGACACAAAGCGACGTTTATACTTGAGAGAAGCTCAGATTCACAAGCACCATAGACCTATTAATTAACATTAATTACCATTAATTATTGGGTCCTTAATGTGAGCTATGTGATGGGTATAGCTAAATATTTTGCCAATAACCAACAAACAAAGAAAAACCAACTGCAAAACTGTTTTCTTAAACAAAAGGAAAAAGATAACAACATAAAACAACTTCCCAATCCCATTAAAAACAACATTAATTCCTTTAAAAGATTGCAATAAATATTTAAAAGCCACTCTTTAAAATCACAAGCCAGCTGAACTGCCAGAGAATTTTTCCATTTTGCTTTCTGAGAGAATTCAAATTATATGTAAATACGGTACTCCCTACGTAGAGACATCAGTTGGTATTATGCTAATGATGTAACGAGTCAACTTCGAACGGTTAATCAAGCCATATTCGAACAGAGACGGTACAAAGTACCCCTTCGGATTCTGATACTAATATGTGTGGATGGGTTTATTTGGCGAGCGAAAAACGCTCCATGTTTGGTTATCGAAACGTCACACGGAATTATTGTTGCGTTCGGCAGCGGAGGGTTAAATTTGGCGTAGTTTTAGATAAAGTTTGCCGCACCCTTTATGGGACAATGTTTTGGTTAGGTTATGTTGTGTAACGTTATGGAATATCGAGGCTTTTGTAAACTGTTGGTACAGTACGGCTCTCCGCCCATGACCGATTTTTGTCGGCCGTGTGCGTTGGTGTATGTTTTTTTTTTTTCGAGTGGGAAATCATCAAATGACTCCTCTCGCCAAGGGCGGGGCGGGAGGGAGTGTCAGACTTTTACCGACTAAAACCCATCCATGTTATTTCTTGTGCCCTTTGCGTTCCGGGGGTGCGGTATTTCTTTCAAACAACCCGCAGCTCCGGCAGGCATTGGCCCTGGCTGGCCCTTCCGATTTGCTGCGCGCATGGAACACGAACGCGCCGTGGACACCCATTGCTCACTGTCCGCAGTCGGGCGTCGGGCGTCGTCTATCGTCTTGCGGCTACCAACGCCTGGAGCGTCTCCCACGGCGCGACATGGAGTAGCGTTAGTGTATTGGAGTTCTTATGTTCCATTCTCGTGGACATAAAATCTGCCAAAAATCGGTAAAAAAGTCAGTTATGAGCAAAAAGGCTACTTTGCAATTGATTTTATAATGATTCAGCTGCTAGTGTTTACTGCCTTCAACACCAAGAAAAGGGTCACTAAGGTGTCAAAATTTCGAAAGCAGAATTTATGTTAGAGCTTGTTTCCCTAAAGGCGCTAAGCGGAATCACTTTGATGCCCAAACAGTAATTAAACTTCACCAATTTATTCAAGGAACATTTCCTTAAATTAACACTCACCCACTATGTATAGTAGGTATTGTAGACTCTGGCTGGCTGTGCCATATACAACCTCATTTAATTATTCCTGTAAGGTAACTTTTTTTAAATAATAATTTGACCTTGAAAGTTCATCAGGTGGGCTGACAGGACGCATTTATCTAGATTA
Organism: Caradrina clavipalpis; assembly: GCA_932526535.1. Lineage (NCBI taxonomy): Eukaryota > Metazoa > Arthropoda > Insecta > Lepidoptera > Noctuidae > Caradrina > Caradrina clavipalpis. The sequence goes on from OW052095.1 coordinate 4,216,309, forward strand.
ATAATTCAGTCTATTTACGCCGTAATACATTATTCCATACTTAACATATGCGATAGTAACTCTGTCTGTCTGTAACTAATACTTTCACGTCTAAACTACTGAGCCGATTTTGTTGCAATTTTTGGTATAGAATAAGTTTTAACCCCAACAAAGGACTAGTATAAGTGGCTATATTTTATCCAGCGACTTTTATCCAGCCACTTCGTCGGCATCTGCGATAACCGATATTTATACGGACGAAGTCGTGGGAAACAGCTAGTAAATAATATATCGTTTCAATCAAGTAGATTGATAATCCCGATATATTTACGTAATCACAAACATGAATGTGTAAAATATATTTTTATTCCATAAAACCATTACCAAGCCATACTTGACCCAAAAAAACAAAAAGACAACAACACCCACAGGCGACAATTCCAAGAAATCTATTAAATATTTCATTATTCCACGACTTGAGCCTAATTAAAGAAGAGAAAAGAAGCAAAAACAATATAAAGGCCTTGTTCCCAAGGTGCTGCCGACGTGACCGGAATAAAGATAAAATAAAAGTAAATAATAATACTGAAACCCTTGTACGTTTGTCCGTTATAGGTCTTATAGGGCCATGGCATATGGCTCTTGCCATTTATGGTAGCAATTTATTAATGACCCCTATTGGCAATATTCGCATTATCTGTTATTATGGGGGGATGTTAGATGCAAGATGGCCTCTTGTATGGGGTAAATGGAAGTAGTGAAGCGGTAATTTTACGAGTGGTAATATTATTTTGGATTGTACTTTCTAAGTTTGTCTTGGACATCTCTGACATCGGTGAAGAAAAACATCGTAAGGATGATCGTAAGGATCTCCTCACGATGTTTTTCTTCACCGATGCTGGACCTACAATGAATATAAGTCTGAAATCGCCAATCCGCCATGAGCAAGCGGGTGGTCAATACTCGTGCCTTCTCTATATTTAAAGAGGCCTTTGCCCTGCAGTAGGACAGTAACAGGCTGGTCTTATGGCGGTCCCCAAACTATGAGTACATTTATCCTATACACCACTATGGCTTATTATTTTGTACACAGCTTTCATTGAAATCCTGCTTATCAAACAAGACAAATAAGGAAAAGACAAACAAGTTATATCTTCATCGTATCTTACGAGAAAACTAACCTTCTTTCCAAATTAAACTGTCGATTTATTTGCTCTGGCAGATGGATTGCTTGTCGGTTAAGCAATTGTCAATTGTTTCTTGACCCGCCTTCTACCTTGTACACTCCCTTCTTATTACGAGTGCCTTAGAGGGTGAGAGAGGAAGGGGGGGTCAGGTTAGACTGGTGATGATACAGCACGTCAGTTTTGGCGAATCGTAGTCGGAAGTCCGAGGTCACGTGGCGCTCGCGGCGTATATCCGGTTACCAGTAGGGAGCGATTCGGTAAAGGGTGGGAATCATTTGAAATTGCTTGAAATTTCGATATTTTGGTAATGTTATGGCGTATTTTATTTTGTTGTGGTTTCTTGTGGTATAATGTTACGTATATATGGTTGGTGAGGCAATGTCGGATGGTAGAATCTATTTATTTATTATATTATTTATGGATATTGTCCTAGAAAGACCTACCCTGGCCTTATTGGTGGGGTTCTAATGTCAGGTGTGCAGTACTCGTAACCGGCGTGCTTGTGTTACCAGATGTATGAACGTGGATGAGGCGAAAAGAGTATGTAAGAATCGTAACAGATGGCGTTCTGCGGTTTCTGTCTACCCCCATGGGAAAAAGGCGTGAGTTTATGTATGTAGACAATTAAGCTATAGCTTCTTCAACTCAGATTTTATTCGTCGGGAATCTCTTATTAAGTTTCGAACGCTGGTAGTTCTATTTGTTACAGAATAATGGTCATCACTCGTTACAACACCACCAGTCCATCAAGACTACAGGCCGGCCGACATCGCCTTGAAAAGCCAACTGTTACCTGACAGCGCGCTGCCCGCAAGCTGTCACCTCTTTCATCTTTTAATTACAAAAAAATATTTTAACGCACACAATTAAAAGCTCTAACTTGCATGGCAAATTATTTGTTGCGTCTATTTTATTCAAAGCATTTTTCTTCTCCCATTTTTTACCCCACACAAAAACATGTCAGCCTGTATATAAGTCTATTTACGCCCTAACCCCAAACTGAAACGTATACGGCTATATCAACGCTGACGTAAGTACAGTTTACTTTTCCCTAAACGCATAGACACTATCGTTTCATATGAGATAGGAAACATGATAAGTTTTTATAGACTGGTTTAACCAAACAACTTAGAATACGTAGCGAGTGTTTTTTGTTTTTAGCCGACTGCGCCAGAAGGAGGGTTAATCACAAAGTCGGGACCCATTCTAGAAATGGGGGCTTAGTGAATTGAGAGCACATACCTATATTACATTGCAGATGGTCCCGAATGGGTCCCGACTGAGTGTATTACACGACCTAGAAAAGTGTAACCTCGAATCACACGTCCGCGTAAGTTTACTAATACGAAACACTTAACAACGAATGCACGCTACCACGAAAAACTTGACGCCGTAGCCATGCGAGCTCGAATAACCAAATCTCTAATATTCACCTATTCGAAACTCTTAACAACGAAAGCACGCTACCCCAAAACACTTAAAGCCGTAGCCATGCCATCTCGAATAACCAAATCTCTAAATTCACGTATTCGAAACTCTTAACAACGAAAGCACGCTACCCCAAAACACTTAAAGCCGTAGCCATGCCATCTCGAATAACTAAATCCCAAAAAGGCTTTACTCATTTCACAATCAACCAATCCAAACATTTAAAAATAAAAATATGTTTTAATCAACATAAGAAACAATAAAAAATATAAGAAAAAATTGTGCTGCATAACACTCGTTCATACAACAGTTGTAATAAGTATAAATTATTATTTATCGTTTAAAATAGCACAAGTATGCAAGACCATCTAAAAATGTGGTTAAATCCATTGTTTCTTTTTTCTCCAAATGTTTTTTAATTTTTTCTTCTCGTTTTTCTTTATTCTTTGCTCTTTTCGTTACTTGAAACTGTGAATTTAATTTTTCTGCAAGCAATTCTGTATGTTTTTGTTCTTTGCATAATTCGTCCATGGTCTTAAATAAATTCCATTTTTTTCTGCCCAATAGACTGTTCCAGCGGTGGTGCCATGATTCCACCTCATTTTGAGTAATTGGAACAGTGGTGCCAAGTGAGCTATTTACCGACCAGATGTTAGGCGGAAACAATGGTTTTGAGTTTTGAGTAGTCCTCTTTTTTTTATAACTACCATTGACATAATATTTGGAAAACCAATCAGTAACTTGCACTGCATCCTTGGGTAATACTTTTTCTTTTAATATTTCAAAAGCCTCAGGTATCTCATCAGCACCCCTAGACAAGTGTCAAACGCTCGGTGTCGTTTCTATTCTAATGAATATGAAAGCTTAAGCGTTAGCGATTTTCAATTGGTAGCCAAATGTACAACCACTTGTCGACCGCTCAGTCTATTCGTTTTTCAGAAAAACATCAAGTGTTCTCTATGGTTTGTCGTACGCAAACGTCTCTTTGACATTGGGTCGTCGGTAAACAAAAATATTTTATATATTTTCAAGTGAAATTGGATAGCTTTTTATAAACGGTAAGTATTGTAAATATAATATAATAATCTGAATTAAATCATTATAGTACACCCACAAACGTTATATAAATCATCATGCAATAATTAATCATCATTGTCTATATAATACTGTGGTTTTAATGGTTACTAGCAATAATATTATTTTATTAACATTTTAATACTATTCTATGATTGGAATCGAAGTTGCGAGCTAGCCCAGAGCAATTCGTAATTCTAATATATATTTTGGAAAGGTAATTCATTGTGGAAATCTTATTATTACTTCAGTATTTTCACATAAACATAATACAAACAATGACTTGCTCAAGCTTTACTATTCACAAAGGATTAGTAAGGGGACAGCGGCTGTGGCTGGTATTAACCAATTTAATAAATTCTGTTGGTGGTGGCGTTCAAAAACCACCAGACAAATGGAAAAAAGTAGTACTCAAAAATATTATTGTCTTCCTCATTGATTTTGATCGCGGCAACTTCAGAAAGTTAAATTGTATTTAGGTATTTGTATATATTTTCACCAATATAAAATATATTTTCATAATAACAAAGTTTTGACACAATGTTTAATTAATTGCGCTTTTTAGGTGTGGGCAGACTACAGCAGCGGCAGTGGCAGCTCTCGTGAGATATCGCCAGGAGTAGAAGAGGGAAGTGGACTAGATTTCTGTGTTTTGGAATAAGAATATAGTCAAAACAGTTAGTTTCATGTGTAAATGTAACTCTCCAGACCGATTCCGGCCACGGCCAGGGCTGCCAGATTGTATAATTGGATACAAAATCTGTATAATCGGACGGTGTATTGTATCCATGATCATTTCGTATAATACCATACACAAACATACGGCATGAAATGGAACGTAAGTTCACTTCTTGCTTTTTTCAAAATTGACCTCTCATCTGTATGGGATGAACAGAGACGCAGATAAAGTATTCCCAACGTGACAACTATTATACAGTGGAGTGTCGTGTGAACTCGTGTGGCCATAGTTCCTGATTGTGACTGCTTGAGTGGGTTGGTTCAGGTTTAGTTCGGTAGTTTGTGTAGGTTTTTTATTTCATAGTTGTCAAGAAGTTATCATCTGAGCTTTGCTTTGCTTGAGATTACAAGACTATTCAGTTAGAGATTATAAAAATAATAAATAAAAATAATCAGCATTAAAGTACAGGTAAATATGTTCGTTTTAGGAAATTATGAAGAAAAATCGATTTATAGAATAGTTTTGTATAATACGATCAAATTTTGTATAATTGCAGATACTAATAGGTATAGTCGCGATTTATTTGCTGGCAGCCCTGGCCACGGCGGCTAATCTTAATGCAGACTAGCCACGTACGCAGGAGATTTTATAGTGCAGAAGTGTGTGCGCAAACACAGGTGCACTCCCTCTTCCCTAACTCTTATAGTCCGATGGGACAGCAATCCGACACGACAGGAGAGAGATCAGGCGCAAGACCAACAGCTTTACGCGCTTTCCGAGGCACGGGGTTGTCACACCACCAACTTCCAAACTCCAGGCTGCTACTAAGAAAAATTCTTAATGGAAATATCCAATAACATTTTTTGCCCAACTGGGAATCGAACCCAAGACCCCTTGCTCAGCAGTGGCGCTTGCGACCACGAGACCAACGGGGCAGTTTAGTTTAATGTAATAATTATACGGACCAATTTAAATATTATGTAAATATGTTGCTTTAAGTAACTGTAAAATTAATGTTATTGAATATCACAATACACCGAATGATTCAAAAAATATTATTTTCAGCTGAAGCCACAGCACTTGCACGAAGCCCACCACGCACAACTTTGGCACCGCTTCGGGAGACAACTACGCCACCACCCCAGCTTGCCCCTCTCCCTCCTCCTCTGCCGCGAACTCCTCCAGCACGAAGGTCTAGGTGACAGCCTTTAGCCTCTCCGTGGTCAACGGCTACAACACCACATCATCGTGCCTTATTTAGGGCGCGTAGGAACAGAGAATTGACGCCGTTTGAGAGAGCGACGAATGCTTTTGTAGCCGTCGAGCAACGCCGACTTGAATACGAGGAGAGGCGAGACAGGCGCCTACCTGAGCGAGTGTTGCAGACATTAGAGGATTCACCTCTAACGTGCCGGCTACTGGCGTAGCCAGTTGCTACATCGACTAGCTCTTGTTAGCGTCAGCTAACAAGACTAGCTAACAACTAGTCTAGCTCTTGTTGGTCACAACAAGAGCTAGACTAGTTGATGTATTGATCCAGCAGCGATCCCCTATAGTCTACCTTCTACAGATATTCTTTCTGATGCTGTTTATAGCATGTTCACAACATTTTGTAAATTGTGCCAGGATTTGGCACAATTTTCCAAATGTTGTGACGATGTAACTAAATGTGACTGCCATACCAAAGTTTAAGGTGATATGCATGCTAATTTTAAGTTCGAGATTTATGTAACGAAATTTTATTCTTTATAAAAGGTTATTTACTAAAAATAAAAAAGTTTTATCCTTATACAATTTATTTTATTTCACCATTTAATTTAACTGCCTTGTTGGCCTAGTCCTCATAAGGGCGACTGCTACGCTAGAGGTCTTGGGTTCAATTCCCAACTCGAGTGAAATTCTCAGTAGCAGCTCGGAGTTTGGATTTGTGCCCGGTTAATGGCAATAGGCTCACCCCTCTTAGGTACATGGGACCTAAAAATATACCGGCAAGCTGTGGGTATACATTGGTAAACCCCTGCCCTTTCGGGGAATACAGGTGTGATGGTATGTATGTTTATTTCATGTTATGCCTGAACATGTCGTGTGGTGTTTTCAAGCGAACGAAGTGCAGTATTTAATATTGGTGTCATTGGCCAGGGTCTTTGCGGATATCCAGAATCTACGTAACACGTGATTCCCGGCACAACTTATAAGATGTTTGTTTATCGAGCCTAAATCTCTCTCTAAACAATAAATCCGAAATTTCATAAATTTTCTATAAGCGCTGAAGAGATATTTCTTATATGACGCCTGAGCCAGCCTTCTTCGTTATGTGCAAAATTCATTATAATTAATAAAAATTGTAAAAATGCAAATTGTAAAATGTTTTTGTGATTTTTTTCAAAAAAAAACGAACTCTCCAACAGCTGACCAAAAAATCGCCATCTTGGTTAGAGTAGCGTAGCGTCTGTCTACAGGGTCCTAGCGTACGCTTCGTAAGCGTTAGATTAGAAACGCTCACAGTCGATTTCGCTTGTCATACGTGCCACTTGGCTACCGATTTATATGCAGAATATTGACGTATCAATGGCGTTTCGTTTCATGGAATAGAATTTAATACACTTGGCTACCAATTTGACGTTCTAAACGTTAAATCAAATTTCGTGACGATAATTCATTCTATTCTACAAGCGTTTATGCCACTTGTCTAGGGCCGCTGGTTTTAAAAAGGCTAACGCGGCCAAATGTCGCATTTTGTGAGCAAAAGATATCGATTCTGAGTATTGTTTGGATAGACCAGCAGATTGGATATGTTTCCAAATGCTTTGAGCCAGGTGAAAGTAACAACACTTGTGTTTAGTTTCAGGGAACACTTGTTTTACCGCATTTATTGACGCCTTCTCAAAGTCAGTAATTACTATATCTGGTTGCAAATTGGTTCCCAATTGACATGCTCGCGACTTGAGAAGCTCAAAAAATAAAGAATAAATTCTCTTTTTTTTGTTAGACAGGAGCCCAAACACCAATGGTACCACCTTTTGCACGGTATCGTGGTGCATTCCAATTAATCCGTGAACCGTATAAATCTGGTAAAAAACAGATGGACAGGTACGAAATGTCCCATCTACAATCCAAAATGGTGAAAGCTGGAGAAGTCTTATGTTTTCTGGCGTACCAAACATTAAAATACAATCTTCTTCAGTACTGTAGTGAGCCAGCAGAAAATTACTGTATTTATCTGGAATGACTAGATCATTGAGCTTTTTTGGAGATGAACCACCATTGCTTCTTGCTCTATTTACTACCATTCTCATGGCGTTTATACTGGGTAAGTAGGTAGTAGGTAGTAGACAACATTATTTGGTTGATTGACACATATTTTTATTTTTAAATGTTTGGATTGGTTGATTGTGAAATGAGTAAAGCCTTTTTGGGATTTAGTTATTCGAGATGGCATGGCTACGGCTTTAAGTGTTTTGGGGTAGCGTGCTTTCGTTGTTAAGAGTTTCGAATACGTGAATTTAGAGATTTGGTTATTCGAGATGGCATGGCTACGGCTTTAAGTGTTTTGGGGTAGCGTGCTTTCGTTGTTAAGAGTTTCGAATAGGTGAATATTAGAGATTTGGTTATTCGAGCTCGCATGGCTACGGCGTCAAGTTTTTCGTGGTAGCGTGCATTCGTTGTTAAGTGTTTCGTATTAGTAAACTTACGCGGACGTGTGATTCGAGGTTACACTTTTCTAGGTCGTGTAATACACTCGTCCCGACTGCTAAAATTTTATGTGCAATCGCGTACAACTAATTTCTTGTTTTAGGGCTTTTTCATAAATACTCAGAAAAACAGTCGGGTTTTTTAGTTCTTTAAATTACCGTTTTTTTCTCGTTTAAATCTTTGGCATTGATTTAGTTTTAGTTTTTAGTATTCTAGGGCCGTCTTTCACCAAAATCACTAAATACATTTAGTGCCTAAACGTATTTAGAACATCATTGCATTCCCGCATATTGATAGAAGGTGATAGAGACAGAGAACTGCTTCGTTGGCCTAGTGGTCCTGAGCGCGACTGCTACTCTAGAGGTCCTGGGTTCGATTCCCGGGTCGAGCAAAAAGTGTTATTGAGTTTTTCTATGAAATTCTCAGTAGCAGCTCGGAGTTTGGTTTTGTGCCCGGTTAATGGCAATAGGCTCGCCCCCTATTACATGGGACCTAAATGTACCGGCGAACTGTGAGTGTACATTGGTACACCTCTGCCTAACCCTTCGGGGAATACAGGCGTGATGGATGGTGATAGAGACAGAATGATAATTTAAACACATGTAGCGCTACATATGTTTAGTGATGTTGAACCCAATTTTGGTGAAGCCTTAGTTTTATAGTATTTGCTATTCTAGGGCCCACTTTTACCAAAATCAACAACAAACAACGTATTTAGTGCTAAATGTGTTTAAATTTTCATTTTGTCTCTGTCACCTTTAGTGATTTTGTTGAGAGTGGGTTTAGGACCCATTTTATTTTAAAGGGAATTAAACTTTAATCTATTACTTACACGGTATATTGCGATAGTTAAGTTTATTTTATAATAATTTTAGAGGGAAGCTTCTAAGCTGCCCCCGACATCATCATGGACATCAACAAAAACTCATTTACATCGCTGTCAATAATTGAGCGAGTGCTTAAAAAGCTAGCAGCATTGCCCTTCTATAGCAATGGTGATTTTAGGCCCAAGAATCTACAATTTATGTTGTTTTATTTATTAATCTTATTTTTAATCTTTCTCTGGAAGAGTTCTATTAGGTAACTCTCCTGTATCTGGTAGTCAGCTAACTACGTATATAAGAGCTATGTTGTTTATCAGTACAGTTTCGTATGTTTAATTTTTTGTCCCGGTCAATTTCCATGCAGCCCTGGTTTGATATTGCCCAACTTTTAAAGCAATTTTCAGTTCTACATAATTTAAAAATTCAAAAGTATAAGCATTTATTTCCATTCCATTCTATTTACAGGCACTTTGAATGTCAAGAAGTTACAGTTTAAAGTTGAAGCTAGTTGCTCGTTCCAAAGCGTAGATCTCTATGGAGAAGAACGAGCAATAAACTCCATGGACACTCTTTTTCTTCAATTTGGTTTTACAAAATCTTGGTTACAATATTCATGTTGCTTCTATATGTGAAAACAATGAAGGTGAATATGATTTAAAATCATAACAAATGATGTGTATTTAAGACACGTTCTCCACCAATATCAATGCACTAGCGTCTGCTAGCGACTTCGTTCGCGTGGCTTTAATCACCCGTGTTAAGTTACGTCTTTAGTTACTGCTCCGGTCCCGAGTGTCGTAGTGTAATGTTATATAGCCTATACTCTTCCTCGATAAAAGGACTAACCAATACATAAAGAGTTTTTCAATTCGAACCAGTACTTCCTGAGAATTGCGCGTTTAACCAAACAAACTCTTCAGCTTTATAATCTTAGCATAGATGATTAATAACAACGCATAAACGAAAATTGCCTCCGCCGCATTGCAACCTCTATAAAACTATAAGCATTTCTCTCATTACCATTGCCCTGTGATCTTATCAAAAATCAAAGACAATTTAACCCTCAATTTACATCCTAAAAACAATAAAAGCAGTACGTGCGACAAAAAGTTACCGTAAATGTTAGTGCTAATAAAATGGATGACTCTTTATCGTCTCTAACTATAAACTTTGGCCCGAAATCAAATCTTAGATTATGTCCTGATGTCTCCTCGTAAAATAACGAAGGGTCGAGGAATCAGAAGAACTGTTATTGTTGAAGATAGGTATGCAATATCGCTAGTGACGATCCTCGTTCACAAAAATAGGGTATTTGTGAAACGACTATGAATACGGAAGCTGTTGTAGTTGATAAACACGTAATCCTTCTGTGAAGTGTAGGCGTTTAAAAACTATAACATTTTCTTTATTTTTATTACTTTTATGCCTTTCCAGTTTAAGAAACAAAACCTCAATAAAAAAACGCTATTTTATAATGGAAAAACAATCATGACAATAGCAGTGATTTTCGTAAAAGGGGAAGCTGTCAATGCCTATTATGTGGTGTCTTGCAACTCTGGCAGTAGTAGTACTGCAAAATGTCGCAAATACAACTATAACAGAATAATGGTCATCACTCATTATGCCATCACCACACCGACGCGACAACGGCCCGGTGGGAATCGCTTAAAAAAATCCGATCGTTACCTACCAGCGCGCCACCCGCGAGCTGTCACCTTTTTTATATTGTCATTTCAAAACGTATTTTAACATTCATGTTTTAAAGTCCTAACTTGAATGGCAAATTATTTGCTGTTTCGGAGTCATGCTGTTAATACGGGCTCAAAAAAAACTATTACACAATAAAGGCTCCTATTACTAGAACAATGAGTTAATTATCTCATTCGAATTTTAAATTTTGGGCTCATGGAACGTAATTCAAATATTATATATAAGTTGTAACACATTTATACGAATACATTCGGACCCCGATTTAATTCACGAATGTTTGAAACAAAATGTATTGTTTTTATGTTAATTGGATTAGGAATTAGTGGGGCGTGTAATAGGGTGGCTACAGTACTGAATGGTACGGAATCGGCACGGTGGTACACCTGCCCCTTTTTTGTAGAAAAAACGAGTTTGTACGTTCGCTTTGTTTTGTTATTAATGTTATTTTATTGTGAAGGGGTCAAATGTAAATGATTACATTTAATAGGGAAGTAGGCCAGAATATAGTTGTGTTATAATAGAAGTGTTACGTATAATAGTTAGTTGGTAGTCTTTACATGTTGAAATAATTTACATTTTATACACGGTGAAAGAGATTAAACGGCTGAAGGGACCTAGATGAAATTTGGCACTGAGATAGATTGTAGTGTGGACCTTATATATTAGAAAAATATACGGTCCCGTGAGATAATATATCAAATTTGACGCGAACGAAGTCGCGGGCCGACGCTCGTTTTTTGTACAAAACTGAATCAACCATAGACGTAGCCCACCCTCATACGTTGCTATAGACAAACAATACCTATAATATTAAAACTGTCAAACGTTATTTTACTCCGATGAATGCGGGAAGCTCTACATGATTGTAATATTTCGATTTTTATTTTCACCTTCACTCACAATATCGCGTCGGCTACAAAAAACGCTCGTAGGTACCTACATGTATTTTATTACGCAATATTTTTCTGTAGGGGTGGAAATGAAATTTATATCAGCGTAGGGAATCTCAAATATATTGTAACGCTGTCGTAAAACAATAAATGCGACTTCAATTATGTAAATCGGTTGTACGAGCAAAGTTCAACAAATAAAAATAAACTTCCATTCGCCCCCTAAATATGAAATAGCAATATAAGAGTATAAGGGGATATTTCCTTATTATGAACTTATTCCCTTCATGGTGTTTTTCATACCATAATCTGCAACTCCCCTCTCGCTTCTCCCCTTTGTGTTAAAAGATTGCAAAGATTTGATGGTGTTTTCCGACGGCCGCCGAAGTGCAAAGACAGGGAAAGTAGATAGGAAATTGATGATTACTGTCTGGGGATATTTTAACAGTATTACGTCTTCATACACTGCTTTTGAAGGGAGGGTCACAACACCATCAATACCATCATCTTTAGGGAATATTTTGCAGCTACATACTACAAGGGTTATTTCGTACTTCCCGCGTTCCAAGCTTATTATATCCAACTCTGAATCCAACCTCAATAACACACTCCAATCAAGATAAAACCCTAATAATGACACCTCAACTTAAAAGGGCTCAAAACTTGAGGCAATCAATGTGAGCTTAATACCCAGTTGTTAGAAATTGCCCGATAGAAAGTTGGTGAAGGTAATCTCTTGTGGATCAACCGGCAGTACGTGAGGGTTAGATTGGGCTAAGGGATGGTGTTCCACGCGATTTAGTTAATCACTGTGCGGTAATCAAACGTGGACGGTAATGTAGATATTTTGATAGTGAGAGGGTTAGTTTTTGTGGGCTATTGATGAACACGTCGATACAATCTCACGAGTCTATCAATCAACACACAACCCGATGATTAAAAGCCACATTTTCTCTTCTTTATTTTCTATCAATGAAAGTTGTTTGAACTCGTCCAGTGTAACCGTGTTTGTACTCATACAAGTTAATAACAGACTTAACCTCTTTAATATAAGTGTAGATTTAAAACGTAGGTACAAATGGCAAATCCTAGATCAGACAAGCTGCTAACGAAAACAACTACAACTAATACACAACCTAGCCTTTGTCGCACTCAATAATGTAATGATTCCATACCCCATACATTTATTTTGGACTAGGCATTTAGAAGTTGCGAGAAATAAAAAAACTCACAAACATACACACATGAAAAACACAACACTTCTCTCTTTTGCCAGTCATGTACTAACAATTGCAACATAATAAAGAAACAGAAGTCTTACATAAACCTTTGGCCATAAAAATAAGGGTCTTCCCAAACGAAAACAAGAAAGAAAAACTGTGACAAGAATAATTGTTCTTGGTCTAAGTTCCCTTTATCCCCCAGTGGATTAATTTGGCACAAAACGTGAGGGGTGATTGGCCCAAGGGTTCTTTCCATGGGGTTTAGTTAATCGTCATGGTTATCAAAGGTAGAATCGATAACTATCACAACAATCGAGTTGAATGTTTTCCGGGATCGAGTGATTGTGGGGAATAGTTGTTGCGGTAAGATTAGTTGGTGTTTAGTTGTCATTGTTTTGCAAAGTAGCATTTAAAAAAGAGCAATCGTAATATAACACATGCAATTTTTTTTTTCAAATAAAATTAAAATGTAGACTTTTAGCTCCTTATTAATAAACGCGGAGTAAAGTTACAACCACTATAACCTTTTTATTTATATAATTGGATGGCAAACAAGCCGACGGCCCACTGGATGTTACGATACCAGAGGTCTTGCATATGCGTGGCCATCCCAGAGACTAAGTTGAAATGTCTCATGTGCCTGTAATTAATTAGATTGGTACCTATACCCTTCAAACTGGGACACAACAAAGCGTTGTTGTGTGCAAAGCAGCGGCTTCGCGGCGGAAAAGGTATGGTGTTAGTAGGTACTTCCCCAGACTAGCTTCTTCACAAAGAGCTTAGATTAAAGATTAACATTTAGAATGCTTTTCTAAAATTCTTTAACTGTTTCATGTGCTCTTTAATCGTTATTTGTGAAACAGAAAATGTAAATAATAATAACATTTATTAAAGCAACAAGGTTTACATTTCGATAACCAATTTCCTTTCGAGAATTGCAATCAAATACGAAAACGAGGATATGAAGTTACAAAAACACGAGGAGTAAAATAAAAACAAAAGAATACCATTGAGTTACAATTACAGAGTGCCCCAGATAGCGACAACCAAAAGAAAATTTTGGAAACTCTCTTTATGAGCTTTTTGAAACACCCATAAGTATATTATGTTCTGTATTTTTTTTGTAGTTTATTTTTATTTTTTGAGATATTTTTACCTAATCAGGTTTTGGTAATTTTCACTTTTTCTGTGGCCTTTTTCAAAAATAAAACTTCTTTAATAATGTTTAGCTTTTTTTTTAAACTGTATTGTCACACTGTCCCACAAGTCCTTCTAACTATTATTTTCTTATGCCAAATCCAATCAGCTCCTAAACTATAAAAAATCGATAAACATACATGGGGGTATTTTGGGAAACTTATGGAAAATAGCTTTCAAAATGTACTTTTGGACGTCGCTGTCTGGGTTACCCTATATGAAAAATGTACTCCCTTTTGTTTCAACGTATTAAATTTCATGTAAATTTCCCTTGAAACTTTGTAAAATATACCTATTTTGTCATGCTGTTGAGTAAAACTCTCATAATTAACATTTATACAATAAACGCAATGAGACTTTGGTTTTAAACTAATTGTTGTTCAGCCGTCCCTGTGATGGTTACAATTTCATGCTCTTTTAATTATGGAACCCTATTTTTGTTGAACGCTATACAGATTGGGGTCGAATCACTGTTTCCATTTTGTAATTATGTTTTGTTAATTCTATGATAATCATATAGTCCGGCGATCATTTTTGGAAAATTCATTAAAACAAAGTGTTTGACTTAAATTATCCAGTTTTAATTTACACAAAAAAAGGTCGTGACGGTCCAGTGGTTAAGGCGTTGTCCGCCTATCATGCATGAGGTTGTGGGTTCGCAAACGGGCACAGACAAGAATCAAAGTTACTTTTTCTATTTCATAATGGAGTTTCTAAGTTAGCATCATTGACATCGGTGCAGAAAAACATCGTGAGGAAACCTTGACTAATAATTTATAAAAGTCTGAAATCACCAATCCCACTTTAGCAAGCATGGTGGTATTTTATTTTATAGCATGTTTAGCTTAATAATTCAAATTAATTACGCAGCAGACATACCGGCAAACTTACCCTTCGGTGAATACAGGCGTGACGGTATGTGTGTAAAATAATTAAAAAATATATATTTAATCAAAATTTGATTGTTAGCACCTTAATTTACTGATACAAATTGACTATTGATAAGAGGCGTGATGGTATATTTTATATTTTTTATTTTTTTATTGATAAGAGATAACATGATTACAGAAACACACATAAAACCGCCAGTGCTGAATGAGCCGTAACGATCGACGTATAGCCAAATTTTCCACTGTAATCCCTTGTGGGCTCGTAATATTTCCCATATGTTTACATACACTCACAAATATTTGCATGATTTATACCAAGCCACTCTACCTAATTTATCAGCACGTGACGTCACAGAAAGCAAAAAGATGCCGCCATACTAAGTAAGGAAAAAGTTTCGCTCACCTACTCTTCGGCTAGATAATTAAATTCTTCGAACATTAATCTTAGTTAAGGCCTTTTTACACGTGAAACTTTTGCGATGATGTATTTTTGTAAGCCTTAAGTACTTACTTTTGGAATGGGATCCGAAATGTGTTTAGATTTCGCTTTGGGAAAGTTTGAATTGTATGTTTAATGAAATTCAGATTTGGAAAATCAACGGGCTATTGAAATTTTGTGTTTGTGTTTTGTAAGTCGTGTGTGCTAGATTTTTCAGTTGGCTTGGTAGAGTATGATAATATTCTCTTAACTGAATGTTAATCACGGTGGCCAATATCAATGAAGACTAGGCAAAATACACAGATGCTTCTTTACTCACTCTTTGAGTCTGATGGGATGGCAATCCGACACAACCGAGAAGAGATCGAGCGCAGGGACCAATAGCATAATATGCTTTCTGGGGCACGAAGGTGTCATACTACAAACTTCCAAACTACGGGCTGCTGTGAAATCCAATAACCCATTGCCTGACCTAGAAATCGAACACTCAGAAGCCGCAAGCACTCAAATTACCGCAAACAATTAACATAAGCTCCTATAATCCCGGAAAACAATCAATTAGAAAGCAATTAATTATTGTGTACTTCTTTGATTGAAAAAAAGGTGCGATTTTTTACTAAACGAGGCCAACAGGCGATAGCATAAAGCAACAAGCGGGGTAGACTGGAATAATTCCGAAACGAGGACCCACTAAAGCCATCACGAGACGAGGCCGCGCTGCCGCATTGACCAAGGTCGCGCTCAGGAAGCGGGTCAAATATATTTTAGTCGCGCCGCCCCGCCCTGTTCGTCTGGTCACTGCCTTTATTGTCACCCCTCTCGCTAAGTCATAAGGGACAATCGAAATTCCTATCGATTGTTCTAGAAAAGGAGAAAATTAAAGGCAACACAACTATGCTCAATTGATAAGCTAGTGAAAAACTCTAATCGTTCGTTTTTATTAATAAGTAACTTCAGCCCGCGACTTGTCCGTTTTTTTTTCACCTGCATTAGGTTACGTCTTTGGTTACTGGATTGCTCCTGTAGATTGTAGTATAATGTTATATAGCCTATATTATTCCCCATTAAACTGGCTATCATACACAAAAAAAAAATCCAATCCGACTAGTACAGTCTGTTGTCAACATTATCTGACCCACCCTAAACACAACCGAAATTGGACCCTCTGCCTATGATAATAAGGTTTAATTTCAATTTATCGATGAATACAGACACGCATAAACCCACCCAACGTTGTCGGAGCCACCGGCATTATATCATTTTGTTAAGCTATTTTAATCATTATCTCGTTGACATTAAAGTTAAAAACCTTTTAAGTCACCTTACATAATTAGAACCCAATCTTGAATTTCGTGGAGTCTTAACAAGTTCTTGTGGCTTGGCGGTTTGATGTTGGATTGGCGAGGAACAACATGTGGGTTCGAAAACACAGTCCACCTGTTATCAGTTTCTTTTTTAATTTGATTTCATTTCTACAAAATTGTTTGCATTATTAAAGAACGGCCAATATGATTTACGCCTAATAACTTATCTTGTAAACAGGTGGGTAAATTAAAAAAGTTTAAGTTCACATATATTTGCTTCGTGAGGTAGATAATAAATTCGTCTACTTAAGTGACAAAAGTTACACTACGCCTATTAGCATTGACTGTGCACACACATTTGTAAATCGTTTCGCATAACTCGTTAAGTATTTTTAAGCAATTTGGTGTAAAAAAGCATCATGTCGCAGCTTAATGACTATACCAAACATAAAATCATATTTTTACATGAGCAGAATGTTGGAATTAGAGAGATTGGTCGTCGTCTTAATATAGCAGTAAGTGTTTTTTTTTATACCTATTTTATTTAATTGATTGTGATTAATGAACGCGTAGTTGGCTATTTTACTATTACATTCACTCCTTACAAGTTAAGTTACATAAACGGTTCCAAAAAAGTTTTTTTTTTGTTTTAGAGAAATACGACTGTAGCTAAGACGTTATGGAGACAAAGTAAATATTCAGCGGATTCGTCCAGGGGCAAAAAACATCAAGTATAGTCCCGAATGCGATTGCCCATTAGTGTAACCGCAATAAAACACCATATTTCAGTGGAAACAGTGAGAAGGCATTTACACGCTGCTGGAATAAGGAATTATAAACCGGCACAGAAAATAGCATTGACACCTGCTGAAGAGGGGTCCGTTTTGCCCAGGAATATTTAAATTTTAATTGAGAAGAAAATGTTGTGATCTTCACTGATGAAAAAAAAACATTTAAATCGAACAAAGATGAACGTAACAAGGAACGGTGCGCCATCACTCCGCTACTAATTAATCTAGGATATTTTTAAACACACCATGTAAGTAAATGCTCAATGGATAGATTGTTAAACCATTAAAATGTTGCCAATTACGTGGTGATGTTATTGTCATAAATAGTTTTTTTTCTATTTAAATGACATGTTTATTCACTACGTATAATAGGCAGCTATAAATCTTTAAAGCATTTCACAGATAAAATAAATTTTCTCGATAACAAACTTTCAAGAAAACATGCCTTTTTTAATGTTTATAAATGGGTAGATTTGATTATGGCATCCTCATAATATATTGTATATTAATTTGGAAATATGTGAGCATTTACTTACTTTATTTACCTAAGTGTTTTAATGAAATAATAAACATTTTAAATTTGCAATTGTTTAGTTTTATTTCTATGCGTTGTCCATTAAAGAACTGTAAAAAAAGTATAATAAAATAATTAAAAAAGAAACACCTGAGCAGAAGCTATATTTAGGTTAAACTTGATTTCGAACGTAAACAACGATTAGTGACCACAAGACTAAAGAATTTAAACCATATATATACTTTAATAAAGTTTATTCTTGCACAGCACAAGCAGCCAACCTTATCCTAGTGCAAATAGATTATTTTGTATTTTATCCCTTCATTATTATTTAATCACTCCATTAAGACATGATAATAAAAAAACTACCTATAAAATAGACAAAAATAAATTGTAAAGAGAAGTTGTTTTTGCAATTTAGTAAGGCAAGGAAAAATATGTTTGCGCGTTGTCACTGCATACCCTTAGTTAGTAGCATTTGAATACCAGTTTTACAATGAATACAAATATTTATTTTTCAACTACCCACTTAATACAAGTTATGCCAAAATATTACCATTTTAGAAACTTTATATTTGAAGATTATCCGTCTATAGTTCTTTACAATAATACAAGAAATACTTTTAGAATAAATTCTAAATTGAAAGCAAAACAATATCTTCGTCGCGGGATTTGATCTCGCAACTTGCCACTCTCAGTCTTACACACAGACCACGAGACCAGAGTTACTTGACCGAACTCATTAAAATAAGCTATTACACTTATTATATTATAACAAGTTGTTATAAGATTTAACCCAATGCTAACGTGATAAAGATCAAATTTGCGTGTGTGTATTTTTATTGTATTTATTCCTTCTCAGTTCTTGAGCACTTGACTGATAACCTCATATAAATTGAAATTAAACCTTATTGTCATAGGCAGAAGGTCCAATTTCGATTGTGTTTAGGGTGGGTCAGATAATGCTGACAACCGACTGTACTTATAGAAATAAGCGCGCAAAAACATACGAACAAAACAGCCTCTTCAGCTTTATTATAAGTATTAGTACAGATAGACCAAGAATTTAAAAATGAAAAGATCTTTTGGTTGTCTCTTTATTGCTAAAGTATTTTTTTCGAATCGCTTCTAAAATTCCTTACAATAGAGTCTGCTTTTGTTGAGTCGAACATTACTGATGTTGTAATCGTCTTTGAAATGTTTCTATTGTATAAATGTTATCTCGAAAATGTAGTTTGAAGACGGTTTTAGATCTGTGTTTTGATAAGTGAGAGAATTACGTAGGTTCCACAAATAAATAGACAATTAACTTTTATTTTTGTTTAATTTGATTGGTAGGTTTGTATTTAGAAGTCAATTTAAAATTCCCGCCGTTTAGTAATGACAATATTTTTTTGTTTATTCTATTTTTGAATTTGTTCTGCCTCAATACGGCATTGTTTGTTTACTGGTTTGATTTGCTTTATAACAATTAAAACAATTCCACTTTTTATAAAAATAATATCAAACGGGTGAATAGGGATGAATAGGCACCACACGTTGGGGGACCGATGTTGCATTTAGGATACGATCGTCCCGAGCGGTCCCCCAACGTGACGTAATTTTTTTTTATTTTTTTTTTACTTTTTAAGGGGAACTTAGGTTTTTGTGGTGGGGGTTTTTTAAATTTTTTATTTTTTACTTTTTATATGTACCTACTTATTATAATGTCGATTTTGCAAAGTTTGAGACCCCACTCGAGTATATTTACAGACATTCGGTTTTTCTTCCCTACTTTCACCCCCACAATTTCAAACGTTCAACCTATTTTCATCAAACATGTCTAAGAACACTCGCACGTAAGTTACCTTTAATACAAAAGAAACTAAATTGAAATCGGTTCATGATGCCACAGACAGACAGACAGACAGACAGACAGACAGACAGACAGACAGACACGTCAAACTTATAACACCCCTCTTTTTGCGTCGGGGGTTAAAAAGGATTTTAAAGTTAACATAATTTATAGTTTGTTGCCAACAAGGACAAAATCGTAAATTAAAATCAGGTAAAATATTAAACATGCTTTTTGAAAAATATATTATTTTAACGTTAAAAATCTCTTTAAAAGTTTCGTCCCAATTCACCCCTGTATCCCTTTTGACCTTATTTTGCGGTTCTTTTTATATCAATAACTTTGAACATTATAAATTACGAAACCTCAATTGTATATATATCAAAATAGAATATAAAATGGGGTGTGTTATACATTGTACTAGCTCAGTATGTCTCTCGTACGTGTCCGTAAACACATTACAAAAATGTATTATTAATAATTATATTCATTATCGATTCACAATTACAATACAAAAAATAAATTGTCATTACCATTGTTTCAGATTTGAATACACTTTTCATCACAAGATTTACGAGAATTATAAATAAACCTAGATTAACACTACGCTTACTGTAAATACACAGTTTAAATTTTATTTTCAAAACATGATTACGTTACTTACTCTTACAGAAACCATTTTTCATAGTCTTTTCTACTTAGTGAACTTTCACTCTAAGGACTGCGAATACTGTGTAAATATTGTTAAATTTTCGCTTCAAATATAGTACCTACAGCCTAACCACAATCATTATCGAGGCGTATTCATTATCCAGTGAAATCACGCGAAAAAAGCTACAGTTGAACTTAAAAGAATTCTATATAACAATTTTAATACTTCCCTCGCTAGCCGAGTGGTTCTAAGTGCGACTGCTACGCTAAAGGTTTTGGGTTCGATTTCCCAGGTCAAGCAAAAAGTGTTATTGGGTTTTTCTATGAAATTTTCATTACATCTCGGAGTTAGGATATATGCCCGGTTTTCCCCCTTTTACATGAGATCTAAAACATACCAGCGGATTATGGGTGTACATCTCCGTGGTATACATTGATTGGCACACCTCTGCCTAAACCTTTGGGGAATACAGGCGTGATGGTATGTATGTGTGTATGTAGTTAAACTCAAAAGAATTCAATAAAACAATTTTTATGCTTCGACTTTGGCTCTTTAACAAAAAAGTGCAAAATAAACTTAACTTAATACAGCAAACTAAATAAAAACATGTACAAAATGAGTCGGCACGAAATGGAACGTTATAAAGAGCATGAAAAATTGTCGCTGTGCCTATAACGGAGCCGATCAGAGAATTTTAAAAACTAACAACTTACCGACATCGGATGGAATCGGTTCGCGTTATTACTTTGACCTCGAATCGTTTGCTTGCTGCTTTGGCACAATGGGAGCGTATTTTGCGGAAATAATATTAAATGGGTTAGGTTTGTTTAACCTAATGAGAAATGTTGAATACATTAGACGATTTTTTTTAAACATCGTGGGATGGGAAATAAGCCTACGGACCCACTTAATGTTAAGTGGTCATCTCTGCCTGTAAACATCTGCAATACAAACGACCTTACAAATGCGTTGCCATCCCAGTGACGCACTTGAAATGTCTCATGTGCCTGTAATCTCACCGGCACCCAAACCCGTCAAGCCAGAATACAGCAACGCTGCTTTGCGTCAGAAATAAGCACGGTGGTAGTACTTCTTCGTACGAGCTCCTTCACAAAGAGCTTTACTACTAGGTACTAAAACTCCCAAACAGTGAAGAGACTAGAAGATGGGTTTGATCACTGTTGGGCAATGTCGAAAAGTGGGCCCAAAATCTCGCATGGTCCTATCCACAGTGACTTTTGTCATTACACGAATTGAATGTTAGACTAAATTTTACCCGTGAAATGAAATGGACCCGATTTCTTTTTCTTCTATTAGGAATTGAAGTCGTTAAGTCATAATTTTGCCAACGCGTTAGCGGATTAAAGTTAGTTCGGAGTGGAAAAAATAACGTTTCTAAGTTATCCCTGACTGAATATTCGTCGAAAATGTGTTCTAAAATCGGGATGAGTTTTAGCGAGAGTTAAAAGGGGATGGTATCAAATCAACCCCATTTTCAAAATGATATTACGGGTTGAATTTTTTTTCTCCTTGTTTAGTCCTGATATTAAATTTAGAAAAGTTATTAGTGTAATCATTCAAAGAGTCGTCATTGTTTATTTTTTAAGATATAAAGAAAACACAGTTTTCATTTCACCCCAATGATACTATATCGATATTTCAGGGAATAAAAGTACACAAAAATTAAAATATTTTTCACTATAAACTCACCTGTACCCTATAAAAATACACTTCACTTAGGTCAATTTTATAATAATAAAAGACGTTCATATTCATGAGTAAGCACCAAATTTCATCCCCTGTAAATAAAAACTCAGCCTGTACCTCACAATGTTACATTAAATACATCAAGGTTATTTGAAGCCAGTAGGTACGTACCTGAATATAATAAAGGGTACAATCTGCGTCAGTCTAGACTCTAGACTCAACCAATTCTTAGACAAACATACTCGATATAATAGCCTCGTGTATCTTGCGACCAAATCTTTCAATCAATACACGATGTATCGTAGAGGTACCTATGTAGTACTTTGACGTCTGGCCTCATTTTGTAAGCTGCCACGGTTTTAATGAACAGTTTTGTTCTGCAAAATTGCTGGAAAAAATGTAATGGGCTAGCTTCTGTCCGCAACTCTGACCGTGTCAAAGTTGATATACCTATTATCTAGGGGGAACTGTACATTTTTCTGGGATAAAAAGTATCTTATGTGTTATTCCACACTACAATCTATTTCAGAGGTAAAATTCATCAAGATGTGTTCAGCCGTTTAAGCGTTTAAGAGTAACAAACATCCATCCATCCATCCATCTATTCTCACAAACTTTCGCATTTATAATATTACTATCTTCTACCCGCGACTTCACCCTCGTCAAATTTGATAACTTGTCTACGGGAACCATCCGTTTTTCCGGGATGAAAAGTATCCTATGTACTATTCCACACTACAATCTATCTCAGTGCCAAATTTCATTCAAATCCATTCAGCCGTTTAAGCGTGATTGAGTAACAAACATTCATCCATCGTCACAAACTTTCGCAATTTTAACATTAGTAGGACAGTAAGATATTATTTTTTACCCAGTGTGCCTCAACGCGAGCCTACTATAGCAAGTCACGCTGCCCAATTTCGTAAAACTCCGATACTAGGACTAAAGAGTGGGGCCAAAAGACCCAGTAGACAAGCGGCCATTATATTAGACGTAGGACGTACTGAAAATTTTCACAGATAATAAAATTGTATGAGCGTTTAAGATGAAAACATAAACGGTTTAAGAAAGGTCGTGGGAAAATGTTTATTTAATAATGTCTTAATGCTACGTAAAGACATTTTTATTTGCTTTGGAAATTTTGTTTAGAATATTTTGCATACTAATTTACACCGCACATAGGTATTAACAACAAAGTAAGTATCAAACTAAGTAACATTTTAGCAAAAATTATTGCCAGTAAAATTATTTTAATTATTATTCTCATTTATTCATTGTATATACATATAAATTACATTTTTAAATATTAGTATAAAAATATAAAAACATTTAAAAATATAAAAAATAGTAGTTTTTAATTATTTATTATTTTTTTTTTTTTTAAGTGCAAAATCACGTTTTATGATAATTCACAATGAAACGCATGCAAAATTTTGTACTTACTGGTGAATGTAACAGTACAGTGATTGTGGAGGCATTTAAAGGTTAGTAAGAAAATTTAAAACTTTTGTTCCTAACAAACAAAATTGTTAGGTACTTTGACTGATTTTATTATCCCAGACATAATTTTCTGCTTATCCTTACTAATATTATAAATGCGAAAGTAACTCTGTCTGTCTGTCTGTCTGTCTCTTCTTCACGCCTAAACCACTGAACCGATTTCAATGAAATTTGGTACAGATATAGTTTGGGACACCAGAAAGGACATAGGATAGTTTTCATCCCGGAAATCCCCCGGGAACGGGAACTATTAATCCACGCTGACGAATTCGAGGGCAAAAGCTAGTTTAAATATATTTTTACACTCTTCATAGTATTCTTTAACTCGATAAGTTTCAGAGTTCAAGGTGAAAGATTACTAAGGAATTAGAATGGGACCCTAAAAATGCCAAAAGCATTGATTTTATACATATTTATAATGTACGTCTCTTTGAATCATCTTTAAAGTTACAAAGTACATTAATTTATACCCAATTAACTCCATTAGGATAATCGATTCTTAATCCGACCAATTATCAGAGCTATCGAAAGTTATGGTATCTCGATTCGAAAGCGTGAAGCACATTATTCATTTATTATCTTTCGGAGAAAACAGTAATAAATAATTGATGTTCAAAGGAAATTAATATCTAGTGCTTAGTCAAAGGTGCCAACTACAAGACTAATGCTTCTGGGAACACCGTTCGAGTTTCCAACGATGTTACTAGTTACCAATTATGTACTACGGCAATTCGACTCGATTATCGTCCTCACTTTTCATCGATAAATTGTTTGAATTTATTCGCAAATCGCAACTGTATTGACGGTATTAATTACAGTTCAATTCAGTAGGTACTTGGTAGATTAGTTTGATCAACCGTCGAATTTTAAAACTAAAGTTATTTTTAAAAATAGTAATTTTTGTTATTAGGTTTTCTTCTCTCTTTTTTTGGAGGTTCTATGTTTGACTATATGTTTCTTCTTTTTGGGTGTGTTCATGTAAAAAAGTGTTTTTGTTTTATTTCTGTGTAACATTTTTATGAACACAACGTTCTTCCATTTTGGACTGCTGCGGTGAAATAAATGCGGTAGTTTAAGTTGTTTAGCTAAATAGTAAAGAAGTAGGATTATAGACGTTATATAATCTTATAGAATTGTATTATATTCGTTAGATTAATACATCTTTAAAAAAAGATAAGGTAAGTTAACGTACTATGGCTCTATATATCCTCTTTTTAAACAAATAAGAAGGAGGAGCAACCCTTGAGTTTTTTTTTTTACATTTTAAACATAACACACTGGAAATTTCTTAAGCATAATATAAACTCACATAGGTACACCAAACCCAACCCCGGAAACTCTGATCTGATCTGTGGCAAATATTGGTAATACAAATATTAGATTTGCATGGCAATCGAACTCACGACATGCATCGCAGCAGCCCATCGCTCAGCCACTGTGCCAACCGTGCCATCCAACCAGTTACCCAACATCCTCCTCAATTATGGATGCACTTCATGGCCGCCTAATTCCGTCTTCCACAAGAACTTTGAAAAAACTTCGAAACCCACACAAGAAAAAACAATAAAACAACGTCCTAAGGTTCAAAATGCAACCACAGCTATAAATTACTGCGGGTTGTTCGAAAGAGATACCGCGCCCCCGGAACGCAAAGGGCACATGAAGGAACATAGACGGGTTTTAGTCAGTAAAAGTCTGACACTCCCTCCCGCCCCGCCCAGGGCGGGGGAAGTTATTTGATGATTTCCCGTCTATAAAAAAAAAAAAAAAAAAAAAAAGCTATAAATTAGAAGTTGAGCTTTTATACACAAGAGACTTTTGTTTTTTATTTTGGTGTTGTGAAGTAAACTGGGTAAAGCTATTAAGTTGTTACTACAACGCACATACACGTCACGACCCAC
This sequence comes from Caradrina clavipalpis, assembly GCA_932526535.1. Taxonomy (NCBI): domain Eukaryota; kingdom Metazoa; phylum Arthropoda; class Insecta; order Lepidoptera; family Noctuidae; genus Caradrina; species Caradrina clavipalpis. The sequence goes on from OW052095.1 coordinate 4,241,725, forward strand.
GGGTATCGTTACGTTGTAGTTTACAAACTAGGGAGTGATAACTCATAGTAGATCGGAACAGCTTTCAACGTGTTTTTTGGTTTAACATTTTTAATATTGCTATATTCATTAAAATCTGAAATAAAAAGTAAGTATTGATTTACCTAAAAGCCCGCGTGCACCAGACACCTTAGTTTTAACTGTCAATTCCTAATTACTAGCACTATATCAAACAAGATGCCATTAACTTTGAACTCTTTATTTGCGACTCGAACAACAATCGGAATGTTTTACATTTTCTCTTTATTAGAATAAAAGAAAAGGCTGCTGTTGACAATCGTTGTGTGTTATAAATTATTGGAGTACCCGAATTATTTTGTCATGTGCCACCATGACATTGAATCGCTAACACACTGTTGTAACAAAAAATTTAACATTCCTATTATTGTGTCACTGCAAGAATGAGCGTTGATCACCACGCTTGCTCAAGGCGGATTGGTGATTTCAGACTTATACTAATTTATAAGTCTAGATTTTCCTACGACGTTTGCCATCAATGATGTCCACCATTGTTTTTTTATACCTGTTCTATAATCAAAACATATAAACAACTAAAGGAAAATCAGGAAACTAAACTAACAAGTATGTTTAAACCCCCAACTCTAAGTTAAAACAGATTAGTTCGCGAAACTAAAAGTAGTTATTTATACTGTTAGTATGTTTAAATGTCTATTTAATAGTGTCTACACTATTTATTGCGGGATCCAAGTTTAATGGTGAATTCATGACGTTAGCAAATCACCTGCCTGTTCGAAGGGTATAATAATTTTGTGTTCTGTTTCAACTTACTTCGCTATTTTGTTTGTACCTTTAGTAAGGTCGCGTTTGTTTTACACAGCGATCGTTAACGTTAATATTGATACAATGAGGTTAGTTTTTGTTTTTATTTTTGAAATGTTATCTTTGACAGCGGTAACTTAGTGTCAGACAAGATTACAGTTACATTTTTGAAAGTCAATTTTCGTATAATTAGAAACGTTCAAAATCTATCTCAGCGAAAGTCAATGTCAAAAAATGTACGTATATTAGAAGCATTTTTGATAGATTGAGACTGAGATTAAAATGCAATCGCCTCTAAAAGTTAGTAAAACTGCTTCCGTGATGTTAGTTACACATTGATTGTACTAAAACAAACGTTGTAGTGCCGCGACGTTAGCGCAGCGCATTTTTTGCCTAATTGTTTGCTAATTTTGCAAACCATACATTTTTTGACTGCCTCTTTAGCCTAGTGGTCCGAAGCATGACTGCTACGCTAGAGGTCTTGGGTTCGATTCCAAGGTCGACCAAAACGTGTTATTGGGTTTTTTTATAAAATTCTCAGTAGCTGCTCGGAGTTTGGTTTTGTGCCCGGTTAATGGCAGTAGGCTCGCCCCCTATTACATGGGATCTAAATATGCCGGCGAACTGTGGGTGCACATTGGTACAACTCTGCCTAACCCTTCGGGGAATACAGGCGTGATGGTACATATACATTAATTTAAAAAATAGGTACTCTTAAATTATAATTAATTATGTATTCAATGCAGTTTTAATTACAAAAGTGAAATAAAGGCAGACTGCAATTATTCAATCATAATGCTTGATTTTCTGAGCCGTGATCAATACTAATGAACCTCTCTTGAGAATACGTTAAAAGGTATTGAGTATCGAGGACCTATTGTTAAAAATAAAGAAAATGGCGATTGTTAAGATGTTTATTTACCACAACACTGGCTGCAAAACCAGTGGGATATTTCTAATATGTATAGTGGTGCAGTATTAATTTAAGACTCGTTTCTCAATTTTGCAGAATAATTGTTATAATATTATTAATACTAATATTAAAATAGTTTGTTTGTTTGAATGTGCTTATGTCGGGAACTACTCGTCCGGTTCTTAAAAATATTTGGCTAATAGCAACCTCATCCCTCAATTCTAAGTACCATAGGCTGTATTTTGTGATAAAAACAATTACCAATCAGCAAGAAAATTCATATTCATATTCGGATGAAGTTGTTAGCTATTTATAGGTGGTCTTTGGTGCATGTTTAATTTCTATCGACTATTTTTAATGTTTTATATTCACCTAGCTTTTGCCCGCGATTTTGTCAGCGCGAATGTTGAGTAAAACGGACGCAGACGGACTCGCAGAAAAAAGGGGTCCTATGTCCTTTCTTGGTATTCAAACTTATCCCGTACAAAATTTTAACAAAATTTGTTCAGTGATTTAGTCGTGAAAGACAGACAGAGTTACTTTCGCATTTATGTCATTTATGCACGAAAGATGGCACATCCACTTTTGACAATATCACAGCCATATTTGTAAAAATCTAATGCGGCAAACAAACTAGCTCCTTATATTTGAAAGACGCGTCTCTCACCCTACGCCCGCCGCCGTGCCGCTCAGTAATTTCTATATTCGTATATTTCGTGCGTGCTGATGTTACCAATCGATAAACGTTACACTAGCTCACAAAAGGCTTACATATCAGAAGAGTCATATCATATATTTTTTGCTAGGTATCGGAATGTTTACTGAAACTAGAATAAAATAGAGTAGAATATTCATTTATTTGCTCACAATGTAGGTATTTACAACAAGGTGTTTTTTTTTTAAAGGTGGGAAATCATTAAATAACTCCCCCTGCCCTGGGCGGGGCGGGAGGAGTGTCAGACTTTTACTGACAAAAACGAATCTATGATCCTTCATGTGCCCTTTGCGTTCCGCGGGCGCGGTATCTCTTTCGAACAACCCGCAGCCCCGGCAGGCATCAGCCCTAAGTGGCCCCTCCGAATTTTTGCTGACGTCTCTGTGAAGCGCGCGTGGAACACAAACGCGACGTACGGACGGTGAACTACCCACTGCTCACCGTCCACAGACCCGCGTCTACGGTGGCCGGGAGTCGTCTCGCGGCTCCCGACGCCCGGAGTGTCTCCCGTAGCGGAACAAGGTGGTTACAGTGATATTAAGAATCCTTGTACATTCCACCAGTTTGGCATGCAAACATTGACGCCGTTATCATCAAACACTAACCTTCTTTTAACTACGACGGTGCGCCTGTCTGTGGCACAGTAGCTCCTAAACGGTTGAACCGATTTGAATGCAGTTTCTTTATATTTGAGAGCAGTTTTCCCAGCGATGTTTCTGAGATATGTTTTATCAAAATTGGTTCGTTTTCTTCAGCACTTTTGTTAGCTCTGCGGTAGGGAAACTTATTCTTGTCGGGGGTTACTTAAAAAAAAAAAAAAATCTTACATTACATTGTATTGTGTTGTTCACTATATTCTGTTTTGCTCCTATACCAAAACATTATTATTTTTATTAGGCCTTTACACATCATCCTTCTCGTCACAACGCCATACACGACAAAACAAATGTCCAAACTTTATCTGTGAGCCCCAACCCTTATGATTGACTGTCGAATTACAGGGGTGGACTGACATATCGATCATTCAACACAAATTCATTCTATATCATTTCTTTACTGTCGCTATCGTAAATGGAAGGTGCTTTGAAATATGATAAGTTTATGCTACAGTTATTTGGATAGATTGAATATTATTTCATTATAAATGAAATGTCGTTCTGCGAAAGTGACATCGTGTGAAAATTACAAACACATACCATTACGCCTTTATTCTCCGAATGGTTAGGCAGAGATGTACGGAGGCCAGCACATCAAACTACCACAATCTGTCAAATTTTTTAATGGATTTTCAACTTTATGACATTAAATTAAGGTTTATATTCAATTGAAAAAATTGTCTGTACCAATGTAAACCCACAGTTTGCCGGTATGTTTAGGTCCCATGTAATAGGGGGCGATCTTGTTGCCATTGACGTTCTGCGTTAAGACCAGAGATTCTGGCTTGATAAAGTAAAATTATAAACTTGATTAAATTGGAATTAACAATTTGTGTCCATGATAATTAAGCGGTTAGCCTATAATTTCTCAAACCGAAATGGTGGACTCTGATCAAATAATATTTAAATTGGTTATAAGCTGCCTCTTTTACCTGTACTATTATACAGTATGAATTTTTATTTACTGCGTATCTTTCAATGAGTTAAAGTATACATGAATACGAACATTTTTTTTGCTATGGAACCAACCCAGTAATATAAAAAAATTGCTGTTTCATATATTTTAATCGTGTTGTAGTGCATTGTTGTAAGGAGCAGCTGATTTTTTTGTTATAATTTAGAATTGGTCCAACAGTAAATGTTCTTTATATTTATTACTAGACGCCGCTGATTACCGATGTCTTTATTTTAAGGTACGGAAATCATGAAATTTCTTTTTCGCGATGTGGATGGAGCAGGAGGGAGTGTCAGACTCTTACTGACTAAAACCCATCCGTGTTCCTCCTAATGCCATTTGCGTTCCAGGGCCGCGGTAACTCTTTCAAATAAATTCCGCAACACTGGCGACTTTTACTCCCTAAAATATGTGACTGTACATAATTCTTAAAAAAAAAACATCTATATCCTTTTTATGTCAAGTAAACAAACAAAAAATACCTTCCGTAGACAAAGCCTTACGCTGTAGGCTTCTGCGCACTTACTTTCACGAGTGGGCGTTTCACATTATGAAAATTATATTACGCACGCTGAATGCGTACATATTTTATCACATCTTTGAACATAATTTTCAAATATTTATAGTAGAAAAATTACTGCAAAAGAATTTACAAAGTAAACAGAACTAATCCAGCATAATGAACAAAGCTCTTTGTAACTACTGTTAAAAAATTCTCAGTGAAAATGAGTCATTGTTGCAAAATGAAACGAAAAATCCAATTCTTGGAGGTCTTCTGAAAAATACGGGCGGTGTAGCATGTAAATAAGTCTTTACGAATTAGGGAAGACATCTTTCATCTCTTTTCGGAACGATTAGATATTCATAAGATCGTTCGCTCGTCCCTTGTTTGCCCCGCCCCAAAACATTTTTTACCCATGATTTATTTTTGTATGTAAACAAAAAAGTTTTACTGCTCCGAAGTAATATGAATCTATAATGCCCAGCTTCCAAGGTTTTCCTTTCAAAAATTACTTTGTATGTTTTAGGATTATGGAAACTTTAACAGGAAAAGTTGATAATCACCTCACAGGGTCGTGCTAAAGTATCGATCAGAAATTATGTTCTATTAGTTCGGTTATAGAATACAATTTACTTTGTACTATGTTCATGCAATCAGATATTTGAGAAAGGGTTTTCACTGCTATCTTTTTTATCTTTAGTTTTATCAGTCCCGAATTCAGCCTTCATCTTCACTGGAACTTGTATTTAGGTAATCCTTTCAAAAGGCCAATTTTACTAATTAAATGACGTTCAAATTCAAGTCGAAATCTAGGCTCAGTGTCTAGAAGGCCAATTCTAGTAACTAAAAATGTTCAAAGTCTAGTTGTAATCTCATCTCAACGACAATCAACGTCCAAAACTTGTCAAATTAGAGGTATTTTTGAGAAATTGAGACTAGAGTTAGAATCTTCGATCGATCAAGCGATCTTAATGCTACTCGTAACTTTAAATGTCTCGTAAGTTTAAGTTTTTTTTCATGATATATTGGAAGTCACACTATGCTCTCCTTCGATCACTTTCATGACAGTAATACCGAACCATACCATTATGTTCACCTTGGTAATATCACCCGGGTAAACATAGAGGAATGTTCCGTTTTCTTCATTTCACCTCCGAATCAAATCACCTAGGTAAATTTTTGATGTAATTGATGTTCATCTCGGAATTAATTAAGTTTCCAAGGTGATAAGGGGCGACTTTTCTATTATTTTTGCGGAGATACTCATCATGACATTTTAATGTAGAAGTATAGTGCCGCTAATTCATTAAATTACTATTCTATTTTACTAGTCTAACCTGTCTTACCTCTGAGCCTTCTTCTTCTCTCGACGTTATACTTTACCATGTTCCCCCTAAAATAAAAATATCAAAATTTCAAAAGCTCCACTTTTGATAACTTTGCTGATCTAGGCCGCTTATAAAATTTCTTTACCTACTACTACTAAATCAAAACGCTAGGTTTATGGATTTACTAAATCTTATTAAAGAAAAGAAAGTTAGTAATGTGGTTGGATTTTTATCCTTTTTTTGTAAAAGAAAAGACAAATATTTTTTTAAAACTTTATTGTTTCTTTATAATGTTTATTACACATGTAATTATATTATGCGGAGCACCGCACCGTCAGGTATCATAATACATACAACAAATTTTATTTAATACTATTGTTACTTGTATACAATAATAAACTTTTGACATAATAATAACTGGTTATAATTATCGAGATCTGTCAATATCCTAATTCAAGAAAAAACACTTTCAATGATTTTTTTTTTCGTTATTTTACATCGAGATTTAGCGGAGTTAAATCTGGACAGCTTTTATGTACAGATGTGGAAATAAAAGAATATTTTAACGACAGTATCTGTCAGGAAAGCACTTCGATATTTTCATAATAAGTCTTAAAAAATAAAGGGACGGGGGTCAAGACTACTTAGGTTTTATACAATTTCCACAAAAGAAAATAAATTTACACTTTAAGTAATAGGCAACGAAACTTACACAAGTCGAAGATTTTTACGTATTTTATTTCGTTATTATTTATAGAAATATATCGGTCACAGGAAGAATATTAAAGTACACAAACAATTTTCGATTTCAAATCAGAATTGTTTTCTAACTATGTAAAATATTTTCTCCTAGTTTACGCTTACATCTATCTACTCTATTATTTTATAGTGTATTTTATTATACAATATCCTACCTTTTTCAAATGGGTCTTATTATAAGTGCGGTAAAATTCAAAATCTTTCGAGATGCAATTTTGAATTCCTATCCATCATTATGATAAATAAGTTCAACAATAATAAGCATGTGTCTCAAATAATTATATTTGAGTGGTATCAATTTAATACATCAGTTGGTGACTTACATTATTTTCAATTTTATTCTTACTTTATTAAGACCCATTTTGCAAAAGCTCTCTTACAATTACTATTTACAACATCAGGTTTAGATTCACAAAATTTACTAAAAACTTACTTACAATTTACATCACTTAATACAGATATTATTAAAGGCTAGATAGAGTGATTCGTATAACCTCAACTATATACATTTTCATTTCTAAACATTTTGTGTTTTTAAACGTAGTATTGTCAGCTGTTTTTACATTCCTGTGTCCACTATCTTTATGTCCTCGCAATGGAATAATATTTTCATCGTCATTTTCTAATACACATCTATCACAAACAAGAATATTACGTTTGAATCTTATTTGCCAATTAAGGTAATACAAATTATTCGTTACATTCCTGATACGATTTATCTGGAAGTTTAATCATAGAATGACAAGGGTTCTTTATATGTTGGAAATCAAATCTAATTATCATTACATAAATTAATATTGATTAACACGCTTTATATTACACTATATACAACACTATATGGAACAAGCATGTCCTACTTGCTCTTGGATTTACTTTATATTGTACATAACACAACCCACACTATAAAATAGCAAATTGTTTTAGTCGATTGTATTGACAATCGTGGACATTATTAGTATCTTCATTGAGTTCCCATTGTCAATATAAACGGCTAATGTTGATAAAATTCTCGTATTTACATTTAGTTAAAGATCCGATTGTGTCAAGAGAGCGTGAGGAAGAGGCCGGCAGCCAACACGAGGCAGTGCGCAGGCGACGTCGGTGCGAAGGCCTGCCCCCCTCGCTGCATCGCCGCGGGGTATTCACCTGATAAAGGAAAGATCGAATTTGCTTCTTTGGCAAAAATTAAAACTGTTCTCGACAATATTGGTAGCAACAAAACAAATATAGAAGAGAATCAGATCATACGAATAGATTTATAATGGACAGAAGAATTTGTTGCCAATGAAAAAGAAGACAAAGTAACAGAAATTAGTGGTTATTATCCTTAAGTCGTTCAACCAAAATTACCAAAGTTGGTAACACTTATTTTTATGAAAATGTATTTCATAGAGTACTTTACCAAAAGCCCACTTCATTTAATTAAACGAAACTTGAATCACAAAGTGTTTGAAATGACAAACCAGGATTTGAATCACTTGTCGTAGATTAAGAGGCAGAACAATAAACGGAACAGAATTTAAGGAATGAGGAATGGCGCAGTAAAAGCGGCTATTATAATAATGGCGAAATTAATATAGGTTACGAGTCCAGTATATTAATTTCTGGGAAAGACAATATGAATCACGATTGTTGGAAGAGAATAGATATCGGAGTTCAAAATGAAAGTGACAAAAAAGAAGACTTCAGTGAAGATTGGAATTCTAAAATTATTTTATTTAGAGGCTACGACTTTCTCATTTAGGTACTATTTCATAATAAAGTAATAAAAACACAACAACAATCTATAAAAAAGAAAAGGCAAAGGGAAAGCTCCTAGGGCATCAAAAAACTCATCCGCCTCACTATCTGCAAGGAACAACGGGTGAAGTGCCCAAACGGCTAGCAGCATTGCCACGTTTTAGAGCAATGCTGATTCGTTAGCCTAAGAAAAGGCCAGCTCTCGAGTAGTTTATATTGAATAGGTTATTCACCATGTGAAAGCAATTACTCGTAATGAGGATCATAAATCTACAACAACAGTTTAAAAAATCTAATTACTTATGTATGACTAACATTCACGTTCCTACGCGATAGTTATTTCTCAAGTAGAGCCAGTGATAAATGGTATATTACTTGAAACACCTTATTACATCGCACTTTTACCCATTGTTCCTAGCCACGAACCCAACATTAAAAAGAAACATAAAATTTCGTTGATTCATTGCTTTAATGATAATAGTCTTTAGCCTTTATTTTTATTCGTAGCAAGTTTAAAAATTGTATTTTTTTTCTTTATCTTACGTAGCTCGTTTATCACGTAGATTAGGATGCTCTTTACGAATCGCCGTCAAGATCTGAGATTTTATAAATTTATGATTTGAATAAAATAGATTTTTGATAAGGGTATCATTAATAGCGACATCTTGTAAAGTATGGCTTTGTAAAATGTCAATGTAATTAGGCCCGGCATTAATGGCTACGTTAAATATTCTGTTTTCTGCTTTGATAAAAGCTCTTAACTTTTATTTGGATAGGAAGAAAATTAAAATAATGAAGGGGACATTAAGAATTAATAAATCACTGTCCCTTTTGGACGTATACAAGCTTAAAGGTGGTTTCCACATGACAGGAGAAATACGTGAAACAAAAAGTAAAGACAAGACAACAAAACGATAAGCCACCAAACTAACGTCCAACTTACCATTGAGCACATGCACCACGATGCTCTTCGACTGCGCGTTGCTCGGGTTGCACTGATACGTCCCGGAGTCTGATGGTCTTGCCTGCTGGATTAGCAGGAACGAGGTCGTCGTCTCCCCCTTCTCCGTCACCACCGACACGCCCCCTCTCGGGGAGTCGTAGCTTATTATCTGTACACATTTTATTCACTCCATGTTTTATGGTAATAGGATTGATGCTATTTTCTAGATTGGATACATTTTCCTGTTTTTCATGTTATAAAACTGTTGGATTGGATATATTATTATGGTAATTCGGATTATGTTGTCTGACAAATAGAATTACATTTGCGTTGTTTTTGAGGGCGGTTTTGTTGTGACTGTTGAGTTATAAATAAATTGGGATATTGTTCAATTGTGAAATTTTATTATTCTAGTTTGTTTCAATTCTAACGATTGAACCTGCTAGATTCTACCTTCATTATTATACGTCCATTATTATAAGTTTACATCTCTTACCGCATCATTGTGATTCCAAAATATGTAAGCGGGTGGTTCAGGCGAGTATAGAACCACGCATGTGAGGTTGATGGTGCTGCCTCGGTCAATGTAGAGGTCAGGCCCACCAATGATCTCTGTTGTTGGCTCTGTAACAAAAATAATATTATCCATGTTATGTTGTGGTATACGACTATAATCTAGGTTAACAAATTTACATGAAAAGTCTACAAGAAAATCGTTTTGCATTAGCTTTCTTGGGCACGAAATATTAAAGTGCTTTTTATTTACTTATAAAGTGATTTCAACTTCTTGAAAGCTTTTCGATTTTCATTCATCGTAACTCCGAAGTGTAAACAAAGAATGGGTAGGGAACAATATTATTCATATTCAAAATACCATCCATCGCGGCTCCCTAATGCTCATAACCATCATACATAACATTTCTTAATAACGAAAGGTCGTCAGTGTTTTGTTTTTCTTATAGCCCCCATAAGTTGCGTGCGTGCCCATAATACGTTTCACTTAATTAACCAACTTGGCCAAACATGACTAACATAAACATTTTGTACTAAGTTCACTAACTTTCTGACGCCGACGGTAACTCATATACACACAGCTATGATAAACGTTAAATTAAAAGTTGGTACTGGTATTTACTTGGGAATTGTACTGGTATTTGAAGCCATTACTCCGTCCTTGGCCTCCGTGGTACTTGAAAGGTAATGATGTAAAAGTTCACCTACACATTTCCCGTCTTTATCTTTTGAAGCTTATTTCAGACAATCTTTGGTACAATTTGACCTTTCTTTGACCTTGTTTCTAAGTGGCTTCTTATAAATACTTGTTCCAAGAGTACTAAATAATGTATATGCTCTTATTTTTCTTTCATGTAGGTTCTTTCTGTGACGTCATTGTTATATGTCTGTGTTCTAAGCCTCATAGACTTTTAGGAGGCTTTTTTATTAAAGGTAAACAAGCCAACGGCCCACCTGATGTTAAGTGGTCACCGCCGCTTAAAAACATCTGCTATACCAGAGTATTGCAGTACAGAAGCGTTGACATCCTAGAGATCAATTTGAAACGTGTCATGTGCTTGTAAATACACCTTTATTTTTAAGGATTGAAAGTCATCGATTAGTTTCTGTTGTATTTTTTTTAATTTGTTTTTTGACTTTACCACACTAAGATGCGTTGTTGTGTATTTACGAATTCTCATTAACTGTAACTATATTATTTTGTATAACTTAACCTTGTACCTGCCTATCAATTATTTACTGAAATTGAAATTACCGTACAAATAATACCAGTGTTTCATCAATAAACATTAATTTCGGGCTTGTTTCATACTATGTTTATAGTCGTAACAATAGTTTACAATCATTAAATACGGGTCGTCAACACCAGAGTCATGACACAGCCTATTACGTTCAAATTACAAGGGACAAGAACGGTTTGTTTTGTAAAACATATCTAAACTAATTACAGCATTTTACGAGCACAACATAAACTAAAGTCTTGTTTCGGAAATGAGGAACGCACAATTTATCGACATTTTACATTCGGATTTGAATTTCGGAATTAATTTCGAGGTTTAGCGAACTTGTATTAATTGAAAAAGTTCACTCGTACCGACTTTACATTTCCTTGTAATTTCGTTGTGGTTTCGCCTTGATATGCTCAAAGGGAAGGTTTGCTATACGATCAAAAGATGATGCTGCGTAGGTATATAAGATTTTATTAATTGAGCTTATTTCTGCTATCCCACAATCTTTCAATAATTAAAAGAAATACCTTCGTCAAACTAATTTAATATTCAAATTGAATAGTCATATGTTACTTTACTATCCAGTATCCAGTTATTATCTTATGCTTCCAATAAATTTTAAATTATTCAGCGTTCAATATCGAAAATTCATTACAATTATATTATAGGAGTATTTTGGCTTGGGTTGGCAAGAGTAAACACAGTTATCTAATAAAGAAACCCTCGACATTTTGAAAAACGAATTAAAAATGAAGTAGGTATTTCATAAAAACTCAAAATCAAAAACCATTTAAGAAAGAATAAAGAACAAGAAAATAAACTAACATAATTTATACCAAAGTGCCTGTCACCAGTAGTCAATAAGATACTACTAGCAAACTCCAAGGCATCAGATAAATTCAATATGTATCGACTTACCAACAACATTGAGATGTATAAAATGACTCATATGTGGAGTCGTAGAAATTTGACACTCGTAAATCCCCGAATCCCGATGCTGTGGGTACTTGATCTGTAAAGAAAATATAGTATTAAGCCAAAATTCTCTGTCTGGATCGCAAAAGGCATTAGGAGGACCATGGGTGGATTTTACTCAGTAAGAGTCTGACACTCCTTTCTGCTCCGCCTAGAGCGGAAGAAGGGATTTGATGATTTCCCATCAAAAACCTAAAATACAGGCCGTCGTGTATCGTTTTATTTAGCCAACGAGATAGAAGATATTAATGCTATGTACTAGACATATACAATTTTCTTGTTATTTTCAGGAATTATTTTGAATTTCAATTTTGGTATAGAAATAATTGGGTAGAAAACACCAATCAATAGACATTCCTTTTGAAAGCCATCGAATTCGATTCCCATAGATATTTTGTATAGTAATAGCAAACGTGACGTCACTTTTTTGCTAATACTAACTCAATTGACTAACTATTTAATTATTTCAAAGCAAATCAAAATCAAACTTAACAGTAACTTGAAAATTAATCGAGTCCTTAAGGCTAAAGTTAATTGCTTTTATAGAAAACTTGTGTCTTGTATTTATTTGTATTTGTGTACTGCTCAATTGATAGATCTATTTATTTTTAGAGAAATAAGAGGACATTTGCATGTAATGATTTCAATAATACCAAAATAATTTCGTTATAAACTATCACAGAAATTAGCAGTGTAATTAAATTAAGGACTATGTCATAATGCGGATTTACTAGAACATTTCAGGGGACAAAACATTTTAACCCTCTAAAACGGCAGTTAAATGTTCAGCGAATTATTCTAGGACTCTTATTAATACCCGTTTTCATTAACACTAGGTAAAACCTAAATAGGAGAATTTTCAACTCTGGGTTCTGCACTGAGAGTTGATAATTAATTCAACAGTGCAATAACAGACATTACATTTAAGTGTCGCCTGTGTTAATGAAAACGAGCACAAGAACATCTAATAATTAAAAACTAAAGCGTAGGTGTTGTTCAAAATAAAAATAAAATAAGCATTTTTTTTAATAAATAAATAAATAAATAAATATCTTTTGACAACTCACACACGGCTATCTGATCCCAAGCTAAGCAGAGCTTGTGTTATGGTAACCAGACAACTGATATACATACTTATATAATTTATAAATACATACGTATTATAGATAAATCACACCCAGACACAGAACAAACAATCATGCTCATCACACAAAGTTTGTCCTGGGTGGGAATCGAACCCACGACCTCCGGCTTAGCAGTCAGGGCCACTAACCACTAGACCAACAGGCCCGTAATGTATTTTTTGATCGTGCTAATCTTCGGAACTGGTCTGATTTTGAAAATTCTTATGATAATCGGCAGTGTCGTTATTCCCTGAGCACTATAATGGATACAAGATACCTATTTAAAAAAAAAACGAATTCGTAGCTTTATTCCGCGGACGAAGTCACGGGCAAAAGCTAAACAGAGATAACATCATCCTCCAGAACAAATGTTCCAGTGATTTGAAGTACCTAAAATAAATATAATTTGGAGTCGGTCTTTATTTAAATTGTAGGTAATATTAATATATATCTTAATGTAAATGTTACAAAATATTTACGTAAATCCTCTCTCACTAATATCTGTATTTAACGTAGTGTAAATTATAACATTATTATAGTAGGTTTATTCCTAGTAGTGTTATGTATTATTATAATAATACATAGTGTTTTATTGTCATAATCAGCTTATAATATAATGGGTACTACGGAGTGTGAATGTTCTAACAAACAACATTTTATATCTCCTTAGGGGCACGTACTTGTTTGTTCAACATTATTTGCAGACAAAATATAGTGTTATTTAAAGGTAACAATACTGTGGATACTAAATTTGTCCTAAGAATATAAAAAAATGATATTATACACGGTTCGCTTATGTTTTTCAATTTGGATGAAGCAACCGTATTAAATCGTCTAAACATAATAACCGCCTAAATGTGAGCTGATTTCCACACGAAAGGTTCAGTAAATATAATATTTAGATCGAGCAAAAAACGGCGAAAATTCATGTATCGAGACTGCCCTTTAATTTTTTACTTTATTTTATTTTGGTTTTTAGTTGTAGGTACAATGGCCAGAATAACACAAGCACACTGAAAATTTCAAGTGTCTTACTAGTACGAGTCGAAAGATACAGTCGAACAGACAGATAGACAGCGGAATCATAGTATTAGGTGCTAAACGGAACCCTATTACTAAGACGGGTATGGATGCGGAGTTTATGTACGGGACCCTAAAAATGAAACATTCAATATCAGCCACGCCTTTCATTTCTGTGCCTTTCAATAAATGTGACCCAATTTGGTTGATCAGTATATTGTTGTCATTCAAAAACATATTTGGATCTCTGATGATTTGATCTATGATGTATAGAAATCAGTACTAAGAGTCAACTGAAATAAAGCAACAGTTTCTTGGTCAGACTTTATTTATTTATTAGCTAGCTATCCCCGCGGTTTTACGTTACGTGTTTGGTTACTGCTCCGCTCCCGTAGATCGTAAGCGAGATTATTTAACTTGTATCAACTATTCTTCATAAATCTGGCTATCATAACCAAAAACAATTTTATCTTTCCGACTGGTTGAAAGATTAGCTCATTTAAACAAACAAACAAAAACTCTTCGGGTTTGTAACATTAGTATCTAAGTATAGATAGGAAATAAACTAAAATCCAGCACGAATACAGTAAAAAATTCTGTGCAAGATATTAATTCGAGCGGCATTTATCGTCTTGCACGCAATTATGCAATTTCCAACTTTATTCCTGTACAATTTTAGTTCATAATCAATCAACGAAAACCGCTCAAGTATTCTGCTGATCTTCGTGACGTAAGACGATATTTCAAAAGACGTGTAAAAAGTTATATCTATCTCCATTAAAACTCTTAGCATGTCACTTTTAGTTGTTGTATGGTTGAAGAAAAGGCTATCGGAAAGCTCGCTTTTTATCTCATGGCAAGTAGCCAAAACATAGATTAAGATCTTAAGTGGATACTTGAACATGTAGCGAAGTTTATACCTAAAGCATGGAAGCTTCGATTTTATTATTTGAGCGAATGTATGTCACTTGACCTTGCCAAAACTCGCCTTAAATGGCCTGTTTACCAATAGCGTTATTTTTTCAATACCTTTTTTTGATTTCATAGAAAATATTGGGATATTTCTTTTTTAATTTTCTGAATTTGTCGCGGTCACTTGTGACATAGTTTTAGAAGCATTTTATGTTAGCTTAGAAATCTATACACATAATTAAAGTTGAAGTGTATGTTTATAATAAAGATTAATATATTTTACTACAAACTAATATTTTGTTAACTCAGTAAATTGAATTTGTATTAATGAGCTCAGCACGCGCTGACCAAAAGTAACGAGAATCGATATTTTTTTATTTGAAATGCTCGTTTCACATAATAATATAATATTTATTTAGTTTGAAGGACTTTCAAACGTCAATGTTATCATCATTTCGAAATTAATAAGTGATACCTACATAATGTGCTTGTCGTATAAAATTCAACAAAAATGCATGGATAGACATATTTCCACCATATTTCCAATACAAAATTTGACTCAAATTAAATACCTAGGTACTTTTAGATTAAATAAGTGTAGTACTAAACTTATTATCTTTACTCTACTTTAATTTATAAAGAACTCTTCAGGTAAAGTTGGTTTGTTTTTTTATAAGGTATCTTTAAATAAAATTATGGTCCGATTCCAAAAATTCTTTGACTAATAAAAACTACACTATAGGCGAAAGTATATTTGATTTTGATGCAGACGAAATTGCGTATATAAAAATAGCTTTGCTATTTTATTGCATGATGAGGACAAAGTTGCTTCCATACGCTAGGTAATTGAAAATTTTATGTCTTAGTTTTGGGTCATTAGAAAAAATGATGCTGTTAACATTCCTCCACTATTTTTTTTTTACGAAAGAAATTGCGTGCAGTAGCTAATAACCTAATATTTACCTGTAAAGTCCAGTCCTCGGAATGTGGCAAGTGAATGGCTCTAAACCTTTGGTCACTCGTGTATGTGTAGCGGCCGACAGTCAGGAGATGGATGTCTCTATGTCGCACCCATGATACTTGCATGTTTAACTGGAACAAAAACATTTCGCTAGTATTTCTTAAATATATGATGTACCTACTTATTATATCTTTATAATATGACATTTTCTCGATAGTGGTGTTATCGCACAGACGACTGCTAAGCAGAAGCTCAATTATTCAAATTTAAATTGTACAAAAACTAGTCGCAATCTCATTTCAGCAATCAATTGGTAGATGTGTAGGTTAGAGACATTTTTGATGGTTTGAGACAATGATTGCGCTGGTTCCTAAAAGTCCCAAATCTCCACGGGCTCATGACCACCCTGTAAATATTTGAAAACTAATGTTTTTCGATCTGAGCTCGGTGTTTTTTGGCAGTCATAAAGCCAAGATATTTATCTTGGAGCATACTCAGACCTTTTGAGCAATTGTATACCAACACTCTTTTGGGTAATGTAAAAAAAAAAGTATGTAAATCTACGTAGTTATAGGTACAAATGCAATGAGGAAAATAATTTGTATCACTCACAGAGGAAAAAAAAAACGTATGCAAGAAGACCAAGATTAATGCAATCTTGTGGGATTATCACCAAAATATTCTTGGCAACCGGATACCCGACTGGCCTTTAATATTTCAGAGGGAAATGAGGTAGTTAACGAAAACTCATTTTGGTTTGACGAGAAAAAAGAAGCTAGAAGAATTACATTAGCGATAGCTTATAACCAAGCAGGGAAATGTTACTATTACGGACGTCGTCGCTATTTGATTGAAATAATAAAGCTGATTTGAAATTAGGGACTCTATCATGTATTAGATTAGGTTTGTTTTACTCTAACCCAGTACCGAATGGAATAGGCACGATGTAAGGTGGTGCAGAGCGCGGTTCCGACCTGTACGGACAAGTCGAAACCTGTCGGGAGCACGGACACTCCGGAATTATAAATACGCGCTCTGATTTGCTAAAGCGAGGGAACCGTGCCCTACCCCACCCACTACTTGCACTATAGTGCAATGCCATATAAATCGGGCAGTTTTGCCGAAATTTTGTAGTATTTTGTCAGCGACATTAGAGGAAGGAAGTCCCGAATAAATCATCAAGAAGCCCACACTGAAGTTTTAATTGAACCAATTCAAGAAAGTTATACAGTCCACCTTGACAGCTGGTCCTTCGAGCCGGATCGCCGATTGAAGATTTGAACTAAGACTTTCTTCGAGATCAAGTATGAAGACTAGAAGCGTCACGGCCAGGGAAAGCGAATCGGAATCGGGCTACGACAGCCGACGCCCCCGCAGATTCGAAGACCCGCCTAGGTCGCCGGCGACCAACGCGTCCGCACCCCTGCGCACTCCGATCAGTGCGCCCGCGACTGGGACCGATCCCAGCGACCCCGCGTTCGCGATCGCACCCTCCGTCACCGCCGCGACGGGGAGAGTTGCGCCGACAGTGTTCGACAGCGCGTCCGCCGCGCCCGCCGCACCTGCTCCACGCCTCCTGGCGAGTAGAGCCGCCGCGACCGCGACCGCGTGTGACCACGGGGAATCGCTCGCCACGCCATCCGCTTCGTGTTACCCGACGACGCTCTCCGCACATCATACTCAAGACTCTACGAGAACTATGACAGCTACCCACGATGCCTTCGTAAGGGATACGGCAAGCACAATACGCTCTAGAAGATCGTATAATAGTGATGTGGCCAGAGTGAAGAAGGCAGAATACGAGGCACAGAAGAGAATCGCCGCGATACGTAACGAGCAATTGGAACTTGAAAAGGCGCTCGTCAACAAGCGATTCGAATATGAAGTGTCGGTGATTGAAGCAGAGGCAGAAGCCCGTGAAGAGGGCTCCGTGCACAGAAGTGAAGACAGGGTGGACGAGTGGCTTCAAAGTATTGACCGAAGTCACCCTCCAGTCGCGGAACAGTCGCAGAGAGAACGACCCCCGCAGCCCACCACTACGCACGCCGCTCTAGAGGCCGCCTACGCCGAACCCACCACATGTGTCAACGCCATCACTCCTGCTAGAATAGACCAAAGAAGACAACGATCGACCTCGCGATCACCTCACAGAGGGGAACGCCGTGGAAAAGGCATTGAACAGTTGGCCGAAACGTTGGAGAAGATGATGCACGTACGCCCGCCGCCACGACAAGTGACTGAGTTACCTGCATTTACGGGAGCGGCCACTGAATGGCTACCGTTTAAAGCAGCGTACAACGACTCATCGAGTGTATACAAGTTCACCGCGACCGAGAACCTGGCAAGACTGCGTAACTGCATTAAAGGCGAAGCAAGAGAGGCAGTGTCTGCGCTCCTTTATACCGCGTCAGACCCGCAACTGATAATGAAAACATTGGAGCAGTATTACGGCAGACCAGAAATACTTATGGATCGAGTGATGGAAGATTTAAAGAGATTACCACGACTCACAAGTGCGGCCAGTGAATTAAATGCGTTCGCGGTGAAGTTACAAAACATTGTGTGTGTGTTATCTAACATGGATAACCGAGGATATATATGGAATCCAATGTTAGTCCGCGAGGTAGTGGACAAGTTGAGCCCGCACGTTAAGTCAAGGTGGTGTGATTATGCTTCTGAAGCTGCAGAGTCGTCACGTGAACCAGAAGTGATGCTACTATCTAAGTTCCTGATGCGGGAGGCCGATCGGGCTATGAGATTCGCGTTCACAAACACGACGCCCGCACCCGCCGCCGCCGCAAAGAAGGAAACAAGAAGTGTGCCACAGACTAATGTAAAGAAGAGGTCGGGCCGAGAAGTGGTATACACCACATCAGAAAAGGATGAAGAAACAAAACAAAAGTGTTTGTGTTGTGGTAGTGACCACGAAGTACCTAAATGTGCAAAGTTCCGAAAGATGAGTGTCGATGAAAGATGGGACTGGGCGCGTGCTGGAAAAGTATGCTTCAAATGTGTATCAAAGCGCCATCGACGTGAGCATTGTCGAGCGAAACGATGTGGCGAAGGAACGTGCAGCCGCCCACACCACGCGCTGCTGCACAAAGAACGAGAGATCAGAGAAGCGTCACAGAGTGAGAACCCTGATAAGGCGACAGACGCTGAGAAGCTACACCCAAAGGAATCAGTGATGACCGTCTCCGCGCCAAGCAATGCGTCGCAGCGAGTGCTACTAAAGATATGTCCTGTGACTTTAAAAGGACCCGGCGGGCAAGTGTCGACGTTCGCCTTATTAGACGAAGGCTCTACCATATCGCTCATCGACGAAGAATTGACACGCCGTATACAAGTGACTGGGCCGGTCTCCGCTTTACGCATACAAGGCGTAACCTCACAACAACGCGAAGAATCTAGCCAAGATGTCAAGCTACAGATACGCGGCCAGAACGGCGACTTCCAGGAACTGCGCGCACGAACAATAAGAGACCTACGACTTCATGGTCAGACAGTGGATAGGTTGACACTAAATAACTATCCACACCTCCAGGACATGCAAAGAGATGTGTTCTTCGAGGAAGCCACACCGAAGGTATTAATAGGGGCCGATAATTGGCACCTGATTGTCACACGTGATCTACGCATGGGCAAGAAGAATGAACCCGCGGCTTCGTACACTCAGTTGGGTTGGGTGATCCACGGAACTGCACCACGCGCATCGCTGAAGAATCAAGAGGGACAAGTTGTGCTACATCTATACGATGTGTCTGCAGTGAGACAGACAGATGATGTACGTCGTGTAGAAGAGTTAGTAAAGTCGCACTTCAGGATCGACGCCCTTGGAGTCTCTTTAGCGAAGAAGATCAAACCAGAAGATCAGAAAGCGGTCGACGTGGTCCAGAGCACCATGAGAAAGGTTGGTGATCACTTCGAAGTCGGGTTACCATGGCGCGATGAAGATGCTTCGATGCCGAAAAACTATAACGGCGCTCTTAGACGATTAAAGATAATTGAGAAGAAGATGGATTCATCACCACACTTTGCAACACAATACAGCGCTCTTGTCAAAAACCTACTTGACAAAGGGTACGCTCAGGAGTGCAATGGCACAGAACACGAAAACAAGAAAGTATGGTACCTGCCGCACTTCCCGGTCGTGGACCCAAATAAGCCGGGGAAGATGCGCCTAGTGTTTGACGCCGCACACCGATATTGTGGAGTGTGCCTGAACGATTACCTGCTGGAAGGGCCCGATCTCTTGAAGTCACTGCCAGGGATTCTCTTCAGATTTAGAGAGCGTCCAGTAGCCATTACTGCGGACATACAAGAGATGTTCCTTCAAGTGAAAATAAGAGAAGAAGACCAAGCTGCGCAAATGTTTCTCTGGCGAGGTGAGGAACGTACTAAGCCACCGAAGAAGTACAAAATGACTTCGATGATCTTCGGGGCTTCATGTTCACCCTTCATTGCGCACTCAGTACGAGACGCCAACGCGAGACTACACGCACGGGAATACCCCAACGCCGTGCAAGCTATAACGTCAAGCCACTACATGGATGACTATGTAGATAGTCTTGCTACCGAAGACGAGGCGATCAAGATAGCGAGTGAAGTCATGAAGATTCACCAGAATGCGCACTTTAATTTGAGAGGTTGGTGCTCAAATAAACTCAACGTGGTAAAGAGCATAACGATGGGAAAACAGGCGCACGACACAGAAGTGAAACTCGGACAAAGGGAAGAAAACACAGACAAGACACTAGGCTTACTGTGGCAAACTGGCTCAGACGAGCTAGGCTTTAACACCGGACTTAGTCGGTTGGCATCCGAAGTGAAAACCAGAGACAGAGCACCGACAAAACGAGAGGCTCTTGGAGCGGTAATGGCGATCTATGATCCTCTAGGCCTTATCAGCCACTTCACAGTCACCGGTAAAATCTTGCTTCAGAACCTGTGGAGGCAAGGCTTAGGGTGGGACGAGGCAATCCCAGAACAAGACGCGCAGCACTTCGAGGAATGGATGCAGAGCTTGAATGAAGTGACGGAACTTCGCATACCCAGGTGCTACGGCAAGGGCCCAGATGACGTCATAGACTTACACGTGTTCTGTGATGCCAGCGAGCAAGCATACGCAGCGACAGCCTACTGGAGGATCCAGAAATCAGACGGAAGAGTGAACGTGAGGCTGGTGGCTGCAAAGGCACGAGTAGCCCCCCTGAAGCCGGTCACCGTCCCGCGACTGGAGCTGCAGGCAGCAGTGATGGGCGCACGACTGGCTGAGACCATAATAAAGGAGCACCGAGATAAGCCCAGAAGCGTGACATATTGGTCGGACTCACAAACAGTCCTAAAATGGATTGAGAAAGACGCTGTGAAGTACACGCCATTCGTGGCACATCGCCTGGGTGAGATCGCTGAGCTGACTCACGCCAGCCAGTGGAGATGGGTGCCTACCGAGTATAACGTGGCAGACGACGCTACACGCCCTAACTACACCGTGCACATGAGACCAGATGACAGATGGTTCACCGGTCCCGCGTTTCTGTACCACGACGAAGAGTCTTGGCCGAAGGAAAAAGCCAAAGACAACACAACCGAAGACGAAGTGACATACGTGACAGTCGAAAAAGAAAGAGAATACCCTTCTTACCTGCCCGACATAAGTAGATTCTCTTCGTACGAGAAGCTGTTACGAGCAACAGCCATGCCCTTCCTCTTCAAAGAAAAGTGCAAGGACAGAGCCAGCCAGATGACCGTCGACCTAATAGAGAAGGCCGAGAAATTATGGCTGAAACAGGCACAGCTCGAAGACTACGCCGAAGAAATACAGCTACTCCACAAGGGGAAGCCGGTGCCCAAATCCAGCAGTCTATACAAACTGGATCCTTATCTAGACGAAGATCAGATCCTTAAAGTCAGAGGAAGGATCGGACACGCGGCTGTCACGGAGACGAAGAAGACGCCAGTGATTTTACATGGCAAACACCCATTCACGCGGTTACTGGTAGAAGAAGAGCACCGCAGAGCTGGTCACGCTAATAATGAACGCGTGATCAACGAGTTACGACAACGATACAGGGTGGTCAACCTACGACCCACAGTGCGAGCAATTGCACAACGATGCCAGCTTTGCCGCGTCAGAAAAGCTACACCAGTGAAGCCGACTACAGGGGACTTACCTGCGGAACGATTAGTGGAGACCCAGCGACCCTTCACCCACTGCGGAACCGATTATTTCGGGCCGATGATAGTAGTCATTGGGAGAAGACACGAGAAGCGATGGGGCGCTCTCTTCACCTGCTTAACCACGAGAGCAGTGCACCTTGAGTTAGTATCGAGTCTATCTACCGACTCAGCACTGATGGCGATACGAAGAATGGCGGCGCGAAGAGGCTGGCCCAGAATTATGTATTCTGACAATGGCACCAACTTTAGAGGTGCAGACGCCGAACTACGTGTGGCATACAGCGAGTGGGCAAAACATTTTGTTCACTTTGGGCTTGAACACCGAATGAAGTGGAAGTTCATCCCACCAGGGGCGCCGCATATGGGGGGAGCGTGGGAACGACTTGTGCGCTCCGTCAAAACGGCGCTGGGAGCGACCCTACATCAAAGGGCACTGAAGGAAGAGGTGCTGCTGACGCTGTTGACAGAGGCCGAACACTCTATAAACTCCCGGCCTCTGACCCATGTCTCTGTCGATCCTAAAGATCCGGAGGCTCTCACACCCAATCATTTCCTCATCGGAACCTCCTCAGGCCTTCCCCGCACTGGGCCTTGTGAGGAGGCCAGCCGCAAACAATGGAGAGTTACCCAAGCGCTCGCCGATTACTTCTGGCGGCGTTGGGTAGACGAGTATCTGCCTACATTGGTGCCTCGAGGGGCATCAGATGACCAACGACGGCCCCTCCAAGTTGGCGACCTGGTGGTCGTCGTTGACTCCACGCTCCCGAGAGGAACGTGGCCCCGAGGCGTCGTGGAGAAGGTCTACCACGGTCCAGACAACAAAGTACGAGCAGCCGACGTCAAAACTGCAGCGGGCGTCCTACGGCGCCCAGTCACGAAGCTCGCCGTCCTCTGCGTAGAAGATTAGGCTTCGGGAGCCCTGCGCCGGGGGGAGGATATTACGGACGTCGTCGCTATTTGATTGAAATAATAAAGCTGATTTGAAATTAGGGACTCTATCATGTATTAGATTAGGTTTGTTTTACTCTAACCCAGTACCGAATGGAATAGGCACGATGTAAGGTGGTGCAGAGCGCGGTTCCGACCTGTACGGACAAGTCGAAACCTGTCGGGAGCACGGACACTCCGGAATTATAAATACGCGCTCTGATTTGCTAAAGCGAGGGAACCGTGCCCTACCCCACCCACTACTTGCACTATAGTGCAATGCCATATAAATCGGGCAGTTTTGCCGAAATTTTGTAGTATTTTGTCAGCGACATTAGAGGAAGGAAGTCCCGAATAAATCATCAAGAAGCCCACACTGAAGTTTTAATTGAACCAATTCAAGAAAGTTATACAGTCCACCTTGACAGTTACCCTTAATGGTAAAACACTGTAAGTTGTATTGTGCTGTCGTTAGCATTAGTTGCAAAGCTTTGTTCTCATTTCACTGAAGCTATCATTATAGTTCTTAATGAAGGTGGATTGGGTTTTTTGTTTAGCTACATGGATTTTCTTGCAGACAGTTTCCATTAGAGTTTTTGTTCGAGATCATAGAGATTTTTAAATTAGAACTTTTGGTACGTACGATTTAAAATGTAGAATGACTCACTCAAATAGAACAAATTGGTATGTGTTCTATTTGAGTGAATACAGAAATAGGGAATACATATTCCTCGAAGGGTTATGCAGAGGTGCCTATTGCCATTAATGAAGCCTATTGTATTTCATAAAAAAAAAACTCAATAACAGCTTGCTGAACCTGGCAATCGAACCAAAGGCCTCTAGAGAAAATATATTTCTGCATTTTTTTGTTGTTTGGGCAGGAGTGGGATATCTTCATTAACGGTCTGACGGTGTCACAACTGAACCAGTCTTTGCAGTACCGGAATCTTACTGGTTAAAACCCCGCTCTTATCTTTGCGTGAGCAGCAGCTCCTGTGGTACAAGTAACGCAGGGATTTTACTTAATAACCTACAGAACCTACTAATGCGAGTTTTAATTCACGCTGTATCTAACTTATGTCAATTTATATGAAGTAATTGAGTACCCATTATTGTCACTAGATGGCGCTATTTCAGTACACACTTTTCATTAGCGCGGTGGAGTTCGAGTATAAAAACTCGCACTTAGCATTCAGGTATGTGATTTAGCTTTATCGTGTAATTGAGAGTAAGACCCTGGCCTGAAATATAACTGGGCAGTTATACAAGGACATGTGATGTAATTATCGCTACATTACTCCACTTTTATAATACAAACCTTGTATACGAGTCGGTAAACGTCATGCATATACATAATTGAGATCTCGCACTTTTTATTTCATTTCAGTTCCACTTTTTATTGCGTTTTAGTACTTAGAAAAGTTGCTGAAGGTTGGAAAGTGATTCCCATTGCTATATACGATGTTTTAATTCTAACAATTAAATGCATTATCGGTTTAAAAAAAGTCTATAATAACATTACTATCTATGATTTTTAATACCCATAATGCACTATTAAACACATTTATCGCTAAACGTCTTGAAATCATCATCAATCATTCATTCTATCTCTATCAACTTCAAATAATTGACTGAGGTAGAACGATGTTTTAAATTATTTAATAATTAATGTATACATAAATAATAATTTATCTATACACAATGAATTAGATATTGATAGACTCTGATCTGCAATCAAGTAAGAAATACATATAATATGCAAACGGGTTCAATCACTATTAAAACTAATTCCCTAAATTAATAATCAATCTCCAGTCACCAGTAAAGTTATTAAAAAACACGGAAGCCCTTACCTGAAACCAATTACCGTCCAACACATAAATTCAGAAACGTTGATGGCGTTCGCATTAAAAACGCTGTGTGAAAGAAAGAGAGAGATCTCGTTAGCAGACTTATATTTATGTGGGATGTGGCGACTTCGCCTAATGAGACTTTTATTTATAAAGTTGAGCACAATACCGACTTTTAAAGTTCATTGTGCTATTGTTAGGTTTCATTTTAAGCGACGAGTTTGTGGTACACCGCTATGTAAATTGGACGTTGGCTGTTGAAATAAGGGTAACTCGTTAGTACGGTGTGTACTCGAGGTTACTCGCACACGTCTGTATTGTTGCCAGTACGAGTGCTTACCGTGCGAGTAAGTGCTTACAGTACGAGTAAGTGCTTATAGTGCGAGTTAGTGCGTCGGTGCGGCAGTAATGTTTTGGGTTTTGGAGTAATTTGGCTTTCTATAAGTTTGTGACGTTAATTTTATGGTAGGATTGTAGCGGTTATTGAGATTTTAAAGTTGTTAGCTGCGGTGTGAGTATTTTTATTTGATCTTTGTTTTAAGGGCCTATTGTCCTAGGGAATACATTAATCTTCTGATGTTGGTACGCAAATGTCTTTAATGCTGTTGACCTAATCAGTCCTCGTTAGCCTAGTGGAACTAAGCATGACTGCTACGCTAGAAGTCTTGGGTTCAATTCCCAGGTGGATAAAAAATGTTATTAGGTTTTTCTATAGAATACTGAGTAGCAGCTCGGAGTAAAGATTTGTGCCCGGTTGATCGTAATATACTCGTCCCCTATTACATGGGACTTAAAACATACCAGCGAACTATGGGTGTACATTGGTATACAGTTCTGCTTAACCGTTCGGCGAATACAGGCGTCATGGTTAATCAATAGAATCAGAGACTTTTGCGTACCCAAGAGTATTGGCACAGGCATCAATAATAAGCGGATTCAGCTTAGCACGAACCACAAAGCACTCCAATCAAAACAATTAGCATTAAATCACAAATACACCAACATTGGCTTCCAACACAACACCAACGTTGGACGCAAACATTGGCCGTATAACCCGACGTATTATGAATTCCCAAAAGATAGAACATGTCTATTGCCACAGACATAAATCTAACTAGGCACGTGCAAAATGCTGGGATGTTATCCCGGCCTTTTATCTTTAGCGTCATTTCACGTGAGACATAAACTTAAGAAGGAAGATCTTGGGACGGACGTGGAGGCTGCATCGCTATTGTCTGTGTTTTGTTGCTCCGGAATTTTGGAGACGGCAATTGTCGGGTTATGATTTTGTATGAGTCTGCCTTATGAATATGAAATGTAATATTAAGATAATATGAGTTGTACTATTTGCTATAACAAAAATTTGAATTGCATGTAGTTTTAGGTAACACAATATTTTGAAAAAAAGAAAACAGCTCATAACTGGCGTGCTTGTATGACCCAGATGTATGAACGTGAACGAGGCGATGGGAGTATGTAAGGACTGTAGCCGGTGGCGTTCTGTGGTTTCTACCTCCCCCACAGGGAAAAAGCGTGAGTTTATTTATGTAGAATGTCCAATGCCAATAACTTATTCAAACATACCGTTTTATTCCCTAAATTCTTGACCCGACAGTTCAAGTAAGCTGTCTTTCCCAGGAGCGCAGTCACGTTCTTAGAAGCCATCAGGTCGAAGTACGGCCCGGTCCGGGGCGTGGGCCTCGGGCCGTCGAGGGCCGCTCCGGTCCGGATCGCGTTGTCCACCGACCCGGCCGGGGACGCCGTGGCTGAGGCGTTTGTGGGTGAACCCTTACCGAGCTCACGCTGCGCTGATGATACTGTGGAAGAAATTATTAATTTTAGTTGTGATGTTATTGGGTTAGAAGTTTTATTAGATTGTGAATTGTGTTTTTTAAGTAAGTTTATTGAGGAAACCCGATTTACACTTAAATATGAATAGATTCAAAGATAAAAATATATTTATTTATTTTATAAAACATAAATAAATACGGTCTTAAAAATATGGAGGTAGATACATGTTTTGCCATTTAGGTATGGCCTACAATCTTATTTTTTGATGCGTGGTTACTCATAAGAGTATTTAACCGTAAAATTCAATGTAAAAAAAAAACTAAACATTTACACATTCACATTAAAAGTTCACAGTCTGAATAAATGTCGCAAATATATTCATATTGTGGCTTCGTTTATTTTATTAATTCAACAATTCTGATAATCTGTACCTAATAGCACCTAAGTAACCTTTGAAAGAATGAAAGCCAGTTTGCAGTTAGTTTCTTAGAATAACAGGAAAACAAGAGATCCAAATACAAATACTAATAAACCAAAATTCCCGATACAACTGTTTTTCCTATATCGAAATAAATTGTCGGAAAAATCAAGCCCACTTCATACCTGATCCCATTAAAATCTAAAAGGAAATTTCGTCACGAACCCAAACAGTTTTACCTGTGGAATAAATTTTAGTAAATTGACTCAAAGTCCAAGTTACTTTCGCTTTTCCCCATTTAAACCCTTGCAAATATAGTGCGGTAGGACTGAAATAGATTAACGCTGACAACTTTATTATCCGTGTCTGTTCTAGTGGAAACTCCGTAAAACCGATCACGTGTGTGAACATCACTTGAGTGACGTCACGTTGGGCATTCACGCCATGTGCCAGTTTTACTGGCAATGTAGCGCACTGTTCAAGATATTTTCTTTTATGTGCAAAGAAACCTGTTTTATTGATCGGGGAATTTGAGTGGTTGTTTGATAGTGATGAGTTTTTATTGATATTTTTGTTTTTAATGTTGTTTAGACGTTTGTACTGTTTTGAACATAGTTGGCATAATTAGTTATTTAGTTACATAGGCTAATTAATTTTTTTAATAATATAGTAGACGGCAGTCAGAACAAATAAATAAAATGAAATAAAAATAATATGATTATTTTATTATTCATATCAACTTTGAAAAGCAATTTACATTTCAGACTTATATTTTCATAACAATGTTTCTCTTTTTTCAGAAATAAAGCTGCTAAATCGGGATACTGCAAGACATAAAGGGTAAAAGAATACCGACACACAACGTCCTGTAAACATGTATGCAGACCATATTTTTAGAACACATTGAATTTTCATCGCAAAGTAGAAAAAATTAACAAGGTGCTCCCATACACTTTGACCTTATAGGTAGGTGTTGCACTTTTTTGTGGTAGGTACAGCAGAATTTTCAATAAGCTAAGGTAAAAAGCTCTAGAATGTTGTACCCAAATAAATGGTAACAATTTTCGCATCGATATTCCAGCGTATACTATATCAGCTATACAAAAAACAAAAGCAAAGTGTGAAAAGAAATACCCACTACAGCCATCAAATAAGAACTACCACACACTGCATATCACGTTACAGAGAAGGGAAGGCCAACATTTTACTACTTCCCAAACTTCCTAATATTTGTTCGTCAACCTCGCTCGCTTCAAAATGCTTTCAGGGACTCTGTAAGAAACATGAACTCGCTAATGTCATTTTAATGTGTGAGTACTGTTTTATAGCTATTACTCGTGAGACTGTATTTTAAGATAGTTATGGTTGTGTAAATTTTCTTGGAATGGTGTCGCACGTATTTGTCTAAAGGAAGAAGAAGAAAGCAATATAGTCCATCTGGACTATATTGCTCTCTTCAAAGTAAGTGGAACGCTCTACTCGTATCTACGAGTAGGCAGTTCCACTTACTTTTTGAAAAGATTGCAATCAAATCTCAGTCAATCTATCATGCCAAACATGCCTCAAACCCTAAATTTTTTGACATAGATTGCGTCTGAGCTGCGGTTGCGACTAGATTTTGAATTGTTTTTAAACATTTATTTTACGACTAGATTATGAACTGTTTTTAAACATTAAAATTTCAGGCTCTTTTTTTCATTGTTTTGTTATCGACGAAGTCGAAAGTCATTTCACAGCTATCATTTTAACTTATGTTGCTTAGTTTAATAGACAATATACGTAGTAAATGAATAAGTTATGTCTTTTTACACAATCCTGGGCTGCAACATCATAAAACCTTTATTGTTGTTTGTACTCGAAACGCTAAGAAGAAAACACGCCGTATTACCAAATAGCGAGTCCAACTGTACCAAAATAATCTAAGCTATAATCCATAATAAACAGCGAATCCCCACGGGGTATAAAATTAAAAAGCATTACCACGTCTGTCTATTCTTGAAAGCCACAATTAAAATGAAAAGCTTTGTCGTCTCTATCAGTTATTATCCTGTCATTTAGAGTGGCACCTGCGCCCCCCGGGAGGTCCTTGGTTCCCATTCTTCGTTGCTCATCATTGTCGGTAGGCGACGAAGCACGAGTAAATTTCGCACTGTTTGTATTGTGCCCTTTCTGGGGTTTTATTTAGACAGCACGTGTTTATTTTTTACTACGTAATTTTGATTTTTTTTTTTTCTGTTTTGTCACGATCTTTAAAATTTCTCGCAATTTTCGAGGTAATTGTAAAGATTTTGTGCAGTCGTTGGATGTGGATCTCACTTTTGGCGTATGTAATTAGTTTGACGTAGGTCATTATTTTCATGTTTACAATCATATTGAATTGCTGACAGATTGTGGGTTGGCTCATTTTGGCAGATCTAAGATCATTTTTTTTTTCGTAAGTTTATGTGATGGAAATGGAATTGCAGATATCTAAAGCGGTGGCCACTTAACATCAGATGGGTCGTCGACTTATTTGCCCTCCAATGACAAAAGATAAAACTATAACCCACGAATTGCAAATGTCATTGCCTAAAAGCAATACAATGAGATGGCATTAAATAAAAAGGCTTCAGCGCATTATGTTTAGAGCTCTATTAATTTAATAAGACATAAAAGATCTTGAAGAAAATCTGGAGAAAAACATTCCAGTACTGAAATTCAATTTTAGTTCTAATGAAATATCTACATTTTTTTTAGAAAATCCAATGAATTTGGATGCTCTCTTTATTAAAATGAGATTTATTTAAATGGTACCATTAGAACACCGGCCAATAGGAGTCAGAGTCACACACGAAATGTTTCATACCACCATACAATATTTAAAAGTACATAGGAAAAGACTTCTTGTGAACTTATCTTAACTTAACTTGTTACTTAGATTGTATTTGTTGTTATAGCGGCCATTGTAAAAGACATTGTGTAAAAATCTAATGTCTAAATAATAATAATATAGTTCAAAGGTATAGCCCGGTAATAGACATACCGACAAATAAATACAGCCTTAGTTTGGCACCCTTTCGGTACGAAACCATAAAAAGGATTTTTCGCCTAAAATGTACTGAGTCTTTAATATTTCATTACCTCAATAAATTGAATTTCACAGCAGCGTCGCTACATCAATACAACATTGAAAAGAAAAACCACACGGGATCATTCACAATACTTAATTAAAAACTTTCTCCAAAGAAAAACTTTTCAATACATAATCCTAAAAAAGGTACCTGACCTAACCAGCTAATGGGGAATACAAACCAAAATTCAATTCAAACAACACAAGTTATGATAATAGCATGTCAAAATTTCCGCAAGCAAACATTCTGGTCACAATAAATTGTGCACAGTAGAAGTTCCCCAATTGTCCCCACTTTCCGTAGGCCCAATGCTAATAACATACATGATAATAAACTAGAGGGCTGTGCTATTGTTATTTCTGGCGGTATGAATATCACAAAATGGCCGCGTACAAAGGATCGGAACAAAACACGAACACCGAACAAGAAGGGTTCGTTGGTAATTTTATAGCGGAAGCCCTAACATATTTTTGCAGGGCAACGAGAAGGGAAGTGTCAAAACTTTTGTGCCAATGGGTTTTTTTCCAATTCTCATTCAAAACCTACGGGTTTTTCTAACTTTGCACTTAGGGTACCGAATGTTTTTATTATGGGATTTTTAATGATGCATGGCGTGATATATCAGAAGGTCAATTTGAATTGTAATTAAAAAACGTTTCGATTAAGGACATAAATTTCATCACAGTGAAAATAAAAAAAAAATGTTATACGAGTATTGTAGTGATTTTTGCCAAATTGAGACTGAGATTAGATTGCGTTCGTACCTAAAAGAAAGAAGAATTTCCCCACAGTTGTAATTTCAAATTTTGTAGTTGAATCAAATCATTTATTAGTCAAATATAGTTAACTAAAACACAGCTTCAAATATTCATCATTAATTTGAACTAAAGGCACTAGCTTAGCGCTGTACATGTATATTTAAAGGTTAGAACAGACTAAATCATAATATGCGAAAGAGGATCCCCCTAACGAGTTTAGTCTAACTAAACTTAATTGCAAATGGTACTGCACACTCGGGTGTCTCAAGCTATCTTTTCTAAGTAACATTTGATACAGAGATATACATATATAGTTACGTTATAAGCATATGTTTAAAGCTAAAGTAATACGCATTGCAGATGCCGGCAACGGAATAGCTTCTAGCTGTCCGGTTTCTGCAGTGTTTGGAATTATGTCGTGGCTAAGGTTTGCTTAAAATAAAGCAGGTTTTTCTCTGAATAAAGAGCTTAAATGTTTGTCTAGGAACGGACGAAAAACTTGGATTACTTATGCGGTGGTATTCCAGTGCAATTTGTAAGGATTCGGCCCGTAAATGAAGATGTAACTTGCTCGCTTTCTTTGTATTGTGTGAGTGTGAGAAGGGCGTTAATGTGACCGAGTTTATAACACGTTCATATATTTTCCGTTTCTCGTTTATCTCTTTTCGGTTTGGATTCCTTGGATATGAGAGTTTTGATAGTTTTAAGTGTTTATTGGAAGAAATATGTTTTAAACTAGGTTTAAGTTTGTAGCTGACCGAATCACTGACAAAATAGAAGACTATGAATGGTACATTGGTAAATTTTTCGACGGTAGACATTTCAAATTTCATAAGGGACAAACAAACAAGTAGTGTCTGTCTCTTTTTTGTTTAAACATGGTAAATAATCTAATTGCTTCTCCCGATCTGGGTGGAGCGTTAGGGAGTATACCCTCTTACAGACTAAAATTCATCCGTGTTTCTTCATGCCCTTTGCGTCTCAGGGCCGCTGTGACTTTACCGAACCAATTTCGCAACCCTGCCTCTTGCAATTTGAATTTGGGTTTGAATTGAATTTTTGACATTCTTTGATATCGACTAACAATCTTAATTAACATTTTTCAGAAAATTGCTAATGCCATAAGACATAACAAGATGTCAATATGACAATAAAAAATAGACAACCAAGGCAACAAAGACTATTACCGATACAGTAAACAAACCAGATGTCAATATGCCAATAAAAATAAATGACAAAGACAAAAAAAGACTAACTAATAACTAATTAGTAACGAGCTCATAAAAATACCAAGAAATCAAAACTATCCAACTCCAGCCCTTCACATTCGTTAATATCTCATAACTTCTAACAGCCGATAATCCAAATACCCAAGAAATAAAACAAGCCGAATGGATAGCAGTAATAAAACCGACCATTACCGAAGTAAACAATATTAGAGAAAGAGTCGTGGTTATAAATCTTGGTAGAATGCCCAGACAGCGATAGCCGACCAAATTGTGGCGAAAGAAGGCACAATATACGTAATACATAAGTTAGATTACGTTGTGTCTTGTCGTCCGAAGATTCTTCTTTATATGGAACAATAAGGTTCGTTTTTGCTTGAAATGTTTTTCGCAAGGTTAAGTGAATGATTGAGAGAGGTTGTTGAAGTTGTACATTTTATAAAATTGTGTATTTTTTCCAAATTCAAATTAAGAAAATGTAGTAATTCTTTATTACAGAAACTGCTAAATTACATAGGTCAATGAAAACCTTTTTTCTAGAAATCGCATATTTGGAGAGAAGGGTTCTTGTTCTAATATTAATCAATAACTTTGTGCTGTTACTAGTAACTACAAGTGAGGTAAATAATGTAAATAATAAAACTAGCCTATTGCCCACTATAGGTCAAATGCCTCTTTTTATACAAAGAAAGCACGAGCATTAATCACCACGCTTGATCAAAGACTTTTCAATTCATATACATACATATATGTACTTTCTAAATTAATTTTTTACATCTTGGAAATACAGTTAAAAGTCTTAAATCACCAATTCGCTTTGAACAAACGTCGTGATCAACACTCGAGCCTTTTCTATATGAGAAGAAGCATTTGCCCCGCAGTGAGGCAATAATACGCCGGTATTATTTTACTACGTAAACAACCAGTCCGCAAAAGCAATTAGAAATTAAAAACTAATCCTACCCTTAATAGGATTCCCGTAAACAAAAGCGTATAGAATTACGAATTACTTTGCTGACGGTATCGTTACGTTTATTTTGAACCAATCTCTGACATCTGTTGGTGAAAGGGATGGGAATATTTCGTCCTTGGGCCCAATTGATGTTTATTTGTTTATTTTTCGGGAAGATAGTAAAAGTCGGGAGTAGAAGTTACGGATCTCATAACGTTGGGTTTAAGTCTTGCAAACATAATAATGTATAGCGAAAGAAGTATGCTCTAAGAACCCAGGGTCGATTAAAAAACCATAATATAAGTAATATCATATCATAAGAGGTCATATCTGGAACTGCCTCGTTAGCCTAGTGGTCCTAAGCGCGACTGCTATGCTAGGGGCCATGTGTTAAACTCCTAGGTCGAGCAAAAAGTGTTATTGGATTTTTCAATAAAATTGTCAGTAGCAGCTCGGAGTTAGGATTTGTGCCCGGTTAATAGCAATGGCTCGCCCCCTATTACATGGGACCTAAACATACCGGCAAACTGTGGGTGTACATTGGTACACCTCTGCCTAACCCTTCAACGAATACATGCGTGATAGTATGTGGTGGTACTGGCCCGATCACGTAAATTTTTCACTGATAGAGAGCCGCACTATTGCCGTGTGTCATAGGATGTGATTCATGGTACAGGTACTTGACCTCCACGCTTCAAAGTTGCAGGGAACAACTAGTATACTCATATAGGGTTGCATAGTTGGAAGATTAAATGTTAGTTATTCAAACTAATTTGCTTTTTTCTTCCTTTTCTAACCCCCGACGCAAAAAGAGGGGTGTTATAAGTTTGACGTGTCTGTCTGTCTGTTTAATTGATTTACTAATACAAGAAACTCCCAAAATTTAATAATTTTAGTGTAATCTGTTATTTCACACATGTGTTTTTATTTAAATCGATTTTGGGTTATTTGCTCAGTCATCTCTTCTTTGCCGAATGAAAAATAAACAAACGGATTATTAAATCAACTACAGTACGAGATAGTCCTTTGTCTTCTAGTCCTCGTTAAAACTTATTTATTGCCAATTTCAGTTGAAAAAGAATGACCCCATTAAACGGCTATCCTATTCCCAGTACCTACCTACAAGTACAAGTACAAATAAACAAAATAAAAATGTCTGGTTGTAATGTTAAAAAAACAGCTGTTTATAAAATAAATATAAAAATTTACATTGTACTTAATAATGAAATGGCAAAGGCAATAGGCTCGCCCCGTATTAGATGGGACTTAAATATACCGGCGAGCTGTGGGTGTACATTGGTACACTTCTGCTTAACCCTTCGGGGAATACAGGCGTGATGGTATATAAATAATGAAAAAAAAAAAATGTTTGTCTGTCTGTTTGATTATTTCAGTTAATTTTCAGAACGACTAGACCGATTTTGACGGAACTTTTACTGAAAGATAGCTGAAGTTATAAGGAAAATCTTAAGCAACATTTATTGTAGAAAAAGTATATTTTTTTTCTTAAAACAAAACCCAGTCATAACCAATATTAACGCGAGGGAAGTCGCGAGAATAATCTAATACGATAATAATATTCTGAAGGTATGCTTTTCTCCCATTTTCTTAGATCACAATTTTATTATTAGGTATTTTCTTACTAGCTAAAAACAAAATTATTTTCTCATTACGACCAGTATAAAAGTTTACAGTATCTTCACGAAATTAATTTCTGTATTCCGTTTGGTTGCGTAACTCAGCTTTTGAGGGATACTTTTAACCTCAATTTGCGAAGACAGCATTCAACTAAAGATTTATGACGTTTAACGTTTTCAACGAGATTTAATTATGTGAAAATTTCGCTTTAATTAATCACTGGAGCGGAGTTAGGGAATTGATCATGTGAATAATGTTGATTCTATATTTGTGTCGCCATGCGGGAAAGGTTGGTGTTTGCGGTGTTTATTTATTAACTAGCTATTGCCACGTGGTTTTACCCGCGTTTCTGTTACGTATTTGGTTACTGCAGCGCGACTCTCTAAAAGGCAAACTCGAAAACGAGTCTCACTCAAGTGACCGCGCTCACTTCGATAACAAACCCACTTGACCTTGGTTGTGTATTCGCTCGCCGTGGTGACGCTCGTATTCGTGATCGTGTTTAACAGAATACCATTTTGAAATCTCACTGCAAAATTGAATTTCCTAAATTTCCTTTTAGAAAGCCTCACTTCGTAGTGGGGCTTAGAGAATCGCACTACTGCTCTGCTGATGTGGGTGGTAGAGTATATGTTATACAAAAAAAAAGGTATCAATCCATCTGAAAAATCTAGAGATTATCGCGTTTAAAAAAAACAAACAAATTATTCTCTAGCAGTCAACAAATTATGGCCAAGAGATAATATAACAATATGACAGGTGCAAATAATAGAAATTGAAAAACTCACATTGGTGCTTGCCCGGTATCGGACTCGCAATCTCATACATAAGAGGCGGGCGCCTTAACCACTGGGCCATCAACCTTATTAACAAGTAAATGCCCTCCATCTTTCTAGATCGGCTATTATAAAAGTAATTACATATTTTACTATAGGCACGCCATATTTTACTATATTTTATGGACTAAAAAAGGTATATCAACAAAAAATATTTGATAAAAGTCTATAAAGAAAACGTATTTGTGTGAACAATGAAAACACTTTATTACTTTCAAGCATCAAGGCTTTCAATCTATTGAGACTTTGGATATAGTTCTGCTAAAATGACTCAACCCACTTCGAAGTAATTGTAGCTAATGATTTTTAATATCGTTGATTAATTATTAAACCTACTTATTCAAAATGACATGCATACCATCACGCCTGTATTCCCCGAAGGGTTAAGCAGAGGTGTACCAATGTACACCCACAGTTCGCCGGTATGTTTTTAGGTCCCATTTAATAGGGGGCGAGCCTATTGCCATTAACCGGGCACTAATCCAAACTCCGAGCTGCTATTGAGAATTTCATAGAAAAATCCAATAACACTTTGCTCGAGCCCAAGACGTCTAGCGTAGCAGTCGCGCTTAGGACCACTAGGCCAACGAAAAATAAGCGTTATAAATAAACGTTTTGATTGAATTCATAGTGCGCTGTTATTGCTGAATGATAATGGCCTTTGTAGTCTTTTTAAATAGGTATTCGTGTAATTATTGAGAGATTACGGGCACCGCAGGGCCGGGCATTATGGCTATCTTTAAAGGAGGCCTATGTCCAGCAGTGGACGTCGCTTGGGTGAAATGATGATGATGATTAAGAAACTGTGAGTCAGCTCATTGTGGCACAATAAAGTTGTTTTTTTATCAAATACTAGCCTCTGCCCGCGACTTTATCTGCGTCAAATTTGATATATTATACAGTACGTTTTTCTGGGATAAAATGTATTCTATGTGTTATTCCACACTACCAACTATCTCCGTGAATTTCATCTAGATCCATTCAGCAGTTTGAGCGTGACAAAGAGACAAACATACGCACTCACAAACTTTCGCCTTTATAGTATTAGCGTGTCGTGATGGCTCAGTGGTTAAGGCAACCGCCTCTCATGCACGAGACAACCTCGTTCGGAACCTCGGGTTCGCAACCAGCCATGGGCAAGTACCAATGTGACTTTTTGTAATTCATATGTACTTTCCTAGTTTATCTTGGACATCACTGACATCGGTAACCATGTCAGAGGCCCTTGAGGCGGTGTAGAAACTCTGACACTAGGGTGTGCGGGGTCGTTAGACCTTACTGCCCACACGATAAAGAAGAAGAAGTATTAGCGTGATTTTCACATAAAAAAACGATTTTTCCAACATGACATTCTAGTTCAATTAGCCTAAATTCGCCGACAAAGTTCAAAATAATTGAACTTAATTTGTTCAGTTAAGTAGAACGTTATAATTGGGTGTTGCCATCCTCAGTGCGCGTCTTTTCAACACATTGACGGTAAACAATGAGCTGACAGCACATTTTGGAAGTGTCGTTGTCAGTAATTAATTATTATCGCGTATGTTGGACGTCGGTTACAGAGATTCTTGCTGACTTATGAAAAGGTTTTGTGACCTGGTTATTAAATAATTATATTATTTGATATTTGTTTTATTTTTTATTTTTATAGGTCTATTAATTTGGCAAACGGTGCGTCGGTCATTTCATCGTTATTCAAAAGCGATGCTGCATCCGATCGCACATCGTGATATAGCATGTCTACTTTGGCCCTAAAAAAACCTACCTACGTTAAGCAAATAAATATTTTGGGATTACAATACTTCAAGGACTGATTGCTTGCACTACAATACGGTGGCTCGTATTTATGATCTCTCTTACACGTAATAATACCTAGTATGGATTAGCATATAATTTTTTATCTAAATAATATTATGATATAAATGAAAATTCACCCTAAGCTTGCTGAAAGTTAACTTTAATCAAACCCCTTAACTATCAATCATCATAGAGTAAATTTATCCAAAACATAATTTAAGAAAAATAATGTTACCCAGCAAAATCATTATTTGAACTTCAGTAGAAATAGCTGAACATGCAAAAGGGAGGTTTGTATTAAAATCAAGGCAAGTTTCAAAAGATGGGTAGGTACACAAGTGAATAATGAACAGAACATCTTGCCTCGGGGTCCTTAAACAACCTTTGCCCTCGACTACAGCAATTTCTGCGGTTTTTGATATATTGTATTGTCTGAATTTTTATTATCTTTGTACCTACATAAAATATGGTTTTTGTGGTTTAGATGTTGAAACGCTTTTTAGGAAAATTGAACTGACGGTTTTATGTTGTTTTGAACTTTTGTGGCGCATTTAGTGTTTCTTTAAAA
Organism: Caradrina clavipalpis; assembly: GCA_932526535.1. Classification (NCBI taxonomy): domain Eukaryota; kingdom Metazoa; phylum Arthropoda; class Insecta; order Lepidoptera; family Noctuidae; genus Caradrina; species Caradrina clavipalpis. The sequence continues at coordinate 4,279,837 of OW052095.1, forward strand.
ATGTAGATACTTATGTAAAAAACATTATACCTATTCATCATCATCATCATCATCATCATATTAGCCGTAGGACGTCCCCTGCTGGACATAGGCCTTCCCCATAGATTTCCTAAAGGACCGGTTGAAGCGGCTAGGAGAGGATAGGTAGATACTTTTTTTCATTTTAATCGTTATTTATATTTGAAAAAGAAAACGAGTAAGCGACTAGACTAAAAGTTAATGAAAACCAATTAAATAAAATAACGCACCAAATTAAAGAAACCCGCCCAAACTAAGTGGTTCTTATATTGCAAAAATAAAAAAGATCTTTTATAAAATCTAGATCTTATTTCATTGCGCAAAAGGTTACTTTTTATTGCAGAAAGAAATCTAAAAGCCCCTGAAGCTGAAGTCTGAGTTAGTTTATGGCTCAAATGTAAGATCAACCTTATTTTATCTGTCCTTATAACTTTGGCTATGAACAATTTAGTTCAGTAGGTAATAATTTTCAATATTAATCATTTCCCATTGAACTGGATGCGAAGTGGAACGAAAATTAATTTGTAATTTGCCGGATGCTTGCGCACGACTCAGCTATATTATAACGACTTTATAATATATTGATTATTGCCGGTACGTAGGTAGCTATCAAGATGTACCTGACATCACACGGTAGTACTTACCCGAGTTCAAACTAATATACAAAGTCATTTAGAAGCGATTATGTAGAGAAGTAACTATTTTTGTTAAAACTATAGCTACATACCACAATAATATTATATTACACTTACAATCAAATAGCATTGGTTCGCACCATAAAATTAAGTTTCAAAGTTTTATTTCCAACAAAAAAAAATATAATGCAAACAGCTGTCTAAAATATGCCGCCATCATAGACGCCATGACAGTTTTCGCAGATAACACAAAATCGCACAGAATAAAAATAAATCACACGCCACACGTTCGGATAAACGTTAATCTAACTTCTTCAAGTTAATATAACTTTGCCTGTTTCCTATACGCATGAACATATTTTGGGAAACCCATGAATAATAATTTTATGGTAATACGAAATGCTTTTATCATTACCTACTCTTTGAGTGCAAAGTTTGCGTTTTAATCTTCTTTGGTTATGGAGTAAATAAAAACATGTTGAAAGGGTTAACGATGGTAGTAGGTGAATTAGTTTGTAAGTCGTCCTCACACATTGTAAGCAGGTATGTTAAAGTTCTAAAGTATTAGATTCGGTTATAAAGTTTTATTTTCAACCTTAAGATATTGCAGATTAAGGTGTACCGTTTTAAACCTGGTTTCTCGGGGGGTTATTTTGAAATAATTAACATAACCTAATATTAAACGTAGGTAATTATCACTTCGAACTCCAGGTCGAGTAAAGTTTTATTGGGTTTTCCATTAAGAATGAATCTGAAGTGGCCCGGAGTTTTGAAGTTGGTGACACCCCTGTGTCTCGGAAAACACGTAAAGCCGTTGGCCTCGGCTGTCATTCGTAGATGTTTGACAGCCATTACGGGGAGTCAGAAGCTTGAAATTCTGACAAGTAGTCTTACCAAGAGGTATCGGGTTGCCCAGTTACTTGGCTGTGGGGGTCAGGTAGGCACTCGTTGAATGTAAAATACTGGTAATCTTAGGTAATTTCTAGGTAGACAAAATATCAATCCACACATAGTTGGGAAAAGTGTAGGCCCTAGCAGAGACAGAAACTAAATAAAAAAAAAAGCTAATTGCCCCACTACTCGACAAAGGCCTCTTCACATACAGGGAAGGCCTAATACCATACTAAAGACCTAATTTCATACTATATCTTTAAACCACCCTGAAACTTCTATGGAAAAAGGTAAATTCATACTAACAAAGCCGCCATAACAATAATCTCTATTTATTTACTGGTTTAAACTGTATTACAATGGAATCAAACCAGTTTAGTGGTATTATCATAGGCATTACGTGACATACTGCACAAAAATTTACGTAATCCCCAGGTAAATCTCTGAACTATTTCATTGTTTATGTAAAACAGAAAATTGAATAATTAATCGTATTAATTATTTGTGATGCGATCATTATGTTCGATGTTTACGTAGTTATAATTTAAGTGGTTTATTTTCGGGCCAAAGAATCTACTTTGCCATTTAACGTGGCTAGCTTGGAGTATGTAAAGATTGTAGCAGGTGGCCTTCTGTGGTTTCTGCCTGCCCTCGTGCGAAGGAACGGCGTTTATTAATTGTATTACTAGCTTTTTGGGTAACTACTTGGCTGTGATGCAGACGAATTTTATTTAATTATTAAATGATTGTGGGACTTGGCTCGTCTTAAGATGATATTTATTTAAATTAATGTAACAGTTTCAAATGAGAAATCATCTTGGGTCTATTTTTTTGTATTTGTCTCTGGAAAAATAAGTATCATTATATCATTTAAGCTTTTACATGAACAAACTCAACGTTTCATTTTATATTAACGTATTCAATTTATTATCCGGAATGATAATATTTATAATAAACAGAAAATGATAAAATTATAATATATCGTAATTACACAAATGAACATAAAATGCAAAACTAACAATTTTGTTAACCACACACTGTTGGAGTAAAACTTTTGTTTGTCGCGATTTAATCCCGCATAATTTTAGCTTTCTAGCATAATTTATTGCACGCAGTGGTAATACATGCAATAAATTCAGCCTCTGTAATTATGTCAATTTTAATGATAAATAACTTTAATATTTCATTTTGTGCCAGTTCAGTTATTTTATGCTTCGTTCTAAATGAGAATTTATTGATAACGAAAAAATAAATTTATTTTAATAATATTTTTTCATTAAAAAAAATGTAATTATAATGAATCAAATAATTATATTAATGTATAAAAAATATATATAATTCAAAGGTGACTGACTGACTGACTGACTGACTGACTGAGATAGTGATCTATCAACGCACAGCCCAAACCACTGGACGGATCGGGCTGAAATTTGGCATGCAGGTAGATGTTATGACATAGGCATCCGCTAAGAAAGGATTTTCATCAATTCTACCCCCAAGGGGATAAAATAGGGGATGAAAGTTTGTATGAAACTTTGTCAATTTTAAACCGATCAAGCTGAAACTTTGCATGCATAAAGCTACTATGACGTAGGCATCCCCTAAGAAAGGATTTTGATAAATTCCACCCCTAAGGGGATAAAATAGGGGATGAAAGTTTGTATAAATCTTCCTAGATTTTCGACTGATTGAACTGAAATTAAAGATTGGAGCTACTATGATGAAGACGTCGCTTAAATAGGATTTCGATAAATTCTACCCCCAAGGGGATAAAATAGGGGATGAAAGTTTGTATGAAACTTTGTCAATTTTAAACCGATCGAGCTGAAACTTTGCATGCATAAAGCTACTATGACGTAGGCATCCCCTATGAAAGGATTTTGATAAATTTCACCCCTAAGGGTATGAAATAGGGGATGAAAGTTTGTATAAATCTTCCTAGATTTTCGACTGATTGAACTGAAGTTAAAGATTGGAGCTACTATGATGAAGACGTCCGCTTAAATAGGATTTTAATAAATTGAACCCCCATGGGGTTAAAATAAGGGATGATGGAGGATGTAAACATATTAGTTTGAACCTATCAGTACCTAATGGAACGAAATACCTAATTAATAATAATACTTCTTAACGCGAGCGAAGCCGCGGGCAAAAGCTAGTTAATGTATAAAAGGGGTACATTTTGTTTGTATGAGGTAATATTTAAAGGTATTGAGCCGATTTCAAAAATTATTTTACATATAGTAAGCTGTTTGCTGAGTGCCATAATAAGTAGCCTATGTTTTAGTGAATAGGTACTTCCAAACATACGAAGTCGTCGACAGTAGCTAGTAACTCCTTGACACTATAATTATAATTTTCAACCCCAACTTTGTATATTAAAAAGTTCTTTCCTCATAATGTTCTTTTAAAAGGTAGGAAATAAATCCGGATTACGATGTTTATTATGGCTTCCAAAACTTTTAATTCACCCCTTCAACTACGGCAGTGTGTAAGAAAAAAACTTTTTTTCAATTTCTTTTTAACACAATTTAATATCACGCCTAGATTCTTCAAAGGAATAAACATTATGCGAGATATCTTGAAACATTACTATTAAAAAAAAACAGGTTAATGATCGTTCAAGACTAATGCTTATATTCAATTATTTCATTAAAAATTACATAACGTAGAAAATTGGACGTAGATTCCTTGGTTATGACAGAATTAAACCCAAACATACAGTTTAATTTATAAACCTACGCAAAAAACAAAATCTACACTCATTACTCTAAAAAAACAAAACACAATCAAACCTAGCAGCGAACAACACACTACTACGCAAACGATTATACAGGTCCATCATACACCCCTCATCCGAGATAAATTGACCTCAATTTCGTCGCAAATTCCTGATAAATCAGCGGCCGAAATCCGCTTGCATCCTGTGGGTGCGTGAGCCTCTATTATTAAGAGAGCTAAGTAGGTGGAGTGGCGCAATGCTGAACTGTTCCCTACAATTTGGTTAATCGCCTCGCACGAATACGGGGCGCGGGGGGGGGGGGTAAGGGGGGAACCCTGCGTGACTTCGTGCTAACTTTGGTCAGGCGTAGAGCAGGCGCGGAAGCGTGACTTACGGATGGAGGGAATGAAGAATGGTTTTTGCTGGGGTTTTTGGTAAGGTGTTCCTTTATAAACTGTGGGTTGGAAGTATAGTGCTTGGTGTATGTACGTGGTGACATGTATAATGATGACCAGTTGTCAAAGAAGACACACGGAGTTGCGTTGTGCCATTAATCATAAACACGCGTTGGACAGAGGAGATAACAGAGTTGAAAAAAACCTTATAACTATGATTGTGAAATTCATAAATTTTGTGGTATGAATCGTAACCTCAACACAAGAAAATCTCCTAATGTGGGAAAACGGTTTTCTTTTCCAATTATAAAAAACATTAGTGTGCGTCAGAAACCGCAAAATCGCTCCGCTTAAGCTCCTCCTATGCTCCAAGGCCTATTGACTGTACAGAGTATACGAACCTGTGAGGTCGCTACTGGCTTAGGTGTAAATAATTTGTGAAGCACTTAAAAATTTGTGTTTGCAGGCACGAAAAAGCGTTGCTACGAATTTCATGTCGTCTGCAAGATTAGAACTTACAATGCGCCAGAGTATCTCGGTGTTATTTAGGCTTACTTTAAGGGGCTAGATTTTGCTCGCGACTTCAACAACAACATACAATCACGCCTGTATTCCCCGAAGGGTTAGGCAGAGGTGCACCAATGTATGTACACCCACAGTTCGCCGGTATGTTTTAGGTCCCATGTAATAGGGGTCGAGCCTATTGCCATTAACCGGGCACACATCCTAACTCCGAGCTGCTACTGAGAATTCCATAGTAAAACCCAATAACACTTTTTGCTCGACCTGGGAACCGAACCCAAGACCTCTAGCGTAGCAGTCGCGCTTAGTACCACTAGGCCACCGAGGCAGTTCGCGACTTCATCCGCATAAATGACGATTTTCGCGGTCGCAGATGAAGTCGTGGAATAAAAAATAGCCTATTTCCTTTCTTGGGGTGCAAACGTACCTCGTAGCGAATTTCATCAAAATCAGTTTAGTGGTTAAGTCGTGAAAGCGTAACGGACAGACCGACAGTTACTTTTGCATTTGTCATAATTATTAAATATGGATTAAGGTCCATTTCTATGTTTTCATTATCTACATGGTACCTTTTCTGTATGAGAACAGGCCTTTGCCCTGCAGTGGGACAATAATGGTCTGGTAGCCATCTTTTGGTATTTAAATAAATATAAATATAATAAATATCTTGGGACAAGTCACACACGGCTATCTGATCCCAAGCTAAGCAGAGCTTGTGTTATGGTAACCAGACAACTGATATACATACTTATATAATTTATAAATACATACATATTATAGATAAATCACACCCAGACACAGAACTAACAATCATGCTCATCACACAAAGTTTGTCCTGGGTGGGAATCGAACCCACGACCTCCAGCTTAGCAGTCAGGGCCCCTAACCACTAGACCAACAGGCCCGTCAATTTGCTTATATGTTATCCTTGACTAGGACACAGACGAAGTCGTAGGTTGAAGCCAGTTTTGAAATAACAATTATCCCACAGTATGAGTAGGCCGTCTTTTGTGAACCCACGTTTCGACATTTTGAAATAAATTGTGTTGTCAAAATAACTTTTATTGCGTAGGTTTTCTTTAAATTGTTTTAAACGTTGTTATTCTGGTGAAAGGGTTCAGAATTTTTATAGTAGGTGTAATAGGTTAATGAACTAGCTAACTGGAATTATGTATTTACTAGCTTAAACCTGTTGTGTAATCCTTGCCTTTTTTTAAATAAACTATAACTTAAAGCGAAAAATATCAGAATCGAGTACTGGGCTCTAGACTCATAATACTGGTACTCAAGAGGAACTGTGTGGTTTTAGTCGGTAAAAGTTCTATGTGACCCTCCAAGATCTCCAGACGGAGGGCATCAATAACGTTTTCTCCACGAAAAACAAACAAAAAGGTAATAAACTTTTTCTCCATAACACGGTTACTCCATGTAAAACACTGACACGAGAGCTGCATAGGGTTAGACTGGAACCCGACCCCAACATAGTTGGGAAAAGGCTAGCCAAATGATGATGTTTAAACTTTTTCTCCACACAATATCTTTGAAGCCTTAAAAACCTTTTTAAAATCAGCTGCATTAACAGCAAAACCGTAAATAACCTTTCCAATTTCCAACTAGATATTATTAAAATCTGATACGTAGATTTTCATAATGCGCAATTACCTCTTTTCATATTACGGCCGATAGCTCGTTAGGGCGAAAATAGCTTTGAGCTAGCGAACACCCCGCCTTGCCCGCGACCTACTTAAACCCGATACACACTATCGTAGAGTTCACACGTTCCCGCCCCAATCAAATCTCGCACCTTCTATTGATGGCATAGCGATGTGAGAATTGAATTGATTACCTGTGAGGTGGATCACCTGAGGACTGAATGCTTCGTCTTCTTCTTAGCGTTTTGATGACAAACTATGATCTATACTAATATTATAAATGCGAAAATAAGTTAGTTTGTTTGTTTGTTATCTTTTCACGACTAAACCACTGAATCGATCATCCTGAACTTTTGCATATACGTTGTTAGGTGTGCAGAAGCGGGCACAGAGTACTTTTCATCCAAAAAAATATTACTGTTCTCGAGGAAAACGACAGTAACATTCTTATAATGACAGACGGCGCCACGTGTCTTTTGAATTATGATTGAATTTTAAATTTAATTTTTTTCTTTGCGTCCTCTATAACCTACATTTACGCGGACAAAGTCGAGGGCAAAAGCTAATATAAAATTTTGTTCTGGGCCAGAATTTGGTCACTGAGTGCTAAAAGTGTGTGCTGTAAGTATGAATGGTAAATATTTTGTACTTGTGTACATACATAATTCTACACATGAGTACTTGAACAATATGAGTACTTGAACAAAGTACACGCTAAAATAGGTCTAGAGTAAAATATAACAATATTAAAAACGATTCAACATCAAAGTATTAAACAACAAACCCTCAGTCAGTATAAGCACTGTACTCCTTGTCGCTAAAGCCACAAGGCGCAACGTATGGTTACCAGCCAACACTGCACTGCAATACCAACATTAAAACAAAATTAATATTTGCCTTCGTCGAGAACCGCACGACATTCTAAACTAGGCCTAACTATCGTGTCGTTGGCAAGTAAACCCGCTTTCGTGTTATTATTTAAGAATTAGCTTCCATAGCAGTATTCCTTAATGTTATAGGAAAGAAAGTTCCACGTAGTTTCGTACAATTTCAAATGGTAATTAAGTCGAGAAATTGGTTTATGTTTTGTTTAGACTACTTATTTTCTGTTTGGAATTGTGACTTAGGTATTTTTGAATGCCTGTGTTTGTACTTAACTTGCTTATATTATTATCAGTGAATTTGTCCCATTATTTTTTTTGTTAAAAAGTAAATAGCCTTCATAATAGCTTCAGGGTTAACGTAGGTTTCTATTAGCTAAAGAATTTTCACAATAATAATTGGACCAGTAAGTATCTCGTAGATTAGCGCTCACAAAAAAATCAAAACAACTCTTCAGCTTTATAATCCATACTTACATGATACTAATATTATAAATGTAAGAGTTACTCTGTCTGTCTGTTACGCTTTCACGAACTGATTTTGATGAAATTTGGTATGGGATGAGTTTGAACCCCAAGATTTTTTTTATAGATGGGAAGTCATCAAATAACTTCCCCTACCCTGGGCGGGACGGGAGGGAGTATCAGACTTTACCTGACTAAATTGATGTACTATTGGCAGATGGTATTTCCTTCTCATAAATTGTAGGTTGAAATACGCAAGGTTCTTATTTACATAAACATCTAACAATATGTCGTAGGTGAAGGAAAACATCGTGCAGAAACCTGGACTAATAGTACTTTTTTTTTCTTTTACCTACCTATGAGAAATCATCAAATGACTTCTCCCACCCTCGGCGGAGCGAGAGGGAGTGTCAGACTTTTACTGACTAAAACCCATCTATGTTCCTTCATGTGCCCTTTGCGTTCCGGGGGCGCGGTATCTCTTTCGAACAACCCGCAGTGAACCTCAAGATAAGACATAGGCTACTTTTTATTTCGCGTCTTCGTCTGCGATAACCAGACATTGCACATTTACGCGGGCGAAATCGACGGGAAAAGCTAGTATTAATATAGTAGCACACGAGTAGATTCACTCTCCTAGTTCCTTCATTACGGAAAAAAAACACCATTAACAGGACACACTTTCCTTACAAGAATAATCAGAAAATGAAAAACTAGTCTCTCTAAATAATAGATGTGCTGTGCCAGTAACTATATTTCTTACTTACGTCTAGCCTTGGGACTGGAATTACTAAGAACTTCTGTAGTAATTCATGTCTAAGGAACTACTTTATCACAGGTACACTTTATCTAACCTCTGGTAGTTACTTGATGTCCTAGTAACACCATTCTTTGGGTAGGTACTATCGGCTAGAAAATGGTTTCAACATGAGGACACAAGTATTAATTATGTAGGCCTATCTATCTGTGTACAAACTTTATTTTTATTAATAAAGTAAAAATAAAGTTTGTTTGTTTTTTTTTTCCTACCTACTACATTTTTTTATATACGTGAAAGTTTGTGAGGATGGATGGATGAATGTTTGCTATTTTTTTCACGCCGGAATTAGCTAATATTGATCTAGCGTAATAGTTTTTTTTTCTTTTGGAGTTAGCTGATATTCATATAGCGTACACAGAATAACTTTTATCCCGATTTTGTCTTCTCATTCACTTTAGGAATTTGGCTTATTCTATCTACGTAGACGAAGAAGCGGGCTCAAGCAAGTGATGTTACTACTCGTAATATAACGATTGTTTTTTGTTTTTTTTTTTTTGTAAGACTTTATCTCTGGACGTATCCGTATCACTAACACTCTTATAATGATAGAAAGCTCTACTACACTCGAGTGCCTTTTGCATTGAATTTTATAGCATTAGGTAGGTACTAGATATCCACTCAGGCGAAGTTGCGGTAAAAACTAGTGGAAACTACATTTATTTGTTACATAAATCTACCGGTCGAAATTGTAGTTATTATCACAAAAAAGACAATGTATATAGTTAAAAAAAAACACTAAAAAGTTCACAAAAGTTTTGCAACCCGAAACAAATTACAAACAAATCGACTCGATGTGTTTGATTGGAAAAATAAAATGTTTACAGAATAATTCATTCGCACAGGATTTAAAATCGTGTTTACTTTTGCTTTTCATCATTCGATTTTGAATTTGCTTTGCTGTCATTTTATTGAATTATTAGACAGGGGAAGGGGAGGGGGAATATTTCGTTTGATTTTGATTCTTTAATCCGTTTTTCCGTGTTTCTTTATTCATACATACATAGATAAACTCACGCATTTTTCCCATAGGAGTAAACAGTAATCACAGAACACCACCTGCTATTTTTTAGTAATTATCGAACGCTTTTTTTAAACAATGTGATGGCCCAGTAGTTAAAGTACCTGGCTCTTGCGCACAAGGTTGTGGATTCAAAGTCGGGAAATGTGACTTTTTTAAATTTATTTGTACTTTTAAGCTTATCAATATCAATAATTTGGGTGAAAGAAAGCGTCGTAAAGAAGCCTACAATTCGTTATTAATTTAAGTCTAAAATCGCTCGATCAATACACATATTTTTCCTGTATACGAAGGTTTCTTTTGTCCTGCAGTTAAATAAGCTGATAATTTATTTAATTATATACCAATACAATCATCATAAATATGCAGTACTAATGTAAAGTCTGCCCCGTTGGTCTCGTGGTCGCAAGTACGACTGCTGTGCAAGGGGTCCCGGGTTCGATTCCCAGGTCGAGCAAAAAGTGTTATTGGGTTTTATATGAAATTCTCAGTAGCAGCTCGGAGTTTGGATTTGTGCCCGGTTAATGGCAATAGGCTCGCCCCCTATTACATGGGACCTAAATATACCGGCGAACTGTGGGTGTACCTACATAGGTACACCTCTGCCTAACCCTTCGGGGAATACAGGCGTGGTGGTATTTAATGTAAAGTAGCCGTTACTGACCAAGTGACCTTATTGTTGTATCACACTGTTTGTACTTTTATATTCTCTTCTAATTACCTAATGGCTTCATTCAACTCACAAGGTTCAATATCAAATGACACACCACGCTTCTTGCTAAAATCTCGTCGCACTCCTCCGCAATTTTGATACAATCTACGCCCTACTACTAAGTTAGAACAAATTAGTTTTTGCTCACAAATTACAGTTACATTCGCCCGTTTGATAACATATTCAAACAACTTGAGGCCAAAACTCAATTACCTCTTATAATCCGACCCCACTCAGTTGAGGATAACAACTATTTTATGGCCTAGTTTGCCTATTTCTGTAATTGTGTCTGTAAACTTAAATGCTTTATTTAACTTGGCAATTTTGTGTTTTTATTTCTCTACTAGTTTCTACTTTGACTTTGGGTGCATGGAAATTAAGTATACTACACATACATACATACATACATACCATCACGCCTGTATTCCCCGAAGGGTTAGGCAGAGGTGTACCAATGTACACCCACAGTTCGCCGGTATATTTAGGTCCCATGTAATAGGGGGCGAGCCTATTGCCATTAACCGGGCACAAATTCAAACTCCGAGCTGCTACTGAGAATTTCATAGAAAAACCCAATAACACTTTTTACTCGACCTGGGGATCGAACCCGGGACCTCTAGCGTAGAAGTCGTGCTTAGAACCACTAGGCTAACGAGGCAGTTTAAGTATACTATGTAATGATTATAATGTGTAGAATACTATGTTATCAAAATCCTTAAAGTGGAACTATTCCGTCTAAGTCTTAAAGCAATTCCGTGGTAAACAGTGAAAATAAATGTATGTATAATACAATAATGCTTATTACAAATAGCGTGACTAGAGATAGTATGAAATATTCATGCAAAATTTGAACAAAATCTATTCGGTAGTTCTTGCGTGATGCTTTGACTAACTTGCATATAGCAAATATAATAATTTATCTAAAATAACAACAATGCCATTAAACTTCAACAAACGCAAGAACTCATTCGCTAAATTAAAACCAAAAACTTTGTTAGAAACAAAACAATTAACGTTTCCTAAGAAACAAAAACAAATGACTACGCCAACTCACACACTACAAACTCGCAGTTTAATTAAAAACAAGTCAATACAAACACTTTCAAACTAATCTAAGTTGACACGGCTCAAGCACCGGCAAATACTAATAGGAGAAACTTCACGAACGATTTAAAAATATTGACAGACCGAACCTAATCAAGTCACCTGTACAATATACATATATATGTGTGTGTGTCAGTTGGGCGCCATTAAGTACAGTCAACAAAAGAGGTTAGTGTACTGGCAGCTAACTGTCTTTTTACATACATACATACCATCACGCCTGTATTCCCCGAAGGGTTAGGCAGAGGTGTACCGATATATACCCACAGTTCGCCGGTATATTTAGGTCCCATGTAATAGGGGGCGAGCCTATTGCCATTAACCGGGCACAAATCCAAACTCCGAGCTGCTACTGAGAATTTCATAGAATAACTCAATAACACTTTTTGCTCGACCACTCTAGGCTACCGAGGCAGTTAAATTGTCTTTTTAATTAATATCAGTTTTGAAAGTGGACTGTGAAACCTGTGTTGATGAGTATATCTTAATGGCAATACATAAAATATTATTACATCTGGCGCACCCTGGGTCGTTAGTTATATTTTTAACGGGACATGAATTTTATTACTCTCAGAAGTAACTAAGTGCTGATGAAAGAGAAATTACTAATGGTTAAAAAGTGATCAAGATTTTTTCAGAAGTAAAATATTACAGTACTATCTTCCGCCCGCGACTTCGTTCACACTAAATATAATCCAGATTTGCTCAGCCGTTTAAGTGTGCGTCCACACTGCGAGGCTGGCGCGGTTGCGACGACGGGCGCGAAGTATCAAACATGAAAGTCACCTTTGCGTCCATATTGTAGTGACTAAGGCGGAAGCCTAGTGCGACGGGACTGAGCGAGACAGCGCGCGTAAGTTTCAAACGCTTCTGTCTTCGCGTTCTGGCCACACTACGGGCCTAGTCATCGAGCGATCCAATGCGCGGGCGGCGGGGGTAACAAACCATTTCGGTCTTGTCGCTCGGCGTATGTGCGTCTGTATTTGTTTATGAGAGAGTTATGAATAATTTCTCCTCAGGTCTAATACCTTTGCGAAAGTTAGTATCTTCTTTGGTGGTTTTCGGTGATATTTTACTTAGTACTCGTATGTTGTCAAAAGTTGAAACGGGCATACGAGTATACTCAAAGAATTTTGTAGGGTATAATCTCAATTCTTCATATAAGTTAAAAAATTCACCAGTTATTGCTCTGTTTTTATTTACTTCGTGCACACCATCTCTAGTGTTCAACACCTCCCATCTCAGGATCGGACTGTCTAGTAAAAACAGAAAATCCTTGTCCATAGTTACGTCCACGTACATCAGGTGTTGCACACCTCATGTACGTCAAACCGCTACAAGAGCTCGCGCCTCACTGTGGCCACCGCACGCCCCCGCTCGCCGCGCCCGCCTTAGGCTCAAGTCACCGCGCTTTCAGTGTGGACGCACACTAAGCGTGAAAGAGTAACACACATCCATCCATACATCCATCCTCATAAACTTCGCATCTTCACACATCATAATTTTATTGTTTGTAGTTCATCATTTAAAATTTAAATATAGAAGCACTGATAAAAAAATCTATATTTAATTTCATTATAATAAGTACTGCCAGTATTGCAAACAAAACTATTTTGTTAACAGTACCTTTAAGTGCGAACACTGTGCAAATAAAGGTTCAAGTAAACTGTGCAAGTTGAACCATTTTGTTGGGGACTCTAATAGGGTTTGCCTTGGGTATTGTGACTGCCCGTTTGAGATTTCACGGACTTTCCTCAAAAGGGTTTCTGTAATGTGCTGATGTAAGGTTAAATAAATAATGTATTTTTCTGCTACAAAAACCCATGGCAAAAATCTACTTGATGTTTTAGAATATTTTTGTTGTTTCTTTCACCAAAATCACTAAATACTTTTAGTGCCTAAACGTATTTAGAACATCGCTGCATCCCTGGCACACTGTTAGATATGACAGATAGAATGATAATTTAAACACATTAAGCGCTAAATAAACGACTATTAGCGATTTTGATAAAAGTGGGCCTTAAACTGACGTAAAGATTGGTAATATAAGTAGATAAGTAAAAAAAAGGAATAATAATACATAAAATTTCACATCAATGTCATTAAACAAATTCTATAAAACAACTTATCCTTTCATTTAAATTACTTATATAATGTAAGAAGTGTTAGTAGTTGACGTATCCGTGTGGATAAAAACCCCTTTTCAAATCTTTAGAAAAAAAAAAAAAAAAAAAAAGCTTATCCTTCACTCGTCCTAAATGATGGCGCCCCCAGTCTGGCCTAGATCCTCTGTTTATCTTCAATAAATGAACGGAGCTTCATACGAGTTTGCTGTCGAACGCTGAACGGTTTTTTTATTAGAATTTTTAATGTTTGCCAGCCATGTTGTTATCGGTAACGTAAACTAATTTAATTGGTCTGATGGCTTTATTTTTGTAATGTCGGGGAGTGTTTTTATTTCTGATTCGTTTTCAGGGAATGTTTGCGTTAGTCGACATGCAACTTGTTTTGAATGAATATTAGAACGTTCCATGAAATGATTTTGATTGTTTAGTTTCGATAAACGAGGGTTTGTGTTAGTTATTGTAATGCTGAGTTTTCTTTCATTTGAATTATCTATTCAACGATACCGTACACTAAAATGGTGTAGATGAAAAAAAACATTACTCATCATTATTTTACGTGTAGAACCGGAAGTAACCTAAGAAAATGATTTATCAAGATTTATTTTTATAGCTTTCTAATATCAAGAGTCTCTGAACTAAGCCACTGCCGAACAGACAAATGGACTGACATGGCAAAACTATAAGGTAACTACAGAACAAAAAAAACGTACTTCGTTTCTATTTCCATATGTAGGCTTTTTCATACCTAAGTATCCAAAACTCGACGTCACTTAGTTTCTTATACTTACACAAATACATAATATAGCTTTATCATAACATTTATAAAAACACAAACAAGAGAAAAACAAAACAAATCATGGACAAAAAGACAATAAAAGCAAACCAAGAGATATGTAAGTTATAAATTATTATGTATTACTATGTTCCTCTTCTGCTTTCCGTCACTAAGGAGCTCTTAACCCATTTTTTCAGTTTGCTTTTATAAGCAGTTCATGTACAGACACAGGCATAAATATGTTTCAATTTAACGTAGTTACGTAAAAAGGATCTAACCCACAAGATCCCTCAAATTGAGTTAAGAGAGATAGTACCTTGTGTTGATTACAAATATGTTTTATCATATGTTTATCTGCAGGCAATTTTAGCTGAACAAAAATATCAGCCTTTTTTATATCTGTAGTAGGTATGTGTGTCTCAACATTGGGTTTTTTGTGGGTTGGATACTTTTTGCGTAACTATATCTACTTTCTCAAAATTAAAAAGCGAGAGCATTGATAGAAAGTTTATGGCGTTACCAATATAGTATTTTAGAAATCAAACAATTAAGGTAGGTTCCTATTTTCTTAAAGTTGCATGCATTATTTTAAAAGAAAATCGGCTTTTGATTTTGCATTATTGTAACATATTTATGTTCACGACTGTACTCTTTCCTCAATTTCTATTTCTACGCGACAAAATGGGATCGAGAGGACTACAGTTCATAGAGTTTTTGAGTGTTTCGTTATCACGACTGCAATAAATATACATTTTTATCGAATAATAGATAATGATCAAACCACCTATGTATTAGCTTTACTCTTTCAGTATTATTGTATTCAATATTAAACCAACTTATGTTTTGTAAATGGATTATTAAATCAAATCCGATTACATAATCAAAGATGGAATATAAGCGAGTGAATTCTCGAGTAAGTTTAAAAGAAAACTAAATATTATTGAAGGTTTTAATGATCTTCACTTACGTACAAATAATTAATGTTCATTCACTTTTCTAAAACCAGTTATTTTACATACCATGCATAATAATTACTTATCGTAACGAAAAATATCCGACGTAAATACTACAGTACATACATCATTATTTCATCATCTACAGCCGGACTTCACCCATTGCTAGGTATAGGCCATCTTTGTATACACCCTCGCCCCCCTCTCCCATAGTATCAATGTCGTTTAGCCAACTGTACTAATCTACCCGTGTGTATACTCACGCGGGCAAAACGTCCGTTTTTGAAATCCGTATGAAAACGTTCGACATGGTTAAAACTTTAAGGATTGCATGTGCAGTTACCGCCTTCTGCTTTACATGATTAGCCAATTAAATGGTAATAGTACGCCTTGGATTACCACCGGGGGTGTGGGGTTCGTGGGAAATCAACACTTTTCTTTTAATTAGTGTTGAAGTAGATTATATACCTAGATAATTTTATGAAGAAACGTATCTTTTTGCCTATTTATACTATAGTCTTACCACTATTATGAAACCGAAACTTTTAATAGATGGATGTTTGTTACTCTTTCACGCCAAAAGGCACAGAGATAAATTACAGTGCAGAATAGCACATGGGCTACCCCGAAAAAATGTAAGACTCCTGTAGGATAATGATCTCACACCGGTAGAGCCAGATTGCCGTCTCATCGGACTATTAGAGTGAGAGAACAAGTATTCTTTCAGTGTTTGCGCACACACTCGCGCACTAACAAATATATCTTCCGGCCTTCACTATTGTGATTAGTGGCTGTCACTGAAATTCAGTCGGTAACATGTAGGTAATATAGTTCAATGAAGTAATATTTCCAGACTAAAGCGGTACTTAAACCCATACATTTCCACAATCACGTAATTGTGGTTGCGTGCTGTTATTGGGTCATATTTTGGTATGACCTTAATTATATTTATTGGAGTACACATGCTGTATCGCTGGGAAAGTTATGGTGTTCATTGCTTTTTGGTGGAAATAAAAGGTATTTCCAACGTGTAAAATTCGACTGAACGCCAATAAGATCTTGGCTGGCGCGAGGTCATGAATTCGAGTGAAAGCTTAGTCGGTTACAGGAACTAGTAAATCTACCTACAATTCTAGTAGTTTGACTTTATAAAATGTGCTGGGTTAACCCCGACCTAACCCAATTTTGGTGCTATATTTACAGACACCTTTGCCATTTTTATCTGCGTATCTAACTTCGAGATCAGATACGATAAAAATAAGACTCAATTTAGCAAAGCTCTATTTATTTATTAACGTCACTATAGGTACTATTGTCAAAAACGCGAATGTATTTGAGAAAGGTTAAATGGTTCAACGTGGATTGGCGATTTCATTCTTATTAATACTAGTTAGTAGTAGTAGTTTAGTACTTTCTGGATTACCTGCGAACGGGTTAAGTTACGTATTTGATTACTACTTCGCTCCCGTGTGTTGTAGCGCGATAGTATGTAGTATATTATGTTACTCAGGAAGAATGCTATCTTTGGTTTGGTGAACAAATGGTTACATGCAGCACTTTTGGAGCTTATTCGATAAAAACAAAACAAAAAAACCTCTTACAGATAAACTCAGGTTTCTTTCACCGATGTCAGTGATGTCCAAAATAAACTTAGAAACTGAGAAAGACTATCGCTCAATGCAAACAAAATGTATTAAACGAAAAATCTAATTTGACACAAGACAAAAACGTACTCTTGACAATAAATAAAACAGTTTTGTGTGTAGTGTGCGCACTGTCTTGGGAACTGAAGGTTATTTATGTTTTGTTTTCACAACTTTACTACGTGTGGGGGTTACAACCAACGTATATGGAAGGTATAAATAAAAATAAATTAATGGGGAATTTCCTTATTATGGTCTGTTTGTATAAACAGCTCAACTTTTCCCGTGGGTGTTGTGGTGACTTGGCATGTAGGAAGGAAGAGATACTAAAATAGATTGGGCACGTGTTATTTACATGCAGTCTATTTTAGTTTTCTAGGAAAATTTTAATATTATTTAGTGGACATAAAGTACAATTTTAATTAAGTTTTTATACATACATACAATAAACTCACGCCTTTTTCCCGTGCCTACCCGGCAGAAACCACAGAACGCCACTTGTTACGATCCTTACATACGACTTTCGCCTCGTTCACGTTCATACATCTGGTCATACAAGCACGTCAGTTACGAGTACTGCACACCCGACCTTTCTGAAGAACCTCAACAATAAGGTCAGGGTTTCTAGGGCGTCCCCTCCCGGCGTTGACATCACATCACTCATTTGAATTAAGTACTTATAAACTTAATTAAAACTGTCTTTTATAAGTACAAAAATAAGTTACATAGATCTAATATGAAAAGAGGTAGATATTATTATGTAATTTTATCATTTCATAAAAAATAACTTACGAAGCGGCAGAAACCGCGAGTCAACCACGTAATTACGTCTGAACGAAGTATTGTCCCACTGCGGAGTAAAAGCCTCTTTTTATACAGAGAAGGCACGAGCATTATTCACAACGCTTGCTCAAGGCAGATTGCGATTTTAAACGTATATTCAGTAACTATTAGTTCTGCCGGGGCTTTGGGTTGTTCGAAAGAGATACTGCGCCCCCAGAACGCAAAGGGCACAAAAAGGAATATGGATAGGTTTTAGTCAGTAATAGTCTGACACTCCCTCCCGGGCTGGAGAAGTCATTTGATGATTTCCCATTGGTAAAAAAAATATACCTATTACTCCAGGTTTCTTCACGATGTTTTACTTCGCCTATGACACTTTGGTAGATGTTTATGTAAATAAGAACCTAGCGTATTTCACCCTACAATTTATAGCGAAAATACCATCGGCAAATAGTACATCAATGCAGTTATATTAGATTGTCGTAATAAAAAGAGAAACTCTCAGCAATCACCATTAGAAGAAAATCCCAATGGATCGCCAGAGCCACACGTGAACTAATTATATCACACCACGATCACTAATCCCCCTGTCATGGCTTGATTAGGGAAATATCCCCTGAGACTGATCTCTTTGGCTTTTTAGGGGGATGGATGACCCAATTTCAGTTATATTTGGGTAAAACGCCAACACTAACATTTGAGGTAAAATTGTATACAATTTAGATAATTATGATTTAGTCAGCCCACATGTACAGCCAACAAAGCTATTTGGTATACAGGCAGCTTACTTGCGATTATTTTTAAACAATGTTGTAGTGTGCTGAGCAGTCAATTCTTTTAAATAACTATCTTAAATGTGTCTTAGGCTTAAAAAGTAATTGCGCATTCAATAAAAATTAATATTGGAAGTGTAGTAGAAGGTACTGAATAATTTTGCCTGCATACCAATTAGTTTTGTTGATTGTACCCTCATATATGCTGTTTTTGTTATTTAGTAATTTAGTAGCTTCTGCCAACTTAATCTACGTAGACTTCAGAATTAATAACAGGCTATTATTATTATATTATGTGATTGGCCAATTCGCCGCTCCGCTTTTATCGGCCTCGAGGGAGAATCACCCATAAAGTCAAAACAGCTGAAAACTCGACAATTTACGAAGCTATTTTTACAAAATCATTAGTTAAAGCAATTTAATTCTAAAGCAATTTTGAAGCAGTTTAAAGCATTAAAGTTGAAACAACGCGGACAATAATTTTGAATTATTATTCCGTAATTTGAAAAGTTTTGGAGCTCATTATAGGGAGATGGTTTCTGTATTAGTTCGGAATGTTTTATATTGGTTTTATAAATAAGTTTGAGTTATGTAGTTTTGTTAATGTTTGTTGTGTTTTACTGGTTAATTTTCTGTTGTATATATTAACCTTTCGTGGTGGGTAGAAAGGCTAGATAGGTAAGTAAATAACACCGTAAAACATAAACAACTACAAAATCTTGATTTACATCTATAACACTTCACGATAATCTATAAAGGATCCATTAAGTTGTAACGTTATTTTTCTAATGTTATATTTAGTTCAAGTATAAAAATATTGTGATCACCAATATTTTGTTTATCAATGCAGTTTCTGGCATTCCTGTCCATGCGAAACTACAAATTAGAAAGGGCAACTGGATTAAATTAATTTTTGTTTCTTTCTATATGCTGTTCAAAAGAGCCTTTTACTTTGAATATTTTGTTTTTTCATTTGTCCTTAATTAGTCGAATCTGTTCATTAAAAATCAACCTCCTCTACTTTATTATCATCTTTATTACATTTTTCTCTTAAGAATAATTTGAATAAGAAACTATTGAAATCGTTTAAACTTTTAAAACGTGATTAGCTGTCATGCGGGTCCATCGTTTACCTCTTAGCTCCGAAATTTCAGAGACTATTACATCTTATGATATCTCCTTAGAGACGAGATTGCGTATGCTGAGTTTAAACATAATCTGTCTCAAAGGGCATACGTAATTATTATACTTAATCGCTGCCCAATTACTTTTTCACTAACGATTCAATCTTTGTTTTATACCGTGATGGCCCCGTAGTTAAGAAGCCCGCCTCTCATGTATAAGGTTGCAGCTTCCAAATACCAATGTGACTTTTACAATTTATCTGTACTTAAAAGCATAATAGTCACGCCTCTTTCCCATGGGGGTAGCCAGAAACCACAGAACGCCACCTACTTCAATCCTTACATACCCTTTCGCCTCGCCCACGTTCATATATCTGGTCATACAAGCACGCCGGTTACGAGTACTGCGCACCTGTACTTTATAGATAATTTTGGGTATCACAAGGCAAACATCGATAGAAAACCTGGACTTATAATGAGTACAAGTTTGAAATCGCCAAACCACTTTGAGCAAGCGTGGTGATCAATGCTCGTGACTTCTCTATAATGAGAACTGTCTGTGTCCTTCAGTAGGACAAAAATAGGCTAATATTATTATGTAATATGAATGTTTATAAAGTTGTACCTATCTATATAATTTGTTGTTTTGTAATATATAAAATTGGTGTTTTGTAGTCAAGCAATATTATAGTTGCCATGTAAAATGTAATTTGGGACAATTTACCGTCTAGACATGTAGCAATTTGTATGAGAATCTATTTGGGAATACAAAAAACTACATTATTATTCAGAAAACTAGTATTAAGTATTCGTGATATGTTCAAATATAGAACACTGTTTCAGTCAACCAATCACTGGAACCCATATAAGGTCAGTAATAGATACCTATATATTCTTGATTTAACCTTGTAATATACTTAGATTAGTGATTACGTAAATGATGTCGTGATGGCTTGGTGGGTATGGCGATCACCTCTTGTGCACGAGGTTTAACACTGGGCAAATACCAATATGACTTTTTAAATTTATATATACTTTTCAACTGTATGTTGAAATCACTGACATCGGTAATGGAAAATATTGCGTGGAAACCTGGACTTTTAAATAAAATAAGTCTGGAATCCACCTTGAGCAAGCATGGTGATCAATGCTCGTACCTTCTCTGTATAACAAGTCTTTTCCTATGCAGCCAGCAGTGGCACAATAATAAGCAATAGTACTATTCTAAAAATGTCATTTGCGAAGTCACTTCTGAATCTGCGGTGATAATTATTTTAGTTTCGTATTCTTAAAATGAGTGAGTTCGACACTAGCGCCTCCACGTTAATGAGAAGTATTATATCGAGTGAGTATTTTGACGTTTTTCAATCGGATTTGATACGCTGCGAAGCAAGCGTGACTGTCGAAGTGATTTGCCAATTTCAGAATAGCATAGCTGGTATTACTTTAGATAAAGTAAGAAAGGATTGGTTATCCAATCACAAGAAACCATAGCAGATCGCTCTGATTGTAGGACCGGCCGCAACAATTCAGGTTATATCACAATATATCTCCTATTCTATTATACTGTCCACGGACACCGCTAACCAATTTCCTTACTCTGTGGTTAATAGCTTATCTTAGAAGGAATCGATTTGTCGACTACAGTATTGGCTGCGGTACAATTTACTTGATTTATTGGAACATTCGTCTTTAACAGAATATTTCTACCGACGCAATTATTTTCATTTTAGTCTTTAGTCTGACTAGATGGGTTTTAAATTTGAGGCTTGAAAGCTTTGGGAATTATTACTTTTCTCTGAACTCTAATGGGCACAATATTGCGAGCGTAAAACTGAAAAAAAAAAATATCTCGAAATCGGTACGGTGTGTTTTCAGGCTATGTTTTTTCAGGGGTATTTACATTTGCAATTGTGCTTACTCCATACAAAAAATCCTAGTGATATTTTAGCAAAAGTCTAATCTTAGTGTATTTATAATTTTTATTTAGTAAGTTTTCCGTTTCGTCGATTTAGAGTTACCTATAATTTTGAAGGACCTAAAGTTATTGGGCAAGAAACTAACTAACCACAATATTAGTGCCCTTGTTCTGTAAATAAAACGTTGACTTTAGTTTACTTAATGACCAAATAATGACTTTAATACTTCTATATGAAACGCGCAGTCAGAAAAGTCCTCCCAATTTACAAAATGACAAAACCTCACAAAACCTTACAAAGTAATCAATATTACAAACAGCGACTTACTCAAACGACCAGTACAATCCAATACTATAAAAGTAACAACAACGTATCGTATTGTATCAACAAAATCCCAAACAAAATTCCCCTCTATTAGAGAGGAGCGCCCTGAACAATACTTTGAACAAAATTCCCACAGAATATAACAAAGATGTACGTACGTAGTTTTCTTTTAATTTTTCAGACAGAGCTTACGAAGTGATCCCGGACGCTTTGAGAGCAATGCACGTGCCCGCTTCGACGAATGGGCAACTCCCCCAGGGATCCATAATCCTACCTATACTGGGTAAAGAAGGAAATTTTATACCCGAAAGAATTTCCGAGTTCGGATTTTGGATCCTAATATCGGTCTCATGGAGTCTGGAGTCGATTGAAGAAGTACGTTTAGGAGTTTCGGCGATCGCTCGATCAGTTCCCACTGAGACTAAGGTATTTGAGGAATCGATTTATCGTTTGGGCTGTAAGTTTGCTCGTAAATCAAGCTTAGGAATGGTGCCAAGTAATACTCATGTTTTTTATTCATTACGTTGTTGAAATATATTATTATAATAATATATTCATCATAAAGAGGGTAGAAGGAACTTTGATGAGCAGTGTACGGAACAGCTGATGTTTTGATTTTGGTTAAGACTAATAATAAAGGTCACAGTGTCTGGAATAATTGAAAAAATTGTTTTTAAAAATCTGTTATTCCAGACACTGTGACCTTGTAGGTCAAAATGTATGGAACAGCAGATATTTTTTTAACAATAATCGGTAAAATGGTAATATATGCTGAGATGATCTAATCATGTATATAGCTTATGGTATGCAAGTCCTATTATCAGAATTTGATCAAAGATAACAAATTTTTAATTTTTACTACATCATAAATGGGTTCTAGGTAACCTAACTTAATCGTACATATAAATACAAAGCCTAACTTATGAATCCAACTTAAACGTAATATATACTTTTCATCTTGCTGGTACTAATAGAGTTTAGTACCTACAGTATGAAAGTACACGTTAAGCTCTAGAGACTAGAGTTATGAACCATAACATTACTTGAGTCCAGCAAGACACTTAGATGTTTCGTAATATTCTTTTCTTTTAGTGCAGTTTTGAAACTAAATATGGACTGGGTAACTTAGGTATAAGATTTTAGTTTCATAGCAAATATCTAACTGGACAAACTAATTATCGTAAATAAACAAGTTTCTATTTGAAGATTAGATTGTTTTCCATTAGTTAGCTTTCCACCCACGACCGACATTTTGACCGATTTTTTGTCGGCGAGAATCAAAAATACTCGAATGATTTCTAATATACTAACGCACACGTACTAAAAAAACTGGGTCCCACTAAACAATGGATTTATTGAATGTGTCCGATAATCGGTCCTACAAAAAATTGGACGTAGGCGGAGGCCTAACTGGGTATCGTGAGATTCTAGCTGGTTTAAAAATATTCAACCTTATTCTAGTCACTTATAAATAGCACAGTACCCGTGTAGTTTGTATAAGAATAACTCGGTTCAAAAATAGAACGTATAGGGGCTATTTTACTTATTCAATATAGGCTATTTCAATTTAATCGATATCCCTAAAGCTTAACGATGTTAACCTAATAATTATGTCAATTCTGAGAAGATTGACGTACAATGATCTAATTATGAACTGTCTGTGTGTGAACACAGGCTCTATGTGTGTGTAAACATAGGCTTTATAAGCATGTGTGCGTGGGATACAAAAGGAATCAATAAAAGTTAAAATTGGCTATACCATCCCGACCTGATACGTCAACAACTTTAGCATAATCCGTGTTATTTGGTGGTTAGACTTGACCTATATAGAAGGATTACCGAAAAGATTGCAACATTTCCCCGAACAGAATTCCGACTTTTATAATATCAAGAGATTTAGGAGGATTTTTGAGTAAATACATTTTTGTTGCGGTGGATTTGTGCGTGAAATATTGACTGTCATTCTGGATGGTTATGAATTCAAATTATGAACGTAAATGGGTAGAGGAACGGTACTATTGTATTTTTGTTTCGTTATCAAAAGGTGGTTTACGGTAATAGAATAATTTTTCGTTCCATAGTATTATAATTCAACATCACCAACCTAATTTTGGTCCAAAAATAGGACAAAGGCCTCTCTCTTCCCGGACAAAGAAAGCACAAGTATTGATCATCTTTGCTCAAGGCGGAATGAAGATTTTAGGTGATGTCCAAGATAAAGTGAGTACATACTTTATAAAAAAGAAAAGTCACATTGGCAGCCCTTGCCTGGTTTCGAACCCACAGCCTTATGCACAAGAAGCGGGCGCCTTAACCGCCGGGCCATCACGACTTATTTGCTTATTTGACCTTCTATAAATACGAATCAGGACATGACGTAAATATAAAATTATTAGTAGAATGCTTATTTTAGCCGCCTTTGCCTAATTAGGCAGGGGCCTTCCAAGAGCCGAAAATGTCATGTCTATACTATAAATAAGTAGGTATATGTTTCCACGCAGTATCTTCAAACTCCGTAGGTACGTACTCATGTAATCATTGAACTGATATCAAGTAGCCGACTGTCGGGGGAACTAAAGGTCAATTTACCAATTAGACACAAACCAAAGTCACGAGACATCTTTTGAAGACACACAAAACCTCTTCAATGTATTGATTAATTGTTGAAGTGTCACCGCGGTCTCGCTTTGATACACGTTTTTGTAAACCTTGACGCCTTTAAGTAAGAAAACATGTTTCTGAAATATGTTTTGCTTTTATCAGAAAACTCTTGCTGGTACTAATAGAGTTTAGTACCTACAGTATGAAAGTACACGTTAAGCTCTAGAGACTAGAGTTATGAACCATAACATTACTTGAGTCCAGCAAGACACTTAGATGTTTCGTAATATTCTTTTCTTTTAGTGCAGTTTTGAAACTAAATATGGACTGGGTAACTTAGGTATAAGATTTTAGTTTCATAGCAAATATCTAACTGGACAAACTAATTATCGTAAATAAACAAGTTTCTATTTGAAGATTAGATTGTTTTCCATTAGTTAGCTTTCCACCCACGACCGACATTTTGACCGATTTTTTGTCGGCGAGAATCAAAAATACTCGAATGATTTCTAATATACTAACGCACACGTACTAAAAAAACTGGGTCCCACTAAACAATGGATTTATTGAATGTGTCCGATAATCGGTCCTACAAAAAATTGGACGTAGGCGGAGGCCTAACTGGGTATCGTGAGATTCTAGCTGGTTTAAAAATATTCAACCTTATTCTAGTCACTTATAAATAGCACAGTACCCGTGTAGTTTGTATAAGAATAACTCGGTTCAAAAATAGAACGTATAGGGGCTATTTTACTTATTCAATATAGGCTATTTCAATTTAATCGATATCCCTAAAGCTTAACGATGTTAACCTAATAATTATGTCAATTCTGAGAAGATTGACGTACAATGATCTAATTATGAACTGTCTGTGTGTGAACACAGGCTCTATGTGTGTGTAAACATAGGCTTTATAAGCATGTGTGCGTGGGATACAAAAGGAATCAATAAAAGTTAAAATTGGCTATACCATCCCGACCTGATACGTCAACAACTTTAGCATAATCCGTGTTATTTGGTGGTTAGACTTGACCTATATAGAAGGATTACCGAAAAGATTGCAACATTTCCCCGAACAGAATTCCGACTTTTATAATATCAAGAGATTTAGGAGGATTTTTGAGTAAATACATTTTTGTTGCGGTGGATTTGTGCGTGAAATATTGACTGTCATTCTGGATGGTTATGAATTCAAATTATGAACGTAAATGGGTAGAGGAACGGTACTATTGTATTTTTGTTTCGTTATCAAAAGGTGGTTTACGGTAATAGAATAATTTTTCGTTCCATAGTATTATAATTCAACATCACCAACCTAATTTTGGTCCAAAAATAGGACAAAGGCCTCTCTCTTCCCGGACAAAGAAAGCACAAGTATTGATCATCTTTGCTCAAGGCGGAATGAAGATTTTAGGTGATGTCCAAGATAAAGTGAGTACATACTTTATAAAAAAGAAAAGTCACATTGGCAGCCCTTGCCTGGTTTCGAACCCACAGCCTTATGCACAAGAAGCGGGCGCCTTAACCGCCGGGCCATCACGACTTATTTGCTTATTTGACCTTCTATAAATACGAATCAGGACATGACGTAAATATAAAATTATTAGTAGAATGCTTATTTTAGCCGCCTTTGCCTAATTAGGCAGGGGCCTTCCAAGAGCCGAAAATGTCATGTCTATACTATAAATAAGTAGGTATATGTTTCCACGCAGTATCTTCAAACTCCGTAGGTACGTACTCATGTAATCATTGAACTGATATCAAGTAGCCGACTGTCGGGGGAACTAAAGGTCAATTTACCAATTAGACACAAACCAAAGTCACGAGACATCTTTTGAAGACACACAAAACCTCTTCAATGTATTGATTAATTGTTGAAGTGTCACCGCGGTCTCGCTTTGATACACGTTTTTGTAAACCTTGACGCCTTTAAGTAAGAAAACATGTTTCTGAAATATGTTTTGCTTTTATCAGAAAACAATAGACCTATAAAAAGTTACCATAATTTTAGTAAAAGTTAACCCTTCATGTTAGACTAAAAAAGTTTTTAATAGCAGACTTTGCTTTTAAAATAAAGCCACAAAAAGTGTCACAAAAGTATCGTAATCTACGTTTTTTTTTCTACTTAAAAATAGACTTTATTGCAAGCTATTTTAAATTTGTATTTTAATGAAAAATACTGGCAGAATCAGCTCTTAAAGACTAGGGTAGATAAGGACTATTTTCGTCCACCTAAGCTCATTTTGTAAATCCAGTTCAGATAAAAGTTTTTATAGTACGTTCCTTAGTTAGTGTCCGGCTAATATCATCTAGCTTGCGGTAAAGCTCAGAGTGAACCAATGGAGTACAAGGTTTATTCACATAACTAAATCGACACAGAAGTGGTTTTTTGCAAAATGGATAGATGTGTGTCGTGAATTTTTAAAACTTTTATTTTTTAAGTACATCGTCTTCACATTCGTTTTATTAAAATAATTTACCTGCAAAACTTATAGTAAAACATTGTTTTTGAAAAGATTAAGTATGGAGTTTCTGCTGCTGCTATGAATGTGCAACTAGATTCGATCATATTTTTTTTTTCTTTTCTTGTAACTGCCGTTCAAATGCCTTGTAATGATCTAATTTAAATATATAATTTAAATTTTTCTTTTAAAGATATTTTTTATTTAATCGTTTATATTTTATTACTCGTTTCATTTAATTTAATTTTAAGTTATTGTAATGTTTCTACCAAGCAAATACTTGGATCATAAACTCAGTTCTTCCTTAATTTGTCCATCTATCAGTATTAAAACAAAGTAAGCAATTTAACAATCGCCCAATTACCAGCAGTAATAGAGTCGGTACCTCCTACACAACACATTTCGTCCCAAAATGAATATTTAAAGAACTAAATGTAACATTCCGTTTGTTATCCAACCGCGAACTAAAGCGTCTAGCTACTTAATTGTACTAAAACAATTACACTCTTTGTTTTCTGAACATATGAAAACAGTTTACTTAAGTGAGGGTTATGTTACAAAATGGCCGCTCTCAGTTTGAATATGTAATTATTTAAACAATTTTATACAAAGCCCGAAAAACTAATTTGTATTACGATTGTTATGTTGTCGACTATTGTTCTCGCTTATTCCGTATGTAAAAGATATGGTCGTTGTTCAAACTTAGTGCAAGCTTTCGGTGAATTTTCTCGGGTTTATTAAGTTCTGTATTCATATTTTGCATAATAAAATATTCTATGCAAGTTTTTTTACTAGTGTTTATTTCTTAACAGCTATTTCCTATTACTTATTTTTTTTGCTTAAAATAATATTTCCTAATTGATATTAGTATCTACAACCAAAACGAGCCACCCCATAATCTCTCAAAAATTATATTAATGACATCAACTAATTCAATATGCCAAATGTCTTCAAAAATTATGCTTAGAATGAATAATAAGCATGCTTTATTTTTCTACGAGTATATTCATAAATCTAAAATATTATGACGTAAATTGTTTTGTTTTAGAACAATACCAAATTGAAGAAACCGTAGTTTAACTTTTTAAGTTAAAAAACGAAGCAAAGAGCTATAAAAGCTGTATACTTCACCTGAATGATATTAATAAAAAGGCTTTTACAATCATATTACGATTTTTCTTTTACACAATATAAACATAGTTTCGGCAAGTTTATTCATGAAGCTTTTACTGTACAATGTACAGATGCATCATTAATCGGGTAGGTACCCCATGCATATAAAATAAGGGGATTTTACCAACAACGTACTCCATATAAAAGTAGTCGTATTTTTATCAATAAGTAATTAAATTGGATACAATTTTGTAAATAGGATACGGATACTACTATCTAGGCTGTTCAGTTTCTTAAAATCTCTTATGATATTTTAAAATAAAATTGAACCATCTTGAAATGAAGTTATTTGAAAAAAAAAAACTGAATAACGACAGCACAGAAATTAATGTCTTCATCAAGGAGACTGGCGGTTATAGGCCTAAACTCCTACAGAAATGAAACTTATACGAAAAAAAAGTAGATTTTTACGTTTAACTATTTTCTTCAATACTATTTTCAGATAACTTGTCTAAGAGGAGAAAAATAAGTTGTAATATAGCGAGTACAATTTAAAATTTTGTTGCGAATTTTCAAATTATGATTGCGATTGAAAATGAGATTGGTTCCTTTATCACATATATCCCAAAATAGGTCTTGGCCTGGGTAATGAGGTATTCTTTTAGGGATTTATAATGTAATTCACAGGTTTTGTAATTAATTATTCACTTAATATCTGTAAACGATTATTTACATTGCCATACTAAAAAATAGAAAATAGTTTTTAGGTTGGCAACAAACTGTCATTTGTCACCTGTAGATCAATATTTTATGTCAATATCTGACGTTTGTTTCAGTCCCGCACTAACCAAACTACAATGAGCCCATAAATCACTTTTTTTTTCTCATAATGATCCGTGTACCTAATTACCAATTTTATTTTTTTTTTCTTTTTTTTTTAGAGTTCCCACTCTTGCTACTCCAAATTCACTTTTGACATTGGCAGAATAGTCGACATCGGCTCTAATTGCCATTCAATAAAAATAGAATAGAATATCTGACGTTTGTTGTTGTTGTAATCTTGCGCCGGTGTTTTGTCGTTTTCTCTCTGTGTTATTGATTATTATATTTGACCTTGGCTTTGTATTTTGGACTGTATATCTTGCATAAACGCTGACCTGGCGAATTACCATCGGACTTTGATATTGTTAGCGATTTTGGATTGTGACGATAATGGAAAGATTACGTTGTGCTAATTGCACAACGTAATCAGGTTACAAACACAATTCCTGCTTGAACCATGTTGAACCTGAGACTTAAGCTTCGAACCTATACAATAATAAAATACAGTATAATACTTATTATTCATGTTTTATTAGTGAATTAACATTAAACTCTGCAATATTGATTTTCATCCTTAACATAACCTTCTGTCAATATCAAAAGTTAAAGTCTTATATCTACTTTCAGACAAGTTTTTAGAAAAAGTGGCAATCATACATGGTTTTCTAATTAATAATGCTATCAGGAAGCATTGAACTTATCCGTGTAGGTGACCAGGCCGAACGCTCCTAAGAAACCCGCCAGTCTCCTTTAATCAAGCTTGATCCTAAATAACTACTTGATTTACTTTTTACTATACGGCAAAGAATGCAACATAACCCTTATTACTATGCTCACTAGGTTGATAGGTTGATTGACTAATGATTACGTACGAGTACGGCCTAATGAGCATTTTTTTTTAATGTTGATATGAGGTATGTTGTCATTTAAATTGTCTAATATTTCAATCAATTTTTTTAGTTGGACGCATTCCTAGCACTGTCATGGCACAGTACAGTCGTGAGCAAACACCTTTAATAGAAAACTATGTACATACAAGGATACTACAGCAATATTTCTCCACGTACAAAACATATTTTACTTCAGTATTTTCATGTCTACCTACCCTTCTAAACTTTGCATCTCATGGAACCCCTACCGGTCATTTATTAAACAAATATGAACGTATACCTCATAAATTAATGTATACTCGGACCGGGGGTTGAACCCACGTACTCCCATAACGTGCTGGTTTTATTAAAGCCAATCGTGCATAATTAGTGACAGCTTGTTAGACCGTATAATAACTTGTTTTTACATATGTCGGTACGTGGATAGTATCAAGATTGTATCAACGTAAGTGGAGTTTTTAAAAAGGACCAAGAAAGTAGAAGTTCTTTTTTTATTTTTGTAATTGGACCTGTACTTTCAGAGATTACGTTTTACAAATATTTTTTTATATTTTTTTAGGGTTCTGTACCTAAAGGGTGCCAAACCCTATTACTGAAACTCTGCTGTGTGTTTGTCTGTCACAGGGCTATCTCTTTTGAATGGTTAGATATAGATACTTACAATTTTGACATAGTGTAAATTACTATGGCCATTATAAAAACAAATAATATGAAATTAAATATGTAAGGTTCAATATTGTACGCTGGTACGGAGCCCTTGGTGTACGAGTCCGACTTGCATGTATTAAACTTAGGTGTACAAAATATTAAAATACTCAAAAATTAACGTAAATAATTAACAGGGAATAACAAAATTATAAGTTAACACAATAAAGTAAACCAGAAGACAATCCTACACACTTTAATTATTCTAAATAATTAAACTTCATAGCTAATATAATCTGATTCCTAATAAAATAGTTATAGTTTGATCAACTTTCATTGAGTAAATCTTTAAGTAAAAAGTTTAAAAACTTTTTTTTCGGTACTTGACTCACAATAACATCTCTAGCAAAACTTTTTCTAAATAAAAAAGAGACACTATTTCACGTCTAGACACTTTTATAAGTTGGGGAGCACTAATGGGTTTTGAATTAAAAAAACAT
This sequence comes from Caradrina clavipalpis, assembly GCA_932526535.1. NCBI lineage: Eukaryota > Metazoa > Arthropoda > Insecta > Lepidoptera > Noctuidae > Caradrina > Caradrina clavipalpis. The sequence goes on from OW052095.1 coordinate 4,311,125, forward strand.
TATGAACTAACATTTTTTTTCTTTATTGTATTTGTTCTTGGAAATCAAATGAAACCGTTAATGATTCTTACTGCTTTTTTGAAACGTTATTAAATAATAAGCATTATATCTGTACTGTATAAGTGTATACTAATGTAATAAAGCTGAATAGCTTTTTTAGTTTGGTTGTGTTTAAATGTGCAAATTTCTAGAACTACAAGTGGAATTGGAAATAAGGAATAGTATAACCTAAATAACATCACGCTACTACCAACGAGAACGGAGTAGTAACTAAAGGCGTAACAAAACGCGCGTGAAAAAAAAAAAACAGCAGAAGGTAGTGCTAACTTTTGTTCCATCAAATTATATATTTCAATATATACCATTACGCCTGTATTCCCCGAAGAGTTAGGCAGAGGTGTACCAATGTACACCCACAGTTCACCGGTATATTTAGGTCCCATGTAATAGGGGGCGAGCTTATTGCATTAACCGGGCGCAAATCCAAACTCCGAGCGGCTACTGAGAATTTCATAGAAAAACCCAATAACACTTTTTGCTCGACCCGGGAATCGAACCCAGGACCTCTAGCGTAGTCGCGCTCAGGACCACTAGGCCAACGAGGCAGTTATGTATTTCAGTAATTTAGATATCAGAGAAAACAATACCTAAAATGTATAAGTAGGTACAGACAGATGTTATTTTTTTTATTTAACAGGGTTCCTTAATCAACAAAAAGAATCCAATTTCAAAATTCAAAGCAACCTCTTACGTAAGCAAAACGTAAAAAGCCTCATATTCATGCAAAACACAATAAAAATGTTTATGGTTCCGTTACCAAACATTCTTTATTTATAAGTTAATATGTCAACTGCACCCGCCCCCAACCTTAAGACCGCGATGCGGTCAAATAATGTAATATTTTATTCACAAGTTTATTTCTGTTCTGTCGTCGTCGTTTCGCGAAGTTCGCGCCTCGAGAAAACATACAAATGTCGGTCGGAATTTCCAGATACTTTTGTTACTTTACGGCTGCAGCACAGATGGAATATTATTCAATATTTCCCTTTGAATTTATCTTGTAATTTGTTAGTTATGTTTGTGTCAACTTTGACCCTGTTTCTGGTAATGTATGGCTTTGAGGTAGGTTTCATCTTCAGTACTGAATGTAAAGGTCATCTAATAATCTCAGAGGCTGTTTTGAAGGCTTTATGTGTCCAACATGAAAGTGTAAATGTACTTTCTATTTATGTGCCAAGAGCACATTATTTTTATGTTTGACGAATCAGGTCAAACAAGTCTGTCTGTCGGTCTGTCACTTTAAGGTGGAGCGAAATGAGCGTCATTTTTTGAGTTGTTAGTCGCGTAATTTCGGTCACGTAATTTCTGCTACATTCGGTTTCATACAAAACTCTTGTTTCGTTCATACTGCGACGCAAAATGAGTTGTCAATTTCGGTACAAAGTAAATTACGTGACAGAAATTACGCGACTGAGATCAAAGAATACACTATAGTTCTTTGTGCTTCAACGTTTCCAGTCTTATAATAAACTTAGTTCTACCAAAATGAGCCGAACGTAATCTCTCAAAAAATAAATTACTTAAAAATTTAATATATCAAATGTGTAACATCTATGCAGCAATAAGAGTTCAATGTACAGTTAAAACTTGAATTAATGGGCAGTACAAGAAATATCACAATTACTTTTAAAAATGGGAGAAAATATTGCCCCGTCTTGATACGTTTTGGCTGAATTACACGCAATTATAACATTTACATTCGTTACGTAATTCATAAGCTTAGTACCGCAATACAATTAACAATTTTGTGACTAAATTTTAAATTGAAACCTAACCAATAACAGTACAGTCACGCAAACAAACACGAAAACCTTAATTATAAGCACCTAATAAAGTACGTAATATTATAATTACGCCATCAGTCTAGATTTCAACCGTTCGTGTGGTTTTTTCCTTGTGAAATTTAAAAGCTTACATAATTACGAGATTTTTTTAGAAAGTTTGGCTAATTAATTTTGATTTTTAACCCTAGTTTTTTACGCCAACAACAATATTTTTGTAGAAAACAATATTTTATTGTTCTATTTTTAAATATTCTTTTAATAAATCTTACTAGTGTTACAAATGTAAAAGTTTGTATGTTTATAACTTGATCACGCTTTAATAGCTGAACAGAATTATTAATTTAGCTTCACACCTTAATTTATAAAATATACCCTGTTGGTGGTCCCGAGGAATAATTTAAGACATATTATCTCGAAATCATCAAATTACTTCTCCGTTCTGGGTGGAGCGGAAGAGAGCGTCAGACTGTTACTGACTAAAACCCAACCCTGTTCCTCCTAATACTTTCAAACAAATTCCGCAACCCTGGAATATTCTGGAATCTACGTAGACAAAGTTACTGGCAGAAGCTAGTTAATAATATCTGAGACACTTTAATTTTAGTAACTTATTAACCGCATGTGCTCTAAAAGCTACCTAACTTCACCAATTATGACTGTTACCTGACTCTAAGTCTATTATCTTAGACTTAATTTCAAGTCGAGAACTCCAAATGTCTGTACGTGCTCACGACTACTAATTGCACTAAAATGTCTATGAATTTTGGGCTGTTTTGTACCAATGCGGCGTACAGCGGGTTAATATTTCGTAACAAAATTATATGAAGAGAATTTAATATAAATATTTATTACCATTCCACTTTAATTGTTGTCCGAAGGCTACTCGTGTTGAATATCTTACAAATCTTTATAGTACCGACTTGCAAGAGATTTTGAACCTTAGCTTTTAAGGAATAAGGTCTGTATTTTTAAATTAAGAGCTTTCCTGCAATGTAGCTTTGCCTGCAGTTACAACCTCTTTTCCCGGTTTCGCACGTGACTCGATTACGAATAACTACATTTTTTTTTATAGGATTACGTTTTTCAGAGCGTTGGTAATTCAATTTATTTTACAAAAATGCTGTTATGTTGGCCTAGGCACGAAAGAATGATGTAGTGCTTAAGTTTAGTATTAAAACGATAATGACTTACATTTACGCACATGAAGGGCATTAAACACCCATAGTTATATTTAAAATTAAGATCATAAAAATATTAACAAGAGACCATTGACGGCCATTGTGTAAATGACTTCTAAAATATATGGTATAATGGTCTAATTGGATTTGACTTCCAAAGACTCGTAAACACCACTGCCAATCAAAGGGTCAATCTACTAAAACAATAAGTTTTTTTTAAAAAAAAACCTCGTTGCGTTGGATGGCATACGAGCCGACGGCACACCTGACATTAGCTGGTCATCGCTGCCTATAGTCATCTGCAATACCAAAGGCCTTGCAAATGCGTTGCCATCAAACAACAACACTGCTGCTGCTGCGGTTGCTGTCGTTCATACAAAGTTGAAATACCTCATTTGCCTGTAACGTCACCGGCACCCAAATCCTTTGAACCAGAACACAGCAACGCTGCTTTGCGGCAGAACTAGGTATGGTGGTAGTATTTTAACGGACGAGCTTCTTCACAAAGAGCTCTACTACTACCTGCACGCTTTACAATGTCATGATTCAGCTTACGTCATAAAACGCAGTCATAACTGCCTCGTTAGCTTAGTGGTCTTAAGCTCGACTGCTATGCTAGTGGTCTTGGGTTTGATTCCCATGTCGACCAAATTGTTTTTGTGTTTTACTGTGAAATTCTCAGTAGCAGTTCGGAGTTAGGATTTGTGCCCGGTTGGCAATAAGCGCGACCCCCATTACATGGGACCTAAAACTAAAACTAAATACTGGTGGCCTGTGAGTGTGCATTGGAACACCCCTGCCTAACCCTTCGAGGAATAAAGGCGTGGTCATAAAAATCAAGTCAGTTGCCAACCACAAGTTGAAAAAGTCATTGTAAGATGGCTTAAGCACGAACATCTTTCAGTAATAATAAAAAGCAAATCTTTCATCAATTTGTTAGATTCAGTGAAGGGTAAATTAATGATGATAGGAGGCGATGGACTGGAAACTTATTTGTACACTTTTGACGACCTATAATCTCACAGAGTAACTTCTAGACTACAAAAGACTGGGACCGTCCAATTACAAGACATTTGAAAAAAAATACAAGTACTTGTGTATTTTTCTTTTTCATAAGAGCTTTTGTTGAATATGATTTTATTTTTAGGGTTCCAAAATGTGCTAGACGAGACCCTCTTAAAAGATTATGCTGTCTGACTGTCCGTTAGTCAAAGTCAAAGTCAAATTATTTATTTTAGTAAGACCATTAAAAGGCATTTTTGAATGTCAATATCAAGAAAAAAACAATTGGATTAAATCTTATTGCCCGATCCAAAATTTAGTTTCGTATGGAGTAGAATGAGCAAGAAACTCCATTCTTTCTCTTTTACCAAAAACGTATTACAATAAGTTATCTATCTGTCATTGGGCTGCATTTATTAAACCGAAGTAGACAGATGGGTACTAAAAATTTTCATGAACTCTGTATTACTTTGGTCGCTATTGGTAATAACAAATAATAAAAATAAAGATTAAAGACGCCCCTTAACTTTTATTATTATTTTATAAACATTTACCTAAAACGCAACTTTTGTTGTGTACAGAACCCTTGATATGCAAGAAAGATCCGCACGTGGCCGGACTTTTTATTCGCTTCATCTACCTTGATATCACGCTAGCTGAGTTTGAGAGCTAGGTTCAATAACCTCACAAAGAGAAATGTAAGCTTATAACTACAAAGGATACTGCGATCCAATTCATACGTTTACATACTTAAGTATAATCCGCAAGATTTCGGTAATAAGCAATTATAATTGTGATACATAGCGTATTGAGCCTATTGTATTGTGGTAACTGCCCCGTTAACCGAGTGGTCCTAAGTGCGACTACTTTAAGAGGTCTTGGGTTCGATTCCCAGATCGAACAAAGTGTTATTGGGTTTTTCTATGAAATTCTCAGTAGCAGCTCGGAGCTTGGATTTGTGCCCGGTTAATGGCAGGCTCGCCCCCTATTATATGGGACTTAAACATACCCGCGAAATGTGGGTGCATATTAGTACACCTCTGCCTAACCCTCCGGGGAGTACGGGCATGGTGATGTGTACACATGTATGCAAACACATAAATTGACACACGATACGGTTGGCGCAGTACCTGAGCGATTGACTTCTAAGCTGCGTTTCGCGGGTTCGATCAAATGCCTATAGGTAGTTGTTCCGGGTCTCGTTGTTTATGTATGTAAGTTTATATGGATGTACCTACAATACTTGGTAAATTATCAGCGTGGAATAATGAAAAGAAGAGAAAAATCTGTTCTTCTTTTCAAATTCTTCTTTCTTGTGAGCTTCATCTTCTCTTCTTTCTTCGGATGCAAGTAGATGGATTCATATGCCCACTTTGAAGGAGTCCTAGAGGATACATAACGTTGGACTTTTCCAAAGTGTACAATTGAACACCACCTCAAAGTCTTCTGCTTCTTTCTTGATCTTTTCTTCATAAAAAAGATAAGAATGTAACACCATAAATATAAAATAAACTGTTGCGCACAAACATTGAAAAATAGAGCTTTTTATGAAGGAGCTCGTCTCCTTTGAGACTTGTATTAATTAAAAGTCAACGTTTAGTCACAATATTTTTCTTCACCAAAGTCAGTGAAGTTCTTAATAAACTTAAAAAAGTACAATATGAATTATAAAGGCACATTGACCCGGTATCGAACCCGCAACCTCATACATGAGTGGCTGTTACCTTAACCACATTAGGAGCCATCACAACATTATAAAACCATTAAATCTAACATCGAAATAAGATCGAAGGTTGGTAGGTTGGTTTGAGGTCGGATGCGCAGTACTCGTAACCGGCGTGCTTGTATGACCAGATGTATGAATGTGCACTAGGCGAAAGGAGTACGTACGGATCGTAGCAAGAAGCGTTCTGTGGTTTCTGCCTACCCCCATGGGAAAAAGGCATGAGTTTATGTATGTATGGTTAAATAAGATTTCAAATTTTCTGAAAAAAAAACCTTTTTAATCGTAAAGTTCTAGCCAGTATATTGAAAAAAATCAATATTCTTTTCAATTCAACATTCTAAACGGATCAAACAGCTAAACCACTTCCACTAAAAATAACAGACCGCAATACATTTTTTCTGTGTTGCCAACCCGAATCCAATAACGCAACAACGAGTATTTATTTTACCAATAAAGGCATACCTGTAAGGGGTAGTTTTCAGCTCACCACCAAAATTCGTACAAAACTAGTATTGTCTCGGTTAGGTAAATTTGTTAGTAAAACTTGGCAACTTGATGTGGCCTGTCTGAATTTTGGGTTCAAACCACGATTAGGTTCGGCAACTATTTTGCAATGGCGGTTTGAGTAGGTAGATGTGGGAATGCGTGTTCCCATATTTGTAGCTTTATCGGTTGCTTAGCGCAGTCGTTGGAACGTTTTAATAAATTTGATTACGTAATACTGCTCCGCAAGGCAAACCGGGGTAGATTTGCTTGTGTTAGTAGATTAAATTATTTTTTTCTTATATAATTATGTCGTTGAAAAGTACCTTTTAATGGTCTCTTTTTTATTTTATTTGTGATGGGTTCGCTTCTGACTTTTGTGCCTAGGTTAGAGGTACAACGAAAAAGTTGACGATGAAGTGATCTTACCCAGAAGAACCCTGTTCACTCTAACTTAAAAGAAATTAGGGTATGCAGTCAATGATTTGACTTTGACTTTGTGTCCCTAGCGTAATAGTGGCGAAATATTTTCATCTGCCTTTCCTTTTTCCACCTATCTTTTAGGGTCGGCTTCCAGTCTCACCCTATGCAGCTTGATACCAGTATTTTTCATAGAGTAACCTATCACACCTCTAAAACCTGTAAATAGGTAACACGACACCCCTTGGAAAGACTGGTTGCTTTGTTCGAGCTTCTCGGTTAGTACAAAATTTAACGAAGTCTGTAGACTTCGAAAAAAAACCTATCTTACTAATATTATACACAAAATTTTAAAACTAAGAAACATTTCACATTGTCAAAGAAGATCAAATATTTAGTGATGATTAAAAAGAGGATAACATATTTACAGACTAAGTTTTCTTAATTAAATGGTTATGTACAATATTATACTGTAACAGTTTTCTTCATCACTGTGGGCGATTGTGATTTCGTGGATAGCAAAACTTTTTAGTAGGTGTTTTACGAGTCGAGCATAGTGGGACTAGAGCATAGCGGAACTAAACGGAGCTTCTGATTACCCGCAACGACAGTCAAATGCCCACGAATGACGGGAGCGGGAACGGGTAGCGTGCTATTAAGTTTAGTAAACACATGAATAATTAAGCAAAGTTGGTTAATGGTTCGGAACACGAAAATGGTAGAAAACTAAAATACGACGATGATGACGCCGCTGAAGGTCAAGTTGTACAAACATTGTTTTATTATTTTGTATACACGATTTTGATCATTATGTTAAGTTATTTTAGGATAGGAAATGTAGTAGCAGTGACATTATAGGCAATCGTGTACTACGAGTATGTATCACTGAACACATTTAGCGCTAAACGTATGTAAAACATCACTCTATCTCTGTCAACTTCAAACAATTTGACAAGGACGCAGTTATGTTCTAAACATGTTTAATGATCCCAGATGCTCGTGTGTTTATGGACGCGTTCAGTATATTCGTATTTTATGTGTTTATTCATTCGAAACAAGTTAAAGATCCAGTGTTACTATTATTCATTCAAATCATTTAATAGTGTGCTAAATAACTCATGAACCAAATTGTAAGAGAAAATGGATTACCACCAATCAAATATAAAGCTAAGTCCTAGCGAATAGCGATATTTTAAATCACTTTTTGTTTTTGGGCCAAAGAATCAGCAATGCCACACAATATATGGCAATGCTGCCAGTCTTTTGGGCACTTGTCCAATTGACAGCTATGCAGATGAGTCTTTTAATGCCCTATGAGCTTCCACTCTTCTCTTTTATAGATTGTACATAATTATCTTATAATTTAATTATTATTTATTTATTTATTTAAAAATACAATTATTTATGGAATATTGCTTTTGAAACAACTAAATTCGGTATACGGTTTAATGATCGCTTCAATTTTTTCCCGATATCTGAACCTAAAATATTTATTGGGATTAAATTCAATTAATATTATAAATGTTTTCCAGCCATAATCCAGCTAAAAATGCCCCGTTTTTAATGCAATCCATTTTCCATGAAACGTTTCCTATTAATCTTTAATAACCACAGTGTTTCGGTGGATTCATTTACGTTAATTAATTTTGCTTTTATTTTGAACCTTTGAACCATATTTGTTAAGCTTGCTGTATTGCGGCATTTAACAAGGCTTACAAAAAAATTTTTTTTTTCCGTATTGGCTTTAACAATATTGTAATTTAAACAGAAACTTTATGATTTAATTATACTTAACTAGCTTTTGCCTGTGACTTCATCCAGGCGAATGTCTGAGATCGCGCGATCACACGAAGTCGCGGATTAAAAAGTAGCTTTATGTTCTTTCTTGGGGTTTGCTCTGTCTGTACCAAATTTCATCAAAATTATTTTAGAATTTTATTTGCGAAAGTATATATTGTTTTTGTAGAAATAAATGGCGCAATCAATTTCACTAAAATTAGTAAAATTATATAAAGACGAAACCTATAATGTAAAACAGAACTACTTTTATATTATTCCGATTCCACCACGACTCATTTTTTTACAGACTCATGACATACTATTCCTTAACATTCGACCAGATACAAAGAAAGAATCGTACAAAATAAGAAGTGCAAAAAAATTAACGAAAGATTTTCACGAATTTCTACTAAATTTCAAAAAAATATTTGACGTACAAATAGCGAAACGTAAATTCACAAAAAGAACAATCACATTTTAACCGCAGCATCAAAAGAATTAGACGCTCTGCTTACCACGAAGGATAAAAGATACAAAGTACATGTTTGGCTGGAACATGACATTGCTATTGTTCCCCATGACAACGGTCCGACGTCTGCGGGAATATCCGGAAATAAAGAACATGTGGGCTTTAATACTCTTATCCAAAGTTTTGATCTTTAGGTACTTACCTACATTTAAAGCTGAGCTGTAGGGAATGAGTTGACTGGGTGTTGTGGTTGAAAATTAAATAAATTGAATTGATTCATGGCAATAGGTTCGCCCCCTAATACATGGACCCAAACATACCGGCGAACTGTGGGTGTACATTGGTTCATCTCTACCTAACCCTTTGGGGAATACAAGCGTGATGGTATGTCTGTATGTAAATTGAAAATATAAAACCACCCTAAGCATCACTCTAAGGTAGACTGGTAGAAAATGCGCAAGACATTTAATCCGTCTCTGTCATCATCATCTGCTTAGCTTTTTCCTAACTATGTTGGGATCCACCTTAGTACAGTGTATTTTTGTTCGTGATGTGCTTATAGTTTGAATAAACAAATGAAACAATTTATCTGATAACACAAAAATATTTAAAGAAATAATAGCAATAGAAAAAAAAATATCCCAATCGAACTTCGGGAAATGGATCAAAAACTTATAAAATTTGATTAGCCATAGACACCGGGCCAGTGGAAAGTAAATAAAAGCATATAAAAAGATGACAATAAATACAAGCAAAAACAAAAGAACTTCGAACGTCAAAAAAGCTTTTGGAAATAACTAGAACTAAAGAGTTAGTGACATAAGCTTTTCCACGAAAACCTTTAGGGTATCCCCTATAGGTTTTCGCCGAAAAGCTAAAGATACGTTTTGGTTTTGTTAAGCTTCTCGGAATTTGTAGTTCTGTATATTTCAATTTGGATTTTCGATCGTTATATATTTGTTTTTTTGATACATTTCAAACATGTTATTTCCGATCAAAATAAAAACATTCAATATTCACCTAACATTTCAAAACGAAAACTTTTCAAATTAATCCATTCACAGTAAACAATGCGCTCAAAATAATCCTCTCTATTTTCAAATATGAAAAAGGCTAGAATCTAGACTCACCATATTCCGGACATATGATGCAAAAACCCACAGCCAGGAAAAAGCCGATCACTTCGCCACAAAATCCTTTGAAGGCCATTTTTCTCCTTTTTGTTTAACCAACACTGGCTTTTACCGACATCTTCACTCTTTCTATTTTTCACAATTTCTCACTAAAAACCCTTCAGCACACTCATCGTTCTTTGTGTAACATCCGACTTTTTAATCGACATTGTTCTTCTGAGGAGAATTTATCTTCTGATGGTTTATTTCCACTGGGTGGCGTTGCGGTTACATCTGGAAAAAAAGAAGATTCTGTTAAACATTTTGTAGGTATTTTATTTTTCAAATCAAGATTAAACACGTGTTTTGTCCCAAAATTTGTTAGGAGCAGCATAATAATTATGTTTTTTTTATTTTTTTATTTTACATCACTTCTTCTTAATACATCGATGGCAATCTATATTGAGTTTTCCCAAAATTTTGACACGAGCTTGGTGCCATAAGTAGCGTCCTATTCTGAAGCGTGCAGGCAACGCTTCTCAAATAGTGGTTTTCCAAGACCTTTATACCAATACCAGAATTGCACATTTTACAGCGTATAATAAAAATAACTGTTTTAAACAAAATAACACAGCTAAAATGCCTGTCTAAGATCCTAGATCTAAAACATAAAGATTATGAAACTACTGGCCTTTGCTATAAAGTTTCTGGGTAGCTAATTACATTACAGTACAGAAACCCGTTTCCAAGGGAATGTGTAAGACTTCATAAGCAAGCAAGGGTTCGCCAAGTTATTCTAAGACGTGATTCTAATAACAGTTTCTGCCCACACGCTTTCAAAGTTATGTTCTAAGGTTTACTTTAAATATCCTGTTATATTTTCCAAGTAACTGCCTCGTGGTATTTACTCTCTATATTATGAGATTGGTTTAATAAATATATTGCAAAAAATATTGTTTATAATATTTTTTTAAATTAACTTTTATTTCTCAAAACAAAACCAGTTTTTTTGGGACTGCACTGTACTTAAATGTATTATTTTAGCGTGCTCGCACACGGACGTTTTTTTGACCGATAATCGGTTCGATTTTTGACAGGTTTCTTTTTCGGCGAGAAAAAATCTGGCAAAAATCGATATATAATAGATTATTTTAACTGTAGTGTTTTGTTTGTACTCTTGTAGAAGTACATATTAAAGAAAACAAACCTAATTTATGGTTGCCATCATAAAAAATATTTATATTGCAGTTTTTATGACACAGTTTCGGCTAATAGAAAAAAAAGCTTTCAACATTATTCTTCCGATATTTTTGATAGGCTCATTTTTCTTTAGTATACCTTGTATATAAACCTACTTAATAACAATATATATTTGGTCTCAAGCCCCATAGATGATCATCCTTACTTCCTTACTAATATATTATAAATGCGAAAGTAACTCTGTCTGTCTGTCTCTTCTTAACGCCTAAACCACCGAACCGATTTCAATGAAATTTGGTACAGATATAGTCTGGGACCCGAGAAAAGACATAGGATAGTTTTCATCCCGGAAATCCCCGGGAACGGGAACTATTAATGCACGCGGACTAAGTCGCGGGCAAAAGCTAGTAACAAATTAAAAACACTGCGATGTATTTATTTTATGTTTGTATGTATGTATGTATTGTAACATATCATTCCAAAATACGTTAGATTTTAGTCACAAAATAAATAAAAACAATCAATCAATCTTCAACAATCTACAAGGAATCTTTCATTGTAATCAATCCATCACACTCCAAAAAGTATTTATACGAGTAGAACAAAACGACAAATCCAAACTTAAAAAATCACAATACAAAAAAAAAGAAATCGTTCGAAAAACAAAAAAAAAAATCGAATTACGAATAATTTAACATTCAATAAACTCGTTTACCGGACCGCGTTACACAAACGGTTTTTCACACAATACACGAAGCATAATTATTTGTTGAACATGTTACAAGTGGAAATGACCTAAAAAGGACGACGTGTATTGTTGGAGGCGTCCGAGGCAGAAATTGTATTGTGTTCCAGCTCTTTATATACCACAGAAACGACACTGTGCTACCTATGTCTGTTCTTTGTCGCTGTCACCTATACAAGGTTTCTTACGTTCCGCTTGCACAGTTTTAGTTTGTTGGTAATGAAGTAATGGAATGGGTGCTTTGGAAAGTGCACCTGTGTTTTAAGGGGTTACGGATTGAGTGATTTTGCATTTCGCCGCGTTCCAATTTTTCACCAATATTATAATAAACTGACCGTGCATTTTGACCGTGTAAGATACACTTTTGTATTGGACACTTTGTTTTTTTTTTCTAATACCCTATTAATAAATCGTCACTAGCGATCTAGAATGATGTACCATAGTCATGGTGAACATTTTCGTTATCATGGGTGCAAAATCTATACCAGATTCATATTTTGGAAGATTTTGTCCTTTCATCTCGTTGCAGTTTTTAGAGATTTCATGTTCTTCAATAAAAAAACCTTGATATTTATTTCATAGTTTTTAAGTCTACTGTACAACCTACCTATAAAACATCCATTACAATATCGAATTGTTTACTTAAGAGCGAGTTTGCAATTTAACTAATCGTAACGAAGTAATAAAAATAATTCTAGCAAAGGAAATAAAAGGGAGCTTGTGATTACTCAAAGAGACAGCCAAATCCTATCATTTCTTCGGCCTACAATCTTTTTTTCAATTTGTCTTAATGTTAATGCTGACGAAACAAGATTCCCTTCACTTCGGGGCCTGCTTTACTTAATGCCGACTCTAATGTTGGCAAATATAGAAAAATATCAAAGAAAATTGAATCATGCTCGCACGTCGTTATCAAAGCCTGACGTGTACTGTTCTTCGGGAAACGTCTAACAAACGTGACGGTGAGAAAGATGGGAATGGAATTCTTAAAACAGAACGAAGTATTTCTGGATTAATGTAAAATCTTGCTTCTTGCTGTACGGTAGGAAATCTTGCCTCACGCTAGAAAAATTCTCCTGTATTGTAGGTACGTTTATAACTCATACACACAAACAGCCAGATACCCGGAACAACTATCTGTAGGTCGTAAAAATATTTGTTCCGTGCGGGAATCCGGTCGCGCGACACGCAGCGTAGCAACCGATCGCTCAGTCACTGCGCCAACTGTATCGTCGTCTTCGGGATTATTTTGTCTACAACTAATTATAGTTAACCTACCTACACAAATAATACCGAATTTAGATACCTACACAACCACACTTATTTATTTGTATAAGATATTCCTGAGATTGTCCCAAAACATCGGCCAATGACCCTATTCCACCAACTCGGGTAGGATATCAAAACCAAGTAAACCTAAATAGGACAAATTGACACACAGCAAATTCGGAAAGGTAAACCTTTCAAAGTCATGTCATTTATTTCAATTAGACCATTAAAAGGCACTCTTGAACGTTATATATCTACAACAAAAAATAATTGAATCTAGCTACCCCTCCCAAAAGGTTGTATCGTAAGGAGAAGTAAGTGCAAGAAACTCTATACTTACTCTTTAAGATAAATTGTTTGGTGGGCTACCTGGCGGACAGTTCTTGTCAAGATTTTCTATTTATGCTTTTTTTTTTTTTTTTTTTTTTTTTAAAGATGGTAAAATCATCAAATGACCCCCCCCGTCCTGGGCGGGGCGGGAGGGAGTGTCAGACTTTTACTGACTAAAAACCATCTATGTTCCTTCATGTGCCCTTTGCGTTCCGGGGGCGCGGTATCTCTTTCGAACAACCCGCAGCCCCGGCAGGCCTTGGCCCTTAGTGGCCCCTTCCTTGTGCTGACACCTCTTTGCGCGGAACATGAACGCGCCGTCGACACGGTCTGTCGTTAAATAACGTACGGACGGTGAGCTACCCATTGCTCACCGTCCACAGACCGTGCCTACGGTGTCCGCCTGCGGGAGGCGCAATGGTGCCGTTATTGGCAATCCATTGCGCCGGCGGACGCGGCGTCAGCGGCGGCGGCGGGTGCGGCCACGGCAACGGTGGCGGCGGCAGCGGCGGCGGCGGCGGCGGCGGTGCGGGGCCCTCCCCCGGATCTGGCGGGTACGGCGCAGGCCTTGCCCCCAGCCCGGTGATCGGCCGGCCTGTTAGCCCCCGCACATGCATCGCAGTGCGGCGGGGCATCACAAGCCGCGGCCTTGTGACCGGGCTGACCGCAGCGGAAACACAGGGCGCTGCGGTCCACCTCCGAGGCGCACCGACATGCCACGTACTTCCCCACGTGGCAACGGTAGCACCTCAGGGGCCTGGGCTCGAGCAGGCGAACCCGCGCCGACACCCAGCCCACCAATAAGCGGCCCCCCCCAACAATGGCTTTAGCCGCCGTCACTGGGCAGCTGACCATAATGGTCTGCATGCCCGTGCGCTCTGGGCGGATGGTGCCTGCCCTGACCTCTTCGGCACGGCATCCACCCGCCCTGGTGACGGCGGCCACCACCTCCTCCGCGGAAACTGAGTCGTCCAGACCCATGATGCGCAGATCTGCGCATCTGGCGGGCCTGGACACCCGCACCTCGTCCGCGTTTAGGGACGCTCTAAGCTTCTCAGCTAGAGCGTCCGCGGACGGGCCGCTGGTGGCGCCGGGGATCTCCAGCATTCGGGCCCCAGTTGCGGTGACCCTTAGCTGGAGGCCGGTTATCCCTAGCTCGCCAAGGTTGATGGCCGCCTTGGCCCTGGTGAGCACCTGCGCATATGTCACGCCCCGCTTTTCCGCCTCCGGCTGTAGCGTGACCACTACAGCCGCGGATTTCGGGGCGCGAAGCCTGGCCGCGGCTTTGCGCTCACCACGTCGCCGCCGCTCCTCCGCCCGTCTGGTGGCCGCTCTGGCCGATCTGGCCGCCCTGCGCCCCCTCTCTCTTGCCCCGGCCACCTGCCATTCGGCTTCCGCGGCCGGAGGGTTGGAGCTAGGGGGCGGAGGGGGTGGAGGCGGCTGGGATGCCGCCTTGCTTCTATTTATGCTAAGGTCGTGGAGAACTTTGATTACGCGATGTAGGAAACGTCAATTGTAGTTCACATTGCGGGATAGATGACCCTTCAGTGGTTTGTACAGGATAGATCATCATCTTGCATAAAACTACTCCATTGTTAGCCTGAAACACAGGTTCAACCTAGTTCAGGCAATTAAGAAACTGCTCTATTTTAATTTTTAAGACAAATTTCTCTGTAATTGTGCCTCTTTTTATAAATAAACAATTTATTATTATTATTATTTATTATTATTGTAAATTGTACAAAGTATTACAAATGATAAAAATAAAATAACAGTTAAATTGTGTCACAAGCCAACGACCAACATAACACCAATACTTCAACAATAGCAGATATAAATATAATCCTTCCTATCACATTGTAGATACTTCACATGAATAAATAAACATTTATTTATTATCAGTGCGTGTTTCCGAGCGCCACACGTGTATAAAAAGGGAAATACCTCAATAATAATTTCCATATATGACATTTTACCAACAATAAATATAAAATCGCCAACATCCTTCTATAAAGCCCCAGCATCCATTCTTCACTCGGGCCCATATAAACAGACTATAAAAATGAGTCTTGTATTGACAATAAAAACGATTTTATGCGATACTTCAAAACGTTTTCCAACAAATGTAATGCGATACGTGTGATTATTCGATGTAAGTAAAGCAGTGGTTACTTTGATGGCTTCACACTAAATGGAATAGGCTAAAAGAACACTGGTTTTACAAATATAATCTCTAATGACATTGATTTGGGGTCAAATGAATGATAAACAATAGTAATAAAATTCAGACCAATTTGGTCTCGCGCGGCTAATCTCAATGGGGACTGACAAGCACGACTGTTTGCGAAAATATTATCTCTTCGCTCACTCTCATATTTCAATAGGACGGCAATCCGACACGACCGTAAGGCCGCAGGACTTCCGTGCTTTCTGAGACACGGGGGTGTCACACCACCAACTTTGAAATCTCAATAACACTTTTTGCCCGACCAGATAATCGAATCCAGGACTCCCGCTCAACAGTGAATCACGAGATCCACAGGTCATAAAACAATACACAATTACCTCCATAACATTCCAGGATCAATTTAATACAAGGAAACACAATAAACTGTACAAAACAAAACACATTCAACTACATGAAAATATTTCTCATGCAAAGAAATTCTGAAATAATTATTTTGATTTATAACTTGAACATTTCGTGCCAAGAGCAAGACACGGTGCATAAGCACTGACTCAGCTTGTAGAAGGCGAGATGGGAACAACACTAAGAATGCATGAGACCGGACAAAGTAGAAAAGTTTGCGTCATAAAGCAAATCCTTGCACCGGAATAATTCTCAAAAGTTGTTTGTGATGTGACACGTTGAAGTTTATTCCCGACGGTTTAACTGGAACAATTTACAGAACATTAAAACTAGTAAAGCCTGCAGAAGCTTTTAACGTTATCAACGCTATTGAAGATTATAAGACTGTAGGTACGCTTAATATTGATCCAGGTTAAGTAAAAAAATATCGACATTATGGAAAAATATGTAAACTATGATTATGAAGCAGAAAAGCTTTATTGCTTGTTTAAAACTCTGGAACTAACAATCGAATTGAAAAATAAATGTTTTGAATATATAGTAAAGGCTCGATTAATGAGAAATAGTATAGCCATAATGCTACGAAACACGAGAGCAAAGCAGTAACCAAAGATGTAACTTGTCGCGGGTGAATAAAACCACGGACCAAGTCGTGTGCAGAAGCTGAAGAAGAATAAGTCAGTTTTGTAAATATATTGTAACTTACTGTACGTTTCAAAAGAGATTAATTTGACTTCAACAATATTTTATGTTGTAGAAATGTTTCAGTTTGAAGGTGACAAAGATGAATGAGAGAGTTTTTGTTATATTATTTCCGAAATATCGGCTACTTCAAGTGTTAATATCCCGTTAGTGATTGATAGTTCTAGGTACATTCCTTTGTGGAACGCAGACCTACTTAACCTAGTAAAAGTATCAAGATTTTTATACTAAGGCAGAGTATAAAAAGTCTTGATACTTTTATATTCAACGCAGCAACAAAGCAAAATAAATGTACAGCAAAATTCATCCAATTTTAAAGGCTTAACTAATCTCAGAATCTTATAATGCTAAACCTAAATTTCGCAAACAACTTCGATCGTTTTGCGAATTTTTTCTTCCAAAACTTGGGGATTTAGATTTGAACTGTCTTGTTTACCAGTATTTATGAGTCTAACCACACATTATTTACAAGTTTCTCCTGATCGCGATCAACTAAGATTAAACCTGTCACGTTTCTCGCGAAAATGGCGGAGATTTAGGGACAGAAGAGTTAAAGAACTCATTTGCATTATAACACCGTAAGTTGTGGACGATGTAAAAAGTTTACGATCTTCTACCAACTAAGTGAATTTATGGTGGGCAATATCTTTGGTTAGGCAGGGCTTGTTAAGTGCTTTGACGTTGTTCGATTTTTGAAATGTTTGAAGAGCATATCGTTATACATACCCTATTGTTGATTCTTTGCTTGTATATTTGAATCTGTTTCTTCTTGATCCAAGATCTTTAATTTTGCATAGAGGAACGTGGTAAGAAAGTACGCGTTCTCTCTAGCTTGTATTATTTTTCGGAAAATCAATAAGACACCTTTTGTGATACTCGTACTCGTAAGTCTAATGTCTGGTTTTTACACCATCTTTTACAGGATATTGTTTAGAATCGATTTATTTTATTGCCAATTTGGACTGGCCGTAGCTTTAGCCAGATGCTTTAAAGTTCCGATCTACAAAGCGTTTTGAAATTTAAACTCTTATACCACTTTCTTGTCAGTTCTTTCTTTTTGTAAAAAAAAAAAAAAAAAAACAATTTTTCTTTTGTTTAATAGTATTTTTCGTGACATACTCGTATTGTTTTTATGTGTTGAGAAAGCGTGTGAAAACGAATCTAGATAGAAAATATTTTGGATTGGCAGAATACACTTGACGTTGGTCATTAAAATATGGAAATACAGCATTTTTCTTCACATGAAGGTTACTATATATTAACCTAAATAATTCTGTGATTGAAAAGAGTATTCTATTCAATACAACATTGGAAAAATAACATTACACTCTATCATTATTTCAATGTTAGCGTATAATAAGCTCCACTATTTCACAATAAAGCAATGTAGTTGTAGACTATAAG
Source organism: Caradrina clavipalpis (assembly GCA_932526535.1). Taxonomy (NCBI): domain Eukaryota; kingdom Metazoa; phylum Arthropoda; class Insecta; order Lepidoptera; family Noctuidae; genus Caradrina; species Caradrina clavipalpis. The sequence goes on from OW052095.1 coordinate 4,329,378, forward strand.
CCATTTACAAAAAAGAAATATCACCGTAATGCAGTCATTTCAATAATACAACACAATAACTGCCCTTATTTTTCTAATGCCATAATAAATGGAATACTTTTCAATAAAAGTTTTCGTCATGGACGTTTTGTTCCGTCCGATCGAAACATCATAAAACTAGACCGGGGCTACCCAAAGTTTTGCTCACAAAAAACTTCTCCTAGCATGTTTCATGAACTTACCTTGTCAAGTAAATGCAGAAGCGTCCAAACATGAGCAAAAATTGGTCAAAGCTGTCTTTTGTGCATTGTTTTTGCAGTTAATAATTTAAGAATGAAAGATATTAAACTTGTCTTCAAAAAGTATGTTCAAGTAAATTACAATCTTACTAGCGTCATTGTAAAATCCTTTTCTGCGTGGTCAAGGCAAGGTGGCAAAGCAGTTATAAGCCTTTAGCAAGTGAGTTAATGATTAAAAGGTATTTAAGAGATTTAAGTATTAAGGAGGATTGTGTAAAGAATGATATGAAAGAGAAGGGAGTAAGTGATATCATGGCGGTTGACAGGACTGAATGGAAGAAAAAAATGTGATGCGTCGACCCCAGGAAACTTGGGATAAAGGCGGGAAGATGATGGTGATAAAAATATTAAAGCACTAAGGAATGGTATTGAAGGATTGCATCATATCAGAACATGTAACCTTATAAATATCCTAAAAGTCTATTGCATCCCAAAATAACACAACATTTACCCACACACGGGCAAAAATAAAGCCATACACATAAACTACTGAATAATAAAATAGTCGGAGATATTTTTGGGAAACTCGAGCCCTCCGTACGTCAATATTCATTCCATGTTAATGAAATAAGGAGTTGACTTCGCAATTCTGCATGTCACTCACGTTTACCCTAATGAGGTAAACGAAGCACCGGCAATGGATGAATAAGCATCAGATATATTTGTATTACCTACTAGCTTATGCCCGTGACTTTGCCTGCCTTTTTTGGCAGAACCCTAATTGTTTTCCTAAAGTAAAAAATGCCAAGTTACTCCTTATTTCATCAGCTTTCTGTCAGTGAAAGTTCCGTCAAATTTGTCCCAACCGTTTCGCCAATTAGCCGGAACAAATAGGCTGACAGATAAAATTTCAAAAACATTTAGTTTTGGTTTTAGTACTTTATGCACTTAGTATAAAACTGTTAGTTTGACATAGATCCATGTATAAACATTATGTAGATGGATAAAATAATACTTTTGTTTGATAAAACCATTAGGTTATGGTAATTGTATTTCGGAAAGACCTTTATAAATCTCTCTATCGCGTGTGACCTTTATTTCAATCTCAACATAATTTAGATTAAAAAACGGTACTTAGGCATAGGCACATCGTTATGGCCCAGTGGTTAAGGCATGGGATTGCGGGTTTGATATAGGGCAGAACCAATGTGACTTTTTCAATAAAAATGTAAATAACATGGCTCTTCGATATTTCACTGTATATAAAAGTGCCAACATTCCTATCATACCATCATGAACTTTATAACCAAACGAAAACTGCAGTAATTCTGCAGAATTCACTTCCCATTACAAAGTAATATTTCGAAAGGAAGTCACGAAAACTTACACAAACAAATAAGAACATTGTAACTCATTATAACTTCGCCCATAGGCAAACATGAACCTGGTGTATGTTTGGCATAAACTTTGCCTCTTCTTCAAAGGACGAACTTGCCTTATTACTTCAAAACGTCTATTAAAGTAACGAGACGGCACCTTATTAAGTCGTTAACACCAAACAAAGTTAAAATAATAGCAACATATGAATTGTTGGCTTCTATCTGCAACTTCGCCTGTCGAGAAGTCAAACATACTGTGCAACATATCTTGGTTTTGATACCATCATCACGCCTGTTAGCCCGAAGGGTTAGGCAGAGGTGTACCAATGTACTCCTACAGTTCATGGGTATGTTCAGGTCCCATGCAAAAGGGGACAAACCTATACATTTTTTTGAAAGAAAGAAAAGCCATTTATTCAATTCGAAAGCGACGCACAACACAAAAAAATAATAATAAAAAAAAAAGATCGAGTGAACTGTTATTGAGTTTTCTATGAAATTCTCAGTAGCAGCTCGGAGTTAGGATTTGTGCCCGGTTAATGGCAATAGACTCGCTCCCTATTACATGGGACCTAAAACATACCTGCGGACTGTAGGTGTACATTGGTACTCCTCTGCCTAACCCTTCGAGGAATAAAGGCGTGATGGTATGTATGTAGGAAGCAGGATATTAGTAGGATCTTGTTATAAACAGAGGCTTTTAACCGGGTCGATGTCTGTGTAATTTTTACGTATCATATTTTTTATTATATTATGTTCTTCACATGTCACATTATTACCGCCCACGTTACAAATATGAACCCGTCTAAAATAAGAAAAGGTAGGGTTTCATTCCCTTACAGAGAGAGGAGCGGGATATTGTGTTACTACCTAACATGTACCCATAAAAATTGTTTCAGACAGGTATTAAAAGAACTGCCTTGTTGTCTCGTGGCTATGAGCATAGCTGCTGAGTGTGGGGTCCTGGGTTTGTTTCCCAGGTTAGGTAAAGTCATATTGGGTATTTCCATTACGTAAATCTCATTAGCAGTCTGAAATTTGGAAGTAGGTGGTGTGACATCCCTGTGTCTCGGAATGTACGAAGCAGTAGATCCTACACCTAATTTCTCTATGGTTATGTCCGATTCCCGTCACATCGGACTATGAGAGTAAAGGAAGAGGGTATGCACCTGTGTTTGCGCACACACTTGTGCACTAATCTCCTGCATACTTGGCTAGTCTTCATTGCGATTGGCCGCCTTGACGTCTTGAGTCTCCGTAAAAGCTATTCTTGTTCTTGACCTTTTTGGCAATTTGGAAAAACTAAATTTATCCCTGTCAGTATTTTTCCAGGTCAGTGAGCAATCCCAATGTGTTCTTTTCTCGTGGACAAATAGAAAATAGTGTGTTGTACTACCCCAAAATCACGGTTACCTGAACATATGATTCCTGGCGAAATTAATACGATTAGAAGCATTGTCAATTTGCCTTCGGCATTTCACATAACAGCGAGCGTTTGCAAATGGACGAGGCCGTTTATATAATGACAAATCATACATTCTGCCGACTACATAGGTATCGAGCGCATGTAAATGGTACATACATACATACATGCCATCACGCTTGTTTTCCCCGAAGGGTTAGGCAGAGGTGTGTGTACCAATGACACCCACAGTTCGCCGGTATGTTTTTAGGTCCCATGTAATAGGGGGCGAGCTGGCCATTAACCGGGCACAAATAAAAACTCCGAGCTGCTACTGAGAAATTTGTAGAAAAACCCAATAACACATGTTGCTCGACCTGGGAATCGAACTCAAGACCTCTAGCGTAGCAGTCGCGTTTAGGACCAATGGGCCAACGAGGCAGTTAAAATGGTACAAGAAAGGACAATATTCCGAAACTCCTGTTTCCCTTCATTCAGCCACACATGTTGTATATGACATGCATTCAACCAGCACATGTTAGTATAAACAGAGTGAACTACTTGCGAGAAGTGCCTGTCGTTCTCACTCAGAATGAAAAAAGCGCGTGAGCCATGCATACAGAGAAGCCATCATTTATCATGTGAAGATACATTCCTTTTCACGCATGTAGAGTGTTGCGGGACTCAGAAGTGTTTGAATATGGAATGGGAAAAAATGTTTCAAAAAAAGAATATTGTTACTTACAGTAAATAGAGTTTTGGAAAAAGTTTTGCTTTGTTGAGTGTCGTCTTTGTTGCTTATACCTTTATTTATTAAAGTACACCAACAGCACGATTATTATACTGCTAACATACGCTTACGGTAACACCTAATTAAGGTAATATTATGTAATATATTACTTGTTGTATAATTTATGTCCACATTATTCGATAAAATGTAGGGAACAGCAAATATTTGTTTCGCGACTGAAAGGTTAGTCCTATAGTAAAAGTACGAGTATTTTTACTATGGTACTTCATTCCCTTAAATTCCTCGTAAAACGTATTGGAACTTCAATCAATACATTACATAGAGGTAAAGTTGGCTTGATTTTTGTTTGTTATAGGTATTCTCTGAAAGTGATAGAAAGCTACACCATTGCCAAAAGTCATAGAAAATGTTTTTTGAACTGACAGAAGCTAGTGTTCATACAATCTATCTAGCTTTGCTAATGCTGCGGGACGGGAGAGGGAAAGGAGGGTCCCCCGTCCCAGCGGCCGCCGCGGTAGACGATCCGGGCGTCGGGAGCCACGAGACGACTCCCGGCCACCGTAGACGCGGGTCTGTGGACGGTGAGCAATGGGTAGCTCACCGTCCGTACGTTCACTAGCGACAGACCGTGTCGACGGCGCGTTCGTGTTCCACGCGCGCCTCAAAGAGATGTCAGCAAAATTGGATGGGGCCACTGAGGGCCGATGCCTGCCGGGGCTGCGGGTTGTTCGAAAGAGATACCGCGCCCCCGGAACGCAAAGGGCACATGAAGGAACATAGACGGGTTTTAGTCAGTAAAAGTCTGACACTCCCTCCCGCCCCGCCCAGGGCGGGGGAAGTTATTTGATGATTTCCCGTCTATAAAAAAAAAAAAAAAAAAAAGCTTTGCTAATGCTAAGCTAACATCGACAATTTTTCATTGTTGCGTAACAAGTTGAGCACATAAAAATATTCAACACAATAAACAAGAAATTGCCAAGAAAAAGTACATTTAAACAGGAAACGAGTGAAGACATGTCCCGCAGTTGCTCAAGACGTGACAAGCCAATTCTCATTCGGAATCAGGGCGGGATAACATACACAGAATATCAAACGGTATTGTACTCCCACCGAATATTCCCAACTATTGATATGAGTTATATTTAGAAAAAAGAATTTGGTATTCCTGAAGAATTCGAAGAATATCTAATCTGTAGCGAATGTTTACGGAGGACGAGTATATTTTGTGAAATAACATGTTATACGAGTACTGTTTGTGAGTCGAGATTGTAATTTGGACTTTTTCTGGGAATATAAGAGTTATTATTACAATTTTATTTACAGCTGCTGTGGTACAAATATGTGGTACAATTATTACAAACAAGAAATTCTAGTTCAAGCTTTAGTTCACGATTGCATAATTATGCGTTCTGATTCTTGTTAGCTTCTGGTTCTAAATTAGGATCTCACTCCTACTACTATTGTAAACGTGAAAGTTTTTGAGGATGGATATATGGAAGTTTTTTTCTCTTTCACTCTTAAACGGCTGAACGGATCTAAATAAAATTAGACACTTAGATAGTTTATAGTTTGGAATAGCATTGGTTACTTTTCTATCCCTCAAAAAATTTCGATCCCCGTAGAATACGCTACCTAGTCTTAAATAAAGCACCCGTAGCAGTTAGTCCATACAGAACCAATGGTCTATGTCGATCGCATCTGTTTTATGACACCATTACATTTTTTAACTAGCACTAACGTGACTGCGGCTTCAACTGAGGTATCGATTGATGACCTAAATGTCGCCATGGACGCGACTGCTCCGGGTACTATAAGTTCGTCAGTTTGATTAACGCATCTTGTAAGATGTTTTAAGACCTCAGTTAAAGTACGGCGAAGCTGGGAAAGTTTTGTGACTGTGAATTTGATAAAGTGGTGGAAGGATTTTGTTTTTTTTCTGGTTTGTAGGGGGTGTTATTTAATGTTTAGGCTTAAATAATATAAGTATAGTTTAAAACGTAGCGCAAAATTGCGATGGATTGAAGAACTGAAGGAAGGATTTTGCCCAGCAGTGAGATAGTAAGGGCTAGTTACAATAATATAAGAATAGGCATAAATTTATAGTTTTAATTTTTTGTTGTTTTTATTAGGTACTAAGGTTAAAATCGGTTTTTTATAAGGCCTTTTTCGTCAGTAACGTGGATATCGATTCGTTATATTTCATTTTGTACCGCAAAATGTACCTATGTCGTTGTAACGTTATCGAGTATGGCAGCGCAATACTTAAAACATTGCTGGCAATGTATTGCAGCCAGACAGGGGCCGGAAAATATAGCCCGTATAGGAGTACCGAAAAATATGGCGAATGCAGTGATCACAATAAAAAATGCTGCAGCAATGCTTGCTGAAATGACTGGGCCACACTGAATATGTTGCAAAGTATTACAGCACCATTTTAAGTCTACTTCTTCTTTTCAAGTCTATAATTAAGATGGTCTTTTTTTTACCTTTTTCTTATAATTTTAGGGCTCCGGAGGTGGCCACGTTTATTGCCACATCAGTAACGTTGTTAATATACTCTAAAGTGCAGGTGTGCGGGCACTTTAGAACGTTATAGGTATGACTGAGCCATACTAAAAAAAATACAAGCAACGTAATGCCAAAAAAAATTCTTACATAGCAACTTAAACCAAAATATCATGGTAAAACTGATTATTTTACCAAAAACAACAACAGTAACACGACACAAGATCAAAGTGGCATCTCAGTGTCAGGGTGTGTCGTGACATCGCTTGATATGACATTGTCTCGGCTCATATTACCCCGACACGACTGACGGAGAGATACGGAATAATTATAATGTTTCACTTCTAAGAGTTATGTTTAGGAAATTATTTGAGCACGTGTAGGGGCTGTGTTTCTTCTAAAGCTAGGCGTAGTTGAGGAAAATTGAGATTTTTTTAGTAAACGGGTCTTCATTATAAAAGTTTGGTGTTCTATTTCTGAAAAAATATTTAGTTCTGGTTGATCGGTTAAATTGTTATAGTAAAGATTCGCCGTCTTAGATTTTCTATTGCTTGAAGTATTCATATACACCGTGAAAAGAGACAATGCGATAAAAAAAAACTATAAATTCAGTAGGTACCTACATGATTCTAGACCGCTCCATAGAGAAAAATTATTTCCCTCTTAAAAAAAACAGCTGTTCCATATACATATTTTGTCCGCGAGCTGAACGGCGCGAAATCTCAACAATAGGCGTCTAAAATAATGAACTGAAAACATAGTAAAAAAATGCATTGGTGTGTGTACCACCGTGTAGGTATATTATATTTTAATATCCACGGTGATTATACAGGATAACTTAATGTAAAAAAAGTTTTTTTTTTTATAACTTAATACTGAACTACCGAATAAAAATTCCGCATTCAAAACAATCTATTCCTACAAGAAGTCCATTCAAAACGCATTAAACACAAACTTTAATCAACCCAAAACGAGCACTTGTCCCAAAACCATACCAACTGTAATCCTCAATTCTCATGCAAAATAACAGTGATATGCATCAAGTTGAACTAATTCCGTCACAAGCCTCACAAACTGTCTCATTATGCTGAAATATTCCTATGTTTATTCTACTCGTTAATACTAACGCCATAACTGGAAGATTACGCCCGTCGGGTGGCGTCGAGGCATCTACAAAATGACTGTGATTATTCAAAAAGACTCGTATTTTTTTGGGTTCCGTACGCAGATTACGAGTATTGTATAATTCGTCGATTTCGTCAGCCTGCGGTGTGTCTTCGTGGGGTTCGTTTATTTTTGGAAAATAAAAGCTTTGGAAGGAAATCTATTCTTAGATTTTTTTTAACTTAATGCATATAAAATTACTGAAAATTTAACAAAAAATTTGGATGTTGGAAATTAATTATCCAATTTTACTTAATGTTTTGTTTTCAAAATATCAAATCTTTATTCGAGAAAGCAAAAAAAAGTTCATTGTTCTCTTATCAAAAATATATTCTAAGAAAATGATTTATAGTAATATTAATAGGATCTGCTACACTTTAACGCATCATCTAATATGACAAATGGCTCTCAATATCACTCGATATGTTTTATGAAAAATAGCCTCACATTTTAAAATATAATAAGCCATGTAAGCTACGGTACCTAATCTATTAAGAAAATGTAACTCTTATTTTTGTTTTTGATCATAGAAAATGATAATAATAATTTTCATAACTCTAAATAAAACAATTTAAACGAATTCACGGAACCCAACAAAACATAAATTCCATCGCATTAAATTTTAAGCGTAATTTTTTCGCATCTCGCAATATTTTGACATTTTATTCGAGATTAATTATTTAGATTTTTCAGGCTTGCAGAAAAGCTAATGCCACTGAAATAAGCTTGTTAATTAAAGGGGTATTCTCAAAAGACACTTAACAGGATTATCCGGGGTAGTTAAAGCAAGATTGAGTTGTTTCATATTTTTGATGCACTGTAAAAGTATTGTTGAAGGAGTACGTAAAGTGATTTTAATATTCCATCACCAATATACCATCACGCCTGTATTCCTCGAAGAGTTAGGCAGAGGTGTACCAATCAATATACACCCACAGTTCGCCATTATATTTTGGTCCCATGTAATAGGGGGCGAGTCTATTGCCATTAACCGGGCACAAATCCAAACTCCGAGCTGCTTCTGAAAATTTCATAGAAAACCCCAATAACACTTGATCGACCTGGGAATCGAACCCAGGACCTCTAGACCTAGACCTCTGGTCTCTGTCGTGCTTAGAACCACTAGGCTAACGAGGCAGTTAAATAATAAAAATAAGGTAATTAATATAAATAATAATAATATAAATAAGGTAGTTAATATTTTAATATTCCATTGTGTCTGAAAGGGTGAAACAAAATGAAATTTAATAAAAATTATTGTAATGGTTTTGGATAATTTACGCTCATTCATTTTTAATCTATTTTAAGAATCAGTTTTGAGTGTTCTTTGAACTGCTGCATTACCTGTGGTGTTTCTTGCTCGTTCTTCTCCATAGAGACCAACCTACGTTTTGAAACGAGCAACTAACTTCAATTTTCGAACTACCTGATCGACTCTTTGACAACTCAAAAGTGCTTGTTAATGATTTAATTTAAAGAAATGCTTGGACTTTGACTGCCACTGTTAGACAGTACTGTTTGGTACATATTTTTCATATTGAATTAGTGTGACGTAATAATTTAGCAATTGAGAGATGGCGTTAGCCTGATGGTCCTAAGCGTGACTCTACGACTACGCTAGAGGTCTTGGATTCCATGCCCAAGTCGAGCAAAGTATTTTCTATCAAATTCTGAGTTAGGATTTGTGCACGGTTACTGGAAATAGGCTTGCCCCCTGTTACATGGGACTTGAAAGATACCGTCAAACTATGTGTGTACATTGGTACTCCTCTGCCCAACACTTCGGGGAATACAGTCGTGATGGTATGTTATGTTCATACTAATGTTCGAAGATTTGAATTCCACATTCCGGTCAATAGAACAAACACGATTGCTTGCCACAATCCACGAACCGAATGGCCAATAAACGTTTGCTCAGTATCTCGATGTTTGCGCTTGTGATTTGTATGTGTAACGTTAACTGATAACGTTAGGGTTAGCGTTAACACAGTAGCAAGGTGCAGTTTTTATTTATAGACTTAGACTTACAGTTAAGTAAATTTGAAATCGCAAATCCGCTTTGAGCAACCGTAATGATCAATTTTCGGTTGTTCGTGTTTTCCCTGTATGAGAAGAGGTTTTTGTCCAGTATTGGAACAATAATAGGCTGGCTTTTCTTTTCATTTTTCATTATTTATTTAAAACCTAGTGACCTGCTCGGCTTTGTATATTTAATACGTCTGTCAATTGTTGAAAACTTTATAAAAATCTGTACAACTGCAAACTCAGCGCGGGACTCTAATTTATAATATTTACTGACTGCTTTTTGGAAGGGCAAACAAGATATAATTCTTTTCTTGTATATGACATTCTAAAGCCCATTTTAATGATCTAATTGAAATAAATATTTTTGACTTTGGCTTTGAAATTCCTGATCAGTCTGCAGTAACCGTAAGTGTACACACACACACTCCAACACATGGAAGTAAAGGCATACCGGCAACGTCTCAGCAATAAAGGGTTGGCTACACTTTGACTATCCTCTGGGGTAGCGTGTATCTGTAAGCGGTGAGCAGTAGCAGCCCCTAGGTGTTTACTTGAGATGGATCATCAGCTTGTTTGGCAGTCGACGAACAGGCTATCGGTTAACAACTGAACCTCGAGTGCTAGGATCTGTTATCTAGTGTATTATGGTGCTACATCTTTTTTTTTACTAATATTATAAATGCGAAAGTTTGTATAGGTATAGCTGTGTTCGCAATGTTCGCAAAACATTGCGAACACAGCTATACCTATTCTATAAAAAATATCATACTACTTCACATTTTGTTTTATGTCGTTAAATTACTTTTTCACTAAGCAATTTTCGAGAAAAAAACATCAGCCTGACTAACGAACAAATGCCAGCTACATCTGCAGAAGGTTCCTACCACATAATTAATCATAAAATCTGAATATTAAAAAAAACTTTTTCTTCCGCACATTAATCCGAAAAGCCAATAAACACTATTATAACAGTAGAACATAACAATCCATTATGATCTAGTGTTGTCTAGTTAGCAACACGATCGGTCCCCAAACGGCACCTCCAGCCAAAACTAACATAAATCTAAAGCTATTAATATATTGCCTTAGGCTACACTTAGGTTCATGTAAGCGAAACTGCATGCAAACAGGGCTAATATTCTATAAAAAATATCATACTACTTCACATTTCGTTTTATATCCTTAAATTACTTTTTCACTTAGCAATTTTCGAGAAAAATCATCAGCCTGACTAACGAACAAATACCTGCTACATCTGCAGAAGGTTCCTACCACATAATTAATCATAAAATCTGAATATAAAAAAAAACTTTTTCTTCCCCACATTAATCCGAAAAGCCAATAAACACTATTATAACAGTAGAACATAACAATCCATTATGATCTAGTGTTGTCTAGTTAGCAACACGATCGGTCCCCAAACGGCACCTCCAGCCAAAACTAACATAAATCTAAAGCTATTAATATAAATTACTTACGATTTACAATCCCTTTGGGGTGTTAAATTACAGTTATTTCCCGTCTGTACAAAGGCTTTATCATAACAGACCGGACTCCTAACGTGTCGGCATCAATTTTAATTATTTATTATTGTGAGCCATAAATGAGTTGGCCTTTGCTTAATGGGTCCGGATTAATTAGCGAACGATTTGGGCCGAGTTGTTTTAAAATGTTCAAGTAATGAGGTTTTCTGTTAATTGAATATGGATTTTGGTGGATGGTGCTTAATCGTGTTGGTGTTGATGACAAAATATGTATATTTTGCTTTTATAACTATAGATAGGTACCTAGTAGAACGAGAGTGTTATTGGGTGTTTCTATGAAATTCTCCGTAGCAGCTCAGAGTTAGGATTTACGCCCGGTTAATGGCAATAGGCTCGCCTTCTATTACAAACATGCCGGCGAACTGTGGGTGTATATTGATACACCTCTGCCTAAACTTAAGGGGAATACAGGCGTGATGGTAAGTGTGTATGAGGTAGTAGAATGCCATGACTATTCTATGTGAAGCGAGCCTTTTCGAACCTTTAGTAGATACCAATAGCGCAAGCATCTAGGTGTCTTTTAAGCAATCTTTTCCTTTTGTCATTGGACTTACATTCCGTACAAATCTTTAAAAGTCTTTCTATTCAAACCCAGAAAGGCCTAATTTCCGATTTGCTTTCTTCGTTTATCTGGGTCACCACTTATATAAGATGAACAAAAGGTTAAAAAAAGAATTAGATATTTATATATCTGTCAAAATAAACCCATGTCAAAATTTCTGCTGGTTTTCGAAGTAACGCTGATCAATTTTATATCTATTCTAGGCACTAGTGTTGGTTATAGAACAGTGACCTAGTTTTTATGGATATTTACGTAACACATTTGTCATATTGAATTAGTTTGACATACAACTGAATTACTGCGAGATTCTGGTTTGTATCGTTTTGACAGTACTAATATCAATTATTAAAAATTACCAACCTTGACTTCAATGCTCGGTCTTTATGAAAATAAAATGAGTTTATTTTTTTTGCCACAAGATTACAATTTCATATTTCGAATTTCTATAACTATTCAACAAACCGTTACAGAACTGTCACTCACACAATTTTCCTATTCGCTTTCATAAACCCCTATTTTCGTTACGTCTTTCCTTTGACAGTTGAGAAGGACCTTTGGCAAGGACAAAGCGATTTTACGGTACACTTTTCTTGTCAGTAAAAATCCTGAACGACAAACCTTTGTCAAAAAGATTCTTAGTATTTTCCCAAGCGCTAAGTTTTTTTACACTTTTTCATTGAATTTATGTGAGCTTTTGAAAGACCGACTAAAAAGAGTTGATACTTTCAGAATTGAATTTTGACAGGTGTCAAATATTATATTTGTTGTGATGAAAAAATTATTTCAATATTGAACAAATAAGTCAGCCTATTATTGTTTCAATGCAGGGCAGAGAAGGCATGAGCATGGGCATCGCACTTGCTTAAGGCAGATTGGCAATTTCAGACTTACATTATTTATTAGTCATAGATTCCTTACGATGTTTTCCATTACCGATGTAAGAGATGTCCATGATAAACTTAGAAAGGTATCGTGTTTTTTGTTTAAACTTGGTATATCTACAATATTTAACAACACTTAAAGAAAACACCATTTAAACCACAAAAAGCGAATTATTGATATATTCACAGCAAGTTGAAAGAGTTAATCAGTATCGCGTGTGCTTAATAAGTGTTAATTTTAGTAATAACTGCTTGGTACTCGATGCAGAGAATTGAATGCGGTAAAATGGCCGCGTAACTATTCGAAATGTAGGTAAACCTTATATTTAAAATGTTTTTAAACTAAAAAAGAAAAAAAAACATTCTGACTGTGCAATATTTTTTAATTATTCGACATTTAAATGGTTCTTTTATTTCTCTGTGTCATAACTAGGACAGCTTCTAGAAATAGTTAGATTAGATAGTTAGATAGTAGTTAGATTTGAAAAAATAATCCGTGCATACCTGACGATAAATAATCCATGACAATTTAGATTTGCAGCATATAATCAATGCAAAACTTAGTTCTGTATTAAGCTAACTGTAATATAGATAAATGACATAATATACCAACACGCCTGTATTCTCCAAAGAGTTAAGCTGAGGTATATATATGTACACCCTCAGTTCGCCGGTATGTTTAGGTCCCATGTACCTAACAAATAAAAAAAATGGGTAAATATTCATCCAATTATCGGATCCGTCTCCGCACCCAATTCTACTAACTTTTATGAACGATCGCAACCTAATCCCAGTATCAATCTGACAAAAACACGTCTAATTAACTTTTTTTTTAACACTTTATGTTGCTGAGATGAGATTGCGACTACATTTAGAAAGTTTTCAATTAGTACAATAAATTGGCCTTCTGATATTTACCAGCTTTCTCTTGTAGGCTGACTGTACACTACATACCCACTATAAGTTGTATGTATTACTTGACTGCAAACCACAAGCCGCTACGAATTTTGGGTAACGTCCAGCGGACGCTAATAAATATGTCATGAGGTTTTAAAGAAAGAAGCAACTTTATTTTATACTTCTATGCTCATATTACAAAAGAGTAGATATTTTTTTGTTTTAATATTATTTTTTCTATTTGTGAGAGGTATTTTCTGGAATTACTGGCCCGTTTACAAAAAATCTTTATAGAAAGTTTTTGATAAAAACCACACTATTGTAGACTTTCATAAGCTATGATTTATGGTGTATTTAACTTTCAAGCGGACTAAGTCGCAAACAGAAGCTAGCTAGGTTATATTATATACATACATAAACTTACGATTTTTTCCCATAGGGGTAGGCAGAAACCACAGAACGCCACCTGCTTCGATCCTTACATACTCCTTTCGCCTCATAAGTGGGTATTATCGCATATTGGTACGCACGATTTTGCAGAATTTTGAACCTTAAGTCATGACGTTAACGTGTAAACGTGGGACTGGATGTAATAAAAACTTCGAAGAAGGACGCATGTGTAGAACCATAATTAAACTAAAAAAAAGTTTATACTTTCTGTTAATTAACGAAATCGTGCTCTTAGTATTTTTTCATATTTTATTTTCACATTTTAAAACTGGCTTGTGGAGGTCAGATTGGCAGTCGCTCCATGTAAAATACTTCAGGTGCATTTGGTGAGACTGGAAGTCAACCCCATCATAGTCGAGAAAGGACTAAGCAGATAATGATAAAGATTGTTCAACAAAATGAACAACTTTAACAAAGAGTCTTACTAAAAAACGTTTATCAATAATATTATATTATTACGACTTTAGTAACCTCGACCTTTGGCGATAATATTAGGCATTGAAGCAGTGAGGGTGGAACACAATGACGCATTGTATTACCTTTTTACTGCTTACGCAGCTTGCGCTTTTTTTGCTTGCTTGCTTTTTGAGGTATATAGGAGCTTTCATCATGTAAAAATTAGGAAGGAAACACCTATAATTTACGTCATTTTATAACTTAGATAGTTTTAAGTAGGTCACTGGTATTGCCATTCAATCTTTCAAAAGTAATTTTTGATATTTCTACTCTGCTGTTTTCCAAGTACTTACCTAATGTATAAAATTATTTCAAACCATATTTTATGTAATTTTGAGAATATTAAGTCTATTATTTTCATGTAAAACTCTCTAAAGAAAATATCAGAAATCATCATAACTTATTCTGATAAATATTTTTTTCGCTCACTTCAAAAAAAATACAACACATAATCATGATTTTTTTAAAATCTATAGTAAAATAGAAGTTTCTAGAAAGCATGTCAAGGATTCATTCATCCAATCATAAAATCCATATACGTCTGTTACTTAACCACCTCTTTCAATACAAGAGGTCATTGCCCTGATGACCTAACATTGCTGTACCGGGCGTAGAGCCAAAGATACAGAGATTTAGATTCATCCCGAACGGTACCCTCTGAAATATGGAGCCCAGCCGTTGCCTAAATCGCGTCTATTTTTAGAACAGTAGTACGATTCTCTAAAATGCAAACTCGAAAACGAGTCTCACTAAAGTGATCGAGTAAACTTGTCATTGGTTTATATTCGTTCGCCGTGGTGACGTCACCACGGCGAACGAATACTAAGCCAATGACAAGTTGGTTCGTTATCGAAGTGAGACTCGTTTTCGAGCTTGTATTTTAGAGAATCGCACAGCAGTACACAGTCGTCGCCGAAAACGAATGTGTAAAATAGAAATTTTGTAGTTGCTCTGAATGCAAAATAGTGAGCGGATAGTTGTAAAGCATTGAAGGGGAAAATCTATAAGGTGGGTAAAGTGGGGCGGGAAATATCACAGACCCTTATTTCGATTATGAGTCAGCAAGGGTGCTTTACATAACGTGATTTGGATTTTTTCCCAAAATCTCTCCGTTCGGATAACTCTAATATTTTGCACTGGCTCCTACCTGTAACTTTATCCGCATGGAAATTAAGTATCAAAAAATAAAAGCCTATGGTACCCGGCATTAGTGCTTTACTGTCTAACCGTGAAAGCATTTTCAAAATAGAACTAGGTATTTTAGACATTATTCCTAAAGGAAAAATAAGCAAACTATAACTTTTAAATAATACAGGAAAAATTTTTAACCAGTGCGTAAATTTTGCCATAATAAACTTCAACACGTTTTATTAAACACGTATATTTTATTTTGATATGTCTTAGTACTAAAAAAAAAAGTTATCGCTTACGAAACATGTTTACTTAAAACCATATTTCATTGTCACTCGGCGCTAGCGCATTCCCCACCCCCTCACCCCAGCCATGCGCCCGGGCGGCGGCGGCGGCCGCGAGTTTTCATTGATAGTATGGCGAATAGATTATGTCCTGGATGTTTTGCTTATTTCAAACTCGGATAAGGATGAATTTTTTTTAATTTTTTTTTTTTAACTAAACACGGAAATGTGTTCTATTACTGACACTGAACTACCAAAAAAAATTTACGCACTGGTTAAAAACTTATCCTGTATAGATGCGATGTGAAACCGTCAACCGTAAGAACAGATCCTCATAAAACATAACAAAGAGCCAGCTCAAAATCTGGATATGATCAAAACATAAATGATAGAATTTTATACACAATTATAGCCAACATTGACGCAGACGAAGTCACGGCCAAACGCTAGTAAGATTTTATTTTTGAAAGCATTACATTGTAAATCATATTTATGAAAGTTTTCGACTTCATTTCCATCATAATGTCTTAGATTAGCATGGAAATCAAGTCTAGACCGTAAAGAAAAAGATAAACTGGCCCAACCGCTTACTGAAGTCAGTTGGTAAAATAATATTTCAGAAGCAGACTCTGAATTTTAAATAAGTCTGACAAGACTGCTCTTAATATATAAATATTTTATACCATAAAGTATGAGGGATATAAATATCTTGCAAACTTCCTCACATACCATTTTCTTTGAGCATGTTTCCCTTTAGATGAAACATTTAAACTGAAAGCTGAAAACATGTATTTGAAAATATATGAAACACATTTTCAGATTATACTAACGAAGACTGTTTTGTGTTCGATAACGATGTTTGAACTTTCTGTGATCTATTTTGAGTCGTATAATTGTCTGCTATAATACGATTTTGGAAATGGAAAGTTAATTAGTGAAGGAACGGGGATTTGCTAATATGCATGCTTTCATGTTCATGTAATAAACAACATTTTTAAATAACTAACTATGAAATAAAAAATATATTATATATTAAACTAGCTTTTGCCCGCGACTTCGTCCGCGTGGATTAATAGTTCCCGTTCCCGGGGGATTTCCGGGATGAAAACTATGTCCTTTCTCGGGTCCCAGACTATATCTGTACCAAATTTCATTGAAATCTGTTCAGTGGTTTAGGCGTGAAGAAGACACAGACAGACAGACATACAGAGTTACTTTCGCATTTATAATATTAAGTACGGATTTAACGGAGTTTATATGGCCGTAGTCACATGTGACGTCACAAAGCATGTCGGATCTCTCTGTCTAATCGGTGCGTAATTTATAGTTTTAAATGCTTTTAATGGCGGTATTTCTTGGCCGATTTTAATTTTAATTTCACTTGTGTCATCTCTACTACGGTATTTTCAGATGTTGTGAATAAATGCGATTAAAAAAAGAAATGCATATTCCCTATTTCATTGTTACCAGCTGCTATACCTCTTGGTTATGCCTATGTTAAGTTACGTCATTGGTTGGTAAGTCGTAAACCTTCCCGATAAAGACATAAAACGCAAAAGGATTTTTTCAAATCACACTAGCACTTCTAGAGATTAACAAACAAACTCTTCAGTTTAAAATATTTGTTTAGGATAATGGTTTCCGCAATATTGAAATCTAATACGTTACTAATAAAACACTAAGTTCGAAGAAATGTCAAATCCTAGCGTCAATATTATTTGGAATACTGCACTCACTGAGTCCAACGCCATACATTTTGGTACAAATATTGAACCAACTCTCGAAT
This sequence comes from Caradrina clavipalpis, assembly GCA_932526535.1. NCBI lineage: Eukaryota > Metazoa > Arthropoda > Insecta > Lepidoptera > Noctuidae > Caradrina > Caradrina clavipalpis. Next base: position 4,346,813 of record OW052095.1, read on the forward strand.
CGTAAAATATTTGTACTGCATAATTTCTAAACAAAAAGCAATAACGAACATGGAGAAATAGAGTAAAAAATAAACCAATTATAGAAATCAGTAATGAAAGAATACCTGGAAGGACTCGGGGGAGCCTAGCAGTGGAACAATCATCTACCTAGCCTTTTCCCAACTATGTTGGGGTCGGCTTCCAGTCGAACCGGATGCAGCTGAATATCAGTATTTTACATGGAGCGACTGCCTATCAGACCTCCACAACCCAGTAATGGGTAATACGATACTCTTGGTAAGACTGGTTGTCAGACTTTCGGGCTTCTGACTAACAGTAACGACTGTCAAAGATCTACAAATGACAGCCGGGACCAACGGCTTTACGTGCTTTCCGAGGCACGGAGGAAACTCGCTATGATAAATGGTCACCCATCCACAGACCAACCTCGGCTAGCGTGGCTTAACCCGGAAGATCGGTCTATGCGGCTGTAATTATTTAGCCACGAGCTCCTCCTAGTGGAACAATATAGACTAGTAAAAGTTAAAAGTAAAAATGAAGAAGTTCTCAATACTGCTGCAAAGATGAATTCTGTTTAGCACTACATCTACATCTTAAGGCTCCTCCACACAATGCCTTTAAAGCAGTTGAAGTATAACCACAACTAATGCGTGGTTTAGAGGTATAAGGAGCATGGTGTAATTTTCCGCATCCTCCATTGAAAAGAGATGATAATCCGACCACTACTGCACCACCGTTGTTGTCAGGATTGTGTCTATATGCTAATGCCCCGGATAAGTTTGATACCATAATGTAGGAAACGTCAGTTGTATTTCGCTGGTAGTGCGATAGATGTCGCCACAGTCATAATGAATACAAATAGTTAAAACTCATTTGCCTGTCCTTGTCTCATGTCACTAGGGGTTGGCGCAACACGTTTTCTGCTTCCATTCCGTTCTGTCAACAGTCATGCTATCTCTGACTCGCGTCCGTAAATTCGCCTGCGTGGTTTTTCTCACCCACGTTTTTTTAAATCTTTGGTTATTGTTCCGCTCTTGTGTATCGTAGCGTGATATTATATATTCCTTATGAATTTGGTTATCATATTTTTTCTTTCAGTCAGCCTGATAATTTTAGTGATTAATGCGTTTAGTAAAAAAAAAACTCTTCAGATTTATTAATTTAGTACAGATATTTACAAAGGCATACTTAACGCCGTCGTATGCATTCCCGCTACCATTCAACCAAAGATGGTGTAGAGATAACATGGCTTTGCCCTTCGTCTCCCATGCTCACATAGATAGCTGAAAACTAAAGGAAAAAAAAACACAAGGCAAAAGCACCATTATTACAATAAGAGTAAAATCTAATTATGTTTGTAAGGAACAAAGGAAATCTCCCAACTTAACCTCGTGTTTAAGCACTGCACGTTCTCTTTGTACTACTTCATAGTTACTGAGTTGAGAAACGTTACCTAGTCTTAACTTTCTTGTCTAGATTGTTACTGTTCTTTCTTTGTATTCTTTATTTCTGATGTCAGTACCAAGATTGTGTAAATATTCTTCTAAAGAAACTTCGTTTTCTACGGATATTACATTTAATTAAGAAGTTACGTAGTATAAAGAGATATAATAATATGAAAATTTTGATGAAGTGAGCTAAAGGTGAGCTGTTATTCCACTCAAACTGCTATTCTGTAAATAAATCTATTAGTAAACTTAGGTGAAGATAATCTAAATCTAATCGCAATCTTATCTCAGCGACAATCAATGTCTTAACCGAATATAGGTAAACTAAAAGCATTTTTGACAGATTGAGTCTGAATTTAGATTGCGTTTGTTCCTAAAAAAAATATTAAATTTATGACTGAACTAATGCTGGGGATCGACGGTTCCCTAAAGAAGATATTTACCGAATAACAGATCTAAACACAAAATCTATTCAATAGTATTATATAACGAAAGTAAACGAATCATATACTTTACCAAGAGAAAAATAACTACTTTGTTAGATTAGGTTTCTATTACACTCACAGTAAGAAATTCAATAAATGCCTACAAATCATATTTGGCCCATCAAATATTTTATGAATTGAGGTCACCCTGATCGGCGTCCCTGTAATTATCGCTACGTAGCGAATGGTCCCTAAAATATGTATACGAGTATGGACAGCAATAATATCATTTACGATAGCCATAAATAGCCTATCTCTACGCTAAGGTTTACGTCTGCGAAAATTGAGAATTTCTTCGAATTCTGACCGTTAACCTATGAGTCTATAAATCTTTATCCAAGATTCCGTCGACATGGTACCTTTCTGAACTTTTATGTTGTGTGCAAATATGAAACTGTTTACTGTTTGCCAGGAGAGGGCAATTTTATAACTTCTAATATTGTGGTGTAAGTATTTCAGTTTGGTTTGAGCCGTATGCAAGTTTGTATGAAAGCTGGCTGGTGCCCGGTAGGCACATAGGGTTAGTATAATATAAATGTTATTAAAATACACGAATTGTAATGTATGTACTTCCTCAGACCATATAACTCACTAGACATAGTAAAAAATGCAGGCTTTTCGTGTGGTATTACATTGATTTGTATACATAGGGCCGGTCAAAGAGACTGATATTTTTTCGTGTTCCTTCTAATGCCCTTTGCGTTCCAGTGTCGCGGTGACTCTTTCGAGCAAATTCCGCAATACTGGCGGCAAATTGCCTAAGATTCTTTCCAAAACAATATCTTTTTTAAACTCATCATTTATAACTTCATTCTGTCCATCAGAGTTTATTGAAGTCAACTTTATTTAACGGGCCTGTTGGTCTAGTGGTTAGTGGCCCTGACTGCTAAGCCGGAGGTCGTGGGTTCGATTCCCACCCAGGACAAACTTTGTGTGATGAGCATGATTGTTTGTTCTGTGTCTGGATGTGATTTATCTATAATATGTATGTATTTATAAATTATATAAGTATGTATATCAGTTGTCTGGTTACCATAACACAAGCTCTGCTTAGCTTGGGATCAGATAGCCGTGTGTGAGTTGTCCCAAGATATTTATTTATTTATTTAACCTAAGAACACAAAGGATAAAAAATAGTTTGACTATATTGTATGTCAATGTATGCAGTAAATCTTCAACAAAACCGTTATATTTCCGATAGCTATTAAGAAGAATGTTTTCTCCGAAAGTGGGTCCATCCGTACTTTTCCTAGTTGACTGTATACAAGCCTACTGTGTCAACTCATCTCACAGCAAATATTTACTCGACAGTGTAAGGAGACGCCCTAGTTGAACAGTTTGTAAAGGCTCCTACCCTTTCAACACAAATCCACTTTGGAGGCGTCTTTGGAACTCTCCTTTGAAATTATTTTTCTTCTAATAAAAAGCTTTGATCGCTATATTGATAACGGGCTTATTTCACCGAATCCTTTTTTTAAAGTACTACGTTTATGGACTTTCAGGAATTTGTTTTTAATAATGTATATTGGAATCCCAAATGTAGGTATTGTGAGATTGGTTTTTAATTATTTATCTTATTAGCTTTAATTTCAAATGCTATATTTCATGTGAGGTTCTTAAAACGTTAAAAGTGTAGTCACCAGTAGTAATCAAAATCTAGTTGAAAATAGAGGCATTTTTGACTAAACGTAGATTAGATTAAATTAAATTATTAAGTAAATTAGTTCTTAAAAGTAATCAGAATTGCCTCTCTGATAAACTAATACTGCAATGAAAAGCTTAACTTTAAATACCCTCCTAGACTCCTAAATTGAGTAAAATGTGTTTCCATAGGACAGAGGCTTAAAACATCAAAATAAAAATCAGTCAAAGGAAAAATGACTATGTAGTTTTGACATACTGGCCATCATTTTAGTGTCATTATTGTTTCGAATTTCATAAAGTGACAGACCTTTATCATAAAAAGTTCAAGTTCGAAATACGAAACTGTGAGCAAAAAAAAAAACCCGTCTGTTTTCGGGTGCGTTTTTCCTTATTTTATTTTAATTTATTTAATTCTTCTTTCTCGTTGTAGCAACCTTATGTAAGGTTTTGATCTACCTCCTTACTTATGTAACCGAGTTACTGCGAAAGGAAGTTAACGAACCGTTCTTGATCTTGGTGCGGGATTCCATCAAATCAGCTACATGGGCGAAGTTTCATATTTATGGTTTAACTTACGCGCCTGTTACTCAGTACGCTCTCAAATATAAATCAACATTTTGCTATATGAAATTGGAAATATTTTTTGTGTCAGTCTAAATCAAATTGTTTCATTCGAAGAGTATTTACTTTAGTCTACCAAGACGATATAATTATTTATTTGTTTGTGTAAGTTGAAATGATATATTATAAAATATTAATCTCCATTTTTTTTTTCTTTTTTGAATTGTGGTCACTGCTGACAAAACTAATAATAGACTAGCCAAGTACCTACACACGAGATAGAAACATTTGCTTGGGTAAACACAGGTGCACTCCCTCTCTTTCCTCTATCTTATAGTCGAACGGCAATTGGACACAACCCGGGAAAGAACAGGTGCGGGACCGGCGGCTTTTCACGCTTTCTGAACTATATCAACTACTAAGCTTTGGGCTGCTTTATAAAAACACTCAATAACACATTGTCCGATCAGGGAATAAAACCCAGGACCCTACGCTCAGCAGTCGCACTTGCAAACTGTAAGACCAACGAGCAGTTCAAGACTTTAGCGTTGAACCGCCCGTAGTTCAAGACTTTTATCTTGAACCATCCTTTGTTCAAGACTTTCGTCTTGAACTGCCCGCCTTGAATCCCTAGTTTTACTAGGAATTGGAACCATGTAATTAAAGCCATCTTAAGGCTGTTCCAATTTATGTGTTTAGTGCCGGACTGCTGCGGCATTCGAGCAGTCCGGGTGTTGGCACATGGACGGTTGTCTCTTTCCATACAGTTGACAAGCCTGCGCGCGCACGTACGACAAACGTCACGTGTAGTAAACAGTACCCGGAACCAATGCTTACTAGTTTTTCATTAGTTCCTCTGTTATTTGAAAAAGTGAAACCGATTATTACGAAGCTCTGTAAGTAGACTATCGTTCTTAACTGTCACAGCCCTGTGATTACATTGTATTGTATGGTAAACTAGTCTCTGTCTGCGACTTCGACCGTGTGGGTTTTTTTACCCGCGTTATGGTACGTCTGTAGTTACTGCTCCGCTCCCGTGGTTCATAGCGTGATTTTATGCAACGTACGTTACTCAGGAATAATGTAGCTATCTATTGGCAAAAAATGGTTGTAATCGGTCCAGTAGTCTCGGAGATAACAAACAAACAAAAAAAAAATACCGCTTTATAATATAGATAAATATTTTTACATCATGTAGATTTCGTTTTACATGACGTCCATCAATATTAAGTGTACCTACAGTCTCATTACCTTTGTGTTAATTTTGTTCTTGAGATTAGCACGATCAAACAAACAAACAAAAAACATCTAAAACTTTATTATATTAGTATCTATAGATTGCATGTAACCTACAAATGGGCGTAACTACACACTCTCACACAGCGGACAATTTTTACTCGTATCTTTCAATTTTACCGAAATATTCCATTACCGGTGATTAGTAATCAGTGTTAATGGATAGCGTGTAGGTACGCTTTATGTCACGTCATGAGCCCGTAATTACGTAAGACAATATTGTATTAAAACATGAGTGCTAACCTATTATGGATTTTTATGATGTTAAAGTTCATTATGATGGAAATTGCAATCTGGAATGAGGCGACGGTAAAATTGGGGTTAGTTCTGGCAAAATGTAGCCTATTTTCGAGGTCGTTGTGATGATTTTGGATATTTAATGTAGATTATATTTAAATCTACTCTAAACAAACGTTTGTGACGTATATTTAAAGTCAAATTCAAATGTGTTATAATATCTATTAAACCATTAGGCATAAGGCACTTTAGGACGTCATTAAAAAAAAAACACTAATATATAGTTGTTACTAGTTGTATACTATAATGAATATACTATATTCAACTGTAATTGGTGTATAGTAATAAAACATAATTCACGTAATGAATTTCTTCATAATAATTTATTATTGTTTATCGACCTATTACTGTCCCACAGCAGGGCATTGATCACCAAACTTGCTCAAGACTTATTTTATTCCAGGTTTCCGCGCGATCTCAGTCGTGTCCTAGTTTGACGTTCCTAAATTAATTATTGAGAGATTTTGGGTTCGTTTATCAAAGCGAATCAAAACATCAACCATCATTGATTTAACTCAGCTACCCTCTACATCGCATCAACCACTCCAAAGTTAAGGGTAACGTTACCCTTGTAACTTTATCCCTTGTATTTTCAACATTTATCTCGTCCATGTCGAATGTCGTTTCATAACAGAAACTCGTTGAAAATTCTTTATGTTTAACTAGCACTGTTAATACACTTTACTGAGTAAAACCATTTACCCATTGACGTCATAACCCAAGCATCCAATTACCCCAAACAAACAGTCGCTCCTCACTGAGTAAAAAGTCCTCCTACACAAATTTTTCTTTTTACCTTAAAAAACATTTTTGTCATCATTCTCTTGCTGGCGCTATCAAAGCTATAAGCTATCAAATTTTCCCCTCTGAACGCCTTCAAGAGTTCCTACGAGGAGGAGCAATTTCCTTAAGCTGAATTTCATGAGCAATATACATACTTCATATAACACATTGTTTCTGCTAACGGTTGAACGTGTTAGCTCATTTTCTTTTTAGGGTGCTCATCGATTATGAGGGTGAGCACACTCCGTATTTACGACAGAAATTGCTTCACTCTCTACGGTATTACCTGACTTTGATTGTCAAGTTATCGATCGCTCAGTAACAGTTTAATTATTCACATTTCTAATAACACGTTCACATTTTTACTTCGTCTTCCAAATATAACCTCAATTAAAATTTCAATAAGCTATAATTTTGTTCCACTTACTGAAGTCGAATCGTAAATGAAGACAGATTCTAAAATTATAACAATTTAACGCTCTAAACATTTGATATTTTGCAAGTAAATTAAGAGGTAACTTTCAACTTTAGAATTTGGTTCAAAACGACCTCAAACGTTTCAAAGCTAAGTATCTACTTCAGTAAGTACTTAGAAAATGTAAAAGTTGTCTTGTTTCAATGTTAACTTTCTCGGCGTTTAGTAGGAATCTCGTTAAATATTCGACGCCCGTACTAATGGACCGGCCTTATAGTGTATGCGCAATGCGATAGATGGCGCTCTCTAATCCAGGGACTAATGAATTCAGCCAGAATCACACAGTCTAACACGAGTCTTAACCCAAACATCGGTAAACCGTGTCATTACTGTCCTAGAACATGGTTCAGGCGCCGTTCAATCTGGTTGAGCACTATGCATATTTTGCGCATTACTCGTTACGACTTCGATGGCGAATACGTCTTGGGTCGTAACTGCTACTTAAACAAAATGTGTCACATTACGTCCCACATTACTATTGCGAAGCTGTTATGCTCCAGTGAACAATTTATGAGTTATTTAGTCATATTTTATGCGGCATTATACGGGATTGCGCTGAATTGATAATTTATGGTTTGATTGCAACCATTTGTGTGCTGTCGTTAAGTTTTATTAGAATGTTCTTGATGTTGCGTACATTATTGTAAAAATAAATGTTTTCTCATTTACTTTTCTTGGGAAAACGTGAAGCAATTGCCATCTTAATGTTAATTTCTTTTAATTAAAACATTGTACTGGAATTGTTTGTTTTGTAAACACAAGTAGGTAAGTCAAAGCTAAGTCAGTTATATCAATATGACCATTAGGAGGCACATTTTAACGTCATTTACAAGAGAAAAAAAAAATAGAATTTAGTTTACCCTTTTCATGGGATCAGAATTATATTTTAATTAAACTATTGTACGGCACTTTTAAACGTCATTATATTAAAAAAAAAGAATTGAATCTAGTTGCCTCTTCCAAAGACTGGTTTTGTGCGGAGAAAAATGAAGAATATACAACATTAAAAAATATTTTGTATTCAGGATCATACACACGAAAAAACTACCCCATAAAGTACTCATTTATCATCACACTACTCGTTTTAAGTATCAATAAACGCGCCATCATCGTATGAACAGAATCATTAATCACTCGACCAACATGTTTCCATTTTCAATTTAAACTCCAGTCTTCAAATTCGCCAATAATTTTCATCCAATACAAAAGCCGGTCGTAATCCCCATTTACTGGATGTAGCACATAATTAATATATTCAACCCACATCAAATATGAGCAATGGACCGAAAAATGCCATGGCAGATTATACCCCGCTAAACATCCCGACACAACGTCCAAATAATCCTCAAATCCCACCCCTTTAGAGGGGGGTGGACAAATAACTACGTAGAGAGTCTTTCGCTCGATATAATTGCCTTTGAGAGAATATTTCCTAAAGGCTGGTGTGACTTCCCTAAATAAATTGTTCTTTTGATTAATACCATAATTATGGCTGTATAGAAAGCCATCCATTTTTGTAATGGCTAACGTTTTATTAAGTCTGGGAGACTATTAATTTGATGAGACTTTATGTAATAGAATTATTATTATTATTTAGTGTGGTTCTTTCTTCACTGAAAGGGTAGAATTATATTTTCGGGCTCCAGCCTGCTTTTTGTCCTGTTGTTGTACTAAATAAGTATCCTTAACTAAATTAATTTAATTGTGGGTTGAATACAGTTAAATAATAAATGATATTTATCCTGTAGGTACAAGTATCACTTCCTAAACGACTAATCTGAAAAAAAAAATTGTCAAAATCTCGCTATTTCGTGACTAAAGGAATGGCCCTTTCTTAGACCAAAGAAAAACTAACGAAAATATTTGAATTGATTTTCGCATTGGAAAAACGACTCTTTGATCTAAATGCATCCTGGTTTATTTTTAAACGATAACTACAATACTATCAGCCGTTGTACGAATAAAGCCTTCAAACTGAAATACAACAATTATTCTACGAGCTCGTGTTAGGCCTCTTGATGGTTTTTTTAACATAATACGACCTTCAATTTTAACCTTTCCTGCCTATGAACAAAATCATTGTTTACCATGTTGTCATTCAAATGTACCTAAACCAATGTAAGCCGCAAATTAATTACTTACTGCAACTCATAAAAGCAAATGTTAATTATCTCAATCACACTAAACGACAACCCTAGTTTCTTATTCAGGCAGCGACTATTCTACATGAGACACGAGGACGCGTACAATAAAGGTAAGTAATTGGTAACCCGAAATAAGTTCAAAGGAGTTTCGCGTCTGTAATTATTGCAATAAAGATCACGTTTTAACGATTACTACATATTAGAAAGTTAGAGACGTTCGCTTGTGGTAATCTAATCAAGGTTGTGTGCTGTGTGCACTGAGCCGAAACGTAGCGAGGAAGCCTACGTAATTTTCTCCAGACGGTAATATTCGAGAAATTTATCAACTCCGCCGTTTTATAGGCTCGACTTATTAACATATTTTTAATGTTATATAATTTTGCTCGTGTTTGGTAACTCCAAAGTTTTAGGTCTTTATAATTATGAAGTTAATTAGACTTGAAGTTTTGTGTAGAGAGAAGTTTGTAGAAAATGCTTTTAATTAAATAACACGTCCTTAAAAGTTAAGCAGCGGGATCTATCTCTAAGTTGGAAGTATATTGTTTTGTTACTCAAATCCAACTCTTGGCATATAATGTACTAATGAATATTGATTTATTTTTTGAAGAACCTTGTAACAACCTTTCTAAGCAGTACATTGTTCGTTTTAAAGATATACTCTCTATAGTAATTTGGATCATTATAATGCTCAAATACGCTGCTGTAAAAGTACTCGAGTCAAATCGATTTTCGAATTGGAAATACAACTATATCTTCTATTGTATTATGGTTTAGTTTTACACGACGAACACAATCAGTGTTACACCCATTGGCATAAAGTCTTCAAACGAAATATAAAGCGTAAAACGGGTATTTTCCATTAAAAAAATCGATCGTATTTACATTACGTTTACTCCAAGTGCTTTGAAGTCTTAATAATCTTCGTAAACACTCGTTCGCTCCGGATTCGTGCGATAAACAGCTATTTATGAACGCGTCAACTCTTAAAGCAGGTACTGTCATGAGTTAAGCCATCTCTCCAGAGACCATATCCCTAGAACTCTCCCTATGAGATAGGGACGAATTTTAGTTTATAGGCAAGGTTTTGGTGTTTTTCGCATAGATGATTAGTTTCATCACTATGTTCGCATTAGTGCGAAGAGAGAAGCGTAGCTGATGTAGAGGCTCTCCCTGAATGAGCCGAATTCAAAGTAACTTAGGAAGTTTATGCTATAATAAAGATTATTTTAGAATGAGAAGAATATGACAGACTGTCACTACGGCTGACGGAAAAAAAATAAGGTTAGTTATAACATTTTTATATCCTACAAATCCTGCTATATAATATTATTAATGCGAAAGTTTGTGAGGATGGATGGATGGATATTTGGCTTTCACTCTTAAACGGCAGAACGGATCTGGATGAAATTTGGCACTGAGATAGATTGTAGTACCTATGGAATAAAATATAGAATACTTTTTATCCCGGAAAAATCTACGGTTCCCGTGGGATAACATACCGAATTTTGCGCGGAAGAAGTCGCGGTCAGAAGCTGGCAATATAATCATTTATTTCAAATTATGAAGAAAAAAATATACATAGTTTAATAGTACTTCTATTGAATAAATCCTTCCACTTCCACAGTACCTACGTTTCGTCAACAACCATCTCCTATACATGTACGGGACTACAAAACCCTTAATGAATTACACGGGAAACAACCCTTAATTAAATGTACAGCTATACTACATCTATCCCGTCCTCAGCTGAACTTAGTACTCAATTTAATTGCCAACGGCAGTGTGGTTATGTAAAAACCGAGTTGCTGCAAAAGCGATGACTCTGCATTTTGCCGGTTTGCTTTCATTCGTTTTACGCAGTGAAAACGCTGCGTCACAGTAGCGTTATCGAACCGTGCCGTGTAGTAAGTTCACTAAAATATTAGCGAAGTTAGAGTAATAGGTAGAAGCTTTGTTTTTGGTGTCACGTTGTTTGATTTGTTCGTTTGTTTTTGGGTATTTTACAATCGTCTTTTGTTTGGCATGACTGATTTAGTTTGTGACCTACATATTGGTATCTTGAAAAGTTAGCTGCATCAATTTTGTCATAGTTTTTGTCTTTTATTCTAGCTTCTGTCTTTCCCTTTTTTTTAAAGATGGGAAATCATTATACTTTGCTGGTCTGCTCTGCGTGCGACTAAGTCTTTGTAAACCTTAGAATTAACACAGGAAAAAAAACATTTTATTTTGAATCTTATCTGTTTAACTACATTAATATCTACATGTGTGCCAAATTTTAGCTGATTCCATTTAGCCCCTTTTACATGGGACCTAAAAACATACCTACCCAATATACTGACCCTTCGGGAAATACAGGCGTGATGATATGTATGTGTCCATTTAGCCGTTTAAATGTTAAAGGGTAACAAACATCCATCTATCCTCACAAACTTTCGCGGCTATATTAGTAGTAGGATTAACCCACAAAGTAGCTGATTGGTCCCTTTATAGACGCAAATGCTACCAAAGTTTACCGGGCCAAACCAAAATGGAAATAACTCCGCAGGTTTATATTTTTTTCCTTTTCAGATTTTCCAATTCGTAACAAATTTTGCAGCTGATTAGGTAAAAGTTTGATAGAATGTTCCTTTTTTATGTCTTTGTACTTAAAGGTCACTTTAGTTTGACTCTAATGCAACTTAGGTACCAGGGAACAAGCATCGTCAAGGTGGTTTAAAAGAAACGAGGTTTTATGTCTTATATTATCCTCGTACGTGCATTTTATTTAGTTCTATTGCTGTTCTATAAATAGTAAATTGTGTTTGACAATAGAATTAAGTTTAAATTTAAACAGATTTTACATTTTATGTATTGTATCGGACTCGGAGGAGCTCGTGGCTAAATAATTACAGCCGCATAGACCAATCTTTCGGGTTAAGCCACGCTTGCCGAGGTCGGTCTGTGGATGGGTGACCATTTTCATAGCGAGTTTCCTCCGTGCCTCGGTAAGCACGTGAAGCCGTTGGTCCCGGCTGTCATTTGTAGATCTTTGACAGTCGTTACTATTAGTCAGAAGCCCAAAAGTCTGACAACCAGTCTTACCAAGAGTATCGTATTACCCATTACTGGGTTGTGGAGGTCTGATAGGCAGTCGCTCCATGTAAAATACTGATATTCAGCTGCATCCGGTTCGACTGGAAGCCGACCCCAACATAGTTGGGAAAAGCCTAGGCAGATGATGATGATGATATTGTATCGGACTTAATGCAGTTGTCTATCTCTCTGTTATCTCCCGGTATAAGTGTGGGAAGGGAACACCACAGTAGTATTTAGTCAGTAAACCCAGATAGACCTCTTCGCCCTCAGCTGCGGGTTATTCGAAAGAGATACCGCGCCCCCGGAACGCAAAGGGCACATGAAGGAACATAGACGGGTTTTAGTCAGTAAAAGTCTGACACTCCCTTCCGCCCCGCCCAGGGCGGGGGAAGTTATTTGATGACTTCCCTTAAAAAAAAAGAAGAAAAAATAGACATCAGGGAGGATATTCCAGCTCAAACCAAAGAAAGGCACATACAATATACATATTGGCTATTGCTCAAAATGGTTATAATAATGCAGATAAAGAGTATTTCGATAAACGTTATTTTTGATTCCAATTTATAAAACTAGCTATTAAATAACTTCCAATTATCTTCCGCAAACTCATTTTCCTATGAATGTTCAAAAAAATATCGGCCAAGAAAAACTTAAGATTTTACTAAATTTTTTTGTTACTTACTCGTAACTCCGTAAAAAATTCGTCAAGTTTCAAGTTATTTTTATAATAATATTAGGTTCTTAAAATCCCGTTGAATCCAGAGCTGCTGATTTACTTCCAGAAAGTTTAATTATGTTAATTTTATTTGTTTATGCTCAGTTACTTAAGGATTAACTTGTAGAAATCTCGACGAAATAAAAGCGGTGTCTTTATAAAATTGTTTTGTTTTCTAAGAAAATGTTTATACGGTCTTTTTATAAGCAGTAAATAGACCTTTTTCAAGGTCCGACAAGTTTGCTTCGGAAATGTCATTAAACTGTCTTAGTATGCTTTAGGTATTATACACGGTAGAGTACTCTGATTACTAAAAAGGGTTCCATCTTTTCTAAAGCGACTGGGATTATTTTTTATTAAAACTTAATTTATACTCGAATTATAAAGCTGAAGAGTCGGGTTTTGAACGCGCTAATCTCAGCCAGTACCTACTACGGAGCAGTAACTAAAGACGTAACTGCAATAGGCCCAGTAATAATCGCACAAAACCAATTGACAGCAAAATTAAAATCCCACTTTCTAAATTCCTAGTACCTGTCATATGTAAGAAAAAAAAACTATTAATATATTTCCAAACCGAATTTTTGGTCATGGCGACTTATCACCATGACAATCAGTCACGAACGCAGGAGATATTATAGTGTACAAGTGTGTGCGAAAACACAGATGCAGGGAGTAAATCTGTGTTTTCGCACGCAAGTGAGGAGTCACAATCCCTCACTCTCATAGTCCGACGTGACAGCAAGCTACTATCTTAAATACAATTCATCAGAAAATGGGAAAGCATACCATCTCAGGACCATAACAAAACATCTTATATAGCATAAACAAACTATCAAAACACCTATATAAATCAAAGACCAATTAATTACCTGAAACAATTTTACGTAAACAAGAGTAAACGGCCTTGCACAAACAGGCGGAATGAATGTCGCTTAAATTCCGTCGATTTTTAAATAAAAAATAAACGTTATATAGTTTTAAGGGTTGATGCTAATTGGGTAGATGACACCATTAACCAATAAATCCACTTCAGGAAAAAAAACGGTTTATTTTAGTCCTGAAAACGCGAGGAATTTTTAAATAATTATAAAATTTAATTTGTAGTTGCTTTGAAATCAATAAATAGTGAAAAGAGATGACAAAAAAGTGACGTCATATTTTAGTATTGTCATACAAAATCGACGAAGGAATCGCGTTTGTACAGCTCATAAAAAGTACGTCAATTGATAGAGCTGTCATGTAAATAATTATTGTGTTTGTCGTTAAAAATGAAATCAGAACACTAAAAGAATGTAGCATTCGAAATTCGAAATTCAAAAATCGCGCGCTCGCTCGTGCAAGGCCTCAAGAATAATTACGAAGGCTCGCGTTACGCACCGCACAATGACGCGGCGTAAACGCTCACGCCCATTATGACGCAAACTAATTTATTCATCAAGATATTATCTTTACGGGTAATGTTAGTTGATAACTATTACGTAATTACGTCGAGGGGTTCTGGAGTAGGATGAATCATAATTATCGTAGAGGTTGTTAATGTTTTATGTTGCATTACTCTGCTTCCAGGCTGAATAATATCCGTATTGTGATTACTTTTCTCGCGAGTATAGTGTTCTGTATTAATATTTATGAAAGGGCTAGCTGTGTTTGCGCTGTGCAAATGTGAGCCTAAGTGTAATGGAAATAAGCATTGAATATGCTATCACAATATTTAAAGTGAAACTAGATGAAAGGATTTTAACGAGGTCTGTTGTAAGTCGATTTGATGCTTCTCTTAATAGTAACTTCTGGCGTGACGTCTCCTTCCTAGGACAGTTTTAATGATTGGGTAAATTCGGTGAATTAAAATTACTTTTCTAATAAAAAGTAATTTTAAACAGTATTATAAAAAATCCAATGCCAGTGATGTATCTAAGTGTACTTTTTTTTTCTTTTTCAATTCTTATTATAAATTAAAATGGAAAATGTCTTTAATAGGTATATCCTAAAAAAAAACAAAAGAGTTAAAGATTTTTTTGATAAAAAAATATTTTTACTCCTCTTTGACCCCTTTCATTGTTAATATCCCTTTTATCAAAAAGGTCAGTCGGCAAGTCAATCATATCATTAATCCTACGCATTGATTTTCAATAGCATTACATTATGTTATCACATCGCGTGACCAGCCAACACTTTCATTGAATCCGACGTCCATATGATACGAACACGCAAACAAAAGGTGATTTGATGTGTAAAAACCTTTTTTTTTTTATAGAACATGTGTGTAGGGAATTGTTTAGCTACGAGTTTTTTTTTGTTTTTAGATTTTGCTGGCAGTTTTGAGTTACAGTGCTATTTTGTGAAAATCTTTCTCGTCAAAATAAGGTGAAATGAGCTTGAGGTGAGCTGTCATTCTACCTGCCTAGGGTTGCCAAGCGTAAAGCTAAAGAAAGAGCTGAGAGCTAAGATAAAGTTGGACATAGTAAGGCATTTTGGATGCGTGTCCGGCTTGTCAGGATTTTGTTATGCTTTTTGCATTTAATTAGAAATTAGAAGTTGAGGCGAGTTTATTCATAAAATTATCAATTATTATTATAAAGTATCATAAAAAAAATATTACAATAATGTTATCATTTTAAAATACTGTCATAAAATCCGGCGGCATATTTTACCGAAAAGTCCGTCTGGTAGTTAGGCATTCCGGATTTAGGATCTGCCAGCCCTATACCTGCCGTCTATCTAAAAAACCTCTCGATTTACGTAAAGTGTTTTCTAATTCAGATTTAAAACTAGTTATTTCAATAAACCATTATGAGTCTAGAAAATAGATACTTATCCAAAGTAACGCAATCCACTCTAATGTAATGACAGAATAATACTTTTGAAAAACATCAAATGTACATACACATATTATTCTTCTGTAAAATTCCACAAAATCTAATATAATAATCACAAAGAGCTATTTAATTGCGTCGTATCGAATATTTGCCTCGTGTCTTTGAATTATTAAAACAATCCCCAATCGATATTATTACCTGAGCAATTTGATATTTCAAAGGACGATTTCTTCAAAAACTTTTACCAATTAACGAAGACTTCTGTTTTCTTTGTTATTAACTTGTTGTTCTAATTATTACGTAATTGTCTTGTTAATTCTTGAAGTTAAATCTTCCTGTTTACGTAATGAACAACGTGTATGTTTTAATTACCTTGTTATATTTTTAGTACAAGTTAAGCTCTTTGTGAAGGAGCTCTTCCGGGGAAGTACTACCACCATACTATTTTGTGGTGCAAAGCAACGGAAAATTACTGGAAATAACTGTAGTACGCATAATTCTTTTTAAAATGAGATAGCTGTCATTCCAGCTAGCTAGAGATTGGCAGCTCATCTCAATCTCACTTTACGTAAATTCATCAAAGGAGATTTTACAGAATCGACCCGTAGTTCTACAAGGCTACCTGTAGAAAGAGCAACAATTAGTTTGTCATTGATTAATTTATAACAAATTAAAAATCCTCAAAAATAGAATTGAGAATTGTGTGCAAATTATTTCATTTATTATTTTGTATTAGTTTAGATGCAGTTTTGTATTTAGTGCTCGCCGCGGGCTATATTAAAACTGGTAAAGGTAATGATTCTTAAACAAATACAGTTTGAAAAAAATATACATTTTTTATTTAAAAATGTCGGTTCATGTTCTATGTTCGTGCAATTTAAAACAACCTTGATATAAACCTCGGTTAGAAGCCCTATACTTTACTTTAGTACCGTGGTTTCAAATTATCTAAAGTGACCTGTAAAGCTTACATAAAACGCTGTTTTACTGCACTAACATTGTTTCACAATATCTTTGAAATCTGTTGTAAAATGTCAGGGTTAACTAGGTTAGGTAATTCAGTGGAACGAGCTTGATTCACTTTCTTTTTAACTAAACATTACATCTAGTGAATTTCCCTTTTTATTCGAGAACTCGTACTTGGCCCGCGATATAGGTAAAAGCTATTGCACATACACAACAACACTTTTAACTTGAACTTAGATTTATTTTTAATTGAATTTAAATATAATGCCTATTTTAATTAAAAAAGTGGTCATACTGTGTCATTTGCAATCATCATCTGCTTAACCTTTTCCCAACTATGTTGGGGCCGGCTTCCAGTCTAACCAGATGCAGCTGAATACCAGTGTTTTACATGGAGCGACTGCCTATTTGACCTCCAAAACCCAGTAACTGGGCAACATGATACCCCTTAGTTAGACTGGTTGTCAGACTTCTTGACATGTGCAATATCATATACAAAAACTTCCATGTTTCGTTATATTATTTCGCGAATATTTGGTGCAGGTTATACGTTTATCTATCCTTAAAATAGATCCTGTTATACTTAATAACGTGTAACGTATAACTATTTGATGTATTTGATGAAAAATTATTAAATAAATAGACAAAAACACTGAAAAATTTAAATTACATTCAATTTATTTATTGAATTGTAGTTGTTTCATTCTAACAATAAAGCTCGTTTTTCAATAACTCAAAGGTTAAGGAAAATTCAATCATTGTGTAAACGTAGACCGGCGACAAGAGCTCTCAGTCAGTTAGCCTTTAATTAATAGAATCGATGTAGATACCTCAAACGGTTTATTTCAAGCTATCAGAAAGTAAAACGTCGAAAATTTTCCACGATTTAAATTAGTAGGTAGGTAGCTATTAATAGGTTATATTATTTGTGGAGTGTGTAGATATTGTACATACTAGCTTCTGTTTACGACTTTGGCCGCGTGGTTTATTTCGCCCGCATTAAGTTACGATTTTGGTTACTGCTCCGCTTCGCTTCGTAGCGTGATTTAATATACTATACTTACAATCCAACAAATAAACTACTCCAACAATAAACCTCTGCAGTTTTATTATATTAGTACCTATAGATTGTATTACTGAGAGAGTGCTAAAATATATATTTAAGGCACTTGTGTTGTAAATAAGAACCTATACTTTGATCAAAGTTATATAAACAAGTCCCATACCTGCATACGTTGATCAACTATAGATACTTAGACCCGTTCTCTGTTGACTGGGATATTTTTTGATTGAATTTCATTATTTTTCCCAGTTACAACCTAAAAATTCAACAGTTTCACTATCAAAATGCATGCGCACTACATTATCCACGACTACTTCAAAAATTGTAGAAACAAGAAAAGAAATAAGCTATTCTACGATCTCGTTGTTTTACATTTTGGCACAAAAATGTTAAAAAAGTATCCAGACGACTTTCCAACGACCCCTTTTATGGCATTTTTTAAGTACCTGAATGTTAAATGTTTCGTTAAATAAAAAAGCATAGACAAAAAGCGTAGAAGTATTTACCCAGTGTACAGTTAGCAAGATATTATCTAGACACACATTCACGGGCAGACAGACAAAGAGAGACAAGACAAAAGAGAAGAAGAAAGAACCAAAGAAGAAGAGGAAGAAGATGGTAGAAGAAAAGAGTTCAGACATTGCAGATTTTTAAATTATTATTATTGAGCACAATATCAAAGAAACGAAATTGATCTAAAGTCAAGTTTTAGGTATTGCCTAAAATTATGAATAGCAGTAAATTGTGTTATTTAGTGTCTATTAAAATTATATTTAAAAGTAACATTGTTAATCGACTTTAGTTGCTGACCGTACCAGGATCGCAGTTAGAGCAGGAAGTCGTAAATACGCTTTTATTTGAAATGTGCTGGAACGCAAGCATTGTGTGAATGTTACGGTACCCAGGGGTCGTGTAACTCGCACAACTCTACAACATTTTATTCCTGGCCGGACCATGGCTGTTTAGTACTCATATACGCTCTTTATTACATCTTTTGTATTTAAAATTTTATTGTTTAGCGTTGCGTGTAAATTCGTCAAAATTCCTAATTTCATGATCGGCGCAATGATGAATGTTTATTTGGGTTCCAGTAAGGTTAAATGTAGTTAGGGTTGCCAGAACCTACATGAAAAGGTTAAGCGGGACTTTTTGGGAAAAAAACCCGGTTTTTATGTCTGAATTATAAAATGAGAACATTATTGTATTGTAATTTTATCGATTTTTATCTTAAAACCGTCATTCATCTTCTTATGAATTACATGTAAAAGAGTCTAACAAAAGCCGAATAGGTCGGACACTGACTAATTTAGTCGGACATGAATCTCAAATGCCTATGTCCGGTTTTATCCAAATGCCTGGCTAACCTTAACGTAGTTATCCCATAGTACTACAAATTAAAACAATTGTAGGTACTGACTCAATGTTTTACAGGAAATACATACATAATAATTTGCAAACATTATTTATAACATAAAATTACCATCAACACAGTTAATTTAAAATTCCTCCACCATTTTCTACAACATTAATTTTCATAAAAATGTTTAACAAATTCCTTATAGTGAGCAAGCGGTTTATGAATACATATGTTGGTTCGTCGGCGTCGGACGACACATCCGTCCTACTAGAATATGTGATGGGCCAACAAACGCCCGACAAAAATAGGACAACTACATCTTGATAAAGTGGACATTAATTTATGACTCAACTGCCTCGTTAGCCTAGTGGTACTGGCTAGAGGTCTTGGGTTCGATTCCCAGGTCGAGCAAAGTGTTATTCGTTTTTTCTGTGAAATTCTCAATAGCAGCTTGGAGTTAGGATTGTGCCCAGTAAATGGAAATATACTCGCCCTATTACATAACCTAAACATGCCGGCGAACTGTGGATCTACATTGGTACACCTCTGCCTAACCCTTAAGGGAATACAGGCGTGATGATATGTTAATTTATTACGTGAAACGTAACGTTTTTCCTGCTACTGTTAATCACGTGAGACGGAACACCGACTCAGCGATTCAACGTCAACCAACGGTGGGGAATACCTGTTCGATTTTCCAATTTGCTTTCTTTATTAGAATTCTGGGGGAGTTCGGAAACGGCAGGCAGTTTGTCCGCGGTCACCGCGCTTGGCAATTTCGCCTTCGTTTTTGTTCGTATTTTCTTTTAATTCACAAAATAGCGGTTTGTACCAATAAATCTTCGGTTCTGTGAGCACAATGCTGCTGTCGTACGTCGAATGCTTTTTTTATAAAAGACTTTTAGTCTCAAAAGAAGGTTTTCTCTATCTGAAATACGGGTGATAAATGTAGGGACCTACATTGTTAGTACTGGGTAACTTATTAGCTACGTACTAACTTTGTAAGCCTTCTGTAGTAAGAGGTGGCTCCCATGGGAATTGTGAGGAGCTATTCATTGTTCGCTCTGGCAGTGTTCTGGGAATCTGGTGCTAGAGGGTGTGTCATTTTGCTTCGGGAACTTAAACCAATAAGTCTTGAGATCTTGAAACTTATATACTTTGTGCATCTATATACACTTTCTATCATGCAGTTTCTCAGCTTTATCATAATTAACTAGTCACTAGGTCACTACATGGTTTTTACTATTCCGTGCCCAAAAGATATCAACGGGACACATTACCTACTAAGCTTCCATTGTTTTTCGACCTTACATCATGAACCGTGATAGATAGAGTGTTGAAATTTTCACAGAGTACGTATTTCTATAGCCGCTTTAATAAAAAAAAAAACAAAAATTATGATGGCTCTCTTGTTTCTTTACAAAAGCATTTAAATAGTATATTTATAGTGTTTATGTTATACAGTATGATTGTGCGTGTCCCCCTCGCAATTGACCGGACTTTTCTATCCAATGTTTTCAATGAAATTTTATTTGATCCGCTTTAATTTATCATATACTCCTATTTTTTTTATCTCAAAGACGTTTTTGCCTAATTCGTAAAAGTTAAGTACCTAGTAAAAAATATTATCACAAAGAAGTGATGTTACGTAAAAAGAATATTAATCACAGGAAATTATAATTAATTAACGCTCACGCAAATTCTTGAGACGAAAAAAATAAGTTCTGGATAATCTACTGATTTGAGGAAATGTATTTTCCTTTTACGCTTACGTAATTGTAATAAACCTTTAACTTTGGAAGAAAAGCATTAGTTTTATTTTATATCTCAAAATTGTAGCGGAGAGCGTATCAGCGCGGTAACTTCAAGTTTTATTATAATTAAGCTACACTACAAATAACTCCTAACAGTTGCAACTCCTGAACGCCAGAATCAACACTGGTCACCACTAGAAAAGCGCCGAGGCGATGAAGCTCGACGAGTTCGACGATATAACCATATAACTATCTTGGATCCCAACTAATCAGAAAGAACAGCGGAGCGTTAAGGAAATACAAAATTTCCGAACAAGCAGAAAGGAGTAGAAGGAGATAGAACATTAGGCCAATAGGTACAAAAAACTACAAGTGTTAGACTGAGGCGATATTCGAACTGGAAACACTATCCGACTAGCATTTGAGTTTAATTTTGTACGACAAACACAATTAGAATCATCCATTGATAGAAACAAACCTTAAAAACCGCAAAATTCCCAATCTAGCAATCAATCGAATTTACGATACTTTTACTTCGCGCGCTTGTAACAGCACCTCGATTCGCATTTTCTTCATGAAAAGAAATCAATAAGGCTTACAAACTTTATAACTAGGTACCAAAATGTTGCCACCCTTAAAATCTCCATTGAAATAAGTATGAGAGGCAACATTACCCAAACCGAACGAAAGTCACTGGATTCTAATATTGTTAGGAGAAAAAAAAACTTTTCTGTTTATTATCTCGAAAGCTCTCTGTTCGTCGTCATTGCACGGATAAATAAGCAGAGCATTATAATTGGAGAATGCCCTGAAGCTATACGTATTACGTGAAAGAAAAAAAAATAATAAATACAAGTTCTTTCCAATGTATTTCGTATCATTACGATTACTTTTACTGCGGATTTTATTCAATAAGACATCTTGGGGAATATAAAAGCATTTGTTTTTTTTTTACTGAACGTGCTTTTCTTTTTTTTTGTGTGTGTGTGTGTGTGTGTACTTAATCAAATGATCTTAATTTGAATTTATATTTATCTTTTTTATAAATAGAATCTTAATAAATATTATTAATGCGACAGTAATTTTGTTTGTGACCTATTCACGCCTAAACCACTGAACTGATAATCTTATACAGAAAACGAAAAAAAGCAAAAAAGGAACTTTTCCAGTGAAAACAACAATACCCTTCGTATGATAAAAGATGACGCTACGTGTCTTTCGAATGATGATTGATTTTGAATATTATAACCAACATTTGCTTTGGCAAAGTCACGGGCAAAAGCTAGTATTTTTTAATTAATCTGTGTGATTAAAGAAATAACGATTCGTTGCAAAGTTAATTCTAAAAATCTCTGCTACAATATTCCACTAAACCCTTCTAAAATAGGGTAGAGCAGAGCTTCCCAACCTGGTTGCCGTATAAAGTACATAGAGCGCCCAGAGGCGCTGCTCCGAACTTCAAAAAATTTAACAAAAAATCTCTAGAAATTTAACGAACAACATTGTATTCAAATTATTGATTAACATTATAAAAAAATGCTATTAATGAAGGCTAGTAAGCGAAAGACAGGGTGCCATGACAAATTTCTAAAGTTGTAAATGCGCCAATGCGGATTGAAAAAGGTTGGGAACCCCTGGGGTAGGGGGTTATTATAATGCGCACACTGGCCAAAGCCGGGACTAATACCGTTATTTAAGGAAAGATTATTAGCTGAAGTCAACACTCCAAAAGTATTATCACCCTTAATACCCTGCAATACGATCTTTATAAGTAATATTGCAGGTCCTTTATTTCTTCAGTTATTTCGATATCGCCTTGTAGGGGCAATTTGCTAGCCCATCGCCTATGGGGCTCGTTAACAGACTCATTCCCCTCACTTTTATAACATGGGTATGAACCCTATTTGTTATCTTTTGTAACATAAACGTCACGCTTGTGAGCCCTTGGGGTAGGCAGAGATGTGTAGTCGTAAAGTTGGTCATTGTCGGTAACTATGGGTTTATGTGATGGTGTGAGTAACTTCCTATTGTTCTACTGACGGTATGATAGGCGCTTGTAATAGATGATTGGCTTCTGCACAACGATCTGCAGTGTTATTCTGTAACAATCTCCCTCGATAAGTTTATATGAGGTGAGTTCCATATGAGTTATAGATCCCTAGCATCAAGTGGGATGCCTGCTCTCCTCCTACTACTTCACCTAGGGACATTTTAATCCAACTGATGCTAGAAATTGACAGCTATAAGCATTTTCTTTGCTTTGCCATAAAAAATAGGTAGGTACCTATATACTTTGTAATTGTATTATTTTATAAGTTTTGTGTTTAGGCTTATTCAGCGAGCATGTAGAAAGGCAGGACAAACCCAAGGTGGCACTAATGTAACAATATTTCTTAAAATACTAAAGTTACAAAGTTAAAGGTAGCTCACATTAAGCTCACTTCACATAAATTAGGAAGAGACTTGCTGCTTTTCTAATGTATGTATGGAATTCATGAGTTCCGGGTCTGTGCATGATTTTATCATGCTAATATAATATCTATATCTAAGAAGTTACTATAAAGCCACACAGAATCAGATATTGTTTAAAATAAAGCAAGCTTTCTCTTCTACATTTCACCGTCTAATTTCCAGAAAATTCTACTTCAACGACTTTGGCACGACTTTTAAAGCACTCCAATAACCACAGCAACAATATGACGTCATACATTGTATCACTATACAATACTGAATATACAACGGTTACAAAGACTACCTCCCGCTAATAATTTGGACAATTGGCATGCGGCCATAGGTCGCCAGCCCGGTTTGAATACCACAAACATATTGTGTGTACAATCTCCAACTAGATTCTGAATTCCTGGTACTAGATTTGTTTCTAGATTCCATTTGGAGATACGTACGTGTAATCTTAGAGATTTGATTGTTTTGTATTAAATGTTCGGTTAGATAATGGTATGGTTTTCTTTGGGGTAGATGTAGAAATTGATAATTTTTATTCTTGTTTTTTAAATTGGATGCAGCGTTTGTTTCTTTGCATGCTTAAGAGAGACAAATAATGATACATACAATTAATGTTATCATAAGCTTCTTGAATGGAATTATTAATGAGAAATATTTATTACCATGACACTCGCGGTGCTCGTGCCCTCTCAGTATGATAAGAGGTCTTTGCACTGCAGTGGGATAACGATAGGCTGGTTGTTATTGTATTTACCGCAATCCAGAAATTGCATGGAAACCTTCTAGATGTTGAGACCATCAACATACAAAATAACAAAAAAAAACAAAATTCACACGTCCTGTGTGAAAAAAAAAAGACTGACAGGAATTCACTCACACCTAAAAAAATGCGGCTTTAAAAAAGTAAATACAGCAGAGGAAAAGTAAAAAGAAAATACACTTTATAACCGGCACTATCTTTTTAGTCCAAAAAATCCTTTTCTTTCCTCAATTAAGGGAAGATTTTCCCTTAAACGCCACCAACAATTATGTATTTCGATACTGAAATTCCAAAAGATTATCGTGAAGGAGAATTAATCACGTTTCTTTGAAAGAAAGACTATAATTACTGGGTTAATTGGCTAGCCTGTATTATACGAGAGATGATTTCGCCTTTGGTTACTAAAAGTTCACCAAATCCTATACTTGTATCGTATACGAACAAAATTGTTGACCTAGATTCTTATCGGTAGTTTATTGTAATATGTTTTGGAATATAAATGGAATAGTTTAAGTAAGAAATGCTTGTTGTTGAATTTCATGCAGGCTAAGGGTCTGTTTCACTACTATCGAATTAATTCTGATTAAATTACTTGGCACATTATTTCATAATGATTCTGTTCCATTTTTGATTAGTGAGGGATAGAAGCTATTGAAAGGTAACGAAACGAGCCCTTTTCTAATAATTTTCTGCTGTCATTTGCCTTTTTAATACGTTGAAATCTGTAATCCGCCTTGAGCAAGCCTGAAGATCTATTCTTGTGCTTTCTCTGAATAAGTCTTTGCCCTGCAGTGGGGAAATTTTATATAATAGTTGAGGATTTTTTTGTTTTACTTAGTTCTTTGAGCTTTCGAGGGATTCACGATAATTGTGTTTATCTTGTGCTTGGTCGCAGCTACACTTTCTTTTATATACTGTAGTGTCAAAAGGTGTTGATGGCAGACTTTTTAAATAATTATTAAGTACTCTTGTCTTGTAGCAGGCAGTGACAATGCATACAATAGTTACAGAAATGCAGAAAGGAGGAAGAAATACCGTCAATAAATGTTTTTATTACAATCATTATTCGTCTTTATAACTACGAACATAATTTTAATCACTTATTTTCATTTAGATGTTTCAAGGCACTTTAAAACTCGTAAAAACACCAAAATTTATTCGCGAGTTTATAATATTATGGTGATCATATTTTATTTCATGAAACATAGAAGTACGAAGCTCTTTAACTGCTTTGAGGAAAATTATGCCGTAATTAAAAATGTATCTAATTACGTGCAAATAATTAGCGCGCTAACATTCTAACATGGGTTTAAATTTTAAATGAAGTACCCAGAATATTTAGGTAACTAAAACAACACGTTTTTTTTTTGTTATACAGGGCTATCAGACCAAAATCTACTTTTCAAAGCAGTTTTGGTAAGAGAGGTCTACACGATACCTCTTAATAAGAGGTATCGTGTACCCCAGTAACTGGGTTGTGGAGGTCAGATAGATAGTCGCTCCATGTAAAACACTGGTATTCAACTGCATCCGGATAGACTGGAAGCCGATCCCAACACAGTTGGGAAAAGGCTAAGCAGATGATGATGAAAACGGTTTTGGTAAGTTTCTGTTTTATGATCGATTCATTACACTATAACATAGGTACCAAAGTTATGCTTAAAATAGATTATAAAATTAGATTAGATAGATTTAAAACACAACCAGTCAAATATTGTTTAAAAATTAGTTTAGTAACTAATAAACGCTTCAATTAAACGCAAAAGTTTAAAAATGGCGATACAAATTAACATCGTTTAAAAAGTATCAACATTCTGAAAAAAAAAACGGATGGGTCGTTATCGCGACCATTATGGGAATATAATTTGCATTTCGGTATTAATTCAAATTGTCTCGCTGTAAATTCATTTTCACGTTCTTTTGATAATTCGTGAACTGTTTTTTGCATAATGAACATTTTATCTGTAAAAAGTTTTACATAATATTGTGATATAAAATTTTCTGGAACAACGGTCGCGTCGCGTCGCGTCTAAAAAGGTTTCTTTAAAAGTATCAATACCTTCTGATAGCACAGTTTTATTTTTTAAATTGGTACCTTCGTTCGAAATTGGAACGTTAATTAAACATTTTGTGCCAGTTTGTAAAAATGTACGGTCTTTCTTGAATTTTGTTTAGTTTTGTAAATCGCTCTAGGAGCAAATGTAACAAATTTGGAAATACCTATTTTGTTGCTAATGAATGAACTTGAAAGATGGAGGCTGTTATTAGGAATAAAGCATTATTTAGTCACTAAATAAATCTCAGTCACTTTATGTCTTTTTTTGTTTATAAAAAGGCATCTAATAATGTCAGAGACTGATTTGTCAGCTTTATGTGCATAGATCACATCATTTTTATGTTTGACGTATTAAACTGACATTTTAGTCTCTAAGATTAAAAAATACACATTTACTAAAGAATGATTGCTGTTACTTTTTGTTGAAAAATTAGAAAATGTATTTTCCTTTTATATTAAAGTCCCCATGAGCGACATTATCACCGGGGTGATATGTTGCAGGCTCACTGTAAATAGTTCTCCTGATGGGTATACCTATATAGCTCGTTAAAACCGTGAATAAATTTACATCACTTTTTATCAAACTCCACTTCCTAGGTACCTAGTTAGAAATTTTGCAAGCTGGCATCTGTGAGCTAATAGGTACCTACAGGCTGACTTTTAATACACTACATACCTTTCAGGGGGTGAAAGCACACATGAGTACAAAAAGCTTTCACTACAGGACCAGGTCTGGAATGTGAAAAATATCAACGGTTCAAAATTGGTTCCTCAGAATTCAGCCTGTATACCTCACTGCTACAAAATACGTAATAAGATACCTAAGAAATAAAGCTTTACCCTTATCAGTCTTCAACTTATTACTCCCATCATCTATACGACTTCCCAGATCAACATAACGCAGCCACCACCCCCCTAGGTGGCACAGCAAGTGGCTTATTACAAATATTATCGTTGCACGAGTACGCTAGCCGTGCACCCGTATTATTACGCGCCGTCTTGCACAAACAACGCTCTCCAATAAACTCCATGTTTGTATAACGGCACAATGTTATTTTATCACTCGTGTATAATTTTATTTGTAGTGTTTTTATTATCTGGGTAGAGCTAGTGCATTATTAATATAGTACAAAGGAGTGATTTTTAAAACGGTGGGCGGTTTTGATTACTACTCGAATTTTGTAATGCTTTTTGTTGTTGTATAACATACAACATACAATGACGCCTATATTCCCTAAGGGTTAAGCAGAGGTGTACCAATGTACACCTACAGTTTGCCGGTATGTTTTAAATCACATGTAATAGGGGGCGAGCCTATTGCCGTTAACAGGGCACAAATCTAAACTCCGAGCTGCTACTGAGAAGTTCATAGAAAAACCCAATAACACTTATTAATAAGCAGTAATAAGAATATTGTAACCAGGATTGTGTTTATTGGGTTTTTCTATGAAATTCTCAGTAGCAGCTCGGAGTTTGGATTTGTGCCCGGTTATGGCAATAGGCTCGCCCCCTATTACATGGGACCTAAAACATACCGGCGAACTGTGGGTGTACAGTGGTACACCTCTTCCTAACCCTTCGGGGAATATAGGCGTGATTGTATGTATGTATGTATGATTGTGTAAAGGCGTGTCCGTGGATGGCAGATGTGAGTGGCAACGCCGGGAGGGGGCGCCCTAGAAAGACCTACCCTGACCTTATTGGTGAGGTTCTTCAGAAAGGTCGAGTGCGCAGTACTTGTAACCGGCGTGCTTGTATGACCAGATTTATGAAGCGAAAGGAGTGTGTAAGGATCGTAGCTAGTGGCTTTCTGTGGTTTCTGCCTACCCCCATGCGAAAAAGGCATAACCGCATAAGTATATGTAGGTATGTATGTGTCCGTGAAGTATTTTGCTCGTTCTTCTACATAGAGACTAACCTACATTTTAAAACAAGCAACTATATCAAGTTGCTAACTCACCGACTCCTTGACAATCAAAAGTTTTTCTACCCCTAGAATAAAACGCAGCCGAATTTTTTCTTCATCTATTAGAAATCCAAGTCATTAAGTCGTATTTTATTTTACTAATGCGTTAACGCATTAAAGCTAGTTTGGAGTGGTATAAGAACCATAAAAAGTTATCTCTGAATATTCTTTTAAAATACTTTCTACGTAGGGATGATTACCATATAGATAAAGAAAGAGGAGCCTGAATAGTTATATTATAAAACTAGGTATTGCTCACGAATTCATTCGCGTTGTGGTTATAAAATACAAACTGTCTGCAACTTCGTCTGCGTGGCTTATTTCAGTCGCCTTATTATCTTCGATTACTGCTTCGCTCCCGTGAGTCATAGCTTGATTTTATACCTTGTGTCGTAACGTGATGTTATATAGCCTTTGACACTCACAAATAACGTGTATTTCTATGGGTGAAAGAATTTAAAAAATCGGTTCAGTAGATCCAGAGATTACAACACTACAACGCGAACGTCACAATTTTACAAATTTTAACCTCTTTATAATATTGGTAAAGATGGAACAGCATTCTGTTCTATTTTTGAAAATATCTATCAAGAATCTAATTAGAAACTTGTTGGAAGGTGTTGAAACTGGCCTATAAGAATAGAAGTGTACTTAGTTAGCAGTAGATGGCAGCACTTGCATGTCGTGTGCGGAAACAAGCTCCACATGAAAATGTCAAGTTGCCAATCACTAGTCATACTGACTGACATTCAAGTTCAATTCATTTCTGTACTGGTATGTAGCTTGACAGAACTGTGAAGGCAATTCCTGCGTTTTCAATCTTAGTCTCTATCTGTCAAAGATGCCTGCCTATATTTTTGACAAGATTCTGACATTAGCTGTCTCTCAGATGAGATTGCGACTAGATTTTTAACTTTTTTTTTTATACCCCGTATAGCGTGTACTTTCTAAGTTTCTCTTGGACATCATTGACATCGGTGAAGGAAAACATCGTGAGGAAACCTGGACTTATAATTAATAAAAATATAATATATTATGTAGGTACGTCTGAAACCATCAACCTGCCTTGAGCAAACGTCGTTATCAATATTGTACCTTCTCTGTACGAGAGAAGGCATTTTGCCCTGCAAAGGCACAATAATAAGCCGTTTTTATTATAATTTCTGTATTAAAGCGTAGACGTAACTTCATCTGTTTTCAACAATCCCTCATAGATGGCGTTACTTGTACCAGTACTAAATGTAACATTTATGTTAAGTAGGTTTAATTATCACTTAGTATGTATCGCCATCAGTGACACCTAATTAAGCATGCTTGCTTGCTTCAAGTCGATAGTTAAGTTCATCGCTTTTACATGACTAAACGTAACGTAAACCTATTATTATGTTGTAAACTCGATACTGACTTATGACGTGTTTAGATTATATGTAGGAAATTAGCTTTCAAGTGACTATCTATATAAAAACTTAAATATAGATGCTGCATCTTTGCTAGATAAGTATCTTATACAAAATAAATTTAAAATATAGCAAATTTAAATCCCATGCATGCAGCAGAAAATGTATCAAATGTTTTTAACAATCTCTGGACCCTAAGGTCCCGGGCCTTTGGAAGGCTTACGAGGAGCCGAAGCCAACTCGCAGAGGCCCCTTACATGGCTTTACACTGAAATGGAACACCAACCGACAATTATCCCTGTTTGCACTTTGCAAATGCAACCAAGGACAATCGCCGGCTGGCGCAGGGCTATTGCAGAATATGGAAACAAAGAATAGGGGTATGTATGGGTTTGGGTGGCTTAAATGGACTAGTTTCCTGATACTATGGAAGGACTATGGCCCCTGCCAATCAATGTTTTTATGACACAGATACAATAGCAGGGGGTGACTAGCACACTCGATAAGTGAACCCCCTAAAACGGCCGCTAGCACGTAGTGACGTAGCGACAAGAGGGCAACACAGACTGAGGTGCTTGAGGAGTGGAGAGGTATTTAGAAAGAAAGAAAGAAAGAAAAATCATTTATTCTTGCGAAAGCGACGCACAACACAAAAAGTTAAAAACAAATAAAAAATAACAATAATAATAATCTATAAACGCCACTACCGCGCGAAAAGGCTGACGCTCAGCATAAAGCCATGGTCCGTGCACGAAACACGGAACCACAGCGCTGGTTTTCAGCGTCAGCCGGCGTGTTGCTGTCTCGGAACTATAAAGTACGACACCACCCACAGTATTTCAAGGCTATCAGGACAATCAGCAGAAAATGTATCAAATTATTATTATTTTATGGATTAAAACCATTGTACCCTGCAAGATTTTACCTAACAACCAGTAAAGATAATGTGTTTGTTAATAGAAAGAAAAGGAATGTCCCTTTCTTCTACAAAACAACGGGGCAACACACCTAAGAGGATTACTCAAAATTATAATTAATCCTGCGTACTTATCTTCCTAATTTCGAATTAATTTACAGGTTCGACTAAACCTTAATTAGTAAA
Source organism: Caradrina clavipalpis (assembly GCA_932526535.1). Taxonomy (NCBI): domain Eukaryota; kingdom Metazoa; phylum Arthropoda; class Insecta; order Lepidoptera; family Noctuidae; genus Caradrina; species Caradrina clavipalpis. The sequence continues at coordinate 4,377,440 of OW052095.1, forward strand.
AATGTCACGTGTTTCGGTTTAATATTTTATTTGTATTATTTTTACAATAGTACGCCAATTCCGAGTTCCCTAAAATTGCACGCTGCTGTATTTCAAGTTAAGATTTGTCAAACGAGATGAAAACTAAGAAAAAATATATTATAATGTATAGAATAATTATAAAAGCAGAATACATAGTGCTTAAAGATCATCATCATCTGCCTAGCCTTTTCCCAACTATGTTGGGGTCGGCTTCCAGTCGAACCGGATGCAGCTGAATATCAGTATTTTACATGGAGCGACTGCCTATCAGACCTCCGCAACCCTGTAATGGGTAATACAATAGTCTTGGTAAGACTGGTTGCTAGACTTTCTGCCTTCCGACTTACAGCAACGACTGTCAAAGATCTACAAATGACAGCCGGGACCAACGGCTTTACGTGCTTTCCGAGGCACGGAGGAAACTCGTTATGTTGTGTTATAGTGCTTAAAGATATTAAAATGTTTTAGAATCTACAGATATACATTTCTTTTTTAGTCGGGCAAGCCCGGCACTCTGTTCCCAAACCACTGTAATTTCTTAAGCCAGAATCAACAGGGCTACCACAAGAAAAGCGCCATCACATCATTACAGATATACATTGACAATATCAGGGTTAAAATGTAACTAATACTGCCTACCTACCTAACTAACTGACTACTGCTACCACCACTAGCATGTAAGTAACCTATCCGTTATTTTTTTAGTACTGATATGCCAAAAATCATCAATCCGCCATGAGCAAGCGTGGTAATCAATAGCATTTCCTTCAAGTAAAGAAAAGACACGACCCTTCTCTATATGAGAATAGGCCTTTTCCTAACAATGGGACATTAATTGGCTGATATTAATTCAACAGTATTATATTACAGTATTTCTTGATAAAATAGATCTCATCATGAATTTGCAAAACAACTCCAAACAATAATTTCCAATTTTGTTCAACAAGCACTGTAAAACCCAAACTATAATTGAAAACAAAATAAACACGAGACCGCAAATTAATTTAATTACCAATAACGAACAGAAAACAAAAGACGAAATTAAAAAAACACAATCACCTTATTGAAACTGATTCATATTCATGCTAAATTGTGCCGTATTATTTTTACATAGAATCAATACTCCCGGAGCAAACAAAGGCCTGTAAATTATTCAAATATTCAGACTTGAAAACTAATCGATTCTTGTATTAGACCGGTTCTGATGAGAATCAACTGGTTTCAATCAGAGGGGATTAACAGTGACCTGCCGACGCGGCGTTGAATTCAAGTATGTCCGCCATACTTTCTGAAGGTTTTGTTCCGTTTATGTTATTAGATATGAAGTATTTGAAAGAAAGCATCCCAGGTACACTGAAATATATTTCCTTCGAGTAACCTTTGTAAGTTTCTTCCTGTGCTTTATTTTTATCTGAAACATGCCAACTGTGGGTGTACATTGTTACACCTCTGCCTAACCCTTCGGGGAAAACAGGCGTGATGGTATGTGTGTGTATTTTTATCTGATCACATTAGATAAATGTTACTACTTTATTAATACTACTGCTATTTTATCTGATTATAAAAGGCGGAAATGTGTGAAGATGGATGCATGGATGATGGTTACTACTATTTCCTTCACCGATGCCAGAGATGTACAAGATAAACTTAGGAAGTACATTTATAATAGAAAAAGTCACATTGCTTTAAGCACTGCACCAATAAATGGTAATCTAAATAATAAAGAATGTAAAAGAACCCAAAAAACCTACCTGTCAAAAATTTTAAGGCATCATAATCAATTACAATGTTTTATCTAAACCAATAACTATTTATCTTCCTAAAGCAATAAAAAAGGCCTCACGAAAACGTCGTTAGCTCAAAGCTCCCAAAACCTTAAAAGAAATTGAGATTCAGGTCCAAACGGAAAGTAACTGTGAAAAGAAATGCGAAAATGAGGGAAGTGAGGGTAACTTCCCTCATTTTCCTCGCCGGCCTTTGGCAATGAGTACTCTTTTCATATCTTGTTCCCAAAGGACATGGATTTGCATGTTAAAGTTACTCGTGTTCTTCCTAGTTTGAACGGATTGTACTGGTCATCGAAAATATGATTTTGGAAGTAATTTTCAATAGGCCTAATATGAGCTACCTGACGAAAAAGTGTTTAAATGGATCGATTTTAGAATTGAAAAAACGATAGAATTCTTAGATAATTTTGAGCGACAAGTACGTCTGTCGTCTACGCGCATCTGTAAATTTGTTATGTTTTGTTTTATGCCTTATTTTTCCTTGCAAGTGATTTGTAATCTTTGAAAAATAAGGAATTTTTAAACTTCTAAGCACAATTAATATCGCCCATTGATATGCATAAAGATTTCAAAATAAAAATATTATTTGTAAAGTCAGTGTCGAAAAACGAAACTTATATCTGTGCTAAAACCTCAAGTATTCGATCAACAAGATAATGTTGATTCAAGCCCTAAGCACTTAAACGTACAAGTTTTCGTTTTAAAGACATATAATTCATGTATAACGTTGAAGCTTCGTACTACGGTACAAGGTTCAATATAATAAAACCGTTATGTGCCGAGCACATGTATCTGAAAAATAAATGTATCAGCACACAGTTTCGGCACAAGACCTTGGCATGAAGTTTAATATTCTGAGTGCTTAAGTATTATGGATGAATCTTTCGAAAGCTGTGGAAAACTGAAAGGTATATAATTTAATAGGAGAAGGACAAGACTTGAAGTACGACCTGATTAAGACTGTAGAAATATACTGGATGCAAGCCGCTTCCAACCGTTCCTATCCGAAATCAATGGGAGGCCTATGTCCAGCAGTGGACGTTCTGCGGGTGATAAAATGATGATGATGATTTTATTGGATGGGTGACACCATTAACCAATAATTCAAGGACATAACTTCTAAAAAACACTTTGTTTTTAGCCATGAAAATTCGATTAATATAAATTACCAATAGAATTTAATTTTAGTTGCTTTGAAATCAATAAATACTTAATCAGTTGAGTTAGCAAATAGGTGACGTCACAGTTACTATTTCCATAGGAAATATATGGGAGAATCGGGTTTTGACAGCTCGAAAAAAGTATGTCAATTGATTAGAGGTGTCAAAATTTTACAGCGTTTTCAAGGAAAACACAGCAGTTTTCCACTTGTATTTAGGCAGCGCCTAGTGTTAATAAAAACGGTGTTACGTTACTCAATATACCCAGGCTTAACCAGTATCGATTTCGCAAAATTATTAATGAAGGGACGGCTTGTATGCTTGTTTTGATATACCTACTAAAGTTTGTTCACTGAATGATAGGCCTGAAGGATTGGCCGATCGCTGCTTCTAAGCTCGCATATTGTATGTATTTAATATAGCTATGTTTTTGTATATATTATTTACGTGTTTTTTTTACCGATGTGTAATCATAAAATGACTTCTCCCGCCCCCTAGTGTCAGAATTTTACTGAATAAAACCCATCTATGTTCTTTCTTGTGCCCTATGCGTTCCGGGGGCGCGGTATCTCTTTCGAACAACCCGCAGCCCCGGCAGATTATTTACGTGTGAAGATTATTAAAGAACTTATCTATAAGTACTAATATTATAACGCTAAAAACAGTTTTGTTTTTTTGAAACGCGATAATCACTGGAAGTAATAGACCTATTTCAAAAAATATTTCCCCGATTAAAGGCTACATTATAGTATTGCCTACGTTTTATGATATACTTGATTTTCAAACGAAGTTACGGGCCGGAGCTAGTACGCAAACAAACTAGATTCATCGATTATGACATCATAGAATTCAGTTCTTAATTCCATACACTTAAATCCACATGAGCAAAGCCGCAGACACAACTAGTATGTAAATAAATAAATAACCCTAACTTCAAGCGGAAAGTGCTAAAAAGACCATTCACCGAATTTAAACAGAAAACCGTCCACGGACGAATAAAATCTCAGTTATAAATGTGCCATAGTAAATCCCTAGCTCCCTACACGCCTAGTTATTTATGTATTTGCGGAAGGACATAACTTACCGAAACCATGACCATTTTCCAGACTTAATTACAACTACCAAAGTTAAACTGCCTCGTTAGCCTAGTGTTCCTAAGCGCGACTGCTACGCTAGAGGTCTTGGGTTCGATTCCTTGGTCGCGCAAAACAAAATATTGAGTTTTTATTTATTTAAGGACTTTGGAAGACTACCAGCTAAATACAATGGTGATAAATAACAGCATGATTATCTGACAGCCAATCACAAGTGTTCACGTCTAGAGCCGTGACCCGTGTCGGTTTTCTATGAAATTCTCAGTAGCAGCTCAGATTAGGATTTGTGCCCGGTTAATGGCAATAGGCATGCCCCTATTACATGGGACCTAAATATACTGGAAAACTGCAGGTGTATATTAGTCCACCTCTGCCTAACCCTTCGGAGGATACAGGCGTGATGGTATACCAAAAGTGATTAAATTTTCGGTATTCTTACAACTCGTTAACTGGGATCTCGCGTGCATGTAATACGGGGCGGCCATGCGGCAGTAAGCCTCTTAGTGGGAGCCTCTTTATTTAATAGTTTATTACTAAAAAAAACCGACCAAATGCGAGCTGACGAAGGGTTTCATATCACCGTTCAATTTTTATCACTATATAAATAAAAAGAATGTTTCTGGAATGGTAATAAAGTTGTTTTTTGTATTTTTTAAATTATTTTAGTGTTGTTACAACGGGTACAGTAATACACAGTCTGAAAACTATTATATTATTCCCAACCACCGCATCTCCTGAAAGCCAGAAACAATAGTGGCGACCGCCAGAAAAGCGCCGAGTCAATGAAGCTGGACGAGTCCCGGACAAGTGATTCAACTGTCTTGGATCCCGCAACAAAACTAAAATACAAGCGGAGGAGTATCAAAAAAGATAATTTCAACATTTCAAGTGTTTATCAATTACTGTTCATAAGAAACAGTCCTGTGATAGACATACAGAGGAGTCTTAGTAACAGGGTCCTGTTTCGCACCCTTTAAGGACGGTACTCTAAAATTTAACTCCGTATAGAAAATGCTATGATTTCTCTTTATTATAAGTTCAGTTACCAAATAATTATATATATATTAACCTTCATGAAAGTTATATGTTTGAGCCGTTTGGGGTTGAAACACTAGGGCCATGGGGACCGAGCGCTCATCTAGTTTATCGCGACATCGCGAAGCGACTGGTCGATTCTTTACGTGACCAGAGGGCTGGCCTATTCTTTGGCCAAAGAATCAGCATTGCCATACAACGTGGCAATGCTGCCAGCCTTCTGGGCACATGCCCCATTGACAGCGATGCGGATGAGTTTTTTGACGCCCTATGACCTTACTTTTTTATTTTAACTGTACGTAGTTTGTAATTTAATTATTATTTAGTTTGAACTTTGATGGTCCAAATGAAATAAATACCAAATAATTAAGTAAGAGAGATTCTCATTCTGTCGTGTAAATTGTAATTCGTTGAATTCTCTTCAATTCATATTTGATTGGTTATCTACCGATGAGTTCTGGGAAACGTAATACAAGTCTGTTCTGTATTTCACAGGTATGCTGTAATTTGAGACTTAGTTCTGCGAAAACGAGCCAAAATACGATCTCTCATTAACTCAATTAAATACGTCAAACTAGTTCAAAATGCCGAACGTGTTACATTACTATTCCAAAATAGATAAATGCTTAGAATAGGTTAAACATTTCTCAGCGCTAATTACCAAGACCATTACATGGAATCAAATAAGCCTTTTAGGCACCTGTGTCATTGACAGCGATGCTGATAAGTTTTTTGAAGCCTAAACTTCTTTTTTTTATTAACTGTACACATAGACTCACACATAGACACTGTATACATCCTTACTAATATTATAAATGCGAAAGTAACTCTGTCTGTCTGTCTCTTCTTCACGCCTAAACTACCGAAACGATTTCAATGAAATTTGATACAGATATAGTCTGGGACCCGAGAAAGGACATAGGATAGTTTTCATCCCGGAAATCCTCCGGGAACCGGAACTATTAATCCACGCGGACGAAGTCGCGGATAAAAGCTAGTAGTTTATAATTTAATAATTATTATTTAAGTAAGCTTTATGTTTGAAAAAAAAAATATTAAATAAAAATGTACTCAAGTTAAAATCTTATCAACCAATCGTCATCGAACACATGGGCTCAAACTACTAGCATTCAGAAATTCAAACCGTTTACATAAATTGTGATGACAGTGCACATGAACTTAAATTAGAAGTATCTACAAGAGGTCCCTTCCGTCGGCCCTTAATTCTGCCTACCCGACGATGAAAGGTTAAAGATCAACAATAAAACAGGTTATGGGAATTCTGAAGCAAGGTCTTTCCTTAATGAACCGTCCATTTTGTTATAAAAACATGAAAATTTCGTTCCCTACTTCATTGCGCAATTTCTATGATGTCGTTAGCGATATAACTCAAATGAACTTTGCAATACAAATAAATAAATCTGAATCTGAATCTGAATCTGAATCTGAATCTGAATCATAATAAAAACTTTCATTCGATATATTTTTATTAAAATTTAGTAAAAGAAAATAATAGTCTATTAAAATATATTTTTTACCAGTAACCCGAGCCGGTATTGCGGAACCGGAAAGATAATATAAAATAAATGTTTCCTATGATTACCTTGCAGCAGTGACGTCACGAATCATTTATTGTTTTTGGAAGCAATTTACTATCTATAGTAGTTTGTTAGTAAATTGTTACTAACACTATGAGTCTTGGTACTTGAAAAAAAATGATTTAAATGTACGGGAAAAAGCGCAAATATTTTGTTAAGAGTAAAAGGTTTTAACTATTTCAAGAGTGATTTCCAAAAGAGCCTTTTAATGGTCTATTTAAAATAATTTTTTTGACTTTGATACGTTCATGATCATGATAGCCAAAAACTATTTTTGCTAACTATCAAAACTTTCAGTGAACGCCGATCAAAAAACACTACTGTAATTTTGATTTATGCTATCCAATATTGCGGCATTTGCAAATTACAATTCAAAAGCGTACAATACCGCGTCCTCAACTTATCTGGATGACGGCATGTCCACATAAAACGGGGCAAACTTGCCACTCCCATTATACAGCGCTCTGATGGTCTAAGATTGCCAGACCGAGGTCATGTTGCCAGATTTATCATTTTGAGAATAAATAGTAAAATACGTAGTTAATAAAGTATGCTTAAGTACCTACAGCTCAACAATTAATAGATATTATCTGAGAAAGAGCCAAGAATTTCAATCAATTCATTTAGATCAAATAGGCTCTCCAGGCACTTTTGAATTGTACAGAAGTTAGCCCGTCAGAAAGTTGAAGCTAGATGCTTATTCCAAACAGCAGGGTCCTATGGAGAAAAACGAGAAAAAAGCTCCTTGAATACTCCTTTTAAATCAATTAAATAATACAAATGTAGGTTACAACATTCATGTTGAATCTACGAATGCAATGTGAGAACAAGGTAACAAGTCGTACACGTCACAAGACCAGGTAAGCTAGCAAGTTGTACCGCATACCTTCTTGTTCAGGGGCCACTAAGGGCCGATGCCTGCCGGGGCTTCGGGTTGTTCGAAAGAGGTACCGCGCCTCCGGAACGCAAAGGGCACAAGAAGGAACATAGATGGGTTTTAGTCAGTAAAAGTCTGACAGTCTCTCCCGCCCAGGGCAGGAAGGCAGGGGGAAGTTATTTGATGATTTCCCATCTTTAAAAAATAAGACACTTCTTAACGACATACCTATTCCGATATCCATTCTTAAAAAGTCACCGTGACCGTAATTAATAACGTTATTAGTGCAGTTTATTATTAAAACTGTTGGTGAAATAACTATTATTATTGGAAGCTGCTAGTGCAAGTTCTAAAAGTATTTTCACTGAAACACAGCATTTCGTTTAAAGGTCAAAGTTCGCCGGGATGAGTAGAATTCTGAAAAAAACGTGGTCAGTACTTTTTCCGTAAAATACATGTATGGAACATGTTGAGTTATTTCTGTTTTCGGTGAATAAAAAATGGATATTTCGTGAATTCCTATTCTATTCAGTTATGTTAAGGACTGTTTCAGTGTAATATTTTTTATAGAGTTCCAGGAGAATTGACTAGTGTGTTAGGAAAAAAATTGTGTAGGTTTGTATAAAAATATATAAGCAAAGTTATTTAAAGGTTCCGTTTCTCAATAAAAAGTATTGATGTATTGCAATAATAATTCTGTAAAACTCCGCATATTTGCCAAAAGAAACTTCATGTATATTAAATCATTTTGTACATTATTCAGTTCAAAACTATTTCCGACCAAATGTTCTAGGTAAAGTACAGTATTAATATTTTAAAGGGTTATCCGCGTTATTTATTCACAGAGGTCAGAAACTGAAGTAAAGCACTGGTTTTCAGTTTAAAACGGCAATTATTAACCCCTAAAATAAGGCTATTAACCATTTAATTAAAGAAAAAGTGATTTATTTAAACTTTAAGTACGTAATTTGATTTTAAAAATTATAATTATTTATTTTATGACTTAAAAGTATGTCGTTAAATATTGTTCGGAGCTTTAATTACCCATTAATATGTTAATTAAGCGTTTTTTTTTATAGGATAGTTATTAATAAAGAATTTAATATGTATATCACGAATTTTTAACACGAACCAATTGACCGCAACGGGATAAATTTATACAGCAGCATTAAAATGTAATTTCCTTTCAGTGTAATTCAAAATTAAACTGTTTGATCGCATATTACTATTCATAACGCATCATTGGCACTGCAATTGCATGCATGTTGAAATCAACACACGGTTCAATCAAAACCCAACGAATTCAACCGACAATCCGCCCACGCGTAGCGTGAACATCGTCCTTTTAAACCGACTGTAATTTATTGCCCACAATTGCCGTTCCAAATTAAAAATGATTAATTAAAGAGTCATCGGTAATACGGACCGAGCATGCAGCTCAATCGTACCAATCCTGTTACTATGCTAATTTTATTGCAGAAAACACCACTACTTACCGGCGGTACCTATGCAACGCAACCACACGAACTCGCACCCAACTCACTTATCCAGTCGCACGCAACCACTTAATCACAAGTCACAAACATTTGTTCACAATCATCGATATGGTCATTTCCACGCATGTGCTGACACTGAAACACGTCACAGACACTATATAGGGTCACCAGTTCTGTTTTTCGGGGTGCGAAGCGTACAGGCGCTCCCTCGGTCGTCGCAGCCTCTACTGGCTGGGGCGACGCTACCGCGCGTGCCTAGCCCCTCAGCCCTCACCCCTCCCCGTTTACCTCGCAGTACAGGCAAATAGAAATAAAGTATGCGCTGTAAGGATAGTACGTGGAAGAAAAAACGGATCTAGATGCCTGCAGGCGAGTTAGTTAGATCGGGGGTTTCAAAGACTCGATGGAGCTCCTCTGATTTGCTACTTGCAAGCTTGTTATCATTGTACGGGACGGATGTTGGAAATAATAGTGATTTTGTTCATGTTTTTCTCGTTTCATATTTTTATCGGGCTGCGCGGAATTTGTTTATTTAAAATTTATAAACACGTTACTGGACTTTTGGGCTGTATGTTTTGACATGTGACGTCGGTAGAATTTGGTATGGTAGCATTTTTGTGCTGTTTAGTCTAAAAGCTAACTAATATTTTGACTGTATATAGTATAAGTAGGAATCATTTTTAGTTATTGAAATTTATAGTAGGGATTAAAACGTTATAGTTATTTTCTTATAAATAAGTAAAGAAATAAATTTCTTGTGTAAAAGTCATTTATATGTACCGAACCCGTGAGGGCGGTAAATCGAAAGTGAATGAATGATTAATTTGATATTTACCATGTCAAATATTCAAAAAAAGAACCGAGGAAGAACAACATTTCTTGGAATAGAATATTAACATTTTTTTACTGATACACAAATCTTCTTCAAAGGCAACGGTAGTATGTGTGTATGTGCATTTGTATAATTATAAGATTTAACCCAGAAGTCTAAAAAAACACTTAACATTAAAACGTGCTTAAAAATATATCTGTCGCTACAATACTATTGAAAATGAGAGAGATAGCAAAAGATTTAATACTAAATTGCGTTTGAGAATACGGTTGTGAAATAACCATTACACTCAGAAAAAAAAATGACTATGTATTCTATTCTATTCATGACATTAACCTAAATCTGTTAACAACATGTACCTATGAGACTACAAGTGTGTCATATGACAGCGTGTCTGCGCGCAATAGTTTATTTTCCCTCCAAATAAAAAACCTTCAACATCCCCAACATCCAACGTAAAAGAGCGCCATTCAAAACATCCTAAAATAAAACTGAATCACAAATCATTTCAAACTTGTATCTGTCAACATGCCTACCCTTTCAGGATAAGAATGTCAGTAACAAATTCTCATCATTCTAAAACACACAACCACATTTTTCGTATACATGTACATACTTCGCGGAACATGTATACTACATATACATTTACCCTATTTTGAGTTGACACCTGCGTTCGAAGTAAGACATATTGGAATTCATAAAGGACTATTCTCTCGGATCCGTGCGATTTTCTTTGTAAAATGATGTATCTGTATTGTTGCTACATAATTTAACTTTTTCTTGAGCACATGTGAAATTTCCAAGTACTTTGAGTACTTATTGTATATTTTTTGTTTGGGGCACGCCTACACTTTTCAATTGTGGATTTGAAAGAATGAAATGAAAAAGGTAGGTAAGGGTGTTGGCTGGTACGTTTTGATATTTATTTTTAATGATGGTGGCAAGAATTTAGTTCTAGGAAAGAGGTCGGAGGGCCAAGGACGAATTCGTTCGATTTTTGAATTTGAAATATACGTTGCGCATATTACTTGTATTTTATTTAGTTTGAAGACTTTATTCATATTAAGGAGTGATACAAATTGTTGGTTGTCGTAAAAAATTAAACCAAAATGCAATTAGGTCGCCGTAACTACATTTCATTAAAAATTTGCCTCAAATAGAACTTTGAGCGTACTCTGTGTTTTTATACCGTTATTCATAAGAATGATAAACGAATTTAGTAGACATCTTTTCATGTATTGTGTTAAAGATAATATTCGCAGCCCTGAAGATTAGGACTTTTCTGTCTTTCTTTATAAAAAAGAACGGGGTTCATTGGACTTACTGATTTGTTTATGTTTGGTGAATAGATATTTGTAACGGATCTATACAATTTTGAGTCTCAAAATTAAAAAAGTGTCCTAATCAAGCTATAATATTTCTTGTCACAACTATAAAAATTGTGTACATTATGTTATCGTGTTATATCAAATCCCATATTAGTATTAATTATGTTCTTTCAAACTTACAATCGATGCTCTATGGGAAAATAGCTTTTGCTGAGTGCATACATGTTTATGCCCATGACTGCACTCCAATTTACAAGCACAAGGTAAAGAAAATACTAATACACACATCCTTTGATACTTCCACAGAAGGATAACTAGCTCACGTGTTCTATCCTTTTCTTTCACGCTGAGATAAGCGTTTCAAGGACGCGTGCCTTCTCTGTCACACGTGTTTATTGTTTCATGCTAAGTAGGTTGCAGCTGATTAGCGATGTTAAGTGCTTATGAGAAGCGATTCTGTGTTCGTACATGAGTTATGTAGGGGGTCGGTAATTAAAGAGTGGAATGTCTTAAGTTGGTATACGATAGGTAAATGAGCAAGTACGTATACTTAAAATTCGACGAGCTTTTTTGCCCTACTTTACTCCAAAATGTAACTATCGCGTTGGTCTCATGGTCGAAAGCATGACTGCTGAGCGTGGTGACTTGGGTTCAATTTCCGGGTCAGGCATAGTGTTAAATTGGGATTTCTATTCGTTTTTTTTTTAGTAATGGAAGACACGTGAATCCTTTGTCTCCCGGCTATTATTTGTGGATGTTTGACAGTCGCTACTGGTAGTCAAAAGCCCGAAAGTCTGAATACCTGTATTACCAAGAATTATCATGTTACTCAGTAACTGGGTACTGAATATACCGGCGAACTGTGGGTGTACATTGGTACACCTCTGCCTAACCCTTCGGGGAATACAGGCGTGATGGTATATATATATATATATCAGTAACTGGGTTGTGGAGGTCAGGTAGGCAGTTGATCCTTATAAAATATTGGTATCCATCAATATTTTATAAGGAAAACATAATATAGCTTTTGGCTCCGTTAAGTGTCTTTTTGCACCCTTTATCCTTTAAATATGTCAGCCATTCTAAAATTATGTAGATCGTTCGACGCTGGGAACTTAGACTTTTTTTAAAGACGTTGTTGTTAAATAACAACGTCCTTAAAAAATATGTTATATTTATGAAACTCGCAAATTTTGCAAGTGTCATACTCATCCTTACTAATATTATAAATGCGAAAGTAACTCTGTCTGTCGGTCTGTCTGTCTGTCTGTCTGTCTGTCTGTCTGTCTCTTCTTCACGCCTAAACCACTGAACCGATTTCAATGAAATTTGGTACAGATATAGTCTGGGACCCGAGAAAGGACATAGGATAGTTTTCATCCCGGAAATCCCCCGGGAACGGGAACTATTAATCCACGCGGACGAAGTCGCGGGCAAAAGCTAGTAAGCTATATAACATCACGCTACAACCCACGGGAGCGGAGCAGTAACCAAAAACGTAACGTAAGGCGGGTGAAATAAGCCACGCGGTCGCAATCGCGTACAGCTCGCTAGTCCATTAAGAAAGTTACAGGACTTTAGTCTTAGTTGGTACCATGTAAGCTAGTATCGATCTCGTACTGAAGCAATTCCACCAAAAACTTGTTTTGTAACCTTTCATTTTAACATTGACCTCGAAACGCTAGTGAATGCTTACGCAGGTTGATTCTGAGCGACGCGTACGTTGGGATAGACGGGACACTTTTAGGCAATAGGAGGGATACAAAAAGTTGTTGTGTTTTGATGTGGTTGATATTTTATAATGTCGTTTAAAAGTGTCAGAAAATCTTCCGATTTAAAAAAAAAACAAAATCAAAGCATTTGTATCAATGAAACTATTTTTAGGTTTTTTTGAAGAGTCAGACAGATCCATGATTGTAGGTTTTTTTTTTATTGAAATAATCAAAAAACAATCGCCAATTATTTTTTATTCAGGTCTGTGCCCAGCAGTGGTTGGTATTATTATTACATTTATAATAGCGTGTGTGTATGCTGTCAACCATAAATATAAAGAAATAGCTTAGTTTCCGTTGACAATAAAAACTAAACAACATATTGTAGCTGTCAAGTACTAATTTAAGTAAAGTGGTCAACAAAAGTGTTGCCCGTCTGAGTTGAACTTGTTTGATTTTGAACTATTTTGCTAGTCTTAATAAAAGGATTAATTTTAATGTTACCAGTCGCGGGTTGCGGAACTTAAACTTGAAACTGTAACTGTGGATTCGCGGATTTTCGTCTATAAGATTCCATTTATAAAGTTGAAAAGTTTGTTTGTTTGAACGCGTTACCCTCCGGAACTACTGGTCCAATTTTGAAAATTCTTTCGCTAATGGAAAACTACTTTAACCCTGAATACTTTATTATTATATTACTTGAACAAAGTTACAGGTAAAAGCTAGTTTATATAAGTAAAACCGTATTGTCGAAGAGAACAAAATTCAATTTGTTACACAATTAAATACCTGGAGTCAATACTTTTCAGTTTCTCAAACGATTGTAAGTTAACATTTCACGAAAGGGACCTGCCTTGAATTTCGAAGCTAGCTATAATTTTACGACTTCTACTTTCCATATTTATTACCTCAGTTGTTAGCGAGCAAATTCACTGTATATTTTTAATGCCTAACTTATTTCTGGTCGAGCAGAGAAAACAGCTTGACAATAATAATTTACGTTCAGATCAGGGACTTGAACCGTGTCTAATAATAATATTGTTTGCTTACTCTGAATTCAGAATATTGGACTGTCTCCAGTGAGCAATTTATACGTATTACGTACTAAACTGACATGACAAAGGATATTTGAAATGTAGAATACTAAATAACCTTTTCTTGGATACAACTTGGTAGTAATTCAAAGCTATGTAATACTGCGTACAATTATTTAGTTAACGTCTACGAGGCGTAGCACATTTGCTACGCGACTACGCGGCTACGAATCTTCGTAGGCGTAAAGTAATTGCGTGGAGCGTTAGTAATAGTAGATTTTGTAGGAAACTGTATCGGATATATTTTCTTTTAATTGATTATTCATGACTGGTAATCACTCTATGAGATGGGAATACTAGTGTGTGTATGGAATTTGTAAATATATAGCTATCCTTTTTTGTTTCTTTTATTCTAGGTAGTAATTATTATTCATGAAACGAAAGAAAGTATTCTTTCTATTATACTGAATTGTTTGAAGAATAAATTAATTAAAATTCTCCAACATAATATTATTTCTAATTTGCATTGGCGATGTCAGTCTTGTTGAAAATGAACAGTTTCAGATAGTTAAAAATTTTTCGTTGTGTCTTCAAACTTTCATCATACTAATCGATCGACGGACCATTACTGGATATGGACTGGACTGGCCTGTTGGTCTAGTAGTTAGTGGCCCTGACTGCTAAACCGGAGGTCGTGGGTTCGATTCCCACCCAGGACAAACTTTGTGTGTTGAGCATGATTGTTTGTTCTGTGTCTGGGTGTGATTTATCTATAATATGTATGTATTTATAAATTATATAAGTATGTATATCAGTTGTCTGGTTACCATAACACAAGCTCTGCTTAGCTTGGGATCAGATAGCCGTGTGTGAGTTGTCCCAAGATATTTATTTATTTTATTATTATTTATTTTATATAGGCCTTCCCTAAGGATAGCCACCATGTCCCATATTGCCTGCTGATTTCCCGTGACCAGGTCATCTGTCCACCTCATTCCCACACTGCGCCTTCCGGTGCGTAGTCACCATTCGAGAGCCTTACGACCATAAGGGCCTGGCCATTGCCACTTGAGTTCCCAAACTTCAGACCCTATAAAACACAAATCAGATAATAATCAGCATTGTCCCAAAGAACAAAAATCATAAAAATGTCGTAACACCAACTTGATGAAATCACCATTTCATCTCAGCATTCCCATAAATATGTAACACATCAAAAAACCTCGAAGCCCACATAATTTCATCACTTAAATTCATGGGGATCCAAGTATTTACCCCATCCTTCTAACCAAAAGAAAACGATTCTTTTATCCCTCTCAAAGATATCTCGGAGACTCGAATAAGCTTTGAAAATAAATGTAAAAGCATATATTTCTGTCTCATACCGCGCTAATGTGATTACGTGGGGGCACGAAACGTATCTTACTTTTTCCCCGAAAGTGCTAACGAGCCCCTTAAGAAGGGGTGTAAATTAACTAAAGGTATATCTCTCACCCGAACATAGTTTGGGATGAGTAAAAGTGTTTCTTTTCGCCACTGTGGAACGATCTACATGATTGCATTTCCTTATGTGGGTTTGGTGCCTTCTTAATTAAGAAGTATCGCATCAGGTTTTAAGTGGATTCACAGCTAAGCATGGGGTTCGATTTCTAGGTTTTTCAAAAAAAGTTATTGGGTTTTTAATTAGGAATTTCTCCGTAGCAGCCCGGTGTTTGGAAATTGGTGGTGTTACACCCCCATGTCTGGAAAAGCACATAAAGCAATGGCTTTATGTGCTTTTCTAGACATGAACCAACGGGTCCAGTGCCTAATCTCTCCCCGGTTGTATCGATTAGCCGTTCCATCGGACTATGAGAGTGAGGGAAGAGTGAATGTACCTGTGTTTACCCACACGGGCACGTTCATATCTTTTGCGTACTTGGTTAGTCTCCATTGAGTCTCTAAGGCCTGGAGAATATTATAATTACCTTTACATTATTAAACATACTCAATATTATTATATCAACCGACGCCCACAGCAAGGTGTAGGTTTTACAAGCGAAATGGTCCTACGCCTACACCTACACCGTTCAATGACTTCTCGCAAATCCCACTGGGTCAGGGTTCATGAAGGTAACTGACTCATAACTAGATCCAAGGTGTTGGGCTAGGCGTAGTTGAGTCAGTGAGGAAGTGAGTATATGAGTGAGTCAGGAGTTTCCTTTTTATATGGGTTAATAAGTACCCAATAGAAAGTCTATTAAAGATTCGTCACTTCACTGAAGCCAAAAGTTATATGTTTTTCCATCATTGTGACCATGCCTGAAAACCTTCTAGTTACAAAGATATTGAAAGTCAACGTTTTATTACGAAAATAAACTTTAAATACCCCACGACTCCTGTACAATTGCAACCTAATTCTACGAAAACAAAAATAGAATAAGGTTCTCCTCCTCCGACCGATATTTTGTACGCCGTGTGTGTTGGTGTATTGGAATTTATATGGCCCATTTTTGTCGACAAAAATAACTGAAAAAAAATTCGGCAGTGGGCTCAATAAAAAAAACGAAACGAAACAAAATCAATAAGAAATATTCTAACAATACTTTAAATACCACCACTGATCCTTATTCTGATGCATGCACTTGTAAGTCGATGTAAAAACCAAATTATTTTTTTTAAAGCACTAACAAAATGTAGCTTCCAAAATCAAAGCTCACTTGATGTTACTTGGTTTGATGGATAAACCTTACGTGAATACAATTAACCGTACATTTCTGTAGAAACATCACAGGAAAAACATTAACCGGTTACTACAACAGACACACCAATAAAACCCAAAGCATCACCTTCAATCAATTTTTATACTATAAATAAACTTCAATATTGCCGCCATTGCCATAAAATAAATTAGCGACATAATGGCCTTTAATTTCTTTTTTATTGCCTATAATAATATCGCGACCCTATACTTAGACAGACCGTCTAGGGTTCCGTAGAACATTAAAGTTGAGCAGACTGATGTACTCGTATACCTATTAACAAACCTATTTAACTAATATGTAACTATACATAAGAGGTGTAAAAAGAGACATTACATACCCGTTAACTTCGCATACTGCGCATCAAACTAGGTGACCTTGGGAAAAAATAATTGTTAGGGAATTATTTTCTTTTTTGACGTAAGAAACGACTGCTTATAGTAGCGCACAGTACAGAAGTTGTGGGGGTATTTAAGTTTAGAACATTTAACAATTACTCGTATTTTCGTAAAATAATTTTGGCACTTTGATCTTCATTATCGTTGTTACCAAAAGGTCCAGGTATATTCCAGAACAAAGAAATAACATGTAACTGTCGGATTCGATAAGTGTCTCTTTACACCCTTTACAATGACACAAAATTGTCAATCTTCAATAAAAAAAACGAATAGAATTTCTTTAACTTTTGCTCATAAAATTACCCTAGTATACATTGTATTCATAAAACTGTGTGACACGCCTCTGTATTTTTTTCAAATCGTTTGGTTTTAGTGCCTTTTGGCCTCTCCGTTCACTACCGACTTTTTGACCAGTTTTTGTCAGACTGTTTTGTCGAGAATAAAACATAATATGAATCCCAATACACCAACGCACACGACCGACAAAAATCGGCCGTGGGTAGGAAGCCTTATTCTTGTAAGAACATGTAAGCCCCGTACCTGTTATTTGTTTCCAAAACAATTGAATGCTACTCAAGCAGCGAAGCACGTCTAGTAAATTGGTTGAAACTGTAACTCTCTCCATTGTCGTCTTACTAGCAGATCTCCGTTTAATAAGCTCTATGACGCTTCGTCTTGCTGAAACGTAGATATTTCGCCTCAATACCTTCAGTTTGCCTCGAATTACGTTCCGTTTGAGTGTAATTTTCGTGTTATTGGATAGGGAATGTTATTAAGTTGAAGTTGATTTGATTATGAAACTGTTTCACAAACGGAAGAGCGATACACTGGATTAATTTTATTTTAAACAAAGAAAATGTATTCAATAGAGTTGAAAATTGCAATCAAGATTGTAAATGCAAAATATAGAAATATTGTGTCTTGCATACTCTTACAACTTTCAAGCCTATTAATTATGATGTTTTGATCGTTTTTTTTTTAAGTCGACTGTGTTAAGTTCTATTGTATCATTGGTACATTTACAAGCATACAAACTCTCATACACACCCAAACAAACCCGGAACAACTACCTATAGGCCATACAATTATTTGTTGCTGTCATTATCAATTTATCAATGAGAATTTCTCTAGTGTATTGCTGACTCGCGCGCCATAAAATACTTGTGTTTGTGACGTGTCAGCCGAGTCATATTTTAATCAATAATTAGTTTTGGATTCGCAGAAGTGTACTCCGAATGACATAAGCAATTAATAATTGCTATTAAAAATAACTTGCTAAAAACAATACATCCCTTTTTGTATACATAGAAAATTATTTTAATTAATGTAGAAATTGTATAGGCATCTGCAGGTACATATACAAATTATTCTGTTAGTTAGTTTCTTCCCCATTCTTATCTATGCTAAACTAACATTTGGAATTAGACCACAACTGCGCTCAATTATTTTTTAAGTGACGTTTAAAAGTTAGTGGCTTCTAATTGACTTTTACTTTGTCAAAAAATATTGCTAAAACTACGAATAGGCTGACCAGCAGCGCTTTGTGGCAGTATGTATGCTGTTTTTGCTATTATTTCTTTTATCTTTCAAAATTGGACAGGCGGAATTGCAAACACGGACTTTTAAAATAATAATGCTGTATTGTTTCTATGGCTTTCACGATTGTGACGTGTTAAATATGCCTTTGCGTGCTAGTGGCAGCTCCTAGTGTACTTTTCTTTGGAATTATTTTTCTGTTTCAGAAGCTTTTACGTTGTTAACTACAGATGTATGTATTGGACGCTAGATTACAGGTGGAAGAGACATACAAACCTTTTTCTTATATATATGTAAAAACTGTGGGTGTACATTGGTACACCTCTGCCTAACCTTTCAGGGAATACAGGCGTGATGGTTTTTTTTTTTTTTTAAAACATGGTGTTCCTCCCGCATCGAGATGGTAAGATACCTACAAGCTGACGATGGTTAGGGATCCAGAGTGACAAACGTCCTCATATTGCCTGCAATATCCAAGATGTCTTTATGCATTTGACTCTTGACCCTGGTGTTAAGCGATAGTTCTTTTAGGTGTTGCAAAAAGTTGATGGTATTAATACAATACTTCGTATTATGGCTACATTACAGACAAATGAAAAAGGGCCCAAAATTGTATGTTGTTTTTCTTCAAAGTTGCTGCTTTCATTGTCTAGCAATGAGCATAAACTGTTACCATTATCTTCGCCTACAATAACCACACGAGAAAAACATATTTCTGGGTATAACCAAACATCCTTTTTAAAGAAAAATATTTTCATAATTTAACTTCACCCACAACGATATCTCGTGGCTCTGTTTTTCTTCCATTCGCAAAATGCGATCAAAACATTACAAATTACCCGTAAATATTCGGAATTAATTAAAATCTCTCGCAAACCGCTAACACTGTTTCAAACAGGGTATTGCCCGCGAATTTTTATTGACTTTACAAGAGAATCTTGTTTGATCCGACCCCGAGCTTGCGAATCTACAGTTAATTAATTTTATTTATACTTCGCAATAGGTATGTATGAAATTCTAAATCTCGTGTAAGAGCTTAGCGAGTTCGTTCGATGTTTGATCTTGTTTTTCTTAAAAGGTAGGCCCAGACTATTAGTCTACGTCTATATTTGTAAAAGTAAAAGGTCATTCACTTACGCATGAAACACGAAATTTTGAAAACTATTGCATCTATAAAGCTGTTTGGTAGACAGTTATTTGACTTTGACTTCCATTCGGACGAAGTCAATGCAGACAGAGTCGCGGGAAAAAGGCAATAGTAGTTTTATTTTTGGTATTGAAAATCAAAATATTGAAATATTTTTGAAGTGAAAACTTCTTTAGCGGCGTTGTGCACTTTTTTTGGAATGGGTATAAAATGTTAAACTCGCGTCAGGACATGTGACCTGATCGAAAATCTTACGAATTTAGCGAATTGTCATATTTGTGTACGTCTTTAGCGTTTTCACTTCTGCCGGCACTCCCGGAGTGCAACCCGTCGTTTTTTTTTTTGAAGTATTACACAAAAATGTTTACCAAAAAATATGTGGAATATCATGCTTGTTCCCGTTACGTTCAGACACAGCGGATCTTCTAGTCAACCAAATGCAGCCAACACTTTCAAACCACGAATTTCCATCGACCAAATGTCCATACAACCAAAAATCGATCGTCAGACGGAGTCTTAGCCCCACAAGCTCAGCTCAGCTCCTGGGAATTGGACGCAATAGTCAAACGGAATCGGATTTGAGTGTACAACCATTCGATCAGTAGTCAACGCTATAGCTGTGTGCCTGTGGCGTATTCCCTTCTGTGCATTGTCATCCTCGTATGATATAGTGGATATTGAGGAGAGATACGATCATATTTAAATCAGTCGACTGTATTTTGTTTTTCTGCTTCTGGAAGAGATAATGGACAGCTTTTTAAAGTTTTTTTATTTTGCTTAAATGACTGATTTTAAAAGTAGTATTCAGTATGTTTATTTTTTTTAACCAGATTCAAACAGTGGGGATTATCAGAAAATTGAGGCAATAAAGCGCGACGTGACTCGGAGAAACGATTCTACTGTTTTGGATCCCGCCACGAAAATAATCGGAAAAAAACAGCGGAAGTGTTGAAAAAAACATAATTTCGACTTTGCAAAAAGAACCACACACGTTACAAATTACATACTTATGCAAGTTTAGATAAGCATTAGTCAGCGTGACACCGTCGTCCCCACAAATGACTCAGCTACTTGCACTAAATCATTCCACACACATCAACGCATACTTGTGCAAGTCCTAACTGCAAGTATACCATTACGCGTGAAGCATAACCCACTTTATTTTTTAACTACTAAACAAAAGATAGTTCAGTTTCGTTTCCTATTAAACGATCAAAATCGGCGCCATTAAGGTAACACAAGCCGGTAGCAACAACAGCCTGAAAGGGTATTCTTATCCATCGCTATCAGAAGATCACACGCTACAAAACAAAGTCAAGGTAAAACAAATTACTATAGCTGGTTTCTAACAGTAACGTATACGGTATAATTTCATAGCTAATCTGTGTGTAATTTCAGTATGCCCTTGAATTTAGATCGATACAATTATTAAGTTTGAACCACATTAATATGTTGTAATGTTTCTTGTTAATACTTTGGGAATAATTCCTAGAAGTCAAAGTCAAATCATTTATTCAAATTAGACTAATAAAAGAAACTTTTGAATATCATTTACAAAAGAATAATAGAATGTTATCTAGTTGCCCCGTCCAATTGGTAATTTCGAATGGGAAGGAATGGCCAAGAAAACAGATTTACAATCGTTTGTATAGATCGGAGTGGAGTTAGGATTTGTGCCCGGTTAATGGCAATAGGCTCGCCCCTTATTAAATGGGAGTTAAACATACCGGCGAACTGTGGGTGCTCATTGGTACACCTCTGCCTAACCCTTCGGGGAATACAGGTCTGATGGTATGAATGTGTTGTATGGATTATCAATAATAATTATATAAACATGAAGACACGCAAAAACCATAAAATGCCATTTGCTATGATCCTTATATACCTTTCGCCTCGTTCGCGTATATACATCTGGTCATACAAACACGCCGGTTACGTATACTGCGCACCCGACCTTTCTAAATGTGAAGACGAAGACCTGAACTTAAAAAAAAAACTACTATATATGTACTACAACGAGATACTATTTTTCTTTTCAGTAGAGAAGGGTCAATGGCCGTAAGAAGGCCAAAGAAAAAATAGCTTAATTGTTTGTGTAATTAAAATTATAGGCAAAAAGTGTAGGCGTTTTCATAATGTTTTTCGTTCTCCATTAACTAACCTATTTAAAATACTTGCAGTATGACTATATTATCTGAAAATAATAGACTGACTGTACTATTTTTATGGCGGTATAGTAGCTGTTGTTCTGAAACTGCACAGGGACGCTGGTAAGAATTTGAGTTATAATTAGTTCTCGAAACTGGTACCTATTTCATCAGCAGAATGACGTCCACTGCTAGACATAAGCCTACACTAAAGATAGCCACAATGAACGATCCGGTGCTGTCGACGGTACCTATATCATTACCCACAGCGAAAAATATCGTAGCCATTTGTTTCTCTTTCGATTATTATACAGGCTGTTACATGGGACCTAAAACATACCGGCGAACTGTGGGTATACATTGGTACACCTCTCCTAACTCTTCGGGGAATACACTCGTGATGGTATGTGGTTGTGTGATTACGTTAAACGTGTGACGTATTGTATAGAAGTGCGGTACTCATGAAAATGAATAACATTCACTATGCCACCAATTTCAAAATCACGAAAAACTATCAGCTCTACCCTTTTTGTCGACTTACACAAACATAAACTTAAATCTCCGATCATCTTTTAGGCAATAACCTTACATACCTAATTTAAATCTTGACGTTTCTATAAAGCCATGAATACACGCTCTGACGTTCAATTACGAACAAGTCTGTTGAATAATGTAGTCCTACCTTTGGCTATCGATACAAGTTATGACATGGTTACATGGCCTACATGCTTTGACTAAGTTAGCTCACATTCCAGTCATGTAATATGTTATTTGATTCGTCGCGTGTTACTATGAAATAAAGTTATGATGTTGTATCATATTAAATTTCGCAAGCGTTTTGTGAGCATTGAATAAAAATGTGGAGCACTAGCTTTTGCTTGCGACGGCGTCCATGTGAGTGTCGGTTATTGTGGAGACACGTATTAAAAAAAAGGCAGGCATACGTCCTAGCCTGTGGTTGAAATTTACTTAATAGCATTTTTTTTTCCATTTAACTTTTGATCTCGATTTGGAAAATCAAAATCCATAGACTTGCTTTTTTTAAGTTTCCCTACACTGACACTTATTTCGTATTTTGAATGCATTTACTAACCTAAACTTGTATACACAAACAACAGCAGTATGTCATACATATTCGCTTCGTCTGGAATTCCAATCGCTCAGCCACAGTGCCAACCATGCCTGCAAAATTAGACTAAGGGGCTCGTCTGATAAGAAGATCGATCGAACTGAGAGGTTAAAGGTCGCAGCACACTCGCAACCCGACGCCACCCCACGCATTTTAATTGGGTAAACGACAAAGCGTAGCAGCACGAGATGAAATGTGGCCAATGAGCACGATTCACTGACGTGGAAAGCGTGGCGTGTAATAAGTCTGTTTCCGTCATTACCCGCTTACACAGCGGCCCCTACGGCAATACCTTCTAACACAAACACTAATACGAATATCATTCTGACCTTTGCCGACCAATTAAAGCAAAATAAACGGTAAACACCAACACTATTTGCATATTATCATCCCGGCTTTGTGAACCTTCAGTGTATATAGATACAGGCTGGTTTAAGGCTAATTAATTTCCTGTTCAATGAAATAATTGGAAGCAGTGTTTGAGTTGAACTATATTAATGCCAGGCCAACGCAGTGCCAATATGGAGCACCATCACAGGACATGCGTCAACCGTGTCGACGGCGCGTTCGTGTTCCACGCGCGCCTCAAAGAGATGTCAGCAAACTTGGAAGGGGCCACTGAGGGCCGATGCCTGCCGGGGCTGGTCTGTTGTCGTCAGTAAATGGAAAAACACACGCACACCATCACGCTTTTATCGCCCGAAGGTTTAGCCAGAGGTGTACCATGGCTGCGGGTTGTTCGAAAGATATACCGCGCCCTCGAAACGCAAAGGCGCATAAATGGGTTTTAGTCAGTAAAAGTCTGACACTCCCTCCCGGGCGGGGGAAGTTATTTGATGATTTCCCATCTATAAAAAAAAGGACTTGCGTCACCTCCTTAATCCGTCGTGCACAGCGACCTACATAAGGCCAATGACAGAACTACACGGGTTACTTAATACTGATTGTAAAAAAATAATATAAGTCTATCGACACTAAAAGAAGAAGAAGAATACCTGGCTTTTACATTGACCAGAGGCTAAGTACTGCCATCCAACGTCGCAATGCCGTCAGACTTTTGTACACATTTCCATTTAACGGCAATGTGGAGGAATTGTTTGATGCCATTTTGTTTTAGTTATTTTTTTTTATTTATTAAGTACATATTATTAGTTGATATATTAGTACACATTTATGAACAGAGTACTACCGTAAATCTTTATGAAACTTCAAAAATCCTTTTATAATAAAAGCTTTAAATAATTCTGAAAGCAACTCAAATGTAGAAATAACAAAACGCAGATTCATTAGTTTAAAATTCCTTGGGCAATATTTTTTCAGCCTATTCAATTGTTCACAAATTAATTTTATTACTTTTATATAAAACTTCAAATAGATTTTGATCGTTTTTAATTAGTAAAATTGACCTTCTGTGTTGGAATTGGTTTTCGAGCAATTTTCAAATAGTGCTGTTAACACCAGGCTTTACTCTTCTACCAAAATTGCATTGCAGAGGGCCTAACAAATTGTCGTACCAAATAAAATAAAAACAAAACGGGTGTAAACTGGATGTAAAGCAAGATTGATGTTTCCACAAAAGGATTTTAAACTTCTTGATCGCAATGTTTCGTTTAGATTGGTGCAAGTTATAGGGTGATAAATTGAATTTTTACGCAAAACATTTGTATTTTTTTAAGTAGGATAAACTATTAGTAATTAAAATAGATAACTGTGTAAGCTGCGTTTACACCAGGAGAGTTACTCGACCACTCGGATGCGAGTATGTGAGAATCGTAGATAAGAATCGCCAATACTAAAAATATGTAAATACATCGTTTGTAAATTCAAAATAAAAATAACAGGTAAAAAATAAAACTTTGTAGTAGTTTATAAAATAAATAATGGAATTGGATGAAATCAACAAACAAAACACATTTTCGGTAGGTAAACCAAAATTCATTGTTCTCATGGAAAATAATACTATGTTGTAAAACCAATAATTTTGTAAATAGCAGGTTTAACACAAAAAATAAAAGACTACCTATTCTATGCTATCCTTCTCAACAAATGATATTTTCCTCCCTTTTAACATGGTTGATCTACACCCAAATCAAATGCCAAAAGTTTTCAACACACCCTTTATGCATTTCACATTCAATTGCCAGTCACCGACATTTGTCGCCGCCAAATTTGACGTTTACGTCATCGTAAAACTAAAATGTGTCAACCCCCCACTGCTACAAAAGTTTACAACTTGCACGGTCCCCCAATAGTCTTGTCCCCACAGAAACAGTCAGGTAGGAAATAAAAGTTGAAAAGAAGACGGACGTCGACTTTCAAAGCGGATTTAGTGGGACGATAGAAATATTTGATTTGGCTACTGTTATGATTTTCTTGGTCATGTTTTATAGAAGTTATTTATTATTTAACTTCTAATAGCTTGGTTGCGTAATTAAGATATTAATTAAAGATCAAAGCGTTTGTCATGAAGACCTAAACATTCCCTGGTTAAAAACATTACGTGTTCTTTTATCGCTGTTTATTTATCTATAGTTTTTGTTTGTTTGAACTAATAATCGGAATGGAAAAAATCTCGTAAATGATAGATAGCCAACTCCATGAGGAACAGTATAGTCTGTATAACATCACCCTTTGACTCACGGGATTGGAGGCGGTAAGCAAAGACATAACACGGGTAAAAAACACCACGCAAACGAAGACGCGAGCAGAAGGTAGTCATTTTATAACCCTCTACTTGAAAAATGGTCACCTCATCCTTGGCTAAAGTCATCCAACCATTGTCCACACTTCTCGCAAGAATATAAAAAAAATAACTAATTATTTTATGATATAAAATTCACACAGTTGGTTGACCATACAAATGTCAATCATGATTTAATAAAAATATGATTGTTCAAGGTTCAAAAAATAGTTAATATTTTTTTACTTTGAACGTTCATAATTTCAGTGTTGAACAGTGAAAAGCTGTACGTTATTAATTACGAGGTTAATTGTGTTAGTTTTATGATTTCTGTCAATCATTAATCTACACAAATAAATAAAAGTGAACTGTTTGTAATGCCAAAAAAAACACATTTTTTTCAGTAATTTATACTATACTATATTTCCATTTTTACAAAAGCACAACACAAGATGTCACTGTAGTCAACTATGAACCCTAGAAAAAGAATAAATAATCAAGAAAAATGTCAGACAATAGAAAAGTAAAAAATAACAAACATGCTAGGTACATAAGGACCATTAAAATTGACCTACGATAAAATCGTAAAGTAAACAAACCTTTCGAATAACTAATACCGTACAAAGAGAACGGTCAAATGTAAAACGGTAATACTAATGGAACTAGGTAAATATTGAAACAGGCGAAAAAATGGTAGGAAACGATATTAATGGCTGGAATCGAGTATCGATTGATTTAAACGGCGGATGAATCGAGTCTATTCGATATCGAATCGAGATATTCAAGATGAATCGTGATTGCTCTAGATTGACAATTTGTGTTCTTTTTTATCGCTGCTCGACGGTTTTTCTTATTCTTTTGTTTGATTTGTCGATAAGTTTGAGATTAGATGTTTTTGATTGAGACTATGAATCGTTTTTATTGGTTTTATGGATGGGTAGAGTGGAAATGAGTTTGTAAGCCGTATCGTTTAGAGGTCGGAGGTTTGCGAGAAGTGACCTTGTTCAAATGCTAAAGAAGCTTTTCTGTTTTGCTTTTTTTACGTAAAATCCCTACTTCTCTACTTAATACTATAGATGCGAAAGTAACTGTTTATCTGTCTGTTATGTTTCATGCTTAAACCGCTGTACCGATTTTGATAATTTTTTGTACAGCGGTAGATTAGACTTCGGAAAAGGACTTAAAGGGCTACCTTTGTATTGAAGGGGTTGAAATAGGGGATGAAAAATAAAACATTATGTTTAAGCCCTTGATAAGAAATAAATAAACATTTGTTCACGCGTTCTAAAATTTTAACCTTCATGGGGGTAAATTGTGGATGAAAGGTCGTATGGTAGTCCAAACAAATCTATCTACATATGCTTACTATATTATTTTCTATCTAAAGTAACTATACCACGTGGACGAAGTCACGGACAAAAGCTAGTGTGATAATATTATCAGAGAGTTTAGTCTCAGAAAAAATGTAATAAAGATAGAAACAGTCAGTAATATTCTCATTACATTATATTTAGGTAATATCTATTGAGTTGTTGGTTGGAAAATGTAAATTTTGATTAAATATAATTTTAATACATTCAAATAATTTAAATAGGTAGTCAAATCAACAAGATGAAGGCCAATTATACTAATTATAACGTTTAAGATTGTATAACAATCTTATCTTAGAGACAACCAATGTCGATGTGAAATCAAAGGTATTTTCGAGAATAACTGCGTCGTTAGCCTAGTGGTTCTGAGCGCGACAGCTGCTACGCTAGGGGTCTTGAGTTCGATTCCCAGGTAGATCAAAAAGCGTTATTGGGTTTTTCTATGAAATTCTCAGTAGCAGCTCGGAGTTAGGATTTGTGGCCGGTGGCAATAGGCTCGCCCCCATCACGTGGGACCCAAACATACCCTACACGTACATACACGTCTGCCTAACCCTTCGCAGAATACAGGCGTGATGGTATGTTATGCGTGACAATGAGATTAGATTGCGATCGTTTCTAAAAGTTAGAAGAAGGCACAGTTAGTGCAGTACCTGAAGTGATTGGCTACTGTGATGCGTGTCGCCATTTCGATTCCCGCATGGAATTAATATTTATATGACCAAATAGTTGTACCGAGTATGGTCGTTTGTGTATGTGAGTTTAAATGTTTATAAACGCATCCACGATACAGGAGAAATTCCTAAGTGTGGGGCAACTTTTTTTTATTAATAAAAAATAAATTTCCCCCAAATCATTTTGTAATGAAACAACTATATTTGAATCTCCTCTTCTCTTCTTTTATATTTGAATAATATCATATAATCTTCATTTTTTAATAAAGTGCCAATTTGCCAAGCGGACCGCATTTAAGGTATTTCTTCACAAAAATAAATAAAATAAATCCGAGTCTACAATTTTCATTAACTTCAACATTCATTCTTCCTTCATTCTGTAAATTCCTTTTTTTACAATTAAATTCGTGAAATGATCTTGTTATTTACAAGTTTGTAATAAAGCGTTATATTTTGTGTTTAACAAACAAGGCCATACAAGTTCTGACGTCTGACATCTTGGGTGATACTGTCAGACTTCACCTGAACGAGTAGCTTTAAGTAAGAATAAGGCTGACTACATATAAGGCAGATGATAAAATCTTAATCTTATAAAGCTGAAGAACTTCTTTGATTGTTTGGAAAAGGGTAATCACAAGAACTACTAGTTTAATTTGAAAAAATCTTTTTGTGTTATTTAGCCATTACGCTACGGCTCATGGGAGTCAAAGACTAACCGATGTAAGACGTAACTTAACGCAGGTGAAATCGCGGGGTATTAGTAGTTGAAAATAATTTAATATAGATACTGTACTCAGATGAACTAAATCACATTTTTCAAATACGATTATCCGTTAAAAATGGACAGGTCTATTTAAAAGGTAATACGTGATCTGCTATTGACCGACTTACTGGTTCAAAGGACCACGACTATAAGGACCATTTTCATACATCAATGAAATTAAAGTCTTATCAAAAAGGCAATTACGTAAAACTACTGAGCAAAAGTCCTGGGTTTAATACCTGGGTTCTAGCAAAGAGTAACTAGGATTTCTATTAGGACATACTCAGTAGCAACATAGAATTAAGTTGTCTTAAATAAGCTTGTATTTTGAACAGTACATCTTAGTAGTTATATTCACAAAGGCCTTTAGGTACGTTACCTAAAATCTTAAGAACAAATGCTTCATACATTGTCTAGAAAGATTCCTTTCTACGAATAGGCTCAAAGGCCACTATAGTATTCAACTTACACAAAGAAGACATCAAGGTTCTATATGCTTGATATACACATTGTTAACTTAGTTCTGTCTAAACATAATATAGAAATTACATCATTTTCATTTTCGTCATTTTATAAGACATAATGTTACATAAGATTCGCTTTGACAGTTCGAATTTCAAAAAGAGTACGATAGGTTTAAAATTGATTAATTGATTGATTGATTGTTTGTTTATCATCATCTGCTTAGCCTTTTCCCCACTATTTTGGGGTTGGCTTCCAGTCTAACGGGATGCAGTTGAATACCTTAGTCTTACATGGAGCGAGTGCCTATCTGACCTCCACAACCCAGTTACCGGGCAACACGGTATCTCTTGGTTAGACTGGTTGTCAGACTTCTTGGCATCTTATTATCCGTAACGACTGTCAAAGATCTACGAATAACAGCCGGGACCAACGGCTTTACGTGCTTTCCGAGGCACGGGGGTGCACACCACCAACTTCCAAACTGCTGCTACTGAGAAATTTCTAAATATAACCTAATAACAATCTCTACAAAACGTTTTCTTTAAACCATAAATACTGTGTCGCCAAGTCAGCTGTAAATTTTTGTACATCTACAGGACATAAAACCTACTTACTGGTCATCCGTTAATAATAAACTCCGTACAATGGAGTTCCGTACTTCGAACTCGCTAAGCCCCGATAATAACGTCAGCAACTGGATGCACCATAAGATCCGAGTACGTACCTAGAATTACATGTGATCCGAAACATCTGTGTCATTTCCTCAATATCCAACCAGTGCGGCCTATGAACGTTAGATAAGGTTCACGGTTTAGGGCATAGGAGGAGCGGGCAGCGATTAGGCATTATGATGAAAAAGTGTGTATTGGTGAAATTTACTTTTAGAAAACCAGCTTCATTACCTCGAATTTAAATCAAATTGTCATAATTCGTTTTGAAAAGACTATTTTAACGGCGTCATAACTATTTTTGTATCAAATCTTGTGACAGCTTTTCTTAATACTTTTACTCAACCAATTCTTATGAAACTATGCGTACACATTGAGTTTTCGTGACAATACAATATTATGACTTTGTACTTGGTAACAAAGGCCTGATGATGAACTCAAGAAATAGACAGTGGAACACTTTAACGATAACTAGTTTACCTCTCAGGCTTAGCTTTTAATTACATGCCATTCAAATTGGTTTAAGAATTGATATTTTTGCCAATGAAGAAGATATTTACAATAAAGAAATAGGAGCGTGATGTATTGAACATATACATTTTAGCTACATACGCCACCGTTTGGGGCTAAGGCTGTAAACCATTTATTTTTTAGTACAGATCGTTAACTGAGTCGGTTTCTGTGGCACGTTACTTTGAGTGAGGCCAGTGCATTTACTATTGATACCTTCAATACTTGATGCAACGGCTTCGCTACTCACAGCTCTATGAACGTCGTAAGGAATAAAGAAGTAGCTGAGACGAATTAAATTAAATGTCTTAAAACAACAGCTTTTCTGTATTTATTACACGCTTTGCTGTGGCTTACTCTGATAAAAACGTACCTAAATACAAAATCATTCTGTTGAAAATGCAGTTTGTTTAAAAAAAAGAATGTATCTATTGACTACTCTTCTAACATACAGAAGCTAAATTTATATATTTATAAAGATAAATAGAGGATATTTTAAATAAGATATTCACAGTGATAAATAAATCTATACATCCAGATTACTATTTATATAATATTCATGAATATATGCTAGACGGTTCAAAAATAAGTAAAAAAAAAACAATTGAATCCCAGAATTTTGTTTGAATTAATGCGGAATGCACCAGTAATGTTTGCATGTACCAGTTACTAGTGCAAAAAATAAAGTATACTTTAATGAATAGCTTAAATAATATAAATTATTGTTGCCTTCAATCACAAGTCTATTTCGCTTCGTAATTTTGATCTTCTTAGCAGCCGCTTAAAAAAAAACATTAAATTATGAAATTTAATAACTCGCTCTCCCCAATAAAAGCACAACCTAATAAATGTTATGTAACAGGTCGCAAACTGCTGGGAAGGCGTAATAATACCGCCGACACCACGCTCAGTCGATACAAGCTAGCGGAAATTAACAGCTAGTACCGTGCGCAAGCGGTGCGGCGCGGAGACGGAACTAAGAACGGATTTATCATCGCTGTTTGTGCTGTTATCGGAGTGTATTCGTGGTTAATCTTACATGCGGGATGACCAAGTCCTTTGGTATAACATGCTGGGAGCTAGACTGGACATCCGACTTGTGCCTATCTGGAGTACTGATTTGAATTTCATGAAGCCTCCTGGTTGTCTGTTGTTGAAACTGTTTGAACATCGAAAAATGGGTTGCCTATATGGTTTGGTTACCACCATGGTAGTTGCAATTATATACTTATAAATATAAATCCAAGTTTCCACACAAGGTTTTCCTACACCGATATACACATAAACTCAAGCGTATTTCCCATGGGGGTAGGCAGAAACCACAAAACGCTACCAGCTACGATCCTTACATACTACTTTCACCTCGTCCACGTTCACACCAATATGACACTTAATTTAGAAATGTCTCATATTACTTAAGGATAATTAAAATTATTTACAGTTCATTACCGGTGTGTATCTCTAAATTAGTTAATAACCTAACAAAAGATAACAAAAGTTCATGTCAAAGACCACTAAAAAGATACCAGCTAGTACCTAACTTCACCAATTACCCAACACAAAGTACGTATCACAATCAACACAAAATTTAATTAACACTGAAGTTTAAATATTGCCACAAAGTAACCAAGTTGAAAGAGAACCTTCAACCTATATTAAAATGAAAGCTAAAGTAGAGAGGTGACAGGAACACCTGCTCTAGTGAAGTTAATTCCCGCCTATAATTTTTAGTGCTGACCAAATAGTCGATTAATCGACTTTTTGGGAATCGAGTTCATTGATAGTTAGTCGATTTAATGAGATTGTAACAGTTTGTTGTGGATTTATGGGCGGTATTTAAGCTTCGAATTGGGTTTAAAGCATTTTAAACATAATTTAGGTCTGGATACAATTTACGGTTATTGAACGGATAATGTATTGTAGCTAATTATTTTTGTATGAAAATAAATAAGTTATTGTAAAAGTTTATAAAATGTTTTTCGTTATACCTTATTATTGAAACTTACATGATTAAGATGAATAAACTTTTAATAATTATAAAGTAGGGTAAGTATACAGTTACTCGCCCATTATTTACTAGATCCAACGTTTACTTTAATTTTAAATGACGTTCAAAGTGCTTTCTAATAGTCTTATCTTAATAAATAATTTGATTTGGATTTTCATTTTTAAATTAGTTTTCAAAGATGTTCTTTTATGCAAAAATGAAAAGATGTTGTGGGTAGGCTTGTCTTGCAAAGTCGTGTCGATAATTACGTGTAGGTGATGACTAGACTGTACCTATATTATGGTTGAAATGAAAACATGTTTTAAAAATGAAATAAAAACAATCAAATGCATAAACAAAATATATAACAGAGAAAAAAAAAGACTAAGATTGCAAGAAACAAAAACCCAATTTTCAACATTAAAAACATAAGACAAGAACCAAAGAGTTATGTAACAGTACATTTCAATCTACTCATGCAATTTTAATTATTAAAACTGAACCTGATTCCCTTTTGTAAACAAAAAAACCAAATAAGATTTTTTTGCAATAAACAAAACTCATTTCCTTATCTAAAAATCGTTCGCCTATAATCGATTCAGTTAGTCGATTCCCATCACTACGCTCGATGTCGCTACAACTTCATTACTGCGAGTCAATTACAGGCACGTGTAATATACGTTAACACTTGACCGGTTTCCGAGCGAGGAATCGATTCATATCTCGAGTTTGCTATTGCATACCTTACTGAGGATGAAGATGACAAATTGCAATGCGAATATATGTATGATTTAATAAGAATATGAAGAACAAGAACTGCCTCGTTAGCCTAGTGGTCCTAAGCGCGACTGCTACGCTAGAAGTCTTCGGTTCAATTCCCAAGTCGAGCAACTATTACGCCTGTATTCCCCGAAGGGTTAGGCAGAGGTGTACCAATGTACATCCACAGTTCGCCGGTATATTTAGGTCCCCAATATACCCGCATTTTTTTCCCAAGTCAAGCAAAAAGTGTTATTGGGTTTTTTTATAAGATTCTAAGTAGCAGCTCGGAGTTAGGATTTGTGCTCGTTTAATGGCATTAGGATTACATCGGAACTAACAACATACCAGCGAACTGTGGGTGTACTTTGATACACCTCTGCTTAACCCTTCGGGGAATTCATGCGCAATGGTATGTAGATATGCATTATGTTTCTCAGCAAGACTATATTTAGAAAATAAATCGTTACTATTTTAAGTGATCAGAATTCTTATAATTAAGTAGTGTTTACTTTTGTTCTGTTTTTTTTATGTCGTTCTTTCTAGCAACTTGCACCTTGCATCTTTTTGATTATATTATATAGAGAACGTTGTGAGTAGCGTATTTGTTACCTCTATTATTAAGTTCTAACCTATGTGTACTTATTATCATACTGCTGCTTATCCCTAAGTAAATGAATAAATATAAACCGCACGTAACAACAACAAGTAACAATTTGACAATGACGGCGCAGTCATGACCATATTATATTGTTAATAACATATTAAAATGAAAGTCGCTTATTGTCAGCGTACCGCCCGCGGTCGCCATTTTAACGCGAATTACAAAAAAAAAACAATATCTTAGAAAGGAGTAACAAGGGAGTGCTTAATTCTTTTCTTGTATATGACGTTCAAAAGTACTTTTTGATGGTCCAATTGTAATGAATAATTTGACTTTGACTTTGGAAAACGCAAAATCTTTTTACGCAATTCCATTCCTTTCTCCCATTCCATATTCTCGTACATCATATTTTAATCAAGTTTGTTGCGTGTACCTTGTTAATTGTCATCTCACACTGTGTTACTGTCAATATCGCCGGCTTGCAATGCAATTATTTTGAGACTACCAGTACATTTAAATTGCATCGATACACACGGCGACTGTAGTGCCTTTGAGCTCGGATAGAATTAACTGGATACGAAATCAATGGTATGGACCTACTATATGTGTATGAATATTTTATTGGGAGTTTCAATAATGGTTTCTGTGCATTGCGTACTTTTAAAATGCATATTTGAATCATGATCGTGTTTTGTTTTCGGACGAATGGAAGATGATCTTGTTTGTATGTTTGGAGTATTGCGAGATGAGCGTGTGAATGTTGTGAATTAAATATATTTTGTCTTTAGTTATTGACCAATGGCCGTTTTATGTTAGAGTAAAATAAATAAAAACATGTTTTCTTGTGTTGGGACCTAAATATACCGGCGAACTATAATTATGGGTGTGCATTAGTACACCTCTGCCTAGCCCTTCGGAGAATACAAGCGTGATGGTATATATATATATATATATATATATACCATCACATCAAATGAAAGACTAAAGGAATACGAGCAATGCCTATATAATATGATAACCAGCACACGTATTATGAACTAGTTTCTGCCCGAGTTTCGCGTGAAACTCGAGTATACCATTACACATGTCATTTGGCAGTCGTGTTGCATTCTATCAGTGTAAAAAATTGTGTAATC
Source organism: Caradrina clavipalpis (assembly GCA_932526535.1). Lineage (NCBI taxonomy): Eukaryota > Metazoa > Arthropoda > Insecta > Lepidoptera > Noctuidae > Caradrina > Caradrina clavipalpis. The sequence continues at coordinate 4,412,128 of OW052095.1, forward strand.
GGATCAGCACTACCAACTTACTCCATACAATAAAAAAAACTAAAATAAAGTATGGACGAACATCTCGCTACTTTAAAACATCGAATGTAAAAGTTTAGTTCCATGCACTAAAGACCAAATCCAAACCCAAGGGGTTCAACTTGAAATTTCAAACAATAAAGACGGTAATATGTAAATTCGTCTGCTTTATTATGATACAAGTACGATCTAGCTTCGCAGTAACCGTAAAATCGTTGAAGATTTACCGTCAGTCTAAAACAAGCTCAACTGTACAATGAAACTTAAGCCAGTCCAATCCGGTGCCAGTCTTGCATAATAGTTTCATTTACACCGAAGCGAACGTTAAATGCATTGTATTACATGTTCATATATATTTTGAATTTATAAAACCTGAAGAAATGTATGAAGATTATTATTGCTGTAAATTCTTAATTTAATAACAATTATCTCTAAATCTGTAGTAAAGATACAGTAACACGCCAACAAAAAAAAAAAAACAGAAACAGCATTTTTTACACAGGTAAACTCAAAACTGCAATGCCATTTTGTTTACATTTGGCTGCAAATACAAAACCCCCTGAAAATAAAATGTAAATTACAACAATCCTTCAACTTATAATGTATTGACTCTAAGCACCACATTTTTCGAAGAAGTATTTTTTGCAATTCCGCAGTTGTGAAAAGGACTATCAAAATTGCATCTCCAATTTGTTGACGGTATAAAAGCAGCCAGCACCCATAAAGATGATACCAACGCTTCCTCAAGCGTTATTCAATTTGGTTCTCAGTCGGAGGTTGGTGGAGCACTGTGTACCCGAAAGGCGAGCGCCCGGCGGCGGCGGCGGTGCGGACAAATGAAGATTTAACGCCTTATTCAAGAAATCTAGGATTAATTGAGCTCTAGCAGAAAAATGCATTTTATATTTGTATGACACTTTTGTAAAATTCGTTGTATACAAAAGTTATATATCTAATTGTTTTAAAACAATTATTATTCTAAAGAGGTACTTAGACGTTGAAGTATTTTGGCCCTAATGTGTTTAAGATTGCAGCATATACATATACCAAATTGCAAAAAAAAAAACTATTCCATCTTTTTACAATTATAGGTATTGCTGAGAATATTTAATATAATCTTAATAAATTAGCTACATGTACAATAACCTATTCAATATTGAATCTGAACCATTTTACTGCACATATAAATTAACTTGATATGTAAGATATATTTATTCTGTGTTCTAAAATTTTATTCTCGCCAGAAATTCAACAATGCAAACTTTAAAGATAAGTTTAGCTAAAAGTTTAGTCAAATTTATAGAGTGGACAGTCACCTCGCATACATATTACGTAGTTTCTATTCTATTAGATACTTAGAAAACAGTATAAGTTTAGAACCGCAAACGAAAACTCTACTTACGCTCTCACGAGTAAAATACCGTGTAATAATTTAATACAAGTAAAATATTTTTATAACAAAGAAATGTATGTTTAAAATCGTATGTGAAAGAATTCATTTTTCTTTGACGCGCACTCATCTCATCACTTTCTGGGGAGAGCCTTTGTATGCGGCTCTTCGCGCTAAGTAGGTACATTATGTAAATGTAATACCGGAGGCAGGACTGCTTGGTCCTCGTACATTACAGATAACCACACCCATATTATTTTACACAGACTAAGAATATACGTACACTGTTTTCACAGAAAATAGCAGTAGCTTAAGTTGGTCCTTTGGTACGGATGCAGGCTGTGGTGCTGAATTATTTTTAGTAGAAACAAGTGTGTAGACATGAAAGCGCAACGGGCAGACCTGTCGTGTGAACGTACGGTATTCTTTCAGAATATTTTGCTGTTTAATATTTATAAATATACGTATAAAACATCTCTGCACTTGTGTTCCGTAATTTTAATATTTTGTGCCGCACGACTCCTCTGGGACACGATATATTGAACCAGCTTACGAAACAGGAAAACAGTTATGCAATTATAGTGTATGCCATGTTTGAAAATGTAGTTTTATAGGACTTATTTATTTGATGCATAAAGATACCAAGTCCATTACTCCTGAATCGAACCATCCTTAATTTATTTGTAGAAAAATCTATAGCTTTTAAAGCTTGTAAGTGATGGCTAGTATATCTTCTTTTTTCTACGGGTAAAATATTTACTCGGGACTAAACAAAATCTTCTAACAAGAATCAATCAGTATTATATCCATTATTCTAAAAACCCGTCAAACTGAAAACACCACAGAATCTGTCAAAAATAAACAAAATCCCCATTCATAATTAAATTAATTACTTTGTCAACAATATCAGCAAATCTTCATTGACATTCCTTACAAAAACATCAGCTAGACATACCTAGAATTGTTTTCAAGATCTCAACAAATCCACAACGTGACGCTTCCAAGATAGTTTTAATTTAAAAGGACTTACAGGACGATCACCGTCGCTCCCCGGATTAAAACTTACAGCAAAACTATTGATACGGTTCAATATTTTAACGCGACAGATAAGAAACCTTTAGAAATGGATTCGGAATCCTTTTGGTTGTATTTCAGTACAGTACTGTTTGCAATGGAATTCAGTCTCGCCTGGGTATTTGATTATTTCTGTCTTAATCTCGTTTCCTTTGCCCGTCTTTTGTCTTTTATCTCTTTAATGTATTATTTTCTAAGTTGTAATGAAATAACGCTCAGTGGCAATGGCCTTCTTGATTGAGGTATTGGGCAGCAGAATTAATGCAATTCCAATTTAATTTTATTGAACCCAACTAGAATATAACTACATAAATTATTTCAGTAAATCCCTTTTTGATTAATCTGTACACTTAATAGGTATTGTAAAGCTGAAGAGTTTGTTTGTTTCAATGCGATAATATTCAGAACTACTGATCCGATTCTAGAAATTATTTCACTAATGGAAGCTATATTATTTCTAAGTGCTATTAGGATTTATTTTATTATTTAAGGAAAAGGGATCTGTAAGAAAATGTATACGAACGAATTACGTAAATAAAGTACGGTACATACATAGCCACGGGCACAGGCTTGTTTAATAATAATGACACATTAAATCTGCCACATGTGTCGCACCTGCCAAAGATTGCTACTAAATATAGAATTAATAAATGTCAGGCGACTGCATATTTAATTTCGGAGACTTCATAAAATATTTAATTTGACAAAATCTAATATTTTATTTATGTCTTTTGACTTTCTTGTGACAAATGAACACAGGACCTACTTATTGTCCTCCTCTTAAGCCATATTACGTTTACAAGTATTTTGTGCCGACAAATTACTTATTTTTCCTAAAAATAAAACGACCAAAATTTTATTCGAACCAGAGTTCAACAAATAAACATTGAATCCTTCCCACGCAACATTTGATGACGGAAATTAAAAATAACCTCGTGAATTGAGGCCCGAGTTTGAGTTGGCGAATTCTTTATTTGCCTATCTTCCTTTGATCTTGATATTCAGGTAGCTGAAGGCGATACATCCCAGTGAACAACTTTTAATCCTGCCGCCGTCAGCAATCGAGCGGTAAGTCGTTTTAAATTAAAACTTGTCGTCGATCCCTGATCCTCAGGATTTATGGAGAAGTTAGGGAGAACCCATCGTTCCCTAGTAGTCCTCATACATACATAATTGCGGTCGAGTCGAAAAAAGTTGTTGCTTTGCATAGCTACCCCGAGTGTGCGATTGGAAATCATGAACATTTATACATTATACGTTTCTTTCTTTATTCAGTAGGACAAATTTTAGTCTACTCAAAAAACGTAATGGATAATGAACTATGACTTTGAGTTGTTATTATCTTATGGTAACTTGTCGCTGTAGGTTTTCTTTTTCATAATGCTAATCTTACCAGTTAGATTGAAAAAAGGGTTCTTTGAAATTTAAAAGTCAACTATCAATGTCGAGAAGTCAATGTCTACCGAAATGAAGGACTCAATGACTTTGACTTGATACTAACATTACATATTTACATTTAGTTATAAATTTATTACACGCAATACTGAGAAGTCACTTATTGATGCGCACTTTATACGAAAAGTAATTGATGAATGACCTTGACCTCCAAAATCAATCAAATTGTTTTAACGATTAACGATGGTCCTAAGTGCGACTGCTACGCTAGAGGTCTTGGGTTCGATTCCCAGGTCGAGCAAAAAGTGCTATGGGGTTACGGAATTCTCAGTAGCAGCTCGGAGTTAGGATTTGTGCCCGGTTAATGGCAAAAGGCCCGCCCTCTATTACATGGGAACTAAACATACCGGCGAACTGTGGGTTTACATTGATACACCTCTGCCTAAACTTTCGGGAAATACTGGCGTGATTGTATGTAAGTTAAAAACGAGTTATAAACGATTCGTGCTCCAGACTCCGTGCATTTAGAATATGCAATCATTGTAACAATATTGTTACCATGGAGTTTTAGTATTATATAGTGAAAGTTTGTCCTCTGAAGGTGTGTCAAATTAAACTATTAACGCTCGCTTGCGATATCCAGGATATCAGTCTTTTACATCCAAATTAACTGCAAGGGTTTTTTTTTTTTTTTTATAGACGGGAAATCATCAAACTAACTTCCCCCGCCCTGGGCGGGGCGGGAGGGAGTGTCAGACTTTTACTGACTAAAACCCGTCTATGTTCCTTCATGTGCCCTTTGCGTTCCGGGGGCGCGGTATCTCTTTCGAACAACCCGCAGCCCCGGCAGGCATCGGCCCTCAGTGGCCCCATCCAATTTGCTGACATCTCTTTGAGGCGCGCGTGGAACACGGACGCGCCGTCGACACGGTCTGTCGCTAGTGAACGTACGGACGGTGAGCTACCCATTGCTCACCGTCCACAGACCCGCGTCTACGGTGGCCGGGAGTCGTCACGTGGCTCCCGACGCCCGGATCGTCTACCGCGGCGGCCGCTGGGACGGGGGACCCTCCTTTCCCTCTCCCGTCCCGCCGCCTCCTTCTCTAGCATTACAGCTTCGCAGAAGGAGGCGACTGCTTCCCATTCCCCCTCGCTCCGGACCATGGCCTGGACCAGTGCCGGACGCGAGAGGGCGCCGCCGCCGATGGCCGCCTCGAGGACTCGGCGGTGCTCAGCCCAAGCAGGGCACACCGCCAAAGTATGCTCCACCGTGTCCTCGGGGCGATCCTCACAATGGTGACACCCGGGCGTTTCCTCCCGCCCAATGAGGTGCAGGAACCTCCCGAAACATCCGTGTCCGGTGAGGACCTGCGTCAGGCCGTAGGTGAGGGCGCCGTGGCGCCGCTCCAGCCACTCCTCAAAGAGGGGTCTTACCGCCTCAATCGAGGCGAGCCCTGCACGAGGTTGCGACAGTCGTTCTCTCCATGTCGCCATGAGATCGAGCCGGAGTTCCGTCCGCAGGGCGGCAATTTGCCGCGGCAGCGGAGTTTCGCCCCGGCCCAGTGCCTCCGCGCGCCACTCGTGTAGGCGCGCGAGGACCAGCGCCTCCAGATCCCATGGCGGCAATCCGGCAAGGAGGCTCGCTGCCTCGCCGGAGATCGTGCGGTATCCGCGGATGACCCTTATGGCGATCACCCGCTGGGACGCGTTCAGGTAGTGGGCGGCAAGCCGCCTCAAGCCCCGCGCCCACACCGGGGCCCCAACTGCAAGGGTTAAGATGTTGACTTTAGTTGTTTAAAATTGTTGTTGCACTACTTTGTTAACAACAGCAACCACATTTTTTGACCATAAAAAGCATCATCACGTCTGTATTCCCCGAAGGGTTGGGCAGAGGTGTACTAATGTCCATCCATAGTTCGCCACTACGTTTTGGAGTAAGTCAAAAAAAAAAAAGGTTGGAAAAGTTAATCTTGACAAAATTCCTTGTAAAATTGTATTCTAAAGGCCCAACGAACTCTTTTTTTAAGTGTAATAAAATAATTAAAAATATGTCGTCGCATCGTTACTTGCTAGTAGGTCCGTGCAATGAACATTGTAATTACATTACCAGCGTCACTCTGTGAGTTTTTAATTAGATTTATGTATACTTACAACTTCACACTGTGTCGCATGGAATATTTTTGCTTAAACATTACTTTATTACAGATAACACAATTTGGGTAGACTTTAAAATATTGCTGACTAGCTTCTGCCCGCGACTTCACCCGCATCAAACTTGATATAGTAGCCCATGGGAAGCGTACATTTTTCCGGGATAAAATGTCTTAATCTATCTCAGTGCCAAATTTCATCCAGATCCGTTCAGCCGTTTGAGTGTGAAGAAGAGACAAACACACAAACTTTCGACTTTATGATATTAGTGTAATTACGTAAAAAAAATAGCATTTATCTTATATACAAAACTTTACATCTTTACATAAGCTACTAAATTTATTTCACTGCACAGCAAAAGCTCTTCTCAAACAGAGAAGGCACGAGCATTGATCACCACGCTTACTCAAGGCAGCTTGGTTTTCAGGATTTTATTTATTACAAGCCCAGAGTTCCTCATGATGTCTTCTTTCTACACAAGAAAAAGCCACATTGATATTTGCCACTGCTCGGTTGTGTGTTAATTTCTATCACGACACCACAATCTTATATTTTTTATTTCAATATATATTTTTTTATTAAATACTTGTCCCAAGACTAACTGTCACAGTAAGTCAGATGAATAATACTTTTCGGTCTGTTTCGAAACAAATACAATTACGAGAACCAGCTTCTATGACCATTTAATTCGATGTAATGTTGGTACATATCTTATCACTCACTCTAATCGCTTTCTGCGGGCCAGACAGCCTGATTGCTCTTATTGTTGCCTTATCTATCACAAATGTCTTCGTACTTGCTATCGTATGTTTAGAAGTCTTGTGAAGCTTAGTCGAAATATTGTTTTACGAAATTCAAAACGTTTTGATAGTTAGAATGGAGAAGGACCAGAAATTTGTGTGTGGTCCTTCGGTACGAGTTATTTTTTTTTTGTATAAAAGCATGTTTAAAAATAACAGCATAATATAGCTGTGCGTAATGAAAATAGTGCCTTTGTCTAGCAGTGGGATAGTATGGGCTATGGTATATTGGCATATAAAACAAAAAAAAACTAGATTTACGAAACCGTGGCAAGGTCTACATAATTATCTTATGTTATAAAAATAAGAATAAGAAAAATACGATGTAATAGTCTGTTTCTTATATAATTATACATGTACACAGTCTACACAAACAATTTACTTTCTCAGTAACAAATTCTTAATTAGTTCAAATTAGTTCATTCCCAGAACATGTCTACCAACTCTTTTGCGTAGAGACTACATTAACGAAGTCTTGAGTTTATCACTAAACATGTTAAGACATTATTAATTTAACTTACCTCATTACCGTACAAGTGTGGAACATTTAGCTTACGATCAAATACCTTTGGAATAACAGCATTATTATGTACAGAGATTTTAGCAAAATATGGTTTTCATTGGTATAGGTAGGTATTTCATTAGCCGGTTTATTTGACACCGATGTTTTTGGGGTGAAAATTATACTGATGTAAAATGATCGGACAATATTGTAGTATGCATTTTAAATTTTCACATGTTGTTATGAAAATATTGCAGGCAGCGGAGATGAAAATATAGAAATGGATAAAGCAACTAGAATGGATATATGGTGTGAAATGAGTATATAAAAAAATAATTGAAAATGGCGTCAGTGACTGAAAAGCTGAAAAGGAATCATTTGTCTTGGTATGGTTATCTGAGAAGGAAACATAAAACGCAAGTGTCTTAAAGAGTCATGAATATAATTTTTCATGATGAATAGAGGATGGATGGAGATGGATGGAGAGAGTAAAACTAAAGACACATTCATGCATACATAACACACGCCATAAAGCTAAAGATAAGACGAATTATAAAAAACAATTGAAGGTCAGTGAGAGTTGCCAGACGAAATGGAAGAAAAAAACGCACTGCGCCGACCCCAAGTAGCATGGGACAAGGACAGGAGGACGATGACAGACTATTAAACTATTATAAAAAGACGAACTTACCCATATATTATTATATAATGACCTACTTCTGCTCCTGCATCCAACATACATACCAAAATTCTCTCGACACAAACACGCCACTTCACGAAACTTCTAACGCTATTTCCCGACGTTTTCATACGAATTAAGACGCCGCATTGAGATAACGTATGCGCCCACAATGCCTCGGGAGACGTTATCGTTTAGTCTTCGGTACTCGTGCTACGTTTACAGCGCAAGTTGTTTTAACTCCGGTGAAAAATACGAAGAAACGGCTTTGCCCTACCTCGTTTGTTCTAAGAAAGAAGTGTTTCTTGTATTTTTTGTTGATGGGTTTTGCAAGCCTCTGTAGCACTAGGCTACAGAGGTCGTAAGTACGACTTCTACGCTAGAGGTTTTGGGTTTAATTTCCAGGTCGAGCAAAAAGTGTTATTGGGTTTTTCTATGAAATTCTCAGTAGCAGCTCGGACTTACATTTTGTGCCTGGTTAATGGCAATAGGCTTGCCTCTTATTACGTGAGATCTAAACATACCGGCGAACTGTGGGTGTACAGAGGTACACCTCTACCTAATCGCCCCGCCTGCCTATACCCAACGGGAAGATAGCTAGTTGTTGTTTTGGGGTCGACAACCCACGAGTGATGCCTCTGAATACTTGCAACATGCACTCAACATCAGGCGGACCGTTAGACATTTTGCCATATTTTGTGGTATAAAAAAATAGTTCGCATTCGAAAATCACAAATTAAAAAACACCTATTTATTTTAGTACTGATTCGTCTTGAGAAACGCAAAGTTACCTTCTTATATATAAATGCGAAGGTTTGTGAGGATGGATGTTTGATGCTCTTTCACGCTTAAACAGCTGAAAGGATCTAAATGAAAATCTAGATTGACACTGAGATAGATCATTGTAGTGTGAAATAACATATAGGATACTTTTCATCCCGGAAAATTGTACTGTTTTCGTGCAAAAATATATCAAATTTGACGCGACCGAAGTCGCCGACAGACGCTAGTAAATAATACATTTCAAAGGCACCTAGTTCACCTTTGTAAATGAACACCACTTACAGTTACATTAATTACACTTTAATGTTTAAGAACTGTTTGAAAACAAGTATTCTGTCAAACAATTTACGCTTTAATTTGAATATTAAATTACTGCAACTACATCGCATTCTCATTAGGAAAATTATTTTGAAACTTAGTTATTTTAGTTAAATAGTAAATCAGTTATGCTATTAAATATAAAAGGAACATTCCCGTAGTTAAAAAAGTCAATGTCAAAACTTGTCAATAATTAAAGTGAGTATTTTTGACAGATTGAGACTGAAACTCGCAAGTACGCATACCATAAAAAAACTGCCGTGTTAAATTAAGGTTTGGTGAATCTAAGGGTCTTCCCCCACGACCGATAATCGGTCCGATTCTTGGTCGTGTGGGGAGACGCTAACGGGCTTAATATAATTATTGTTATCTATACCTACAAATATATTAAAACTGTTTGTTTGTTTAAATACGATAATCTGTAACAACCACTCAATTTAAAAAAAAAAACTTTTATAAAGAATAGCCAGATTCAAGAGCAATATAGGTTATACGCATATTATTATGCTACGACACATGTATACGCGATATACCCTCGATATATTATATTACTCGCTCTTTGGTTACTACCAAAGAGCGAGTAATAATATCGCGGATGAAAAAAACCCGCTGGCGAAGTCACCGGCAGAAGCTAGTGTTTTATACACCACACTTCAATTGTTTATATCCTCATATTCCGACATCCAACTCGCAAAAACAATTAGCTATAAAAAAATAATAAACCTAACCTAATCACGCTGGAGTGTACTGAAAATTACCAGTTCAACACACGAAATTTATTATTTAAATTAAGGTATTCAAACAAAGGACCTGTTTAAACGGCTATGGTATAATGCAGCCCTAATAAAACAACGGGGTTTGTGTCGTGGAGCAACCAGGAAATGGAGTGTTTATGCGTCTTTTTCTCCAAATTACATTTCATAATGCAGTACGTAGCACTTTGTTGTCTAATTTTTTGTGTTCATTTGTATTTGCGTCTCATAAATTCAAGCATTTACTTGTGATTATGTTTTTTTTATAATTATTAGAAGTTATTTACCAAAAATTACATGCTTACACGTTCCAAAAACTTTGGCGATAAAGGCTACGATAGGCTACGCCGTAGCAATTTCGTACTACGCCGTAGCATACTGCGTAGCATAGCAAGCTTTTATTAACAACGTCAAAATTTTACTCTACGATTGGCAAATAATTTGACGTTCTGAATATTTTGCTGCCCAGCTCTCTTTGGTCTCTCTCCCACTCCATTTTTTGTGTAAACAATGTTTAAAAATAAACTTTTTCATTACTCTTTTTTTTAACACAAGATGGCATCGAAAATTTCTCATCACGCACACATTGTTATTCCATTCGTTACATACTCCGTGTCTTGTCTAATGTACACAGTTTACTGGCCGTCTTCACAACCTGTAGGCAACAGCAACGTAAACACTGAACTAATTATAAGACGCTGGATGCCCAACGTAAATATTTTGCTCTATCTTGCCGTAATGTTGGTAACGAACTTGCCTGTTTTTATTTTATAGGGAAAGTTGGCCGCCTGCCTTTGAAATATGTTGATTAATTTAATTAGTTTTGAGGTTTATATTTTATTAGTTAGTTTATCTTTGTTTTTAGTTTCTTTTCAGACTTATTGATATTAGTTTTAATAGTTTTGACAGATGAGGTTTTTATAATATTTACTTTTCATCTAACTTATAAGCAAGTGTATTTAAAGGTTAGGACTTAAGAAGACCGTTAGTAAAGTACACCAAGAACAAAAACATATTAATGTACAAATAATGGAAATTTCGGTGATACATGAGTGTGTAAAAGAGCTAGATGTACAAGTCTGAGTGAGAGAGATAACATAAGCTAAAAACGTGTGCGTGAAACAACATGAAAGATGTCGAGAAGGAAGATTAAAAAACAAGATTAAATAGAGATGAGAAAGTAAGACGTTTTTATTCAGATATTAATAATTCCAAGCTTGGGAAGTAAAACTAAATAAAACTTTTGCTTCGTTTATAATTAGTTTCCTTGATGTTTCCACTACTGTTAGTGACAAGACACGAAGTGGTCTAAACAACTAACACTATTAAGGCTTTACCATAATAATCAGCTGCTCGTCGTCGATCGACTGCCTCGTTGGCCTAGTGGTCCTAAGCACGACTGCTACGCTAGAGGTCCTAGGTTCGATTCCCAGGTCGAGCAAAAAGTGTTATTGGGTTTTTCTATGAAATTCTCGGTAGCAGCTCGGAGTTTGGATTTGTGCCCGGTTAATGGCAATAGGCTCGCCCCCTATTACATGGGACCTAAATATACCGGCGAAATGTGGGTATACATTGGTACACCTGTGCCTAACCTTTCCGGGAATACAGGCGTGATGGTATATATATCAGCTGCTCCATTGGTTTCGTGCTGGCAAGCCTGAATGTGGCATCGTGGGTTCGATTTGCAGAATTTCGCAGTAGCAGCTCAGAGTCTGAAATTTTGTGATGTGATAGCCCCGTTCCTTGGAAAGCACTTTAAGGTTCTTATCTTTTCCCGGTAGTGTTGTATTGCCGTTGTATCGAACTATTAGATTGAGGGAAGGGGAGTGCACCTGTATTTTCTGCGTAATTTGCTAGTTTGTATTGAGCAAAATTCAGTCGGGATTTGTTACTCTTTCACATTTAAATGGCCTATCGAAATTAGCTGAAATTTGGTACACATATAGATATTGGTCTCGCTAAACACATAGCGTAGAATAGTTTTATCTTGTATTTGTGTTACGAGTATCGTAAAATAATTCAGATCTTAGCTCTGAGATCTACGCAGACGAAGACGTGGGCAGTAACTAGTATTACAATAAAACTGAAGCAGTACAAGGATGCAAAACGAAACTCCTCAGATCCTCAAGGACTTACTCCAACACAAAGGGCAACACCAAACATTTTTTGCTTCCTCGCATAACTTCTTTCACCTCTATCCTATTTTTACGAGACTAACGTTACGTAAGAGAACTCGCTCTGAGAGCCTAGTACAAGCGCGCAAACAAAACGTATCGAGAATTCGTTCGATTTTTAAAATCGTAATACCTGATTTGCAAATTTTTTTGGATACCTTTTAATAATTGTGCCAGTACGACCAGTAATACTTTCAAAACAGTATATATTTGAATTTGGAAATCGACTAGAATCAAATACTTTGACGGTTGCGCGCTCGTGCTAAACCTACAGATATCAGGCTGCCGTCTACACCATTCTCATTTTATAGGCATCGTCATATAAATTCAACCGACTCGTTCCTAGCTTTCTGAGCGAATTTCAACATATCGCCCGCTGTACGCCACTGTATTCACGGCGGGATCTTGTACCTTCTACTGATGTTATTTGAGTTCGAGTTTCAGCTGTATTATTAGAACGTTACTTTGAATGTTGGTGTAATGTGTATGTGTGTGTGTTTTCTCACTTTTTGGTGGAATTATCGGCGGGAAGCGACGGTAATATCAAGTGGCTTAATTTTGTGGAGACACGTGATGTGTATTGACACGGAGTTTTAGCAACGAAAAACTTTTGTCAATTTCTTTGGGGTTTTAGCGATTGGAAGATATTACTGTTGTAACGTACTAGGTTCTGTTGTGCGTATTTTTTACTTGCGTAATGTTACCTTCATTGATTACTGCTCAACCTTTGTAAATTGTGGCGTTATTATGATTATTTACTCATAATCTATTATTCCTCATGAATCTGACTATCAATTACACAAAAATTTGACTGGTAGTCCCAAATATTAGCCGATTTTAAAGAAACAAAAAAAGTCTCTTCAACTTTATAATATAAGTACCTATATATATATATACATGTATATATTGAAATAACCTTTATAAATTACCCGTACTACCTTACTACTTGACAAAAGCCTCCCCAATTCCTTTCAGAACCTCTTCACACAAAGCTCTAATATGACAGTTTTAAAACCAGTTTTAAAAAGACAAAGACGAGACGGGTTCGTTTTAAAACAATTTCACCCGAAGTGAAACTGTAAGCTCCGTCAAACAGTAGACAAATCCATTTACCGCTAGGTTTCAACCTGCATTTTATAGCTAGACATTACACCCTGCATTCTTAGCTCTTAACTCCACACTTTCCATTATAAATTCAGTTTTAAAAAGGGAATAAAACAGTAGCTAGGTTTTTTAACCGTTGAAATTGTGAAGTACGGCATGAGCTTCGTAAAGCGCAGATAATTTGAAGATTGTTGGTGGCGTGCTGTTTGTGGAGAGCTGATGGCCGATGGGGCCGCAAAGTTCTCGAATGGAGACCACGCACCGGCAAGCGCAGCGTAGGACGACCTGATTAAGACCGCAGGAAGACGCTGGATGCAGGCCGCTTCCAACCGGTCTTTTTGGAAATCTATGGGGGAGGCCTATGTCCAGCAGTGGACGTCCTGCGGCTGATATGATGATGATGATGATGATGGTGGCGTGGGGTAACCCTCTATGAGACCTTGGTTTTATGTCAAGTAATTTGGATGCTTCGTTACCCTAGTGGTTCTAAGTGCGACTGGTGAGCTAGAGGTCTTGGGTACGATTCCTAAGTTGAGCAAAGTGTTATTCGGTTTTGTAATAAAATTTTCAGCAGCAGCTCGGAGTTAGGATTTGTGCCCGGTTAGTAGCAATAGGCTCGCCCTCTACTACATAGGACCTAAACATTAGGGTAAACTGTGGTGGTACATTGGCACTCTTCTGCCTTACCTGTTCCTGCTTACTTCGGTCTGTAATTGCAGTGGGACGGCACTGCAATACACGGGACGGCACTGTTTAACTGTTGCTACCGTCAGAGATCTGATGTTGTCTTCGAAATAGTAAACACGTACCTTGAACTTATTTTATGTAAAAATCGTTAACATACACGAGGATCCTCTTTTCTATAGTGAGTGCGTTTACAAAGATATAAACTCGGGTACACAAACAACCCAAAATAACTACATGTAGGCCATACAAATAATTGATGAATAGAAACCGCAGCGCAGAGCCAATCACTCGGCCACTGCGTCAACAGTCTTTGTCGGGGTGTGTTTTTAGATTGACTATCCCACTTTAAAAGTGTGGTACAAACATATTACGATTTTGAATCTAGGTTCGAATTTACTATCTTAAAATTATAAACATACTAGCTTTCGCCCACGACTTCGTAAGGGTCAAATTTTATATATTTTCCGGGATAAAAAGTATATTTTATCACTAAAAAAGATTGCAGTGAGGAATTCCTCACCACAATCTATTTTAGTGAGAAATTTCATCCAGATCCGTTCAGCCTTTGAAGCGTGAAAGAGGACCAAACATCCATCTATTCAGCCGGGTCCGGGTCCTCACAAACTTTCGTATTTATAATATTACTAGCTTCTGTCCGCGACTTCGTTCGCATGAAATTTATATAATCGACTTGAATGTGTATTATCCCACGAGAACCGTAGGTATATTTTTCCGGGGTAAAAAATATCCTAAGTGTTAGTCCACACTACAAACTATCTCAGTGCCATATCCAGGTTCGATAAGCCGTTTAAGCGTGAAAAAGTAACAATAATCCATGCATACATCCATCCTCACAAACTTTCGCATTTATAATATTAGTAGGAAGTAGGATAGGATTAGTACGATTAATATGATCCAACATCAATTACAATTTACAAGTGGATGTTGACACAAACTATTTATATTTCGAAATAAAACAGTTCCTATGACAAATTGATTCAATCCTTTTCAGTTCTCCTGAATAAACAAACACTTATGCAGCCTTATTTCCCACTAACTCACCATTAACAACTGTACCTCTGAACCGACGCAAATTCTACCTAATCGTTTGAGTAGTAGAGCTCAAAATTGGATGTTGGAACAGCATCGCGCAAACAAAAATCTCGTGGTAAAGAATTGTGTTTATAGAAAATGGTCAATATCAGAATCTAGTAACGTATTGGAATGCAAACACTTAATGATAACTATATTCTTTCAGTTTGATTAAACCGATGTTACAGTTTAATACGAAAACACAGACTTCGTCATTTGCGAAAAATACTATTTATTAAGTATTTACTAACCCTTGCCCGCAACCTCGTATAATCCACAGCTAATTAAACTGCCAACATTTTATTGGTCAAAACTGGTCCATAAAACTTTTCCAAAAAATTACTTCCAAAATCGACCCAAACAATTGGACTGCAGATACCCGCAGATTTAATCTACACCCACACACATCGACAAACAGAAACCAATTCTCGTATAATTACTCCCGCACCACTAGAATTCAAACAATGAACACATTATCTTATAAACGGCAAAACTAATATTAAATGAAAAGTTCCAACGGAAAGCAGGTACAATGCAAGACCTCAATTCGTTCTCAAATACAATCGACGAACTTCACGGCACGCCATTTAAACTTGGCAGAATAGCTTTTCAGTTAATCGCAGTCATTTTGTTGAGTACCATCGTTGTGTTTGATCTGATGATATTTTAGCAAAGGCAACTATAACTACTTGATATACTCCTGGTTTCTCGAACTACAAATTAATGTTACAGTTTGTCAAAGTTCTGCGATTGGTTGTTGATAATTCAGTCAATACAGCAGCTTATGCGTAATTAACACATTTTTTTTAAAACCAGGCGTAGTGGGAATGTTGGTTATCGGGCGATTTTTTTTTCGCGGAACCCTAATTATATTATCATTTCAGAATAAAATTTACACCTAAGTTACTCCTTAAAACATCAGCTGAAACTCCCGTCAAAATCGGTCCAGCCTTTTCAGATATTAGCCAGTTTAAACATACAGACACATCAATTAAAGAGAAAAACTTACATATAGCTAAAAAAAAGAACGACAAGATATAAAAAACCATTACAATCTATTTGCAATCTCATCTCAGCGACAATCAATGTCCAAAAATGTAGGTAAACTAGACGCATTTTTGACAGAATGAGACTGAAAATAAAATTATGATCGTTCCTAAATATTACTAGAATCGCAGCTCTCCTGAGTTCGAAATAACAATTTAATTTTACCTGGAATGTCGAAGGCAAAATTAAGACGAACACGGTCAATTAAGATTAAATAAATATAATATACAGGTATCGTTCGAGAAACCGGAGGATAGTTACTGCTGTCGTATACATAATTTCTGTAACTACCGTGTATAGTATAGTATTGTTGTCTCTTTTCTTCTAGTTAAAAAGGAGAAAGAGGCATTTGTATCAACTAGTTAGACTCGTAATAACATTTGTTTGCAGTAATCCTGAAAAATTACCGCTATTTTTACTACGGTTAGCTTTATATTTGAATAACTGCTCCGTTTCTCTTTTGCAGAGGTAGTAATGCCTACCTATAATCTATGCTGACTACTCATAGTTTATACGAGCACCAGGTTATTTACAAAATCCACGTCCTGACTGATCATTTTTTTGATCATGTGCCGTATGCGTTGACTTAGTTTTTTAACGTGTTTGATCACGTTAACGTAAACGCTCACTTATGTCAATTTAACTGCCTGCGATTTCGACCGCATTACTTATTTCACTCTTACTCTCCATTGCTTATTTCTCTCTCTAGTCCTACTGCTCAGTCTCTGTAGGTCGTACCGTGATGCTATATAGCCTATGTTACTCAGGAATAATGTAGCTATCTATTGGTGAAAAATAGTAAAAATTGGTCCAGTAGTTTCGGCGCCTATTCTGTACAAACACAGAGCACAACAAGGTACAAACAAGCGAACAAAAATATCTAGATTTTTTTGAGCTAGAGATAGATAGTTGAGTTAACCATTCTTGTCACTAGACAGCGCTATTTCAGTTTCAGTAGACCTGTCTCGAGCGCGCTGATTTGAATCTATTTTCGAATTACAAATACGTCTATCCCACAGAATTTTGTTTAATTTTAACGGAAAATACAATTTCTATTACTAATTGATATGAATGACGTCTTTAATCTATTGTATTCAAAAATCGAACGTATATTTTTTAATATCTTTGGATGGCGTACAAACCATTGGCCCGCCTGATGTTACGTGATCACCGCTGCCTACAGACATCTGCAATACCAGAGGCCTTGTAAATGCGTTGCCATCCCAGCTGCAAAGTTAAAATGTCTCATGTGCCTGTGCATGTGTTAGCACATGGGTGTTCCGGTTTGAAGCGTATGGATCTTTCAAATCGGAACACAGCAACGCTGCTTTGCGGCAGAAATAGGTATGGCGGTAGTACTTTCCCGGACGAGATCCTTCACAGACCTTCCTTCCTTCCTTGTCTTCTACTACTAATAGTTTACTTTATGTTTACTTCGGCCATTCATCTTTTCCCTCGTAACTAATTGAAGTTAAAGATATCGCAATCAAGTACAAAAAAAAAAACCACTAAGCACTCAATTCTCTAAAACAAAACAAAACAAATGAAGATATACCATTACTATTTATGCCATTGCGCCTACATTCGCTGCAGGGTTAGGCAGAGGTATATCAATGATCACCCACAGTTCGACGGTATTTTTAGGTCCCATGTATTAGGGGGCGAGCCTATTACCATTAACCGGGCACAAATCCTAACTCCGAGCTGCTACCACTACTACACATAACACTTTTTGCTGGACCTGGGAATCGAATACAAGATATCTAGTGTAGCAGTTACGCTTAGTATCACCAGGCTACCAAGGCAGTAAGATATACATAATGAATAACTAGCTACCAATACATACACACATTCACGCAATGAAAAATACCATAGCTGATTTCACACTCAACCAACGAAGAAACCGAAAAAGTAAATTCAAATCATAGAAGTCCATACTTACTATAGTGGCGAATATTTCACAGACCGCTCTTATCTTAAGGAAAACATATTTGTCAAATGATGTAAGAATGTAAGCCATAATAAAATAAATCGAGCTAGAGCTAATCGGGTTAAGGCTGTTGTTGTTGCGTAAATAAGTAATAGTTTTATACATAATCTCTCTTCTTACAATTTGCTAACAGCTTAGTATCAGACTTCTATTATAAAAGCCCATTCAAGCTCTCGAAAACGCCAAACCTACATTATTGATGGTTGTCTGTAATGTTGAGGATTTTTTTTTTATAGATGGGGAATCATCAAATAACTTCCCCCGCCCTATTGTCAGACTTTTACTGACTAAAACCCATCTATGTTCCTTCATGTGCCCTTTGCGTTCCGGGGGCGCGGTATCTCTTTCGGACAACCCGCAGCCCCGGCAGGCATCGGCCCTTAGTGGCCCCTCCGAATGTTTGCTGACATCTCTTAGAGACGCGCATGGAACAGTCTGCTGTCTGGTAGTCTGTCGTTAGGTTAACGTACAGACGGTGAGCTACCCATTGTACGCCGTCCACAGACCCGCTCCTACGGTGGCCGGGAGTCCTCCCGCGGCTCCCGGCGCCCGGAGCATCTCCCGCGGGTAATGTTGAGGATGGATTATTTATTTTATAATTATTTAAACATGTTGTTGTGTGTCGAGATGGCCTAGGTAGTTACCGGCATTTAATTCAAGGGATAGCGAGTTTAATAGCGGGCAGTTACCAATATGACTTTTCAATTCATATGTACTTTCTAATAGTAGGTAGTGTACTTTTCTTGTAGGACAAGAATCCTTTATGAAGGAGCTCATCCAGGGAAGAGTTCTTTCCATCCAATTTAAAAAATATATAAAAAAAGAGAGAGTTAGAGTTCTTTCCCTATACATTTTACATCTATATTTTAACTCCCTAATTCAAAAATGGCAAACATTATAATTACACATATCACATTATGGAAACAAAACAACCGTTACACAAAGCGACAGTTGCCGCGGGGTGAGACTACCTCGCGATAATTCTCTCATACGGATTAGAGAAACAAAGGAAATGCGATACGTGTGGCTGTCGCTCCTATATGGACAAAATGCTCCTGATAAAAAAAGTCTAAAAAGCTTATTTTAAAACAGTCGGTAAATTTGAAGGCTTTATGTATGCAATTTCTTGAATATTCCTTACATAAAAGTGCTCGCATGACTACAAAAGCATTAAAGTAGAAGAATGTAAATCTTATCAACTCTTTGTCTATGGACAGAGCGCCCCTTTGTTAGAATAAAAGGTATGCTTTTTTATTTATTTACTTAAAAAATAAGCAGAGTATTGGCAAGGTATAATTAGGCAGATAATTAAGTGTTTTAAAATTTAAAAGCAGTTGAATTCTATAAACACAACAATTGTACATTGTATAAGTCTTCTGTGTTCTCCTAAAATCTGGTGTACGAAAAGGTTTTTTTTCCGAAAATTAGAAACAAAGTTTTGTGGTACCTAAGAGAAGCTCTGTGACGTCGATCGATCGACTTCAAAGATCGACTTCGTCTTCGTAGACTTCAGAATTAAGCCAAAGCCCCAAACCATCCCACGGAAACCAAAACTTCAGCCAATTCACCCTTTAAAGCCTGAAAGAGAAACAAAAATCAATCTTTCCATTCGTCCATCCCCACAAACTTACATTAAAATAATAGTAAGATTTCAACAACATATTAATAAGCGTGACGTCATTTCTCACTTCACGCTCCCAGTTCCACACATTTGACTTCGTATCTCGTTACTCGTGACTCGTAACATTCGACCTTTTTGTTACAACCGAGTTGTATTCACTTGCCTTTGTTTCCTCGCTGACAAAAGACACCTTTCAAAGGAAATCCAGCGTATTATGTAAATTGCGAACAGTACTGACTGCTTTAAGGTAATGTGATAATATTGGTGGTGTTTGCTCATGTGATAATGATTAATTAGGTATGTTTTTCGGGGTGCTGAAGTTTTGAAGCGCGGATCGTGCGTCAAGTGAATATTGGGCTTCTGGGTCATGGTAGCAGAAGGCATTAGTGGTTTTTAGTCGGTTGGTCTCCGACATAACCTTCCGATCCCTTCAGGTAGAGAGTAACCATGAGGATCTCCCATGAAAAGAACACTTATAGATTCGCTATATCCTTCTACCTGTCAGCGGCTTAGCTCAAAGATTCTTTGTATTAGGAAACATACATACATAAAATCACGCCTGTATTCCCCGAAGGGTTAGGCAGAGGTGTACCAATGTACACCCACAATTCGCCGGCATGTTTAGGTCCCATGTAATAGGAGGCGAGCCTATTGCCATTAACCAGGCACAAATCTCAACTCCGAGCTGCTACTGAGAATTTCATAGAAACCCCCCAATAACACTTTTTCATCAAACCCAAGACCTCTAGCGTAGCAGTCGCGCTTAGTACCACTAGGCTAACGAGGCAGTTAACATGAAATAGGAGAGCAGGCAGGAAAGTAATCTGTAAATTGGCATGTTATACATATTAATCACGCCGACAAAGTAGAATAAAAAATAACAATAACAAAATATTTTTAAGATGCCTTCCCTATACATAAAGTGGGGATGTTTTTTTTTTAATGAAGATTACATTAATAATGTATGAGTTTTTTCTAAACAATTCCTAAGCCAGCACGATATTACTGGTCATCAGTTGCAATATCAACCTATTCACCGGCTAACTTCTTTACAAGGCCACAGCATTCTCCAATGTTTGTGATCTGACCAAAACAAAACTATGATTTATTGCAAAATAAATCTTAACACCACCACTTATGATTGAAACTACAGCAACCGTGTGCGCATGACAAAATTAATTATTTCTCAGTCCACAGTCTGAATATAGATCGATATTTATTAACGAATACGCTTCAACCTGATATTATATAAATTGGTATGATGTACCTAATTTAGGAAAAAGGTCAGATAGGATCGTAAATCCGTGAGTTTATCTACAATTGCTACGTCAGCCCCTAGGGCTTCAATCATCCGTCGTTCTTTGTACGACCTAAAAAATAAATTAAATCTCGTAAAGGCAAAGGTAATAAAAATCATAACTTTGAAAATAGTGCTGTCATTCTGAATTAGCATGTCTTGGTGGAACACTGATAGTTTTAGGACTAATTTGTTATTACATTTAACATTCTTACCTTGCTTCTTTTGGATAAAACAACTCAGTAAACAGGGTATAAGATGATACATCACATAACCGTCAACTACGCAAACTGCCAACAAACAAAGTAACATTTAAAAAAAAAATAGATTGTACTTATAGTTGCATACAACAGTACCTACAGGAGTCGTGGGGGTTTTTAAAGTTTAGTTAGTACATTAAAAACTGGTTTTCGTCAAAAAACATTGAGAAAAAGTTACAACAACTTTGACCTTCAATATCTCCGTAACCCAAAAAACGAGTGAACAGTATTCTTATGAGTGAGCTTGCTCCATCGTCGACTATATCAACCTGGACTTGAGTCAAAATCTTGTTTATTTCGAATAAAGTATAATAAAAGATTCTCGAGTGTAGTTAGAGCACCAATGTGTCTGTTTACACCCGATATTTCTCAACAAAATAACTGACCACACACATACAACAAAAACTACGTAATCCCAACACATTTTCAAAACAATAACTTCAAAACACTGCATGTTCTATAAAAATGATGGATGTGTTATAAAAATATAGGAAAGATAAAGTCGAAGGCTTACCGCTAATGCTTAGGTAACCCTCTTCGGCCCGTTACAGATCATAAATACCGTAGAATCCTGATAAGCTCTGGTAAAAGAAAGGCAAGTACCTACCCACGCGAAAGAGAAAAGTTACGACACCTTTAGGGTTGACAGATCAGGGAGTGAAAAATGCTAAGATAATGGGTGGAAAAAGCCAGGAAATGGGACGGTGTGGTGTGGCTAAAATGCAGAAATAGCCTAGAATAATAATAAGATGGACGGACGTCCTCAGGAAGATGCTGGATACAGGCCGCTTTCAAGCGGTCCTTTTAGAAATCTATGGAGGAGGCTTATGTCCAGCATTGGATATTAAGATGATGATTATGACGACGCGGTTGGCACAGTGGCTGAGCAATTGGTTGGAGCAAATATTTGGCAACAGCCAACAAATTATGGCGCACAAGTAGTGGTTCCGAGTCTAATTGTTTGTATATAAGAGTTAATATTATTGTAACAAGACGAGAGAAATTTCTAGTATACTAAATCCGAGTGGCTAAGCTGGAAAACTAATCTTGGGTTTTTTTCTTGGCATAAGTCCGCCCGATGTCTGAACAAAGATTCCGGGTATGAGAGATTTTTCCAGTACCAGAGTATTATTTTGTAACAATATAAAATGAAATCAAAATTCAGTAGCTTGTTTTAGCAACTCCACATAGTATAACAATTTTGGTCTGCTAAATTCAGTACAATCATAATTTACATGCATAGGCTTTTGTTTGTAAAATGTTCAACCCCTAGCGAATTCATACTATTTTCTTTTTTTCTATCTATTTACAGAAATATCCTATTATTTAGATAAGAATTTGCCTGCTGGCGGCCCTGGCTGCTCTCGAATTCGATGTTGGCTTTGTTTGAAAGTTGATCGGTCCCTAATTTTCTTTGTCTGAAAGAAAAAACAACTAAGTTGCCTACATTTTAGATGGCCAGTGTCGTCTCTCATTTATTTAAAACAAAGTTAGTCTGGGACTCGTCTCTGCTTGTTTAAAATTTTGTTTTACAAATTGAAATTTTAATAAAGAGAAATAAATATGTACTGTTAAGGTTGTAATTTTTTTAATTAAATTAGTTTATTTATCTACCTTGGAACTATAAAACCTACAAGATTATTTAATTGAAAAAAATAATATAATATTATGTTTTTTGTAGAAAAAGGTAAATCTTAAAAAATCGCCAAGTGAAAAATAACTTTGGTTTTCAAATTCGGCGGTTCTAGTTCTGTTTGTTGTTATGCCTCTTCCTCCATAAAATTCTAATAATTACAATTTACCTAAAAAATACTTTACCAAAATATTTTTACCCAAATTCACCCCAATACGTGCCTCATCAGTTATCCAATCATGAAAAAATAAACGCAAGGGAGAGATGTATCGAAATTTTACCGCATGACAGTCCTTGTCTCCTACCCACTGACTTATTTCAAAAAATATGTTTTCTTATCGCCTTGGGTATCTAAAAATATATGTAAGTACTATGTATAAAGCCTTGTATTCACTAGGGGACAAAATGTCCTGCGATATGTGTTGCTAGAAGAGAGTGAGTGTTGGGCGAAGTCAAGTGACATTAGAAGATGTCGACGTTGTCAGACATCTTACAGTACGGCCGACGTATCTTGGCGAGTCTGAAGTTAGCCGTTAGGCTGCGCAGTGCATCTTTTAAGAACATAATTGTCTACTGCGCAGCTAATCGGCTAACTTCAGACTCGCCAAGATACGTCGGCCGTACTGTACCTTGCGTTAGTTCTGTTCTGTCCCCTGCATGTTTGAATGGAAGTGGAAATAATATAAATTTTTTACTTCTCCGCTGTTCTTCTCTGATTAATTTTGTTGCGAGATTCAAGGCAATGGAATCGTATTTCCGGGAATCGTTGGCTTTGGTGCTTTTCTGGTGATCGCCACTGTTGATTCTGGCCTTCAGGAGTTGCAATAGTTGGAAATAGTGTAACGGGTTTGTCCTTTTTCATCCACTTTAATTTAGTCCATTCATCCAAGTCACTCGAAGAGGCAGTAGTGTGTAGCTCGACATCATTCATCCACATGTTGCTCAATATAAGCCTGTACTCTGTGACTTTTCCCTCAACCGAAGCTTCGTGGCGACAACGACCAAGTCGCGCAATGTTGCCAGACTTCTCGTGCGAAGTCAGGCAACGTCTCTCAACTTCACCCAACATCTCTCTAGTGAACACGACGCCTAATTTAGATGGGGGACGAAAAAATAACGTTCTTCAAATAAACTCTACAGAAAATGTAGCGTTCAACATCGTGTGTAATTTTTCATACGTTACGCTTGTGTGATCATGTTTAAAAGTGAGAAATTTTAATATCGAGGTTTATGTTTGGGCTTTAGTCGTTTAAATAAACGCTTCGTTTAACAATTTATATTATTCACGTTTTCATAGGTAGGTGCTGTACATAAATTATTGAGTGTAAATATTTCACAATTTCATTTGGCTACGTTCTAAATTATTTTAGAAATGAAAGGTTGTTTTTTTCTAAGGACTTAACAATAGAAGGTCATCGAAAAACGAGAGTGTCGAAAGAGGGAGAGTGCCTGTGTTTGTGCACACTGTTGTGTCTTATAATATCTCCTGCGTACTTGGCTAGTCTCCATTGACATTGAATTTTGTCACAACTGCCAATCTCAATGTAGAGTAGCCAAGTCATGCGTAACCATGAGTGCTAAAGTCTATATTTTACCATAAAAAATGGGGATACGTAAGAAAATTCAAGCGAAAAATATCAGTAATAAAAAGGAAAAGAACCCATCGTTCCAATACAAAAAAAAACATCAGAAAAAAAAATTGATTCTATTTTTAGCATCTGGAAACGTAAACAAAAAACGTGACAGAATTAAAAAAGCTGCCTCAAATCAAAGGATTAGTTAATCTGCCTTCAACTGACAGCTAATCTGAATCCTTTTTAAAAGAATCCCATAAAAGGCGTCAGCACGGAAATCTTTGAATACCGTTTTCCCTGTTCCGTAGTAAATAATAACCAGAAACGCTTCCTTTGTAAAAGAAAGGACATGAAATGCTCTATTCTTGTCACATTGAAGTTGGTTTAAAATAACACTTTCCTGAATTACTGGTCTCTCCGGCTCTGAACCCTAAGAATGAAACCGCGGTACCATCTGTGTCTTCGTCTTTCGCAGGACAAAGTAAAAATCGAAAGCAGTTGAAATATTTCGGAATGTTATAGCAGATGAATTTGCGAAAGCTTTTAAATCAGTCTCTTGAAGCGTAATTTTACAACAATTTGTATAATGGTTAGGTGTGTCAAAAAATCAATTTTTGGACCGGACAAAAAAGTCAATTGCCAGTTCCATAGGCAACTGATTTAGACCGCAGGAACACGCTGGATGTAGACCCCTTTTAACCGGTCCTTTTGGAAATCTATTGGGAAGCACCATGTCCAGCAGTGGACGTTCTGCGGCTGATATGAAGGTGATGAGTACCATAGGCTATTTTGTGACACTTAGATATACTTAGTTCTTACGTGGAGAAAATCGCGGACAGAAGCTAGTTTGAAATACACACAAACAGCGGTCAATACATTGTACCCATTAAAATAATGTTTGGTTTACAGCCGGCCCCAAATAATTGTTTAGCTCAATGCACATTACGAATACTAACCAAACACAACACACACTAAAACAACACAATAAACATAATTGATTCACGCATTAGATTCGCAAACAATTGCCTGTTTATTAATAGGTACTTATTGCCCTTAATCAAATGGTTATGGAACACGTTAACCCGTTTGCTGCGAAAATATGTATAGCCGGGCACTCTGAGCGTTTTGTGGCACGTCAATATATTTGTATAACAAACGACATTGTAATATCGACCCTTCTCAATATGTGGCAGACCAAAGGATTGGATGGAATATACATACATGAAGCATTTTAGTGTTGGAATATCTTCAAGGCTGAGGATTTGAAGGTATGGCCGGGTTTTACTTTATAAGGCTGTGTCATGTTTGGTTATAATGGGTAGGACGGTTTTGCTAGTAATATACCTACTGGATATATTATTGGTATTTCAAAAACAGCTCGTAAGCAAATATAGACTGAGACAACACATAGCATAATATACCATTAGGCCTGTATTGCCTGCAGGGTAGAAGAACACCTACAGTCCGCCCGTATGTTTAGGTCCCATGTCATATTGGGTGAGCCTATTTCCATGCTAAGACAAATGTCGTATTATTGTAAAATTATAGTTAGGTAGGCACAATGTATTCCTAATTCATTTTTATTTTTTCAGAATTTGCCCAACTAATCGTTACACTCATTTAGTGATAAACGTATTTAGAACATCACTCTTTCCCCGTCAAACTATTTGAAGTTGACAGAGACAGAATGATTGATTCTAAACCCGTTTAGTGCTAAATGCATCTTAAGTGATCCATGGTCTTACATGAATGTTCATTGTTAAGTAAAAATCGCAACTCCTAAGTAAATAATGAAAACCCCGATTCCACAATCTTATACCCTACTTTGAACCCTCAAATATAATGATGTCCGTTGTCGAAATGTATTAGCATATTTGAGCAGAAAAGTCAAAAACCCGAGCCACTCGGAAAATCTATATTACAAACATTTTTTTCAGACAAAAGCCTGGACTGAAGAAAAACATCTTATTTTTACACAAATTATAATCGCAGGATTATTTGGGCTTAGCGCTCAATTTTGACGGAAGCGTCAATCCTAAAAGCCTCCTGTTTCTCTGAACGTATTTGTGAAGAAACCTTTTTTCTTTTAGCGGTTTTGTTTTTGACCGGCTTTGGACTGACGTTTTGTTTATATTGAGCCAGAGTTTTTGATAATAATTAAACAGAAAACGGTGGTTATTTGGCGTTAAATTTTGGAAGGGTTGAACTTAGTATTTCGGTAAAAGTATCACACCACACGAGTGATTTTATCGTCGGGGTGATGTATCCGCAGAGAAAATTCTGTTTCGTCTGCAACAATGTCAAAACATTTATTTTAATTAGACCGTTTGCTATCACTTTTGAATTATCAAAGATTCGGAAAGTCAGTCTGATTGTTGAAGCTACATAGTTGCTCGTTCCAATACGTATGTAGGTCTCTATAAATAAAAAGATGAGACATTATCGCTGCAGTGATAATGTCGCTCGTGTTTAGGGAAGCCTTAATACCTGCTGGTTAATGAATGAAATATATTTCTAACTAACGAAAGTAAATAGCGATACGATTAAAGATTTCAACATAATGTGATTTACATTAAGGTAATCTTCTAAAAGAAAAACAGGTAATTTATCATTTGTAACTGACTGAAAATAAATAACGACATGATTGGATAGACTTTAACATAATATGATTTAGTTTTAGTTTTTTTTTACGTTGTTGGATGACTAACAAGCCGGCGGCCCACCTGATCTTAAATGGTCACCGCTACCTAACTAGAGGCCTTGAAATGCGTCCGCGTCACCGTCCCAAATACAAAGTTAAAACGTCTCATGTGCCTGTAAATATGTAGTAAATCTTTTGAAAGAAAAATAAAGCTAGACTCTGTAACATCTACCTCAATCTCCGCCAATCTTTGCTTTCGCTAACCTCATCAAATGAGGAATGCGGTCAGCCCAACTATATGGGACAATTGTGAGTAGGTTCACGAAAAAAAGAAAATTGTTTAATTCTCAGGAGGTTTTCCGACAAATCAAGATTTGCTGGGAGAAAACAATTTCGCTTATAACTAGTTTTCGCCTACGGCTCCGACCACGTGTACGAAAAATTACTTTTTGGTTTTTTGGTACATTGATATTAATTGTTTTTTTTTTTATCAATAATTCCTGTTTGTTAAAGACAGAACATAATTCTGTAATGTATTTTTTGGTTTCGAATCGAAGCTTAACCCTAAAAATTTAAACAAATTATTGTAATTTGAACATTATTGCGAAAGAGGTAAAGTTCTTAATAGAAACTAAATTGTCAATTTAGACTCAATTCTAAAATTAGCTTTTGTATAAAGAACTTTAAAACAGTCGAAATAGAATTTAAAATACATATTATAACTAGCTCAAAAGTACTAAAGTTAGAAATAGTTTTGTAATGAGATAGTAAATGTCTGGTATCAAAATACATACATACCATCACGCCTATCACGCTTGTATTCCTCGAAGGGTTAGGCAGAGGTGTTCCAATGTACCTACTCCCACAGTTCGACGGTATGTTTAAGTCCCATGTAATAAGGGGCGAACCTGGTGGGCGAACTTCAAACTAGTACTGAGAATTTCATAAAAAACCCACTTTGCTAGACCAGGGAATTGAACCCAACACCTCTAGCATAGCAGTCGCACTTAGGACCACTATAGTCAAAATATTTATTTGTAACAACTTATAGGTATAGTTCATTACCCCAGACTTAACGGGATTTCTCAACCATGAGTGACACTATCAATTATATCATGAATTCATGATACAAACGTCTACCAAACTGTTCTAGTTTAGCCTTCATTTAGTGCGTAATATCAAACACTAGTTTCTGCCGAAGACTCTGTCTAAGTTTACTTCAGTCCTAAATTATCTCTCTCGGGAACACAAAAACGGAACAAAATTTATCCTATGTGCTATTTCAGACAATACTCTACTTATATACGCCAAACATCCAGATTTCGATTGCTATTTAGAAAATGTATATATATTTTCTAGGAAAAGTTCATATTACAAAATACATCATAGATTTCCGATCTATTTTAGGAATTTTACACATTTCCCAGGAATATTTGTTTATTTATAGTTTATTTTATATAATTTACAAAGGCGGATTTAAAGAGGCGTAATCATATACAATGACGGTTTACATATTTTAATATAGTTTTACAAATTATCATTGGCAAACTCACCATTAAAACATATAACATTCCTGTGGTACTATATAGATATCATATTTTATTAATTAGGTTTAATTTCCGTCCACATTTTATAAATTAATATTGTTTAACCATCATTTAAACTCCACATTGTTAGCAGCCAGCTCAACAATGGCTTTGTTATAATTTTCACACACGACCCACTGAACCAGTTTCGTATTTTCTGGAAATTTTAACCCGGCTACCATGAAACAGTTACGACAGAAGATCAGCTTCTGACAAACACTTACTTCATCTACTAATAACAAGTGTAAGCGTACTTCTTGTGACTGTCATTTGTTTGAGATAGTCTTAAAGGGCCGCCTATATTGGAGTGGCCAACTTGCGGGTACAGCTGCGATCTTGCATTAGAATTGCGGGCAGCAAACACAAAAACAAGCCTATGGCCTACCTGATGTTGAGTGGTCACCGCCACGTATCGACATCTGCAATACCAGAGACAACAGCTGACATTATTATATCATAATGTCTGTAATTGCACCAGCACCTTCCAGAAAAGAACACAGCAACGCTGCTTAACGGCAATATTAGACATGGTTGTAGTACTCTCTCGGACGAACTGTTACCATCCCAATCTTCATTTGTTTGTTACAAGCGTAGGTTTCCGATGAGCCTTTTGTATTTATTTTACTATGCGATAGTACATCGTATATCAGATAAGAAAGTTTTCTGTCCAACATTACCAAAATTGCGTTGTCTGACAAAGATTGATTGAGATTTATGATCGCCCGCATCGCCTTAATTAACTTTTACCTGCATTTAGAAAATAACAGTTTTTTGTGCAAGAATTGAATTATGTTGTTTATAAATCATCTAGTTTTATAGTTTGACAGCATGGTTGGCGGAGTGGATGAGTGATTGGCTGCTGCGCTGAGTATCGCAGCTTCGATTCCTGCACGGAACAATTCATATTTGTATGGCCTACAGATAGTTATTCCGGGTCTGGCTGTTTGTGCATGTGAGTTTATATATATGTTTGTAAACGCATCCACGATACGAGTGGGGCAACGTTTTTAAAATAAATAAATAGTCAGCCTTTTATGTTAAATTCGTTTAGTGTGTTAATAGTGTTTATGTTTGCTGTTTTCATAATAAATCTATTTTGTTAGCTGTTAATATATTTGCGTTGCGTTTATTCGGCGAATTTCCATTTTAAAGTTAACAGCGGCGGGTGGTTAGCGTCAATAATATTTTGCGCGGCTTGCGATTTAAATTTTATTACTTTAAATTGGTGCAAATAATATTGTGTTACTAGGTTCTTTTTCGAAACATGATTTTGAAATTTTTAGCTAAGAAATTGTATCATGTTTGTTATAATAAGTATTTAGTTAGTTCTTTTTGGTATCGCTGCATTTTTATTAGATACCTTTACGACTGATAATTGTTCTGATAGTTTGTTAATCTTGGACATTAAAACTACCAAACGATATTGATTTGCTAATATTTTAGCTACGTTCCGGTAATAGTGGAGGAAAAAATCGTGAGGAAACAGGTTTCCTCAGTAAGTCCAGGGACTTAGGCCTTCGGCAAACGTGGTGATTAATGCTCAAGCCTTCTTCTTATGAGAAGAGGCCTTTGTCACCTGCCTGCCTGTCTTTGTGGCCTTTGTGGTCATAATGCTATTAATAACTAAGACGACAACTGCCTCGTTAGTCTAGTGGTCCTAAGCCCGACTGCTACGCTAGAGGTCTTGGGTTCGATTTGCGGGTCGAGCAAAGTGTTGTTAAGCTTTTCTATGAGATTCTCAGTAGCGTGTGATCGGGGTTCGATTTAGAGTCGGTTAATGGCACTAGGCTCGCCCCCTATTACATTGGATCTAAGCATACCGGCAAACTGTTGGTATATGTTAGTACACCCCGGTCCACCCTTCAGGGAATACAGGCGTAATGGTTTGTGTTTAGTTGTAAAGACGCATCAAAATATTGCACAAAAATCCATCAAAAACGGGTTCAATAAACCCAACATCGTACTTAAAACTGTGCTGTAAAAACGGCATCGCATACAAAACACGCTAAAATGAATGAAAAATGAAAGAGTACGATGTTACGCATACTCGTAAGTTTCCACTCGCTGTAGGGCTCCACTGCTAATTTATTTATACGTGCCCGGTACCAGCGGCAATATCTCAACGCCTACCAGTGTTGCTAGCCACTACGCAGTGTTGCCATGTAAAAAAGGACTAATATTTCAAAATATTGCGGTTGTGGAGGGCATTTGAATTGGGGTTTGTAGGACATGGTACTTTTAGAGGAATAGCTAGGTTTACAGATTAGTAATTTGTGTATGCGTAATTTGATGTGTGAAGTTTTTTATCCGTTGTCAAAAAGGAGGAGGTTATCAAATTGGTTTTATTTTTCTATTTGTTACCAGATACATCTTTCATTTACCAACCGATTTTGAAAACTCTGATTTTACTTGAAAGTACCTATATACTTTTTTAAAGTGTATTAGGTAGTTAAGTTATATACAACTCAATTGCTGTTTTAAAATCTTACTGAACTGCAGTCTTTTAAACCGTTATTTCTATTGTAGTAATTCAAAATTTTCGTAGTGAAATTTTCCCATTCATGATTAACTGAAATAAATTATCCATAAAAGCTTTATTGCCTGTTTCAAATTAAACCAATTTTTAACCTTACTCTTTAATGATAGTAGCGTGGTTTAACCTTCAAAGCCTATACTAAAACTAAAATTACTAATTACCCCATAAAACAAGACTATTTTTAAAATGGCAACTCTGTTCTCGTATTTCTCCCGCGCTAACCTCACCTCCTCACACTTTTCCCGGATAAGAATCTGGGCTTTGCCGGATGTTAACATATTATCAAGATCAAGGACATGACAGCCGGGAGAAATTTATTTATGTAACCTCTCACCCGAGCATTTGTTTGTTTCTCTGGAGAGTTACAAATTCTTCATTTAACATAAGTACTTAGAAGTATTGTTTGACTGAAAAATCTATTTTCGATATTTTGATATCACTGATAATTTATATTTTTAAACTATTAATCCTGAGATTTATGAGGGAGGTGAAAATATCACTCTGCCAAGACTGGCTGACATTATTATATATTGACTTTAAAAGAAGCCAATCATTATCTTTCTAAACTGAGATCACAGAGTTATGAGGCTTACGCCATTTTAGCATGACTGAAATTTAAGGATAATTATCCTTACAGTACACATATTCCTGGGACATATTCCTCCAATTGGAGGAATATGTCCAATAAGAAGTATGCATAATGTTCAGCTTCAATGCTGGACCCTTTTTAACCGACTTCAAAAAAAAAAGAGGTTTTCAATTCGACCCGTATGTATGTAATATTTCCAGAACTGCCCAGTTTTCGTATATGTTAGTCTATATCCTCGTCTGAACAAATGTGCCAAATTTTTAAATATTAAATTTACGAGGTACTTTCCTCACTTACTTTTAATTGCTGAAGGCCATTTCTTAGCCTTCGCGTATACTCAACCTCAGTCACATGTTAAATATTTAAAAAAAATTGAATGAATCCATTGAAAAGACATACAAATTTGACACACAAATTCATTCTTATTGCTGAGTTTGCAAATTGAAGTAGCGGTACCTTCACAAAATGCCTAAAATACTTTCAGACCAAGTACCGGTAAAGCTGTCAAAATCATTATCAAACACTCATCTTCAACTAGGCCACGCACAACGAGGGTGAATAAGTTCAGGAGAAGCCATTTCCAAATGAACTGGTGCTATAAATCAAAACGGTGTCTATAAAAATAGAATTCTCCTTTTAAAGGAAATATGAGAACGAAGGTCAAGTACACACTTTAGCTGTTAAAGAGACGCATATTTATTTAATAACTAGCTTCTGCCCGCGACTTCGTCCGCGTCACAGTTGATGTGTTATCCTACGGGTACCGTACATTTTCCCGGGATAAAAAGTAGCCTATGTGTTATTCCAGACTATAATCTATCTTTGTGCCAAATTTCATCCAGATCCATTCAGCCGTTTAAGCGTGAAAAAGTAACAAACATCCATACATACATACAAACTTTCGCCTTTATAATAGTAGTAGGAAGTAGGATGGCACGCTTTGAGATATTTATGTTCGTCAGTTTGATTCGTAGGTCAAGGAAAGAGGGATTTTCGTTTTCCTTCCAAAAGTTCCCAGTAGTAACCTGATACTTTCAACTGTCCTCGGGAAAACCCTCACTATATACCATCAACACCTTAAGAGGAGAATATGAAGAATAATGAAAAACCACGATTTAACTCAAAAGTATTTGTATTTGTATTTATTTCAATTAAATCAAATGATTTAATTGAAATAAATACAAATACAAATACTTTAGCTTAGCAAAGTGGCAAGTAAATACTTTCCACTTTAAAATTGTCATTGTCGGTCAGCTAGTGAGAAAGTTTAAGCTAGCTGTTCGTCCCAAAACGTAGGTAGATCTCTATGAAGAAGAATGATTAAAACATTACACAGACATTTTTTTCAATTAAGTGTTTTACAAAATTTTGGTTACTTCATTCTTGTTGCTTCTATGCATATTCCATACTTAATTTGACTCTCAATTCTCCACATCTACTAACCGTTTTCATAATCAAAAAACAATTGTCTCTCATATGGTTTTATTATAAAAGACAAATCACCAATATCATATCTTAATCAAAAGCCTTTTTCAAATTCACGATCAATCATTTCGCGAGACCTTTCATCACTCATATGAGTACCTACGCACAAGCTTGAATAGACGCTCATTTTATAATATTCAAATATTATGATCTTGAGATGTTTACGACCGTATGTCCTGAGTAACAAGGTCGATTGGAACCGAGAATACCCCTAAAGTTCTCCAAGGTTCAAAATGTATTAATATCAGGTCTAATCGTACCTATAGCCTTGAACTTTAATATGTTCATAGGCTTCATCCCCGTGTCTTGTGAAATGATAATTAAGAAATGAATAGCAATGATAAAATACACATCACTTGAAAGAGTATGAAACGACGATACGGTTGGCGGATTGGCTACTACACTACGTGTCACAGGACCAAAGACTTTACATACTTCGCGAGATACCTTCCAGGGTGTCATACCACCATCTTCCTAACCCCGGGCTACTACTTAGATTTTTTTAATGGAAGATAACATGTTTTTGCCCGACCTGAAAATCGTTCTATTTGATTACTATACATTTACGAACACCACAACTCACTTTATCAAGAAATATACATAAAATAGAAACGAGAAATAAGCCATTTCAGTGGCATCTAATTCTTCAGTGCTCGTTCGCCGCTCCTCTCTAATTAATAAACCTAAGCCTTCCTCTATAAAACTTTTATACGGCGATAAAAACCACATCGAAATCCATCCAATGAATCTTGAGATTAGGCCAAATAAACAAGCTTGGTTTTATAGTTTCGTATAAATGTTACGAGATAAAGATGTATGTTGCGTACGGGATGATTGACATGTGAAAACTAGAAAAAAATATGGTAATTTTGTTCATAAAGACAGTGCTAGTGTGTGAGCGTGTGAGAGACTGTGAGTGTGTCTCCTATGAGGGTAAAGGGGTATAGTCGAACCAATTATTTGGAGAAGGAGAAACAATATTTGTGTTCCTACCACAATCGACAATGCCAATATTCATTTATTCATGTTTGTTTGTAGTTTTTATGCAAGGTACCTACAATGACCTACATCGCACGTTCCTGTTCGTTTGATGGGGTCATGCGCTTTGCAATAATATTAATAATAACAGCCTATTGTTGCCTCACTGTAAGGCAAAGGCTTCTTCTCAAACAAAGAAGGGGCGAGAACTGATCACCACCAAGCTCATAAAAAAAACTTTAAGAAAGTCGTTTTTTTATGTATATAAGCATCAGTCACTAATTAAAACCCATCTTATATACTCGTAACTGTCCACCATCACACAATATTGACCGAAAACGCAGCCATTTATCTTCATCGTCAATTCGTAAAAACTGATAGCCCAATAATAAAATTCAATTTCATACCGATGCAGGCCATTACGCATTGACATAACGAAGCGCAATTTCGGAAAATAAGTAAAAAGGTGCGGGATTTGAATTGGATTCTCTCTTCGAGTTATGAGGGTCGCAAGGACCATGCGTCACAATCATTCTCTGTCTAAGAACTGCGCCCCGTCTCTAAATATTGTTTTTAGACTGTTAGGCGAGCAAAATATTTACCTTCACCATGCAAATTTCGACTTTCAGCTCACGAGGTACGGTTTGGATTTGTGTGGAGTCAGCATACTAATATGTGCCTCGGAATTGGTATAGCAAGTTTCTTTCGGTATTTGACGTTCTCGTAATATAAGTGAGTAGTATACTGTGTAGGTGTACGGAACTCGGAAAAATGTTTTCATCTTGTTACCGGATTATTATGTATTGACATTGAACTTTTGATATTATTGTCGTGGAATGAAGTGTATTCATGTTTAAAAAAGACGTTTAAGTATATGTATAACTTTGTGCGGATAATAACTTGTGAGATGTTTGTGAGTTAAAGAATATTTTGTTCTCAAGAAACTACGTTTATAACAAGAACTAGTTTATAGTAAATCGCTTTTGTTAGTAATTATAATGTAATCAATGTATTACCAGCTTAATGCCCGCGCCTTTGTATGTGTCAAAGTTCATATATTATCCTACATTTTTCCGGAATAAAAAGTAGCCAATGTGCTATTCC
This sequence comes from Caradrina clavipalpis, assembly GCA_932526535.1. NCBI lineage: Eukaryota > Metazoa > Arthropoda > Insecta > Lepidoptera > Noctuidae > Caradrina > Caradrina clavipalpis. The sequence goes on from OW052095.1 coordinate 4,447,388, forward strand.
GGACTACAATCTATCTCAGTGCTAAATTTCATCCAGATCCGTTCAGCCATTCAGCCGTGATTGAGTAACAAACATTCATCCTTTCAAACTTTCAAATTACAACACATTATTTTAGTTTATTTATATAACACTCCTTATATATATATAAGTATAAAAACAGTAACAGTTACTACAGTAAATAAGTACACAATTTAGCATATGTATAAAAAGCAAATTTTATTGCAAGCAATGGTCGCGACGTACCTATGCACAAGTTCGGAATAAGTTGGCGAGTGCGCTCTATTTACTTAACTCTCGAACCGCGACTAGCGTTCAAACTGCTCTGGCCATAGATTAAGTTTTGAGAAGAGATACGACAGTTGTTTGTCCAGTTGAGTACGTACGAACTTCGCGGCAGTTTGGTTTGAATAGGTAAATTAGATGTCTTTCAAGAAGATTAGATGGTTCTGAATTTGCTTTTGCTTTGTGTTTTGAGTGAAAAGGCTAGTAACATATTTAAACTTGTAATCTTTAAATACGTATCAGTCATCTTTTGTCACCCTTAAAGGCGTTCAGCAATGTCATCTTAGCATGAATCAATGTCAACTTGTAAAATGTTCAAAAATTACAGGTTTTACTATTAAGAGCTTGTGATTAAATTAAGAACGTGATTGTTCTTATGTATGAGAATTGCCCCTCTACAAATTGATTCAGTTTATTTTTATTGTTACATCTTGATCGTATCTGCGAATCTGTACTGTTTTTAACATTTGAAATTCGACAAAGAGATAACTTAGAACGTGGGATAATAATAATAATATTCTCTCGACATATTTTGTCGAGGCTAGCTAAACATGCAAGTGATAATTTTAGTGCACAATTGTGTGCACTGGTGCGCTCCCTCTTCCCTTACTCTTATAGTCTAATGGGACAGCAATTCTACACGACCGGGAAGATTAGGCGCTTGGTCCAACGGCTCTGAATAACAATATAGGCTACTTTGAATTGATAAACACAGGGACACTCACGAGAATGAAGTCGCAGGCAATTGACCCATCTTTTTCGTGTATTTATTTTTAATCTTTGACTAAAACGATTTCTTTTACAAGAAACCGCTCGAAAGCTGCGAATATGAAATTGGCTCATCCTTGCAACAGACATGCCTTCTTTATTTATGCTAACAGAAAAGTGCCGTTTTCAGAAACTTGCAATGGTAAGTTGTGCAAGTATTTTGTACTATTTCTTTACAAAGTTATATTGTGTTATGGAGGCAAACTTGTTTTATTAGTATTGAGTTGTGAACGAAATAAGGATGAGGTGTGATAAAGTCAAATCATTTATTTGAATTATGCCATTAAAGGGCACTTTTGAACGTCATTACATGAAAAAAAACATTAATATTGAATCTAGTTGCCCATTCCAAAAGGTAGTTTCGTATGGAAAGACAAATTTCGTAATAGACTTTATTATAATTCTTTGAGAAACTTTTAATGCCTAACTAATATTAAAGCTGCCCACCGACGTCCAATCGGTGACCAATTTTTTTTGTCAAAGAGAATGGAACATAAGAAGTCTAATATACGAACGCACACGTTTTTCAAAAAGTCGTTCCCACGAAATTGTTGATCTATTGAACAACAATTCGGACGTGTGTAGAGGCCGTAAAGCAAACTTTAGAATACAAGTACATTTGTTACATTTTTGGAATAATATAGCTTCCAATTAACTATAGAGTTTTTAGAATCAGACCAGTATTACCGCAAATAAGCGCGTTTAAACAAACAATTACATACAATTTACGGGGATGAAGTCGCGGGCAAAAGCTAGTTATAAACTTTGATTTGAATATTAAGCAAACATGGCAAAAACGCTATAATTGTTTTTAGTAAATCATTGGATGGCAATCAAGCCAACGGCCCACCGGATGTTAAGTGGTCACCTCTGCCTACAGAAATCTGCAATACCAGAGGCCTTGCAAATGCGTTGCCATCCCAGGGATCTTCTGAACCGATTTTGGAAATTCTTTCACCCATAGAAAGCCAAGTTATTTGTGAGTATCATTGGTTATATAACATCACGCTACAGCCCACGGGAGCGGAGCAGTAACTTAACGCGGGTGAAATAAACCACGCAGCAGAAGTTGCGGGTAGTACGCTAGTACCTTTTAAAAAACGTTACAAAACCACCGTCGTTTAAAACCTTAAAAGCAAAGTACTCCCGAAAGAAACAGAAAGTTAATCTTAACTAAATTATAACGATATACCATTTGCTGCGGAACAAAAATAAAGAAATAGCCGAAGAAAACTTCGGTCAATATTAAAATAATTTTCCGCCAAAAGGCAAAGGTCCGAAGTGGCTCTCCTTACAAACTTTGTACGGAGAAGTTTTTATTTACAAAAAAGTGTATGAAAACTGGTTTGTGTTTAATTCTCGCGTTTTGAAATCCTCATTGAATGGCGTCAACGATTTGGCAGCTTTAAAAAGGAATTGATAAGTACGGTCTGATTTCTCAAAAGTCGGATAACTTTTATCTGATAGATAAATAATGTCAGTTTGACATATTGTTATACAAAAGCTGTCAAACCGCCATATTTGTCTCACTGTCAAATGTTATTTGACCTTTGATAAATCGGCCCTAAATGATATCACTTTCCATTTTTACTTATTAAGGTTGATTTTTCAATCATCAAATTACTTGTATTTTTTATCTTATCTAATATTTGTGAGGATGAGTGGATGTTTGTTACTTTTTCACGCTTAAATGGCTAACCGGATCTGGATGAAATTTGATACTGATATAGACTGTAGTGTGGAATAACACAGGATACTTTTGAATCCGGAAAATTTTATGATTCCCGTGGCCTAGTCATTATATCAAATTTGGCGCGAAGGAAGTCGCGGGTAGAAGCTAGTACAGAATAAACATAACAGTTTGAAAACTTTTGTTTAGACAAAAAATTACAATCTGACATATATTTTTCATTCTTCAGACAAATTTATTTAAATGTCTACGTGTTTACGTATTATTCAAAACAAGCATTCTCGCCTTCAAACCTTGAAATCCTGTTCACGTTTATGTAGAAAATAATGTCGAAATAGCACAATAATATAATTGAAAATGGTGAAAATGTCCCTCTGCACCATAATATTTATAGCGCGAAACGTCAGTCTTAAAATATTGACATAAAATATTAATGGAGCCGTTTTCATTCCGAAAATTGTTATCCATAAAATCAAACTTCCATTGGGATAGTAGAATTCCGCGGAAAATGTTGCGACCACAGTCATAAATCGTGTCTGGATACAAAACAATTAAAGCCGAATAGAGTTGTAAGTAATTTATTGGATAGAAATTAGATAAGGGTATCCATCAGGGTCTGTTGCTGCGGTCGGTGACGTCACACTGTTATTGGTTGGGATGGAATTTCAGTATGGATTGTGTCGTCACTACTTGCCAACCTTTTGCATTGAGAAACATAGTTTTTGTATTTACTGATGATGATTCGTATGTACTTAATAATAAGTTTAGTTTGGTATGTTTATTTATCAGCTGTTTAAGGAGATTGGACTGGAAAAGTAATCTTGTTTATTTTTGGTCGATAAGTAGTTAAATTCTATGAAATTTTGGTAGATGGGGTAGGGAATAATTTGGACATGTAATAAATTTAAGATCTATTGTAACATTATTCTGACAAATAAATACTATTACTATTACACTATGCTTGCAGTTACTCAATTTTGTGACGTATTACAAAATCTCTTTACGAGATTAAACGAAAACATTATTTAAGTTATTTATTTGACGGGGAACTGACTAACCACACCCATACATAGTAGAAACCTATTCAATCAATAAAAATTCGTCAAGTTTATTTATTTAGAATAGACGACTTTGGCATAAAACTAGCTTTATACTGCATAAGTTAAACTTTTACCACAAACAATCTTTTTTTTTTTTTTTTCAATATGATGTACTCGTTGTTAAACGGTTACTCATACAATTACAATCTAGACCTTGAGGCTAATAAGTAATTTAAATTTAACTTAATTTACTAACACTTAGAAGACCACAAACAATCTAAACACATACAATTTAATCAATGTATTGATCCAACACATTTTAAATCACTAACACCTCCATGCGCCAACTAAATTGAGAGTTAATTACTAACACGAGGGTTAAATTACAAAATGTCAAACATAAAGGCCTCGTATTACCAACTAACTCGAAATTAAAATACAACCTTAGTTGGGGCAAACGTGCCTTATTGATTTACACTAACTACCAAATTGGTGTGCTGTAGGTACTTGTAGTACCTACTTGTAGGTAGACGTCGAACACGATCATAACTTCATCGGGTACCCATAATCTAATGTCTCTCTGACCCTGTTGATCACAAGTGCGTGACAATATGGCATAGTCAATATAGCTATACTAATAATATTATAAACAGGAAAGATTAGTTTGTTTGTTTGTAGCGAATAGACTCCGAAACTACTGGACCGATTTCAACCATTTTTTCACCAATAAATGCTACATTATTCCTGAGTAACATAGACTATATAACATTACGCTAAGACCCACGGGAGCGGAGCAGTAACCAAAGAAGTAACTTAACGCGGGTGAATTAAGCCACGCGGACGGAGTCGCGGTGATATCGCTAGTAGCTATATATAAACGCACACTATGACTTGGCATAATGAACATGTAGGTACATACGCTTGGCTGATATTATTTACATAAAAGACGTATGATTAATATATACTCATCTGTACTAATATTTTAAGCTAAAGAGTAAGTTTGTTTTAACGCTCTAATCTTAAGAACTGCTTATCTGATACGAAAAAAATCCTTTTGCGTTATATAGCTTATTTACCGAGGAAGATTATAGGTTATAACAGCGCGCTACGGCCCACATGAGTGGAGTAGTAAATGATCCATAAGGCTGAAGACCCTGTTTGTTTTATGTTTGAACGTGCTCATCTCAGAAACTACTGGTCCGATTCTGAAAATTAGTTTGGTAATAGGAAGCTACCTGCCTGAATGGTGAAGGTTATATTTTACTGTCAAAAATACAGCGATCCGTTAGATAATTCATGTGGAGAAGTCGCGAGCAAAAGCTTGAGGCATATATTTTAATGTTACAATCGAAATTGCAATGTCATCATAAGCATGACAGTAATATTCAGATATTAGTATGTAGGTATAAGGATTAGATTGTGTCTCTCTTAAATTTTGCATTTAGTGAGTACCAACATTTTAATAACAAGGTTAACGCACTGACTGAGCGATCGGTCGCGGGTTTAATTGACGCAAAAAACAAATATTTTGAAGGCTAATAGTTGTTTCGGGTTACAACACCCACGATTTAAAAAAAAACCAGTTTGTGAATTTCAAATTTCACCAATAATATGATTTCGACTGAATTCCATATTTATAGTTCTATGGAAATTATTTGCTATACTTGGTATCGATATGGACATTCCAAATAACATTTCGAAGTAACGATGTGGACTTTATTCAACGGTACGTAAAATTCATATTGAAAAAGTTACCGCTTACAAATATTCAAATTGAGTGAGACACACCACAGTGCGCTTTTGAATTTCATTCGGTTTTCAGCGGCCCTAGTTTCAGTTCCCTGTAAGGGCACGGTCACAAAGGGCCTATTGCGGAAAAAATTTAATTATTAACATGCGACTGAACTTTTTTTTGAGATATTCCAATTACTTTATTGCCCTAAAAACAAAAGTATACATTAAAATTGACGTAGCTTTAGATGACCAAGACAAGTTATTGTTTTGGCATAATGGATTAATTATTGCTTTTTAACTATTGTCTTTGTTCTTAAGGAAACTGAGTCATTTTTAAAATAACTTGCAATCTTACTATCATTATAAATGCGATTGGATGGATGGATGTTTGTTAGCCAATCACGTTAGAAAGGCTGAACGAATCTGAATAAGGCACAGAGATAGAATATATGTAGTCTGTAATAGCATATAGGCTACTATTTAATATGGGAAAAATATGCGGTTTCCTTGATAATATATCAGCTTTGACGAGGATGTAGTCACGAAATTATCAATTTTTCTTAAGGTGCTTTTCAACAAATCAGAAAAGAATAAAAAACGAGGAAAAATGTAGAATAATTGCCTAGTTCTATTCAACAGAGTCAAGATCAAATAGGGGTAGGTTGTTATTATGAGATGGCCCATGGCATTTTGTACCAGTGATTGTGTTTCGGTTTCCACTCCCCGAAGGCATACGAACGATAAACATTTCATTCCATTTCGTAGAAAACCAAACTTGCCAGAAATAACTCGCCCCCGCTCCGCCTACTCTATGACCGGTTTGCTTAATCAGGGTTGTCGAAACAAATTGTAAGCGGATTATTATGGTAGACTAGTATATAATACTAGTCTATAGTTTGCCTACGACTTCGTCCGAAAAATATTAATATTATAGAAATTTGATATATTATCCCGCGGGAACCGTACATTTTTCCGGGAAAAAAAATATTCTATGTCTTATTCCATACTGCAATCTATCTCAGTGCCAAATTTTACCCAGATCCGTTCAGCCGTTTAAGCGTAAAAGAGTAATAATCCATCCATACTAACAAATTTTCGCATTTATAATATTACTAGGAGGAATTAGTAGGATTTATTTTGCCATGGATATGCTAAGAAGATTAATATCAGTTATATTAAAATTACCACTTTTCGAAAGACACGTGGCGCCATCTATTATATTATCAAAAGAACGTTATTGTTGTTTTCCTCGGAATCAATAAATTTTTTCGGGATTAAAAGTATCCTATGTCTGTTTCTGTGCACCTGACAACGTTTATGCAAAATTTCAGGATGATCGGTCCAGTGGCTTAGGCGTGAAAAGGTAACAAACAAACTTACTCTCGTATTTTTAATATTAACTAGGATTATATTAACTGACTAATATGTATGTTATTGTCTATTTATTTACGCTTACATGAGGCACATTATATTAGGGAGGATACCGAATCTATTAGCTTTTTTCCTTATTGAATTACCTATAAGTATCGTTTTTATTGCTGGTACTGCAATACTGTAAGTGCTTCTGATGGCTATAGCTGTGGTGTCATTGTTTTCAGGGGAATAATTTTGCAGTTAAAATAAAGCCATCAGAAAATAAAAATCTACCAGTTCTTTATGTTCTAAGTTTATTTATTTCAATTATAAACGAAATTACAAACGTTGTACCATTTATTAAAAAAAAGAAGTAAGCTCATAAGGCATCAAAAAACTCAATGGGCAAGATTCTAAAAAGCTGGCAGCATTGCCACGTAGTTATATGAGCTTCTGTTCACAACTTCGTGCGCGTTTTGACGAGCACCAAGTTGCAGACTGAAGCTCGTTGGGTACTACTATCCTACAAGAACCGGTCATTTTTCCGGGATAAAAAGAAACCTGTGTGTTCTTCCACACTACCATCTATCTCAGTGTCAAAATTTCATCTAGATCCGTTCAGCCGTTTACGCGTGAATGAGTAAAAAACATCCACCCATTCATACAAACTTTCGCATTTATAATATTAAAGTAGGATGTACTTAACTTACCAATAAAAAGAAAGTACAAGCTTTAGTTTATCAAAGATCACAATACTAATTACCTGGAACAGTTAACATCCATTATTATTAAGGACTAACCCTACAAAAAAGGGTCACATCCACACACTCATTACTAATTTATCCTTGTACAAAACCAACACATCCCACTAAAAAGAACACGTTTTTACACCGAAACATTATCCGTAGCCAATTGATAGCCTTTAGCCAACAAAAAGATAGGTAAATGCCGCAGACCGAAATCGGCGATCGTAAATTCTATACCTGTGAAATCGGCATTGGCCAGTTAACGGTTTATTGCAAGCCTGTGGTCACATCCTTAGAAGTCCATGTTACGATTCAGTACCGACCGGCGCGAGTTTTATGGCGAGGGTTTCTTTGAATAATGTAGCAGCCGGCGCGTGAAGAGACGAGCTACAGAGCTGGTGGTGTAGGGCTTGAGTGATCAGCGGGTTGAGGGGTCTACTACGCGTGATGAAACTAAGGTTTCAGGTCAGGCCATATGTACCCAGTTGGGCTTACTGAAAAACTCGCTGACTTAGAAATGTTTTTTATAACAAAAGAAGAGACTTACTAATATCCAAGTAATGAGCGGATTAAAAGAGTAAGTTTGTCCAGCCCGCTACCGCGCAGTCGGGCTTGGTTTAAACCTGGCTTCGACTTGCAAATATTTTTAGTTAAAGTTTGGCGTTTGCAATGAGGGGTCATTGCAAACGCCAAACTTTATTGCATTCGTAAAAGTTAACTGGATTCTCTCAAAGTGATCGCTAGTAATGATAAAAGAAAACCTTACAAAGAGTTGGCCAACAATGAGCCATCGTGTCAATCTACCTCTTCTATAAAAATATTAATCTGCTATAAAAACATTTTACAGGTTTGTTAAATCGATATCAACTTAAATATGAATCGCTTTCAGCTCATAACTTGGACCACGTACAAAACTGTCAGCATACGATTTAATGCAAAGTGTTGGAGAATTTAAAATGGCCGAATCATCCATTACTATATTATTTTATATGGTCTATTAGCTCGCGTACAATAAAAATTACAAAGTAGAACATGATCATACTTTGAAGTCAGCTTTCGAACTTGTCGATTTATATGAGAAAATGAGAATATTTTTTTATGAAAGCCTCAATCTTAGTTCAGTTTTCTCACATTATAATATTGTTTCACACCTATTAACACAGTGTTACTATTCTCTGAAGAAAATAACAAAGAAAGACTTTTTTATGTGTACTAATATTTTAAAAAGGTAGATTTTTTGTTTGTTTGAACGAACCAAAACTACTGGACCAATTTTAACCATTTTTACACCAATTAATAGCTACATTGTTCCTGAGTAACATGGGTTATATAACATCACGCTACAATCCACGGGAGCGGAGCATTAACCTAAGACGTAACCTATGGCGGATGAAATAAGCCATTCGGACGAAGTCGCGGGCAGTTCGCTAGTTTTCAATATAATAATAATATGTTCAAATCGTAGATTTTATGTTATTCAAAGAAATATCACCTTTGAAGGTAAAGGTAAAAGGTTTAATTTAAAAAAAATGAAAAAAATATTCCGAATCGTAAAAAACATAATAACGGTGTTGCTAATGCATAATAAAGCTGATAATATTGCTCTACGTGTGTTGCCAACTCATCGCCTCTTTATTAGTAGGTACAGCAGTGACCCTTTCCGTCAGTCAACTTTTACGACACACCCGGTGATAATCAGCTGATTCATTTCGTTTCGCCTTACTCCCGCCTTTTTACCCTTGTAGGTCTTACATGAGCGCCGTGAGAAGACTGTTTGACTGCCCTGTACTATAGCTTCAATTAGTATATCTGTGTTAGTAACTGCCTCGTTAGCCTTGTGGTCATAAATGCGACTGCTATGGTAGAGGTCTTGAGTTCTATTCCCAGGTCAAGCAAAGCATTATTGGATTTTTCTATGAAATTCTGAGTAGCAGCTCGAAATTAGGATTTGTGCCCAGTTAATGGCAATGGGCTTGCCCCTATTACATGGGATCTAAACATACTGGTGAACTGTGGGTGTACATTGGTACACCTCTGCCTAACCGATAACCGGCTGAACCGATATTGACGGGACTGTCACTGGATGATAGCTGATGTTAAAAAAGTAACTAATAGCTACTTTTATTTAAGAAAAAAAAATTAGGGCTTTAGGCAAAAAAAAAATCCTTATGTAGGTTATAAAACCATAAAACCTATGAAATATTTGAAAATCCACGTTTGAATATAAATCGCTACATAATGGATAAGAGAACCAAGCTAAAGCTATCTATGTAATTTTTATCAGTTCTTTAGTAAATAAATTGGAATGCAATATTTATTGGCCGATGTACAGTCAGCTCGCGAAGTAGTCGATTGTGAATTTATTAAGCAGTGTATGGCCAGCGTTTGGGGATGTTTCGCAAATGTTGGATCTGAGTTACGAGGCTTTATCAATATTTACTTCGATACTTTTAAACGCTAAGTGTGGAAAAACATGAAATATGAAGAAATGGTGCAGTGATAATCTTGTTTTGAGCAGCGATATTTCAATACTTTAAAAGCCTATCTTTAACTGACTTCTAAAAAATTAAAATTTATATTCATCTGTTACATCGTTGTTAATTACGAACTGATTTTAAAAAATCTCTGAGGCGTGTATCGTGCGGAAGATGAAACACGATTGCTCATTGGGTTATTTATTAAGCCTTACCGTTTCTCTATGAATTTCGTAATAATTCATCATCATAATATTATCACAGTTGTACGCAATGAACCTAAAGCCTTGACTGCAATGTGTAGTTCAAGCGTACAAAGCTTGAATCCGTGCTCAACTCAACAATAAACATTCCCTTCTAACAATGACATTGCCAAAAAAACATCCAGTCCATCAACAGCATCCACCCCATCATCCATCGCCGTCCCTCTGGCCACAACGTTACAGAGATCGAGTTAATTACTGTTACTTCAGAGGGAATCAGAAATGCAATTAGTTTCGTGCGTGCGCTCCGGTAAGCCAGGGTTTTTACTACCCCTACGAACGCGTCAGTCCCATCCCTAACAAATGTCGTCCCGTTGTCGTCACGGGTCAGTGTCGTATAAGTTTTTTTACGATCCTCGCATTTGTTTGCCGAGTCAGAAATTGGAGTTTATTGAGCTGAAAATTTTTGGTTTGTATGAAATGTTGTTAAATTCTTGGTTTGTTTTTCTATTGCTGGTTTGGTAATGTTATTGGCTTTGGTATTGCCAGTTTTAAGCTGTTTCTTTGTTTAGTGTTGCTACTAAGTGCATTAGTACCTATCAATTTGCGTCAGGTGTGCCAATGTATCGATCTCAGTACCTTTTAGCAATAAATGTCAATTTGCTTTAATAAATTTTGCTTCGCTCTCGAAAAATAACAAAATAAAAATATTCTATGTCAATTGTGAATTATGGAAAGTTGTTTTTAGTTTATTATTTTACAAAACTGAATACCAATTATCTAAGCTAGAACATTGAACTCAATTAAGTACTTTCTTAAACCATTTGCCCAAAAGTTGTCTTAACCCATTCAATTTTCTTGTTGACCTTTGAGACAACTATGAAAGTGTTTTTAGCATCGAAATTTTCATTCAAACACAAAGGCCCTTACATAAAGTTTAATTACAAAATATTTAACGCAACTATACCACCAAACTTCCTTTGTAATGGCGATCCTAAGTCCAAGTGTTTGAAATTTTCAAACATATTTCGTTGTGTAACGAGGTCAAACGACAGAAAAGGGAGTTTGCACAACAACTGTTTACATAGAGAAAGGACAAAGGAATTATTAATCCAAACATTTTTTTCTGTGAAATAAAGGGGAGTGACCTATTCTATGTAATGGCTGGCGTAATTCTTCTCAATCATGATAGGGTTGGCTCGCTGAGGATAGAAGCTTTCCGTTGCGTATTCATTAGGGAATCGTTGCGACAAATGTTCCGGAATTATGTTTCCGGGATTATTCGCTTACTCAAGAAAACAAGATGTGACACTCCTTATCCGTTGGAGGAAAACATGTCGTGTTCCACCGTGATTGTTGATTTCATTATCGTTGATCCGTAGCCTTTTGTCACTTGCGTATGTTTCATGCTTTGCCTTTGTCTTGCCCTTTTTATCGGATAAATCGTTAATCTCTCAAGTTATGATTGTGATTGGATGTTATTTATGTCGCGTGACCTCTATATGTAGACACATATTTTTCTGTTGTTATGGTCAGTAACAACTTAGAAGGAGTAGACGCTTAGTGATAACACTGTCCAGCAGCTAAATTATGATTTTACTTATAATAAACATGCGTTGATCGAAAAGTCAGATAAGAATTTGAAACATCTTTTTCATTTTAAAATATAATGTACGGCCACGGAGGCTAATCTTAATGCAGACTAGCCACGTATTCAGGAAATATTATAGTGCACAAGTGTGTGCGCAAACACAGCTGCACTTCCTACTCCATAATTTTCATAGTCTGATGGGACGGCAATCCGTCACAGAGAGATCAAGCGCGAGGACAACGGCTTTGCGTGCATACCGAGATACGGGGGTGTCACACCACCAATGTACAAACTCTGGGTGGTGCCGAGAAATTCGTAATGGAAAACCCAATATACATTTTTCCTGACCTGGGAATCGAACCCAGGATCTTACACTCAACAGTCGTGCTTGCCACCATCAGACCAACGGGACAGCTATGCAAGAAACAGAATCTAATCTAATCTATCCAACATGTATTATCCCACTAATGGGCAAAGACCCCCCTGCCCCTTTTTCGTCTGTCCTATGTTATCCAATAAATAGGCTGTTGATGTACTCTTTTGAATAAATAAATAAAAAAAAACTAAAAATACATTAAATAAATTCAGTTCATTGCACCACGACATAAATCTATTATACATTTGCGAGCAGGTGTGGTAACTGAGCGGCTCCGAACTCGTGTGGAACTTTTTAATCCTCATTAAGAGCTACTGCACTTTCAATAACAGCATTATTTCACAGTTTCGCAACTTTACAATCTCTCTCAACGTTATTTTAAGCAGTCTTTAATGTGTTATTAAGTAAGATGTGGGTTGATGCTATCTTAAAAGATTTGAGAATTTTTCTCATCAACAAATATTGATACTGTGGGAGTTTTGAATAATAGGAATGCTTTTAGGTACTTGCCAATGAGTGGGAAAGATAGGATAACAGTGGAGGGAGGCCTTTGCCTCTTTCCACTTCTTCCACCCTTCATGTTCCCGTGCTTTATCATCTTCACTTGTTCTGCAGCCGTGCGATTCTCTAACATATTTCAACGCTGCGCTCGACGTCGAGCTCGTTGACGACACTACTGTCAAATCAACTTTACGCACAACGCATAGAGTTGATTTTACCGAAGTTTCGTCAACCAGCTCGACGTCGAGCGCAGCGCTGAAATATGTTAGAGAATCGCACGGCAGGATTCCATGCAATATCTCCCGCCATCTCCTAATAATTTACACCTGCCATGTTATTTCTTCACCACCTTTGGTTGACTGGTAGAAAATGCCTAAGACAGTAACTCCACGTTTGAAGCTTTTGTTAAATAAAGATTAAAAAAATATAAAAATAGAGCTGTTCATCTCATTACTCTTTTGAAGTGAAATGATCCACTTTTAAAATAAGGTTCCACAAGAGCCTCTACAGTCGGCACTGTAACTAAAAATTTCAGTTATTTTTTAAGTTTGATAATTATCGCCTGTTATTAATACGTGCTTCAATCTTATATTTCGTAACAACAAGACTATTAACACTAGGTCTATCATTAGTAGGTAGTTGACATTTACTAATGATGGTTCAATGTACGAGTACATGCTTGTTGACATTGGCTAACGTTTGATAATGACTTATAACCTTCACCTCTATGACCTTTTCCTTTTAACCATTCATCGATTCAATATTTCATTCACCAAATCAGCACGAATATCTCTTTGTCAAACTTTAAATTATATGTTCTCCTGGCGGAATTTCGGTCACGACAGCCACTCTTGAGACTAAGCAAGTACGCAGGATATACCTACAGCTATTAAACAAGCCCTAAGGGTCAGTTGGTGAACCGATCTGCGATCTCTTTCGAGTGCTGACATCTTATTGAGACCCGAGTGGAACACAACGCGCCTACTTTATGTGGCCTAGGTATCAAATCCAGGACTGCACAATCAGCAGTCGCTTGCGACGACGAGACCAACGAAGCAGTACCAATCAATACAAACTTAACAAGTCAATTAAATCGATTCCACCGACCCTTTCCACCCGGCTACCTTTTTAAGGTTCCGTAGGTTCATTATTAAGCGCAACCTGAATAATTCTGGCCGGTCGGTCGGTAGATAACCCTAATTTCATGCGTGACTTGCTAAGCCTGACCGGTTCTTTCTATAGTAACGTGCCGCAAAATTGTCTTCTAATCCTGTTGTTAACTATGAATGGTTATTGAGCTATTCAAACATTGTTGATAAAGGAAATTGAGCCAGTTTTGGAATATCGGATCGAAGCCCGGTTTCCACTAAAGCGGAGAGGAGAGTATATGTCTCGTAGAACCAATCGGCTTGCGTTATTTTCACATCTCACCGCAAACTGTCTATCGAACTAAGTGAAATTGAGTGAACGTTTTTGCTGGGAAACGATTTTATTTTTATGTAAAAAATCAGTGTTCATTGTATCCAGAAATGAAACGTACGCAAAATATTGTGCTTATGACTGTATGCGACAACACCGGAGTCGCGAGGGCATTTTAAACTGTATGCTCGAAAACAAGTTTCTTTCAACATGTCCGTAACCAGGAGGTTTTCAGGTATGATCCGGAACATAATTATGACCCCAATGGTAGAAAACACATTTATCTTTTGGATTTGGACATTTTTGGACGGGCCTGTTGGTCTAGTGGTTAGCGGCCCTGACTGCTAAGCCGGAGGTCGTGGGTTCGATTCCCACCCAGGACAAACTTTGTGTGATGAGCATGATTGTTTGTTCTGTGTCTGGGTGTGATTTATCTATAATATGTATGTATTTATAAATTATATAAGTACCTATGTATATCAGTTGTCTGGTTACCATAACACAAGCTCTGTTTAGCTTGGGATCAGATAGCCGTGTGTGAGTTGTCCCAAGATATTTATTTATTATTATTATTTATTTATTTGTTAAGTGTAAAAAGCTGTTTTATATGAATGTAAACGTATTTTTTTTAACTAAAAAAAATGATTGTGTTGACGTGGTTATTTTAGTAACTATACGTACTGATCTGATTTAAAAAAATCTTTTTGGGTTACAAAGCCTGTTTTTCGAGGCAGGTTTATAGTCTGTACAACATCACGCTACGACCCATGGGGCATTTATGGGTCGAAGCAGTAATAAAAAGATACATAATCTGCATGAAGAGATCTGCCAAAGAATCGAAGATGGTAAAACAGATATTACATCTATCAAACCTGCACAAAATGAACAAACAGCTGACGTATAAAAATATGATCGATTAACTTATCTAATGCATTTCTATTCGTTTCTCAAATGTAAACTGAACACGATTCCCACAAATATTTGAAGTTTTGATGAATCGCTCCCATTACGATGCCATTACCTTGCGTTCGTATTCACATGTCAAAAACATAGACTTCAATATTGTACCAAAACTTAGGTATGACGTGTTTTCGTTTAAACCTTTTTCCTTTATCAATTTGTTTCTCCTTTTTTTAATAAAGGTACAGAACTGTTTAGTGTTAGGTCTAACAACGGAAAATTTTGCGTAAAGAATTATTGGATTGTTGCATTAAATTGGTTATTTAATTAGACACTAAATTCTGAATGTCTTGTTGGCCTAGTGGTCCTAAGCGCGACTGCTAAGCTAGACGGCTTCAATTCCCAGATAGAGCAAAGTGTTATTGGCTCGCACCCTATTATATGGGACCTAAACTGGCAATCTGAGGGTGTGCTCACATTGGGACACCTCTGCCTAACCCTTCAGGGAATACAGGCGTAAAAGTACGATGGTGTACAAAATAAAAGCGTAAGTGTAATGAAAAAAAATATGCTTTGATGACCACGGCCACGCTTGCTCAAGGTAGATTGACGGTTTTGGACTTTATCACTTGTATTAATAGGTCCAAGCCGTATTCTTTTACTAATATCTGTGATACCCGAGTTAAACTTAGAAAGTACATCATTTATTGAAAAATTCACATTGGTGCTTAATCGATATCTCATGCAAGAGCACCCCAAAAAATCCCTCGGTTTTTAACACTGGTCCAATTAACTTCATCTAATTTTGTAGAACTGAAATATATGCTAATTTTGTCAAGTTTCATTTCGTTTTGAAATAATTATCCAATTATAAAATAATTGACTGATTCTACCCGTAGTCTCCAAGTCTGGAGACCCCCATTCAATATACATTTATTACGACTCAACTTTCCATCTATAAACAAAACCTCATACAATACTAGTTTTCTCCAAAGCGTTTAACCCCTTTGTGTTTGGCAACGAAACTATTTATCGTGAGGCGGTCTCGATCGCCCCCAATATATTTGAACTCTAACTACTGCCCAAATATTTCCTGCTCTGCAATTTATAGCTAAGGATTTGTATCAATTTGTAGGTTATTGTGTAATCGGTGTTCTAGATTAAATAAATTATCATTATTGAATTTCTTAAGAGTAAAATTTTGACTTCGCTAGCTACATTGAAGCAATCGTCATAATTAGACTCATTAAGAACAAGTAATAATTATATTTCTGGAACGATATTTCATCAAGAACACAACAAATCTTTTATTTAAAACAATTATTTTATTTTAAACAATTTCAATGGAGACTAGCCGAATACTTAAGAGATATTATAATAAACAAGTATGTACGCAAATGCACACACTCCTCCTTCTCTATATGTCATTGTACGATGGGACGGAAATCCGATAGGGCCGGAGTGAGAACAGGTTCAAGGCCAACGGCTGGCTAGGATAATAAAAAAAAAAAAAAAAAAAACATTTATTTCAGACTGTAGTAGGTCCATATTACCATGGACATGGACATGGATGGCATGGGCATGGATGGTCATTTATAATGGTGAATCTTAATTTAATTAAAATAGAGCTTTTTGTGAGCTCTACCTAACCACCATACCTATTTCTGCCTTAAAGTTGCGTAGCTGTGTTCCGGTTTGTAGGGTATGGATGCCGGTGTTATTGGCTGGCAACGCATTTGCAACGCCGCTGGTATTGAAGATGTCTATAGATATCATTTTCTGTTTCTGTTCCGTTTTCTTATACCAACTATGTTTTGTCTCTGCATCACCCTAAGGTGGTAGAAAATGCCCAAGGCATTAAGTCCGCCTTTGTACGGTGTATTTTTACATTTGTGCATAAAGTTTTAATAAATAAATAAATAAAAATAAACCAGAACGGATTATCTCCAAAATAAAATTGAAAGTTCATCCCATAACGTAAATACCTCTCAATTTCAATGCGAAAACCACTGAAACAAAGTAACCGAGAGTATTTCAAGTCAAACAGTACTCGTACTTATATCGTGAACTTCTAATATTGCCTCAGCAGTCAGCCAAGTTGAGTCCTACAATGAAGACTTACTGCTTCTGTTGTTCCCAACACTTTCTTATAAGAATATATTGCTTATGTCCCGAAGTTATTCGCCAAACTTTGAAATGTTACCAGTGATACAATTTCGCGAACTTTGTAATAGCTCTGAGATATTTTGTGGAAATACTGCGTGTTCGGACGTATTATTTTGATTGTGTTTTTGCGTATTGAGTGTTTAATTTTGAATAATGATTTTTTGGTATTGGTTTTAGATCAAATTGAAAGTCAATGTCAAATTGTTTATTTCATTTGAAAGGCACTTTTGAATGTCATTTTCAAGACAAAAGAATTGAGCCTAGTTGCCTTTTTCAAATGGTAGTTTAAGTAACAAACAAACAAACAAACCTCTCTATATTATTAGTTTAGAGATAACGAAGGTACTATCAAAATAATGATGTCTTTATAATATTTAGGTATGCTTTTTCCTAAAATACCTCGGAGGCTAGAAACAGTTTTGGAATACCCGAAGACGACGTACAATAACAAACTAGGTTCAGATGTAATGGTATATTAACAATTACAGGTCGTTGACCCTTCAGTAACAGCTTCAAGTAACCAATTCTTCATAACAATCAATGTATATATCACGGTCCTTCCTTTCAAGGTTTATTTAGGAGGTGGCCCTAAACCAATAAAGCATCTTTAATCTACTTAATCATAATTTAGCCGACAAAATGATGTTACCAGAAAATATCAGCGACAAATTGACAAGCCTAATTGGCAGACAAAAAATTCCCTTTCAATTTTGTTCCACGCATTGAGTACAAAAAAAAACCGTGTATCCAATTTGGCAAAGTCGTCGTGTTTGTATTCATTTTTATTGACGCGTTGGCCCAATTATTGACCTACATTGTGCATGCTGTTTAGTTGTGTTTTCACGCAATTTTATACACGCGACTGTTGTTACTTGAGTAAAAACTAAGTGAGATAGACCATCCAAATTCGATTTTAATGTGACACTTCCGTAACTTTCTCAAAAAAACGGAAACTTTTAGATATTGTTTCTCATCACTACTTATTTAAAAATCATCATGTTTATTTTACAATTTCACATTTTTTTTACTGGATGTCCGTTACACTTAACTGTACATATAATTATATGAAAGATCACTCACTGGGTAAACATAAACTCAAAAACTTTGACTTATGAAGTAAAATTTTGTCAGGTTTATGGTCAGTTATCAGACATTATGATGACGATAAGAACGATGATTAAGAATAGCTTTGTCTCTGACTTCCACTCAGACGAAATCACGGACAAAAGCTAGTTATTTATATCTGGAACAAAACTCAAGTTTATCCCTCGAGGCCCGAAACAGATTAGTTTTTCGCTTTTGCGATATCATCGATAAAATATGCATCCCTTGTGTGAGTCAGCCGATGGATAACCAATGTAACACTTAAAGGATTAATTACATTAGCATATTTTAACCCTCAAACTATCTACATTGCTGAGACATTCCATTTAAACGAATCCATCCCAAATGCACTAGAAAAACAAAATGAAAATGAGGCGATAAAAGCGCCAAGCTTGTAAAATAATGTTAATAGAAACAGAATACGAAATCTGATGAAACAAACATGAAGTAAGAAAGTTTCTTAAGGATTTCAGGTAAATACCAGCCGATGGAGATTTAATAAAACGTTTCGGAATGTAATGAAGTGTAAAATAGAGTTCCTTCCAGAGATTAGTCCCTTTTGTCGTGCGGCGACGTCGCCACCCAGGAAATCACTAGGAAATTGCTCAGTGCCCTCCTCAGGCGCCCGAGGACTCTCTGATATGAACAGTTATAATATCCTGGCAGCACATAGCTTCGCATTCTTGTCAGTCTGAGTAGGTATAACTTTTTTGAAGGCACTGTTTTGTCGAATTCTAAAATCATAAGTAATTCTAAACAGGGGGGGAAGTTCCACCACTTTTGTTACCACAATTTAATTTCAATCTCAATCTGTCAAAAAGCCTCCTTTTTTGACAATGATTGTTGCTAGGATGGCTCAGCGAAAATAAATGTAATAAAAATAGAGGTAAATAAAGAAACAAAATAAAAATAATAAATAAATCTAAACTAGAAAATTAAAATTTAGTCGCAATTTCATGTTTGCGACTAGATATTGAAACTTTCTAATAATAAAATTATAGTATTGGCCTTCTGTAGTTTTCTGTTCTAAGCTTTTATGAATATGTACATTATTATTATTATATCTTTCAAAAGGAACATCTGAGCGTATTTCTCTCTTATTAAAAAGAATTAAAAGTAAAATAAATAAATTGCCACAGATCACAATCAATCGTTGTCAAGTACTACAAACATTTTTGAACCAAAAACTAAACTAAATGCAGAGTCACATCTTCACAAGACAATCCATAATGCTACCAATAAATCTTACGTTTGAACAGTGACATCTAAAAATACCGCTATTTTTAATCAAAGAAAGTGCTGCAAATAATTCTTTGTACTACGTCCTATAGCACGTACAGTTAGTGTCCGATATTATCGGACCCCTCTTAGAAAGTAGCACAGGCGAAGACGGGTCAGGTCATGTAGTATACTGTGGCCACTCTTGACCGTGGTACCAGGTTTATTGCTGGGGATGTGCAAGACTTTTATGCTTGAATAGAAAGACAGACTTAATAGCAAACTTTTGAATTAGTATTAAAATAACGTGCTCACTTTCTGAGCAAACAACTGCTCAAAATTGAAGAAAAAACTTAATCGCTCATTAAAAGTCAAATCATTTATTTTTATTAGAGACCATCAGAAAACAGTTTGAATTTAAATTAAATCTAGTTACCCAAGCAAGGAAGGCAAGAAACCCCATACTATAATATTTTGAAATTCGAATCTATGGAATTCGACCGAGTGTTTGTCTAGTTAAACATTTTTGCGTAATAGTATACAACCACAACAGTAGTGACTGTAACTATAATCTTATCTTTTTCAAAGATTTTTCTCATGAATACCTTTTTGCTTGACCGCGTGTCTTCGGAGTAAAGATGTCGAAAGTGGGGCGAGATTCCCCAGAAGGCTCTTGAACACTCGTCGCTCAAAGGTCCTGTAAGAAGCTCGGAGATCAAAGGCCAATGCACTGCTTTTATGCAAAGCAAGATGGCGGATTAAAACTATTATGTCAAGGCAAAATTGTCTGTTTATTTTTGTCTTGGTTATTACTTTTTATATAAACAAAACGAAAGGATGCTTGTATGTTTTAAAGCGTTATATTTTTGGTGCCAGTTACTTTTATTGGTGAAGGTATATAACCATACTATGCATACCTATGTTGTACTTCATTTACAATCCCTTTCACAGTTTAGCTTAGTACCTACTTGCGATTGGTAACACAGACATCTTATTGCTTCCGCCCAAAAAAAAGTCGCAAAATCCGAAAGATATCTTCTATTAATCTTAGTAGTTTATGTAGTTGTTATTGTGTGTATTAGGTTTTGTGCCCGGTTATGCTCGCCCCCTATTACATGGGGCTCAAAAACACACCACCGAACTGAGGGTGTACAGTTGTACATTGGCACACCTCTGCCTAACCCTTCAGGGAATACAGGTATGATGGTATGTAGTTTATGTTGTACGAGAAATAAAAACATAAAATACATAGCTGTAAGCTATGCATGCTGCCCATTGAACCGTCAAAAATACGTATAGTAACATAGTAATATTGAGCAAAAATGACTGCGGGTAAATTACTTTTATTTTTGGCGTGTAAAAATACGCGCAAAGTAACGCCCCCGAAACATTCTGCTTTAGGGTGCATTCAACCGTACAGGGTCGTAGGGGTGTGTGTTTTGGTAAAAAACGATTTGACCTCGACCCTGACCTACCTGTGACCTTATAGGTAACTAGAAGGTTCCCAGGTAGGTATGGTCTACATTAAAAAGGCGATGACAATGATTGTAAGAATAAAATATGTAAGTGTGTTTTTAAATCAAGAATCATACACATCTTAACAGACACATGTTGCATGTTGTGGCATGTGTGTTTTGTTGTGTGGTGTTTGTAACCACCTGCTACAATTCTTACATACTCCTTTTGCCTAGTCCACGTTCATACATCGATACCAGAAGTATCAATTAACGTAAGGGACATTTTGGCGAAAATGAGTTATATACATCATTGGATTCAGAATTTTCTACTCTATCGATTGGTATTATTAAAAAAATTCTATCGTTAAAAAAAAATCCCTTACGTTAAAAAAATTTGGCCTGCGTAAAACGATTTATGAAAAAAAATGATGTAACGGACGTTTACATTTTTTTTTCTCTGAAAAATAAAGTAAGTCATAGTGTTAATAATTTACAACCTCAGTCGATTTAAAGGGTCCGTGGGTTACGCTCCCAGTCGTCGAGGCACCTGTGGTCGACGCACCCGATCCGATTAATTTCATATCTTTTTTTTTTTGTGCTTTTTCACTTAGTACAGTAAACGAAAAAAGTGTTTCATCATAATAATAAAGTATTTTTCTTTGCTAAACAAACGTTATCTATCATATAGCAGAGAGTATACGATCGCCACTTAACCTTATCCTTACACACCTTTAGTGAAAAGTGATGATTTGCTTGTACATATAATACTATTTTGTGTTTTTTTTTTAATATACACACACAGTAGATTATTAACTACGCTAAAAAAAATTCGATATATTTCACATACAGTTATTTTGGAAGCTTGATTATTTTGTTATTGAAACTGACTGTTATATTTAGGTTAAATTATTCTCATATTTGTTTGGTTACACAGTCTTATTATGTTTAATTATTATTGTTACAAAGATGAAAATAATATTTCACTATGTTTATAATATTTCACTTACTGCGGTAATTTTTAAGACTGATTTTTTTAAATAATTTTCTTATTGTATTACATGTGAGACTTATTATTTAATTAAGTTAAATGATTCTCGTGATTAGGTATATAGCAAACAATTTTTTTTACTAGTGTTCTTATTGAGTTATATAAATAAAGAATAAAAATTACTGAATCTTGAATTTTTCAAAACATACTACCAATATAAAAGCATTTGTTTGTTTTAAATATAATTATGATTTTTATGTTACACATACCAACAATAAAATATACATTTAATATTTTTGTAAAACAGTTTTGTGCCTGACGTTACATTTGATCAAAAATTGCCTTGAATTAAATAAATCGAATCGGGTGCGTCGACCACATGTGCCTCGACAACTGGGAGCGTAACCCACGGACCCGATTTAAATACCATGTCCCTTACTTTAATTCATGATTAGAGTTTTTTAAGAATTATTTCTAAAGGTGATGGCTAAATGACTGCCTCCGGGCCAGATACATTCTGGAATGTATATGAATCTTACATAGCCTCATAATATTTAAAAAATCATTCATGAATTATGTAGTGTTTAATATTTTCCTAGCACTTTCGTGAACTATTTATTAAACATAATAAAGTATCTAAAAAAAAAACTTTTTCATCACAAACATTCGCTTATAAATATACAACCTCATTTTCGTTTTTAGTTTTATTCTTTTTCGTTTTATTTTTTGTCAGTTGAAGAAAATTATATACTGTCACACACCTTTTTTCCTTTTTAGGCAATATTATTTTACCATTATATTATTCCCAAAAAGTATCTGAATCTTTTTTACTAATGAAATACTAATATTTAGCCATTCAGCATTACATTGTACCTAGTACCATATTTATACATGGTACCTGGCACATGGGGCAGTGGTCTATACTTCCATTTAGCCATCTCCTTTCATTTAAATCTGTGATAGCTAAGCTGAAACTAACATTAATCATGCGAAGAACCTATTTCCATGGTGTTAAAATACCATAATTTTAGTAGATAATCTATAGTTACATCAAATTGCAACACTGTAAAAGTCCTTTACAATAGGATAACGTATAATTTTCTATTTCTCTTGCTGCTTACACTATGCTTGACGGTTTACACATAAAATATCAGTAACGTAAGGCACAACTAAACATATTTTTTTAATGTAAAGGACATGCTATATTTTAATCCGCTGGGTATTCCTAAATCTTTCGTTTAGAGCATGAAAGAAGAGGAAATTCTAAGAAACTTTGCTCTAGACACAATTAAAATTGGAGCAGACAGTAAAAAGTTATACCCAGATTTAAAAAAATAAAATCGTTTTTTTGCTCTCCTGAAAAACCGTGTTTTGTCCCTTACATTAATTGATACTTCTGGTATCGACATCTGGACGTTCAAGCACGCCGGTTACGAGTACTGCGCTCCCGACCTTTCTGGTCAACCGCACCAATAAAGTCAAGGTATGTCTTCACTCGCATTTGCCATATAAATCCTTTTTATCAGTCGCCTTTCACTCATCTCCTCAGCACGACCGAATCATCTAATCACACTCTTACATAATAATAAATGTTTAGTTCCCTATAATATCCGCCTAGGTAACAAAAGGCATTATTCAGAACGACAGTGATAGTTCCCTAGAGTAACTCTTGCAAAATTCACAGCTACCCGCTTACTTCAATTAAACCTTCAATTTACTAAGGATGACAATAAGTAGGGCACTAAGGGTCCTTGCAGACAAATAACTGGGTTCTACTGTTGTACCAATTAAGTTTGGTCAATATTGTGTAGATGGAATTACTGAAATGATTGTATTGAAAGTTGTAGGGAAGTATGAAATCGTTGCTAGCTCCAGGCTTTAATTTTACCTTTGGTTTCTTGAGTGAAATATGTACGTGAAAAGTTGTTAAGCACTTGTAAATTTGCTGTGATTCTCTTCTTCTTTAAAGGAGAATTTATTACGAATCTACTATAGGTACTCATGTGACTCGATCAAATATCATTATTTATATCGCACACTTATACATAAACAATTGTTTTTTAATGACGGGACTTCATCAACTGACTTCTTTCGCTCCAGGTGGAGCGAAAGGGGGTGTCAGACTCTTACTGACTAAAACTCATCCGGGTTTTTCCTAATGCTCCAGTGCCGCGGTGATTCTTTCATAACTACTTATTCAAAACTGGAAGTTAAATCTGCCAAATTGGTTGGTATTTTTACAAACTGTTAAAACAGAAGTACCTACTTGTACGTCAACGTTAACATTCAACTATTTATTTTTACCCTTAGGACCAAAAAAGGCCACAGTAAAAGACATCTCCTAAATTAGAACTATTAATTCTGGTCCTTATTCCAAAACAACACCAAAATAAACCATTACTGAATCATGGAACCAATTTAAATCTGTTACGTAACGATTAAAGTTGGGAACAGCGATACGAAGCACACTGGCTGGCAATCCATGCGCTCATACATAAATACTTGGGCCATACAATACAGCTTTTACGAAAACTAACCGCCGCACTGGCCGAGCCATTAAAACTTGGACGAAACCAACTTTGGTTCGATGTCATCCAATTTTAGTTGTTAAACTTTCATCGGCGTATGTAGATAATTATTATTTTTGTATTTGATATGTCTTTTACGGACGCAACATTGCATGTAGTCTAAAAGTACGTCACAAGTGGTTTATACAAGGCAGTTTTACATCCCATAAACGCAGCGACAAGATGGATAGTTCGGATTCAAAAATCACCTACAAAAAAACTATTTATTTTATTCAATCAAATCAAATCGGACTACCTCGTTAGCCTAGTGGTCCTAAGCGCGATTGCTACGGGCCTTGGATTCGATTCCCAGGTCGAGCAAAAAGTGTAATTGAGTGTTCTTATTAAATTCTCAGTAGCAGCTCGGAGTTAAGATTTGTGCCCGGTTTATGGCAATAAACTCGCCCCTATTTAATTATATGGCACCTAAAAACATACCGGCGAACTGTGGGTGTACATTGGTACACATCTGCCTAACCCTTAGGGGAATACAGGCGTGATGGTATGTTATGTTCATCAAATCAAATCAAAAATGTTTAAGTGCATGAAAATATATACAAATTACAAAGAAAGATCTTGTATACTATAAGTCAATGTTTTCTGCCTGCAAATTATTTACTTACATCTATTTATGCTGGTTGTTCTGCTCGTTGTATTTATGTCATTATAATTATGATTCGTGTTGAGAATGACTAACATAGTTACCTACTTGAAATTGACGAGTATGCAAATTGCAAGTTGTAGTACATTTGTTATTTGCCAGTTAATATTAAATCTCGAAGTCAAAGCATTATTTTAATAACACCGTTTACAGACACTTGTATTGTCAAGGAGTCAGTCAGCTAGCCAGAAAGTTCAAGCTGGTGGCTCGTTCCAAATTAAAGATAGGTTTCTATGAAGAAGAACAAGCAAGCTACTGTACGATACTCTTTTTAATTTAGTTTTTACAAAATCATGGTTAAATTATTATTATTGGTTCTATAATTATGTGAAAGTAATATTAACAACATAAAAGATTACAAAAGTAATAATAAAGGTATAAGCCATGACAGGCTAGAAACGACTAATCCCACGCGACTGCACCCGTTCACGAACATGACACGCAGATCAGAACCATCTTGAAAGGAACCAAATCATCTAAGACACGTGCCACCATCTCACCACCATCTTAATCAGTAACTATCCGTCTAGATTACAGGCTTAATTATTTAACCACACATATGTATCAGCTGTTTACTGCATTAACATCGTCTTACCTCATCGCCTTCACTAACTGGTTGCTAGGCAACGCATTAACGATACGCTACTGATACGAGAGATAATTATGACTGTGCGTTGTTATTAGGAACTTCATAATTATATTATCAAGACTCTAAATTGCTTGAGTTAGTCTGAGATGTTAATGTACGTCTTAACCTTTGGAGGTCAAGGTTTTAGACTTACCTAATGTTAATTGATACCGCCATTATTTCGTTCATCGGTATTGTGTTGTTTGTGCTACCAACTTACAGTATATACTTCTATATTAATATTATAATAAAGAGGTAAAATTGTTAGTTTGTAAGAGAAAATCCCTGTGTAAGTGATCCCTGGAATTTTTGTAATCGGGCGAGTACGGTCCGATTACAAAAATTCTTACACTGATAGGAAGTTACACAATCGCAAAGTATTTTAGGATATTTTGATAGTGTTAGATACTTGACTTCCACACGTGTCAAGTCGCTATGATTTTCAAAGGCAGCACAATAGATCAATCTGATCCTAAAGATCTAGGAATTTAAGAAACTGAAGAATTTATAACACTTGTGAACATATTATTCAAAAAATCATAAAATATAAGTGGTATAAAAAGACACTAAAGCAAGCCGAAAATTACATGCTTTTACCATCATTCTTTTAAAATTGAATTTTATTCCTGGAATATCTGGAAATCTCTCCTCTTCTGGCTAGGAAAAACTTCTCTGAACTTTACTGTAAATAGTGATATTTCACATCTATACAATCAAAAATAATAGTCGTTTCCCAGCAACTGTTACTTAGATTGATTGGCATTATGTGTCTTTAACAGCCATGTGATGAATTTTGTTACATCCCTTAAAAAAGTAGTAATGAGAAAAGTGCCATATTCAAAGACATTTAAATATATTTCACCAACCTCTTCATGACTTGAGAACCTCAACATTTTTCCGTCATGACGTCACTGTCTCGATTTATAGGTACGGTCCGGTCTTCAAGTGTCCATTACGAAGACAATCCCATTAAAAAAGAATGTGACATTAAAAACGTATCAGATTGTCCGAAGCTCGCCCCTTTGATGGGATTACCTCTATTTTCCGTGATAAAAGAAAAATGTCATAATGATAAGGTATCAGGGTTTGCTGAGGTTTTATTTTTGTTGGGACGGTCTGGGCTGGGAAGTGGAGGATATTGGAAACTATACACAGTTTTATTTTTTGTTCACTGGACACCTTGAAACAACTGACCCATACATTTAAATTCGTATAAATCGACAAAATATATAATCGACAAATTGTTCATAATGATGAGTACAATGACCTCTTTCCAGATTTGTGGTAAACAAAAAATAAAGTACCTAATGCATTTTATACAGTTTGTTAGTTTGTAGTAGTTTCATTTTGTGTGAGTCTTGAGAATTAGCATTTTATTAGCAATCTAGAATATTCTGGGTGATTGAAAATTGAACACATTTCTTCCTTTTAAAAACTAGAACAAAGCAATATACTGGTCTTTAGGGTCGAAACCGTTGATTTTGAGTAAACACAGCACAGGTTATTTAGGTTTTCTAAAAAATGCTTATTTTTTTAACTCTGGGCTGGCTCTCTTATAGCTGATTAATGAATAAATCTTCCGAAAACCAATTCACTAGGTATAAACTACACAGTTTTTGGTGGCAAGGTAAAATGAATTTAAAAAATGTTCAATTTGTTCTAGAATATCCTCTTTCAAAAAATGTAAGGAATAACTAATCACCTGCCAATCAAATACTTAAAAAATCACGTACAATTTACTACAAATAATCAGTCTATACCTAACACAAGCTAAATCTAATAAATTCCAACATAGATTTCTTGAAACTTACGACCGACGTTAGCATTCATTTTACGACTTCCTGACGTCACATTGGCTGGCACGACACTGAATTTAATTAGAAGGAATAAACGTTTTACTGGCTATATTGATATCAGCATGTTTCCACCAGGCGTCGAACGAGAATATTTTTTTAAATATTATTGGATGGCAAACAAGCCTTCGGTCTACCTGATGTTAAGTGGTCATCGATACCTATAGATATCTACAATACTAGAAGCCTTGCAAATGTGTTGCTATACCAGAGGCAATGTTGAAAGGTGCCTCATGTGCCTGTAAATACACCGGCAGCGGCAGCCATACCCTTCAAACCGGAACGCAACGCTGCTTTGCGGCAGAAATAGGTGTGGTGGTTGGACTTCCCTGGTCGAGCTCGTTCACAAGGAGCTCTACTAATACTAGGTCAAGCGATTATTGAAATCGGTAAGCTCCTGTACACCAAGATACTCAAATCAAAGGATTGAAAGAAAAACCTTTGCCCACGCTAGACATTTGTCCTGTATTGTCAGTGATACAATTTTTCGTTCCCGTGGAAATCGAAGCTGCAACACGCAGCCAATCGCTCAGAGCCAACCGTGTCTTCTTTAGATCGGGCCGTTCCTTATGTGAATTCATACATTTGCCACATCATCACGTCAAAACATTTATGTCAATTAGGCACTTTTAAACGTCTTATACAATTTTTTTTTGTCTCGTTACCCCTTCCAAAAGGTCGTTTTGTTTAGAGAAGAATGTAATTTGCGCTTAATTTATCGATAAACCGTTACTGGTTTGCTGATTTAATCAGTGATACTTTATTTATCCAGTAAACAGGATGGTAATCATGTATGTCACAACAGTCAATTTAAATAGGTCTAGGTACACAAACGATGCGTAAATAAACACCTTATATTTAAAAAGCAAATGATTCACCACAAAACAAAACGTTTCATGAAACATTGTTTTAATGTAAATAATTATGTTTAGGGTTATGTACCCATAGGTTACTTAACGGAACCCTAGTACTAAGACTTTTATCACTGTCTGTCATTATTCCTCCTATCACAAGGCTTTATCTTCTGAACTGTAGGTAGACACTTGAAAATCTATTTTCAGTTTTTTTCTTGTAAATGACATTCAAATGTGAATTTTAATGGTCTTACTGATTAATGATGAGTAAAAATTAAAAATTAAACTATGTAGCAATAAACCATTTGAGTTTGTTTTTTGTATGTAGTGTTAAATATTATACGGTGGTAAGGAATCCTTCGCACTTGGGGGGTTTTATTCTATTCTAACATTTCTGTTTGCAGAGGCCGTCAAAATCTGGTCAAAGTAAACATTGATAAAAAAAAACTGCGAATGTTATAAAAATATTTTATTAACGTTTTAAACATTTCCCTAGGCACCGGATTCCAGCAAAATATCACGTTTTAACAAGTTTTATTTATCAAAAAATAACATCTTGTCTATTCTACTTCTCCTTCTTCTCTTCGGATTCATCATCGCTGTATTTATTTGGTGTTTCACCTGGTTTTAGGAGGCGGCCCACAATGTTGTATTTCTCTGTAAAATCATTTTTCAATTAATTAGTCTCAATTTATTTTAGTTCAATTTTTGTACATCTAAAGTCTATTCATCTAAATTCTATTGAGTTTGTAACTCCAAAGTCAAAGTCTATAAATCTAAATTCTATTTAAATAAGTAAAAAAAGAAATCTCTGTGTTATTAAAACCTAAACTGATTGCACGATATTCTTTTGTTCGAAATTCCTTTTTATTCTTTAGAATTTTTCATAAATTAAATATTTAATATCGTTACCATTCGTTTTTGATTGTCTAAGTAATTACAATTGATATCTGAAGTGTGGATATTATCTTTAGCTCTGTTTCTTTCAGTTCCAAGATTTACCTTGTAATACCTATTTTTAGTGCATAACGTAATGAGCAATTTTGATTGAAATTCTCTCACACTCCTCATTGTACCTTGAGTTATTAATAAACTATTGTTTCTTTTTCATTATGTTTTCATAATAAAGTATTGTGTTGTGTTAAGCGTTGTGTTTTAAACACTACTTGCATTATTGTCAGACTAAAGTTCTCACTCAAAAACATACTTATTTAGGTGGCATTTTAAACACATTTTTACTTGGTTTCAATATGATGTCCCAAAAAATTATACCTCTGAACTGATCCTCCCATTCTTTAGCTGATGCTGCTTCATCAGGAGTCAGGTCACTGACATCATCCCACTCCTTGTCTGAGGCTGCTACTTGACCGGTAGCTAGGCCTCGAGTCGCGTCTCTGCCTGCGAATGCTGAGTATGGGCCGCCTGAAAACCATAAATAGAAAAGTCTTAATAACAAGACAAGCTAATTAGTACGTGGAGTACTTGGCGTAGGTACGTGAGTATTTTTCATATTTTACTTGGGACAAGCCCACTCCACTGTTCCCAATTTCTGAAAGTTAGAATCAACAGTGGCGATCACCAGAAAAGTGCCGAGACAAAGAAGCTTGATGAGTCCCGGAGATACTTTTCAACTGTTTTGGATTCTACAACAAAACTAATCAGAAAAGAACAGCGGAGGAGTAAGAAGTCACAAAATTTCCATTTCTCTCCAAACAGGCAGAAGACAAAACAGGACTAGGCCTACATACACAAAGGGACGTTTATAACTGGCAGGAGCTGAGATGGTGAAGCATTGTGAATATGGTATTGAATCTGAGTATAATATACTCCAAGATGCAATTACATATTGACACAAGAATGATTTATTCAAAGAAGACTTTCATGGCTAAATACCAAAAATAAGCTACCATGACGAAAACAAAAGACTATTTTACAAAGCAAACTAATCAGCTGTCACCAAAAAAAAACAGAGTTAGAAAACAAAAAACATTCTACACAAGTAATAGAAAACTCTAAATCCAAACACCAAGGTATACATTTATTCACAAACATTCAGAAAACTTCAACAGATTCCTTAAGTGTATTGTATCTAGAAGATTACGGGAAACTATTTCGTTTTGGAGAGAAAATAATATGTTGCGCGTAGGGAAGGAATACTAATCACACTCTTGGTATCGAGGTGGCCGACCTTGACACAGATGTGAATGATAAAAATGAAGCATTTTCATGCATATATTTAAGGATGTGTTTAATCTATATAACTGCCTCGTGCCTAGCCTAGTGGTCCTTAGCGTGACTGCTACGCTAGAGGTTTTGGATTTGATTCCCAGGTCGAGCGAAAAGTGTTATTGGGTTTTTCTATGAAACTCTCAGTAGCAGCTCGGAGTTAGGATTGGTGCGGTTAATGGCAATAAGCTCGATCTCCCAAAATCCCAAGATAAGGAAAATAAAGTTCCAAGAAACTTTCCCTTGCAGTGGTCGCGCGGGATACTTATTATGTAGTCCATGGTTGTTTAAACTGACATGGCTTTTTACGTACTTTTTTTTCATAGCTGATTTAAACTAGGCCGTTGAAAATTTATGATTGTTTTTCGTTTTAATTTCATTTTGGAACAGTTAATTTGTCATATTTTAATAAGAAAATAATAATACAATTGAATTTCATTAAAAAA
The DNA here is from genome assembly GCA_932526535.1 of Caradrina clavipalpis. Classification (NCBI taxonomy): domain Eukaryota; kingdom Metazoa; phylum Arthropoda; class Insecta; order Lepidoptera; family Noctuidae; genus Caradrina; species Caradrina clavipalpis. The sequence goes on from OW052095.1 coordinate 4,478,633, forward strand.
ACGACAAAAAAAATAGGGCTACATAATAATTATGTAGTCCGCGCGACCACTCATGTGACTTTTTAAGGTGCAACCACTGCAGGGATAATCAACTTCTATAATCTTAGCGACCAAACTAGTAAAATGAGAAATTAATAATGTACCCAATCAATAACTATATTGTGTTAGTAATCGACAAGCCAATTTAAGATTGTTCTGTATACATAGGTAGCTATATACACATGACTGTATACAAACAACAATCTAATGAGTTGATAGAAACCACACGATATTGCGATTTAATACCATGTTGTGGAGTCAACAGACGGTTATAGTAAATTTAATATTAGGTACTAGCTTTAGTCCGCGACTCCGTTCGAGTGGAATAGTTAATTTGGGTTCAATTTTTTCAAAAACTCTTGAATAAATGTGTGACAGACTCTCATATAAACTTTTATCCTCCATTTCCTACTTTTTTTGCCACAAAAGGTAGCCTGTAGTCTTTTTTAAGGTTTAATCTATCTTCGTAAAAATGTTATACAAAATCCGTTCAGAGGTTAAGGCGTGCAAGCGTAACAGACAGACAGGTAGAGTAACTTTCGCGTAAGTAATATTAGAAGGGAAGAAGGGATTAAGACGTATATAGAATCTTCTGTTTTAATAATAGACTTTTTCCTTCATAATATCTACAGTTTATGATACGGAGGATGTTTATAATAAAAATGCTAGTAGTTTTATTAGATTTATTATTTATACATCCTGATTTTCCGATCACCTATGTTTATCTTATAAACTCGTTCAGTGTAGGTATATTAAGAGTAAAAAATAAAATGTAGTATAGGTTTAGGTGTAAAAGAATGTAGTGATGGCCCAGTGGTTAAGGCACCCGCCTTTCATGCACGAGGCTGTGAGTTCGGGCACGGGCAAGTACCAATGTGAGTTTTTCTATTGAAAACATCGAGAGTAAACCTCGAATTATAATATAAGTCTGTAATCACACATCCACCTTGAGCAAGTAAGATAATCAATGTTCGTGCCGTCTCTATACGAGAAGCGGCCTTTGCCTTGCAGTGCGACAATTATTTATTTTTTAAACTTTATGCACAAATGTAAACTACGCCATACAAAGGTGGACTTAATGCCTAAGGCATTTTCTACCAGTCTACCTTAGTTATTATAAACTGGTATTATTTTATTTGTAGGTACGAAACTTTTCACAAAAACGTGATTTGTTTAAATTGTCATAGAAGCCATATACTTATTTTTTAATAAACACATTAAATTTTTAAATAAACCAGATTGGTGCATATTATTCGGATAGTAAAAGATACCTTATAATTAAACGGACAGTCAAATTATCTACTAGACAAAAGAACACAGATTTAGATACAGACTCCCTAAATTTCCACTCTCAAAAACGCTAAAAGAAAGAGACACACTTTTATGGGGCCCGATTCCATTAAAAGGATTTTAATTCACCGTTCCATGCATTCATTTAAATAATTGCAGGGTTTTCTTTTATTTTTTTGAGGGCTTCAGCCCCCACGAAGTGAAGCGTTTACGTTTTAAAAATTAGTTCCGAATCCGTGTTTGCTTCAAGCGTATCTAAATTATTACTTCCTTGTTTATAAACAGGAGTCGCTGTTTATTATCGTGTTTTTTAGATTTTAGTTTTAAACAGAACTCGGTTTTTCTGATAAACATCTACCCTTTGTGTGGTTTTTAATTTAGAACTTTTGAGTTAGTAAATAATGGTTTTGCGTCTTTCGGAAAAGTTTGTGTTTGGTTAAATATGTGAAGGCCAATAAAACTGTACTTATTAAAAAAGTTGTAAATGTAGTGCGACTACATTTACAATCTCTTTCGGTGCATTTAAAATCTTATTTCAGTGACAGTCCATGTCAAAAAATGTTGGTAAATTAAAGGCATTTTGGTCAGATTGGGACTGAAATTAGATTGCGATCACCTGATTGAGACTTAGACTAGATCGTGTCTGAAAGTAGAATTGCTTCCCAGATTGAGAACAAACAATAGTATTATCATTACAATTTGAGTCCCACTGTAAGAAACTGCTAGTTTGCAATTACAATGATATATGTTTGTCAGTTTTTTTTTTTCATTATTTATTTTAACTTTATGCAACAAAAAGTACAAAGGTGGGATTAATGCTTTGGCATTCTCTACCAACAAAGGTGATGAAGAGATAACATGCCCGGTGCAAATTAAGTATCGTACGAGCGAGCTCAACAAAACAAAAAAAATAGTTTTTGGGGAGAGTTGGATATTACCGCGCGGTTGATAATTCCGCGCATCAGCATAATTCAAAAACTATCCACTAGTTCTGCGATGTAGTGCGTATACGTCGAAGCCGGACATGCCTACACCCTTTCCCAAGCACCGCCGTTACGGTCCCCGCGACGACGGAGACAGCATGCGCTGAAAATGTTTTTGTCGTAACTCCTTATAATTTTTCGTGTACTTTCGGTAAGAGGTAAGTAATACTGTTATATTGTAATACTTTGACACTATACATTTGTAATGCTTGTATACTGTAGAATTAATGTCTGAATATGTTTTTACGTACTATAATATTTTCCATAAAATTATGTGGTTAAAAAATAAAATGATCAAGTTTGATAATTCCGCGCTGGGGGAGTCGAACTATGAAAAGTATGTTTTATTTACATTAACTTGTTTTTACCTCGACAAAAGAGTTATGTATGATGTGTCTGTATGTGCGTCTGTTTGTGGCATTTTATATCCTAAGCGAAAAAACACAATTTTTATTGAATTTGAGTAATTTATTGAGTTTAAGATAAACAATTGTGTGTGATATCAATTGTTGTGATTAATATGACTTTTTGGATGAAAATACATATAATATAATGAATAAATATTATACCTACATTTACTTTTATTATTAACTATTGTTAACCCTGGGCACGATATTATCAGACCAGTTTGACAATACCGCGTTTTCTCATTTTTTAGTAAATTGTCAATAATTACTTTTTGTTTAAATTTTGGAAGTTTTTGTTATACGGTATGCGTACCTGAATAAATGTCCTACTAATTACTCAATTTTGTTTCTTTTAATATCAAACAGTTTCCTAATTATAGGTCCAAGTCCTTAGGGGCTCGGTAATATCCAACTCTCCCCTACACAAAATCACTTACACATACAATAAACAGGTTTTCTTTTTTCTCTCATTATTCATGCTTGCACAAAACCCCTCAACGATGACGTCACAGCAAATGTAAAATCATAATAAATTACAAAAACAACGTCGACTTTTACCGAGGTCGAATCACTTGAATCGCGACTGTCTGTTTATGAAATCAGGGACTATGTATAATTACCGAGCCACATTGAATTTTGACACTTAACTCTGTGGCGATATGGCACATATTTGCATAGCGTGATAGTGTAGCGTAACGTTGATAAATGCAGCGTCCTCGTTGTTAGTTACTGGGGGCATAGGTGATTACAAAATAAAATGTACGAGTTCAATTTTGAATAAAATATGTACAGCCGGCTTATTCTGTAAGAAATCTCCCTCAGTGAATTAAGGTGAAGTGAGCTAAAACTGGGCTGTGACTATACGATGCTAGGGATTGACAGGTCGCCACACGCTCACTTAACGGAAGGAGGGTTTTACAGAATAACACCGCAGGAGTAAGAACGAAATGTTTGCAAGAACATTTCTAGAATAACTTCATTAACATATCAATGATGTTAATGAACTAGCTACAGGTATGCGTCCGCGTGGTTTTTCCCATCTTTTGTTACTGCTGTGCTCCCGTGTGTCGTACCGTGATGTTATATATCCTATACTATATATATATACAAGAATATTTTTTCCAATCCAACTCGCAGTTTTAGAGATAAGTGTAAAAAAAATAAAAATCTACAGGTTTAAATTATAATTCAGTTATTATGAAATACTAAAAATAAGCTTAATAATATAAAATCTTGTATAGCCATAATTAGTATGCCTAATGTCAAACTAGTATAATACATTTGATATAAATTCTATGCACACCTAAAAATGTTACACATGAATTGTATAATTATAGAAAATTAAGATTTAAGATAGATAATTTGAATTTTGTATGCCAGACAAACCGGTAATCAATTAAATTATTCCTTAAATCAAGTTAAAAAACTTTCTGTGACGATTCTAAATTTAGAAACGGCTACTAATAATGATGAAGCAATTATCACAAAAATACGTTGACTTGATAAGATAATAAGTTTTTAAATAATCAAGTTTTAAGTTTCAAAAACTTTAAATAATTCATCGTAATTCGTAATATTAAAAATGTTAAATATTGAAAACGAAAGTAACTCTATTTGTTTGTTTGTTATGCTTTAACAACTAAAACCACTGAACCGATTTTGATGACATTTGGCACGGGGTGACTTTGAGCCCAAGAAAAGACAATGGGTCTTACTTATTAAAAATAACGCTAATTCATACTTATTTACCTCTTCATTGACTGGCTGAACGATAAAACACTATTTTAATCTGCCAACACATAGACGATCAGCATAGAGCATGACCAAATTATTCGACTAAAGAACAAAATCGAACGAATAATTGAGCATAATTGTCAAAATTTACAATAGAATGACCTGAATGACCAAAAATGTCATCGTCACAGCTGATTGAAGCCCGCCATCTTATTTCTGAACTATACTTAAACAACGGGTCGCCGCTGTTTAAATTTCCTGTCATTTAGACAACATCTCAACGCTGATTAACGTTTATAGGTAAGATTTTTCACCTGAGACACCGTTGAAAGTGGTTGCGGTATGAAAAATAATTGATTTTTAGTCAAGGATTTAAGAGTTAATTAATTGATAAGTAGCTAAGTTTTATTTTTATAAGTAAGGCTGTAAGACGCGAAAGAAGTCGTGGGTAAAAGCTCGTACATTATAAAATTAAACTTTTACTGTAATTTTTTATAAGGCAGACGTAAAAGAAATAGGTCTAATTGAGTACCTTTACATTTTTATGATTCCATACCAAAAGGGTGCCAACGCCAACGGGACCCTATTGCTAATACTGTACTGTCCGTCTGTTTGTCAGCAGTCTTATGGACCTAATAGGTAGAGAGTTGAAATTTGCACCGAGTGTGTACTACAGTACTATGGCCACTATGACAACAAATAATAAAAATAAAATAAAGTTAAGAATTAAAGGGATTCCCGTACATGAAACTATTTTTTGCCATGTTTTGCTTTAGACAGTGGTACAGAATCCTCAAATTAGTGGTGACAAAATCATTTTTTTAAAACATCCATTATAATATGATGTTCTAGAAAGAAACCAACATTCAACGACTTGGCAAAATCACAAACCTCTCTTTGTTATCAGATAAAGCACTAGTTTCTGTGATAGTACGTGATAAAATAGACCAAGAATTACATAATAATATTTATAAAAACGACCGGAGCTCTGATTAATAATAATGTTGTTGATAGGACGATTATACATTGAAAAGTGAATTGATACAATGATACCCCAGTTTAGTAGAGCTCTTTGTGAAGGAGCTCGTCCGGGGAAGTACTACCTCCACACCCATTTCAGCGAAGTAAAGAAGCGTTGCTGTGTTCCGGTTTGAAGGGTGCCGGTGTAATTACAAGCACATGAAACATTTTAACTTTGTCTCTGGGATGGCAAGGCATTTGCAAGGCCTCTAGTATTGCAGATGTCTATTGGCAGCGGTGACCACTTAACATCAGGTGGGCCGTCGGTTTGTTTGCCTTCCAATGATACAAAAAAAAGTTAACATTTTGGCATGACACTAAAATTTCTTTAAATCTGTTATCATGACGAGAATGTCGTGATGGCCCAGTAGTAAAAGCGCGTGCCTCTCATTCACAAGGTTGCGTGTCTTTGCGTGTTTGACTTTCTCAATTCATATGTAGGTACTTTCTTAGTTTATCTTGTACATCAATGATATTGGTTGTTTCAGGTTGCTCAATACTGATCGGAAAATGTCATCTTCAATGCTCGTGCCTTCTCTGTATGAGAAGAGGCCTTGGCCCTGCAGTGAGTCACTCACTGGATGGTATTATTACCTATTATTATAATTCACTACCCCCATGGGAAAAAGGCGTGAGTTTATTTATGTATGTATGTATTATAATCCAAATGAAGCAAAGTCAAAGTCAAATCATTGGCACTTTTGAACGTCATATACATGAAAAAACAATTGGATCTAATGGAGAAGAATGGGAAAATATGACTGTGGTAGGATAGGCTTTTAATGCAGTTTTCATGAATAAATAGAGTGATTCAATTTATGAGGTTTATACGTATAGTAGTACATCACGCTACGACCAACAGGAGCGGAGCTGAAATCAAAGACGTGAAAGAACGCGACGGGTAACACATAGCTAGCTGTAACTACAAAAGCAAACTAATTATAGTAACAATAACGACATAGTTACTAAACTGTAAATAACAGTAGATAACAATTCCGAAACATTAATAACGTTGTGTTATCTCCTGTTATCAGTATCATGTTTCAGCCAATTCAGTATTGATGGATCGTAAACGATAACATATGCGTCAGAGAACTTGCTAACATAAAGTGTTCATGATGTCGTTAAAACTTTGAGAATATATTTAACTTTCTCAAGAAACAAGTTTTGATGGTTGATCAGTTATCAGTTTGATTGTCCTGTTGGTTTTGTGATCGCAAACGCGAGTGTTGGGTCCAGGGTTCGATTCACAGATCGGACAAAGTGTTATTGGGTTTTTCATTACGATTTTTTTCAGTGGCAGCCTGGAGTATGGGCTTTGAGTTATAACACCAGGAGTGTTGCTTCGGAAAGCACGTTAATCCATTGATTGTGTTGGATTGCCGTCCCATCGGACTATGCGAGTAAGGGAACGGGGAGTGCACCTGTGTTTCCGCACACACTTGTTCACTTGAATATCTCCAGAAAACTGGATTAGTCTCCATTAAGAATGACCGCCGTGACCAAAATCGGTCTGGGAATACTGCATGGGGTGGATCGAATGATCTACTTTCTACCTGTGTGCAAAATACTCGCCAAGACATGATGTTACGGACACCAGGCCGTTATACAAGATAATGACATAAATAAAGACTTAAAAGTTTAAGACTATGAGCTGAACAAGTCAAAACTATCTTCTACACGAAGTATCGCTACAAAAACCTGAGTACCTAGAGCAAGTCACCAATTAGAACGCGTTCGATCGTGATAACGTTAACTACAATTTTTATGGAATAATTTGTGTTCCCCTTTATAGTCACTAGATGACGATATTTCTATTCCATGCTAACTGTAGTTAACGTAAACGCGATTGTATACGTTCAAATGGGTGGAAAACCTCGTATTAGGTACTCTGATAACGTTATCACTTGGTACAAAATCGTCTTACAATCCAAGTTGTAAAAAAGCAAAGCCATTGGTTTGGAATGAGCAACTAGCTTTAACTTTCTGACTATCCAACCGACTGCTTGACAATTCAAAAGTAAACCTATAAATGGTCCAATTGAAATAAATGCTTTGACTTTAACTGTAATCAGACAGTAGCCCTTAAAGTAGCACCTATCTACCAATAGATGTGACAGAGAGCCCTCTGCAGAGGATTCATAGAGGCAGAAGAAACTCCACAGTACGTGTTTATGAAATTTAGGAGCCTGGCAGATCAACGGGCACGAATTTTCTACCTTTTGGAATGGGCAACTATGTAGATTCAATATTAATGTTTTTTAAATGTAATGACGCTCAAAAGTGCCTTTTAATGGTCTTATTGAAATAAATGATTTGACTTTAACTTTGGCTTTGACCTCGACTTCTCCAAACCCCATCATCGGTCTCGGAGGCCTGTAGCAGTCTGGAAAGGCTGCTAACCTTTTGGGATGGCATGGACTGGTTGGATTATAAGATCATATACATATAGTCAATGGCCCAATCAAGATGCTAAATGCAGAAATAACCCAGACAAACTAAACTAACGACTGCTACGCTAGAGGCCCTGGGTTCGATTCCCAGGTCGAGCAAAAAGTATTATTGGGTTTTTCTATGAAATTCTCAGTAGCAGCTCGGAGTTTGGATTTGTGCCTATTGCCATTAACCAATGGCAATAGGCTCGCCCCCTATTACATGGGACCTAAATATACCGGCGAACTGTGGGTGTACATTGGTACACCTCTGCCTAACTCTTCGGGGAATACAGGCGTGATGGTATAAACTAAACTAACTAAAGTTGAAAAAACCGTCTGAAAACAAAATACTATCTTATCTGTCTGGTCTTATCTTTTAGATTTAGTTTCCTGTCTTGTCTGTCATACACAAGTCTGTTTTGTTCCTGGTGTGCGTTCTACATGTACCATGAGTATTTCATATTAATCTTTATTGCATACTATAAAACGAAGTCGCTTCCTGCCGTCTGTACGCTTACATCTTTTTGACTATGCAACGGATTTTAATGCGTTTCATCAATAGATAAAATGATTCAAGAGACGAAAAGGGAGCGGAGCAGTAACTGAAGACGTAACCAAACGCAGGTAACTCCGCTAGGTATAAATATCTTGGGACAACTCACACACGGCTATCTGATCCCAAGCTAAGCAGAGCTTGTGTTATGGTAACCAGACAACTGATATACATACGTATATAATTTACAAATACATACATATTATAGATAAATCACACCCAGACACAGAACAAACAATCATGCTCATCACACAAAGTTTGTCCTGGTCGGGAATCGAACCCACGACCTCCGGCCTAGCAGTCAGGGCCACTAACCACTAGACCAACAGGCCCGTCAATAGTATATAGCTTGTTATCTTATTGTGACTAGAATATATATTCTAGTCACAATTATGTCTCAGGTTACTTGAAGCATGATTTCTAGGCCAACTAGCAAACAATAATGATTTCCTGCTTCAAAAAAATGTTTTATGTGACTGTTGAATTTTACATTAGGTACTTAGTGTTTTTGCTTTATCTATTAACAGATCTGTTTCTTTATGTAATGTCCAAATAACAGCTTATTACTAAGGCATAATATATGAACATTTACATATGCCAAACTACTATTTTTTTTGTCTGTCTGTCTGCTTGTTACGACTGATCGCGCAAACGGCTGGACCTATTTCAAAGGTTCTTTCATTAGCAGATAGCTGATGTAATGAAGAGTGATATGTTACTTTTATTACAAAAAAAAATAACACAAAATGGCAAGCAAGCTATTTACTGCAACGGTTACATATTTGTATGAAGCTATATTGACATACTCGTACGCCGATAAATCTGATGTTGTGGATACCTTGTGTTCTTTTCCAAGTACTCACTGAGTGCTACTACTTCGAATGGGCTTGGCTTTTCTTACTTTGAATAGTATTGTATCAGAATTCAACGCCATCGATTCTTCGATGTCTTTAAGACGAAACAGCATTGAATTGACTGGCTAAATATTTATAACCAGCTTTGGTCCACGTGATTTTTATTGATGGATCCCTTTTCGAACATAAAATGTAACCTATGCTACTGGCCGATCATGTAGGTTTCCATAGGTGAATTTTTAAGTTATTGAGTTTATCCTTAAACCTACTGATCGAAGCTAATGTAATCGCGTAATGTACTTTTCGCAGCTGGCAATGATAGAGCTGTACAGGTTGTTCAATACTGGTCGGACAATCGACACGAAAAGAAGAAGAAGCGTGCAAAGCGAGCAAACAACTCCCTTGTTCCTTGCAAGTGGCTTGCTTCCCCGTACCATTTTTTGACCAATATATAACTGCATTACTGAGTAACATAGGCTATATAACATCACGCTACAACACACGCGAGTGAAACAGTAACCAAATACATAACAAAACGCGGGTGAAAATAACAGAAGCTAGTATAATATAAAATTTTGATGATAGAAACGTACCTATCTACCTATCTACTTTAGCTGACAGGATGATTACAAATAAGGGGCCAAGTTTCCCACAGCTAGCAATAACACAGTGACGTCTATCCGAGACAAGTTATACCTATTTATGTTTGTCAAGTCATTCTGACAATGATTTACAATTGCGCAAGAGTCGTTGCGTAACCTATTGTTTTGTGGAGCTGGAGTTTTGTTCAGAGGGTTCAAAAGGTTATCTCAATTATCAGATCAGTTAGTTCTCATATTTTTTTCTAATAGTGTTGTGTTTTCTAAGAGATCACCAAACGACAGCTATTATGGATAACACAGTATTGTCATTTATCAGGTTTGGATAACGGCAATAGTTGTACCATGTGTCTGATCCTCATTGGACGAACAATATTTTGAGAAGAGCTATTGCTTCGGCAAGAAGATAAAGAAGAGTTAATTTACCTAATAATTCCCTACATCCTCTATCAAGTCAAGCTCACGGACTGACCTATGCCGGCTATCAGTTTAAAAAAAAAAAAAAAATTTAAGTGTCTGTTTCTAATGTCAAAATAACAACTTTTTACAAAATACTTTAGGTATTAAATGTTAACAACACTCAACAAACACATGCAAAAACAAGATCAATTTTTGTCTGTTTGTTTCGACTACTATCCTATATAAAAAAATTGTAAATTATATTATTCTATTTCTATTATTCTTTCTTACTTTCTATTATTTTATTTTTTTTATATCGAAAAATAGTTAAGGTTCCGCGCAAAAAACAGGCCCTCGCAGATTCACACGTACATATTCTTGCGGACGAACCCGCGGGCGTAAGCTATCATTATTAATTTTATTCATTTACGCTTCTAAATGTTCGCACAGACCAATTGTAATTCAAGAATACATAATTTTACGTAACGTTCTCGTTTTTTAGAGTACCAGCGGACCGAGGAATAAAAAAACTGAATACGTTATTGTTTATGTATGTTTGCTTCTCACTCTAACGCAAGCAAGAGACAAGGATAGACGAAAACCAAACTAACATTGTGCTTCTATCAGATATAAGTACAAGTTTTTGTCAGAATTCAAAATTAGAATAGCCTTATAACATGAGATTTAAGTATGAGACTAAAACATGGGATTTTCGTTTACAGAAAACTTATCTTTTGTCTGAATATTTTTTGAATACTTCATTCAATGAATGCTGATGTCATGACTGTATTAGCAAGATTAATATTTTACTTAGTATCAAGGTTTTTACCTTGAAAAGTTTTTACAGATAACTTCTTGATTAAACAGCAAACTCATCCATTGAAATCGGCACTTTGTATTGTAAAACTATTCACAATGCTTCCTCTAACTCTATTCGATTCCGGATAGCAAACAAGTGTACTAAATAAAAAACCACTTCCTACATAGTTTACTACGAGCAAAATCGTAAAACTAGGCACATTTTATTGCGCATGATCATAACCTTAACACGGCAGCCGGTATAACCCGACCAAATAGAGAAGACACTTACCGGGGCCGTAAAATCTCTTGCCCTTGGTTACATCGAAAATGATTCCGTTCACAGCGAGCAACACTCTGCCGTCGGGCTGTGTTCCATCATAATTCTTGATCTCAGCAACTGTTAGATCCTTCCTTAACTTCGGTAGGCTTGGCAGAGGTGGAGCCACAGTCACTTCTGATTCAAAGTTCGATTTGATTATTTTATACACGAGATACACAATAATTGCTATTAACACAAGGTTGAGTGGGCTCATGAGTTCGTCCCATAATGTAGGAGAAGCGGTTTCTTCTGACATTTTGATACGTGTGGTTGCGCCGGCCGCGGTTACAAAACTGCTCTATCGTCACGTTATCAAGCCACTATAAGGTCAACGAGTGTAAGGCCGCCACTAGACGTGTATGTTTTAAAATTCGACGGGATATTTACTGATTTTTGTAATGTGAGATCGTTGGTGTTGTGACAATCTTTGTTTATTTTAACTGTACTGCATTGTTAGCAGTGGTTGCCGTTCCGTGACTTTAAAGCGATTTAGCGCTGCGAAGTGCAGTTGTAGCGTTTGCGTCTTTGTTCCTAATGATGCTACTTTAATGAGAGAATATTAGTCTGGAATATGCTTTTAAATAGAATAGAAGAACGTTCTTTAACTGCTTACTGGAAGTAATTAACAAGATCTTAATATTATTGTTGTATATATATACTTATCTATAGGTATGTCGTGTTATCGAATTGTCTCAAATCTATCTGTATAAATACCAAAAATTGCGTTTCATCATGACATTTAACGTTAATGATAAAACTTAAACAATGACATGACAAATCCCCTATACAGAAACTTCTTTTAGAAAACAAAACACCTTTTAAAAATCCTCTCATTATTTTGTTTTTCAAAATACAATTTCTATTTTCCCCAAAAATATCTGGCACGAAATATTTCATTTTTTCCAGCGGCTTCATAATCTGACAGGCGATGGACTCAGCGCATTTTATGAATGGTGAACGAACTAGGAAACCGTTGGCTTGAATAATAACCAGTTTATAATTATTATAATATCGTACAAGGAACATGTATGCGACGGACTTTGCACTAAGGAGTTAAGAATATAATGTTATCTGTGTCAGAATCATTCTGTTCTATTTTTAAAATTTAATTAGGGCCCCTTTTTAACCCCCGATTCAAAAAGAGGTGTGTTATAAGCTGACGTGTCAGTGTGTCTGTCTGTGGCACCGTAGCTCTGAAACGAGTGACCCTATTTTAATGCGGCTTTTTTTATTTGAAAGCAGGTTCACCAGCGGTTTAAAAAAAATTACTTGTTATATTATACCATAAAATTACTGTCCCACTGCTGGTTGAAGGCCCCTTTTCATACTGATATTATATAACCTATGACACTCACAAATAATGAGACTTTTTATGAGTAAAAGAATTTTCAAAATCGGTTTAGTACATAAAGAGATTACCCCCTACAACCTTACAAACTTTACCTCTTCATAATATTGGTGTAGATATAGATAAGTCTAGGTTTCCTCACGATGTTTTCCTTTACCGATGCCAGTGAGGTCCGAGATTAACTTAGAAAGTATTCGAAGGCCTCTTCATGTTAGACTAAATTCTCTAGTAGTGGCTCTCTAATATCAAGCATTCGTCTTTGTGTCAACGAGATTCAAGAACATTGTGGTTTTGACTTTAAATACATAGGAACGTCGGTTTGTGTCTATCTTTATCAACCTTAGAAATCTCTATTTAAAGAGCTATTAAGACCTTGTGGGGCCGCATTATTATAAACAATGTCTTTTTAAGTAAAGTTAAATTCAGTTTTTAATTAGAAGTTAAATTCTACTAATTAAAAACGTTCAAGATCTAGTCGCAATCTCATCTCAGCGACAATCAATGTAGGTCTAGGTAAATAAGAAGCATTTTTTGACAGATTACATTAGTTCCCAAAAGTAAATTATTATAATAATAATTAATAAGAATTGACTGCCTGAACAGAACTCTAATAGTTCTTATAAGATCATACTAAAAGCACCATAGCTATTTAAAGTGTCGATTTTGACTTTGAAAGACGCAATTGATACTAAAGCGGTTGTAAACCACGACTACGCATGCAAAAGTCAGTATTTTTTTTTTGTTTTTTGACGTTTTTGAATCGATTAAGGTTAAGAACCTTTGCGTGTCCGCTCACGACTGTTTTTTTTTATTATCGGGACGTTTTTTGACAGATTTCTTCGTTGGCGAGAAAAAACTGATAAAAATTGGCCCGATAATCCGCCCGTTTGACTTTTAGGAGTAGTACGGGTAAGTAGGTACATATTTCACACAGAAATGCTCACCGCACTTGTTTGGTGAACAAACAAATGGCGTCATTGACCGGTTGATTTGTTCACATGACCGATTGATGGCCTGAAATCAATGCCTCAGTGATATCAATAACCACTCCTGTAAATAATAACACTTATGTAAATAATACCTACAAATTATAAAACACCATATCACCATGATTCGCAAATGATAAATGAGTAAGCACAAAAAATTGGAACACGATGATTTAAAATTTAACACAATCCATTTCCGATTAATTATGATGCTATTAAATGTACGAGTTATCAGAACATGCAATGAATGTGAAATCACATTAAATGACTTTACAGTTAATGTGATATCTGCTATCGAACTCGTCTGTATGAGAATTTTCATTATGCCATTCCATCATGACTTGAATTATAATGTAGCTTTAATTTAGCAAGATTATAATAGTAAATAAATGATGAAATAAAACGCTTAATTAAGTCACTATTATGTAACAACAATCTAAATAAGAACGTAGATATCTACCCTATTTTAACTAATTTAACCAATTTAACTAGTACAGTTGCTTCATATATTAATAATAGCAACCTTCAGAATACGGCCTTGGCCTTGGTTCTAGGCCTTTTCTTACAAAGAGAAGACACGAGCATAAACTTAATTTAAGCTGATTGCCGATTTCGAACTTTTTTTTTTCTTTTATCAGAGTCATTGATGTCCAAGATAAACTTAAGAAAAATACTTAGGGTTGGAAATATTAATGTCATTGATACTTGCCTTGTGCTTGCTTGTAGTATCAAACTCACAACCTCATGAGAAACGGGCATTTCCAATTTAAAAAACCCATCGAATTAACGTTTTACGTCAACCGTGCGTTTATATTAGGATTTCAGCTCCCATGGTTTAATCGTTTGTTGTATGACGTGATGGACACATGTGGGGTACCAACTTACGTAGTTCTCAACATAATAATTATATATATGCACATGTTTCAGTGTTTAAAAACATAAACATAACGTTTTTTAGCAGTTATTTTGGATCAGAATTATGCATTTCTAAAGGAATCTAAAAGTCAATTCTACTAATCAAAAACGTTCAAAATATAGTAATAGTCACAACCTCAACTTAACAACGGTCAATCTCAAATTTTTCGAAATTAAAGGCATTTTTGACAGGTAGAGGAGACTAAGATTAGAATGCGATTATTCATAAATATTAGAAAAATTTCAAACCCGGTTATTTTCTGAATATTAGCGTGAATTGACATTTATTGTACTACATCACGATGATAATGACTTAAACGATGATTTTAATGATGACTAGCGTTTTGTCTCTGTCTAAATAAATGACTGACTGAAGTAAATGACTCTTCTAAATAAAGTAACACCATAATAACAAGTTAATGTAAACAAAAATAAACCAACGCATCGAGCCTTATTACTATAATCATCAATAACAATAACACACACTATCTTTAGCAATTGAATCACAAAACAATAAAAATCAATTTAATTGAACACAAGTTCCAATTGGATTCGTTCTGTTCGAAATTTAAGTAACCTACTCCCAACAAGGCCATTAAAACTTTATAATTTTTTGTATTGCTCATTTTAAAATCGACATTGTATTGTTTCGAATTGCCGATTATTGTAGCCAGTTTAATTGGATCCTCGACAGTTCAATTAACTTGAACAATTTTTGATCTGCTCCCCGTGGCTTTTATGAGTGGTTTATTGTTCTTTGGCTTATTTTACTGATTGTACTCAAATAGCTTTTATTCTGTTTAATTATCTTAATTATGAGCTGAAATCTTGTTCACGTGAAAATGCCCCCATTTTCACGTGATAGGTATTTGGAATTCATATAACTGCACATCATTCAACGAATTACATTTAAATTTTAAATATTATGATTTGTTTGGCGACACGGTTGGCGCAGTGGCTGAACGATAGGTTGCTGCTCTATGTGATTTCGATTCTCGATTGGAACAAATATTTGTATGGCGTCAGCTTACAGATAGTTGTTACGAGTCTGGCTATTTGTGTAAGTGAGTATAAACGTTTGTAAATGAACCCACGATAAAGAAAAAAAATCTTATTGTTGGGGTCATATTTTTATATACATAAGTCATCATCGGACTTGGGGGAGGTCTTTAACCAGCAGGGACATTACAGGCTATAAAAAAAGTCATCACGTGTACTTACTCTTTAACATAGTCAGCAGTATCTAAAGCCAGATATTAGCATGGAAACTAATAAACTGATGAGTTAAACCCAGTTTAAGTTATGCATGAGAACTTTGCTGAGGTTTTAATTAAAGTTTGCTATCCAGTATAAAGTGCAAATCACACATTCTCACCTTCGTCTTCTCATAAGCTAGGAATAATCTTAGTTATTTTAGTTTTAAGTAGGTACCTATCTTAAAATATTATGAGATCTATTTTTAAAAAAGGAAAAAGTTTTATGTATGTTTGCGACAAAATCATTTTTTTTTACAAAAAGACAACTGCCTTCTAATGCTACATAGGTAGTGAAAAATGACGTGTTTCAGAAGTAAGTGGCATCACAAAATAATAAACTTAACGAAAGCCGGACTTCTAAAATATTTTTCAATTTGTACATACCTACATACATACCATCACGCCGGTATTCCCCGAAAGGTTAGATAGAAGTGTACCGATATATACCCACGGATCGCCGGTATATTTAGGTCCCATGTAATAGAGGGAGAGCATATTGCCGTTAACACAAATCTAAATTCCGAGCTGCTACTGAGAATTTCATAGAAAATACCAACAATACTACTCGACTTGGGAATCGAAACCAAGACCTCTAGCGCAGTAGTCGCGCTATATAAGTATTTTATGTCGTTACAATAAATAAGCAACCGTGTGCAGAAAAATCTTCTTGAGAAAAATTGGCGTAAAACACGGATATAAGTTCATAAACATTGTTTCTACATCAAATTGCAAGTTCTATATATAATGCTGCAAAATGAGAAATGATTCTTCAAGTTTCCAGAGGCATATAAAGTAGGTGCATCAATATTAATATCTGTGTGGAGTTCAATACCATCGGATTACCATAACCGTTCACTCTGACGTCTCTTCTACATTTAAATATCTTGAAATTCATGAATTTCGTACGAAAAAAACTTACACTGACTAATTCATTATGAAAAATATGTGAAACTTCTACCCGATTACGAAAAAAGGAGAGTTATGTTCGTTGCACTCTTTTATGTTATAATAGCTCCTCCCCGCGACTTCGTTCGCGTTGAATTTGGTATATTATCCCACGAGAACTGTAATTTTTTTCAGAATAAATAATATCCTATGTGTTATTCCACATTGCAATCTATCTTAGTGTCAAATTTCATCCAGATCCTTTCAGCTGCATAAGCGCAAAAGCGTAACAAACATTCGTTCATCCATCCATCGTCATAACCTCCCGCATTTATAATATTAGTAGGAGTTCTACGTTATTTGTGTTTAATTCTGCCAAAAGGAAACAACCGAACCGAACTTAATTGATTCGATTTTGAATAGGTATTAAACGCTGATTAATTTTAAGCCTATTCTAAGCATTTGGTTGTATGTACTGTGAACTGTCATTGTTGAATACTAATGGAACACATTTGGAATATTGAATTAATTTGAAATTGTTAATTTAATTTAATAATACATTAACGTAATTAATTCTAAATTAATTAATGGCTAAAGTAGAAACGTACATATAATTTAGTGCACCCACTCTTAGAGAGACTCGTATATAGGCACTAATGCCTAAAACCATGATTAAATATTTACAATGCTTCGAAAGATGTCATAACATAAATTATGAATGCCAATTAAAAAAAATGTCAACATCTGAAAAATAAAAATACTGTCTATTAACAATTTATAATAATACTTTCTAACAATGGGTCATGTTGGTCAATCAGTAAGATTGACCACCGTAACTACTAACGCAGGAGATCTTATAGTGCACAAGTGTGTTCGCAAACACAGGTACACTCCCTTTTCTTCACTCTCACAGTCTGATGGGACGTCAATCAGACACGACGAAGGAGATCATTCGAAGCACCAATGGCTTTACGTGTTTCCCAAAGCAAGGCGATGTCACACCATCAACAAATAAATTCGTAATAGAAAAATCCAATAACACTTTCCCCGACCTAGGAATCAAATCCCAGACCCATGACCGTTCCTAACCACGAGACCAATAAAGCAATCATTAAACTAATTAATCATATAACATAAAGGCCAATCCAATTATTTTCCTTCATCCCCCACAGTAATCCTGCACACACCGGGAACCCACTCAAATAAAAAAACCAATTCCCACATACAACATACAATCACGCCTGTATTCCCCGAAGGGTTAGGCAGAGGTGTACCAATGTACACCCACAGTTCACCGGTATGTTTTAGGTCCCATGTAATAGGGGGCGAGCCTATTGCCATTAACCGGGCACTAATCCTAACTCCGAGCTGCTACTGAGAATTTCATAGAAAACCCCAATAACACTTTTTGCTCGACCTGGGAATCGAATCCAAGACCTCCAGCGTAGCAGTCGCGCTTGAGACCACTAGGCCACCGAGGCAGTCATTAAACTAATTAATCATATAAAATAAAGGCCAATCCAATTATTTTCCTTCACACTCAAATAAAACAAGCAATTCATTTGTCACATATTCCATTTTATTTTGCGTAGTCAGTTGCACTGAATACTTTTCCCGAGGTTTTAATATCAGAACCCGTATGTGAAGGGTATTTCTTTATTAATTGAGCAAGTGGAGTACTCTTCAGTTTCTGACTGTTATAAAATCTATATGGCGTTGGAAGCTTAGAATGTTTTTGCTGGATAGTCGGTGTGATGCTTTGGAAAATTAGACTGAGATGAATACACGTTATATAGACTTGTTTTGGCTATGTATTGTTTCTTTTAATCTCGTTCAACTGGTAAACTTCCTGAGAAAGACAAAGATGGGAACATATTATCTTAACCAAAGTACATGCTTAGTACCTGATAATCTTCTTAGTTTTATTTTATTTGAGTTATAGATATCAGTTACGATAAAATCTAGATATTTTTAAGATCGACAAAATGTATGATCGTCTACCTTTTCGGTAATTTTAAAAAGTACCTATTTAACTAAAGAATTCTGACAGTTCCTAGCTGTTAAAATTCTTTAGTAAAATACTTTCTTTACAGAATCACTTTATTCCGCATCAGGAGTGTATTGCTAATAATAAAAATCAGGCGCACGATTGATTACAAAAACGGCCATTATTGCCGTTTTCTCCGCCACCGGAAGTAACATTAACAAAAAAATGTAAAGTATTATTTCGCTTAGAGTCAATTATTTTTAGCGGCTACAGCTTAGTGCGCAAATGTGGTGGCAGTTCCTCAAACTATAAGACACGTGACGTCATCATCATGTCTTGCTTGCCTTGAACCCGACACTCTTCAGAAATTAATGAACGCTACTGACACCAAACTCGTGGCTAAGTTTAGAGCCGACTCATTAGAGACTGCCATCAACACGATAAGAAAAAGTTGATTAATACTTTTTGATAAAATCTAAGTAGGTACCAAACCTATTTCTGCCGCAAAGCAGCGTTGCTGTGTTCCGATTTAAAGGGTGTAGGTGTCGTTGTAATTACAGGCACATTAGGTATTTTAACTTTGTCTCTAGGATGTCTATAGATAGCGGTGACCACATAACATCAGGTGGGCCGTGGGCTTGTTTGCCATCCAATGGCATCAAAAAATGGGATATTAGGACCCTGGAAGTGGTGTATGCGAATTCTGCAACCCTGACCAAAGGCTAAGGTAGAAGGTAGAACCGCGGTGGTTTAAGCCGGTAAGAGTCCGACATGACCCTTTGTCACTCCTACGACAGAAATTCACGGGGATTTCCACCACAAAAATTGTATATTAGTGCCCTAACACTATAGACCTACAGTATTAGGTACATCATTACCACTATCAGTAGTTTAGATTAAGCCAAATCAAGAAAGTCCCTTCATTGAACACTTATCTAACCCTCCAAAAATTAGCTTGCAATTCCATTCCACAATTCTAAATTCCGTAACTGGCAGCATTTTATTGAGAGCGGCACTCAGTGTCGATGCCGGCCAGCCTCAAATCGTCCATGTTGTTTTATTGATAGAACCTACACGTGCCCACTTGACGGCTCCCAATAGGTTTCTATGCGCATATTAATTCTTGATTAATGGCCTATTTCGTTTAATGGAACCTTTAGGACGTTTCTTACTAGGTTCTTTGACACTGAGACCTTACTGCCCACACGATAAAGAAGAAGACTAGGTTCTGCCTGTGACTTTTTCTGAATAGACTTTAAAAGCAAAGTGCCATTTTATGTTACGGAAACACTTACATACATATCACGCCTGTATTCCCCGTAGAGTTAGGCTGAGGTGTACTAATGTAAATCCAAAATTAATAGGGGCGAGCCTATTGCCATTAACCGGGGACAAATCCTAACTCCGAGCTGCTACTGAGAATTTTACAGAAAAACCCAATTACACTTTGCTTGACCTGGGTATCGAACCCGAGACCTCTAGAGTAGCAGTCGCGCTTAGGACCACTAGGCTAACGAGGCAGTTACTAGGGCATATTTTACTCGCTCTGTTGCTCTTGAAACGTTTTTTACGAAATCACAATACCGGGATAAAAGAGACCGATGTGTTAAACTAGATCAATATCTATATCCGTCCCAAGCAGCTTATTCCATTCAACTGTTTAGGAGTGACACAGTAACAAACATCCGTCCATCCATCCTCATAAACTTTCGTGTTTATAAGCAGTAGGAGACGATATCCCACGTAGTGTACGGTCAATAAAAGAGATAAGTAACCAGAGCGCCTAAATATAGTTAAAAAATTATTTCAAACCGGTAGTCGTTTTTAATAATTAATAAACTGTTTATTTTTTATTAATAAAAATAAAATTCATTCAAAAACTTCTATCTTGATCTATCTAAACTTTGATTTCATTAGGCGACCCTGGTTACTTATCTCTTTTGCTGACCAGCGAACCACGTAATATTAAAGGTTTCCACATTTTGATCGTGTTGTAGAGTATTCTTTTTAGAACACAAGATTTTTTTTATTCATATAATATGAGTGTTGGTTCCATAGTAAAAGATTTCGTTTTCAGAAGTACCCACTGAAAGGTGCATACTGAATTAGTAGACTATTATATCTTTTATAATTGGCCATTGCAGTCTATATCTGTGCTAAAACCTATAATGTAATAAAATGACCTTTATTTGTACAGCACTAACGCTTATATTCCTATGAAAGCATATTCGCTTACTCGAATTTGCACTTAATTTTAATAGCAATAAGGCTCATATTCACATGAAAAACTTACACTTAGCATAGTAAAGCCAAAGTCCGATTTCATGTGAATACAGCTCTTGGTTACATGTAAGATTTGTGTCTCTGACCCCGGATTAACATTGGGACCATACTAATATTCACAATGACACATCAAAATAGTACGAAAGTAACTCGGCCATGCTATCTCATAATTCTGCGTGTCATGTCACAAAAGTTATTTGCAAGCTGCGCCACCGTGATATGCGAAAATATCTATTTTTTGATTTGTTATTTTTAGTGGGCCTTAGTTACAAAAATACGTTTTGTATTTGCAAAAAATCTTTACTTCTTTAAGTAAAAACCTACCTACCTTACCTTTTGACTTGGTTATTAATTACTAGCTGACCCAGCAAACGTTGTTTTGCCATATATTTTTTTTTTTAGGGATTTGAAAAATAGATGCCAACATCTATTTTTCAAATCCCTAAAAACTCTCAGACCTACTCGATATGCACAAAAATTTTTATCAAAATCGGTCAAGCCGTTTCGGAGGAGTATGGCAACGAAAACTGTGACACGAGAATTTTATACATTAGATACTACCACCGTCATTTTTTTCGACCTAACATCATATTCAAAAACAATCATTTACCTAGAAAGGGGGCTTGACTCTAACAAAAATTAGCACTGTAAAGCTTATTATTTCACATGTGACTTGTTCTACTTCTTAGTTTATCTTGAACATCATTGACATCGGAAGGAACCTAGACTTTTTTCCAACACAATTTCACAAACTATTTATTAATTTCTAAGTGACTAAAAATGTAAGTTTCCAGTTAATTGAAAATTAATAGAGTTTTCAGGACTAAAATGAGGTGTTTTTTTTTAGAGAAATTATATCTTCGTTTTATGTTAGTGATGTCTAATGCTTAATTATTTGGTTTCCTTGTGCAAGACCCACGGGATATGACGAGGTCTATTAACAAACAAGATGTTATAATTAAAACAAGTCTGAAACGATAATTCGCCTCAAGCAACCGTGGTGATGAATGCTCGTGCCTTCTTAGTATGAGAAGAGGCATGTGCTCTGCAGTATTATTATTTCATCATCATCTGCCTAGCCTTTTCAAGGTTCGACTGGAAGCCGACCCCAACATAGTGGGGTCGGCTTCCAGTCGAACCGGATGCAGCTGAATATCAGTATTTTACATGGAGCGACTGCCTATCAGACCTCCACAACCCAGTAATGGGTAATACGATAGTCGTGGTAAGACTGGTTGTCAGACTTTCTGGCTTTTGACTAAAAGTAACGACTGTCAAAGATCTACAAATAATAGAAATACATGATGATTATGATTATTATTTAATAGAAGGAAAACAAAACTAAAGTCACAATAACTACCTGCTTTGTATGACAAGAGCCCTTTGTCCTGCAGTGAGACAATAAGCTGGTATTATTATAAATCAAAGTTTACCAAAGACATTAAGCAGTGTCTTGTTCTCGTAGATCCCTCCACATTTAGTAGAAGCTACCAATAACTGCACTGAACGTAGATTGAACAAGAATTGCGAAGTTTCTCTAAGTTCCAAATCCGTAATGTTTTAATGCACTCCGTCTGGGATGGCGGTTAAATAAGTGCGCGTTTTCATTGCTATACGTTACGATTCTGTAATTTATAGTACTTAGAAGTTGTAATGAAAAAAATCATTATGGCTTAGATCTTATAGAATAGTTATTTCTGCAGGTTGCATTTTTATTTACCGCTCATCTTTCAGGGGGTGACAGTACTCATGAATACAAATAAATTTTACTATGGGATCGACGAGGAAATATTGACAAAAAAATGTGCCGAACTAAAATTCTCTACAACATGATCAAAATGTCTCAAACAGATGATTTTTTTGTAACGAACTTCCTTAACCCGACTTGCGGTAGAACTCGTCACGTAAGGAAAAAGTGTTATGCCCCTTCCAGATGACCTTTCGTCTTTCTGTGTTCATCTCTATCTCTTTCTTTTATATCCGGTGGTCCCCCGACTGCAATTGTTTTTTCTTCTTATTTCTGAGTCGATCCCATAGTAATAGTTAATAGTTAGTAGTTCACCCCCAAAAGATGCGCAGTTTAATAATTAAGTATACTTACAGAAGTACTTATTCCAAAGAATCTACACTATTAAACGTCAGTCTGTATAATATTGGATCATCGCTCTGTTCCATGCGTCTATGCAAATTTGCATTGCGTTACTACAAGTCCGGTGCACTGAAGCGTGTTGCAATCAGACTGGCCATGTTTTATTCATCTCTTTATGTTTTTATACGAATAGCGAACTGCCCGCGACTTCGAACGCCTTGCTTATTTGACCCGCTTTATAAGTTACGTCTTTGGGGTTAATGCTCAGCTCCAGTGTGTCGTAGTTTGATTTTATATAGCCTATGTTACTCGGGAATAATGTAGCTATATACTGGTGTAATTTTTTTTAAATCGGTCCCGTAGTTTCGGAGCCTATTACTCACAAACAAACAAACAAATCTTACCTCTTTATAATATTACATATAGATAGACGAATAGAGGTCCTTATATAGCGAGGCGTGACGGTGCCCTTATTTACTAACATAGCGACCTTAGCACGTAGTTTTACTTAGACATGACCCTGTTGAAATTGTGATGGCCCAGTGGTTAAGGCGCCCACCTCTCATGCAGGTTGCTGGTTCGAAACCGGGCAAGTACCGATGTGACTTCTCCAATTCAAATGTACTTTCTAAGCTAATCTTGGACATCATTGACGTCGGTGAAGCAAAACATTGTAAGGAAACCTGAACTTGTAATTACTATAAGTCTGAAATTGCCAATTCGCCTTGAGCAAGCGTGGTGATCAATGCTCGTGCCTTCCTTCTATGAGAAGCCTGATGGCCTTTGCCCTGCAGTGGGGAATAATTGAAACCCAACTATAAACTATGTTACTATGTGCGCATAATTATATTAATTATCTTCTACACCACCCTTGTATATCAACAAATAAGATGTTTTTGATAGCGTCTAATAAAAGGTCCTGTTTAGAAAATTAAATTAGAAAAAATAACATTATACCCTATTTATTTCTACCTTACCTAATTACAGCCACCATCACAGTTATTTCTCAACTTGGTAGTGTTGTAATTAGTTACAATTACAAATCATTACCATTTCTGCTAAGTCTATTATTACTACCAATATAGGTACTAAGTCTCATTCTAAGATCATTTACACCTCAGCAGACAACACGTGTAACGTTGCCCTTGCAAACTCGCCCCGTGTACACAAGAAGAGAGCGAGAGTTAGAAAACTAATAATACCAGTATTTCATTATTTACTTCTGTTTGAATCCAATTTAGGGTTGTATTGTAAACAAAACTGCCCCGTTGGTCTCGTGGTCGTAAGTGCGACTGCTGTGCAAGGGGTCCTGGGTTCGATTTCCAGGTCGAGCAAAAAGTGTAATTGGGTTTTTCTATGAAATTCTCAGTAGCAGCTCGGAGTTTGGATTTATGCCCGGTTAATGGCAAATAGGCTCGCCCCCTAATTATATAGGACCTAAGTATACCGGCGAACTGTGGGTGTACATTGGTACACCTCTGCCTAACCCTTCGGGGAATACAGGCGTGATGGTATTTTTTTTTTTTTTTGTAAAAAAAATATGACACGTCAACAGTGAGCCTCTATCAATTAAACCATTTACGAGTACTTTGGTATTGTCAAGGAGTCGATCAGTTAGTCGGAAAGATAAAGCTAGTTGCCAGTTACAAAACATAGGTACCTAGGTCTAAACGTATCTATCTATACAAATAAATCAAATTGAATCATATTTGTGATGTCAGAATGTCTGACAACCAGTCTAACCAAGAAGTATCGTGTTGCCCAGTTACTGGGTTGTGGAGGTCAGATAGACAGTCGCTCCATGTAAAACAGTGGTATTCAGCTGCATCCGGTTAGATTGGAAACCGACCCCAACGCAGTTGGGAAAAGGCTAAGCAGATGATGATGATTTGTGATGTCAGAATATAGTAAAGCCAGCAAAGAGTGCGCAGTACCAAAGAGTACGCAGTGTTTTAAATTGCATTTTATTTTTGTTATATTGGCAACACTGCCTGATCTGGCAGTAGTGTGCATCAAATTGAAACATTGGACAACGGCTTTTTTCACTGCGGTATGTATTTACAATTTTATAACAAATAATCTGTTTTCACTGCCTTTGATCTTATTTTTAAAGCAATTTAGACACATTTTATAAAGTTTGCTATTAACTAACACCAAATGTATGTTATTTAACTTGAAATATATGTTCCAAATTTCACTTTTATTTAGAGCTTATGTTTTCAATTTGATTTACTTTTAAAGGTTTTATTGACTTAGATCGAATCTTCGTATTTGGTAAGAGTACGCACCCAAAGAGTACGCATGCGTACTCTTAGCTTGTATGAAGGGAGTTAACTTATTGCTGATGTTGAAGTGTTTTTTTTGGTTGTTTATTTTACAGAACTGTTAAAGTGTCAACATGGGAAAATACAAAACTTAAAACGCAAGAAGTCGGAAGTTTTAACCAGCTCTCCGTATAAAAATCAGCTTCTAGAGGAAGAAAAGCAGAAAGAAGTAAAGAATAAGAAAATTACTAGTAAGAAAACGACAACAACTAAAAATTAGTCTTTGCTTGCGACCATTGCAAAGGCAAAAATCTTAATAATGTCTCATTTTTTTATTTATTTATTTATTTATTTTTATTTATGAGTTATGGAAGACTTACAGCTAAACAAAACAGAATATAAAATAGTAGGTGAAACTGACAGCCAATTACAAGTCTTCACTTATAAAAAAAAAAAATATATATATATAAAATAATTTCACCACTAGTGCGCACTCTTAGCTTGTATGTGAGGTTCTTAACGCGTACTCTTTGCTACACAATACCTTAAGAGTGCGCACGAGACGTGTTGTGATTTTTTATTTTTTTTCTGTAATTGTTGTCTGTTACCTAGATTTTTTTAAATGTTCCTAAATGACCATAGTTTATATTAAAATAAGAAATACGTAAATTATGTCAAAGTACATTTTTCTAAAAATAAAAGTTTCTAAAGTGCGTACTCTTTGCTGGCTCTACCCTAATACTTTTTATACGAAATAAACAGTAATGTTTAGTTGTTTACACGATACTTACACTAAAAACAAATAAGGTTCACTGCAAAAAACATAAGCCTGTGATATTCTACATTCACGCGAACGGAGACGGAGATATTATAAAGAGGTAATTTTTTTTTGTTTGTTTTTATGTTTGTAACGCAAAGGCACCGCAACTACGGGACCGATTTAAAAAAAAATTTCACCAACAGATAGTTGCATTATTTCTGAGTAACATCACGCTACGACCTACAGAAGCGGAGCATTAACCAAAGACGTAACTTATGGCCGTTCGCTAGTGTTCTATAAAAAATACAATGGAAACAAATCCGCGCAGTATAAATAGTGTTGCCATAATGGCGCGGCGCGAGTTCCACAACTGTTTGCATACGAGATAGCGCGAGGTGTTGTCTGCGGCATGTGGGATGATGACGACTAACACTACTTGTTTAGAACAAATAAACTAACAATTTATAGTAACGTAGTAGACGGAAGTTAAATAAAAGCTAACAGCGGTACTGTTATGTAAAAATCTACCTCGGTAAGGATGGGTGAAGTGCATTTGAGAAGATTTATCAAACTCCAGCATTATAAGATGACAGGTTACTTTTAACACGGGGTTTTTTTTTACTGAATAGACCTCTGTTGCTCTTTATTTAACTTTCCTGTATCCTTCATTTACTTAGAATACTTTAAATGAGTTATAAATAATACTGTCTCGTTAGCCTAGTGATCCTGAGCGCGACTGCTACGCTTAAGACTGGACCTGAGAATTAAACTCAATTTATTTCTCAGGTCCAATAAAAAGTGTTATTGGGTTTTTCTATGAAACTCTCAGTAGCAGCTCGGAGTTAGAATTTGTGCCCGGTTAATGGCAATAAGCTCGCTCCTTATTACATGGAACCTAAAACAAACCGGCGAACTGTGGGTGTACATTGGTACCCCTCTACCTACTTGAATACAAGCGTGATGGTATGTTATGTAATGTTATGGTATAAATAATACTGCGGATGACGTAAGACTCGTCGTATATTTATATCAAAATTGTATGATAATACCTTTCAAAAGTTCTGCTACTTACATACACATACATGCATAGACTCACGCCTTTTTACCATAGGGTAGGCAAAAACCACAGAACGCCAACTGCTACGATCCTTACATACTACTTTCGCCTCACCCAAACGTCCTCGTTCTGCTACTTTTTCTGTAATTATCTTCCTCGGTGTAATAAGGTGAGGTGAGCTTGCAATTTTTTGAATCCGGTGGAATGATAGCTCACCTCGAACTCATTTTACCTAAATTCACGGGGTTTTTTTCTTTACTGTATCCAACAAAATTAATCAATCCACTCGGAAAGCATAGGTAGGTACTTCTTGATAACCAGACTGTAATTGCGCTCCGGCGAATCCTTGAAACATTTGCTCTTTCATTCAATCCAAAAATATTTCCTTCACACCTTTTGAAACACCTCAAATTCTTTAACCACCAAGATTAATTTCAAGGGAGGTTAAGCTGGCGTGAAAAGAGGCGTAATTAGTCGCGCCTACATTAAAAACCTTGGGAGGAGCTATGTCCCGAAATACATTGAATGTAAGTAATTAAGTGTATTACGACGAAGGAAGCGAAATGAAATACATTGTCACATGGAGCAACTAATTTTGTACAAATGGAGTTACAAAGACTTTCATTGGGCCGTCTGATATGCCGATTTTATGGTTTGAAGTGGGTTTTTTTTTAATTCTTAGTGCAGTTCAGAATGGAAGTGGCGAAATTGATTATTTTTTGTCAGTGATGTTCATTTGTTTATAAATGTTGCAGTTGAAGATGATGTTTATTGGTATAAAATGTTGGTCTTGAAGATGATGTTCATTCATTGATTTTTAAATGCTGGTTTTGAAGATGTTCTTCATTTGTTTTTGGATGTTGTTGCTAAAGACGATGTTGTTTTAAATGTTGTTGGTGAGAATTTTACTTCAAGTCAGTTGATTGATGCATTGAGTCGGAATTAAACAGATTGGATTTGGAAAACAGTACCTAGATAGTAATACGTACTGTTGTAATTATTGGCGCTGCTACAAGACTACCTATATATGGCAGACAATTAAAAAAATAGTTTTCCCGATCAAATTTCGGTCGCGGTGACCAATATTAGTGGGAAACTAGCCAAATTACATAAGAGATATTACAGCGCACAGTATGTGCACAAACACAGGTGGAGTGCACCTGTGTCTACTCTCACTTAGTGAAATAAATTTACTAATCAAGTGTTCAGGCTTTAGAAGATTGCATATAAAATATTAAGGGACTAAAGTTTAGAAGTCTGAATGACATTGAAAAAACGTACGAGTATGTCATATTATAATCACGTACCTTTGAATCCACACTGTAATCTGAATAAATTCTCACACACTCATACAACAAAGTAAAGAAAAACTGAACCTAAAACTTCAAACAAATCAACAACAATGATCGATGGCAGAGCAGACCCCGCTTTTCCCATAGCAACAATTCCCTAAAGCAAGACCCCTAACCGGGAACAAAGCAAGAAAATAAACCTATAGATAAATAAAAAAACCGGCTAAATGGAGTCGGACTCGCACACGAAAGGTTCCGTACCATCCGTACTAATATTATAAATGCGAAAGTAACTCTGTCTGTCTGTCTGTCTCTTCTTCACGCCTAAACCACTGAACCGATTTCAATGAAATTTGGTACAGATATAGTTTGGGACCCGAGAAAGGACATAGGATAGTTTTCATCCCGGAAATCCCCCGGGAACGGGAACTATTAATCCACGCGGACGAAGTCGCGGGCAAAAGCTAGTTATCTATAAAAACGGAAGAAGAAAAACATGTTTGTTGTATGGCGTCCTTTAAATATTTCATTTATTCTGGTTTTTATTTTTATGTTTGTTGTTATAGCGGCAATAGAAATACATCATCGGTGAAATTTTCAGCTATCTTGGTATCACGGCTGTTGAGATACCTACAGCCTGGCAGCGAGCCTCCTTGCCGGATTGCCGCCATGGGATCTGGAGGCGCTGGTCCTCGCGCGCCTACACGAGTGGCGCGCGGAGGCACTGGGCCGGGGGGAAACTCCGCTGCCGCGGCAAATTGCCGCCCAGCGGACGGAACTCCGGCTCGATCTCATGGCGACATGGAGAGAGCGACTGTCGCAGCCTCGTGCAGGGCACGCCTCGATTGAGGCGGTAAGTCCCCTCTTTGAGGAGTGGCTGGAGCGGCGCCACGGCGCCCTCACCTACCGCCTGACGCAGGTCCTCACCGGACACGGATGTTTCGGGAGGTTCCTGCACCTCATCGGGCGGGAGGAATCGCCCGGGTGTCACCATTGTGAGGATCGCCCCGAGGACACGGTGGAGCATACTTTGGCGGTGTGCCCTGCTTGGGCTGAGCACCGCCGAGTCCTCGAGGCGGCCATCGGCGGCGGCGCCCTCTCGCGTCCAGCACTGGTTCAGGCCATGGTCCGGAGCGAGGGGGAATGGGAAGCAATCGCCTCCTTCTGCGAAGCTGTAATGCTAGAGAAGGAGGCGGCGGGACGGGAGAGGGAAAGGAGGGTCCCCCGTCCCAGCGGCCGCCGCGGTAGACGATCCGGGCGTCGGGAGCCACGTGACGACTCCCAGCCATCGTAGACGCGGGTCTGTGGACGGTGAGCAATGGGTAGCTCACCGTCCGTACGTTCACTAGCGACAGACCGTGTCGACGGCGCGTTCGTGTTCCACGCGCGCCTCAAAGAGATGTCAGCAAAATTGGATGGGGCCACTGAGGGCCGATGCCTGCCGGGGCTGCGGGTTGTTCGAAAGAGATACCGCGCCCCCGGAACGCAAAGGGCACATGAAGGAACATAGACGGGTTTTAGTCAGTAAAAGTCTGACACTCCCTCCCGCCCCGCCCAGGGCGGGGGAAGTTATTTGATGATTTCCCGTCTATAAAAAAAAAAAAAAAAAAAAAAGCCTGGTGACAGACGGACGGACAGAAAACAGACAGACAGACGGACAGCGAAGTCTTAGTAACAGGATCCCGTTTTACCTAACAGAACCCAAAGAACTCTAAGAAAAGAAGACAGTAGCTACCTATAGATACTTAGGTAGGTATGTAAAGACAGATTGCTCATTGCCTACAAGCACCGAAATGACGCATTTCCGTCACAGCACCGCGCAAAGGGAAATATATTTTGACGCTCTTTATATGAAAAAATGTGGAGCTATTTTTCATATGTTTCCATTTCCCAAATAGGGTAATTGCGCAACTCAAAATGACGCAATAAAATAGGAGGTATGGCATTCCATGAAACTCGGTGTTGCCAGCTCTTCGCTAAAATAACTGCCATTTTATCCTATTGTCTTTATCTTTTATTTATGTTTTTTTTTTCTGCTGCAGAAATCTTAAAAAAAATCTAGCGTTAATCTAGCATAAACATCGGTTAATACAACTCAAATAACGTAAACATTCTAATACTATTAGAAAATCTGCAACCAAAACATACCGAGCGGCCATTAAATTCGCACCAAATAAAAAGCCACTCAACTTATCAAATGAAATACCCAACTTCGCACATCTATGTGAAAGAAGAGCTCCGAATAATTTAACCACCGGCTTCCAACTGCTCCACGAATACTCAATTACCACTTTTTTGTCTCAGTAGTACACTTTGTTTCTTGTTTTTATTTTACTTTCCGCCCCAATGGAGACGGAGGGAATACGTATTAACGTCAAAGACGGCAACTGGCGTTCTGTTGTAGTTTTTAAACTTGGATTCTAGGATTCGAATTTTAAATTTTGGAGTAGTCATTCTAGAACCATGTTTTTTTGGCTTGAATTTATTTATTTTTTTATTTATTTAATGTCTTTTGACATCGGATTGAAATCTGTTAGGTTTAAATTAAGAGCTAGAAAAGTAAGCTCGGAAATAGTGGGACAGAAACGTCTATCAAATAAAAAAAATATATATGTATAATTACTAGGTATGTATATTATTTACTGTACCCAACTTTCTTAATTCATCGTAAACATTGTGTCAATTGAATAGAAATTGGTTCCCTGATTCTCATTACAAAATAATTAAACTGCCAGTTATTTTAGTAATCAACAGTTTTCAGTTCGACAAAGACTCTAGACAATCATTATTGAGAAGTATTCAGAACGTTATCTAATCGTTAGAAGGATAGTCATTTTAATACTAATTATCGTTATCATTTTAATTCAAGACACAAAGATAAGCCGTTATCTATTTACACTGAAAACTTGAAGAGACAACAAAACTAAATTAATTAAACTCAAATTGATAGTTGTAAAACTCACAATCTTGATTTAAATGGATTATTTAGTTTAAAAAATCTTCAAAGAAATTTGTCGTACGAGGGGACCTACAAAATGTTTACAACCTCTTTGATGAACTAATAAAAATACAGGCAAACTTGATATAAAAAAAAAATACAAGTTCAAATTTCGAACGTTATTTTCTTTTTATAAATAAGCCCGCCATGTTATGAAAGCCGCTATGACTACGCAAAGAGTGGTTAGCATCTGGCAAAGTGAGATTTTCTGGAAAATTTCCACTAAATGTGTACTAAAAATGTGTTTAGGGCTCCAGCGTTTTAGTTTGTTACCCCTAACCTTCACTACGCTTGTCTACATGAGTTTTATAACATAAGCATTATAAGTATTATAAGCACGTGTGAAAATTTTCCATAAAAGTTTTTACTGCTTATGTGTATGTTATGCTGCAAACCCGAAAATACGCATTGAGCGAAAAACGGTCACGAATTGCCCTGATATTCATGATAATTCGGACATATCGATCACAACACATATCAGTACAAGATCGGAGCACTTTATGATGCAATCATAATTGGACAAACACATTCGCTGCCATTTTGCATTTTCGGTGATGCGTGTCGAAAATCCAAGATGGTGGCTACAAAAAATCCACATTATATTAAACAGTAAAAGCACTCCTAAAAGCATATATTTAAGAGTCATAATTTATTTTAATACATCAACGCTTCCTTAGATTCCCTTTGAAAGCAGACTTAGCATATTATTCACCACTACTTTTAAAGACAGACTCTTATTTGCACAATGCAAATGTGACTAGAGAAAGTGAATATAAAAAGTGGAACTGCAAACCGTTTCTTTCATTTATTTCTTTGATAAAGATAGAGTGGGTCGGAATTTTGCAGCTGAGGCCAATTGTTCCTTACTTGGTTGTATTTGCATGTTGGTAATGCATTTCTCTTTGTTAGAAGAAGGATGAACTGATGTTATGTCAGTATGAATAAAAAGATGAGTTTTTTCCTTCGGTTCGCAAAGCTTTTGGCATTAATGTTGAATCTGTAATTGGGTATTTTGTGAGTTCTTTTGTATTTTATTCCGCATTTAAAAGTCTTTCAATTGTGTTCGGAAAAATATCTTGGAGGAATGAAGAAGGGTGTAAAAGCGTTTCATGAAAATATCTTAAACCTTGTGTGATATCAATTCAGTACGATGTTTGGGGTTTAGATCACATCATAAGGTTGGTTATAGCAAATCAAAACATCCATAGGTTAGTGGTTATTACAAAGTCTTATTGACACAAATGTAGAAATCGTTATATGTCACGCTCTAAAGGTCAATTCTACCAATTCAAAACATTCAAAATCTAGTCTCAGTTTCATCTCAGGGATAATTAATGTTAAAAACATAGGGTTTTAGGTATGTTTGACACTTCGAAGAAGAAGAAGAATTTCTACCCTGTGTCGTTTGTATCATTTTCATTCATACGTTATGATTAATTTTTTAATGATGCCTTTATTCATGACCTATATAATAATGTCACTGTCATTGCGTTATTTTATGATAACAAACATTAATTTAATTGGTTTGAAAAAGATGCGTAAACTCACTGTTCTTAATATTGCCAATTTCACGAATGAAATCTTTGCTGTCAAGTGTACGTTACACTACATTTAATAAATTTCTTACCTGAAGGGTAAATACTAATTTATGCTGGTTTGATGATCACTATTACGTAATGAAATCATCGAATTAATATAATTGATCCCTACTTAAAATAATTTAAGCTGATTATAATTAATCAAAAAGATCCTTACAAACGTAACGAAAGGTATTACGTATCTATAAATAATATACAAATTGCTGTTCAGAGCTTTTGAATCAAAATTTAATACTGTTACCTACTGGTATCTACAGTAAAATTTAATCCATCCACAATCACACTAAACCATCACGCCTGTATTCCCCGAAGGGTTAGGCAGAGGTGTACCAATGTACACCCACAGTTCGCCGGTATATTTAGGTCCCATGTAATAGGGGGCGATCCTATTGCCATTAACCGGGCACAAATCCAAACTCCGAGCTGCTACTGAGAATTTCATAGAAAAACCCAATAACACTTTTTGCTCGACCTGGGAATCGAACCCGGGACCCCTTGCACAGCAGTCGCACTAGCGACCACGAGACCAACGGGGCAGTTAAATATAACTAAATACTAAATATGAATGGAAAAGTAACTCTGTCTTTCAATATGTTTGTTAATTCATCAGGGCAAAACTTCTAAGCCAAACCAAATAAAATTTGACAAAGAGGCAGCTTGAAATCACAATAAGATATTATTTTACATATTTATGCGGACGAATTCACGAGCAAAGCCAGAAAATAAGTGATGTTTATTTAAGCACTAACTTCTGCCTTGACTTCCTCCGCGTGGTCTTTTCATCCGCATTGCACTATGTTTGGCCATTGCTCCGCCTCTGTGAGCGGTAGCGTGATGTTATATAACTTTTACTATTTCTCATGAATCTAGCTGTCATACACAATTTTTTTTTCCCAATCCGACTGGAAACAGAGATTAGCAAGTTTAAATAAACAAACTCTTAAGTTTTATTATATCAGTATAGATTATAATAGGTAAAAAGGTACAAAAGCGGGCTTAATCTTTTAATCATTCTCTACCACTGTAAATAATAACTGTTATCGAATAATTGCAATTTCAAAAATGCCTGCTGCAATTTTACGTACGTACCTAAGTAATTCCATTACAACAACCATTTAAATAAGTAAAGTAGAAAAACTGCCTAATTAGCCTAGTGGTCCTAAGCACGACTGCTACGCTAGAGGTCCTGGGTTCGATTCCCAGGTCGAGCAAAAAGTGTTATTGGGTTTTTTTTATGAAATTCTTAGTAGCAGCTCGGAGTTTGGATTTGTGCCCCGTTAATGGCAATAGGCTCGCCCCGTATTACATGGGACCTAAATATACCGGCGAACTGTGGGTGTACATTGGTACATCTCTGCCTATACCTTCGGGGAATACAGGCGTGATGGTATATATAAAGTACAAAAAAAAGCTTGCCCAGTATGTCTACTCAATCATCCTAATGAAGAGTAATCTTCAATAAATCAACAAAGCTTTTATGGGATTCTCACTCACGCTTTTAAACCGTTTCCATTAAAATTATGAGTCCAATATTTTCGACTCAATCCATTTAGTGATCGTAACAAAAGATTTATAATTTATTTTAATAAAAGAACGTGTTTCCAGCCTTAATTGCGTTTGTTTAAGTTATATTGAAAATGTATCGGTAAGAATTTCAATTTTGTTTGTATGTTTAATCGAGAGATGATTGAGTGCTTGTGATTCGATGCAATCGATTATATTCAAGCTGTGTACTTAACAAACAATTAGAATCGATTACTTTAATCTGTAACTTCAAAATTCTTAATATGTTTTAGAAAATAATTTTTACGAATTTTCTTTGTTTTTTTTTACTTTGGGCTCGGGGAATATTTCTCAATAATATGGATACCTTGTTAGAACTGCCTCGTTGGCCTAGTGGTCCTAAGCGCGGCTGCTACGCTAAAGGTCTTAGGTTTGATTCCTAGGTCGAGCAAAGTGTTATTGGGTATCTCTTTGAAATTCTCAGTAGACAGAGAACAGAGACAGAGAACAGAGATCAGTAGTCAGTGCTCAGAGATAGGGTTTTTGCCCTATTAATGGCAATAGGACCGCCTCCTATTACATGGGACCCAAAACATACCGGCGAACTTTGGGTGTCCACTGAAACACCTCTGCCTAACCCTTAGGAGAAAACAGGCGTGATGTTACGTAAAGTATCATAAGATTCCTTGTATGATCTAATTGTACAATACTCCAATATCTTCCAAAACATTAAAGGCTAAATACAATGAATACGTAAAGAGAACGCCACAAAGAATTCTCACAACTAACTGACAATATCGTTTTCATACCGCTTTTGTCAAGAACTGTAAAATAACCATAAAATACATTTCAACTGAGGAGCTGCGATAAAAAATCCGAGCGAAACTCGAAAACATTTTAACTTTCAAACTTTTTGCGGACTTACACTTCTCTTTTTTTCGTACTTTTCACTCAGTTCCCATTGACCATAATACAGTCGAGGCTTCTACAAGTTTGCCGCCGCCTAACTTTAAACTTACGAAGTATTTTAACTATGTATGGTAGTTGGAACGTCTTTAAGTTGTGCAAAAAAGGCACAAGATATATATCTTCCCTGAACCACGCAATAGAATATTGATGAGGTTTACGAGTCGAGGCGGTCGCTCTGCTGGGCTACTGTTTCGTTCATATGTACATATTTAGGTATTTGCTGTAATACCTAATGGATTTGATGCAGATGGTTAGATTGGAAGCTGGTTTTAATATAGCTGAGAGAAAACAGTGCCTAGTCTTTAGGAGAAGATAGGATACGTTAAAAATATTATTTTATGTTGTGTGTTTTGTGTTGTTTTATTTATACTGTATCCGGTCTGTGTGTTTCTGTTCTTAGAGGTTTTTTATTGTATTATATAATGTATTAGTTTATCTATACTAATGTAATAAAGCTGAGGAGGTTTTTGTTTGTTTGTTTAAGAGGTTAGTCGGATGGCTAGTCTCTGAAACTACTTCGTAAGTCAGATTCGAAAAAATATTTTGGTATGATTATGATAGCCAGACTTCATTTTTCATTGAACATCATGCTACTGTACACGGGAGTGAAACCCACGTGGAACTAGTAAATAAATGAAAATGACACCCCACCGATAACAAGGAAGGATTGACAGTTGTCAATTCTTCCTTGAATTTAAGTGAAGTGGCCTTGAGATGAAGTCATCTCAAGGCCACTTCACTTACGGAAATTCCTAAATTCGCCTAAATTCACAAAGGAAGATTTACACTTGCACTTCTTTTGCATAGCTGCATCCAAGAGTAATATTTTCTCAAAAACCTCTTACAAAATCTCTGGAAAACACATCTATAATTGCAACAGCCCACGCGTCTTAAGCCTTTACATCGAACACTCCGTCCGAGGTAGTATTTGATCTCTCAAGAGTAGATCGTCTCGTTCAGTTCAACTTGATTCAAACACTAACGTTTGAGTTACCTCGATTGGAAGTACAACATTGGCTGAATAGAGAGGTGACTCTATTAGAATAGCTAATACCTTGAGGGACTTGCCAATGTGTCTCGTGCGTATGCGTTTTTTAGTTGTACTCTTGTATTTCCGTGAAGTTTTATAGCTCAGGCCTAGGAAATAGTACTTTATGATAGATGAGATAAGTTTGTCATTGCAGATACGCCTGAGTTACAACGCAAGCTGAAGGCGAGGGCGTCATGGAGTCGAGAGCTTAATGAA
The DNA here is from genome assembly GCA_932526535.1 of Caradrina clavipalpis. Classification (NCBI taxonomy): domain Eukaryota; kingdom Metazoa; phylum Arthropoda; class Insecta; order Lepidoptera; family Noctuidae; genus Caradrina; species Caradrina clavipalpis. Next base: position 4,515,502 of record OW052095.1, read on the forward strand.
ACCCGTGTCATATGACGTTTTTAACAAATTTGTGAAGAATAAACATTGTTATAAAATCATTAGAATTATAATAAATTACAATTTAATAAATCATAAGTGACATTTATACAATATGTTTTCTGCCATAGTTGTAGTTAGTTATTTTTACAGTATATTGTAAAAAAAAAAACATTATTCATTATTTGCCAAACCCATAATTATATAAAAAGTTACCGTCTTACTTCAACGTCAGTAATAGTGGTACCTTTTACACCTGAAACCTGAAAAAGAGTTCAGCATTGAAGCTAGCAAAGCTTTTTAACGACATATTGATTTACATGTCCTCAAACTTTCAACAATATTAAAATGAATTAGGTGTAATGACATCAGGATATAGGACTAAAAGACAAACCAAAAGGTAACACAGCCGACAGGAATCCATCATAACCTGTCCTTCACAGCGAACGCAGAGGATTTCCTGGACAATTTTAATACGTCCTAGTTCGTATTAGGAGCCACTAGCACGCGCCCTCACACCTCGGTATGTGCGATAAAGTGCAGCATCGTTCACCTCTTTAGCGCGACAAGAATGCAGTATAGCGGTCAGAGCATACGGAGCAGGAATATTCAGTTTACATCGATTAAATTTATCTTCTGCTAAGCCTTTTGCCGATTATATTGATATCGAATTTCAGTTCAACAGGATACAGCTGAATATCATTTTATTGAACTGCTTCGTTGCTCTGGTGGTCCTAAGCGCGACTGCTACGCTAGAGGACCTGGGTTCGATTCCCAGGTCGAGCAAACACTGTTATTGGGTTTTTCTATGAAATTCTCAGTAGCAGCTCGGAGTTTGAATTCCATTCATACTAAAATAACGTAGGTCTGGGGACTCATGAATTTTCTTTAAAATTTTCGATGCATCGAAAGTTTTAAAAGAAAATTCATCACCAAATGAACATAATTACATTTTAATAGTACCTACGCGTCAGTATTTAACGTTGCTTTCCTTTTAATACAATTGCGTACTCGGATATAAATACCACTTTCACAAAACTGACGTTTATGCAATTAAAAGTATCGTAAGATTCCTTTAGTCCATAATAACTAGCTACATAATAATACACTACGATAAAATGAACTCTACCGACGGCATATATTTAAAATGGAGTAATTAATAGCCTCCAAAAATGGAACACGCACCAAAAACTGCTAGTAAACAATAAAAACCATCTAGATAACAACGTCCACAATTCTGCTCGCCCCAAAAACGAAACGAAGCGTAAAGATAAGCTATTACCCAATGTAATCAAGAATCCATTCAATTTAAAAAACAAAAGAGCGAATCATTTGTTACTTCCATTAACAGGCGTTCAGAAACGTCGATACGCTGGACAACTGGAAAAGTCGGTTCCTATTAAATTTCATTCTGTTACAATTTCATTGTTACTGCGAACGAAAATCAATCAGCCGTTGACTAGTAACCGACATTTGCTGATCAATAAAATACGACACGGAGCTAGAGGATTTAAATCCTCTGTGAAGAGGAGTCTGGTCCTTTGGTACGCTAATTTGCACATGCGGTGGTCCTTTGAGCATAAAATGAGTCCAAACTATCTGATAATCTATTGTCTTACCGCTATATAAAAAGGTTCCAAATGGTGCAGAGCAAATATTGGCATTTAAGCTGTAACAGTAAGGTTAATTGAAGAGTTGCCTCATTATTTGGAAAATTATATTAAGTCAACATGTAAGTTAGTGTTTAGCCTTAACCAAATTTTCTAACAAGACGTATTATTATCAAGACAAGTTCATAAAGCTGAGCGCTGTTCCGAAAATAATATTAAGACAATTAGGTACTAGGTAGTATCTTGTAAAGCTTCAATTAAATGTTAGAATATTACATTACTACCATCGTTAGACTAAAACATTGCCAGTACCTACACAGTTTAGAGGATTACTTCAGTAATTTATTACGGAGTCAGAAGAAAGCCAAGACTCGAAATCTTGAAAGGATTTTGTACTCTAACTAAAGACTGCTTGTAATTTTTTAAGAGTTATATTTTAAAACATGAAGTTGAAAGTTTTAACCATAATTACCTTTTTCCCGCGACTTCAAACACATGGAAGCCAAGTATATTTACTGTAAAAAAAACCTAAGATACTCCGGAATAGTGTAGCTTTCTACAAATGAAAGAATTTTAGTATTCAGACTAGTACTTCCTGAGATTACCTGAAGTAATTAAGGAATTCTGATAAACTAGTCTTACTAAGAGGTATCATGTTGTCTAGTAATTAGGTTGTGAAGGTCAGATAGGCAGTCACTCCATGTAAAACACTAGTATTTAGATAGCTCTGGTTAGCCTGGAAACCGACCCCAACATAGTTATACTAAGATTATGATGACTTATAGAGTTTATCTCTTAGAAACAAATACCTAAACAATGTTACGTTTTTATACTCGTAATATTAGTGCAGATGAAATCGGAAGCGTACAACTCAAGAAATAAAGGTACGCCAAATTGTAGTTTCCGATTGAAATACCTACACAGCCTGCTTTGCGGCCTGATTTCGAAATAATCTTAAATATTCATTGCATTTGTCGTAAACACTCTCCTAGTGCGGAGCGTAACCAGTTGGAAAATTCTTCAAGCGCTTAGCACTCCTGTCGCAACGCTGCAAAAGTACATTTATTTCATTCCCACTTTTTGTATCAAGCGTGTTGTTACGTAAGGGTGATTTACGAATGCACAATTCACTGTAAAAGCGACAGTGAAAAATGTACTACATTATATTGACTTCAGCAAACGATTGTTTTAAAACTGTAATGCTTTCATCCGCAGTGTGCCCGCCCACTTCTTCGTTCTTACCAAAAATGAAAATTTAGTAGCCAGTTTAGTTCCAACTGAGTTTTGTGGGCTCTTATCTTTATTTTTGGGAACAAAGGAAGCTGTTCACCGCAAGAGCGTTAAATTTCCTGAACAAACGTTAAATGGGTACTATATGCTTGATACTTTAACGTAGGACTTGGGAAAACAAGGAAAAATGTGTGTCAGATTCGAGATCTTATCCTCTCGATCAATTGAATAAATTGAGGAAAGTTGGTTATTTATTAAAGAGTTACGTAAGCTACTTAGAGATACACATTTAATGGCCTTTTAACTGACGATTTTGATGGTCAAACTTTGCCTTAATTCAGATAAAGGAGACATAAGTCACTATTTGGTCCTTGTTTGGGAATAAACAACACATAAACACCAGTATCCTGAAACTATTAGTAACTAACACTGATTGCCACTTTATTTCCTCCGAAACAGAACCAACTTGACCGAACACAATACCAAACCACTACGCCGAACGCTAAATCAAAATAGGCACACTATGAAATTCCAGTTGCACTATTGCAAATGCAGCCTGCACGAAATTGATCGATGCCACACGGTGACCGCGGCTACTGATTCATTTGTGCACCTGTACCATAGGAGTAGATAGCCGACAGAGACCAAGCTGTTGATGAACGCGATACTACATAACAAGGCATAACAATAAGTGTGTGAAATCAACATTTTGTTATGCGTACTTGCCTGTTTCACCTCTGGGCCAATTTTTAACTATCAGGAATAAAAGGTTACTCACGTTTGTTCAAGTGTGATGCATGGGTTCTGTATTATGTTTTATATAATATTGTTATAATTTATTACCTGATGTACTTTTATAGCCCCTTTTCAGGTAACCTACCCTAAAAAGTGCCCAGCATTGTATTCAGTAATTACGTAAACAGTCTTATACTTGTTTCTATCTAATCTCAAAACAAGTATTCTAAAATGACATACTCGTACATCTCATAGTATATTATGTATTTTGACATTTTGTCGTTGATGAAAGTGATCATAATTATTTATTTTAGTTGGCCTCCTTATTAAAAGCAGCGCTTTAGCAAGATCATCAATAATAGTTTCCATAACCTATCTTCTAACTACAGTTAGAAGTTTAAATATCGAATCTGCATCGCCCTTAGCCTCTGTACCATATTTACTCCTGTCCCTGTACTGATACATAGCCGAGAGTATTACCAACCACGGTTCTACGTATGTACCTACATGATCGCTGAACGTTCAGGACGTTGAACCGCAAGAGCTAATTTGTATTTGTGTGTGAGCTGTACTTGTCAATTTTGGGTTGAATGGGTCATTGTACGGTTGCGGGGTAGTAGATTTTGATCGACAAGTTTAGGAAAACAAACAGGACAAGTTTACGAAGACAAACTTTTGGTTTTGTGCATTTGTGGTACTAATGGGTTGTAATAAAATTTAGTCCTCCTTACGTTTGAGTTAATAATGTGATATCAGGGGCCGTTCTTTTTTTTTCTTACTACCATTTCTTAAAACAGTACCATTTAAATATTACTTTGCATTTTCAGTTGTTGGAATTTTAACTCTTGAAACTGAGCCGAGGGTTGAAATTCCGCAAGGCAAAATAATTGTAATTATGATCGTTATGTAAGATGACTATAAGTAATTAATGACCGATATAGAAACACACTGCCTCGTTAGCCTAGTGGTCCTAAGCACGACTGCTACGCTAGTCCTGGGTTCGATTCTCAGGTCGAGCAAAAAGTGTTATTGGCTTTTTCTACGAAATTCTCAGTAGCAGCTCGGAGTTTGGATTTGTGCCCGGTTAATGGCAATAGGCTCGCCCCCTATTACGTGGGACCCAAATATACCGGCGAACTGTGGGTGTACATTGGTACCAATATCTCTGCCTAACCCTTCGAGGAATACGGGCGTGATGGTATATCTATTTTTTTTATATAAACACACATTATAATAAACTTTCCCATAGAAACGATTTTTCTAACACACGACTTTTTTAAAACTAATAACTGATATCGCTATGGCGTGCGCCGCACACGTTTCTTACGATTGCTAATTGAACGAAAAAAGAATAATGCATTTTAACAGTTAAATAATCTGGTTTTTCTAAACGAATGAGTAAATTAATTACAATTGGGGTGAATGGGTTCAAGAACTTAGTTATTATGAGAGTACAATCAGTTACTAATTAATTACCAGTCACCTTATATTAAATCAGTACATTTCATGCTCCTATAAGGAAAAGACTCTTTGAGGGTCTTGAAAGAGTCTTTCAGTTTTAATTATTCAACAACTCTCCAAATTACGCCTACAATTATTCATCCCTGCATCACCCAAAGACTGTTAGCAAATACCTAACACATTCGTTTGCATTATGCGTGAAGAAATGCCAATTCCAGTAATCACTCAATCAATAGGTATATTAGCAACCGCTAGAGTTTGGCTCACATCACATACTGAGAATTACACATGAACGGATCAAATCGGATTCAAATTAATCTACAGCCAATATTACCTCAGCAACAAGCGAGATATCAGCAAGACAATCAAATCCTTAGGATTTCTAGTTAATATTAATGTCCATTAGCTTTTGAGAAGGGTCACCGATGCTCCCACAGCATAGATTTGAATTTTTTATTGAATTTTCTACCCAAATCAAGATCAGATACGTCTCATTGTTGATTGTGGTGGCTTATTAATGATCCGCAAATGGAATCACCATTTGATCCGCAAATGGTGATTCGTTTCGGAATGCAGAGTTGGGGGAACGAATGAAAGAAAAATGGAATGCCTGTTTTACAAGCAATTACGGTAGCTAATAGGTGTTCTGGAATCCCGATTATTGTGCTTAAGAAAATAAAACTTTGTAAGGGAACCTGGAATTATGAATAAGTCTGAAATCGCCTTTCAGCCTTGATCAAGCGTGGTGATTAATCACTCGTGCTTTCTATGTACGAGAAGAGGACTTTGCTATGCAGTAGGACAATGATAGGCTGGTATTATTATCATTATGGGACAACTATTTTTCTTTTATTTCTTTGTATGACGTATTGATGTTAGTGTACCAATTTAATTAGTCGAATTTGTTTGAATAAATAATATATCGTAGAAAAGTTAAAACTCTTATTTAGACGTTTAAGAATTTATTTTCAGTAGTTACTTCAATTAAGTTGCCAGATTTAATTGTTACTTTAATGTACGCTTCATACAATTTAACCGACCGCTCTAGAATTGCTGGAACTAGTCACCCAGTAACAGAAGTCCTCATTAGTTAAAGTGTAACAAACCGAGCTGGTTACTCCGAAACGTAACACGAACAGTCTCATTTCGATTTCATTACGTTGCGCCATTTCCATGCCGCGCTTTATGAAATTATTGAAATGAGCTCCACTATAAAAGCTGCATTGTAATGTGAATTTGTATTTTTTCTCGTTTTCTTGTTAGGGGGGAGAATAGTAATGGACTCAATCAGCAGTGTGAGGTAGATTTTGTAAATGAAAATGCTTGTAGTCGGATTTTCTTTGCGAGTTTTTATTTAAACATTAGCATGATACTTGTACACTACTAGCCGAGACTTCGTTCAAGTGGCTTTTACCATCAACGGTTTGGATTATTGCTCCGGTCCGGTAGATCATAGCGTGATGTCATATAACCTATCCATACTATTTAATATGAATCAGGCTTTACACAAGAATTTTGCCAATCTGAGTGTTAGTTCCAGAAAATATTAGCGCGTTTAAATAAATTACTCTTCATACATACAAACTTACGCTTTTTCCATATTCACTTCCATACATAAGTGAGTCGAGCCTTATTGGACAAAAAAAAAACTTTTCATTTTTATAATTGATTCATAGTCTTGAATAGTTTCAGACCAATTCAGTCTTATGGAAGACATTATATAGTAAAGGCATGTTAAACGTATGAAGAACATAGCACACAACTAATAATTATATAACAGCTGCTCTATTCTATAAAGATATTTCTCGGTAAAGCAACTTGATTCGAGCTGTCATCCGACCTGCAGAGCTATTGTGAAGATCTCCCTCAATGAATTCTGGTAAAGCGAGTATGAATTATTAAGCTGTCAATTCCTGCCATTACGGTACAGCTCACTTCACATAAATTCACTATAGGAGATTTTCAAAGAAGACCATTGCAATTAATAAATTTTCTGTTTTACATTATGAAAAGAGGTAAAATTTGTTTGTAATTATTACATACATACATACATACATAATTTCACGCCTTTTTCCATTGGGGTAGGCAGAAACCACAGAACGTCACCTGCTACGATCCTTACACACTCCTTTCGCCTCGTCCACATTCATACATTTGGTCATACAAGCACGCCGGTCACGAGTACTTCTTCAGGAAGGTCAGGTGCGCTGACCTTTCTGAAGAACCTCACCAATAAGGTCAGGTAGGTAGGTTTGTAATTATTCTTTATTTTATTTTTTATTCACGGTTATCTCTGAAAGTTAAAAAGTTACACCATTGCCAATGGTCATAAGGTATATATGTGTGTAATATGGTTTACTAGCAATGTACCCCACGATGTCACCCGTATTCATTTACGTCTTTGGCTACTGCTCCGCTCTCGTTGATCGTAGCGTGATGTTCTATGTATGGATAAACCTTCCTCTTAAATCACAAAACCTATTGATGACGCGTTAAAAGCCGTTACGGAGTTTAAAAGATCATTGCAGGAAGCGACTTTGTTTCATACTACATAGTATAAAACAAAGTCGCTTCCTACAAGATTTATACATGTAAATCTTTGACTGACAAGCAGACGAAAGCATAGACAGAAGATAGTCTATTATACCCACGTATAGCAACCTCAAGACAATTCAATTAATCATCATAATTGACTACCCGTACCTATAGGTATCTCTGTTCTATAACGAGGCACTGGCCAGTCCGTCTGGCAAGGCGCATGCCAGTCGCCTGCGGTTTAAGTCACCGACAAACTGAGCTCACCCCGACGCCATTTGCTTTCGATCTAGTGACGTAGCTCTTTCAGTCGCTAGATAAAGTGTAAGAATTAAAGTGGATGAAATTAGACTATAAAAATAATGTTTTTTTTAATAATTCTGTTTTATTTTTTTGGAGACTTTAAAAATTTGTTTTTAAATAAATAAATAAAATAAAATTCATTTATTTCAGGTAATTATAACCCATATTATTCTATTGACAAAATATTTAAGTTGACTCATTTATACAGATTATTACAATTCATTCATCACAATAAAATTAACAAATAGAATAAAATAAAAATAAAATAAAAATAAAATGCAGTTCATTGAAATAAAATTAGTCAAATAATAATTAAAATCAAATTAAATAAAATAAAATTAATTCAGTTCATTAAATAAAATTAAAATAAACTTATAATCACATGTCACTAAAAATATAATTAAATAAAATCAAAAATAAAATAAAATCAAATATCAAATTACAATAATCTCTTCATCCGACGCTGCGGATTGTGTCTTTCACAGCAATGCCGTATGTAGGGACAGTCCAGTCTATTGGCTATTGCGAGAGCGGCATTGGAGCTGGCTCGAACCGTGCACACCAAGGCAGCACCTCTTTTGCGCATGTTACTGTTAAAGCAATCGGTGTTCGCTGCTGCAAACATGCCTGATGCGCTACAGAAACGAGACAACCCCAAAACCGCCCTAAACGCATTGTTAAATTGGACACGAAGGGAACCAAAGGACTTTTGCGAATATCGTTTTTGCTTATGTTGTAGATGTTAAACATATTCAAAAGGCATGAAGCACAATTTGTGCAACCGTTGTGTGAACCCGTCGTTGCAATTTTCCGTTGATGTGGTCTATATGTCGCAGGTTTTTCACAAAATTCGTTTTTTGATCAAAAACCTAGGTTTTTGATGAAAAACCGGAAGATGACATATTTTAAACTCAATTTCAAAATAAACCTGTAACAATCCAGATTTTTTATCAAAAACCTGAACTAGTTTGGGTTTATGATAAAGTTCGGCAAATCAACTAAAATTTTAGCACCAATATCGATTTCTCCAATTTTTTCCGAAGAAGCTGCTTTTATTTGAGCATATTAACAGAGTTATAAAAAAGCAAGCAAGCGGTAAACGTTTCTTTATTACATTTTTTTTTTTTTAATTTTGACTCTCTTTAGTCTTATTTAATAGCTAAGAAATTTGATTTTTGCGGCTAATTAAAATCAGATATAGGTACGTGAAACTGAAACATTTTATTGCATAATTGGATTGATGGAGGAGAATATTAATTGGATCATGGATGTAAAATTTTGATAAATAAATAATTGTTTTCTTCCTACTAAGTTGCGAATGATGATGAATTGTTTTATTTGTTTCATTTAAATTGATTTATTTGTCATAAAACAAAGCAAATCCGAGATGTTAACAAGAACTTTATCATAAACCCAAACTAGTTCAGGTTTTTGATAAAAAATCTGGATTGTTACAGGTTTATGATGAAATTGAGTTTAAAATGTGTCATCTTCCGGTTTTTCATCAAAAACTTAGGTTTTTGATCAAAAAACGAATTTTGTGAAAAACCTGCGACATATACACTTCTTTTTAGCGTAGACAGAAAGGTACCAAATAACAATATTTTTTTGGTCCTTGCATATTTTATCAATGCAAATAGCGAGTAATTTACATGATATCGTACTGTGCATATCGAAGCTTATTACATGCTAACATTGAAATAACGATAGCGTCATTAGAATACTAGACTAAAATATGATCAATGGAGAATAATATCACCCATTTCTAAACCCCGACGCAAAAAGAGGGGTGTTATCTATTATTCTATTTATTTATAATAATAATAATAATTTTTATTTGCTGCAAAATGTGGTAAATACATTTGATTTTCATTTGTTTTCTTGGGACACATTGTATAACTTTTGCCCGTGGGTTTCCCTGCGTGGGCAAAGAATCTGGTACAATTTTCCATACGAACATAATATATTACCGGGACACCAATATTCTATGTTTGAATCTAGGTCACGGTCTACACGTGTATTGTTCTACCGATTAGCAAACATTCAGAGAAAAATATCAAGTTTACCGACTATGTTTTACTGAAGTTTAGCAAAATGAAGCGGACGCCTTAAAAACAATTGATATACATTGATTGCAATTTGTTATAAATCTAATAAATTGTCTAGGTATAATGATAAGTTTTTCAACTATAAAATATAAAATGAAACTTGTTGTGATTTATTATGACTGGTTTTTGTTTATTTTTACATAATTTAAATCTCCAAAACTAGGCATTATTGAACATTGCACCTTGTAGTAAGTATTGTTTAAGTAGTAGATTGTATTCAAAATATTGTAAATTAATTATTTTAAAAGACCCATACAAGACTATCTTTTGGAAGGATTCAACTATTTTTTTCTGTAGATATCGTTCAGAAGTATCTTTTAATAGAGTTTGTCTAATTGACTTCAATTTTGTTTTAAGGATGGGCAATTATCAAATGGCTCCTACCGCTATGGCTGGAGCGGAAGTGAGTGTCAGACTCTTACTGACTAAAACCTATCCGTGTTCCCCCTAATGCCCTTTGCGTTCCAGGACCACGGTGACTCTTTCGAACGAATTCCGCAACCCTGGCAGCTTATACTTACTTACATCATCAGACATGCACCAAGTATGTTACGAGTATATACTATCGTCCTCCCTCCAATATTTACCAACATTTTGCACCTTTACTAAATATAAGCACAAGTTGCGTAACAGTTTATTTTAAACACGTCTTCATGTCACCTGCCGTCTGCCAGCCTCTGTACACCAATATAGAATTTAATATTAATACGTGGGTTTCCCCTCACTTATGTAGGCGTTACTTAACTATCACTTTGTACACTCGTGACTAAATATTATTATGTTCTTTAGTCTGGAGGCAAAATTGTAAGATTTAAGTTTTTAGTAAATATTTTGTGAAGTTTTATTTTAAAGAATTTTCATTCTGCTCATTCAAGAGACAAAGTCGAAATGTCTCATGGGCCTATAAGTACACCGGCACCCATACCTTTCAAAGCAGAACGCAGCAACTGCTTTGCCGCAGAAACGGGTATGGTGGTAGAACTTCCCCGGACGAGCTCCTCCACAAAGAGCTCTACTACTACTAAATAGAACAATATTATCTACAAAATTACACGTTCAGACTCCCATGGATAAAGTGAACAACAAGACAAATGAAGGTTTTTAATCATAAATCTTTAACCCCACATAATTATAGAGCAAAGGACTTAAAACATGACATTTACGGAACACAATTCGCAAACAAGCCTACAGTTCATGAAAGTGATTGTTATAATTGCCACAGGCAAATTACGTCATCACGCCAACATCATTTTCCATTTCAAAAACTGGGAGATACAAAATGTAAGCCCTGTGTAAACGGCGGAAAGTTTAAATCTGAATGGACGAAGTTTTCGGGAGTGTAAACGTAAAGTTGTAATTTTGCACGGATTGTTCACAAGTATGGCGCGGTTCGTATGTGTGACGTTCTTCAATGCTTAACATTTGCTCGCCACAAAGCCTTATCTTTTGTTACATTATATGATATTATGTGTTTAATTCATATGACTTCAAATTCAATGTTTATGAAATCAATGTCGCACGCAATAAATTCTGTTGATAATATTAATTATATATCTGTTTTGCTTCAACGTGGAGACAATTAGGTACACATGTTATTGTACCAGGGGAATATAAAACAGAAGAAATAAAACACAGTCATAAAAATGCTTATCAGTTGACAAAGGACGGCAATAAAAGATATGATTCCGAAACATCAATAAAGATGGAAGTCTGTCGAGGAGAAGTCGACGTGACTTGGTATGGCGCGCTACGAATAATGGTGACTTTCAAATTAGATTGCATAGCACACCCGGGATTCTCAAGGTGGTGCCAAGTATTTGCGTTTCAGGCTGTCTCGTATTTCGTTGGCGGAATTTTTATTTCATCGAAAGGGGTTCTATGTGGAACTTTTTGGAATAAGCCGAGATATTCTCGTATTGATTTCTAAGTTTCCTTATATCATAAGTTACGGACTTCGTGACTATCCTACATGTCGTAAAAGTAACTTGCCAGTAATTGCATGTGACAAGCACTGGATTAGTAATACTGGATACTAGACTTATCTAGGGTGAAAGAGAAAAAGACAGCTTTAGTATAATGAAAGAGATAATACACGGAATTAAAATATATCTCTTAGCCAATTAACATCCAAGTTCTTGTGGTCATCAATGCCAATTATTTCTTCTCTTGTACTAGTTAATTTAACAAAAAAATCGGATGCCAGTTAGCTACTACTCCCTAAACCCAGATACGTACCCTACCGGGGGTTTCACTCAGCGTGTAGTGGCTTATTTTATAAGTTTTCATCCTTGTATGGAGGCTTTAATTTTCCATCTGTAAATCTTGTTAAACAATCGACAACCTTCGATGACCAGCATGAAGCTATTCCGAAAAAACAAAGCTAGTGAGCGAGTAAACCGAATCTATAGCTCAATCTACGAAAGCAACCAGTCAGAATCAATTATTTTCAAAAATTAAATACCAATGATTTTTCAAACTCATTGCTCAAATAACACACGTCCAATATAACTCACATAACGATTCCTATTACATTTGGTCGTCCAAATAAAAGCCAAGCAACACATAACTGTGGACGTACGTCCAAATCGCAATAAGCACTGCCCACAGAGAGAAATATGGAACCATATTAACTCGTCGACTCGATTGCACAAACTCCTGCTCCACGATTAATGACCCCACAGCGAAATGGGAATGTCTTAAACTTGATAAGTGATTCGAGTAACGTCTCAAGAAAGCCCAGATGCGAATGCATTTTAAAAATTCCCATTTCAAATGTTTCCACCATATTTTAAAACCTCTTTTAATTTAAAACCTTTCAGAAGTGTTCTTTATTCATGAGCAGAATATGTGAATAGAAAATAATAGGTAATAAAATATTCCTTTCATGTAGCGACGCGACGTTTTGTAATCTCGTGAACACCTGTTGTTAAATACACATCAAAAGAAATATTTTTCTTTTTTGATAGATTTTATCGAAAAATACAAAATAATATTTTAGTTTTTTAAAACACTTCTGCGACTACGATTATTGATCAATAGAAATTCTGTTAGTGTTTATATTGTTTGTAGGTATGTAGTTCGTCTGGCCTTATATTAATTTTCAATGTTTGAATACACGTATGATTTTGTAATCGGGTTTTTCATAAATAACGAGTGTTCGTAAACTATAATCAAAAGTAAAAAAAGGTAAATCATATACTTCAATGAGACCATCAAAAGGCACTTTTGAATATATTTCACAAAAAAGAAAAAAAAAATTAGTTGCTCCTTCCAAAAGGTAGTTTTGTATCAAAGAGAAAATCAAAGCATTTATTTCAATTAAACCATTTACAAGCACTTTTGAATTGTCAAGGAGTCCGTTAGTTAGTCAGAAAAGTTGAAGCTCGTTGCCCGTTTCAAAACGAAGGTAGGTCTCTATGGAGAAGAACGGACAAGGAACTCTTTTCAATCAAGTTTTTATATAATCGTGGTTACATTTTTTCTGGTTGCTTCTATTATACATACATACCATACCGGCTGTATTCCCCGAAGGGTTAGGAAGAGTACTATGTACAGTGTACACCCACAGTTGTATGTTTAGGTCTCATGTAAGAGGGGGCGAGCCTATTACCATAAACAGGGCACAAATCCTAACTCCGAGCTGCTACTGAGAATTCCATACAAAAACCCAATAACACTTTGCTCGACCTGGGAATCGAACCCAAGATCCCTAGCATAGCAGTCGCGCTTTGGAGCACTATTCTAACGATGCAGTCTCTTACAATTTGAAGATGATTAAGGTAAAGAGTAATATAAAACAAAAGAGGAGCAACATTTGTATATTTAAATAGTTATAAGAATGTGAAAACGATGTACCTAAAATATAAACCACTATAGGTAGTAAAATTTAACCACATTTTTAAATTTCTATCTTTAAAAAAAACTTTGCCACACACTAGTAATTTTTTCTATAATGTGGTTGCAAACGTATAAACTCATATACATAAACAGCCAGACCCGGAACAACTATCTGTAAGCCATACAAATTATTTATTCCGTGCAGGCACCGAACACTAAAAGCTCACCTCAAAAACCAAAATTCACCAGATTTTTGCAGAACAGCACTTCGCGATACAAGATACCGTAAAGCACAATTCTCTCAAAGCATTGAAGATGAAATTGAATACTGAAATTAAAGCTCAACATTTTAGACAATACGATTAGGAACTTAAATGAAATGTTGAGCTACCCAGCTCACAGCAATGGCCCTTACAGAAAAATAAATGGCCGCTGAATCTTCATTTTCTTTAATTATCTTTTATGAACAAATCCCTGTTTCTGGGATCTGCTGTGTGATTCTGTAAGACCTCGTTCTAAACTTCGACTCTGCGGTGTTATTCTGTAAAACCCTCCTTCCGTGAAGTGAGCGTGTGGCGACCTGTCAATCCCTAGCATCGTATAGAAACAACCCAGTTTTAGCTCACTTCACCTTAATTCACTGAGGGAAACTTACAGAATAAGCCGGCTGAGTCATCTGTGACTTTCTTGATTGGCATTATCTCTCTCTCTTTTCTCTCTCTTCTTATGGCTTTATCTTTGTCGACACCACGCAGCGAAACACGACGCCGACCACAATACGTGTTAGTTAAAGTTTATATGTTTTTGCTTGTTTTATAAATATGTATGATAGTCTTTAAGGTATTTATGTTATGGGCCTTTGTTGCCTGAAATAAAAGGTATTATTATTATTATTTATTATTATTATTATAAAAACTCGGTTGATAATTCGAATTTACTCTAGCGCCCTCTTGCGAGCGTGTGAGCGAGTTGAACTAAATTGACGGGGAAGTTTTAACAGATAAAGTATGAGATCACGTAAGAAGTGGCATTCTATACGGTAATTCCACCGTCACTTCGACGTTTACTTCGCACTTCAAAGTGTCAAATAAATCACTGTCATTTTGAACCTTAAGCGAAGTGAGGGTGAATAGAGACATGAGATGCGAGTTCATGTCTGAATTTTACAGAATCGACGTACTGGGCTTGTTACAATATAGAACTGGGTTTAAATATTGCATTTAGTTTATCCCTCGAAACGTTTAGCTACTCAAGAAGAAAAGACCACCCGGTCTTTTCTTCATAGAAATGCTCTAGTCTGTTTTCTTTCTCGTTTCTGACTTTTGGCAATGTTTTTTTTTGTGAAGTAAACTATCAACTGCTTTTGTGTCCCTATGACAATAATAAGCTGGTATTGTTTGATATTATTTAGTAGAAATATATATGGTTTTGCCTGTATAGGTACCTAACTTGAGAATTGCCCGGTACTGTTACTCTGGAATAATGTAACTATCTACTAGTGAAAAAATGGTTAAAATCAATTCAGTAGTTGCGTAGCCTATTTGTTACAAACTTACCTCTTTATAATATTAGTATACTATAACGTGATCTACTATAGGTACTTCTTTTCCAGACCTCTTTTGACAACAATGTAGGACGGTACTTGATGATGTTTCAGTAGTTTTGCAGACTATAAATTTTTAACAGCCTATCAAACTCGAACGGCAAATCGATGGAGTAGGTACGAAGCGTTTCCATTCTAACACTGTAACTGACATTTAGTTTTACAACAAAAGATGGATTGTGGTCAACAAAGGGCCAAAAGACGCGCGCGCTTATTTAAAAACAATAGCTTCAAGTCGATTTTCAAATTTGGTAATACGACTGGCATGATTGAAGATACCATTGGCGCTGTTAAATATTAGCTTCAACTCTATTTACAAATTGATGTGCAAAACAACGCATTTACGTTACGTTCGTGCTAGGCCTTCAGACTTGAGTCCTTACGTCAAACATAATTTGATAGACAACGTTATTTGAATAGATAAAAGCAACAGACAGAATATATTTCGTCTTGTCACGTTAGGAAAAAATAGGTCTGCTAGATAATTACACTTATTAGTAAAGTTGATCCTAAAAAATAGCTCAACACTATCTCGATAGCTAACTAAATCGATAAGGAAGATTGACTGACGTCCTCTACTTATAAACTGAAGCTGAAGCTATCCGACTGTAACAGTCATATCCTATATATTATTATACTCTTTGGTCATACGTTACTACACTGACGTTTTTGCTGTCTGTCATGGTCTCTCATTCGAACCAGGACCCATGGGGTTATATTGTTATTGTTGTGCAGTGCGAAGGAAATAGAATATCCTATGAAAGCTTGTGTTTATATTAAGAACCCTATCCTTCTGAGCCTTTCTTTCAGCTTACCTTCTTGCATAGCTTCAGCTTCATAGGTCAAGTAGTTTTCGAGATTCTGTATCAAGTCAGTAAGCGAATGAATGATAATATAGCTTTTGTATGTGTCAACTACGTTGGGTCGGCTTCCAGTTTAGCTGCATGCACTTGAATACGGGTATTTTACATGCAGCGACTGCCTGTAGAGCTATCTGATCCCCAAAACTACGTGCTTTTCAGGGCAGCGGGGTATCACACCACCAACTTCCAAACGCCGACATGCTATTGAAAAATTCCTTGCGACCCAATAACAGTTAACGCGACCTATTCTTCCAAGGAGCCCTTGCTCAAAAGTTGTGTGTGTGACCATAAGACCAACAGTGCAGGTTCACTGAGTGTAGTACAGATAGATAATGCAGTTCTAAAGCAAAACAGGCAGTTGAAGCCGACAACTGCGAGAGTAGTCAACATAAACTTAAAATAAACATTAATAAACATTTAACAACGTCAACCGACTACAAGGGTTATAAACAGCTCGAAATGTCTCGAGAATAAACTTCGGCCAATAAACACGAAATAATCCCTCAAGTTTGTTTTATTTGGAAGGATTAAAAATATTAAGTTGGAACAAGTAATACAAAAGGTGGAACAAGAAATACGAATGGTGGAACATTGTACCAGCTGTTCCGTTGCAATTTAGTTGCAAGATGATATCGATAGTGGTTGTAAGCACGCTTTCTTTTGAGTGAAGCTATCTTGTGGTTTTTCTACAGGATAATTATGATTTTGGAATCGTGCTATTCTAAAAGCAATTAGGTAGAATATAATATGGAGGTATTTTTAGTAACACTTTCCGTTGTAGAGTTAGGAAAAATACTAGTTAGTGTGATGCTAACTGCCAGTGTTGCGGAATTTGTTCGAAAAAGTCACAGTGGTTCTGGAACGCAAAGGGCATTAGAATGAATACGGATGGATTTTAGTCAGTGATAGTCTGATACTCTTTTCCGCTTCGCCAAGAGGGGAAGAAGTGATTTAATGATTTCTCATTTAAATAAAGAAAGGGTGATACAACCAACAGCAAACGTAATTCAGAGTTTGTGATTCGCGTAATTTACATTCAACTAAAACTGGCACCTTATTTTGCGTCACCTTGTGAGACAAAGAGCACTATCAAAAGGAATGCAGCGAAAAATACGCGGTTTACAATTCACAAAATATTTTATTTTGTTCATTCGCCTGGTCACTCTATCTTTGTAAGTTGATAATATAGGCTGTGTTATGTCGTTTGACGCAATTCCTTACAAAAGTATGTAGAAATGTGTATTTTGAAACAACCTTCTTTACCCACTCCCACTCCCTCTTCTGAACCCATTCCCATCAACTACTCCCATCCCATCTGCATTCCCATTACTGCAGCACTTTGCTCTCAAATAACAGAAGCGAACCTAATTTCCTTTTCAACATTATCCCCATAAATTCAGGTGGGAACTAGCAGTGAGCAACACGTGATTGGCATTCGCATCAATCTAGTGCAGATCTTAGAAATATAGCTCCTATGCTATTGTCATAAAGTACAAGATCGCATTGTGAAAAAATGTCTAGATACTTTTAGTACAAAACCGAGTTGCAGGGTGAAACTAATCACTATAATTGAATTTTCTGCAGCGCGTTCGCCTCGTGCCTTGAATTCAACTAATTCTATTTGCCATTTTAGTTGCTAACTAACGCCTTTATTTTCCCCATGAGTGTAATTGCCATCCAGTTTACTGTGATTTAAATATTACTGTTATTACATTTTGTATGTGAATGTTGAGTATCGCCAAATTTAAATAGTAAAAGGTTGTTAACAATATTTAATTTGTCATTCATGAATATTTACCAGAAATATGTATGCGCTCACATTAATTAAACGTCACACAAATTAGTGGCCCGCTATAAAGATAATAATTATTATTTTGATCAATAAATTGGAAATCACACCGCATAGCGTTTGTAGTCCATTATAATATTTAAATAAGTACATACACATTCGAAATATTCCAGGATAATAGGTTGCGGATGCATTATCATTAGTAGCACCACTCATTTTATAACATTACAACTCGTACTTTTATTTGTGTATTATTATTTTAAGGCGTAGACCACACACGAGTGATGTAATTCAAAGTCAAAGTCAAATCATTTATTTTAGTTAGATCATTAAGAGGCACTTTTGAACGTCAAAATAATTATAACTAATGAATCTAGTTTATCTAATCTTAATTATCCGAGCGATATTGAGATTCTTAGAACAATTGGTAAAATATTTGTTTGAAGTTAGTTAATCTGTACATAATTAGATAATGTAATTTTTCAGGTACCTCACATTTTTTAGAACGTCCTGTTTTTAAGTTTACCCACTCAGAATAGTGTCATAAAATATGTTTGAGAACGAATTTATTTTCTTTTTTTTTTCATGATTTCACTACCTATTCTATTTTTATTATTAGCCTGTACTATCCCACTTCTATCATCTACACGTTTTTTTATTATATCACAGCATATTTTTTTGATACTTTATTGAAAAATCATTCGCCTTAGTTCTTCCAGTTTCTAAAACCTGTTCACCTAGTACCTATTTCTATCTAGTTTTTAATAAAAACCTAGACGCCGTTGTCTACAACATGGTAAACGAAATTAATTTTCGCCTTGTTTTAATATCTCGTTGGAACGAAAGGCTTATAAACCTTCTTAACCACATAATGAAGGCGAAAAAGTATCAAGATATTAAAAGTAATGTTTCCAGTTCCCTAGCCATAAAACAGTGTTGATTAAATTTTTTTGTCAAAATTATTACTGCAATTTAATTGTTTGATGGTAGTCCACTGTTTTATGGTATGCTTTTTTTTATAGATGGGAAATCATCAAATAACTTCCCCCGCCCTGGGCGGGACGGGAGGGAGTGTCAGACTTTTACTGACTAAAACCCATCTATGTTCCTTCATGTGCCCTTTGCGTTCCGGGGGCGCGGTATCTCTTTCGAAGAACCCGCAGCCCCGGCAGGCATCGGCCCTTAGTGGCACCTTCCGCTTATTATTATTTTTTTAAATAAAAATTTCCTGAATTGCTCCTTATAATGTCAGCCGTCTGCCATTGAAAGTCCAGTCAAACTGGGTCTAGCCAGAATTAACAGACAAAAAAATGGGTATGTTTTTTTTTGTATAGATTTTGTCTAAGTCACACGTATGACACACGATCACAATTCGTGTGTCATTTTATAAACTCTGTCTAATCAAATATTTTTTTCAATTTTTTTAGAAAGTTATTAAGTATGCTTTTAAATCTAATCAAAAAGAGCGTAATAATTTTAACTCCTAATTTAACCTCTATGCCCCGGCAAAATACATTGCTAGTCCAAAGTTCAAAATACAAAATGAACTCAATAAGTACATAAACATTTGTACCTATCAAGCCTTTCTATTCTAAGATTTCAACCCTCAATCAGCTGCTTTGAAAGAAAAAGAACTATTAAAATACTAGTCCTCCCACTAATACCTCCAACAAATGGCGGGCAAATCGAAAATGTGACTGGACTTAGATAAATGACAGAGCATCAGTAGAATACTAATGTGACAGTAGCGCATTGTGTTCTAATGAGAATTGATTTTATATAGTGTAGTGTGAATATAGGGTTGATTTACTCAAGTGTAGTGATTGAAGGGTTAAATGGAATGATTGATGTATGAATTTGGAGTCTTCTTAAGGCTACCGTCTCACGTCCGAATTTTTGCAGGATCGATTATCGGACCGTGCGATAAATTCATAGTTGCGTGGGAGTGGTACCGACTTTTTGCAGTACTTGTGCGTTTGAAGAATAGTAATTAGAATTCATAACTATGTTTCATTCCCTCCGACTAAAAGTCGGCCCCACGAAACTGTAAAATGTAATACTCCAGACCGATTCCGGCCACGTCGGCTAATCTTAATGCAGACTAGCCACGTACGCAGGAGATATTATTGTGCACAAGTGTGTGCGCAAACACAGGTGCACTTCCTCTTCCCTAACTCTCATAGCACGATGGACCGGCAATCCGACATGACCGGAGACACAACACCAACTTCCAAACTCCGGGCTGCTACTGAGAGATTCCTAATGGAAAAACCCAATAACACTTTTTGCCCAGTTCACATTAGGACCCATTAAAGTTAATGATAATTGCAATCCGTGTTGCTTGGCAATCTGCGCTTCTCCCAGTTGTAAATAATCCCTTTGTGCCTATTGGCCTAATTCTGTTCTGTCTCCTGCTTGTTTGGAGGGAAGTGGAAATTATATTTTTCTTACTCCTCCGCTAATCTTTTCTGATTAATTTCGCTGCGGGATCCAAGACAGTTGAATCGTTTCTCTGGGACTCGTCGAGTTTCATTGTCTCGGCGCTTTTCTTGTGGTCGCCACTGTTGATTCTGGCTTACAGGAGTTGCAGTGGTTTGGGAACAGTGTGGCGGGCTTGTCCCAATAAAAAAAAAACACTTTTTGCCCGACCTGGGAATCGAACCCCTTTGCTCAGCAGTCACGCTTGCGCCCTGGGTTTTTTTGGACGGTCCGATTATCCGTCCTACAAATAATCAGACGTGGGCGGAGGCCCTAAGTGAAATTCTTTTGATAATTATTTTTGTTTGCAACCTTTACAAACTGCCTCGTTAGCCTAGTGGTCCTAAGCACGACTGCTACGCTAGAGGTCCTGGGTTCGATTCCCAGGTTGAGCAAAAACTGTTATTGGGTTTTTCTATGAAATTCTCAGTAGCAGCTCGGAGTTTGGATTTGTGCCCGGTTAATGGCAAAAGGCTCGCCCACTATTATATGGGACCTAAATATACCGGCGAACTGTGGGTGTACATTGGTACACCTCTGCCTAACCCTTCAGGGAATAAAGGCGTGATGATATGTATGCGTGTGTATGTATATATAAGTAGGTATATATACGTATATAAGATTTGGTCCTTAGTATTCCAAGTTGCTATTTGCTCAAAGTACATATTAAAACGTAAACGTGATAAGAAACAGTGACAGACAATACAATAAATTCTTCCTCGTCCCTGACGTAATCGTTAAATACACCATTTTCTTACTGTTATAGTTATTAGGACATCTGAAACTCCTTAAATTACCCAAACGACCGCCAAATAGTGATCTCAGCTAGGACAGAATGGGTACTGGGAGCTAGTGATGTGCAACGATGTCTCAGTAATGATGCCTGATATCAGACTTGATACTGATTATAGATTGATACCGGCTGAGTGCGAGTCGGACTCGCGCACGAAGGGTTCCGTACTATTATCTATAACAACGGCAAAAAATACACGTTTGTTGTTTGGGAGCCTTAAATGAAATTTTTAAACTGAATATATAACTAAATATCCTGTAAATATTTCAAGCGTCTACCTGTTGCCGTTATCAATAGCAAGCAAAAACGAGCGATAAAATTCACGTTTGTTGTATGGGAGTCCCTCTAAATATTTATTTTATTCTGGTTTTAGTAGTATTTGTTACAGCGGCAACAGAAATACGTCATCTGTGATATTTTCAGCTAACTATCACGATTCATGAGATACAGCCTGATGACAGACAGACGAACAGCGAAGTCTTAGTAATAGGGTCCCGTTTTACCCTTTGCGTACGGAACCCTAAAAATGTATACAGTAGAACCTCGATTATCCGAACCCTCAATTATTAAATAAATAAATAAAATTCATTTATTTCAGATTTCAAGATCCATATTCATATTAAAATTATAAAATCCATATCAATAAAAATAGAATAAATAAAATTAAAAATAAAATAATATGAAATAAAATTAACCACATTACATACAATTAAAAATAACAAACAGAATTCAAATCAAATAATACGAATTTAAAACATAATTATCAAATTAATAAAAATTATTCGAACGCTGTCATAGTTTATCCGAACACTCAATTATCCGAACATTGGCGAGAATTTGTTTATGAAAACGCGTTGCGGCTGTTCGTCAATTAAAAATTGACTATTTTATAAGAAGAGCTTTTGATTTTTTTTAGGTTTTTATATTTCAGCGTTAATAAGTATGGCAAATTTTAATAGACTCTAGTGTTAAGGTAAAAAGGTGTTATTTTTTATCGATTTTGTACCAAATAACGCCACATTTCGATTATCCGAACTTTTGATTATCCGAACTAGTCTCGGTTCCAATTAGTTCGGATAATCGAGGCTCTACCGTATTTCGAAATAAGAAAGAACAAAAAAAAATCCCCTGTTGTATATAAGCCTTTTGAGATTATACAATTCCGCTAATCTTTTTTTTATTAAAAGTTAATACGGTAAATTATATGGTAAATTAAAGCGAATGGATTGAATTATGATTTTTTAGTTGCGGTCGTGCATTTTTCCTTATACTGTTATCGGGAATTCATTTTTAAACCAAGAAATAGAAGAAGTTTTTTTGATATTTTGTCATCTGTTAACAGTACCTCGATTTATTACTGTCATGTTATAATAATTATACTTCTGTTGGGTATGTATTTGTTAATAATAGTAATAAGTAAGTTAATACATATATACGAGTACTACACATACACCAAAGACATATAAAATTATACTAACCTCTCATGCTCGAGGTTGCTGATTTGAACATAATTCGGATATCGCCAATCCGCCTTAAGCAAGCGTAGTGATCAATGCTCCTGCTTCCTTTATATGAGAAGAGGTTTTTGCCCTGCAGTGCGGCAATAATAGGTTGGTATATTATTATTATCTATTATGATAACAAAGAGGTAAAAACAAACTTATAAACGAATTATTTTATAGCTACGAGCGACGTCTTACGTCGGCACATCACTAGTATCAATAACTTTTTACGACGTAGTCTGTAAGTATGTAATTAAATGTCTTCTAAAATTTTGTAGAAAGCCGAAAATGTATTAGTCAGATAATGGCATATTTTAACTCACTTTACTCATTCTTCGCAACCAAGGACCAGGTTCTTTGACTGTGTGTTGGTCCTCTTCTTCGCAACAATTATAGTAATACCAAAAAACGGGAAAACAAAATATTATTTCAAATAGTTTGATTCAGGTATAAGCTCTTAATTGTATTTGGTTCGTGATAACAATGGTCAAGTAACGATTAGGGTGGAGCGCTCAATGTATGAAAAACATTTTTTTTTTAATTTCGTTTTTGCGGGGTTATTAAAAGTTGCCAATATACTAAAGCATTACGTATGTAAAATATTTTCCGAAACAAGCTATTAGAAGTACTGCCCCCAGGCCTTCGACTTTACAAAAAAATTCAAAAATCTTGAAGTTTTTATGACTCATTATAAAACAAATTAATTACCTTATCGTAACTTTTTAATATAGAATCAGTAGTAAATAGACATAAAAACTAATCTACAATAATCAAAAACTCTATTTGATTGCGACTCGCTTCTAAAATATTTTTTAAAATCTCGATATTAGGCGCGATAAATCACTTCACGCGATGCACTTTACCTGCTACTGATACTAAGGCTGCAATTATAAGGTTGCTTGAAAGCAAGCTGGGACGTCCACTACAATGGCTGGCATGTCAACTGTATGCAATCGAATTGACTTTAAAATATCTTTTATGACATTTAAGCGGTACAATCATGGGCCCAAAAAGTTGTAATAGTCTAATAGTTGCACACTAAATAATTGTGAGTGAAGACCAGTCAAAGCATTTAGTGCGTTAACATGCTGTTTACCAGACATAACAAAGACCCGTTACGATCCAAGCACGAACCAACTATATATTTTTCGAAATGTGCCAAGCAATCAATAAAGGTCAGTGTCACGAAAGTTTGGCCAAACGTAAGCCTGGCAAAATATGTCACTCAAGGTTTCACGTTTCGACCAAAAACCCATCTAATAAACTGAAAATGTTGTCGGAATACCTGGTAAAAGTCTAAGCTCCTGTGTGGTTCCATATTAAAAACGCATTGCATTAATGGAGCTAAACATTTGTTTGATATACGAGTAATTCAACTGTCACGATACCTGCCAGATAGTCTCAATCTGGTGATATATCCCGTGATACAGCAGAATGGGTATTTTGGCCACTGTGAACATATATTAATTGCCATGTTAACGGATGATCGAAAACACATTACAAAGGCAAAAGGGCTCTCCTTTTACCCTTTAAAGAATTTCAAAGATTTTTGAAAGTTCTACTGGCTTTACTCCTTTGCGTATGATTGATTGACCACGATTCAATTTTGGTGCACAAGATTTTATGGATGTCATACATTGGGAAAATCCTATGGCACCGCCTCTTACCAAAATTATTCTTACCGAAGTGATTTTAGAAGCAATATCAGATTACCATAAAAGTACATTTCAAAATTTTATCACTTTTTCGCGGAATCCCATGTCACACTCAAGCAACTGAAAGATGCATAAAATTAGTGCAGAATCTTGCTCAACAGCCTGTGGACCAGTAAGAAGGGAAGGCTGGATTAGGAATAAGCTGGATTCGTGTTGTGTCGTGTGCGTAATGCATCTTCATTCAATACAAAAAAAAAAGTACAAAATTGAATAAATATTGTTTTTTTTGTCACTCCGGTGTCGTAAGAAGTAATTCTAATTATAATATTTTTTTGTCTATTTAGTTTCTTTACATCTTGTTTAACAGTAAACTGCACCATTTTAATTAAAAAGTATTGCGAGGAATTTTTATTTTATTTTTCTTTTGACGTAGTTTTTTCCTGATTTTTGAAAACTTCAAAGCTCTTGGGGCAGTACTTCCACTAATTTAATTTAGTTGTCCCCATAATAACTTTTAAACCTGATATCAAGACGCAACTTTCCCGCACCCCGCCATTTCTAAAATCCAAAAATTTTAAAAACGCTCCACCCTAGTAACGATTTTCTTTTCTGTTATAGCTCTCAAGAACATCAAAAAAAGTGTTATAAAAACTGTTTCTATAAAGATGTTTTTATCCCTGTGTATCTAAACAATACTTCTTTTTGAATAGGATCCAGTGAAAAACTTAATGACTTAATAAGTTAATCCTTACATTATCGTCATGGATTTTGCACTGAAGCATATTAGTTTGGTTCTACTTGTACAATTTGGTATGTACGTACTTATTATTTTAAATATAAGTATTAATTAAACCTTTTCACAATATTCTACAATAAATTACATAGTTTGTGTTTTAAACCCTTCAGAGTGGTCACATCTGTAGAGTTGTAAATAAAAATTCAACTTCTTTATACAAGGCGTTGATTTGCATCCTGGTCAAATTCAAGGAGTTAACTATGCTCGTGATTCTTAACACGAATCAATAATAAAATAAATTGTTTTTGAAATCTTTTTTTTGACGTGATTTTCAAATTCGATGTAGCCATCTCGCCAGAGGGTTTAGGCGCTATGTACACATCAATATAGTCGCGCGACAACTCTGCCTACCGCATACGCAACTGGGCGATTCTGAATTTTGCGAGAGGAGTATTCTGGAATACTGTTATTTGATAGTTGCAACTAAAAAAACAAGTAGGTATTTATTAAATATTGGCCAGGTATCGTAATTATATTTGATTACTTACTTCTATTGTTTTATGATAAGCTCCTAAAATTTGGCAAGGATGCATATCAACACCTTGTATAATAAATGTTCTTCTTTTTATTTTTAAAAAA
Organism: Caradrina clavipalpis; assembly: GCA_932526535.1. NCBI lineage: Eukaryota > Metazoa > Arthropoda > Insecta > Lepidoptera > Noctuidae > Caradrina > Caradrina clavipalpis. The sequence goes on from OW052095.1 coordinate 4,541,376, forward strand.
TATTTTTAGGCTGGAATAAAAAGATATCTAAGGATACAATGATCACCTACAATATTGGGGTCTACTCGGGAATTATTAATCCCAACAAGTACACACTCGATTCTTTCAACAAGCATGAGCCCATGCTCAAAGAAGAGTACCGCGAAGCCATTATAGACACAGGCGGTAAAGAGTTGAATTTTTATCATTACCTCGTGACAATCAACTTCGGTTTAATAAATGGTACACAAACGTCTTATTACGAAAATCACACAGGTACACTCAGAGATAGTGAAGACCAAACGCGTAACACTTCTAAAGCTCGTTTTGTGCGTACTGTACGCACAGGAGACATCTTAATCTCAACCAAACATGATAGAGGACTAATTGGACACGCGGCCTTAATGGTTTCTGATTACTGGGTTTTAGAAATGCGTCATGTCAAAAAATGTCATAAAAAGCATGGAGCCAACCAAGAACTTTCTAAGAGCGACTGGTTCGACCGTTACAGTTATTATTGGACGACGGTGTATCGTTGTCCTGACAAATCCGTAGCTAGAAAAGCTGCTTACTGGGCTGATCACAACTATTTTAACCCTAGCGGTGGCCAGGAGCAGACTATAATGGTTGATTACAAGGTAACTGGAGACTTTGAGTCGATAGACCCCAGCTACAGTTCCAAACTTGTGCTTCAGGCTTACTACTATGGTGCGGAAGGCGTAGTTGATCATGTGGACAAATATGGACCGATAATCTTACCAAGCCGTATACCATCGTATTTTTTGCCACCTTATGAGTTGCTGGAAATTGGAAAATTTTAATTGTATGTTTGTTTTGGTAAATATTTTTGAGGTTTGTGTTTGCATTTCTTTTTTATTTCAGGGGAATGTCCCCTGAAATAAATCGATAACGCACTCCATTCAGAATTAGTCTAGGGATATTTTGGCGAATATAATTAAAGACAGTGTAAAATTAGCACTAATATCTTACCGTGTGGTTAGTCAGTTTTTTAACTCAAAAACTTGTACTAAAACAAGTTAGTTTCAGTACAAGTTTCTGAGTTTATTCGAATATAATTTAAAGTATTCAAATATTAACAAAATATGACTACTTACTAAATACATAATTAAAAACCATTGTGCCCCAGTTAAATTATGGTCATGTTAATAAAAAATATATTATTTGTTGTTTTTTTTTCACCCATTCTAGGTTTACTTAGTACAGACATGTACTGTCAGCAAAAAAGATAAGTAACCAGGGTCGTTTAATATATTCAAAGTATTTTTTTAAACCGATAGGTGTTTATAATGTAATTTAAGTACATTAAGATAAAACAAACAGTTCATTTATTAAATTCAATTCCATTTAAAAACTACCACCGGTTTCAAAGAAAAGTGCAACTATATTAGACGATCCGGTTCCTTATATCTTTTATCGACCGTACTTAAACATAATCAGCCTTACTTCCACGTCAAACCACTTTCAACGGTGAGTTAGGTGAAAAATCTTACCTATAAATATTAATCAGCGTTGAGATGTTGTTATGTACTAGCTCAGTGACAGAAAATGTAAACAGCGGCGACCCGTTCTTTAATTATAGTTAAGAGTAAAATGGCGGGCGTCAATCAGCTGTGACGATGACATTTTTGGTCTATGGATTCTATTGTGAAATTTGACAATTATGCTCAATTGTTCGTTCGATTTCGTTCTTTAGTCGAATAATTTGGTCATGCTCTATGCTGACCATCTAAGTGTTGGCAGATTAAAATAGTGTTTCATCGTTCAGTCAGTCAATTAAGAGGTAACTAAGAATGAATTAGCGTTATTTTTATCAGTAAGACCCAATATTATAACTTACAAACATTACATACTGTGACTAAGTCCTAATGTATCCGAACGCACACAGGCACACAGTATCAGTATGGGATCAGACAGGGCTGGACGAATTCGATGAAACTTAATCGAATGTCATTCGACGTGTACTGCGTCGAGTGGTCTGACGTTTGATGTACTCGACTCGTTACGAGCTACCGCGGTCCTCTTGTAAATATGTACATGTTTCTTTTTTTTATTGGAATGACATCGTTTTAACGTCCCTTTGAGAAATGAGGAAGATGATGAATGCAGACGTATGTTATTTGCTTTTGATTTTTAAAGCGGATGAAGAAAAATATATAATAGCTTTTTCTTATAGTTACAATCTCCGTTACAATCGGCGCCGCCGAGGCCGGCCTAGAAAGAGGTGGCGAGACGATTTGGACGCGTACCACGAGGGCTGGTTGGAGGTGGCTCAGGAAAAGAGCAAATGGAAGGAATTGGGGGAGGCCTTTGCCCAGCAGCGGGACAGTACGGGCTAAATAAAAAAACTCCGTTAAAATCAAGACGCGTAGAAATTATTACTAAAATTTTGTAGTACTAAGTAGGTTACAAAGGTTACTTTGAGTTGAAATAGTCTTACAGCTGTCATTTTAGATTCGCATAGCTCAGGACGAATTCTACGTAAAGGACCAAAAACCCTTTGGGGAATACAGGCGTGATGGTATGTTATCTGTTATCTAATTAACACACATAACATGCCACATCCAGCGTTCCCAACTCCCGGTGATGAAACATCTATAAATCCGACAACGACGGAGTAAGACATCCAATTTTCTCTAAAGCCAGAGTCCACTCGAGAACTCAGCAGTGATGAATAGAACGCTCAGGAAACAAATCTCTTTTGTGAGTTATTTTACACTGACTTAAGATGACCCTTTCAATGTTATTTACTTAATGGAAGCACCTACTTTGCAAATGTAGGTAATTTTTATTGTGGCAATGTGTTTTTGTACCTTGTGTGTAAAGGAATACGATTAGTTTTTGAATATACTTTACGTTAGAACAAGTATTAAATCGTACTGACAAGTATGAAACAAGAAAATATTTCCATGCCACATAAGTTAGTGACTTACATGCTGGCTTGACAGGATGGCGTCCGGCCACGGAAGGAATATTTAAATTTTTCACACTTAGAGCGTTTTCGTTGATTAAACTATTAAAAAATTTTGGATCTTTAAACTTTTTCCTTTTTCTTTAGACACAACATGTAAAGAAATATTTTTGATTGAACATCGGCCATGTTCTTCTTCTTCTTAGCGTTTCGATGACAAACTATAATTATAAATAAATTATATTGTTGCGGCCCAGAATTTGGCCACTGTCTGCGTGATTTTATTCGGGTCATTACGGACCTTGGCCCTTATTAAGGAGCTATAATATAGACATATGAGGCCCGCCACAATCCACTGGGCCATCACGACAATACCTACAAAAAGTCAAAGTCCAATCTTTTATTTCAATTAGACCATTAAAAGGCACTTTTGAACGCCAATTACATGAAAAAAATTGAATCTAGTTGCCCATTCTAAAAGGTAGTTTCGTATGGAAAATAAGGGGCAAGAATCTCCACACTCTTTAAAAAAAAAAATGTATTGCAATAAGTCGTACTAATACATTAATTTCATAAAAATATACAAATGTCAAAACGATCTATACGTACTCAGTGCTACAAAATTAGAAAAGAAAGCAAAAATAATTTAACTGGCGATATTGTCCAACAACAACATTCCAACATTTCAAATACAACGAATCAGTGTGTGAGTCATACTCAAATGTAGAATTAATGTCGTACATACACAGATTTCTAAAAACAAAACCTTTCCCTTTGTCCCGTAGTCAGGTCAAAGTCAAAGACAAATAATTTATTCCAATTAGACCATTAAAAGGCACTTTTGAACGTCAATTAATTAAAACTATTGAATTTAGTTGCCCATATTCCAAAGAGTAGTTTCGTATGGAGAAGAACGGGCAAGAAACTCCATACATACTCTTTTAAAAAACGTATTACAACAGGTAATAAAGAAATGCCGCATTGGTGTTCAAAAAATGTTACTGACAGACAGGAGTACACTTCTTCTTCTACTCTTGAACCAACCATATAACAGCGTTTTCAAGAAGCTGTGACGTCACTTCTGCTAAAAAAGCGGGGCTAAAAAAAAGATCAAAAAAAAATTTTTTTTTTGTACAAAACTTTGTTGGTAGGTATTGCTTTTTTCATATAGATAGGAAATCATCAAATAACTTCCCCAACCCTGGGCGGCACGGGAGGGATTGTCAGACTTTTACTGACTAAAACCCATCTATGTTCCTTCATGTGCCCTTTGCGTTCCAGGGCCGCGGTGTCTCTTTCGAACAACCCGCGGCGGTAGGTAGATAAAGGTTTGTAATCGACCTTTGTACCTTTATGTACTTTTGTTTATTAAACAATGACTTGTGAAAAATGTTTGAAATAAAATTCTGAACAATATCCGTTGAATAAACATTTGGTAGAGCGAGAGATAAATATGAATGTAGCGTCAATGAGGTACGACTCAAATGGACATGACAGTATTTAATTAAGTACTTTTTCTAAACTTTAGCTAAAATAGATTAAAACTGATTTAAATTCTTAATTGGTGAGATTCATCAGAATGGTTGGGTGCGCAGTACTCGTAACCGGCGTGCTTGTATGACCTGATGTATGAACGCGAACGAGGAGAAAGTAGTATGTAAGGATCGTAGCAGGTGGGGTTTTGTGGTTTCTGCCTACCCCCATGGGGAAAAGGCGTCAGTTTATGTATGTCTACTATGTAGCATAAAAAGGCGACTTTGTTCGCCTGTATTATAGTTTTTCTTTGTTTTTTACGGAACCCTATTTTTCTTCTGATATAAATGTAACCTAAGTTCCCTACAACATCAGCTATGTATTCAATCGGTCTAACAGTTTTCGTTTTCCCTTTAGTACCGTTATTAACATCCTGTATTTATTTACTTTAACTTTATTTATTTGTAAAAAATTTGGTACATACATTGCAAATTACAGTTACAAAAATACACTTAACTAATTAAAAGCTCTTATCTCTATGGCATTTATTACAGGAACAGCCCAAGGGATTGAAAGAGGGATAGCATTCCATTTGTTAATAGAAATAGTCATAAATATTGAGAAATTGATGTTATCCCAAAGGAAAGCCAATCGAAAGTAATCCATAGATCTCACTTTTGCAAACAAAACAAAACATTGTCAAACAATCTTGAAAATTTCTACAGAAGAACGTAAAACCGTTGGTCGTGCATTTATTTATTTATTGAAACTTTATGCAACAAAAGTACAAAGGCGGGCTTAATGCCTTAGGCATTCTCTACCAGTCAACCAAAGGTGGTGAAGAGATATCATGGCAGGTGCAAATTACTGTAAAAGATTAAAACAACATTTGATACTTACTTTAAACACAAAAAAAGAACTCAAAGCAATTATATAGAAAAACTAATTGTACACAAGTACAAAACAACTAAAATTATCCAAACGAATCATCTGATCTCTCTCCCTGCTCTGTCTGAATGGTTTGATTGCCGTCCCATCGGACTATAAGAGATAGAGATTGAGAGAGAGTACACCTGTGGTTAGCACACACATTGGAGCACTGCATTGTCTGCTGTGTACTTAGCTTATTAAGCTACCGTGACCGAGATTCGGTCAGAAGTATTTATGTACTTCTTATCTTGGTTCTGTTAATTAAAAAAAAAAGTTTACCCACATACACAAACAGCCAGATTTACAAGAACAATTTTCTATTAGCCATACAAATATTTGTTCCGTGCGAGATATAACCATCACGCCTGTATTCCCCGAAGGGTTAGGCAGAGGTGTACCAATGTACACCCACACAGAGATGATGTCCGTGCGAGATTGAACCCGTAAAACACGCATCTCACTAGCTAATCGGCCAATCGTGTCGTCAAATCATTCCTCTACATTACAAGATTATTTTTCACCTATTGTAACTGTACAATTATCTTTAGTAATACATAATTATAATCCTTCCTTTTGTTTTTTTTTTATTCGAGATGGATAAGCTCTAGACTCTAGTCTTGGTCAAAGGCGACATAGACAAAGTCTACGATGGAGTGAGCTTACCCAGAAGAAGCCTGTCCACTCTAACTTTGAAGAGATTAGCGTTGAATGCGTTTGGAAATACAGACGCCGCCGGTCTCTACCGGCGGAACTCTCTAGTTCCACTCCGTTACAATGCGCATTATAAAAGAGGTTTGAAAACGCTTAGTGCTAATCGATGGAATGACAACATGATGGGGGTGGTAGCTAAAGGTGCGTCTAGATGTCTGATGGTAGAAGGGGGCTGCTATTAAAGAGTATCTGTAGAAAGAGTGATAAAAAGGAATGTTCGACAAAAGGGTGTCAAACAACCATCTCCAACTGAATTTACAACGTTAAGAAATTGACGTAATGGCCAGAAAACCATGATCGGCTGGACGCAAACGGTGAATTTAATGATAAAAGCCATAAAACGGTTATGGCACCAGATAACGGATTTTACGAGCTTCTTTCGAATTAATTTGCTCGCTGTTGCAGATTTGATTGGCGGAATTTTATAAGTATATTACCTATCTGTTAAATTGTTATTATTAACTAGCTTTATACCAAGCGGTGTTGTTACGTGTACGTCTTTGGTTACGTATCATCATCTGCTTAACCTTTTCCCAATTATGCTGGGGTCGGCTTCCAGTCTAACCGGACCCGGATGCAGCTGAATACCAGTGTTTTACATGGAGCGACTGCCTATCTGACCTCCACAACCCAGTAACTGGGCAACACGATACCCCTTGGTTAGACCGGTTGTCAGACTTTTTGGCTTCTGACTATCCGTAACGACTGTCAAAGATCTACGAATGACAGCCGGGACCAACAGCTTGGTGGTGTCGCGCGTGGTTACGTAGGTATAATTTTTTGAATAAATCAGTTTATCCATAAATGAAAACCGCATCAAAATCCATTGCGGAGTTTAAAAGATCTAAGCGTACTGAGGGAGAGACGGCGAGATGAGACTTTGTTTTATGCTATTTGGAGATAACTACTGAGTGAGAATAAATAATCATTTAATTTTAAACCGGAAAATCTTTTGTTTAAAAAGTTACAATGTTGAAAATCATTATATTGTGCAAGAAAATAAAAATGCACTATTCTTTTTTATTATGTCCTAAAAAATTTGTAGACTGTGAAGATAATCCAAATTTCGAATGTTTAATTACGAAGGAAGAAGAAGAAAAGCATAAAGTTGCATGCTTAGTAAATAAAATAAAAACAATTCAGTAAATTGTATAGTATTTACGTTACTAAAATCGTAATAAAGTAATGTATGTTGAAGTATCACGCAATTACAACCGAAGAGATCCAACTTTGCATGAATAATTCTTATGGGTTTATAGGCATTATCACGCTATTTGCTTTGGTGGATAAGCAATAAGCAATACCCATTTTCTTCCACAGTTTACCACGAGATTGCTTTAATATTTTTGTGATAACATAGAATTTGATGCTTATTTCCGTGTCTCTTTGATCTACGTATACGACGCCACAGGCACAGCTACTAGCTATGATACGTTAACTATAGCAGCGACAGCCCATAATGGACCTAAACGCACTTGAAATAGATATACCTATACACAACGTTGCCTCCTACATCGTTGGCGCCGGGCGTGCAACGGAAATGGCGACCAGACCTGAAGGGCTACGCACCCATTCATCATGGCCGGAGACTGTGTCCGGTCACATGACCTCACCTGTAACCTTACGCGTGTATCAGATGCTCCTGTGCCTAATTAAATTGGATGTACAATGTTTGGTAGTGACAATATAGTGTATTGTGATCTAGGTAGATTGACTGTAGTTTGTATGTTCGTTGAAGTTCATTTTTGGTCCTTTTCTCCGCACGTATTTAGAAGGTAGTCTCTAAAAATACTAGTAGAAAACGTGTTTGCGAAATATTATAATTTTTATCTACATAATAAAATCGCTTATTAGCGATCTTCACGCATTGCGTGTGTGGTGAGATGTCCAGACGTGCGCCACGAGGTCTGATTTGAGGTCACATAGGAGAGGAGTTCTTGGAAGGGCTCGAATGAAACCTATGTCAACCAGATAAGCATCACTGGCTAGATAACACAGATGTAATATCTGTACCTTCAGGACCAAGGGGTCGCAAAGATACACAGGTCGTTTTGTGACTATTAGGATCGATTTGGGTACCTACCAAATTTTTTACAATAAAATAAAAAAAATATAAGCTATACAGTATTCAAAATATTACACACTTCAGCCAAAACCATTCCGCCTAGACAGCAGACACCAACCAACAATGTCAAAACGAAATTCGCCGCGTAAATGCCGTATGAGCACCTCTATAAAAGTTAAAAGCTTTTGTCGAAAAAAGTGCTGGGAATAAAATAAAAGTGGATGCAGTTCCTAAAAGCGGGGTACCAAATGCAGAGCCATGTACGAACATTGAACAGTTGTCGTGTCCCACGGGACTTTTGACCGGAGAAATATTTTCCACGGTGGATACTTTTTGCGAGCATAATGTGGATAGTTCTTTTTTGCAAGGATTTCTTGCGGTAGCTGCCAATTTTTCTGCACGTTGGTGTTTACTGAGCAAAGTTTCTTAGAAGGTTAAAGTTTTCCGTGGATTTATGCAAAACTCGGTGTTTGACTTTGAGTTTATTTATAGGTACAGGCTGTAACAAAACTCATCACTTAACCGCTAAGTTAATCAAAAATGATTGTTGGGAAATCACTTTTATTTGTCGTATTGAAAATGTAAGACTTTTTATGATAGTGCGCAATGTAATGCACGCCAAAAAAATGTGCTTACGGGTGCATGCAACCGTACCTACAGTGGTCTTAGATGCAACGACCACTGCTTTTTTTTTTTTTTTTTTATAGACGGGAAATCATCAAATAACTTCCCCCGCCCTGGGCGGGGCGGGAGGGAGTGTCAGACTTTTACTGACTAAAACCCGTCTATGTTCCTTCATGTGCCCTTTGCGTTCCGGGGGCGCGGTATCTCTTTCGAACAACCCGCAGAACGACCACTGCTGATGTGTTGTTTGCAATTCTCTAGAGTTGCTAGTTACCCTGAACACTTGGACTCGAACAGAATAGTCACAAATACTTCTTCATTCCTCAAAATATTTATCTTCATCTATACTATATTATAAAGAGGTATGATTTTTTTGTTCGTTTGTAACGAATAGACTTTGAAACTACTGAACCAATTTTATCAATTTTCTCACCAATAGTTAGCTACATTATTCCTGAGTAACATAGGCTATATAACATCACGCTGCGACCCACGGGAGCTGAACATTACCCAAAGATGTAACTTATTGCGGGTGAAATAAGCCACGCAGTTCGCTAGTTATTATTAAAATGGTAGCTACAACTAACCTCGAACTAGCTTCTAGGGTTCAGCATAAACAGTCCGACTAATTTAATGTATTCATAGGTCATCTCAGTTCTCAAGTAATAACAATGGCTATATATGTGTAGTAAGACGATATTGTGTCCTTGTTCGCAGTCCAATATACGCTTGTTACTATGCCGACAGGTAATTACTACCTGTGGAACGTATATGCACAATCTCGGGGCTGAGATTGAAAGGGATTGGGGAATCTTGTAGTCGTAATGGTGCACTTACTGTATTATATTGGATGCAAATGATTATGTGATGAAAGCACGCCTTTTGTTGTTGAAGTTGTGGGTTCGCAACCGGGCTTAGGCAAGTACCAAAGTGAGTTTTTCTACTCGTATTTAAAATTGAATATGATAAAATATCAAATGGGGTTGAAACCCTTGTAACCCAAAGGCTAGCTTTTACCATGACCAGAAGCAAACCATTGCCATGCATTGCATCAATTCAGCCTGTCTATTGAGCTGTAATTGAAGGCCAGGCGGAAGAATTTTTGATAACATTCTGCTTTAGTTTTCAGGATTCTTTGCCCGAAGGGTACCAATACCAACGGGACTCTATTACTAAGTCTCTCCTTCCGTCTGTCCATCTATCCGTCAGTGAACTGTACCGCTAATCCGTGTAGATCAATAATTGTGATCCATACCTTGTCTGTATAAGAAGAGACCTTTCTTCTGCAGTAGCCGATCTCCCTCGATGAATTTAAGTGAAATAAGCTTTAGGAGAGCTAGTTAATCCTAGCTTCAAGAGAGATGACAAACCGCTCACCTCAACCTAACATTACCGACGAAGATTTTTACAAAACAAACCGGCCGTTAGCACGACCACTTAACAAACAATGGTCAACAAAACAACTGGAACGCACAGCACCCGTCAATGCCATTGACGGCCAAAGCACAGAATAAAAACGTCACGAGTGATTACATTGAACAAAAGCAGATTTGTTCGCACGATATTCAGTTAATCCATGATTAATCCAACCACAGATGCGTGTGATGAGGGTCGGCGTTGTGACAGCGCGATAATTGTGATATTATGATAGCGTGCCGTTCTGATATACGCTTTGTGCTAGGATTTTAAGAGGGAGTTAGAATCGTAGATAAAGATTTTGGGGTTTTATAAGTGAGGGATTTGCGGGTGGTGATGATGCTTCTGTCTTGGTTTCTGGCATTATTTTAAAAGTAATATTAGCATTTAATAGGATATTATAATATGTATATTTAGACTAAAAAAAAACTCACTTTTTAAAAGCATCTGAAAGGTTGAATTATTATTTCGCTCTAAATGTACTCAAAATGTGCTCTGACTAATTAGCCCAAAAGCAAGCATCTTAATTATATCTTTATGCTTGTCACTATCCCATAAGTAAAGTAACCAATTAACGAATAAATTCATTCTAAAATGTACTTACTTATTCTTTTAATAGGTACTTAATGGTTATAAAGGATTTCCAAGGTCAATGTAAAGGAAATATATTATGTGCTAAACGGGTACCTACTTCCAATTTAAAACTCGATCATCATTTATTCCACGCTCGTGCCAACCACTCCGTGTTCTACTAAAGAACACGACACGTACACAACGACAGGTCGTAGAAGATGAGTGATAGCACACACTTCCATTGTCATACAATGGCACATTTCCTCTCTTTCTTTTTACTTTCACACCCCAATCCGGACCACTTCAGTGCAAAAAATTCCGAATTCCTTCCATAAAGACTAGGTACGCCGCAAACCTGCAAGAGTTCGTGTTCTGTAATAATTTCCACTTCAAATGTAGGCACAGTGAGCCAGTACACTCGCTTAGTTGAATAATTCAAAAATTCACGTCGGCCACTTGCGAAAACCACGAGAGTAAACGCTAACTGTGCAGTTCGCGAAAAAATACAACCGGACTCGAGTGCAAAGTGTTACCAGTTCATTATTCTGTTTGAATGTACCCCGTGCTTCTGTTCTTTTGGGGAATAAGGGTGCTCGTTATGATTTGAGTGGCGGACTTGGGGGACTGTCGCGTTTCTTTTGTTTTAGCTGTTGATTGTGGCTGGGGTAATGATGCTGAATATTTTTTGGCTAACTAGATGAGTTGGGTACAAAAAATATACTGGAGACTGGACAAATAAACAATTCTCGGGGTTTACTGAAAGGTTGGCAGTTTTTTTTTTGCTTGGTTCTGTATTGTGTTGTACTTCAGTACCTGCTGAAGGTTCAGTTTCAACAGAAGCTTTGATCCGTTTGACATCATTTATTTTTGAATTTTGCTTATCACATATAACTAAAAAATATTCACAAAAAACTCAATAATTATTGAAATTTTATAATGTAAAAATACTGTTCCTTTCATTAAATTAATTATCTGTCGATTAAAAAATTGCAATGACATAAAAATACGACTGTCAAAAATATCAATACACAATCAAAAAATATCAATACTCAATGAAAAAAACTAAGACAAAACATCAGAACAACCTCAGACCGTAATCACAATCAGTTTTCCGTCTCACAACACGATCACCCTTCGTACTAAAGCACTAAAGATAAAGGCAAAGTAATGAAATCCCGGGTAAGTGGATAATTAAACAACAGAACAAGTTTTGACATAACTCCCAGCGGCCTCATAAGGTAATGAGTTTGGAAGAGAAACCTCAGTTTTGAAGTCTGCCTATTTTATCAACTAACATTATGAATTATGCTGTCTTTAGTTAGGGTGAGTAGGACTTTAGGTACTGATATTACTTCAACATTTATCAAAGTTTAGTATAGAAAAATATCTGATTATTTTGTTTTAAAAATAAATGGACTAGTTTCATATTTCATTTGAATAACTGGCATTTCCAGTCAGAAATTCAATACAAAAATTAGAATATAGTGAAAAATAAATAAAAAAGAGAATCTATTCATACAAATAAATACAATTTTTATGTCGGAGCGAACAGCATTTTACTAAATAAATAATTATGAATGACAATCATTCGAATTAAAACACGCGAATAAAAAACTTACGCAATAAAAGTAAACTTTGTCAGACTAGTTTGTTTGTTTCAGCTAATCTCGAAAACGGCTGGACTGATTTGGACGGACCCTTTACTTGCAGGTAGCTGATGATATAAGAAGAAACGTGAGCTGCTTTTAAAACGAATCCTTTTGATAACCAACATTCACGCGAACGAAGTCATAGACATAAGCTAGCATAGACATGATGAGTAGCACTTCAAGTACGTACCTTGAGCATTTATCAAAAGTCCGGTTTCAAATTATAAAAAACCTAAATACTCCATTAAAAAATCAAAGAACAAGTTAAATCTTTCATTTGAAAAACTCGCATTCTCATTCAAAAATAGAACACGAAAACCTGATGAGAATAAAGTACAGGATTACCTTTCACGAAATGGTAAATTATAGCAATAATGCCTTTCTCATTTAAGCAAAGCTACGCATTGCACAAAACCATCTTTAATTCCTTACCCATAAAGTACATTTTACAAAGCATGTTTCAAACGAGACGCACTGAAATGACAATGTTTATTTTGAGAATATAACATTGCCTCAGTTAAAAAGTGCTCAACGGAAACTTTTTTATTAGCTTATTTATTTGAGACTGGAACGTACTCAACGAGCTTCTGCAATTTGTCGAGGTTTCTTGGCAATACTTTTTGTTCTTATTGTATTGCGATCCAAGAAAGAGGGGAAACGTGGATGGATGGATGGAATATAGAACCTTCGATATGCTCAAAATTTACATAGGAGGACATTTCTGTAATCTCTCATTTTTATTTCATTTATTTATTTATAAAAATAAATATGTCACCTTACAAACTACTATAAGACGATGTTTTTCTCACAAATTGAATTTAACCATAAAATATACTTTCAAAAAGTTTATTTCATCCTATTTCCTACTAATATTATAAATACGAAAGTTTGTGAGTATGCTATATTAATACTCCTAATATCCTACTTATATACTTAAACATAAAATGTAACAATAAAAAATAAACAGTCAAATTTTTGTTTCTCCTTCAATGCATCTTTGTGCTCCAGATACAAACTGATTTTGTTTATCAATGCACCGATAATTGATTCGCATTAATATTTAGATAGTGTTCAAATCGGAGCCAATAACGTGTAGAACCAACGAGGTACTTAGATCTTTCGTAGGTTGGTAGCAACGGTTCTAAGCCAATTTTAATTATCTATCTTGTGTTACACAGTATCGGTCATTGTGGCTATCTGTAGGAGAGGCCTATGTCCAGCATTAGACGTCGTGCGGCTGATATAACGATGATGACGATCTTACGTTACAATATTTCCTTTATCGACTTGAAGGGTCTTATGGCACGCCAAGCCCGCTACACTATTCCCAACCACTTCAACTCACACAATCAACAGTTATAGTGACCGACAGAAAAGCGCCAAGACAATGAAGCTCGACGAGTACCGAAGAAACGATACAACTGTCCCCACGACGAAACTACAACGAACTTGTGGCATGCCAGTTTGCACCTTGATAAAGACATTATGTACTACAAACAGTGACATGGGAGACCAATAATATACTATTTGTAGCAGCACAGTCGTAACCGCTATGGGCATTTTAACCGTATAGTCGCATCAACCATCATACCAATTTGGCTGCAAAAGAGCGTTACTGTGTTCCGATTTGAAGTGTATGGGTAGGCACATTTCAACTTTGTCTCTTAAATGGCAACATAATTATTTGCAAGGCCTCGGGTATTGTAGTTGTTTATAGACAACGGTAACCACTTCATATCAGGTGGACCGTCGCGTCGCCTTGTTTTCCATCATAAAGAATTTTGATGGACAAATGGCAATATAGACATTTTGATCATATTGACGCGTCAATTTCGATAGTCCCTTAAACATCCTTCGTTTTCTTACTCCAAACCTTATCCCTTTCTTTATATAGTTACGTGGACCGTGTAATGGGAAGCGCGAATGTAACGGACCTTTTGTTGAAGAGCTAAAGTTTTGCAGTTTCCAGCCGTAAATCCTGGACACGAAAGAGTTTATTTAGTGAAGATAGTTGCAGTACAGTTCATTTGTTTTACTTTTTTCTGCTGTTGAATTTTGTTTTCTTAGTACTTTTACTACTTCTTCTCGATTTTTTTTAGTGTCACTTGCCGGGAATTTTGTTAAAGAGTTTTGGTATGCTTAATTAAAATTGAGCGATTTGATTTCGATTAGAGGGCAATTCTACCAACTTTTAGGAATACAAGGATCTCAATCTGTCACAAATAACTCTAATTTACGTACATTTTTTGACATTGGTTATCGCTAAGAGATTGCGACTAGATTTTTTAATGAATTAGCGTTCTAATAATTATGTTGTAATAATTTTTTTAAAAAAATGTAGCCAAATATCGTCGAAAATTAATCGAGGAGCTATTAATTTTTGGCAGGTGTAACACTATGCTACGCCTATATATAGATATATTAGTCAACATTTCAAACCGTTTCCTTTTGATGACGCCATTTTACCTGCTCTGTAGTAACAGATTGTTATAAGTTGTAACTACATAACAATATTACTATTGTAAACGCGAAAGTTTTAGGATGGCAGTTTGTTACTCTTTCGTGCTTAAACGTGTGAACTGAATTAGCTGAAACTTGGCAAACATATAGATATAAATCTAGCTTATCGCGTAAGATAATTTTTATCCTGCTTTAGTATTCCCGTAGAATAATTTAGGACTTTGGCCTAGTTCTGAAGTTTTCGCAGACGAAGTCGTGAGTAGAAGCTAGTAGAGTAATTGTATGAGCTATTACATGTTTTGTTACCTTACGCCAATAAATGATTAACATAAAATCACGCCTGTGTTCCCCGAAGGGTTCGGCAGAGGTGTACCAATGCACACCCACAGTTCGCCGGTATGTTTAGGTGTTTAGGTTCTTTAGAATAGGGGGCGAGCCTATTGCCATTGACAGGCACAAATCCTAACTCCGAGCTGCTACTGAGAATTTTATAACCCAATAACACCCCTCCTTTAGCCACACCTTTGACCTTCGATGTCTATAATCAGAAGATTAAAAGATAAATTATTTAAGTGATGGGAATTATATTTCATGTAATTATTGGCTTTGTTAAGTGTATTTTTACACACTTTACATATGATAGTAATATGACGGCTATTAAATGCGTCAGAGTTTGCAAAGCCTTTCAGTAGCAAGCACTAACATTCTTCAATAATCCTGACATATAGTCTTTATTAACACTCAAGTAATAGTAATATTTACCTCTTTGTACTTTATTTGTTTGCAGAAGCTTTAAGTACAGTTATCAAAAAATATTTTCTCATTTATTCAGTCTTTATTTATCAGTAAATGTCGTGATGGCCCAGCGCTCAAGGCACCTGCCTCTCTTACATGACATTATAGGTTCAAATCCTGTAAGTATCAATGTCACTGTTACAATTCAAATTAACTTTGTAAGTTCATCTTGGACATCACTGTCATCGGTAAAGGAAAACATCACTTTTTCAACAAACATTTAATTAATAACTGAAATATGCCTTGACCAACCATGGTGATCATTCCTCATGCCTTCTCTATTTGAGAAGAGGTATTAGTCCTGTAGGAGCATTTATATCATCATCCTACCTACATAGGTTCATATAATGAAGAGTTAAAATGTTCCAGAGAGGTCATTAACCCCTCGTTATTAGCAACATCTTCAGTGTAATAATGTTTAATTATTAATTAAGACGAAGGTTAAACCACGTAGTTTAAAATGTTAGCGGCAATGCTTGTGGCTTCATTATAATATCTCGAGGGTTCATTGAACTCGGAATAGGCTACAAGACTATCCTGAAGATATAATGTAATTACAGTATTGGGTAAGCCTTATCTACTAAACATGCTATTTAGGATTCCGTACCCAAAGGGTCCAAACGAAGCCCTGTTGCTCTCACTCACACGCTTCTATTGCTCTCCGTCTGTCTGTTTGTCTGTCTTTCAGTCACAAGGTTGTATCTTTTAAACCAAAGGTTCACACTTGTTTTTTTTGTGTACCTACTTAATTATATGTGACTTGTATGAACATATTAAAGAATTCCCATCTTCTTCTTCTTAGCGTGTCGATGGCAAATAAAGAATAGTAATGAAATAAATAGATAAAATATTTTTTTAATTGTGTGGCCCAAAATTTATGCTACGGTAACCCTACCCCATCCTCTCAGAATTTCCATAATTTTTTATCATACTCGAAATGTTTTTTTTTACCTAGTGTAAATTATTCTACGGTGGTACCGAACCCTTAGCTTACGAGTACGACTCGCACTTGACCGGTTTTTCCCAGCGTCGGTGTAATTTTCTCCACAACCGTGCAACTGTCGTACATGCAAGCTTGTAACTAAATCTGTCTGCAATAACGATGTCGGCGTAAGTTGTCGGTGTACGGTGTAAGTTGTCGGTGTACGGTGTAAGTTGTCGGTGTTCAGTGTCGGCCAAGGAGTCGTGTAGTTGGCCTTAATCGCTAATTACATAGTGTAGGTATGTGTTCTTGCAGAGCAGTAAATTGTGCTTAGAAGTATTTCTGCAACATTTTATTTTATTTTAGAGAAATGTTGAAAGTGACATAATTATGTCAGTCGTATCGTAGCAGAGTTAAAAATGGATATTGATACTCGGTGAGCCTTTTAAAATATGTTTGTGTCTGTTTGTAGCTAAAGTCAAATCCTGATCTTTGAAGTAATTAAAAAAAAACGGATTTTTCAATAGTCAGATTCTGGTAACTGTTATCAGATGAATAAATTAAGTACACATAGTTTCGTCATTGTTTAGTTAGTATTTTCTGTACAAAAACTGTATACCCGCCGTATTTATTGCTCTTTTATAAGTAACAGTTATATCTACTCGTAACAATGAAAAAGTCGAGGCTAAATATTGTCCATCTATCCATACTAATATTATAAACGCGATACTGAGTTTTTTTATTTGTATAAATTACGCTTTCACAGCAAAACTACTCAACCAATTTTAATGATTATTGGTAGGTACAGGGTAAGCTTGAATCCCAAGAAAGGACATAGGCTTCTTTTTAGACGAATTAGGGGGCAAAAGTAATCAGTAATTTAAAAGTCACCAGATAAGGACATCGGAATAACTCAATCACAAAATGATTTTCGTAAGATAATGTACGAGTATGATAACATTAGATACTTATTTACTGTTTCTATTTAATTTAGGTACTACCTATCTACTCTTTTGGCATAAAGGCAAGACAAGAATATACAGGAAATTTTTTTAACCAGTGCGTAAATTTTGCCATAATAAACTTCAACACGTTTTATTAAACACGTATATTTTATTTTGATATGTCTTAGTACTAAAAAAAAAAGTTATCGCTTACGAAACATGTTTACTTAAAAACCATATTTCATTGTCACTCGGCGCTAGCGCATTCCCCACCCCCTCACCCCAGCCATGCGCCCGGGCGGCGGTGGCGGCCGCGAGTTTTCATTGATAGTATGGCGAATAGATTATGTCCTGGATGTTTTGCTTATTTCAAACTCGGATAAGGATGAAATTTTTTTTAATTTTTTTTTTTAACTAAACACGGAAATGTGTTCTATTACTGACACTGAACTACCCAAAAAAAATTACGCACTGGTTAAAAACTTATCCTGTATTCTTTTTACTCTAATATTAAACCTCAGTGTAAACAATTGCAGTACAGTGGTGCAACAAGAAGAACGTGATTAATGTAGCGTGCGACGAGGCAGACAGTGTTCCTCAAGATGTACTGGTGGTGCGTTTTAAAGGAGCGCTGACGTGTGGGAACCAGCTTTTATTTTGTTAGGTACTGTTTGGCATAAAATAAACTTTTTGTTCAAGTATACATGCTCAGGATCGGTGAAGCGACAATCTTCGCAGAAAAGCTGTTAGCAACTTGGCAAGAGTTGAAGAGAATGAAGGTCGCCACGTGTGTTACAATTGCTGTATGCGTTGGGCGCTATTAAAAATTTAATAGTAGGTACCCAATAAAGATTTTTTTGGCATCCTAAAGTCACAGTTTTCTCCACGATAAGAATTAGATATCTACATATAACGACACAAAAAAGATTTATTTATTTCTCAGTACATTACGTTACCGTGACATTACGCTCCTATATATGCCTTCAATAACCCAATGGCTAACGAAACAAGATAATTATGTCAGCACAATTATTATCAAAACAGAAACAGAAATGGACACGTAGTGTTCAAAACTTATAATTTGTTTATTCTCATTCTATAACAAAATATATAAGGTCCTGAATAAAATGTAATGTAGAATAATATCACAGTCTAACAAATAGGTAATGCAAGCAGTTGTTCAATACAATTAAGATATCATCAGAACGTCATCGTCGGCAGAAATTAAATCAGTCATATTGTCATTAAATAAGCGATATAGCGGTACACACCTATTGCTATTTTAATTTAAACCATTCCAGTTTTTCAGAACATCGCAAAGCGACTGGTCGACTCTTCACGTGACCATCGGCCTGGCCCCTTCTTGCCCCAAACAACCAGCATTGCCATACAACGTGGCAATGCTGCCAGCCTTTTGGGCACTTGCCCCAGTGACAGCAATGCGGATGAGTTTTTTGATGCCCTATAAACTTATTTTTTTTTATAAACTGTACATAGTTAGTAATTTAATAATAATTATTATTTTACCATAACTAAATCACAATCAACATCAAGCTGTCAAAATTCTTGTACAACTGTATAAAGTAAAAAAGCTACACTGTGGCAAAGTTATGAATTCATTCACACGCACGCGTTTATATTAAAAATGTCCGCTATAAATTCACGGATTACAAACTTTGTTGGTTGTTAAAATTTCGGACAAATGGTACGTCTATATTGTGTGGTGGTACCAGATTTTTACGCAAAACTTCAATGTAGCTGAAAACTAAATTGCGGGTGATGTTTTTATGACTGCGGTATTCTAAAATATTATATAGGTACAAAGGTTAAGGTACTGTTTTTAACATCATATTATTACTAAGCCGTAAAGTCTATTATCGAACAAAGGATTTTTCCAAAACAATTCTTTAACTCTCAAATTCTCAAACCTTTCATCAATATCATGACGTCTGGTTTGATATTGACTTTTTGTTGTTATTAACTGTTATGTTACTGGCAACCTATTTAATAGAACAGTAATCATAAGGCCAATCATCATCTTTATCATATTAGCTGTACGACGTCCACTGCTGGACATAGGCCTCCCCTAAAAATAGTTACAATGACCGGTACTGCGCTGCCTGCAGCGATTTCCCGTGACTTTTATGAGGCCAATAAATTCTCAAAATTAAAAGTGATCAATATATTCCAGACTATAATCTAACTCTGTGCCAAATTTTATCTAGATCCGTTCAGCCGTTCTTGCGTGATTAAGTAACAAACGTCAATCCATAGAAGCTTTCACATTTATAATAGTATAGTATGTAAGATGCCTACCCCTTCAGACAGAAAAAACATCATGAGGTCCTATTATAAAATATTAACTAGAACGAAATCTGGCTTATTGTTCATGTAAAACATTTTATTTTCAGCTATAAGGCTAATCGCGTAACCCCCGAAAGCTCACCTAAACATAATCACAACGCCCTAATAAGCCCCCAGTCTAGCTTATCCGCGGATAAAGCCTAATTCCGGAGTCCATTGACCTTTTAAGCTAACGCTGATCTCACACAAATATCCCAAACGATCGATATAGGTATACTTATACGCTGAACGTCAGACTGAAATTATTTAGCGAACCACGTTTGTTTTAGCATACCTTTAAGCGTGGGTATGGAAGTCAAAGTTGCGGAGTTTATTCGAAGGAGTACCACGACCCCTGGAATGCAAGGGGCATGAGAAGGAAGAGGGATGGGTTTTAGTCAGTAAGAGTCTGACACTCCTTTCCGCTCCAACCAGGGCGGAAGAAGTCATTTGATGATTTCCCATCCTTAAAAAATTAAAATTAAAATAAAAAAGGATATGGTAGTAGGAGTCTTTATAAATACGAGTAGTACCTACGATTTATGAATAGGTGTCCAAAACTGATGCTTCTCTACTGTCTGCTTCTATATTTAAAACTAGTTCGTCCGCGTAAAAAAATATATTATACCATGTACATTCGGCAATAGTGTCGTAGCTTTCTATTTATGACAGATTGTTTGTAATCGGACCAGCAGTGCGATTCTCTAAAATGCAAACTCGAAAACGAGTCTCACTAAAGTGATCGCGCTCACTTCGATAACGAACCAACCTGTCATTGGTTTAGTATTTGTTCGCCGTGGTGACGTCGCCGAGCGCGATCGTGTTTAACAGAATACCATTTTGTAATCTCACTGCGAATTCAGCTTTCGAATTACGAAGTGAGGCTTAGAGAATCACACTGCAGTACTTCCAGAGTATACTTCCTACAAACAGTAGGTTCCCAAAACTCAGTCCCACGACACTGGATTTATTGAATCGGTCCGATAATCTGCCCTACAAAAACTCGGTCATGGGCAAAGAGGCTTGTAGTCTATATTCGCCCGACACTTCTATATTCGTCCAAAACTGTGACGTCATCTGTCTTGCTATTCTTGTGCCCCACACTTTTATATCCTAGCGAGTCTCAGGTATTCCGAGACCCATAAGTAATACATTCCCTTTCAAGGTAATAGATCCCTTCGCTACCGTTCGATTTCCTGATACCCAGCTGAACCAAATACACCGTACATTTTTATAAGGTGTCAAGATTTATTTTAAAGGGCACACCGGCTTCGGGACGACGACGTGAAATATTCAAGGATCATGGGAATCCCGTAAAAGAAGATTTTCGCTGTAGATGATTTATTTGCAAGCCTCGGAGGTCACGGCCGTTTCCTAGAACAGTGTTCGGAACAATACGGGTATTTACTTTGAAGGCTGAAATATTGGGCTTGTTTTGACAGGATAAATAATTAAATTCAAGATTTGGAGATGGTTGGAAATTGGAAATTGTTGTTGTCGTTTCGTGTTCGTAGTTTAGCGTACGCTGTAGTTTTTAGTTTGTTAGCTCGAGCTCGAGTAGAAAGTACCTAGTTGTAAATTGAAAATTTGTAAAATCTGTCACTGATCTTAATTGGAAATAGTAATTTCTTTTTCAGATGGAATTTCAACAAATAGGTATCTACATTCTCCAAAGGGTTATCTAGAGATAATGTACCAATGTACACCTACAGTCCGACAATGTGTTTAGTTTGGGTCCCATGTAATAGGGGGCAAGCCTATTGCCATTATCCGGGCACAAATCTTAAATCCGAGCTGCTACTGAGGATTTCATAGAAAAACCCAATAACACTTAAAAGGTATTAAAGGCTCTGTATACCATTTATAATTTTGGTTTGGATGATAAGTGCATATCAAAAGTTAATTTATCGTTAGGTTGTATTATTGTTCAAACCACTACCGGGATATCGGTATCACATAATAAATGAAATACATATTTACTTTAAGTTACCAGTTTTTTCAACCATTAATATTAGTAGCCACCCTTTTTTGTTACTTATTAATGATACATTTATGTAGCACCTGTATAAATATACTAATGTGTATTTTACCCTAGTAATAAAATAAAACCGTATTTATTTAGTTTTATTCTCGGAATCGCGGGAATTTCCCGATTTAAAGGTCCATTCCATACTAAGCCAACACCGGAATTGTTTTGATAGTATTATTCATAAATTATATATTATCTATCAATATGATTATTAGTCTAATAGGTTTCTAGGAATATCTGTGTGTAGGAAGTACACGTGGATATTAATTTGAAATAACCGTTTATACGGAAATAATATTATTGTTCGCTGAATTATGTAAATGGTGTGTAAATAACCTTTCGATTATTTTTGGAAACAACAGAATGGAGTCAGTCTTCAGCTGCCTAATTAAAATGCAGAATTGAGATAGTAAATTGCCTAAGCATTAGGTTCACTGGTTAATTAAAATCGGGGACTGCACTGAGTGTGGTGTGGGTTTGATTCCCACTCGGAACTAATATTTGTATGGTTTACAGGTATTGTTAAAGTTTGTAAACACATCCACGACACAGGAAAGTTTGTTGTATTATGTAACAACGTTTATAAAAATAACAAAACCAACATTAATAAAAAAATATATAGGTAATTTGGAGCAAAATTCACTGACAGTAAAAAAAAACAGAAATAAAAACATTTCTTTCTGGACTCAAAACACCGTGAAAAATAAATTCGATTGATATCTAATAATAAAGTGTTGCTGTGTCAATAATTCAGGAAGTTCAGCGAGACATTTTCAGGAACATTATTAGTCGGGACACGTAAATTGTACGGAGCAATACTCACGGCCTATCGCTACCTACCCACTGTCAACTTTAACTTAACTTAAAGTCCAAGGAGGCAATGGAGCAGAACCGAAAATATTTTGAGCTGAATTTTAAGGAAGCTTGCCACCACTTATTTGGAAACCCGGAAATCTGTTAGTTGGTCTTTCGCATAATATGAAAGGTTTCATTATCATTGTACTAAATGTAATCTAGCAAAAAACGCCGAAAAGCGTTTCTTACCTATATGGAGGCTCCATATATTTTTAGCTTTATTTTATTAATTGCTATTATAGCGGCCATAATAGTGCTCTGTTTATGAATTTCGAATGTCTGCCTATTACGGTATAAGAGATACAACCCTATAACGAATTGACACTTATTAACTTTCTAAAAAAATTGAGTCTAATAGCCCCATCCAAAAGGTAATTTCGTATGGAGAATAATGATCAAGGAACTCCATACATACTCTTAAAAAAAAACAGATCTTTTCTAAATGGTTGGTTACGTATTTCTTTAATTTATTTGTCCTGTTATTTTAGCATTAAAGTAAAATCGATTTTCTATGACTGGCAAGCAAGCGTGTTGATCAGTGCTCATTGCTCAGGTTTTTTTTGTATGAAAATAGGCGCATTCGGGTGCGTAGTAGGTACTCGTAACCGGCGCACTTTTAGGTATAACTCAATGTATGAACCTGGATGAGGCAAAAGGAGTATGTAAGGATCGTAGCAGGTGGCGTTCTGTGGTTCTACCCCCATGCGAAAAAGACGCCGATTTATATATGTATGTATGAAAATAGGCCTTTGCTCTGTAGTGTGATAATAATAGACAGGTGTTATTATGATTTTAAAATAACTTTTCCACAATTGGTTGAAACCGTTTTTGATCAGCTTACACTGCTTCAACGGCTTAACCTGACAAAATCCATTGTAAATCCGCTTTCAAAATTTCAACAATATCTCTCCAATGGCTCGAATATCGCAATCGAATGAAATCATTTCGAGTGTAATAATCCTAGATTTAAAGTATTGTAACCCCATATGCTTTATTTGTTGTTTGCAATACGCCAGACTAAAACGACAATATTTTCAGTACGTTTTGTAAATGTTTTAACAAAACATACGTTTTTGAAAATTAATTTGGTTTTTTGTTTTTAAAACTGCATATTACGTTTTTATATACAAATAAAAGTACTTTATGATGATTATGAAGATTACAAAGATTCATAAAAAATAAGACTTTACAATTACTACTGGATTTAGGGCAGTAATCCTCGTAATACTGATGGAACATTCTAAATACACCAGATACTAAATTTTTCTCCGGTTATAAAATAAAGAAACGGAGTGTTTGTATGAAATTCCTTTTTATTTTGTAATAACGGAGTCTATATTTTTTTTATCGATTGCTTACTTGTCCATACAAAAAACATACTTGAACGTACTTTTTAATATACCTTTTTTATTGATACTTGAAAAATAGTCCGTCATTGAAACAGCAAGTACATTATATCTCTATCTAACCCTAAAATTTCAGCCATGACAAGTAATTACTCTATCCACCACACACCTCCGTCGATGGACTTCGGTCCATTAGACCAGTTAGCAAAACACATGGCCAGCATTTTTAATGACATAAAGTTAATAGTTCCGAACACGTTGTGTAAGAAAAAGCCCGGGAAGCAAAAGGGACGACGAAGTAACTTAGCACTTCGTATTGTTTTCTACTTAAAAAGCTTTCGGGGATTACTTAAAAAGTTAAAGAAAAGAAATTGAGTTGAATTAATTATTAATGCTTTGTTATGGGTTCGGCTTGTTTGTTTTTTTTTACCTATGTAGGTACTAAGTTTCTTATTTTCTTTTCTAGATTTTGAATAGGGCTGAATTTTGCGGAATATGAATATGACGAACCATCGTCACATATAAGTTAAATGATGGTAACCTTTAGCAGTCCTATCAAATCATATACCTAGATTAAAAAAAGAGTTCACTATTTTAATCAGGCAAAATGTCCATAGCATCAATCCTTAGCGGTGGTGGGATGACATCACGCTTCGCCTAAATTTACCGCGACAGATTTTAACAAAACAACACTGTTACTGCCTCGGTAGTTTAGTGGTACTAAGCTCAACTGCAACGCTAGAGGTTTCGGTTCGATTCGATTTCCAAGTTGGTTTCGAACAAAAGCATTATTAGGTTATTCTATGTAATTCTCATTACTTGCTCGGAGTTAGGATTTGTGCCTGATTAATGGCAATAGGCTCGTCCCCGACCTAAAACAAACCGGCGAACTGTGGGTGCACCTTTGTACACCTCTGCCTAACCCTTTAGGGAAGACAGGCGTAATATTGTTTGATACCCATGATTTTTAGAACCAAAACCTAAGCCTGTAAGCGAGTAAATCCTCTTGACAATACGGACCTTTCACAAACCCTGTGTTGTACCCCAATCTCATCATGAATGACATGACAAATTCATTTACAACTCGCCTAGAAAACCTTAGATTAGTATGTTGCTGTACCATGACGGGATTCATAACTGTACTGTTACAAGATATAATAAAATTATGCTATTTAGTAACTATATTGTCATAGAAGCACGAGCATTGATCTCAAAGCAAATTGGCGATTTCAGACTTATTATTTATTAATTTTAAGTCAAGGTGTACTCACGATGTTTGGCCCGCCTTGGGATGATAATAATTATTATCATAAATAGTACAAGCTTCTGCACGCGACTTTGTCCGAGGCGATATATACTTTCCTAGATTCTATGTGTCCACAGTGCAATCTCACTATGAAATTTCATCCGGTCAGCCATTTAAGCGTGAAAGAGTAACAAACATCCATCCATCAATACTTACAAACTTTCGCATTTATAATATTAATAGAATCTACTCGTATGTTTGCATTGCTACGGTAACAAAAATACTGTACGGTAGCTTTCTAGTAGAAGCGCGGATCATGCGTCAAGCGAATACTCCACTCGTGGTAGCAGGAGGAACCGTTTGGTTCCAGTTAGTAGATAAGAATCCCACATAACCCTCCATTGTCCCCAGATGAAAGACGTCCATGAAGACATTCGCACGAACAAAAAAAAAACTGTAACTCCAAGACTTCTATCGCATTTTTTGCACACACTATGTAATGTAAAAAAAGAGGAATTATAAAAACCACCCCTAACATTTATTTACTAAAGGTAAATAAAAAAAGCGAAATATAAATAGCGAGGCAACGCTTTTAATTATAAAGGAGTAGACAGCGTTGTTACCGATTGTCACAGCTTTCATTACAGTTAGTGTTACAAAGAAAATACTCGGAGCGGGCGGGCTGTTTTAAGTAGTAGGGTAAACGGCCCTGTTAGCTGCGCTCTGATTTGAGTGGCGGGATTTTGTTTTGTTTTTTTTTTATTCACGTATACTGGCCTGGCTGTGTATTTTTTTAATGAACACAATTTTATGTAGTTTTTTGTTACTGTGGATTTGTTGTTGAAAGACTTTTATGCAGGGATGAGAATTTGATATATTATGTACTTTGCTTTTACTCGAATAGCGTGCTTAAAAACGCTTTTTTTTTATAAAGTTTCATATCGCGCCCGTAGTAGAAATTAACTGGCAAAAATCGTCACGTAAGGGACAAAGCACACACGCTACTTTTAGTAGCGCGAATCGGCGATCAGCCGCTTTTCGGAAGCGCGATTCAGCGACTAATCGCTACCCCCCGCACACTTGAAATCGCCAATCGCAGCGATTTAGTCGCTTTTCGGAAGCGCGATTCAGCGACTAATCGCTACCCCCCGCACACTGTAAGATGCCGATCGCAGCGTTTTGACATAATTAGGGTCTGCCCCCACGACCGATAATCAAACTAACAAAAAACTGTCCCACTGAAAAACTGAAAATCTGTCTGTGCTGTCTGTGTGTAAAAAAGAAAGAGAGAAAAACCATTTATTCTCGCGAAAGCGACGCACAACACAAAAATAAAAATAACAAAAACAATAATCTATAATGCGCTACTACCGCGCGAAAAGGCTATGACGTTCAGCATAAAGCCGTGGCCCGTGCACGAGACACGGAACCACAGCGCTGGTTTTCAGCGTCAGCCGGCGTGTCGCTGTCTCGGAACTATAAGGTACGACATTACCCACAGTTCCGCGTGTGTGTGAGGGTGTGTCAGGGTGTATGTACTCAAAAAAACTTTCAAAAATCGGCCCGATAATCGGGCCGATTTTTTACAGACTTTTTTGCCGGCGAGAAAAAACGACCGAGAATCAGCCCGATTATCGGTCGTGGGGGCAGACCTTTATGTGGAACATAATGCGACTAGTGTTGTGTTGTGATTTTGACGAAGCTACATACACTTACGATAGATTCTAATGAAGCTGCACTGCTGCCTGCAATATTGATAAACCGAAAATGTCAATCGCTCCGGAGGCGGTATTGGTTACATCCTATAACCAGTTCACGTCTTACATTACGCAAACATCCATCCATGAATCCAACCGCACAAACTTTCGCATTTATAATATTAATAGGACTTTAAATGCGAAAGTTTGTGAGGAGGGATGGATGGATGGATGAATGTTTTCATCCATCCAGGATGAAAACATCCATCCATCCATTTTATTGTATTCATAATATAAAAAATGCGAAAGCTTCTGAACTCACAATCTTTGGCATTTTGAGCATGGGTGGATGGATGGTTCCATCCATCATCCATATATCCCTTTACACAAACGTTTGCATTTATAATATAAGTACGATTTTAAATACAAATGTTTGTGAGGAGGCATAGATGGATGATGAATGGATGGATGAAAACATCCATCCATCCATTTATTGTAATTGTAATGTAAAAAATGCGAAGTTTCTGACCTCACAAACTTATGCATTTTGAGCATGGATGGATGAATGTTTCCATCCATCATCCACCTAACACTTAACCTACCACCTAACTAACCTAAAACATGCGCATTTATAAAATTAGTGGGATAAACAATACCATTGCAAATCGGCAAACTATCGATAATCAATAATGGATCAGCAACACTACAGCCGACCCGATCTAACATCGGAACAGTTCGGGATTCCGATACTGCGTCCGAACGCAGTTAGTCGCCAAAACGCGATACAGCATCGCTAAATCGCGCGATTTGGCAGCTGCAAACCGCGATGCAGTATCGATACAGTTGCAAATTCGCCGATTCGCGCTACTAACAGTAGCGTGTGTGCTGTGTCCCTAAGGAAAAAGCGTTATGCTCCAGTTGACCATCCCTCTCTTTCTCTTTCTATCTGTCTCCTTTTTTTCCCTACCTAACGCTAGTAAACAAGCAACATCTAGGATAGGTCTATAAATATACCTCCCACTCCCCTTAATTCCCTACTTAATTACGATTTAAGTGCCACACAAAACACATTATAAGTCCATAATTCAAGATATACGTAGTTTGATCTTACGCCAAACGGACACATGAAGATAACACACAGTTACATATTATGTTCAGACTAACATACATCTGGCAGGGAATCAAATTGGAAACATTAACTTGGTGACTGTACATGCTTATGTTTGTAGAATATGCTTTATTGGTGTTGAACTTTGACTGCCCGTTGGCCTCGTGGTCGTAAGTGCGACTGTGGAGCAATGTCTAATTCAGAGGTGACAAAGACAAAGTCGACGATGAAATGAGCTTATCCAAAAGAAGCCTTTTCACTCCAACTTTAAAGAGATTAGGGTTGAATGCGTTTGGGAATATAGACGAAGGTAGAGAGTTTCAATACTTTGCTGTGGGCGTTATAAAATACTAGAAATGCATAGTGCGATTTTTTTAATAGCGGTCCGGGGTTTGGAAGTTGGTGTTGTGACACCCTCGTGGCTCGCAAAGCACGTAAAGTCTTGGTCCTGCGCCTGATCTTTCCCCCAGTCGTTTAAGATTGCTATCTTAGCGGACTGTAGATCTAGGGAAGTGGGAGTGCACCTATGTTTGTGCACACACTTGAGCACTATATCTTCTACGTACTTGGGTAGTCTCAATATTTACTGCCGTCACCGAAACCGGTCTGGAGTATATTATTATTATTATTGTAGAACTTGTGATTGAAGGACTCAAGTTGCGGGTAGATAGGTGTCGGGTTATCTGAAGCAGGCATGTAGTCTACCTATGTCTCAAAGCTTATTTGGGTAGTTACATAGTGCCTATCTTGTGCTTGTTGTAAATTGAGACTTAGAACGGAATCTCCGAGTCACATATTGAAAAAAATACGGAGTTACATATCACATTACATGTACACAATACCTACATATTATTTTATTCCATTTTAAAATCTAATTCTAATAATTAAAAATCCAAAATCTAGCCGCAATCTAATCTCAGAGACAATCAATGTCATAAGAAAATGGTAAATTAGAGATGATTTGAAAGACTGAGGTTGAATTTAGATTGCGATTATTTGTATGTTACTAAATTTGCCCCTAGATGCTCCCAAACATAATTTAGAATTTACCATTTTTAAGGTACGTTAACATGATTTTTTTTTCAAACGAAATTAAAGACTATTGTTAGCTAAAAATGAAAAGCCTGTTATTTTCCAAGTAAAAACAATATTACTAAGTTATATTAGCCAATAAATTGTAATAAAAACAAACAACAGACCAAACAAAGCAGCAATAATTGCCTTCACCCCAAAAACAACGTCTCTTCCATATGTCGTGAGTAGGTACTAATTTAAACATTGCCTCCCAAGAGTACAAAAAAAGTACCGCCCGCCGGAGCCACAAGAATACCAAGCATTTTTCCTTCTTTAATTTGAAGAACTGCTAGTTATTTTCACTTACTTTCTCTCGCAACGTGAGCTGAAATTGAAATGGTTTCAATCAACATTTCTTGTAGCAATCAATTGTTGGAATCAAATATCGGTGTTGTTAATAGAAACAGCCCCTGTAGGTATTCTTTTTTTTTTTAAAATGCTAAGGGCTTTCGTCTTTACCTAGCAATGGTAAGCAGGTTTTATTAAACATTTTGAGAAAAAAACTTCGTTTTTTTTTTTTTACTTGGGTGCGTTTACTTCAAGAACTTGCAGGTTAACGGACAATTGGGACACTCCAGTATATGGGACAACTGTCTGAGCATCCTGTATACTCAAAAACAAATGATATTCGGTTCTAATTTACTCCGTTCTAACAATTAGCCATCCATTGGGTCTTCCACCCTATAATATTGAACTCTTTGATATAAGATGCAAGCGGAGTGGCTACTAATTAAACATTGTAGACATCGGACGTCTCACAGTTACTAATGAACCCTGATTATTTCCAAGAAATGGCTCACTCAATTACCATTACGTAGATAGCTACAGAAGCACTATTCAGTAGGTACAATCAGGTAAAAGTTATGCACACAAAGACACACGGCTACGTATAACGAGAGAAAGAACGCACTCTCGACTGTCATTTGTTTTGAAATCATCGTATGTAGGTACATACATATTTGATAACGTGTGAGTGCATTCGTCTTTTGTTTATTTATTTTACTTTAACATGAAACGGCCATTGCCAATTACATTAGATAAAGACATAATATGTCGTATATGTACGTAATGTCGTTTATCAAGGGAATCTCCCAGAACCCTAAATCTTTTTCTAAAATTTCAAAGTTACTTCTTATAATATAAGCTAGTCGCCCGTGAAAGTTTGTCAAAATCGGTCCAGCCATTTCGTAGATTAGCCCAAACCAACAGACAGGCAAATAAACATTTAATTTTGTTCCTATGTCTCATCAGAAGAAATCAGGAGTAGGACCAACGTCTCAAAAATGATACTGAACAAGTTTTTAATATCAATAGGTACTATTATATTGTTATTTACAATTAAACCACATGACGTTTCTAATTATATTAATACATCAAAATAATGTTGAACCAAATTAATTTCTTAATATTAATTGAGGTTGTATGATTAATATTAACTCTAAATAATTAAGTGTGCGTTCGAAATTCTAAAGATTTGATTCAATGTTTGAATTACATTTGTTCAAGTATTCAATTAATAGGAACGTGAAAACTACATTAGTTGAGTACATTTGTTTAACATAACCCTATTTGACGGGCCTGTTGGTCTAGTGGTTAGCGACCCTGACTGCTAAGCCGGAGGTCGTGGGTTCGATTCCCACCCAGGACAAACTTTGTGTGATGAGCATGATTGTTTGTTCTGTGTCTGGGTGTGATTTATCTATAATATGTATGTATTTATAAATTATATAAGTATGTATATCAGTTGTCTGGTTACCATAACACAAGCTCTGCTTAGCTTGGGATCAGATAGCCGTGTGTGAGTTGTCCCAAGATATTTATTTATTTATTATTTATTATTATTATTTAAATGTAAATACTTTGCAAAACCTAATTTCGGGGACCAAAAAACTAAAGAGAATTTAAATGTCGCGGCTACGTCAAGAACTAAATAATCTAGAGATACTTTACATTATAAAGAAGAAAGATGTTTTGGTTTGTTTAGTAGTAACAAACATCTATCCATCAAAACTTTTAACATGTGTCATGAAAGACCAATGGTTCAGGCGCCCGTCTCTCATGCACTAGGTTGTGGGTTGGCAACCGGGCACGCGCATGTACTAATGTGACTTTTTCTAATTCATTTGTGTATGGGGTCGTTAGACTTTATTACCCACACGATAAAGAAGAAGAAGAAGTTTTAACATCCAAGCATTTGTAATTGTAGTAAAATTTGTATGCAATTACGTTTGTATTGAAGATTTATTTCAACAATAGTGCTTACTTAGCCTTTCCTAGCACTTCCGCGTACAAAACTTCCACACATAAATGCGTATCTAACTAGTTGCTTAAAAATACCACAATACAAAATGCAACTAAAACGAAATTGTAGTGTGTGAATGTAAATTCAGTGCTAAATAAAGAGGTACTCGTTGGAACACGCTAGGAATGTCTGTTCAGCCGGAATGTTTAATAAATCAGTACTTTAAGGTGCTCTCGCACTAGGAGCATTCGGCTGTAATGTAACGTTAAGGAGTCGAGCATTACATTAATGAGTGAGGCGAACCGAACATTACATTGCGCAACCTCATCACCATCTGCCTTTTCCCAACTATGGAATCGGCTTCCAATCTTATCAGATGCAGCTGAAAACCAGTGGTTTACATGGACCGACTGCCTATCTGACCTCCACAATCCAGTTACTGGGCAACAGTATACCTCTTGGTAAGACTGGTTGTCAGACTTCCCTGCTTCTGACTATCTGCAACGACTGTCAAAGCAAGCACAGTGCGCAACCTGTTCAATAATTAAAGCTTTAATCAGGGAGAAGACTTATGTATTACAGTGCACAATGTCTGTATTTAGATACAACTTGTAACATAAATGCAAACTGGAATATCGAATCTGCAATGCTACATTACAGGCTCTCAGTGAGGCAGCACCTTTACTTGTTTTTCCGTCGGCCAGACGGTCGCCTCAAGATTGTGTGTATAAAGATATTCGCTACTTCTGTTTGTAGCATTACAATGTTGTTTTTCTTAGAATTCTTTTGTTTTTGGTGCGATTTTAATTGGTTGTCGTTGAATTGAGTGTCTTAGTTTGGTTTCTGCTGTTGTTGGAATATTTGATTTGCTAACTAATACTTAGAAATTGAGCCAAGTTGGGAAACTTTGAGTATTGGTATTGGAAGCTGTAATTGTACATTTGAATGATAATTTTAGTTGGCATGTATTGGGGTTGGATGAGGATTAGTTAAAATGGTTTAGTTTAAAACCGTGTAAGTTTGTTCAAAGTCACAAAACACAAAGGGTATAAAAAGACTTAACGAAATTAAAAGATATATTATTCTTGTCACTATTGCGATATACTTTTTGTACTGTACCATGCCTGGGGAACATTCTGGTGATATTGAAAGTCAACATTGGAAAGGATTTTTAAGAACATTTAAAATGTCGTAACCAAATTTTAAATACTCCCACCACCACTGTTCTAAAGCATGCACCCGTAACCACAATGTTTTGCGTGCGCGCTAATATAGACAATAGCTTTTCACTGAAAATGTAAAAGTTTTTTTCCAGCAATAATTTTTGGTCAAAGTAACTTATTTTGATGGGCAGTGTCCAAAGGGCAGTACCTATGCATTGTTGAGAGCTATGTAATCTTTCTGTTTAAATCCTATATGTAAAGTATTACGTACCATACAAGCTGAATAACACCACGTCATATACATCATCATATTTGTGTATGAAAAGCCGTAATCTCAGCAACTCAAGCTCAAATGCGGGCACTATTGTTGCACCAACAAACTATTAACGTGTTAGGTCTAGGCACAACTCGATCCAAACTTAATCTAGGTTTACAAACTCCTAGACTTTGATAAGGGGAATATATAATTATTCAAAAGCTGTAGGGAAAGTCTGGTTAAGTAGTTGTAAACAGTTTAGTACTTAGAAGTATTCCGAGAAAGATTCGGCTCATAATTTTAGGCTTAGACTAAGTCAGATAAAACTAAAGTTTGGAAAGAATTTTGGTTTTAGACCAGATTAGCAACTTAGCTGTGGATGCCCGAATTTTGTGAAAAGGTTTTTGCTGAGTACAAAAATGATAGGGGTTAATAGAAAGATTTTATGTAGGCATACAAAAATATCAATACAAAATGCTGTATTTGCTTAAACATTTTTTGCAGTGTTTGAAGTAGGCAAGAAATAACGGTAGTAGGACATTACCCTCTTTATTATAGGCATTTTTTAACTTTGTGTAGTTTTGGTTTTAGTATAATGATGTAATTATTGTGCTTATGTGATTTTCTTAGGTTACACTTAGGTCAACGTGAGCAAAACCACGGGCGCAGTTAGTAAACGAGTTAAACATCTGTAAAAAATAGGCATAAAGTTAGGTATCTTAGCGACTACAACAGTAGCGCATATTGTTTTTAAGGTTCCGTACCCACAAATAAACGTGTTTATTTTTTGTCGTTTTCTGGATAATGGTACGAAGTCTTGGCCGGTTTTTTATTAATTCAAGAACCTTCTCCCACAATAGTTGGAAAAGAAATTAGAATTCAAAGTCTTACATAGGTAAGTCTTAAGTTGGGATTTCATAGTAATATAAAACGTTTTTAATCAAGTCATACAACAACATATTGAAGGCTTAGAATCTAAAGCAAAATATAAAGTTCATCACTTGAGGCAAAGTCAAAGTTAAATCCTTTATTTCAATTAGATCTTTAAAGCACTATCTAACATCATTTAGAAGCAATCAAAACTGAACCTTTTGCCTATTCCAACCAGTTAGTTTCATATAGACAAGAATAGGCAAGAAACTCCAACACACACTCTTTAAAAATAATGTTTTACAATAACTTTTTAATTCAAACTTGGAATTTTTACACAGAATCCTAAAACATTCTAAATTTAAATCTCCACTTAAAAATAACGAACTTTTACATCAACGCAGTTTACCCATTCATATTTTAAACTGAGAAAAAAATCTAAAGCAAAATATATAAGCAAGGTGAAAGCTGGCAACGTGTTAAAACATCATATTGTACTATTTGTAGTCTATTCTTCAGTCCCTTGGGTGTTGAGCTCACACTGAAAGGTCCTTCGCTAGACCTCGTTTAAACCGAGTTTCGTTCAGTGACGTCATAGACCAAGGGAATAACAAAACCACTACGTTTCCTAACGAATACGTCAGTTTTGACGCTTTTATGTACTTTCTGTTGGAGTTTATATAATAAAATGTTTGTGTGTTAGTTATGTAGTGATGGTTCGGTGGTTAAGATGCCCGCCTCTCGTGCATGAGGTTGTAGGTTCGATACCGGGCAAGTACGTTAACCAGGCAATTTATAGATCCGACCTTTACTTTTTAACATATTCCTCTGTTTATTCTCAAGGTGCTAAAATGAGATAGGTTTGGCGGCACTGGAATCTTAGGCCACCATATATTAATAAGAAAGCCTAGAATACTTTTTATAGTCTGCAATAATACACTAGTACCTCATACTAAAACGGGTTAAGAATATTGATCTTCAGACAAACAAACATATAGACAAGCGAATATAGAGAAAAATATCCCAAAACACACGCATCTACAAATACAATTCCCACACAAGAACGAACAACAAAACCCCACACCGAAATTCACAAATCAACACGCACACCTTAATCTGTTTTCCATCTACGCACGCAAGACATATAAACGAGTAAATTTTATTACACACATCATACACAGTGTTCGTATTATTCCACGGAACAATACAATCTCGCCGAAATTACAGTGGAACACGCAAAGTGGCGCGAAATATATGAACGTGGCTTGCGACAATCTGGAGTGTTCGCAAGTTCAGGGAGATAAAGTTATCTTTCGCGACCCACTTCCCTGAGCGCGTTCCAGGGGTGGCAGGGGATTAGTTGATCTTCGTGTGGTCAAGATCGTGTTTTGTTTAGGTTGTAGGTACCGTAACGACAGGGGACAGAAGTGTCGAAGATTTTTGAATCTTCACTCATATTAAAATGTTGAAGAGTTTGTTTGAACACGCTAATCTCAGAAACTGCTGGCTTGTTTTGAAAAAATCCTGCGTTACATAGCCCGTTTATCGGAGAAGGTTATAGGTGTAGTAGTAACAAAAGATGTAACTTAACCCGGGTTAAACTCTGCGGGTTGTTCGAAAGAGATACCGCGCCCCCGGAACGCAAAGGGCACATGAAAGGAACATAGACGGGTTTTAGTCAGTAAAAGTCTGACACTCCCTCCCGCCCCGCCCAGGGCGGGGGAAGTTATTTGATGATTTCCCGTCTATAAAAAAAAAAAAAAAAAAAAAAACCCGGGTTAAACAGTGTGGTATTAATAGCCAGTATTTCATAATTTGAGAGTAACAGTTCTGATTGCGAGTATAATATTACCTGCCAGCCAATTCTGTTAAAATCTACCTTAGTAAATTTAGGTGAAGTGAGCTTGAGGTGAGGTCTCATCCCAGTTACACTGCGATTCTGTAAACATCTCCCTCGGTGAATGTAGATAAAGTGAGATGTCATTCATCCATACAGGCCACTTCCAGCCGGTCCTTTTGGAAATCTATGGGAGAGGCCAATTCGTACAGCAGTTGACATTCTACGGCTGACATGATGTTGATGATGATGAGATGTCATTCCATTTATGCCAGGGATTAACAGCCTATGAGCCCACTTCACCTAATTGTTTATAGAATAGCGCAACTCTTCAGCGCCAATATCCCTTGCTATTTTAATCGCCAATTTTCAGTCCGTAAAATCAAGAAACTAAGCGGTTTATTAATATAAGCCATTGACTTGGTCAACTGGCAATGCTTATTTCTAACGATTATTACATACTTTAGAGCAAAATATTCAATTTACAAATCGAGTCTTATCATATATTATTCGCTATATTTACATTTTATGTAAATCTAACGCCGCCAAAAACCCTTAGGATAGAGATAACAATAATATAATATTAAATGGTAGCCCTAACCCCGCATGTGTCCGCATTGAGACGTCCTTTATCTTAAAAAGATAAAGAGGCTGAACACATATCTTTTTGTTATTTAGATATCGTATATTTTTTGCCGGATTTCGATATAACAAGTGTTATGATTCTGTCAGCCTCTGTAATGTAGAAATGATTTCTGTTATCATTTGATATATTAATGTTTATGTCAACTCGTAATTTTTACAGAAATATGTTTTAGACTTACACACAAAACAATCCAAAGAGTTCGTAATCAAATAGATGGTTATGTCAATTTTATATCAATAAATTTTAAATTTACACACACCTTGTCATTTAATCTAAAGTCAAAGTCAAACCATTTATTTCTTTTTTTTATTTTTATTTACAAAACACTACCTAACATGGCCACACAATACAACACATGATGACATACTAATCATAATGCTGGAGATGTCGTGATGATTAAATTACAGCATTACATTAAATACACACATTTCCATTATCTCACGTCTTTGTCCCAAAGGGTTGAGGCAGAAACTAAAGTAGTTCTCGTCCTACCATGCTCATCTACACACTTCTCTTTCATGCTGGGTCAAACGTCATGAGAAGGCCAAATTCCCGTAATTAAAAATGTATCTTAACTTTGCGATGATCAATGTGACCATAATAACTGCTAGGGCAATTCACGGGCGCTTGCTCTAAGTAGGTAATAAGCACCACATTTTTTTTAGTAACCAACGGGCGATTTATAATAGGCTGTAACCAGGCATCAGGTTTTGCCGGGGCTGCGGGTTGTTCGAAAGAGATACCGCGCCCCCGGAACGCAAAAGGCACATGAAGGGACATAGACGGGTTTTAGTCAGTAAAAGTCTGACACTTAGGGCGGGAGAAGTGATTTGATGATTTCCCGTTTTTAAAAAAAAAAAGGCATCAGGTTTTAAAAATCTAAGAAAGCATAGTATCACAATAATAACTAATCGATTATAGCAGGTGGCGTTCTGTGGTTTCTGCCTTGGGAAAAAGGCATGAGTTTATGTATGTATGCAATAACCAAACTAAACGCTAACGAAAACTAGTTCCCTCCGTGACTGCTTTATCCAATTTCACTTCTTTTCCCAAGCAATGTATTTGATAAATTAGACCAAAAAAGGGTTAACGCTAAGCCTCACGAAAAAGGAAGTTCCTAATTACTATGGCAGAGGGTTAAAGGCCTAGTGTCTAAGCCACTATTACTAACAAGCCTCCCTAAATAATAGATTAAAGATAACGTTTCAGTTCGATGAACCTCATTTCTGTGGGTCATCGGCCATAGACAAGACCTCAGCTTTAAGAGATGAAGGTTTCTCCCTAGGGCCTATGCGTCGGTTAATATTTGTAGATAAAATTATCTGGGTGTTTCATTTACATCAAGATCGGTAGTACGTTTGTTTTGGGACATTTTGATGTACTGACGTGCTAAAAGGGGGTTCAAAATTTAGTTTTATACTGGTTTTAGTGCATGACTTTGTCATCGTAAATGTCGATTATCACCGACGCAGATGACGTCGCGGAATAAAATATACCCTATGTGCGATTTTTAAACTTACTCCGTAATAAATTTCATCATAATCGGTTCAGCTAATTAGTCTTGAAAGCGTAAAAAAACAGACAGGCAGAGCTTCTTTCGCATTTATAATATTAGTATGGACAGCACTCAGTGATAACGTATAGCAACCTATCAGCGAAAGAACTTTCAGAGCTACAGAATTTTCTCCTGAAAAAAAAAGAAACATGAATATTACTTCCCCTGTCATTATACAACTTGCCTAATGCATACCAACTATCCTAATCCTAACTAATATTATAAATGCGAAGTAAGTTTGTATGTTTGTTACCTAGTCTCGCCTTAACCACTGCCCCGAACACCCTGAATTTTTGCCGTCACGTTGTCAGGTGTACAGAAACGGACATAAGGTATCTTTCATCCCGACAAAAACAACAATTACGTTCTTATGATAATAGATGGCGCCACGTGTCTTTCGAATCATGATTGAATTTTAAATATCACTGACATTTACACGGACGAAGAACTCGTGGCAAATTTATACTAATACCTATTATAAATCACTGGTTTGACTTCAAAAAAACAAAGAAATCCTTCAGCTCTATAAATATTAGTATAGATTTTTATCTTCTTGGAATTAAAAAAATATCCACGTACAGTTATCTCGGGCACTAGAGAACAGGTGTACTGTTTCTATAAAGGCATGTTGTGTCTAAGACACTGTCAGAGACATTGAAGCCGAGGCTAGATTCTAGTGTGGCTTTCTACAATATATCTGTAATAGACTCCTGTTTGAACAGTGGAAAATTAATGACATCTCTTTATGATACGGCCCTAAATAAAAAAATGTGATTTAGAGTTGTTTCTCTATAGATTTGGCTAAAACATGATTGAAATAAGCCTATTTGGAGTTATTGGGGTATTAAAATCGGCAACTTTATGAATGTATTTTATGTAATTATAAATGCAATAATACCTAATATTACGTATACTATATTTACAAATGTAGGTAGGACCTTTAATTATAATTAGTTACTTTGCTTTTACATTTCCTATTTAATGTTTTACACTCACACGATAAATTACATCGTACTTTTTGATAATGGGAAATCATTAAATTACTTCTTCCGCTCTGGGCGGAGCGGAACGAAGTGTCAGCTTCTTACTGACTAAAACCCATCCGTGTTCCTCCAATAATGTTTTATACTTACACGATAAATTGCACCTACCATGTTTTCTATGGTTGACTGGTAAAGAACGTCTAACGTTGTCTTTTCAATTGCATACACTATTATTATATATATAAACATACACCAAACCCTTAACCTCATTAACCAGTCAACCTGCAATCGACGCATTCAATCAACAGCCGACGATAATTTTTAATCGAATTATCAGTAAATCCGTACAAATTAAATCGAAATCAGTACGGACCAGAAGCCACTACAGCGACCGTGGCCATTAAGCCGCGAGCACGCAATGCATTTGCGCACATATTCATATTCATTACTGAGAATGAAGTGGGGACGATTCACCTGCTTGACGCAACGCCTGCATCATTTATGGCGCGGAGGTGTATTGTGATGGCAGTAGATATCAATTTTATCACGGGAAATTATCACATGCTTCTTTCCCGACGGAATTTCGCTTATGGCTTTCAATGAAGACTTACCAAGTAAAAAACATGCGAGATATTATAATTATATAGTAATATATAGTAATTACATTTATAACCCGTGCTGTCACACTACTAAAGTTTTTACTCACCAAACGGCATTTTATTTATATTTCATTCTTAAGGTATCAAAAGATAATTTATTTTCATTAAAATGTAAGCGATTTGGTGTAAAACACTGAAAACGTCAGTTTTATTTAAAAAAATAAAGTGCACAGTTGTGTGCGCAATCACAGTTACACTGCCTCTTCTTACCCGCATAGTCCAATGAGACTGCCATCCGACACAACCAGGAGAGTGTCATGAAAAATAATACTTAGCTAATAAAACTCACACAGAACAAAAATAGAAGTACCAAATAAACCACGTGACGCATTCCATTTTGCGATTGACAAGAAATGGTCGCAAGGGAAATCTGAAGTGGCATTACCATCCCCAATCTCTAAGTCGTTGACCACACAGGTAATAGCACTGTTTTTGTAGATAATAGTTATAGTAGATTGTTTAGTTCCGCCTGATAAAGGTCCCAAGTTGACCCTTACACCGCCCACAGGAAGATTGATTGGCTAGCCTAGTTTTAGGCAAACCTTACAGAGTTAATCAATCTATCTGTCCTCCATAAATCGGTAGGAAAGAGGTTAATGTCGGATTGACTACACTTATTGTTTTTATGCCGATATGGGGGTGCCGTAACTTATGTAAGTTTTAGTGGGTTGCGTTTTTAATGACATGCTGTTTATGTTTTGTTTTTGGTTTTTTTTTTTGTTATGGACTGCTTTTGACTACTAAGTAAAGCTATTAACTAAATTATAATATGTTATTTAATTAATATGTTTTAAATAAAACGACATGCTCCTCTAAAAAAACGAAAGAGTTTATTTCTTTTAAGTATATTAAAAGTATAAATTCTACATACGGCACGTATAAAAATGTCATACAACTTACCTACGTGGTATTTAAAGCACATTTTAACAAAGTATTTTCTCAAGCTACGACAGAAAGCTTTCAGCTCTTTCAGAATCTAAAACCATAACTGGCAGACCCCTTATTTATAAAGATGGGAAATCATCAAATGACTTCTTCCGTTCTGGGTGGCGCGAAGGAAGTGTCAGACTTTTACTGACTAAAACCCATTTGTATTCGTCCTAATGCCCTTTGCGTTCCAGGGCCGCAGCAACTCTTTCGAAGAAATTCCGCCACCCTGGCAGGAACAGACAGACTCCTGAACGCAATCTTAACTGAAGAACTTTCTTACAAAAACATAACATACTACACGACCCTAGGTCAATTCTCCAATCGTGATAATAAAGTTAATGACCTCATATTTAAGTACTTCTGAACATTTTTCACGATCGGAATTTATTTCTGAGAATACTCCCCCTCAGGTGTGATTCCACGAAATGGACGCCAGATATTCACGAGCATTTCTCACTAATTGCTCTGAGCCGCTCAATATGCTGTGGCACGCAAAAAGAGACAAATTAATAAAAGAATGAATATTGATGTATAAGTATTCGCCGTAACTAATTTTGAAGGCGTCTTTTCATTTAAAATACGGAAGTTCGGTTGCTCGGACACTGGAAAACCTCTTTTTTTACATTTAAATAAAGTTTGTTTTAACAAAATTGTTCGGTTTCCTCTCCTTTCACTTTTTCCGGTTTCGTGTTCAATGCAATTGATTAATGTTTTTGGAATTTGAATGAGAGTTGCCAAAAGAGGTGGGTTTTATTATTCTTCAGCAAATTGACAAATGACTCGGTAAATTA
The DNA here is from genome assembly GCA_932526535.1 of Caradrina clavipalpis. Classification (NCBI taxonomy): domain Eukaryota; kingdom Metazoa; phylum Arthropoda; class Insecta; order Lepidoptera; family Noctuidae; genus Caradrina; species Caradrina clavipalpis. Next base: position 4,582,476 of record OW052095.1, read on the forward strand.
AGTCAGTATAAGAGTAAGCATACGAGGTGATTTTTACCGCACGATTGAGCGGACGAATGCCAATAAATGTTTAGGTAAAGTAAAACAGTCTTTGTATTCCTTAAACGGATTTAAAAGAGGAAAAAAGGGTTTAGACATTATTTTAAGATGCAATGAATGCTGGAAGTCGGCCAACGGTCTATATACAAATATTATATAGCTGAAGAGTTTATTTGTTTGGTTGAACGCGCTAATCTCGGGAGTTACTTGATCGAATAGAAAAAATATGTTTGTGTAAGTTAGTCCGTTTATCGAGGAAAATTATAGGCTATATAACATCACGCTACGATACACGGGAGCGGAGTAATAATCAACGACGTTACTTAACGCTTGTGTGACGCGGGCGAAAATATCCATGCGGACGAAGTCGCGGACAGAAGCTAGTTAAACATAAATCTAGTAGCAATGTTTTATCATCCTGTTCATCAAAAAATAATATCAGTCTATTAATGTTCCACTGCAGGACAAGGGCCACATCTAATACAGAAAAGGCACGAGCATTGATCACCTCGCTTGCTGAAGGCAGATTGGCGATTTCAGACTATTAATTATTAGTACCTTGTGATGCTTTCCTTCACAGATGACAGTGGTGTCCAAAACAAACTTACAAAATACTTATAAATTTTATTGAAAAAGTCTTACTGGTACTTGCCCACTAGCATCAATTGTCATAATAAAACGACGATAGAAGTAGATAACCATCTATGCTGAATTACAGACGATAGATAGACAACAAGGGCAACAAAATGGCGACCGAAAATGGCCGATCAAGCCGTTGGACCGACGCCATTACAAAAAGAAGCGGGAAATAATGTAGAAGGATAGCACGAGATTGAGGATAATGGCGTGATTATGAAAATACTTACTACAAGGGTCGTGGTGGAAACAAGAATAGAAGCGCTAACTTTTAAACGCCGTCCATTCTTCTCTGTGTGAAACTACCTTTTGGTAGGGGCAAATACTTTTAAATTAAAATAAAATAAATGATGTTCAAAAGTGTTTTTATGGTCTAATTTGATGAAATATATCATTTTACTTTGAATATATGTTTGAGTTTTTATTCTGACAAACTTACACGTGAAGTTTAGGTTTATTTTTTGTATAAGGTACAGTTTTGCATTCTTGTCAAATACAAAGAGTGGTAGTGGTATGCTAGTGATTCTCAAAACCAATCAATATTACAATAAACAAGGTTTGTTGTAGTAGGTGATTTACGAATTTGAACTAGCCATCTTTGCACTGGGTTTAACCAGGTGGGGCGTTGAACCCGCACGCTTACAGTAATATGTATAGTCGTGCAACACTAACTATCGCATACGCCACAGGGCGATTCTGTTTTTTGAAAGCGGTATAGTCTAAAATACTGTCAAATATAAACAACAAAAATAATCAATATTTGTTATTTATTGAACAGTTGTCTTAATTTTATTCGATTATTGTCTTCTATGACAATCTCCCAAAAAATGACAATGCAAAACTGCAACTTTCAGAAAACAGCTCCAAAAACTGTCAACACTTTATCAAAACAAAACACAATCATCAGCAAAATCCCACGTTATCCACGTCTAAACGAATTGTCAACAATATGTGACAGTTATCGTTGCGTGACATATTTTCTTTATTTTTCACTTTGAGCGGGTCATCTCGGGGGACGGCGGTGACAGTCCCAACTTATACACTAATCTAATTTGTCACTGTGTAGGTATCAGCCATTTTAGTTATTACTTAGGTACAGAACAGTATTTGATTAGGATTCATTTGGCTTAAGGGTGCGTGATGGCCTTGTTTAATAATATCTATTCAATAATATGTAAAATAATAACAGACCATACATAAGTTATCATAAAAAAGAGGAGTAATAATAAATAAAGAAGCGAAAACTAGATGGTATCATAAAATTGCTCCTCATCGCCTACAACTCAAAATATGCCCAAAAGACTGGCGGGATTGCCACGTCTGATGACCATGCTTAGCCTCTGGCCAAGGTAAAAGCCCACCTCTCATGCACGAGTTTTGCTCCAGCTTACAAAAGGTTTGATACCGAGCAAAACCAATGTGTGTTTTCCAATTGATATAAGTACACTTTCTATAGCTATCTTGGTTATTACCTACTGATATCGATGACGAAAAATATCGCGAGGAACCCTGGATTTATAATTAATATAAGTTTGAAATCACCAATCCACCTTCATTGCTCAAGGCGGATTGGCGATTTGGCGTGGTGATTTATACTAGTACCTTCTTAGTATGAGAGAAGTCCTTTTGCCCCACAGCGAGACTTTAATAAGTTTATGTTATTATAATAAAATTGAAGCCCTGATTTTGTTTTATATTTTAAAACTAAAAGCGTCAAACAATTTAAAAACGAATATGGCCAATAATTGCCATCAAGCCTACACGTGTTGCAAAAATTGAACTTAATCGAATTGTAAAATGTGGGAAACCATACGAACTTTGTTAGCCTGACACGTGTAAAAATAAATAAAAATAACAAGTAGATACCAAAATACAATTTCACACGTTCAAAAATTAAAAAACACACAACCACACTTTTTTTTAGGAAGGGAAGTCATCAAATGACTTCTTCCTATCTGGGCTCGAAGGGAGAGCCAGATTTTAACTGACAAAAACGCATCCATGTTCCTCCTTATGCCCTTTGAGGTAAAGGGCCGCGGTGACTATTCGAAAAATTCCGCAACCCTGGACACACAACCCACCTAATTACCTGACATCACCTCGATGTTTGCAGTAGCAAGCTCGATTAGCTCTCTCGAACCCCGACTTACCCGACTTTCGCGACCGAACCCGACTCGGTCGCGGTTCTCGTCCGCAATTCATTTCACCGAGCACACCGCGATAAGTACGTAAGAACGTGACTCGACTACAAGATCTAAGTTTACCTTTTTCCTCCTGAGAACATTAGGTGATTTTTTCTGTCTTTGAAATGAGCGCTATCATAATTGCTGGCTGTTTTATTTTATTTTTCTTGTAGGTATGTTTATTATTGAAAAATGTGAATGGGTTTTTGTGCCGTTACATTATTTTTAGATTATCAGGTTGCAATAGTAATTCTGAAACTAAGTACAATTAATATTACGGTGTTTGTTAAGAACAATGGAAGTAGCTAAAGATTTCAGCAACTAAATAATAAAATTGAACGTAATGGGCTCCGGACACGAGATTATTCTGCGAGTCAGTTCAGAGTGCCACTAGGCACTAGTTCGTCTTTATATGTATTCGAGCGCATTAACATAAAATTCAATTTGTACTAAAAGGGACAACAATAATCACAATTATTACATAAAATGACTATAAATAATAACTAATGAAAATAATAACTCATGGTTCAACTTTTTTTTAAATACAAATGTCTGCCCGACTTGTTGAACCAACTCGCAAACTGACCTCGTGTCCAAAGCCCATAAGACTTAAACGGCGGCTGGTGATCATCGGTGCCGTATAGTAAAAGTCACATCAAATAATTAACCAAGAGCCTATAAAACTCAAGGTTATTCTTCTTAAAAGATGTCGGTTTGTGTCTTTTCTAAAAGCTTATTAACTTTAATATTTAGAGGTCTTAATGGTTCTTCATTAGCCACTAAAATTCATATTAGCGTAAAATGGGATCATTTAAAATTTATATTATAGCCGGTACCGCTTTAATCTTCGGGTTTAGGTGGTAATGAGACCAAAGTTTGGTCTTAGTGTTAGAACATCATGTTTTGGGCTTAAACTTATAGGTATTTTAATAAGCTGTAACGTTCTGTCTAGCCTAGATATTCCGTTTGTTATTATCTTCTTGAGCTTGAAAACTTCTGCGATTGTTTATATAGTGCTTGTAGAACACTAATAAGATTATGTATTGCGGTGCTAACCTGTAAGAAATTGTTATACTAACCTCAGATGATTGATAGATTTTACTTTAAATATTTACAGTGTAAACAATAATTGTTTGTTGGATGGCCAGTAAGGGCAAAAAAAATTGCATAACAATGGCAGTATAACAGTTTGGATGGATGGATGTTGGTTACATAATCACGCCAAAACGGCTGAATGGAATTGGATGAAATTTAGCACATAAATAGGTTATAGTCTGGAATAGTACATGGACTACTTTTTATTTCTTTTTTATTATGTATTCTGAAATCTACGCAAACAAAAGCATTTTTTTTACTACAGTACACAATGAGTTGACAAAAATACAAAAAGAAATCCTAACTAATAAACCACTCAGTGTTCTCTAGATCCAATTAACTTGGCAATACTTCGTAAATGCTGAATCATGTTTCTGGTAATCCCCAAAAGTATTGAAGCTTTCAAATTCAGTTAGATCATCCATCTTCGACTGAAGCAACATTTTCCCTATTCACCTGAACAGACAATCTATAAAACAAACAATACCTTAGCATTATTTATTATTTCCTCTGTTCAATTTTTGTCTGTTTGTACCGGCAAATCTCCAAAACGGCTGGACCGATTTTGAAGGGTCTTTGACTAGCATATAGCTGATGTCATAAAGAGTAGTTTTGAAGGCATGGTTGGCGCAGAGGCTGACCGATTGGCTGCTGAGCTGCGTGTCGCGGGTTTGATTCCCGCTCGGAAAAAATATTTGTTTAGCGTTCAGATAGTTGTTCCGGGTATGGCTGTTTCTGTATGTGAGTTCATATGTTTGTAAACGCACGTACGATACAAAAGAAATTCCTCGTGTCGAAAGATTTTTAAAAGAATACAAAAAAAGAATTTGGCTATTTTTTTATATTTTAGAAAAATAATTAGGGTTCCCTGCAACCCCAAAACTGACCTATATTCACGTGAACGAAGTCACAGGCATAATCTAGTACTAGTACATAAATAATATCCCAACAAAAAAATACCCAAACGACTTCCATTCCCATCTTCCTTTACCTGGAAACTGTCCATAATAAAAACAATATAAACATTTTTCAACGCGAAGTAATTTCTCAAGCTAAAGATATCGGGTTCCCAAGATTGCTGTGTGATCTTTGAAGTCTGCTAGAGGGTTCTGATTTACTGGTCCCCTGGGAGAAGCCGGGAACACGAAGCCGAGATAAGTAATAACACCCCTATCATATTTTTATAGCACTTTTTGTATTACTGTTTTAAGTAAAAACGGAGATTTATAATGTATTGCAAGTTTTATGGTTGGTACGGTCTGGTTTTATTAGAAGAGGGAGGAAGGGATGAAGGGTTCTGTTATTTTTTTACTTTAGGTGCGAGTGAGACAAAAGAGCGGTTATTGTTATTTTGTTCAATGCGTTTTTTCGGATTAGTAATAGCTTACATACTTATAAAAAAACTCTTTTTACTCTTTTTTTTTTTTTTTTTCTAGCGACCTGCCCTACTTTGGACAAATATTTACTTTTTTTATTGAGATTTTCCGTCATTTTTGGTAAAGTTTTCAAACGGCTCGATTTGTCGGACAAGGTATGTATGAATGATTTTCATTCATACATACCTTGTCCGACAAATCGAGCCGTTTCCGAATAATGTTCTGTATTACATGCAGCAATTGATGTATTTTATTATAGTACATTGATGAAATATCATATTGTTTATAAGTATTGTATGCTATATTTATGCATTATGCTTTTCAGATGATAAAAAAAAATGGATTGGGAATACCAAATTTGTGTGTGCATATGTCAATCAGTTTGTAAAATTTTAACAACCCACTAAATTGTACATGTTATTCTCATAACTTGTCCGACTCACCATAGATTTAAACCTGGAAAACTAACTCATTTTCCAAACCGCAAATTCTGTTACAATAAGTTTCGTAACGTAATACAAAATCCTACAAAATAAGACACTGTAGCCCAACAACTTTAACGACAAACAACAAAATTGACAATTCCAAACTTATTGCAGCTCATAATTGAACGCTGAAACTTGAAAACTAGTGCAGTTAAGACCAGAATCTGAACGACGCTTAAACCACATCATCTTATGTAAAATGTATTCTCCAGACCCGGCAGCCAATCTTAATGCAGACTAGCCAAGTACGCAGGAGATAATAATATTATAGTGCAAGTGTTTTTGTGTCACCAAGTTTTTGTAAAAACCAAATTGAATGAAAAGAGTGTCCATGGAGTTTCTTGCTCGTTCTTCTACATAGAGACCTACGTATTGGAACGAGCAACTAGCTTCAATATTAAACTGTCACTTCTTGACAATTCAAAAGTGCCTGTAAATGGTCTGATTAAAATAAATGCTTTGACTTTGTGTGCAAACACAGCTGCACTCCCTCTTCCCTATTTCTCATAGGCCGATGGGACGGCAATCCGACACAATCGGGGATAGATCAGGAGCAGGACCAACGGCTTTACGTGCTTTTGGAGGCACGGGGGAGTCACACCACTAGCTTCCAAACTCCGGGCTGTTACTGACAATTTCCTAATCTTCTTCTTCTTTATTGTTTGGGCAGTAAGATCTCACGACTCCACACACCCTAGTGTCAGACTTTCTAAACTCTCAAGGGCCTTCTGACATGGTTACCGATGTCAATAATATCCAAGATAAACTTAAAAAATACGAATGAATTAAAAAAAAGACACATTGATACTTGCCGTGCCCGGTTGCGGACCCACAACCTCGTGCATAAGAAGCGGGCGCCTTACATCACGACACTAATTTCCTAATGGAAAAATACAATAAAACTTTCTGTCCGACCTGGGAATCGCACCTAGGACCCCACGCATAACAATCGTTACTTGTAAACTAGTGCAGTTAAGACCAGAAGCTGAACGACGCATAAACCATCGTCCTATAATATGATGCTGGAGGAGTAAACCCGTGGGAATGGTGGAATTAAATGTACTCCGAGCCACCGGCAACGCTCGGACTTATTGGGGCCATTAATATGCAGTGGGGAGCGTGAATTATTATAATGGGAAGTGTTGAATGTATATTATTAGTATTGCGTTTCTTTTTTTTGGGGCTGTGGTTTTAGAATGAGGAGTAAGTGGAGTGCAGTCTTATGCTAAAGCATATTTAATTAACTCAAATATGTGTTTACCAAAGTGAAAGTTAAAATGTTACGTTTTCACAACTTTTGCGGGAAACGAGAATATTCTCAAACGCGTCATAAAAACCATGTCCAAAAAATCTTTTAGTAGGTACATAAACAAAAACCTGATTTTCTAATGACATATTTGGTGTCTTTCATCGAAAATGGTTGAACGTAGTGGCATGTAAAACAATTATTTATGTATAATCAAATCACAGATAATTTTGTCATCTCCATCCATGGTACAGATTGACACACTAGTTGAGATCATTATCTTCCTGTCCTTATCCCATGTTTCTACGGGTCGGCGAATCACGTTTCCTTCTTCCATTCCATCCTGTCAACCGTCAAGCTATCACTCCCTTAACTTCCATATCACAACACAAACACACACCCCCACAATACAAAGCACACAATCACATACAACACACTATCAATTATCTTTTCTTTTGGCCTTCCTCTCCATCCATCCACATTTCAATATAATACAAAAGTAAACCAGAAAAGTGAATAAAATAAAACAAAACAAATAAACTCGCTGTTCTCACAGCCCCACAGTTACAGCCGTCATTATGTTTACGCACAATTTAAAGTGGAGCCAGCCAGTAATGAATATCGCAGTAGAGATAAATGGATTTGGTGCCAATAGAACCGCTAGTCATTACCGACACTTTTATTCAGCTTTTATGTTGCTGAATTATTGTGTAATGCGGTTTTCATTTGTTTTTGTAAGAGAGAGTTCAGTTTTATTGTGGAGTTACTTTAGTGTCTTGCGCGTAGTAGTAGTAGAGCTCTTTCTGAAGGAGCTTGTTCGGAGTAGTATTACCACCATACTTAATGTAACTCCCGACCGACAGACAGATTCTGGCCACGGCCGCTAATCCTAATGCAGACTAGCCAAGTACTCAGGCGATATTATAGTGCACAAGTGTGTGCACAAACAAAAGTGCACTCTCTCTTCCCTAAAAAGCTCATAGTCTGATGAGACACCAATCCGACACACCAACTTTCAAACTCCGGGCTGCTACTCAGAAATTCGTAATGGAAAAACCCAATAACACTTTTTGCCCAACCTGGGAGTCGAAACCAGGAGCCTTCGCTCAGCAGCCGCGCTTGCGGCTACGAGACCAACGGGACAGTTACCACCACACGTATTTCTGCCGCAAAGCAGCATCGCTGTGTCCCGGTTTGAAGGGTATGGGTGACGGTATAATTATGGGCTCATGAACTATTTCAACTATGTCAACGCATTCACGAAGGCTCTTGTATTGCAGATGTCTATAGGCCGTGAGCTTGTTTGATCCCTCCAAAGATATTAAAGTTAAAATAAGTTAAGTTATAATAAGTTAAAATAAGTTCTACCTAACGATGCAGTAGATATTAGTACACAGCTAGATTAAACCACACTCGCATATTTTGGTCTTTAGGAACGATTCATGACGAAATAATTACTAATTGTGCTTATAGCCTGAGGCCTGCATTCGCCCACATCCAACGATGACATGCCCAAAATTACCACAGGGCACAATTAATTAGTCTGTAGCCTTTCTTTTGTTCCCGACATCGAGTCCGAACATAGGTGCCTACCTGTGTCCGAAAATAGCTCCTGTTAATATTTTCTTAATAAAATTAACGTATGGAGCTTGTCCCAAGAGCCTTATTTATGGTTCGCTATTATTAACTAACTCTCGTTGTAGTTTGGGAGCGGGCTGATGTTTTATGTAGGTGGAGTACGCCACCTACGTCATTTAGGGTTGGTGAAATTATTGTAACAGTATTTTTGGTGAGGACGGTCTGTGGAGCGATTCCCGTATTTACTACTCGTATATATGACAGTAAGACCGCTTATTTTTTTTAATTTTTTTTTATAGACGGGAAATCATCAAATAACTTCCCCGCCCTGGGCGGGGCGGGAGGGAGTGTTAGACTTTTACTGACTAAAACCCGTCTATGTTCCTTCATGTGCCCTTTGCGTTCCGGGGGCGCGGTATCTCTTTCGAACAACCCGCAGACAGTAAGATCGCTGTGGGTGTACATTGGTACACATCTGCCTAACCCTTTGGGGAATATAGGCGTGGTGGTATGTTGTGTATAGATCGCATTCTAACCTCAGTCTCAATTTGTTAAAAATATCTTTTTTTTACCAGCATTTGTGACAAGATTTTGACATTGATTGTAGCGAATAGATTTAAATGTTTTTAATTGTCACTTAATTGTCTAGACACTTGCGAAAACACACATACTTACCATCACGCCAGTATTTCCCGAAGGGTTAATCAGAGGTATACCAATATACACCCATATGTAATAGGAGGCAAGCCCATCGCCATTAACCGGGCACCAATCGTAATACTGACTGAAAATTTCATTGAAAAACCCAACAATACTTTGCTTGATCTGGGAATCGAACCCAAGACCTCTAGTTTAGGAGTCGTGAACCACTAGGCTAACAAGGCAGACACTTGCGAACAAAGGGCACTAAATGACCACCAGCTCTTGTACTATCAGTATTAGGGTGGCTACATACACCCACGTTATATTTGCCGCTTGAATTTTTTATAAGTGTGTCGGTGGCGAGCCGTTGTACCCCGCCTACGCTGTCTAAACAATATAAAATTATATTTATATCAATGTGCGAGTAAATTCTACGAGCTTTGTATTTTTAAACTCCGCACAATGAATAAACTGCCTCGTTAGCCTAGTGGTCCTACTCGCGACTGCTACGCTATAGGTCTTTGATACGATTCCCAGGTCGAGCAAAGTGTCATTGGGTTTTTCTATGAAATTCTCAATAGCTGCTCGGAGTTAGGATTTGTGCCCGGTTAATGGCAATAGGCTCACCCCCTATTACATGGGATCTAAATATACTGGCGAACTGTGGGTGTACTGACACACCTCTGCCTAACCCTTCGGGGAATACAGGCGTGATGGTATGTTATAAATAAATGTTGGTATTGGAGAAAAAACAACCACTGGTCTATACTAAAGGATAACTGTATTTAGTTATGTAAAGGTATTCTGTTGGTTTACATTAAGTTATGATAGTTGTCTAAACTTCTAATATTATAAAGAGATAAAGTTTATTTCTAGAGCTAATCTTTGGAAGAGCTACTCCGATTACAGAAGTTGTTTTACTGATAGAAAACTATTCTATTTCAGACTTCTTTACACTATGTTTTATAGTTTATTGGCTTCGAATGCTTCGATGCAGGCAAAGTCGCGGAAATAAGAATAACAACCAATCATTTTTTAAAGGAAATAATATTTAGCTAAAGCCCGTGCCTCGGAAAGCACGAAAAGCTGTTGGTCCCGGCTGTCATTCGTAGATCTTTGACAGTCGTTACGGATAGTCAGAAGCCAAGAAGTCTGACAACCAGTCTAAACAAGAGGTATCGTGTTGCCCAGTAAGTTACTGGGTTGTGGAGGTCAGATAGGCAGTCGCTCCATGTAAAACACTGGTATTCAGCTGCATCCGGTTAGACTGAAAAGCCGACCCCAACATAGTTGGGAAAAGGTTAAGCAGATGATGATGAATATTTAGCAAAATCTTTGCAAAAAATAATACCAGCCTATTTTTATCCCACTGTAAAGGAAAGGTATTTTCTCATACAGAGAAGGCACGAGCATTAATCTCTACACTTGCTCAAGGCGGATTGGTAAAAAAAAGGTATATAATTATAAGTTCAGGTTTTCTGAAGATGTTTTCGTGCTTCGATATCAGGATAAGCATAGAATTCTTTCTTTTATCGTGTGGGCAGTAAGGTCTTACGACCACACACCCTTTTTTTATAGATGGGAAATCATCAAATAACTTCCTCCGCCCTGGGCGGGACAGGAGGAAGTGTCAGACTTTTACTGACTAAAACCCATCTATGTTCCTTCGTGTGCCCTTTGCGTTCCGGGGGCGCGGAATCTCTTTCGAACAACCCGCAGACCCCACACACCCTAGTGTCAGTGTTTCTAAACCACCTCAAGGGCCTCTGACGTGGTTACCGATATCAGTGATGTCTAAGATAAACATAGAAGGTACATAAGAATTAGAAAAAGTCACATTAGTACTTGCCTGTGTCTGGTTGTGAACCCAACCCAACCTCGTGCATGTGAGGCGTGCGCCTTAACTACTGGGCCATCACGACATTATACAGAAATAGAATGACATAGAATTGAAAAAGACAAGTACCATTGTCTGGTATCGAACAGGCTACCAATCAACAAGGCTGCAGGAGAGTCGGGCGCCTTAACCATCGAGCCATCACGTAAAACAGGACACTAAATACTGCACCTATCCCTACTCATTTAACATACCTACATCTCTAAATCACCCCGACAATAAACTAAGATACAGAACTTTACAATATAACACCCGTAAATCCTGAAAGTAAGAATTCATAGTGAAAATGAACAACCGACGCTCCGTAGACCGTAGAAGTTGGACGTTTTCAGAATTCTTATTAAAAATTCGGTTTGAAAACTTTCAGTGGTTAATAGAATTTTAACCGCTGCAATGATTAACTTACGGTCCGCAGTTCGTACCTACGAATACGTCTTGCCTTTTAGTTTTTGAATAGTTTCAGTCGGAATTCATTTTAAGAAGTACGTTTGGAATGATGAATGGGTGATAATTATGTTCGTTGAAAGAAACTGGTTTGAAATATCTTCGTAGTTTCTGTGTTTTGATTCGGGGGAGTGGATCGAGAGTTAGAGTAGACGGTTTAATGTTCTTTAGGACAAGTTTATAATAGCTTTCTTCAATTCAAATCACAATGTAGTTAGCAGAGATGGTGTATTACTTGGGCTAATCTCTAGAACTACCAATTGGATTGGAAAATAATCGTTTGTAAATAAATGCCACGCACCGGCAAGCGCAGCGTAGGACGTCCACCCACAAGGTGGACGGACGACCTGATTAAGACCGCAGGAAGACGCTGGATGCAGGCCGCTTCCAACCGGTCTTTTTGGAAATCTATGGGGGAGGCCTATGTCCAGCATTGGACGTCCGGCGGGTGATATGATGATGATGATGATGATGAAATAAATGCCAGATTCATGAGGAATTTATAACATCACGCTACGACACACGAGAGCAGAGTAGTAACAAAAGACGACACCAATAAAAAACCATGCGGATGAAGTCAATGGCACTATAGAAAAACAATTAAAAAACTTACGACACGATACTTGTACTTTCTCAGGTAGAACCTCTCTACCTACCCACCAAAGATAGAGGCACAAAAATCACACAAGTCATCCCCATAAAACTCCCTAATCACCCAAAAACAAAGACTTAAAGTAAAACTAAACAGACCTGTGACTGTTCAGTGAAAAATGTTAATTGATGCAATCTTAATGGGCAGAAAACATTTACTGTTTCCTACAAGTTTACCTTCACTGCTAATTCGATATATCTACTAATAAATCTTGGCAAACAAATGTTCTTTAGAGCATATGGGCTAATTAGAGCGTCTTGCCTTTTTTTAATCAGCATGCAACGTTAGTTATGTACTGTCGACAAAAGAGATTTGTGTGCGTGCAAAAAATAAATAAAGCTATATATTTATTTCAATATTTACGTACACACATGTTAACGGACAAATATGTACAAAATTAACACTTATTTAAAAAAAAATCTCTTTGTTTTAATATCTGGCAATACCGATTTTACACGAAGACCATTCCTTGGTGCAAAAAGTCGGTTCCGGCTGTCTTTCGTAGATCATTGATAGTCGTTACGGGTAGTAAATTTAATCATACCAAAGAGTATTATATTATCTATTAACTAGGTTGTAAAGAGAAGATTAACTAGGTTGTAAGAATTCTACAATATTCATATTATAGAACATTTTTTTCTTTTTTTATACATCTCAGACGAATGATGTCAAGGACACAAAAATAGTCTAAAACTTTTCAATGCGATGCTTGCCAAATAAGGGTTACAAAATAATTATAAATACATGTAATGTCAACCTTTCTCTTTTGCTAACTGTACCTAAAGGGTAGTTAGTGACGCAAAAAGGTTTTTCCTGTGCGGTAGGATTTATGAAGGATAATTATTATGTGGGAATTAATTAGAAATATGTAATTAACTAGGTAGACTGAATTCTCAGAACTGTGCTATTGCGTAAGGTATACGTAATTATGAGGATATTTTATTGTACTTGGCTAGTCTCCATTGAGATTGGCCATAGTAATCGAAATTCGGTCAGGGACGTATTGTTATCACCCTAAAAAAAAAAATACCCATCCGAAATCCGAAAGCGAAGTCGTATATGACAGTTTGGACCCCAGTTACAACTTTCAAATGAGCTTATTCATAATAGCTGAAAATAAGATCATGTGTACCCAAAATATATTTTCTACTCACATTTTCATGGAATAATAATGTTTGTTTACTCAGTTTCCGTTAACACAGTTACCTATTTAAATGTCCGCCCATTGTCCACCATAATTATAACCCCTAGTTGACGTGAACGTCACACATACTCCCATTAGGTACCTACTTCCCCAAATACCCAACAATACACAGAAAACCATCAGCAAATAAAAACAAAACAAAAGAAAAACGATAACTCAGCAAGGCAACAAACACCGAAAATATCTGCTCCTAATCTGATAAAGGGCCGAAGACTCGATGACATCACCCTTTTGAGGGGCCAAACAACATATTGATACAAGTAAACAACACATCATGCCCCATTAACTCTCATTATACGTGTAATTAAACATGAAAGACAAATAAGATTGTGTTGCCCTTAAAAGATTTGCCAAATAAAATAAAAGATCTTGAGAAAATAGTAGTGAAGTTTAAGTAAATGTATTTGTTGTATTCGTAAGGGGATTTTGCGAGATCAATTTGTACTTAGATTATCTTAAAGGTCTTTTCAAAATAGGGTTTCTTTTTTTTTGGTAAACAACTGATGTTAAGAGATCACCGCTGCCTATATACATCTGTAATACCAGAAGCCTTGAAAATGCGTTGCAATACCAGAGATAACTCATGTGGCTGTATTACATCGGCACTCATATGAATTTTGTAACAATTATATTCAATAAATAAACAGTTTTTATCTTGTCTGATTCCCCATTTTTCCTTCAAATACAGCATAAGTATCCTCTGCAATTTCACAGGAAAATATTTTGAAATTTCAGAAACTTAAACAAGAAAAGCACCATACATATACGCTATGGTTAGCGCAGTGACGCATAATTATTTGGCCTAGAGGTTTGATTCTGGGTTTGATTATTTCTAAATTTGATTAATGTAAATACACCTACGATACAGGTGAATGTCCTAAAATAGGGCAGGAGTCTATAAAAAAATAAAATCTCTCTGCATTTAAAATCTGATTAACTTCCAGTTCACCTCCAACACTTTCCATTTTTAAAGAATTTTCAGTCTTAAACCAAGTATAAAAATATCAGAAATTCATTATACATTACTCGTCCTGTTAACAAAGTCGCAAGAAGAAAAAAACCTTACTGCACTGCAGAAGTTCCATAATGCAGGATAAAGTGTTCAAAGTTTAAACTCGCTCACCTATCGCAGAGAGTATGCAAAGTGAATATTTAAGGGCCGTCGAGGGTTTGCAGCTGCATGCCGTGATAAAACTGAACAAGATGCTCGTAATTCTGATACTTAAGTGTTTGCTTGGTAAAGAATAAGAATTGGTTGGTTTAAGGACTTTAAGGCAAGTGTACAATGGTTGCTTTTTGATCAATGTGGACTTTGACCAGAGAAACAAAAGACAATCATAGAACATCATGAACTTTGTTGGACTCAGGACTTTGTCAAACACTGAGCTTAATACAGTAAACGATACGCGCACCAAACTCGGCCTCTGCAAACACAACTTATCGGACACTCAGTGCGAGTGCTGTGCTCCTGATCAAACGATGAGCCACAAGCTGCATGCTACCTGCACTTTGGACATTAAAAACGCCACTGATGCTGTATAAACGAGACCACCTACTGTAGCCGAATACAATAGAACAAACAATTTAATGGGATTGAATTAACCTATTGATTTGAAAAGAAGAACACAATAATATGCAGTTCAATAGTCTATGTAGCTAATGCTTTTCGTCCATAGTGTTCTACTGTGATAGTTTATTATAACATTTATTGAGGTGTAATTCGCGTAAAAATTTCTATTGTAAACACAACAAGCCGCAAATCTCAAACGATTGCTAGATACATACAATCGTTTGATCCAAGCAAAGTTTCTAAATATTTCTACACGATTTAACAAATTAAGGAGAATATTGTGAACGGAAACCTTGGTTTATTATGTCGCTTTAAATATACTGTTTAACATAATGTTTTGCCGAAGTGACTAATTTTATCCGAATATCCACACTGATATTATAAATGCGATTGTAACTCTGTCTATCTGTTACTTCATCACTGCAAAACGACTGAACCGATTGTAATGAAGTTAGGAAAAGATGTAATATAGATAAGGACATTGTGGGCTACATATTATTATTTAGTCCGCGCCACCACTCCAGGGTTAATTTCCTTGCGGGGGAGTGGCACCAACTGCTGAAATTTTTAACCTAGTTCTAATCCACCGGCAGTAGATGTTGATATTAAATTATTGTCCTCAAATATTTAGCCTATTTAGTTTTAGATTGATGTAAAGACTTTGTAAAAACAAAATTGGAGATAAACTATTATAAACTTCATCTTCTTTCAATAACCGACATTCATACAAACAAAGTCGTCGGCAAAAGGTAGTAGTCTAATATGCCAAACTTGTCACACAAAATGAACTGATGTAAACAGACCTTTATGTCTGTTACAAGTTCTCAAGGATAAAAGCTCGATCCTTGGGAGTTTTACATGTTTAGTCAACAACATCATATTATTATTAAATGCAAAGTGATTTTATTGATCAAAGCCGTATATAGAATAAGTAACACGGGGTGAACGCTTAGAATAAATTGAGCATGTTTATACTTAGTAACACTTTTATGTAGAACATTCGTTTTGCGATGGACATTTTTTTTTGTTGATTAGGTGTCGTTTTATGAAGTACTAGCTTCTTCTAGGTTCTAAAACAAAAGCCTATAGCAGTCGGTAATAAAGTAGTTTTTTGTTATTAAAAAATATTTTGTAATCGGACCAATACTTTCACAGATTACCTCATACAAACAAAAAGTTGAACATAGTTTTCTCTTTACCATATAAGTAGATATAGATTAATACCATCGGTGTTCCGTTGCGAAGAAGTGATGGTGTAGAATAAATAATACATTATCATTGGTCATCATCATGATTGTCATGATAAATCATACATGAATATAATAATAGTAGGTACCAATGGAGTAATGGATGCAGGCCGCTTCCAACCGGTCATTTTGAAAGTGTATCGGGGAGGCCTATGCCTAAAAGCGGGCGTCCTACGGATAATAATTATAATGATGATGATGATGAATGGAGTGTTGGCTGAAGATGCTTAACGTTTAAAACGCTTACGCCAGATTAGTCCGACAAAGATTTTCATGTCCATTTCGCCTGTGTCTTATATATGTCACCGGAAAATAACAAGATCCGTAAGTTTATCAATTTACTAGGAAGTTTATAAACTTTCGTAAGATTCTAAACGGGAGATAAATTGTAATATTTTACGTCCACATTTTCGTAAATTGATAAACTTACTGAACTCACTCGTAAAATAATAAGTAAGCAGTAACCAAACGCTACGCGCGATCTGATTGGTTGGCTGTCACGTGTCACTTCTCCTTCCTCGCGGCCGCCAGCTGGACACAAGCATTGCCACTATGAACATTGACCAATCAGAGAGCAGTGTGTTATTTTACGTATTTCAAAGATCGTATATTTAAAAGAGTTTCTGTGATTGGTCGAACCATATAAAATCTTACGAATAGATATTCGTTAGTTTATAAATTTACCGTATGACGTCGGAAATTGATAAATTTACGAAAATGTGGACGTAAAATATTACAATTTATCTCCCGTTTAGAATCTTACGAAAGTTTATAAACTTCCTAGTAAATTGATAAACTTACGGATCTTGTTATTTTCCGGTGACATATATACGAGAGATCGTTTTATATCGACCTATAAAAAGCATCACTCTTTGTTGCAAGTTTTTATTTTACGGTTCATTGTACCGGGCGCTGGGGGCACGACAACTGATTTGAAGTCGGGCGGTTAAAAGGTTAATAAACTTCTTGGTTCTTAACCAGTCTACCAGCCACCCGAAGATGAAAATCGGTACAATTAGCCTGAGGGCGTTCTGTACTAGGTACATTTCCCAATTCGAGGTCCCCAATGTACTACGACCTTACTATATTAATATTTGAGTTTTCGTTCTTGATGACGCGTTTGGCGCAGTTGCGGAGCGATTGGTGGCTGCTCTGCGTGTTGCGCGTTTAATACAAATGTCGTGTTATCCCAGTGGTTAAAACAAGGTTCACAACCGGGCACAAAGAGACAAAGGCCTCTTCTCATGCAGAGAAGGAATGAAAAATAAAGCCAACCTATTTTTGCCACTGCAGGGCACAGGCTCTTGAAACAAATATGTGTATAGCCTCAGGCAGTTATTCTCGATCTAGTGCTTTGTATGAGTTTATAATTTTTGTAAACGCATTCTCGATGCCGGAGAGATTCCTAGAGACGTTTTAAATAAATCATAAAATTATTAAAAAGATTCAATAGTATTATTTCCAATCATAAAAGAGAATATTAAAGACTATGAAAATACTGAACAAGAAATTCAATAATCAAAAAGAATTAATCATAAAAATATTCTTTATTTCTTCCACGGCACGTGCAATGACTTTTCTATTCTTCTTTAGAACATAACTTAATAAGTAATTAAGAACAAAGTACTTTCCTTGACGTAAGTTATTCATTATCAATTTTTAAGTCTTCATCGAATATCAAAGATGTTGATTCTACAAACTTCTTTAAAACCGTTGTTTCTATTGCTTCGAAATATTAATTTTCCGAATTTCAACGGAAAAAAGGACAGTTTCTCTTTATACAGAATTTAATTAAAATACTGTGAAAAGATCTCAATTAGAATGAACCCTGCAGTCTTTGAGAGTTATAAGAAAATCTTGAACCGTTTAAAAATAAAATGTAAGGTAGAATCTATGTTTAAGTTTGAAATTGTAAAAAATAATAAAAGTGTACATTGAACCATCTATAGCAATATAATGAAATTGCTATAGATGGTTCAATGAACACTTTACATGCTACAGTTTTTAAATATTTTTTTTAAATCTCTAGTTTTTTTTTAAATTATTTTTGTAAATGCTAAAATAAAAAAAATATATACCATCACGCCTGTATTCCCCGAAGGGTTAGGCAGAGGTGCACCAATTTAGGTACACCCACAGTTCGCCGGTAATGCGGCACCTATAGTTTGGCGGTAATGCTATAATATACCGTCATGATATGACACACGAGAAACAAATGGGTCCAGTTTAATAAAACGACAGACTAGCGTTTAGGGGAAGCCTATGTCCAGATAATGAGTGCCTGCCACTAGTTTTCAACTATACCTTGTCTTGTGACGTATTACGAAGGAAAATTAGTGAAACAGATTCACAACAACAACAAGATCTTGTACCAAGCTAAACCTTCCAAAAATATTGACTGTATGCCATCAAACCCGAGCTGTCTTACCCGCGCACTTCCCCTTTGTTAAACTTGCTTACATCTTGACAACATTATTTTAAGGCAAGCTTACCGTCCCTAGGCCTTTCTCAACAATGATTTATCGAGTACCGCGATGTATTTACTTCATACTTTATAACTTCGCCCTTTGAAGATGTAACGTCTTATTGAGGATCGTTGCGTGTGCATATTTGTGGACTAGTCAGGGCGATGTTTCAGCTTTATCTCTTTTGATTGACCTGACGGATAAGGTTTCTTTTGTTTTTTTGGACATGAATAACGTAGACGAGGCGAAAGAAGTATGTAAATATCGTAGCAGGTTCATGGAAAAAAGGCGTGAGTTTGTTTAAAAACGAGAAATAAGTGTAATTTGAATACAACACCATAATATTTTTAAAGGGTGAGGCAAATATTAATTTCATAATTACTCTTACTTTTCGCCAGATATGTTTTCTACAGACGTTATGCACTGTGCTATGTTATGCACTAACTCTTCCTTAAATCTTATAGTCTGATCGGACGGCAATCCGACACAAACAAGAGAGATTAGGCGCAGGACCAACGGTTTTATGCACGTTTCGAGACACGGGGGTGTCACACCACCAACTTCCAAACTCCGGGTTGCTACTGAGAAATCCGTAATCAATATAGCCAATAACACTTATTGCCCGAGCTAGGCGTCGAAGCCAGGACCCCCCCTCAACAGCCGCGCTTATGACCAAGAGAATCAGAGCAGCCGACTTCCGTTACATATAGCTTCACATGAGCAAAACCGCAGGCAAATATTCTAAAAACACAGCTATAGTATCTAGGTAAACATTTACTTCAGCCCTACTTATTCTCATTTTCCTCTCACGACCAAACCAGACGATGATTTATACCAACCTTGGCATACATTACCGCTAAACTATGGAAACTAAAAACAGTGATAAATAGTCCTCCCGAACTTGTCTTTGACAATGTCAAAGCGTCTTGTAATTTAAGGCTGCTTTTCCACCAGAGTTGGGCTAGAAATCGATGGGAAATATCAACCAATAGAATCGTTTGATTTTCATCTCCTAGCTTGGCTTACCTCTGATGGAAAAGGGTTTAATGAGTTTTTTTTTAATGCATGCAAAGCGCAGCTTTATAGCATATCACCCGGCGATGTGGTTGAGCCATATTTGTATGGCCTACAGATAATTGTTCCGGGTCTGGCTGTTTGTGTATGTGAGTTTATATGTTTGTAATTATCATCATCATATCACCTGAACGACGACCACTGCTAGACATATGCCTCCCTTAAAGATAGCCACAATGACCGGTCCTGCGCTGCCCGCATCCAGCCATTTACACCTACGATAGAGGAAAAATCCAAAGGATGGTGCAACGTTTAAAAAAAACAAAACACACCTATTCCGCTCTACTACACCAGATCTAGTGGAAATAGTAGTAGTTTTAAAGCTTAGCTTCACCCCTTTACTACCTCACACATCTCCAATGTAAAACCACCCTTAAACTACGACGGCTAAGACCTATTTGCGACTAAGTTATAGGTATTGAGTTTACTTAGTAAAACTAGGTTAACGATATTGTTCCACCTGTATTTTGGAAGTCAGGCCTGTCCCTAGAAGTTTTAATTGTAATATTTCTTGGTAAGCTGTTTTCCAAGGCGCGTGTGACGCAAAGTTTTTTTCCTTTTTACGTATAAAATAAGGTGAACTTGTGAGATAACTTTCACCTTCACGAAATTCAGAAATCCAATACCATAACCGTTAAAGCGAGTACTTTCGAGCTCGTCCGGGGAAGTACTACCACCACACCTATGTGTGCCTCAAAGCAGCGTTGCTGTGTTTCGTTTTGAAGGACACTGGTGTAATTACAGGCACATGCGAAATTTCAACTTTGTTTTTGGGATGGCTACGCGTTTGCAAGGCCTGTGGTATTGCAGATGTCTATGGGCAGCGGTGACCACTTAAGATCAGGTAGGCCATTGGCCATGTTTGCCATCCAATGATATTTGAAAACTTTACAAAAGTTTCATGGAATATTTCGAAAAAAGTAACACAAGTTCGTACTTTGACAATAGTTTATTATACACGTATCTCACTACGAAATCAACCCTACGACGGCCACTCGAAAAAAAACACAACACTATCGTATGAATACTTTGGACAAAAACGTCCATTACTTATTTCCCTCGTTCTCTTAATGACGTCATTATCTCTGGAGGCTTCGCACGCGGTCACCTCCCCCCTTAATTCTGACTGTGACATCGTCTGAGTGACGTAGCGATGATAAATGACTGGAAAACCGTGACACTTTTATGCGACCGCGGAAATAAAGATATTGGGGTGTTTTCGACCGCATATTAATTTGTGGGGTTACTAAGATGTTTCGCGACGGGATTTTGTTTAATATTTACAACGAGATAAGCAGCATACATTTCATCTTTCTTCTTTTATTTTGACTTTATTTATTTAAAGGCTAATCTGCAAATAATTAGGTAGTAGTTTTGTAAATTAACGCTTATAAGCACTAAGGTGAGGAGCTCCGCAGACGAATCAAAGTTACAAACATAGCCCAGCGAATCAGTAAGTTAAAGTGGCTGTGGGTAGGGCACATAGCACGTAGAACTGATGGCCGATGGGGCTGCGAAGTCCTGGAATGGACACCATGCACGTATCGGTAAATGCAGCGTAGGACATCCACCCACAAGGTGTACAGACGACCTGATCAAAACCGCAAGAAAGCGCTTGAAAACAGACTGCTTAAAACCGGTCCTTTTCGAAATCAATCGGTTGGTGGTGCACGTCTTACGGCTGATAATATCAGCCGTAAGACGTGCTGTACGTGTGTTTTACCATCATCATATTATGATGATGGTAAAACACTAAGGTGAAATTATACACACCAAAGTACAAATAATTTCAAGAAACGTATACATGTTTCACGATTTCAATGTAAACAAAAGTGCTAAAAAGCATAACCTTACCTAGTGACCTACTCATAAATGAAACATGACTTAAGTACATTTACGTGAGTCAGTTAAGGTAATTAACCTAATTTCTTCAAACGTATGCCGTAACCTTTGCAAGTAAATATGTAATTAATCAGATTTTCCGTTCAAAGAAGCGCGTTTGACCTTTGATGGAATGTTACGAGCTGTGTGATATTAATAAGAAATTTAGAAAGTACCTGAGGCCGGTCCAGGAAGATATAGCGAGATGACCTAGACTCGTATAGAGAAAGCTGGTTCAAAATGGCGTAAGAAAATAATATCTGGAAGGACTTTGGGTAGGCATTTACCAAGCAGAGGGACATTAAAGACAAAATAAAATAAAAAAAAACCGTGTGATACCAGTCTCGTATTCTCTTCTCTATAAAACTATGTACAGGCAGGGTCGGAAAGAATTTCACTCTATTACATTTCTAATAAGTCTTATTAATAGTCAGTTTTAGTACATAAAAACTTATTTGTTACACTTTGTTGTGGGTACAATTTTGTGTCTGAACACAATTCAAATTACCACTAACGCCTCAACTAGACCGAGCCTGTGCCTTAGACGTTAGATTCTTCCTATGTAACTAATATTAACAACATCTAGAAGGAAAATAAAGCATTGCTTAAACAAAATATAAAAACAAAATAAAAACACCAATACACACAACAATAAAACACAATGAAGCTCATAATCATATTTCTCTGCTAAAAAATCGCGAGCACGCCATAAAACTCCTTTCCCTTCTTTATTTAAGGATTGCTTTCGCATCATAAATTCGTTAAACATTGAAGCACTTTCGGTACCATTTAGTTCTTAGCTCAAGACGAGTCCAATTTTCTGCCTCGTTATGCGTTAAAATTGCCATGCGATGGCCTCTTGGTGTGTTCCTGAGTTATGGTTGTGATATGTAAGACATTTTGGGTGGGTTATCGGTTATCCTAGCCGTATGTTAGAGAGGGAGCGCAGAGATTGATGCTTTTGGTAGCTGGTAAGAAATATTAGGACATGACAGCAGACAAGTTGGATGAGAATCGCTGGAGTAAATAAACCAGCTTTTTGGCGGTACAGTTTTTCATGTTTTGGAGAAAACGAGGCACAGGCATTTATTGTTACAGAAAGTAGGTAAAGTCGAAATTGTATTAGCAGATTTTTTTTTGCAATTGACCGTCTATAGTTTCGTAAGTACTATGCAATATAAAAACACTTTCTTTGAATTATGGTATACATTTTTACAGAAATAAATAATCCATTGCTTCATACGTTTGAAAAGATCGTCTGCTTGCCAACGACAATAACGCCATGAATTTTTCTAACTGTCATAATGAAAATCATTAACATCAATTGCGTGTTCCACAATCAGTTTGCTATTCAGCAAGAAGTTGCAAACGGAAAAACAAAAACAACACTCGCAAGAAACATCAAAACAGCAAACCGCGCTTGAAAAAATCCTCCTAGCAATCTCAAAAGAAGGTTCCTAGGCAGCTTACGCAAAACAGTAATGTACGCTACAACACTACGTGTTAACTGGCACATTTTCTTTTACCCAAGAGAAAACGGTGCGAAAATACCAACGTAATATACAAACTTATATCCTTTTACGCAAAGCAGAGTGTCTTGCAACTTAGCCATGTAATTTTAATGATTAACTCGACGCCCACGCACCTGAGAATGTTCTCCTCTTAGTACATACTCGTCTCGTTTTATGTTGCAAATCCCTGCTGGTTTCAGGATAGATCGCTTAGGTTTTTAGAATATTGTACCTATAAGTGACTAGAAATGAGATGAAATCGGTATTTTTGGTCATCTGTTGGAGAAGTTTCATTCTTGGCAGGCGAGTTTCACCTTATCATCATTACTTAAGATCAGGTGAGTTGCGGTCAAACGAATGCCTATTAGAATACAAAAAAAAAGTTTAAAGTTTCCAAAAGATTATGAGTTAAGAAAAAGAATTGTCAGGTCCATGATGATAATTATTGACCACACAAATTATTTTCTTCATCAGACATCACCTAATTCACAGGAAAAAGATGAAGAAGATTTTTCCAAAAAACTCAAAAAACTGACTAACCACAAGTCTAGTGGACTTAGGCCCACTTTCAATACAAATGACTACACAATACATTTGGTGCCTAAACGTATTTAGAACATTATTGCATCCCTGTCACATTGTTAGAAGGTGACAGAGATAAAATGATTATTTAAAACATTTAGCGCTAAATATGTTTAGTGATTTATAGCGAAATTGGGCCTTAGTATTGATATTAGTACCCTACCCTTATTCTATCAACAAAATTTCGAGTCTAATTTCTTATTGACCAAAATACATTGACGATGACTAAATTTTGTATATAACATAAATAAATTAGTATAAACAAAGGTTTGTTATGTTGAGTCTCGTACTCAAACTCTCCAATAAGGGAGAGAATACGGCCAATAAACAATTTTATCTACACGAGAAGAATAAACTTAGCTTATCTAAAGGCATTACACGTGTTAGATTATTATTACGATCGTGTGGGTTTACTCGTGTTTCTTCAGCGTTATGAATATGATAAATTGGAGAATTTTGTGAAGGCATTGTTGTTTATTTTCAGCACAAGAGAGTAATTGATGGTAGAACAGTACACGAGTGGTAAAGGAATCCCCAAACACTAGCTGTATTATCGCCGAGGCATATTTATGAAGTCTATTCGCTGAATTTAAGACGACTTTGTCAAATATATTGGTCATCAAAATGGCTGGAGCTTATGGGATGTAAAAAGATACATCACGCACCCTTTAACTACGCATACTTCTTATCTAACTAAATAATAAATATTGAGCAAGAATTATTGCTGTGAAAAAATCGGTTTATGGTGCCGTGTTGGGAAAACAAATATTCTTTGTATTGAAAAGTATAAGACTATGCCCTATGCCTATACGTTGGTTGGTGACAGAACGGTTTAGTCCGATCAACACCGTCGCGGGAGCGTTAATAATTATCGATGGAATACGTTGATACAAGATACATAATTCTAGGTCTAGTGGCTGATACGCTCATAGCACGATCATAGTATGGTAAGGTGTAGTGACCCAACTCCTTTACGTATTATTCTGTAAACCATTTTCTACAAAACTTACAGAAATCTATTTTCAAACATCAATGAAGTCCATTATTAACCCTCAATTTTAGTTAACAAGTACCTTTTATAGTTGGTACCTAAACAAAGTCAAAGCAAATACCTAGGCGTTTTGACAGCTCAAACATCAGATTTAATTACTAAGGTTCCAGCTACTGCACTGTAATTACCTATTGATAAACGGTCTCTCGTGTTTACTCTTTTGTTTCTTTGTAATTAATTAAAATTGAAGGCGAAACGTCTTTTAGGTACATTTTGGGTGGTTAGATGAAACCTTTCGGTTGTTTTTAAAACATTTCATGGATGACTTTTTGTTTTTAAAGAGTTGTTGATTACAGGCTTAGGTTTGTCAAGGTCAAATAATACCAGCCTATTATTGTCCCACTGAAAGGCAAATGCTTTTTATACAGAGAAGGCTCGTGCCTTCTCTGTATAAGATCACCACATTTGCTCAAGGAGGTTTGGCGATTTCAGAATTGTATTAATTGCAAGTCTAGGTTTCCTTATGATGTTTTTCTTTCTCTGATGTCAGCAATGTCCAAGATGAACTTAGAAGATAAATAAGTAAAAGTCACATCATCACATGGTTACTTACCCAGTTACGAACCCACAGCCTTGTGAATAAGATGCGTGAAAAATTAACAAACATATATCTATCCATCCTTGCAAACTGTCGCTTTTATAATAGTAGTAAGATATAGAACATCAAATATCTTATCCACATCATTAAACTTTCATTAACACGGAGTAAAGTTATACCAGTCTTAACTTTAGTCTAACCATACATTTTCGAACTTTGACATTCATCATCGTCATATCAGCCGAATGACGTCCATTGCTGGTCATAAGCCTCCTCTAAAGATAGCCACAATAACCGGTCCTGCGCTACAAGCATCCAGTGATTTCCCGCGACCTTCACCAGGTCGTGGGTCCACCTCGCCTCGTGGTCGTCTTTGAGTTTAGCATAACTTTACTCCAGATACTGAGAACAGAACAGAACTGCAGAACTGCCTCGTTGGCCTAGTGGTCCTGAGCGCGACTGCTACGCTAGAGGTCCTGGGTTCGATTCCCGGGTCGAGCAAAAAGTGTTATTGGGTTTTTCTATGAAATTCTCAGTAGCAGCTCGGAGTTTGGATTTGTGCCCGGTTAATGGCAATAGGCTCGCCCCCTATTACATGGGACCTAAATATACCGGCGAACTGTGGGTGTGCCTTGGTACACCTCTGCCTAACCCTTCGGGGAATACAGGCGTGATTGTATATATATATATATATTTACTCCAAGTTTAATAAGGAGGTCAGGGTTTATGCAAATGGCAACACGATCTCGATAGATACTTAATACGATGAAAATTAATGGAATCTCCACCGCCATCCACGTTGTGGTTAATCAAATTATTTTTCCATCAGTCTCTTTAGCGTGCAATTAATTGTTCAGCGACAAAATATTCTCACTCCTCTAATGATTTTTTGACGAGGGTACCCGAATTTGTTTCGCGAAACAACACTAATTTTAATGCTTCGTTCGATAGACGATTTAATTTTGTGGCACTTCTAGTAATTAGTGCTTCGAGTTTTTGTTGGAGAAAATTCAATTAATTTGAAGTGGTTTGCTAGATGAGGTGCCTATTGTAATTCTTGAAGGTTGTAGGTTGTAAAATAACAAGGCTGTTAAACTGTTCAAGAATATAGATAGCAACCTACTGCGTTTCTAAAATAGCTTAGGTATATCTAGAAACATTTTATACAAGACTTTTTTCTAAGTTCGTTCAAAGTCGATTCGCACTAACCGAAACATAGTCCAATAGTTCAGTAAATAGACAATCAATATAACCATATCATTATAAGGGACCAAAATAACCATCGCTTATCAAAAATATAACACAAAATATTCCTCAAATTTTATTCCAAAAAAAAAGCTTCACTTTTAGGAGTAGGTTGGTATATTCTTCTCAAAACGAAGTGCTCTAAATAAGTAAACCCAACTAAACCCACTAAATAACTCAACGTAATTAGTGTAAAACAATACTGAGGGTCGTTTACTTGGGCGCTCTGCGTAGGAATAGATTCTATCAACACTGACAAACACTGCTACTACAGTGGCTTGGCCACAGTTTTAGGGCGCTTTCAATTTAGACGATTGGTGCCGGACTGCTGCAGTCCGGGTATCGTACTGCGCACGGGCGGTTATGATTTTTCATACAAAATGTCTCGACGCAAAGTCGTGCGACAGCAGTGCGGCGCACCACGGCGCACGTCCGTTGGCGGAACGGCAACCTGTCTCAGTGTCTCAGCTCAGTCGTTTGCTGTGAACGCATCGTGTTTCTTAGACGTTTTCGTGCATACCTACCTAATTATGGATGATTTAAATACAGAAGATTTTATAAATGAAATTTTAATAGAGTTGCAGCCCGCCGTTTGGGATTCTAAATGTGACAAGTATTCAAATCGCTTGGAGAAAAAAAAGGCTTGGGATGTTTTACTGATTTTAAAACTAAAAAAGCAGCTGAAAAGAATACTGCAGGTACAACAAGTCTCTCTTCGGCGGATATAGTATTTTTGAATTTAGTTTCTTGGACGTTGTATTCCATTTTTAACAAAGTGATATAATTCATAGAAACATTCTCTAGACATTCTAAAATAGTTCAAAAAATCAGCTGAGCTTTCTTTTAATCTAGGGTAAAGTGTATAAAAATCACCAGTTTTATATTTTAAAGAAAACATTGGCGACGCCCTAGTATGGCGTCGTTTATGTTTCTGCCGAAGCAAGAGAACTAACAATAACACTTCCTCGTCAGAGTCCATGGCACCGACTAAAGTTGGGTTTCGATGGAAATCACTAAAATTCGATCGGACTGCAGCCGCGTATCTCTTCAAATAAGACGATTTACGTCGTACTGCTGTCGTCCGGCAGCAGTACGGCTCATGGTCGTAACAACCGTGCGGCAGCAGTCCGGCACCAACCGTCTAAATTGAAAGCGCCCTAATTAATTTGGATCGAGGTCTGAAGTGTCTGGTGTCTTGTGCTTAGAAAAATCGTCCTCGTGTCCCAAAAATAGGACACGTATATAGTGTCTAGACGGTTTCTAGTCTTACTACTATTATGAATGCGAAAGTTTGACTGCCCCGTTGGTCTAGTGGTCGCAAGTGCGACTGCTGTGCAAAGGGTCCCGGGTTCGATTCCCAGGTCGAGCAAAAAGTGTTATTGGGTTTTTCTATGAAATTCTCAGTAGCAGCTCGGAGTTTGGATTCCGGTTTTTGGTGCCCGGTTAATGGCAATAGGCTCGCCCCCTATTACATGGGACCTAAATATACCGGCGAACTGTGGGTGTACATTGGTACACCTCTGCCTAACCCTTCGGGGAATACAGGCGTGATGGTATATATATTTAGTTTGACGAAATTTCGAGCAGAAGCTAGTCTATACTAATACTATAAAGAGGTAAGATTTGTTTGTTTGTAACGAGTAGGCTCCGAAACTACTTGACCGGCTTTAAGCTATTTTTTTACCCCTAGATAGCTACATTATTCGTGTGTAACATAGGCTATACAACATCACGCTACGATCCATGTAAATAATAAATTTGTAAGATCTGACATTTCACCTGTAGCAAGCAATAAATGAATTTGTATTTGTTGTACATATTTGTATTCATAAGTGCTATGCAATTAAGGTTAAACCAACATTTATTTGTTGCCTGAATTTTTACATTACGAAATATTGTACTAAATAATGTGTGTGTGTATAAATTGTACATAAGTTGAAAGAGAAGGCTAAATGTCTAAACTAAAAAGCTTTAGTCTTGTTTCGGAAGCTGACACTACTAAATATAATATGTTTTAGTTTTAGATCATATCATGTTTACTGTCAAAGACAGGTTTTCTAAAATCTCTACATCAATTTTTCAATTCACGGCACTCGAAAATTGTTTCTCTGAAATTTAGTGGTTGTCTGTATAAAATATCGCATATGAACTCCAGACACACCACTCGCAATATAACTAAAAACTGCAATAAATACAAATCCAAGAAATATTGCAATATTACTTTCAAAGTTCTGACAAATGTTCAAACAAACCGAACTTTGACGTCAATGGATGTCCTACTACTCAGAACTAACACCTTGTTGATTTCATTTTCTTTAATGGAAAGCCCTTTAAAGTTTCCCAATCTAAAGGCGCATAAAATAAAATTAAACTTACCCTTAAGTAATAAAGTGGCGTTTAACACTTAAGTTTTATGTTGGGTATAAAAATATTTTATACTTATAGAAAGTGGTAGTCGATTTTAATTCATAGAATTTCATTTGATTTTCTTTGATTCTTTCTGCCATGGCTAGAGAAATAAAACTGAAACAGAAAAAGCTGATGGCCGATGGGGAGGCAAAATTCTCGAATGGAGACCACGCACCGGTAAGCGCAGCGTAGGACGTCCACCCACAAGGTGGACGGGCGACCTGATTCAGACCGTAGGAAGACGGTGGATGCAGACTGTTTCCAACTGCTCCTTTTGAAAATATATGGTGGAGGCCTATACGCAACAGTGGACACGTCCTGTGGCTGATATGATGATGAAGATGAGAAGAAGCTCATTTGAAGAAGAAGGCAGTAGCTACTTACTCAGAAGTCCAAGTAAGCCTTCCTTTTGTCGTGGCAAAGACATAAACTGTCATAATAAGTCGACGTCTAATTGAGCAGTGTTATTGGATTTTTCTATGAAATTCTCAGTAGCAGCTCGTAGTTAAGATCTGTGCCTAGTAAGTGGCAAAAGGCTCCCTCTCTATTGAGATTTCGCACTTAAGGTCCCATGTTATTACATGGTGTCGCGTAAACATACCGGCAAGCTGTGGGTGTACTGTACATCGGTACACCTCTGCCTAACTCCACGGGGAATATAGGCGTGATGGTGTGTGGTATGTAACTAGCTCGATACTATCTTTATATTTACGCATTCCCATACACGTCGCAGACAAAATAATCTGCGATTAGTCCGGCTAATCGCAACATAAATAGTTACGCAAAGGCTGGACGTTGACACAATAATTATCCCAGTGACAATGCTCGAGCCCAGTGTTAGTTTACTACATGTGGTCGTACTGTCCATGGTAAACAGTTTCTGGTACGGTTGTGTAGGTACATAGGTACACTGTGTGCACGTAGGTAGTCAGTTTAGTGTGTTCAAACGGGAGTATACCTGTAAAATAGAGAACAGGACTAAACATTTTGAATGAAGGAGTTTTTTTAATTATTTCTGGGTTAAGGCCATCCCCAAATTCTTCTAGGAACTCTTTTCAAAGGAACAAATCTTCTAATAACACACTAACTGCAGAATTGCCCATCACAATCTCTTTCATTTTCAAAGGGTATATATTTTTTTTCATATATTTGAATAAATCCGATGCAATTCATATATTGATGAATCGTATTGTTGATTTACAAATCCTGTTCCAATTTTACTATAAAAAAAAACGTTTAAAATCGTGTCGCATCCTCATTTTTCTGCGAGAGTGAATGTCAAAAACGGCACTTTTGGCAGATGAAGCCTGAGATTAGCTTACGATCGTTAGAAGAAATGTCCTCCTGATACTAAATTACTATTCCCAATAACTTGAAACCTTAGCCTGAACTAAATAACCGTGCAACTAGGTACACCACTACAGTGCAGTGTGTAGAGGTCAAACTCACGCCTTAGACGTTGTTCTATTGTGGTTGCGGAACCAAGGTGCGGTTCCTGCGGCAACCACGATAAGCAACGTGTCGACGCCACCCGCCCGGACAATGTAGTTGATAGTCCATTCAGTTAACGCATTCATTCGACTTGGGCAGTCGATCGGAAAACGTGCATCAGAGTTAGCATGATTGAAGTTATGAGTTACATTGTACAGTTTTTAATTTGTCGTAATGATCCAGTGACTAATGGCCGTTTCCTAAAACTTACAGACCAGTATTTTTGACTTTCGTATTTTTGCTGTTATTGAGGTTTCTTTTTCAGGTTTATACCATAATTTTGGTAAACATTTCTTACATTCAAAATTGTCACCAGAATTTTTTACAATTGATCAGTCAAGCATTCAAAGGAATTACGACTGGTAAGTTAATCACCCGTTTTGCGTAATTATAGTAACCAAGCATAAAGCGCCTGTCTCTCATACATGAGGGTCGTTACTAGGCAATTACCAAAGAGACTTTTGAAATTAAAAAATAGTTTCAAAGTCAAAGTCAAATCATTTATTCTAATTAGACCATTAAAAGGCACTTTTATACGTCAACTAGCTTTTGCCCGCGGCTTCGCTCGCGTTAAGAAGTATTATTATTAATTAGGTATTTCGTTCCATTAGGTACTGATAGGTTCAAACTAATATGTTTACATCCTCCATCATCCCTTATTTTAACCCGATGGGGGTTCAATTTATCAAAATCCTATTTAAGCGGACGTCTTCATCATAGTAGCTCCAATCTTTAATTTCAGTTCAATCAGTCGAAAATCTAAGAAGATTTATACAAACTTTCATCCCCTATTTTATACCCTTAGGGGTGGAATTTATCAAAATCCATTCTTAGGGGATGCCTACGTCATAGTAGCTTTATGCATGCAAAGTTTCGGCTCGATCGGTTTAAAATTGACAAAGTTTCATACAAACTTTCCTCCCCTATTTTATCCCCTTGGGGGTAGAATTTATCGAAATCCTATTTAAGCGACGTCTTCATCATAGTAGCTCCAATCTTTAATTTCAGTTCAATCAGTCGAAAATCTAAGAAGATTTATACAAACTTTCATCCCCTATTTTATCCCCTTAGGGGTTGAATTTATCAAAATCCTATTTAAGCGGACGTCTTCATCATAGTAGCTCCAATCTTTAATTTCAGTTCAATCAGTCGAAAATCTAAGAAGATTTATACAAACTTTCATCCCCTATTTTATCCCCTTAGGGGTTGAATTTATCAAAATCCTATTTAAGCGGACGTCTTCATCATAGTAGCTCCAATCTTTATTTTAAGTTCAATCAGTCGAAAATCTAAGAAGATTTATACAAACTTTCATCCCCTATTTTATACCCTTAGGGGTGGAATTTATCAAAATCCTTTCTTAGGGGATGCCTACGTCATAGTAGCTTTAAGCATGCAAAGTTTCAGCTCGATCGGTTTAAAATTGACAAAGTTTCATACAAACTTTCATCCCCTATTTTATACCCTTAGGGGTGGAATTTATCAAAATCCTTTCTTAGGGGATGCCTACGTCATAGTAGCTTTAAGCATGCAAAGTTTCAGCTCGATCGGTTTAAAATTGACAAAGTTTCATACAAACTTTCATCCCCTATTTTATACCCTTAGGGGTGGAATTTATCAAAATCCTTTCTTAGGGGATGCCTACGTCATAGTAGCTTTAAGCATGCAAAGTTTCAGCTCGATCGGTTTAAAATTGACAAAGTTTCATACAAACTTTCATCCCCTATTTTATCCCCTTGGGGGTAGAATTGATGAAAATCCTTTCTTAGCGGATGCCTGTGTCATAACATCTACCTGCATGCCAAATTTCAGCCCGATCCGTCCAGTGGTTTGGGCTGTGCGTTGATAGATCACTATCTCAGTCAGTCAGTCAGTCAGTCAGTCAGTCACCTTTGAATTATATATATTTAGATTAATTCATTGATTTCAATTTCTAAATATATCCTGGATTGGAAATCACTGACATAGATCTTGTCAAGTATTATGATTATTTACCTTTGTAGAACAACAACAGTGATAGGTTATTTCTTACTTAGATAGGCATCAAAGTTTTTATTTAATAACTATACATACATACGAAAAGTTTTAAACTACCAAAAAATATCATGATACTTACGCAAAAGTATTCGCTTCGGATTGATTTTCGAAATGAAAATAATAATCTTAGGCGCCTATAGTATTTTGGTTATTTTTACGACAAGCAAAATGAAACCCATTAATATGAATAAAATCTTCAAACTAAACAATACTAAATCAGAAACGGATATTTTCAATTCAGAAATAAATCGAATTAGCGTTACGTTTACGTGGCGCGCTCGTGCCAGAGCCTCGGAACACAGTCCCGAAAATTTCCTGTACACTCCCATCATTTGCCGTTGATAAACTGTGTACCGTACAGACTGTCCAACTGCTATTGGGAGTCTAGTCGCTTACTTTGATAGATTAGTGGTTCCGTACACATCCGTTTGATGTCGGCTTCTTGTTTGCATCAGCCATCAGTTACCTTGAGGTCCCGATTATAATGTTGTTTATATCTGTACATTTACGTTTGTGCAATTAATTTAATTTGAAAACTATCTACAGTTTTAACCTTATCTGAAAATCAGAATCATCATCATCATCATATCAGCCACAGGACGTCCACTGCTGGACATACGCCTCCCTCCATAGATTTCCAAAAGGACCTTTTAAGCAGTTTGTATCCAACGTCTTATCAGAAAATCAGAATATCAGTCACAGGACGTCCATTGCAGAATACAGGCCTCCCACCATAGATTTCCAAAAGGACCGGTTTTAAGCAACCTGCATCCAGCGTCTTCCTGCGGTCTTAATCAGGTCGTTAAAATCAGAATAATATCAACAATGATACATCCAGCATTAAAGGTGAGGTGTATTCACTTTTTTATCACTCAGCTAAAATTTTTCTATGCCAAACGAGTCCAAACTGTTTTCTTACCAGTTTGTCTATCAGTAACTCATTAGGACTCATGCAAATGTCAGTTTAATATTCCCAGATATTTCGCAGAACACGGTTAGTTAAATTGTTGTCAACTAGAACTTTGCCCATTATTGAAACCACGTGTAAGCGAAATTTTAATCATTTCAGTTATGAAGTTAACTGTTTGATGAATATTTCAAAGCTATTGTTTGAGTTTAGCACTAAATTCATTATAGACTAGGCCACATAACATTGGTATTTATCAAGAATAGGATTTAAACATAATTCTAATACTATTGGGTTTTTCTATGAAATTCTCAGTAGCAGCTCGGAGAAAGGATTTGTGCCTGGTTAATGGCAATAGACTCCACCCTATTACTTAGGAACTACAGCCTACACCTCTGTCGAACCCTTTGAGCAAAACAGGCGTAATAGTGTGTATGTATGAAAACTATTTGGTTACTGTTCCGCTCCCGTGTATCGTAGCGTGATGGTATGTCATTGTAATCCTCATGAATCTGGCTATAATTAGCAAAAGACAGTTTTTTCCGAGCCGACTGATAATTTCAAAGATTAACGCGTTTAAACAAACAAAAGATCTCTTTCGTTTTATAATATTAGATACACAGTACATAAGCAATCTTATTTTCATTAGAAACCTCTCCGAGGTTGAACACCTTTTTCTCAAAACTAATATCAATCAACCGATCACCTAATGAACCGCTCGTTAAATTATCGGTTGGTTAACAATTTTGTGTGAAAATACTTTACACGAGAGCTTTGACCTTAATTGTAACCTCTGACATTTAATTAATGCTTACATTTATACTACATAGTTATTTTAATCATTATTTGATTTCTATTATTGTCGTCTCTCATACATGAGGTAATATGGGTTCAAATACGGGCAACGCCCGATACCAATGGGACTTTTTTTATTCTTACTCGTTTATCGAAGATTGGGCAGAGAAGGTAACGCATAGGTTGAGTGAAAGGCACTGTTGGGCAACTTTTGCCCAGCAGCGGGACAATCCATGCTGAATAAAAATAGATACTTTTTAAGTATATCTTTCTTGGATATCACTGGCATCTATTAAGGAAAACATCGTAAGGGAACCTGGAGTTATAGTTAATGTGAGTCTGAAGTCGTCAATCCGCATTGAGCAAGCGTGGTAATCAATGCTTGTGCCTTATTTGTATTAGAAGAGGTCTTTGCTCTGCAAAAGGACAATAATAGATTGTTATTATGACTATTCTTGTTCTATTAAGAGTCTGAAACAAAAACCTGGCACCCAACAAAATAATAATAGAAATCCGATTACTAAACAACATGATTTTGTATTGACTACAGATACACAATAGCGATTGATTACTCTCAATTGATTTTCGTTATAATGAACCAGTCCAAACGATAAATAATACAAAATGGCAGTTTATTATGACTATCGCCTATCTCTTACGCTCTGACGCGTGCGTTCAGCTTCAACGCGAAATTAATTGTCATAAACTTAAAAATAATACTCGCTGAGTACTGGGCATTTAACCGTTTTGAATGAGGCACTTTTTATGATTTAAGTGAGGTTCCTAAATTACTGTTTTTTTCCACAGGGTAAGTAACTCTTAAAAACAGCCCAGAGCCTTGGGGCTTTCACCAGATTGACGACAATAGGCACGCTTCCCATCATATCACATCACATCATATCACATCACATCACATCACATCACATCACATCATATCACATCAGATCACATCAAAATCACATCACATCACCAGCATATTTTTACCTTGCCCAAATCTTAATGGAGGCCTAGGGAGTGCACGAACAGATATTACAGTGTACATATGTGTACACAAACACGGATGTACTGCCCTTCCCTCACTGAATAGTCCAACAGGACGGCAAACCGAAACAACATGGGCAACGTTAGGCTACCAACAGAATTACGTGCTTTAACAACCAACTTCCAAATTCTGTGCAACTACAGAAACATTCTTAATGGAAAAACCCAATAAAGCACAAACCATGTTGCTTGACCAGGGAATGAAGCCCAGGGTTTATCTGTAACGATGTGACAACAAAACCTATTGGGGCACTCGATAAGGTAGTTCTGTAAGAATACCACTACGTACCTTTTTTTTTCGTGTGAAATTCCTTATTGTCTGCCTCCACTTCGGAGAAGACGGAGGGGCGTGTCAGATTCCTGCCGACTAAAACCCCATGGTGTTCCTCCAACTCCTCTAACCTTTAGCCGGGGCACGGGAGTCGCTCTGACCATTCTTTCCATCACCAGGAATACCACTACCTGTACTTTCGAGAACAACAGGTACGGTATAAAGTTATGCCATTTTAGGACACTATTAGTCGTAATGTGCATAATGTGCAGTGGACAATAGTTCATGGGTCGCATACATTATGTCAGCATTTCGTTCCACACGGTCGAGTCAGCGGCTATCCTAATACTACTCGCTAACAGTGATACTGAACTATTTGGATTTTGGAAAGTTCCTTTTCATAAACGTTCCTGAAATACTTTTAAACTTTTGTAGTGATTGTACATAGTACCTATAGTGTAGGTATTGTAACAGGTATTATTTCGACTATCATTAAAATTAAAATATTGTAATGGAAAAATAAAGTAGGTAGTCTTCGTTGAAGATTCTAAGGTATTGAATATCAGCGTTTAAGGGGATGAACTATTTATTATGCTTAAATTATCATATACGATCCACATAAAGGATCATAAATATAAAAAAATAAAATAAATATTATGACGTGAATATATATATTTTTTTAATATGCACCCAAATTCTCTCGCTGCCAACATCGAGGCGGCCACAGCGCGCTGTGGCTCGCTCGGTACGGCCCACCGTTCCAGGGCAATGGCCCACTAGCTCAATATCACCGGAAAATTCATTTTATATAGCACCAAAGCGTATTCTTCACGATTTTCGTGTGTTTTAATTTTTTATATCACCATTGGAATGCTGGGGAATGTTTTAAGTGTGTATTTGGATGTTACTTTTTAAACAGATTGTGTCTAGTGTTTACATAACATAAAAAGAGGTTTTCAGAAGTTTCTTTTGATACATGGGCCACACTTTTATATCACTGCACTTTTTTGGGGAGGATTGGTAGTACTCATACCTAAATAAGAATATTTTTTTATAAAAAATAAAGAAAGTTTGCTGTTTCATACATGTTGATCGTGTTGTAATGCTTTTTTTTGCAGGGAACAGCAGATTGTATCGTTCAAATATCAGAGTTGGTCAACTAGTCAACTATTCGTATTCATAAGTGTTTGCATCGCCAGAAATATGCGTAGTGAATTAAATATCAACTTGCATTAGCAAGGTTTACTTATACCAAAATAAAGGTGCAGTGGCTGAGCCTTTGTCTGCTGCGCTGCGTGCCGCTGTCCGAATACCGCGCGGAACAAATATTTGCATGGTCTATTAGTTAGGTTAACTGCCCCGTTGGTCTCGTGGTCGCAAGTGCGACTGCTGTGCAAGGGGTCCCGGGTTCGATTCCCAGGTCGAGCAAAAAGTGTTATTGGGTTTTTCTATGAAATTCTCAGTAGCAGCTCGGAGTTTGGATTTGTGCCCGGTTAATGGCAATAGGCTCGCCCCCTATTACATGGGACCTAAATATACCGGCGAACTGTGGGTGTACATTGGTACACCTCTGCCTAACCCTTCGGGAAATACAGGCGTGATGGTATATATATTATTATATTTTTTTTATTTATTTGTTAGGTATTCCGGGTCTGGCCATTTCTGTAAAATTCCAAGTGTGGGGCTACGTTTCTTTTTATTTTAAAAGAAGAGAAAAATAAACACTTAAATATTCTCTTATAATTTGGCACTTTGAACCCTAAAACAAAGCAACTAAAACACATAACAGGAACACAATTAAAAAACAGTTCACGATAAAAATACAAGGTACAACCGTAGAACCCGACCAATCGTACAGCGGACGAAGCAAAAAAGGTTTTTCATTAAATATTTTCACGTACCGGACTCGCCCGTATCATGATAAATGGGTTTGACTCTTAACAATGTTAGTTCATCCAAAATGTATTGAGTAAAACGTTGCCGCTCTAACTGAACTGTGAATGAACGTAACTTTTCAGTTGGTACACTCTTCTGAGATAGACATTAACATAAAAGTCAAAGTGAAAGTCAAATCATTTATTTTTTTAATTAGACTATTAAAAGGCAGTTTTGAACGTCAATTAAAAGAGGAAAAACTAATAAAATTGAATGTAGTTGCTCGTTCCAAACAGTAGTTTCGTATGGTGAAGAATGGGCATAAACTTCATACAAAAAGTTGTTGTCGGGTCCAAGATAATAATAATTTTCAACTCTATATATTTTATAATTACGTACAAAACATAAATTATGTTTGGCACACAATTTTCAACTCTTATTGTGACACATTTTAGTTCATTATCAATTTTAAAAATTTAAGTGCTCGAGTACATTGCTAGTCTTTGCGTAGACGACGTCCAAATATAAGAGGTAAAAAAAATTATTCCAAAAATTTCATGAACAGCAAATGTATTAAAGTACTTACTTACTATTACAAATGTGTCTTCTAAGGTAAACTGTACCCACTCTACGCATTAGTTAGGCAAACACCGAATAACCTAAATGGAAACACTTAGTAAGTACTTAGTTGATATAGGTTCTCGTAGATACTGGTACCCGGTTCTAGGAAAAATATCTTCCCGGGAGATACACAATCAGATTATTTTTTTAGACAAGCCCACCACGCTCTTTCTGTCAGCTGCAATTCCTGAAAGCCATACTCATCAGTGGCGATCATCAGAAAAGCACCGAGGCAATGAAGCTTGACAAGTTCTGTATTTGAGCATGGGCATAATTTCCATGTCATGCAAAGTGTTATTTCCACTTTATCTATAGATATCTATCTATCTTCTTTACTAAAATAAATAATTTTAAACAAGTCAGTAAGTTAGCGTAAATATTATTTTTTACCCTAAGATATAAAATATTTTAAAATGCAACGATATTAATATGATTTATTTAGCTTCACTTTTATCATGTAAATGGTGTGTAACAATATTTTATTTAGTAAAATGTATTTGCCGTCGGTATAGCTAGCTTAGCTATTAAACAGTTATTAACTTCAACAATAAATCACACATTCTAATATCACCAATAAGAAACTTGTAAAATATTTTATATTTTAGTGACAAACGCCGGAGGGTACCGCGTTCATCCTTGAAAAATCTCAACGATTTTTTCGCCGAATTTCTGAGTGAACATCACGATGTCTTGGGCAAAGATGTCGATGGCCACTTAATATGATTAATTGTGCCCAAGTTTCTTGGCGGAGACACTTTATAACATCCTTTGTTGGGGATGAGTCCCGACGCAACTCTCCCAACTCTACAATGTTTGAGACAGGAGAAATTATTCTATTAGGAACTTTTTGATGGGAGAGATTTTCTATCATATTTCAACGAAGACAGACTTCCTTTGTAATGGAAGGTTTAAAGTTTTGTAGTGCTCCTGTTGTGTTGAAGAATAGCCGGTTTGCAATGTAGGAGAATGCAGTTTATGTGATAGCGAAATTGAGATCGTACTCGATCGCATTGTTTATAGAAATTGCTTGGACATTTTCAGCTATTCGTATTGTTTTCGTGTGATTCGTGTGCGAATTGTTAAAAAATGGGTAAGTAATTTACTTAATTATTTTACGTAATGAAGAAAATTCATTCTTCGTACATCACAGCAGATGCACTGAGGTCCCAGTGTCAACATAACTTCGTGATTTTATGGTTAAAAATTTAGAAGAAGAAATGGAAAATGATAACTTTTTAAGAAAGTATTGTTTCTTTTCATCAGGTACAGTGGCGACCAAAAGTCCATACCCAATCTCAAAACGTATTAGGTTGACGTTTAGTTTGACTTACGACCTTTTACTTTCAAGTATAGACACATGTATCATCGTTGTGAATGTAGTTCATAATTTCAACATTTCTACATGAGACAAAATGGTCTAGCGGTTAAGCGCGCCCAGTTGACGGCGTTAATCAATGAGCCGCGAGTTCGAATCTCACATTATTTTTGTCTTTTTGTTTTTACTCAATTTGAAGAAATGAACAGAAATATAATATTCTTTAGCTTGTTCGCTTTGTTCACACATTTCGTAAATTTAAAAGGGTAGTCATAGAAAACTAATAAAGAATTTAGATTTCTGTGAGGTAGACATGAGTTTTGTGCATATTTAACTTGATTGGAATGAGCGTTGTCGTTTGGTTGTGGTTGTTGGTTAGTAACGAGTGATTTAATAGATACTCGTAGTGGTATTGTAATTATTCTCGAAACGCAGGCAAATAATATTACTGACGCGAGGACGACTATTATTGGGCTGCATAAAAGTGGTCCCAATTAATATCTTATGAAACCTGACTGAATGTGAGTATTATATTAACGAATTGTAAATTAAACTTTTATTTGAAATTTATACCTAAGATACCTAAAATTATTTGGTGGCATTTCGATTAATACTTATTATTGATTTTTAAATAGGTATATAATGACGCCAAAAAAAATGTGTTTATTATGGAATTTATAAATAAATAGTTTTAATATATTAAAATTTGTTATATTAAATAAATATTATTAAATTATATAAAAAATTAAGTCACTTTAGTATTTTGTTATAAATGCCTAATATTACTTTTTTTGTTGTTTTAGAGGAATACTATTATTAGTCTCCGGAGCAAGAAATACGAGGAAGAGGATAGATAGCCTATCCTACCTACTCAACAGCGAAGTGGATTAAGTTTGGTGGTTTCGCACTGGATAACATACTGTTTACAACAACAGCTGCATGCATCATAAACCAGAAAAAATACGTTTCGTTTTTAATATGTGGGGATGGCGTGCAACAGTGCTACTTATGAAGAAGTATTAGACGGTGTTATGCAACATTTAATAACCTGGATGTTTTAGTTTTAATAATTAGACGGTGTAACTAAATATTTAGTCATAATTATATTATATATTCGTAGATAGTTATTTAATGATCTTAAATTGAGGTTTAGTTTCAATCTTCTTTTCATCAAGAAAACGAATTATTAAACTATTACCTCACTAAGTTTATTGTGACGTTACATAAAAAAAACCTGTTCATAAAGTCTGAATTATAGTTTAGTTTTCAATTAACTCTGCTGAATACCAATTCAGAAACTTAATACGTGAGCATCACCAAATTTATTTGTGTTATTAAAATATCCTTCTCTTATTATGTTATTATGAATTTTATTGACTAAGTGGGTATTCAACAAAAAATCTTATGAACAGTTACAAGAGAACTTCTTTTATTTCGGTAGGAATGTGACGTTACAATTCTCATAAGTTTGTTAATTTTAAAAATAAA
Source organism: Caradrina clavipalpis (assembly GCA_932526535.1). Lineage (NCBI taxonomy): Eukaryota > Metazoa > Arthropoda > Insecta > Lepidoptera > Noctuidae > Caradrina > Caradrina clavipalpis. Next base: position 4,623,367 of record OW052095.1, read on the forward strand.
TTTTTGTTATCACACAGCACGCCTTTTTTTCCTACTTCCAATTACAAAAACTTAAAATAAAATCACATAAAAAGTTAAATAAATAATACAATAACTAATATTTGCTTCTTATAAAAAATAAATAACAAGCATGAATACATAATAATTCAACATAAACCTAAAAAGATTTTGCCTAACATTATTATGGTTTCAAGAAACAAAAAACAGCCACACATAGTATAAGATTTGAACTCGGAATTCAATGATCGTAAACCCTTTCTTATCCAAACCAGCTGCCAGGCCATGTTATAATTATGCGAAATTTAGCAATGCAATGGTAAGAATACGTCGCGCGTCGGGTAGGACTCGTACGGTAAACAGAAATATAATGCCATTTCGCGTAGTGCGACGATGGTTCATTAGTGTGTGTTATCTGTGGAATGTTGAGGTTGAGACATCACTCGTAAACACACATGCGCACGCGCTGACTGGATCGCGCCCGTGTTCATAGGAAAGTGAACCTTAGCGTGGGTATGCAATTCTGAGCGCTTACTGTACCTTTGTTCAAGGTTGGCTGGTTCAAAATGTTTTACAGGATATTTTTATGCTAGTTAACAAACAAATACTCATACCTTTCCAACTAAACATTACATATCACACACATCTACATATACTCAAAATAACAACCATGCTAAAATGACGTAGTTTTGGCGACTCTGTGATCTCGGACCAAGATATGTTTGCCATCGCACAGTTTCGTGCTCAATCTAACGTAATCAGAGCTTTTTATTCCATTGTCTAGTCCCAGAGCCTTCGCTAAGATGTATTATATCTTGACACACTGCCAGACAGTCACTGTTGACAAATAGGAAAACACGTTGTCAGCATATTTACATGAGGACGTAGCCTAAAGCCAGTTGAAATATTGCCATTTCGGCTTACCATGCTTTTAGTCCGATGTGTGGTGTGTTAGAGTTTATCATAACTTAGTCGTGTGACCTCTGAAATGGGTGAAATCAGGGTGAAACTATTGTTTTGCGCCAAACAGTGTCAGGTCGCATGTAACATGAAGCGAACTGTAAAGGTTAGTAGAAATATTCTTTAACTGGCTTCGCAATAGCGTCCTCGTCAAAGGTGATGTAATATTCCACGGGAATGATACATTTTCCCAGTATAAAATGTATTATTTAATCTATGCCAAATTTTATCTAGATCCGTTCAGGCGTTCTAGCATAATTGAGCAACAATCATCCATACCTCCAAACTACGAATTTATAAAAGTTTCTAGATAAATGGAACTGCTGGAGTAGCACAGTTTTCCAGGTTACTATTTACTAAGAATTAAATGTCTTTGTACGAAGCTAGTTATGTAGAAAAATAAATCCTTATAAGAATATATTTTAAAAAAATATTGTTTCAGTTTTTTTGGACTGCAGTAGCAACATTAAATTACCAGTAGGTACTAATCAACCGTTCTAGCTAAAAATAATCGAATCCAATTCTCGTATTTAAAAACTTTAAAAATCTAGTCGCAATCTCATCTCAGCAACAATCAATGTCAAAATCTTGTCAGATAAAATAGCTGAGTTTTTGATAGATCACGACTGACATTAGAAAGCAAACATTCCTAAAAGTCACTAAAAAGACTCCCTAAATAAACATCACAACATTTTAAACCAAACGCTCATTTGTAACGCTGGTCCTATTAAGCAGATAGGACCATTAATTAAACTCATACATGCGTATACCTATGTACAGACTGTACATCCAGCGATTCCACAACAGGCCCGGTATCTTCCCTCAGGAAACGCACTGTATCGACTAGACGGCTGTCGTTAAGCCAACTCCTTATCTACAAGTACTTACATGAGGGCTTACTCGCCGTCTAATGACTTGATTTTCTGAGTCGTAAAACCCGTATCACTGATGATGTTCCATTGAATTCTGTGTTTTACTTTGAGTCTTGATAAAATTCTTCTTCTTCTTCTTTGCTTATTCTTGGAATGGTTTATTGTTTTTTTGAACTTGTTGGGAAAAAGTGAAAGCGAAGTGTGTCAAAGTGTTATTGGGTTTTTCTATGAAATTCTCAGTAGCAGCTCGGAGTTAGGGTTTGTGACCGGTTAATGGCAATAGCCCCTTATTACATAGGACAGCAACAAACCGGCAAACTGTGGTCGTACATTGGTACACCTCTGCCTAACCCTTTGGGGAATACAGGCGTGATGGTATGTATGGTATGAACTTGTTACTGTGCTTTCAATTCAGCAAATGTGAAATTAAAGAATGACAAAAATATTTCTGAGAGAAAACTGAAACCAGCAGGCTATTTCTTTAGTGCTAATCTCATGACGAGTATTAACGAATGTAAGAACAAAAAAATGTAAGTAAATTGGAGGCATTTTTATTAGATAAATACTCAGATAAGAATGCGAATATTCGTAAAAGTTTTTAATTGACTTCCCGGGTCTTATTGTATCTACCAATATACTAGTTATACAAAGGCTCTAAATACAAAAAAAAAAGTGTACAGAAAGGCCTTCATTTTCTTACAAAAGCCTCAAATTCAAATCCGGCAAAAAATATTGTGTTACTTTAATCTGTAGCGTCTCACACTTTTTTGTAAGCAGATAGGTACTCTAAACCAATTTATTTACAAACACACTTTTTTATATAAAATCTTAAATCCTTTACGTAGATACACAAGTTCATTTCCATACATTATCATGACATAAAAAATCAACTAATACTAATATTATAAATACGAAAGTTTGTGAGGATAAATGGATGGATGGATGTTTGTTACTCTTCCACGCTGAAACGGCTGAACGGATCTGGTTGAAATATGGCACTGAGATATATTGTAGTGTGGAATAACACATTATAAGATAGTTCTTAACCCGGAAAAATGTACGGATAATTATATAATTATTTTGCTATTAAGTCGTTTTATTTTTGTACGGTGTATTTTATACATTTTGTGCATAAAGTTTAATAAATAAATAAATAAAATTTTTATGAACTAATTCTGTAATACCGTATAAGTAATTCATTGTATTATTTAACTGTGAGCTACGCCTAATGACAAATAGATATTTAATATTAATACATATATCTTATATTTCTTTTCCCCAGAAGTGAAATTGTAATTACATACATACATACATAAACTCACGCCTTTTCCCATGGGGGTAGGCAGAAACCACGGACCGCCACCTGCTACGATCCTTACACACTCCTTTGTAAAATTGAAATTCTTTTAAAAAAAATAAAAAATTAACCGTAATTATCAAATTTGAAGCGAACGAAGTCGCGGGCAAAAGCTAGTCATGAAAAAACCTTCTGTGACATGATGAAACTCAATTTCGTCAAAATTCAACTTAAACTAAACCTCGCTTCTTATGTTAATCTAGTATTTCGTCTACAGCTGAACATTGTTTATTTATTCTCGCGTTTCTCAAGCTACAAAAAAATACTAAGTTGATTTAAAATGTACTAACGTCTTGGAATTTTTACGTTTGACGCAGTTTTTCAGACGGTTTAGAGAAGAGAGACGACTTTTTTAACTTGGCAACATTAGGTTTTAATGTGTCTTTTTGTAGTCCTTGAAACTTGGTAACACCACATAATATATTATGTTTATCGTTTAACTGGGTTACAATAATATCTACTTAGGAATATAATAAACAACTTTTGCCTTATCTGAAATAGAGTTTTATAAATTTTAATTAGTTTTATAATATTTGGCAGCCCGCATCCATTCGCTGCCTACTTTCATGATTGTAAAGAAGGATTTTGAGCTACAGCTTGCCTTGGCTTGCTAATTCTCAGTATTTGCGTAACATACCATCATGTCTGTAAACCCCGAAGGGTTAGGCAGAGGTGTACCAATATACACCCACAGTATGTCTTAGTATTTGGTAGTTTTATATAATCGTATTAAAAGTATCAAGAACATTTAAGACACTAATAGAACAAGGCATCGGTTCTGTTGCCATATGCCAAAAAAAGTACTATTAAGTAAGTAACATACGTATATATGTAACCTTGTCACTAAAGACACGAAAATAGGTAGAAAAAAGTACTAATTGTACTGTCTAAGGGCCTCCGCCCACGACCGATTTTTTTGGACCGATAATCGGGCAGAAAAACGGGCCCGTTTTTTCAAAAATTTCAACGCCCACGACCGTGTTTTCGTCGGTGACTTTCGAGGGAGGAGCTTAAAATAGCGGTCAAATTTTATATCGCAACTTTTATTTGACAGAGTTACCGATAGTATAAAAATAACGTTAATAGATTTAAGGTTATTTAAGTTACAATTTATCGTTAAATTGTTTATTGACGATATTTTTATCGTTTTTTTTTAAACAATTGATCTTTCTAAGATGGAAGTAGCGTAGGACGGAGGTGTGGCGGGTCGCCCAGCTTAGCGTCGCGCTAATGTAGTGCCTAACAATACTTTGCCCGATTCTTACGAGTGAGAATAACACGCTTACTTTTACATCGTTCTGAAATCAAAAGTCATGAGATCCATCATAGTACCTAACAGAAGCTATTGGCACTATTATTTTCGATAAATAACAAAAATAAATAAAATAACACGAACATTTGTGAAATAGTAAGAACGCGAAGTAACGCTTCCTTGCAGTCAAGGCATATTTGTGTGTAAACCTTATCGACTATACATGCGTAAGGTAGCCTTTAAAGAATACATTAATCGATCAGACAGGAGCGCTACTAACATTTAACTCGAATAACAAAAAAAATGACGAATTTCCAACATCTTCGAGACGTCTTAAAAAAAAAACACGCAATAACAACTATTACTCGACTGGAGTTCCAGTGTTTCAGCTGCAGAACGATGTAAAAGTAACCGTATATGTTATTATTAGACCTGGTAATCGAACCCACGACTTCACGCTGATCAGACGCGCTTTGCGACCACAAGCCCAATATAGTTAGTCAGTGACAATTAATATAAACGTACAAAACGGCAACTTACCTAATTTAACGATAAAAATAACGATTAATTCATATTCTATGTTAATGTTCATTAACATTATATTACTGGTAATGTTATCAAATAACGTTAATAAAGTTACTTTTTTCAAAATTTTCGAGTTCATGGAAATTAACGTTACGTAACGATTATTATTTTTTGATTTCATAACGTTAACAAGCCCTGGATTTAAGTCAGCAAGCTTAGTCGTTGAAAACGAATGTTATTTTCATTCTTAATAATTTATTAAATTCGTTTGATTATTATATATTTTTAATCCATTAACGTTATTTTTATATTAACGGTAACTCTGTCAAAGGTAATTTTATAAATATTTACCGGTATTTAAAACCCTGCGTAAATCAACACAATATTATTTACTTATTTAAATCACAGACGATTAATTTAGAAAACCTTGATTTACCATATTATTAATAAATAAATAAGCTTTTTAATAATAAATTATTGTTATTATTCAAATGCTTCAAACTCATAAGTACTAACTTAACATAACACCACAATTGTACACTTAATTCGCAATAACTGCTTTTGACTTTAGACTTTTGACTTTAGCAATGACACAACGTTCTTCCCTAGTAAATCCATGACGCATAGGGTAAGTGCCCCAGTGAATGAACACACCCCAGTGAATTAACAAATCTGAGTATTTTCCAAAAAATAATAAACTAAGATATTACCTTCTACTCAACGCAGTATTTTTTTTTTGTAATTGCTGCTCTTTATTCTAACATAGTAACAACATTCATGTATTGCGATACTGTTCGTTTTAAAATGACGAGCGTTTAAAGTTGGCAGTGCTGGTGTAAATTTTCTTTGTTCGGGCAAGAATTTAGGACTTGGTTCAGACGCAAATTTTTTGATATCACTTTGCAGCCGTAATTAAAGTATGTACTATAAGTTATTTATAAATTCGAGTAATGGGTAGTTATAATATATGTATCAAATCAATTTCATTGCAATTTTTGCTAGTTTTAAGTAAATTATTGAGTGTTCCAGCATTGGCATTAAAAAACGTTTGAAATCCAGTGAATAAACGACCGTTAATTCACTGACCAATCGTTAATTTCATTAAATCTAGTGAATGAACTATAACATTTTCATAATGTTAAATAAAAGCTTTCGTCAAAAAAATGTAACCAATAAATAAATGAATACCACATTTTGAGTTAGTAATCATCATTTTAGAGAACGGAGAACTAACAAATACATCAAAGCTCTGAGACTCTACTCCCAAGCTCATAAAGGAAAGACGGGAACGGAACGGGCAGTCTTCAGTGGGTGCAGGTTCAGTCGGAATAAGCTCGGCTTATAAGGCAGATCCTGAAATCCATCAAACGCGACACACCTCAAATGCTGACGAAGCTGGAGACTAATGATGGCAGGATCATCTTGTCTAAATTAGAGCTTTTGAGGGAGGTAGAGAAGTTCTAAAAACCCGTCTCTAGTCCAACAAAAGACCCAAGAGCTAGACTGACCTGACACTACACCGATGAGATCCCGGACGTCAGCCTATATGAGATAAATATGGCTTCTTAACAACTTAAGGGCAACAAGGTGCCGGGGAAGACGGAATCACTTCTGTACTACTGAAGTGCCTATGTCCAGCAGTGGACATCGTTCGGCTCATATCAAGATGAATTGATTGATGACGTTGGCTAGGCTTATGAAGGTATATAATGATTAAGTAAGAGTTTAAAGGCTTACACTTTGTTAAAAAAAAATGATTGTAGCAGATTTAGAGGCTTTTTTTTTTATAGACGGGAAATCATCAAATAACTTCCCCCGCCCTGGGCGGGGCGGGAGGGAGTGTCAGACTTTTACTGACTAAAACCCGTCTATGTTCCTTCATGTGCCCTTTGCGTTCCGGGGGCGCGGTATCTCTTTCGAACAACCCGCAGAGATTTAGAGGCTAAGGATTTATGTTCATTTATTTATTCCATTTTGAACTGCATTTGATATAATAATAAGGATTTTTCGTAACTATTAATTCAACAAAAACTTGTGTTCATTCACTGGTTCTAATGCTGTACATTTACTGGAAAATTTCATTCATTCACTGGGGTTTTAGGGTATTTTTCAATATATTGCCAAATATCTAAAAAAGTATACAGGTTATGTCGTAAAACCAAGTTAAAAAATATTCTTTAGTAGACATAGATTACCAAAGTATAAAACCTTTAACTTTAGAGGCAACATAATGTAATGATTTTTTGAAGTCTGAAGAATGCTTAAGTGTTCATTCACTGGAGCATTTACCCTATTTTCTATTTTTCACCGATAATCGGCGGCCAGGATGCGTACATTTTGTTTTTGGACCGTTTTTTTCTCGGCCGTGGGCGTTGATGTACTAGAATCCATACGTTCCATTCTCGCCGAGAAAAAATCGGCCGTAAAAAATCGGTCGTGGGCGGAGGCCCTAAGTCTCATGTCTCGTCTCCATGGTAACGTAATAGGCTAGCATGGTAACTAGGTTATTAGACTGTTATCAAAACATACAATAGATACCTGCCTAGAGATAGTTTTCTTTGCGTCAATAGAACTCTACTACGGAAAAATACTAATTTAAAATGCTAAAGAAGTTTTAGTTTGTACTAGCTTCTGCCCGCGACTTCGTCCGCGTCACAGTTGATGTGTTATCCTACGCGTACCGTACATTTTCCCGGGATAAAAAGTGGCCTATGTGTTATTCCAGACTATAATCTATCTTTGTGCCAAATTTCATCCAGATCCATTCAGCCGTTTAAGCGTGAAAGAGTAACAAACATCCATACATCCATACTTACAAACTTTCGCCTTTATAATAGTAGTAGGATGTGTGTTTATGTGGTTGTGTGTGGTAGATTTAATTTTTTTTTTTTTTTTTTTTTTATAAATGACATTCAAAAGTGCTTTTTACTGGTCTAATTGAAATAAAAGATTTGACTTTGACGTAAGTGTGACTTTAAACGCGCTAATCTTCCAGAGATTACTTAAAGTCGGATTAGGAAAATTATCCATGTATATGATTACCAGATTTGTAAAGAATAGTATAGGCTTTATAACATAACTATCTTCTGCCCGCGACTTCGTCCGCGACAAATTTGATATATTATCTCATGAGAACTGTACATTTTCCCAGGATAAAAAGTATCCTATGTGTTATTCCACAATACAATAAATAAATATCTTGGGACAACTCACACACGGCTATCTGATCCCAAGCTAAGCAGAGCTTGTGTTATGGTAACCAGACAACTGATATACATACTTATATAATTTATAAATACATACATATTATAGATAGATCACACCCAGACACAGAACAAACAATCATGCTCATCACACAAAGTTTGTCCTGGGTGGGAATCGAACCCACGACCTCCGGCTTAGCAGTCAGGGCCGCTAACCACTAGACCAACATGCCCGTCATCACACAATCTATCTCAGTGCCAAATTTCATCCAGATCCAATCAGCCGTTTGAGCGTGAAGAAGAGACGAGACATCCAAACCTTCGCCTTTATAATATTAGTGTGATGCTACGACTCATGGAAGCGGTGCAGTAACCAAAGGCGTAACTTAACATCATCTGCCTAGCCTTTTCCCAACTATGTTGGGGTCGGCTTCCAGTCGAACCGGATGCAGCTGAATATCAGTATTTTACATGGAGCGACTGCCTATCAGACCTCCACAACCCAGTAATGGGTAATACGATACTCTTGGTAAGACTGGTTGTCAGACTTTCGGGCTTCTGACTAACAGTAACGACTGTCAAAGATCTACAAATGACAGCCGGGACCAACGGCTTTACGTGCTTTCCGAGGCACGGAGGAAACTCGCTATGAAAATGGTCACCCATCCAAAGACCAACCTCGGCAAGCGTGGCTTAACCCGGAAGATCGGTCTATGCGGCTGTAATTATTTAGCCACGAGCTCCTAGGCGTAACTTAACGCGGGTGAAAAAAAATAATGCGGACGAAGTCGCGATCAGAATCTAGTTTGATATATGGGCTACATAATTGGATTATTTTTACATCGGAAACGAGCTATGCCCGCGGCTTTGTCTGTGTGTTACCTTAGAATATAGGTCACTATTTCTGTTATTTGTAAACAAGCTCATAATTTCGTAGAGATTAGAGTCTATTTTGGTATAAATGACAAACAAAACATTTTCGTGGTACGAAAATATTTTGTTTGTCATACCTTTGGCATCTGTTAATAGAAGATGTTTTTATTTATATTCAGTACTTAATGCTATTTTTGACGGATTGAGAATGGGACTTAGTGCTTTTTTTAAGGAATTGTGAATGGAAGATTAGGATGCGAGTGATCCCCCTCAGGTTGCTTCTCGATACCGCCTTACCGTGTATAATGTAAAGTAACATTAGTTAATTATTTTCTAAAATAAAAGTAAGTTACTCCTTATAACATCAGCTATCCAGTAAAATTTCCGTCAAAATCGATTTAGCCATTTGGTAGATTAGTCAGAACAAACAGACAAGTGAGTGACAGAGATAAGTATGTTATTATTCCATTTATTCAATTAATCAAACATATAAATTACATTTTTAAATATTAGTAAAAAAATATAAAAACATTTAAAAATATAAAATATAGTAGCCCACCGGCGTCGGGAACAGGGTCCAAGCCACCGGTGGTCAGGGCTCCTGAGAAAGGAATCTCCTAACGATACGCGCCGTGTCTAGGAGAACCGCTTTCTGAATCAAGCCCTTGATCCAGCTGCCCAACGAGAGCCTCCTAAGATGTTGGTCGAGGCTCTTGGCAATTAAGCCATTGGCTGAAACGACTATCGGCACAATGATCGCTGAGTCCACATCCCACATGTCGACAACCTCGCGAGCCAAGTCAAGATACTTGATCTTCTTATCATTCTCGGCCTTCACGAGGTTCACGTCATGTGGGACTGTTATGTCAACAATCATTGCGCGCTTCTCTAAGCGATCCACCACCACTATATCAGGCGTATTGGCTACAATAGTCCTGTCAGTGATGATGGATCGGTCCCAGTACAATGTGACATGGCTATTTTCGAGAACTGGGTCGGGCACATACTTATAGTACGGTACTTCCGATTCTACAAGGCTGTATTTCAGAGCAAGTTGCTGATGGATGATCCTGGCTACAAGGTTGTGCCTATGCAAGTACTCTTCGTTAGCTAGACGAGAACACCCAGAGATAATGTGGCGGATTGATTCCCCCGGCCGGTGGCATCCCCGACAAATGTCAACCGTGCCATCCTTCACAATAAATCTCCGGTAGTTATTCGTCATGATAACTTCGTCCATAATTGCACAGACAAAACCCTCGGTTTCCCCAAATAGGTCCCCGAAGCGAAGCCAGGATACGGACGCTAAGAAATCTACATCGGGCCCATGTAAGGCCCGGAAAAAGCGTCCGTGAAGCTCCTTACTCTGCCATACCTCCTCGCGATCTTTGGTCTCCAGCACTACTGGTTTGCGCCAGTTCTCTTTAGCCAAGGAGAGCGGGGTGAGGCCCTTATCCACTGCCACAACATCTCGGTGCATCCCCACGTCGGCTTCAAGGAAATATTCCCTGAGACTGCATATCTCGCGGTTGTGGAGAGACTTAGCATTTAAAAAGCCACGACCTCCACACTTCCGCGGAATATACAGTCTCATCACCGATGACCGCGGGTGATGCATCCGATATGCCGTTAACAATGTACGGACTCTCCTATCCAGGGCGTCGAGTTCCGTTTGAGTCCATTTAAGTATGCCGAAAGAGTACATCAATACCGGCATGACCCACCCGTTGAAGGCGCGCACCTTATTTCCGCCTGACAAAAGACTATTAAATACTTTTTTCAGGCGGCCAAAGAAGCGCTCCTTCAACGATTGCTTCACGTCAACAGTATTGATGCCCAACGCCTCCGACATACCCAAATACTTATAGGTCTCCGTTGAAGAAAGGGATCTAAGGTTTATGGATTCCGAGAGTTGAACTCCCTCGGACTCCATAATCTCCCCTCGCTTGACATGCATGACCGCACATTTGTCCACACCAAATTCCATCCTGATGGCGCTACTGAAAGTTTCAGTTACCTTCAGTAGCTTCATCAGTTGCAAATTGTTGGGGGCAAAGAGTTTCAGGTCATCCATGTAAAGAAGGTGAGATATTACCTGACCTCCTCTCTTCAACCGATAGCCTAGACCTGAATCCTCCAGCAGTGTGCTTAGGGGATTCAAGGCTAAGCAGAACCAAAGCGGACTCAAACTATCACCCTGGAATATACCGCGCTCAATCCTTATCGGTTCGCTATTCCTTTGGATATTTCGACATCCTGGATAGCGAAGGACCGTGCTCCATTGCCCCATACACGACATCAGGAAGGTGCGTAGAGTTGCATCAATTTTATACAACTCCAGCACCCTCATGAGCCATGTATGTGGTACCGAGTCATAGGCCTTCTTGTAATCTATCCAACATGTCGACAGATCCTTCCGGGATCGGCGAACCTGTTGGCTAATAGCCATGTCAATGAGGAGCAGCTCCTTAGTACCACGGGATCCAATCCTACATCCATTCTGAGAGGGGGACATGATAGAATTAATCTCAATATGATTGTTAATTTTGGCTCTCAAAATGGATGTAAGAACCTTATAGACCGTCGGCAGGCATGTGATCGGTCTATAATTTTTGGGTTCCGCAGTACTACCTGATTTGTGGAGCAGGTGGGTTATTCCTGTCGTTAGAAACTGGGGCAGCGATCCAGATTCCAAGGCTGACTGAAATCGGGACGCCAAGCAAACATGCGATCTTCTGAACCATTTTATCCAGAAATTATGCAACCCGTCCGGTCCAGGAGATTTCCAATTAGGTAATGGACGGACCGCACGAGCTACATCTTGGGGGCTGATGGTAATTGCCCCCATTTCTGGAATTGGGTCGCATGCTCGCTCGATATCCCGAGTCCAATCACCCTCAGTGTGGCTGACAGGCACCGACCAGATGCTACGCCAGAACGAACACATGGCGTCATCATCTGGCAGGCGCGTATCAGACACACCTTGGTCCGGTCGCTCCCAATCCCTATAGACCCACCTTTCATTACTTTGAAATGTACGATTCTGGGTGTATCGTTCCACTCGCCGCTTATACCTACGAATACGACTTGCCCATGCATACACCTTCTGCTTCAGGAAGTCGATGCGCTCTGTGGCCTGGGACATATAGTCTCGAGGACTGATCTCAGTCCCCGAGAATGCCCGTCTCACAAAGCGCATCACTCTTGGGCGAGTATTGCCCTCCCTGAAGCAGGTTAATTTGCCAATGAGCACTCTGGCCTCACTAATACGCCGCTCAATCCTGCACTGCCACACTGGTACAGCTGGTCGCGCAGCTCTGTCATTATTAGGAAATCTGACGTGAGCTACACGACACGCCGCAACAGCTGCACAGTACAGAATCGAGTGCGCATCAGCAAGGTCTTCACAGCTATCAAAATAACTCGATAACTGTGAATCCAGAGCACACACCAACGCCTTATTTTTGTTATGCATGGGCAAACGAGGTAAGCGTGGTCTGAGCTCGAGCGGCATTAGTCGATACTCCCGAATCGCACCCTCCAAAGCACTCCTTAATTCCTCACTGCACTGGGTACTTACATGAGTAACCATGTCATCACTTTCCTCATCAACATGACTGGATGTTGGGATGGATTGTGGCTGTGCCACATTCACAGTCTGCGATGGAGGAGTAATGACATGGCTCCTTTGCATCTCAGTTCGAATGCGATCAAGCACAGTATCATCCAACATATGGTTACGCAAGATGACACGCACCTGATCCGATAGTCGTTGTGCCGTAACGTTGACAGCTGGCTCAAGCACCTGAAACAGAGAGAGCATCCGACCACGGTACGCAGTCAGGTTACTTCCCCCCTCTGTAGCCCCAAAGTATGAGCGCATGACACTTTCATTAATAGACTGTGTCCATCTCATGCGCTGCACACTTCCACCGGTAGCGGGGACCCTATCAGAGGCCAGTGGGCCTCGGAGTCCCAAACCCCCCGGCGGCCGGCGTCCTCCCCGTCGACGAACAGGTGGTGGCGTCGTCGGCGGAGAGAAGTACTCGTCGCTGGAGCTCGACGCAACTGCCGCGGTCGGTGTCACTGCACTCACTGTGGGGCTGGTTTCCGACGGCGGCGAGGCGGAGCTGGGCGACGAGTCCGGAGGTGGTAGTCGTGCGTTAATTTCTCGTTTTTTGGCTCTTGTCAACATTCCTGGTTTTTATTATTTCGTAATTTTGATTTCGTGACGGCCTTGACAGCCGTCATTCCACGTCTTGATCTGATTTTCTTCTTTTGCGCATTTTTGGTATTTGTGCGGCTTTTATTGATATAATTTAAGGTTTTAATTGTCGAATGTTATGGATGTGGGTTGTTGGAATAATTTTAAATACGAAAAATAGGAAAAATATGAGAACAATTTTTTTCAGGTGATGTTGACTTCAGTGTTGCCATTTATTATGTTATTTAGTATGTTATTCTCATTTATTTATTTCTATTACATATAAATTACATTTTTAAATATTAGTATAAAAAAATAAAAACATTTAAAAATATAAAAAATAGTAGCCCACCGGCGTCGGGAACAGGGTCCAAGCCACCGGTGGTCAGGGCTCCTGAGAAAGGAATCTCCTAACGATACGCGCCGTGTCTAGGAGAACCGCTTTCTGAATCAAGCCCTTGATCCAGCCACCCAACGAGAGCCTCCTAAGATGTTGGTCGAGGCTCTTGGCTATTATGCCATTGGCCGTCACGACTATCGGCACAATGATTGCCGTATTCACATCCCACATGTCGACAACCTCGCGAGCCAGATCAAGATACTTAATTTGTTTATCTTTCTCAGCTTTCACGAGGTTCTCGTCATGCGGGACAGTAATATCAACGATCATTGCGCGACGCTCTAATCGATCTACCACCACTATGTCTGGCTTATTGGCAACAATAGTCCTGTCAGTGATGATAGATCGGTCCCAATATAACGTGATATGACCATTTTCAAGAACTGGGTCGGGCACATATCTATAGTATGGTACTTCCGATTCCACAAGACTGTATTTCAGAGCAAGTTGCTGATGGATAATCCTGGCTACAAGGTTGTGTCTATGCAAGTAGTCTCCGTTAGCCAGACGAGAACAACCAGATATAATGTGACGGATTGATTCCCCGGGACGATGGCATGCCCGACAAATGTCAACCGTACCGTCCTTCACAATATATCTCCGGTAATTGTTCGTCATCATAACTTCGTCCATAATAGCACAGACAAAACCTTCGGTTTCCCCAAAGAGGTCACCAACGCGCAGCCAGGATACGGACGCCTTGAAGTCTACATCCGGCCCATGTAGGGCCCGGTAGTAGCGCCCGTGAAGCTCCTTGCTCTTCCATACCTCCATGCGATCTTTAGTATCTAATACTATAGGTTTGCGCCAGTTCTCGTTCGCTAAAGAGAGCGGGGTGAGGCCCTTGTCCACTGAGACCACATCTCGGTGCATCCCCACATCAGCTTCCAGGAAGTACTCCCTGAGACTGCATATCTCACGGTTGTGCAGGGTCTTAGCATTTAAGAAGCCTCGACCACCACACTTCCGCGGGATATACAGTCTCATTACTGACGACCTTGGGTGATGCATCCGATTTGCGGTCAATAGTGAGCGAACCCTCCTATCCAGGGCGTCAAGTTCTGTCTGAGTCCATTTGAGTACGCCGAAAGAGTACATTAAAACTGGCATGACCCAACCGTTGAAGGCGCGCACCTTGTTACCGCCTGATAAAAGACTATTTAAAACTTTATTTAGGCGGCCAAAGAAGCGCTCCTTCAACGATTGCTTCATGTCAATAGCACTGATGCCTAACGCTTCCGACATACCCAAATATTTGTAGGTTTCAGTTGAGGAAAGGGATCTAAGGTTTATGGAATCCGAGAGTTGGGTTCCCACAGATTCCATAATCTCTCCTCGCTTCACATGCATGACTGCACATTTGTCCACACCAAATTCCATCCTGATGGCACTACTGAAAGTTTTTGTTACCTTCAGTAGCTCCATCAGTCGCAAATTGCTGGGGGCAAAGAGTTTCAGATCATCCATGTAAAGGAGGTGGGATATGACCTGACCACCTCTTCTCAACCGATAGCCCAGTCCTGAACCCTCCAGCAGTGTACTTAGAGGGTTCAAGGCTAAACAAAACCACAGTGGACTCAGACTGTCGCCCTGAAATATACCACGCTCGATCTTTATTGGTTCGCTGGTCTCCCGGATCTGCCGACATCCTGGATAGCGCAAGACCGTCCTCCATTGCCCCATACACGACATCAAGAAGGTGCACAGAGTTGTATCTACTTTATACAATTCCAGCACCCTCATGAGCCATGTATGTGGCACCGAGTCATAGGCCTTTTTATAGTCTATCCAACATATAGACAGATCCTTTCGAGAACGGCGAACCTGCTGGTTAATGGCCATATCAATGAGGAGTAGCTCCTTAGTACCACGGGACCCATTCCTACATCCATTTTGAGAGACAGACATGATAGCATTGTTATCAATATGATCATTGATTTTAGCTCTCAAAATAGATGTAAGAACTTTATAGACCGTCGGTAGACATGTGATCGGTCTATAATTTTTGGGTTCCGTAGTACTACCCGATTTATGGAGCAGGTGGGTTATACCAGTTGTTAAGAACTGGGGCAACGATCCAGACTCTAAGGCTGACTGGAACTGGGATGCCAAGCGAGCGTGTGATCTTTGGAACCACTTGATCCAAAAGTTGTGCAGTCCGTCCGGCCCTGGAGATTTCCAGTTAGGCAACGGACGAACTGCACGAGCTACGTCCTGGGGGCTGATTGTAATTTCCCCCATCTGTGGTATTGGATCACACATTCGTTCAACCTCCCGGGTCCAATCGCCCTCAGCGTGGCTGACAGGTACCGACCAGATGCTGCGCCAAAACGAACTCATGGCATCATCATCCGGCAGGCGCGCATCAGTCACACCTTGGTCTGGCCGCTCCCAAGCCCTGTAAACCCACCTTTCATCGCTCTGGAATGTGCGATTCTGGGTATATCGCTCCACTCGCCGCTTGTACCGACGAATACGGTTTGCCCATGCACTTATCTTCTGCTTCAGGAAGTCAATACGTTCTGTGACGCGGGACAAATAATCTCGAGGATTAATATCAATCCCCGAAAATGCCCGCCTCACAAAACGCATCACTCTAGGGCGAGTATTGCCCTCCCTGAAGCAGATTAGCTTGCCAATGAGTGCTCTAGCCCTATCGATACGAAGCTCAATCCTGGACTGCCATGCTGGTACGGTCGGTTTTGGTCGTGCAGTTCCGTCACTGGGAAATTTGACGTGGGCTACACGACATGCCGCAACAGCCGCGCAGTACAAGATTGAGTGGGTATCGACAAGGTCTACGCTGCCATCAAAACAATTTGACAGCTGCGAATCTAGAGCACACACCAACGCTTTATTTTTGTTGTGCATAGGCAAACGTGGTAGTCGCGGTCTAAGCTCAGGCGGTGTGGAGCGATACTCCCGGAAAGCATCCTCCAAAGCACTCCTCAACTGTTCATTACATTGGGAACTCACGGAAATAGCCACGGCATCATCCTCTTCATCAACGCGTTCAGGCCGCGGTGAAGCACTGTGTAGACTTTGCGATTGCACCGCGACCGTGTGCTGTGACAAAGTAGGTGTAACATGAGTACTCCGTGATTCGAGCCTAAGTCGATCAAGCACAGTATTATCCAACATATGATTACGTTGTATAACCCGTACCTGATCCGACAGTCGTTGCGCCGAAACGTTGACAGCTGGTTCAAGCGCCTGAAACAGAGAGAGCATCCGACCACGGTACGCAGTCAGGTTACTTCCCCCCTCTGTAGCCCCAAAGTATGAGCGCATGACACTTTCATTAATGGACTGTGTCCATCTCATGCGCTGCACACTTCCACCGGTAGCGGGGACCCTATCAGAGGCCAGTGGGCCTCGGAGTCCCAAACCCCCCGGCGGCCGGCGTCCTCCCCGTCGACGAGCAGGTGGTGGCGTCGTTGGCGGAGAGAAGTACTCGTCGCTCGAGCTCGACGCAACTGCCACGGCCGGTGTTGCAGCACTCACAGTGGGGCTGGATTCCGGCGGCGGCGAGGCGGAGCTGGGCGACGAGTCCGGAGGTGGTAGTCGTGCGTTAATTTCTCGTTTTTTGGCTCTTGTCAACATTCCTGGTTTTTATTATTTCGTAATTTTGATTTCGTGACGGCCTTGACAGCCGTCATTCCACGTCTTGATCTGATTTTCTTCTTTTGCGCATTTTTGGTATTTGTGCGGCTTTTATTGATATAATTTAAGGTTTTAATTGTCGAATGTTATGGATGTGGGTTGTTGGAATAATTTTAAATACAAAAAATAGGAAAAATATGAGAACAATTTTTTTCAGGTGATGTTGACTTCAGTGTTGCCATTATTCTTCCAGTATGTTTATTGTTACTTATACCAAAAATCAAATTTAAAATTTTTGTTAGTCTGTTTGATGGGACTCATTCACTTAAGGGGAAACATGCATAATATACTACCACGCCTGTATCCCCCGAAGGGTTAGGCAGAGGTGTACCAATGTACACCCACAGTTCGCCGGTATATTTAGGTCCCATGTAATAGGGGGTGAGCCTATTGATCGGGAGCGAGCCTATTGCTCCTATAATAATGCATTTAGTAAAAAAACATTTAGGTATTTCGTCATTAGAAACAGACACTTCAATTTTATTTATTCGTCTACCTAGATAAAGGATTTGATTTGAGTACAACCCAACTCAATTTCTTATAACACCTAACGTTTTTGTCCAAATCCACTTCAATAGGCCCTTTGTGCTAATTTTCTCACCTAATTCCACTCAATACTGTCACCGATTAGGCCTAACAAATTGAGTGGTTGGCCTCGGAGACCATTACAAAAGTCGATTAGACTCGTAATGAATTAAATGGACTCACGAGATAAAGACTAGCTAGAACTTTAAGTAGGTTTTTGTGGGTAAGCGGTGATAATTTGTCATTGAGCGAGATTTTTTTTAAATGTGACTTTTACTGGGGTGGATGTTTAGTAAGCTTATAGTTAATTTTGTGATTTTTTGCAGAAATGGTGCAGTGCAGTGAACTTGTGGGTAGGTATTTTTTGGACTTTCTATATTTTTGGTTATTATTAGACGTATGGCAACAGGAAACATATTTATCCAACAGTGGGACAACACAGGCTGAAAAAAAACGGTTTATAATATAACGGGAATGAAAATAGACTTAACCAGTTCGAAAGTAACATGTTCTTCCAATCAATTTGGGCACCTTTTGGTTACGGATGTTAGAGGTCAAAGGCCATGAAAAGTTGAGCACCAGTTTGCATGGCCAATGCTGGCCAACAAAATAAATATTGGTCTATTTTCAGATTTTTGACAAGTTTTATTGTAACCCGCAGGTTTTACTTGTAAAAATCTGAAACAAATAAGCCAGTATCTTCTCCGTTACTGCACATACAAAAATAATCTTCATAATAAGTTCACACAGAACAACACTGCTATAAAGCAAGTCTTTGCTAGCAACCCTAATAATTACTCTTCCCCTCCATTTAGAACTTACTGAACAACAAAGGCTCCCTACAAACGAAGTAACTACGTAATAAAACTTAAATAGTATATTGTAAACTATTTATAGTTGTAGATAAGGCGACATCTCTTGTTTATCGTGTGCAGGAAGTCTTTAGCGTTGACGGGTAGGCGAGGGGGCGAGAGGGGAGTCTGGCCGGCGAATTACATCGTTATGTGACGCTTTAGCATTTTATACATACGGCTGAAGAGTTGAGAGAGCTGATTTGAATGAACGCCTTTAAAAGCTGCCACCCTGGTACTTGTCATTATATCACCACACATCACCAAACAAAAGAGATTGGAAATTCCTGGAACGCTTTCGATTTCCTAACAAAGATACCTCCTACAATGTCTTGGACCCTGGTACATTTGGTGTAATGTTTCAACTGACACCCGTCGCGTCGGAGCGGAACAATTTTTATTATTTTTTACGGCTTGAAAATCGCACAAAATATTCAGCTGACCAATACATTTTGTCAAGTTATGCGAACAAAAATGCACGGATCTACAGACTTTTTTTGTTGTTTTTAAAGTTAGCCTTTTGAAGTTTTTGGTAAATAAAGAAAAAGCTTGTAGCCAAATATTTTTACAAAGAAAATTGGCCTTATCACCATGATTTAAGCTAACAAAAACGAAACTACGGCTTTAGCAACAAAAGGCCAAAGCTACGAGCAACTAGCTTCAGCTTTTCTCACTTCTTGACAATTCAAAAATGCTTTGACTTTGACCATTCGATTCTCCCCATACTCCCTAACCCTTACATCCTGCCCTACCCTACCCTTATAAGAAATCAGTCACACTTACAACCAGTATGTATCACATCCGAAACCCGCTAACGTCCAAGGAAGTACCGATAACACAGTCTTGTTGGCCAGTCGATAAGCTTTGTTAACTGAATACAAGCAACATATTACCGTGCACGGTTGTGAACTAATTGCGATCAGCTCGTTAGCGCTTTAAACTTCATTAACGACTTTGATGTTCGACTAAATAATTTTGATTTTGATTTTGATAGTGATAGATAATGCTGAGGGGAAAATGAAGGCGTTTGGGTACTAATTGCAGGTTGGGAAGTTGCATAGTGCGGTTGGGTTAAGACCTGTAAAGGCACAGTCACACCGGAGTGCACAACTTAATGCAGTTGTACTTTGTCCGCGTTGGTGTGTGTCTAAGGTTGCCGAATTTGTTCGAAAAGGTCACCGCTGCCTTTGTGGTTAAGGTTTGGTCAGTAAGAGTCTAAAACTTTCTTTCGCTCCGCTCAGTGCGGAAAAAGTAAATGGATGGCGGCGCATCCTAAAAAAAAAATAGTGTGGATCCGTCAATACTAATACTACTACAGTATCTAACCACGCTTGCTAACGTGACCGCGTCCGCAAGTTATCTGTACCGATATGGCGCGGCCTTAATCAGACACGTACATTTTTGTATATTTCAAAATACGTTCCGAAATACCAACTTAGTTTTTCTTTTCTAAAAACGTTGCCCCATCCTATGATTTTCTTCTGTATCATTGGTGCTTTTACAAATATAATAAACTCACATAATTATACAAAATGCCAATCCCGGATCAACCCCATGGGCCATAAAAATATATGTTTCAATCCGCTCTGCCTATTTCATCTTTATCATCATCATTTCAGTCGAAAGAATCTAGCGTTTTTGACTCGAGCTGTAGTTACATGAATTCTTGCAAAGCTCTTCATTCTTGTACATAACTTATTTATATACTTACTAAAACACCAAACGTATGTGCAGGAGCAGCTGAGCGATGGATAACGTTCCGCTTTGCAAATGTGGAGTGTTTGCGAATCCACGATCCGTGTTGGTAGTGACACAGAGTAGGTTCCTACAGAAGTTCGGGGAAGCCGCACGCATACATTGACGTGGTACACGTACAGTGACAGTGAAAGTCCCGATTTTTATGTGTCGGCCAGGATGTCCCGCACTGGACAGGCCCTGTCCCGCTTTTCGTGGATAAACCGACCGCGAATGCAGTGTGCTGAGGAAGCACGTTTAAAATATATCATTTTTAATAAAATGTGTTTTCATTGGCTATCTATTGACATACACAAACATAATTTTAATTTAAAATACAAAGATACGTAAATATTTCAAAACTTCTGATTACATACGTTTTTTTACTATGTCCCGCTTTCGACGAAAGAATCCCGCTTTTTTTCACTCAAAATGTCTCAAGTCCCGACTTGCCGAAATAAAAATCTGGCAACGCTGCATTAAGCGCACTCGCGACTGGCATTCATTTGAGATTGGTTGCTATATGTGTGAGTGTGTGTGTCGGTTTTCGACTCGTTTTATACAGTTAGCCTTCTGTAGCAATCTATGCTTTGGTATCGTTTGCCCGAAGGAATACCTTGCCATTAACTGAACTGGATCTGGACTGTATGAAATGTAGCTGTGTCTGTTTGTTGAACATGTTTTTGATGCTGTTGGGATAGTTAAGGTAAGCGAAGTATTCTCTGGAGTTTTGCTGGAGATTTTATATTATCGATCTCAGTTCATTATACTCGTAGTTATAATTATAACTTCTTTATTTACATGAAACACGGCTTTAGATTGTAGTGAACGTATATGTTGTGTTGTGCAGCTAACATACTCATCTAAACTCAAATATAATTAAAATGTTAAATAATTCGTTCTGAAACACTATTTGCTATAAACAAAGCAAAATAAAATAAATAGTTTTAACTCAATGATGCAGATTTTCTTTACATTTTTACCAAGAACAGTTACAATAAATAACGTAACCAAATTCAATTACGAAATAGCAAGTCACCAACCAAAATGAATGCGACCAAAACCACGGGCGAAACCTAAGCTTTAAGACAAGACTGCAACATAATAACATAGTACCTTAAGAGCACAAAGAGAGTTTGAACGAGAATGTTACCCTTCTGAACGAAAGTGGGTATTCCGGTGGAGGATTTAAAGAAGAGGAAATGTTACGCAAAGAGAAACGTGAACCATTCACAAAGCGTTCATGACCTACTAAACTTTATTGTATGGCTAATTTTATTGTTGAGCGGATTCCAGGCGAGTGAGAGATTGAACGAAATTGGACTGTAAATAAGCTTTGGGAAAATTCAATCATAAATTTGTATGTCAACTGTTTTCATGATCGTGAGATATCTTTGAGATTGGGATCTCAGAGTTATTAGACGTATGCCATTTTAACCCGGCTGGAATAGTAAGGATAGATAGAGAAATAACTCTTTATCATCAGGGCGGTAATTATAGTTCTACTAAAACTTTTAGTGACGATCGCAATCAAATGTCAGTCGCAATCTGTCATAAATGCCTATATTTTTTTTACATGAATTGTGGCTGAGATGAGATCGCGACTACATTTTCAAAGATTTTAACTAATAAAATAAAATTGGTCTTTTGTTATGAAAGGTACCTTACTAGCTCAGTAACACTGCTGGCTTAATGGGCCAAGCATTGAAGCTAGCAAGTAAGTATACAATTGTAATGACATATTTCTTTATCTGTCTTTAAAATTGTAATCATGCAAAAATTACACAGATCAAGGATCCTGGACCACTTGTTTCTAACAAAAAAAAACACATATTTATAGTCATTAAATTTTATTTATAAGCTCAAAATTAATAACGATGACACAGTAATATAAAAAACTTCAAAACAATATCTTCAGTGTTTACACCACCCAAGGGAACATTAAACCACTAGCAAGATCATCATAACATCCCCACATCAACAACGCAATTACATGCCAATTACGTCACAAAATCCCAACACTAAAAATAAATAATAAATCTACAAACTGCGCTAACACAGCACTTAAAAACACCCGCGTCTTAGCGTTTGCACTACTAACAAACTAGCGCAACTTTCAGCATGCAAAATGGATTTGCGCAGTTGAAATTATGACCATGAGTGCACCGCTTTAGATAATTGCTCCTAAACTTGTCTCCTAATGAGGGAACGTTCCTGTACTAGTGGCTCGTGTGATTTCGTTTATGCTAGTTTGGGTTATGTGTGTAGTTTGTGTTTTGGCGTTTCTGTGTAGGAGCTTTTACTACGTAAGGAGTAGTATAGGATTTGAGGATGAGGTTTGTAGATATTTTCTTAGCTCTAGTCTTCTTGGTCAAGTATTAGGTAGCCCTGTGTCTGTCACGTACCTTTCAAATTACAAAAGATAGAGAAAACGGACCACATTGTAATTTTGTTACTATTACTATTAGTAGGGACGATAACTACAACGGAGCTGAAGTAATCGCCATGGCCACAGTCGGTCGGATCACATTATCATCATCATTAGTAAATTAGTACTATTATAGAAGTCTCTGGCTGTATAACCGTCCAAATTCTATTTTTGAATTTTAATCCAACAGAACGGTTTTCGTACTAAATCAATAGGGCTGACGAAACAATATTTTTAATGGCTCCCGAAATCGAGCACTTTTCACAACTCAAGTCCAGATTGCGGTTTGAAATTTTCGAAATTTTCAGCCGTACTGCCCTGTTTGCGGTCAAAACTGTAACTGAAAAGTAATTCAGAGAACACTGAAAACGTTAAGCCACAAAACAACATTTGAAAAGTTTCGTTTCATTCAGAAACCGCTGAACATTTCTGTAACATAATTCGTGATTTCGCCGACAAACAATTTACGTAGTTTATAAATACCTATTTACATAATAAAATATATAGCTGTGTACATTTGATCCCAAACAAGCTTGACAGTTTGTTTTCGAGGCTTAAAATAATAAAAAGGATATCATGGTTTAGTCACCGGTTTCTACTTGCCTAGGTAGTACCTATTATTCTGTAAAACGTCACTGCTTTTTTGTTCCTGGGGAAACCCTCATGCACTGCCTCCGCCTCGAGGAAGGTTGAGATGTATGTCGGAGTCCTACCGACAAATCCCCATGGTGTTCCTCCAATTACCTTTAGCTTTGGCTCGGGGGTTGCTCAGAGCATTCTCTTATCAAGTACCACAAGGCGGGTCCCGTCACCCGGTGCGGCCGTCACCCATCAGCCGCTCTGGCCCCTGAGAAACAAGCGGGAAACACCTTCGTCCAACGTCTTACTCTCGTATATATTTGGGTGAAAGACTGACCCCAAGACTGCCGCCCACAGGAAAACGCCAATGCTAAACATAGCGTCTTTATCTGTTTATAACCATGCTGACAAACTGATAACCGATTACGCGCTCGTGCGAACAAAGTAAACGTAACGTAAATTTGATCAATTTTAAAAGAGAAATACCCGTTTCCGACATAATATTTATTTAGTTTGAAGGCTTTATTTATAACAATGAGTGATGATCCTATATAATTGTGGTTCTCGTATTAAATTAAACCAAAATCCTTAGTCGTAATTCCAATTCGAAAATCGACTCGATTTTTCTTTTTAACATTTTTTTACTCGTGTTAATCGCTCTTGAGCTACAGGAGCTTTTTAGGAACCATCGCAATCGAGTGTCGCAATCTGTCAAAAATAACTCTAATTTGGAAAAATTGTTTGATATTGATCATTGCAGTCATGAGGTTGCGACTAAATTTCGAACGCTTTTTAAATCAGCTCGCTTTTTAAAATTAGATATCGCCACTCGGTACTTCGCCATTTTCACAAAATGTCACAGAAAATGAAACATGACTCCATGTTAAAGTTATTGCAAGTAGGTAAATGTAGGTCTAAACCTACTTATGCAGGTGGAATTTTCCTCAAATATAATTGAGGCAGAAAAAAATCAAAACATGAACGCCCTTGCAGCTGAATGAACTTCAAAATACAACCTTTATTTAAATCCAGTTGCGGTATTTAAATTAATATTCGTATCGATATTTCAGTTGTATCGTGTTTATTGTAACGGGTGAATGGATGTTGAACTGAATTAACTATTGTTGGGCGCCACCGAGCGTAACGACGATTGTGTGGAAGACAAATATGTATCGCTCCAACTCATTGGCTTCTATTCAATCAAATGAGTCGGTTTACTCAAATATTGTTCTGATTTTATTTTTGTTTACATATTGTTTTGTTTGTTTGTTTGTTAAATACCCAATATTTAGACGTACATTTTAATAACTGTATTTGAGTATTATTTTTTAAACTTATTTAATATTACAATATAACCTGCATAATATGAGTATTGTCCCACTGAAAGGCAGGGAAAATGCCTCTTCTCATACAGACTTGTATGAATTACAAGTCAAAGTTTCCTCACGATGTTTTTTTTTCACCGATATCAGTGATGTCCAAGATAAAATTAGAAAGTACTGCCTCTTGCCTAGTTTCGAACACACAACCTTAGGCCTGAGAGGCGGGCGCTTCAACCACTATGCCATCATGAAATATATTGTTTTGAACTTTAAAAATTTAGGCGCAATCAAATCTTATTCTTTGTATCTTGGCCAAATGGAGGCTTCAAAAAGAATCCCCTATCGTAAAAAGAGCATATTTGTGACGTATAGAGAAAAATTTCAAACAGACTCAGTAAGTACTCCTGATTAAGATTCAACAAGATATAAACGGCGCGAAAACTGCCGAATTAAACAAGACAGAAAACGGATGCCTTTCATTGTTCGCACCAACCATGACAAAACAAACTAATTAAGGAAAATACCTTTTCTAATTAATCACCCAACATTTCGCCAATAACTCAACGTTAGAACAAAAACAAAATAAGTGAACGAACAAACAAACTAAGGGTGTATTAGCGCTGTCTATCTTTCCTCGGAAGCAGTAAAAGGTAATTGAGGGTACGGCGTTATTTAATGGTGGAGGAGACGGGCAGCCTCGTGGCAGCAATCTTATTTAATGCGTTATTGCTCTGAAGTTAATACGATGGCGGAATAATGTTGATATTGTGGCGATAATGGTGTAAGCGGGAAAGCCCAACGTAGAAAAAGAGAAAAAAGCAAGAATCAACGATTGAGGGAGAGACGAGGGTCGACAGTTGAGAGAGAGAAATACGAGGGTCAGCAGTTGACAGAGAGAGAGAGAGAAAGATAGAGAGAGATCAGAATCGACAGTTCAGAGAGAGAGAGTTTAGAGATTCAGTTCAGGGAGAGAAAAACGTGACTCAACAGTTGAAAGAGAGAGACATAAGAGTCGATAATTGAAAGATAGAGAGAGACGACAATCGACAGTTGAGAAGAGAGTCGCCTGCCCTCAATTGTCGCTATTGTCATAAACTCATCGCAATTATTCAATATAGTTAAAGGTTTGGTTAGCAATAATCTAGGTATACCTGTGTGTTCACATTTAACGTACAGACAAGAGACACAACTGCTCATACTTTTCATGTCAATAGACAAAACGAGCTCTTTATGTTTGTGTAGATAAGACACGTGAAAAATCACAGGCTGCAGGGTTATAAAAACTGTGCCTAATTCCACCAAGTAATCAGTTATTCCAGTTTTCCTAAACTTCGGGGGCTTATTGCGACTGAGTTATTAAACAGTAAAACGGGCAGCGCTGGCATCGTGCCCATCTTTCACCGCTCGTGTACACTGTAAAAAGATATGCTTTAATAGGAAACAGCCGAAGGTACTTGGGATATTCAGTGACCGTTGGCTTAAAAGCAAGAGCTATTTGATTTCGTTTTGGTTTCTTTACTAAGATGCAAGTAGCCTAGAAATTCTCAAGAACTATTCCATGAAGTTCACTTCAAATCTTAGTCAAGTGACCGCAAGTAGGTAGGCCACTGCGGGTTGTTCGAAAGAGATACCGCGCCCCCGGAACGCAAAGGGCACATGAAGGAACATAGACGGGTTTTAGTCAGTAAAAGTCTGACACTCCCTCCCGCCCCGCCCAGGGCGGGGGAAGTTATTTGATGATTTCCCGCCTATATAAAAAAAAAAAAAAGTAGGTAGGCCAAAAGCAAAATGTCTTTTTTGACATTACTGGTTCACACTTTGACAGTGTTCGAATTTTGAAATGATGTTTGAGGATTATAAAGACACAAACCACTAATGTGTTTGTGTGTGTGAGCAAACGTAACGCAAATTCGATTGTTAAAATTTAAAAAACCCGTTTGGCACATAATCATTTATTTAGTATGAAGGATTTATTCATATCAATGGGTAATATTAAAAAATAAAGCAAAATTATTTATGACAGTCGTATTCTAAATTCAAAAATCGATTCGCATCAAAGCGTTAGCGCGCTCGTGCTTGGCCCGCAGGGGCCGTAGTATGACGTATTACTGCCATAATTCTTTCGTTGCGGAAAGGGGACAGTGCTATCGGTCAATGTCTCGCTCTCGCTCTAGAAAAATTATGGTATTGTCACTATTTATTACAGCGTCAGAACTTGAAGCTACCAAGCCAATAAACAATAATAATAGATACACCCTCTTGGCGTTATTTACCTTTTCCGAAATTCATAAAGGATAGAAAAGGGTTTTCCGATTAACCTTAGAACCATATATCTATATTGCTCCGGCAATCAAAATAAAGTTTAGTAAAGTATAGTTTTCTCAAAAAAAGCGATTTAAATAAACAAAATTTTAGATAATCTTGGACAGGAGGTACTGACATACAGCATCGTCAGGAAACCTTTTTTTTAACCGATGGGAAATCATCAAATGACTTTCCCCGCCCTTAGTGTCAGACTTTTACTGATTAAAACCCGTCCATGTTCCTGCTTGTGCCCTTTACGTTCCGGGGGCGCGGTATCTCTTTCGAACCCGCAGCGCCGGTAGGCATCGTCAGGAAACCTGAATTTATAATAAAGTAATATATACCTAAGTCTGGAATCAATTCTCCACCTTCAGCAAGCGTAGTGATCAAACCCCATGTCTTTATTGCTTAAAAATTAGCCTATGCCTTTCAGTGGAACAATAATAAACTAGTATTATTACTGTTTTTATATTGTTATATATCAAGTAACAAAAACAAACAATTTTCCCGTATATTTGAACTCCGTCTTCATAGCGTGAGCAATAAAGTGTGTCCCACATGTAGCTAACCGAAATGCTATAAAATTTTTGGTGCATGTTCGGTAAAACTGAAACATTAAGCAAATGTGTCATGGAGGGTAATTCCCGGAAAACTGAGGTTTGGGTAAAATAAAGATAAAATAAAATAATTTGACTCGAATATTTCGTTTCCATATCTAACTACCTCGTTACCGTTAGCTTAGTAATCCTAAATGTGACTGCTACGATAGAGGTCTTAGGTTCGTTTTCGAGTACGAGCAAAAAGTATTATTGGGTTTTTCTATGAAACTATTAGTAGCAGCTCCGATTTAGGATTTATTGATTTATTAAAACTTTATGCACAAATTTAAAAATACACCGTACAAAGGCGGATTTAATGCCTTAGGTATTTTCTACCAGTCTACCTAAGGATTAGGCAGAGGTATACCAATGTACACCCACAGTTCGCCGGTATGTTCAGGCCCCATGTAATAGGGGGCGAGCCTATTTTTATATTATAAAAAAATACGTAATTACACAATATACTGTAATAATTGCCTAAACCCAAAATGGCATCAAAAACAAACCTACGCACAAGAGACTAGCGACATTGCCACGTGGGATGGCAATGCTTAGCCTCCGGCCAAAAGTAAAAGCCAGCTTATTTGGGTCACGAGAAGTTTACCATATCTATTTTCGTGTATACTAAACCGAGTCCATTTTATTTATTGTTATTTCCACAATCCCCAGATCAGTGCGGATAATTAAATTAAATTTGCTTGAATCTTTACTAATATCTAAATATATATAACTCAAAGGTGACTGACTGACATAGTGATATATCAACGCATAGCCCAAACCACTGGACGGATCGGACTGAAATTTGGCATGCAGGTAGATGTTATGACGTAGGCATCCGCTAAGAAAGGATTTTGATCAATTCTA
Organism: Caradrina clavipalpis; assembly: GCA_932526535.1. Lineage (NCBI taxonomy): Eukaryota > Metazoa > Arthropoda > Insecta > Lepidoptera > Noctuidae > Caradrina > Caradrina clavipalpis. Next base: position 4,651,879 of record OW052095.1, read on the forward strand.
CCCCCAAGGGGATAAAATAGGGGATGAAAGATAATACTTCTTAACGCGAGCGAAGCCGCGGGCAAAAGCTAGTGTATTATAAAGCTGAAGAGCTTTTTTGTTTAAACGCGTTTATCTCTAGAACTGCCACTCGGATTGGAATAAATCTTTTAATATACGATAGCCAGAACTATGAGGAATAGTATAGGCTATACAGGATAAGTTTTTAACCAGTGCGTAAATTTTTTTTGGTAGTTCAGTGTCAGTAATAGAACACATTTCCGTGTTTAGTTAAAAAAAAAAAAAAAAAAATTCATCCTTATCCGAGTTTGAAATAAGCAAAACATCCAGGACATAATCTATTCGCCATACTATCAATGAAAACTCGCGGCCGCCGCCGCCGCTCGGGCGCATGGCTGGGGTGAGGGGGTGGGGAATGCGCTAGCGCCGAGTGACAATGAAATATGGTTTTTAAGTAAACATGTTTCGTAAGCGATAACTTTTTTTTTTAGTACTAAGACATATCAAAATAAAATATACGTGTTTAATAAAACGTGTTGAAGTTTATTATGGCAAAATTTACGCACTGGTTAAAAAAATTTCCTGTATAACATTACGCTGTGACCTACGAGAGCGGAGCAGCAACCAAAAACGTAACTTACGGAGAAAAATACCACGCAGACGAATCGAGGACAGAAGCTAATAAAATATACGGGCAATAAAACATGATTAGACAATTGTAGACAAGAAAAATACGAGAATAGTAATGAAAACCATATCTTCTGCAGCAAACAATTTTGAGATTGCATGAAGAATTTTTATTATCTGACTTCAGTCGCAATATACAGATTTAGTACATACATATATGCGACGAATTGCTCTAAATTAAATTGCGTTGTATATTAGATTATAAAATGTAAGCCAAAGCTATTTTCTGTTTAAGAGTCGAGATCGTGTTTGGTTTTTGATTTATTAGTTTTTTTTTAAATATTCTCAGCTCTGTTTGAAGTTAAGTATCTATGACCTTTGACTGTTCTATTAATTACTAACTGTATATGACCAATTTTAATGGAGATTAGCCAAGGACGTAGAAGATATTATAATGCACAAATGTATGCGCAAATACAGGTGCACTCCCTCTTCCCTCACCCTCATAGTCTGATCGAATGGCAATCCGACACGACCAGAGAGAGATCAGGCGCAGAACCAACAACTGTACCTACTTTTCCAAGCAAGGAAGTTCCACACCACCAACTTCCATACTCCGGGCTACTACTGAGAAATTCATAAAGGAAAAATCCCAATAAGACTTTGCCCGACCTAAGCATCGAACTCAGTACCGGAGCGGAGGGGAGTGTCAGACTGTTACTGGCTAAAACCCACACGTGTTCCTCCTAATGCTCTCCTCTTTCGAACAAATTCCGCAACATCGAACTCAGGACCCCATACTTAACAGTCGTACTTACGACTATTAGACCAACGGGGCTTCAACTAACAAATATGTACCTGTATTATGTACTTATCGTAACAAAACAACATTAACTGAACGGCATCCTTTAATATGGTACAAACTATGATTAACTTGATAAAAAAACAAATGCCAACAGCTATAAATTACACTATTTTAGTATTACATAAACAAACGATAAAGATTAAGATAGAACACACATACAGAACATTACACAATGAGACATATTTCGTGTTCTTTAATAGTTCGTTGTATACCTGTCAACTCTTGGTTACTTCATTTTGTATTATGACTAGCCTATTCCCTCGACTTTGATCGCGAGAGGGTCGGTTTTCATCGCTATCGTTATTTTTTCGTGGTTTTATTTTGTAAAAATCCCTTTTTTGACATTACAAACAGACATTTCAATTCTATTTAATTGTGTAGATAATACAGGTAGATAATATAGATTATACAATAGTGGAACTATTATATACAATTTAAAATTAGAATAAACTGAAATTAGTAAAATTGTATAATAATTTTACATAGGTAATGTTAAAACGGTGAGACATGTAACACGCAATAATATGACCACTTCTGTAAATTTATCATGCTTTTGGCAAATAAATATTCAATTCCTATTCTATTCTAGTTGAAAGCCTCTTATACACAATTTAACTTAGTGTGCGCCAAGCCTTACACAAAATTAGGTAGGTGTACACACATACAGACAATACACACGTCTTACTTTATATAATAAAGCGTATATTCATAAAGTCGTATTACCCGAGACGATATAAAGCATATTCTCCGCTTTAATTTGAATGTATGATATTATTTTATTGCATTTTTTTTCTTTGAGATAAATCGTGTTACTTTGTCTTCTCTCCGCCTTTGTAAAATGATTCATTACTTTTTTGAGCGTTATCCTGAGAAAATGAATGGATCTAAAAATGTCGCTGATGTTGTATTGTTTTGGTTGATTTCATCGAAGTCTTTTTGATACTAAAAATTTAATGTTAAGATCTTAATGTACACAGTTATGGAATAAATGTATCTTTATCTCTCTCCTTTTGGCATGTTTAATGAACTTCAATAGTTTCGATTAAATTACTTGACAGACGTTTTTTGTTTCAATTCTATATCATTTTTAGGGTTCTGAACTTAAAGGGTCTAAAAGCAGCCCTACAGTACTGCTCTCGCTTCTTCACCCATCCCTCTGTCTATCCCTCTGTTACAGAACTCTTTTAAACCGTAATAGGTAGGTAGACATTTTAATAGTGTGTATTACTATGGCCGCTTTCAAAAGTGATATGAAATTCTTTATTCCCAAGTCCTACACGCACTTGACTGGTTTTCAAATATTTTTAGTAAATAGTGTCTAATGAGAGTTGGTGAAACAGGCAATTAGTCTATTAAGCGACACTGAGATGAAATCTATAAGTATGTCAACCAGAGAAAAAAATTGGTTGTTGAACAGTCAGCCTCGTGAATAAAGTTACGTAACCACTGTTGCTTGCTTAGCCCAAGCTATAGGTAATAAATATGGTACTACATAAGGTAGACTGAACACCAAAATTACATTGAGTCTTTAATAGATTGACGTCAGACTTCTCAAAGTAAACAATCGACTTTTCACTTAAAGCCGTTAAAACTAATTATTTTTATAAGACTCGTTAAAATGTAAAATACTTTTCCTTTGATCCGCAAAACCATCAGAAAATTATATTTTCCATAAAATCATTTAATTAGTGATTGATTGATTAACGTTCATCAGACAGTCTTTCTGGTCGATATCTATACAAAAGCTGTCAAACTTTGTTGAGAATTCTTCAGTCAAACACCCTTCACCAACTGCTAAAATACACGGTATAACAACCCTTATAACTAAAAGGATAAGATCTGAAATTCTGTGTACAGCCTGGCAGATGTTATCGTTTTCTATATGACAGATTGCCTGAAAGTTTTCATCAATTTTAAGTTACTTTCATCTGTTTATTCGCTCAATACTCCGCAGCTATAGAAAGTAAAATATTTTATTAGCTTGAACGGGTGGACCGAGAAAATAATTTTGAAGATAGAATGTATTTATAGACGTTTTTCTATTGATTTAAGGTTCCGTAAGTACTCAAAGCCATTAAGAGTTTTAGTGTTTCGTGTTGATCTAGAAAAATTGAAGTGGAAAGACTTTTTTACCGGGGATTCCAGTAGTAACTAATTTACTTTGATGTTGGTAGGTAACTGTTTTATAGAAGAGCTATAGATTTAGATTACACTGGGTGCCTACTTGTTCATCATGCATCAAACTGTATGTATTTAAAGCGTTATTTTGCCCTTTTATTATTTTTAAAATAACATCACATCATCGTCATCTTGGACATCACTGGCGTAGAAAGGAAAAACTTCGTGAGGAAATCGGAACTTATAATTCATTTAAGTATGTCTGAAATAGCCAATCTGTCTTGACCAAGCGTGGTGATCAAAGCTTGTGCCTGCTTTGTGTAGAAAGAGGCCTTTGCCCTGCAGTTTGACAATATTATGCCCAGTGCCCATCACGATGATTTCATCTGTCTACCTGACACAAGAAAATCTATGTATATAAAAGAAAGTCGTGTTAGTTACACCATTTATAACTCAAGAACGGCTGAACCGATTTGGCTGAAAATTTGTGGGGAGGTAGCTTAGAACTAGGAGACGGACATTATGATACTTTTTATCCTACTTTTTTATAGATTTTCAGGGCTATACAACGCCTGCTAGACCCGATAGTCCTAATTAAAGAAAAGATCTTAATGCGCCTACCTGTAATTTCATTCGTTTACAGACGTTTAGCATAATCTATTACCAACAAAACTCAGAAATCGCTACAACAGTTATTTTTAAACGCATTTTATTACAATACGACAATAAACTATTCATATTTACTATTTGCAGCTCAGCATATACAGCACCCACGCATGTTTTAGAACATAAAAGATATATTTGCTTGCCGATGTCAGTACTTGCTCTCGCTATGGTATATGCATATTTATTGCTTCTTGTGTATTCCCTCGCTTCGAATATGGCGGTGAAGAGGCAATAAATCGGACACACGTGGACTTGTTTCAATGTTTTTTTCAGTCCTGTAGTGCGATTCTCTAAAATGCAAACTCGAAAACGAGTCTCACTAAAGTGACCGCGCTCACTTCGATGACGTACCCACTTGAACTTGGTTGATTATTCGCTCGCCGCCGCCGTGGTGACGTCACAGGCGTGATCGTGTTTAACAGAACACCATTTTGTAATCTCACTGACTTTTTTTTTTTTTTATAGATGGGAAATCATCAAATAACTTCCCCCGCCCTGGGTGGGGCGGGAGGGAGTGTCAGACTTTTACTGACTAAAACCCGTCTATGTTCCTTTCATGTGCCCTTTGCGTTCCGGGGGCGCGGTATCTCTTTCGAACAACCCGCAGCCCCGGAATCTCACTGGCTTGGATTCAGCTTTCGAATTACGAAGTGAGGCTTAGAGAATCGCACTGCAGTAGTGCTATTCTAAAAATTTGTTTGCGAAATCGCTTCTGAAACTTCGGTGAGATTTTAGTTTCGTGTTCTTAAACATGTGGGTTCGACATTCTAGCGCCACCACATGATGACGTAGGTATGTGAGAAATATTATATTGAGCAAGTATTTTGACGTTTTTCAATAAGACTTGATATTCTGCAAAGCAAGCGTGACTATAGAGATGACTTTAGAAGTGATTTGCCTATTTCAGAATAGCATGGCTGATCTCAGTACCTAAGACTATGCAAGTGATAGATGAATTGATTTGATAAGGAATACGTTTACTTTTGAAGATTGGTCCTTTGATCCGCAATACAAAAAATGGTCCTTATCAATTCTGAGAATTGACTTCACAATACCGCTTTGAGAAATATAAAAAATCGCGATCAAAATCTGCTTTACAAAAGTCGATCATAATGTTACTTAGCAAAGGTTTCAATTATAAAATAAATTATTGAATCGGTACTAACAAACGCTTGAGTATTTTTTGTAGGTACCTTATACATATGAGACTGTAATATCGAGTATCGTTTTGACATCTTATAAAAATATGTCATGTATGTATATGTAGGCTCGCCCCCTATTACATAGGACCTAAACATACCGGCGAACTGTGGTTGTGGCAGAGGTGTAACATCCACACCTCTGCCTATCCCTTCAGGAAATACAGGCGTGATGGTATTGTATAAAAATATGTCAATTGAGTGGTACTGTAGTCTACGCCAATGCACTGACCTCATTAAAAAACAATACACTACCGAGCCACTAAACCAGGACCAGATCCCGGCTCTAATCTCGGGGCCTATGAATCTAAACATAATCTACGTTCCCACGGGGATCGACACTCTTCATGAGTGTCAACCCTCGTCGCGGCAGGCGCCTTACCCGTGACGTCACGAAGTATGGCCGAACGTTTACACCTTTTACCCTTGATATATGTGCCAATATCTAATGTGTCAATGGATCATTTCCTTTTTTGATTATGAGGGTTTTTGGCTGATTAGATCTTTTTAGGGTTTTTTTTTATTTATGTATGTATTTTTTATAGAGCGTGTCTTCACAGCTGACATATAAGTATAATAATGATGATGCGTTTGCCCAGTAATACCAGCCTGGGCAAACGCTTCTTCCATACAGAGAAGCCACAAGCATTGATCTGTTTTTGATTTGAATTCTGTTTGTTATTTTTAATTGTATGTAATGTGGTTAATTTTTATTTTATATTATTTTATTTTTTAATCTTATTTATTCTATTTTTATTGATATGGGTTTTATAATTTTAATATGAATATGGATCTTGAAATCTGAAATAAATGAATTTTAATTTTAATTTAATTTTAATTGATCAGTTCAAGGCGGATTGGCAATTTCATACTTTTATTCATTTATCATAATTATAGTTCTAAACCTCGCCAAGGAAGAAACTTCACAAACAAAGAAGATAATAAGTGCGTTTTATTTAAGGATTTAGTCGAATATTTTTTGAGTTTCCAAAAACTCCATTTAGTATCTATGAAATGTGTACCTATAAACATTTTAAGTTTCAGATAACAATACAATTTAAAAACTTATTCTTTCTTAAAAATCATCTATTATTCTCTGTTATCTTCTTAGACATTCATCTTCAATTTCTAAGGCCAAACCTACGTGATCTCGATTCGCTTAGGTCAAAAACTAGATAACAATTTGAAACTTGACGAATGATGCATTTTTAAAAGGACCAATTCAAAAATGCCTAGGGCACACGATTATGCTACGCATTTTGTGATCGTAAGTGTAAATTTTCTTTACACATATTTTAGAATCTAGCACACGTAGTAAGCAAACGTTGGAATATATTGCCGCGATTCGATGCGATTTATTGCGGTTGAGAAAAAAGGAGTGTATTTGAAATCTTAGCTGTGAGAAGTGCGAGACTAGATATCTTTACGGTCCTCGTGTGGAGTGGGATTTATATTTATTTTCATGATGCTCATATTACTGGGGTTTTCTTTTCTTTACTGGTGTTGTTTTGGCATGACCTGCTTTATTATCATATGTATTTGTGTAAAAGGAAACGATTTGACTTAGTGTCAGTTACTTGTATTCCACGTGATTCCCAATAGTTAAAAAAAACGGTAATTTAAAAAACTAAAAAACCCGACTGCTTTTCTAATAAGTATTTATGAAAAAGCCCTAAAACAAGAAAGTCGTTGTACCCGATTGCATTTAAAATTGTAGCAGTCAGGACCCATTCTGGACCATCTGCAATGTAATTTATGTTTGTTATCTCAATACACTAAGGCTCCATTTCTAGAATGGGTCCCGACTGCTACAATTTTATGTGCAATCGGGTACAACGACTTTCTTGTTTTAGGGCTTTTTCATAAATACTTATTAGAAAAGCAGTCGGGTTTTTTAGTTTTTTAAATTACCGTTTTTTATTTTTTACTTTTTTATTTTTAATTTACGCATTGTCACTTTCACAGTAAATACGAATCTAATGACACCTCTCAAGCTAAAATCCATCGAACCGTTTAGGCTGCAGAGCGATCCAAACATTTGAATTTGGCGCCAAAAATCCGCCATTTTGTTTTTTTTATTCTGATATACCCAGTGTCACTCTCACAGTAAATACGAATCTAACGACACCTCTCAAGCTAAAATCTATTGAGCCGTTCAGGCTGCAGAGCGTGCCAAACAATTATACATACATACATACATACATACTCTCGAAAAACATAACCCTCCTTCTGTCGCAGTCGGGTAAAAAATAAATGGTCTTTTGGTCCTTGACATGTGCCTAAATTCAAATGATTACATTGCATAGATCTTAAGAACAACTTAGTAGTAACAAACGGATAAAAAGTCATCATGAAATGGTTCCATTTTTCCTATTGAGGTCCGGAACCCTAAAAAGTGGATATCGAACGTATCTTTTGATACATCAGATAAGTTAGCATATACAAAACCTTTATAATACTTATATAATATAAACCTTTTCGTTCTATGTATTAAGATATTATTTTGGCTTAGGATTAAACTTTTCTACAATCCTTTTTAGTACACTCTATAAAAACAGGTGATCAAGTGCCATAAAAAAAATCATAGACTAAAATTAATAATTCTAACAACAAAGAACAGTATTTTCCTAGTTGCATTTTAATTGTATTTAATGTTCACAGTTTTTTTATTAAAACACTGAATATCTGAGTATATTTTGACTATTGACACAATATTACGGTAACGAATCCACATCCTACATGACGACAACCTTGGGCCAAATCAAGATATATGATCTGTTTATCTTTCTTGGCCTTCACAGCCTATATTTAGATTAATATCTAAATGTCGGTTATCGCGAACGAAGAAGAAATCGCGGAATAAAATGTTGCTTTATTTATTCTTGGAGTTCCAACTTACCACGTACCAAATTTCATCAAAGTCGGGCCAGTCGTGAAAGTGACAGACAGACAGTGTTTAATACGCGTTTATAATATAACTAGCGTGATTGAATAAAAAACATCCATCGCTCATTACAAACTTTCGCATTTATAATATTAGTAGGATTCATAAATTTCTAGATTTCAGTTTAATATGGATATGGAAGTAAAGATACATACATAGATATTCATCATCACATCAGCCGTAGCTCGTCCACTGCTGGTGATAGGGTTCCCCCATAGATTGAGAAATGGGTAATATCGAAAAATAATCTGCCCGGACTGCGGGTTATTCGAAAGAGATACCGCGCCCCAGGGATGCAAAGGGCACAAGAAGGAACATGGATGGGTTTTAGTCCATAAAAGCCTGACACTCCCTCCCGCCCCGTCACAATCGTCAGGGCAGGACAAGTTATTCGGTGATTTCGCATCCCAAAAAAAAATACATAATATAATCAACACACATGCATGCCTTTACATCCGCAGTTTCCTTCTTAGCACAACTCCTACATAATCAATGTTTGTCCCAGTTTTACTTAGAAACTTTAAAATATTACCGCGCTATGCTTAAACTTTTCCGTTTGACGACACCACTATATTATAACTTTGAACTGCATAATATTTTCTAATGTTATGAAAAATTCTTGATTTATTTTTATCCTCTGCTTCTGTGAAGTGAGACTGATATATTATGTGGTTAAAGATCCCACGTTTATCAGAAATCAAAAATGAAAATGAACACCATGAATTCAGACTATGGTTGTAAAGACCTCAAAGAAAAATTTTTCATCGGTTAATAAAAAGAAAATTAGCAAAACCTTCCACTGTGAATTTAATAAAGTGAGGATGATCTCATGATCTGTCAATACCTAAGATGGGATGACAGTCCACCTCACGTTCACTTTACCTCAAATCACTGAGAGAGATTTTTACATAATACTGCAGCATTGTATATTAGCGACAGTAAAATAGATGAAATCTTTACTTATACCATAAAGCTGAAGAGTTTTATTGTTTGCTCGTTTATTTAAACGTGCTAATCTTTGGAACTACCAGACGAATGGGCAAAAAGTATTTTTGTATATGATTGTCAGATTCATGGTATAGTATATGCTATATAACATCATGCTACGACCTACGGGAGCAGAGCAGTAACCAAAGACGTAACTAAACGCGGGTAAAAAACCACGCACACGAAGTCGCAGGCAGAAGCTAGTTTTATATAAAACTAATGGTATTTCCAATCCATCAAATAAAATCTATCACAGAGCTCCTACAAAAGATGACACCGATTTTTTTCCATACCAAAACCGGGAGTTATAAATTCAATTTTATTGCAGCGAATAAAATATTCTAATTCAGCTCTTCCACGCTATTGTATCGATGACACGCGCCAATAAAGTAAAAATAGGTCAGCTGGCTGCAAAGCGATATGTGCATGAAACACTGTGTTCCGAGTACGAAATCCGTTTTCCAATTATCTGCTATTTTGTCCGAACAGAGCATTTTCAGAAGAGGTATCGTTGGCACTGTGCCACTTTTAAACACGGTGTCTGTTGTGTCTGCTGCTAAAGATATAGTGTTACTGTGGAAAGGTTTATCTTCGAATTAAAAATAGCTTGGCAAGACAGTTTTTAGCTGTTTTGTTAGTCTGCATCATAATAGTAACCAAACTATAACACCATATGCATAACTACATCATGATTGTGAGCCTGGTACGTTACGAAATCACAATCTTTGGTACTGCAAGAAGCAAAGTATTACATAGACAGCCCAAAGTGGTATATTGGACTTACAAGCTCATTCGTATCTAAAGTTAAAGTCAAAACATTTATTTCAATTAAACTATTTAGAGACACTTGTGTATCCTCAAGATGTCCATCAATTATGCGAATGTTGAATCTAGATGCTCGTTCAAAAACATAGGTAGGTCCAATTTTATACTTCTACCCATCACATACTTATTTAATGTAGGTATACAGATTATTTTTTAACTCACAGCCTATCTTTCTGGAGAATAAAGTACTCCTAAATATGAACAAATTTTACTATGGGACCAACTATGAAATATGAAAAAAAAAACTGCTTTTCCTTACAATTATGTACTACAACACGATTAAAATAAATGCAGGATTCTATTGTTTAAATTTCAGGATAGGTATAATATTTAAAAGTAGAATAGTTTTCATGTGTATTTTAACCCTCGAAAAAATACATAGTAAGTTAAATTATTGATTATTGATTTGATTTGATTTAAAAGTCAACCTGTATATGAACTGACAAGACATTATAATCACCTACAAATGCAACGTTTCAAATTGCTCTAACTCTATTCACAGTCAGTAAACGCTAACGAGGGAGATAATAAACGCATATCATTAGAGTATTCACACCTGATTTCACGAAGTTCTGTAATGTATGTATTTACATAATCTAACTAGCTTGATTAAGCGGTTAACGTCCACAGATCTAATACATAACGTCTAATTACAAGACAGGCATGTTATTATGTAATGAAATTAACTATTAGTGGCACATCTCTGGAATAATGGAATTCCATTTTGCAAATTGTCTGCTAAACAATTGACAATCGTCGGATCAGGCTGGATTAATAATAGAAGATCATTGTTAGTCATAGGAAATGGATTTGACACTGTTAATAAATTGACGTAATTTTTAAATGCTGTCAAAACGCGATTCCCCCTTAAATTTTGTATGACAAAACTAAACAATGACGTCACGTTTTGTCATCTCAATCCACTTACAATTTATTGATTACAAAGTAACAAAAAAACTGCATTTTATAGTTATTCAAAAATTCATCGGGTTCAGGGCTAAAATAAAAATAAAAATTGGAAAATTGCGTCTTTGAATTATTGTTTAATAGAGTTTACTACCCAATTGACATACTTTTTTGTAGCTGTCAAAATGCAATTCTCGATAAGCTGTGTAAGGTTTGATCTCACTACTAAAGAATAGGATATCGGAAGTCTCTTAAAGCCCCTATGTAGAATAAGACGACAATAGCATAAAAATCGTTTTTAGTTTTATATCTATTCTAATGTTACAGAGCTAAAGAATTTGCTAGTTTGTTTGTTCTTTTGTTTGAACGTTAAGTTCCGGAACTACTGGTCCGATTTCGAATTCTTTCGCTAACATGCAGCTATGTTATCCCTTGATTTTTTTATCAAAAATCACGACGAAGTCGCAGGCTAAATGTTGTAAAGTTGGAAGACTTTCTAATAGGTACTATTCTCTATACAGCTCCGTATACAGTTACAACCAGTGTGCTATACTTCTGGGAATATTTTGAAGGTAAAACGAGAATTTCTACAATTTCCCTTTGAGAATATTAAAGTTTTATATTTGCTGGACGTACTGTAGTTGATTGCTTCCGTGTTTCTTTGCAGTGGAATGAGAACTTATTCCCGGAGTATTGTTTACTTAATATTACATTTTAATCCGCTGTGGATTTATTATGAAGAAATGTACTTTTGATTTTGTTTTACGAATGTAATATCATTACTTTATGGCATTATTTATGGCTTATGATAGATAGTTATGAAATGATCCATTTAAATTGATATAAGAAGGCCTATTTTCCAAAAAAAATAATGCATAAAAATAAAACGTCTAGGATCGTGTTTGCTAGATATTCCCGATAGAAAAAAAACACTAGCTATTCCATACAAATTTGCAACACCTATCTCCATACATTTTGATCTATTGGTCAAATTATATGGGACTTTTATTTTTTGGCTAGTGGTCCCAAGCTTGACTGCTACGCTAGAGGTCTTTGGTTCGATTCCCAGGTCGAGCAAAAAGTGTTAAGTGTTGTTGTGGGGTTTTTCTATGAAATTCTCAGTAGCATTTGTGTCCGGTTAATGGCTTTAGGCTCGCCCCCTATTACATGGGACCTAAATATACCGGCAAACTGTGGGTGTACTTTGGTACACCTCTGCCTAACCCTTCGGGGAATACAGGAGTGATGGTGATAGTAAACAACAACAAAAAATAAAAGCGCTAGGCCAAAGCGACAGAAGTCATTTGATGATTGGCCATCCTTAAAAAAATAATGGTTTAGAATGACGAACTGAAGGTAAAAGTTTTAGTCACTGTGTCCATTCCACCATGTATAAACATACAGGTATGGATATATCTAAACCTATATTAAATCCATTTATATTTATGTATGACGTCGAGAGCCCAGCAACAATTCCGTAGAGACTAATCTGCGGCCAGATTATACGTTATTGTCGACTAGTGCGATTAAGTCCTGCAATGCAGCACCGTTTGTTAGCTTCCATTCAAAGGCCGTAGCTGTCCACAGGACTCAGGGCTGACGGGTTTATGCTTTGAAGATACCATGAATCTTCCACAGCCTGGAAATGAAGTGTTTTGATTGTTTGTTTGTCTGTCTGTTCGTAGTGCAAATGAGCAGACAGATTTAGCAATAATTGATATTTCTTACTGATTTTAGGATATCTACATTGTTTTCATATTAAGAAGTAAAAAAAAAATGTAACCATGATTTTGTAAAAACAAGTTTCCCGGCTCGACCCGGCTGTCATTCGTAGATCTTTGACAGTCGTTACGGATAGTCAGAAGCTAAGAAGTCTGACAACCAGTCTAACCAAGTGGTATCGTATTCCCCAGTTACTGGGTTGTGGAGGTCAGATAGGCAGTCGCTCCATGTAAAACACTGGTATTCAGCTGCATTCTGTTAGACTCGAAGCCGACCCCAACATAGTTGGGAAAAAGGCTAAGCAGATGATGAAGTTTCTTGTTCATCTTCTTCATAGAAACCTACGTTTTGGAATGAGCTTCAACTTTTAGACTAACTAATGGATTCCTTGACAATTTAAAAGTGCCTTTAAATGGTTTAATAGACTGTTTAAAATTGGCATCACACAGCCATTAAAAATAAAAAAAAATAATTTACTTTTAGACAGACAAATAGAGAAACCTGTTTTGTAATAGATAGGTATATAAGGATATAGGTCAAATCTGTCCCGATAACCCACAAATCCTACGCACAACTTGATGTAGTACAAAGTAATTGACAGTTGACTAAACCAGTTTGCCAAATCCCTTCCAAATTCATTCATGCAAATATTGAATCTCTTGTGACACTAACCCTTTATTCAAATGGAGGCCTTTTCAAGTGTAAGATTGGTCTAGATTTTTGCTAAGATGCGGGTATGTATACGGGTTAGGTGATAAGCTTGCATATGTTAAGTAAATTAGACACATTGAGCCTAAGAAAGAAAATGTCACACCAAATGGCAGGCAAAGACAAACTTTTATAAATAAGAAAATCTTTAGAAACAAATTGAATTTGAATGTAGAATACACTTCTTAAGTGCCAGTAATCATATTAATTATTTTCAATAAAACTTTTTATGTAAGTTTAAAAAATAAAACACTTTCGGACATAATAATATTTGATTATGAAGGATTTTATGTACACCTAATAACTTCGCTAGTACCATAACTTCTTTACTTTGTTTTTAATATTTTGTTTGTTTGTTTGCACCGAAATAGCTCTGAAACTACTAGACAGATTTGATCCATTTTAACACCAATAGATAGTAGCATTATTTCCGAGTAACATAGATTACATAACATCACGCTACAACCAACAGGAGCAAGGCAGTAACTAAAAACACAACTTAACCCGGCTGAAACAAGCCACCCAGACGAAGTCACGAACGGAAGCTAGTATCTAATAATTAACCGCATCCATTTCTTACGCAAAAATAAAACCCATTTTCAGCACACCTTTCAATCAGGAACTGTTGAAATAAAGCGCTTTTCACACTACACCGCGATTTGTGTGAAAAATGTCCGCTTGTTAGCGAAGCGAGGTTATTTATAGAGGCACTAACAAGATAACCGCAGTAATGAGAAACGAACCATCCCTTCGCACTTCGCTTGCAGGTTTTTTTTTATATTTTTCAATATCTCGCATAGAATTCCCGGGTTAATGGGTGCGGATAGAAAATGTCTGGTGTTTACTTAATTAAGGATGTACTTTGCGATGAAGGGAGTAAAAAGGTTTACCGTTTTTTGTTAAAAAAGTTTTTGGTGTGCATTAAAACCTTCAGAGTGGGTTAACTTTAGTCAACGTCGCTTCTTAATTTGAAGTCTGGCTTATATTTTAAAAATAATGTTAGCCAGAAAACATAAAGCCAGAAGATACAGTTTACAACAAGAAAACCTGCTCATATAAGATATATACAACCCTCTCATTTCTGGAATGAAAAATTAATTAATGTGACAAATTTTCAAGCGCTGCTCTTACAATCACAGCAGTGTACGTCACGGCTGTGATTGGAATAGTAGAGGGAATGTAACACACTACGACTCACGGGGGCAGCGTAGTAACCAAAGACGTAACATAACGCGGGTGAAACCAACCACGCGAAAGAAGTCGCAGGCAGAAGCTAGTCCTTAATAAAAGTCTAAATGTGTAAATGTAATGTAAATGTGCCCGCCCGCCGACGTCCGATTTTTTGTAGAACCGATTATCGGACTGTTCAATAGATGCATAGTTTCGTGGGAGCGATTTTTGTAGGACAAGTACGTTGGTATATTACAATCCATATATTCCATTCTCTCCGACAAAAAATCGGTAATCGATTCTCCGACGTACGCGAGCAGCCTAATGCGAGTTAAGACTACAAAAGCCAGTAAGCAGTATCAACAACAAACAATAAATATTTGATAAAAACTAAACAACACAAAACAAGATAGTGCGCTCAGCTATTTGTTGTACCAGGGCTGCATGCATAAAAGAAGGCTTGTACACAACGCAGCGCACAGCAAATGAAACCACATTACTGTGGTGACATTTGCTTTTTATTCCCTATTTTCTTCTGTATTATATTCTGCATAAAGCTACACGTGTTTTCTATACGTATTTTCTTTAAAGTCCCTGTTGTTTCTATGTCGGCTTTGTCTCTAATACTTTTGTGAAGTGAATTCTAGTTGGGTAAAGGAAAATACAGGATGTTGGTTCTGTGTTTCTGAATCAACAGATGAAAGTCATGCTCGTGTACCTGCTATAGTTGCTGTTATTACTTCATTGTATCTTTATTTTACAGTTTAGTAAGCATAACAATTGGTAAAATAGGAGACCTATACTTATAGTAAAAATTGGAAAAAAATAGAAATTAAGTCTACAATAAAACATATTATAGCCTATGGCACTCGGTAATAGTGTCTAAAGACAAAGCTGTCCCAATGTACACTCACAGTTCGCCGGTATGTTTAGGTCCCATGTCTCATAGGGGGCGAGCCTATTGCCATAAACCGGGCACAAATCCAAACCCGAGCTGCTACTGAGAATTTCATAGAAATACCCAATAACACTTTTTGCTCGACCTGGGAATCGAAAATAAAGCGAAGCAGTCGCGCTTAGTACCACAAGGCTAGCGAGGCAATTCTGGCAATTCTTAGAAAATTCATGGAGGCAGATGTTAACCGAATAGATCTGCTGATCACGTAGCTTCTGATTGATACCCGAGAAAGCCGACTGCCTAAAGCGGTTTAGGTACCTATAATACCTAGTTGTAACATCTGTCTTAGTTAAACTTGAGAAGTTAGCAGACGTCAATTACTTAGTGTTGTACTACATAACAACTAAATTACTATCTCCGACGGAATAAACTTATAGTTATTTAAATGATATTAATTGCTGTGTGTGAATAGAAATTCGAACTCAAACAGAGAAACGATCGTTTTCCTTACTGCACTTTTGTATAATTGTGATTTTATCACATTTTCATTTTTTATGAAAATAAGACACCCCATCAATTTCTTAATCAAAAATGTTCAAAATCTAGTCGCAATGTTATCTCAGTGGCAATTAATGACAAAAAGGTAAATTCGAGACGTGAAAAAATGAAACTGAGATTAGATTGCAATCATTCCTAAAGTTTTGTCGAATTACTCCCCTGATAAAGTCAACCCATTTATTTAAATTAGACCATTAAAAAGCAAGTTTAAACGTCATATAGATACAAAAAAAAAAACAATGTACAGTAAACGCTCAGAAATGCATACCCACGCTAAGGTTCACTTTCCTATGAACACGGGCGCGACTCAGTCAGCGCGTGCGCATGTGTGTTTACGAGTGATGTCTCAACATTCCACAGATAACACACACTAATGAACCATCGTCGCACTACGCGAAATGGCATTATATTTCTGTTTACCGTACGAGTCCTACCCGACGCGCGACGTATTCTTACCATTGCATTGCTAAATTTCGCATAATTATAACATGTCCTGGCAGCTGGTTTGGATAAGAAAGGGTTTACGATCATTGAATTCCGAGTTCAAATCTTATACTATGTGTGGCTGTTTTTTGTTTCTTGAAACCATAATAATGTTAGGCAAAATCTTTTTAGGTTTATGTTGAATTACGTATTTATGCTTGTTATTTATTTTTTATAAGAAGCAAATATTAGTTATTGTATTATTTATTTAACTTTTTATGTGATTTTATTTTAACTTTTTGTAATTGGAAGTAGGAAAAAAAGGCGTGCTGTGTTATAACAAAAATTTATTTTTAAAATTAACAAACTTATGAGAATTGTAACGTCACATTCCTACCGAAATAAAAGAAGTTCTCTTGTAACTGTTCATAAGATTTTTTATTGAATACCCACTTAGTCAATAAAATTCATAATAACATAATAAGAGAAGGATATTTTAATAACACAAATAAATTTGGTGATGCTCACGTATTAAGTTTCTGAATTGGTATTCAGCAGAGTTAATTGAAAACTAAACTATAATTCAGACTTTATGAACAGGTTTTTTTTTATGTAACGTCACAATAAACTTAGTGAGGTAATAGTTTAATAATTCGTTTTCTTAATGAAAAGAAGATTGAAACTAAACCTCAATTTAAGATCATTAAATAACTATATACGAATATATAATATAATTATGACTAAATATTTAGTTACACCGTCTAATTATTAAAACTAAAACATCCAGGTTATTAAATGTTGCATAACACCGTCTAATACTTCTTCATAAGTAGCACTGTTGCACGCCATCCCCACATATTAAAAACGAAAGGTATTTTTTCTGGTTTATGATGCAAGCCATGAAGCTGTTGTTGTAAACAGTATGTTATCCAGTGCGAAACCACCAAACTTAATCCACTTCGCTGTTGAGTGGGTAGGAAGGGCTATCTATCCTCTTCCTCGTATTTCTTGCTCCGGAGAATAATAATAGTATTCCTCTAAAACAACAAAAAAAGTAATATTAGGCATTTATAACAAAATACTAAAGTGGCTTAATTTTTTATATAATTTAATAATATTTATTTAACATAACAAATTTTAATATATTAAAACTATTTATTTATAAATGCCATAATAAACACATTTTTTTTTTTGGCGTCATTATATATTTAAAAATCAATAATAAGTATTAATCGAAATGCCACCAAATAATTTTAGGTATCGTAGGTATAAATTTCAAATAAAAGTTTAATTTACAATAAAAATTAAATTTTAAGTTGCTTAATTAGATTACAAAAAAAAACTAAATAATAATTAAATTACAAACTATTTACAATTCGTTAATATAATACTCACATTCAGTCAGGTTTCATAAGATATTAATTGGGACCACTTTTATGCAGCCCAATAATAGTCGTCCTCGCCTCAGTAATATTATTTGCCTGCGTTTCGAGAATAATTACAATACCACTACGAGTATCTATTAAATCACTCGTTACTAACCAATAACCACAACCAAACGACAACGCTCATTCCAATCAAGTTAAATATGCACAAAACTCACAGAAATCTAAATTCTTTATTAGTTTTCTATGACTACCCTTTTAAATTTACGAAATGTGTGAACAAAGCGAACAAGATAAAGAATATTATATTTCTGTCCATTTCTTCAAATTGAGTAAAAACAAAAAGACAAAAATAATGTGAGATTCGAACTCGCGGCTCATTGATTAACGCCGTCAACTGGGCGCGCTTAACCGCTAGACTATCTTGTCTCATGTAGAAACGTTGAAATTATGAACTACATTCACAACGATGATACATGTGTCTATTCTTGAAAGTAAAAGGTCGTAAGTCAAACTAAACGTCAACCTAATACGTTTTGAGATTGGGTATGCACTTTTGGTCGCCACTGTACATAGTTGCTCCTATACTATACCCAAGACCACTAAAATATTAACATAAAAAAGTAATTCACAAAACTAATCCACTTACTATAAACCTACAAACAAACATTATCCGCCAAGAAACCGTTTGTTTACCTCACAAAGCAACATTTTAACACATGTAAACTTTACGTGACCGTAAAATTACTTTTTATCGTCCCAAAGGCATAAAGTTGAAATTCCAATAAAATAGATTTCCAGCAATATTATGAGGACGTGTATTCGTTTAATTTCGCCATTTGTGTGGAGTTTACCCACCATGAGAGGCATTATATGGGCCATACCAGCGTTTTATATGAAAAAATCAGCCATTTCTATTTCAAATTGCCACTTGTGAACGTCGCAAGCACTTGAAGCCTGGGAGCAAGTTTAATATAATACAAACAAGTGGTGTTTCGCATACGTAGGTATATAGATAAATACGTTTGTTCAACCGCTATGTTTTCGTTTTAAAAGATTAATTCTTTCGATAAATATGACCGGATGGAAAGTCAATTTCCATTGATCTTTTGTGTTCATTGTTATTTGGGATAAGGTTTGGTGACAGTGTGATGGCACGGATTACAGGGAACCCACATTAGGTTAGATAACGCGACCCATATAAACTGCCGGCAAATTCGGAAAGATCATAATTTACTTATAAGCCCAACATTTTCTTTTACTAGAGCTCTTTTATAATAATAGCAGGACACTCAGTGGAAGCCTATGAGATCTTAGGGTATCATCTTCACATTACAGGGTTACATTGACTAGTGAAGCTAAACCTAAATACCTTTTTTTTTTTTTTTTTTATAGACGGGAAATCATCAAATAACTTCCCCCGCCCTGGGCGGGGCGGGAGGGAGTGTCAGACTTTTACTGACTAAAACCCGTCTATGTTCCTTCATGTGCCCTTTGCGTTCCGGGGGCGCGGTATCTCTTTCGAACAACCCGCAGCCCCGGCAGGCATCGGCCCTCAGTGGCCCCATCCAATTTTGCTGACATCTCTTTGAGGCGCGCGTGGAACACGAACGCGCCGTCGACACGGTCTGTCGCTAGTGAACGTACGGACGGTGAGCTACCCATTGCTCACCGCCCACAGACCCGCGTCTACGGTGGCCGGGAGTCGTCACGTGGCTCCCGACGCCCGGATCGTCTACCGCGGCGGCCGCTGGGACGGGGGACCCTCCTTTCCCTCTCCCGTCCCGCCGCCTCCTTCTCTAGCATTACAGCTTCGCAGAAGGAGGCGACTGCTTCCCATTCCCCCTCGCTCCGGACCATGGCCTGGACCAGTGCCGGACGCGAGAGGGCGCCGCCGCCGATGGCCGCCTCGAGGACTAGGCGGTGCTCAGCCCAAGCAGGGCACACCGCCAAAGTATGCTCCACCGTGTCCTCGGGGCGATCCTCACAATGGTGACACCCGGGCGTTTCCTCCCGCCCGATGAGGTGCAGGAACCTCCCGAAACATCCGTGTCCGGTGAGGACCTGCGTCAGGCGGTAGGTGAGGGCGCCGTGGCGCCGCTCCAGCCACTCCTCAAAGAGGGGTCTTACCGCCTCAATCGAGGCGAGCCCTGCACGAGGTTGCGACAGTCGTTCTCTCCATGTCGCCATGAGATCGAGCCGGAGTTCCGTCCGCAGGGCGGCAATTTGCCGCGGCAGCGGAGTTTCGCCCCGGCCCAGTGCCTCCGCGCGCCACTCGTGTAGGCGCGCGAGGACCAGCGCCTCCAGATCCCATGGCGGCAATCCGGCAAGGAGGCTCGCTGCCTCGCCGGAGATCGTGCGGTATCCGCGGATGACCCTTATGGCGATCACCCGCTGGGACGCGTTTAGGTAATGGGCGGCAAGCCGCCTCAAGCCCCGCGCCCACACCGGGGCCCCGTAAAGGGCCATCGAACGCACGACCCCGGCGTAGAGCCTCCGGCAGGAGGCGTTTGGCCCCCTCAAATTGGGCAAGAGCCGCTTAAGAGCGGCTGACGCCCGTGCCAACTTGGGAGCCAAACGTCGGAAATGTTCCACGAAGTTCCATCGGCTGTCGAGGACAAGTCCCAGGTACTTCATCGTCGACCCGACGCCGACGGAAACCCCTCCTACCGTGATTTGGGATCCCGACGGTGGCGCGTTCCAAGGCCCATGAAAACACAGGACCTCGGACTTGTGCAAGGCCACCTCGAGACCCAATTGCCGGATCCTCTCGACGACTATCGCAACCCCGCGTGTCATAAGGTCGGCCGCCGCCTCGTGCGACCACCCCTGCGCCAGGACCAACGTGTCATCAGCGTAGCACACTACGCTGGCGCCCTCGGGGAGGTCAGCACGTAGCACCAAATCGTAGCCGATGTTCCACAGGAGCGGCCCCAGCACCGATCCCTGCGGAACACCGCACGACATCTCTCGCCGGTTCCATTCACCATTTCGACCAGGGTAGATCACGGCTCTATCACACAGATAGGCCCCGACCACCCGACGGAGGTAGTTCGGCACCCGGTGGTACCGGAGTGCCTCCCTAATGCAGGACCAGGGCAGGGAGTTGAACGCATTGGCGATGTCCAGCGACACCGCCAACACAACCCTGCCCCGGGACACAGCATCCCCCGCCGAGAGAGCTCTGACGCGCATGATGGCATCCACCGTAGAGCGCCCCCTGCGGAAGCCGAACTGGCAGTCCGCAAGGTCCGGCCCCATCCCAGACAGGTGCCCGACGAGGCGGCCCGCAATCACTCTTTCAAAGAGCTTGCCCACCTCGTCGAGCAGCACGATGGGCCGGTATGCGGACGGTGAGTCCGCAGAGCGCCCAGGCTTCCGAATGAGGACCAGCTTCCCCGTCTTCCAACGAAGTGGGAACTGGCCCCTCTCCAAACATGCGCTTAGGAGCCCCTCCAATCGGGGCCCTAGAGCCTCTGAGGCCAGGACCCAGGCTTTTCCAGGCAAGCCGTCGGGTCCCGGGGCGGTATTTTTGCCTTTCAGCTTACGTACCGCCACCCTCAGGTCTACCCCAGTCACCTCTGGTGTGTCGTCGTCGGTGTGGTCCGCTTCCGGCATCGCAGGCGGCGGAGCCATGGGCGGGGGAGGATGTTCTCCCCGCGAGGGGAACAGAGCGCTCACCACGTCCTCAACGAGCTCCGGCCGGAGACTCTGCGTCAGCGGGGGGGCCCAGGTGCGGATCTTATCCCGCACCGTCTTGTAAGGGCGCCCCCACGGATCCGCGTTCAGAGTCCCCAGCAACTCCTCGCGGGCCTGAGCTTTGGCCCGCGAAATGGCCTCGTTGAGGGCGGTCTTCGCCTCTCTGTACCCCTCGTACAGCTCCGCCTCAATGGCCGCCGCATTCGGTGGCCGAATGCGGAGCCTGCGATGATGGGCGTACGGGTGTCGCGCAGCGACGCATGCCTCCCGCAGCGCCGAAATCTCTTGCGACCACCAGTACACCTGCCGGCGGGCGCCGCCTTGCGGGACTCGGGGCATTGCCACGTCACAAATCTCGGACATGGCCCCCTGGAACCACTCCACCTCACTGTCTATGTCGGCAGGCCTGTCCGGTGATGACACCCAGGCCTGCACGATCGAGGCTTCCAGGAGGAGCTCCCGGTCCAACTGCTTCAGCGCCCAACGCGGACCACTCGGGGCCTGCACGACCGGCGCGCTGGAGTCCGGGGCGGAGACGTCAAACCGGATGTACCGGTGATCGGAGTAGGTCTCCACCCCCTCCACAACGCGCCAGTCAAGAACCCGCGGCGACAGAGCGGGGCTGGCGAACGAGATGTCCACCACCGATTCGCCCCGCATCCGCACGCACGTGGGTACAGAACCCCGATTCAGGATGACTAGACCCTTCTCCAGGGTCCAGTCCTCCAGCATCCTCCCCCGCACATCCGTGCAGCGAGAACCCCAAGCCAAGTTTTTGGCATTGAAGTCCCCGAGCACTAGCACGGGGAGGGAATGGCTTCCGACGACGACACTCAACTCCATGAGGGAGTTGTGGAACTCGGCGAAAGTTCGGTTCGGGGAGAAGTAGCAACCAACTACAACGATCCCCCCGAACCGGGCTGCTACGCACCCCTGTCCTTTCTTGATTCCTTCAAGGGACGGGGTGCCGGCGGCGGCCGACGCAATTATGGCCACTGAGCCGCTAAGGTCCTCCACCCAGGTTTCTCTGGGCGGGACAAAGTACGGCTCAGCGACCACGGCGATGTGTATCGACCACTGCGCCATGCTCTGGAGCAACAGATCCTGAGCGGCGACGCAGTGGTTGATGTTCGCCTGAAGGAGGCGCAATGGTGCCGTTATTGGCAGTCCATTGCACCCCCCTGAATAGCCGTTGCGGCGACGGCTGGCGCGGACTCAGCGGCGGCTGCGGTTGCGGCCACGGCGACAGCAGCGGTGGCGGCGGTGACAGCGGCGGCGGTGCGGGGCCTTCCCCCGGCTTTGGCGGGCACGGCGCAGGCCTTGCCCCCAGCCCGGTGATCGGCCGGCTTGCTAGCCCCCGCACATGCGTCGCAGTGCGGCGGGGCATCGCAAGTCGCGGCCTTGTGACCGGGCTTGCCGCAGCGGAAGCACAAGCCGCTGCGGTCGACCTCTGAGGCGCATCGGCATGCCACGTGATTTCCCACGTGGCAGCGGAAGCACCTCATGGGCCTGGGCTCCAGCAGTCTGACCTGCGCCGATACCCAGCCCACCAACAGCCTACGGCCCCCAACAATAGCCTTGGCCGCCGCCACAGGGCAGCTGACTGTCACAGCCCGCATGCCCGAGTGCTCCGGACGGATGGTGCCTGCCCTGACCTGTTCGGCAGGGCATCCACCCGTCCTGGCGACGGCGGCCACCACCTCCTCTGCGGCGACGGAGTCGTCCAGGCCAAGGATGCGCAGATCTGCGCATTTAATGGGCCTGGACACTCGGGCCTCGTCCGCATCTAGGGACGCCCTGAGCTTTTCCGCTAGGGCGTCAGCGGACGAGCCGCTGGAGGCGCCAGGGATTTCAAGCATTCGGGCCCCCGTAGCGGTGACCCTAAGCCGTAGACCCCCAGCAATCCCGAGCTCGGTCAGATTCACCGCGGCTTTGGCCCTGGTGAGTACCTCTCCGTATGTGACGCCCCGCTTCTCCGCCTCCGGCTGCAGTGTTATCACCACAGCCGCGGATTTTGGGGCGCGGAGCTTAGCCGCGGCAGCTCGCTGTCTCCGTCGCCGCCGCTCCTCCGTCCTCCTGGTGGCCGCCCTGGCCGCTCTGGCCGCCTTCCGCCCCTTCTCCTTCGCTCCGGCCACTTGCCATTCGGCTTCTGCCGGAGGATTGGGATTAGAGGGCGGGGGGGGCGGGGGCGGCTGGGACGCCGCCTTGCCCCTCGAGAACACCGCCTTTTGCACCGGCGCCGGTTTAGCCGGAGCCGGTTTCGCGGGGGCCAGCACAGCCCTGCTGGGGGGCTGGTTGCCGGGGGGCTGGTTGCCCGGCCTCGGCACAGAGGCAGCAGCCGCATAGGAGGCCCGCCTGCCGCCCGTGGTCGTCCCGCTCGCCGCCAGAGGGGGGCGCAGCACGATCCCCTCCAGCACGGAGAACCGAGCGTTGAAAGCCGACAGCTCCCTCTGGACCAGGGCCAGGACCTGGTTCTCCACAGGCGCGGGCACGGGCTGAGGCTGAGGCTGGGGCTGGGGCTGGCCGCGCTGGCCTCCCGACTTGGGCGCCTGGCGGGAACCGGCCCCGCGGAACTCGGCCAGGTCGGCCTGGAGCCTCCGGTTTTGCTCCATGAGGAGCTCCACTTCAGCCGACAGGCGGGCCACCTCCGCCCGTAGCCGCGGGACCTCGCCCGCAAACCTTTCCTCCGCAGCCGCCGCAATTGTGGCCGAAGCCTCGTGCATGGCCCGAGACTTCGAGCCCCTCATCTTTTTGCGGGCCACGCTCGCGACCGCCGCATTAATTGCCCCCAAGAATCTGGACTTACGCTCCTCCTCGGAGCCGCCAGGTGCACCTGCCTCGTCGCAGGACTCGACGCGGGTCGGGTGCTGCCCTACCACCGCAGGTGTTGCCGGTCGCCCAGCAACACTGCTCTTCCGGGCAGTCACCCTCCCAGGGCCTCGCTCTTGGACCCCACCGCGTTTGCTGGTGGGGATCTTGCGAGCCGAGGCCAGCTGCTCGCCGTCAGAGGACGCCCGTTCGTCCTCCGATCTGGGCCGCTTCCTGAAGAATTGGCCCAGATCAACCACCTGATGGCGGGAGCCCAACGGGCTCACGGTCACCATGCTGGAGGCCGAGTCGGACTCCGACTCGGCATCTCCCTTTCCTCCTTCTGCTTCGTTATATGTAATTTTGTTTTTAATTATTTCCATGTCTGTTCCCACGAGTATAAACTGTATCCAACCATCCAACCAAAAAACAAGTGGTTCGCACTAGCGACTGATGTCCCATAGGGACGCCCGTCAGCCATACATCCCGTCACGGTGCGCCGCCGCTTGGGATTCGGGGTGACTTTTTATAGAGGGTTTCTACCTCGCGGTCCGGGCGGTTAAGCCAAGACCCTCGGTGCCAATCGAAGCCGCGAGACATGACCACGACACTCCGATATGGGGTTACGATGTACGACGGTGACAGAGAAGGACCACCCTCCTCTCTGTCTGCTCGGTGGCAGGGTGAGTGCACGCCGAGCCCGTCCTCACTCCTCCGCTGTGCCCTCTGCTGATCAGAGGGACACGCGGAGAAACGCCCTTGGTCCGTCCTCGGACCCCGCCCGTCAGAATATTGGCCACGAGCAGTGACATTCCCCAAAGAATAGGAATCTCTTCCCATTCCTCAGGGAAGATCACTACCCGCGCCCAGGGTGCACCGGCCAGCCAGCTGCCGTTCCCTCAAGACGTGTCCGGAGGGACAAGCAACCGACGGCACGCGTGGAGGTTTTCTGACTAGCACCCCAAACCTAAATGCCTACAAATATCTTAACGTGTGGGTTTGCTAAATTGAAATGTAATGGGTATCAGATCAGACAGAATGCTTGAGGGTTTTTGCTTTATTTTACGAAAACAAGACAAGTTTAAAAAAAAAAGCAAAAAGTCTTATTGGGTTTTTCTATGAAATTCTTAGTAGCACCTCGGAGTTTGGATTTGTGCCCGGTTAATGGCAATAGGCTCGCCCCCTATTACATGGGACCTAAATATACCGGCGAACCGTGGGGGTACATTGGTACACCTCTGCCTAACCCTTCGGGGAATACAAGTTTCAAATGCGTTTGTTTCTTACAAGTTTTCAAATAAATTGTTACTAAACCCTTTGAGTCTTGGTATTTGACAAATTATGGATTTATTAGGTATTAAAACATCCAAGCATTCATAAACACAATGATTTGTAAATAGCGATTTTTGACAACAAAAATAAAAGATGTTTTTCAGCAATATTTTTTTGCGCAGTATTACTTACTTTGATGCGCAGTATGCGTAGTTAACTCCTATGTTATGTGTCTTTTTACACTCTCTACATAGTAACCCACGTAATATTTTTAACTCAATGACACGAAAAGCAGGCAGGCTTGTGCAAAAATACAGATTAGATCGTCCCGGGAAGGTTGATGTATGAAAAATTCAAGTTTATCTTTGCTTAAGCACAAAGCCCACTCACTGGCACGTTGTACGGAACGCCGTGTTAAATAAGGATGAGCACACACGCTGTATTGGAGTAAAAATGGTACATTTTTCTTTGTTTTTTTTTCTTTTTTGAATAATGAGCTACGATGCTTCAGAAGTTCCAGAAAGATTTCCTGTATCGTGTGTGGTTTTATCAATTTATTTTAGCTAAATGTTATTTCGATTTATTTCAGAATAAGTGCCTTCAAACCTCATGCTGAAATTGGCATCAAAACATAATATTTTCCAAAAAAAACAGTAGGTAGTATGGTAAGTATACCATACTACCAAAGCCATAATTATATACCCTCTTCGCACCCGATGTGTTTTCGTCACAGATAGAGTTTAAGCCATTGCCAATCAGAAACAATCCAGACTCGGGGCGTCTACAGACAAGTTCCTTACATAAGTACTTATTTCCTTATATTACACATGAGCAAAGCCAAGCACAGCTAATGATTAATAAAAAAATCACTTTAAACACGAAAATCTAAAAAGCCACAGTGAAGCATCAGCTTAAAATGTAACCCAACATAAGCGGCCGACAACAGGTGTTATGTGATAATGACTAAACAGCCTTTGAATTTGTAATGAAGGCAGTGAGTACGGGGTGGCGGGCGCCATGGGGCCTTTGTGACGTCACAACCTCGCAGCGGACTCTGGAAGTACAACAGTAATTTAATTGTGGGTAGGCAATGTACTCCGGGACACTTGAATTTTTGTAGCAGCTACAAAGGTTTATCGATCTGTTGGAAATGCTATGAGAAGGTGGTGAGTTCTACACATTACAATGTGCGATTCTCTAAGCCTCACTTCGTAATTCGAAAGCTGAATCCGCAGTGAGGAAACAAAACTGCCTCGTTAGCCTAGTGGTTCTAAGCGCGACTGCTACGCTAGAGGTCCTGGGTTCGATTCCCAGGTCGAGCAAAAAGTGTTATTGGGTTTTTCTATAAAATTCTCAGTAGCAGCTCAGAGTTTGGATTTGTGCCCTCCCTATTACATGGGACCTAAATATACCGGTGAACTGTGGGTGTACATTGGTACACCTCTGCCTAACCCTTCGAGGAATACGGGCGTGATAGTGATGGTATAACAAAATGGTATTCTGTTAAACACGATCACGCCGGTGACGTCACCACGGCAAGCGAAAACACAACCAAAGTCAAGTGGTTTAGGTTCGCTAAATTGAAATGTTATAGGTATCAAACAGAACATCTGACGTCTACGTTATTTTATGAAAACAAGCTTTAAATGTGTTTTACTTACATAGTTTAAATAAATTGTTACTAAACACTATGAGTACTGATACTTGACAAATAATAGACTTATTGGTTATTCAAATAGCCATTCCTAGGACGAGCAAAATGTGATATTGTTTTTTTTTTAATGAATAATTAAAAATAATTTAATTGTGGGTAGGCAATGTACTCCGGGACACTTGAATTTTTGTCGCAGGTACAAAGGTTTATCGATCTGTTGAGAATGCTATAAAAAGGTGGTGAGTTTTTTATATTCATTCGAAATAGTGCATGAAATTGGATGAGCACTATCAATGTGGGATTTAAGTTAATTCCATCTTCTGTGGCATATTTTTCAGTACTCGTATAACTGACGGAATATATCAAGTGGATGGCAGTACTTTGAACTTGGTTTACGTGGATATCAAGGTCTTGGAACAAAAAATACTCTAAGCCGAAATGAAAATGTGTGAGTGAGCAAAAATAATGATATCGGTAATATCTTTCGGTAATATCAAAGAGAAGATATTTGAAGGAATTAATGACTGTATTCTAAAGGCCCATGCTATTGTCATAAGTTCTTCCGAATGAATTTCGATCATGGCGACCAATATCAACGGAGATTAGCCTAGTGTGTGGGTAAAAAGAAGTCCACTCCCTCTGCCGTCCCTTTACGTGCTACAGTAGAGCTCTTTGTGAAGGAGCTCGTCCGGGTAAGTACCACCACCATACCTATTTCTGCTGCAAAACAACGTTGCTGTGTTTCGGTTTGAAGGGAAAGGAAGCCGGTGTGATGACAGTCACATGAGACATTTCAACTTTGTCTCTGGGATGTCATTTGCAAGGCCTCTGGTATAGCAAATGTCTAGACCATTTAACATCAGGTGGGCCGTCGGATAGTTTGCGATTCAATGATATAAAAAGAACGAGTGGGAAAGATCAAGGTAAGCACCAGAGCTTTACGTGCTTTGAACAGGGTGTCACTCCATCAACTTCCAAACTTCAGGCTGTAACTTAGAAATTTCTATGAGATGTTGTTAAGTGTCTTTTTCCACCCATTATTTACCATACAAAAGATGATGAGTATTACATCATAATGATTAATTAATTTTTCATACATTACATCATGTTCGCGACTATGGTGTTGCTATCTTCATAATGATTAGACGACGTCCTGTATATTAATCAAAATGTATTCATATTCAAGGACTCGTAACGTGGTTACTATTTATACATATCCACGTCCAAATATATATCTATAATTAAAGTATCCGTTTGTAGGTAATATCAATATAACAGGCTTCAACAAAATAAATAAACATAACGTACTTAGAAAAATGAATCGATTTTCCGACGTCTGTTATTCCTGCTATTTACAGAAACGGCTATAACGATTTTGATGGGATTTAACTTTTACTGACTGATAGCCTGATGTTATAAGAAGTAACTTAGGCTACTTTTATTTTAGAAAAATAATTAAGATACCGCGCAAAAAAGACCCCGTGATAACCGTCATTTAGGAGAACGAAGTCGCAAGCATAAGCTAGTTCTGCGGGTTGTTCGAAAGAGACTGCGGGTTGTTCGAAAGAGATACCGCGCCCCCGGAACGCAAAGGGCACACGAAGGAACATAGATGGTTTTTAGTCAGTAAAAGTCTGACACTCCCTCCCGCCCCGCCCAGGACGGGGGGGGTCATTTGATGATTTCCCATCTCTAAAAAAAAAAAAAAAAAAAGCATAAGCTAGTTAGTTAAAAACGTTACTTGCTTCCATAATCAGCTCTTCTGTATTCGATACTAGCTGAAGACCGTGACTTCATCGAGTTTTACCAAGTCGCCTACACCTCAAAATTCTAAAAATAAATTCATCAGAACCACAATGAAGTTATAAAACAGAAAGCGCAGGTCTGTTCACAGCAAAATGAAGGCATTTCAAAGTTGACGTTTCGCATATTTTAATTTACATATTTTATATGTTGATGCCCCAGCTCGTATGGAAATGGGTTTACCTAACGCCCACATTGAGAAAAAATAAACCATAACTCATAGTGGAACAACTTTTTCCATTTTCCCTAATAGTGTACCTACACCTCAAATATACTCGTAGGAATTCAATAGTTAACAGGGCCGGACTGGTTAGTCAGCTGGATGCAATTTTAGGCAGGGTCGCGCTTCGGAGTATGTTACGGTGCAATAAGATTAGTAGGATTATTTTAAGCTAGGAATTATTTATGTAAAAAAAAACCCCTACAATATTATTTTAACATCATGGTTTTATACTCTATTTGTTTTTAAAACAAACGCCTTTAGCCCTTTCTTTGAATCAGCTGCAGGATTTTTTTGATGCGCCACCGCGGTCCTTAAGCGATCGCTGTAACCTATGGACTCTAGCAACCTTAAGGGTTACCCATGCGAGTTACCAACTCTTCAAGAGCCTATTGACCCTTTGAACCTATTTGAAAAACCCCATACTGTAATCCCTATTATAGCATAGACGCACCATTTTACTTTGCATCCCTATCTAACACAACAAATCCGACCCTGCGTCTAGCTAGCGAGATGTCCTCGCCAAGGGAACAAAAACTATTTCTCGTAATATCGAATGTGCCATAAAACGCGATAGGAAAGCTATTGCTTATCTCAAAGCGTCCCGTGGGCGATTCACAGGACAATGTCACCCGACCTTGATGCCCCCAAATTATACACAGAATTTTCCGTGTCAAGACACTGTGACGTGTTCCTTGTGATCCTACGTAGAAACGCTAGGGTTGTCACTCTTGTGTCGGTTTTCAAAGGACATGAAAACATGAAAGGTGAATATTCTATCTCAGTTTAATTAAATGGTAGAGACTTTATTGTAAACGAATGCGACATTTTAATGTACAAAGAAATTCTCTTTCTACATCGTTAGAGTGTAATATCATTTGATTTTCAAAGGGGAAAGAATTGCACGATCCTTTTGCAACGAAAGGCAAGGAGGACGAGTTTTAGCCTACTGAAAACCCATCGATGGCCGTCTTCAGAATATTATGCGGAAGGGTTCCGAGTTCTCCAGTGAAACGCACCGGTGGGCATGTAAATTGTCGCTTCCGACACCCTCATTTTACTTAAAACAGCACGTGACTGAAACATTACAGCGTCCTGCTCATCTAAGAAAAGGTTAGTGTAATGAGTTCCGTTAATATAAACAAGCCGATGTTTACAACGGTAATAGTGTAATAAATTCTGAAAGTACAAATATTTAAAGTTACGGGCACAACGAGTACTACATAATGTATGTTCTTTACATAATGTAATGCTGGCCCTTGTAAAGAAGATAAATGTGCGAAAAAAAGTGGATAGGTGTAAAAATATTTATGAGGAGAAACGGTAGGATTACGATCGTTAGTCTTCAAATGGTCAACTTTATTGTCAGGACAAAACATAGGGTAGAACCGTCTCACTAGGCCTTTATTTTTTTGGGTTAGAAATGTCACAGGTATGTCGTTACGTGATGTTTTGTGAATCTAGAGACTCATTGTCGCCCTAACTTAATTCTTTCAGGTAAAATTAACTTTATTTACTGACATTATTCATGAATAAACTGTAAGATTACTTTTTTATTAGCCTGTCCTGTCCCCCTCCTGGGGAAAGGGCTTTTAACATATAAAAAGAAAGATTTTATTAGCTTACCCGTCCTTTGTAATTTTGTGTCTACCAAATCTTGCAACTGGACATCAAATATTTATCCTACTATCCTACTTAATATATTATGTTACAATATAATAAATGCGAAAATTTGTGAAAATGAATGGATTGATGTTTGTTACTATTTCACGCTTAAACGGCTGAGCGGATCTAGATAAAATTTGGCACTGAGATAGATTGTAGTGTTGAATAACGCAAAGGATACTTTTTATCTCGGAAAATGTATGGTTCCCGTGGAATAATTTTTCAAATTTGACGCGGACGAAGTCGCGAGCAGAAGCTAGTCATTAATAATTTCAAACATCAATCATTTATCATTTATATAAATATGACTAGTTGATCTATTATATAAAAATTCAACAGCGAGTCTTGAAAACCTCACGTCGCCGTATTACGGAGTATCGGCTATGTTTGGGCAAGTCCTTGTTGCCAATTTATTTTATTTTACGAGAGCAACTTGCGATAAGTGGTGCGGCACGTGATCTGACTGATCTATGTTAGCGGACCTCATCGACCGGGTGACGCGACGTGGGACTTTATATTATTAGGAGCTACGGGGGGGATTGGGTTTAGACGTTGAAAAAATAGAACCTTGACAGCCTACACTAACACTGGCAAATTAAGAGTTTCTTCATGGATCATTATTGTTGTTTTGTTTCATTTTCCTCTTGTTTCATTAACAAAGACAGGTTAAGAATATTTATCAAAGAAATATAATTAATGTCAAGTCTTTTTATGAATAGGGAGGTTAATTAGTCTTGCAAAGAGATATAAAGGTGGAGTCCGAAGATTGGGCAAGCAATTAATAGTATTTATTTTACGTGGCATAGCCAATATTTGTTATAATAATCATCTTTACAATTATTTCTTTGCTTTTTTTTGTACAATTACTGGAATTACTTGTCCAATTACAACAAAAGTTTCACTGATAGAAAGCTAAACCATTGCAGAGCGCACTAGGCTATGTTTTATAGTATTCTTGGCTTCCAGAGATGATGATGAGATGTGAGACTAAGTCACGGGTAGAAGTCATTACACAATATACGAGGGCGAATCAAAAAGTAATGAGAATGAAGATAAAACGCGGTAATTAAAGTTAAAATAATAATTTATTCTTCTACATAGTTTCCTTACAAATCAATACATTTATTCCATCTTTTTTCTAAACCCAGGATTCCCTTTGAAAAAAATATTTTTCTTGACCCTCCCAAAACGCCCCAAAAGTGACCATCACTTCGCTATCGTCTTCAAATTTCTTACCTCGGAGGTGTTCCTTGAGCCGAGGAAAGAGGTAGAAGTCACTAGGAGCCAGATCTAGCGAATAGGGAGGGTGTTCGAGCAGTTCGAATCCCGTTTCTTGAATGGCAGTCATCGCAACTGCGGCTTTGTGAACCGCTGCTTTTGCTCGTCGGTTAACATCCTGGGTACACAACGCGCGGAGACCTTTTACATATGCAACTCGTTCGCAAGGATTTTTTGAATGCTGCCATATGAGATCCCTGTGACCTCAGCTACATGCCTGATGGTCACTCTTCGATCTGGCAACACAACATCTCCGACTTTTTTCACGTTGTCTTTAGTGAGGGACGTGGATGGGCGTCCTTCGCGATGTTCATCTTCAGTGGATGCTCTGCCCAGTTTAAATTCCTTGGTCCAACGTGCAACTGTAGAATATGGAGGAGCAGAGTCTTCCAATTTTCCCACTAAGTCACTGTGTATGTCTATTGTAGAATTTTTTTTCAAACAGAGGTACTTGATGACTGCTCTAATTTAGTTTTTCTCCAAGTTGGTGTTATCTCTTCGACAGTTCGTATTCAAATGAATATAACTCCCGGAAATCGTGATATATGTATATGTTTTTTTTAGGCTGAAGTAGTGAGTACATAAGCAAGCAAAAAAAACTTTTTTTGCGTTTTTATGCGGACCTGAAGTAACAGATTCTCATTACTTTTTGATCTCCCCTCGTAAGTCTGAGTTTTCTATTTAAAAACTGATCTAAAATGATACAGTATTCCCAGATGTTCCGAAGGTATGCGTTTATTTTGTAGCGCGAATCCCCGTTCCCGCAATGCGTCATGTATGCTCGTGTCTTCACAGTTTATTGTATATTTATTGAATTCATTTTGACTGCTCCGTTGATCTTTACGTTTTGAAGTCAAAATTCATAAGATCAGTTAAAAAAAAAATAAGGTTAAAGAGATGAGATGATGAGATCAAGGGGAGATGCCATTTAGTTCAATGGGTTATTTTTGTATTTTTAATCGAATACCCTTTTTATGGTCTGTGACGAACGATCATTATTTCTGTATTTCATCGCGTTTTACGAAACTGTAGCACGATTCAGATAGAGTGCACAACGCCATCTATCGAAGGTACTGAAGAATTATTTTTTAAATTGTCCTATTTTTTTAATATTATAAGGATTAATGGTTAAAGCCCGCGTAGTCTTCGTAATTTAGCATCTTTAATTTTTTAAATTTTATTTACAGCGTTTGTAAATTTTTGTGTCGCCTATTCGTTAGATTTTGTAAACAAGCTCTGTAACAGACAGACGGACCCAAAAGCGAAAAAGGTAATAAAGGTACAACTTTTCTTTTCACGCACGGACCCCTAAAAATTGAGAAAATTATTCCTGTCACAAGCTATCTGGGTATTGAACAAACGACCTAGATTTATGCTCCACCTTCCCAGATCGAATAGAAATGTAGGTGTAATTTCACAAATCATTTCCAACACAGAAATAAAATACTTATCTTGTCGAGTTTTATTTAGCTTTCGGTAGTAACATTTACTTTTATTCGAGCCCAAAGTGTGTTTGCACTCGTGTGTATAAAATTTTCTGTAACATCAAACTTTCGATGTGACAGAAATAATATATTGAACAAATAACACAAACTGTTTGCCCGATTCGTCTACTGGAAACTAATAAGATGTTTATTTTATCCACTTTATTGATTTAGGCTTCGCGCAGACCAGCGTCAAGATTCTTTTTATTGACAACAAACAACACTTGTTTTAGCAATCTATACTAATATTATAAAGACGTAAGATTTTGTTGGTTTGTAACGAATAGGCTCCGAAACTACTGGACCGATTTTAACCATTCCTTCACAAGTTTATAGCTACATTATTTCTGAGTAACATAGGCTATATAACATCACGCTACAACACACGGGAGTGGAGCAGTAACCAAAGATGTAACTTAACGCGGGTAAAATAAGCCACGCAAACGAAGTCGCGGGCAGTTCGCTAAAACGAAATAAATTGCGTGATGTCAATTATGAGAACGTTGGGAGCCACGAGACGACTCCCGGCCACCGTAGACGCGGGTCTGTGGACGGTGAGCAATGGGTAGCTCACCGTCCGTACGTTCATTAAATACCTAACGACTGACCGTGTAGACGGCGCGTTCGTGTTCCATGCGCGCCTCAAAGAGATGTCAGCAAACTTGGTTGGGGCCACTGAGGGCCGATGCCTGCCGGGGCTGCGGGTTGTTCGAAAGAGATACCGCGCCCCCGGAACACAAAGGGCACATGAAAGGAACATAGACGGGTTTTAGTCAGTAAAAGTCTGACACTCCCTCCCGCCCCGCCCAGGGCGGGGGTAGGTATTTGAAGATTTCCAGTCTTAAAAAAAAAATGAGATCGTTGTTGCCATAAGGCTTACCACGGGCGCAGTAATTAGAAAGTATAGGTATTAGCCTATTCTCGAATTTTGAAACGACTATCTTAGAAGATTTTGATACAATTACAACGAGCACAATTAGTAAAATCTATGGGGCACAGGGCTTGGCCACTCTCAAGTCCTGCACATATATCCATATAACTACTGGTTCTAATTCAATAAATGATTTGATAAGCACGTCGGCTTCCAGTTAATGTAATTGGAGCCCTACACACAAGTACAACCCGGTATCTCAGTCACACTCAGGTGACCACAATGCTATGCGAATATCCCAACTAATATTATAAATGTGAAAATAAGTTTGTTTGTTACCTATCCACGCCAACCGATCATCCTGAAATTTTGCATATACTTTGTCAGGTGTACAGAAACGAACATAGGATACTTTTCATCCTGAAAAAAGTACTGTTCCTGAGGAAAACTACAATAACGCTCTTATAATAACAGATGGCGCCACGTGTGTTTCAAACCATGATTACATTTTATGTTTATCCGACATTGACGCGGACGAAGTCGCGGACAAAAGCTAGTATACTATAAATGTGAAAATAAGTTTGTTTGTTACATATTCACTTCTAAACCACTGAACCGATCATTCTCAAATTTTTCATGCACGTTGTCAGGTGTACAGAAACAGACACAGGGTACCTTTAATCCCAAAAAATGACCGTTCTAGAGAGCAACAAACACAAACGTTCTTATATGATAATAGATGGCGCCATACTTCTTTCAAATCATGATTCAATTTTAAATATAACTAACAATCACGCGGACGTAATCGAAAGCAAAAGCTAGTTAACCTCACATTTAGAGTGAGAGTTTGTTTGTCTTTGTGTTTTGAGACAAGCAAACATGACATTGTTTCACTACCATTAAAAACGTTACTACATCGAGACATTGCCTCCACCAAGTTCAGATACCTTAGTCACGAACGTGTTTAGTACTGAGATCGCTAAATGTGATAGGTTTTATGGATACGAGGTGCAAGTTAATAGTTTTATAGCCACTATAAAAGAGAATATTGTGGGTTTACTGAATGAAAAGTAAATTGTTTAGCGATAAAACACCTTTATGCTTAGGTTTTAACGGCTTTATTACTTTAACGTTTCTTGAGACATTTGTGTAATTGTTAGGGTAGATAAAATTAGCTTTTGTTGTTTAGTACACAAATGTTAATTTTGCCTGTTTTCATTAACAGCATCCACATTTCGGTAACACTTACGCTGTCATAATTATGTTTTAGTGGGTGATGAATGGATGTAGATTTGTTACTCTTTCATGCTTAAACGGTTTAACGGAATTAGATGAAATTTGGCACAAATGTAGTATCTACAGTAATCTAGGTTGAT
The DNA here is from genome assembly GCA_932526535.1 of Caradrina clavipalpis. Taxonomy (NCBI): domain Eukaryota; kingdom Metazoa; phylum Arthropoda; class Insecta; order Lepidoptera; family Noctuidae; genus Caradrina; species Caradrina clavipalpis. The sequence goes on from OW052095.1 coordinate 4,688,010, forward strand.
ACAGTTTATGTGTTTCCTGGAATAATTTAAGACATTTACTTAATACTAAAGTTTGCGCAGACAAAGTCACGAGCATAAGTTAGTAGAAAGCAAGTATTTCACACGGCTACAATTAATAAAAAACATCAATAAAAATTACCAACATTAGGCATTCATAGTTAAAAACATAAAAATTCAATTCAAATTAAACCAAACTCAGGTAAAGTTATTCGATTTTTAAATTCATTCTCCCTGTCACGAGTCGGTTCCAGTTCAAGGAAATTCGTTGAGCATTATATGCTTTTTACTTTATCTGGCTTAATTCAGTTTCGTCATGAGTCTTGGCAGGCCTCCGTCACTCTATGTACTTGCGCGCTATAATTGCCTACCGCCCGGCCGAGCGGTCTCGGGCCGTTTGCGAACCAAATTCAGTGCGGTTTTTGCAAACGAAGCGCACGCACGTTATTACATTTTAATAGTTCCATTCGTTACCTACGATGCCGTCTGGTGCCTTATGTGCTGTAGATGGGTAAAAATATTTTATAAGCATTTACGATACAATTTTAAACTGCCACATATAAGTCAGAACATATTCACAGTTCTCAATAACATAGACACAAAAAGTTATGTTAATTTAATTTTATCGAGGAGGCGGCCCTACGATTGTTGTGGGATCGCGCGGTGCGAAGCGATCACAACTGTACGCTTGAGTATTTAGGCACATTATAGTTTGCAGTGGTTGCTGACGCGAGTTGACGCGACGGAGTAGGCTATTATAGCAGTAGGTATTGGAAATTTTCTACTTAGTGAAGTATCTGTACTTATTTAATCTGTGGTCTTGGCTAACTTCGCCTCGATCCATTATTGGTCGAACTAAAAGTTCGGCGTTCACACAAACCGACGTACCTACCCACCTAATTTGAAATTCTTATTGGCTCTCACATTTGTGAATTAGATTGTGTTCGTAGATTAGTAATTCGAAGAATAATGCTGACATTTTCTCTGGGGAGACTTTTTTATTGTGAGATAAGCGGTTTTTGGTTCGAAATTCTGTGTCTATTGTAATGTAGTCCTTTGGTGAAAATGCTTTTCTAATCTGCATGTATTTTGGGATTTGCAAATGATTTGTAATTTATTCTGGGCTTAACGTTTTTGATGATAGCTAAAATCTACGCTTGCTTTACGTTACAAGGTATCTCATAAGTGCTTTGAAGTAGGTACTTTGAAATTTAGGAGTTATTGAACAGATTTTAATTAAACATGATAGATATTCAGAAGATACATAAGTCTAAGGGTCAGGTCATTATTGAAAAAGAGATTTGCAGCTAATGAAGAGCGATTAAAAAAAATCTTTGAAATCTTAATCCAAGATTCTGAACTTAAAAATTGTGTAAGATACCGTGCAGCTGGTAATTCATTCAGTGCCAGCGACACGCATGCGCGTTGCCCGCACTGAATGGGTTAATACAAAAACCAGCTGTTTCATAAGCGTGGTGTAGTGAAGCAAAGTGCAGCACCTACACGATCGAAATGTATGGAACCGCAGATTCACAAAAAATGTTACTCTAGCCTCTAGACTACTACCAGAATAAGTCTTCAGTAGGTACCTACATAACATAATTCATCATTAACATGTAAATAAAAATCCCCGAACCTTTTACACAACGAAATGAGATCGCGATAATAAATACTGCGTTGTCATTCAAAACCCCTTGCAATGTCCTAGAGAACATTATTTTCTGGCCTAATGAAGTGTCTGGAATAGTCAGTCTTTTAGAGTAGGCGGCGCGCGCCACAAAGCGATTGATCACGTGCTCGGCTAAGAGTGCTCAGTCGAACAATTAGAACACGCTCCAATACGGATTCTTTAAAATTCATCATGAATTTAATTCTGCACGTTTCGTGGTCTGTAGGGCTTGCGGTTTTATTTTTACTAGTCGGTGTATATCGTAAAATGTAGGTAGGGTAATGTAACGAGCAAGTTCTATGCATTAACTTGAAATTTTTTGACTGTACTTTGATATATGAGTAGCTAAACTCGTTAACATTCTTATTTGTAAACTTTCTTCAAATAACTGAATTTTAAAAAGATATGTAACTTAAAAACTTGGAATTTTTGTGTTACCACATATTATTTTTATAGAGCATGCAACATTGCGTTGTCGAAAATATCTTCAAATAGCTGCCATCCAACTACTAAGATAAGTAGTAGAAAGGATTTTGAGTAAGCCGTCAAAGCGTCCGTAATGATAAAAGATGACAAATTGTAATGTATGTTCTATTTTGTAATGAACAGGGGTACCCTTTTTCTGTTTTAACAATCACATTCTTAACATTAAAACAACGACCACGCATCAGTAATTTAATAAGTTCAAAATTAAAAGCGTACAGTCTCCCGAGAGGTCATATTTCCACATCGCCCGCAAGCGGCCATTAATTTCCCAAAAGATCGACTGGCTAATTATAAAGGTTTATACCTAACAGCCCCGCAAGGGAATCAGCCTGTACATTTTCTTACAATACATTCTTTTTTATTTAATTTACAAATGTAATAAATCGTTCGTCTTAAGTAAACAATTGTTGGTTTGAATTTGGAATAAATTATTTTTGAATTACATTTTAATTATGTAATGTGAATTAATCAATAAAAAATAATTTTGTCGTAGCTGTTCGCCAAACAGTTTTGAGCAATCGGTGATCAATGCTCGTGGTTTCTCTGTATGAGAATAGGCCTTTACCCTGCTTTGGGTCAATAATAGGCGGGTGTGTGGGGTCGTTAGACCTTACTACCCACGCGATAAGGAAGAAGAAGAAGGCGGAAAAGTATTTATTAATTGAAGTAAGAAAAGTCACATCGAACCCACCGACACGACATGTGAGTTTAAAGACATAACTATACTAATACTATAAAGAAAAATATTTTTCCGTTTGTTTGTATCGAAAAGACTCAGAGACTACTCGTTTTCAACATTATTCTATATAGGCTATATAACATCACGCAACAACACACGAGATCGGAGCAGTAACCAGACACATAACGCGGATGAAATAAGCCACGCGAACGAAGTCGCGGGCAGTTCGCTAGTTCAGTACAAATTGTGATGTAAGCCAAGCTTCTTAATCGCTTGTCTGTCACAGAGACAAATGCTTACATACCATAGTTACATGGTAACACTCATTGTCTTCAGTGTATGTTGTAATTTGTACTCTAAGACGTACAAAACGGCCTGTTTATGTTCTTAGTATAGCCAGGATTATAATAATATTTTGTGTTAATTTTTAATGCTTAATTTGTAGTACTTTGTACCTATTGTAGTCCAGGATTCCTCAGGATGCTTTCCGTTACCGGTTGCGAACCCAAAACCTCGTGCATAAATGGCGCCTTAACCAATAGGCCATCACGACAACTCTATTACTTATTTATTCATAGGTAAACACACAATAACTAACTTTTGACCACGAGTTCGTCGGCATAAATGTCGGTTATATTTAAAAATCAATCATGATTCGAAAGACACGTGGCGCCATCTATTATCATAAGAACGTCACTGCTACTTTCCTCGGGAAAAGTACTTTTTTTCGGCATGTAAGGCACCATATTAAGTCCGTTTAAATACACCCGACAACGTATTTTAAAAATTTGAGGAAGAGGCTCAGTAGCTTAGAGGCGTAAATAGGTAACAAACAAACTTACTTTCGCATTTAAAATATTAGTAAGGATTTTAATAGATGCTATCTCCATACATTTATTACTAGAAAGTACCATTTATTTGTCATTCGTCTTGAACAAAAAAAAAACAACACAAAATGAGTTATGACTTTCGACTCGTCGAACCGCGCCTTGTACTCGTATGAGGAAAAACTCATTTCAGTGTCAATGACACCCACACATACAAACATACATATAACACATACCTATAATAACAGCCAGTATTGACTGTCTGTGTTTGTAAAGTAAGGTTCTCCCCTTTATCCGCTAGAATTGATCAGACAGATGTTATTTGTATTTCTTGAATAGGGATCCTAATTTAGTTCTAAAGGAACGGTAAAAAACTGAAAGAATAAAAGAACCGATGGGAACAGCTATATACCTTCAGAAATATAAATAGGTAGAGGTACTGTAGGTACTTCAATATGTAATCAAGGTACTGGTACTGGTATATAGGGTTCTAATTACGTTTACTGAAACGCTGGAATACTTTTTCATATAATAACTAGCAGTAGCTAGTAGTAGCTTCTGCCCGCGTTTTCACCTGCAAATCTTTTTTTATTTAAAATTCAATCATGATTCGAAAGACACGTAGCGCCATCTAGTATCATAAGAACGCTATTGTTATTTTCCTAGCTAGTTCAACATATTTCCAAAGTGGTACGTACAATTATGATAAATGTATTTTAACCGTTTTCAAAAGTTCTCAATTCGGCTGTATGTTTTTGTTTAAAATAATTACGTCACTTAACGAGCATCCGTTGTTTATACCGTTATAAATAGATTACTTTATTACTTCAGAAGTTAGTTCACAAGTCTAAGAATATCTAAAAGGAAATCTATTTTGTACAAAATAGGAATTCCGCTTACATTCTAAATTGGTAACTTCTCGGTAATTTAAACAGTAGCCCTATTTATATCATTGTTAATTTCCTGTGTCCAAAAGAAGTCCTTTTCCTTAGTTTACTTCGGACTATTTCATTGACTGTTGGGGTGATAAGGTTAAAATTTCTTTGGTGGTAATGTCTTCAATGAAACATGTGTGGTTAATGCAAGGCTGCAGTCAACACTGAAGTCTAGGCCGTATGACTACAGAACTATAGAACGCAAGACTATAAGAACACCAATTACTACTACTATACGTTTTTAACGAAACACCATATCCTACTTCCTCCTATATTATAAATATGAAAGTTTATGAGGACGGTGGATGGATGTTTGTTACTCTTTCACGCTTAAACGGCGGAACAGATCTAAATGAAATTTGGCACTGAAATATATTATAGTGTACAACAACACGTAAGATACTTTTTATCCCGGAAAAATGTACAGTTCCCGTGCGATAATATACGCAGGCACAAGCTAGCAAACCATACATCAGAAAGCTTGTAAAAAACAAGCCTCAACAGAAAGCCACACAAACTGCGGTGAGTTATCTGCGGATCTATTTGAAGACATTCGCGCTTATTGTTTCCTTGACAAAAGGGCGGTGGTGTCAGTGGCAATTGATCACGTAGCCGCCCATCCCTACGTCCGTCCCGATAATATTGTGCGACGTACACACTGCACATGGAAAACTCTGCGGTTTGGGGAAATATTGGTTCTGTGTGTTTCTCGTATGCTTTCGAACGGAGCTATGCCAAATTTGGTAATATAGTTGGTGCTGTGGCTGGGTGATTGGCTGTTGCAATGTGTGGCATGGGTACGATTCTCGTCTCAAACAAATATTTTGTATGGTAGTTGCTTCAGAACTGGTTATTTGTGTATGTAAGTTTATACGTTTTTAAATGTACCTACAATACACGAGAACCTTTGAGGGTAGGGAAAAGTTAAAAAATCAATTGACGGGTTGAAATTATTATGAAAACCATATTTAGGACTCTGTTTGCCTCAAGTATTTCAGCTGCATAGAGTCTTATTATCTCCAACCACCATCACTTAAACGATCACAGTTCCCAAACAAAATAAAAGAAGAGCAGAAAAGGAAGAAGTGGAATAACAAAAAAGATTTTTCCGCAATAAAGGGCCCACAAAAGATCCTAACATCTAACGTTACGCTGCATTTTATTACTCCAGTGTACACGGTCCGTTCGTCGAACCGTTACGGCGCGTCAATTATCCGGAGTCGTTGTGACGGCTAGGATACGGATTGAATTAACGTCGAGAAAAAACGCTCCACCGCGTTATATTAAACCCAGCCAGTTGAGATCAAGCTAACCGATATTAAATGGTGGCTCAGGCTGTTTAATTAAAGATGTGGCTGAAGTTTTGCTTGGTATGCTGAAAAAATCTTTTAGAACTGATAGTACTACTGAATAGTAACTTAGTGTAATGGAGTATATCAAGCGTGATTGTGTTTTGATATTTTTTGAACCCAGAATTATGCCTTGAGGCAGACCTTTGATATTTAAGTGATTTATATGGTAATCACGAACATTATGTGCTGATAATTGTGAACCATCATTATAAAAACGAAATTCTAATAATTAATAAGCAACTTAGTAACTTTTACAAAGCATCCGTTTAACATCTTCACCTACTTAACATACTAATATCAATCAAAAGAAACACTTAATTCAAAATTCTTGACTACATATTATTTTAAAGAAAAATGTAAATAAAACTTTTCATCCGACGTAACTCCTAGCTGCAGTTTAATTTCTGACTACCAACATTTCACACGCTCCAACACTAGTACAAATATTAGAAACTAACAGGAATTATGAACCCACAACCGACCGAGAAATTGTATGTGTTCCAGACTGCCAGGCCACAAGTTCACGCCTCCGTCACCCGAACTTTCATTTCCTGAAGGCAGAGCAAACATTTGTGTGTTAACTTCGTGGTAACCACCCCTTCTTATAAACGGGACTCCTTTCTTATAGACTCGACAGCAACTTAGAACGACTGTTTCCGAACTGATTTTATCAGTTTTATCGCTGTCTTTTTCTTATTAAGATAGTTTTTGGGTTATATTAAAATTGGCAATTTGTCGTAAGTTTTTGTCTTTTGTTATTTTCTTATCTTGTTTAGGTTAATTAAGAATATTCATTGTAAGGACAAAATGTTAAGGACGCAGATAGTTTCATAGACAATGAAATGTTTTTAAATCTGGTACGTCAAAAAAGAAGAAGGTTATCAATTCGGTTGCATATTTTTTTCTATGTTTCTTACAACTAAGCTCCGTCTTTAATCAAATGATTTGGATTTTTTTATTTGCAAGAATTTACTGCCAGATTGGTTCCATCGATATCAAAATGGGTTCAGTGGCTTACTTTCAAAAACGACTGAAAAAAAATATTTCATCCAAGTAAATGAAAAATCAAGTATTTTGCTCTATTGTAACTTTTCTGGGGGCTTATCTTGATAATTTACATAGCGTTATTAAAGATAAATATTCTGTGATTCTTTCGATGCTGATTATGTATCTGATAGAAGTCAACAAACAATATTAGGTACAGTACATAAAGTTACTCTTTAAAGGTAACTTCTAAGCATGTATTCTGTTTCATTAGATAAACACAAACTTACGTGTGTGTACAATAGCATGCCAAACCGCGATCATTGCCAAAACCTTACTAGAAACCGCGTCTGGCACAAGTGCGGTGAGTTACAGGTTCATAATATTGCCAGCTTATTTAGTGTAAAACAGTACCATATAACCATACTTATTTTTGATATTATAAACGCGAAACCAACTCTGTTCGCTGTCTGTTACGCTTTCACGACTAAATAACTTAACCGATTTTGATGAAATTTGGTACGGGGCAGGTTTGAATCCCAAGAAATGACAGGTTACTTTTTATTCTACGACTACGTCTGCGTTCACGATAACCGACATTTACGAGCAAAAGCTAGGTCACGAATATGTATTTTCCATAAAAGAAAATCTTCCGGAATATGTAGGTATGTTTTAAATTTCATCATTGTCATCAGATTTTAATTTAAATATTTTCTTACCATAGAATTAAAATATCGTGCATATTTTTTTCCCTAAGGAGCTAAGTGTAATTATTTTTTTTTGCGAGAGACCATTGCTCCATTTTTCCACGATAAAAAATTAAATAATCGAATGGTAACAATAAACAGCTATTCTTTGAAAATACACTATGGTAGTGTGTTATTCTTTCCTAAAATACGTGAGGAATTTTCTATTTCAGACTATCCTTAACCCAACTAACGTTTGCAAAGATTTGTGCGCACTACCCTGTCCAATCTAATACATGACCCAGTTGGACTTGTAAACAAATGGTGGGGACTTTGCAGATGCATTGCAGTTTCTTCAGTGTAACCGACTGTGGAAGATATCTATACTAATATGATAAATCTGAAGAGTATTTTGTGTTTGTTGAAACGCGCTAATGTCTGAAAATAACAGTGAATGAGAAATAATCTGTTTGATTATGACAGCCAGATTCATAGGGAATAGTAGAGGCTTTATAATATTACGCTACAACACACCGCAGCAGAGCAATAGCCAAAGAAGTAACTTAACCCTGGTGAAAAAAACCACGAAGATGACTTCGTTGTCGTGGGGTCAGGTCAGGGGTCATTACAACACTTCTGCGTTCATGGGCAGAAGTGTTGTAATGACCCCTGACCTGACCTGAGGACATTTTTCAATATTCCCCAAAAGTACTTCGTATGTAAAGCTTATAAAGTGTACTTCATTTGATCTTATTTATTAAAACTTCATGGGACAAAAATCTTAAAGGGCGGGCGGTGGTGTCATACCAGTCAATCAAAGGTAGGCAAGAGATAACATGGCACATATTATGGCAGCTAAGTTCAAATCCAGTGCGAAAACAGTATTAAATCTTTTAAAAACTTTCGTTTTATGCTTGACCGTCTAAAATATCCATTTCTGGTGCAAACATAATTCAGCTCCATTTTCCTACTAGTCTTTCTTGAACTTCCATTATTAACCGACAGGACCACTTTGAAATCTACCCCAGATGCAATCGGATCGAATGTCTAGGAATCATTTAATGGACGAATAGAAAAGTCGAATATAAAAGTGAATGAAGTGCAATTCCATGTTCCTTGCTCCCGTGCCCGACGAAGCCTCCAAGACACTCGATAATTGATTCTGTAACAGTTTCAATAGAATGATTTTATTAGTATTCGGTAGTTGAATGAAGGAAAGACGAGCTTAAATTTCATTTATCATTCCAATTCGAAAGCTCTTTCAGGACTCTCGAATGGATGAACATTATAAAGAGCATATCGCTTTCAGATAACTAAATTATTTTTGATACAAATTCACTTGAATAAATAACATTATTATTCAAATATGTAAATGGAAACTTGAATAATATCTGTCTGTAAATGTTAATAAATTCGTTTTGTTATTCTTTGTCTTGTACTATTGTACTACATTGGTAAATACTGTTCAGAGACTGACTAATCTTCATGTTTAAATTCTTGCCCTTGTTATCTTAGCTTTAAGTTTCGGTCTTGTATATTTCGTAACATGAATGTAATCAACTAGCTAAACTTCATAAATTAAACTACATTTTGCTCTTTGAAGAGGGCCGGCTTCAAAATATTCACAAACGTAATCTCGGATGATTTTAAATTTACATTTGGAACACAAAAGCTTCATACAAAGCCTACCAAAAGAAATGAGATACATCCTCTTAATTTCATTTGTCGTGATGGCCTAGCGGTAAGTCTTCTAATGAGGTTGTTGTGTTCGATACTGGGCAAGTACCAATGTGACTTCTTTTCAATTAATTTATACTTTCTAAGCTAATCTTGGACACCACTGACATCAGTGAGGAAAAACATCGTCAGGAAACCTTTTTTTTTAAGAGTTGAAAGTCAGCAAGTCGCTTCTTCCACCCTGGGTGGAGCGGAAGAGAGTGTCAGACAATTACTGAATAAAACCGCTCCGTGTTCCTCCTAATGCCCTTTGCTTTCCAGGGTCGCAGTAACTCTTTCGCACAAACTCCGCAACCCTGGATCGTGAAGAAACCATCATACCAATCCAATTGCAAGCGTGGTGATCAATGCTCGTACCCTGTCTATATGAGAAGACGCCTTTGCCCTGCAGTAAATCAACAAAACTCTGGTAATTATTATTAACCTCATAATTATTTTACTTAACACTTTTTCCACATTGGCAATATCGAGTATCAGTTCTAACTACCTACTCATTAGGTACAATTTACACTGCAAATGAACGTGACAGTAAGGTCGCTCTATCTGGGATCGCGTGAATGCGGCTTGAGTGGGTGCCACGTTTCATTAATCAGGCCAAGGGGTGATCCCATCCCGACTAATTGACGCGCTACTGATAGTCCAATAATGACTGCTTCGCCCCGACAACGAATCCCGTATAATCTACTGGCCAATACATTATGTAATAAACCACTGGAATGAGTTTTGGTATTTTGAATTGACTATAGTATCTATTTTGTGAAATATTATGTAAAAAATATATTTGTAACAGGTATTTTTGAGTTATTTTTTGGTTTTTCTATGAAATTCTCAGTAGCAGCTCAGAGTTTGGATTTGTGCCCGGTTAATGGCAATAGACTCGCCCCCTACTACATGAGACCTAAAAACATACCGGCGAACTGTGTGTGTCTAGCGTAGCAGTCGCGCTTAGTACCACTAGTTTAATAACATGAAGATAAATAAATAATTGTTGGTAATTTTTGACAGTATCGATTGGTTTCCCTCGTCTCTGCACAAGACTGATAAATCAGTGCTGAGACGCTCAGTATTATTGTGACGAGTAGACAAAAATGCAGATGCTGAATAACTAGAAATGGTCTGTTGAGAGAGCACTGGCAAGTAAGCACACTAAAAGCTCCAGTAACCATAATAATACAAATCAGGAACAAGGCATAGATGATGTAAAATCTATAACACTTCTAGAACCTATTTACGCAACGACATCTTCGTGAATATTTGTCGCGTGGGTGTACTTGGAATAGTGAATGGAGACCCTTGATTAATGTTCACAGACGAAAGGGAAATTCGGCCTAAATCAATTCACAACAATTTATAACTCCCTCGATTCCATTAAATTATAATTGTTGTTTTACATTGTTGAAATCGGAATAACTTTTAAACCAAACGTCTTGCTTTAATTGCTTATGAATTATTTGTAATTGTGTGTGCATTCAGATGTAGTATTTTATTTATTTACTTAACATAACATAACATCACGTCTGTTTTCCCCGATGGGTTAGGCAGAGAACATTTAATAAGGGGCGAGCCTATTGCCATTTACCGGGCGCAAATCGTAACTACGAGCTGCTACTGAGAATTTCGTAGAAAAACCCAATAACACTTTGCTCAACCTGGGAATTGAACCCAAGACCTCGTCGCGCTTAGGACCACTAGGCTTACGAGGCAGTTTAATTTTTATTGTCTTGTTTTTTTTTAGTAAACCATAACTTCTAGGCCATCATCATCAGCTTAGCCTTTCTCCAACTATGTTGGGGTCGGCATCCAGACTATCTGGATGCAGCTGAACACCAGGTTTTACATGGAGCAACTGCCTAGATAGGCAGTCGCTCCATGTAAAACCTGGTGTTGCCCAGTAATTAGGTCAGATGACCTGCACAACCTAATTACTGGGCAACACAATACCTCTTGATAACACTGGTTGTCAGATTTTCTAACGTCTGACTATCTGTAACGACTGTCAAAGATCTAATAATGACTGGCGGGATTAACAGCTTTACGTGCTTCCGATTCACGGGGGTGTCACACCGACAACTTCCAAACTCTTTGCTGCTACTATGGATTTTCTATTCGACAAACCAAATAACACTTTTGGACAACAACCTGGGAATCGAACCTAGAACCGATCGAACGAGATCAATGGTCCCGTTGGTCTCGGCTTATGGCTTACTTGGAACAGTCCAAGTAAGCCATAACAACTAAGTGAAAACCATAAAACTTTACGATAAACTATGTAATAATGGCTTTTTAACCGCATTAAGCCTTTACGATCTACTTTACTTTAGGCCTACTCATTCTGTTCATACAATTCCTAATAACACTTTAATAAAATATTAGGTTAGCCCCCTATTAAAAATTTATGTGGCGTTTCAATGTGACTGCTCCACGTTCTAATATGAATATGAAAGTTATTAGTGCTTTGGCAACAGCACTTTCGATATAATTGCCAGCCTATTATTGACCCACTGCAGGACGAAGGGCTCTTCTCATAGAGAGAAGACGAGCATTGATCACCACACTTGCTCAAGAAGAATACAGACTATTACAGACTTATATTAATTACAAATCCAGGTTTCCTCACGATGTTTTTCATTCACCAAGTCAATGATTTCCAAGATAAAGTTAGAAAGTATACATGAATTGAAAAGGTCACAGGTACCTGCCCAATTTCGAACCCGCAACCTCATGCATGAAAAGAAGACGCCTTAACCACTGGGCCATCAAGACCGATGTCAATCACATGACATCATGATAAGAGATACAGTAAATAATTTAATATGCTAATAGATATCTTCCTTAAGTTTGTTAGCTGAAAGGTATAGGCATAGTCTAGCTAACTTAGGATAATTTAGAACTTTACTTTATTTCTGACAAATACGTAGACGGAGTCGCGGTTAGAAGGTAATTAAGAATATGGTACGTAAATATATTGTAGGAAATCTAAAAAAAAAACAATAAAAACATGGCTGTCGTAAAAGTAACAAGAAAATGGAAAGTATGTTATCAACAAAATATTTTTCTGTTTGCATACCGTCAACTGTTTTCCGACATTAAAATTGACGTCAACACAAACATAATTTACTCTGATTTCCTGGTTTCGTTCGGCTCACATTTTTAATCTGTTTACTGGTGTGATTACAGAGCCTACTGACCCAACCCATTCGCTATGTAAACCGGACATATCTCCCGTACCATCACGCCTGTATTCCACGAAGAGTTAGGCAGAGGTATACCAATGTACACGCACAGTTCGCCGGTATGTTTAGGCCCCATTTAATAGGGGGCGAGTCTATTGCCACTAACCGGGCACAAATCCTAACTCCGAGCTAATACTGAGAAATATCTCCCGTATTATGCAGAAAAAGAAATTCGGATGAAAACGACATCGTTACTGCGATGATAACAAATGCTATCGCCGAGAAATATTACGCCAATATTACAGGAACCATTACCTGCGACGGGAAGCAGGAGAGCAGACAAAACGAATCGTGTGAAATGTTGGTTCCACGCCTATAACTGGTGGCGTAACAGAAAATGGACTCAAAAGAGAGGGGGATAGAGTTGGAAGTTGGTTGTTAGATGTGGTGATTCGACTGTAGTTAACGCGTATCACGCATTTGGATTGCCGCTTCTGCCCAGGTGGAAGCAGCGTGATCGATTGCCTCTTTGTCGTGTAAGGCCGATATTGCGGGAAGCATTTCTTCTGTTGTCATCGCCCTTTGCCTTCCCACTGTGGTATTATATTGATGAATTGCAGCCGCAATGTACTGGAGTCAGAATGTTTTATGTCGGCTTGCGTTTTTATGTTGCTTTGTAAAAATGTATGGTGATTTAGATTTGTAACTTTGCTGTCTATCTGTACTTATATAATAAAGCTAAAGAGTATTTTGTTTGTTGGTTTATACGCGTTAAGCTCAGGAAAGCTAGTCGAAATAGAAAAATTCTTATTGTATGTGATAGCTAGATTTATGAGTTATAATATCAATAGACTATGTAACATCACGATATGGCCAACAGGAGCGAAGCAGTAACCAAAGATGTAAGTGAATGCGGGTGACGCCGCGGGGTTTCCAGCTAGTATTTTTTTTAAGAACTTTCTGCTCCTATTCACATTCTATTTTTAAGGGTTAGATAGAACGTCCAATTTATTATATTTTTGATTTGTACTTTCTACATTTTAATCGCCATTGAAATATTTGTGATTCAAATTTTTATTGGTAAGATTCTTCAGAAAAGTGGCAGTACTCGTAACCGGCGTGCTTGTTTGACCAGATGTATGAACGTGGACGAGGCGAAAGGAGTATGTAAGGATCGTAAAACACCTGTTCCGTACGTTCTGTAGTTTCTGCCTACCCCCATGGGAAAAAGGCTTGAATTTTAAACATGTTTGAAATATTTGTGAAATGTCCAACTAAAACGTGAACTAAAAACAAAAGTAGCAAAAGTTAACTCTTTACGATAACAGTGTGATTAAATTAACGATTAACTGCAATAAAATGAGGTTTACGACTGCACAGTTGACTGACTACAATCAATATCGTATGCGACGAATGCATCCGATTGAACTGCATATATCGCTGAGAATGTTTGTGAAATTGCGATATAATCGAAATTTAATTCATTTTAAATTTCATACTCATTTATTTGCATACACTTATAAGGTGTGTAAACAAATCAACAAAATTTTGGATACAATTTTAACCCATTTTTTTTTCTTTTGCCTTATAATAGTTTTTCAATACTGAGCATATACATGAAAGTAAAGTTGATTTTTTACATACCATCACGCCTTTATTCCCCGAAGGGTAAGGGAGATGTGTTCCAAGGTACACCTACAGTTCGCCGGTATGTTTTAGGTCCCATGTAATAGGGGACAAGCCTATAGCCATAAACCGGGCACTAATCCTTACTCCGAGCTGCTACTGAGAACTTCTTAAAACACAACCAATAACATTTTGCTCGACCTGGAAATCGAACCTAAGACATAAAAACCGCGCAGCAGTCACGCTTAGGACTACTGGGCTAACGAGGCATTTGTTTTTTTAACACTTTTTAATTATAACTGCCCCGTATAACTTTACCCGCTTCACATATAACCTTTTGAATCACACACTATATATTGATGATAACCGCATTTTGATCCGTTGCGCAGTTTAAAAGATCTAAGGGTAGATCTAAGAGAGACAGATGAAGCAAAGCGACTTTGTGTTTTATTTTGTACAGATATTTTCAATTGTTTGTTATTTAGTAGTAGTAGAGCTTTGTGTAAAGGAGCTCGTCCGGGGAAGTACTAACACCATTCTTATTAGGGGCAAAGCAGCGTTTCTGTGTTCCGATTTGAAGAGTATGAGCGCCAGTGTAAGTAATTACAGGCATAAGAGACATTTCATCTCTGTTTATGTGGTGGCAACGCATCTGCAAAGGATTTAATGATCGCTTAACATCAGGTGGCCCGTCGGCTTGCTTGTCATGCGAAGATATACCTAAGATAAATAAACAAGTCAATTAGTTTTGCAATAAGCAATAGGGTCGACCCCTATTAGATGGGCCCTAAACATATCGGAAAGTGTGGATGTACATTACAGGTACACCTCTGCCTAACCCTTCAGGGAATACAGGCGTGATGGTATGTATGTCAATTAGTTTTGACAATAGTTTGAAATAAAACATGTCTTTCACCATAGAACTTCCATCTCCTAGTTCTAAAAATATTCTTTCCCCACCAATCCACAGAATTAGCGGTACAAGGTACCCAATGAAAGCTGAACACATTACGCACAGACCCTCGCTTTACTCATTTGTAGGAAGGAAGCCATGATGAGATCATCAGAACTGGTTCACAACTCCCCCCCCCCTAGCCCCGCTCTCGCCGAGGAGTGTAGCCGTTTCCTCAGCCCCAACTTTAATGGACATCATTTGGTAAATCACTGGTGTTCCCTTTAATTACGCATTCCGATCTTTCTTTTAAACTTGGCTCGTATTTCTGGCGTTCAACCTGTAAAGTATTCCCGTCCACAAAGTTTGGAATCACGATTTGTGTAAGCCAAACTCTGAAGTAGGTCCTTTATTTTTAAAATGTTGACGCAAATTGTTGCTTATTCTTTAAGGAAATAATACATCTTACAAGATAAACTTTTGAATAAGGGACACAATATTGCTATATGACTTAAGAGATCTTCGTTAGTTTTTAATGGGTTTCCGAAAGCACCTAACGCCTGATTCAACTAACTCGGGCTCTCAGCTATCGAACCAAACTGTACTCTCCTATATAAATAAGTTGTGCCTCGGAGCACTGCCACTGAAACCGGCTGTTGACGAACTTAAATTGTGTTTCCGAACCGACTGGGTGTTTGCTTTCGAGATGAGACCCGAAATAGAAAAGATATTTCCAAAAATATTTGTTAAAATAAATTTTGTTTGCAGAGAATTATTCACGTTTGTCCTGGAACCGTTTTTAATTGGTTTCTTTTGAAATGTGTTATTTCAGAATCAGGTCACGGGGAAATATGTCTGTAGCTATAGCGAACTGCTTCAGGACTTTCTTTGAATCGACAAAAACAAACCCTAAATATTATCCCAGCAAAGCATGTAATAAAATCTGTCGGCAGACTGAACTGGTTTACTACATGAATGTGAGGATTACGTCCGAAATAAACACGAGGAAAGTGGAATAACGTGACGTGAAATGAAGGACGTAAAAACTGAAAAGCGTCCACCCATTGTTTCGGTGCTGACCGTGTTACACGTTGTTATTATTTAGGCGAGCTACGCCGCATTAAACATCAGAAAGTTACCCGTTATAACCTTTAGGCGAGTGTTCCGAAAATAAAGAATGTCAACGCTTCGGGTCTCTTGAATATGTTAGGTGAAACGTAAAATGAAATTATTTAGATAATTCCACACCTCACATTCAGATTCTTTGGGTCTTATCTCAGGGCTTTTGTATGGGGCTTTACCCTAAATTAACTTCGCGAAATTTTGTGAACGCCATAAATCTGGACAGGCATTTTCGGTCCAGTGGTTATGAAGCATTTAAGGCAAATAATTTTAAAAGTAGAAGTTACCTATATTCATAATTTAAAGTCAGCAAAAATATAGATATGAAATCCAAACATCACGTACAACGCCGAAATTACCGTTATGGAAAAACTTGCTTGTTTTTGAGGCACGCCGTGTGTTTGACAGGCTGCCTAAGTATAAGTCTCCTCAATGAAAATTTATTTTCAAGTACATAGGTACTTGAAAATAAATTTTTGACATTGACATAGGTCAATTACATCAAAGCAAAAGCTCTAGTAGCGTCTAGTGCCTAAATCTTAAACCTAGGCCTAAGCACTTAAAATTAAACCAAGCAAAACAAAAGAAAACCAAAAAGATTTAGTTCAAAAGCATACAATTTCGTTATATGCAGTACGCGGGGCAATATAAGGCTACATCCAGCCACTAAACTATTGCTCAGTGCCCACCAGTAAGGCAGTAACAAGCTGTTGATAAATTAAGTTGTCGACTCGACAACAGGGCGGGACTCGAAATTGCTTGATGCGGTCCTCAAGAGAGACTGCGCTTTTTATGGCTTATTTTATGTCGCTTTGTCGTAATTATTTGCAGTTTTTCATGAAGGAGTTGTGGCAACTAGGTAGCTGTTGATAAAAAAGTGGTTAAGCCAACTTCTATGTGGTACTTTGCTCATTGCGATTCCTAAGGCCTTTACTTTCTCTGAGATCTCATTTTGAATAGAGCTTTGTAATCTTCTTCTGTTAAGTTCCTATAGTAGAGCTACAGTGGCATGAGCAATTTTAATTCTTAATTACAATTTTCGACTATAGGACAATGTTCATATTGTAAGCTGATAAAAAAAAGAATCAACCAAATCGGTCCAGCCGTTCTTGAGTTCTGCGCTGCACATTTAGCCATTCATTTTTATTTATTTTGAAGATAAGCATAACTAATGCGCTCTCCATAATATTAACCCCATTTGACTGACTCCGACCCTGTAGTCAATGTCCCCAGTTATCCGCGTCGCGGATATTGTTTCTCTAGTGGCAAGCACTTAGAAAAATTACAATTACTCCAATGAAAAGAAGATTTGATATTGCCTCAGCCTTTATTGTTTTTACCCTTGCTCCTTTCATAAATGATATTGTTTTTTCTTGTTGTCTACGGTACTTAAGGTATAGGATTGCTGAGTGCGTTATAAGATATGAGATATAGCTATGCCTTGTGGTTTCATTCGCGTAAAGTTACGTCTTGGGATACTGCTTTGCTTCCGTTTCTCATGGACTTTAAAAACAATTATAGAAATAATTTAGGACTTTGACTTGATTCTGACCAATATATACAAAACATGTACCATTAAATCTATTCTTGACATTACACTTTTCTATAAAACAAAACGTGTTTTGTTTCTCGTTACTCCTATACAATTTTTACAAGTGTATCAGCAGAGCCGTAATTGAGTGAGCATTATAGAATAATGTATTTTGTACAAGTTTACATAAGTATTGTACACGATTACTTTAATTTATCAATTGTCAGTAGTCCTGAAGTAAATACCTAAGCTTGTCTGCAAGTTTAGTTATTTATTTATTTCAGGAAATAAATAACTAAGCTCGTCTTCAAGCATACTTATTTTTTCTTCAGGATTAAACAAGAACATTAAATCTCTTTAAAAAAAAACTCCAACATTATTTAATTTAAAATTCTTCTTCATCACAGAAAAATGATATTTATACGAGCACAAAGTTACAGATAAATCCAGCTTTGTAGAATGGCATATTTTATAATTAGGTACAAGAGAGTTTATTTTGTACCGGAGGCGTTTTGCCCTATTTCCTTTAGTACTGTCTGTTGCAGAAAAACTCACGTTTAAACAAAGAAAACTGAATAACGATAGTAATGAGATGTTTTAGATCCTTTGTGACGTACGATAGTTGTATTAAAGAAAATTATTTTTGTAATATTTTCTGCCTGTGACTTCGTACACGTGGAAACCAAGTATTCGCAGTAACCACAAAACAGTCTTTAACCTTGCAATAGTATAACTTTCTATTAGTGAAAATATTTTTTCCAATCGGATCTGTAATTCCAGAGATTATAATATATTATAGTACACCTATGGATATTAAAAAAAAAGCTCGCTGTGAATAGAACATGGCAAAAGGCTGGTAGCATGGCCACGTTGTAACAAGCCGAACCTAAAGTGGCAATGGGCCGGCCATATTAGCCGTTGAATCGATGGCCGTTGAGGTAAACGTGTTCTTGAGTGGAGACCGCGAATCGACAAGCGTAAGGTGGGACGCCCTCAGGCTCTGTGGAGCGACGATCTTCGCAGGTTAGCTGGTAGCAACTGGATGAGAGTTGCCAAAAATCGAGGTAAGTGGGATGCGATTGGAGAGGCCTATGTCCATCAGTGGACTGTTGCAGGCTGATGATGATGATGATGCAATTACCTCTTTGTATATGTATTCTTCAGACCGATTCTGACCACCGCGGCTATTCTTCATGCAGACTAGCAAGGTACGCAGGAGGTAATTAAAGTGCACAAGTATGTGCGCAAACACAGGTGCACTCCTTTTACCTCTTACTTCTCAATTAATCACTAAAAACAAAAAACAAAATATTATTAATTATAATTTTCATGTTAATTACCTCTTTACTATATAAGTAAAGATGAAATATGACAACACATTTGTGAGTACATTTTAAAGGTGTACAAACTTTTTGTTCAACGCGTTTGTTTCTGCGGCGCACAGAATGTTTTTCTCGGAATCCCGTCGGGGTTCACCTTTGTAACAGGAAAAAAACATAACTCCAATAAGTTTGTTTACAATTCAATTAAAATAACCAGGAACGTATTGATTGCCTTTCGGAATTTCAGGGAAAGGAGCACAAGTTATTAAAAAGAAAAATTTACAAACACATAATATACTGACTAGTATATTAATGGGCTCGACCTACTTTATTTAACAACAAGCGCAACTTCGTCCGTGTATATTTTCTTACGGATTTCCATTTTTTTTTTTTAAAGTCAGAACACCCAATATTTATTTTTTAAGAATGGGAAATCAGCAATTGGCTTCTTTGGCCCTAGGTAGAATGGAAGGGAGTGTCAGACTCTTACTGACTTAAACCCATTCACGTTCCTCCTAATGCCGCAACCGTGGACTCAGGGATGACGTAGCTTCCTATTAGCGAAACAATTTTCAGAATCGAATCAGCAGTTTTCGAGATAAGCACGTTCAAACAAAAGAACAAACTCTTCGCCTTTAAACTATTACTACAAATATATTGGTGTACAAGATAACATTTCTTGAAATCTCCTACATAACTAGCAAGCAAACAACGTTGCAATGTAACATTAAACAGAAAACAGGAAAATAAGCCACAAAACACTGCAAAATTAACATGTACCCGTAACACCAGATAACAAGAACACATACAATGATAACTGATGTTCGCAATATCAAATAAACATCACCCTGTTTAAAGATTCATCGTACCAAAGAATAATCAACTTAATCTCCATCTGATACAGTAGTAAATTGAATGACGAATACGGAATGTATCACTTGCAATTCTATGTCGGAGCAATTGACTCAGGGTATTCCCTCCACATCCAATATTAATGCGCTAGCATATAGTGCGAAACGACTGATTGCACGAGACTGTTCCTGCGGTATCCATTTCCGTCTGAACACGATTGTAAATACGTTGCGGTAATGGTTTTGCGTCAATGGATGTGTTGGTGAAATGTATGTGGATTTGGTCGTGTTAGGTATTGATCTGATGGTATAGTTTTAGAGAAATTATACTCTGGTTGGAGTTAGTATAAATAAGGTGGAGTTTGAGAAGTTCCGCACACTCTGAAACAGTACAGTCATGAAGACTTGTTTGGTTGTTGCTCTGTTCCTCGTCGCTTTCGCGTTCGTGGCTTCGGCGTTTGATATAGAACATGCTGGTTGGTTTAAATCCTTATTTGAAAATAGAAGTATTTTTGATTTTTGCTTATAGTTTCGCATTCTTTTATTTTGGGCAATAATCCAACATCCCAGTTGCCATTATGACATTTCTTAAATCTTGAGGAAGTATAGAGAAATGGTTTATTCCACTTTGCCTTGTTAGCTTAGTGGTGCTAAGCGTGCTACGCTAGAGGGCTTGAGTTCTATTCCCAGGTCCAGCAAATTGTTATTGGGTTTTTCTATGTAATTCTCAGTAGCAGCTCGGTGTTAGGATTTGTGCCCGGTTAATGGCAATGGGTTCGTCCCCAATTACATGGGATTAGTTATTCCACTTTGTTTACCTGGGTGATACCACACAGGTGAACACAGTCGAAATTAACCTTCTATACGACATATTTCTTTATCTAAACTCATGATTTCAGTCTAGATAAAATTACTTTAATCCTGCTACACTGGGATCTTAGTCCATAAAGCAACATCCATAATTTTAACGATTACATAATAGAGAATCAGCCAATTATAAGCACATAATCAAATGTAACATATTGACATCGGTAACCATGTCAGGGGGCCCTTGAGGCGGTTTAGAAACTCTGACACTAGGGTGTGTGGGGTCGTTAGATCTTGTTGCCACACGATAAAGAAGAAGAAAGAAAGAAGCACATAAAATATCCTTCTTATTTTCACAGATCCATCCCACATCATACAAAAAAGGGATACGATACAAGGACCAGCGTTTCCAAACCGTTGCGTATTTTACGAGTGCATTGCTAGTTGCAGACGAAGAGGATACAAGTCTGGCGGGTACTGCACCATCAATGGATGTCAATGTCTGCGATAGTCACGTATTAACACCAAACATTCGATTTAATATCGGTGGAATATTTTTTTAAGAATTAAAGCCGTGCCAAAATAGTTTGTAAAATTGTCTTTTTCACTGAATTTTATGTATTCAATAAAGAACTGTAAAATAAGCTAAATAAGTCTTTATTTTGTTTGTCAACAAATCACTAAGGAATCATTTGACTTGCCTTGTTAGCCTAGACTGCTATGCTAGAGGTCTAGGATTCCATTCCCAGGTCGAGCAAAATATTATTGGGGTTTTCTATGAAATTCTCAGTAGCAGCTCGGAGTTAGGATTTATGCCCGGTTACTATTACATGGGACTTAAACATACCAAACTGTAGGTGTAGATGTGCCTAAGCCTTCGGGGACTACAGGCGTGATGGCTATGTTCATGCTCATTTGACTTACTTCTGCATTGCGATTAAAGCTGTCATAATTAGAATGCATGTCAAAACAATTTGGAACCGCCTCCAATAACGCTTGAGATCCTCATGGATACCCAAAATAACTCACGTTGATTTGTACAAACAAATTAATTGAATTCTGAAGGCTCTCAATCATCAAGTAGTTAGGATTGTGGGAGATTTGTATTTGCATTTCACGAATAACCGACAAGGCTTATTGGTTTGTTTCAATGTCATACTAACGTTATACACGATAAAGAATTGCAATGTGAAAGTTCTTTCCCTAGATTTTCTGCCTTATTTCAATAATAATTCATTCTTTTTTTGTTATTTTTTTTCTATTGGTTTGTATGTAGGGATCGCCGGGCATTCTGTGGTTCTTGCCTACCCCCATGGAAAAAGGCGCTAGTTTATGTATGTATATGTAAATTCACCAATTTATTAACAGTCAAAGGGCAAAAATAAGAACTACACAGTCGATAGTAACGAAATCATAACCGTCCGTAAAATTAATTAATAATAGTATATCAGTAATAAAATGCAACAGTTTTAAAAAAAAAACTTTGAATATTTTTTTGCATTAATATTGTCCTTTGTTCTCCAAAGTATACGGAGGCAAGAAATACGTAGGTATAAACATTGGAACGATAACCCAATTCTTCGGATCTCTTATAACTTTCTTAGATTCTGTTCCGTAGTAAAAAGCTTGAAGCACAAGCTTGGAACAGTAACTAGGGTCTGTTAGATTGAAGTCCGTCGGATACAACCTATAACTCACATGGATGGTCTTTGCAGCACCACCCCTAGGGTTGAAGTACTTGTGATCAGCCCAACTCGCTGCCTGAAGACCTACCGAACTGTCACGATTCCGGTATACAGTCTTCGGAATAGATGCATGTTCATCAAACCATTTGTCCTTGGAAATTTTTCTATTATTATTCTTAATCCCTTTTACACCTCGTTTGCCACCAGGCATTTCTAACACCCAATCATCGGAGGTCATGATCGCCGCGTGGCCAACCATCCCCGTACTGACTTTGCTTGTGATCAAGATATCTCCTTTCTTCACAGTGTTCACAAAACGTCTCTTATTATCTGCTGTGCTGCGTTTACTTATTCTTCTTTGGAACATAGACTCTTGAGTATCGATAAGTATCCCGTAGTTGTTCATTATGAGCCACTCCTGGTAATTAATCGGCTTACTGCCTTCCAATAAAGTGTATTCCTTGTACACATCTTTGAAGATATTTCTTTCGTCCCTTTCAAACGATTCAAGTGAGTATTTTTTAGGATTGATTATTCCCATGTGGACCCCGATGCTGTAGACAGTCGCCGTCTGGTTCGAAACCGCGTCATTCCGGCCTGAAAACAATAAATTGCGGACCGCCATTTTATTGTTCATTCGGTTCCATTTTTGAAACAAAAAGGTGACGTATGAAGCGAATCGTTGCGATACATCATTTTGCTTGACACGTATGCAGATGTGACCACACTGACTTTAGTGACTAAAACTAAATATTTGAATGCACAATGTCATTTTATGTACATGCAGTGCTATTTATAAAAATGTCCCTTAGTTACTGTAGGTGAAGTAAACTAAGGCGCGTTGTTCATCTTAAATCCTCTGAGAGAGATTTTGACAGAATAGCACTGCACATATCAGAAACTTAATAAATTCAACAATAGCAAATAGACAAATAAAAACAACTTACCGTGATGTAGTTCTTTAGTCAAAGCATGTGATCCAACTACTAATAGGACCACACAAAAATACTTTAGCCCTAACTCCATGATGGTATTTTCAGTAATGTAATTAATTACTTTATTAACACCCTTTAAATACATAAATTATGTGCATTAATAGTTAATCGTATTAGGTTTATACCAAATTTGTCAGTACATAATATGGACTGGTTATTCATACCAAGAAAATACGTAATCAGGAAATTTATAACGTAATAATATATAACAATTACGTGTGGTATGTCATGTACATGTTACAAAGAACTTACGATTGAGCAATGTCCTGTAAATAACGAATAACAGAAGAAAATGGAGAAAATTGTGACACATGCACAATGACTTCATACAACATATTTATTAGTAGAAACATTATAATTCTAGGTGTAGATGCTTCACAATTAAATATCAGTATCGATACAAATAAATAAAATAAAGGGAGTGTCAGACTTTTACTGACTAAAACCCGTCTATGTTCCTTCATGTACCCTTTGCGTTCCGGGGGCGCGGTATCTCTTTCGAACAACCCGCAGCCCCGGATATGCTCGCCCTAAGACTATACATATTCATAGAGCCCTGAAAAGAGCAACCGAAGACTAACCGACAAATCTGTGGGTTTGTTTAAATGTCATACCCTGACCATGATCATGGCCCGTGGTCATGTTGTGTATGTAATTTCTTACAAATGTCGAAGAATTTCGGCAAGAAAATTACCATCATCTATCACTCCTGTATTCCCCGAAGTGTTAGGCAGAGGTGTACCAATGATCTAAAATGATTATTTCTTAGCGAACGACAATGACGATAGTAATGAAATCATAACCCCTCTTTTGGTTTTGCCCTAGTAGGGTAAGAGTGAATAAGTTACTCATTTCTTCGCCATAAATATAATAATATGTTATTGGGTTTTTCTATGAAATTCTTAGTAGCAGCTCGGAGTTTGGATTTGTGCCCGGTTAATGGCAATCGGCTCGCCCCCTATTACATGGGACCTAAATATACCGGCGAACTGTAGGTGTACATTGGCACACCTCTGCCTAACCCTTCGGGGAAAACAGGCGTGATGGTATGTATGTAAATATAATAATACCTATATTGTAAGTATGTGGGTATGCATGTGACCATGTATTAGGGTATGTATGCGGGGGTGTTTATAGGTATGTTCATCAGTTCCCAACTTCTAAACGGCTATCCTCTAAACATCAGTAACAATAACAATTTCAGATGAGAGTATTATCTTATTTCATTCTCTTTAGATCATAATTTTTCAATAGTCGGATTATAGTTTTTAAACTAAATTCTTTATTCAAAAATACAATTAGTATTTTCCTTTGTTCACCAAAGTATATGGCGACAAGAAATACGATGGTATTGTAGATGGGACTATCAACACATTAGTCGGATCTCTTACAACTTGCTTAGACCCGGTTCCGTAGTAGAATGCTTGAAGCACTAGCTTAGAACAGTAACTAGGGTTGGTTGACCTGAAACTTGTTGGGAACAACTTATAAGTTACATGTATCGTCTTTTTAGCACCGCCGCTAGGATTGTAGTACTTGTGGTCTGCCCAAGTCGCAGCCTGAACCGCCACCGAATGGTCACGGTTCCGGTATACTGTCGTCCAATCAGATGCGTGTTCATCGAACCATTTGTCCTTGGGAACTTGTCTGTTATTGTCCTTAATCCCTGTTAAATATTCGCTGCCGCCAGGCATCTCCAACACCCAGTAATCCGTGGTCATGATCGCAGCGTGACCAACTAACCCGCCAATACCTCGGCCTGTGATCAAGATATCTCCTTTCTTCACAGTGTTCACAAAACGTCTCTTATTGTCCGCTGTGCTGCGTTTACTTATTTTTCTTTGGAACATAGACTCCTGAGTATCTGAAAGTATTCCGTAGTTGTTCATTATGAGCCACTCCTGGTAATTAAGCGGTTGACTGCCGTTCAATGAAATGTATTCCTTGTACAAATCTTTGAAAATATTTATTTCGTCCCGTTCAAACGATTCGAGTGAATATTTTTCGGGATTGATTATTCCCATGTGGACCCCGACGCTGTAGACAGTCGCCGTCTGGTTCGAAACCGCGTCATTCCGGCCTGAAAACAATAAATTGCGGACTGCCATTTTATTGTTCATTCGGTCCCATTTTTGAAACAAAAAGGTAACAAACACTTCAAAATGTCCTTTTAAGAAAAAACAATAGGCTAACTGCTAGGCTGCTAGGCTGCTAGGCTGGGTTTATTCTGTAAAAATCTCCCTCAGAAAATTTAAGATCGATAACTGTTGTAAGTAAGTACACCTTAAATTTTCTGAAGAAGTTTTTAACAGAATATCACTGCACATCTCACCACCTTAAAAAGTTCAAAGTACAGGAATAAATAAATAAAAAAATAGCTTACCAAAATCTAATTGTTCAGTCGAAGCATGTGATCCAATGGACACCAGTAGCACCACGAAAAAACACTGAAGTCCGAACTCCATGATGGTATTTTCAGTAATGTCATTAAATCTAGTCAACACTTTTTATATATACCTAATTAATCAAGATATATTGTGCAAATACGTGTGGTATGTACCTACATATTGTAAAGTACTTGAGGGATGTCCTGCAGATAACAGATAACTGGTGTAATACGGTTTCAAAGAAAATTGTGACACATTAAGGACAATGACTTCATACATGTTTATTAGTAGAAACAATATCATTCTAGATTTAGATGCTTCTCAAATATCCTAATAAAACAATAAAAATACGAATCTAGTAAAAACAAAAGAAAGTAGTCTTCAATTATGTAAACACCTATTTTTTTAGCGCTTTTTGTATTTGGTAAAATTCTGGATCCAATTGAAGTGACGTCTGTTGTCATTTCAGATTAGAGGATCTCACAAAGGCTTTGAAAAAATTCCGAATTGTTAGGAATAGAATTTCCTCTCTTCAGATTAGTCACTTAGGGGACTTTTGTGCTGATTTCGACCGCAGAATCATAAAAATAAACTAATGTTATGAATACTAATGTTATAACTCACTCGTTGGCCTAGTGGTTCTAAGCGCAACTGCCACGATAGAGGTCTTGGGTTCGATTCCCAGGTCGAGCAGTGTTATTGGGTTTTTCTATGAAATCCTCAGTAGCAGCTCGGTGTTTGGTATTGTGCCCGGTTAATGTCAATAGGCTTGCCCCCTATTACATGGGACCTAAACATACCAGCGAACTGTGGGTGTACATTGGTTACACTTCTGCCTCATTACATCACAATAGAAAAATTAATTAAATGTTACATACCATTATAATTATGAATAACCAAAAAAATAAAAAAAAACATAAAAAGAAATGACAGCGAAGTGAATAAATTCAACTCAACATCAATAGGTACCTACCACTTTGACATAATTATTTTCATTGAATTCAAATGGTTCCACTCAAAGCAGCGTGCTGTGTTCCAGTTTGAATGGTATTTGTGCCGGTGTAATTACAGGCACATGAGACATTTCAACTTTGTCTCTGGGATGGCAACGCATGTGCAAAACCTCTGGCATTGCAGATGTCTATATGCAACGGTGACCACTTAACATCAGGTGGGCCGTTTGGCACGTTGGTCGGCTTGTTTGCCATCCAATGATATTTAAAAAAAAGATCGTACGTTTGCTTTTATATTAGTAGTAGGATGGTATAATTTTAACACATGCCAAGGCGTTAGTGTTAATTATTTTGAAATGCAAGCAATGTTATAGTGATTCAAGCTTTATCGACACTCGTTAAAGAATATTCAATCGTATAATTTATTTATCATAATTTTTCAGGCGTAATAATAGTAATGACAAAAACACCAAAACTTATATTTAAAATACATAATAATAATATTTCTCCAGACCGATTTCAGTCTCGGTGGACAATCTCAGTGGTGACTAGCCAAATACGCAGGAGATAATCAAGTACACAAGTGTGTGCGCAAACATAAATGCACTCCCATTTCCCTTACTCGCATTTTTCACACGACTGGGGAGAGATCAGGAGGAGGACCAACGGTTTTAGGTGCTTTCTGAAACACGGAGGTGCCAACTTCCAAACTCCGGGCTGCTAGTAAGAAATTCGTAATGAAAAATCTAAACAATAACTCTTTTTGCCCGACTTGGGAATCGAACCCAGCATCCCACATCAATAGACGCGATCGCTACCATGAGTCCATGAGTCAGTTTAATTTGGGAATAATATATAATCGGGTTGGAATAATATACAACATGTTCCGTACATGTCGTAACGAGAGGTTCGCTTATGTTTCACCAAGACACCATTGACACTTTTTTTTAGTGTACAACCAACGTTTCGTATACTAAGCATTTATTTCATAAACAACTTATTCGGCAAATGTTTTATCTTATAAACACTCGCTTTACAAACATTTGGCAAATGCTTTTCTTTCTCTTTGATGATTTTCCATCATTTCTACATTTCTCATTTAATATTTAGATTCTTTTAGGAGAATTTGGGTCTTATAATTTACAAGCAAGTACTGAAGTTCATCAAACCCACTAAAATATTTTTTTCTCAGCGGTGTACCAATGTACACCCACATTTTGCTGGGATGTGTAGGTCCCATGGGGGCGAGCCTATTTTATTTACATTCAAAAGTAAATACAACACATACAGTTTTCTAAAGTTATTTATTCTTAGCAAATAACACAGCCGATAGTAATTAAATCCTTTGCCGTAAAAACAGAAATTATAGGTATAGTATAAGTAAATGCAACACAAGTACTTTTTTCAAGAAAACTCATAGGTATTCTACAAATCTCCCTTTATTCACCAATGTATATGGAGGCAAGAAATATCTAGGTATTGATACTGGAAAGACTAACACATTTTTTGGATATCTTATAACTGTCTTATTTCCAGCTCCGAAGTAGAAAGCTTGGAGAACAAGTTTAGAACAGTAACTAGGATTTATTGATCTGAAGTTCGTAGGATACAACTTGTAAGTCACATGTATGGTCTTAAAAACACCGCCATTAGGGTTATAGTACATGCGATCAGCCCAACTGGCAGCCTCAAGGGCTACCGAATGGTTACGATTCCGGTATACTGTCGTCGAAAAACCATAATGTTCCTCGAACCACCTGTGCTTGGAAACTTTTCTGTTATTGCTCTCAATCCCTGTTACATAGCCTTCGCCACCAGACATTTCTAATGCCAAGTCATCAGAAGTCATGATCGCCGCGTGACCCATTTTCCCTTTACCGACTTCGAATGAGATCAAGACATCTCCTTTCTGTACAGTCTTCACAAAACTATCCTTATCACCAGGTGGGGGACGTTTGAATATTGCTCTCATATAGATAGACTCTTTAGTATCGACAAGTAACCCGTAGTTTTTCATTATGAGCCACTCCTGGTAATTAATCGGCTGACTGCCGTTCAATAAGGTGAATTTCCTATATTCATCTTTGAAGATATTTTTTTCATCCTGTTCGAACGATTCGAGTGAGTATTTTTTGGGATTGATTATCCCCATGTGGACCCCAACGCTGTAGATAGTCCCCGTCAGGTTCGAAACCGCGTCATTTCGGCCTGAAAACAATAAATTGCGGACTGCTGTTTTATTGTTCATTCGTTTCCATTTTTGAAAAAAAAGGTGACATGAAGCGAATCGTTGCGATACATCATTTTGCTTGACAAGTATGCAGATGTGACCACACAGACTTTAGTCACTAAAACATTTTGTTTTGAACATAACATAACATTCTTTTATTCTTTGTTCCGTCTCTGCATCACCCTAAGGTAGACTGGTAGAAAATGCCTAAGGCATTAAGTCCGCCTTTGTACGGTGTATTTTATACATTTTGTGCATAAAGTTTTAATAAATAAATAACATATTTGAATACACAATGGTCAAAAAACAAAAACCATCACAATAGGCTGTATTGTTTATTCTATAAAAATCTGCCTTGATGTCTGTAGGTAAAGTGAACATGAGGCGAGTAGTTCACCTTAAATTCTCGTAAATAGCACTGCACGTTTCAGAAACTGAATAAATTGAAGTAAGTTGCTTCTGTCGTCCGATCAGAAAGGCTCGAGGGAGCGGCGCAGTGTTCCTCGTGGGCCACTCGAGAGTAAGTGTGGCCATTATGGGAATGGCTGCACGAGTAAGAGGGACCTGCTGAAGAAAACCGGATCGAGGCCTGTCGGGGAAGCCTTGAATGCTAATCCAAATCCCGCACCCCCGGCTATAAGCTAAGGTGGAACACCGCAGTGGATTTAGCCGGTAAGAGTCCGGTCATGCCCCTCCGTCACCCCCATGATGGCGAAAGCCCATCTGGATTTCTACAACGCACCAAAGAAAAGGACAGAATTAAATTAAATAAAACAGCTTACCAATATTTAATTCTTCAGTCAAAGCATGTGATCCAAAAGATACCAATAGAACCACACAAAAACACTTTAGTCCTAACTCCATGATGGTGTTTTCAGCAAGTGCAAATAGTAGTGTGTGCATTTGTAAAGAACTTAGGATTGAGGGATGTCCTGCGGATAACGAATAACTGGTGTAATACATTTTCATAGAACATTGAGAAAATTCTACGGACAATGACGTCATATGACATATTTATTAGTAATAAAACACACCTAATTTAGTAGAAAGGAATGGGTATATATCCCAATGATGGTGATAGGAAGGAAAACGCTGTGACTTTTTATAACGGACTATAGATTTTAATATAAGTTACGTAGGATTCAAAATTTGATGACGTGCGCGCTCAGTACGGCGACCGATGGTGTTGTGGTTTTCCCGGCGGCCGGTGCGCGAGCACTGAGCGAGTACCCGCGACCGCCACTCCGACGTCGGTGGCGGTCGCCCAGCATTTACTGATGACGGCGAGTAGTCGAAATATTCTCAGCATTAGTAGTAGTAGTAGAGCTCTTTGTGTCTCTCGTCGGGGTAGTACTACCACCGTACCTGTTTCTGCTACAAAGCAGCGATGCTGTGTTCCAGTTTGAAGGGTATGGGTACCGGTTTAATTACAGGCCACAGAGCATATCAACCAGTAGAGAGATCATTGCTAAGTTTTTGTTCTAAATCAAAGTCACCAAAAAACGGCGGGGGGAGAGATAAGAATCGCCTGCTGTGATTGGGTAACGAATTGAAAAACAAATGACAACTGATTATCTAGGGATTCCAAAAATTTACTTTAATAAACATCGATATCGATAATTCTTTGACTTTTTAGTAGCATAAGAATTTGTTCGACACAGAGATTTCAGATTCGATTTAGAAATAAAACAAGTGTTTATTTACTTACAAGATTTAATCTACATAATCTGTACATACAAATAAATAAAATAAATTTTTTGTCAGTCTGTCGGTTTGTCTGTCTGTTTGTTCCGGCTAATCTCTGAAACGGCTTAAGGGATTTTGACGGGACTTTAACTTGCACACAGCTAATGTTATAAAGGGGTGACTTTGAATTACTTAATTATTAGAAATTATAAATAATAACAAAAAAAAAACTTAAAAATCTTAGTCAAAAAATAAACTTTAAAACGTCTGGTTTATACACTGGCCTATTAAAAACATAATTGTCTAGAAACGCAAAGATTCAAAAGGGTTTTATTTTTGGAATTAAATATTTTCATGGAATTTAGACGCATATGGGGCCAACTTCGAGATATACACTATCCTTAAAAAAAAACATTGAAATCAGAGTACACAGTAAAAAGTTAGTCGTGGTCAGACGTAAAAAAATTGTCGAATTGAGACTTTTCTCCTTTTTTTGGAATCGGTTAAAATACTTTTTCATATAACTTATACTAAATATTGTGTGAAAGGCAGACATAGATATAGTTTCATACTATTATTTCAATATAATTATTATCCTTTTTCTGCACATTTGTGAGCAAAGCAAAGGTTATAAGCATGTTTTAAAATAAAGCGATAAAAATACAAAAATAAAAAGTTTACGTCGATACATTTTAAATTGTATCGATATAATCGTCGCGATGTTGCGAACAGCACTTGCGAGAAAAAAGCGAAAAGAGTGCAAATAGGCAAATCAGTGTACCAAAAAGAGACAGAAATGCGATCGTTCCAGTATTTAATCGTTCCAGGAATATTACTCATTTTATTTTTCATTTTTAATAAAATAATAGGTACCTAATAAATGGAGTAGAAAATCACTTACCTGTGAAATGATATCCCATCTTTTGAGTGACTGGAAGTGGAAGTGCACTTTGCACACCATTTAATAGCACAACTAGGCATTATTTTTCGTTGTATTTGTTTCGAAAATAGACAGTGAAGTGACATTAGTACATCAACTTACAATTGCTGTGACAGACCAAAAGACACTAGTACTAGGTTATGATGTGTGACCGCGGTAGTCCCGCATGCGCTCTCTACTGGTTTTTCTGCTCGTTGTTACAGGCACATGAAACATTTCAACTTTGTCTCTGGTATGGCAACGCCTTTGCAAGACCTCTGGTATTGCAGATGTATATAGGTAGCGGTGATCACTTACCATCAGATGGGCCGACGACGCCATCGGCTTGTTTGCCATCCAAGGACATAAAAAAAAACTAAACGCAAAACAAAACAAAAGTAATCTTCAGTTACTTAAACGCCTGAAATTACAGATTTTGGGCCAAATAACTGACCCAATTGAATTGACATCAGTTGTCATTCCAGATTAGAGGATCTCACAGCTTTGGAAAAATTCCAAAAAACTGAAGAATATTTTGAATAGAATTTCCTCTTTTCAGATTAGTCACTTAAGGGACTTTTTTGCCGATTACGGCCGCTGAATCATGAAAATAAACAAAAAATTATGGATAATATTTCAAAAGCTATGTACTCGACTACCTACTTTGAAATGTCCACCAACTTAACCTAGTTATTATTATCGAAGATATTATTATCTAGAATTTTATTTAACTGCCTCGTTGGCCTAGTGGTCCTAAGCACGACTGCTACGCTAGAGGTCCTGGGTTCGTTTCCCAGGTCGAGCAAAAAGTGTTATTGGGTTTTTCTATGAAATTCTCAGTAGCAGATCGGAGTTTGGATTTGTGCCCGGTTAATGGCAATAGGCTCGCCCCCTATTACATGGGACCTAAATATACCGGCGAACTGTGGGTGTACATTGGTTTCACTTCTGCCTAACCTTTCAGCGAATACAGGCGTGATGGTATGTGTTATGAATACCATTTCGAGAGCTGTGCGCTTGACATATCTACCTACTTTGAAATGTCCACCTAATTGTTATAATCGAAGATATCTAGAATTTTATTTATCTACTAACTTGTCTTCTGCACGCGACTTCGTCCGCATCAAAGTTAATATTGAATTAACCCACGGGAACAGTACATTTTTCTGGGTTAAAAAGTAGCCTATATGCTATTCCCGACTATAATCAATATCAGTGCCAAACATTCAAATGCGTTTAGCCGTCCTGGCGTGATTGCGTGAAACATCCATCCATCCAAATGGTTCTGAGGCAAAGCAGCGTTGCTGTGTTCCGGCTTGAAGAGTATAGATGCCAATGTAATTGCAGGCATATGAAATATTTCAACTTTGCCTCTGGAATTCCCCTCTGATGGTTTCCCTTCTGGTATTCTGGTTTTTCCTCTGTTATATGCAGCGGTGACCACTTAACATCAGGTGGGCCGTTTGGCACGTCGGTCGGCTTGTTTGCCATCCAATGATATTAAAAAAAACCGTACTTTTGCTTTTATATTAGTAGTCAATAGTCAATAGTCAATAGTCATTTATTCATTTGCAAACATGGGTAATTGTACATGTACAGTCTGTTGTCAACATTATCTGACCCACCCTAAACACAACCGAAATTGGACCCTCTGCCTATGATAATAAGGTTTAATTTCAATTTATCGATGAATACAGACACGCATAAACCCACTCAACGTTGTCGGAGCCACCGGCATTATAATTATCATTTTGTTAAGCTATTTTAATCATTATCTCGTTGACATTAAAGTTAAAAACCTTTTAAATCACCTTACATAATTAGAACCCAATCTTGAATTTCGTGGAGTCTTAACAAGTTCTTGTGGCTTGGCGGTTTGATGTTGGATTGGCGAGGAACAACATGTGGGTTCGAAAACACAGTCCACCTGTTATCAGTTTCTTTTTTAATTTGATTTCATTTCTACAAAATTGTTTGCATTATTAAAGAACGGCCAATATGATTTACGCCTAATAACTTATCTTGTAAACAGGTGGGTAAATTAAAAAAGTTTAAGTTCACATATATTTGCTTCGTGAGGTAGATAATAAATTCGTCTACTTAAGTGACAAAAGTTACACTACGCCTATTAGCATTGACTGTGCACACACATTTGTAAATCGTTTCGCATAACTCGTTAAGTATTTTTAAGCAATTTGGTGTAAAAAAGCATCATGTCGCAGCTTAATGACTATACCAAACATAAAATCATATTTTTACATGAGCAGAATGTTGGAATTAGAGAGATTGTTCGTCGTCTTAATATAGCAGTAAGTGTTTTTTTTTTATACCTATTTTATTTAATTGATTGTGATTAATGAACGCGTAGTTGGCTATTTTACTATTACATTCACTCCTTACAAGTTACATAAACGGTTCCAAAAAAGTTTTTTTTTTTTGTTTTAGGGAAATACGACTGTAGCTAAGACGTTATGGAGACAAAGTAAATATTCAGCGGATTCGTCCAGGGGCAAAAAACATCAAGTATAGTCCCGAATGCGATTGCCCATTAGTGTAACCGCAATAAAACACCATATTTCAGTGGAAACAGTGAGAAGGCATTTACACGCTGCTGGAATAAGGAATTATAAACCGGCACAGAAAATAGCATTGACACCTGCTGAAGAGGGGTCCGTTTTGCCCAGGAATATTTAAATTTTAATTGAGAAGAAAATGTTGTGATCTTCACTGATGAAAAAAAAAACATTTAAATCGAACAAAGATGAACGTAACAAGGAACGGTGCGCCATCACTCCGCTACTAATTAATCTAGGATATTTTTAAACACACCATGTAAGTAAATGCTCAATGGATAGATTGTTAAACCATTAAAATGTTGCCAATTACGTGGTGATGTTATTGTCATAAATAGTTTTTTTTCTATTTAAATGACATGTTTATTCACTACGTATAATAGGCAGCTATAAATCTTTAAAGCATTTCACAGATAAAATAAATTTTCTCGATAACAAACTTTCAAGAAAACATGCCTTTTTTAATGTTTATAAATGGTTAGATTTGATTATGGCATCCTCATAATATATTGTATATTAATTTGGAAATATGTGAGCATTTACTTACTTTATTTACCTAAGTGTTTTAATGAAATAATAAACATTTTAAATTTGCAATTGTTTAGTTTTATTTCTATGCGTTGTCCATTAAAGAACTGTAAAAAAAGTATAATAAAATAATTAAAAAAGAAACACCTGAGCAGAAGCTATATTTAGGTTAAACTTGATTTCGAACGTAAACAACGATTAGTGACCACAAGACTAAAGAATTTAAACCATATATATACTTTAATAAAGTTTATTCTTGCACAGCACAAGCAGCCAACCTTATCCTAGTGCAAATAGATTATTTTGTATTTTATCCCTTCATTATTATTTAATCACTCCATTAAGACATGATAATAAAAAAACTACCTATAAAATAGACAAAAATAAATTGTAAAGAGAAGTTGTTTTTGCAATTTAGTAAGGCAAGGAAAAATATGTTTGCGCGTTGTCACTGCATACCCTTAGTTAGTAGCATTTGAATACCAGTTTTACAATGAATACAAATATTTTATTTTTCAACTACCCACTTAATACAAGTTATGCCAAAATATTACCATTTTAGAAACTTTATATTTGAAGATTATCCGTCTATAGTTCTTTACAATAATACAAGAAATACTTTTAGAATAAATTCTAAATTGAAAGCAAAACAATATCTTCGTCGCAGGATTTGATCTCGCAACTTGTCACTCTCAGTCTTACACACAGACCACGAGACCAGAGTTACTTGACCGAACTCATTAAAATAAGCTATTACACTTATTATATTATAACAAGTTGTTATAAGATTTAACCCAATGCTTACGTGATAAAGATCAAATTTGCGTGTGTGTATTTTTATTGTAAGTATTTATTCCTTCTCAGTTCTCGAGCACTTGACTGATAACCTCATATAAATTGAAATTAAACCTTATTATCATAGGCAGAAGGTCCAATTTCGATTGTGTTTAGGGTGGGTCAGATAATGCTGACAACCGACTGTACAGGTATTAAATTTATAGTAGGTCCTCCATATTCTACCGACAAATAGGCATGCAAATTACATTAAAGTTTTGAATTTAAGATACAGATAAACATTAATGCTCAAATTGAAGTTAAATAAAAGAAATACAGAAATAATGAAGTGAATGTCAAATAGAAATAGTGTAATGTCAATTGGAACAGAATGAATGTCAATTAGTATGCGATCTATCATTCAAGAAGTCGTCAACTGTGTAATAACATTTATCAAGTAAAAGCTTTTTTAGCGTCTTTTTAAATTTTAATACAGTCATATTTTTAATAACATTAGGTACCTTATTATAAACGCGTGGGGCAATACCAAAAAAGCTTTTTTTCATTAATGCGGTTTTACATTTTGCTTGACATAAAACATTAACATACTGTGACCGTAGTAGTAGTAGTAAGATGGTATAATTTTAACACATGCCAACGCGTTAGTGTTAATTATTTTGAAATGCAAACAATACTATGCTTTATCGTCACTCGTTAAAGAACATTCAATCGTATAATTTATTTATCATAATTTTTCAGGCGTAATAATAGTAATGACAAAAACACCAAAACTTATATTTAAAATACATAATGATAATATTTCTCCAGACCGATTTCAGTCTCGGTGGCCAATCTCAGTGGTGACTAGCCAAATACGCAGGAGATAATAAAGTATAGATAGCAAACATAAATGCACTCCCATTTCCCTTACTCGCATTGTCCGATGGGACGGCAATCCGACACGACCGGGGAGAGATCAGGAGCAGGACCAACGATTTTAGGTGCTTTCTGAAACACGGAGGTGCCAACTTCCAAACTCCGGGCTGCTAGTAAGAAATTCGTAACGAATAATCCCAATAACTCTTTTTGCCCGACTTGGGAATCGAACCCAGCATCCCACATCAATAGACGCGATCGCTACCATGAGTCCATGAGTCAGTTTAATTTGGGAATAATATATAATCGGGTGGGAATAATATATAACATGTTCCGTACATGTCGTAACGAGAGGTTCGCTTATGTTTCACCAAAACACCATTGACACTTTTTTTTAGTGTACAACCAACGTTTCGTATACTAAGCATTTATTTCACAAACAACTTATTCTCAGTAGCAGCTCGGAGTTTGGATTTGTGCCCGGTTAATGGCAATAAGCTCGCCACCTATTACATGGGATATAAATATACCGGCGAACTGTGGGTGTACATCGGTACACCTCTGCCTAACCCTTCGGGGAATACAGGCGTTATGGTTTTTTTTTTGTTTTTAACTTGATCGGCAAATGTTTTATCTTATAAACACTCGCTTTACAAACATTTGGCAAATGCTTTTCTATCTCTTTGATGATTTTCAATCATTTGTATTTTTCATTTAATATTTAGATTATTTTGGGAGAATTTGGGTCTTATAATTTACAGGCAAGTACTGAAGTTCATAAAACCCACTAAAGTATTATTTTCTATACCTATTATCTAGTCGAAGGGTTGGGCAGAGGTGTACCAATGTACACCCACAGTTTGCTGGTATGTTTAGGTCCCATGGGGGCGAGCCTATTTATTTACATTCAAAAGTAAATACAACACATACAGTTTTCTAAAGTTATTTATTCTTAGCAAATAACACAGCCGATAGTAATTAAATCTTTTGCCGTAAAAACAGAAATTATATAGTATAAGTAAATGCAACACAAGTACTTTTTTCAAGAAAACGTATATTCTACAAATCTCCCTTTATTCACCAATGTATATGGAGGCAAGAAATATCTAGGTATTGATACTGGAAAGACTAACACATTTTTTGGATATCTTATAACTGTCTTATTTTCAGCTCCGAAGTAGAAAGCTTGGAGAACAAGTTTAGAACAGTAACTAGGATTTATTGATCTGAAGTTCGTAGGATACAACTTGTAAGTCACATGTATGGTCTTATTAGCACCGCCATTAGGGTTATAGTACATGCGATCAGCCCAACTGGCAGCCTCAAGGGCTACCGAATGGTTACGATTCCGGTATACTGTCGTCGAAAAACCATAATGTTCCTCGAACCACCTGTGCTTGGAAATTTTTCTGTTATTGCTCTCAATCCCTGTTACATAGCCTTTGCCACCAGGCATTTCTAATGCCAAGTCATCAGACGTCATGATCGCCGCGTGACCCATTTTCCCTTTACCGACTTCGAATGAGATCAAGACATCTCCTTTCTGTACAGTCTTCACAAAACTATCCTTATCACCAGGTGGGGGACGTTTGAATATTGCTCTCATATAGATAGACTCTTTAGTATCGACAAGTAACCCGTAGTTTTTCATTATGAGCCACTCCTGGTAATTAATCGGCTGACTGCCGTTCAATAAGGTGAATTTCCTATATTCATCTTTGAAGATATTTTTTTCATCCTGTTCGAACGATTCGAGTGAGTATTTTTTGGGATTGATTATCCCCATGTGGACCCCAACGCTGTAGATAGTCCCCGTCAGGTTCGAAACCGCGTCATTTCGGCCTGAAAACAATAAATTGCGGACTACTGTTTTATTGTTCTATCGTTTCCATTTTTGAAAAAAAAAGGTGACATGAAGCGAATCGTTGCGATACATCATTTTGCTTGACAAGTATGCAATTGCAGATGTGACCACACTGACTTAAGTGACTAAAACATTTTGTTTTTGTGCAGTCACTTCAATACACTGAACATAACATATTTGAATACACAATGGTTAAAAAACAAAAACCATCACAATAGGCTGTATTGTTTATTCTATAAAAATCTGCCTTGGTGTCTGCAGGTAAAGTGAACATGAGGCGAGTAGTTCACCTTAAATTCTCGTAAATAGCACAGCACGTTTCAGAAACTGAATAAATTGAAGTAAATTGCTTCTGTCGTCTGACCAGAAAGGCTCGAGGGAGCGGCGCAGTGTTCCTCGTAAGCCAATCGAGAGTAAGTGTGGCCATTATGGGAATGGCTGCACGAGTAAGAGGGACCTGCTGAAGAAAACCGGATCGAGGCCTGTCGGGAAAACCTTGAATGCTAATCCAAATCCCGCACCCCCGGCTATAAGCTAAGGTGGAACACCGCAGTGGATTTAGCCGGTAAGAGTCCGGTCATGCCCCTCCGTCACCCCCATGAAGGCGAAAGCCCATCTGGATTTCTGCAGTGCAGCAAAAAATAAGGACAGAAGTAAATTTAAAAAAAACATCTTACCAATATTTAATTCTTCAGTCAAAGCATGTGATCCAAAAGATACCAATAGAACCACACAAAAACACTTTAGTCCTAAGTCCATGATGGTGTTTTCAGCACCATGATTGAGGGATGTCCTGCGGATAACGAATAACTGGTGTAATACATTTTCATAGAACATTGAGAAAATTCTACGGACAATGACGTCATATGACATATTTATTAGTAATCAAACACACCTAATTTAGTAGAAAGGAATGGGTATATATCCCAATGATGGTGATAGGAAGGAAAACGCTGTGACTTTTTATAATGGACTATAGATTTTAATATAAGTTACGTAGGATTCAAAATTTGATGACGTGCGCGCTCAGTACCGCGAACGATGGTATTGTGGTTTTCCCGGCGGCCGGTGCGCGAGCACTGAGCGAACACCCCGCGATCGCCAATCCGACGGCGGTCGCCCAACGTGTACTGATGACGGCGAGTAGTCGAAATATTCCAAACATTTGCAGTAGTACAGCAGTTTATGAAGGAGCTCGTCGGGGTAGTACTACCACCGTACCTATTTCTGCTACAAAGCAGCGTTGCTGTGTTCCAGTTTGAAGGGTATGGGTACCGGTGTAATTACAGGCACATGAGACATTTCAACTTTGTCTCTGGAATGGCAACACATTTGCAATGCCTATGGTATTGCAGATGTACACAGGTAGTGGTGACCACTTAACATCATGTGGGCGGTCGGCTTGTTTGCCATCCAATGACATAAAAAAAACTAAACGCAAAACAAAACAAAAGTAATCTTCAGTTACTTAAACGCCTGAAATTACAGATTTTGGGCCAAATAACTGACCCAATTGAATTGACATCAGTTGTCATGTCAGCTTTGGAAAAATTCCAAAAAACTGAAGAATATTTTGAATAGAATTTCCTCTTTTCAAATTAGTCACTTAAGGGACTTCTGTGCCGAATGAATCATAAAAATAAATATAAACTATGAATAATATTTCAAAAGCTATGTACTTGACATACCTGCTTTGAAATAAATAAATAAATATCTTGGGACAACTCACACACGGCTATCTAATCCCAAGCTAAGCAGAGCTTGTGTTATGGTAACCAGACAACTGATATACATACTTATATAATTTATAAATACATACATATTATAGAGAAATGTCCACCAACTTAACCTAGTTATTATTATCGAAGATATTATTATCTAGAATTTTATTTATACACTAGCTTTTTTTTTCGTACATTTTCTTGATAAGAAACTAGAACGTGAACGAGGTGAAGGCAGTATGTAAGGATCGTAGCAGGTGGCGTTCTGTGGTTTCTGCCTACCCCACGGGAAAAAGGCGTGAGTTTATATATGTATGAAACTATAGCCTATAATATAGCAGTCAGGGCTAACGTAGCTCCTATTAAAAAAATTTTTTTTTTAGATCAGAACGGATATTAGATTAATCAAACAAAATCCAACAAACGAACAAACTTTTCAAAATCATAATATTACAATATAGCTTTAATCTGTACATGTTAAATGTTAAGAGTTAGTGCACTCGCTAGAATGTGTATAAAAATACAAGAAATGCTGTGATGTGCTGCAAACATCCTTTATCGTCACTCGTTTCTGATATATTATTAATTAAAGGATATTTACATAGACGGATAGTATAATAAACTGCCGCGTTAGCTTAGTGGTCCTAAGCACGACTGCTACGCTAGAGGTCCTGAGTTCGAATCCCAGGTCGAGCAAATAGTGTTATTGGGTTTTTCTACGAAATTCTTAGTAGCAGCTCGGAGTTTGGATTTCTGCCCGGTTAATGGCAATAGGCTCAGCGAACTGTGGGTGGTTCATTGGTACACCTCTGCCTTACCATTCGGGGAATACCGACGTGATGGTGGTTTTTGATGGATAGTATAATATCGTTTATCATGTTTTTGGCAAACGATCATTAATATGAGATGAAAACATATTTTTAACACTTTACAAAAATAGGTTCACTTATTAATTTCGTATCCACATTATTTATTTTGTATAGACACGTGGAAACTCTTAAAGATGTTATTACTTTATAAATAGAATAAAATCAAAAGGAAACAACAAAGATACCTTAAAACGATACATTAAGGCTCGTGTAGAAGATACGAGTATTTTTTATCCTTAGTATGAATGTCTTACGTGGGGTGTAAATAAATTAAGACTGAGGATTAGTCAGACGAACGATTATTTGTGTCCGATTAACTTTATTGCCGATTGCAGTCGGTGCCCCGTAACTGCCCCGTTGGTCTCGTGGTCGCAAGTGCGACTGCTGTGCAAGGGGTCCCGGGTTCGATTCCCAGGTCGAGCAAAAAGTGTTATTGGGTTTTTCTATGAAATTCTCAGTAGCAGCTCGGAGTTTGGATTTGTGCCCGGTTAATGGCAATAGGCTCACCCCCTATTACATGGGACCTAAATATACCGGCGAACTGTGGGTGTACATTGGTACGCCTCTGCCTAACCCTTCGGGGAATACAGGCGTGATGGTATATGGTATATGCAGTCGGCGATGTTGGATGTACGATTTTACATGTTTTAATGTGTCCTGCTGCCGCCAATAATACCAGCCTATTAATGTCTCACTGCAGGGCAAAAGCCTCTTCTCACATAGAGAAGGCATGAGCATTGATCACCATGCTTACTCAAAGCGGATTGGCGATTGAAAGGCCAGGTTTTCTCTCGATGTTTCCTTCACCGAAGTAAGTGGTGTC
Organism: Caradrina clavipalpis; assembly: GCA_932526535.1. Lineage (NCBI taxonomy): Eukaryota > Metazoa > Arthropoda > Insecta > Lepidoptera > Noctuidae > Caradrina > Caradrina clavipalpis. Next base: position 4,729,569 of record OW052095.1, read on the forward strand.
CAATTTAAAGTTGGAAAGTACATCTGAAATTAAAAAGTCACTTTGGTACTTGCCCGTGCCCGCTTGCGAACCCATAGCTCGTTGCCTGCCGGTCTATTCTGTAAAAATCGCCCTCTGAGAAGTTATGTGAACTGAAATTGAGATGAGCTGTCATCTTACCTGTAGTATAAGTACAAGAGGGGTGTTTATAGATTAGACTGGGCGATGCTAGGGATTGACACCTTATGCCCACTTCACTGAGCAAGATTTTTACAGGAAAGCAATACCTACTGTTAGGGACAATGAGGGCCTAACTAATAGATAATGTTTGTATTAATTGTTTTGAGTACTTAATTAGTAGATAAGATTTATGTTAGAGATAATGAGTACCTAGCTTGTAGATAATGCCTATGTTGATTGTTTAGAATATGAATTTGTATGAATAGGTAACTTGTAAATAATGTCGATCTACCCACATACGGGTTCACAAATATTTCCGAAGTAAAAATTTGAGGGTATTTTGAAATACTTTTATTGAAATTGTTAAGAGAAATTGTATATAAGTAGGCCCGATCGGCTCACTAATCGCACTCATCACTTGCCAGCCGGCGCGACTAGAAGAACTTGAGGAGCCGAACGCGCACTCATCACTTGCAAGCCGGCGCGACTAGAACAACTTGAAGAGCCGAACGCGCACTCATCACTTGCAAGCCGGCGCGACTAGAACAACTTGAAGAGCCGAACGCGCACTCATCACTTGCAAGCCGGCGCGACTACAACAACTTGAAGATCCGGATCTTCAGCCGCAAGTCAGCCGCTCAAGACGCAAGTCAGCCGCTCAAGACGCAAGTCAGCCGCTCAAGAAGCAAGTCAGCCGCTCAAGAAGCAAGTCAGCCGCTCAAGACGCAAGTCAGCCGCTCAAGACGCAAGTCAGCCGCTCAAGACGCAAGTCAGCCGCTCAAGACGCAAGTCAGCCGCTCAAGACGCAAGTCAGCTGCTCAAGACGCAAGTCCGGAGTCATAAAACGTTATTTCTATCCTGTTTCTAAGCGGGTGGACCGCGGCTCCGTATCCCTGCCACCTAACGGTGTCAAACGGTGGGGGTCGGAGTTAACGCCGTTCAAGGCGGTGTGGTAATTTTGTGCATTACCACCGGTTCATGAAGAGTGCCTTTTTCGAGGCGCGAACCGAAGTCGCACTTCTACGCCGGTAAGGTTGTGTGTGGTGCGGGGGCCGGACTGTAGGCACTGCTGAAGGAGCCGGATATTCCCACCGGTTCCCGAGCGCCCCGTAGGACACACTGCCCTCTGCTGGGTAGATCCCTGAACCCGTCCGATCCTGCACGCATCCATCCCTGGCGGAGCGTATCCCGGCCACCTGCGGGCCCTCCAACAGGACTGATAGGGCCGTTAGGGCTGTTAGGGACGTCAAATGTCGAAGATGACGCAGACCAGGAGCCAAGCAGCGATCGACGCGAAAGCAGGGAAGATATACGAAGAACCCCCCGCGTCACCGTCTGCACAAGCGTCCACGTCCGCGTCCGTTTCCGCGTCCGCGTCCGTACCCGCCGGAACAAAGCCGCGCGCGCGCCCCGACCCGAACGCACGTGCGCGTCCCGACCCGGTCACTCGCGCGCCCACGTTACCCGCACAAACGACGATGGATACAGATAGAACAAAGGCGACGCTACGAGCCGCCACGAACACCGCCGCCGCTGCCGTTGCAACCGCGTCTAACATTGAACAAGGCAGGGAAGGAAGAAGATCCAGAGCGGAAACCGAACGATCGCACGGATCAACTGTTAGCGTTATTGCCAGAATCAAGCAAGCTAAGTTCGATGCCCAGGAACGCCTAGCCGAAATTCAAAAGAGAGAACTGCAGATCGAAGCAGACCTCGTAAAGAAGCGACTAGCTTTGGACATTGCCACGATTCATGAAGAAACTGGCCAAGGAAGCGTCACTGCACGCGAAGCGTCTGAAGTGGAACATAGAGTCACTGATTGGTTAAAGAATGCCCAGATTAGAGGAGGCGAGCTACTTCCAACGACCACAGAACAGGACAGGTCATCGGCTGTCCGCGCATCGGCCCTGTGCGAACCACGGGGGGAGCGTACCGAGCGCGGGCCTCCAGGAGGATTAGCAAGACAAACGTCGCAGCATTCTTTCTACCAATTTGCGCCGCAGGAGGCGCCGAAAGGAGTCACCATAGAAACTCCAGGACGAGCACGGTCACCCACCCCGCCGCGATCAAGAGATAGGGGAATAGACAGACTAGCTGAAGCCATAGAGCGAATGGCCCAGCGCCGCCCGCCGCCCAGACAAGCGCAAGAACTGCCTTACTTCAGCGGCGCGCCGAATGAATGGCTGCTATTCAGATCAGCGATGAGGGACTCGACGCGTTTGTACGGATTCTCACCGGCCGAGAATCTAGCGCGACTGAGAATATGTCTGAAGGGAGAAGCGCGTGAAACAGTCGCCGCCCTTCTATATACCGCTACAGATCCCGCGATCATTCTACAAACATTAGAACAATGTTACGGTCGCCCTGAAATTATTATCGACAAAGCGCTAGACGACATAAGAAAGCTACAGCGCCCCGCGGGATCAGCTAGCGACTTGAACGCGTTCGCAATAAAACTACAGAACATAGTCTGTGTATTGTCAAGCATAGACGAGAGAGGGTACCTGCGGAACCCTATGCTGGCCCGCCAAGTAGTAGAAAAACTGAGTCCACACATTAGAACAAGATGGTGTGACTACGCCGATCAATTCGGAAGCGCGAGTGAACCCGAAATCGCAACCCTGTCTCGCTTCCTCATGGGAGAGGCAGACCGCGCCGTGCGCTACGCTTACTCTACTACGAACAACGCAAATAAAGAGCCGACACGGGGCACGATAGCGACCAAAGCGAGCAACGTGCCGGCGCGCCGCCAGAACGAGCGGAGGCGAGATGGCGCCACATACACAGCTACAGAAAACAAAGTATGTTTATGCTGCGGACTCGAACATGCGACGAACGAATGCAAGAAGCTGGAAGCGATGACCGTACCTGAACGATGGGCATGGGCCAAGGAAGCGCGTGTATGCTTTCGTTGTCTTAACAACCGTCATCACCGAGCCAGTTGTAAGGCGAAGAGATGTGGAATGGACGAGTGTCGCCACCCACATCACAAACTGTTGCACACCATAGAGCGAACCTCTACGACCGCTAAGGAAAGCACTGAAAAAGAAAAAGCGGTCGACGCGTCGGCTCACACAGTGACGTCAACAGGCGCGGTATTATTAAAGGTGTGCCCGGTCACGATCAAAGGACCGGACGGACTGAAAGTTGACACGTACGCTCTACTCGATGAGGGCTCTACGATTACTCTGATCGACGAGGAAACCGCTAGAGTCGTGAACGCGCGTGGATCGAAACGCGCCCTGCGACTGAACGGCCTGACGGCCACGCAGGAAGAACCCGAGAGTGAGAGCGTAGATTTGGAGATATGGGGAACACGAACTGACCCACATTCCATAAAGGCGCGAACCGTCAAACGTCTCAACATCACCAGTCAAACGATCGCACCAAGTTGTTTGAACTATGAACACTTGAAGCAATTACCACAGAACGAGGTCTGCTATGCAAATGCAAGACCGCGCGTACTTATAGGTGCAGACAATTTGCACTTAATAGTATCGCGAAATCTCCAGATCGGAGAAAGGAACGAACCGGCCGCGTCGCTAACCCAGTTGGGATGGGTAGTACACGGTACGGTGCCACGAACGATAGTGGCCAAAGAAAAACCAGAAGAGGGCGTCACTGTGCTCCATGTAAGCGCGCCGGAGCAACGCGCGCGAACCTACCACAATGACGAACTGGATGAACTAATTAAGGCACATTTTGCAATCGACGCTCTAGGAATAACGAGGGATTGCAAACCCGTGCAGGAAAACGAGCGCGCGAAGGAAGTATTATGTAATACGGCGCGACTCGTAAATGGTCGCTATGCAGTTGAATTGCCTTGGCGGACGAAGGACACTCGCTTGCCGCCTATTTACAATATGGCGGTACGGAGGCTACGATCTATAGAACATAGATGGACCGAAGTAACCTACTGGAGTGATTCTAAGACCGCGTTGCATTGGATACGAAACGACTCTGCAAGATACACGCCCTACGTTGCGCATCGGCTGAGCGAGATAGCCGAACTCACCCCCGCTGAACGATGGCGCTGGGTGCCGACCGCGCACAACGTAGCAGACGATGCAACCAGAGGCTACAGAACGCGCCTCTCTCAGAACGACCGATGGTTTACTGGCCCCGCGTTCCTCAAGGAACCAGAGGAAGCCTGGCCGATAGAAACGCATCAATGTAACGACGAAGGAACAGAGATGTCGGCCCATGTAATGGCCAGTGAGAGCGTGGTCGATATGACACGTTTTTCATCATATAAAAGAATGTTGCGCGCTACAGCTTATGTACACTTATTTCTAGACAAGTGTAGGAAACGCGCTACTACCTTAGAACTAAAACACATCGAAGAAGCCGAACTAACGCTTATTCGTGAAGCGCAGCGCGTCAGCTTTCCACAAGAAGTAGAACGACTCGCATCGGGAAAGGACCTGGAACGATCTAGTAGGCTGATCAAGCTCGACCCGGTATATGAAACCGATCGAATCCTACGTTTAAACGGGCGCATTAACGCCGCGAACGTGCCCGACCACAGAAAAAGACCGCCTATATTGTGCGGTAAACATCCGCTTGCACGTTTACTTATACGGCACGAACATGTCACGAACGGACATGCCGGCCGCGAGCACGTTGTAAATAACATACGTCAACGCTATTGGATACTACAGCTACGAACTACAGTGCGCATGATATTGAACAAATGTGTGACGTGCAAACTAAGCAGAGCTGCGGCACCGACGCCAGTCAAAGGAGACCTACCGCTCGAGCGACTCGACGCCTACTCACGGCCCTTTACACGATGCGGAGTAGACTGTTTTGGGCCCATGATGGTAGCAATTGGAAGGCGCAGAGAGAAACGATGGGGATTGTTATTTACCTGTCTCGTCACCAGAGCGGTGCATATTGAATTGTTAGCCGGGTTAAGTACAGACTCGGCGATAATGGCTATCCGTAGAATGGCTTCGCGCCGCGGGTGGCCTAAAACAATAATGTCCGATAACGGCACGAACTTCCGCGGCGCTGACGTAGAGTTACGTAAAGCATACGAAGAGTGGTCGCATGAGCTAAAGGACTTCGCGTTAACAAAAGGAATGGAATGGCGTTTCATTGCGCCCGGAGCGCCAAATCAGGGAGGCGCCTGGGAAAGATTAATAAGAAGCGTCAAAAGCGCTCTCGCGGTCGTACTAAAGGAACGTGCGCCGCGGGAAGAAGTCTTGAACACAGTTATGACGGAAGCCGAGTACACAATAAACTCGCGACCGTTAACTCACGTATCAGTGAGCCCCGACGACGACGAAGCATTAACACCGAACCATTTCCTACTGGGGTCAGCAGTAGGATTGCCGGTCACTGGAACTTGTGACGTAGACGATAAGCGCGCCTGGCGGACGGCGCAAGCATTAGCAGATCGCTTCTGGGCAAGGTGGGTGAACGAATACCTACCAACGCTAACTCCGCGCGGCGACGTCAGGAAGAAAACAGAACAAATACGAACGGGTGACGTCGTTATTATCGCCGACGGCTTATTGCCTCGTAACGTGTGGCCGCGGGGCCAAATCGTGCGCGCGGCACCGGGCCCGGACGGGGTGGTACGGATTGCGGACGTACGGACTCGCGGGGGTATTTACAGGCGACCTGTAAGAAGGCTCATCGTCCTGGACCGAAGGGATGAGGCTCGCAGTGCTACGCCGGGGGGAGAATGTTAGGGACAATGAGGGCCTAACTAATAGATAATGTTTGTATTAATTGTTTTGAGTACTTAATTAGTAGATAAGATTTATGTTAGAGATAATGAGTACCTAGCTTGTAGATAATGCCTATGTTGATTGTTTAGAATATGAATTTGTATGAATAGGTAACTTGTAAATAATGTCGATCTACCCACATACGGGTTCACAAATATTTCCGAAGTAAAAATTTGAGGGTATTTTGAAATACTTTTATTGAAATTGTTAAGAGAAATTGTATATAAGTAGGCCCGATCGGCTCACTAATCGCACTCATCACTTGCCAGCCGGCGCGACTAGAAGAACTTGAGGAGCCGAACGCGCACTCATCACTTGCAAGCCGGCGCGACTAGAACAACTTGAAGAGCCGAACGCGCACTCATCACTTGCAAGCCGGCGCGACTACAACAACTTGAAGATCCGGAGAACTGAACGCTCACGAACTGAGCCCCTGAAGTAAAGTGGGGACCTGCAACATAAGAAAAACTGGGGGGTCACTGGAAGCCTCAAGAACGAATAACGTGTAGCTAATCGTCGTATAGTGACAGTTTATATTTAAATAGACAACAATAAATACGGCAAGTGCCTTTCAACGTTATCAAGCTTTCATTTGACCTCCAACTGTAGGCATCCCCCACACCTACTGCTTTATTTTATTCGTATTTTCTTCACTGGGATAACAGAGAAATGAGATTTGAGAATATAGATAGAATCCATCTGTGTCTCTGTAGATTAGTACTCAATATTTTTTGTCAGCCACTGAATGTATGTACTACTGTATGTTTTGTGAGCCAGTCGGCCGTCTGCTCGCCCCAAGACGTATAAATATTCTCAGCGAAGAGCAGCCCAAAAGTTTATCTGCGTAAATGTAGGAAATGCTTCGTAACTGGCAAGTTTCCGCGCCCTAGGCGGCCCGCCCTCAAATTAGATACTTACCTAGTTAGGCATTCAGTTAGGGGCTTTCGTATTCTTTCGAAGTTTTCTTCGACGATCGTTAGTGCACTTGATTATTTCGATATATTTCTGTCTGAAGGTGAAATAGTGGGAATGCCTAGAAAAAATTGTGAACTGAAAATGTACGGACAATGACCTCATACGACATGTTTATTAGTAGAAAATATTAGTAAAACACACCTAGTTTAGTAGAATGGAATGGGTATATAGGGTCGATTTTCGAGACGGGTCACTAAGGGCAGGTTCCTTAACCGTTGTAGTTACAGGAAGATACTGAAATACTGGGCTTCTCAATAAGGAATTGGTCCAAAGTTGCCTGGAGTCTAGATTTGTATCCGGATAGTAATTGGCAAGTACCGTACCTGTGACTGACTGAAACATATATATTGGGCGTGATCTGTATTTTACTGTATACTGTGTAGAACTCTTTATATGCGTCTGTATTTCCGAACGCATTCAACCCTAATCTCTTCAACGTCAGAGTGAACACGCTTCTTCTGGGTATGCTCACTCCATCGTCGACTTTGTCTTTGTCACCTCTGGCCTAGGAGGCAAGAGCTTATTTATCTCGAATAAAAAATAAAACACACTGCGCTTTAAAACAGGTAACTAATTAAAAAAATCAAATAACACCTTACTACTAAAGTTTTATTAAGGCCCTACGAATCAAAATCGTTTAAGCTGTCCACTGCATAAGTGTGGTGAGAAGTACATCTGCATATGGACCCCGCACAGGTACCGTGGCTGGTCCCCCGAAGGTGACAGAGCTCATTGCAGTCGTATTTACATGCTCGCTTCTTCTTTACGGCTGCTAGGCTCCCTGAGAACAAACAAAATAAAAAAATAATAAATAACTGGTTTAAAAAGATATTTAATGATACCGAAAGATGTTCTTTCCATCATTGTGGTATTTTTTTTGTGCTGAACCTTTTTGTTACGCAGATATTGAAGGTCAACGTTCATAAACCAATAATTTTAAAACACAACTTTAAAAAAAAAGTATTAGAGTAATAGTGATTCTTAAACCACGTTAACTGTAAAATTTGATTTTTACTTATTTTAAAATCAATAAATATTTTGTAAATTGAGTTCTCAAAAAGTAAAGTCACAGTTTAGTATTGCTATACAAACTCTATGGGGTAAATTGGGGGAATTGTGTCTCAAGAGGTCAAAAAATGTATGTCAATTGATTAATGGCTTTAATGTCGGCTTCCCGAACTATGCTGGTAGTTTGCCTCTCCTCATCATCATCATCATCATCATATCAGCCGAAGGACATTCACTACTGTAAATAGGCCTCCCCAAAGATTCCCAAAAGGACCGGCTGGAAGCGACGGTCGGTTATAGTTTGCCTCTGCTACATTAAAATCCATCCACTAATAATGTCACTAAACTTATACTTTGCATCTTAATAATCATCGTTCATACGAGTACGTTTTTATAAAACACAAATTAATACATAAAATAATTATGATTGTTTGCAAAATTTACTCTAAAATGTTAATTCTTAAGATGAGTTTTATTAGCTACAATGCAAGCACATTAAAAGGTAACAACCGTATAATTAAGGATGCAATGAACATAAATAATTGTCTTGATATTATCAACACGATTTATTAACATTACTTAGCGAGTCTGAGAATAAAGATAAAGCTGAAAATGCAACGTGAACTGGGTTTTTTTTTAAATTAATTTCTACTGTATCTTGGGTGCTGTTTATAAACATACATACATCCATAAACTTACGCCTTTTTCCCATTGGGGTAGGCAGAAACCATAGAATGCCTGCTACGATCCTTACATACTCCTTTCGCCTCATCAACGTTTAGACATCTGGTCATACAACACACATACACAAAGAACCAGACCCGTAAGAACTATCTGCAAGCTATACACATATTTGATCCTTGTGAAAATCGAACCCGAGACATGCAGCATAGCAACCAATCGCTTGGCCACTATGCCAAGTGTGCCCTTTTTATTTGTGTTTCTTTTTGGTTTTCATTCAGCAATATGGTTAGTGTATTTCAGATATATCAATATTGAACAAAGATATAGCACAGAAACCCCAGGGTTTTGACATCAGCAAATTGCATGAAGCAGAGGTTGATCACTAGTTATCCTATCCTAACTAATATTATAAATGCGAAAGTAAATTTGTTTGTTTTCTTTTCACGCCTTAACCACTAAACTGATCATCCACAAATTTTGCACATACGCTGTCAGGTGTACAGAAACGGACATTGGGTACCTTTCATCCCGAAAAAAGCACTGTTCCCGAAGAAAACAACAATAATGTTATTGTAGTTATAGATGACGCCACGTGTCTTTTGAATCATGATTTAATTTTAAATAAAAAAAAAAACAACTAATGAACGTTTGAAGTCTCAGGCAGAGCTAGTTTAAATATATAAATATAGACAGCAGCTTGAACTTGCAATAACAAACACCTCGATCATTTTTCTTTTCGGTTTTGTTTTGAAGTTTTAATTTCAATGCAATCTGTTTTTCATTTATAATTATGTTACCAACTACTAAGAACTCACCTTTATTTTTATACAAACTGGAGTCATCAATCAAGAGACGTGACTAAAGCAGTAAATGAAAATGCCCAAACTGGTTTAATTGCTATTTTAGCAACAAGAATATTTCGCTTATTTACTTAACTCCTAGCTTTGATAACTGAGCAAGATAAACAGAGGGATTAACGTTTGCTGAATGCATTGCGTATTCGTATAAGCAGTATATGTATACATATAAGATTCAGTTTTGCATTTTCGACAAAATGAAAGAGATAACAGCTATGCTAGTGATTCTGAACACGATAGACAGATGAACAAGACCAAAATAAATAGGTTTTTTTAGTAGGTGAGTTTCGAAATCGAACTCATCTTGCCGTCGGATGAGGCGATGAACCCGCACACACACTGATAGTCGCGCGACACTACCTACCGTACACGCAACAGGGTGATTCTGTTTTTGAAAAAGGTGTATTCTGAAATATTGTAAACGTAAACGATTCAAAAGCAAGTACATATTTATACAGCTAGAGCATACAAGCTTTATGTAGAAAATTTACTCATATTTTAATCATTGCTCTTTGTGAAGGAGCTCGTCCGGAAAACTACTACCACGATACCTATTTCTGCTGCAAAGCAGCGTTGCTGTGTTCTGGTTTGGAGGGAATGAGTGCCAGTGTAATTACAGGCACATGAGAAATTTCAACTTTGTCTCTGAGATGGCAACGCATCTGCTATGCCTATGATATTGCAGACGTCTGTAGGCAGCGGTGACCCCTTAACATGACACCGTAGGCTCGTTTAACATTTAATGTCATAAAAAAAATACACTAAAATCATTTTTTGCACCATGCGGCTTCAAACAATGCACCGAGTTGTGATAATAAACAACTGATAAGAACGCGCTATCAATATGATTCACAACATTAGTGAGTAATTAATTACGCATAGACAATTCAAGGATAGATACTAATTAAAATGGTTAAATGAAGTGACACTACTAGGTGTCATACGAACATTAATATGTAAATTTTACTGTTAAAAATGGGTGTGAAAAAATTAATTTAATAAAAAGGCTAATGTTCGCTTATGTTGGAGGTGCTTATAGAGATTTTTTTTTGTATTATAATCACGATCAAAAGTGTCTTTTAATGGTCTAATTTAAAAAAATGATTTGAATTTTTTACTCTTTTTATATTTAGCCAGCTAAGGTTAAGTTTATCTGTAACATCAAAACTCTCCTGATATAACTAAATCTATCCCTTTGGGGATCGGCTTTTAATTTTAATTTTATTATTACAGTTTAACTGCCTGTGAGAGTGAACATACGAGTAAATTGTTGATGTTCTCTCATATCTTCTACGACAAACGACATATAATATTTTAACAAAAAAAGTATAGTTAGAAACTTGTTTCTTCGCGGGTTAATTGACGTCACAAAAATTAAACATGACGTCCATATTGCAATAAATTTTGTCATAGTCGGGCTTTCGTTTTTAACTTTCGTATTCGTTGATTTCCTAGAATTGCGAAAAACTAAAGACGTCATAAATAATTTAATACCTACTAATTCTACCGTCGAGACGTAAGTAATTAAATATTCGGCATTCCCAGCCGTTAGCTAGTTACTCATTGATATACTAAAGGTTGATAACCTAAACATGCGCATGGGTATTTAACTACACACACATACCATCACGCCTGTATTCCCCGAAAGGTTAGGTAGAGGTGTACTAATGTACACCCACAGTTTGCCGATATGTTTAGGTGTTTAGGTCCCTTAGAATAGGGGGCGAGCCTATTGCCATTAACCGAGCACAAATTCTAACTCCGAGCTGCTACTGAGAATTTCATAGAGAAACACAATAACATTTAACTATTGCCATAATATTGCGTCTTTGCCTTAGATCCATCTGATAAACATCAATACCTAACTAACATCAACAAGTTAAAGTAGGTAAATACCTACCTACGCTATCGACAAACTATAGTAGGTACCTAAGGCAGTTATAAAAAGTACCGGTCCACTCATAACCGGTCTAACTAACTAAGCTAAGTAGGTGTTTTTTAGTTTCGTTCAAACTTTTTTGTTCGATTAAATTAGTCGGTTTCTAATATTTATTATTCTGCAGTCCCGACGGTCAATCTCAATGGAGACGGGGCCAGTTCGCAAGTGGTATTATAACACAGGTGCACTCTCTTGCTCCCGTACTCCGTCGGAAAATCAATGAGACACAAACAGAGAGAGCATTTCTCTCTGTTTGTGTCTCATTGATTTTCCGAAGATTAACGGATTTGCGTGCTTTTCGAGCCACGGAGGCCACCTTCAAAACTGAGGGTGCTACTGAGAAATTCCTAATAGAATGGCCCAATAGCACTTTAGCCGAACTGGAAATCGGAGCCAACTCTATAATCATGGTTGCGACCGCGAGACCGACGACTTTGAATACCATACAATAGATAAGTAGCTGCATAGGTTTTATAATTCTAATAGGTATGTATCGCATGGCATATAACCATCCAGTATTAGAATTACATTCAGCTGGTTTATTCTGTAAAAAAATCCCTCGGTAAAGGTGAAATGAGCATGAGTTGAGCTGAGCTACTGAGAGTTACGAAGATGAATAAGAAGTCCTAAGAAAAGATGCATGTATTGTGTGAAGAATAATATGAAAGAGCAGGGAGTCTGTGATATCATGACAGTCGTCGGTTGTCAGGACGGCATGGCACAGGAAAACGTGTTGCGCTGAACCCAAGCAACATGGATAATAGGATGATGAGGAGAGCTGTCATCCCTTGTAATGCTAGAGATTGCCTGCTTACACCAAGTTCACTTCACATATATTCACCATATAACTGCAAGACTGAGAGAGAATGCAATTCTTCAGTGCAGATTGGCCAACTTTACCTATCGGCTTTTGGTTCGATTTTTAAATAACCTAATAATAATTCTTGTCTTAAATACGAAACGTAAATCTTAAAATAATGACAATTGTATTGTTATCTCGCGTGAAGGAGTAGCCTCGGTTCGTAGCTTACCAGAACACTGATAACACTCGTTGCAGTCGTAATTTTCTTTTAATTTTCTCGGTTCGCTTTCCTAGTAAAGGTGTTCACCTATTACACTGTACCATATCATGTTCGGTCATAGCTTAAAAAAGTTTCTACGACATTCGGGCTTTTTAATTATTTATTTTTTGTTTGGTGCCAATCTGCTGCAACACTGGAGGATGGAGCTGGGCAGAAGATAAAATATATTTTATTTGTAAAAACATGAGTATACACCAGTTTACAGTCTAAGGTGAAAGGTTAGGTTTAAAATGGCATACAGGTTTTACCTTTTTTTACGACGCAAAAAGTCGAAATGGTTAAGAATAATATAAGGGTCATCTTGTACGCCGCTTTCGACGTATCAACCGTATGAAAAAAGTGCCCTTATACTAACTATTATACTACGAAACCCACTCTTGACCGTTCTGTCACCGTTCCGTTTTCCATGTCAGTTTCTGATCCAACTGATCATTACATACATTTATGATGCGGTACGGTGTAATGGATGAAAACCTTTGGGCGTAAAAGTTGAATATAGGTAAGAATATTTGAAGACATTAAAACGTGCAGCTAATTATACCTACTTTCGTTTTTTGCAGTACCACTGTGGTTCCTGGTGGCGAGTAGTTTTAAAACTTTTGTCGTGAATTTCATAGGAAACGACTTTAATTAGAAAATAAAGCAATGAAATGATATATATTTTTTTAAATGTCATTGGATTGGCTAAACTAGCCAACGATACAATTGCTAAGTGCGGTCACCGCTGCCTATAGACATCTGCAATACCAGAGGCCTTGCTAATACGTTGCCATCCCAGAGACAAAGTTGGATAATTTCGCTTAACATGTCAAGATGCCATAGTCGCCAGATCTACGGCTGAAACTTTGATCAAGTACAAAGATACCTTACATACTAAAGAGTTCTTCACACGTGTGAAGAAGGAGTGTTCTTCACAGGAGAGATAATATCTCAGGTTGCGTACGTCGCCTATATATCGCGGTCAGGTTGGCGAAGCTTTACTCTTCACGCGAGATTTAAAAGAAACGGCTTTAGGGATTAATATTTCAAAATCCCCCTGTGATAATATCGCTATGTAGAGAGGCATTTACTTTTAAGTGTGACAAGGATGAGAAAAAATCAAATGAATTCTTCCGCTCTGGGTTTAGCGGAAGTGAATGTCAGACTCTTACTGACTAAAACCAATTCGTGTTCCTCCCGCTCTTTGCGTTCCAGGGCTGCGGTGACTATTTCAAACAATTCCGCAATCCTTGTTTTATATACAGCCTGGATTTTAATTCAGTGACCATTTTTCGGGAGGTGAAAATATTCGTGAATTTTAACTTTTTTATTATATGGAACCGACTCTGAAATATGTGAAATCCAACACAATCTGAAATGTATGATACATCTGATTGTTTTTTGAGCGTCAGGTCCCATTGTATTGTAGTGTATAATCATATTTGTTTTCTCCAGAACATACATTACAAAGAGTTTGGAGTTGGTTTAGACCGCTCGCTTTTAATCTGTAATTTAATCCTCTCGCTTTTAAATTATAGTGCCTAATATTCTTCAGACCGATTTTGGTCACTACGGCCAATGTCAATGGAGACTAAACAAGTGCGGAGGAGATATTACACGGTGGGTTGGTCGTCAATCGGATACAATCGGGGAGAGATAAGGCACAGAACCAATGGTTTTACGTGTTTTCAGAGGCACTTTTGCTTTTGCCTGACCTGGGATTTCAAACCCATGACACCACGCTCAACAGTAGAACTTTCGGCCGCGAGACAAACAACGGAGCAGGCATGCCTACTAGGTCTATAAAGTACGAAATAACAATCCCGTTAAACAAATAAGAATCATGTATTATTCAATAGTTATTTATGTTGTAGTTAGTGTGTTTAGTTTTCTTTGTGTTGTGAGTTTTATCAAATTGACCTTATAATTAACCTCTTAACTGTGCATAATGGAGTTAAATTTTCTAACTGTAGACGTTTGTCGACAAATCGCGGAGGGTAATAAATTTTAACATTATTTTGGTGCTACTCGATCGTAGAACACCGTAGTATGGTTTTTTTGTCGCACAGTTAGGCGTATTGTTTTACCTATTGCAAGTCAGAATAAAATGTATTGCCAAAGGTTTAAAGAAAAGCCTTATTCAAAAATGTTTCTTGAAAATTAAATAGAATGATGACTAAGGATATAAAAAATAAATTTTCTTCGCACAATGGTCAAAATTTTGAATGTAAACTTTTTTTATGTGATGAAATTACTTATAAGGAATTCAATCAACTAAAACTAAAACAAAAAACTAGTTCCTCTTTGTAGAGCGTCATCTTTATCACACATTGTATAACTATCTCTTTCTAAAAAACGATTTGCTTTACATTAATGTTACGTGCGATGTTTTTTCCTTCAATCCCTGATTCAGTGTATTATGATACAATATAATATATAATGCAACTATGCAATTTAAATTAACCTATGTACTATTTTGAACCTGTTACTACTTTTAAATATATTATCCTTTGTACTATTGTCGTACCGTATGTACCGACCGCCATTTTTACCTGTTTGAATAACATTATTCTTTGCTCAATATTCTTGATTGAAAAAATATATTTATTTCAGATTTTTTATTAAACACACATACTATCACGCCTGTATTCCCTGAAGGGCTAAGCGAAGGTATACAAATATACGCTCACAGCTCGCCGGTGTGTTTAGGTACCACATAATTAATAGGGGCGAGCCTATTGCCATTAACCGGGCACAAATCCTAACTCCGAGCTGCTGCTGTTAATTTCATAGAAAAACCCAATAACGTTTTGCTCGACCTGAGAATTGAACCCAAGACCTTTTACGTAGCAGACGCATTTAGGACCATTAGGCTAACGAGGCAGTCATTTTAGTAGTTTTATTAATATGTATAAAAATAGTGCTCTCAGTAAGACACAAGCTAACGGTAGTTTACAATGAACCTCCTCACCGTCAACCACTGTTCGCCTTTCGGCGAACTCCTTCTACATCTGATTGAACCCAACTGTTGAATTTTACTTTTCAATGTTAACGCCACACAATTTATTTAAAAAGAAATCTAACAGGTAAAGTAATAGAATTTATTTTCCCATGCATTGCATTTTATTTTGGTCAGTTATCTTATGTACCGGATCAATAGGTAAATAGTCGGAGAGGTGTTTATGATTTTCCTCTTCAACCTGTTTTTACACTTGTTTTTTTTTATATCATCATTGAAGTCGACTGTGGCAAACGTGACGTGACATAACAAGATAGAGAAGTTTGGAAGGGGAAAGGGGAAGCCCAGCAGTGGGACAAAAAATAGGTGGGAGGACAAAAAATAACGTCATTCAAACAGCAGAAACAACAGACAATCAAGAGTCACCTTACAACTTGTATGGGCTAAACAATAACTTAACGATAAACAGTGACTTGAGTACTTACGATAAAAGTTCCTAAACAATGTACAACAAAAGAGACAATACATTGCCAGTACAATAAACCGTGAATCAGATAAAAATAATATGTCACCAACACAAACGTAAACTCAAAAACATGTTTATACTAACCTTGTAAACTTAAACATAGTATCACAAAAATGATAAACAAACTAAACAACTTCACTTTCATTTTCATATAATTTTGTTCTTATTAAACAAACACAAGATCACTGTACATTTACTGCACATTGTTTATACAATGTTTATTTGTTACTGTTACTGATCACAGCTTCTTGAACTAATGAGACGAACGATTCATGCTAACGTGTGATACCAACTGCAGAACGCTAAATAGCGCCGTCTTGTGGCAAATGTCAGAAGGAAATAATAAAGCGCATAATTGTAGACGCGGAAAAACCCGTTTTGAGAATAACGATTACGTTTATAAACGTATTTTGCGTGGATATTTATTGGTTTATCATTCTTATTGATTTATCATTCAAAATGCCTGCTGCAAAGCAGCGTTGCTGTTTTCCAGTTTGAAGGGTGTGCGTGCCGGTGTAATTACGGGCACATGAGGCATTTCAACTTTGTCTCTGGGATGGCAACGCATCTGCATGGCCTCTGTTATTCCGGACGTGCATGGGCAGTGGTGATCACTTAATATCAGGTGGACCGCCGGCTTGTTTGCCATCCAATAACATGATTTTAAAAAATATACATAATGTATATTTAGGCCCGGATTCCACCCAAAGCGGTGAGAAGAAAATATGCTGTGAGATGTGAAAATATCGCAAGGTTGTAAAACGGTGCCCAAATACATTGATAGACCAAAGTTCAAAATTGTAGTTTGTTTTATGTATTTGCTTTTAAAAAGAAATACATATGGAATTACCCATTTTTTAACATAAAAAGTTACCAACTTATAAATCTATCTAATATAATAAATATAAGCTTTACTAGGAATAAATGTTATAATAATAATTTTAGCTTTTATTTTATAAAATACAATACAAGTCACCAATTTATCATTGAATAATTATCGATAAATTTAGTAGCATCGACAGGCTCCGCCGCGACACATGCCTCCGGCGTAATTGAGGCGGTGACAAAATTGGTTGCAATTCACCGTGTTACAGGCGCGCGTCGAAGGCATAATTAGCTCTTCTGCAAGAAAAAAAAAACAAACCATGCATTAATATAGATAGAAGAAAGAGTAGACTTATCAGGAGAGACAGAAACTCGTAAAGTCGGTTAAAAAAAGAAAGAAGCGAATTTTGTCTGTGTTTGTTAGTCGGGGCTTTTTTGTTAGGTTACAACAAAATTCTACGTTAACTCAATGTTAATAGATTATACAAATAAAATCCAAATCAAAAACATAAATAAATAAGGTTCCAACATAAATAAATAAGGTTGTAATATTTTACCTTCATTTGTCCTTACGACGTAGTTGGATTCTTCTTGTTCGTCAACGGTTACTTCGTTCAAGAAAGATGGATCTACCAAAAAAAAAACAAGTATTGATAAATATGAGTATACTAGTTTGGTAGAAGATTTCAATCAACCTATCTTGCGTACTGTTATAAATCACGTTAGAACGGTTAAACGTATCTAGATAAAATTTGGCCCAGGGATGCCTTATAATCCGTAATAGCACATTGGCTACATTTTGCCGTTTTTGTGTTCCCAAGGTTTAATTTAAAACTTTAGAAGGTAGGCAATATGGCAAATGCTACAAAAAAATACTTAATAATGAACTGTTTTTCACTTCATTTGGGAAAAATACTGGTTAAAAATAACGTAGCATAAATATTTAAAAGTAACCTGTCTGTATGTTGTTGTAGCACTCGCAGACTCCATTGACACATCTGGCGCCTTCATAGCCGCGACGAGTACACGTGCGGTTGCATCTCTTTATCTTGCAGACGCGTCTCGGGGCTGATGCCGAATACTCATCAACAGCATCAGCATCTATCAACAATGTTTACCTACATTGTAATGTAAGGTTGTAAAAAGGTATAAAACGCATATGAAAGAGAAAGATGAGACTCTCCAGCAGTTCTCTAAGCTGTAAATCATGGAATCTCAACCAAAATATGTTGAAACAGTAGGTCGAAATTTTTGTTCAATATAAATATAATATTACCTTCTGTTCTGAAGAAGTTGTCACACTTGCAGCGACCATTGACACAGGCGCCGCCGGGGAACTTCAGTCTGCGACATAATTGCTCACACGCACGCAAGTTGCAACTGCGTTCATTCTGATATTCTGACAGTTCAGATACTGGGAGAGAATTTTCAAGAATCTCATCTATTAGAAATGAATAATAAGAAATAATTTAAATACAGCGAAGCAATTCATAACTCTAAAAGATATAAGAGCTCCACGCCACTGTCACAAATACAGAGGTTCTTACACAACAAAGCCATTACTACAACTGAATTTGAACTGTTAATCCATATATATATAGTCTACAATCGTAATTTTCCTTTACCTTCTACATTATAGAAAGATTCAATCACGTCAGTCATGGCATCTGAAAAAAGGAACACTATAAGAAAATCTACTAAATCAGCGAAGTATCTTGCAGCAATATTGAATTAACATTAAAGTACATGTAAGTTATATAAATTCTAATATATAACCTTCTGGTTTGGGGAAATAGTTATTGCAGCTGCAGCGACCCGCAATACAGACGCCTTCACGAAACTTGAGTCGACGGCAGAGGTCATTGCACGCCTGGTGGGTGCACTTTCTTAGCGAATCAGACTCTTGCATGTCCGAAAAGGTTTCAGGAACTGCATCTATGATAGATTGATATTTGTACTTTTGTGAAGTTCTAAGTGATGTGTGAAAGGTATGTGGAGGAAAGAGAAACAGGGTGTAAACTTTCTCATCCTCTATTGAAAAGGGAGGATCCTCCGACCAGACAGATGTTGCGTCTGGTGGGCTACTGCCCGGCAGTTGTTAACGGGATTTTGTATACATATATGCGAATGTCATTTTTGTCTGTGTAAAGATTTTCAGGTACTAACCTTCTTGCAGAGAACGTTTGCAAACGCAGCGACCTCCGATACAGGTGCCGCCACGCAGATTGAGTTTACGGCACATGTCGATGCAGCCCTGGGTGTAGCAACCTCTTGGTGAGACAGACTCATCAGGGTCTGCAAGCGATTCTTCAGAAACTGAGGAAGATATTATTGTGTAACTTTAAAACAGAATATGGAAATTGTAGGGCTGATAGCAAATTTTAAACAAAAGAATACGATCGAGTAGACGAGCTCGGAGTTAGGATTTGTGCCCGGCTAATGGCAATAGGCCCACCTCCTATTACATGGGACCTAAAACATACTGTGGGTGTACCTTTGTTCACCTCTGCATAACTCTTCGGGCAATGCAATGCATGTGTGTGTAAGTAGACGACCAACAAAGTTTTGCATGATCATTTAAAATTATACCTTCCGGTTTAATCTTATCGTCGCATTTGCAGTGACCGTCGACGCAGGCGCCACTGGTGTTATTCAGCATGTGACACAACAGGTTACATAGTTTCAAGTAGCATTTTCTCGGTTTCGTTGCAAATTCAGTCTCGGGATCATCTGTCATGAAAATAAGTCATTAATTACCAAATACTTCTTAGTAGTTACGCAAACTTAAAATTATAATATAATTACCTTTTTGTAAAACTGACTCTTCCAGGTTATAGACTGATTCTTCAGAAACTCCATCTAAAACAGATAATATTAGTAATTGCATTACTAATACTTGGAAATACACGTATGTGTAGTTAAAGATACTAACGAATGAAGTTTAGATTGATAAGTGAATACAGTAAAATTAAGTTTTTTGTAATAGTAAAGCTACCTTCAGCATTGAGGAAGTTGTCACACTTGCAGCGTCCGTTGACACACGTGCCACTGGGGAACTTGAGTCTGCGACACAACTGATCACATGCTTGCCAGTTGCAGCTCTTGGGATTGGCTGCAACTTCAGTTTTGTAATCATCTATAATGACAAAAAAAACATTTAATTATTAAAGAAATACATTTTAGTATTAATCCCAAACAAAAAGAATATTGAAATTTACCTTTTGGTAAAACTAAGTCTTCTAAATCAGTCAGTGACTTTTCTGCAACACCATCTAAAATAAATACATAATTTACACAAAATAGAAGCACAACTAAAAGGAAAATTGATGAAGTGATGAACAACAAAGTTTGACTAAGAAATGAAATTAATAGGGTTGCTTAATAATGTTGTAAAAAATGTAATTCTCCAGACCGATTCCGGTCACGACGGCTAATCTTAACGCAGACTAGCCACGTACGCAGGAGATATTATAGTGCACAAGTGTGTGCGCAAACACAGATGCACTCCCTCTTCTCTAACTCACATAACCCGACGGAGCGGAAATCCGACATGACCGGAGAGACATCAGGCACAGGACCAACGGCTTTACGTGCTTTCCGAGGCACGGAGGTGTCACAACACCAATAAAAAAATACTACCAATAATTATGTTATCGGGTCAACAAAGGAATGTACAAAGCTACCTTCCCCATTGAGGAAGTTGTCATTACAATAATTAACATAAAAGCTTAACTGAAGGGACAACTGATGAAGTGATGACTAACTAAGGAGTGAAATTAGTAGGGTTGCTTAATAATGTTATCAGATCAACAACGGAATATACAAAAATACCTTCAGCATTAAGGAAGTTGTCACACTTGCAGCGACCGTTGACACACGTGCCACTGGGGAACTTGAGTCTGCGACACAACTGGTCACAAGCTTGCCAGTTACACTTTTTTGGAGTGGCTGCTACTTCGGTTTCAGGATTATCTGTTTAAAAAAATCAATTTTAATTACAATTATGGATTAAATTGGCTTGCAACTGTAAACATTTTACAAGTATTTTACGTTTAGAAGTGTTTAGAATTTGAATACACTAAATTCAAAATTATATTAAAAAATACCTATTATAATTGTCGTTCAAAAGTGTCTTTTAATGGTCTAACTGAAATAAATGATTTGACTTTGACTTTGACTTTGAATGTATAAAAAAGAAGCTTCCCTTTTTTTTATAAATAATAATTATTATTATTCTTACCATCATAAACGTTAACGGTAATCACAGACGCGTTGATAACGCACACAGTCGCAAGAACGAAGATTATTTTTGAGAACATGATGTACTACTTCGGTACTGGTACCAATGTAAATAGTACTGATGCCTTCCTGTTGAGCATATTTATAAGGAGTGTTGCGACATCGGGACTTCACCGAAGCTAAAGGATCTTTTGTGAGTCAGTCAGTTTTTGTTTGCCCCCCACTAGCTTTTGTCAGTGTTAAACTGATAAGTAATTATTGGATTGCAACATGAACATTGTAAACATTGATTTGTTAGAAAGGGTTTTACAGTGTTGGGTTGAAAAACTGTGATAGCTATCACCTTTCATTATTGCGGTAGTTGTTGTAAACCTTGTTTATTTCCGTGTTCTACCTTAATTGATTGTCTCCGCAAAGGCTTTTTAACCAGAAGGCGAACTGTACTAATCAAAATTGATCAAATTCTGGTCGCAATTTGATTTCATCGAAAATCAATACCAAAATAATAATATGCAGGTAAGATTGAATAAATGAAGAACACGCTGACAAAAAAAAACAGATTGATGATTTGTTAGAAGTTCAGAAAGGGTTTTACAGGACCTGCTAAGCTAAAAAAGGGTGAGGCCGCTAGGTTTGCTGTATACATCATGAGGGTGTGCTTATGTCAATAGTCAGAAAGTACCAATTTGAGGGATTGGACTCCCCCCAGCTCCACAATCCCCCATGGCATGGCTCCCATGACATCTCATGGCATAATCATGCTTGAGAACACATATGGCTACATCAAATCTAACGGATTCAGGTTTCCGTTGCTGTCAAACGGAAAAAAATGAAAAATACGCATCATTAAAGAGAATGAAGTTATGTGTATGATTTTGTGTGGATATTTAGTTAGCCTAGCGGTCTTGGGTTCGATACCCAGGTGGACCAAACTATTATTGAGCTTTCATTGAAATTCTCAGTAGCAGGTTGGAGTTAGGATTCGTGCCCGGTTAATGGCAATAGGCTCGCCCCTGACATGGGACCTAAACATACCGCCAAACTGTGGATATACATTGGTACACCTCTGCCTAACTCTTCAGAGAATACAGGCGTGATGATATGTTTGTGTATTTAGTCAACAGCTTAACTGCTTTGCTGCATTCTGATAACACAACGTTTATGTTGCAATCCAATAATTACTTATCAGTTTAACACTGACAAAGGTTGTTGCAGACCGAACATAGATTAATAATACACAAAAGATCCTTTAGCTTTGGTGAAGTCCCAACACCTGTCGCAACACTCTTTATAAAAATGCTCAACAGGAAGGCATCAGTACTATTTACATTAGTACCAGTACCGAAGTAGTACATCATGTTCTCTAAAATAATCTTCGTTCTTGCGACTGTGTGCGTTATCAACGCGGCTGTGATTACCGGCAGTGACAATGATGGTAAATATAACACTTATATATTTTTCAAAATGAACATCAGTTAGCGTAGTTATTAAATTACTACTTTTATTTTTTATTTAAGCTGTTCACGTTTTAAGACGTTGTAGAACATTCACGTCAGAACAAAAGTTGCTCAAGTGGCAATGTAAGTAAATTAACTCTGTGTTTTAAAAGAGAGAGAAAAGAGTGTCCATGGAGTTTCTTGCTCGTTCTTCTCCACAGAGACCTATGTTTTGGAACGAGCCACTAGCTTTGACTTTAAACTGTAACTTCTTAACACTTCAAAAGTGCCTGTAAATGGTTTAATTGAAATAATGCTTTGACTGTGACTTTGAAATTGTGATTAAAATTATTTTTTGCATAATAGATAATCCTGAAACCGAAGTAGCGGCCAATCCAAAAAGCTGCAACTACCAAGCATGTCATCAGTTGTGTCGCAGACTCAAGTTCCCCGGTGGCACGTGTGTCAATGGTCGCTGCAAGTGTGACAACTTCCTTAATGCTGAAGGTATTTTTGTATATTCCGTTGTTGATCTGATAACATTATAAAGCAACCCTACTAATTTCACTCCTTAGTTAGTCATCACTTCATCAGTTGTCCCTTCAGTTAAGCTTTTATGTTAATTATTGTAATTTTGTATTTATTTTAGATGGAGTTGCAGAAAATCCACTCACTGATTTAGAAGACTTAATTTCACTGAAAGGTAAATATATTTTTAGTTTGGGCATAAGACTAAAAGGTTTTCTTTTAATAATAAAATGTATTTTTGTCATTTTAGATGATCCCGAGACTGAATTTGCAAAGAAACCGAGTAAATGCTACTTAAAACTGTGTAACCTGTTGTGTCGCAAGCTGAACAACACCAGTGGCGCCTGCGTCGATGGTCGCTGCAAATGTGACGAGGCGAATAAACCAGAAGGTATATTATTTTTAATCAAGGTTACTTTTCTAAGCACAGCCTATTTCTCTCGCAAAGCTGCGTTTTTGTGTGCCAGTGTAATTGCAACATTTCAACAGGAACATGCAACATTTCAACTTATTTTCTATCATGGCAACTATCGGCAAGGTGTATAGTATTTCAGCTGCCTATAGGCAGCGGTCACCACTTTACATCAAGTGGGCTGTCGCTGTGGGCTTGATTACCATCCAATGTCATAGAAAATACATTTGTTTAAGACCATCAGATAATCGGTGACTGATTTTTTTGTCGGACAGTATGGAACATGAATTCTAATATACCAACGCACACGACGGTCAAAAATTCGGCCCCAAGAAATTATAAATCTATTGAACGGTCCGAATTAGTCCTACAAAAAGTCAGATGTAGACGGAGACCCTTCGATGCCAGTTTTCACATCATAATTTCTAAATGTTATTATAAAATTTAATAAAAATATCTTTCTCAGTTTTTGAAGCATTGCTCTCAAACCCAGAAGACTCTGTTTCATCAAGGGCTTGTAACAACCAGAAGTGCAACCAACTGTGCCGTAAAAAGAAGTTCCGTGGTGGCGCCTGCATCGGACCTAACTGCTACTGCAATAAATTTCTTTCCCTGCAAGATGGTAAGTATCAGAAAATTAATTACAATCATGAGTATTTCAATTGATCCGATAATTCTGTTATAATTATTGCTTTCATAACCACGTAATTATTTTTTATAAATTAACTTTCTTATAAATTTCGATAATGGCATCCCTTCGAAATTATTTCCTAGCTTATGTAATTTGACTTGCCAGCCCGAAATTGATTTTAGAAGTATAGTGATCAGTATCCGTGTTATAAAGATGAGCTAAATTGTTGACAATTCAAAAGTGCCTGTAAATGGTCTAATTGAAATAAATGCTTTATCTTATACTTTATCTGTATCTTTCCTAGATGCCGTTTCTGTAACACTTTCCAACGAAGAAGATTCTGTTACACCAAAAAGGTGTACCGAAGAGGCATGTAATGTACTCTGCCGCAAACTCAAGTTTCAGGAAGGCTTCTGTATTGCGAGTCGCTGCAGATGCAAAAACTACATTCCCCTGCAAAAAGGTTACATAATTATTTCTGAGAATTTGTATAATCTTTATTATTTAATTCATAACATATTTTATCAGCCGCAGGACGTCCATTGCTGGACATAGGCCTCCCCCATAGATTTCTAAAAGGACCAGTTTGAAACGGCCTGTATCCAGCGTTTTCCTACGGTCTCAATCAAGTCGTCTGTTTACTTTGTGGATGGACGTTCTACGCTGCGCTATTATTTAATTGCTGTAATGTCATTTGTCATTTTTTTGATCGTTCTCTAAAATTAGAAGATTATTATAAAGTGTTTCGTTTTGCAGATAACATGATGGACTTGGAGGAATCTCTTTCACTACAAGACAACTTCCTTAGCGATGATACAGAAGGTATGATGTGTCATTATTATGCAAGAACCCCTGTATTTACGTCAGTGGTGTATTTTTCTTTCTTATCTAATTTTATTATTTCATTTAGTTGCTTCGTTGAGTTGTTTTGATTATTATTTTTTATTTATATTTAATAGATGAGGTTCTTGAAAATCCTCTATCAGTATCTGAATTGTCAGAGGATCAGACTGAACGCAGTTGCAACTTGCGTGCGTGCGAGCAATTATGTCGTAGACTGAAGTTCCCCGGTGGCACCTGTGTCAATGGTCGCTGCAAGTGTGACAACTTCTTCAGAACAGAAGGTAATATTATACTTATGTTCGACAAAAACTTCGATTTACTATGTTTTAGCATATTTCTTAACATTTCATGATTTTCAGTTTGGAGAAGAGCTGGAGAGTTTCATCTTACTCTTTCATGTGTGTTTTCTCTCTGTCTTGTGTTTTCTACAAGCTTTCATTACAATGTAAACATTGTTGGTAGATGCTGATGCTGTAGATGAATATTCGGCATCAACCCCGAGACGCGTCTGCAAGATAAAGAGATGCAACCGCACATGTACTCGTCGCGGCTATGAAGGCGCCAGATGTGTCAATGGAGCCTGCGAGTGCTTCAACAAAAAACAGACAGGTTACTTTTAAACATTTATGCTACGCTGTTTTCATGGATTTAAAAGAAACGTTATTTTAATTTCTACTCAGTTTTTTTCCAAGATCTGCGTAGATTTTAGAAATTAGCTAAAGTTCTAAATTGTGCCTCTGGTGTTCTAGATCCATCTTTCTTGAACGAAGAAACCATTGACGAACAAGAAGACGCCAATCTCATCGTGAGGACAATTGAAGGTGAAATATTACATTATTTTTGTTAGGAGTAACCTTAATTATTATTTGATTTGGTTTGAACTTTATTTGCATTTTCTTAGTTTAATTTTGGGATTGACTTACTAAGTTTAAACATATCTTAGCATTTCATGATTTTCAGTTTTGAGAAGTGCTAGAGAGTCTCATCTTACTCTTTCATATGCTTTTCTCTCTTTCATTACAATGTAAACATTTTTGGTAGATGTTGATGCTGTTGATGAATATTCAGAGTTAGCCCCGAGACGCGTCTGCAAGATTAGGGAATGCAACCGCACATGTACTCGTCGTGGCTATGAAAAAGCCAGATGTGTCAATGGAATCTGCAAGTGCTTCAACAAAATACAAAAAGGTTACTTTTAAACATTCATGCTGTTTATTCAATTATTAGGTTCTGACTTCTTTCGTGTCAAATTTGGTAAATTATCCCACTGGATCCCTAATCTATCTCAGTGGCAATTTTTATTGAGACCCCGTTCAGATATTTAAGCGTGAAAGAGTAACAAACATTCATCCATCCATCAATCAATCAATCCATCCATCTATC
Source organism: Caradrina clavipalpis (assembly GCA_932526535.1). Classification (NCBI taxonomy): domain Eukaryota; kingdom Metazoa; phylum Arthropoda; class Insecta; order Lepidoptera; family Noctuidae; genus Caradrina; species Caradrina clavipalpis. The sequence goes on from OW052095.1 coordinate 4,755,772, forward strand.
TATCAACCCATTCTCTCATCCTGACAATCTTCACATTTACAATATTACTAGTAGGATTAAGTAGGATTTTTTTCCGAAATGAAGTGAAAAACAGTAATTTATTAAAAACTTTCAGTATTCTTTTTAATGGCAGTTCCCATACTACGTTAAGATTATTTATGAATATTTATCAAAGTGGTATATTCATTAATCATTAATTTGTTTTCTTTTTTGCTAGATCCAGCTTTCCTAAACGAAGTAACTATTGACGAAGAAGAAGACTCTAACCTCGTGGAAAGGACAAACGAAGGTGAAATATTACATTAGGTATTTTATTAATACATATTAAAACAGCTTTCTTTTTTACTATCATGTGCTTGACCCATTCGTAGTTATCATAACATACCATCACGCCTGTGGGGAACAGGCGCGATGGTATTAAGGCTTACAAACACATAAACTCATATACACAAACAGCCAGACCCGGAACAACTATCTGTGTATAAACATTTGTTCTGTGCTGGAATTGAACACGCGATACCCGGCGTTGCAGCCAATCGCTTAGCCACTGCACTAAAAGTGCCGACAAATTTGTTATTTACTCAACAAGAATTAATGGCAGAGCTTTTAAAAAATTTCCCCCTAAAAACCGGTACACCAAAAAATTCTCTTCAATTCCTTTTGTGTGTTTCTTAGAGATGGAAACACACACTTTATAAATTCTTCTTTCTCTCCTGCATTTTATGATTTGTTTTTGTTTGCAGAGGAGCTGGATGTACCTTCGGCCCGTCGTCGTCCCTGTAACCCGGAAACTTGTAAGAAAAAGTGTCGATTCGTTAACCTTTTAGGAGGATGGTGTTTCTTCGGTACCTGCACATGCCTCTAAATTAACCAATAGAGTAGATGACATCACTAATCACTTGACATACTTTTTATGAGCTGTCAAAATGCGATTCCTCCATAGTTTTTTGGATGACAATACTAAACTATGACGTCACTTTTTTGCGAACTCAATTCACTAATTATTTAATGTTTTTAAAAGAACGTAAAATCTATTTTTTCTTTGTTATTTAAAAATCAATCGGGTTTTCAGGGCTAACATAAAGTGTTTTTTTAGAGAAGTGGTGTCTTAGTTGTTTATTCGTGTCTACTAACCAATTATGATATTTCGTTTTAATCTATGTTGTATCTTATAGAATATTTAACATCTAAAGTTATCCATTTCATAAAATATAAATGTATTTATGAACTATATTTATAGCACATTTAAAAGTAAAAGTTATAGTTAAAAAAGATTCCAAATTCTTTTTTGTATTAGATCCCTACATCAATAAATCAACCGTCCATACCAGACCTAAGTCAGCATACAAATAGTTATTACATGTGACTTGTCAGATACTATTGTTAGCAACCGTGTATTATTAATTTATGATCAATTCAAGATGGCGCTGTGATGAAAATGAAATAATATTTTTATTACTTTTTTTTTTGTTATATTGCCGTTTTCGTTTAATTCGGACAATACCATAATTATTATTTATTTCAATAAAATATATTTAAAATACAGCACTATACATTTTACTTAACGTGACGGATCTTGTTACGTTCCAAAAACTCTACCCTGCAATGAAGAGAAAATAGCTTTGTATTTTTGCATGGTTTTGACTTTATTGGTAAATTATTATTAATATCCTACCAACTTTATCCTTTACCTTGTTGTGCTACCAACTGTATAAGTAATAAAGTTAAATTTCTGTCAAAATTAAACTATGTTAAAATTAAAATGTTGTACTTAATATTTTTTTTGTTGTTCGAATTTCTATACCAACTAAACCGAAATCCAAAAATAAAACGACAAAATTTTTCTCTTCTCAAATTAATTACAAATTTTAATTTCGTTTGATAGAAAGCTCAACGAAAGGCCACAATTTTTATTGTAAACTTTCCGCCAACTTAAAACTAAACAATCAAAATAAAAGTTGGACGTCCGAATGAAAAGAAATTCGTGTTGAAGACGTCAAAGAAAGAAACGTCCGATGGCAGGCGTCGAGTACCTCCTCGGCTGACTCCTTTGTGTAAACCCCTTACAATTAACTTGAAGGACAACATCTTCAGACTTGCTCGATTGTTATCGCTGAACTTTGAAGAAGTGGCCTGGTTCGAAGATCAAAGATTAAATAACAAATATGTCTGCAGCATGTTGTCGTGATCGCCCAGTGGTTAATGGCCTATCCGAACACAGGACAACGAAGAAACCAATTTTTTGTTCATAGTCTGGCGTATTGGACATAATTATTACAAGCCTGAAAAAAATGTACAGTCAAAGGTTCAAAGAAAAGACTTATGTATATTCAAATATTTCATAAAATAAAGCAGTATCATGGTAATAAAACCGCAAAGGAGCGCCTAAAAAAATTTTCGTTTCGTAGATCTCAAAATTTTTAGCGTAAACTATTATATAATGTTATGTAATAATAGTATAGAGAATTTCATGAATTTAAGACATGGCTATAAATTTTCCACTGAGCCGTGTATTTTTTTCTCAATTTAATTAAAACCTCAAAATTACTTGATTTTGGTTGGACTTTATTTGCTGCCGCGATGCGTTTTTGTCCTATTTCCTTACCATAGAGTCTAAGGCCTCTCATGTATAAAGTTGCGGATTCGAAGCCGATTTACCAATGTGACTTTTTCTATTTCTAAGTTTATCTTTAACATCACTGACGGTATCACTACCGGTAAAAGAAAACATCGTGGAATAACCTGGACTTAGCATGTAAATAAGTCTGAAATCGCCAATTCGCCTTGAGCAACCGTGGTGATCAATGCTCGTGCCTTCTCTATATGAGAAGAAGCGTTTGCCCTGCAGTGGGACAATAATAAGCTGGTATTATTATATCTATAGCGTGTTCCTAACATTTCGCTAGTTTTATCACCGCATCGTAAAACTGAACTGTGGCTATGAATCAATCAAGAGTAAAACGTAGATATTGAAATTACTAAGATAAAGACTAAATGGGTGTAAAAATAGACTATGAAGACGAAAGTTACATGTTTTTCTCATTAATAAATTGTAACATACCATCATGCCTGAATTTCCGGAAGGGTTAGGCAGAGGTGTACCAATGTACACCCACAGTTCACCGGTATATTTAGGTCCCATATAATAGGGGGCGAGCCTATTGCCATTAACCGGGCACAAATCCTAACTCGGAGCTGCTACTGCGAATTTCATAGAAAAACCCAATAAGACTTTGCTCGACCTCGGGAATCGAATCCAAGAATTTTATCGTAGCAGTCGCGCTTAGAACTTAGGCTAACGAGGCAGTTATTATTTAAACTTCACGCACATAATGTAAAAAATACACACTAAAATTCTGATAACCATTGGTCGTCACGCTAACTATAGAATAACGTCTCTACACTCCAAATAAAAATAAAACGAAACATTTCTTAATAAATTGCCTCTGAAATAATCTAATTAACGGTACATCTAACGCAATTATCCCCTGTCTTACGAACCTTACTCATCACGTTAATACTACGATATTGTCTCTAAATATACGATGAAAGCGACCCCGGTCAGTCGGCTATAAGGCTATAATTTTCTATTTACGGCCTATAAAGGCTTTCATTTCTAGGCACTTGTTATTGGAAAAGCGTTCTTGACGTCCCAAGTGTATTCTCCCGCTGGTCCAGCAAATAAAACACTGATTTATACCATCGCTTTGACGATACTGAAAAAGTTGTTCGTGAATAATTCTGAGCTGTATTTTTAGTGATGTTAAAAATATGCGTATTTTGATAATTATACAGATGATTATGGGACTAGGAGCATTTACGTAATGCTTTGGAAGATCTGTGTTACTACTATACCACCACCTTCCAAACTCCGGGCTGCTACTGAGAATTTCTAATAGAAAAACCTATTAATTTTGTTGCAGGATCCAAAACAGTCAAATCGTTTCTCCAGGACTTGTCGAGCTTCATTGCCTCGATGCTTTTCTGGCGGTCTTCACTGTTGATTATGGCTGGAAATAGAGCTGCAAATTTTGGGAATAGCGTAATGGGCTTGGCCCATAAAAAAAAAACCCAATAACCCTTTTTGCCCGACCGGGGTATAGAACCCAAGACCCTGCCCACCCTAGCTAGCATCACGAGACGAACGGGGCAGTCAAAGTTAGTAAACAATACTTTATTATAAAAGATTTCTTTGTAAAAGATAATTCTGTTACAAAAATTGTGTCGATTACTTAGCAACTGAACAGTTAGGTAATTTAGGTACTATCTTTCTAAACTACTGAAGTGTTTTCTGAGAAATTTAAGTCAAGTGTTCACAAGATAAGTATTTGAAGCTCGAGTATTTCTTAGAACTCGTCAAAGCGCTGTTATGTAGTGAACAGGAAATATTAAAACACAGAAGCAGCTCAAAGTTTGTGCCCAGTTAATAGCAACAGGCTCGCCCTCTGTTATCATCATCATCATCTGCCTACCCTTTTCCCAACTATGTTGGGGTCGGCTTCCAGTCGAACCGGATGCAGCTGAATATCAGTATTTTACATGGAGCGACTGCCTATCAGACCTTCACAACCCAGTAATGGGTAATACGATACTCTTGGTAAGACTGGTTGTCAGACTTTCGGGCTTCTGACTAACAGTAACGACTGTCAAAGATCTAAAAAAGACAGCCGGGACCAACGGCTTTACGTGCTTTTCGAGGCACGGAGGAAACTCGCTATGGTAAATGGTCACCCATCCACAGACCAACCTCGGCAAGCGTGGCCTAACCCGGAAGATCGGTCTATGCGGCTGTAATTATTTAGCCACGAGCTCCTCCTCGCCCTCTGTTATATGGGACCTAAAAACATACCGGCGAATTGTGGGTGTACATAGGTACACCTCCGCCTAACCTTTCGGGGAATACAAGTGTGAAAAAAAAACACGTTTGTTGTCCACACAACAAACGTGTTTTTTTTGCCGTTTTTTTAGATAATGGTAAGGAACTCTTCGTGCACGAGTCCGACTTGCACTTGGCCGGTTTTTTTTTATTTATGATAAAGAAGTTGACGGCTCGCGGGCGGTGCGCTGGCAGCTGACGGTTGGATTTTCAGAGGCGGTTTAGGCCTTATTGTAACTGTGTCGTGCAGTTAAAGTGAGCGATAACCTGACATTTTCAATTTTAACCCGACAAATTGAGTAACGGCTAGATTTATCGACTCCAATTAAGTTTTACACTTTTAAACTAATAAAAAATAATAGTATTTTTATGTGGCGGTCAGTTTTTAACTCGCTTTTTGATTGCGGCGTCACCAGCAACTAGGTATGTAAACAAAATCTTGGAAGTACAATTTAACCAACTTCTGGCTGTTGTATCGATTTGAAACTTTGCCAATGCATGTAATACATATGGCAATATAATACTATGGGACTATCGAACTGATCTGATGATAGACCTAGAAGGTAAGCACTGGAACTCCTTAAAGGAACTACGTATTATGGTTGTATTTGGGTTTGATAGATTTGACTTGAGATTACACGTCAGCCATGATTGGTTTTCAAGATGTGATGATGGAGATGGAAGATGTGAACCTAAGGTAAAATATTTACGTTTTTTTTTCACCTAATACAGTTCTTATGACGAGCGTATTGTTAATCTTTCAGCCATTCTCGCCAGGCTCATATAATGCGTATTGTCTACCCTTAAGTAAACACCTCGTCCCATCTATCACAAGTACCTCAAGTTACTGAACAGCTGACCTTATTCAGTTTCTCGATCCGGTATAAGCAAGTCGTATCATAAAAATGGAACTCCTGGTGGTTTTCTTCTGTGCCTCGGCCCTGGCAGAATATGGCAGAATTGCTTCAAGCGCTGACAGTCACTCTCGCATGGTTTTCTACACAGAGGATCGTGGAGAATCAGGCAATCGGCGTTTATTCTCTGATAGAGAAAAACTAGCAGAAGTGGCCACAATACCGCAGAACAAGATTTACCCAGTAAATCGTTTCGCAAGTAGTAAGTAAACACGATTTTCTTTTTATAATACAGTTAACTGCACGTTAATATTTGAACTATGAAATCTTAGTGTGTTGTCAAAGTCAGACGGATTATGTTCAGTCAGCAACAAAAGAAGACTAACATTTAATATTTTTAAATCCTTATTATTGTGTACAAAATTAAAATAAAACTCTTAGGTATTGGCTAATATTCCGAACAGCAGTGAAGTGTGTTATTTTGTGTCTATTTTTTAATAATATGATAAAGTAAAATTGTTAATCGGCTTTTATTGCTGACCGTACGAGCGATTGACTGACCTTATGAGCACAATCCCCACTACCACAATAAATCGATTATCGATTCTAACAAAAACATTCAAAACTAAAAAAAATATGAAAAGGGCTTTGGTTCAGTTTGTTGAGTCTATTGCCAATAGATACTAAAGTATTTTTTAAACTTTATGTAACTTTGTAGTTTTTGAAATCGGTTGTTTATGTATTGTGTTATATTTTTTAACGTTGGTAAAAATAACATTTTTTTGTGTTCGTGGGCACAGCCTGCGCCTCGGGAATTGCGGAGGGGAGTGTCGGTCTACCGCTTAAAACCACACGATGTTCCTCCAACTACTACTGGCCGGGGCCTGTACCGCACTGAGCATTCTTCCGCACTTCCATTCATATGCCGCTGTGAGGAAATCCAGTGTATCCCACACCAAGCAACATTGATACCAACATTTATTTTCTTGTTCCAGGAATATTCATCCCTCCTACATCAATTCAAATTCCATTCATCGCAAAGCATTGTAGCGACAAATCCTGTGGAATAGTATGCGCTCTGCTTGATTACCTGGTGGGAGTTTGTCAGGCGAAAAAAATGTGTCGGTGCGACCAACGCAAATCGACTGCGCCTTGGCGTCTGTAGTACAAATGATTGCGGCATGAACGATGTTGAAGATGACCATACAACGTGTAACATATTAGACTTCGAGAGATTCCTGAAAGTAGTTTGCTCGGAATAGGCTACTGAATCGATTTCAGCCATTTCTAAATTAGGTACCAAATTTTTTATCCTAAAGTAAAACGAACTACGTAAATTAAACCTGGACAACAAGGCTTTATAAAACACAGTTGCAAATAGATCTATCAATACATATAAAATACTGTGTGTATGCCTATACTATCGCCTATAATTGGGAAAAGGAATTGTATAAATAAACAATATTTACGCAAGTAAAATAAAATTTCAGTGCCCTCATTATGAGTGAAAGTTAATGTTCTACTTGTGTGTGTTCGAGGGTGTGCGTTATTCCAGTTACATGTTGTAGATGAGGTTTTCCTTTCAGATTAGTTGTAGTGTTTCATTGTTCCAGGACACAAGAGACAAAATTATTTTAAAGTCCCACTTAGAAAGAATTGTACCGCCAGATGTGGATACATGCGCAATCTGCTTGGCTACAAGAATGGTGGGTGTGAAATGCTTTCAATGTGTCGTTCAAACAAATTAATTTGTTTAAATTGCGAAGATAAAACACCGATTTCTAAAAAAAGAAAAACTCCAAAAACGGCTTATAAATATAATGGGTATTATAAATTGGGTTTGTAGTTTTCAGTTCTATTTTACTTTTCTAGTTTGAATGCCTCGAATTGTTTGCCATTGAAGGGCTTTGACAAATTCTTCCTTTTTGAAGTCGGTCTAAATTACTTCTGACAGCTGTCAGATTTATATAAGTTATTGTGCCATGAGAAATTTGAAACAACTTTAGTTTTTTTTCAGTTTTGTGATTGTAACAGATCAACGTCATTTTAGAACTGTATTAAAATTGATTTTTTTGACGTCTTGAACTATTTTTGAAAGCATAAATGTAAGTTTTCTGTAAATGAAATCTTATAATTGGATTAAACATTGTTAACAAAATACACAAACTCAGTGATTTTTAAACTGGGTTCCGTGGAACCTACGAGTTCAGTGTACAAGTCACCGTGGTTCCGAAAAATTACATTTATTTTTGAATCGTTTCATTTTTGAACAGTTTATGATTGTTTCTAAAATACCCCAGGCTGTCAAAACTTTCGATTTTCTTAATTATATTAAAATTCGTGTTATAGGTAATTTTGTAATAGGTTGGCTTCCCCTTGTGATGCAATACCATTCATCACATTAAAAGTTGTAAAGAAAATATTTTTAATAAAAGTTTTTGTACATATTTTAAATTGCGTTGTTTTTTTTTTCATTAAAATCATTTGATGTGAGATTCCATAAAATTAAAGGAGTTTAGATTAAAGTTTAGTAACCGCTGCATTAAACGATGGATAATTGTGACCACAATCATTTCAATTCCCCTTACATCCACAGTTCCATAGAAATAGGCGAACAAAAACGGCATGACGTCATAAGGGCCGACCTTGCCTCCGCAGATTAATGATCTCGTCTCTCCGGGGCAGGTATCTCGTCTCAGAAAGTAAGAATGATTATAACACTTTTTCTACCTACGGCTACGTATAGCGGTATTTAGGTCTACCTTGGAAGTGTTCTAAAAAATATGACGGTCATTTCAGAAGAGATGATCTTGTGTATAAAAAAGTGGGATTTGTTCTAAACGAATTGTGCAGTTGGATATAAACATCTACACTCACGTGCAAGTAAATTGGGATACTGGGCAAAATTTAAAAGCAATTTCCTTGTATATTTCTATTTATCTTCGAATCATATCTTCTTCATAATATTATTAATTGTTTGGTCCACGATAATAATAATAAACAGGTACAATACAGTTATTTCTTATTTTTTTATGTGTTTTTCATAGCAAATAAAAAAAAAATTATTATATTCTATCCTATTCTATTAAAAATCAAAAAAATCTTATGCCATAATGTTTGTATTACTCATACAGGTTCAATACCCTTCTATTGTGAGCCGTTATTAGGCTGTATACAATACACACACGCACCTAACAAACGTTAATTCAAAAATCGAACGTAACATTCCATTTTCGAACCACTTGACTTTTTTCAAAGCATGGATGCGATCAGGTGGCTAAACAGCTGCGGTAGATTAACCCGCCAACAGTTTGTTCTTAATAGGTAATAATTTCTTTTAACGTTGCCCTTTAAACTTATCGTAATGGTTACTGTTACGGAGATAGGCGCGCTTAAAATTGCCTAGGTTTTGTTGAGAAGGTATAAGGCGATGCCGCAATTGAGATCGTAAAATCGGCAAAGGTGCGAGGTGAGAAAGGGTAAGAGAAAAATTGTCACTTAATCCTTATCTGTTGTTGAATGTAGACTCTGAAATTAAGACCCGCAGTGCTATTCTGTAAAAAAATATTTCACTGCTTGCGGTAAACTGTCATTCCACCGATGACCGCTGATGAATTGACAGATCACCTTAGCTCACTTCACCGGGATACTAATCAAGGGAGAAATTCACTGAAGGATTTTCAGATTGATGATTGTAAATACAACAGTCAATCAAACCATTTGATATTAGTTTGTTAACTGGTTTTCAAATTGTGAAATGCGATTACGGAAAAGTCAAAAGAAGTGTTATGCTTTTTTATAGTACTTCTGAAAGTTGTTTTTACCAGAAGTTTATCTGGTTTACATGTAATTTAACATACACATACCATCACGCCTTTGTTCCCCTAAGGGTTAGACAGAGGTGTACCAATGTACACCCACAATTCGCCGGAACACATACATGTAATGTACATGTAATTTCTAGTAATAATAATTTAATTAATAGTCTTGTACAAAACCATATTTTACCTACGTTTAATTCGAAACCTAGGTACGCTAAAGGTACGCTGTAATCTTAGTCTAGCTCGGTTGGAACTCATTTCACGGCGTCGCGCCGGCAAATTAATTATTTGCGAGCGTTAATTGCGAAGGGCGGGTACTAAATCTATAGAAAATGTAGAACTTGGTACACACCGTCTATGAAAAATTGTTTTGCAGGACCAACATTTTGTGATATAACTTTCACAGAAGCGTAAAAAAAATTATTATGCACTTTTTGAATATTTTTTACTGGAATATTGATTATTATGGAATCGCCAATCAGCCTTAAGCAAGCGTAGTGAGCGATGCTTGTGTCTTCTCTGGAAAAAAAAGAGGTCTTTACCCGGCTGTGGGACTTTTATAAGGTGGTCTTTTTTATATTGTTATCTGGTATAATGGTATCCGACGATAAAGCAAATCGATAAAATAAAAAATATGGTGTCAGTCAGTCAGTATGAACGCCAATATACTATTGATTTAAAATGTTCAAAAACTTAGTGGGAATCTTATCTCAGCGACAATAAATGTGATTAAAAAGTGATTTTGACATAATAGTGTCAATCTCAGTGTCAATAGGCACAGAGATTGGATTGAGATCGTGCCTAAAAGTTAGAATTGCCCCTCTATTCACACTAGAACAACAAAGGTAGTAAAATAACTCCATAACCGTTCACCAAAGTTTATAGTTATTTTCACCAATTTGTGCCGTTTCGTTTTCGATGAAATAAAAAAAAAGACAGTGAAAATAAAAACTGTATGTTTGCTTCAAATTACAGCTACAAACATTTTGTTTTGAACTGGAAAACTCGATTAAATAAAGCGTTCAAAAAATGTACAGTGGAATTTGTTAGGTAAATTGTTGGTAGTGGTGTTGTATGGTATTCGAAAGGTTACTTGATCCAGTGTTATTGGGTTTTTCTAAGAAATTCTCAGTAGCAGCTCGGAGTTTGGATTTGTGCCCGGTTAATGGCAATAGGCTCGCCCCCTATTACATGGGACCTAAATATACCGGCGAACTGTGGGTGTACATTGGTACACCTCTGCCTAACCCTTCGGTCAATACAGGCGTGATGGTACTTAATCCAGTTGGCAGGGTAGTCAATTGCTGATAATATGCAACGCTTTATTAACGCTTGGGGCTAGTGCCCAGGGCGGCAAATGTCGGAGGGTGAGATAAATATCTTATTCTCATGGTATAAGGAACTCTTGAAAAACTGCTTCTTGTTTATATGTAATATTTTCTTTGCTCTATCAAACATTATCCTCACTTTTGTATAAATTGATTATAAGTAACTGTTATTATTATATCCTCTATTCATTTTATTTTTATTATTTTGGGTTTCTAGATTTTAAATGATAACTTTGTTAGTTATTGTTAACTTTATTATGTATGCTCACGAAAAATATAAGTGAAGAAGTACTCCTACAAAATAATAATATAATATATATATATAATATAATTGTTGACTGTTTTTTTTATCCCATGATTTGTGCAGATATATATTTTGTTGGAGATCCTAAATAAATAAATAAATAAATAAATACCACTATCAACAATTTACCTAAATAGCAACATACAGATTATACCAGATGCCATACAATACGATGATTACGTCGGTACAATTCAATCAATTAGTGTGACGGAATGAAGTCGTCACGCGTACAATAGGGCACATGAATTATAGAAACGTATACACGATTGGGAGCAAGTAACGCGATATGCATCAATATTGGATGATATGACAAATGTAATTTGTGTACGCTAAGTAGATTGCTAGGCAGGCGTCTACATATTCATAGCTAGCTGTGCTCGCGGCTTCGCTCACGTGCACGTATCGACGGTTCGTGTTCCACGCGCGCCTCATAGAGATGTCAGCAAACATTTGGAGGGGCCACTAAGGGCCGATGCCTGCATGGGTTTCAGTCAGTCAAAGTCTGACACTCCCTCCTGCCCCGCCCAGCGTGGAGGAAGTCATTTGATGATTCCCTATCGGTAAAAAAGGCCGTTATCACACTGGCGACTTGCCGATTGCATTAAAGATGTCAGTCAGTACTTATGTAATGAGAGCACACAGTCTTAGGATCTTATCATTATCACACTAGCAAGTTGACTGCCCCGTTGCTCTCGTGGAGGCAAGCACGACTACTGTGCTCGGGGTCCTGGGTTCGATTCTCAGGTGGGACAAAAGGTTTAACCTCATCACGCCCATGCCTAACCTTTCGGGGAACACAGGCCGTGATAGTATGTATGTATGGTTAATTAATGCACATTATAACAAAAGGGATAGGCTTCTGCAACTACTTATCGATTTTAATCAAACATCAGCACTCCGATGTTTTATACCTATAATTTGCTTGTTCATAAACAATGCACTGGCCCTCTCTATAAACCCTACGTCGAGAACCCCTAATAACTTTAAAACCTTTTACTTCAAATCTCAATACTTTAACATTTAATTACCAATTAAGTTATTAAATCGTTCGATCATTATGAATTTCGTTGTAACACGCGTCAAACTGTCCAAGTCCCTTGAGAAAGAGTTTTGAAAATAACTTGTCTAAATTAATTAAACTCCGTTCGTGAATTCTCCACTGCCCCATGTGCCCGTGAAAACAAAACTTAGTTTGTAACATGTTATTTGTTAGTCTTTGGGTGCGGCCCAAATGTATGAGTTACTGTGATAATATTATATCAGCTGTATGATTCTGTAAGCCCTCGTTCTAAACTTCGAATCTGAATCCGCTGTGACTTCCTTGATTGGCATTCTAAAAACTCGGTTGATAATTCGAATTTACACTAGCGCCACTCTTGCGAGCGTGTCAGCGAGTTGAACTTAAGATAAAGTATGAGATCACGTAAGAAGTGGCATTTTATACGGTAATTCCACCGTCACTTCGACGCTCACTTCGCACTTCAAAGTATCAAATAAGTCAATGTCATTTTGAACCTAAAGCGAAGTGAGGGTGAATAGCGACTTGAGATGCGAGTTCAAGTCTTAACTTTACAGAATCGACGTACTGCACTGTTATTTTGTAACCCACATAGATTAGCTGGGTTAAATATTTGTTTAATTGTTTGTTTGTTTGTTTATTTATCCATTTATCATTTATGCGCACACATGTAAGCCGAAAAGAAGATGGGACACAAAAATACGTAATGATAATGGAAGAAGATATTTTTAGTTACCTACGATATTTTAAGTACAGAAAGAGATCTAAATAACAAAAAGGAGTTGAGTATTATTGAGTTTTCCATCAGGAATTTCTTAGGGGTCTTGATTTGTGCTCAATCAATGGCAATACAGGCTTGCCTGGGTTTTAAAATAATTGTCATCATCAGAATCTTCTTCGGTATTTTACAAAAATAGTTGTTTCTTACAGTTTCTTTTTACGTCATTGGATGGCACAAAAGCCCATGACCCACCGGTTAAGTGGTCAAAGCTTTGCAAATGCCTTGCCATCTCAGAGACAAAGTTGAAATGTCTCATGTGCCTGTAATTTCACCGGCACCCATACCCTTCAAACCGGAACACAGCATTGCTGCTTTGCAGAAGAAATAGGTATGGTAGTAGTACTTCCCCGGACGACCTCCTTCACAAAGAGCTCTACTGCTACTGGTGTAAAGCACCTAAACTGGACCTTTTATTTCAAGAACAGCATAAAAAATCAAACGTTAATTTTCATTTCAATATTTTTTCGTTGCTTAGTTTCTAAAGAGACGCTAATTGTAACAAACACTTTGTTTTTTTTTAAATTAAAAGTATGATTAATTGAGTGACTGCGCTAAAGGAGAAACTTGCTCAATGAAACTTGTTAATGAGCCAATTATAAAAGTTAATTATAAAGTTGTAGATAATAACAACAATGTTTACTGTCCGACTTTGTTTCAAAGACTTAGATAAGATAAGAAGACAGAGTAACTAACTTTATTTTTGACATTTACTGGGAATTTAATGATTCAATTAAAACAGTAAAGAATATCATTGTTACCGTTTATGGTCAGTTTTAAGAATAAATTAAAGGAGTTTTCTTCGTAAATAGTAGGTAAAGCACCTACACGCGCATGAGAGGCGGGCACCTTAACCACTGGGCCATCACGACAGGGACAGTTGCAGTGGGGCAATTCCAATAACTTTTAAAAAGGGTCACAATCTAATCTCCGTCCTAACATGTCAAAAAGTCCTTTAATTTCCCTACGTACTTTGTCATATTATTGCTAAGATAAAACTGCCACTCCATTTTAACGTCTTCAGTGAATGAAATAGCCTTATGATCACCACACATTTGCCTAAATTAGTATCGTATGCACATTCTCTTATCATTCCAAAATTATAAATCACGGTTTCCAATCTAGAAAATACCATGTAACTATTAAAAATACAACATATGTAGGCGTCTGTCACAAAAAGGAGGTGGCCATAATTTTTATCATTTTTAAACAAACAATTATTACGTAGATAAGATTCATAAAACGATAGTGTTGGCTCAATATGTAGATAAAACGACAAAGAAAGGAAATAACCTCCGCGCTATCGGTCGGTGCTCGAACGAATTGAAATATTTGCGCTCAGATTGCTATTTGCCTTTAAGGATGGTTTCGAGCACATCTGACTCTATCCGTTGACTTAGACTTCTATTAACGGGTGGAAGGGTACCTATCTTAGCGAAAACTTTTTCTAGGAATTGAGTACCTACAATAAAATAAACCATCGGTTATTGAAAACAAAACAGCTGTTCTTACAAAAGTGTCACTTACACGGTCAAACGGTCGGTTTAGTAGTAGTAGACGTCTTTGTGAAGGAGCTCGTGGATGTACTACCACCGTATCTATTCCTGCCACAAACCAGCGTTGCTGTGTTCCGGCTTGAAGGGTATGGGTGCCGGTGTAATTACAGGCACATGAGACATTACAACTTTTTCTCTGGGATGGCAAGGCATTTGCAAAGCTTTGACCACGTAACCGGTGGGTCATGGGTTTGTGTGCCATCCAATGACGTAAAAAAAAAACGGTACAAAACAGCTGTTTTTGTAAAATACCGAAGAAGATTTTGATGATGTAATTGTTTCCAATTACCATGAAGATAACCAAGCTAAACTATAATAATGATGACAGTATAATAGTAAACAAACTGGTACCTATGTGACGACAATGTGATTTCTATCCAGCCGGTCTCTTCTAAATCAACCTCTCTCGGTGAATTTAGGTAAAGTGAGCTTTAGTGAGCTGTCATTTCAGCCTCACGCTAGGAATTGACAACTCACATAAACTTCACCTAAATTAAACGCAGATTTGAAAGTCACAGCACTGCAAAAATGATTTCCAACAGCTAAAAATATTTAGAATCGTCAAACAAAAATTCAAAAGAGAATCTTCACAAAAGGATGTCGACGCAAGTTTGCGGAGGTATATGACAATGTTCCCGGCCGGACTCAAACAGAGGTTACTTTACTTCCGAAACGGAGTGAATGGAACCCACGGATAGTTTACTTTGCACAAATATGTGTCGGTGAATTATTCAGCTAGTTCCACACGTGTCCTGAGGTGTGCACAACTTTGTGCACCTGTTTGTGCCGTGTTTGTGCTATCAAATTCACAAGTTTGCATCGGGTTCCGTTCAATTTGCGCATGTGGAATGTTGGTGTACTGTATTTCAGTTCCGTTCTTTGTGTTTTGTCTTATTTGTTTGTGTGTTTTCGTGTTTTCTGTACAAGTAATTGTGTGGTTCTAAACTGATACTTATTCAAAGACAATAGAGATTGCGTTGTGACTTGAAAAGTACGTACTGACTTAAAACTGTTACTTTACTAATTTGGTACATAGTTGTTTTACAGTATATTACCGTATGGTCTTGTCTAGATAATACTTTGGTCTAATGGTCATTAGCGCGACTCTCGTTCTAGGTTCGATTCCCGGGTCGGGCATAGTGTTATTAAGTTTTATTCATCAATTGTGCTTACCTTAACAAAAAAAAATACAAAAAAAAATATTTTTGTGAAGAGAAGCACAGTGGTTTTATATCATTAAATTATATCTTGACATAATGACAACATTTCAGATTATTAATTTACATGAAAACTATGATTATAAATACGAACTTGCAAAACTGTTACCAGAATCACTTTAACAGATAAATTACGTGTTGTAAAAGATTTCTGGTAAATTTAATTTAAAAAAAAACCCATGGACCGCCAGCTGCTGTAATATCGACCATTTACATTTATTGTTTTCCTAACAGAATTTATTCAAGCTGGATCGAGTTTTTTTGCCGTAGTGAATTAGGAATGCGCTCCGCGTTGCGACGACATTTACAAATGAACCCTTGCCTGCGGTGTGCTCACCGCCTATACTTAATTAAAACTGAGGTAAAATTATTCATAAGTACAGTAATTATAGTAGTGTAATATCGTGATTAATGCTCGGTTCCTATATGCAAAACGGATAGTTTATCTTACCAGTCGTACTTCTTTTAAATACTTCTTTTATTACCATAAACTAGGCTACTTTTTTTTTACAAAAGTACCGTCACTGTGGGTGTACAGTGGTGTACAGTCAACAAAGCTATTCGGTATACAGGCAGCTTACTTGCGATTACTTTTAAATAATGTTGTGAGTGTGCTGAGCAGTCAATTCTTTTAAATAACTCTCTTAAGTGTGTCATAAGCTTAAAAAGTAATTACGCATACAATAAAAATGAATATAACTGCCTCGTTAGCCTGGTGGCTCTAAGCACGACTGCTTTTTTTTTTTTTTTTTTTTTTTTTTTTTATAGACGGGAAATCATCAAATAACTTCCCCCGCCCTGGGCGGGGCGGGAGGGAGTGTCAGACTTTTACTGACTAAAACCCGTCTATGTTCCTTCATGTGCCCTTTGCGTTCCGGGGGCGCGGTATCTCTTTCGAACAACCCGCAGTCTTTCGAACAACCCGCAGAAGCACGACTGCTACGCTAGAGGTCCTGGGTTCGATTTCCAGGTTGAGCAAAGTGTTATTGGGTTTTTCTATGAAATTCTCAGTAGCAGCTCGGAGTTTGGATTTGTGCCCGGTTAATGGCAATAGGCTCGCCCCCTATTACATGGGACCTAAATATACCAGCGAACTGTGGGTGTACATTGGTACACTTCTGCCTAACCTTTCGGGGAATACAGGCGTGATGGTATATATAAAAATGAATATTGACTGTGTTAATAGAAAGATGAATTATTTTGCCTGTATACCAAATACTTTGTTGACTGTACATCGGTACACCTCTGCCTTACTCTTGGGGGAACACAGTAAAAGTACAAGTAGTTGTTACAGTAAAAGTAGTTGTACGAGTATTGTCGGAAATGTTCTCTTAAGTATAGATTATAATTCTCTTTGTACTATAAAACATGGGTTGTAATGCGGTGTGTTTCCCCATTGTGGCACTTACAGAGGGTCCAGGTACAAGGGTGGGGACTGCGAGGGAATCGATTACATTTGCCGAGCCCAAATCGAGTCAAACAATTGGTCCGTGTGAACTAGTTGTAAACATCGCGGAAGCGTGTATTGTCGCCCGAGGATTTCATAGAGCTATGTAGACTAAGGATGTTTCTGGTATAAGTGTTCGCTTTTCTTGTAGTAGGTACACATATGTTTACTTGCGTGCAAAATAATCGGCCCACCCCTTTATTATTTATTTGAGAAACAATACCTCAATTTTTTTTTATGAAACCAATTTTAAAGTGCACTTTCCAATAATGTCATTGCTACCCCATCTTTTCATCTACCATATGGTATTAAAAGTTATTGTTTACTATTAGGGTTGAGGACATATACAAACTTACAAGCCCTATACCTACTAGTAATCACATTTTCGATCCCTAATCCTCAGATTTTCATAGCAATGTCTCGCTGCCTATGCGCACTGGCCTAAGTCCCACCCACGGGAAATGACGTCATCCCATCCAGAGACTATGCTCGCTGCATTTGCAAGTGTATCAATGTTTAACATAACAATAGTATCTTTTGCACTCTTTATCGGCAGTTCTACTAGTAGGTACACACCAGAGCTTTCAACGGAAAGTAGGTTTTTACGGAGCATCAATATTCATGAGAGACCCGCGACGTTTCTATTTCGAGAGGGCCGACAACTCCGTGTTTCACATATTTTCAACGGTTTTCTTTATGTTTTACATGCAGCTATGTACAGTAGCTTAGGTACATACAAGATACAATGGGATTTATATACCGAAGGGTCTGTGTTTTTTTTAATATTTAAATGTGTTTCAATCAAGTTGAGGAAAACAATTTTTAGGTCAGTAAATATTTGACTGTGTATTTATTTTTAATGAGTGTTTTTTTTGTGAATTTCGTGGTCGATATCGTAAAGGAGTTAGTAGTTAACTTGGTAGGTTTAAAGTTTATCAGCACACAGCACAGATACTCTCATTTATAAAGATGAACCAAAAGATATGTAGTGTATAATTGTTTCATATTGTTGCTGTTTTTTAAATTAATTCTTAACAGTAATAGAGCTCTTTGTCAAGAAGCAAGTCCGGGGAAGTACTACTTCGATATTTCAACTTTGTATTTGGGATAGCAACGTATTTGTAAGTTCTCTGGTCTGGTCCGCAAATTTCTATGGGCAGCAGTGACCACTTAGCAACAGGACGCCGTAGGTTTGTTTGCAATGAGATAAAAAACATACTGCCCCGTTGGTCTCTTGGTCCTGGGGTCGATTCCCAGGTCGAGCAAAAGTGTTATTGAGTTTTTCCATTAGGAATTTCTCAGTAGCAGCTCGAAGTTAGGATTTGTGCCTTTGAAGTTATTACATAGGATCTAAACATACCGGTGAATTGTGGGTGTACATTGGCACACCTCTGCCTAACCCTTCGGGGAATACAGGCGTGATGTTATGTATGTGTAAAAAAGATTGGCCCACTAGATACTCACGTTTAGGTTAGTAACACTAGCGTTATTTTTGTCCTCAAAAGGTGCAGGTGTACGGGCACTAGATACTCCAGCAAGAAGTACATGGCCTGGTCAGGGGCACTCGCACTGGGGGATTCCCTATTGAGTTTCATCGGCCTACTTAGATACGCAGTCGATCGAGTTGTATGTGTCATAAACCTTCATAATAGTATGTACTGAGACCGCAGACTCGCCAGCGTCAACAGCGTCATCATTTTAACATGGCTGAAATTTCATTTTTCCTAGGCTGAAATTTAATTTTATCACGGCTGAAAATTAATTTTACCATGGCTGAAATTTCATTTTATCATGGTTGAAATGTAATTTTCGCATGGCTGAAATTTTGAGGAAATATAGATAGAGGTTAGTAGTTAAGAGTAAATTATGAATAATTACAAGCTAATTAGCATTACAATAATTGTAATGAAAGCTTTTATACGAAGATGATGGGAAGAGATGTAGTACTTGCTAGCGCGAATATTAGGTTCTTTTCCAGGTATTAGGTACAAAAGCCAAGACATAAAAATATACACTATTTTCAAAATTTCAGCCATTTTAAAATGACGTCTGTCGACATAGTGTTGTCCGGAAAATTTAACAAAACAACAATTCTCTAATTGCTCACATTATCAAAGAAAAACTATAGCCAGTCCAACCATTCATCAAACCACTCCATCTCACTCTATATAACAAACCTCATTTCAACACAGAAATTCAAATAAGAGCGTATTCTTAACAGCCGCAAAACAAGCATACGTGACGCATATTAATTTAACTTTTAATGAAAGAGCCTAAATTCTGAAGACATTGCAACTGAGTTAATTAAGTTTGTTCAGAACAACTTGTTCTGTACACACAATGTGAGAATGATAGACGAATTATGAACACGGAATGTTAATGAGAATTGCAATGAGTTGTTGACTTTATTCTGGCGAGTAAACTTCTAGCAGAATAATAAAGTCACTGTGTTCGTCGTTTAGGGTGAACTGTTCCGTTGGTCTCGTGGTCACAAGCAACAGATGACCGAGAGATCCTGAGCTGAATTCCCAGGTCGGGCAAATAGTGTTATTGGGTTTTTCCATTAGGAGGAACACGGATGGGTTTTAGTCAGCAAGAGTTTGACACTCCCTTCCGCTCCACCTAGAGCGGAAAAAGTAATTTGATGATTTTACATCCTAAAAAACATCCCTTTGTTTGGAAGTTGGTAGTGTGACACAGTCACCTCTGCCTAGTGACATCTGCAATACCACCGGGTATTGCAGATGTTGTCAGATGTTTATAGGCAGCGGTGACATCAGGTGGGCCGTGTTCAGGTTTGCCAACCAAAGAAAAAAAAACTGCCTAGCTATTCTGGTCTTGTCTGATTCTAGTCATCATAGGCTTTGTATTAGTGTAGGTACCAGTTGGTAGTACGCACGGTATTTTTACCTGAAATAATCATATCTGCAGGCAATCGGTCCAAACTAGGTTGCGCAAACTAGGTGACTACTAGAAAAACCGGGGGTTTTAATCCTTATCTATTTGTGCAATTATCACCACTATTATCATGTACTCATGATGTGAATTCGCAATCCATTCAGTATAAATACTTCGATATAATCCCAACCGTTACAATGAACAGTTCATTCTGTAACTCGTTTCGGTGTGAGAAAGTTGTATATCATAATGAAGCTTTTGTTGATTTTCTTGACTGCTCTGGTGCTGGTAGCACAGGGCAGAGCTGCTCCAACCAATGACGAGCCTCTACCAGAAATAGTTGCTGT
Organism: Caradrina clavipalpis; assembly: GCA_932526535.1. Lineage (NCBI taxonomy): Eukaryota > Metazoa > Arthropoda > Insecta > Lepidoptera > Noctuidae > Caradrina > Caradrina clavipalpis. The sequence continues at coordinate 4,776,216 of OW052095.1, forward strand.
TGAAGATGGTGCCAAGCAAGAGAGAGAAAGTGTATTCGCTGAAGAAGTCCCAGAAGTATTGCCGTTTGAAGCTGATGAAGAACCGCAAAAAACTTATGGAACAGAAGACGGTAAGACACCAATACTTATTTGTTTTCTGTATCCATTTACTGGATGTTAGTATACCTGATAATAATAATAAAAAAACAGGCTATTATTATCCCACTGCAGGGAAAAGGTCTCTTCTTATTCAGAGAAGGTACAACCATTGATCGCCGCAGTTGCTCAAGACGGATCAGCATACTTAACTTAATATTTATTTATTTAGTCAAGGTGACTTCACGATGTTTTCCTTCAGCGATGTCAATAATATCCAACTTTAACTAAAAAACGTACAGTATATGAATTGAAAAAAAAACACTTTGGTACTTGTCTGGTATCGCATGTGTCATCATATACGAGTATCATTACGACATCCCTACATAGTATAAAACAAAATCTCTTCCCGCTGTTGGCCATTTTGTACGCTTAGATCTTTTAAACTCCGCAACGTATTTTAATGCAGGTTGGTACGTATAGAACATAACGCTACGAACAACAGGAGCGGAGCAGTAGCCAAAGATGTAACTGCACGTGTGTGACATCGCGGGGTATATTTCTAGCAATAATGAAATATTTATTTATGTTGTTTCAGAACACATTCCAGCTCTTGATATTGGCGTGTACGTTCCAATTACTTCGAGGGTTTGCACTAACGCTGCGTGTGCCAGCGTTTGCCGTAACCTTGGCTTCAAATATGGCATGTGTATATCCATCAATACGTGCTGGTGCTCCAACTAACACTCGTCCCTTATTTTATTAGTATGACTTACATATTATTAAAAACTGTTTTTAAAATCCTATGTATAGGTACCTATAGGTGTATCCTAAGTACAAATAAATACTATTGAAGTGCTGATGTTTGGTTTTACAAATATCGATAAGTAATTTCAGCAACCTATAACCTTTTGTTATATGTGCATTAATTAATCATACAAACATACCATCACGCCTGTATTCCCAGAAGGGTTAACCATTGATGTACCAATGTACACCACTAGGCTAACGAGGCTGTTAAGGTGGTACCTTCACGGTAGCCCGCAAAATTCAAATTTACTTACGTTTTTTGCAATTTGCAAGTCAGTATTAAGTTATATGTTTATTAAAGTGTCGCTGGACTCACTTGCAACTCGCTAGTGTATTCTCCAGGCCGACTCCGGCCACGGCGGCTAATCTTTATGCAGACTAGCCAGGTACGCAAGAAATATTAGTGGACAAGTGTGTGCGCAAACACAGGTGCACTCCCTCAAGCCACCGGGGTGTCGCACGACCAACTTCCAAACTCCGGGCTGTTACTGAGAAATTCGTGATGGAAAAACTTAATAACAGTTTTTGGGAATCGAACCCAGGACCCCGAGCTCAACAGTCGTACTTGCCACCACGAGACAAAGAGCTGCGCCGTTGGTCTTATGACGTTGAAAGTTGGCCCTTATGACGTCATGCCGTTTTTGTTCGTCTATTTCTATGGAACTGTGGATGTAAGGGAAATTGAAATAATTGTGGTCACAATAATCCATTGTTCAATGTAGCGGTTCATAAACTTAAAACTAAACTCCTTTTATTTTATGGAATCTCACGTCAATTAATTTAAAAGGAAAAAAAAACAACGTAATTTAAAATAAGTACAAAAACTTTTATTGGAAATATATTCTTAACAACTTTTAATGTAAAAAATGGTACTGCTTAATTAACAATTGTTGAAAATCGAACGATTAAAACATAAATGTAATTTTCCGGAACCACGGTGACTTGTACACTGAACTCGTAGGTTCCACGGAACCCAGTTTAAGAATCACTGAGTCTGAATATTTTGTTAGCAATGTTCAATTCAATTATAAGATTTCATTTACAGAAAACTTACATTAAGCGAAGTTAATATATACCATCACGCCTGTATTCCCCGAAGGGTTAGGCAGAGGTGTACTAATGTACATCCACAGATCGCCGGCATATTTTTAGTTCCCATGTAATAGGAGGCGAGCCTATTGCCATTAACCGGGCACAAATCCAAACTCCGAGCTGCTACTGAGAATTTCATAGAAAAACCCAATAACACTTTCTGCTCGACCTGGGAATCGAACCCAGGACCTCTAGTGGTCCTAAGCGTGACTGCTAGTCACGCTTAGGACCACTAGGCCAACGAGGCAGTTAATATGCTTTCAAAAATAGTTCAAAAGGTTAATATACATCAAAAATCAATTTTAAAACAGTTCTAAAATGACATTGATTTGTTACAGTGACAAACATAAAAAAGTATCTATGATGTTTCACACTTTTCATGGCACAATAACTAGTATAAATCTGACAGCTGTCAAAGGTGATTTTAACCGACTTCAAAAAGGAAGAATTTGTCAATGCACTTCAATGGCAAACAACTCGAGGCACTCAAACTAGAAAAGTAAAATAGACTTGAAAATTAAAAACCCAAAATGTTATTTAATTAATTTTTTTTTTAGATTTTTTATTTTTCTTCTTTTTGGAAATCGGTGTTGTTTCTTCGCAATTTAAACAAATATATTTGTTGCAACGACACATTGAAAGCAGTTCACACCCACCATTTTGGTAGCCAAGCAGATTGCACATGTATCCACATCTGGCGGTACAATTCTTTATGAGTGCGACTTTAAAACAATTTTGTCTCTTGTATCCTGGAACAATAATAATAATAATAATAAATCTTTATTTCAGAGCATAATGTCCATAATAATAAAAATTACAAAAAGTTTATAAAATTTGAGCACAAATAAATGTTTTTAATATACTTGAGTCCTGTTTATCTGATATGACTTGTAGGATGCTGTTAGTGCTACCCCGGACTCTGCTTAACAAAGAAGCGAGGCGCTTGCGCATGATGGCATGAAAGCCGTCTACCCTGGCTTCCGCAAACATACCAGAGGCGCTACAAAAACGAGGCAGCCCTAACAACATCCTAAATCCATTGTTATATTGGACACGTAGGGCATTGAGCGGTCCCTGCGTATACCTGAACCACAGGCTGCACGTGTAGAAAGTCTGGCAGTAGGCTCTAAATAGTGTGACTTTAACTTGGTCACTACAACGCGCAAACCTGCGGGCCAGCATATTGCTTCTGACCGCCAATGCCCTACGTTCCCTTTCTATATCAACTCGGTCATCAAGACCCTCGGTAACGTAATGTCCAAGGTATTTAAACTGGTGAACCCGCTTCAGTTCAGTACCATTCAATTTAATCGCAGGTACATTTGACGGACACTTACCGGAGGCCTTGAAAACCATGTACTCACTCTTATTACAATTATACACTAATCCATGCTTATTGCTATATGTTTCACATATGGCTAACAACTGTCTCATTGAGCCTACAGTTGGGGTCAGCAGCACCATGTCATCAGCGTAACTAAAGTTGTTCATACTTACATTATCGATCGAGCATCCTACTCGTGTGCTGCTGAGTTCAACTATAAGCTCATTCACGTACAAGTTGAAGAGCTTCGGAGAGCTCAAACCGCCTTGCCTCACCCCGCACTCCAACCTGTACGCTTCGGAGAAGCTGCTCGCCCATCTTACATAATTTATCTGGTTCTGGTACCAGAAATGAAAAATTCGTTGTACCTGTGTAGGCACGCCAGTTCTCTTGAGCTTCTCCCATAATACGTCATAAGACACGAGGTCAAATGCTTTGGAAAGGTCAAGAAAGCACGCATACACAGGCGTACTTCTTTCAGTATAGTACTGAACAGTGTGCTTGAGACTCAGAATTGCGCTTTCAGTAGAAAGTCCAGCGCGAAAACCGAACTGAGCGTCGTGAAGGTTAAGGTGTTTTTCAAGTTCTGAGTCAAGCACACTGTCCAACACCTTGGCAACAACAGTTGCCAAAGAAATAGGCCGGTAATTATTGTTATCGGACAAATCGCCAGTTTTGTTTTTAACGATTGGCACAACAACCGTTTTCATAAGGTCCGAGGGCAGGTACGAGTGATTCAGACAAATAGTATAGAACATCGCAAGCACGCGTGGCAGATGAACACCAGCGTACTTCAAATGCTCGACACTGAGCCCATCATGACCCGGCGACTTACCCCTAGACATACTACTCACAATTTGACGCACTTGTTTGGCTGACACATTATATAAGTCGCCGGCCATGGTAGACCCAGGGTCTCCAGATGACGGACCAAGCGATGATTTTGTCGCAAAATGCTCTCTAAACAGTTCAGCTATATCTCTGCTATCACTCGCGCCGCCCACACTTACAGGGAGACCCGATTTATGATTTAGGTTGTTAGTCGCTTTCCAAAAAGCACTAAAATTTTTTGAGGCTCGACATTCTGAAATTACATCCATTTTCAGCTGCTCTTTATGATTCTGACACCATTTTAGTTTATGTTTGAATAATTTACGACTTTCACACATTTCCTCATATACTGCACCAGATTGTGGCCTACCCTGAGAAACCCAGTGTAAAAACTTACTCCTGGCCTCCCTGTGTGCTCCACAAACATGCTTGTTCCAGCCTGTCACATGCCTTTTCCTCCTATGCGCGCGAGGCTGAGTTACACACTTGCTAATAGCTGAGTCTGTTAGTGCCGTTATTATATCCAATGAAACACTACAATAATCTGAAAATAAAACCTCATCTACAACATGTAACTGGAATAACGCACACCCTCGAACACACACAAGTAGAACATTAACTTTCACTCATAATGCGGGCACTCAAATCTTACTTTACGTGCTTAAATATTGTTTATTTATACAATTTGATTTCCCAATTATAGACGATAGTAAAGGCATAGATGCAGTATTTTATATGCATTGATAGATATATTTACAACTGTGTTTTATAAAGCCTTATTTTCTTAAGTTTAATTTACGTAGTTTGTATTACTTTAGGATAATAAATTAGGTATCTAATTTAGAAATGGCTGAAACCGATTCAGTAGCCTATTCCGAGCAAAACACTTCCAGGTAGTGTGTCTAATATGTTACACGTTGTGTGGTTATCTTCAACATCGTTCATGCCGCAATAATTCGTATTACAGGCGCCAAGGGGCAGTTGATTTGCGTGTGTCGCACCGACACATTTTTTTCGCCTGACATACGCCCACTTTGTATTCTAGCATAGCGCATACTATTGAGCAGGATTTTTCGGTACAATGCTTTACGACGAATGGGATTTGAATTGATGTAGGAGGGATGAATATTCCTGGAACAAAAAATAAAGGTTGGTATAAGGTTGGTTGGAGTGGGATACACTGGATTTCCTCACTGGGGCATATGAATGGAAGTGCGGAAGAATGCTCAGTGCGGTACAGGCCTCGGCCAGTAGTAGTTGGATGAACATCGTCGGGTTTTAGACGGTACGAGTCCGACACAACCCTTCGCCTTTCCCGAGGCGGACACAGTCCCCACGATAAAACTCCAACTTAATAAAAATAACACAATACTTAAACAACCGACTTCAAAAAAAAAACTACAAAGTTATAAAAATGTTTAAGTATCAACTGGCAATAGACGCAACAAACTGACAACCTTTTTAAAGTTGACCACAGCAAGGGCTGTGGTCAACTTTAAAAAGGCTGTCAGTTTAAAGTCGGTTACTTTATTTAGTTTTTTTTATTGTGGTAGTAATAGTGGAGATTGTACTTATAAGATCATACGGTACGTACGGTCAGCAATAAAAGTCGAATAACAATGTTACTTTTACAATTATTATTAAATTTGACACAAAATAACACACTTCACTGCTATTCGGAATTTTAGCCAATAACTGAGTTTTTTTTTTTTTTAATTTTAGATCCATTTCGTTTTTCCTTTGATATTGTGCACTATAATAAGGATTTAAAAATATGAAATGTGAATCTACTTTTGTTGCTGACTGAACATAATCCGTCTGACTTTGGGGCAACACAGTACCTAAGATTTTTATAGTTCAAACATTAACGTGCAGTTGACCGTACAATGGAAAGAAAATCGTGTTTACTTACTACTTGAGTAATAATTTACTGGGTAATTAATTTTCTTCGGTGCTGCGGCCACTTCTGCTAGTTTTTCTCTACTGGAGAATAAACGCCGATTGCCATCTGTGTAGAAAAACATGCGAGCGGGACTGTCATCGGTTGAACCAGTTCTGCCATATCCTGCCAGGGCCGAGGCACAGAAGAAAACCACCAGGAGTTCCATTTTCTTGTTACGACTTGCTTGTACCGGAACGAGAAACTGAATGAGGTCAGATGGTCAGTAACTTGAGGTACTTGTGATAGACGGAACGTGGTGTTTACTTAAGAGTAGACAATACGCATTATTTGAGCATAGCGATAATAGGTAATAGATTATCAATACAATCGTCATAGGAAATGCATTAGGTAAATAAAACATAAATACTTGACCATAGGAATTTTTCGCTAGGAAAGTATGGATACGACCTTTAGAGAAAAATAATTTGAAGAATTAATTCCGGGATGCTGAGATGACTTAAGAAATCGAAGTCGAACGTCCACTTGAACTCGCTATAGAGTTTCAGTGCATATCTTCCATCTCCATCATCACATCTTGAAAACCAATCATGAATGAAGTGCATCTCAAGTAAATTCTAACAAGTCCAAACACAATCAGAATAAGTTGTTCCATTAAAGAGTTCCAGTGCTTACCTTCCAGGTCTATCATCAGATCAGTTCGATAGTCCCATATTATTATATTGTCATATGTATTACATGCATTGGTAAAGTTTTTAAATCGATACAGCAGTTAGAAGTTGGTTAAATTGTACTTCCAAGATTTTGTTTGCATACCTAGTTGCTGGTGACGCCGCAATAAAAAAGCTAGTTAAAAACTGACCGCCACGTAAAAATACTATTATTTTTTATTAGTTTAAAAGTGTACAACTTAATTGGAGTCAATTAACACAGCCGTTACTCAATTTGTTGGGTTTTTCCATAAAACTGCAAATGTCAGGTTATCGCGCACCATAACGCTCACGACCGATATTTTAGATAATAATTAACGGTCGTGTATATTTATGAATCACAAAAATGTATTAAAAATAAAATAAATGAAGATATTAAATCTTGAAAAAAACATTTATTTTAAATCACAGAAACGTTCTTATTATATTTTTTTCCAAAACTAAAATTTAGCTATTTATAAGTATAGTAATAACATGCTAGCTCCATGTAATTATTATACTTATAAATAGCTTAATCACCACTAAAACAATAAAAACAAAAAAAAAACAAAATCTGCGAGAACAAATTTTCCGAGTAATTTTATTGGTAATAGCTTATCCACCACTTATTTATGTCGGGGACTTATTATGTTATGCGCGGAACTCTAATTCATCTCCTACAATAAAATAAGTCTTTGTCTGCCAGTTAATTTCCCTGCAATATCAGTCCAGCCGTTTTGGCGATAAGCCGGAACAAACAGACCTACACAATTTTTTTTTTTTTTGTTTTAAGTACCGGGTAAACAATTATGTATTTAGTAACTGCCTGGTTAGCCTAGTGGTCCTAAGCACGACTGCTACGCTAGAGGTCCTGGGTTCGATTCCCAGGTCGAGCAAAAAGTGTTATTGGGTCATCATCATCATCTTCCTGCCCTTATCCCATGTTACTTGGGGTCGGCGCAACACGTTTTCTTCTTCCATACCATCCTGTCAGCCGTCATGCTATCACTCACTCCTTTCTCTCACATATAAATGTTATTGGGTATTTCTATGAAATTCTCAGTAGCAGCTCGGAGTTTGGATTTGTGCCCGGTTAATGGTAATAGGCTCGCCCCCTATTTTATGGGACCTAAATATACCGGCGAACTGTGGGTGTACATTAGTACACCTCTGCCTAACCCTTCGGGGAATACGGGCTCTTGAGGTGGTTTAGAAACTCTGACCTTAGGGTGTGTGGGGTCGTTAGACCTTACTACCCACACGATAAAGAAGAAGTAAAAAACTGTTATTTTGATATCACAGACTGACACTGACACAAATTGTACATATTTATTTGTCTAGAATACTCAATGGTGATGACATAGGCCCCAAAACATAGGATTTTAAAAGCAGTTTTCAACAGTATCTAAGTCATATTCAATATGGTACAAGTATTAATTATAGCACCGGCATGTACTAATGGATATACACATGCCATATTTGAAGCCAAGGCTATGGCAAACGCTGGCACACGCAGGGTCAGTGCATACCCTCGAAGTAATAGGAACGTAAACGCCCATTTCAAGAGCTGGAATATGATCTGAAACAACATAAATAAATATTTCATTATTGCTAGAAATATACCCCGCGATGTCACACACGTGCAGTTACATCTTTGGTTACTGCTCCGCTTCTTTGGTCGTAGCGTTATGTGTAATGTAATTCTCCGAACCGATTCCGGCCACGGCGGCTAATCTTAATGCAGACTAGCCTCGTACGCAGGAGATATTATAGTGCACAAGTGTGTGCGCAAACACAGGTGCACTCCCTCTTCCATAACTCTCATAGCCCGATGGGACGGCAATCCGACACGACCGGAGAGAGATCAGGCGCAGGACCAACGGCTTTACGTGCTTTCCGAGGCACGGGGGTGTCACACCACCAACTTCCAAACTCCGGGGTGCTACTGAGAAATTCCTAATGGAAAAACCCAATAACACTTTTTGCCCGACCTGGGAATCGAACCCGGGACCCCTTGCTCAGCAGTCGCGCTTGCGACCACGAAACCAACGGGGCGTAGCATTATGTTCTATACGTACGAACCTTCCTTTTGAAACACTATCCGTTGCGGAGTTCAAAAGGTCTAAGCGTACAGTGGCAGACTACTGTGGTACTATGTAGAGATGTCGTAATGATATGATGCCGAATTCGATACCAGGCAAGTACCAAAGTGTAATTTTCAAATTCATGTGTACTTTCATAATTAAACTTGGACATCACTGACATCACTGAAGGAAAACATCGTGAAGTCACCTTGACTAATAATTAATTTAAGTATACCAATCCGCCCTGAGCAAGTGTGGCGATCAATGCTTGTACCTTCACTGAATAAGAGAGGCCTTTGCCCTGCAGTGGGATAATAAGAGGCCGATATTTTTTATAATTATTATCAGGTATACTGACCTGACATCAAGTAAATGGTCACAGAAAACAAATAAGTATTGGTTTCTTACCGTCTTCTGTTCTATAAGCTCTTTTCGGTTCTTCATCAGCTTCAAACGGCAATACTTCTGGAACTTCTTCAGCGAATACACTTTCTCCCTCTTGCTTGGCACCAACTTCAACAGCGACTACTTCTGGTAGAGGCTCGTCATTGGTTGGAGCAGCTCTGCCCTGTGCTACCAACACCAGAGCAGTCAAGAAAATCAACAAAAGCTTCATTGTGATATACTCGTACAACTTTCTCACACCGAAACGAGTTACAATATGAACTGTTCATTGTAACGGTTAGGATTATATCGAAGTATTTATACTGAATGGATTGCGAATTCACATAATTACATGATGATGATAATTGCACAAATAGATAAGGATTAAAATCCCCGGTTTTGCTAGTAGTCACCTAATTTGCGTAAGATGATGGATCATCATTAAAATATCGACTGTATTGCCGGAAGATAAGATTATTTCAAGCAAAAATACCGTGCGTACTGCCAACTGGCACCTACTCTATGACAAAACCTCGGACGACTGAAACCAGACAGGGCCATTATAGCTAGGCAGTATTTGTTTTTTCTTTGGTTGGTAAACAAGCCCGCCTCCCACCTGATGTAAACTGTTACCCTTGCCTATAGATATCTGTAATACCAGAGGCCTTGCAAATGCGTTGCCATCCCAGAGACAAAGTTGAAATATCTCATGTGCCTGTAAACCGGGACAGAGCAACGCTACTTTGCGTTAGAAATAGGTATGGTGATAGTCCTTTCTAGTTGAAACAGATAGTACGTGTAACTGTGAGTGTATAAGGTCAAATAATAATAATAGAAAGTCTAAAATGTCGGTGGTCTCACACATTAGTCATGACGGTTATTTTGATACACACAACAACACACAACAATTATTATATTCATCTGGTTTTTTTACAGAGCACCAAATATTTTTCAACTCTTCGACGAAAGGTGTCGAAGAGTTGAAAAAAAATTGCCAGATTGTGTAAAAAGTAAGGGTGCTCTTACTATTTAACGTCATTATCTATCAGTGTTATATTTAGGTTTGGTGTTTTATAACCTTAAGCTCCTGCTTTTGTCATGTTTCATCTTTTTAGTCACTCCCTCAGCATAGACAGTGTTGCTTACTACTTCCTCGGTATACTAGCCACCCAGAACAACACAGCTAACGATGTTAAATGTTCTTGTGGCGTCGACGATGCAATGTGATTTTTTTACCACTAGAAGTAGCGATGTAGGTATGTTGTGAGTGTTTCAGATTTTGTGAGATAATAATGTCGAAAAATGAATATGTTCTTACTGTGCTGTATGCAATAAAATAAGACACTTGGAATTTATTTATGTTTCTTAGACAGACAGATAGACAAATAAATAAATAAATGGTCACAGTTGCCTCCACCTAATGACGAATGTCTATATCGTTAACCTCCAAATAAATAAATCAAAAGAATATTCAGGGTAAGATTCCAGAAGTTCTAAAAAAATGTTACAAGAAATTATAGTGGGACAAAACATGTACTTACAATTAAAAATACAATTATGATAAAATATTATTAAAAACTCTTTATTTATTATTACCAATATTTACAATGTTGCCAATGTTGCAATATTTACAATGTTTTCCAAGAAACAATACCGAACATTTTAAAAAATCCAAGAGCCTAAGAATTAAAGACAAAACATTCTCCTTTACAAAATCATTTGTGACTGATGAAGAAGAATAACTTTTTGGTGGTAATGTATGGATACTAGTAACACTGGCAGGTGGTGGTGGACACACAGACACCATTCTTAAAGCCGAGCAAGTTGCAAATGTAGACACACGCAGACTGAGTACAGGCCCTCGATATCATTGGGATGTATGCGGTTTCCGGAGAATAGACATTTCGTTCTAGAACAAGAGAAAATTATAACATATACATTTTAGTGCTAATAGTAAAGCTCTTTGCTCTAGAAGTACTACCACCGTGCCTATTTCTGCCGCAAAGCAGCGTTGCTGTGTTCCAGTTTGGAGAGTATGGGTGCCGGCGTACATTTCAACTTAGGGTGGAGCCAAACGAGCGTAATTTTGCGAGTTGTGAGTCACGTTTTTTCGGCCTCGTTTTTTCTGCTATATTCGCGTTCATATACTATATACTCCTGTTTCGTTCACACGGCGACGTAAAATGAGTTGTCAGTTTCGGTACAAAGTATATTACGCGACTCACATCTCAAAAAATTACGCTCGTCTAGCCTCACCCTTAGTCTCTGGGTAGGCAACGCATTTGCAAGAACTCTGGTATTGCAAATGCAATACCAGAAAAAAAAATGTACAAATGTATTTTGCCAGTCTGTTTACCATCCAACGATTTTAAAAAAATACATGTAGTTAATTCATTGTGTCGGATATAATGAGCATACAACCAGGTATGGGGAGTTCCTTCGAGGCTGTTGATCTTAGAGTTTCAATGCCTCAAGGGAATAGTATTGCACCTGCGCGATTGCATCATTATGAAAACATGAGCAACGTCAAATCATTTACTTTAATTTGCTACTTTTGTACGTCATCTATTAGAGAACAAGAAGAATTGAACCTAGTTGCCTCTTCCAAAAGTTAGTTTTTAATAAATATAGAAAAACCCCTTTTCAGCCTCTGTTGCTTCCTCCACATCTCTTAATTAAATAGCTATTTCTTCAGCCATTGTTTGTTATGCCTCTCTATAGTTACCCACTGGTAAATTATACTATAGTACTATGGCAATTTATTTATTTATTGTAATTTTTTTAAATAAATAAATTTTGCTCTCCGTCCCATTCATAATTAGGTCATCATGCATGACAATCTATGGGTGAGTAATTGATCATGTTGAGTGTGATCACGGTTTCAAAATTCAAAACCAAAAGACACAAGACAAATAATAAAAAATATTTTTAAAAACTAAAACCCGACTACTGAAAAATCGTAACATAACATATTATCACGCCTGTATTCCCTGAAGGGCAAGGCAGAGCTGTAATAATGTACACCGACAGTTCACCAGTATGTTTAGGTCCTATGTAATAGAGGCGAGCCTATTGCCATTAACCGGGCACAAATCCTAATTCCAAGCTGCTAGTAAGCATTTTATAGAAAAACCCAACAACAATTTGCTAGACCTCACAAAAAAATATGAAAACTGATGTGCAGAAGATAGCCCTGCTCGTATGCTATTTTGACCTTATGTTTATGATCGCTTACTATTGTTACAATACATTGTCTTGTTAGTGTACGTACATTAGGTATTACATACCGGTATAACCATAACCTCCTTTTTCCTTCTTTTTTTCTTTTTACTTCTCCGTAGTCAGGTAAAAAACTCGTTACTTACCGACATTTAACTCTTCTACCCTTGGTTCTTCATCAGCAGCAAATTCGTCTACTACTGGAACTTCTTCGAAGAATTCACGCTGAAGACCTTCACCATCAATTTCTTGCCCAGCAACAGCTACTGGTTCAATTTTGTTTACTCCAGCCTCGTCATTTGCTGGAGCAGCTTTGCCCAGTGCAACTATCACCAAGATACTCACGAAAACAATCAGAAGTTTCATTTTGAAATACGACCTTCTTTTAACGGAATTGGTTTCAAAATGAACTGTTAGTTGTATTGATTGCAATCATACATGTAGTATTTATACTAGTTTCAAGATGTTTAAGTATCCTGATAGTGTTTTTCTTAGGATTACGATTAAAACCCTTGAAGATTTCAATCCATGATGCATCATGAAGTGCTTTTGGAAATATCGACTTTATAGCCTTTGAGTAGAGTCTAAAATGTGACAAGCTATTTGCTGTGGATAAAACTTTGTTTGTACAGTAGTTAATCGCAAATGTTGATGAGTCAATTATCTTTACTTGTAATCTGACTCACTGACGTTTCAGCGGCACAGCCAAAACGGCGGGAACTAGGTTTTTTTTTTTTCAGACGCTTTCTTTGGAGAAAAGATTTTTGGAAATTAAATTCCTAAAGGCGTGAATAGGGGAATTTCGTTTAAATGAGAAATCTTATTTCTTGGTTTAATCATCTTGAGACTTGGCACGAATACGAATCTAGGTAAATAATAAAGTTTGACGTTATTAGTTTTTTAAAATAACCTCCACAAAGGGAGTTCAGAGCTGGTGGTTCTGCTCGTTGGTTCAGAGGGAGTTTAATTTGTAGTGGAAAATGAAAGAGTGAAAATCAACAATTAGGACTCTTCAATTTCGACTTTAAATTAAAAAGCGCAGGGTACACATTTGCGTATCTCAGGCCCAAACATTCATTCTTTAAAGATTGACTATGCATGCTGTTGCTTACGAAGTATAAAGACTCCTTGAGCCTTTAATATGGTCAATTTGTGATCTGTTCCCGAACGAGACGGTCGTTTCAATAAAGTAATATAAGTCGTTTCATATACCAAGATGAAGTTAGTATTGGTTGTTTTCTGTGCCATGATTTTGGTTGCTTATGCCCAAGTGATCTCACTGGAAGATCTGCTAAGGGCTTATGACAGTTCCAACAACGAAATAGGTGAGTGACGTTAAGTGAATAGCTAAGCTTTGTGTGTGTAAAGTGTTCTATTTTTAGTTTTTGGTTCCGCATTGTTTAAGGGGAGTTTTATATCCCTTGCTGGGATGTATGAAGCTGCGTATGCGATGCTTTTAACGGTCTTTCTTGAAAATATGAAACCTGCATTCGGACTTTATTATCCAAAATACATGTGCCTTTTTAACCGACTTCAAAAAGGAGAAGTTTTTTCAATTTGGTTGTATATTTTTTTCTATGTTTGTTACTTCAGAAATCCGTCATTTAATAACTGATTTGGAAAATTGTTTTTACACCCGAGTTAAAAAGAAGGATGTTATAAGTTTAACGTGTCTGTGGGTCTGTCTGTGGCACCGTAGCTCTTAAACGGGTTAACCAATTTAAATGCGGTTTCTTTAATTTGAAAGCAGGTATCCTAGCGATAGTTTTAGTCTTAGATACGTTTTATCAAAATCAGTTCAGCCATTTCAAGGTTATCAGCTCTTTTGTTAGCTGCGGTAGGATTTATTCTTCAGTCGGGGTTTACTTAAATTTTTGAATTTTATTATACTTTTTATTTCACCATGTATTCCACGTATTCCATGTACCCTATGTACCACATATTCTTATAAATGTCATTAATATTACTACTTATTAATTTAAACTACTTACGAGCGGAGTTTTTTAAACTGTATTCTCTTCTAGTTGGATTATAGAGGTCAAAATGAGGGACTAATATTCTTTTTTATTTTTATTTTCAGGAGGAAATTCGGTGAAGGTGGCAAACGAACTTCTAATCATACCAATGAGTTTGAGATCTTGCACAACTGGTGCTTGTAACTTCGTGTGTAAATTCCTCGGCTATAAATACGGCACGTGCGTTAATTCTGACACATGTCGCTGCTATAGTTAAACTGTGCACCAAAATGTCGTTATTTTCCATTGAACTATATTACTACCTCAGTGTTATTTTCTCGTAGTCTTTCTAAGCGTCTCCACCACCCGATCGATTATCGGGCCGATTTGACAGATGTCTTCGCTGGCGTGAAGAAACCGTAAAAAGTCGGCCCGATTAATGGTCGTATGGGTACGCTAAACCTAGTTGATAATGTACTATTTTAGTTCTTACAGGCTTTTTATATTGTGTTTTTTTTTTATTTAATAAATGATTCTCACCGATTCTCATTGTGTAGGTAGTTTAATTTATATTACCCCTTAGGTTCTAATATTTATTATAAATAGGAAAGATTTGTTTTGTTTGTTTGTGTCGAATAGGCTCCGAAACTAGTAAACCGATTTCAACAATTTTTTCACCCTTTATTATTTTTTTAAAGGTAGATTGTATTTACCACTGCGTTTTTAAACCCTTATTGGCTTGGCTTAAGTTTTTTGAATAGATTCCACTGTTCAATATTCTTTTTTTTTAAATAGCAGAAATCGATTCAATAGCCGATTCTGAGCAAACTAGTTTCAGGGTGTGCTTTTATTATGTTACATTCCATCACGCCTGTTTTCCTTGTAAGGGTTATGTAGAAGTGAATCAATGTACACCCACAGTTCGTCGGTACCTATGTTCTTATGTTTTAATATGTTTCTATTTTTATAGTATTGTAGGTGTTGGTGGTACACATTGTATAGTAGTCTAACACCGCAATGGATGTTTGGACTCCTACTATGCCACATTTCGTAAACTTGATCTGTCAAATGAACCATTGCGGAGATTTTATAGGGTAAATAAAATAGTTAGGCTACTTTTATTTTATTTATTATATAATTCATTATCAAAAACGAGATTTGCATAGTTATTTTAATTATTAATCTTATAATACGTTAGGCAGGTTGTAATACTAATTATTCTTTATAATAAGAAACTTTCATTTTATTTCAAAGCTATAAGCAAATTAGCGAATCAGAATTACTGTTGTTCTTTTGTTCGTCACAAAGTAAAATTTCATATTCATGAATACATATGGGGCTAACCACCATCTCTTAAAACAGTACCATTTTAATATTACTTTGTATTTTCTGTTGTTGGATTTTCAACTCTCTACGCTGAGCCGAGCGTTGAAAATACAACAGTGTGCAAGGCAATGTAATATTAAAATAATACTTAATTAAAAGACGGTGGTAGGCCCCCTGAAAGCATGCCGAAATAATCACTTAAAAAAAACACATTTGACAGTGACAGAACTATGACAGGTGTCAAAATTATCGTAGCTGTCAATGTCAACGACTAAGTACAATGACATGTTGTAGACGAGACGCATACACCGTGATGAAAACCGAGAGCTTTACAAACTGCATCGCAGACGTTATTAGTGCAGTCTTTCAGGGACATTGGTATGTATAGAGACGGCGTCGCTACTTTCACGGTGTCTGAAACAAAAAAAAATATTATTAAAAACGATGTTAAATAAGAATAATAATTTTCTTGGAGGCTAATCTCAATGGGGATTCGCCAAGAATGCAAGAGATGTGTGTGCGCAAACACGGGTGCACACCCTCTTCTCTAACTCTCATAGTCCGATGGCACGGCAATCCGACACAATCGGGGAAAAATCAGGCGCAGGACCAACCGCTTTACGTGGTTTCTGAGGCACGGGGGTTTCGCATCACCAATTTCCGTACTCCGGGCTGCTACTGAGAAATTTCTAGTAGAAAAACTCACTTTTTACCCGACCAGGGAATAGAACCCAGTATCCCACGCTCAACAGTCCCGTTTGTGACCGCGAGACCAACGACGCAATCAATGTTTAACATTGATTGTTTTCCACTTACTGGACATTTTTCAAAGGCTGAAACTACCTAGTCGAACGACTTTTATAATAAGAACAATGAAGTTTAAATAAGAAGTCAGCAAGAATGCACTACATGACGATCAAAATGAAAGTTAACGTTCATTTCGTGTGAATAGGTAGTATAAAAAAAACAACAAAAAACTTTTAAAAAAATAGACCTTTTTAACTTAATCGTTTAAAAAAATAGACCTTTTTATGGCCAATTTCCCATTCATAGGATAACTAAACCTATCATACCTATCTAAAGTAATATAATAAAGCAGAAAAGGTTTTGTTTTGTTCAAACGTTAAACGCGATAAAACATACTACTAAGTAACGGGTCCGATTTAAAAAAATATTTTTGACGAAAAGAAAGACAGATCGATGCAAATTTGAAAAAACAAAACAGTGAACGAAGTCGCGAGTATAAGCTAGTATTAATATAAACATAAACACTTACCTATTTCATTTTCGGATACGTCGTACATGTTAATTAAACCTTTGAACGACATCTCTGCATTTGCTACCATGAGCATTGCACTAATTACCAACAACCCAGTGGAGATTGTACTCATAAGATCATACGGTACGTACGGTCAGCAATAAAAGTCGAATAACAATGTTACTTTTACAATTATTATTAAATTTGACACAAAATAACACACTTCACTGCTATTCGGAATTTTAGCCAATAACCAAGAGTTTTTTTTTTTTAATTTTAGATCCATTTCGTTTTTCCTTTGATATTGTGCACTATAATAAGGATTTAAAAATATGAAATGTGAATTTACTTTTGTTGCTGACTGAACATAATCCGTCTGACTTTGGGGCAACACAGTAGGTACCTAAGATTTTTATAGTTCAAACATTAACGTGCAGTTGACCGTACAATGGAAAGAAAATCGTGTTTACTTACTACTTGAGTAAAAATTTACTGGGTAATTAATTTTCTTCGGTGCTGCGGCCACTTCAGCTAGTTTTTCTCTACTGGAGAATAAACGCCGATTGCCATCTGTGTAGAAAAACATGCGAGCGGGACTGTCATCGGTTGAACCAGTTCTGCCATATCCTGCCAGGGCCGAGGCACAGAAGAAAACCACCAGGAGTTCCATTTTCTTGTTACGACTTGCTTGTACCGGAACGAGAAACTGAATGAGGTCAGATGGTCAGTAACTTGAGGTACTTGTGATAGACGGAACGTGGTGTTTACTTAAGAGTAGACAATACGCATTATTTGAGCATAGCGATAATAGGTAATAGATTATCAATACAATCGTCATAGGAAATGCATTAGGTAAATAAAACATAGTGTCCGACCGAAAGTTCGGTTTCGGTTTCGGTTTCGGTCGAGTTTCGGCAAAAAAACGAGTTTCGGTTTAGTTTCGGTTTCGGCAGCAAACCTGCCGAAACTACGACCGAAACCGAAACTGCATTCGGGAGTTCTCGCGCTTTGCTCGGTCATGTTCGGTGCGGTGAATTCCATCCAAGCGTCGAAGATTTTGCCGCGTCCACGTGCCTAATCATGTCGTGTCGTGACAGGCTTGTGTTTGCAGTTAGTTTTGTTTGTTGTGAGTTTTCGTGTGATTTATTTTGAATTCGGTAAGTTTTATCACGTAATATAGCATAAGAGTCGGTAGTAATTTACATATTGTTGAGGTACGGAACAATAAACATAACAAAGTAATACATGGATCATAGTAGAATCAAGTTTTACTTAACGATCTAAATATTTTTTGGTTAACTTAACCCACTCGCATTAGCGAGTGGGTTAAATTAACCAAAATATATATGTGTGTGTTTGTTTAGGTATAGCATTACCTATAGGCTATACCTAAACAAACACTAGTTAGGTACTTGGTACTTACTTTAGTGCATTAGTGGTGATAATATTAAAGATTCAGAGTTTCAAAGTTCATTTGAACAATTTTCACCAAGGTATACAAGTGGCAAGTATAGTTAGACCTAGGTACATAATTGTGTTTCTTTTGTTTTTTAAATTAACACGCAATATTAGCACTTATACAGGTACCTGCCTAGGTATCCGTATAGTAAAAGTATTATTTCATTTCTGTTTTTCGATTTAAAACGTTATCTAATACCTACCCCCAAACTAAAACCGAGTGCAACATTGACATGATCCTTGTTAGGAAGTTTCGGTTTCGGTTTCGATTTCGGCCGAAACTGAGACCGTTGCCGAAATTCGTTTTCGGTTTCGGTTTCGGTCGTAAAAACCAGTTTCGGTCGGACACTAAAAACATAAATATTTGACCATAGGAATTTTTCGCTAAGAAAGTATGGATACGACCTTTAGAGAAAAATAATTTGAAGAATTAATTCCGGGATGCTGAGATCACTTAAGAAATCGAAGTCGAACGTCCACTTGAACTCGCTATAGAGTTTCAGTGCATATCTTCCATCTCCATCATCACATCTTGAAAACCAATCATGACTGAAGTGCATGTCAAGTCAAATCTAACAAGCCCAAACACGACCAGAATACATTGTTCCATTAAAGAGTTCCAGTGCTTACCTTCCAGGTCTATCATCAGATCAGTTCAATAGTACCATAGTATTATATTGTCATGTGTATTACATGCATTGGTAAAGTTTCAAATCGATACAGCAGTTAGAAGTTGGTTAAATTGTACTTCCAAGATTTTGTTTGCATACCTAGTTGCTGGTGACGCCGCAATCAAAAAGCTAGTTAAAAACTGACCGCCACGTAAAAATACTATTATTTTTTATTAGTTTAAAAGTGTACAACTTAATTGGAGTCAATTAACACCGCCGTTACTCAATTTGTTGGGTTTTTCCATAAAACTGCAAATGTAAGGTTATCGCTCACCATAACGCTCACGACCGATATTTTAGATAATTTATGAATCACCGCCCGCCGCCGCCGCTATTTACTGCCCCGTTGGTCTCGTGGTCGCAAGTGCGACTGCTGTGCAAGGGGTCCCGGGTTCGATTCCCAGGTCGAGCAAAAAGTGTTATTGGGTTTTTCTATGAAATTCTCAGTAGCAGCTCGGAGTTTGGATTTGTGCCCGGTTAATGGCAATAGGCTCGCCCCCTATTACATGGGACCTAAATATACCGGCGAACTGTGGGTGTACATTGGTACACCTCTGCCTAACCCTTCGGGGAGTACAGGCGTGATGGTATATTTATTTTTATATTTTTTTTATGAATCACAAAAATGTATTAAAAATAAAATAAATGAAGATATTAAATCTTGAAAAAAACATTTATTTTAAATCACAGAAACGTTCTTATTATATTTTTTTCCAATTTTCCAAATTTAAATTTAGCTATTTATAAGTAAGTATAGTAATAATATGCTAGATCCATGTAATTATTATACTTATAAATAGCTTAATCACCACTAAAACAATAAAAACAAAAAAATTAACAAAATCTGCAAGAACAAATTTTCCAAGTAATTTTATTGGTAATAGCTTATCCTCCACTTATTTATGTCGGGGACTTATTATGTTATGCGCGGAACTCTAATTCATCTCCTACAATAAAATAAGTCTTTATCTGCCAGTCTTCTTATCGTGTGGGCAGTAAGATCTAATGACCCCACACACCCTAGTGTCAGAGTTTCTAAACCGCCTCAAGGGCCTCTGATATGGTTACTGATGTCAGTGATGTCCAAGATAAACTTAGAAAGTACATATGAATTAGTAAAAGTCACATTGGTACTTGCCCGTGCCTGGTTGCGAACCCACAACCTCGTGCATGGGAGGCGGGCGCCTTAACCACTGGGCCATCACAACACTATCTGCCAGTTAAACTCCCTGCAATATCAGTCCAGCCGTTTTGGCAATAAGCCGGAACAAACAGAACTACACATTATTTTTTTTTTTTTGTTTTTAGTACCGGGTAAACAATAATATGTATTTAGTAACTGCCTCGTTAGCCTAGTGGTCCCAAGCACGACTGCTAAGGTCCTGGGTTCGATTCCCAGGTCGAGCAAAAAGTGTTATTGGGTATTTCTATGAAATTCTCAGGAGCAGCTCGAAGTTTGGATTTGTGCCCGGTTAATGGCAATAGGCTCGCAGGGGGCGAGCCTATTGCCATTAACCGGGCACAATTTATGGGACCTAAATATACCGGCGAACTGTGGATGTACATTAGTACACCTCTGCCTAACCCTTCGGGGAATACGGGCTCTTGAGGTGGTTTAGAAACTCTGACGTTACGTGTGGGGTCGTTAGACCTTACTACCCACACGATAAAGAAGAAGAAGTAAAAAACTGATATTTTGACATCACAGACTGACACTTTAATTGTATTTATTTGTCTAGAATATTCAATGGTGATGACATAGGCCCCAAAACATAGGATTTTAAAAGCAGTTTTCAACAGTATCTAAGTCACATTCAATATGGTACAAGTATTAATTATAGCACCGGCATGTACTAATGGATATACACATGCCATATTTAAAGCCAAGGCTATGGCAAACGCTGGCACACGCAGGGCCAGTGCATACCCTCGAAGTAATAGGAACGTAAACGCTCATTTCAAGAGCTGGAATATGATCTGAAACAACATAAATAAATATTTCATTATTGCTAGAAATATACCCCGCGATGTCACACACGTGCAGTTACATCTTTGGTTACTGCTCCGCTTCTTTGGTCGTAGCGTTATGTGTAATGTAATTCTCCGGAACGATTCCGGCCACGGCGGCTAATCTTAATGCAGACTAGCCTCGTACGCAGGAGATATTATAGTGCACAAGTGTGTGCGCAAACACAGGTGCACTCCCTCTTCCATAACTCTCATAGCCCGATGGGACGGCAATCCGACACGACCGGAGAGAGATCAGGCGCAGGACCAACGGCTTTACGTGCTGTCCGAGGCACGGGGGTGTCACACCACCAACTTCCAAACTCCGGGGTGCTACTGAGAAATTCCTAATGGAAAAACCCAATAACACTTTTTGCCCGACCTGGGAATCGAACCCGGGACCCCTTGCTCAGCAGTCGCACTTGCGACCACGAAACCAACGGGGCGTAGCATTATGTTCTATACGTACGAACCTTCCTTTTATAAAAACTAGAAACACTATCCGTTGCGGAGTTCAAAAGGTCTAAGCGTACAGTGACAGACTACTGTGGTACTATGTAGAGATGTCGTAATGATATGATGCCGAATTCGATACCAGGCAAGTACCAAAGTGTAATTTTCAAATTCATGTGTACTTTCTTAGTTAAACTTGGACATCACTGACATCACTGAAGGAAAACATCGTGAAGTCACCTTGACTAATAATTCATTTAAGTATACCAATCCGCCTTGAGCAAGTGTGGCGATCAATGCTTTCTCGGAATAAGAGAGGCCTTCGCCCTGCAGTGGGATAATAAAGGTCTGGTTTTTTTTTTTATTCTTATCAGGTATACTAACATCAAGTAAATGGTCACAGAAAACAAATAAGTATTGGTTTCTTACCGTCTTCTGTTCTATAAGCTCTTTTGGGGTTCTTCATCAGCTTCAAACGGCAATACTTCTGGAACTTCTTCAGCGAATACACTTTCCCTCTCTTGCTTGGCACCAACTTCAACAGCGACTATTTCTGGTAGAGGCTCGTCATCGCATGGAGCAGCTCTGCCCTGTGCTACCAACACCAGAGCAGTCAAGAAAATCAACAAAAGCTTCATTGTGATATACTCGTACAACTTTCTCACACCGAAACGAGTTACAATATGAACTGTTCATTGTAACGGTTAGGATTATATCGAAGTATTTATACTGAATGGATTGCGAATTCACATAATTACATGATGATAGTGGTGATAATTGCACAAATAGATAAGGATTAAAATCCCCGGTTTTTCTAGTAGTCACCTAATTTGCGTAAGATGATGGATCATCATGGAAATATCGACTGTATTGCCTGAAAATAAGATTATTTCAGGCAAAAATACCGTGCGTACTGCCAACTGGCACCTACTCTATGACAAAACCTCGGACGACTGAAACCAGACAGGGCCATTATAGCTAGGCAGTATTTGTTTTTTCTTTGGTTAGTAAACAAGCCCGCCTCCCACCTGATGTTAACTGTTACCCTTGCCTATAGATATCTGTAATACCAGAGGCCTTGCAAATGCGTTGCCATCCCAGAGACAAAGTTGAAATATCTCATGTGCCTGTAAACCGGGACAGAGCAACGCTGCTTTGCGTTAGAAATAGGTATGGTGATAGTCCTTTCTAGTTGAAACAGATAGTACGTGTAACTGTGAGTGTATAAGGTCAAATAATAATAATAGAAAGTCTAAAATGTCGGTGGTCTCACACATTAGTCATGACGGTTATTTTGATACACACAACAACACACAACAACTTTTGACAACTTAAATAAATTTTAGGGTTTTAAAATTTGAATATGATTTAGTTATGTTTGGTTTGTGCAAATTTGAATAACGGTACATGGTGAAAAAGAAGTTGTGGCTCAATTTTTTGCTATGGACTAAATTCATGATACTGTAGAAGGTATTTAACGTATATATTCATCTGGTTTTTTTACAGAACACCAAATATTTATCAACTCTTCGACGAAAGGTGTCGAAGAGTTGAAAAATATTTGCCAGATTGTATAAAAAGTAACGGTATAAAAAAGTAACTATTTAACGTCATTATCTATCAGTGTTATATTTAGGTTTGGTGTTTTAACCTTAAGCTCTCTCTTTTATTCTTTCTCTTTCTTTCTTCGTCATTTTTCATCTTGTTAGTCACTCGCTCAGAATAGACAGTGTTGCTTACTATTCCTTGGTATAATAGCCACCAAGCACAGCACAGCTAATGATGTTAAATGTTCTTGTGGCGTCGACGATGCAATGTGATTTTTTTACCACTAGAAGTAGCGATGTATGTTGTGAGTGTTTCAGATTTTGTGAGATAATAATGTCGAAAAATGAATATGTTCTTACTGTGCTGTATGCAATAAAATAAGACACTTGGAATTTATTTATGTTTTTGTAGACAAATAAATAAATGGCCACTGATGCCTCCACCTAATGACGAATCTGTCTGGCTGCATCCGAACCTTCAAATAAATAATTAAAGTAAGATTCCAGAAGTTCTAAAAAAATGAAACATGAAATTATGGTGGGACAAAACATGTACAATTAAAAATGTACTATGATAAAACAAAATTTATTTTATTTTTAAAATAATTTTTATTCATTATTACCAATATTCACAATGCATATTGTTTGCCAAAAAACAATCCCGAACACTTAAAAAAATCCAAGAGCCTAAGAAATAAAGAC